>CM053144.1:153351670-155851670 GCA_028571685.1 Heterohyrax brucei
ATTGCTATTCTAATTTACTGGTGTAACTTAATTCTTGTTATATTAAAATGTACTTAACTTAATCTTTTTTAATTGCCAGCCTTATCTGGGCAGTTTTAATGTTCCTGCAATTTTTTTTTCATGGTTTTGAGTTTCTATAGGGTAGACTTTCTCATTGGTATGTTTATGGATTGTTCAGTCTGTATTTTCATAGATTGGGATTGAGTTTTGCTGTGTCTCTAACAAGACAGTCTTTCCTGCTGGCTGTTAATAGGATTTTGACTGATGTACCATCTTAGTCATCTGCTGCTATAACAGAAACACCACAAGTGGATGGCTTTAACAAAGAGAAGTTTATGCTCTCACAGTCCAGTAGATTACAAGTCTGAATTCAAGTTGCCAGCTCCAGGGGAGGAAGGAAGGTCCTTTTCATCAATATTTCCCTGGACCAGGAGCCTCTCTGCTCAGGAACCTCAGGTCCAAAGGGCACACTCTGCTCCCTGTGCTTCTTACCGGATGTTCTGAGGTCCCCAACTCTCTGATTGCCTCCCTTTCATCTCTTGCAGGATAAAAGAATAAAAGACGGTTCAAAAAATATCCGAGGAAACTTTCTTTATATTGAATCAAGGAGGTGACCTTACAAAGAGTAGCACAGTGCCACCCTAATCCTCTTTAATGTTATCTATTCTTGCTCTATTAATCAAAGGGAGAGATTAGGATTTACAATCACAAAATGGAGGACAACCACACAGTTATGGGACTGACACCGTAGGCAAATAGATGCATGCCTTTTTTGGGGAAGGAAATTCAATTCAGAACAGGTACCAAAGATCAACTGGGGACTCAAGATCAAAATGATGACCCTTTCATAGCAAACCTATGCTGCTTTCCTTTAAATATGGAAAAAACAACAACAACAACAAAAAACCACTGTTAGTAGCTAGTAACTAGAACTCATAGCCCCAAAGGTGAGCAGTTCAAATCCACCAGGCACTCCTTGGCAGCGTTACTTGGCTCAATAGGGTCACTATGAGTTGGAATCAACTTGACTAGACAGTAATGAAATTTTTTTTTCCCCAACTGATCTAGGTGAGTTACATAATTCGAGACTTCCATGACCAAATACTTTGGAAGGATTAATGGATCAGGGACAAAAGTTTGCGTGCATATGTAACTGTAAAAAAGAAACCAGGATGAACAGAATCATGTTCATGGTACACTTAAACTGTATAATGCAGTTCTTGGAAGTCACCTGGGACACATTTAATTATCACAATATTTCTTAGTGGTTGAACGGGCATCCTCAAGGAAGAATGGATTTTTATGGTAAAAAAGACCTAGGAAAGAATTCTAGGAGCTGGTTTAGTATAGCTTTAAATTTGTCCCCTAAAAGGTTTATGAACGCGCCTGTGGGTGTACTACCTTCCTTTCCTTTTCTTTTGTTTATATTTTCACTGTAAGTGCAATATGCCTTCTTTTATATAAGGAGATTCCTCGATCACGTAAAAGATGGTAAATATTTAAGACAGTTACATAAATTTGTTTCACCACAGTTTTAATCCAATTCAACAAGTATTAATTGACCGACAATTATATAAGTATAAAAAGCATCAGGCCGGAAGAACAAAACTTAAAAAAGATGTTATGGCCTCAATCTCTTAGACCCTTGCTACTCAAAGTGTCATCAGACCAGCAGTACTGGCATTTACACAGGATTTTTAGAGATGCAGAAATGTCAGGGTGCACCCAAGCCTTTCAGAATCTGTTTTGTAACAAGAACCCCAGGTGACATCAATTCACCTTAAAGTTGGAGAAGTGCTGTTGGAAGTCCACAATCTAAAGAAGGAAAGAGGCATTAGTATTTCAAAAAAAGAAAATGCAGCAGTAATTGCATACAAAATACTCTGACCGAAACAAATACTATGAGACAATAATAGAATCTAACTCTATTTGCAGGAATTTGCAGTAGTTTTGCATTTGCCCTCTTCTGTGTTTGTTTGTTTGTTTTCAACATGTACGCCAGTATTTCCTAAAGTATATCCCCAGTCGAACAGATTGGAGAAAGAGTACATAATGTATACCACCACTTAGGGGTGCCTTGTTCATGACAGTATGTTAAGGATTTTGGAAAGTCCTGAAACAAACAAGTTTGCTTTACTTACAGCCAGGGTTCCACACATGTACTTACACATGCATTTTTTTTCCTTGAAAAATACTAACATCCTTCAGAACTCGTGTTCTTCGGAAAACTCTGAATTTGAGTGAGTTTTGCAATATTTTGTTCATGAATCCTTTGTCTATTCTCCATCAAATTCTCATTTTTTAGTTATAATGTATCCTGAATAAATTATACTTTGAATATAAGCATGAATTGAAAATAAAACTTAGCTCAGACACAATATATGCAATTATGTAGAAACTCTTGGGCAAATTAACCCAGCTGTTAAAATCATGCAGATCTAGATAGCTGAAATCATCTCTGAACAAACAGTATGCTCAAGTCTGGCCTCCACATATCATTGAAATAAAGCTGGCTAATGCAAGTAAATGAAAGGAAAGTTTTGGCTAACTACTAATAATGAATAATTCATCATGAGATTATGAATAGGAACCATTGTCAAGACAAAAATAATGTTCCTGAAACTGACACAGCATTTGAAATAGTTTATAGATTAAGCTAAGAGAAGGTAGGTATATATATTCTGAGGCTGGTAAATTGTTAAAATTCAAAACTTCCTTCAGGGAATAGGGACATGGTTCTGTCAAATTAACTGTAAGAAGTTCTTAAAACTGAGAAATTCAAAGGCAATGAAGTCAAAACATAGGCCTAGGAATTTACAACTTTCAAGTCTTCTTTTAGTTCTTTCAGCAATGTGATTTGTTTGTGTTGTTACTATTTAAAAGACAGATATCTCATCGGGTGTTTTCCCTTTAATTATAAAAGGAAAGCATGCGCCAGTAACCTGGAAATTATTTTCGAATATAGAGAAGATTTTAAAAATCAGAATTACACCTCCCAGAGCTATTTCATTTTACGAAAATGCTTTTGGAATTGATTTCACTGGCCCAATAGCTTTTCTTTGTTTTAAAAATTTTGATTTGGCTTTTTGGGCTTTCACAAATCTGTTATTACTCCTGTGGCAGCGAAAGTGTAACTCCCACAAAAGGTGAGGAGCCTTGAGGGAAGTACTCCTAGTGATCGAAGAGCTGATGGGACTATACCACTTCCCGACACAAAGACACAGGACCAGTGTGACAGTGTGTGACAGAGCTGCAAGACACTGAGCCACTGTTTTCTCATATGTAAATTTCTAACTCAGGGAAAACCAGAGAATGTCACCACAAAGATTTTGTTTTACTTGGTTCCACAATCAACACCCATGGAAGCAGCAGTCAAGAAATCAAAAGATGCATTGCATTTGGGAAAATCTGCTTCAAAAGGCTGCTTGAAAGCATTGAAAAGTAAAGCTGTTACCTTGAAGACTAAGGTGTGCCTGATCCAAGCCATGATATTTTCAATCTTCTTATAGTCATCTAAAAGCTGGTTAATGAATAAGGAAGACAGAAGAAAAATTGACACCTTTGAATTGTGGGGCTGGAGCAGAATATTGAACATCTCACAGACCGCCAAAAGAACAAACAGATCTGCCTTGGAAGTGGTACAGCCAGAGTGCTCCTTGGAAGCATGGATGGTGAGACTGGGTCTTACATTCTTTAGACACGTCAGGAGGGATCAATCTCTGGAGAAGGACACTGTGCTTGGTAAAGTAGTGAGTCAGAGAAAAAGACGAAGACCCTCAAAAAGATGGATTGGCCCCGTGGCTGCAATGATGGACACTGCACAAGACCGGGCAGCGTTTCGTGTTGCTGTGCACGGGGTCTCTAGGAGTTGGAACTGACTTGGCTTCAGTTTCAAGCTGAAAGAGTATCTTAAAGAGAGTGTAAAGGGTTTCTATCATCTCCTTCAGTCCAGTAAGTCTGGTCTTTTTTAGTAACTTAAATTTTGTTCTCCATTTTGTCCTTTTCTATCTGGGACCTTCTATCATTTCACTGGTCAGAATGATCGGTTATGGTAGCTAGGCACTGTCTAATTCCTCTAGTCTCACGCTAGAAGAGGCTGTGGTTCATTTAGGCTGTTAGTCCTGTGGACTAGATCCTTCTTTTGAGTCTTTGGTTTCTGTTTTCATCATCTAGTGCTGTTTTAACAGAAATACCGCAAGTGGATGGCTTTAAAAAGAGAAACTTTATTTCATCACAGTCTAGTAGACTAAAAGTCCAAATTCAGAATGTCAGCTCCAGGGGAAGGCTTTCTCTGATGGTACTGGGGGAAGGTCCCGGCCATCAATCTTCTCTGGAACTGGAAGCTTCTGAGGCACAGGGACCCAGTCCTTTTCAAAGGACGCACTCAGCTCTGAGCACTGCTTCTTGATGGTATGAGGTCCCCAGAGCTTAGCTTGCCTCCCTTTTTTTTATATCTCAACAGGCTGCCCAAAGCCATAATACAATGTCACACATTAAGTCCTGCACCATGTACTCAACTACAGCCCATCTACCCTCATTAACATGATAGAGGCAGGATTTACAATAGGAAAGACATCATATAATACCAGGAATCACTGCCTAGCTAAATTACTGTAGATTCTAGGGGGAACACAGTTCAATCCATGACAGTTTCCTTCATTGTCTTTTGCTCCAGACAGGAGGACACCAAAATGTATCTTAGACAACCATGTGCAAGTTTTTTAAACCCCATATGCTACTCACCAAACTAGGATGTAGAACATTGCCTTTATGAAGTATGTTATGCCAGTTGACTGAGTCATCTCATGAGACCACGGTCCCAAGCCCTTTAACCCAGTAAGTCAATCCCACAAGTTATTTGGTTATATCTAAGAGGTTCTTACATGAGCTTTTTGACACTTTACCGGTTGCAATACGCAACAATTTATGTTGTTTTTCCTCATGATTTTGCCTTTATACAGAGCTATCTTTTTTATATAATTTATTTGTTCTTGTTGTTGGGAATATACACAGCAAAATGTATACCAGTTCAACCATTTATACACTTTTAATTAAATGACACTCTCATCTTTTTCCAAGCTGCTCCTCCTTTATTAGCATAAACTCACTGTCCCCTATGGTCTCTATGTTATCTGTTCAGTTAGCGTTGTCAGTTTGATCCCATGTAGAAAGATTTTAAAAGAGCATAATACTCAAGGCACTCATTCTTTACTAGTTAAGCAAAATTATTTGGCTTTAAGACTTCAGAGAATATTTTTGGTTTAAGTTTTAAAGAGTATCTCCAGGCTACAGTTTTGGGGGTCCAACCAGCCTCAATTACTCCAGAAAGTCTGGATTCCATTAGAATTTTAAATCCTATTTGGCATCTCCCTCTTTTCATCAAGATTCTTCTGTATGACTTTGATCAAAATGCTCAGTAATGATAGCTGGGCACCATCCATTTCTTCTGATCTCATGGGAAGAGAGGAAGTTGTTTGTTGAGCCCATTAGTCACACATTGCATTTCCTCCTTCTATTCCTGTCTCTCTGTCTTCCTTAGAACTCTATCTTCAGTTCTGACTCATTGGAATCACCCTGCACAAGGCTGTGCCCTCTACTGACATATAAACCAGGTAGCATACTCCCTGCCTTATTGAAAATTCAACATTTTGAAGATTCATGCAAGTTGACAGAGGATTTATTTAGACAAGGGGTGGTCAATAAGAAGTTGAAGGGACCTGTGCCTTGGGACATAAGAGTAAATGAAGGGCAGTCCCGTCACAGGATGTGAAGGTCTGAGTTAATCATAATGCTCAGAGAATAGGTGATCAGATGTCAGAGGAGAAAAGCATGAGAGCAGTATTGTTTAGTGTTAGGTCTTGTAAGTAACTGTACAGTGTGCTGTCTCTTGGTTCATCCAGTTAATCCATTTGTGCAGAGGAGCACTGAAGCATGTTTGTGGATACAATCATGAGTCAGTATTTGGTGAAAAAATTACCATTAAGGAAACATTATTTCAGTGGAGAGGCAGATCTGTTCTAGTCTTCTTACTCATGGTAACACAATCATTATTGCCTGCTATAAGCAAAAATGATGGGAAAAGAAATGGAGGAAAAATAAAACTAGTGTAGAACATACACGGAGGCAAGCTAAGGAAATCTATGGTTTGATGAAAGCTTTGCTATAGCACACTGTTTTTATTGGCTTTCACTCACTTCCAACATCACCACTATTACTCCTAAATATGAAAAAAAAAAATCTATGTCATTCCTACATAAATTCAAATTTTACCAAAAAGGAGAAGAAGAGTATAGTAAATATCTTATGTCTATGGACCTACTTTTGGTACTAAGTACATGTTAAGATAGATTACATTTGGTCTGACCTAACAGCCAAGATAGATACGGCAACTGCTGGAGTCTATCATCAAGAATACTGTGGGACTTTTTATTTCATGTCAGTTCCAACTCATATGACTCTGTGTACACAGAACAAAACATGCCCAGTGCCATGCCATTCTCATGATCACTGCTGTTCTTGAGCCAGTTGCTGCAGCCACTGTAGCAGTCCATTTCACTGACAGTCCTCCTCCTTTTCAGTGGCCCTCTACTATACAAAGCATGACGTCTTTCTCCAAGGACTAGTCCCTCCTGAAAACACGTCCAAAGCATGTAAGATGAAGTCTCATCATCCTTGCTTCTAACGAGCATTTTGGCTGTGCTTCTTCTGAGATAGATTTGTTCCATCTTCTTGAAGTTCATGGTATATTCAATATTCTTCACCAGCACCATAATTGAAAAGCATCAATTCTTTTCAGTCTTCCTTACTTACTGCTCAGCTTTCACACGCTTATGGGGCAGGTGAAAACATTATGGCTTGAGTCATGCTTCCCGTAGTCCTAATGGTGACATCTTTGCTTTTCAACACTTCAAAGAGAGCTTGTACAGCAGATTTGTACAGCAGATTTGCCAGTGTGATGCATTAACTTGACTGCAACTTCCATGGACATTGATTGTAGAGCCAGGTAAAATGAAATGATTACAAACTTCAGCCTTTTCTCCACTTGTCATGACGTTGCTTATTGGTCCTGTTGTAAGCATGTCTCTCTCTCTCTCTCTTTTATGTTGAGGTGTAATTCATGCTGAAGGCTACAGTCTTTGGTCTTCATCAGGAAATGTTTTAATTCTCTTCCCTTTCCACAAGCCAGGTTGTGTCACCTGGCTAATGCAGGTTGTTAGTGAGTCTTTCACCAATCCTGATGCGTGTTCTTCTCAGATTATTTGTTCTGCATACACACTGAATGTGTATAGTGAAAGGATACAGCCCTAACATACACCTTTCCTGTTTTTAAACCATGCAGTATCCCTTGTTCTGTTCAAATAAGTAATTTTTGGTCTAAGTACAGGTTCCTCATCAGCCCCATCAAGTGGTCTGCAATTCCCTTTCTTTGCAATGTTGTCCATAATTTGCTGTGTTCCACAGCAAATTTTTTTGCATGGGCTGTAACACACAGGTACACATCTATCTGTTATTTTCTGCTTTTGACTAGGATTTATCTGAGATCAGCAATTACTGTCATAGGCATTCTTGTTTAGCAAGATAATAATATAATAAAATTGGTGCCTGAGATAGCAAAGTCTTTTTCCAAAAGCTATTCTAGATAACATTATTTTCATACATTAGACAATCTAAACTGAAGCAATTGCAACATACCTAAAGCAGCCCACCAATGTGTTACAAGGAGAGACTCCAATATAACTACAATTAAACAAACAAACAAACAAAAACCTGTTGCTATTGAGTCAATTTTGACCCACAAGCAACCCTATAGGACAGAGTAGAACTGACCCAGAGAGTTTCCAAGGAGCACCTAGTGGATTTGAACTGCTGACCTTTTAGTTAGAAATCATAGCACTTAAACACCATGCAACCAGGTTTTCCATAACTACAAGAGAAAAACATATTCAATCTCAAAACATACATTATTCCTTTACTCATGAAGAAATGCTTCTGTTTGGTCAAATCATAAACACATAACAAAAAGAAATTTTCTCCACAGTCATGAAATCAAGCCAAGTGCCATGAGTCAGGTCATGAAATCAAGTAGATCAACATTTGTATTTAAGGTGTGGTTGGAAAGGTCATTTGGTAAGTCAGATAGTTCAAACACTCCTCCTTGAAATGACATTATGAATTCCCAGGTTCTCAGGCCAGTGCCCAGCATTGATTTGAAGTGATGGACTGATGAGACAGTCAAAACAGCCTCCTGACTCTCCAATGCCTGGCTCCCTCTGGAGTTTTCAAACACTTTTAAATGCACTTCAATTCAGCAACAACTTCTTCAGCATATTTCAGGTGCCATGTGTTAGACAATTATAACTTTTCTGGACCCAGAATCCATGAGTCGCCTCAGCCTTGAGGCTTGATCTACCTTATGTTCCAAAGTCCTTCTGAGAAAATCCTGTGGCTGTCAGGCAGGAAAATGCAAGCCTCAAAGTAAAATAGGAAACTTGTGATAGAACTGAAGAGATTCTTCAACTTTTTTAAAGGGTGAGTTTTTGCCTGACTAAATTGATACAAATAGCAGTGAAGCCAGGAAGTAGCAATTCATCTGAAAAATGTTACTTTTTTAAGTTGAAACAATTATTATTATTGTTACTTAAATATGGGAGTGTTGAAAGGGACAAAAAGTTACAGTGGAAGGGTAAATTCTGAATGCATGGATGAAAGAAGAACAGAGCTAGTATTTATTGAGCAATTATTATATACCAGACAAGGGACAGAGTAACTAATAAGCATGGAGCCTGCATTGAAGAAGATATGCTTGGGTTTAATTGTATTCAGTTGCTAATCTGTGGTGAGTTATTTTACATGGGTTTCACCATATCTCTGACAGGGTAGAAGAAGGGTGAAATTATGCGTGGGAGGGCCTAACTGGGCTGGAGCATACCTTGTTTATTGGGCAGTCTGGGCTAGACAATTCATTATCTCACTCAGACTTCATTAGGTGTTCCCCATTTTGTCAATGAGGAAACTAATGTGTGAGATACGTGATTAGCCCAAGACTGCACAACCAGTAAAAAGTAGGACTGGAATTTGAACTCGTGTCTTTCCAAATCCAAAGGTTACAGATAGAAAGAAAAGCTTGCTTATCTAAAACTCCCATATTCTTGTTAAAATAGCTACTTACCACTGAGAACTTTACAAGCCTGAAACTACAGGTTTCCTTAGGTTCTAGTTCATACTCTCTGATAAGTTTCTGACTGTGAGAAGGATTTTGAAGGAAAGTATTTTTTATAGAGGCAAACCCCATATAATTTGATAGTAGGATGAAAGTGACAGGAGAAGAGACAATGCTTACCTTTTGGGTGCAGTCCTGAACCTGAAGGTGTGGCGATCAAAGTTTCAGTGAAAAGCAGTAGAAGAAATTGGTGGGTTCAGAATCTGTTGGAGGTATGAGGGGAGTTTTGAAGAACTTTCTTTGGATCAGTTTGTATTACTTACAGGAGAATATGTGTGCAATAAGGTTCTACTCTTATGAAGCAATTTAGATATGCCAACAGAGTTAGTAAATTTTCTTTGCTGTTTTGTTTGTTTGTTTTTGCTTACTGGCTGAAGTAAGGGCAACCTGAAGAAGAGTTAGTGAGCTAGCACCGCCCCGATCCATTGTTCCACTATCAAAATGAAAAGCAACAACAAGGAGACCTCTGTTGACAATAAAAGAACTGAAACAAACAAACAAACAAGCCCCCGCCCCCCCCTAGAATGTAATTATCTGTGTTAGAACAACTAACAATTCTGAAATACAACTAGTAACAAGGTCATTAAAAGTTACTTTGTAAAGAACTTTTGGTGAGACTTATTTAATGTTCTGTCTCAACAGTCCTCAAATTGAACAAGAATTTTTAACATAATCTGCCTCTCAGTAATCCTTAGAGTTACAGAAACATAATTAATAATGTATCATTTCTGATTCACATTTTAGAAGGCAGGTGCTCCTCAGAAACTCTGTGGCACAGACAGTTCTGTCCTGTCGATAGAGTCGCTGTGAGTTGGAATTGACTCAACAGCAGGGAATCTGGTTTTGGTTTATTTGTTTCTGCTAATTAGTCTGAAAATTCATGCTCATTGTTTTAATTATTGTAGTATTACAGTTGTTTTGTTCATATTTTCAAAATTTCTTCGTTGTTTTCATATATTCATGATTATTACAGCTCAGTTATTAGAATTATTTTATCATTTTTTATATAATTTCTGTTTTCACATTTTAGAAGGCAAAATAGTTACAATTGTAACCAACACATGCCAATTTATACATGAGTTGCAAATTTTATTTTAAGATATACTAAAAACTAATGAAAAATTCTATTCTGAGTTTCCAGAAATGGAAAAAACAGTTTATTGAATTAATGTTTCCTTGGTACTGATCACTGTCTAACTTGCAAACGAATTTCTTTGTGTCTATGTAATACAATGCTACATTCAGATTGTCATCTGGGAAACATAATCGATAACCATGGATGAAAGAAAGCCTCATAAATGACATGTGTGGATGAAGGCAATCTTCTAAAGCCACTGGTTGTCTCATAGTGGTTTCCATGGACACGCATAAACACCTGGTTATTTACTGGTAAGACCACAAATCTCTAGACCAGGGTCAGCCTTTTGTCTCTTGCCTTTGGTATGGATCTGTAAGACTACAGTGGTTTCAAAGGAGACATCTATGAAACTATGGTTTCAAAGGAGAGATCTACAAAGTGACAAATATTCAATATACCACCAAAGGTCCTTTCTAAATGATGTCACCTTCCATAAAAATCACCTTTCTTGTAAAATACAGTAAATGATTAGTAGGTTCACACAGTTCAGGAATCAGCAAGTCTAGGCAGGCAAGCTCCATATATGTCTCAAAGTAAAGAGTAAAATGACCACATAAAAAACTATTAAGCACAAGCTACTGATCGCCTAGGCAGTAAGCAAGACACTCACCTAAGAAGTAAATCCTAGTGTTATTCTTAAGACATTCTCACTTCTTCTTCTTCATTCCAGTTTAATTCAACATAACAGAATCCAAAGTTGAATGGAGACTTCATACCTCTTTTCTGACACAGTTTGGTCCAGGATGCCCTGCCAGCTATAACCAAGGACCAGTGATGCTGTATCATGTTTCCACCAACTCCCCACCACACTTCCACTTCCTAACTTCACCAGAGCTTATAGACTGTCCACATTGCTACAGGGAAATACAGATGATTCTTTGTCAGTACTTAAAGATGTGTATAGGTTAACTTGCAGCTGTTTGGAGGCAGCGATTGTAGTCCCATACAAGTTGCATATGCCTATATTGATAGTGAATGGTTACACTGTATTTAGAGCATGATTTCAGTAAAGTAATACACAATTTAAGGGGCTCTGGTGGCACAGTGATTCAAACACTTGGCTGCTAACCAAAAAACAGGTCTCAGTGGTTTGAATCCACCAGCTGTGGGAGAAAAATGTGGCAGTCACTTAAGATGTCACTTAACTGCTCTGGACTTCAGTTTCTTACCTGTAAATGAAACAGACTAATCTCTGAGATTCTTTCCTATTCTAAAATCTGAGTCTGTGAAATATATACCTGGACTTTCCACTGTGTCCAAGTTTATAGCTGTATGAGTATGCAGCTGGTCAGACAGCTGCCTCCTGGAGCTTTAAGGCCAATTACTTCAAATTCTTCACCTCTGACTCACGTTAACTACAAATCTTCAAAGCTCCATGCTCAGAGAGCACTAAGGATTCCTGGCTCTTCCCTGCTCCAGAGAGCCGTGCCTTCTCTGGCCAGGCAGCAGTTAGGACTGTATGCGAACACTAGCCACTTCTCCCTTTGTATTTGCCTATAAGCACACAGAACCTTCTTCCCATTGCAAAAGGAGTATAATTTTTTGCATTCACTTACATATAAAAATCAAAAGACCCATTTGCACGCACAATACTGCATTGCATGCATGATAAAATTAAGATTTCTTCAGAACTCCAACATCTACAAAATTATTTATAAATATACATAAAGTAATTCAAGGCAATCAATCTTTTGGCAACTTCATAGAGACAATTCAAATACAACAACATAAAAAAATTACCTGAAAAACAAATGCCTCACATTTTCACAGAACCAATACCATTATGTTATATTATTTCAGTTTCTCCTCATGAGATCCTTTTTTTAGATTATCCCCATTTGATAAATAAAGACACTGAGATAAAAGAAGTTCTGTGGTTTGGCCAAGATATCCCAGGAAGTTAATCAGAACCCTTGCCAGACTGCAGGACTCCAGGGATGCGGTCTAAAGCTACTTCCAGTATATGTCAGTAAATATTTAAATGGAGTCAGATTATCTCTAAATTCCCTAGTTCTACCTCCTCTGTTTCAACACCAGCCCAGGAAGTAATAGCTCCATTTTGTTTCTATGACACTTCTCCAAAGAGTGATCAGTCCTACCTGGTTCTGTCTACTTTGTTCATAATTGCTACTTATATCATTTTCAAACATGGGGCAGTTGCTTATTTTTACTTAAAACAAAAGTTTTAAAAATATGCCATTAAAAAATGCCACATCTTCTCTTCTATAAAGATATGCCAAGTATTAGATATAAATTCCCTTTCTATTCAATAATCATTGATTAATTCCTTTGGATGACAATGTGCTACATACTACAGTGTCATGTCACACATGCTCAGAGCCACACAGCACATGGTGTAGAACAAGATGAAACATTTAAGAAAGTTCCCCAAAATAACTGACAAAAAACACAAACATGACATCCAGAAGTCTGGGTCTTCTTCGTATCCTTGTTGGTAACTGCTCTGACAAACAAAACACGGTGAATGACTGTCAGCTAACCCAGTATTGCTTGGAGACTCAGGGTGTCAAAAGGACTTCAGAGTGTACAGTGATCAAGTTGGTTGCTAACCAGAGTCTAGCATATTACACATCTGCCTCAAGGATTTCTATAATATCTAAATTCATATCCTTTGCTCTCCATCAACTTGAACAAACTTCCTAAATGTCAATATTTGTATTTTAACTTGACAAAATAATACTACAGCTGAGTTGGAATAATCATGAATATGTGAAAACAGCTAAGAAATTTTGAAAATACCTACAAAACACCCGTAACACTACAATAATTAAAACAATGAGCATGAATTTTCAGACTAATTAGCTAAAACCAAATATATCAAAACTAAACTCCCTGCTGTTGAGTCAATTCCAACTCACAGGACAGAACTGTCTGTGACATAGAGTTTCTGAGGAGCACCTGGCAGATTTAAACTGCAGACCTTTTGGTTAGCAGCCACAGCACTTAACTGCTATGACCCCAGGGCTTCCAAAACAAAATAGGTGGTCCTAAAATGAACTCTTCCACACAGGAGACTTAAAAAACAAGCACTGAAGATTGATGGGGATCAGGAGAATCATTAAACGAAGGATGCTGTAAAAATTGCCTAATTTCTAGATGGAAAAGTTACATAATTTCAGTCTTATACAGACACAAAAATGAACTTTAAATGAATTAATGGCTTAAAGGACAAAAAAACAGACTGAGAGAAAATACTTGCAATATGTATAACAGGTGAGAGACTAATGTTTGCAATATATAGAACCCATACAAATGAAGAAAAAAGACCAACCAAGAGAAAAATAGAAAAAGTATATAAATAGGCAGTTCACCTGAAGAAATATTAGAAGTCAATAAATACTTGAAAATGCACTAAACCTCACTACTAATTTTTAAAAACATAACCTTATGAATTTACCAAAAATTTCAACATTTTACATGGGAATTTTTCAGTTTATTCTGTTCACTTCTGAATTCCTTTCAAAGTCATTTCTTGTTTAGCCAGTATTTTAACACTTTAGGGTTTTTTATTTTCTCTGAATGATCAAATTGCCAAATTTTTCTTGTCTTTTAACAAGTCTGGGTACCAAAGGAACCCTGCACCAGAGACCAGAGAAGGGAGTTGGCACAGAGCACACCACAGTCAATGGGTTGAATGTACTCAAACTGCAGATTTTCCAAAAACATGTTTCTTTGAACAATTTAAATAAGGGTGCACTAACCACCCTACAACAGACATGGAAAACCAGGATTCCAGGGTTCTAGGGCCTTCACCATCTCCCCATCCTCAACATCTCCTGCTCTTCATATCTGGCTCACCTCTGCCCATCAAGATTCTTTTTTTTCTCTTGCCTATCTCTTTGTCCACTTGTTTGGTCTCCACAATGACCCTTAGTCTCTCCTTAAACCTTCATCTTTTTCTGTCTGTATTCCTCATCCTCTCCCTGGACTTCTCTGAGGCCTGCTTAGTCTTGCGGGTCTTGCCTCCCATGTGGTAGGCTTACAATCAAAGGCATGTTGATTAATCAGTTCTAGCGCAACACTTCTCAGAATCCTGGAAACTGAAACTTGGTCATGTTGAATGAATGGCACAAGGACACACAGTTTTTAGTGATAGAGTTGAGATTTGGAAAAAAAATTACCAAAGGAATGGCCCTTATTAATAGTGCTCAAATGACTAGAGACATACACCATTGTAATAGAAATATCGCCACTGCTCTTGAGGAAAATCCAAAGAGGAGAATCAGAGTAATCTAGATCTTTAGCCACTGTCAAAATTATTTTTTAAAAACTGTGTTTGGATCCTGAATCTAACTGTAAAAAAATTAAGACAATGATGTTCTTGAATCATTTGGCTATTTGGATATTAACTAGGTATTTGAGAATGTTGAAGAATTATTAATTTTTAAGGTACAGTAGTGGTATTGTGGCCATTTTTAAAAAGAGCCTTTATCTTTAAAGAGAGGAGTCCCAGTGGTGCAGCATTTAAAGTGCTCTGTTGCTGACTGAAATCATGGGAGAAAGACCTGACCATCTGTTCCCATAGGGATTATAGTCTGAAAAGGTCTATAGGGCAGTCCTACTCTGCCCTATAGGATCCCTATAAGTTGGAATTGGCTTGAATTCAACAGGTTTGGGGTATCTTTAGAGATACACATGAAAATATTAGCAGGTGAAATAATATAATGTCCATGTTAGCTTTGAAATAAAAAGGTGGGAAAATAGGTGGAAACGTAACTAAAACAAGATTGCAGAGAAGTGTGCTGTCACAGGGTGCGGAGAGCAGATAGAGTTGCATAAAAGTGTGTGGGGCAGGATTTTATATGGAATATTGAGTTGGATTGTAAAGTTTCACTTAAAGCACAATAAAAGATTTATGAAAAAAGACAAGATTGGACATGAGTTGATCATTGTGAAGTTGGGTGACTGGTAAACAGAGTTTGTTACACTGTTACATCTTTGCCTGTTTATTTCTTTATACTTAACAAAATTCTCAATAAGTTCATTTGATCAGTGAGCATGTTTATAAGCTTTTTAAATAGAGTTTTAATGACTGGATCTGAGAAACACCCCTGTCTTTCAGGGAATAGTTTAAGAGGGTAGCCTTTGCCTAATACCTCTACAGACAGGGCACCAAACTAGCCACATCACAAACCTTCATTCCTTCCTTCTTTACAACACCTCTGCTAGATAAGATGTATGGTCCATATTTACGATAATAAAGAAGCCCTGGTGATGTGCTGGTTAAAGCACTCATGTGCTAATTGAAAGGTTGGAGGTTCAAACCCACTAGCCAACTCCACTGAAGAAAGTATGGCAGTCGGTTTCTGCAAAGATTTGCAGCCTTGGGAACCCTAACAGTGGTACTAGTCTGTCCTACAGGGTCATCATGGGTTACTGTCAACTCAAAGGCAATGAACTGGGCTGCATGTGATAACAAAACAGACGCTGAGGCTTTACCTTCTGTGAGGCTTTACCTTCTGTGAGGATTTTCCTTCTTGATCCTTTTCCAGGATCAAGAACGTTAACAGTTTGAGGGGGGTTATGAGTACCCGGGGCCACTGAGATTGGAGAGACAGGGGTCACAGGGCAGTTTGATGGGTCTCAAGAACAGAGCACTGGGGGACGTGTTGACTGGCTAAACTCAGGCAATCAACAATCTGTGTAACAACTGGTGCCACTGAGTAGATTCTGACTGATGGTGACCATGTCTGTCACAGTAGAACTGTACTCCATAACATTGTCCATGGATAATCTCTCAGAAGTATATCTCCAGGCTTTTCTTCCGAGATGCCTTTGAGTGGACTCCAAACTCCAACTTTCTGGTTAGCAGCCAAACACAGTAACTATTTGTACTTAAGTCCAATAGCAACAAGAAAAACACCTTCCACAGCTGGTTAATGGGGATTTGTGAGGGACTTGTCTGCAGATGAGGGATCCTTTTCCATGTGCCTTCTTGGCACCAGCCGCAAAGCATTACGGGCAGACTTCCTGCGCTGACTTTGCACTTCTGCAAATGCTCCCACTCCCTTGCAACTCAGTCTCAGACTCTACTCCCACTGTTTCCTCATCATCTGCAGACCTGGAGCCTCCCAGCTGATCCTGGGGGAGAGGAGTCAGCTCTCTGGTGGTCTCTCTTTTTTTCAGTTGTGCTTCGGGTGAAGGTTCGTGGTGCTCTCTTTTGAGCCTGTTGGAGTACTCGACTTAAAACAAACAAACAAAAACATGGCTGAATGCTCCTTTTTGTTGCATTCCTGCTGTAACAAAACTCTTTGGGACAATGTCACTGCCAGCTAAGGAAGTGGTAGGAAAAAAAAAAAACTGTTTCACAATATTATCTTGCTACAAATGTGGAGGTTACCTTTGAGTTCTGCCAGGGTGTGCGTGTGTGCATGTGTGTATGTGTGTGTGTGTGTGTGTGTGTGTGTGTGCATGTGTGTGTGTGTGTGCGTGTTAGCCCTTCTCTTTGGTACTCCCACCGTACTTTCATATCTTCCATTTCTGGGAAAGTTCAGTGCCCTTCCCAACTGACTAAAACTAACACCCACTTGTCTTTCCAGGTCTCAGCTTAGTGCTCACCTCCCGCAAGAAGCCTTCCCTGACTTACAAGCCTTTGTTTAGTGCTCTCTAACATTCTTTTCTCTCCTTATCATAGCCTTCATTAGTCTGAATACAAGAAATAATTGACCACAACTAGAGATTTATAATACTCAAATGCAAATCATTTATAAATGCATTTTGTTTGTTGTTAAAAAAGCTCCAACCTTTTTTTGTTTGCTTGTTTATACAAAATTTGCAAAAGTATTCTGAATGTGAAATAAAATACATGTGCACAAGTCTGTAGAGTGCAAATTTAGGGCAAAACCTTGGTGGTGCAGTGGTTAAGTGCTACAGCCGCTAACCCTAAGGTTGGCAGTTCAAATCCACCAGATGCTCTTTGGAAACTCTATGAGGCAGTGATACTCTGTCTACAGGGTCACTACGAGTTACAGTTGACTCGATAGCAGTGGGTTTGGTTTTAAAAGCTTTACTAGTTGCTCTCAAACATGTGTCTGGCACAACTGGAGTTTTACATGTTCATCTTTTTTGATGCTAGTCTTTCTTCCAATCCATTAACAGTAAAGCATTTGTTACTGAATGGAAATTAGGGAAGCACTATACCTAAAACTCAAAATATTTGTGGTTCTGGCCCATCCAGGGATGACAGTATTCCTTTGAAGCTGTGGTGGCACAGTGGTTAAGAACTTGGCTGAGAACCAAAAGGCTGGCAGTTCAAATCCACCAGCTGCTCCTTGAAAACCCCATGGGACACATCTACCCTGCATTACAGGGATGCTATGAGCTGGAATTAACTAAAAAGGCAATAGGCTCAGTTCCTCCTAAAACAAAACTCATTGCAGTTGAATCGATGAGGTTTTATAAGCCCCATAAGATCAGAAATATGTTTTTAGGGGCTTAACCAGGACCCCAGCATATGAGAATGTGAAGGTGATATCCTTGAGGATTCAGAAATTCTAGATCCCATGAGTGTTCCAGCTGCATAACTGAATGAACTGTATTGCCAGTTACTAAGTTGGCATCACTGGGCATAATTCAAAAAGAAAAACCTTTATTTATTCTATTCTTCTGGAGGTCTTCATTCTCCATTTTTCACTTTTCATGTGTTTCTGGAAGTTCACAGTGTTTAGTAACATCCCAGTGGGATGTCTTCTACACATCATATTCTGCTATGTAACTGCAAAAAGATATACGGTCTAAGTATTCCATAACAATTCTATCCATTTTATCTAGGAAGAGATTGGGAGGCAAATGATGTGCTCTTTTTGCTCACTAAAGTATTTGTAATGGCTCCTGGTACACAGTAGGTACTCAATATGAGCTGAATCATTCATTATGGTTTTAGGACTGATAGGAGCTAGGCTGACATTCAGCCTGTACTCCCTGCAGCCCTGCAGGGCATTCTGGGTGTTAGTATCGTAATGGGCCACAGCCCAGGTCACATTTCCTGAACATCACCCCAGATAAAAAAAATCTTGGCTGTACAATGAGAGAATAATCAATCAGCAAATAATTATCAAGTGTTGGCAATGTGCTCAAGGCTGATTCAGTCTCACTGGGTATATGAAAAAATGAGATGAGACAAAATTATCACACAATACACATTTGGAACAAGCAAATATAGCCAACATTTATATGAACTTTAAAATACACCTGCTTAGCTCACCCTTCAGAATAAAGGTGTGATCTAGCATTATCAATCAAGCCCAGACCTACTGCCATCCAGCGGACTCTGACTCACAATGGCCCTATAGAACAGAGTAGAACTGCCCCTTAAGGGTTCCCAGGCTGTAAGTCCTTACAGAAGCAGACCCCCACATCTTTCTCAGAGTGGCTGGTGGGTTCAGACCGTCACCCTTTTGGTTAGCAGTTGAGTGCTTCACCCACTCCACTGCCACGGCTTCTTATAAACACCTTTTTATAGACAAAGAAGTGCAGGCTCAGAGAAATTAAATGAGTTTCACAACGTCTCACGGCCGGTCGGTCGTTGTCTATAGCGCCATTGTCTGTGCTGGTCACTGAAAAAAGTTGCAACTTCTTGTGAAGTTTACTGACTCCAACTCAGAATGAAAACTTTGTGGTTCTGATTATAAAGGCAAAAACTACCTCACAGAAAAGAGATAAAAGGCTTCATAAAGATAAAGGCTCTTAGTAAGAATTCATAATAAGAATATGCTATTCGTACTCAATTTCATCCTACTTATTCCTAAAGTGGCCTTTAATCTTTATTATTCTTGAGAAATACCAAGTGTCTGCATGAAAAAAATGCAAATTTCTCACACTCCACGCCTAGACATCTGGATTCCGTAGGCACTGGGGCCTACGAAGTGGACAGAACTAGTCTGGGTAATAAAAGGGACCTACCTAGGCTTCTGCTATAGTTTCACCTCAGACAGAATCTCTAGCTGAAAATTCAGACAGCAACTGGGAGATGCCGGTCCTTAGCTAAGTGAGAAAGGGGCAAATTTTCAACTGATATGAACAAATGCAAACTTTACTTTCACTAATAATGAAGATATGCGCACTAAAAAACAATGGAACACTGTGGTTCTCATACCAACTTAGCCAAGATATTTTTCCTAAAAGATAGAACAAAAAAACTTATTCTGTTGAATGAAATAGACCCTGCTCTGGACTACTGATGTGGGAAGAATTTGGTGCAGTGGTTAGGCATTTGGCTGCTAACCAATAGGTGGGCAGTTCAAATCCACTAGTTGCTTTTTGAAAACTCTATAGGGCAGTTCTACTCTGTTCCACAGGGTAGCTGTGTGTCGGAATCAACGCCACAGCAATTTTTTTAAATTAGAAAATAATATAACATTTTTTAAAAATGTGATTCTATATCTAAAAATTATGTTTCTAAGGAGAAACATTAAACTAAACAGTTTTTGTCTTTAGGTGGTGAAATTATGTTTTCTCCCCCTTTTCTGTATTCTATAAATTTTCAATGAAAGAAGACATCTAGTTTCTAGTGATTAACACTTAACATTACTTTGGGCAAGTTCTATGAGGAGTATTTTATGTATAAAATCAGATATGGTGTGTTTTTAACCACTGGTGGCTCATGATCTTTTGGAATACCTAATGCAACTTTGAACTGTCTCTGCATAAAAATGCATTTTCTCTATGATAGAATTATATTGAGAAAAATGCAATGCAGTTTCAGAGTTATCATACTAATGGCACCGTCAACAGTGATAAACCCTAGTAAGTAAAAAAATTCATGATTCATTTGCATATGTTTTATCCTTTGAATATGTCTTACTAAAGGGTATATACAGTACTGTATTCAAAAGGTACTTCAGTAAAATTTTTATCTTCTCTGGTTGTTATCAATTTACTATTCAATTAGTTCAATTGTTTATCTTCATATTCAATTTTAGGGTTTGGTTCTTTACACCCTTTTAGATGTAACACTACTAGACTATGTTAAAATTCACATTATTTATCAGTGAAAGCTCCATAAAAATGTATAGATAATTCACAGTTATTTTACTTCTACTGTTTTCACCCACCACTTGCAGGTTACCATTTTTATTAGTTTTCAGTTTATTCTTCTCCTATGATGTTTCCCTAATATTTTGTTATGAATTTTTAAAAAATATATAAAGAGTTGATAGAATTTTACAACATCAATTTGATAGCCATCTGGATTCTTCTATTAGCATCTTATCATGCTTGTTTAATCGCACATCCATCTATCCCTGCATCCACTTATCAGTACACCTCACTTCTTTTTTCACTCTTTTTACCCGTTGTGTTTGTTTGGACAACCTCTCTTGGTCTGTCCTCACATACAGTTAGTCCTTCCTCTGTTATGCCCAAGTATCTGATAAGCCCTTTGAAGGAATTCTTCATTCCTTATGATATAGTTTACATTTCTAGCATTTCCATCTGATTCTTTAAGTAAACAAAAAAAAGTTTGTATTTCCAAGCTCAAATTCCCTGTCAGGCCCAGTGTCTACCGTTTTCCACTACCTACTTTTTCCACTAGATGCTTTAATACATTAATCATGAAAGCCCCCAAACCAAACTTGTGGCTACTAAATCAATTCCGACTCGTAGCAACACTACTGGACAGAGTAGTACTGACTCTGGTGGACTCGAACTGCCAATCTTTTGGTCATCAGCCATAGTTCTTAACTACTACACCACCAGGGCTTTGTGTTATTCAGAGTAGTTTCAAAGTTCCTATGTGAAATTTCTACATCTGGGCCATCTCTGCATCTGGTTCTGTTAGCTAATGCATCTGTTGATAAACAGCCCATTTTTTCTTGATTGTTTATATTCTCAAATACTGAACATTGTGTGTAATGGTAGAGTTCAAGGTAAATAATGTTTGTTCCTAGAAACCTAGAAATGGGCACACACACCTCTCCTATTGTGCTACTTATTTCTGTTGTGGGGACAGCGTAAGGGTGTTGAATCAATTTAGTCTATAGTGGATCTGGGTTTGGATTGTTGATTTTGTTACTTTTAATGTATCACAGATTTCAAAATTTTCCAGTGTTTTCTGAGAAAAAGAAAATGGGATCGCCCTGAGAACTCCACTAAAAGACCACAATTGATGGTCCAAAGGCCTGGGGTTTCCCCTGGGAGCATGGCCCCTAGACTGATGCTGCCCCTGATCATAAATGATTACTGAAGACAACTCTTCGGAAAGGAATGGATTGGACTCAGGGACACAGAGTGACCATATCATGTGTGCACTTTATGGTTCTATGCATCTATAGGATGTTGTCCTACTGGCCTCTTACTAGAGGGTACTGGAGAGGATGGACAGGAGGGGACAGGAGACTGTTAAGAGATACGAGGTGTATAGAATGGAAAGGAGGAGTGTGCTGTCACTGGACAAGGAGAGCAGAAGGAGCTACAGACAGCTGGGCACACAAATTTAAACTGGATTGTATACTTTTGCTCAATCACAATAAAAAAAATCCAGTGTTTTCTTATGCTCAGGGTACACAGATTTCAAAATTTTCCAAAGCTCTCTTGTACTCAGTGTGAGACCTAGAGAGTTTGATAGATTTTCTCAGTATTCCTGCTTCACCCTTAGCCATCAGCTGGCTCTGTATGCCTGTGTCACAGAGGAGTACTGTCTTCCATGCTCTCCTCTCTCCCTCCAGTGGGAGCATGCTAGACTTTATTACTTGGTGCAAAGCTGCTGGTAGAGTTAGCAGGCAGTGGGGTTTTTGCTTCTTCTGCTCCAGCCTTAGTCTTGGGCAGGCGCTGTTTGTGTGTGCATGTGTTTCAGGAAGGAGCTTTCCATTTTTTGGAAAATTGTCCTTTGCCCCTCCCCTTGTGGCAGAAAACCTCTTGTCTCCCATTGACTGTAGAATCTAGGGTACCAACAGGCTTCCTCTACCTGTACTACTCTCTAATTGTCCTGCCAAAGGCAGCTAAATTTTGTTTGTGCTAGAACAAAGACCAGGAGGAAAAGAGTTTCCAGGCTTTCTAGTAGCAACAGACAATAGATTTTGCCTTGTGTCAGAGTAAGGTCCCCAACCTAGGGCACAGGTAATCTTCTTATTCTTTCTCCAGTGTTAGACAGATTTTACTTCTTACCAAAAAAGCATCTGGAAACTGGGAGGATGGTAATCAGTGGCCATCTTGTACTATCGTGGGGTCAGGGATGAGGTGGGCTTCTTCAGATACGCCTGCTCCATGTGAAAACCTTGGCAGGACCTGGATATGTGGGCCACCAATAACTCAGTTCTTTTTCCTACCCTCAACCTTTCCTGTGATCACATAGTCAAAAGCCAAAAAAGCCAAAGTCACTGCCATCAAGCTGATTCCCACTCATAGCAACCCTATAGATCAGAGTAGAACTGCCCCATAGAGTTTCCAGAGAAGTGCCTGACAGATTTGAACTGCCGGCCTTTTTTTGGTTAGCAGACAAAACACTTAAGCACAGTTGTGGTTATGGAAAAAGAGCTGACAAGTAGACACTTCCTGTACCTGGAGTTCCCACGGATTCTCAGCTGGCATACTAGCCCACACTTAGCCTTTCAGAATTTGTCATAATTTCAGTTGTGTTCTTATTACCTACTCATCTGGCTGCCACAGTTCCCTCCCATGCTCTGCCCAAGGTGGAACTTCACACATGTTCTGTCTCCCCTTGTTGCCTTCAAACTTCACTTCTCTCTGGTGAGTGAAAAATAATTTATGATTTTGGACACATTGTATTTTTTCACATATTATGTGGGAATAGCATTCAAGTGTAGTTTTCTGCATTCTAAGTGGAAGCAAAATTTATCTTATAATTCTGATGAATTTTAAATAAAATTGCAGAATTTAGTATCCTATGCTTCTCTTGCAAAAAACAAGAAAATCCATACACATGCACACATACATGACATAGAGAACTAACAATTAAGTTCATGAACTCGTCCTAGAAAAAGCCCTCTGTCCTCATTGCTGAATATCACTGTGATCACCTTCAAAGCACTCCCCTTGGGGAGTACCTGGTCCACCCTTCAAAGCAATTTTGGAACTCTTTTTCCAGACTGGCCATCAGAGTTGTCGTTGTACTAACCTCAATGTCCTGAATGTCATCAAACTATCTTCCTTTAAATTATTTCCTTTCTCTCTTGGTGAAGTCACTGGGGGCCAGGTCAGGTGAGTAGAGAGTGTGTCCCAATACAGCTATGTGTTTACTGGCCAAAAACTCCCTCACAGACAACTATACAATTAAGTTAAAAAACTTGCCACCATGCATAATGGTCACTCTAGAAAGAGACCCCAAATTGCTTTGAAGGGTGGAGTAGGTGCTGGGATTGATACATAGCTTCCCAACAGGAGTACTTTGAAGGTGACCACAGTGATCTTCAGTAACGAGGTATGTAGAACTTAAAACAATTATGTTCACAGACTTACTGTAGGACTTCCTATACATAGACACAGGTTGTGGTTAGGTGTCATAAACTCAGTTTCCACTCCTAGTGACCCTGTGTAAAATAGAACAAAACTGCCCAGTCCTGCATCAACCTCATAATCATTATTATGCTTGAGCTCATTATTGTAGCCACTGTGTCAGCTCAGCCTCGTTGAGGGTTTTTCTCTTTGTTGCTGACCTTCTACATGACATCCTTCTCCGGGGACTGATACCTCCTGATAACAGGTCTACAGTACGTGAGACAAAGTCTCGCCATCTTTGCTTCTAAAGAGCATTCTGGCTAAACTTCTCCCAAGACAGATCCATCCATTCTTTTGGCAGTCCATGATGTTTTCAATGTTCTTCACTGACACCATAATTCAAAGGTATCAATTCTTCTTTGGTCTTTCTTATCCACTGTCCAGTTTTCACATTTACATGAGGCAACTCAGAACACTATTCTGAATCACGTGTACAGTAGTACTCCACTTTCAAACAATTTAAAGAGGTCTTTTGCAGCAGATTTGCCAATGCTACAACCGCTAAGCAGAAGGTTGGCCGTTCAAATAGGCCAGGCACCCCTTGGAAACTCTAGGGGGCAGTTCAGCCTTGTCTAGAGTGTTGCTGTGAGTCAGAATCGACTTGACAGAAGTGGCTTTGGTTTTTGGTTTTATTATGTTGCTGTTTGGCCCAGGTACAACACTTTTTGTTTTCTTTATCTTAAGGTGTAATCCATACTATGGGCTGTAGTCTTGGATCTTCATCAATAAGCAATTCCAGTCCCCTTTACTCTCGGCAAGTAAGTCATCTGTATATCACAGGTTGTCCATGAGTTTTCATCCAATCCTGATGCTGTGTTCTTCATACAGTTCCGCTTCTTGGATTACTCTGCTCAGTATACAGACTGAATAAGTATGTAACAGGATACAACCCTGGCACACAACTTTCTTGACTTTAAATCACTCTGTATCAGCTTGTTGAATTCAAATGACTGCCTCTTGGTCTATGAAAACATTTTTCATGAGCACAACTAGCAGTTCTGGAATTCCCATTCTTCACCATGTCATCCATAATTTGTTATGATCCACAAAGTGAAATGCTTTTGTATAGTCAGTAAATCATGGGAAACACCTTTCCAGTATTCTCTTCTTATAGCCAAGATTCATCAGATATCAGCAAAGATGTCTACACTGCTGTATACATGTTCTCTTCCGAACCTGGCTTGAATTTCTGAAAGTTACCTATTGATATGCTGCTGTAACTGTTTTTGAATGATTTTCAGCAAAATATTACTTGCAAGTGTTATTAATGATACTGTTTGATAATTTTCATGTTCTGTAGGATCACCATATTTTGGAACGGGCACAAATATGGATCTCTTTCAGTTGGTTGGCCAAGTAGCTGTCTGCCAGATTTCTTCACATAGATGTGTAAGCAGCTCTACATGTGTTTATAGAAAGATCTCAGTTGGTATTCTGTCAGTTCCTAGAGCCCTGTGTTTTGGGTTTTTTTGTTTGTTTGTTTTGTTTTTAATCGATGCCTCAGTGCAGCTTAGACATCTTTCAATACCATCTGGTTTTGATCATACAGTACCTAGTGACATGGTTGAATGTCAACCAATTCTTTTTGGTATAGAGACTCTGTATTTCTTTCATCTTCTTTTGATGCTTCCTGTTTTGTTCAATTTTTTGAAAATAGAATCCTTCCAAATTGCAACTCAAAGCTTCATTTTTTTCTTTGTTCTTTCATCTTGAAAAATGCTGAGCATGTTCTTTCCTTTCAGTTCTCTAACTCCAGGTCTTTGTGTATTTCACTGTAATACTTTGTCTTCTCCAGCTACCTTTTGAAATCTTCTGTAGAGTTCTTTTAGTGCTTCAATTCCTCTGTTCACTTCAGCTACTCTGCTTTCAAGAGCAAGTTTCAGAGTCTCTTCTGACATCCATTTTGGTCTTTCCTTTCTTTTTATTAACTCTTTTCTTTCTTCCTGTATGTCTTTGATGTCATTACAACTCATTTGATCTTTGATCATTAGTGTTCAATGCCTCAAATCCATTCTTGAGATGCTCTCCAGATTCAGGTGGAGTATATTTAGGGCTGTATTTTGGCTCTTGCCAACTTCTTTCAAGTTGTTTTCAGCTTCAACTTGAACTTTGCATGTAAGAAATGCATGGTCTATTCTACAGTGGGCCCCTGGACTAGTTCTGACCAATGATATTGAGATTTTCTGTAGTCCTTTTCCACAGATGTAGTTGATTTGATTCCTGTGTTTTCTGCCCAGGGAAGTCCACATGTATAGCCATGGTTTATACTCTTGATAAAAGACATTCCCAATGAATACATTGTTGGTCTTTCAAAAGTCTATCATGTCATCTCCAATGTTGTTTCTATCACCAAGACTATACCTTTCAACTATAGATTCTTCTCTGCATTTTCAATTTTTGCATTCACATCACCAGTAATTATCGATGCATCTTGAGTGTATACTCAATCCATTTCAGACTACAAAACTTGGTAAAAATCTTCAATGTTTTATTACTACTATTGGTGTCACTATAAATAATCCTAAGAATATATGTATACACATATATAGTTTGTATACAGGTGTATATTCAAGTAAATTCCTATAAATGTAACTGTGGGGGCTGTAAGATAAATAAATAGTTGTTTTAGTTAGGCATTACTAAACAGCCCACTGGTGTTATAACATTTTATACTTCCACTAGTCTTCTCCAGAGGCTCTCAGAATGTATTATCAAGTTTAGAATATCTGGCTATGTGATAGAAGACAAATGCTATGCCACCATAGTTTCAATTTGCAGTTCTTTCATCAAAAGCCAAGTTTAGTATAATTTATATATTTATAAAGAATTTGTGTAGTTTCATGTGATTTCATACATTTTGCCCACTCTTCTATAGTATTCATTACAGAAGGTTTAGATCCAAACCAAACTCATTGCCATCAAGCTGATTCTGACTCATAGCGACCCTACAAGAAATGCCCCATAAAATGTCCAAGGAGTGCCTGGTAGATTTGAACTCCTGGCATTTTGCTTAGCAGCCACAGCACTTAACCACTCTACCACCAGGGTTTCCATAGACGCTTTACACTATGTTTTAATATCTAATAAAGCTCACCACACCTCCATTTCTTACGGTTCTTGTACCAGTTTTTCATGTTTATTGTTCTGTATAACTGGAAAATCTACTTTAATAGCTCCATAAAATAACCTTATGTATTTTTATTTGGATTGTGCTGAATTTATTATTAAGATGTGGATAAATAATAACTTTTTAATGTTTATCCATCTTATCAGAAAATCACTCCAGACTTATTCAAGACCATTTTTTCTGTTTTTCTGGAGTAATTTAAACTCATTTCACATAGACTTTAATTACTTCTGTTAAGATTATTCTTAAAAATTTTCTCTTTTTTGACACTAATGTAAACAAAGTTTTATCTTACATTGCATCATCCAGAGGTTATTCTTGTTTTACATAAAAGCTGATTTTTTTTTTTTTTTACTAAAGCAGAAAGGTTTTATTTGGCATATGTTCAAAAAGACAAGAGTAGAAAAGCAGACAAGCATGCTCCTAGAGCCACCTCTGTCCTAGTCTAAGGAAATTACAGGACAGAAGTGGGAAAATGAACAAGTATGCTGCCACCGCCATGTCTGCTCAAGTCTAAGGCAATTACAGCAGAGACATAAGAGGGGAGGGGAAAAAAAGCATGCTTCCACAGCCATGTCTGCCTGAGCCCAAGGAACATTGCAGAACCATCAGTATATATTAGTATTATGAAGAGAGCAAAACCAATGAAAACTTCATCTTTTCTCAGATTGGCTAGAAACTGTAATCCTACCTTGTGAATTCTCTTTCTTAGCAATCATTGCTACAGGATTTCAGCAATGATGGTCAGGAGGTTGGTCCTCATTGGTCCAACAACTTTTCTATCCACTAAATGTCAGTAGTAAAAAATAAAAGTGGAAAGTCTTTTATGTTCTGTTTGAATGGCTTCTGTGTAAGTCTCTCTAAAAGATATCTTTCAAGATTGTATCATCTATTGTCTTTATCTCAGGCCTGAGATGATGTGTCCTTGTGAGTCCTTGCAGGCTCAGCTCAGCTAGGTCACATTCCCTATGCTCAATGACAGGGAATAATGATTCTAATATTATTTTCTAAATCATTCCCTCCTTTTGATCAGAAATTGGAGATAACACACCAATGATCAATCTCTGGACTTAGTCAGTCTCCTAGGTGGTGACCATGGCAGTTTTTAAAACTCACAATGTTGGTTTTCCCACTGGATACCACCTGGTTCTTCACCATGATCTTAACACTGATGTTCTCATCAGTCACATTTCCAGAGTGAGCAGACCCAAAGTATGTCAATATTTTAGCCTGAGGCTTTGGTTTTGCCTAAGTGTGTAAGACAACAGAAGATAAATTTTATTAACCCTAATGCTATCAGAATGCAGACTAAGAATATTACTATCCCTTGTAGTAGTGATCTAGCTCATTACTTATTACTGATGGCAACAAAATAAATCTCATGTTTATAAGGGTATTACAGTGTGTAACTAAATAGCTTGCTGTCCAATTCTGTGTGCTTCTTCTCTACAGCACAGACTATACTTTCTTGGGCTAAATAATAAATAATAATAATAATAACTCTAGGCTTGTTATGTTATCTCGTGCCAGCTTGGTTTATGAGGTCAGATGTCACTGTTGTGCTTCTATCCCACTACCAGCTTAATCTGCTCTTCGTCTCGTTCCCATTCCGTTTCTATTCCCACTGCTGTTAAGTTGATTACAACTCATACTGACCTGTAGGGCAGAGAAGACTGCCCCACAGTTTCTAAGGAGCACCTGGTGGATTTGATTTGCCAACTTGTTGGGTAGCAGCCAGAGCACTTAACCTCTGTGCCACATCAGGGTTTCCGTTTGTCCCAAGGTGATTGATAAATTTCTTAAAGGTTTATCAATTAGGTAGAACTCAAAGCTACACCCTGGGTATTGGACCAGTGAGATTTCTTCTGACTCTTATTTTATAATTGTGTAAGAACTTAATGTTGCCTCCCCAGTATTTACCAGCATCACTAGTATGAATAGCTAAAGGTAATCTTAAAGTTCCCAAAGTGCATTGCTCCAGGATTCACTAGGTATCTAAATAAGAGACTGTGCACATAAATTCACTGTCAGTTCAAAAGGGATCATCCAAATTAGTATAGCTGGATCTACCACACAAAGACATATATCCATATAGAGCACTCAAAGTGTGTCCAGAGAAAACAGAAAGTGTAGCAAAACTCAGTTGTGACCAACAAGTTTTGTTAGAGAACTATGATCAGCAAGATAATACAGGATGGACCTTCCCTGTTGGAGGTTCTCAATCTCATTAAAACCTACTAAGTGTTCTTCCTAAGGGCCAGCTGCACTCCTTGGTTTACCTACCAAGAGTCATGGATCACGTTCTCAGAAGCAGAAGTGGAACCGAATGCAAAATGGAATCTGAACCATGAGGTTCATCTCTTCTGAGAACCTAGTTTCTTTATAGCATGTAATTTTTGTATAGCAAAAATGTGAGAGTTGATTATAAACATTAGACAGGCATGTCATAAAGCATTGTCTTAAAGACTGATTAAACTATTTACTGATTTGCCTCAAACATAGCTCTTACTCTGATCTTTGAAGACTGAATTCTCAAAAAAGGACAATGCCCAGAGCAAAATGTCTTATCTAGTTATCTGGACCATTGTTCAACTGAAAGTGGCTCCAGGAACTGTATTTTTTTCCCCCAAAGCTCAAAGTTCAAAAGGATGTTGGTAGACAGTAGTAGCCTGTGGAGGTCACCCCAACCTACATGAAAGCCAGAAATCTGGATTCCAGGAGAATTAAGACTCTTCCATGGTTTTCTCCTTCTAGATTGTGATCTTACTTATAGAATCTTTCACCAAAACCATCCAATAATGGTAATTGAACAGCATCTGGTTTTTAAGAGCCTAGGGACCATACAGCAAACTGGGAAGTAGAATAGAAACTTTAACAATAATACTAGGCCAACTATCAGAAATAACTGCTGAAACCATGACTTTAAGTTCTATGAGCACGGAAACAAATCTTATGAAGTATTTGTCTACACGTATCAAGCATCAATAACTGCTTTTCATGTACCTGAACAGCAACTACATCACGCAAAACCTCAAAGTGAACATTAACATAAATATAGCAACACTTATCTATCAAGGCACAAACTGTTTCTTGATAGAACTAATAGGAAATCTAATACTATTCAAATTTATAAAATCTTAGCTCAAACTTCAGATACTTTTCTGATTATGATATTTACAACTTTGCTAAGTTTATCATAAGATCTTCTAACTTGAGAGCTATGATATCTAAACTCTTTAGTTAAATAATTTACAAGAAAAGAAAATGGTGTCTTGTATCTAGAAAGTAGGACCTTAAAACATCAGCAGTATTCCCACATAAAAGCCACAGTATCCTTTTGTTTAAGCAATCTTATTCTATGTTCCATGTGATTCTGGATCAGTTACAGCCAGCAAATGCATCAGATTTTGCATAGGGGTTCTGGAAATCTTGATTGAGTCTAGTCACAGTCTTTCTTATAAGTCCAATATAATCCATGTTTTTTTGTTGACATGTTCTGGTCAAACACTTTCAGCAAATCAGAAAAGTAAACACCTGCCATGATAAAACTTAATATGGCCACCATTAATTTATAAATATACACTTAATAGTGAAAGACCTGATAGAAATTAATTATAAGCATAAAACACAAAAACCAAACTCACTGCTGTCGAATTGATTCTGACTCATAGTGACCCCATAAGACAGAGGAGAACTGGTCCATAGAGTGTCCAAGGGGCACCTGGCAGAGTCCAACTGCCAACATTATGGTTAACAGACAGAGCACTTAACCGCTACACCACCAGGGCTTGCATAAGTAAAGGTGAAATAAAATTAAATTGGTTTAAAAAAATTTAGACATAATATTTATAAATATAGCCACTATCTGTATTTTTAAAGAACTTTAGCTATAACACGTAATAATCTTAAGACAGAATACAGTATAGTCAGGATATATATACCAAGGATACATATATCAAGTCGCTGAACACCTGAATAGTAATAAAAATAACTTCATAGGTAAGTGATATGAATTCCCCAATCAAATCATTGGCTTTCATGATTCCAGGTTCAAGAAATAAAGTTGTGACCAAGTTAGCAATTAAATAATAAGAAAATTATAGCATAATGTTATGTACTTGCTACATAATATTAGGTGAAAATGTAAGAGGAAATACTTATAAATTTTAATTCAAAGGGAATCAGGAATTTGGCCTGATTCTAATACTCTCCTTTTAATTTATTAAAGAAAACCTTTTTACAATTTTCATTTATAAAAAAATATTTTGTGTCTTTCCAGAAGTTTGAGAGTTATCACAGGTAGATTTTAGGTTATCAAGAAACAATAATACTTAATTTATTTAACCAAAGATCTTAAAGTAAAAACCTTAGTTTTTTTTTTTAACCTGAATCCATGTGCCTTGTAGGTTACACAAAGAATAAATTATCTTTTCAAGTCAGAAATCAAACTTTATTTTAACAGTGAGAAGTTCAGTTATTTCTCTTTTATGCTATATAACATTAAAGTTCTTACAAATTTCATAAATCAAACCAGTAACAGACAAAACTTCTGACCACTATCAAATAAATTTCTTTTCTCAAGAAATCTCTTAAACATCCTCTCTGTTCACACTTAAGTAGCAAAGATGAATTCACTCATTAAAGCCAAAACTACTGCTGTCGAGTCAATTCTGACTCAGAGAACTGCTCACAGAGTTTCCAAGGAGTGTCTGGTGGATTTGAACCACCGACCTTATGGTTAGCAGACGTAGTACTTAACCACAATGGGCTTCATTAGCAGACTTAAATATGAATATCTTCCTCTTGCGGCTTGAAAAGAAAAAGCATAAACTTAAATTATCATATATATCTGGTAACTCAATTAACATTAAGTTAATTAAAATGCATTGAAAATTAGTTTAAGCCTGTATACTCCAAAAAATAACTCTAGTTGACAAAAAAAAGTTTTGTTTGCCAGCCAACCAGCATTTCAAAATTTCATTCAGCTTTTACTATTTCTCATTTTTTCCCAATCTAATTTTAGCCTTTAAAGGTTTTATAAGCTGGCTTTGGAAATCACAATGTCTGTGGTCAGTTGGTCAATTCATTGATATGGATGCAATTTTAAGTCTCTAGCTACTGCTAGAAACATTTTTCCAGGCCATTTCAAGTGTCTCTCACTGTGATTTCTTAGTTTCCCTACAACAGAGAGAGAACTTGTTTAAAGTTCTGTTAAGATTGGGATCCACTCAATTTCTGATAACCACAGCAAAGCAACAACTCTGTCCTATCTCCTTTTTGTCTTACAAGGTCTGCCTAGCTGGAACATGCCTTTTAAAAAAGGCACTTCTGCTCTAGACCAGAAGTGAGCTCTCAGAGCAAAAGAAACAGGAATATCACACAAATTCACAGAACAATACCACAGAAAAACAAGGATATAAGGATCCTCGGATCCGACTCAATGGCACTTGGCTTGGCTGGCAATCTTCAAGTATATATAGCAACTTTGGTGAGATCAACTCAGTTCAATAGGGAAAAAAAAAACGCACTTTTTAAAACTTTTAAAAAAGTTTCCCTGGAGCTATATAACCTTGGAACCAGGAGCTGGTGAGACCTGATCTTGCCCCATCCTCCTTCTCCTGACTCACGGAAGATTTTTATAAATAGTTAAGTTGATCTAGGAATTTTGAAACCCAAAAGAGAACTAATTTTTCTCCCTTTCAGTTTTTGGATCTGTTACTTTTAAGATAAAACTACCCTTAAAAAAAAAAAAAGAAACATATTTCTTATAGTATCTAGCTTGAGTAACTCAGAAAGATTTTGATTTTAAGATTGACATACAGAACATAAAGACCATAGTGCACTTTCCAAAGAGACCAATTTGTGTAAAAATTTCTCCAAGTAGTGATTAAAAGTCTAAATCATAAGATAGACACAAGACTTCGTTTTTCTGGATGAAGAAGGAACTGAGGCTCTAAGATAGCCTTACAAAACAGCACTTCTCAGTCATAGTCTCCAACCTAATACAGAACAGAAACCCAAGATACAATGCTCTAGACCAGAAGTGAGCTCTCAGAACAAAAGAAACAAGAATATCACACAAATTCACAGAACAATACCACAGAAAAACAAGGATATAAGGATCCTCGGATCCGACTCAATGGCACTTGGCTTGGCTGGCAATCTTCAAGTATATATAGCAACTTTGGTGAGATCAACTCAGTTCAATAGGGAAAAAAAAAACCGACTTTCTAGATAAAAGTCATTACCTTCCCAGAGCCTCAGATGCAGGAATGCTAGTCCTTTGACAAAACCTGAGCATCAGGTAAAATTTCCCTAAAGAGAAAAGAAAGGACAACAGGAATGAAAGCTCATTTTCCCAAAGTGGTCACTGAAATTCCAAATTCTTTCTAGTGTACTCAGTTGATAGTATTTTAAAAATATGAATCTCAAACCAGTGTCTCAGTAGGAAGGAGGAGAATCCAGGCTCATTTATCAAGGATATTAAGCTTGAACGTTCAAGTTATGGTTTCCTTCTTTTTGAATTTAATTCATTCTGCTGGCTAGACACCTAGTTACCTGTTTCAGACCTTAGATATACTAGTTTCTCTAATTGGGAAGTATCTTAAAGCTACTGATAAATATAATTTTAACACTGTGACTCATTACTGAGAAACTCTATCATAAGAAAACGTACAAAACTAGAGCTTCTTCCTTAAATTTTGTCACACAGGTCAAGAGCTGCCCCCCCGCCCCCCAAGAAATTAGTAAAACAGCACTATTTTCCAAGTTTTCTCTGAGTCACTAAAAGGCCTGAATTTTGTGGCTTATGATGATTCAGAGCTCTTTGAAAACACAATTACTTCTTTAATGTTTCAAACACTCAAATTCAGACCAAAACTGCAGTTGACCAAAAGAATTACAGTCATTCTTAATCAAATGATCAAGCAAAAAAATCTAAGAAAGATTCTCCTTGATTAACTAACCAGTTTTTCTAACAAATATGCCAAACAAAACTTAAGAAAACATGAGAAAGGGAACAAAAAAGCAAAGGCTCCTTTTCCACGAGCACTCACCCAGTTGATATTGAAAGGCTATGGCGTGGGAACACCAAAACCACGGGAAAAAAAAAAAAAAAAACACTGCCAGTGAGTTGATTCCAACTCACAGTGATCCTATAGGACGGAGTAGAACTGTCCCATAGAGTTTCCAAGGAGCGCCTGGCGGATCTCAGCTGCCCGACCTTTTGGTTAGCAGATGCAGCACTTAACCACCACACCACCAGGATTTCCCAGTGAGAGCACAGGGATCCATAAAATAGGCCTATATTTGTTTGCGTATTTATTTCTACCAGCCTCTGCTCGACAGTCCAGGTCTCCTTGAGTTCAACCGGATTCTTAGCTTTAGAAATCCTGCTGACTACACCATTAACTCTTGTATGGGAAAAAAACATCATCAGGTTTAATTGAGCCAAAAAGAGAGTTTTATTCAGCATCTCTTCAAAAGTGGGAAGTGGATGAGTGTGCTGCCAGAGCCATGTCTGCCCAAGTCCAAGGAATATTACAGAATAGACTAGAATGGGAAAACAGACAAATAAGTGCTCACAGCCGTGTCTGTCCAAGTCCAAGGCTTCTGATTTTGGTATGTTAATTTAATACTCCACTAACTTACAGAATGTTTTTGTTGTTTGTGTTACAATTACCAATGGTTCTCTTGGTCTTACGGTTACACCGCAAGACAATTGTGAGTAGAAATAGATTCCCATTTTCTGTTTCAGTTTTTATGGTTTTACTGTTTATGTGGGTCTGATAGCATTGACTAATGACTTGAATGCACTTCTAGTATACTTTCAAATAGTAGTGGAGTTAGTGACTAGCAGTGGAATTAGTTTCTGCGAATGCTTCTGGTGTACCCCATTAAGTACGATGCTGGCTTTAGGCGTTGCCGGGTGCATGAGTGTGTGTGTATGTATGTATGTGAGTGTGTGTGCAGATACTTAAGAACAGTAAAGAAGAAATCATTAGGTCCTGTTTTAGCCCGTGTTTTAATGAGGAAATGTTGTCACATTCGGTCAAAGGCTATTTTAGCATGTATGAAAATGATCACATGATTGTATACTAAAATTTGCAAACACTGTATATAATATTAATTTAAAAAAAACCTGCTTGGGCTGCTGTCATTGAGTTGATCCCGACTCAGGCTGACCTTACAAGACACTGTACAGTTGTGCCACAGAACTTCCAAGGAGTGCTTGGTGGATTTGGCATCCATTTGGTTAGCAGCCACAGCTCTTAACTGCTAGGCCATTAGGGTTCCCATAATATTAACAGATCACCTAATATTGAACCAGGAAACCCTGGAGGTATAGTGATTAAGGGCTATGTCTGCTAACCAAAAGTTTGGCAGTTTGAGTCCACTAGATACTCCTTGCAAACTGCCGGGGCAGCTCTACTCTGTCCTATAGGGTTGCTATGAACAGAATCAACTGATGGTATATTATATACAAAGTTTGAGAATTTTAGTATTAAATCACATGACCATTTTCATAGATGCCAAAATAGCCTCTGACAGAATTCAACAACACTTTTTATTTGTTTAATATTGAACCATCCTTGCATTTCTGGAATAAATTTTGTGTGTTTTTGATGTGCTATTTTAACATGGAACCCTACATTCTTTTTATAATAAGCTATTTTGATTTTTACCTCATGTTGTTAAGTGAGGTTTATCTGGAGTTTTATTTTTTGTGTTTTTACTGGGTTTAGGTGACAATGTAATTTGTTTCATTAAAAAATTGTATAGCTTTTCTTCATTTTCTATACTATGAAACTATTTACATAGCACTGAAATAATATGATCTTTGAATATTAGGAGAATTCCCCCATGAAAATTATCCTTTTAAAATTATATTATTTATTCTATAAAAACTAGAAGTCTTTGTATGATTTTTCAAAGAGTACTTCTATTGCTTAGGACAGTTTTATACTTCTATACATAGCAAATATCCTTCAAAGTCCAATTTAGCTGTCATCTTTCTACTTCATCTTCCACTCTGGGGCAGAATCATTCCACCTCATAATTATTAGTTCACTCCTATAGAATTGTGCATATGTCTTACTTAAAGATCTCATCACACTGTATTGAGGGAGGCATCAATTTCCCCAGCCTCTCAAAGACAGAAACACTCATTTGATCATTTTTAATTCACCATCAACAAAAACATCACTTAGCCTTCAGTAAGTAAACAATAAATATATTTTAAATAATAATAAATGGATAAAAGAAGAAAAAAATTAATGAAAGCACATTTCCGTGAGAACCATAGTTTGTAAATGTGGGCTCTGGGGTCAGGTACAATGAATACTGTTTCCCATTTTCCTCCTGGCAAGTGTATGACATTAGCCAGTTACTCTCTGCATCTTCTTCTACTCTTACTTAAAATATAGGTAAAATCTCATAGGGATTATATATTCAGAAGAACCATAAAATTCCTGGCATTAAGTATTGCCTGTGCTCCATAAATAATAGGCTTCCCTTCCACTTCTCCCTATGAGACTTGCTGTATAGTCTTTGCACAATTCATACAGAAAGTAAGAACTATGACTCTCACCTGTGGGACCATCACACAAGATACAGGCTACTCACAGTAGTTCCCTCGGAAGGTGTCTTGTCTGGATGAAGTTCTCTAGTGCCAGGCAACAATTCCTCCAAGAGTTGTTGCAAGAGTGCATTTTGCCTGTTTCCAATATTTTTTACACATATTTATTTTACAACTGTAAATTTCTGCTCCTTTAATGTAGTTCTGAAATATGTATTCTACTGGGGTAGACACTGTATTCTGAGTAACAACACAATGTATTCCGAACAACAAGTTAGCAGCTCTCATACCTGGGCTGTCTTCCAGTTCCTGTGCTGTTTCCCCAGACAGCAAATTAATTAAATGGCCTTTGGCCATGACTCTTTCCCTTGAGTCAGCTTTTCTCTCATTTAAAGTGAAGAGATAGGGGGGTTTTAATTAGCCCAATTCCTGGCACACTGTATACACTCAAGAAATGTTTGTTGACTCTTAGAGTTGTCTTTATATGAAGGTCACTTTGGCTATTACTATTAATTTAAGAGTTTATCAGTAATTCCTGTGCTGATAAAACTGAACAGTGAACAAGGTCTTAAGAAGAATTAACTCATAATTTACAGGGACTTAGCATGAAAATTCAGATTTTCATCAGTTCACCCATTATGAACATATTCACTATTGGTGTAATTTTAAGCCTGTGATTATGTGCACAAAACTCTGAGATCTTAGAACAGTGAGGAAGTGCAACAATTACTGGGGTATCTCTGCTGGCTGGACAGAGAGAGAAAGAGAGAGAGTGTGTATGTGTCTAGTAATCCCAGACTAAATATAGAGTCCCTTTCTTTGCATAAGCTGTATAAGGGTACTATGTTTTCATTTTCCTCTCTCTAACAGAATTTATTACGGCTAGTCTTATTCTGGAGCTCTGGTGGTACAGTAAATTATGAACACTTTAAAATCTTCATAAAAGTACATTTTAAATAAATGTGTTTCCCGGATTTTTTTTTTTTTTAATCTGACCTAGAAAAGTTTTCTTAGCAGTTGCCATACTTAACATTTCTTCCTGATGATGTATGTGGTGATGGTGGCAGTGAGCAGAAAAAGCTTGAGGAAATAATACACAACACTGATATTTTACTAAAACGAATATAGCACTAATTTGTAACCATAATTTAATTTTTAAGTAAAACTCTTTTTCCAGAATGCTATTCCTTTATGGCTGGTTCTTCATAGAGCCCAAAGCCTGTGTTAATTTGCACAGCTGCTTTGAGGCTTTGCATGTTTTCTTGTTTAGATTCTTTGATTTTGTTTTTAAATGAGTATTTTTACACTGAAATAAAACACAACTATTAATGCTAGCCTCAGGGGGAAAAGAAACTAACAAATCTTCAGTTTCAAATGTTTCCATGAATGCTTTGCCTTTAGAATCCTTCAGAAGTTAGAAAAATAAAAAGCCACCCCCTGCAAAAAAAGACTCTAAGGACAAACTTTTGTGAGTTCTGTGAGCCATAACTAAACTGCAGATGTGGCTACTAGAAAGCTTGGTTACAAGTAAAATAGGACCTCCTAAACCATCAGTGCTTAAATGTTTTTGAATCCTTTCACAAGCAGAAGTGCCTCCATTACTGCACGGTATGAGCAGTGCAGCAGTATGTTTTCTGGATGGTACCCAGCCAGAAGTGTAACAAGTTGCCTACTGACAGAGAGGCCATTTATAGAAGATATTCATCTACACTAGTGCCAGTCAGTAAGAGCAAGGCAATGCAAACAAGTAGTTTCTCTTTACCTTGCTGGAAACCACTCTGATCTTGAGAGCCACGTACACTTCCTATGTCAAGGAGTTGATGAAGCCACACTCCTTGTATCGACGACATCTGGAAGAAGAGACGATTGTCACTGTGAGCTTTTCCATTACTCCCACAGAGTGAGTGTGAGATGTACTACGGCGGGATGATTGGATTACACAGAAGGAGCAGACCGTCTGTGAGCCCCGCGGAAGCTGCCGAGTGCCAAAATGAACATCCTTATTAGACGGCTGAGTTCTCATGCCACTTGTAGTTGGGTCAGATTTGCAAGCTGAGCTGATTGTTTTTAGGTGGTTGCAGCAAAGAGGCAGGGACTTGACATTTCTTCTGGCTGTATGAGTTATGACTGCCTTAAATTTAGAAACGTGGGTTTTCACATTAGAAGGTCTGAAGCCGCTCTAAATGGTGGTTAGCCCTGCTGCTATTCATGCTGAAGCACAGCGTGGCCTCATCTAGGTTTCATTCCCAAGGGCCACCAACTTCTCGAGAAGGAAGTATTAGGCCCTTCCATACTGTGACAAATTCAGATATTCTTATGTAGTAGGTGGATAACTGGTAGCAAATACATAGTGTATCATACATCCAAGGGATCTGAAACTCTACCTGTATTCGGAAATACTTCTTGAATAGCAAAATCTATGAATATCCACTCCAAATGGGATGTATAAAAACTGCATAACTTTCTGTTGGTTTAGGTCAGGTTTTGCCACAAAGTTGGTTCAGCTTTTATGATGTTTTTCCATCATAAGAATGATATAAATATTTTCAGTTGAACTTTTTAGATTTTGACTTCACAATATGAAATTGTGAATATGCACAAATTTTATCATAGTAATCTGCAGATTGCTGTTGATGAAAGAACTCCAAATATAATTTTAAATGATATTATAAAGACCAAGGATCTGCTTTATCAAAGTTAAATCATTCAGAAGAAATAAAAAAAGTAAAATTCCTCCACCCTGGTGCCAGGATTAAGCGAAACAGACACCCACCATTGCCTTCTGCTCATTCTGTTATAGTTGGCCTTGCTTTGGAAACCTGGTGCTGTCTATTTTGTTTTTCCTGACTCTCTAACCCATCTCTCTCAGGGCCTTCCACCACATCTGTTGTTCACTGCCTTTTAGAAGGCAAAAGAAAGTACTCTACAGGATATCAATAAACCATAGAAGTTATTAAGAACAATTAGACTATTCCATTTCAGTGAAAGTAATTGTTATTTTTTTTTCCTGTTTATATCTGAAAGGACTTTCCTTCAAATTTATGTATGCACGCACAAATACATAGCGATGTCACTGTTTTAGAGTTGTTGAGTAATACAATGTGTCTTCGAAGATAAACATAGAGGGTGATATACCATTAAATGGTAATGACATGGCATTGGAGTACAGTCAGCGGGGATGATTTTTCAGAGCCAATGGCAGACAACTAGTTATAAATATCCATACCCTTACTGGACAGTTTTCACACTGCCTCCCATAAACCTAAACCGGGTTTACTGATACCTACAAATGTGGACTCTTTCTAGACTCAGCATCTCATTTTCTCGAGTTTTAAGCATCAGGCAGTTGAGCTGAGCCGAGCAAACCGAGCTGCCAGGAGTCTCAGTAGTCAACCGAGGCAAGCAAAAATCAAAGACAGTCAAGACTTCAATTGATTACTGGGATACTATGTGCAAGAGAAATCTGGAGAAGAGAGTACCAGATCCACCCTGTTCTATATTTCCCAGGAATGACACTCTAGTTCGGGTCAAGTGGGTTAGTGCAAACACAAGGACCAATCTTCTTACTGAAGAGCCCCCAGACAAACGGTGCCTTTGGATTAATGGACCCTAGGGCAGGAGAGGGCTACTGAAAAAGACTAATAGAGAAAAAGCACTGTGTCAGAGTGGGGACAAGTGTCTTCAAGGTTCCCTCTCCTTTCTCCTGATAAAGATACTTAAACAGAAATACCTGAGGAAGATCTTTGCTGAACACTCTTGATAAAGAGGCCTCTGTATGGAGGCAGGAAACCCTGGTAGTACACTGGTTAAATGCTATGGCCGTTATCCAGACGGTTGGCGGTCTAAATCTGCCACGTAGGTGCTTCTTGGAAGCTCTGTGGGGCAATTCTACTCTGTCCTATAGGGTTGCTTTGAGTCAGAATCAACCCATCAGCAGTGGGTTTGGTTTGGCTGGGTGTAGAGGCATCTGGGCTAGAAAAGCAAATATGGGAAAGAGCATGGCTGGGGTAGAGGGTCAGTCCCTGATTGTCTCTCCCTTCAGAAGTGGTAATACATTGGCTGAGCACCAAATCTGGCTGGGGAGTGTAGCTTTCCAAGCAAACCAGGTAAAGTCATTGTAGTTGACTATGGTCAGGCCTCAGGAATTACACAATATTTTTTTTGATGATGTTATTTTCCATGTAGGCTTTTAGCCAAAAGTTAGACTCCTCATTAAGCCAGTTTACCATTTGTTGGGCTCTGCCAGAGCCAAAGCCAAAGCCTGCCATCAAGTCGATTCCAACTAACAGGAACCTGATAAGACAGAGTAGAAGTGCCCCATAGAGTTTCCAAGGAGTGCCTGGTGGATTTGAACTGTCAACCTTTATGGTTAGCAGACGTAGCACTTAACCACTACACCACCAGGGTTTCTTTTGGGCTGTGTAGTATTATTGAGTAGAAAAAGCATTGAGAAGATACGGAAAATGAAGAGTGTGCTGTCACAGTGCGGGGAGAACAGCTGGAGTTACACAGCAATGTGTGTGCAAGCTTTTTCATGACAAATTGACTTGGTTATAAACTTTCACTTAAAGCACAGTAATTTTTTTTAATTGAAAAAAGAAATTAGGGATTTATAACCAAGTATTTACAATTTAAGTAAAAAAAGAAGAAGAAGGAGAAGAAGATACAGAAAAGAGCTAGCAAGTGTATACATTGCATCCACAGGAAATAATGCTTGAGAAAGAAACACACAAGTTAGGACAAACACCACAGAGCATAAAAACAAATACTGAATGGTAAAGTTAGCATGATTCAAAGAATTCAAATGGAGTTTTCAAAATAAAGAGAAATATGGGGTAGTGGAAAGGAGCAGGAAGGCATTTCAGATATCAGAAACATAAGGTAGGAAGACATGAAGTGAGGACAACCAATGAGGGACGAGACTAAGTCCTCAAAAGACAAACAGAAGAATTTCATTTTGCTTCAAAAGAAATTCAAACTGTTACGGAGTAGGGGCATGACGAAATCATCATATAAGGAAAATTACTTTAGTGGCAAAATAGAATAAAGACTGTGTGTTCTGTGCCCTCGAGTCAACTCCAGCTCACAGAAACCCTATAGGATAGAATAGACCTGCCCTCCACAGGATTTCCAAGGCTATAATCTTTACCGAGTGCTTTAGGACTATGGCAGATTCAATCTGCCAACCGTTTGTTAGCAGCCAAGCACTTCACCAGTGCACCATCAGGGCTGCAATCTTTACAGCATCCTGGTGCCACAGTGGTTAAATCAATCGGCCGCTAACTGAATGCTTAGCAGTTCAAAACCACCAGTGGCATACGCAGGAGAAAGATGTGGTAGGTAGCCTGCCTTCTGAGAGATTTACAACCTTGGAAACCCTATGGGGCCACTACTGATTGGAATCAACTTGACAAGAGTGGGTTTTTTTTTTTGTTTTTTGATTTAGTCTTTATGGAAGAAGACTGCCACATCCTTCTCCCACAGAGTACCTGGTCAGTTCAAACCACCTACTTTTCATTTAGTGGCCAAGTGCTTAGCCACTGTACCACCAAGGCTCCTTGAACAGAAGAATAAAGAGGGAAGATATCTGTTGGATCATTGGAGAAAGCATGGAATTTTGCTTTGTGGACCTAGTCTAAGTGTGATGGATTAGATCTTGAAAAAATACCTTGATTACTGGGACTGTAAAATGGTATCATCACTATGGAACACAGTGTGACATTTCTTCAAAAAGCTAGACATAGAAATGCCTTATGATCCAGCAATCCCACTCCTAGGTATATATCCTGGAGATAAAAGAACAGCGAGATGAATGGGTATATGCACACCTATGCACTGCATTACTCACAATGCTAAAAAGATGGAAACAGCCTACGTGTCCATCAACAGATGAATGGATAAACAAACTGTGGTACATACACATACAACAGAACACTACACAATCCTAAAGAATAGTGATGAGTCTGTGAAACATCTTTTAACATGGATGACTCTGGAGGACGTTATGCTGAGTAAGATAAATCAATCACAAAAGACAAATATTGTGAAAAATCAAAACTAGATATACACACAGAAAGCAAAGTTCTTTGATGGCACCGGGAATGAGAGGGAGAGGGAATGGGAATCACTCTCTAGACAAACACTTGTTATTTTTGATGAAGAGAAAGATGGTACCAAACATGGGCGAAGTCAGCACTACCTAACCAACAAAGATAAAGATAATAAGAAGTGCACAAGAAAGAGAGAGAATTTAGGTAATTGATTTAAATAAATGAATAAGAAAACTAAAAAACCAAACCTGCTGTTAATGAGTTGGTTCTGACTGATAGTGAACCTATAAGATAGAGTAGAACTGACCCATAGAGTTTCCAAGGAGCACCTGGTGTGTCTGAATTCCAGTCTTTGGTTAGCAGATGTAGCTCTTAACCACTATACCACTAGGGTCAATCAAAATTATCTGTGTGGCTACATGGGGAGACATAGATGCATGTATGTGTATAGAATGGCACACATGAGGAAATGCACATTGCGCACGTATCGGTATATCTGTAGACATATCAATATACATGTTTGTGTATGCTGAATATATATTTACATATGTAAGAAACCACATGGGGGCTTCTTAGAGTTACCCCAACAACTTGCAGGATCAGTTTACACTGGATTAAAAGGCTTAGGGACATATCTCCTGGGACAACTCAGTTAATTGGTATAATATAGTTTGTAATGACAATGTTCTACATTCCAGTTTGGTAAGTACTGTCTGGGTCTTAAAAGCTCACACTGGGCTATGTGAGATATAACTATTGGTCTCTACTTATCTGGCACAAAAGAGAATGAAAGAAACCAAAGATTCAAAGAAGAAACTGGTCTACAGGACTAACAGCCTCAGGAATCACAGCCTTTTGAGAGACGAGCAGAAATAGCTGGTGCCCGGGTACCACTACCAGCTGTTCTAACCAGAGGCACAATAGAAAGTCCTAGATAGAACTGCAGGAAAATGTAGAACAAATCTCCAGTTTCTAAAAAAGGCCAGACTTACTGGACCAAAACAGAAACAAAGGAGGAACCCCTGAGACCATCATTCTGAGTTTACCTTTGAACTTTGATTTGAAGTGATTTCTATAGGTTACCTTTCAGCTGACTAATAGGTTGATCTAAAAAATAAATATCACCTGTGAGTAATGTGCACCCTTAAACAATTAACTGCAGAGACTTAGAAACAGTTACCCAAAAGCAAAAGTGAGAAGGAGGCGCAGGGAAGCTAGATCAATGGAATAAAACCAATAGAACGGAAACAATAAGAATACACACACATTGTTAAAAAGCTGTAACCAATGACAGAACTATTTGTACAAAAACTGTTAAAAGGGAGCCTAATTTGCTCTGTAAACTTTCACCTAAAACACAATGGAATATATATTTTTTAAATGCTTTGATTACCAAATGGACGGCCTTCATGAGGGATCCAGAAGAGACGACAGAACAAACCAGAGTAAAAATGACTTCAAGATTTGATGTCAATGAACTAAGGGGACTGTGGCACTACTGATAAAAACAGTGAAGTTAAGAATGTAAGAAATAAAAACAAGCTGAATTAAATACACTAAATTTTAGGGCCACTGTAAATGTCAGACAGGAACAAGATCATCTGGAGATTTGTGGAAACACAGATTGCTGGGCCCCCCTCCCACCCAGAGGTTCTGATTCAATAGGTTTGTAGTAGAACTGAAGTGTTTACATTTCTGGGTACCACATTTTGAGACCTACTGATTTAAATTACATCTCCTAAATCAATTAATGGAAATCCTGGTGGCATAGTGGATAAGTGCTATAGCTGCTAACCAAAAGGCTGTCAGTTCTAATCCACCAAGTGCTCCTTCTGTGGAGCAGTTCTACTCTGTCTTATAGGGTCATTATAAGTTAGCACTGAGTCAAAGTGAACATTTTTTTTTTTTTAAGACAAGTAATAATAGTGGAAATAAGAATGGAGATCTGGGACAATAGTGTTTGAGTATGGAATTGCTCGTACCCTGGTCACTGATAAGATATGTTGTGGAACTTACTGATTAATAGCAGTTTCCATCATTTTTAAACCCTGTACCATCTGTGCCCCGAGTTACACCACTGGCACGAAAGTGAAATAAATGTGAAAGTCAGCACATAGACTGTGAAGGATGCAACAGAATGATTTAGGAGTTGCAATCAAACATTAGATGGCAGTGGATAAAAGGAGCTCTAAGTGCTTGACACAAGTCACTCTAGAAATTTCTTATGACTCTAAAAATGCATAAAAGGTACACAGTTAAAAGGAAAACTTAATAACTCTACTTTGTATTTTAATTATTGTCAAGTACCCAGGTGCTTAAGTGAAGAGTTTCATGTACATATAAATTACTTCTTTGCCCCAGCATATTTGTAGAAATCCAAATGAGTTGTTCCATTTAAAATTTAAATAATTCCCTTGAGAAAATGCCAACCAGATTGCTTCAACTAGAAACCAATGCATAAACATGTATTTGTTATTTAGTCGTTAATGTGTTCAGTCAATGTCTTCTCATACTTGGGCGTTTCTGCATAAAACTGAAAATCTTCTGTCAGGTAATTTGATGACCTTAAAGTGAAGTTTAACAAAATAAACAGACTAAATTGCGGTAGACGCAGAGGGCACCATTTATACGAAGGCTTGGTTTTCCCTTTTCTGATACCATGATTACAAAGTGCAGGGCTCCACTGTTCCCCAGCGGTTCAGGTGTGCCTCTGCTTGCACTCTGTGCAAAATGGCAGATTGGACCCGAGAGTGAAACTTCCTCACCCGGTGACTCGGCAGAGGCAGCCCAGAGGATGAGGGGCAAGCATGGCTTTGTTCAGCCGGCTCCCTCCTGCTGACAGTCAGCCCTGGTGCTGGCGAGGCAGCTGCTAGCAGAACCTTGCGGTCATTTCACATTCTCTATATTCCAACTGGCGCTGACTCTTAAAAGAAAAAATTTCAGTTAAAATGGTATTGGGGGGAGTTCAAGTAATGTTTAATACTTGAAAATGTAGAATTTCCATGTTCCAAATGGGGGAAAAAATGACTACAAAACAGATTATACAAAAAAATAAAAAAGAAAGAAACGAAAAAAATTCTCCTAGGGTTTCTTGGACATAAAACTGTTTTTTGAAAACAACAATATGAGGAGTTAAGAATGAATGAATCAGAAACATATGGATTAAAATTTCCCTGAAATTTGCATGGATTTGGAAGTCATGGAGTAAAGGCACTTGGCAAGATGTATTTGGGATTTTAGAGAACCAAAAACATCTGAGAAATAATTTGAGGTGCTTTGATGGGCATAAAACTTTGCTAAACTTCTTCATTTTTATAAACTGTACTACATATAAAAAAAGGAATAAAAGTGATCTAATTTTAATTTAATGAAGATATGGGAACAGGATACTGCTTTTACAGCAACTAGCAAGCTCTGTAAAAAAACACGTGCTTTCCAAGAGATCAGGCTACGGTTGTTTAAGAGTCCATCAAAATCAAACCAGGACAGTACTTCTATAGGCCACTAAAGTTCAATACCCACAGATACAGCTCGGGTGCTATTTGTTGGTCTAGAGAGATTGCTGTAATTGCTGGTCATTTTTCTCCTTCAACCTAAGTGAAACATGAGTAAACAACAATAGTAATTAAGCATTATTTTATGAAAACACTTAGTGAGGCTGATCTATACACATTACTGTTATTATTATAATTTAAGGGCATATATCAATAAGACGATACCTTTGGGGTTAGTCTGTTCTATATAACAAGACCCTTCTGGTTACCAGGTAAGACAGAGCCAGATCTATACTTTGATGTGTTAGCAGACCAAAATAATCTCTAGGGTATTCTATAAGCATGTTATTTTTGCTGTTAGTTGCTTTCCAGTTGGCCCATTACTCATGTTCAACTGAATAAAACGATGGTTGGTCTCGCATCATGCCCATGATTGGTTGTGGATCAGACTGTTGCAATCCATAGTGTTTTCACTGACAGAAGTAGATCACCAGGTCTTTCTTGTTAGTCTGTCTTAGTCTGGAAGCTCCAGTGAAATCTGTTCAGCATCATAGCAACACGCAAGCATCCACTGACAGACAGGATTGGATGCACGCTCAGTATATTGGGCAAGAATTAAAACTGGGTCTTCCATGCGGCACATGGATGGTGAGACTTCTACCACCAAAGCACCAGTGCCTCATTGATAAGCGTGTACAAAGCTAACTATGAAGTCATTTATGAGGAAAATATATGTTTCTTAAAAGTCTCAATTTTATCATCTTCATTGTGCTAAAGAATTGTCAGCTTCAGAAAAGGTCTTATTGTAATATTTGCTCCTCCTACATTTTTCTGGTGAATCAAAAACAGCGTCCTATACTTGGCATATCCACACAGTAATTCTATGTTCATCTAACAGTTTGAGAAGTAGCTATTATAGATATTATTATTTTTCTAAATATTCACTGTTCAGCTGAAAAGAAAGATAAAGCCCAGGAAAGATAAAAGTGTAGTAAGCACTTTCATGGCTATGGAGAATATAAAGTTTAATAACCTTTGTAGTATTTCATCCATAGACCTACAGTTTAAATTTATGCTAGAGACACAAGCCACAGGATATCAGAAACCTCAGCTTAGTCCATATTTGCTCCTGACCCTGGTAAATGAATTCATTTTTTCTCACTTTGTTGATGGGTTCTATTAGCTCCTCAGATCAAAGCTGTCGTGTAAGCTTAAGACAAATTATAAGCACTTCTTTTTCTGGCTAGTAAGTGAGTAATAAGGACAGTTTTAAGTACTGCCAAACCAAAAAACCCAAACCCATGGCCTTCAAGTCAATTCCAACTCACAGAGTCTCCAAGGAGGGCCTGGCAGACAGTTAAGTGCTTGGCTGCTAAGGAAAAGGCTGGAAGCTCAAGTCCATCCAGAGTCAGGTTGGAAGAAAGGCCTGGAGACCTACTTCTGAGAAATCCCTGTTACAGTCCCCATGCAGCATCGTTCTACTCCCACTTAAATGGGGTCACCAGGAGTTGGAGTCCTGCCACTGGTGGGTCTAAGAGCAGTTTTAATTGGAAATGACTGGGAAGTCATTTATTTGAGAGCAGATCTTGACAGGTCTGTTTATTATGATTTGGGCAAACTAAATTATCTGTATATATAGCATACGAAATATTTGAAAGCCATTTCCTCTTTCTGATTGCATCAGTTTATCACGCACAGGGGTGGGGAACTTAGAAAAGGCAAACAGCTGTGCGAAAATGGGTGCATTTATTCAGAAGATGATGAGGAATCCAAGGTTAAGATGCTGGCTTCCTGCAATTTCTTAGAAAACATATTATATTTATACAGAGGGCATAAGGGCCTTCATATTTGAAGAGAGGTGGCACCGAGAACTTTCTAAATGCCCAAACTTTTGAATTCCATCATAAGATACAAAGCAAACAACAACAAAACCTTCACATACCTTCTAAGATACGCAATGATTTATCTCTTTATAAGTTCATTTTTACTGACTTTGGTTTTGCTGAATCAGTTTTACTACCTGCATTTGCTTGTTTCCACACAGAACCCACAGGGAACTCAGTGCATTCAAACAGAAGATCCCTTGTGAAATTCATGTACTACTTTCCAACACATCAAATATTTCTAATTGTCTGCCTGATAACCATTCATTTCTTATATCAATTTACTTCACCTTCACTTCCGTCTTTGGCAATAACAATTGACGCTTTCCAGGGCTAGTTTTTAAAAAGAAACATAAGTCTTGTCTTTTCATCAGACTTAATGCATGCGCCATGCTGGGAGGAAGAAAAGATGCTGCACTGGGGTTCGGCTGCAAAGCGAATGGCTGCATTCACCCCTTTGGTGCGGTGGCCAGCTCTTACACACGAGCACCACAGCACACACAACTCAAACTTGGGCCTCAGCCTGGCTGTCACCTCCTGCAGTGGCACTTTCCAAGCTCCTCCTCACCCCGTGTCAACCAGCTTGGTAGCCTTTCTGTCCATGTGTCCCTGTGGCATCCTGATCACAGCACCTGTCACATTCCAACATGATTGCCTGCTCACTTGTTTTCATACCCAGCACATTCTAAGCCCAGTGAAGGCAAGTCCAATTATTCATTTCTATAACCCAAGCACATGGAAAAAAATGTCTGGTATGTAACAATAATTCAATTTTTTTTGTATGTGAGTAAATACATTATGTCCTGTGGTAGATTTGACATTCCTCTTAAGTAAAGGACTGTATGTGGTGAAGGCTTGAACACATAAACAGAACCAAGAATCTGTAGATAACAGACTTAATCACGACAGGGAACTTTCCAGATCAAAGAGGTAAATTTTTTTTAAAAAACTTGTGTGTTTTCTTTTGGAAACCATCTTCCACAATCCATGAGAACATTTTCCACAATCTTTAATTTTCTTTCCCTTAGCACAAAGACACTGTTGACTGCTTTAGGCTTAACTGAAAGACCTCTGAGGCTGGTGGCTTTCCACATGCCGAATGACCTCCGTCTTCCTCTCAAGATAGTACATTTGTCTGACCCATGATTTTTATCATTAATATCAACATTTTCAGTTTTCCAATTTATTGCTTTACAAAACAACAAGGGAAGGGGCAATGCAGGTGGAAAAAATTGTATAAATGGTGCTATACAGGCCAGAAGGTTGACAGTGCCAAAGCAGCTGAGGTTTGGCAGGCAGCATGCGACCCCCACATGCAAGCCATCAGCAAGTTCTCCTAGATATTTCTCCAGAGAGTACCCCACACATGTCAGCTTCCCTAATTCTTCATCACTACCTGCCTATTCAAGCCACTAGCCACCATCACCTAGAGTACCGTGGTAGCCTCCTACCAACTCCGTGCTTCAACGTTGATCTCGATAGACTACTCCACCTCACACAAGGTATCTAGAAGGACCTTTCAAAAACATAAATAAAATCACTGATTTAAAATCCTCATTGCTATGTCATTGCTTTTACAAAAAGACGTCAGTTTCTTATTCTAACCCCTAACTCCCCTCCCCTGAGTGGAGGTCTCTTTATCTCTGAGGTCATCTTGTGCACTCTTCTCCTGACATATTGCCTTTCATTTTTGTCCCCCAATACACTCAGTTTCTTCCTGTCATGTGGTCTTAAACTCTGCTCCTTTTGCCTCTGATGTTCGTCTCTTGGTCTTTACCCCGTTGTTTAGATTAAGGGCCATCTGACACCTGAGACTGTCAACTAATGACAATTATATTGCATTTTTACCTCTCTGCATGGAAGTCATTGCTGGTTCCTACATTTCTTCTCTTGTTGTTGGTTTTCTCACAAGAATGAAGCTCTTGGAGAATAGGGGCTTTGTGTTTCTTGCTGACAGGTACATCTGTAGGAGGATGAGAAGCGGCAGCTACCACTAAACGAGTAGCTCTCAGACCCTCTTTCTGTGAACCAAATGCTGGCTATATCCTTAGAAAGAAAATCATGCCAGGAAGATTCAAACGTTCAATTTAAATTCAAGTCCCTTTGTCCTTTAGATTCCCATTTACTGAATGCATAGGACTAATGGGAAGATCAACCACACGAGACGTACTACAAAAAAACACTGTATTCCTGTTGTTGTTGCTGTTTGCACGTACCCTCCAGTCAGTTCCAACTCATAGCAATCCTGCGTACAACAGAACAAAATACTGCCCAGGCCTGTGCCAGCCTCACAAAATTTGCTATGCTTGAGCCCATTTTTATAACCGTTGTATCAATCCATCTCATGGAGAGACTTCCTCTTCTTCACAGACCCTCTGCTTTACCAAGCAAGGTGCTTGTTTTAGTCACCTAGTGCTGTTCTAACAGAGATACCACACGTGGATGGCTTTAAGAAAGAAAAGTTTATTCTTACCCAGCCCAGTAGGTTACAAGTCTGAATTCAGGATGTCTACCCCAGGAGAAGGACTTTCCTCTGTCAGCTCTGGAGGAAAGTTCTTGTGTCGCCGCAGTCTTAGGTCAGGGAGCATCTTGGCACAGGAACCTCATGTCTGAAGGACACGCTCTTCCCCTGTGCTGTTTTGTTGATGGTGTAAGGCTCCCAATTCTCTGCTTGCTTCCCTCTCTTTTTGTCTCCTATAGGATGAAAGGATAAAGTGGTACAAACCACCCTAATCCTCTTCTAACATAATTATCCTATCCGTAAGCCACAGGCAGAGATTAGGATGTATAGCATAGGAAAATCAGAGAATATTGGCAATGATGGCCCAGCCAAGTGGTTACATACATTTTTTTCTGGGGACACAGTGCAATCTACGACAATGCCCTTCTGCAGAAACTGGTCCCTCCCTTAGCATGTCTGAAGTATGTGAGACAGTCTTCACCATTCTTGCTTCTTATGAGCATGCTGGCTATATTTGTTCCAAGACAGATTTGTTCATTCTTCAGGCAGTTCATGGAATATCTAATATTCTTTGTGAAAACCATAATGTAAAGGTATCAGTTGTTCTTTGGTCTACCTTTTTCATCGTCCATTTTCCACTTGCATGTGAAGCAACTGAAAGAATCATGGCTTGCGTCAGGGACACCTTAGTCCTCCAAATGACATCTCTGCTTTTTCACACTTTAGAGAGAACAAATAGAGGTTTACTTTTTTCCATGGCTAAAGTTAAGAAGAATTAAGCAATTGCAGTAATCAATAAGATAATAGCATTTTTTATTAAAATAATTATTGTGTTAGTATAAACAAAAGAGAAGACAAAATTGTGTTAGTCATAGAAAATTTCAAATGTCTTTGTAGACAGGATCCTTTATGAATTTATCCACTTATCCAAGCATTCATTTGACTGAAATTTGTTAAATAACTGCTATATAGTCCTGTGAAAGAAGCTGTGAAAAATCATGATATTTGAATTTTCTTTTCAGAAATAACATAGGCCAATAAAGGTATTGGTGCTTTCACTAAGAAATTACAGAGCGGAATGGCTCTTTGCACAGATTGCTGCCTTAAAAATATAATTCCAAAAAAAGTTTTGGAACATTTAGACCCATTTCCTGACATTTTTCCACTGTGTCTTCCAGTACAAACCCACAGGCAGCACTAGGGGGTGGCGTAGGGGACCTAAAAGATGATTTAAATAATTATGAAGTGTAACATACAGCTTGTTTTTGATATACACATGTGCACACGTGAGCGCATATGCACATGCATGTGCGCGCGAACACACACACACTCCATAAGTATATGTACATTTCTGTTAAGAATTTGGTTGGCAGGAAGTTGTGCAGCTGAATTTTGATCTTCAGGTTCTTCTCTCCAAAAATCAAGTCCAGATGACTCTACAACAAGCTGGCAGGAAGAGGGAGAGAACAGGTTTCACAAATTTAGAATCCACTCAAAGCCTCATGGAATCTAAGTTGAATATAAGCTAAATTTTGCAGATCTTGCCAGATTTCACTTTGCCTAGCACTGGAGAGTATATCTTTCCAGTAACTTAAAAGAAGGAGGCGAAACAGCAGCAGCAGCTCATGAAATAACTTCTACAACTCCTTAGAAAGTAAACAGCGTAGCTAAAACACCACTACGATAGCTTGATTATTAACTTAGCACATACATGTGGAATTCAGTTACTCTTTTGTGTATGAACAGTTGCAAAAAGGTGGGAGTGAGCAGATATTTGTTGATGTTCTTCTGAGTTTTGCCAAACTCCAAAACTTTGACAACTATTTGGAAGTAAATGAGTTTAAACTACTACTGGGCTTAAAATATACTGCGCTATAGAATAGAGTATATTCAAAATTGTGACTGCCACACTGCACACAGGTGTTCCATAAATAAGTCTATAAACTCTGTATTTGCATTTCCAGCCTGGTGTTCTTGTGAAATTCAATCATAACGGCTCTGAGTCTAGCAACTTAGCTGAGAATAGTTGCATATATACAAATTTACATAGAAAATTTCATGCCAACACAGGATATTTAAAATGTTTGCATATGGCAATTACATTCCTGGACAATTTGAAGTTTTGCATAAAAACTCTATATGAGACAAAGCTTGATATATGAATTTAATTATGGTAACTTGAACAACTTGCTAGCATGCAAACTGACCTAGTAGTTTTTTGTTATTTTTTTTGTTTGTTTCTTTTATCATGAGTCAAAAAAAAAGGAGAGGTCTAATACAGGAAGTGAAACCTAGTTGAATGAAACTGAACCCACGCAAAACTGAAGCTACTCAGATAAACAAAGTCTCCCCGAGAAAGCTCTACCATGCCCTTCTCCAAAACACTCATTGTTTAGTTACTATATGTGAGATTTCACACCTGCCAATCAGAAAAATAAAAAACAATAATATTTGTTTAATCACAGGATTTTTTTTCTCTCTCTCTCTTTGTTCCTGCTCTTGACCTTTCAAATGCAAGGTCACAAGTTTTTTCCACATGCCTGCTAACTTGTGGGAGCATATCTATTATGTAAGAAGAAATTTGGAGAAAGTCTCTTTCTACACATCGTGACTGTTGTCAATGTTTAGGTAGATTTTTATTCACAGGCCTGGGCATTCCTACAGCATATTTTCCCTGATGTAAGTGGTGTTAGAAAAATTGATTTGAGAAAGATCTCCCAGTATCTCCACCATTTGCTTGGAATGAGTTCTTAATCATCTAGCTCATTGATGAGTAAGATGCTCAAGGATTACTGGGAGCTGGAGCTGGACTTTGGTCAGGGCTTACCTTTGACTTTAGTAACAGAATGATGGGGGAAAAAAAAGGAAACGTCCTGGTCTGACATCAGGAAAGAGATAGATGTGTCACAAGTGTTAGAACTGGTACAGTGGAAGGCTGGAAGCAGCACGAGGCCTGGGGAGACTCCAGATAGGAAGTGACCCAAATATAATAGCGTCATGGATTGAACTGGGTCCCCACAAAAATGTGTGCAGTAATTTGGCTGGGCCCTGATTCCCATTATCATGTGACTGCCCTTCATTTTATGATTTTCCTAGGCTGTAAATCCTAATCTTTGCCTGTGTTTAGTAGACTGGATTATGATAAAGAGGATTAAGGTTGGACTGTAATACCCTTCCTAAGGTCACTTCCCTGCTCCATTGTAAGAGGAATTTCCCTGGAATGTGGCTTGCACCACCTTTGATCATTCGTGAGATGAAAGGGAAGCAAGTCGAGAGTTGGGGACCTCGGTACCACCAAGAAGCAGGACCAGCTGACTAAAACAAATAGTTACCCGAAGTCAACACTAAGAAAGATGCTAGAAAAAGAGACTTCTTAAATTAATTCAGGATAAAGTGAGAATACAGAAATTGGCAAAGAAAAGAATAAAATATACACACAATTTTACCCTCAGAGATAATGGTGGTTCAATTTCATAGAACAGGACTTTTTTGTTATTTTTGAAAAACTAGAAGTAAATTTTATATACTTTTTTACTGATATTTCCAAGTAACAATAATTATTCTATATTTAGAATAGCTGGAGAATATTCCACAGTATGGTAAGATCATATTATTAAAAGAATCCTTTATTGCAGAATTTTACCTAAATAGATTTGGTAGTTATTGTTGCTGGTGTTTTAAATGATACTGTGATATGAAATATTTTATGATTGTTAATAAATTTTCCTATGTAACTCTATTATTTCTTTAAGATACATTACCAGAAGTGGAACTGCTAAGTCTAAGAGCCTGTACATTTTTCAGGTATTTGTTGAGTATAGGCAGTCCCTGGGTTACAAACGAGATCTGTTCCTGTGTCTTCAAGTCTCTACATCAGATATGCAGGTTAGTCAGAATCAATGATTCAAGAGCTTCACAAGCAGCAAGAGAAGGTAATTGTGGTGAAGAATGTGTTCCAAATAGGGGCTGGTCCAGTTTTTTCAAAACAAAAGTCACATTTACATAACATCAAGGGGCAACTCCAGATGGTCTGCAAATCACAGGTTTGCAACCACAGGACTGGCTGTGTTGAGAAACATTTCTTTACAAAGATTATCTTGTGTCCTGAAGAACTGGATGGTGCCCAGCCACTACCAGTGATAGCTGTGATGGAGATCCCAAAGTTGAGTCTCACTGGCAACATAAGACCAAAAATGGGTGCACTCTGAGAGCTCCACTAAAAGACCACAAGTGCTGCTGCTGTCCATAAATCATAATGGAGGTCAACTCTCGGACAGGAATCGATTGGACTTGGCGACACAGAGTGACCATATCATGTGTGAACTTTATGGTTCTGTGCATCTGTAGGATGTCATCCTGCTGACCTCTTACTGGAGGAAGGGGAGTGGGTAGAGAGGAGGGGGTAGGAGATTGCTGGGAGGATAAGACATGTATGGAGCAGAGAGAGGAAGAGTGTGCTGTCACCGGGCAGGGAGAGCAGTGGGAGCTGCATATAGGTGGGCATGCAACTTATATGGGAATGTACATTTTCATTCAATCATAAAAAAAAAAATTATCAGGACTGGCAGGACCTGAGAGGTGGGGTTCTCTTACCAAGGCCTCATCCCTGCCCTTAAAATCACAGTCTAGTGGAGTGCAATCATCAGCTAGCTGATTCTGACCCATGCATTTCAGCGTGAACTGTTCTTCACTGGGTTTTCACGGTGATGAGCTTTCAGAAGCAGGTCTTTCTTCCAAGGCTTTCCCAGACCGAACCACCAACTTTTTGGTCAGTAGCCTAGGACTTAACTGTTTGTACTACCCAGGGACATAATCATGCCTCAGTCTTACATGGTCAGTCCCTGAGGCCTGGAATTTCAGTGAGAGAAGAGGGAGAAGCCTGGCCAAACTTGTGTATAACCATGCTTCATGCTTCATCTCTATCTGCTTACTCCTTATAATCTTATAAACAGAATACATTGCATATAGGAGAATGTAAGGGAATGCTAAGCAGCAGACAGCAGTATGAAACTAAGCTTCATAATTTTTATCTTAAGACTAGGAGAGATTTATTGACTTTCTGAAGGTTATATAAGCAACTCAAGACATGATCTAACAATAAAACACAGTCTAGTGACTATTCAGATTATTATGAACCCAATTTTTCTCTCTAATAAAAGCAACTCAGTTTAATTTCTAGGTTAATTTAAAATTAATAAAATATGTCAGATGAGTAGCTCAGAAGACATATCTTTTTTAATCTATGATCCAAATAATAACATTTTCCTAACAATATCATTCACAGGTGACGTATGTCATCTTCATGCTTGTAATTCAGGATTATGGCAAAATTACAGGTGTCCAAAAGAAAGAAAGAGAGAGAGAGAAAAAAAAAGAAACTTAGGGGATGATGTAAATTGAAATGTTTAAATCACTTTGGTCATGTTTAATTATTCTGTGGTCATTTACCACAGATTATCTTTCTAAAATTACTTTCTTGCTTTTATAACATATTATGTCATGGAGAGACAGCACAGTTTTAAAGCATGCACTGGACAGGGAAACCAAGCTTCTTGGCTTTTCTGTTACCTAACCAAATGAACTGGGATGAATTTCCTTAACCTTTCTGGTCCACAGTTAATTTCTCAAGTAGTAACACACATTTATAACAAGCAAACATCAACTAATATATATAGATAAAAGCCAGTTTAGCCTATATCATGATTAAGATAGCTAACTACGGAGCTTGACGACAAGGTTTATATTCTAGCTATATCACTGAGTAACCATATGATCTTAGGAAATACATTTAACCTCTCTGTCTGTCTGTTTCCTTATCTATAAACATGAGTAATAATAGCATTTACCTCTGAGAGTTCATCCGATTATACAATAATAGAGCCCTTATCCAGCATAAGGTAAACACACATTAAATGCTACCTGTCAATAGTGTAGGCTTATCATAACCACTTGCTGTGAAGTCAACACTGACTCATGGGAATTCCACATGTGTCAGAGCAGAACTGAGTTCCATAAGGGTTTCAGTGGCTGATTTTTCATAAGTAGATCATCAGTCTTTTCTCAAACCTGTAATCATTTAGTTTGCAGCTAAGCATGTTAAACATTTGTACCACCCAGGGACCCCATGCTCATCAGAGTGTCACATAAATTTATTATATGAGACCCTTCAATTCATCTAGCGTAGGAATCCTTAGTATTTTTACTAGCAACAATGATTTACTTTTATGTTTCATGATTAAGGCTGGTTTATTTTCTATAATAATATTTTTTCCCCTCTTAAAGAGACCTTAATTTCATTTTTATCTTCTTGTTTCAGACCTGCTTTCAGGAACACACTGAGTTTCCTGAATTTGTGATAAAACTGTATTCAACTGGCTTTTAAAATACGCCCCCAGGGCCATAAAAATCAAAACCAAACCCAGTGCCACTGAGTCAACTCCAATTCATAGAGGCCCTATAGGACAGAGTAGAACTGCCCCATAGAGTTTCCAAGGAGTGCCTGGCAGATATGAACTGCCGGCCTTTGATTAGCAGACATAGCACTTAACTACTACACTACCAGCTTAAAAGGTGCACTATAGCCTTTAAAAATTATTTTCAATCACATCTGTTACTCTGTCAAATAAAAATTTAGACCACACAATCCATTACAGTGTTGAAATTTAGCATCACACAGCTCCATCTCAGTCTACCTCCAACGGAATTTGGTTGTCAGAGTAGCAGAAAATCTTCCTTTCAATATGAGTCACCCTGAAAAGGCACTTCACCAACTCCAAGAAGATGCCTGGACTAAGAAGCCAAGGCGTTAGTGTAGAAGAATTCTTACTAGTATCTTTAGTTAGTAGTGCATCTTAAATTCCTTCAGTCCCTAGATGATGACAATAAAATTAAATAAACTTTCAATATACACAGAGACAGGAAACTGCACAGATTACAGCATTTTGAGAGTGGAATAGTCGTCTTTGTCATGAACTATATTAAAACAACACAAGATATTTAAAGACTCCATTATTCAAGATTATGAAGTAATAAACAAGTAATAAAGTAGATGTAAAAGAAATCTATTTAACTATACTAGACATAAAAAGATAAATCATTCAATGTTGCCAATTTGTGATATTTTAATACACTGCAGTTTTTCCAGCATTATCAAAAAGATAAAGGGGAGAAAAAAAACTCACCCTTGGAAAAATCAATTCTCTCTTGCTTTGCTTTGTTAGGGAGGAATAAATTTTTATTTATTACAATTTTCATTTTTTTGATGAGTTATTGCAGTAGGTATAATTTGATTATTTGTTTCAATCCGAAAGCAAAGGTGAGTGTCTTTGTCAAAATTTAAGCTCCCCTTTCTCATAGTGGAAATTGTGGTGGCATAGTGGTTAAGAGCTACAGCTGCTAACCAAAAGGGTAGCAGTTCAAAGCCACCAGGTGCTCCTTGGAAGGCCGGCTGGACATCTCTACTTTGTCTTACAAGGTCGTTTCGAGTTAGAATCAACTCTTTGCCAATGGGCTTGGTTGGGTTGGTTTTCTCATGTCTGAGTAAACTTAAGGATTATTTTTAAATTTTGGATTTAAAATTCACAATGTATGGAAATCAGAGCTATAACAAAATTCTAACATCAACCATTCCAGTGAGGATAGCACCTCATCAAGTTGAAGTGTTTTCTAAATATGCAAAGTGACTAGAAGAGGTAAGTTAAAGGAACATTTCAACCCCTAATTTTTCCTAGCCAAGCTTTTCTAAACTGTGTGAAGGGGGAAAAAGGATCTTAACTTTTATGGTTTTTCATAAAGCTTCCTATAACTCAAACCAACAGGTTACTTCTGTCCAAACTAAATTTAAAAATACACTGAATTTGAAATTCACATATTGACAGCTTAAGGAATAAGTATGCGACATTAGAGAAAACCAATTAGCGAGTTATATAGATATTGTCAAGTGCTTTATGTGTGGTTATCACAAAACAAAAATAGAAAATATGGTCTTTATTCCCCAGATAATCATACACCACCTGAAGTTTACAGTGTAAGCCAGTATCTTAGCCAGTGCAGAGCGACACAAGCATTAACGTGGAAGAACTACAAAATGGTAATTAGGAGGGACGCTGTGAAAGATAAGCCATGCCTGTATTTTGTTATATCTCTAACTATGTGAAGCCATCTAACTATGAGCCACGTTGTCTCATGGACTCGTGACATGGTCTTAACATGAGTTACCATGAGGTACTTCACCAGATCTAAGAGGACAATTGGACTAAGAAGTCCAGGTGTTTTCCTGAAGGGAGGTCTAACCATCCTCACTGAAAGACATTTCAAGAAGTATCCAATGAACTATTGTTTCTAAAAGTACTCCTTTCTGTATCTCCTATTGCCTCCTAAAATGGGGGTGGGGGGTGGGAGAACACTTCTCCCCAAGGAACTTTATTTTTCTCTAAAGCAAATAACGAAACTCACTGCCATGGAGTTATGCTGACTCACAGCAATCCTATAGGACAGACTAGCACTGCTTCCAACAAGTGACTGGTGGATTTGAACTGTTGACGTTTTGGTTAATAGCCAAGCTCTTAACCACTGAGCCACGAAGGCTCCCTAAAGAAGATTAGATGATTTTTTTTTTTCATTTTTTGCTTTGTCTTCCTGGAAGACAAAGTGGTCCTCAAAATGTAACAGCTCTGTTGGATCTTAAGACATACTTGCATGCATTTTTAACATCATGTTCTTTTTGTTCTTTTTTCTGCCTCTGGATCTATTTTTACTTTAGTATTTACAATTCTCAACTATCTCTGTGTATTTATTTACATGCATGCTACTTTGAATTCTTCACAGAAAAATATCCTGGATGGATAACTCACTAGATATGATTGCTAGATCTCAGGATCATTGGAGAAATAAATTGGTTGAGGTTAATAAACAAAGCCTACCGGGAAGGAAATGGCTTATTAAAAGTAATACCTTATTCATATGATAAAGCTACATGTTCTTTGATAAAAATACACAGACAAGTTAAAAGAAAATAAAATTGTCCACCCTCTCAGCTGCCAGAGACACCTGCTGTTACGTTATCTTTCTGGTGTAGTTCTCTCTAGTATTTTGTCTCTACAGAGGCTGTGCCTAAGATGGATTTCTGGGTCTCTCTTGTTTCAGTCTTCAGAGACCTCCTTTACCAAATACTCCTAATTCTGGGTTGAACTGTGTCTGCCCCAAAATATGTGTTGAAATGCTAACCCCTGTACCTGAAAATATGACCCAGACTGGAAATAGGGGCTTTCATTTGTCCTGTGAATGAGTCATCCCAGAGCTGGGTAAGTTCTAAACCTAATCACTTCTGAGCTATAGGTAGAGCAAAATAGATACAGAGGCATACACAGGGGAGAGAGAGGTGCCAAGGAATACCAAGGAACTTCCAGGACTATTGACCTACAGCCACATGCTGAAGTCTGACTTCTAGCTTCCTGAACTGTGAGAAAATAAATTTTGGTTCTTTAAATTCACCCTCTTGTGATATTTGTGTGACAGCAGCACTAGGTAAGAAAGTTAACTCGCTAAGTACAGACTTTGACATAGGCAGTTCACATCCATAATCATATTGTCTGCATATATCAGTTCCATAGGTAAGTACTAACCCTTTACTCCCTGCAGGGAAGAAAGTGACACACAGAAAGATTATGTGGAAACTTTGGTAGCACAGTGGTGACTTGATATGTCTGCTAGCCAAAAGGTTTGCCATTCAGACCTTCCAGGCACTCCTTGGAAACTCTATGGAGCAGTTCTACTCTACCCTACAGGGTCACTATGAGTCAGAATTGACTCTGTGGCAATAGGAAAGATTATATGATTGGTCCCAACCTAGTAAGTATTAAGTATCTGGTTTAAATCCAAGCAGATTAACTCGAGAGCGTACATACGACCACTGCTCTGGCACGCCACTGAGAACAAGTGTCGCCTTTGTTGGAAATGCTACTAATTTATGGTTACTGAACCTCCCAGTACTTGATTAGCTGGTAGCTGAGTCTTTTCCTGATCTAAGTCTCATGGCAAATTTTGGAAACTTTGGGTATAACAGGCATGATGCCCTGTTACACAGATTTAAAGTCCTTGCTTTTAGTTCCGTGATCCTACCTCTGCGAAGCCACTATGTCTTCGTTTGCATGCAACATTGCCCATGTTGGTGTAGAGTTGATGAATGTTTCCAGACCACTGACGACACAATGCTGTCTTGACTGACACTGACTTCCTCCAACCTGGGAAAATATATGCGTACCATATATGACAGACAAAAGGCTAATATCCTTAAAAAATAAAAAGTAAAAGTAATTTTTAATAGGTCACTAGAGAAACTTACCAAGCATATAAGGGCATAAAAGGTAGTTCTTAAAAGAGAAATATAAAATATATATTTATAAATATATAATATATAATAAATATATATAAATATATCCAACTTTACTCTTAATTTTAAAAATGCAAATAGAAATAGCAAGAAACCATTCTCAGTTTCCTCCCTCCTGTGTTGATAAATTGGCAAGCATTACAGCATTTGGCTCAGCACTGATACAGATGTAAGGGTAATAAGCTATTAAGAAAGAAATTGGTGCAAACTTTTGGGAAAGTAATTTGGCATTATTTATCAAGTGTTTAAAGGACTTACATTTGATGTTGCAACTTCGCTGCTAAGCATTTATCTTGAGACTATATTGCACACTTAAACAAAGACAGATGATAAACACAATGATGTTTTTGTAGCAAATTCTATAGTAAAACACCGAAAAGAACTTAAGCACCTATACTGGGGGCTAGATTAATAAATTGTGGTCACACTCACAATGGAATATCACCTGTTAAGAAGAATGGCATCTGTGTGTACACTAAGCTACACATACACTACACGTACCAAACAGCAACTTCATCTAGTGGTTTGGAGTAGATGCCAGAGTCTCAGTCAGATTCTGGAGCCAGGCCTGGGTCTGAATCCTGGCCTACAATTTACAGCTGAAGATTTCTATAGCAAGTATCATAATCTCTATGTCCTAGCTTTCCTTGTCTGTAAAGAAGACACAATAAGTGTACCCATTTCATAGCCTGTTACAAGGATTAAATGATTCAATATTTCCAAGATGTCTGGGCAGGGACCTAGCACATGGAAATTACTATATAGGTGTTTATAAACTGAAATAAGTACAATAAAGATGTTTAAAATAGATAAAGTGGAATGTAAAATGATATAGGAAAATATAATTTCATGTATGTAAAAAACAAGATAGGGATGGGATATCTACTTCCACCAAAATGGAATGTTTCTCACAGCCCAGACAAGAAAGGTTGGGTTTAACACTGGTGCATGGAAAGCAGCTAGAGGATCAGAGCTCTCTATAGTTTAAAATTCTTTGGTTTTTATTTTGTCAGGAATGAGGAGGCATAGCACAGCTGCAACAGCTCCTGGACCATTTCATGAGAGGCAGGGGGCTGGTCTGCCCTCAGCACACAAACGACCTCTGAAGAGCTGTGGGTTTAATCCCTCAAGCCAGGCTCACACCATCTCATCTCCAATTTGGCCAAAATACAGTCACACACATTCATATTCCATGCACACTTCTACTCACACGTGTTCATACGTACACTCACATGCACAGGCTCAAACACAGCTACGCAGTATACACACATACTCATTCACATGTATACACACACACGTGTGCTATCATATCTGGATTATGTAGTAAGTATGATTTTTTTGGTCCTTGTTCTTTTTAGTTGATGATATATTAGGAGAATTTCCAATTTTATTAAATTTTCCTCAAAAATATAACTTTAGTAACTATATAATGTCCTATTATGTACACACCATGACCTTTCCTGAACTGTTATGAGGTACTGAATGGATGAAATTGAGCAGAGAACCAAATCAGAGTGTCTTGTGAGGTATCCACAGGATTCCTTTCATTTCTACTGCTCTGTGACATTCCTTTCACATCACCACAAAAATGTAGGCAAAGACCTGGTAAGCTAATTCACTTGAAGGCACAAGTCAGTGGTACAGAAAAAACAAACAAACCAAAAAACTGACATGGAGAAGGGGGAAAAAAAAAACTTAATATGAGACTGATATGGGGAAAAAGAAGAAAAGTCTTCATATTCTAAGAAGGAACAAAACATTAATCCAAAGATTTAACTTCCAGGGGATTTTCATTAACAGACAGGAAGAATAAAGGAGGTATTGAGTAGGAGGGAAGAGGCATTTAGAGTTAACATTTGTAGCATAGACTCAAAATCTGTTGGTTGAACTGAAATATTTGGAGGCGGGCACAAAGAGGCTTTGGATACATCTCCCCTTAAGAGGTGCAAACCACTACACCCCACAAACTTAGGATGTCAGAGGCATCACAGCAACAACAGGAAACCACAATGACTTCTGGAGTATAAAATGCTAGCTTTCCAATTTTATCCACTCATGCTTTCTAGCTTTTTTATTACCTTGCTAAAGTTGACTTAACTTCTGTCTGCCTTACTTTTGTCATTTGTACAACACAACCTATTCTGCAAAGATGTGAAAAGTCAGTGCCCAGAATATACAGCTCCACACTTGTATTCATCATCCCTCCGTTCCTCCTCACCGGGAAGGCTGGACAGCTAAGCAGAAAGAACAGAAAACCCACGACCAAAAAACATGAATTTAAGTCTCACCTTCAACAATACCATCTAGATGAGCAACTAACCTTAGTTTCACTTTGCTAATGGATAAAAGCACAGAAAATTCAGTTAAATGTTAATGCCTGTTGTACCTGTCGTCTCATTCTCTTATTATCATTGAGAGGAGTAGTCAGAAGATAAACATACATCCACCATTTTTTTTTAGAATATGAATTAGGTTCTTTGGTTGATTACCTTTTTTAACCATCAAAACAGCTATCTAAGGCAGATGTTTTCACATAAAGAGATTTTCAAGCCTAGAATTAGCCCAATGCACACACTTTAGAGTCAGTACACCTAGAAAGGAAATTCTAAAGCCTTTATGTGCAGCTCACTGCCTATGTGATCTTTAAAGGACTGTAGAGATATACAAATTGAGCATTGCTATTATCCTACTGCTAACAAGGTTATGAAACCAAAGTAGCATGGGAGTGACTCACCAGTATTTCTATTATGAGAACTTTTGACTGTGGAAATCTTTCAATATGGAAAGAAGTAATTTACGAGTCCTTGATAACTCTATGGGGCAGTTCTACTCTGACCTATAAGATCTCCATGAGTCAGAATTGACTCAATGACAGTGGGCTTCTTGTGCATATATATATATGTATATATATATACTTTGACATTTTTACATATTTATAGCAATAATAAGTGCACACATAAACATGTGTATATACAAGCTATATACTTGGACTAAATTTATACCTACACTATTGATAGCTAAGATCATATACAACATTTGAAAAATAGGCAAACTTATGTATTTTTTTCTCTTCGTGAAGTGAGATACACACCTTCTAGATACTTATGTGATATGTTATCTTAGTGTTATGATCATTCTTAGTATTTCACCTTCCATATCATGCCATCTCCATGGAAACCAAAAGCATGAATTTATATACCTGTCTTTTCTTCCCCCATTGAACTCGGCCAAATGTCTTGCCATCCACACAATAGACGATTCTGAGCACCTATTCTCGTGTCACTTGTTGTGCCAGGACCTGCATGCACAGAGACAGAAAGTCGCTGTTTCTGCTTTCAAGGAATGCCCTAATTAGAGTGGTAAACAGCAATTTGGAGTGGTGTTAACCGAGAGGCTGGAAAAAAAACCCAGCATGGTGGAAAACCAAAGAAGGAAACACCCTCTTCTGAACGTCGATTAGAACCAACGATTAGCAGCTGGGAAGGCGTGAAGAAGCTGATGAGACACCGGGACTCCATGAGTTTAAAGGGTTCCAAGCCACAGGGTTGTGTTGCGTGCTTCATCAGGCTTTATGACAGAGATTACAAAACAATCTCTACCTTCAGGAAAAGAACCAGGGCATCAAGAGATTGCCCCGACCTTTTCATTACCTCTCACACCTAGTTTGCCCACTCGGTCCTGGGGTGTGAGGCAGGGGAGCGAGCATCACTGGTGGAGACGGACTGACTGCGGTCAGTTCTGTCTGCTGTCAATATTGTCACGACCTGGAGAGCCTGCTTGATTCAAGTTTCTAATCCTTGGTTTCCTCATGCGTAAAATGGAGACAATATTGGCTATCTCACAGGACTTTTTTGGGGGGGGGATGTGTGAAAATCTAACGGGCGTGTGTGTGTGTGTGCACATGTGCATGTATAAATCACTTACCTTAGTGCCTGGCATATGGTAAATATTCCAAAGTTGGACAGAATGTTTCTTTGCTTCTATACACGTGGCATTTTCCTTACTGGTCTATTTCTAATCCCCGTATGTTCTGCAGCATCGCCTTCTATGTTTGTTCAAAACTGTTTCCTGAATCCTTCACATTGACCACAGGTGAGGAAGACAGCCCCTCAGCCTGACGCAGTCTCTCTCCACCTCCACCTCTAGCCCACCCTGTCCCCTACTCTAAGGAACTGTCTGTGGGTGGGTTTGCCCCATCTCCTTAACCTGGTACTAAGCTTGTCCCCTCAATCTTGTCATTTACTTCCCTACTCTGGAATACTCTGCAGCTATTAAAAATACACAAGATACACAATCCAAATGTCTGACAAAGATGAATATCTAAGGTATATTATTAAATGAAAAAGAATACAGGTCAATATTTACAGTATGATCCTATTTATGAAACAAAATTTATTTCTCCATTCTTTACATTTTCTGATAAGCATTTCTACAATTGTCTGTAAGTGTGCGTATAGCCCCAATGGTGCAGAATTTGGCTGTGAACCCAAAGGTCAGTGGCTGGAACCCACCACCTGCTCCCTGGGAGAAAGATGCAGCATTCTGTTCTGTAAAGACTTACATCCTTGGAAACCCTCAGGGATGGTTCTACCCTCTCCTATAGGGTTGCTATGAGTCGGAATTGACTTGATGGCATCAAGTTTGGTTTTGGTTTTAATGGCTTTTACAGGAAACAAAAATTCCTCAGTCAACTAAGTCTGAGAAACACTAAGTGAAGACAAAGAAGTTTCTTTCATGCAAAATGCCATGAACCTCTAACGTGATTACAGTCTCTCTGAGTCTGCAAAACAGGAAGAGTATACAGTGTCCTCCAAAACAGAATTATTTTTCCACAGCGATGCCATCTTTTTCTGTGGAACAATGCCCAATAGTGGTTTCCAGAAGGGAGAGTCCCACAGTCCAGGAAATTCTGACCTAAATCAAACGATCAAGTTATTTCCCTCCTTAAAAAAACCAACCAACCAACCCAGTGCCATTGAGTTGATCTGACTCATAGAGACCCTATAGGTCAGAGTAGAACTGCCCCATAGAGTTCCCAAGGAGCATCTGGTGGATTTGAACTGCCAACCTTCTTGTTAGCAGATGTAGCACTTAACCCACTACACCACCAGGGTTTCCATTTCTCTCCTTATATATCCCTGTTTTTTAATCTCTGCTCTCTTTTAGTCTTTTCTCCCTACTGTCCACCAAGCATTTTTATCAGATCAAAAACAAACCAAATCCACTGCCATCAAATCCATTTGACTCACATTTACCCTATAGGACAGAGTGAACTGCCCCATGGGGTTTCCAAGAAGCAGCTGATAGACTCAAATTGCCAACTGTTTGGTTAATAGCCTGAGCTTTTAATCACTGTACTACCAGGGCCCAGTTACACTTAAACTCGAACTTTGTCATTTAATAACCATATATTTTTTAAATAAAAATCTTTATGCCCAATGAACTTGAAATACAAATAACTTTAAGTTACTTACACTTAGCAAAGAAAAAAAAATCATCTAGCCAAAATAAATACTTTCCATACTTGAGAGAAATACCTTCTGTGCTTAGGACAGAATCTTTTGTTTTCTAAAAAAAAGGGTTAAATTTTGTTCTTAAATTTGAAACAATTATCATCATTATTCAGTGCTCGTTGTTTAGAGATTGAGTTGGTCTTCACAACAGTGAATTTTCAATTTATGGCACAATATCATCATTGATCCTTATTAGGCCCCTTCTCTCTAAGATTATTCATTAACTCATTCCTTTATTTGCTTCCTTTTAAATTCATTGCTCAATTACACCTCTCCCTCCTCTAAACTTCTAATGTATTTAAATACATGAAGTTCAGAATCTGGGGACTATGTGTTCCTCTAAAATGTGAATTGTTGTTTTGTGTTCTGTATTTTCAATTTATAAAATGGTTTACATTTTTCTTTCACCTGACTTTATTCTTGCTTGCTTTTTCCACTCAGCCCTATGTTTCTAAGACTCACAATGTTGCTACCAGGAAACCCGGTGGTGCAAAGATAGAACACTGGATTGCTAACCAGTCCGTGGAACTCACCAGCTACTCCTCAGCAGAAAAGTGTGACAGTCTGCTTCTGTGACAATCACAGCCTTGGAAACCCCATGGCCCAGTTCTACTCTGCCCTATAGGGTCAGTATGTATCATAATTTGATACAACAGTCATAAATTGGGGTTTGGTTTTGCTATGTTGCTAAGAATATGGACAGTGGCTACTTTTAACTGCTGCATAGTAGTTCATGGTGAACACTCATTCATTTTTACCTATTTGCTTCGCCAGGTTGGACGTCCAAATTCCTTCTAACTTTCTACCACTACAACTAATACTGTGATGAATATCTTCATGTATGTGCCTTTGAAGACCTGTGTGAGAATTGCATTGGAGTTTATACCCAGGAGTGGAGATGCTTGATTATAAAGTAACATGTGTTTAAGTATTATTATACTGCTGACCAAAATAACTGCACTAGTCTACATTACCACCAATAATGCATGAATAATTTCTATACCAAATTTTGGTCAATATCTTGAATTAGTCAGCTTTCTAATCTTTGCTAGTCTAATAAGCAAGAAGTGATACCTCATTTTAATTTATAATTTTGTGACAATTATTTAAACTTTGATGTCCATGATTTTATTATATTTTGATTATCTAACAATATTAATAAAATGTTAAAAATTAAAACATGACTACCAGGGACACTTATGAATTCTTTAGAGTCACACTGACCAAACTGTATATACAATAAATCAATGAATTTAGCAACTCTGTGTGCATATTGGAAACCCTGGTGGCATAGTGGTTAAGTGCCACAGCTGTAAACCAAAAGGCTGGCAATTCAAATCCACCATGTGCTCCTTGGAAACTACGGGACAGTTCTACTCTGTTAAAAGGGTCACTGTAAGTCAGAATCGACTCGATTGCAGTAGGTGGGTTTGGGTGTGTATATTTTGCAACACAACACAACGCAAAACACAAAACTGCCACATCCAAAGAATATCGTAGTACTGTCTGCTAAAAACCAAAATGTTCATTTTATCATTCTCTACTTTCGTCTTGAAACAGGAAATGAGTTCTAAATACACTGCCTCATCTGTCATTGCCAAAGACTAAATATGAACTAAATTTACAAGGTATTTTTTAAAGCTTGCCAGAGTAGAATATTGTAATTTCAACACTTTTAAGCATTTTATGCCCTTAGGATCTTTCCTTTAAAAAGTATGTTGCCAAACTAATTAGAATTAGTCATGAATATTAATGTTTGAGCTGAAAAACAACAGCCACTAGGTGGCAAACACTCTACACACAGAGTACTACAAAAAGAGAAAATTATAAATACACTGCATCATATATGCATATTACACTAGACAGTTTCTGGTTAAGATACTCTCTTCTGTCTATTGTTAATAATATTGCCTCTTGGAAAATAAGCCTAATGCTAATGGTACAAACACTAACAAATAAATTTTGGGTCAAGTTCAGCTTTCTTTTGTCTTAACTGAAATCTTTGCCTTTTTTTTTGAGTATAAGGATAGTAGCACGTGTTTGGTCTACAGTGTAACATTTGTCATTGCGGAACTGGGACATAAGCGTTTATAATTTACTTTATCTATACTCTCCAAGACATCTCTCTACAGTTGAAGATATATTAGTGATAAAATACTACAGGCCTGAGTGAACCTGAACATATTGTGCCAGGGTCTCTTATTCACCTTCATGCATTCTACATAGTTATCACTTTTCATACCCTGTTGGACACAGAAGGGGAGAAGAAGCACTGCTGAGAATTTCTTTCCTCGCTTTGATTCAGTACTCCTGGAGAACAGACAATGGAGGTAGGTTGTAATGAAGAATGCAGATTCCGGCCCTAGACTGCAAAGCTTTGTGTTGTGTCACTGTAGTACATTACACTATTGTCCCCAAGTACTGATTGCCTCTGCCTATAACTGCAACTTTGGGCTTCTGTTAACTCACCAATTAAAACAAGGCTGACAATAATATCCATCTCTTCAGGCTTGGGGAATTAATAAGTCCACGTATTTAAAAAAAAATAAAGTAGAGGAGGCGGGGCCAAAATGGCAGAGTAGTCAGATGCTTTCTGTGATCCTTCTAAAAAAGAAGACCCAACAGAACAAATGAACTGATTATATATGACATTTTAGCAACCCTAAACATCAAAGGGAACATTGAGGAATCATACTGAGCAACAGGGAAGGGAGCCGCTCCAGAAGGAGATAAGAAAGACCAGACCTAACCCAGAGGGAAACAGCACTTGAGAGGTGGATCAGCAGTAATAAGCATGGGAATAATAATAAGTAACAAGCAGTGGCATCAGGAAAGCATCTACCTTGGCAGGAGAGGCCCAGAGGTGGAGAGCTCCCTCATGACACCAGAATCAGTGAAGAGTGGCATTCAATCATCAAAAGCTAAGTAACTTGCATCTAAGCTACCTTGTGCACATCTAATACCTTCCTTCAGGGTAAATCTGTCTCCCACTTATGAGCACTTCTATCTCCCTTCTCTACACGGTGCTTCTTCCATAGACTAATGGATACCCTGGGCCAGAAATAGGATTCCTTATGAGCTTCCTGAGCCATTCTCTCAGAATAGGACAGGGATGAATTCAACAAACAGGGAGGAAAAGAAAAAATATCTGCTCACTCTCTTGAGCAAGAAACTCAGAACAGAAACAGTTCCTTGGCATTGGCACAGGCAAAACGGGTCCACAGACTTTAAATGCCTTTTTCCTCTGTGTTCAACATATATGACCCATAGCCCAGCTGTAAAAATCTACCCACCTACACAAGTGAAAGAACAAGGACATGCTTTCCTCACAGACACTCATGGATGGCTGTCAGCCCAGTGCCTTTCTCAGTGTACACAGCCAGACACCTGTTTCTATAACAAATACTCCTGTACATCTAGGACTCTAGTGGACAGCATGCACCTGTGCACCTGAGCTGAATACATACAAAAAAGTAAATGGATCCTGGGCTCACATGCCTCATAACAGCTATGACCGTATGGTGACAGAACATTAGAGCTTCAAAGTCTCTATTAATTAAATTATCACACAGAACTGGGCTATTTTGACATTTCAAAACAACACAAAATAAGCTTGAACACAGTGAGCAAACAAAATAATAAACAAGTACAATAACTTACTGATGACTTGGAGACGACAGTCAATATCAAATCACACAAATAGGTAGACCATGATGGCAATGAAATATCTCAAAACAAAAAATCAAGAAATTTTCCAGATGAACAGTTCTGCCCTGAATTATTGGATGTAGAAAACAAAGATTAATATTTATAACACTTGAAGGGATCAAGAAGGAGACCAGGCAAAATGCAGCAGAGCATAACAACAAACTGAATAGGCTATAAGAAAGGACAGAGAGTAGCTAAGTAGAAATTCAAAAGATTAATAATAAAATTGCACAATTAGACAACACAATAGAAGGTCAAAGGAGCACAACTGAGGCAGTGGAAATCAGAATTGGTGAGATTAAAGATAAAGCACCTGACACAAACATATTAGAGGAAACATCAGATGAAATAATTTTTAAAAATGAAGAAACCTTAAGAATTATGTAGGACTCTATCAAAAAGAATAATCTACAAGTGATTGGGATACCAGAATAGGAGTGGACAACAGAAAAAATTGTTGCAGATTTGTTGACAGAAAATTTCCTTGATATCATGAAAGACGGGAAAATATCTATAGAAGATCCTCATCAAACTCCACACAAGCTAGATCCCCAAATAAAGACATCGAGGTACATTATAATCAAATCTGCCAAAAGTAAAGGACAGGATTTTAAAAGCGGTTAGGAATAAATGAAAAACAATATACAAAGAAGAGTCAATAGAACTAAACTCAGACTGCTCAGCAGAAATCACACAAGAAAGAAGGCAGTAGAATGGCACATAAAAAGCTTTGAAGAAAAAAATTCCAGCCAAGAGTTATATATCCAATAAAACTATTATCTCAAATATGCTGGAGAAATTAGGACATTTCCAGATAAACATAAGTTTAGGGAGTTAACAAAAATCAAGCCAAAATTACAAGCAAAATTAAAGGAAATCCTTTGGTTAAAAAAATCAGTATAATCAGAGAACAAACCAAGACTAGCATGCACAACAGAACAACTAGATATCAACCCAGATAAGAAAATCACAAAACAAATCTAAGCTAAAACACTGTAAATATGGAAACAGAGATGTCATTATTTAGAAGATGACAATATTATGGCAAAAAAAAGGATTAAAGAAATGCAGTAACAAATCTTTCACATGAAGAGCAAGTCAAGGTGATACAAAAAAAAAAAAAGAAAGAAAGAAAGAAAAAAGTTTGGTTTAAATTTGAAAAACAGGGGCTACATATTAAGATAAGGTAGCCAAAGGAAATGAACAATCCTACACATCAAAATAAAAAACACGAAGTCTCAGTAAATACAAAACCAATAATAATGAAAAAGATGAAAAGCAAGCCATCTCAGAACAGAAAATTAAGTGGAACAAAGAAAATGTCAAGAATATACACAAAAAGGCAACAAAATGACAGCACTAAGCACATATCTATCAATAATTACACTGAATGTAAAGGATTAAAGTACCAATAAAGAGATAGAGAGTGATAGACTGGATAAAAAAACACAATCCATCTATATGTTGCCTGTAAGAGATGCATTTTAGACTTAGAGACACAAACAAATTAAAATCAAGGGATGGAAAAATTTATCAAGCAAACAAAATTTAAAAAGAGCAAGAGTGGCAATGATAATTTCTGATAAAACAGACTTTAAAGCAAAATCCACCACATTGGACAAGGAAGGACATTACAAGGACTGCCAATTCAGTTTGTGAGTTCATCCTAGAGAAAGTGCTATGTATGTCATTGCTGAAGATCACTATGGTGACCTTCAAAGTACTCCTGTTGGGAAGCTATGCACTGATGCCAAAACTTGGGAAACTATTTACTGATGGCCATCAGAGCTGTCTTAGTATTACCCTTGATGTCCTGTATGTCATCAAAGTATCTTCCGTTCAATATTTCCTTTATCTTGGGTAAAGAAAAAAAATCATTTGGGGCCAGATCAGGTGGTTAGGGAGTGTGTTCCAATTCAGTTATTTGTTTACTAGCTAAAAACTCCCTCACAGACAACTATACAATTAAGTTCATAAATCTGCCACCTTGTCACCACGCACAATGGCCATTCCAGAAAGAGTTCGAAAATTGCTTTGAAGGGTAGACAAGACACTGGCATTGGTGCATAGCTTCACAAGGGGAGTACTTCAAAGGTGACCATAGGGATATTCAGCAATGAGGTATGTAGCTTCTTAGAACAACTAAGTCAGCAGACTTAAATTTCAAGCCTCGGATGTAACGACCAAAGGGTCAATACACCAGGAGGGCATAACCACATTAAATATTTAAACAGCCAATGATACGGCTCCAAAATTCAGAAAACAAACTTCAATTGCAATGAAAAGAGAAATAGCTCCACAAGAATAATAGAAAGCTTCAACTTAGCATGTGCAGTGAAGGACAAAATGTCCCAAAAGAAGCTCAGTAATGACATGGAAGTTCTACATGTCACAACAACCAACTTAACCTGACAGACATGTATGGAACACTGTACTCAACAGCAGCTAAGTATACTTTATTTTTCCAGTGCACATGGAAGATTCTCCATAATAGATCACATGTTAGGCCATAAAATAAGCCTTAACAAAATTCAAGATGCCAAAATATTACAAAGCATATTTTCAGACCACAAAATCCATAAAAGTAGAAATCGATAACGGAAAAGGCAAGGAAAAAAATTTACAAACATGGAAACGGAACAATATCTCCCTCAAAGATTACTTGGTTATAGAAGAAATCAGGGCTAGAATAGACACAGAAACAAATGTGAACGAAAGCACACCTTACCAGAACCTTTGGACCACAGCAAAAGCAGTGCTCTGAAGTCAATTTATTTCAATAAATGCAAACATCCTAAAAGAAAAAAGGGCCTAAATAAAAGCATTAACCATACAACTCAAACAAGTAAAGAGCAGCATAAGAATCCTTAAGATACCAGAGGAAAGCACATAGTAAGAACTGGAGCAGAACTAAATGAATTAGAGAACAGAAAAACAATTGAAAAAATCAATAAAACTAAAAACTGGCTATCAAAAAAAAAAAATCAATAAAACTGATAAACTATTGGCCAAACTGACCAAAGAAAAACAAGAAGGGAAGCAAATAGCTCCAACATAAAATGAGACTGGTGATATCACAGCAGATCCAACTGAAATTAGAAATATATTAACAGTATAGTATGAAAAACTGTAATCCAACAAATTTGAAAACTTAGAGGAAACAGAAAAATTTCTAGAAACACGCTACCTACCTAAACTAACACAAACAAATGTAGAACAACTAAATAAACTCATTACAAAAGAACAGATTGAAGAAGTAATTTAAAAAACTCCCACCACCACCACCGATCAAAAGTCCTGGTCCTGATAACTTCACTGGAGAATCCTACCAAACTTTCAGAGAAGAGTTAACAGTTACTAAAGGTATTTCACAGCATAGAAAAGGACTGAACACTCCAAATTCATTCTATGAAACCAGCATAACTCTGATACTAAAACCAGACAGAGAGCACAAAAAATGAAAATTACAGACCAGTATCTCTCATGAACTTAGATACAAAAATCCTCAACAAAATTCTAGCCAGTAGAATTGAAAAATATATTAAAAAAGAAAGAACCATGACCAAGTGGGATTCATACCAGGGATGTAAGGATGGTTCAACATTATAAAGACAATCAATGTAATCAACCACATAAATAAAACAAAAGACAAGAGTGCTTGATTTTATCAATTGAGACAGAAGAGGTATTTGACAAAGTCCAACACCCACTCATGTCAAAAACTGTCCTAAATGTAGAGAGTCTGAAAGCATTCTCCTTGAGAATGGGAACCAGACAAGCATGTCCTTTGTTACTACTTTTATTCAACATTGTGCTGGAGGTTCTAGGCAAAGTTATTGGGCTAGAAAAAGAAATAAAGTCCTTCTGAATTGATAAAGAAGATGTTTTAAATTATCTCTATTTGCACATGATACATATATGATCGTATACACAGAAAACAGTAAAGAATCCACAAGAAAAGTACTGTAACTAATAGGAGTTCAGCAAAGCATCGGGATACAAAATAAACATTCAAAAATCAGTTGGATTCCTCTACACCAACAAACAGAACATCAAAGAGGAAATCACCAAATCAATACCATTTACAGTAGCCCCCAAGAAGATAAAATATATAGAAATAAATCTAATCAAAGATGTAAAAGACCTATGAAGAGAACTATAAGACACTAAAACCCAATCCCACTGCTGTTGAGGCAGATCTGACTCATGGCGACCCTAAAGGCCAGTGTAGGACTGCCCCATAGAGAATCCAAGGAGTGCCTGGTGGATTTGAACTGCTGACACTACTCACTGCAAAAAACCAACAGAGACCTACAAAAGTGGAGAAACTGGACAGGAAGACTCGAGATCCTGGAAAATATCTATTCTACTCAAAATGATTTACAGATATAAATCCAGATCCAAATTCCAATAGTATGCCTTAATGAGATGAAGAAAAATTGCCAACTACATACAGAAAAGGAAGCGGCCCAGGATAAGTAAAGCACTACCGAAGAACAAAAACAAAGTGAGAGGCCTCACCCTACTTGACTTTAGAACCCATTACACCACCACATCAGTCCAAAGGGCCTGGTATTGTTACAAAAATAGATACAAAGACCAATGGAACAGAATTGAGAATCTAGACATAAAATCATCTACCTATGAGCAGCTGACATTTGACAAATGCCCAAGGATCATAAATTGGGGAAAAGGCAGTCTCTTTAACAAATGGCGCCTTGGCATAACTTGATATTCATTTGTAAAAACCAACAAACTGTCATGCACAAAAACTAACACAAAATAGATCAAAGACCTAAATATAAAATCTGAAGTAATAAAGATCAAAGGAAAAAAAGTAAGGAAAATTCTGGGAGCTCTGATACAGGGCATAAACAGAACAAAAAACGTTACCAACAATGCAACAGCACCTGACCAGAACGTAGGTAACTGGGAACTCCTAAAAATTAAACACTGATGATCATCCAAAGAGTTCGCCAAAAGAATAAAAAAGACAACCTACAAACTGAGAAAAGAAATTGAGGAATGATAAATCTGATCAGTGTCTAATTTGTAAAATCTACAAGATACTGAAAAACCTCAACAACAACTTAACCCAACTTAAAAAATGGGCAAATAATATGAACAGGTGCTTCATCAAAGAAGACATTCAGGTGGCTAACAGATACATGAGGAAATGCTCATGATCATTAAATGTATGTCGAAACTACAACACGATACCATCTCACCCCAGCTAGGCTAGTATTAATCCAAAAAACCAGAAAATAATAAATGTTGGAGAGACTGGAACACTTACACGCTAATGGTGGGAGTGTAAAATGGTACAACCACTTTGGAAGTTGATTTGGTGCTTTCATAAAAAGTTAGAAATATTACACGATCCAGCAATCCCACTTCTTAAAGGTAAAACAAAAAAACAGTAAAACCTATCGCTGTCTAGACAACCCAAAGCAACTGTATAGGACAGCGTAGAACCACCCCACTGGGTTTCAAATGCGTGTCTGGTGGATTCAAACTGCCAGTCTTTTGGTTAGTAGCTGTAGCACTTAGCCAGTATGCCACTCGCGTCTCCTCTTGGAATATGTCCTAGAAAAATAAGAAGGGACCACTTCTTGCAAAAGGACATCATATTTGCTACAGGATCACTGAAAGATAGGAAGACCCTCGACAAGATGCCTTGACATGATTGCTACAACAATCTGCTCAAACATAACAATGATTCTGGAGATGGCGAAAGACTAGGCAGTGTTTGGTTCTGCTGTACACGGAGTTGTTATGACGTGATGGTACCTAACAATAATGTGCCACACGATATCTATTTCCATCAATAATAATGATAATGTGTGTTTCTTGAATCATTGTTGTACCTTAATGAAAACATCGTTATACACTCTGAGTTTCTTTAGGGATGAAAATGAGCATTCTGTTGTTCAGTTCATGATATTAAAATAAGGAATATCCACAAAACAATTTCAACATCAGCACACACATGGTATTTTATCTTCTATTATGGAACCACACATGGCTACATGAGTGAAATTTGTCTTTCCTAAACCTGTAAAATTAAGTCTTATGTAAATGCAATTTTTGCAATTTTCTGCAAAGGTTTGTATTTAATTCATCTGAATAATCTTGTGCTAATTTCTTGGTTGTCTTCATGCACTCTTCATCAGATATAAACATTGTTTAAAAAGGAAAATCTATTTGAAAGTACTTACCCTTCTTTTCACGTAAGATTCAAGTGTGTCAGTGACAGAGTAGTCTGGTTACAGCAAATTGATCTATCACTCAGTACTTCCAAAGCACTTTCATCATTTACTTATTTATTCCTAATGTTCTGCAATATTAAGCAGTTTGATTGGCACTATTCGGGAGTCTTTGTTGTTTTCAAATTTTCTAAAATCTTCTCTTAAATTATGTAAATACCCTGTTAACAACTGGTAGAGATCTGTGTATGTCTTTAAATTTAGTTCTGCATCTTGGAGATTTTGACTCATCAAATAAAAATCCTGCAATATATAATTCCACATAAGCAGCATAAATGCACATTTTAGTGTTTGCATTGTGTTGATGATGTTTTCAGTTTCTCTTTGCTGTCTCCTTTTCGTGTCTGTTCTTCAGCAGTATTTTCTAAGGCATCTAAAATCTGAGTGTATGATTCAGTATTGCACTGTTGTTAGAGGAAACACTTCCCAGTGGGTATTAGAAAGACACTTTAAAACTTGATCATTGCACAAATATGTTTTAAGAACTGCCCATTGGTAAGGAGACACACAAAAAAAGACAAAACTCTGTAGTATAACGGAATAGTAGAAAAAAATCAGCTGCTTGTGATAACAATCTACTGCAATACTTCCTTTAAGATTAAGTGAATGAGCAGCACATGGAATGAAAATGGTATATTCATTATGTTCTAAAATTTCCAGCTGCATGCCTTTGTAACGACCCAACATACTGGCAGCACTGTCATAGAACTAGCCTCAGCACTTAGAAGAATCAGTTGCCAACTTTACAGACAGTGAAGAGCTTGACTTGCAATTTCTTCACTGGTTATCACTTTTAAAGATAGTGTGACAAATCCCTTGACAGATTTTCCATCCATTGCCAAGCCAAGCCAAGTGCATCCATTGGTCATATGTATATTAGAACAATTCTTAGTTGTTCTGTATGAGAAAGATCAGGAACATAATCTAAAGACAAACTGAAATATCAAGCTATGCTTATCTCACTGAATCAGTTGATGGAACTTTATCACTTATTAACACAAAACCTAACCCACTGCCATCAAGTGGATTCTGACTCACAGAAACCCTATAGACAGAGTAGAACTGCCCCATAGAGTTTCCAAAGGGTTCCTAGCAGATTTGAACTGTGACCTTCTTGTGAGTAGCTGTAGCACTTAACCTACTATGCCATCAAGTCTTATTAATTCTTTGCAAGTTGTTTTAGATATATTTGATTATATACACAGACAATATATATTCTTTTTCCTGTGTTGACATATTTTGAGATGTGACCTGATAAAAATGGATCAGATTGAGCAACAAGTTCAAGTAAACTGCCCAAATGCCCATGTTGTGGGGATGCAAACATTTCGTTTCTACCCAGAAAAGATAGTCCACATTCAGAGATTGTTGCAGTGACAGAACAATGGGTTGTAGAATGACTTTCCAATACTGAGTTTCTTCAGGAATTTGTGCTCCTAGTTCATGAGTTAAGCTGAAATCATGTTTAAATACGACAACATACAGTCTCTGAGAATTGAACTGTTTTCATGTTTATTGTATTTTAGTTGTGCCAGCCACTAAATCCATCCATAGCAAGAATTAAGTGATTTAGAAAGGAACAGTCTGCAAACAATACAGTATAGAGAGCTGACTGATGGAGAATACAGTAACCATTCCCCCTAATTTTCTCCATTAGCTTTGTATTGTAGAGATGTACTCTGGCGACAGAATCTTGTTTGTTTTCCATCCACAAATTTTTGACATCAATTTTCAAATGGTCCACTGTGGTGTTGACAATCATTGGCCCTCTTTCTATTCAACAGTTTACATCATTAGAGGAAAAGTTATTCCACAAAGCCAGACCTGTATTTCTGTTACTTATGCGATCTGCAGATGCAACAATTTCAGATTCTGAAAAAGTTGCATATTCTACATCAGTATTAATTTTTTTCTATAACAAAGAATGAATGCTATTAGTAATTTCAGCACTAGCAGTTCAATGGTTTACACCAATTAAACTCAAGTATTCAATGGAAGAAGCTACTTCTGATTCATTACATTTTTAAAAAGGAAGTTAATTTGGGAATCGTTTTTAGTGATTCAGTTACTTTTATTTTCATTGTTCAGTGTGTTTTTGTTTTTGTGTTCCACCTAGCTGCTACTGTCCTGGTGAAATTTACCTACAATAATGGAGGGTGCCAAGCAACGGAAGAAAGAGACAGGCAACTCCCAAGGTGGCAGCAAAGAAGCTTATTAGAGAGATTTACGTATGAGGGGAATCCTGGCAGCAGCAGGACCAAAGCAGATTTGCAGATCCTGCAGCAGGGCAGCAGAGGTTCTTATAGTGGTGGTGAATAATAGTGGCTCTGTACCACGGATTTACATAAGAATGCAAACTGTAGTGAACTAGTGAACCATATGAGAGCATCCATGTTCAACTTCACAAAATCTGTTTCCCCTCTTATTTTATCTGTATATAAACCTATATGATTTTTAAGATTCGCTTCTACTATAGCAAATAAATTTGAATAACTGAAAATAAATAAAATTGATAAACAAGTACATTTTATAAGATAAAATTTGCATTTGAAATTGGATGTTAACGCAAAAATTTGTATTTCAAAATTAATAAGTAATAAAATTGATTTGGAACATGCAATTTTGTTTTTCAGGTCTCAGATTTTCAAAAGAAAGAGTATTACAATGTTGTCAAAAATCATCTCATTTGTTTGTTGTGCAACATTTGTTGGTAAGCCTCTTGTACATCTCTGTGAGTGTTCTTCCTCTTAAAATAAGTCTTAGAAACTTGCACACTCATTTGCCATCCATCGATCCCATGTCTTCACAGTTCATAGAACTACTATTAATACCAGATAGGGGAGAGAGTGGTCCCCCAAAACATGATACAACTATTAGGCTACGCTCAATCTGAAGACATGTTTTGGTTTACCTTAAACAGGACAGAACTAGGTATATCACAAGTTATGTGACTATAGTGCTGCTAGCATGGTTCTTCTGTGGCTGAAAAGAGAGAACTGAACGTGAGGGTACATACGATCAGCCCTAAATGAAAAGGAGGATATAATTGATAAGGTGTTCATTTTATTTCTTCATAGAATTGCACAATGTCATATTCAAGACATGTACATAACTCACGTAGCAATAGCAATACAAGCAAGTTTGTCTTGTATGTCATAACAATATCAATCAACATCTTAAAGTGAATCTGAAGGGAAACAGAAAATAAAATACATTTGTATAATTTTTATTATCTAAATATTCATTTATTTCATCAAGGATTTATTCAATTTCCTTACACATAGATATGTAAGTGTTTTGGTAAATTATAAACGTGATGTTCTCACAATTGCCCTTTGTTGCTTTCCTGGAAGATGAATTTAGAAACATTCATTGTTGAAAAACAAACATTTTTCCCAATAAATACTGAATTTTATGTCCTTTTAATGTATCTAATATGTTTACTAACATATAGAGAGTAATATCAAGTACTGTGCCACACAGCTGACAATAAAGATAAAACCTGATACGTTAAAACTTTTTGTGTTAGGTAAATATTAATATAATCCATTATTTTTGGATATATGCTATATTAGCATTATATTATTACCCATGTTAGTAGTATATTAAATACATGCTAGATTATATTCACATGAATTTCAAACATATTTTTAAGTTATAAATATTACTGTTTGCAAAATGTAGGCTATAACTCCACATAAATGCTACACGGTTAAAAAGTAATGATTAAATTCACTGAACTGGTAAACTCATTTCAGTTCTTCCACTTTTGCATGTCATCTGGGAATGGAGTTCCCATTGATGGTTTACCAGAGAATACCCTTGTGTATCCTCTGGTAAACCACCAATGGCAAAATGTTTTGTGTCCCCCCTAGATGGAGTTGAGTTGCTGGATTAGCAGATGTGGATATAAAGACAGTTCTCTCAAAATGGATCACAGAACTGTTACCCACTTCCGTTGAGTTGATTCCGACTCATAGTGACATTATCAACCAGAGGATAACTGCCCCATAGAGTTTCCAAGGAATGCCCGGTGGATTTGGACTGCCAGCCTTCTGGTTAGCAAATGTAGCACTTAACTACTATGCAACCAGAGTTTCTGGGGAACTGTTAGCTATTAATATAATCTGTCCTTGCCCAGTAACCACTCGTGTTGAATTTAACAGCATATTGGGTAAATGCAGCAAGAAGTAGATTTCAAAGCTCACCCCTACCCTGTAAGTAAGAGACCTGCTGAAATAAGAAGTGTCAATTACACAGGAAGGGTCTATCAGAGGTATATGTCAATGAAGGCATTGAAGTAGTAGAAGTCTCACAGGTTAAAACAACTGTACACACGGGTGTCCTCATGATCCTGCATGAACTGGCCAGCACACTCTTATGCACTGCTCTGGTTCCCTTCCACTGTGGCACTTGACTTTTCCCTGTGTCCTATCTGCTTACTGTCTCGGATCTTTGCTTTGGACAACTGTTCTGCTCTTTTGCTGATGGCTCTAAGCACATGCTTACCTTGCTTACTGGGTAATCCATCCCAACTGTGATAGACAGTCCACTGATCACATGCTTGGATGTTCTGGCAGCTTTCTAACAATTTAGACTCAATTTCTGAATTTATCCTTGTGGGCTAACAGCAGTTTGCTGACCACAGCATTCCAAGTGGCAGAAACATATTTCAACAGAGGTCCTTCTGATTGTTCTTATTCCACTGTACAAATGACTTTTGATCTTGCCTTTTTCAATCTCCAATACAGGTGCTGCAACTCTATTGTGTACTCTTTCATGACAGATACAAAAATTTAAGCAGTTCAAGAAATACAGTGAGCTATCATTATACACCAAGAATCAATTCACTGGCAAGTTGGCTAACTGGTTGGTTGATTGAGTTTTATGTTTTATTAAATTTTTTATTGCAGTCAATACATATGTAACAAAAGATTCATTATTTCAGCATTCTTCATAGGTACAGTTCAATAACATTGTGTCCTTCACCTTGTACAATCATCTCCATTATCTATATGACTCTGTATATGTAATCTATAAAAAGTATGTATGTATACACATACATATCTGTGTAAAACTAGAATTTTGTAAATTTTGTGAACATAAGGCTCTAAGTGTTAAAAAATTCCAACTGGATTGAGTTATCATGATTATAAATAAAACAACTGATTTATCATAATCTTTGATCTATTATAAATAATTACAATAGAATCTGATAAATAAAATTTTCCTGTAAACATAAATTTTAATGAGGTCAATGGGGCTGTATCTATGTATCTATGTTACCTATTAGTGATGTTCATTTTGGTGTTCATTAGTGATGATTCATCTTTATAGATGTAAGCATGGAAAAACACAGTCTACCTAAATAAGTATACAAGAGTGTAAGGAAATTTGCTGTGGCCCTGTGATTTAATTTCTTTGAACTCCTTCTCAGTTATATAACAAAAAATCCCAGAGTACTCTACTATCAGAAAATTGTTTTTTTTCAAATTTATCTTGCTTAAGAGTAGAAACCACAGTGGCTTTTTTGGTAGAAGTCTTTCCTTTCATGTGGGTGACTGGATGAGATGCTGCACTGATGTACTTCATGTATAACCACAACTTATGCACAGTGCTGGACTGTGTGTTGCTATGATGCCCAACAGGTTTCAGCAGTTTCCAAGCTAAGATGGACTAGAACAAAAGGCCTGGAAATCTACTTCTAAAAATGAGCCACTGAAAATCCTGTGGACCACATGGCCCAACGCGCGCTCTATCACGGCGATGGTACCAAGCCAGGTAGTTTCATTCCCTGGAGATGCTGTGAGACGGGGCCAACTGGACAACAGTGAAGAACACAGCCCTGGTTCAGAACCCTACTAGATTCTCATTTTGATGAAAAAAATTAAAAAGAAACCTTTTGACTTAGTAGAATAGGTTAACGAATCATTAGTGCTATTCATTTCCCCTATAATATCACTAATATTTGGAATTGTCTGTTTTATTTATTGTGCTTCAAACATTTTTACCAGCAAGGAAAATGCAATATGGTAAAATTCAACTCTGGAAGGGTAAGTATATACTTTACTCTTGTCAAATGTGAGAATGAAGACAGTAAAAGGAAAAACAATAAATGATAGAAAATAATTTTAAGAAAGTTATAAGAGAGCACACATAGGAATGTTGAATGTTTAATAATTGATCTGCTTAAAATTGCAAGCCTATGTAGGCCTTGGAAAGCTTCCAAGTTCTTCCAGGTGTATACAAACCCTAATTTGAAGATTACTGCTTTAACTCTCAGGAGAGTAATTCTTGTTGAGACACAGGTAGAGGACATTGGCTTACAAGCTTATCACAGTCCATTTACCAGTCAATAAACCTGGTAATAGGAGTCCCTGGGTGGCACAATTAAGCACTCAATTATTAGCTGAAAACTGGTTGGTTTGAACCCACTCAGTGGCACTGCAAAAGACAGGACTGGTCATCAACTTTCCAAATGTCACAGCCTTGAAAACCCCATAGAGCAGTTCTATTCTGCATGTGTGGGGTCTTTATGAGTGGGACTCAACATGACAACAACAAGCAACAACTACAACAATCCTTATAATATCATTTTAAAAGCTGATCTCTTAAGACTGGGTGGACAATTTTTTAAAATATATTTTTAATTTTTACATTGTGTTTTAAGTGAAAGTTTACAATTACAGCCAATATCTTATACCAAAACTTACACACACTTTGCCATGTGACTCTAGCTCCTTTCCCCACACTGTGAGAGCACATTCCTCCCCGCCAGCCTGTATTTCCCATGTCCATTTAACCAGCTCCTCTCTCTCCTTCTCTTCTCATCTCACCTCTAGGCAGGATCTGCCCATTTCATCTCCTGTACCTGCCCCAGCCAAAAAGCATATTCTTCACCAGTAACATTTCATGTCTTACAGAACAGTTCAATCTCTGTCTGAGAAGCTGGCTTTCAGAATGTTTTCAGTTCTGGGCTAACAAACAGTCCACAGGCCATATCTTCTGGGGACTCTTGTCCCAGACAATTCTTTACTAGTTATTCTGTTTTGAATAAAATAAAAGTTTTGGTGAAACTAAATAAGTGATTAGTTTCTCACCAAACACAAAACCATCTTTAGTTCTAAAATTGTCCAGTGGCTTAGTGGTTAAGTGCAACAGCTACTAACCATAAGGGAACAGGTCAAATCTGACAGGTGCACCTTGGAAACCCTATAGGACAGTTCTACTCTGTCTTATAGTGTCACTATGAGCTAGAATCAACTCATCAGCAGTGGGTTTGGTTGTTTTCTTTTTTTTTTAAGTTACCTAGTTGGAAATCCTGATGGCACTGTGGTTAAATGTGACAGCTGCTAACCAAGAGATCAGCTGTTCATATCTGCCAGATATTCCTTCAAAATTCTATGGGGTAGCTTTAGTCTGTCCTATAGGGTCACTGTAGTCAGAATCAACTCAATGGCCACAGGTTTTAAGTGGTTATTATCTAGTTAAGCCTTGGTGGTTTACAGTGGTTAAGCACTCAGTTCCTAAGTGAAAAGTCAGCTGTTCGAAACTAGCAACCATTCTTTGGGAAAAAGACATGGCAGTCAGCTTCCATAAAGATTATAGGCTTGGAAATCCTGTAAGGAAGTTTTACTCTGTCCTATAGGGGACTTGACACTATGGCAACAGATTTGTTTCCTTATTACCTAGTTTAGCGAAAGCAAACTCTTGTCTGACTTTAGGAGTATTGAGCTATACAGAACCCAGAGGACAAGAGCTAACAAAGTCTTCCCTAAAATCCCAGGAGTGGCAAAGTCCTCATCATCTAGGTACCTACAACTTTCTTTCTGCAGATCTTTACCTAACTAAAATATACTAAAATTATTTTCTTATGTATTTTCTTTTCCACCAGGCTCAGAAATCTTTGAGGTGAAAGGATAGTGTCATGTTCATCTTTGAATCCCCAACTTCTGCACAATACTTGATAGCCAAAGCCAAGTGCCATATAGACACACTTAAATATGCATTGAAATGAACATTACTGAATGAAGTAGAAATGATTACATTCACATGGCATGATATAATGGATAGAGTGAAAACCCTTCCATATCCTGAAATATTAGGTCACCAAGTCATTCCTAACTCCTTTAATAAAGCCTTTTGTGTTTACTGCTAACATTAAAAAATAAAATATGTCTAGCAGTTAGTTGGGAAAATAATAAGAGAGAGGGGAGAAACTGTTCCTTTCAGTAGTAGTCTCTACAAAGACATTACAGATGTTTCAGGAGCATGCCAGTTAGCAGAGCTTGCAAGGGAGAGAACAGTCCAGGAGGAGGACAAAGAGTTTGATTGGAATATGAGTATCAGGATCAGGTTTAGGATTTAGTAGCCATTAAGCAGAGTACTGACATGACCTGATTGGTTATTAAACTATCACTCCAGACAGATATTTCTCTTTCAGGTAGCTGCAAACACACCCAAAACTAAACCCACTGCCACTGAGTCCATTCTGACTCACAGTGACCCTATAGACAGAGTATAACTGCCCCATAGAGCTTCTAGAGAGTGCCTGGAGGATGTGAACATTTGGTTAGCAGCTACAGCACTTAAGCACTTGCCACCAGGTTTTCTAGGCTGGTCTAATTACAACTCTCCCACTAAAAACAATCAAAACTTCTAGGTAAAAAAAAAAAATTAATCTTTTAAAATTCTTTACAAATCAGTACGTGACGACAGCTTAAATCAAGTAGCAAATGGGAACCTAGAGAGATTCAAGAAATTTCAAGCAGGTTATTAAAAGAAGTCCACACTCAGCTATATCACAGTGAAGTTGCAGAAACCCAAAGGTAAGAGAAAACAATTCCTAAAGCAATCAGCAAAATAAAAGATAGGTTAGCTTGAAAAGAACAACAGTAGATGAAAACTAAAAAACAATGCAATAATATTGTCAGAATGCTGAAAGCAAGAGGCTTCCAATCCAAGCCCAGTAAAAATGTAATTGAACACCAAAGGCAAATTAAAGCCATTTTCAGATGAACACAGAGTAAATGTGCCATCAGCAAACTTTCACTCAAGCAAATTTTAAGAGATGTACGTCAGGCAGTAGAAAGGTGGTCATAGGTGACGAAGAATGAAGGAAAAGAGAAATGTGAATAAATCTAAATGAACACTGATAGCATAAAACAATCACAATAATAACTGTAGGATTTTAAAAAGGTAAAGTAAAAAAATTATCACTAAAATAAATTAAGATAAAATATATCAAGGATCTTGTATTATCCGAAAGTTAAAAAGTAGTGATTATTTTATTTTAAGTACACAGCTTAAAAATTCTAAAGTAATTACTTAAGAGAAAAGAGTGAATAAATTACCAACAAATAATTAAAAATGATTTACAGTGCTTTAACCAGATTTTATGGTCTAACAGCCTGGAGGATTCCTGGAAGTTCTGACTTCTAGACTCTCTGTTAGCCCAGAACTGAAACCATTCCTGAAGACAAAGATTGAACTGGTCTATACGACATAAAACGATACTGGTGAAGAGTGTGCTTCTTGGCTTAAGTAGATACAGGAGACTAACTGGGCAGCACCCGTGCAGAAGTGAGATAAGAAGGCACAAGCAGACAGGAGCTGTTTGAATGGACATGGGAAACACAGGATAGAGAGGAGGAGTGTGCTGTCACAGTGTGGGGAGAGCAACTAGGGTCACACAACCATGTGCCATGTGAGTAAGTTTTTATATTAGAAACTCACTTGAATTATAAACTTTCACTTTAATAACAAAAACAAACAAACAGATAGTTTGGTGCAGAAAAAGGAAAAAATACACACACACACACACAGAGTCAATCCAAAGGAAAACAAAAAAAGAAATAAGTAAACAGTGTTCTTGTTAGCTGTTGTCCAGCTGATCCCGGACTCATGGCAATACCATGCTCAACGGCCCTTTCTTGCTTGTCTGTAAGCTTCACTGACACCTGTTCAGCATCACAGAAGCACATAAACCTCTACTGACAGACAAGTGGTGGCTACACTTGAAGTAGATTGGCAGAGAATTTAGCCCAGGTCTCCCAGGTGAAAAGTTGCCAAGGCCCATCACCCACAGAAGCCCCTGTAAGCAAAGCTACATGCCTATGTGATGGCGGGCAGAGGCATCTCACCCTTGGCATATTTTTGGCTGTACTCTCCCTGATAATATTTTGCATCCTAATTAAAACTTCCTCAAAAGTACCCTCTCATCTCCCGGCACAAGGATTAAGGAAGACGCCTTCTAAGAAGGGCTTTACAACCCACCTTGGCTTAATGAATCCTGACACAGCATGCCCAGCCGGGGAATGCTGAGGCCGGCCTGGCCCTGCCGGCTTCCCCCAACTGCACATCCCCCTCCACATGTGAAATACATGATTGCAGGAAGGCCCTGGGAAGCTCCCCAGGGGAGACCACCCACACAGCCCTTAGATATAGACATCCCACTCCCTGCATCAGGAAGATGGATAGACTCCCAAGTTTATTACAATTGGTATGGCAAATGAGTAAACACTAAAGAAATATCCTTCTTAGAACAGCTTAAGAGAGGCATAGGGTGGGGGACAGTAGGTGCTTACTGTCCCCACAGGAAGAGACAAAATAAGAGCAAAGGAGGAACAAATAGATACCAGATAATAACCTTTGGATGAGTCTACCCCTCTTCCTGCACCTTTAACCTCGAGGGATAGATACAGCTGATCGAGCTCAAGGCATAGCTTTGTTTTCACTGTTGATTATAACCACAATATACTTGTCTCAGGCCATTACCTAGAAGGCCCTAATGATTAGCACGAAAAGAGACCATGAGGTATCAGTTCCTTACTAGCCAACAGCTTATGTGGTCAAAGATCAGGATGAAATCACGTCACTGATTGTATAAAAAATAAAGAAAATAGGCCTTAACAGGCTTCTGACCTCCACATTCCTGGTTGTCTGAGTCTTTTTCCTTCGCTGACGCCACCCATCCTTTCGTGATCTCAGATCCTGTCAAGGCTGGCCCCAGGCAAAAAGTAAGAATTTTTACTGCTGAACCAACCACTAGGTGTTACAAACAGCAAGTACAAAATAAGATGCTTGATTTCTACCAGGTATTTCTACAGTGATTGTGTTAAATGTAAACAGACTAAAATTTCAGATAAAAGACAAAGACTGTCAGAATAAATAAAAGATACAACTGAATGAGGATAACAAGCACAACTCAAATATAAATATAAAAAAGATAAAAAATGAAAGGATATAAAAAAGGATACCACTGAGATGTTTAAAATATAAATTCTAAGGTAAACTGTATTGTTAAAGGAAACCCTGTTGGCATAGTCATTAAGAGCTACAGCTACCGACCAAAAGGCAGAAGTTTAAACCCAATAGGCCCTCTTCAGAAACCCTGTGGGGCAGTTCTACTGTGTCCTATAGGGTTGCTATAAGTTGAAATTTACTTGATGAAATAGATTTTGTTTTTTGGTATTACTAAAGAGTATTACTTCATATTGGTTAAAGGCTGAACCTTAATAGGAAAATATAACAATATTATACCTGTCTTTACCAAATAATGGAGATTTACTCAAAATTACAACTTTCTGAAACAAAAAATGAAAATTGAAGAACCAATGACTATAGTGGGTAATTTTACCACACTTCTCTTAGCAATCAATAAAAGAAACAAGTAGATATATAAAATTTAAAATTAGAAATATTATACAAATTTTGAAAAATAAAATTAGTAAAATTGACTAAAGAGACAAATCCAAACACTGTTGAGCCAGATATTTTCAAAAATCAACCATATGTTGAAGAACAAGCAAGTCTGATCAGATGTCAAAGGACTAAAATAATGTAAAGCATATTTTCTAGTCACATGCAATTAATCTAGGAATAATTTTTTTAAAAAAGGAAATAAGAATATCCCCACATTAATCACTGATGAAATCTACTCTTATGAAATATAACTAAAACAATTCTTGAAGAAAAATGTATAACCTTAAATGTTACAAGTTTTGCAAGAAATTGGAAAAAAATTCAAAGAATAAAGAATAGAATTTATTAAATAGGAAAAGGTCAATGCAGCTAAAAGCTGGCTGTTAAGTAAATTTAATAATACTGAATGTGAGAGACAGAGAGAGGGGGACAGAAAAGGGACAGAGAGAGAAGAGAAAATGAGGATTAAGCAACCAGTAGTATCATGTAGGAAGGAGACTTTGCCAAAAACATTAAAGAGCCAATAAAATATTATGTCAATAACTTTGGAAAATAAGACAAAATGGATACATTCCTGGAGAAGTGTATCACATTAAAATTGACTAAGGAAGAAATAGAAAATTTTAATACATCTATAACTTCCAAAAAAATTGAATCAGTAAAGATTTTCACACAAAATATATCTCCAAATCCATATGATTTCAACAGTGAGGTCTACCAAATGTTCAAAGAAAAAAAATCACTCTAATTTTACACATAATTTTACATATACAAAAAGAGATCATTAGACAAATCATTATGGTAGGGGACCACAACCTTCATACAAAAGCATGGAAAGGACACTATGAAAAAGGAAAATTAGAGACCAATTCATCCACTCAGGAGACAGTGGCAAAATTCTTAAAAATAGTAATAGATTAAAATGATATTTAATCCAGTAAAGTAAAATTGGTTTAATGTAGAAAAAGTCACATCTTTCAAGAATTCCAAAAATTTTAAATAAAACAGCATACATTTGTAATTTAAAAAGAATTATCCTCATGACAAACTAGTAATAAAAATAAAATTCCTTAATTTAATAAGGGATATCTACCAACCCTACAGGGAACATTCTTAATCATGAAATGTTAATATCATTCACTTTTCTATTCGGAGTAATATGAGAATACTTGCTAGCACTATTTCTAAATTTTACTGTAGATCTGAACCAGTACAGGAAGACAGAAGTGAAATGAAAAATATTAGTAGTGGAAAGAAAGAAATATCACTGTCATTATTTACCGGTGATATGGCTGAGTAAACAAAAATCCAAAATGATCTAGATAAGATAATTAAAATAAGAGAATGTAGTAAGATTGATGAATATAAAATCAATATGCAAAAATTATACTATATATCAACAATAAACATTAAAACACCATTTAAATAGCATGCAGTGTGATTATTCTGAATTAATTATATGAAAAACTCTGTAAGATCTCTATAGAGAACTTTTACTTAACATTACTCAGCATCCCAGCTGGTTTGCAGAAGCACTCATTGGCTGACATTTTGACAATCTGAGCAACAAAATGCATGACCGAATAATAATACATCATTATAATGTATGGTATAAAGATTGAATGTGTGAGTTCATGCAAACAGGAAAAACATTAAAAAGGGTGGGAAGAATGGAAAGATTTTCTTAATGGAAAAATGTCACTTAACAAATGGGAACTCTGGCAGTATAGAGGTTAAGTGCTACAGCTGGTACCCAAAATGCTGTCAGTTCAAATCCACCAGGTGTTCCTTAGAAACTCTTTGGGGCAGTTCTGCTCTGTGACATATGAGTCAGAATTGATTCAATGCGAAGAGGTTTTGGGGGTTCTTTTGATGGCACAAGTTGTTAACTACTCAGCTGCTAACTGAAAAGTCTGTAGTTGGAACCCACTGGCCTGCTCCGAGAGAGAAAGAAGAGACAGTTTGCTTCTGTAAAGATTTACAGCCTTGTAAACCCATGGGGTAGTTCTACTCTGTCCTATAGGGTCATTGTGAGTTGCAGTGACTCACGGCAGTGAACTTTTTTTTTTAAATAACATTACTTCATCATCAGTAAATGCTAAAATCACTAGGTGAAAAATTACTCAAGAATGAGATATGTACACAGTTTTACAACATCACCCGGTAGGCTTTTTGCTTTTTACTTAATTTCCAAGGGAAAATAAAGGTAACCTTTCCAAGGCAAAATCTGCAGACAAAATCTCACCATGATGAAGAATTCAGACCTAACATTTCCAGTAATGAGACTAACAGAAATCAAGTGTGTACTAATGAGCATTTAGTAGGAAACAGTATCCACATAAGAGTACTTCTGCCCAAAATCTTAACCCAAATCTAATCACACACACACAAAATAACAAATCTAAGTTCTGGACGCCCATACTCAGGCTCTCTTCCTGGTCATTGCTAGTTGGGTTGAGCTAGTGGGGGGCCCCTGGCAAGACAAGGGAGGTTCAGAACGAAGACCACAAAGTTCCCTCCCTGCTTCCTGTTGTTTCAGGGCCATGTCCCTAGCAGTGAAAGAATTTCCCTAAATTAATAGTGCCCGACACCCGACTTTCTATCTAGGGCTGTCAATTCCTACTTCGGCTTGTTCTTGGACGCTCCAACATCTCTCTTGAGTCTGTTACCCTTGCCTAAACCTGTGAAATGTTTTTTTCATTAAAGTCTCCTCATTAGAACTATCTGGAATATGCCAGTTCTCTCTGTCCTTCAAGCTCCCCTGTCCGCTCCATCCTTTTCCACCACGTTTTGTGCCCCAGGAAGCTGACATAAGGACCCCCCCAGTGGATCTCCTTGTTCAGTGGCTTTCATTTGGGTTCAGATTAAGGGAAGTACCACCAAGATATGAGAGGTGAGAAGAAAGGAAAGTCAGGGTATTTGTTCCCCCTCCCTAAATGTCAGATTGCCACAAACAGAAAGTCTTTTTTTCCCCAAAGGTCTTAGCTTTTGTTGGGCAGCTCCCTCTCTCCTTTACCCCTTTAGACCTAGAGGTCTCGAAGGCTTCCTGCTGCTACAGTCTATAGGATATTGTTTTTTGCTAAATCTTGTCCCTAATCTTACATAAACAAAAAAACCCAGACCTATTACTGTCGAGTCCATCCTGACTCATAGTGACCTGATACAGTCTCATTAATAAACTGTCTTTAAATTAATCATTTTGATTTTATCACCCACCAGGCCTCATACTGCTAAACAAGATGCACCTCCACTGTTACCTGATTGGATAACACCCTCTCCAACTGAGTTGTCTGTGCATAATTAATTTCAGGGCAGCGATTCGTACTTGTTATTCTAATTCTTTTCTCTGTCACTAAGCAATAATGACTTGCTCAAATCAGGAGAACACACACCTGTGGGAAGAACAGGGAGATGAGGCAGAAAGCCGCCTCATGTGATGCTTTCCCCAAATGCAGGTTGTGGTAGTTTAGAATCCAGAGATCCTCTGTGGGCTACTCTGGCCCCTTTGTACTCTATCTTATCTGCTGTGAGGAAGGCAGAGGTTTCCTAGACCTTAAGTCTGTATTGCGTGGCTGTTTCCTGTTGTTACACTAAGAATTGTTAATCTCCTTGTCTACAGCTGCTTGAAGTTCACGTTAAATAGAGTCATCAACCACAGAATGAGGCCAGGCTGTGTAGTGGGAAAAGCATGGGAGATAATCCTGAGTGCAAATTCGGGCTCCTTTACTTACCACTAGAAACACTGGTTGCATAGTGGTTAATTGTTACGTCTGTTATCCAAACGGTCAGCAATTCCAACCCACAGGTGCTCCTAGAAAGCGCTATGCAGCAGCTCTACTTGGCCCTATAGGGTCACTATGAGTCGGAATCAACTAGATAACACTGGATTTGGTGTTTGATTTTCACTTACCACTGATGGGCTAACACCACCACCACACACAGACCTGGTTAATGCTAACGTGATACAAACAGAAGGACTTTTGCTTTGTGAAGTGCAGATCATAGTTCTCTCCTATTAAGGAATGGCTTCTCTCTGTTTGGCTGAAAGAACAGAATGAAAAACTCAAGCCTTGAGTTCCAATATTGAACGATTCTACCAAGAATACATTAGATGGCTCAGGAAGATCATTCAAAAATTGCTGCAGCAGTCCACTGGCAGGGAACTGCACGAAATTCAAGCCAGAGTCAGAGAAGTATATGTAACCGAGGATATCATTGCTGATGTCAGGTAGACCTGCTTAAAAGCAGAGAGTACCAGGAAGATGTTTACCTGTGTTTTATTGACTATGCAAAGTCATTAGACTGTGTGGATCCTAACAAATTATGAACAATTTTGCACAGAATGGGAATTTTAGAACGCTTAACTGCGCTTATGAGGAATCTGAGCATACACCAAGAGGTAGTCATTTGAACAGAACAAGGGAGTCACTGTGTGGTTTAAAGCCAGAAAATGTGTACATCAGGGTTGTACAAGTATCCTTTCACCACATTTGTTAGGTCTGTATGCTGAGCAAATATTCTGAGCCATGAGACTATAAGAAGAAGAAAATGGTATCAGGATTGGAGGAAGACTCATGAACAACCTGTGCTATGCAGATGAAGAAACTTTGCTTGCTGAAAGTGAAGACTTGAAGCATTTAGTAATGAAGACCAAAGACTATAACCTTCAGCATGGATTACACCTCAACATAAATAGAACTTCTTGCAGCTGGACCAATATGATAAATGAGGAAAATACAAAATTGTCAAGGATTTCATTTTACTTGGATCCACAAACAACACACTGCATTTGGCAAATCTGTTGCAAAAGACCTCTTTAATGTCTTAAAAAGTATCAAGCTATCACCTTGAAGACAATGGTGATTTCAATCACCTCATATATGTGCAAAAGCTGAGTAAAGAGTGAGGAAGACCAGAATTGACATCTTTAAAGTATCATGTTGGCAAAGAATATTGAATATACCATGGGCTTCCAAAAGAACAAACAAACCTCTCTTGGAAAGAAGTGTAGTCAGAATGCTCATTAGAAGAACATACTTTCTAACAGTTACCAGGAGGGCTCAATCCATGGAAAAGGCCATCATGCTTTGTAAAGCAGAGGGTCAGTGAAAACAAGGAAGACCCTCAGTGAGGTGGGCTAACACTGTGGTTGCAACAGTGAGCTCAAGTATAACAACACTTGTGAGGACGGTACAGGGACAGGAAGTATTTCATTCTGTTGTACACAGGGCTGCTATGAGGTGGAAACGACTCCAGGACACCTAACAACAGCCATAGGCATGGTGACAAATACATCATTATAGATTACCTCATTTACTTTCTCAACAACCCCTTGAACACGAATTATCGTCTTGAGGACGGTTAATAGACTATTCTAAAATCACACAGTGACTATTCATTTCATAAAAATGTATACATATAATTCTGAAAATATAACATTAATACAAATTTATTTCAAATTCTAAAAGCAGTATGTTCTGCTTTGACTTTATTATAGAAATTCTACTTTGAGACACAAGTTATAAATCTGCTAGAAAAGTCTAATTTTAAGCGGGAAAATGCGTCTATGCAGTCACATTTGGAGCCCTGGTGTACAGTGGTTAAGGACCTGGGTGCTAACTGCATGCTGGCCGTTCACATCTACCAACTACTCCTTGGAAATCCTATCGGACAGCTCTACTCTAGTCTATAGGGTCACTATGAGTTGTAATCTACTTGACAGCAATCCAAAATGAAAAACCAAACCCACTACCATTGAGTCAATTTTGATGCAAAGTGACCCTATATGACAGAGTAGAACTGCCCTACAGATTTTCCAAGGACTGCCTGGGCAGATTCGAACTGCCCACCTTTTGGTTAGCTGACTTAGCACTTAACCAACACACCACCACGGTTTCCTCAACAGCAACAAGTTTAGTCAAATTTAGATAAATGAAATCACCATGAGTTGGAATTAACTTGACAGCAACATATTTTTTAAGTGACATTTAAAATGAAAAGTTGACAATTATCCTGTCAAGTTAATGATTCAGGTGTGTTTCATCCAGTTGGCTATTCTAATTAAAGTGCTAATTTGCTGGGCTGTGTAAACAAGTTTTGTTTTGTTTTTCTTAATTTTATTTCTTAGCTTACTAACGTCCCACTTTCCTGCTATATTTTATGGTATTTATAAAATACCAGTTGTTAATGAGGTTTTGATGATATTAACACTTTTCAGAAAAGTCAGTGAAACAGGTACTGTTTGGGAATCTCTTAGATATCTTAATACCATAAAGCACAAATTGACTAAATAGTTATTATGGGAAATTTTCAGTACTTTGATTTAATGGCTTCCTTTATACTTTTAGTGTAACAAGAGAGCTCATCTAAGAAGGTATCTCTGCATTTTTTATTCAAAAATTATAAACCAGAAAAAGCCTACAGCACTTTTTTCCTGACCTGTCATTTAACAAGAACAATGGTGCTGAAACACATTTTTTCCCAAAACTTGAGCTTTTACTTTATTAAGTAATAAACTCAAATAATTTTAAAAACTTAAAAAAAAAAAAAGTCAACAAACAGTGAAAAGACTCACTTCTTCCCCTGCCATTGTCTGCCTCAGTCCCTGCTCACCTCATAGGGAGTAATATTTCCTTCACTTATTGAAAATGTAGCATACCAAATACATTATTCTGCACTGAGAGTTTTACATTTAACAATAATTCCTTCTTTATCAGTACATCTCATGCTTTCTCCTGTTATTTTTACAGCTGCCTAATATTCCACGTGTAACTGTATTATAGTTTAATTAACCATTCCTCTCTTGATAGATTTGGGTTGTTTCCAGTCTTCTAACATTACAAATAATGCAATAGTGAATAACCTTAGACATAAATCATTTTGATGTGTGCAGATGTGTCAGTAAGAAACAATCCCAGAAGTGAGATTACTGGGTCAGAGGGTAAATACATTTGTAACTACTAAAAATATTGCCAAAACGTCCTTCATGGTGGCTGTATTACTGTGTCCTTCAAGAGGCAGTGTATGACAGCATCAGAAGTAGAATGTTGTCCAACTTTTTAATTACTACCATTCTGATAAGCAAAAATATGGCGTTAGTCTTATTTGTAATCACAAAATTAGCATGCTATTTTGAATAGTAATTTTTTTTTTTAAATTCCTGGTCTGTTTTGTTGTTGTTGCTGATTTCAAAAATGTCATCTGTGTGTTTGCCACATTGTGTCCTCAAGTTTCCACATCACAAAATCTTCGCTGTAGGTGGAACTGCGTTACTCATGAGGGCTTCCAATAGTTTATTTTCTCAGCCCTTTAGTATATGGTAATAGATGTGATGGCAAGAGCCACTGAATACAAATCAGGAGAGAAATGTAGGACCAGCAGTGAAGTAGAAATTCAGTATCCACAGACGGCAAGAGTATCAGTGAGCAAAATAAATGGAAGGAGACAGTTTTCAATGAGTATTGCCAGAGGGACGGGGATGGGAGAAGACACGAATTTAAGGCAGCAAAAATTTACGAGACTGGTATACCAACTGGAAATACTGAGCTAGATTAGCTGAGGGATTCAAATAGATATACTTTATAAAGTTCATTTCAGTTCCAGTACAGCGAGGTTCTCATGTAATACCAAATTCTCGTTACTTTGAGATCCAACTGATGTTGAAATTAAAAAGAAACTGGTATTTCTAAACACTTTACTTTGAAACTTGGGATGGGTACAAATGAAATTTATTTTATTCTTGGGATCAGATATATGACCATAATTTAAAGTAAAAAAAAATTCTTAGTTTGCTTTAAAAAAATATGCATTTGATTTCTGCCCATTAATATTTATTAAACATTATGTCCTGATTGCTAAATATTTGACTAATAATATAAAAGGGACATACTTCTGAAATGCTTAGCTAGCTATTTAGCATAATTTTACTTGTAACTGTTTATTAATATATACTTGTATAGGATAACATTTGAGAGACGGTACACTGAAAAGTAGAGTGGGTGCCAATTCCTGGTGACCCAACGCACAATGGGACAAAACACTGCCTGATGCTACACCATCCCTGTGACCCATGACTGATCAAAGTGCTGTGATTCAGAGGGCTTTCAATGGATGAGTTTTGAAAACAAATTGCTTGGCCCTTCTTTCTAGTTCGTCTTATTCTGGATGTTCCCTCTCTAAATCCATTCTATATAGGCTGTAGAACTCAAAGGAATTTTATTTTGTGTTTGCTTATATACATTTTTATCATTTTCTACAATAAACATTGATTATCTTTGAAAAAAGTGGTAAAGTCAAGAAAAATACTTTGGGCCTAAAAATTATAAATGAGGTAGGTTAGCATTTCATTTCTCAGCACTTATTTTCTATCTTATGAATATCTGAACAGTTTCTGCAGGATCATTCTTTCCTTGTTTTGTATGTTTTATTTGAACACAAAATACAGGAAGTCATAGAGCTTGAAGGTGAAAAAGCCTTTCAGTTCACCTATTTGGTATGTAAACATAATTTTTCAACCATTTTGTTTTATGCCTCTTATGATTCCCAACAGAAATAATAGGTCTTAGTTCCATTTTCTATTGTATTATAATGGTTATTTTCACAGGACGCTGTTCACAGTATCTTTTTAACTGGTCTCTGAACAATCCATCTGATATATAACCAGATTAATATATTCCTAAAACACCACTTTCTTCATGTAACTCTCCTGCTCAAAAATCTTCAATAGCTTCTGTTATTTATAGTTAGGATTTTCAAGGGTTTTAAACATCAGAACATTTCCCTCCAAAGGAAACCTTGTGTGGAGTCCCCATACATACAACAGATGAAGGTAATATTTTGTAAGAACTTAAGATATGAGTCAGTCAATAAAAATTATAGAGCTATTTTGACACACATACATACACAAAAGAGAACTGAATGTTAGGGCTGACGCTGAAAGTCTTCAGCACATTTCTGTACTTCATTTTGGTTGCACAGAACTGGGAAAATTTCAGTTTATAAAAGGAAATAGATGGTGTTGATAAACTTTTTTTTTTTAAATAGCTGTGTTTAAAGTCTCAGTGAATCCCAGATTACGATGAAAGCTTACTCTGAGGTTTGCAACAAAAGTTAACGTGTTGCGGAAGCCCCTGAGTTTAGATGTGATATATCACACATGGGTTCTGCTTTGCTTGTCTGTTTGCTTGTTTCTTTTAACCACAGAGCATAAAATTCAGAAAATGCATTTTAAAAGACTTAAGATCAGGTTTTGCACTGTAGTTAGGTGCTATGGCTGCTTACCAGAAAGGAGAGCAGTTTGTATCCACCACGCTCTGCTAGAAAACTCTATCGGGCAGTGCTGTTCCATCCTCTAGGGTCATGACCAGCTGGAATTGACTCAGTGGCAATAGGTGACATCAGATTTGCTCTACAAAACTTCTCAGTCCGGGAAGGACTTGCACCAAAGGTGAGTGAGATGGGTCTTGCAGCTTTAAAGCAGGCATTCTTTTTACCTCCCACAAACTACGCCGGCTGAGAGGCATCTTTTACCCCTCAAAAACCCAGTTTTATCTAACCCAAAAGTCTGATGGTAAATCATTCTCCTGTTGATTTCTGCGAATGTCAGAATTGTTTCCATGATCACACTTTATTCCCGTTGTTACTGTGCAGCTCTTACTGTGGCCTTGAACCTATGGACACATTTTCTTTCATCAAAAGTTTCATGAGTATCTTTTTCACTGCATTCATTTGGCCTTCAAATTCTCAAACTCATGTAATCTTTTCCTGAATCAGCATTAGACAGAAGGCTCTGAGTTTCTTCCTTTAGCCTGACACGTGCTTTATCACTGTTGCATTTATTTAGTAGTCACAGAGGCAAAGCCTTTCTACATGTAGTTAATTCCCTCTGATCCCCTCAGAATCTGTCTTTCTAATGATTTATTCCATATGCTTAAATAACAAGTATATTTTCACATTTTGAATTATAAGCATTATTTTTACTTTGTACCATAATCATACTCCTTTTGTTACTTACTGTCTTTAAAACTCACTGCCCCCTCCTTTTTTTGCACTTATTGGTCTTAAATAGGGTAAGTACTCTTATAAACATTTCAGAATTTAAAAGCACATTCAGCAAACACACAGTAAACTTACAAGAGCAGTAGCTAAGCTGCAGCAATCAGCACTACTTACTGTTAACACCATCAAGTGGTGGCAGAGAGAAATGACTCAACACTGCCCCAGGGAGTCACTCTCTGTGTATTTGTGGCTTGTGGGTCAGTTGTAAGATTGTAAGTTGAATTTACCTAAGGCATTTCAGTGGTTAATAAATATAATTTCAAAAAGCAACTCAAATCAAACATTAGCAGAACATAATTATATCTTAGAGCTGGGGCTAGCAAACTTACCCTGTAAAGGACCACAGAATAAATACTGTAGACTACAAATCATACAGTCTCAATTGTGACTTCTCAACTCTGCAGTGATACACAAGAGCGACTACAGACAACCAGGAAATGAATGGACATGGCTATTTTCCAATAAAACTTTATTTACAAAAAGCAGACAACAAACTAGATCTTGAGGACAGGTTGTAATCTGATTATGGTTTCCCTTAACCATGTTAGTATAAGCACTTCTTGTTAGTATTACTCAATGTACCCTTAATCATTCTGGTAGACTAGAGATAGCTGTTGACGTTTTGAAACTCCTTCAGTTAAGAATGAAATCCAATTCCTCTCCTCCTGAGTTGGAGCTGTCCTTAGTGAGTTATTTAAATGACAGAATGCCACTGAAGTATCATTCTGAGACTTCCAAGGCAAGGTCATAAGAAGGCTGAAAGCTTTCTCCTGGGAAACTTGGAATGCTTGTTCTGTGGAAGCCAGCCACCAGGTAACAAGACTGATTACCGTGAGCCTGTCAAGTAGTCAAGAAGCCCGAGAGAACGAGATACCATGTGCAGAGTGGGAGACAGCGAGGTCAAGCAGCACCAAGGTGCCAGAGAAGTCAATGAAGAAAGCATCTTGAAAGGGGATTTCTGGTTGAGTACCTCCAGCTGGTGCCAAGTAGAGCAAGCCATCCCCATCAGACTCTGTCCGGACTGCAAATCGAACCAAGTAAGTGACTGCAGTTGTTTTAAGTTTGGGGGTGGTTTATTGTAAAATAATAGATAACTAGAACAATCATACAATAATGTTACATTTCATGCATCTTTATATTTTGTTTGTCATTTTAGACTCCACATTTCTTCAGGACACAAAGGATATCTTAAATGTCTTGTGTTCTGTAGAGCATTTTACCCAGTGTTTTGTAAACAGTGGATAGCTAATATTTCTTCAATGATGCAAGTTCATTGATACTGCCATTGTCAAAGACGCCACTGTTGTGATTGATAGACATAAAAGAAAGGGGTCTGTTGGCATTTGGAGTGCAAATATCCTGGAGCCAGCGAAACAGAACAGTTCTCTGTAAAGGTTTAGAAGGAGATTTGAATTTATCTTTTTTGCTTACTTTATCAGTTGACATTCATTGGACTATTATCTTCTGATAAAAACATATATATGGTTTTAAGACATGATTAGAATACTGAGAAGCCAATTATGTTTTTTCTCAGTACCATACTCACCCATACTTAGAAAATTCTGTGATACAATGTACATTAGTTGGTATGCTCATTCTAAACCCAAAACCAAACCTAGTGCCTTGGAGTCAATTCCGACTCATAGCAAACCTACAGAACAGAGTGGAACTACTCTATAGAGTTTGCAAGGAGCACCTGATGGATTTGAACTGCTGACCTTTTGGTTAGCAGACAGCACTATCCACTACAACACCAGGATTTCCTGTTCATTTTAGTAAGTAATGTATTTTAATCCCCAGAGGTATACATATATCAACCTAGTTAACTATCATATGCCACCCAGGTTCATATCCACTTAAAAATTAAATCAGAAGTCATTTGTTGAACTGCTATTATGAACAGAAGAGTTTTTTAAGTAATTCAGGTGCCATCGATGTGAATGACAACCAAGGTCTTTCTTCAAAGGGGCTACTGTCTCAGAGAAGAACTGGGATAAATATGAAGATAAGCATAATGTGAAACCCAAACAGACTGCTGTCAACTCATGTCCAACTCATAGCAACCCTACGGGGCAGAGGAGAACTGCTCCACAGAGTCTCCTAGGAGCACCTGATGGATTTGAGTTAGAATACAATAAATGTCACAAAAGAAGGAGAAACATAGCAATACCTGATGAAGAAATAAGAGCTGAATTCATGAATCAAGAAAAGTGTCAGATCACAACAGAAGACCCTAAGCAGAGCTGAGGAATGATGTAGAATAAAATTCTAACTCACAGAAAAGGACCAGACTTACTGGCCAGGCCAAGACTGCAGAAACCCTGAGACAATGTTTTCTGGATACTGTTTTAACTCAGTACTCAAGTCACTCCTGGTTGCCCAGGGGTTAAGTGCTACCTCTGCCAACCAAAAGGTTGGCAATTGGAATATGCCTGGCACTCCTTGGAAACTCTATTGAGGAGTTCCACTCTGCCCAACAGGGTCGCAATGAGTCGGAATGGACTCAACAACACCAGTTTGGAGTCACTCCAGAGGTTCACACATCAGTCAGTGTAGACAGCCCTATAAAACCAACAGTAACATATATAGATCATCTATGATACAAGACCAAATGGGCACCAGCCAGAGGGTCTGGGCACCAGCCTGGGGTCAGGGTCAAGAAGGCAGGGAATGTAGACAAACAGAAATAAGGAGCCCAAGGCCAAGAAGCAGACTGCCAACATGCTGCAAGACTGGCTATGATGTTATAAAACAATATGTATTAGCTGTCTAATGGAAAACTCATTTGCTCTGTAAAGCGTCACCTTAAACACAATAAAAAAAAAAAAACTCAAATAAAAGGTGAACTTTAGGATGTGTTTTACACATAGATGGGAGTTCAAAAGATGGAGATAACAGTCATACTTCCAAATAGGTAATCCAGATAAGTTTTTATGATGTTTCAAAGCAAGTATTACTGAAAGATTTTTATCACTTCTACTAAAGAATAATTGAACAAAATATAACTAGATAATTTTACACTATTTGAGATAAATGAAGTATCAGGACTGGCAATTAAGTTCATGAACTCATCCTAGAAAAAGTGCTACACACCTAATTGCTGAATATCACTGCAGACCCTTTTGAAGTCCTCCCCTTGTGAAGCTATGCAATGATGCCAGCACCTCGTCCTCCTTTCAAAGCAATTTTTGAATTCTTCTGGAATGGCCATCAGAGTTGTTCTCATATTACCCTTGATGTCCTGAATGTCATCAAAACATCTTCCTTTCAATTTCCTTTGTCTTTGAGTAAAGAAAAAAGTCACTGGGGGCCAGATCAGGTAAGCAGGGAGGTAAGCAGGTAAGCTGAAACTCCCTCACACACAACTATACAATTAAGTTCACAAACTTGCCACCTTGCCACCGTGTGCAGTGGCCACTCCAGAAAGAGTTCCAAAATTGGTTTGAAGGGTAGACTAGGTCCTGGCATCAGTTCACAGCTTCCCAAAGGGAGTACTTTGAAGGTAACCACAGTGATATTCAGCAGTCAGATACGCAAAACTTAGAAATTTAAGTTCGCAGACTTTGTCAGACCTCGTAAATCAGTGTACTCTTAAAAAATAAAGAATAATGTGAGAGGCTTCCATAGACTATAGAAAGCAGTGAGCATATCCAACACATATCCTTCAGAGTCAGGCTACAGAGTGTACCTTGACGGCTGTCCGAACACCAAAAATAAAGGAGTGTATGTTTGCACTGAGAAGTAGTAGAAAATGAAACTGCAAAAGTAGGCTGACCTTGAAGGATGGTATTTTTGTGTTTCCTTTATTAGACAACAGGGAGTCATGGAAAGCTTTTGAGCAAGGTGGCGATATGATGAGATGGGCTTTCTGAAGATTCCTCTGGCAGTAGGAAGCAGGAAGGAGCCCCAGTGTCAGAGCGGTTAAGCGTTCTGCTGCCAACTGACATGTCAGCAGCCCCAATCCACCAGCTGCTCCTCTGGAGAAAGACATGGCCTTCTGCTACTGTAAGGATTTACAGCCTGGGAGCCCTAAGAGGCAGGTTGGCTCTATCCTATAGGGTCCCTATGAGTTGAAATCTATTCACCAGAAATCATTTGGGGTGTTTGTTTTTGATTTGGGGAAGAAGGAAACTGGATGAGTGAAGGTTTGTAGACTGTAGGAGAATAAAGTTGAAGTTAGTGCAGTAGTTTTGATAAGCAGATGTAGATCATGATAGCTTAGAGTGGTGGCCACATGAAGAGAGTGTTGCAGAAAGCTGTGATAGCTATTAGAACTCCTTGGATTGTAAGGAGAAATCATTCAAGCTAGCTGGCAAAAAAGAGGGCAAGAATGTTTGAAGGAACAGAGACTTTTCGTGAGAATTCAGGAAGAAAGCTATGATTCAAATGAGCCTCTTAAAAACTGGAATTAGAAACCCAAACCATGTCATGTACACCAAGGCTGCTTCACATAGCTCTGACCAGATGCCTCATAGCTTGCCTCTGCAACTCTGCGTATGTCTGCTTTCTCGCTTATGCCGTGCTCCACACCCTGTTAACCAGCGTCCTATACTTGCCCAGAATTTTCCAGCCTGTAAGTCCAAATTACATGTGGCTTTGTTTTCCCAGAACTCAAATGGTGGAAGACAAATGGTGTCATTAGGCAAAAATAAGCAAAGTGCATGGAAGAACAAGAAAATGTTAAGTTGGGTTATAGAAGTTTAGAGTACAGTATGAAGGTATTTATCATCTGAGTTTCCTTATGAATGTACAGACAGCTCTTGAAGAAAGATTAAATTATAACTACAGATCAATGGGACATTTCTCCTTGTTGAACAGGGTTAATCAATTGCTAAACAAACATTACCTATTAAGCAAATTTCAAATGTGAATAAATGTTGTTAAGTGGTGTCAAATTGGTTCAAATTCATAGCAACCCCATATACAATGCAATGAAACATTACCTGATCCTGCACCAATCCTTACAATCTTTGCTATGCTGGTTCCTTTTGTTGCACTCACTATGTCATCTTGTCTCACTTAAGGATTCTTCTCTTTTTCATGGACACTACCAAACACGACGTCCTTCCCTGAGGCTGGTCCCACTGGATAACATGTCTAAAGTATGTGAGATGAAGTCCTGCCATTCTCACTTGAAGGAGCATTCTGGCTTTACTGTTTCCAAAACGGATTTCTTTGTTCTTCTTGCAATCCATAGTATACTCAATATTCTTCATCAACATAATAATTCAAAGGCATCAATTCTTCTTCAGTCTTCCTTATTCAGCATTTGGCTTTGACATGTATATGAGGCGACTGAGAATACCATGGCTTGGTTCAGGTGCACTTTTAGTCCTCAAAGTGATCTCTCTGCTTTTCAACACTTTGAAGAGGTCTTTTGCAGCAGATTTGCCCAATATGATGTGCCATTTGATTTTTTTCACTGCCACTTTCACGGGGATCAAATGTAGATCCAAGTAAAATCCTTGACAACTTCAGTCTTTTCTCCATTTACCATGATGTTGCTTAGTGATCTAGTTGTGAGCGTTTTTGTTTTCTTTATGTTGAAGTGTAATATACACTGAGGGCTGTTGTCTTTGATCTTCATCAGTAAGTATTTCAATTCCTTTTCACTTTCTGCAGAGCTCTGGTGGCTCAGCGGTTAAGAGCTCAGCTGCTAACCAAAAGGTCGGCAGTTTGAATCTACCAGGTGCTTCTTGTAAACAATTCAGGGCCGTTCTACTCTGTCCTATAAGGTTGCTATGAGTCAGAATCAACTTGTTGGCAATAGGTTTGGTTTTCATCACTCAGTGCTTCAGGTCCTCTTCATTTTCAGCAAACACAGTTGTGTCATCTGCATAACTCAGGTTGTTAATCAGTCTTCTTCTAATTCTGATGTTGTATTCTTCTTCATATAGTCCAGCTTCTCAGATTATTTGCTAATCATACACATTTATTAAGTATGTAGAAAGGATAAAACCCTGACACACATCTTTTCTGATTTTAAACCCACAGTATCCCCTTTTTTCTTTTCAAATGACTGTTCCTTGGTTTACGTGCAGGTTCCCCATGAGCACAATTAAGCATTCTACAATTCCCATTCTTTGCAATGTTATCCATAATTTGTTATGGTCCACACCGTAACATGAATGCCTTTGCATAGTCAATGGAACACAGTTAAACATCTTTCTGGCATTCTCTGTTTTCAGCCAAGATCTGTCTGACATTACCAAAGATAGTCCTAGTTTCCAGTCCTCTTTTGAGCCCAGGTTGAATTTCTAGCAGTTCCCTGGTTGATGTACTGCTGCAACTACTTTTGAATTATCCTCAGCAAGATTTTATTTGCATGTGATGTTAATGATAATTCCACATTCTGTTGGATCACCTTTCTTTGGATTGAGCACAAATATGGATCTCTTCTAGTTGGTTGGCTAGGTAGCTGTCTTCCAAATTCCTTGGCATAGATAAATGAGCATCTCCAGAGCTGCATCCATTTACTGAAACATCTTAACTGGCATTCTGTCAATTCCTGGAACTTGGTTTTTCACCAATGCCTTCATTGCAGCCTGGATTTCCTTCTTCAGTATCATCTGTTCTTGATTATATGCTACCTCTTGAAATGGGTGAACACCAACCAATTTCTTTCAGTATAGTGACTCTGTGTATTCCTTCCACCTTGTTTTTATGCTCCCTGTGTCATTCAATATTTTGCCCATAGAATCTTTCAAAACTGCAACTCAAGGCTTGAAATTTTTCTTTAGTTCTTTCAACTTGAGAAATGTCACATGTATTCATCTCTTATGATTTTCTAACTCCAAGTCTTTGCACATTTCATTGTAATTCTTTGTCTTCTGGAGCCACTTTTTGAAGTCTTCTGTTCAATGCTTTCACTTCGTCATTTCTTCCATTTGCTTTAGCAGTTCTACATTGAAAAGCAAGTTACACAGTCTCTGCTAAAATCCATTTTTCTCTTTTATTTCTTTCCTCGCTTTTTAATGAGCTTTTGTTTCCTACATGTATGATGTTCTTGATATCATTCCACAACTCATCTAATCTTAGGTCATTAATGTTCAATATTTCAAATCCATTCTTAAGATTGTCTCTAAATTCAAGTGGGATATTTTCAAGCAAAGTCCTGTAAATAAAAATGAGTAAAGTGAGTAAAGAAAGCAAATTTTATTGCTAAATAACTTCTGGTAAATAATAGCTTGCCTTCCAAGTCCATTAACCTGAGAGAGTTGGTTGTGGCATAAAAGTGGCAAATAATGCTGACCACATCCTTGCACTTAAACATGGTGTCCATAAAAGCATTACTAGTTACCTTTTAGGTCAGAGAAGTAAATTACATATACACATGATAAACATTTGATCTTTTCTAAGCTATTGCATTTCTAGATAACATCACTGGGAAGATGAAGTAACAGAATAAGAAATTTTGGACAGGAAAGTGAACTTTATTTTTAAAGCATTGCTCACAGAAACAATACGGCATTATCCTGTGAACTGATAGTACCTCTAATGTACGTGGCTATTTCTTGCTGTAATGTAATATGATTGAGGGTTTCTAGAGCAGGAACACTCAAACTGCAATGAAAGAGCCCTGAAGATCTTCAAGTTGGTCTCATCATTGTAACTGTCTTCCCTAAAATAAGTCACATTCTGTTCCCTCTAACTACACATATTGATCTTTCCTTCCTCATTTTTTCCACTGAAACTCTATAAAATGAAACTCAGTATCTTCAATCTTTTCTCAAAATACACGAGCTTTAGCTCTCTCACTGTCTTCTTTACCCTTCTAAATATACTGTTCTACTAATTTCTAAATGTGGGATTTAGAAACACAATGACACAGCATTAGATAACTCAAGAGTTGGGAAAACCTGGAACCAGCTTTCTAAAAGCTTTGTAAAAAGAAAAGCCATTGGATATTTTATTAGAAAATAATAATGGCAGTAACGACAAGCAATTTAACACATATATAGATATAGGGTCGCTATGAGTTGGACATGACTCAATGGGAGTGGGTTTATAGATCTTTAGAACTTCCAAAGCATTTTCCAAGTTAGTATTTCTTCCCCAATTCTTACTTGCACTAACAATACTACTCTTGTTCCTGTTCCTAACTACTTAGGATCCAAAGAAAAGGAGACAGTTACCACATGTGGTTTGATGCAAGATGAAGAGGAAAAAACACTCTACTCACCAATATTATTCTGTTCAGTTCTTGAATACTTTAAAAAATCCACTGTTAGATTTACTTCATTCATTCTATCATTATTTCTGAATAGGTAATTCTACACATTGTATAAAATTTTAAAAATCCCAAATACATGCAAATTTAAACTGGATTGTACATTTTCACTCAATCACAATAATAATAGCCAAGCCAAGCCAAAATCCCAAATATATGATAGACATTCCCTCCCATTCCAAACCCTAGTCCCCTACTTTTCCCAAAAGCTTTGCGTGATACCAGTTTCTTCTGTAGATTCCTAACAATATTCTATGAATATGCAAGCATATATGCTGATGAATTTCCACACATGAATACCTTTTATGTACACAAACTGTAGCAATATATTCTAGAGACGATTTTATGACAGAACACAGAATGGTCTTATGCTCCCTAAAATATCCATTGTGCTGTGTGTCATGCGTTGAATTGTGTCCCCCCAAATTATCAATTTGGGTAGGTCATGATTCCTAGTATTGCATGACTATCTATCATTTTGTCATCTGATGTGATTTTCCTGTCTGTTGTAAATCCTATCACCATGATGCAATGAAATGGATTAGTGGCAGTTATAATGATGAGATCCACTAGACTAGACAATTTCTTAAGCCAATCTCTTTTGAAACGTAAGAGAGAGAAGTGAGCAGAGAAACATGGGGACATCATACCATCAAGAAAGCAGCACTGGGAGCACAGTGCATCCTGTGGACCTGAGGCTCCTGCACTGAAATGCTCCTAGACCAAAGGAAGACTGACGTCAAGAATATTGCTCTAGAGCTAAAAGAGAGAGAAAGACTTTCCCTGGAGCCGATGCCCTTGAATTTGGACTTCTATCCTCCTGGGCTGTGAGAGAATAAACTTCCATTTGTTAAAGCCATCCACCTGTGATATTTCCATTATAGCACCACTAGACAACCAAGACACTGTGTACATCATAATTTGTTTAACAGTTCACTTTTGTCAGAGGTTTTTGTTCTGTTTAGCTTTTCCCAGTAAAAGCAATACTACAGTGAATATCTTTGTACATATTTCTTTGCTCATATGTGTAAACATACCTGAAAATAAATCACTGGAAATGAAAATGATGTGCCAAACGCCACATACATTTCTTTAATTTAAAGGATACCAATTAACCTCTACAGAGTGTGCACCAACAGTATATGAGCATCAGTTTTTCCACACTCTTGCCAAAGAGTGTATAATCTAATCTGGTGGTCTTTGAAATTGAAGACAAATTCTTAGATACCACTTGGAGGAAAAATTAGAGAAAAGAATGAAGAAAAATGAAGAAACCCCAAGAATGATGTAGGATGCCAGCCAAGCCAAGTGCCGTCGATAAATACAATCAAAAGCAAAAAAAAAAAAAAAATTGTGTGTGATCACAGTTCTTGGATGGAGAAAAAAACAGAAAACACGGAGAGGATCACTGAAAATTTGCTGACAGAAAAGTTCCACAAAACCACAAAAGAGGAAAAGCTTACCATCCAAGAAGCTCAATGATCCTCATATAGAATAAGTCTTAAAAGAAAAACACCAAGAAATATCATAATCACTTGCTAAGAAAAAAGAATCCTGACAGCAGCTCAAGAAAAACAAAAAGTCACTTACAAAAGGGGAACATTAAGACAATCTTTGACTACACAGTAGAAACTATGTCAGTAAGAAGAAAATGTGATAACATATATAAAACCTTAAAAGAAAAATAACTGCCAACCAAGAATGATACATCCTGCAAAACTCTCACTCCAACATGATGGCAAAGTTAGGACATTTCTAGAAAGTATTCAATTGAAACTACTGAAAAGAGAAGAGTAAAGTAGGAAATCTCATACTAACTGACCTGAGAAACTACTATAGAGCCACAGAAGTCAAAACAGGCTGGTATTGGTACAATAACAGACAAGTTGACCAATGGAACAGAATTGAGAACCCAGATCTAAATCTATCCACCTACAGTTACCAGATCTTCTAAAAAGACCCAAATGGAGAAGACAGGCTTAACAAATGATGTTTGCAAAATGAGGTGACCACCTGCAAAAAAAATGAAACGGGACCCATACATCACATCAAACACAAAAACTAATTCAAAATGGATCAAAGAGCTAAATATAAAACCCCAAATTATAAAGATCATAAAAGAAAAAAATAGGCTCAACAGTAGTGGGTCTAATACACAGCATTAACAGGACAAAAACTATACCTAGCAATATACAAACACCAGAAAATAAGTTAGATAACTGGGATCTTCTAAAAATTCAATACTTATATTCATATAAGATTTCACCAAAACAGTAAAAGAGAATTTACAGACTGGGAATAAATTTTTGGCTATGAAAAATCAGGCAAAGGTGTAGTCTATATTTGATGAGAAAACCCAACACCTCTACAAGAACACAGTAAATGATCCAATTGGACAAAGGATATGAACAGACACCTCACCAAAGAAGGCATTCAACTGGCCAACAAACACAGGAGGAAATGCTCAAGATGATTAGCGACTACAAAAATGTAAATCAAATCTACAATGTGACACCATTTCACACTAACATTAATAGCACAAATCAAAAAAACAATAACAAATGATGGAGAGATGGCAGAAAGATTGGAACACATATGCACTGCTGGTGGGAATGCAAAATGGTACATTTTGGGAAACAATATGTCACTTCCTTAAAATCTAGAAATTGAAGTACCATATAATCCAGAAATCCCACTTCTAGAACTAGGTCCTAAATAAATAAGTCTTCACACAAACAGACATATGCACACCCATGTTCATCATAGCATTGATCACAATAGCAACAAAGATGGAAACAACTTAGGGACCATCAACAGATAAATGGAAAAACAAACTGTAATACAAACATATGGGACAGGGTCAAGATGGCAGACTAGACACACATCTCCTTGATTCCCTCTGACAACTAGGCCTAGACTGATAATTGAATGAAGTAGAATGGAAATCTGGGGAACCCTAGAATTTGGCGTGGGGTGGCAGCTTGGACTAGACACCAGTAACGAGGAAACTTCTCTTGAAGACAAGGTAGTGGCACCCTGAATCCTCCTCCTGCTTCTGCACCACTTCAGAGGACTGTAGGCACAGAGACCTTCTTTGTTACCTGGGAGGCGGGGACTGGGCATCTGCTGGCTAATACACTGAACTGAAGTACTTAAGCAAAGAGTGCATAGTGCAGCAGAAAGACTGTGCTTGGGATGGCCACATCTTGAGAGTCTGGCTGCTGACAGAGGGCACCAAAGGCCCTCCACCCTCTTTTTGAACTAAGCCATAGATTCTGCTGAATTCAAAGCAGGAAGTGCAGTTCAGGCAAGATTTTATCTTGGTCAGTTGGGAGGCAGAGTTGGCCACACTGGAGGTCTCAGCTGGGGCTAATTTCCATGCTCAGGAGCAGTCCCTGTCTGGATAATACTTCTTTGGCAGAAAAGCTGTGTTTAAGACAATCATGCTTAGAGCTGCCGGTGGGGCCTGGCAGAAGAGGATGGCAGAGTCCTAATCCCTCCCTTTTTGAACTACATCATAGTGTCTGAGGATGGCCCATGAGGTGCCTTCATTGTTGGCTAGGAAGTGGGGCCTGCCACGTTAGGGTCTGACTAATTTTGACAGTTTACAGATATCTCCTGGGTCAGCAGTGAAACACCTTTTTAAAATAAGACCACCTGGAGAACTGTCTGCTGAGTGGGGAGGCAGCATCTTCACCACTCTTTCCTGATCCACACCATAGCAACAGCTGATGGCCCCCCAATGACTCCATGAGTCAGGAGGCAGAGCCTGCCATCTTTGAGGGCTGCTTTTGGTAGATGCTACACAGTGCCCCTCTCAGAAAATAAGCAATTTTTAGCAGGCAGAGCCAAGATGGCAGACTAGACACATGTATCCTCAATTCCCTCTGACAACTAAGGCCTGGAATGATAATTAAACAGAGCAGCATGGACATCTGTGGAGCCCTAAGATTTGACATAGGGTTGTCAGATTGAACAGTGTACCAGTATATGGGAAACGATCTCTCTCTAGCACGATGCAGCTGCACAGTGAGTCCTGCTTCTGCTGACTTGCCATTTATGATGGCTGTATGTACTGACACTTTCTTTGTTTTCCAGGAGGGAAGGACTGAGCATGAGCCGGCAAATACATTGAGCTTCAGTGCTTAAGTAAACAGTGTATAGCACAATAGAGAGGCTGTGCTTGGGATAGCCACATTTTGAGAGCCCAGACACTGACTGATGGCACAAATGTCCTTCTATTCACTCGTTTCTGAGCTGCACTATAGATTCTGCTGTCTCACAGTAGGAAAGATAGCTCTGGTGGGATGCCATCTTGGTCAGCTGGGAAGGGGAATCACCTACCTGGAGGTTTTAGCTGGGGCTAATATTCACACCAAGAAGCAGGGCCTGTCTGGAAAGTGCTTCTCTAGCAGAAAACCTGTGTGTAGGACAGTGGTGCCTAGAGTTATGTGTGGGGCCTGGCAGAATACGCCAGCAAGGCCATCACCTCTCATTACTTTGAATCACATCATAGCATCTGGGGATGGCCTATAAGGTGCTTCTGTTGTCAGCCAGATGGTGGAGCTTGCCACACATGAGGGCCTGACTGTTTTAGGCAGCTGTTGGACAGCAACTCTCTTAGCAGTAAGATGCCTTTTTAAAATAAGATCAGCTGGAGACCTGACTGCTGAGCAGCCTGGCAGCATCTCCTACACCTTTCAGTGATCCACATCATACTGTCAGCTGATGGTCCCCCAGTGGCTCCATAAGTAGGGTGCTGTGTTTGCCAGCCAGGAGGCAGAGCCTGTCACCCCAGAGAGTCAACCTGGGGCTAGTCACTAGAGTACACAGAGCAGCTGATTACCGACTCCCCTCTTAGAACTTCACCTTAGCTCCTGTTGAGGTAACATCAGAGAAACCAAACAGCTTCTAGATGAAGTGAAGGCAACAATTAATAGCTAATCATTTAAAGAAATAGTCCATCATTGCTCCAGAAAACTTCCAAAATAAAGAAGAAAAACTTTCCACATGAAGAAGCCTGTATAAAACTATTGGAGGTTGAGTACAAAAGAATTATGTATACAGCCCTCCTAAAGATTAAACAAAATACAGCAAACAAAATGAAAAATTAAGTAAGCTATTCAAAGTGACAGAACATCAATGATCCGAAATCCAGCAGATCAATAACCAAATTACAGAATAAGACTATTCAATCCAAAGCCAAAAGAGAATAAGTGAGGAGATAGAAGCTCAGCATCTATGAGGACAAATCAGAGAAAAGAAATAAGAAAAATGAAGAAGCATTAAGAAACATGAGGGACTTTATTAAGAGGAATAATCTATGAATAATTGGAGTTCCTGAACAGGGAGGGATAGCTGAAAATGCAGAGAGTATCACTGTAGAGTTGCTGACAGAAAACTTTTGTAAAATTATGAAAGATGAGAACGAAGATATCCAAGATGCCTATCGAACGTTACAAAAACTAGGCCCCAAAAGAAAGACATCAAGACATATTGTAATCAAGCTTAATACAATGAAACATAAACAGATTCTCTTAAAGGCAGTGAGGCTTAAAGCAAAGCTAACACAGAGGGAATCCCTCTTTCATCTGACTTCTTGGTAGAAACAATGTTGGCAAGAAGGCAGTGAAATGGCTCATTCAGAGCCCTGAAGGAGAAAAAGTTCCAACCAAGAATTATACATCCTGCAAAATTGTCTCTCAAATATGATGGTGAAATTAAGACATCTGCAGATAAACAGAAGTTTAGTGGCTTTGAAAAACCAAACCAAAACTACAATAAATACTGAAAGAAGCTCTCTGTTTAGAAAAACAAAAACATCAAGTGCAGGACACAGCTTCCAAACATACAGAGCACTACTACACAATGATGAAGAACAGTGAAGAATCTGTTAAACATCTCACAACATGGATGAGTCTGGAGGGCATTATGCTGAGTGAAATAAATTAATCTCAAAAGAACAAACATTATATGAGACCACTACTAGAAAAATTTATGAAAAGATTTACACACAGAAAAAAACAATCTTTGATGGTTATGATGGAGGGAAGGGGTATGAGTGAAATATGCTAAACAATAGATAGGCAGTAACTTTGGTGAAGGGTCTGATAGTACATAGTACTGGGAAGTCTGCACAACTTGTTCAAGGCAAGGTCATGGAAGTTCCATTTAAAAAAGAAAAATTCTAGTTCAGTTGATTCTGACTCACAGTGGCTCTATGAGACAGACCAGAACTGACCTCACAGTTTCTAAGAAGCACCTGATGGATTCAGACTACTGACGTTTTTGGGCTAGCAGCTATAGCTCTTAACCACGACACCATCAGTGTTTATAGAAATTCCCATACAGCCCTCGGCCCAGTAATTTGATCCCTCAGTGAGTTTAGATGTGTCTATAAAGCTTCCAAAACTGAAACTAAAATGTTATTACAACGCAGCCGATTCCAACTCACAGTGACCCTGAAGAACAGACTAATGCCTCATGTGGTTTCCAAGGAGCGCCTGGTGAATTGAATCTGCTGATGTGTTGGTTAGCAAACATAACTCTTATCATGTCACCAGGGTTTCCATGGAGCTTCCATAGATTTACTATGAATCGGAATTGATTCAACAGCAACAGAGCTTCCATAAACACATCTAAACTCACTGAAGGACCAAATAACTGGGCTGAGGGCTGTAGGGACCAAGGTCTTAGGGAACATCTAGCTTAACTGGCATAAGATAGTTATAAAGAAAATGTTCTACATTCTACTTTGATGAGTAGCATTGGGAGTTTTAAAAGCTAGTGAGTAGCCGTTTAAGATACTCCACTGTTCTGACACCATCAGAAGGAAGGAAGAAAGAGGGAAACCAAAAACACAAGGGAAAGAGTAGTCCACAACTACCACAGCCTCCACCAGACTGAGCTTAGCACTAGATGGTGCCTGGCTACCACCAATGACTGTTCTGTTGGAGATTACAATAGAGAGTCCTGGACAGAGCTGGATAAAAATGTAGAGCAAAATTTGAACTCACAAAAAACAAAGCAAAACAAAAAAAGCACCAGACTATTGGTTTGACAGAGGTAAGAAAAATTCCAAGAGTATGGCCCCCAGGCACCATTTTAGTCACTCCTGGGGTTCACCCTTCAGCCAAAGATTAGATGCACTGATAAGGATGGTGTGGAAGGAGGGGACAAGAAAGCTGACAATGAGGAACCTAAGGTCTAAAAGGCGAGGGTGTTGTGAGGTTGGCAAAGAATGTCCCAAAACAATATGAGTATTGTTTAAGGAGGAAGCTTCCTCTATGTCTTTATGTAAAGTACGATTTTTAAAAATGATTACTTGTGCTTGCTAAACAATTTTCTTAAGTGAAATGGATATTTTTTTGTTTTTATGTATTTGCCATTTTTGATCTTGATATTATTCAAGTTTCTTAAAAAGTATTTGAAGTCTACTCTATTTGTCTGTGTTTTCTATTTAATTAGCAATAGGGTTCACTGTTTTTTAAAATTTCAGAAGATACACTAATGAAATGGCTGAACCTTGTACAGGTCTAATGATGGGAGTGTGCATGAGATGACTCTCTGAGTACGTTCTCCATTTTTGTTAACATCTTCTACCTCTTCTGTGATTAGTTTAGGCAATTTTCTCCAACACTGTTGTATCTTACAGAGGTTGTTGAACTATTTTTGATACAGTTGAACAAAATTATCCCTTACAGTAATTTAAATGCAATCTGCATTTGGGTTATTTTTTCATTTTCAGTCCTATTTGGCATATCTTTTCTGTTTTAACCGTGATTGGACTAGCTAATGATTTCTCTATTTTGTTGTATTCTTGTTTTCAAAGAATCAACTTTACATATACTTTGTATTTCTATGATTTTTTCTGATTTCTAATATATTAATTTCTAAATCTTCATCCTTTTTATCTTAAAGCTGTGATACTTATTAGTGTGAAAATATCCTTTGGAGGAGTCATATTTAAGCTGCTATTAATCATTAATAATGCCTTAGGGTAAATGAGTTTCAGATTCTTTTCTGACGCTAGCCTTTGAAAAAGGGAAGGGAGAGACATTAATCAAGCAATTACTTGAGTCCTAAACGAGGAGGGGATGACGCCAAGCAAACTCGTATTATTGGGGAGTGTGCAGAGATACATACTCCCCAAGTCACAGAGTCTCTTCCATACATGTACATCAGAATGTGTTCTGCCAACATCCCGTCATAGTGGCTGTATGTTCCAGGGAAGGAAGATACATTAGTATTTGTTGGAAAAGTGCATAAATAAAACATACAGAATTAAATCAGCTACCTAAATTATGAAATATAAGTCATGATACTTTTTGTCCCCTAATAGTATGAATAAAGTAAAACGAAGCAAATGGCTTCATGAAGAAGCTAACACTTCCAGGAAAACTATCCTTAGAGGTAATACCATCCCACCTAGAACTGATGGGCGAGCTTAGAAGGCAGTAGCAAACAACCATCTATACTCAGCAGCTCCTTATAGAACACAGGAGTCTCCTCACTTGGTAACTAGAGAAAATATGTCCTCAACACTTCTCCATGAACAATAAAACATCTCTAGCAGGTGAGACCCAAGTTTAATCCCTTCACCTATCACTGCCTTTGATCCCTGATGCAGTCTCCTGAGCTACACAGTGTTTCTAGAGTTTGTACTAGAAGGCAAACTGCAAAATACCTGGAGATTTCTGGAAACTGTAATTTCTTTTTTTACTACAAAAATAATACATATTCCGTACAGAAAAATTTGAATATGCATGCAAAATTTTTTTTGAAAATAGCCATCACTTATAATCTACTCTCTCAGATATTAAATATTAACATGCTATCATATTTTCTTTCAGTTTTTCTATGCATATATGTTTTGCTTGGTTGAAATTATAGGGTATAGACATATTTATTTTTTATTAGTTAAGAATCTTTTGGTTGCAAGATGAGGAAATGCTGAACAAAATAGTTTAACACAAAAATTCTAGGGCTTTTCACAAACAAGTAGAATGAAGACTCAATATACCACTGTACTCACACTCTGTCTCCTTTCCTTTCTTCTGTTTTTCTCTCTCTCCTTTCCTTCTTCCCTCCATCCATTCCCCTCCATGCCTGCTCACTCTGTCTGAAGATTAATTTCTTCTGATTCTCAGGTTTACATGGCAAGAAATATGGCCTTTAACTATTTCTGAGTTTTATTTATTAATAAGTTTAGACACAGAAAGAGACTGATATGATTCTCTAAGACTTAAATTGGTTTTCACTGGCTTAAGTGCCAATCAATTACAAGACCAATCCACTGTACACAGGGGGGCAGCCTTAATGATCTACAAAATAGCAATTTCCTAGCAACTGCATAAATAGGGTGGGGAGAATATTTCTCCAAGAATTATGAAACACAGAACTGGTCAAAATAACAAATAATCAGTCCAGTGGGCACATTTTAAAGGTCTGAGTTACTAACTTGCTTTCAAAATTGAATCAATTCATATTTCTATGCTGAAGTATAGGAGAACTTATCTCAAGAACGCTCTTTGGAATCATATATTATCAATTTTGTTTTTAAACTTTTTAGGTCATAAAACATTTTACTTTCTTAACTTGCATATCTTCGATTATCAATCAGACTGAACTCCTTTATGTCTTTATTAGGTATGTGTCTTCCCTCGTTTGTAGATTTTCTTTCCATGTGTTTTTTCCAATTATCCTTTGTAGTTTTAATGTTTTTCTTACCAATTTTTATAAGTTATTTTTATATTACAAATGTTAATTATTTTAGATGTATTTATTGTAACAATTTTTCCAGTTGTACTTGATCTTCAAATTTTATTTGCAATGATTTCTATCACAGAAAATTTCCAATATTTTTATGAAGTCAGGTTTGTTGTTTTTCTTTATTATTTCTTCAATGGTTTTTATGGTTAGAAAATCCATTCATACTTTGCTATCACGTAAGTATTACTTCCTTTTGAATTCAATTCAGTCCTCAATAATTTTCAGAGCTACAGTGCTTTATTGATCAGGGTGGACTGAATAACACATAGTCCTCTCTAAACCAGATCTTTTTTTATTTATATAAAGATGCTATTTGCCTTTTCTCTGACTATGAATTAAAAATATATAGAAATAAATGAAAAAAAAACAGGCTAACAGAAAAAAAATTGAAAAGTACATAAAATCACAAAGAAAATCACATGTGTATACATACACTATTAATAGAAATAGGATGATAGTATAAATTGTTTTATATCATTTTCCCAGTTAACACTGTATCATGAATCTTTCTCTTGTCATTTACAATCACCATTTTAATGACTAAAGTATTTACAAGCTCTGGTGACTCAATGCTTAAGAGGTTGATTGCTAACCAGAAGGTTGGCAGTTCAAATCCACCAGCTGCTTCTTGGAAACTCTGTTGGGAAGTTCTACTCTTACAGGGTTGCTATGAATTGGAATCCACTTGAAAGCAAGAGGTTTTGTATTGTTTCACTGCTCCATCAGTCAGTAATTTATTAAGCGATTCTTCTATATGAGGGCATTCTAATATTTTGCTACTATAAAGAACACTGTAGTGAAGATTTTTGTAAACCAAACAGTACATTTCTCTGATTTTAAAAAAGTCTTTCCACATTATATCAACTAAGAACTTAAATTAATGGCTAAGGTGAGCACATGAACAACATGGTTTTCAGAATTTTGTTTCACAATGATCAAATATGGCTCTTTCTAGCCACACCTGCATTGTCTGACCCTGCTACAAGTTTAAGGATTTTTTATTAAAATATTTATACTTCTCCAAACCACGGACATCCATGGACCTTCCTAATTGTCTACCTCAGTTTACCACACTGAAATGAGATTAGACCTTATTTACTCCACAGTTTTCCATGAACCGCTGTGTTGACTAAGGCAAGAGAGCCAAGATACTGGGGTAGTACATTCTAGATCCAGGTCTCATCTGGCGAGAGAGCCCAGACACTGAGCGCACATGGAAACCCACTGCAAGTCAAGCAAGTTTAGAGGAAACTGCCCGGGGGATAAGGTTCTGATCAGTGGGAAAATGCTGATTCCAGAACAGCACTATTTCTTTTGCTATAAACACCCATATACCCACACTCAAAACAGGACACCACATTAAAAGGACATTCAGTGTACACTATTAATGAAATCATTTGAACTGGCCTTCGAGATGCATTCCTTACATTTTATTTCATCTTGACGTTGTTACTGATACTGTTTTCAACTCCCTGAGTGTGGTTTTACTATCCATTTTCTCATGTTTCTTGGATTTGCCCTTTAAACTATTTGCTTAGCACAGTTTCCCACTCATTACCCTAACTCTGCAAAGGCTATGTTGCCTTGAGAAGACTCTCATTTTGACTTCCCAGAATTCTGATGAATGACCCTTCCAACTGGCTCACTCTGACCTGTAAATAGGACCAGAATGTAAAAAATTTCAATAGACTGACAAGAAATGAGACATCATCAGAAAAAGAGGAAGTAAATATCGACCACTTTATAAAATTAAGCAAGGCTCAAATAGTAAGAAAGAAAATAGGATGAAGAGAAAGTATTTAATTTGTTTCTTTATTTGGAAAATGGTTCAGCTGATTTCAACTATGGATAATGAGAGTCTAAGTAATTTGGCACAATTTTCTTACTGAGAGCGATTTCAAAAGCTGGGTAAAATATTTTTAAATTTCTTAAAATATCAAAGAGCAAGTATAGATTTCTAGTAATGGTAGTCACTCCTATTAGACCATCCAACTCATCTATAAACCCAAAACTAAACCCTTTGTCACTGAGTCAATGTCAATTCACTGTGATCCTAAATGGAGAAAATGCAAAACACACATGTAAGTGAGCAAATGAAAAACACACAATAAATACGATGGTAGAAAGAAACCCAAATACACATAATTAAACATTAAACATGAATTGTCGATGTTATAGTTTGGTGTTATGCAGTCAATTTTCAACTCCTTGCAACCCCATATGACAAAACAGTACTGCCCCACAGGGTCTCACAAGTTGCAACCTCAAGGACGAAGATTGCCAGGTCTTTCTCCTGCAGGGCCTCTAACTGAGTTTCTGCAAATTTAGACTCCCAATAACAATTACTGACAGTGCTTGAGACTCAGCACCCTTGCAAAAATACTGTATTATCAAAAGGTTTATTTTTACCATTCTGATAAGTGAAAAATAGTTTATTGTTGTTATTTTAACAAGACAGTCTTGGCGGCACAGTGGTTGTGTTCAGCTGCTAACCAAAAGTTTAGCAATTTGAATCTACCAGCTGCTCTTTAAATGATGTGGCAGCCAGCTTACGTAGAGATTTATAGCCTTGCAAACCCTGTGGAACAGTTCTGCTGTGTTCTACAGGGCTGCTAGCAGCGGGAAGCAACTTGAAGGCAACAGGTACTGGTCATTTAAATAAGTACATTTCTTAAGAGGGCACTGGGTATCTTTTTAAAAAAATATGACATAAAATTAATAAGAATGTAAAATGCCAAACGCCAAAGCCAAAATAGTATTATAATAATTACAAATGTAATGTATTATAAATATTATAATAGTAAGTAGCATAAGCACACATCACTTAGCTTAAAAATATAATCAGATGAAGACTACTATATACCCTCCTCAGCTGAATGGCCCCTATTTCTTCTTTTAGAAGTATTTCCACCCTGAATTTATATTTACCATTCCCATGTATGTATGCATATTTACAACACGTATGTTTATTCCTTGATTACATGTACATGTATAATTAGTTTGCATGCTTTCAAACTTAATAGGAATGGTGTCTAACTACACGTACACACCTGGAGTGTGGTTTTGTCCTCAGGCTCAGTTTAGTGAAATTTTATTCTTCCCCTACATATCTCAAATCTATTAATTTACCCCACTGCTTGGTATTCCACTTATGAAGATGAAGAATAAGGTTGGTTTATGCAGCCATTCTATTTACACATTCCACTATGGTGATCACTTAGGTTGTTTCCAATTTCTGCACTCAGACAACGCTACTGTTAACATGCTTGTAAATGTCTCCTCATTAGCATAGGAGAGGGCATCTATCTAGGAGCACATCTGCTGGATTAGTGGGTTCGGGCATCTTTTTACATATTGCCAATCTTCTCTTAAAATTGATGTTCTCAATTTACACTCTCATTAGTAACGCAGAAGAGTTCTTACTGTTTCACGTCCTTGCCCAAACTTGGCATCAATGGCAGTGGTGTTGCCCAGTGAGGTAACTGAACGTGTCAGTCCCCCTCCCCATGGACTACCTCTTGTACCAGACCACACAGAATCCTTAGTAAGGTTTTCTGTATTAATGCTACTTGCAAATCATAATTCTTGTATATCACTTCTTTTCCTTTAATTACTACATAATTCTTTTAAAAAGTTATTTATAGATTCACAAATATTAACTGCCATAATATTGTACCTAAAATATCAGAAAATTTGACAAAATCTGTGACTATAAGTGGCAGCAAGTAAAACCAGACCAAAGGCAGAGCGTGCAGACCAAACCACGTGATTAGAAGTGTCACTGTAATTGGTTAATAAATGACGACTTCGACCAGAGAGCGTTAGAAGGTTCGAAAAGTATATTAGCATTGAGTTTTATCCTACTAGACAGACTGACACATGTAGCTAGGCTTACAGAAAATGCTTTTGTTATAACAACTATCTATAGGGATATTTTTATGGTCATTTTGCTGTTCCCTTCTGACGGTGTACGCTGTGCGGTCCCAAACCCCTGAACTCCCTTAGTGATGCCACGGATTAGGGCATATTGATTTTTTGCAAATCTGGTGAATTTTCAAACAATATTTCACTGTGGTTTTAATCAACAATTCCCCAAATTATGAACGAGAATGAACATCTTTACAAATTTGTAAAAGCCTTTGTATTTTTCTTGTGTGAACTGCCAGTTTGTGGCTTTTGTCTGTTTTCTAACGAAGTTATCACTATTATCATTGTTGTAATTCCATTGTAGGAATATAGAGAGAGACAGTAGCTATGTTACCTGTCATTTTCTTCATATTTTTATTTCCACTTTATGTATATTTACATTCCTTATAGTTCCTTTAAATTTATATAAGTATACATATAGTCACATAATTTCATCTAAGCACATAATGTGGTCATGTACAGGTGTTTTCTGTGTGTGCATTTTTTTTCCTGTTCTGATTGGCTGCTTCTTTCCTCTCTTCTCCTTTTCCCTTCACATAAGTCACTTCCCTTCCCCATGCAAAGATTACTCATATTAAAGACCTTATACACGATTTTGTATTTTCCTCTGTATTCAAATAAGCCTATACAGTCATATATTTATGGGCATGTACATTAATATACAAAACAACCCCAGTATTGCAGTAGTTAAGCTTGTGGCTGCTAAACCAAAGGTCAGCTGTTCAAACCCCAGAGTAGAAGGTTCAAATCTACCTGATGTTACACAAGACAAAGATGTGGCACTCTGCTTCGATAAAGATTATGGTCTTGGAAACCTTACGGAGAAGCTCTACTTGGTCCTATGGGGTTGTCTGTGAGTTGGACTCAACTCGAAGGCAATACCCACTGCTGTCACGGCAATAGAGTAGATTAATATACATACTATACAGGATATTTTAATTTTTTTCTCATTGTTTTGTCAATATGGGATTATGCTTTCTTACTTTTTATATTTTCATTTAACAATACTTTGTAAAAGCCCTGCAAGTCAATGCGTATAATATTAATTCATTACTTTAATGGCTCCTAAATTTTCTGGCATCAGCAAAAACTTGCTCAGCAAAAACCTGCTCAGCAAAAAACTATCACAGAAACTTTTAAGATTCAAAAGAAGGATGATTGTACTTAATCAAAATTTTAATATATACATTTTGAACATTTATTTTTATGAATGAAGTTAAAGTGACGTTAGGAGGTTTATTTTTTCCCCTTAAAGGTTGTCACGGAAGTTAATCCACAGGTGAATAGATGGATAAGAAGGGCAAAGAACCCAGTAGCAGAGCGCACATTCTAGTCCTGGGTTAGCAGCACAATTCTGTATAGACCTGGAAAAAACACTTAACTCTGGTCTCAGTTTTCTCCACTATAAATGAGGGACAAAATTGGAACACAGGCTGTGTTCTTGACGATGTCACATAATTCAAACTTCAACCAAGTTGTCCGAAACTTGGCAGAGTTTTCCGTTCACCAGCTGAAGTGGCGCCACCATGTGGTAGTAGCGTAAACACTGTTTAAAGTGTATTTGACCTATTAGCTTTTAGATGGTACCATTCTTAATTTTTGAGTAAAATTATTTCAAATCTGTGCATAAACCGAGTCTCAATCAATATTCTTTTCATGACTTCAAATTCGTGTAACTTCACTATATTCTATACCCCACTGAGGACAGTTTTTAACTCTAACATTGTTTCTATTCCGTTTGGTTGTCAACAACACGCAAAAATGGGGCAAAAAACCTGTAATAACCAGATCTAATTATCCACACCACAAAATAGTATTTTAAACAAAGATATACATCCGCGTGGGCAGCCATATGGTCAGAAAGCTTTTCAGCATGCCTAGAGTCCCTGAATTTGTGGGGGTGGGGATCTTGGTGCAAAGGTACCAAGAAAGAAAAAGAAAATCAGTGTTATTTTTTACTCAAAATACATGGGACAAAAACTAAACCCAGTATAATAATGAAGCAGTAAATAGACTCAAAGTATAATTTTCATTGTTTATTCTAATAAACAAATTCATTATTTATTGGCTTATGGTGGCATAGTTGCTAAGAGCTACAGCTGCTAATCAAACGGCTGAGAGTTCAAATCCACCAGGTGCTCACTGGGAACTCTGTAGGGTAGTTCTACACTGTCCTATAGGGTTACTATGAGTCAGAATCAGCTTGATAGCAATGATTTTGGTTTGGTTTTTGGCAGTCAAGTAGATGCCAGTGGGTTTGTTCTTTTGGATTGGAAATAACTGTATCATCTTTTTACTGACTTCGGGTATTTGATTTTTACTTATTTTAAACTAAATTTTACAATAGTTTTAGATTTATATAAAAATGGCAAAATTGTACAGAGTTCTCATATACCTTGCATTCAGTTCCCACTATTGATAATATTTTGTGTACTATGATATATTGGAAACCCGGCAGCATGTCAGCAGTTCAAGTCCACCAGGCATTCCCTGGAAACTCTATGGAGCAGTTCTACTCTGACCTCTAGGGTCACAGTGGTGAGTCGGACCCGACTCAAAGGCAGTGGGGCTTGGTTTAGTTTATATACAGTTGTCCCAACTGAAAAACAGACACTGGTACTTTATTATTAAATAAATTCCATAATTCAGTCAGATTTTCTTAGTTTTTACTTAATGCCCCTTTTCTGATCCAGGATATCATCTGGCATTTAGTCACCATTTTTCCAAAGGTAGCTCTTGGCTGTGAGAGTTACTCAGACTTTCCCTGAATGTGAACACTTTGACAGTTTTGGGGAGGACTGGTCAGGTGTTTTGTACGCTGCTCCTAAGTGTGGATTTGTCTGGTGTTTTTTCATGAGTTAACATAGGTCATGTTTTTTTGAGAGGGTGGCCACAAAGGTTAAGTACTATTGTCATCCATCATATCAACAGTACATAGTATTAACCTCAATCATGTGGCCAAGATCGAAGTTTCCAGGCCTTTTCACTGCCAATTGACTCTTTTAGCTCTTTCCATGCTATACTCTGGTGGTGTAGTGGTTAAGTGCTACATCTGCTAATCAAAAGGTCAGCAGTTCAAATCTGCCAGGTGCTCCTTGGAAATTTTAGGAAACCTACTCTGTCCTATAGGGTCGCTACGACTCAGAAGTGACTCAGTGACAGTGGCTTTTTCAGGGGTTTATGCCGTACTCTTTGGAAGGAAGTTACTACGCACAGCTTACACTTAGAAGCACAGAGTGTTACACTCACTCCACTTCCTTAAAGCAGGTTATCTACATACATTATTTAGACTTCTTCTGAATGAGGTATTTGTCTATTCTCCCCCTTTTTGTATTCCCCCCAAAAACCTCGTAAATATATTCAATCATTTATTTATATAACACAGACCAATGGATATTCCACGTTTTCCACTAGTGTGTTCTCTATTTGGTTGCTCAGCCTGTTCCAGTATTGGCCACTGGGAGCATGCACAGGAGGGCTCCCTACGACAATCTCCTAGCTTTTCTATTTTACATCATTTTAGATCATGCTGTAGCACTTCCTGACTTTCTGTCACTATGAGACTGTGCAGGCTCATCTTGGTTGCCTTCTGTCCCAGCCTCAGAATCAGCCATTTCTCCAAGAAGAATGGTATTGGAAGTCTAAGATTCTTGTCCTACGTGTGATTTTTATTTACTTTTAATCTCTCCTATGTATTTACAAGAATTCTTTCATTTTCTTGTCTTCCTCACCTTAAAATTGAAATTTTTTTTAAAAAGATCTTTGAACATTTAAGGAATAAACAAAAAAAACCAATAGTTCAACAAGATTTGTTTCAATCTTGTTAACTATTTATCATTGGATTAATGGTGCTGCTGACACTATTGTATCACTATTTGTAGAGTTTGTCACTCTCAGATATGAATTCAGGATAAGAGCTTTCTTGAGAAAAATTATAAATTATTTATGCACCTTCACACTACATTCCTTTTCACTAAATCGGCAGCCAAAAATATGATTCTGTAAATGAATAAACAGAGCTATGTATATATATGCCTACAGGTGTTTCCCTTTTGGCTTCTTATTGGATGACATTTCTAAAAGAAATAGGCTGAAATTACTAGACTGTAATTCTTTCGAAGCAGCACCTGTGTGTTTTCTTCATTTTTATATTTTGGGGCCTAGCATGGGGCCCTGGTGGTACAGTAGTTAAGAGCTGGGGTGCTACCCTAAAAGTTAGCAGTTCAAATCCAGCAGCCACTCCTTGAAAATGCTACGGGACAGTTCTCTGTCCTTGGCTTGGGCTAGCACAGTGCTTGACACATTCAGGGATTTCCTCAAAGTGCTCAACAAATGGCAGAGACCTCTAGGTCTCTAGGACCTCTAGGACCTCTAGGACCTCTAGAGACCTCTAGGACATGGTGAAGGCAACTGTCAATTATTAAGTGTGTCTGAGGCTTTTTGGTTTTGTTTTTCTCCTTATTTACTCTTGCTTGGGAGGGTTTCAGTGCTACTATTTAGAAGAATAAAACCCAGTGCCATCAAGTTAATTTGACTCATAGTGATCCTAGAGGACAGAGCAGAACTGCCCCCACAGGCTTCCTAAGGTGTGGCTGGTGGATTTGAACCACCGACCTTTTGATTAGCAGTCACACACGTAACCACTGTACCACCAGGGCTGAACAAACATTTAACCACTGTACCAACAAGGCTCCATTTAAAAGAATAGGGGTCACTATTATGGGTTTGTTTTGTGTGTGCATATGGGAACTGTTTTCATCCTTTTGATACAGTTTCATCATGTGCCATGGCAAATTAACCACAGTTTTAGGCTTCTTTTCCACTGACAAAATACAGCCCATGCTGCTCTTTTAAGAGAAAATGCCAGTCCCCAAAAGCCTGTAACCCCAGGGTGTGTTTTTCCTTGATTCACAGTAAAATATGAAATCTTTGAGTTCTCTGTTACATGGAAAAGCATTTCTATGTATCATGTTGAATAAGCTATTCTACTACTGGGTGGTATTGAATTTAATTAGAAGAAAATATCTTCCTGACAATAAGGCTTTAATGCTGTACCATTTCATTTTAAGACCATAAGTTATCAAATCTTCCAAATGGCTTTTGATGCTGAAACAAAACACTATAGAAGAAAAAGTTATTCAGAGGAAGGTATTCAGTCTTTTTGTGGAAAGTGTGTGCATTTTTATTCTTTACCTTTCTTATATCCTTACTTTGAACTTCTCATTCAAAAGATTCCCTTGTATGTTTTATTTAAATCCTACTCTCCATTCAGTACAATTTTCATAAAATGACATTCACTGAAATATAATTCAGGAACTGAGCAGTCTTCAATGAAAGTATTTCACAACGACATCCACGCCTCTAATATAAATACTGGCATCACCACCACCATCGTCCACCCATTCACTGGTTGGCAAATCCACTTATCGATACTGCTGCGTGCCTGCAGGCATCCTGTGCAGAGAAAATATGGATGGGAAAGAGAGAGTCTTGCCCAGAGGGGTGAGAACTGGGACAACATGCAGTTGGTTGCTAGATGGCAGTTTTAGGTGTTTTTTTGTTTTTGTTTTTTAAGTAACAATGACCTTTCAGTGTAATGATTTGAATTGTGTCCCCCCAAAACATGTTTCAAATTCTAACCCTTATGCCTGTGATTGCAATCCTATTTGGGAAGGAGTTTTCTTGTTATGCTAGTGAAGTGAGATTAGTGCAGGGTATATCTTGAGTCAATATCTTCTGAGATATAAAAGAGATTCAACAAGCAAGCAAAAAGCAGAGATGGGGTAAGACAGAATGCAAGCCACAAGAAGATTGCCCATAAGCAGAAGGTCAGAAGAGGCAAGAAAATTGCTACAACGCTGGAAAAAAAAAAAAAAAAAAAAACCTTGCCCTAGAGCTGGCACCCTGAATTGCAACTACTAGACCCCTAAACTGTGAAAAAACTATGTAACTGAGTGAGTGAGCATTTGCCCTGGTATGAACAATGCTCTACAGCCAATTTATGCCACTTACCTAATTCATTCTGCACAACAGCCCAACACAGTACCTAGCCAACAGTGACTAAGAGGAAGTGGAAGCACAGAGAGCTTAAGTAATTTACCTAAGATTACACAGCCCCATGCATGGTGTAAACCTAGCAGTGTTCTTCAGGTACCCCAATGATCAGGTACCCCAATGAACTGTGATGATTATCTGCACTTGTTGAGCCTTAAGGAGACAGAAGTGCAGACAGAAGCTGAAGTTGTTTTTCCAAAGGGCTCCATGAGACAAGAAGAAACAGTGAAGAAAGGAGGGGGGAGCACACATAGAGCTTCTTAGGCCCCCATGTGGCAAAAGGTGACACAGTCTGGGAAAGTGAACCAAGCACTTCTTAAGATTGCTGGAGTTGGAAGCCCTGGGAAGCAATCACTTCAATAAGGAAACGGTAGATTCCTCTGGTATGCTGGCTGCCCTGAGGGATCCTCCAGAAACTTCAGAAACCAAGGACGATGACCCAAGGAGATGGGTAGAGTGGATCCAAGAAGTCTGTAACACAGACATGCGATGGGGACTGTGACAGGGGACATACTGATACAGCTAAAGGTTGTTTTGATTCAGGGACATCTGAATGGCCCTATCAAAACTATAACATCATATTTCGGTTGTTGTTGTTTCTTGTTTTCTCAAAGCATATGACTTCTCTGAACCTTACTCTGTTCCTTACACTCACAAAGAGTTTAAGGGCTCTATTTATACTTTCCACTTCATTGTGTATGGTTTGCATTTTTACAAATTTGTATTACTTCCTAAACCAAAAAAGGGGGGCTTTTCACCCAACAGATTTGATAGAATTTGGCTTATTTCTAAGGAAATAATACTGTTATTCGTTAAATCTAGGATTACTCATAAAGTTTCACAATATTAATTATGGATCCTTAGAGGTAAAAGTGTTAAAGCAAGGTATGGCTATTAACCTAAAAATCAGAAGTTCCTATCTACCAGCCACTCCTTGGAAACTCTATGGAGCAGTTCCACTGTGTCCTGAAGATAGAGACAAATGTTTGAAATTTAACTGCATATTTTCGTCCAGTCTAGATCTGACAAGGAATCACATGTTTGGAGCAAATATTCTCCTTTCAGTGTCTTTAACTCAAAGGGAGAGATGGGATAACTTGATGCAGATCATTTAAAATGCAAGTGAATTCTCAGAGATGAGCAGGTGTATTGCTTAGAATGATGAATGGCCTTTTCCTAGTGAGTAAACACAGTAAACAGTTGTTTATGACTTGAGCTTCTGTTAGAAGTTCCTAGCTCAGATTTTACCCCACCTCTGATCTTAGACGACCATCCTATCAGTGTAGGTAAAAAAAAAAATGGGATGAGTTTCCCCAGTGAGTTGGGGTGAAGTAGTTCATTTTTTACCATTACCTAATAATGTAAATGGCTAAAAAAAAAAAAAAAAAAAAGACAAGACTCGGTCACAATGTCTCCTCAACAAAGTGTCCCTGCCTTAGAAAACACTTCTAAAATGACTGTTTCAAAGTCTCTTGAAGTCAAAACAGCCGCATCACTGTAGATGTCTCAAAGTGGCTCCACCAAAATGACTGTCAAAACAGCCCTGTCAAAATGTCACGGGCCCAAGGCACGTGCAAGGATGCTCTCTAGACTTCCTCAGGCACAGTGTGTTTCCCTCCATGTCCACAGTCCCTTTCAGCTTCAAAATATGTGTATTATAATTATTACACAATGGTTAACTGTTAGGGGAAAGTAAGCACAGGCTACCGAGGAGGGAGCCTCCAGCAGGAAAAAGCTTCTGGCAAGGAAAGGGAGCTACAGAAAGGGGCATCTTGGAGGAGGGGCAAGAGTGTTGGAGAAGGAGCTCCAGGCAGAAGGGACACGAGTATAAACAGAGGGATGAGAAACTCAATGGAGCACTTCCTACACCCGCAGGCATTTCAGGTTGCTCAACACCTATTTACTGAGAACCTACTGTATGCTTTCCCACACTGACCGCATTATTTTGGAGATGAGTACTTGGTCTGGTATGTTACTCACCTTTCCCCCTTCTTTTTCAAAACTACTAACAAAAATACTCATCTGATCCCTAACCCAATTTCAAAACTCAAGCTTGATTTTACACTGTATGTTCATTTCAAAACCAGTTTAATCTGAATTAAATAATTTTTCTACTCATGTTTGAATCTATCTTAATTTTCATCCAAGACAAACTACTCAGTTTATTTTGAGAAACATAGTTACATTAGACATACCAAAAAAGAAAAAAAAAAAATTGCTGACCTATTAAGTTATTAAGTGTTCACCTGGGATGCCAGTAATTATTTAATTTTAATAATACTTTCTGCACTGTAGAATTGAAAAATGTACAGAAATATTTGGAATACTGTCAATCTTGTTAAAAAATTAATTTTACATAGGTTTAAATACAAATTATTTTCCTGTAACATCCTATTACCCTAAATGTTTTCATAATAACAAGACATCTAACAGAGTATAAAGTAGGTAACTTTTAATATTTACTTTATAATTAACAAATTAAAACATATTTTTAGTTGTATGAAAGTTACACATTAATCCCATCTAGCAAGGACACAGAACTCTCCTTAGAAAATTTATTTTAAAAATGTGTGTTAGTTTTTTAGATAACTAAGTTGTTTATGAAAATAATACATGTTCCTTGTTTTAAAATGGTAAAATATAGAATTAAAGTCTTCTTAGATAAGAACCTCAAATACTTATTTTTAATCTTTTTGTGTTTTATTTATCACATTTTTACACAAAATTAATATCAACCTATAAAATCAGTCTTGTATACTTCATTTTTTTCACTCCTTATGGAATTAACAATTCTTTACAAATATGATATTGTGGTTACATGAACTTTCACACCATAGGGTCTTGTAAATAACAGTTCGATGAATAGTTTTTGCACATAAGTGTATTTTACATTTCTGATTATTTCTTAAGGATTCATTATGAGACATGGAATTATCCAGTAAAGGGCATATTTTTATTTTTCAAAGTAACTTTTCCCCAAAAGATAATGATAAAATACAGCATTTATTTAGTATTTACTTATTCTATGCCAGACATTGTATAAGCACCCTATCAGATATGAAGTTATTCAATCCTCATGATAAACACATGGTTACAGAACTCTATTTCCCCTTTACTGATGAGTAAAGCCAAATAAGTGAAGGGGCCAAAACTCACAGCCAGGCCATCTGGACCCAGCACAGAATCCTAAGATTCCATTGCCTGTAGTCTAATCAAGAAATTGCCTATGGAGACAGTAAATTGTTTCTAATTTCTCCGCACTAATACCAAGGACATCTTGTCTAATGGACATCTTGATGATTTCCTTCATAGATCTACAAAAGTAGGATCACTAGACTAAAGATTAACATGTACGGGCAAACTGATTTTCTCATCTGCTCCCATATTGCCTTCTGGCTGGTAAAGTCAGTGTCCTTTCTTTAACCATCTCACTTCTAAAGATGAATGCTAACCAAAGAGAAAGCATTCTAAGTATAGGAGTACTATAAAGAAGACAATTTTGGGCCTCTTGTTATCACTCCTGAATATAAGATAACTTTCATGTACTAAGACCCTGTAAATAATATTTTAGGTAAGCTTGATCATATAAAAGTTTTAGAAATGCAGATGAAATAACCAAATACCTACTTACAATATCTTAGCTTTTTACTTTAGTGTAAAATACTCTGATTGCTACGTAAGCTTTCTAAATTTTGTTTGATGGTTGAAGACAAAACTATTTTCTGACATAGTCTTCAATGTATGTAGAGGATATATTTAGGACCATTACAAATGGAGGGGATGGCTCAAGGGATGTAAAAGCAGATACGTCCTCTACAAACATCCATTAATAACTGGAACATGGAATGCATAAAGTATGACTCAAGGAAAATTGGAAGTGTTGAAAATGGGAAGGAATACTTGGGGATTGATATCCTAAGCACTAATGAACTGAAATGAACTGCTATTGGTCATTCTGAATCAGACAACCACATGGCCTATTATGCTAGGAATGACAAGTTCAAGAGGAACAGTGCCACATTTGTTGTCAAAAAATCACATTTCAAGATCTATCCCGAAATACAATGTTATCAGTGATAACATTCATGTCCTACATGGAAGACCAGTTAATACCAACTAATAACACAAAAGATAAAGAAACTGAAAATTTTTACCAACTTCTGTACTCTCAAATTGATGAAACACTCAATAAGGATGCATTGGTGATAGAAGTGACACCAGATATTAAATGATAGGATTTTGCAAGATCAATGACTTAACCAATGGAAATACCTTTTTACTACAACATAAACGGTGACTGTATTTTATCTAGCAGGGACCTTACTAGATGAAACACACAGCAATCAAATCAGCTATATCTGTAGAAACAGACTATGAAAAACCTCAGTATCAGTAAGAACAAGGCCACGGGCAACCATGAAACAGCCTATCACCTGCTCATCTGCAAGTCCAAGCTGAAGGAGAAGAAAATTAAAACAAGTCCACGAAAGCCAATGTACAACCTTCAGTATATCCCACCTGAGTTCAGAAACCATCTCAAGAATCGATTTGACACACTGAACGCTAATGAACATAGACAAGCTGTGGGATGACATCACGGACATCACACAGGAAGAAAGCAAAAGCTCAGGAATAAGAGAGAAAAGAAACAAAAGACCAAAACAGATGTCAGAGGAGACTGTGAAACTTGCTCTTGAATGTTGAGTAGCTGAAGCAAATGGAAGAAAAAGGTGAACTAAAAGAGCTGAACAGAAGATTTCAAAGGGCTGCTTGAGAAGACCAAGTATTATAAGGAAATATGCAAAATCCTAGAGTTGCAAAGCCAAAAGGGAAGAACACGGTTGGTATTTCTCAAGCTGAAAGAACTGAGGAAAAATTTCAGTCCTGGAGTTGCAATGTTGACAGACTTTAAGGGCCAAAAATGAAATGATCCAGGTAGCATCAATAAAAGTTGGAGGAATACTCAGTCACTGTACCAAAAATAACCAGTTGGTGGTCAACTGTTTTAGAAGGTAGTATATGGTCATGAACCAACTGCACGAAAGTCAGAAGTCCAAGCTGCACTGAAGGTATTGGCAAACAAAGCAAGGCTCCAGGAAAGACAACTATCAACTGAGATGTTTCAACAAATGGATGCAAAGCCGAAAGTGCTCACTCCTCTATACCAAAAAATTTGGAAGACAGCTACCTGCACAACCGACTGGAAGAGATTCATATATGTTCATACTCTGAAGAAAGGTGATCTAAGAGAATGCAGAAATGATCATATAATATCATTAATACTACACAGAAGTAAAATTACAATGAGGATAACTAATAAATGGTTGCAGAAGTAAATCATCAGGGAGCAGGCAGAAACTCACACCAAATTTAGAAGAAGATATGGAATGAGGGATATCACTGGTAAGATTTAGATGTTGGCTGCAAGCAGAGAGTACCAGAAACATGTTTACCTGTTTTATGGACTATGCAAAGGCATAGGGTTGCTATGAGTCAGAATCAACTCAACAGTTTGTTTTGTTATTAAAAAAAAAAGCCCAATTATATACAGAAAAAGCACATTATTTTGAGTGAAAGAAAAAGCCTGTTTCCATAGGTTACATACTGTGTGATTGCATTTACAGAACATCCTCAAAATGACAACATTTTAGAGGTGGAGAAGAGATCAATGGCTGTGAGGGTTAGGGTTGTTGGGAAGAAAGAGAGAAAAGCGAGTATAACTTCAGAGGGGTAGTAAAGATGTTTGTGATGATGAAATAGTTTAGCATATTGGTTGCTTTGGTGGCTATACAAATGTACACATGTGATAAAGTGGAATAAAACTGACTTCACAGTACCACTGTCACTTTGCTGGGTTTCACACTGTACTGCTGTTATATCAAGAGTAACAATGCAAGAACTGGGTCAGAGGTATAAGGGACGGCTCTGCACTGCTTTCACACCTTTCTGTGAATCTCTGGTTATTTTAACATGCAAAGTTTTAAATAAATTGAATACAAAAAAAGTAAAGTTGTTTCATTAAGCACTCAGAAGGTAGTTTAATGCTATATCTTCAGAAGACAACTTTACAATTAAAAAAAATGATAGAAAACTACATATATGTAATGTCCTTATTTATGAATATTTGTTTTAATCTCATATTTTATAAAATGACCTCACTCCAGCTACTCAGATGCATGCATCACTTCCTGCCAGGGTACCAGCAGTTTCTTAGTTATACACAGTTTTCACCTTCACATCCCCCCAAGTAGGGTGTGAAAGAACTCCACGGAATCTGTGTACAATTTTATGAGTAGTCACAAGCGCTCACATAATATCAGTACACCTAGTTTTAAAGTATGCTACACCAGTATTAGATTTGTGACAGTCTTCACAATGTAACCACATAACCACATACTTCCTGAGAGAAATTTTTTTTTTTTAAGTCTTCTTCAGAATGAATCCAGTAATTGGAATTGTGAAGCTATATCTCACCCTACCCCCACCCTCACCCAGCCCCCCAAATATTAAAATGGTGTTTATTTTCTCTTGTAAGAACAATTTAAGAAATGACTCATTTTAACTGATTCTGTCAGGTGATCTCTATACCTGTTGCTGTCGGGTCAATTCTGACCCGTGGTGATTGTACAGGACAGGGGCGAGCTGCCCTGTAGGGTTTTCAAGAGGTGCCTGGTGGATCTGAACTGCCAACCTTTGGGTTAGCAGTGGAAGTTTTAACCACTGCACAACCAGGTGTCATGTTCCCTTCCTCCTATGCTAATCCAATCTCCTGGTCTAAGATTATTTTAATAGTCTATTATGTATCTGGGTTTTTCTATGTATTTCCATGTACACATCTGTATAAAAATATACAACTTGGAGATTTTTCTTTTAACATAATTAAGATTAAATTATATACAAACAGGGCTATGCTTTTTTTTCTGACATTGTTATACATTTTTTTTCTTTCAGATGACCTTAGTTTTTACCAATCAAGCTTTATAAGGCATCAACAGGAATTTTTAACGGAATTGCACTGAATATACAGACTGCATGTAAGAGAATTAATATGTTTACACTATTAAATTTTCTCACTTAGTAAATGTATATTACAAGATAAAATTGTATATAATACAATCTGAATATGTAACATTCAGATTTTCTTCTTTCTTTTATTAACAATTGATAGTTTTCTTCTTATTAGACTAGCACATTTTTAAAAATTCTTTCTAATTATATTGTTGTTTTTATTTCTACTGTGAATATTTGTTAATCCATTACATTTTCTAATGGGTTATTTCTAAATATTTTAAATATTGATTAAATACACTGATCTTGATCGATTTGCTATTTTACAAAATTCACTTATTCTATCTGGTAAATTCCTTTGATTTTCTACATAATCAACCATATTTTCTGCAACACTAACAAGTTGTTCTTTTCCTTTTCGAAATAAAGCTTCATTTTCGTTCTTTAAATTATGAGGCGGCAAGTCCAGCGTTGAATATAGCAACAGAAATGAGTATCTCAGTCATTTTTTCTAATTTTAATAAAAATGCTTCTGATATTTCAACATAATGCATAACCTGTGATATTGATTTCACATATACATCCTAGTAACCATCTATTTCTATTTTCCTAACAAATGCTTTGCCAGGAATGGATCTTGAATTTTACCAAATACGTTCTAGCCTCTAGATAACTAAAATATTTTCTTCTTTACTTTGTTCAAGTAGTAAATTATCTTATTGGATTTTGTGAGGCTGATTCATCTTTGCATCCCTGGGATACACATCCTTTCATCATAATTCTACTATTTTTTCAGCATACTGCATTTTAAAATCTGTTCTTAATGAGACTGGTGTATTATTTTTCTCTTTCTCCTTTTTCCCTCTTCCAGACTTGATTTCAGGATTATGCCAGCCGCGCAGAATAAGTTTACATTGTTTCCTTCTTACACCACAAAGAGTTACTGTAACTGATTATTTGTCCCTTGAAGGAATGGAAGGACTCACCTGTAAAACCACCTGGGACAGGCTTTGCTTCTAACATTAATCCTTGATCACACTTGAGTCTCTTTCCCAGTTACTGCTCTAATAAGATTTCCTATCTTCTCTTCAGCCAAATCCAATCATTTGTCTTTCTATAAAATCTTTTCTTTCACCTAGATTTTCAAATTTACTTACATACAATAGTCTCCCATAGTCATTTATTATGTTATTGTCTGTTCTCATTTCTTTTAACCAGACATGCCAAAGATTTACTGACTAATATGCAGGTGGCTGGTGAAGGTCTCCTCTGAATTGCGTTGCTTTATTTCCCCAACTAGTCTCTTCTCCAAAACCGGGGCCTAACAGTGAACTCAGTGGATGCTGTCAGAGCCTTACGGGTGCTATGTTTTGTTCAAGGCAGGAATATATGTAAGTCAGGAAGACTGGCAACATCTCCCATACAGTTATCTGAGTCAAGAGGATTTAAATTTGGCATGGATCTGTTAATGTCATTAGACACATGGTCTGCTTTTCTTCCCTCTGTTACCTGTGGCAGAGTTTGGGATTCACTGTTAGCTCTACTCTGCTACTCTATCAGTAACACCAGTTGCTGTACAGGTGATTTTGAATCATAGCAACCTCATATGTTTTACAGCAGAACTGTGCTCTGTGGGGTTTTCAATGGCTGATTTTTCAGAAGTAGATCACCAGCCCTTTCTTCTGAGGTGCTTCCGGGTGGACTTGAACCCCTAGCCTTTCCATTAGCAGCTGAGTGCCCAACCTCCTTGTAACACTAGAGACTCCCGCTTCTAATAAAAAAAAAGATCCACTGCCATCGAGTTGATTCCGACTCATAGCAACCCCATAGGACAGAGCAGAACTGCTCCATAATGTTTCCAAGGAGCACCTGATGGATGTGAACTGCCAACCTTCTGGTTAGCAGCTGTAGCTCTGAGCAGGCCTTGGGCTCCTGTCGTCGATTACTCACTGTAGAGACAGCATTCAGAGCTTTTTTGATTTTATCCAGGGGCAAACCCTACTAATCCCTACCACTCAGAATAAGTGGAAAAGGAGAAGGAAGCAGGTGCCAAACTGGCCTAGCTATTTCAAGAATGTGTTTGCTCTGAGCTTGGATAATCGCCGGAATTCCTGCAACACTGTAAAATTTTCTCCAACTCGTGTTTAGCCTCAGGTTTTCTCTAACTTTGTTTCTTCATCAACCTGATTCCATTTTGTTTTTATTTCTCTTTCTAGAAACTTTCATTTTCTGGGCATCCTTTCTCATTTTTCAGCCTTGATATAGACTCATTCTTGGGAAATGAACAAAGTCTTTTTCTGTCATTTCCTTCAGGGATTTGAAGTAAGAAAGTGTCTGCATGTGCACTATTCCACCATTTTTAGCTAGTCTCTGTTTAAAACACTTGTTTATGCTGAACTAAAGAAGTCTTCCACATAAACTGGGGCATAGCAAGGGTCACAAATGCCTAAAAGCAATCTCTAAACTGTGAGACCTCCCCCATTTGTGTGCCCAGGGGCAATCTGTAAGTTGCCCCACTCCCCCACCCTGACCATTTCAAGATGAACAGACACTGATAGCAGTGACTCATCGGGAGAAAAGCCTTTGTCCCATGTCCCATGGCCTCAGTCAAGCGCCTTTCATATTTGTGGTGCCTGGAAATATTACCCAGTGCCTCATCTAGCACCCCTTGGACTTGCAGCTGGGGCAAGTAACCACCCTGATTCCTGTGATCCCCACTCCCACTATACTTCTGCAAATAAGGAAAAAACCTGATAAGCAAAATAAGGACGGAATCAGGAATCCCTGTTATGCTTTTAGTTCATTTTGCATTCTCTCTGTTGTTCCAATAACTGAACCTTGGATCAAGGTTGTTTAAGGCACTGTTTGTGAGGACAAGGACTAGGTCCTTCTTAGGCATCATGGTATCCCTAATACAAGGCATTGTCTCAAACACAGGAAGCATTCCAGAAACATCAGCTAAATAAACACATTAAAAAAATAGTTTATGCACAAATTAAAAAGGCAAACAAACAAGCTATTTAACAGGGCCTTTGTAGGGTCTGACGTGAATTTATACAGATAGTGACAGGACCAGGACTGGAACGAGGTCTGATTCCTCCTGGTGTGTTCTTCCCACTATTTTCTCAGGCTGTTTGCTTTGTTAATGCCTTTTTTCCCAGTCATCACTTAAAGGCAAGAGAAAGATGTCTGGATTTATAGGACAATGGCAGAAATTGTCACCCTGTCTAACAACTAACATAAACATCACTTCTGACAGCACTTCAGGACAGCAGTTTGAATAGCTCCGTCCCTTCTTGCTTTGTTACTGTGTCTCTTATTAGAGTAATAAACTGAAGCTCATGTCATCTCTCTGATTATGTTGTAAACTTTATTAGCATCTCTGGCCTTTAGTGCCTTTGCAAAGGAAAAGATGTTCATTAAAATCTGAGTATGGATGTGTGGGTGAGTGGGCATGTAGGACTTGTTTGTTGCTTTAAAATTTAATGTCTAAGAAACAATTGTCAATTGGCAAGCTTCTGGTTTCCTAGAATAAGATTTCTTCTAATTCTAGGAAAAACAGTAAAACAGTTCTTATTCTATTTTGATCAAGCAAGGTAATAACCATGCGTCTTTGAACCTAATAGCTAAATTGTGGTGCTCACAGAAGAGTTTTCCAAAATATACTTTAATATTAATGCATTTGCTCACCCACATAGTATCACAGTTACATACTGTTTTCATTTTTATTTTTTTACCAGTGATTATGCTGTGCATGTGTCTAGTGTATATAAAAGGACCCACTAAGCAAAAATATTTTTGTTTGCTTCTACTATAGTTTTGTGTTCCTACTTCCTGGTAAGCTACAGTATATATAAATTTGTGAGCTAGAAATTCTTTGTGCTTAAAACTGTTTTTTATACATTAACATGCTAGCGATTATTACCACAGAATTGTTTACAAAAACACTTTACATGGAAGGCTTACTACCTTTATAAATAAAATTGTAATTGATATAAACTGTAATTTCCTATTACTTTTATAGAGCATCTGGAACTTTTTCAGGTTGTAGACACTGATAAAAAGAAATATATGCACTTCATACCAAGTAGATATTTGCCAAATAAATAAATAAATAATTTTAAGAACTGGCTTTCTCCCCATTTCTATTTAGAATGGTTATACCTGAAAGGAAATGACCACTTTTTAAGACAGAGAATGGGATTCCAGTTTAGTCAGTAAATGCTAGCAGAGAAAACAAAATTACTGTAGGTCAGGCCTATCAAAGCTACACAGCATCATAGGAGGTAAATACTAGGCAATGTCCACAGACTGAAATGATCTCGAAGACCTTTTAGTCCGCATTTTCTATGTATACCAAACACTACCAGTGGCCACTCAGTAGATTCTGACTCCCGACAACCTCCCATATATCAGTACAGCACCATGCTCCACAGGGTTTTCAGTCCCTGATGTTTCACAAGTAGATCGCCAGATCTTTTCTGAGGTGCTTATGGAGTGACTCCTTCAGGCTTTAGTTAAAAGCTGAGTACATTAACTGCCTGCACCACTTCTCTATCTTGTATAACCATATAACTGTTGCAGATTTGCTCCATGACCATGAATTGCTTCCTTAAAATTATTTTTGCAAGTCCAGTGATATCTAGCTAGGTCCCTACCCGTTAGGATGGGTGAAAATTCATTCTTTATCACTGGAACGGCAGCCCTGTTCTTGAGCCACACAAGAGCTCATTGTTACCCACTGTCCAGGGAGCTGAGGGGGAGATCTCCTAGCTCTCAGGTCATCACGCTCCCCTCCGCGATGACCGGCCTGCGTGTCCCACTTGTGGCTGAATCATTGTGCTCTTCTTGACATGCCTTCACTTTGTGCAGCTCTCAGTCATGACGACACTGGCTTTAGTCCTCAAGGCAGTGCTCTTCAGCACTCAGTTCCAGAACTCTAGATTCAGAAAAGCTGCAAGTCTTGCTACCCTCCCTGGGTTGTATCAGGGTGAAGGGCTGCTCTGTGTACATTTAGGTCACAATACTTGTCTGCTTTTTCAGCCCTAGGAACCCCACCTCTCTGCATGGATGCGGCATTCACCCAGCCACCATCTTCACGGCCCAAGGTTAAAATCTAGTCTTCTCCGACATTCTCAACTCTAGCACCTTGGGCAAAACCAACTACTTCTCACTAAAGATATACCAGCCAAAAAAGAGCCAAAGCCACTGTCTTTGTGTCTATCCTGACTCATAGCAACTTTATGGGTCAGAGTAGAATTGCCCCCACAGGGTTTCTAAGGAGCCCCGGAGAGATTTGAACTGCCTACCTTTTAGTTAGCAGACTTAGCACTCAACCACCACACTATCAGGATTTCCCCAAAGATATATAGTGGGGATACATTTGAGAAGGCTTGCAAAACAAAGCAAAGCTATTTTTTCTCCTTAAGCAACAAAACCCAGAGTACAAAAGCTTGGCATTGAGTTCTCGGAAATTAGCCTTTTGTTTCTTTGATTATCCTACATCTGTGAAAACAGACATGAATTAATGTCTCATTAAACTATCCTACTTCATATGTAAGGAAACATGATCCAGAGAATTATGTAGCTTCCTCATGGTTCCTAGAAGGACTTATGAAAAGAACAAAATACTATCTGATGCCATGTTACTCCCCACCCACCCCCTTCACCTTACATCTGGCTAAAAGCTGCTGCTATATTTGTGCCCAGCTTCATGGAGGCCCAGTGTTGAGACTGCTTTCCTACTTCAATATACAATGGCAGGCTGGAATTTGATGCTTAAATGGATCACAGCCTCTGCGGCTATCAGCAACCACAGCTTCCTTCAGACAATTTAGCCACAGGCTTTGAAGGGAAGAGGATCCCTTCTGTAACATGGAACACAGCCCAAGGTTGGAATTCACTGGACATTACCTGGCATCAGTGGTTAGAAAGGATAACTGTTTTCTCCTAATTTGTTTTTTTTTTATTTAGCAATTCAGTGGCAATAACAAGTGGGACTTCAGGAGGCAGCATTATAACTTGAGATTTCCCTATCGATCTCATGGGCTCATTATATAAGATTATTTCTTCGGCTGATACATTGGCCAAAAAAAAAAAAAGCTGACTTGTGACTTTTTTCCTGTTGCAGTCAGTTGTCTAAACACACTCAGACATCCAACAGTACATGAGTAGCTAGTCATTCAGTCTTTCAGTCAAGAAGGCTGTGGCTGGGAATTGCTTGAGAAAATATCTGCTTTTGATCAAAATAAAATTCAAACTGTAAACCAATCTAGTTCATTGCCTATAATAAGCCCTGTCCCTTGGGATCATAATAAAACTGTCAGCTACATATGTCACTAGCGCTCTCTGTCTCTCTCTCTGACTCTTAAACTTATGCTGGTTCTCATTACTTAATGGTATGGAGACATCGTAGCTAATATTTTTGTAGCTAATGGTTCTATATTCTGGTTATTTTCTTTAGATATTGCTTTTAGTGGAGGTTATCATATTGTGTGCCCCCATTTTTTTTTTTTTTTTTTTTTTAATATGAGAGAGAATCGTGATAGTATAGATAGGCAGCTGGAAGACATACAGAGTCGTTGAAAATCAAAACATGGCCTCCTGGCCTGGTACCACTAAATACCAGGCACAGGCAGTGCAAGGCTGCTTCAAACTCTGTGTCTACTACACTAGCACTGGTCATCTTTGCCTCAGGACACCCACTGCAATTACCATAAGAAACAGGTTACGGAATAAGACTAAAACCAGGCTAACAAAGTTCTAAAGCAGCTCTGCTACTTACAATCTGTTCATAAACTTTGAGTAAGTTTTCCTTCTTTTTCTATCCTCAGTTTACTTATCTAAGAGTTGGAAATTTAGAAGAAGAAGAAGTGAAAAAAAAAAAATGAACTCACATCAGAGAGTTGCTGAGAGGCTTTGGTGAAGTGGTACATGTATGTGAGCCCTTGAAATATCAAGACAAAACCAACTGCTGTTGAGTCAGTTTCAGTTCCAGCTCATAGTGATCCACTGTGCAACACAGCAGAAATGTACTCCGTAGGGTTTTCAGGGGATGGTGTTTCAGAAAGAGCTTGCCAGGCCTTTCTTTCATAGGGCCTCTGGGTGGACTATAACTGCCAATATTTCTGTTACTGACCTAGCACTAACCATTTGCCCCTCCTAGGAACTCCAACTTTAGAACGATGATTGGCACACTGTAAGCACATTATTAAGGTTAATTATTATTAAACAAGTTTTTGACAGGCATTTGTTCTGTTTTACTGAAGGCTACAACATAATGAGAAAAGGTTGTATGCTCTATATTTTACTCTGTTGTAAACATTCATATAGAACACAGTAATAGTCTTTCTGTTTCCTAGATAACAACTGCATGCTTATTCTGGAAAATATCTTTTCTCTTTGGTCAGAGTATATGCAGACAGTCATAAACAAATGGTTTTTTTGAGACCACTGTAGCGGGAGAATTCTTTAGAAAAACTAGATTCCCAACCATTTCCTTATGATTTAAAAAGAAACAAGAAAGACTGAGAGGAATTGACCTAAGAAGTTGTTGCTGTTATTGTTGTTAGGTGCCGTTGAGTCAACAACAACTTACAGCAACCCTATGGGTCAGAGTAGAACTGTCCCATAGAGTTTTCAAGGACTGCCTGGTAGACGTGACTGCTGACCTCTTGGTTAGCAGCCATGGCACTTCACTACCAGGGAGGTTAAAATCTTGATTCAACTGTGTAAACTGTGTAAAAAAAATAACCTTTTTAAAATTTCATCTCCTTATTTAAAAATTGAGGGTATCGCTAGAGAGAAGTTATTTTGGAAACAATTGTACTGGAACACTAATTCATAACACACATAATTTTAAGTTTTAGTCACATGAAGAGCTAAATACAAAACCAATCCATCAAAGGATTAGCACAAAGCATAGATAAGTATCTGATACTAAGAACGGTATTCCCAAGAAAGACATCAAAATGAGAGAAATTGAATTATTAACATTTTAAAAGTAATGTGCACAAATCAAAAAAAGTAAAAACAATGAAAGCAAACAACACAATAACAAAAAACACAATTAATATAATGTGACAGGCAAACATGTGCACTACATAAACAGCTCTTAGAAATCAATATAAAGGAAGAAAGCACCAAAACAAAAAAGAATTCAAAAGTATGAAACCAATCACTATGGGTAGAAATTATTTGGATCTTAATTCAAATAAACAAGCTGGGGGGAAAAAAAAGAGTTTTAAGACAACTGAAGACTTGAACACTTGATATTTGCTGACATAAAGAATCATTGTTAGTTTTTCCAGATATCATGAGAGTACTGTGGCTTTGCAGTGCAATGGTTAACTATGAAGCTATTAAACAAAAAGTTGATGGTTTGAACCTACCCAGCAGGTTCAACAGGAGAAAAGACCTAGAGACCTGCTCCTGTGAATCCAACAGCCTAGCACACTGCCCTCAGGGCAGTTCTAACGTGTTCTGTAGGACTGCTATGAGTTAGAATCAACTTACAGACATGCCACACCAATAGTCGTTTTTAGAGGGACATTCTGAAACACAGATGAAATTGTATAATGTCTGCAATTTGTTTCAAAAAATAATATACAGTTTGGGCTATCACAAGATTTGAAGATTTCCGTAGCAGGAAGAACACAGAAAATATAATACTGTTTATGAACACAAAAACAAAATTTTAAATAATCTTTCCACACATATGTACAAGTATACATTGTGTATACACACAAAACAGGTGTGTATGTGTGTCTAAAGCTTACTTCTGGTGGGGGAAGAGAAGAACAAGACTAATCAGGAGAGGTACACATGGCTATAAACTCTACTGATAATATTTGTTTCTTAAACAGGGTAGAGTACCAAGTGGTGATTGTTATATTTTCCATTATTTAATTTTATTCGGGAATATAAATAAAAATATACATGAATGTATATTCCTATATATTTTAAAGTTAGAAAACACTATGCTTGTTTTTTGAAAAAGGACAAAAACATGCTATTTAATGAAAGGGGGGGAAAAAGAAAAAGCTGACCAGTAGCTAGCAGGAAAAACTACACAACCCCATTTTTCCAAAAAGAAACACAAATTTAGATCTGATATGTTATTTTTTTTTTTTATAACAAATTGGGAAACAGTAAAAGATCATAGTAATCTGTGTTGGCTACGGCATAGTGAATTAGACACTCTTACATACTTCTGGAAACAAACATGAGTTCAAACTTTCTGGAAAGCAACTTACACAAATCAAGACAAAGTAATTCCACTCCTAGGTATTTATTCTCTGGAAATAATCAGAGAGAAACATGAAGATTTTTATAAAAGGATGCTTATTGCAATTATGCTGTACAGAAAAATTGGAAAATTATATGTCTAACAATAGAAATCTAATTAAACATTCAACAGCATGTTCATAAAATAGAATTCCATGCAGAAATGAAAAATCACATTTTTAAAGACTAGTTAATGACATGGAAAATATGCACGACATACTATGAAATTAAAAAAATAAGTTAAAAGTTATGTATACAGCATGATTTCACTTTTATAAAACAATAAACAGAATCTGAGTGTGAGTGGCAGGGGGGCTGTCTCAGTTTCAGACTGTATGTTGCCTTCTGAGATGTAAGCAAGTCTGGGCAGGCCTGAAGACCTAGCGGATGGTCTTCTGGGCTTCATTTTTGCTTTGGTGACTAAAGCAACTTTTTAGAAAATAATTCCTTCAGATGGAAAAGGCTTTTGGGGAAAACATATCTGACTATGAATCAAAGCCTTGGGGAGAGATGCTGACATAACTATGAGTTCAGGGATACCTGTTACCTGTCCTGGCTCAGCCTTTACGGGCTCAGATCTAGGAAAAGGAAGAGAGAGGATGCATGCAAGAGTGGGAAGAGCTGTCTAACCAAAAGCACTGCAAGCTACGGGAGCACAAGCAGCAATGTCATAGTGCACCTACAACAAATGTAATTAGTACAAAATACGAAGGGAGGCTTACTTTGCTATCGTGCTATTGGCCTATGCTCAGCTCAGGCTGCAGTGTATCAGAGCAGTCCTTCAGGGAGTAAAACAGTGAGGCACGGCAGAAATAGCACTGGGAACAGGGCTGAAAAATGAAATACTTATGAATAAGAACTATGTAAATGGAAAAACATACCATGCTTGTAGATAGGGGGAGTCAATATTGTGAAAATATCAATTCTACCCAAAGCAACCTACAAATACAATATAATCCCAGCCCAAATACCAACAGCATTCTTTAAAGAGATGGAAAAACTAATCATTAACTTTACATGGAAAGAGATAAGGCCTCAGATAAGTAAAGAACCATTGTAGAAGACGAAGTAGGAGGATTAGTACTACCTGACCTCAGTACAGTACAGCTCAGTATAGTACAGCTCCAGTAGCAAATATAGCCAGGTACTGGTACAATGACAGATACAGTAACCACCAGAACAGAGTCACAGAACCTAGCTATAAGTCCATCCACCTACAGTCACCTAATTTTTTACAGCACCCAAAATTCATCAAGTGGGGAAAAGACAGTCTTCTTAACAAATGATGCTGGAAAAACTGGATGTCCATCTGCAAAAAAAATGATATAAGACCCATACCTGACACCATACACAAAAAAGGATAGAAATGGAATTCAAAATGGACAGAAGAACAAGATGCAAAAAACTGAAAGCTACAGAGATCTTAGAAGAAAAACAGGAACAACACTAAAAGCCTCAAAACACACAGCATTAGCAAGACATAAACCATAACTGACAACATGTAAATTTCAGAAGATAAGCTAAATAACTGGGATCTTCTAAAAATTAAACACTTAAGCTTATCAAAAGACTTCACTAAAAGAGTGAAAAGAGAATCTACAGTCTGAGGGGGAAAAAAAAAACATGTGGCTATGACAAATTCAACAAAGGTATAATCTCTAAAGTCCGCAGAGAAATCTAATTCCTCTACAACAAAAAAGACAGATAGTCCAATTTAAAACATGGGCAAAACACATGAAAAGATACTTCACCAAAAAAGACATCCAAGTGGCTAACAGACTCATAAGGTAATGTTTGCAATCCACTAGCTTTAGATAAAAGTAAATCAAACACACAATGAGATAGTATATCACCCCAACATTACTGACACAAATAAAATACAATAAAAACAGGAAAAAAACTGTTGGAAAAGCTATGAGGAGAGTGAAGCTTCTATGCACTGCAGGGGAAATACAAAACAGTACAAACATTTTGAAAATGATATGCCGCTTTCTTAAAAAGATGGAAATAAAAATACCATATGATCCAGCAATCCTGCTCCTAGCAATATATCCTAGACAGATAAGAGTCATCACACGAATAGACATACACATACCCATGCTCACTGCAGCACCACTGACAACAACAAAAGGATGGAAACAACCCAGGTGACCATCAACCAAAATACGGACACACTGTGGCACATACACACAATGGGAACAAAGACAAATCCACGAAGCATCTCAAAACGTGGATGAATCTAGAGGGCATTCTTCTGAGTGAAATAAGTTTACCACGAAAGGGCAAATATTATATGAGACCACTACTACAAAAACTCAGGAACAGTTTACACACCAAAAGAAACAATCTTGATGGCTACAAGGGAGGGGTGGAGCAGGAGAGAAAAAAAAGTAAACAAGCAATAGCTAAATAGTAACTTTGGCAAAGGGTAAGACAGTACAGAATACTGGGGAAGCCTGCACAACTTGCCCAAGGCAAGGTCATGGAAGCTCTATAAAGCCAAAGCCAAGTGCCGTGGAGTCTGATCCAACTCATGGCGACCTACAGACACATCCAAATTCCCTGAGGGATCAGATTACTGGGCTGAGAGCTGAGGGGACCATGGTCTCGGGGACCATCCTGCTTAACTGACATAAAACCAGGACTGTCCCAAAAGTTGGTGAACTCATCCTAGAAAAAAAATATTACATACCTCATCACTGAATATCACTATGGTCACCTTTGAAGTACTCCCCTTGGGAAGCTATGCACTTAGGCCAGCACCTAGTCTACCCTTCAAAGCAATTTTGGAACATTTTTTCTGGAATGACCATCAGAGTTGTTGTCTGATTACCCTTGGTAATCCCAAGTGTCATCAAAATGTCTTCCTTACAATATTTCCTTTATCTCTGGGTAAAGAAAAAAGTCACTGGCGGCCAGATCAGGCAAGTAAGGAGAGTGTCCCAACAGTTATTTGTTTACTGGCTAAAAACTCCCTCACAGACAACTGCACAATTAAGTTGGCAAACTTGTTATTCCCTATCACGCACAACAGTCATTGCAGAGAGAGTTCCACTACTGCTTTGAAGGGTGGACTAGGTGCCGACACTGGTGCATACCTTCTCAAGGGAGTACTTCGGAGGTGACCATAGTGATAGTCAGTGATGAGATACATAGCACTTAGAACAATTAAGTTTGTGGACTTAATTGTTAGACCTCGCACAGATTGTATAAGAAAATCTAGAATCTACTTTAATTAGTACAATCTGGTGTCTTAGAACTTTGAAAGCAGCCATCTAAGATACTCTACTGGTCTAACTCTGGAGCAAAGGAGAATGAAGAAAACCAGACACAAGGGAAATATTAGTCTAAATGACTAACGGACAACAAGTACTAAAGCCTCCACTAGACCAAGTTGAGCACAACTAGATGGTGCCTGGCTGCAACCACTGACTACTGTGACAGGGATCACAATAAAGGGTCCCAGACAGAGCTAGAAGAAAACATAGAACCAATTCTAATTCACCAAAAAAAACACAAAAAACAGGCTTACTGGTCGGACAGAGAATGGAAAACTCTTGAGTATGACCCCTGGACACCCTTTTAGCTCAGTAATGAAGTCACTCCTGAGATTCATCCTTCAGGGAAAGATTAGATGGAACGATAAAACAAAATGAGACCAAACAGGCATACCAGCCCAGAGGCAAGGGTGAGAAGGCAGGAGGGGACAGGGAAGCTGGTACTAGGGAACCCAAGAGCATGGCAACTAACATCAGAGAACAATACGGGTACTAATTGTTTAAGGGGAAGCTAGTTTGTTCTGTAAACCATCTAAAGTACAAAATTAAAAAAAAGAAAGAAAGAAACAGCACTGAGGTCCCTGGTCCGCCACACAGTGGCTTTCTCAGCTGGTGCCAGACACCTGTGTGATGCTCTCTGGAGCCACTGCAACACTCTGGGGATGGGGCAAGGTTTTCCAGTGAGCTGAGGTCCGGCCTTTTCCCTGGGCAGCAAAACAGGCCACGCTGCTGCAGTGATGCTGTACTTAACCCAGACAGGGTGGCCTGAGGAAATTCAGATTCCACATACAGATTTAAAAAAAAAAGGCTGAATCCACTGTTGTTGAGTTGCTCGCAGCTCATAGCAACCCTATAGGACAGAAGAGAATTGCACCCCAGAGACTCCAAGGAGCACCTGGCGTATTCAAACTGCCAGCCTTTTGGTTAGCAGATGTGGCAATTAACCAATACACCAACAGTGTTTCCTGCATATAGATACATATCCAAAAACTGACCATGGAAACAAAAATATTATTAGCGCTTATTACTATAGGTGATTTTAGTTTTCCTCCTTTGTGTGTAGGTTACAATTGTGTTGGTTTAAGATGAAATATTTCTACTACTAACACTGAGATTTGGCTGAGTATGTCTGAACAACAAGATGAGCCCTTCAGGTTTCTAGCTCAGTGAGGGTCTGAGGAGTGAGGAAATCTTCTAAGAAATTTTACTCTGAAGAAAGAAAGAGAATATTTGATTTTCTTTTCCTACTGTTGTCAGGAAAATGTTCAATAAGATATCTCCAATCCCTTTTAGGTCAAATATTCTGTATGATTTTTTAATTCCATGAAACCATTTCTAGATCTACCACTAAATTTCTTTGACTCATATAGAAGTCTCAACATACACTAAATAACTTCTGAGGTACACATTATGTGTTGCTCACAAAATTTTATCTCCTATGGGAATACACAAAAATCATTAGAGACCACTGTTTTAATAACAGTCTTGTAAGAGATTCTACAGTCTAGAATGTCCATAAAATTAAAAGAAAAATTAAATTGAGTTCCATTTACACTAATCCTTTCAATCAGATATGTATTACTGAAGAGATTCATGTCAAAATACATATCTGTATCTATGAAACATGTATATCTATATATGTATCATCTATGTGTGTGTGTGTATATATATATATATATATATATATATATGAAGTCTGACAATTAAGTCCACAAACTTAATTGCTCTAAGTGCTACATACCTTATTGCTGAATATCACTATGGTCACATGTGAAGTACTCCCCCTGGGAAGCTACTATGCACCGATGTCAGCGCCTAGTCCACCCTTCAGAGCAATTTTGGAACTCTTTCTGGGATGGCCAGTTGCACATGGTGGCAAGTTCACAAACTTAACTGTATAGTTGTCAGTGAGGGAGTTTTTAGCCAGCAAACAAATAATTGTACTGTAATACATTCCCTAGTCACCCCATCTGGCCTCCCATGACTTTTTTTTTTACTCAAAGACAAAGGAAATATTGAAAGGAAGACATTTTGGTGACATGCAAGACATCAAGTGTAATAAAGCGGCAGCCGTGCTGACCATTGAAGGAAAAGAGTTCCAAAATTTCTTTGAAAGGTGGACTGGGTGCTGGCGTCAGTGCATAGCTTTCCAAGGAGAGTACTTCAAAGGTGACCATAATGATATTCAGCAATGAGGCATGTAGCACTTTTTCTACAATGAATTCGTAAACTTCATTACTAGACCTCGGGTGTCTGCGTGCATGCGTGTCTCTATGTGTGCACGTGTGTGTGTGTAAAACCTCACTGGCACAAACAGTTATGCGCTCAACTACTAGCCAAAAGCTTGATGATTTAAACCTATCTAGAAGGCCTGGAAATCTAGCTCTATAAGGTCACGTACTTGAAAACTCTGTGGAGCAGTTCTACACTGCACGTGAGTCAGAACTGACTTGACAGCAAATAACAATGAATGAAATGAATGAAGAGGTTCCGTCTTTATTTCAGCTATTAACTGTTTCCAGTTTTGTAGAGCTGCTATGAGTTGGAGTTAACTTGATAGCAATGGACTGTCCTTCAGTTTTGTTTTGTATTTCGAAGTAAGAATATGAAAATTCTGCTTTTGCATGTATCAACAAGCAGTTTCATGTGAGGACACGTGAAAAATGTTGTCAGGCATCATTGAGTCATTTCCAACTCACAGCAATCCTATGCATGAGAGAATGAAACACTGCCTGGTTCTGCATCATGTTCACAATCATTTTTATACTTAAGCCCATTGTTGCAGCCACTGTGTCAGTCCATCTTGTCAAGGGTCTTCGTCTTTTTCACTGAACCTCTACTTTACCAAGCACGATGTCCTTCTCCAGGGATTGATACCTCCAGACAATATGTCTGAAGTATGTGACATGCAGTCTCACCATCTTTGCTTCCAAGGAGCATTCTAATTGTACTTCTTCCAGAACAGATCTGTTTGTTCTTCGGCAGTCCATAATACACTCAATATTGTTCTCCAAACACCACAATTCAAAGGCATCAATTCTTCTATCTTTGTTATTCATTGCCCAGCTTTTTGCATGCATGTGACATGATTGAAAATACCATGGCTTAGGTCATGCACACCTTAGTTTTCAAGGTAACATCTTTACTTTTCAACATTTTAAACATTTTAAAGAGGTCCTTTGCAGATTTTCCCAGTGCAATGCATCTTTTGATTTCTTGACTGCTGCTTCCTTGGTCATTGATTGTGGAACCAATTAAAATGAAATCCTTGACAATCTCAAACCTTTCTCCATTTATCATGATGTTGCTTACTGATCCAGTTGTTAGGACTTTTGTTTTCTTGATGTTAAGGTGCCTTCCATACTGAAGATCTTGCTCTTTGATCTTCATCGGTAAGTGTTTCGAATCATCTTTACTTCCAGGAAGCAGGGTTGTGTCTTCTGCATAACACAGATTGTTAACGAGTCGTCCTCCAATCCTGATGCCTCATTCTACTTCATACAGTCCAGCTTCACAGATTATTTACTCAGTATACAGATAAAAAGGTATCGTGAAAGGATACAATTCTGACTCACACCTTTCTTGACTTTAAACCATGCAGTGTGCCCTTCTGTTTGCACGACTGCCTCTTGGTCTGTATACAGTTTCCTTATAAGCACAATTAAGTGTTCTGGAATTGCCATTCTCCACAATGTCATCCATAATTTGTACAATCCACACAGTTCAATGCCTCTGCAAAGTCAATGAAACACAGATAAACATCTTTCTGGTATTTCCCACTGTTAGATAAGATTCACTGAACATGAGCAATGATATCCCTGGTTCTACATCCTCTTCTGAATCTGCCTTGAATTTCTGGCAGTTCTTTATCAAATACTTGTGGTGGTCAGGATTATGCCAGCTCTCATCTCTCAGCCTTCTACCACCTACTGCTGGTCTGCTCAGGAAGCCAGCAGCTCCTGCTCTCTTCTGGCATCTGGTTCCTGGAGTTCAACTAGCAGTGTGGTATTCATCAACCCTCACAGTTGGCACTTGAGAATTCTGTTCCCTGACCTGCTGATCCTAGGTTTGCCAGCCTCTGCAGCTCTGTCTCACTACCAGTTTGGGATCCGCTGACCTACACAACTGGCGATCTAGAACTCTGGTCTCTGACCTGCTGACTTTGTGTTCACCAGCTCCAATGGCCATGTGAGACTTGTGCCAGGACTTGGGATGTTCAGTTTCTGCAATTGTGTGAGCTGTTTCCTTATATATAAATCTTTCCTTGTACATATATGAGTTACCAGTTTTGCTTCCCTAGAAGAGCCAGCCTAAGGCAATACTGTTGCAGTTGCTTCTGAATGATCTTGAGCAAAGTTTTACTTGCATGTGGTATTAATGATACTGTTCAATAATTTCTGCATTCAGTTGGATAACCTGAGGGACATAAAAGTCCCTAAAAAAGAGGCAGGCAGATCTTACCATAAGTTACAAACTTTGAAAAAACAATTTGAGAGGGATACTAATAACATATTCACAAGTTGTCAAAGTGATGCATTTAGGATACATAAAGTATCCACAACCTTTTTATAGAGTAGTACCACTTTAAGGGAAATCTAGTGATGCAACGGTTAACAGCTATAGCTGCTAACCAAAAGTTCAGCCCTTCAAATCCATCAGTCACTTCTTGGAATTCCTATGGCGCAATTCTTCTCTGTCACTATGAGTTCAAATTGACAGCAATGGGTTTTATTTTGGGAGGGGGGGTGTTGACCACATCAAGAATCTTTGTAGGTCAAGATGGCTTAAGCACACGTCTCCCTATATCCCTCTGGAAACCAAGACCTCAACTGATAATCAAAAGGAGCCTTCTGATCACCTAATCAGCCCCAGGACATGGCACATGGCTGTTAATTTGGACTTGATACCACTGAGCGAAAAACCTCTTCTCTTTCGCTGACTCCCGCTCCTGACTAGCCCTAGCTCTCACAGACTGAAGGTAAACGCACCATTTTGACTTTTTTTTTCTCTGTCTTGGCCGGTGGGTGGAGCTGGGTCTTGCCTACCGACTAGACTCAGATGCACTGCTGGGGGCATAGCCAGGCAAAATTCCCATATTTTGAGAGCCAGGCTTAGGACTCTGTTAATCTAGCCACTTTGGACCTGTCTTTTTATCGCTGCCACAGTGGAGTTTGTACAGAATCGCACTGCTGCTGTGCAGGATGCCATGATGGATACGGAGATTTTAGCGTGACCTAATTCTTACTTAGCCTTGGAGCGAGTGCCTGCAAACAGGACAGCGTTTCTCTGACATAAAAACAGTAATTTACTCAGTGTTGCCTACGGTGAGGGCCCTGCAATAGAAGCAGAGGAATCACTACCTCTCACTACCTTTAGCCCCTCTATCTGCTGCCTGTATGGGGGGCACCATCTTGGATACAGTGGCCACAGCTGGACCTAATTCTTAGCTTGGGAGCCAGAGCCTGCCTACAGGAGAACACTTTTCCACCAGAAAAGCAGTACTTTACACAGTGTCACCTAAAGCTGGGCCCTGTCATCAGAGGCCAACAGGGCAGTAAAGTTGCTGTATTTTGAACTAGTTTGTATCATCTGGGGTTGGATATAGAGGTGCTTATTTTGCCAGTTGGGAAGAGGGACCTCTACACCTGAAAACCTGACTGGCTTGGAAAGTGGTCAGATACCTTTTGCTTTACATTTTAAGACAGCCTAGAGAAACATCTGCAGTCCATCCTCCAGTATCTCTTCCAGCCTCTACTTATTCACATGGGACCCAAAAATCAACGGACACTTGTGACATACAAGAAATCACCCATGGCTTCAGAAGGCTCCCAAACAAAACAACCAAGGAATTTTCCAGATGAAGAAACTTTTATGAAAGCATCAGAAAGTGAATAAAAAATAATTATATACAGGGCCCTTCTAGACCTTATACAAAATGCAGCAGAATAAAAGGAAAAATTAAACAAGCTGTTCGATCTGATGGAACACCAGTACTCTGAAATCCAACAGATCATGAACATAATCAACGACATAGAAACTTCAATGCAAAGCCAAGAAAACAGAATGGAACAAATGGAAAAAAGAATTTCTGACTTGGAAGACAGAGCTACTGACGCCAGTATCTATGAGCAGAAATCAGAAAAAAGAAACAAGAAAAACAAAGAAGTATTAAGAAGCATGTGGGACTCTATCAAGAGGAACAACCTTCGATTAATTGGAGTCCCTGAACAGGGTGAGACATCTGAGAACGCAGAGAGTATTGTTGCTGAGCTGCTGACAGTAAACTTCCCAGAAATCATGAAGGAAGAGAATATAGACATCTCAGATGCATATCGTATGGCACCCAATATAGATCTCAAAAGAAAGACTCTGAAACATACTATAATCAAGCTAACAAAATGAAACATAAGCAGCAACTCTTAAAGGCAGCAAGACTTAAAGCAAAGCTAACATTCAGAGGGAAACTCTGTAGGCTCTCGTCAGATTTCTCAGCAGAAACCATGCTGGCATGGAGACAGTGACATGACACATTCAAAGCCTTGAAGCAGAAGAACTTCCAACCAAGAATTATATATCCTGCAAAACTATCTTTCAAATATAAAAATGAAATTAAGACATACCCAGATAAACAGAAACTCAGAGACTTTGTGAAAACCAAACCAAAACTACAAGAAATACTGAAAGAAGTTCTTGGCTTTGGCTTAGAAGAACAAAACCACTAACTTTATATTTTAGAAAGACACACGACTCAATACTCTACTCAGTTAGGGAAGGCTCCAAAGTCTATTACAGCTTTAATACTGAAAGAAGGAATCCCGTGATCATCATGAAAACCATGGTGCCATCGTGTTAAAAACAGGGATGTACTACAGTCGTTATAGAGGAAGATGACAACACTGCTAGTTATTAAAATTGGGTTTATATATAGTTTATTAAGGGGGATCACAGGGGCAGCTGTAAAGCACAACAAAGATGTATCATATCATTTCAAGAAAGGTAACACAGGAGTCTCAACAACCACAAAAACCAGCTCTGGAAAAGGTGAAAAATCAACTTACAAAAAAGAACGTCCCAGAACAGACTAATAAGAACAACAGAGAAAACATCAACATAAAAATAAACACATCAATGGCAGCACTGAACACATACCTATCAATAATTACATTGAATGTGAATGGACTGAATGCTCCAGTAAAGAGACATCGAGTGACATCTTGGATCAAAAGACATGACCCATCCATATGTTGTCTAGAAGAAACTCACTTGAGACCTAAAGATAGGAACAAACTGAAAATTAAAGGATGGAAGAATATATATCAAGGAAACAATGAACAAAGAAGATCAGGTGTGGCAATTCTAATCTCAGACAAAATTTTAATGCAAAAATTGACCATCGTGGACAAAGATGGACACTATTTATTGCTGAAAGTTTCAGTACACAGGCAAGACTTAACTATATTAAATATTTGTGCACCTAATATCACAGCACCTAAGTACATTGAAGAAAGACTGACTACACTCAAAAAAGAGTTAGATGACTCCACAATAATAGTAGGAGGCTTCAACACTCCACTGTCAATATTGGACAGATCATCTAGTAAAAAGCTCAGTGAAAATACAGACCTCATTGCCACAATTAACCAACTAAACCTCATTGATATATACAGAAATTTCCACCCATCAGCAGACAACTACACCTTCTTCTCCAGCGCACATGGAACATCCTCCAGAATTGACCATGTGTTAGGACATAACGCAATTCTCAACAAAATCCATACCACTGAATTAATGCAAAGCACCTTCTCAGATCATAAAGCCACAAAAGTCAAAAGCAATAGCAGAAAAAACATAGATAGAAAGTGGAACTCTTGGAAACTGAACAACATCTTGCTCAAAAAAACATGGGTTATAGAAGAAATCAAGGATGAAATAAAGAAATTCATAGATTTCAATGAGAATGAAAACACTTTCTACCAGAATCTATGGGATACAGCCAAAGCAGTGCTCAGAGTTCTGTTTATCTCCGTACATACACACATCTGGAAGGAAGAAAGAAACCAAATCAAGGAACTAATCCTACAGCTTGAATAAGCAGAGAGAGAACAACAGAGGAACCCCTCAGTCACCAGAAGAAAACAGATCATAAAGATTAGAGCACAGCTAAATGAATTAGAGAATAGAAAAACAATTGAAAATATTGAAAAGACCAATAGCTGTTTTTTTGAAAAGATCAACAAAACTGACAAACCACTGGCTAAACTTACTAAGGAAAAGCAGGAAATGAAACAAATAACCCAAATTAGAAATGAGAGGGGAGTGGTCACAACAGATCCAACAGAAATCAAAAATATCTAACAGAATACTTTGAAAACCTAGAGGAAACGGACAAATTCCTTGACTCATACCACCTACCCAAATTATAACAACATGAAGCAGAACAACTTAATAAACCTATCACAAAGGAAGAGATTGAAAATGTCATCAAAACACTACCAACCAAAAACAGCCCAGGCCCAGATGGCTTCACTGCAGAATTCTACCAAGCTTTTAGAGAAGAGTTATCGCCAATAGTACAGAGACTACTTCACAGTATAGAAACGGATGGAGTACTCCCAAACTCATTCTGTGAAGCCAGCATAACCCTGATACCAAAGCCAGGGAAAGATCCAACAAAGAAGGAGAACTACAGACTGATATCACTCATGAATCTAGATGCAAAAATCTTCAACAAAATACTTGCCAATAGAATACAACAACATATCCAAAAAATAATCCATCCTGACCAAGTTGGATTCATACCAGGGATGCAAGGCTGGTTCAACATCAGAAAAACAATTAATGTGATTAATGACATAAATAATACAAAAGACAACAATCACATGATTTTGTCCATTAATGCAGAAAAGGCATTTGATAAAGTCCAACACCCATTCATGCTAAAAACTCTTAGCAAAACAGGCATAGATGGAAAATTCTTCAATACAATAAGGGCCATTTATACAAAGCCAACTGCCTACATCATCCCAGATGGAAAGAGACAGAAAGATTTTCCCTTGAGAACAGGAACTAGACAAGGATGCCCACTCTCACCTCTCCTATTCAACATTGTACTAGAAGTTCTAGCCAGAGCAATTAGACAAAACCAAGAAATAAAGGGCATCTGTATCGGCAAAGAAGAAGTCAAAATCTCCCTGTTTGCAAATGATATGATTGTATATGCAGAGAATCCCAAGAAATCTATAAGTAAAATACTCAAACTGATAGAAGAGTTCAGCAAAGTCTCAGGATACAAGATAAACATAAGTAAATCAGTTGGATTCCTTTATACCAACAACGAGATTGTTAAGGAAGAAATTATCAAATCATTACCATTTACTATAGCCCCTAAGAAGATGAAGTACCTAGGAATTAATCTAACCAGAGAAATAACAGACCTTTACAAAGAGAACTACAAGCCCTTATACAAGAAACTGAGAGAGACTTAGATAAATGGAAAAACCTACCCTGCTCATGGATAGGAAGACTTACCATTGTGAAAATGTCTATTTTACCCAAAGCAATCTACTTATATAATGCAATCCCAATACAAGTTCCAGCATCATTTTTTTAATGAGATGGAGAAACAAATCACCAATTTTGTTTGGAAAGGGAAGAAGCTCCGGATAAGTAAGGTACCACTAAAGAAGACGAACACACTGACCTTAGAACATTACCTGACCTTAGAACATACTACACTGCCACAGTGGTCAAAACAGCCTGGTACTGGTATAAGAAGAACAGACAGAGAAATCAATGGAAAAGAATTGAGACCCCAGAGATGACACCATCTGCCTATGAACAGTTGATATTTGACAAAGGCCCTAAGACATTAAACTTGCTTAAAAACAGTATCTTCAACAAATGGTGCTGGCAAAATTGGATATCTATCTGCAACACACTGAAACAAGATCCATATCTTATATCTTATATAAAAATCAACTTCAACTGGATAAAAAACCAAAATATCAAATCTAAGATGATAAAGCTCATCCAAGAAAAGGTAGGAACAACAATGGAAGTTTTAATACACAATGTGGACACACTTCAAGTCTGTCAAACAACCCACAATCAACAGAAGAGAAAATAGATAAGCCAGCCTGGGGACTATTAAGAATCAAACAGTTTTGCTCATCCAAAGACTATAAACAGAATTGAAAGGCCACCTACAGAATGAGAAAAAATATTTGGCAACTCTATGTCAGACCAACGCTTGATCTCCATAATCTATAAGATACTACAAAATATCAATAAGAAGAAGATAAATCATCCAATTAAGTGTTGGGCAAAGGAGATGGGCAGACATTTCACTAAAGAGGAGATCCAGGCAACCAAAAAACACATGAGGATATGTTCACGATCTTTAGTCAATAAAGAAATTCAAATCAAGACTACAATGAGATACCATCTGACCCCAACAAGGTTGGCCATGATCCAAAAAACACAAAACAACAAATGCTGGAGAGGCTGTGGAGAAACTGGAACTCTCCTACACTGTTGCTGAGGTTGCAAAATGGTCCAGCCTCTTTGTAAAGCAATCTGGCGCTTCCTTAAAAAAATGGATATAGATATACCATTTGACCCAATAATTCCACTACTTGGAATACATCCTACAGAATCAAGGCCTTTCACACCAATGGACACATGCACAAAAATGTTTACCACAGCACAGTCCACAATAGCAAAAAGATGGAGTCAACCCAGGTGCCCAACAATTGAAGAAAGGATAGGTAAACTATGGTATATATACTCAATGGAGCACTACACAATGATAAAGAATAAAGATGATTCCAGGAAACATCTCATAACCTGGTTTCAACTGGAAGACATTATGTTGAGTGAAAGTAGTCAGCAATAAAAGGACAAATATTGTATGATACCTCTACAGCAAGATCTCAAAAACAGACTTATGTATAGAAGAAAAGACTCTTTGACAGCTGCAAGGGAGAGGAGGAAGAGAGGGCAAGGGGGGATGGTTTAGATTAGCTAGTTGCTAGAAATCTGGTTGGGTGAAATCGGTGATAGCACACATTAGAAACAAGAACAATATTAAGTCGACTTCAGCATAACTTGAATACTCCTTCCATCTTAACCGAATATTGCAAGGACAGAGTAGCTGGGGTAGGAGGCAGGGGACCATGCTCTTAGGCGAAATCAAGGCCAACTGGCACAACTAGCATTTTGCTAAGAGGGCTCTCTTCACCCCACACTGGTGAGTGGTGTCTGGGGTCTTAAAAGCTGCCAAGCTGCCATCCGAGGGCACAGCAAATGGTCCCAACTCAGCAGGAACGGATGCTCACCGAGGACCAAAATGACATGGAGTAAAGACAACCCAGAAGATAGAGAGACCCACATGAGTGGGTGCCTACATCGACTTGGGACTGGAAGAACTGGATGGTGCCCGGCCACCACCAGTGATAGCTGCCATGGAGCTCACAGAGTTGAGTCTCACTGGCAACACAAGAATAAAAAGGGGTGCATCCTGAGATCTCCACTGAAAGACTTCAGTTGATAGCCCAGCAGTTTTGGGGTTCCCCTGAGAGCATGGCCCCTGGCCCTGATGCTGCCCTTTCCCGTAAATCATAACAAGGGCCCACTCTTTGGACACGAATGGATTGGACTTGGCAATGCAGAGTGACCATATATTGGATGCACTTTATCGCTCTATGCATCTATAGGATATCATCCTGCTGACCTCTGGCTAGAGGAAGGAGAATGGGTAGAGAGGAAGGGAAAGGAGACTGTAAGGAGGAAGAGACATGTATGAAGCAGAGACGAATAGTGTGCTGTCACCAGGCAGGGACAGCAGTGGAAGCTGCATATAGGTGGGCACGTAAATTTATATGGGAATGTACATTTTCACTCAGTCATATTAAATAAAAAATAATAATAATAAAGAATCTTTGTATTATTTGAGATTTATAACTTCCAGAATATCTGTTGATTTTGAAGCAGCTGGTCTTCTCATTAAGAACAGCCTATAATTTGGAAACCCAAATGGCGCTATAAGCAGGAGCTCCATATTGTCACTCCAGCAAAGATCTGAAAAGCTAAGTAAAATAGATACAAACATCAATCCTGGAACTTTAGGCATCCAATGAAGGAGTAAAGTAGTCAATTAAACAGCAAATGAAAGAAGAAACTGATAGAGAAAATAGAATTAGGAGAGCTATACAACGGAGGTCCTGTCCCAGCTAACATTGATGTCACCGTTTCACCACTTTGAATCACAGCCTCCAAGGACTCCAGGCAGGGAATATGGGAAAGCAACTTCACAGAGGCCCCAACAAGAGACAGAGTACCCACTAAACAGAGATATACAATTTCCTAGCCCCACCCTTCTACCCTGTACACTGCCTCCGCAGCTCTCAAATGGGCTAGTAATTTGGCTCCAGCTCACTGCAGCCCTGAGTCTGCCCTGCTTCCCATGGCAGTCTCCCCCAGCATCATGTTTGTTTGTTTTTTTATTTATTTTGTTTGTTTCTCCTTTCTCTCATCTGATTCCTTTTCTTTCTTCCATCCTCCTAGTCATGGGTGCTTTACCTGCCCCTTCCAAACAGGCTGTTCTGTTCTGCACTGCTTGGCTAGAGAACTGAGAGTATGTGGCTTCTTTCGGTCCATCCTGCCCTTACTACCTGGCTCTCTTAGCACCACAATTTTTAATTGCTTTATTTCTTCTCTCTCTCTCCCTTTCTTTCTTTTCTTTACCCCAACCACCTACCCCTATGCAACGTCCCCTCCTATCCTCAATAGGCCATGGCACATCACTTGACTAGAAAGTAACCAGGGCACAGCCTCCCTAGGTCTGTGCCACCTGCCACAGGCTGCCTCTCTATCACCATTATTTCATTTTTGTTTCTTCTCTTTTTCTTTTCCTTCCTCTCATTTCTGCTACCCACCTAACCCTCTTCACCACCCCATCCATTCCCAACAAGCCATGCTGCACTGTTTGGCTGGAGAGCCACCAGCACAGAGTCTCCCTGGGTCTGTGCCACCATCTCCAACTGGTTCTCTCAGAATTGTATATTTTTTCTTTTTTGTTTCCTCTCTTGCCCTTCTTTCCTTTCACTCACATACCTAGTGCCATGCAAAACTCCCACCCCTTCATGACAGGCCATACCACAGTATTCGGTAGAGACTCACCATAACACATTCTCACAAGGTCCATGCCACCCTACCAACCAACCAGCTTCCACAGTGCCATTCTTTGATTTTTTTTGTTTGTTTCTTCTCTCTCTCTCTCTTCCTTTCCTTTCTCCCACCCTACTAGCCCTGTGCACCATTCTTGCCCCTAAATACTGGGTCACACCACACTGCTAAGCTAGAGAGCCACTGACACGATCCCTGCCTGGGCCTGTTCTGTGCCCACAGGCTGGCTCTCTCAGCATTTTGTTGTTATCTTTCCATTTCTCCCTTTTCCTTTGCCCTCCTATCAAGGCCCTTTGCTTCCTGTGCCCCATTCAGAGAGGTCATGCAGAACTACCCAGCGACTAAGGCATCAGCTCACTGCCACCTGAGTTCTGCCTCTTGACAATAGCTGGTTCCCTCAGCATAATATTTTGTTTGCTTTTTGGTGTTTTCATTTTTTGTGGCATTTTTCTACTGTTTATTTTCTCTCTCCCTTCATTTTCTTCCTTGTGCCACCTAGCCCCTCTGTGCCACACCCATCAATTCTCAGCAGGCTACACCATACTGTTCCACTAGAGAATAACTGGCACATAGCCTCTCTAAGTCAGCCCTGCCCCATCTACTAACTCCCTTCTTTATTGTCCTTTCTCAATTTTATTTTCACATATCAAGATGCTGTGATGCCTCCACCTCTTCTGCAGTACCGTATTTATTTTTTATTTTTGTTTTGTTTCTTTTCCTTCTTTCCCTTCTTTTCTTTACTGCCAAACTCCTACCATGCTTCTATTTTACTTACATTTTTTCTTCATTATCCTTTTGCCTCTATTTTTCTCTCTCTTTTTCTCTCCTATTTAGCTCTGTACGTCACATCTTCTCCCTTCCCTCCAACCTAAGTTCACCATGTACTGAACATTACATCCCTGAGTGACACTGGCATGGATCCCTGGGACCTCAAATCCTTCCCCATGCTGCCCCCTGACCCTGGTTCATGCTACAAATGGCCCAATCCTGTCACCCCACCCCCACTGGACCTTCCCTGATACACCATAGGTCAGCAAATGGCCCTGCCCACCTGGACAAGGTGATGAGAAGTATGGTGCCCACAAATGAGTAAGCAAAAACACCCCAAGACCTTCCACCCAGCCATAAAAAAAAGGTAGGAGACAACAAACAAACCTACAATCAATAAATGAAAAAAAAAATCCTCAATGTCCAAAAGACAGCAAAAAATACAAAAACTTACAAACATTAGAATACAACGGCTCCAGTAGATGATCAAAATAAAACATTACATGACCTTCTGGAAGATGAAAAGGCACTGGAACTACTTGATAAAGTATTCAAACACCTAATATTTGGGGGTCTCCAAGACATTAGAAAAGAGATGAAGAAAAACACAGACAAAACAAAGGAAAAAAATAGACAAAATCATGAAAAATACAAACAAAATCTAGGAAAACACAAAGAAAGCAATTGAAGAATTTTGAAAAATAATACAGGAACAAAATGTTAAAATAAATAATTTGAAATCACAGCAATTATAAATCCAAAAGATAAACAACAAGATTACAGAAATGGACAATGCAACAGAAGATTTTAGGAACAAATTTCAAACAATGAAAGACAGAATCAGTGAAGCTGAAGACAAATCCCCAGGCATTGCTTTGTTTAAAGAAAAATCAGAAAAAAATGAAGAAAACCTGAGAACTATTTAATAAAACCAAGAGCAAAACTTTGCACTAACAAGAGAAATTCTGCACAGGAAGGGGGAGGACCAAAGAAAATGCCAGCACCTCCCCCAAAACAGACATTACAAAATGACAGCAATAAGCACACACTCATCAATAATGACACTACATAAATGGCTTAAATATACCACTAAAAGACAGAAAGTGACAGAATAAATTTAGGGTGGGGGAACAGACTCTATCAATATGATATCTTCAAGAGACTCACCCTAGAAACAAAAGTATAAATTTATTAATAATGAAAGGATGGAAAGAATATATCATGCAAATAGCTACCAAAAAGAGCAAGAGTAGTGATACTAATCTCACATAACATACACTTTAAAACAAAATCTACCATAGAAGACAAGAAAGGACATTATATAGTGGTTAAAGAGACAATCTACCATGAGAACATAACTGTAATAAATACTTATGCACCCAATGACAGGGTTACAAAATACATAAAACAAACTCTAATAGCACTGAAAAGAGAAATTTACAGTTCCACAATAATAGCAGGAGACTTCAACACATCACTCTTGGTAAAGGACAGAACATCTACAAAGAAACTCAACAAAGATATAGAACACTGAAAGACCTAAATCAACCAACTTCACCTCACAGATATACATTTAAAACAAACAAACAGTTCCACCCAACTACAGCAAAGTATACATTGTTTTTAACACACATGGAACATTCCAGAATAGACCTTATCACAGACTACAAAATAACCCCAACAAAATTCCAAACAATGAAATAATTCAAAACATTTTCTCTGAACACAATGCCATTAAAGTAGACCTGATAATTGGAAAAGCAAGGAAAAAAAAAATCAGGTACATGGAATCTGAATACCTTTTTTAAAAACCATTGAGTAACAGAAGAAATCAAAGACAGAATCAAGCAGTTCCTAGAATCAAATGAAAAGGAAAACACATCATATCAAAACATTTGGAACACAGCTTAGGCAGTGCTCAGAGGTCAATTTATGGCAATAAATGCACACATAAAAAAAGAATGATGAGATGAAATGAGAATGTCGGCTATAAAATTCAAACAAATCCAAAGAGAACAGTAAAAAAAGCCCATAGCCACAAGAAGAAGAGAAATAATAAAAATCAGAGCAGAAATAAATGAAACAGAGAACAGAAAAACAAAAGCAAAATCAACAAAACCAAAAGTTGTTTCTTTGAAAGGATCACCAAACTATTGGTCAAGCTAACAAAAGAAAAACACAAGAGGTAGCAAATAACCCAAGTAAGAAGTGAAATGGGGGCATTACAACAGACCCAATTGAAATAAAATTAAAAAGAGTACTATGAAAAACTGTACTCCAACAAATTTGAAAACAGAGAGGAAATGAACACATTTTTAGAAACATAGTACCTACCTGAACTACTATTAATTGAAGTAAAAATAATAATAATAATAAAATGTCTGATTAGGTCCATAATAAGAAAACAGACTGAAAAAGTAATTTAAAAAAACAAAAAACTCCCAACCAAGAAAGAATCTGTCAAGATTGCTTCTCTGGAAAATTCTACCAAACATTCAGAGATGAGCTTATACCACTACTACTCACACTATTTCAGAACATTGTAAAGAGGAGGATACCTCCAAATTCATTCTATGAAGCAAGCATAATCCTGACAAAAAACAAAACCAGGTAAAGACATAACAAAAAAAAAATCACAGACCAATATCTCTCCTGAATATAGACACAAAAATTCTCAACAAAATTCTAGCCAACATAATTAAGCATCATATTAAAAGAAAATGAAAAACAAAAAACATCACAACCAAGTAGGATTCATAATGGGAATGCAAGGATGGTTTAATATTAGAAAATCACTCAGTGTAACCCACACCACATTAATAAAAGAGTCATGTGATCCAACTCGACGGCACTTGGCTTAGCTGGTGATCATCTCAGTCAACAACCAATCTCAATCCAGTGCCGCCTAAGTAAAGTGCTACAGAAGAAGCAAAATAATGCAGGTGGGCTTACACTGCTTGATCTGAAATATTGCTATACAGTGACAATAGTCAAAACAGCTTAGTACTGGTACGATGACAGACACATTCTTCAACAGAACGGAATTGAGAACTTAGATGTATGTCCATCCATATACAGTCCCCTCATCTTCTAACGCTCCAAATTCCCTCAAATGGAGAACAGGTTTTATTTTGGTGTTTTGTTTTTTAACAGCTGGTGCTGGCAAAACTGAATGTCCATCTCCAAAAAGTGAAACAGGACCCGTACCTTACATCATACACAAAAACTAATTCAAAATGGATCAAAGACTTAAACATAAAACCTGAAATTAAAACGATTTAGGAAAAAAAATAGGATCAATACTACAAGCCCTAATACACAGTCCTAACAGGATTCAAGCCACAACTAAAAACAACAGATAACAGATCATAAGTTCGACAGCTAGAATCTTCTAAAAGTTAAACACACATTAATCAAAAGCCTTCACCAAAAAAAGTTAAAAGAGGACCTACAGACTAGGAAGAAAGAAATCGGCTATAACAGATCAGATCAAAGTGGAATCTCTAAAATTTACAGGAAAATCCAACATCTCTACAAAAACAAGGTAATTAAATCAAAAATGGGCAAAGGATATGAACAGACTCTATCTAAGAAGAGATTCAGTGGCTAACAGACACATGAGGAAACGCTTGTGATCACTAGCCATTCGCCAAGTGCCGTCGAGTCGGATCCGACTCATGGCGTAGAGAAATGCAAATCAAAATTATAGCAAGATACCATCTAAGCCTAACATTACTGGCATGAATCAAAATAGAACATAACAAATGTTGGAGAGGCTGAAGTGAGATTGGAACTCTTGGATACTACTGGTCGGAATGTAAAATGGTACAGTTTTGGAAAATGGTTTGACAACTTAATAACTAGAAATAGAAATACAATAAAATCTAGAAATCTTAATCTTAGGAATATATCCCAGAGAAATAAGAGCTGTCACATGGATATTATTTATTGCAGCATAATTCACAACAGTAAAAAGATGGAAGACATCTAAGTGTTTGTTGTAGTCAGTTAGTGCTCCTCTAACAGAAATACCACAAAGTGGATGGTTTGTTTACTCTTAGTCAGTCCAGTAGGTTACAAGACCAAATTCAGAGTGTTTGCTCCAGGGGAAGGGCTTTCCCTCTGTTGGGTCTGGTGGCAAGTCCTTGTGTTGCATCAGTCTTTGGTCAGGGACCATTTTGGCACAGGAACCTCAGGTCTGAAGGACATGCTCTACTTCTGGTGCTACTTCCTTGATGGTGTGAGGTTTCCAACTCTCTGCTTGCTTCTGTTTTATATCTTGTAGGATAAAAGGTAATGCAAGCTACACTCCAGCGAAACTTCCTTTACAGTGAAGCAGGGAGGTGACCTTAGGAAGGGATTTATAGTTCCACCCTAATCCTCTTTAACATACAGCATAGGAAAACAACAAAATCCAGGGCAATCACACAATATTGGTAATGACAACCCAGCCAAATTTCTATATATAATTTTTGGGGGACACAATTCAATCCGTGACAGTCCTCTTCAACAAATTAATGGATAAACAAACTACAGTACATACATTCAATGGAATACTACAAAACAATGAAGATCAATGATGAATCTGTGAAACACCTCACAACGTGGATGAATCTGTAGTGAGTGAAATAAATCAATCATCAAAGGACAAATAATTTTTGAGACCACTGTTATAAAATCTCATGAATAGGTTTACATACAGAAAGAAATAATGTTTGGTGGTTATGAAGGGGAGTCGGGGAGGAAAAAGAAACAACTAGACAATAGATGAGTGGTAACTTTGAAGAAGACAGTAAAACCGACTTGGGAATTGAGTACAACTTGACCAATGCAAGGTCGGGAAAGCTTCATAGACTCATCCAAACTCCCTAAGGGATGGAATTACTGGGCTCAATGCCGGCAACCACGGTCCCAAGGAACAACAGTTCCACTGGTATAACACAGTTTACAAAGAAAATGTTCTATGTCCAACTTTGGTGGTAGTCGCTGGGGCTTTAAAAGCTTATGAGCGGCGACATAAGATACACCAACTAGCCTCACCTTTTCTGGAGCAAAGGACAATGAAGAAAACCAAAGACACAAAGAACAATTAGTCCAAGAAACTAATGGACCACAAGTACTACAGCCTGCACCAGACCTAACCAGCACCACTACATGCCGCCCAGCTATCAGCACTGACTATGCTGACAGAGACCACGAAAGAGGGCCTGAGACAGTGCTGGAAAAAAAAGTAGAACCTAAATCTAATACATCAAAAAAAATAAAAAAAGGAACAGACTTAACTGGTCTGAGACTGAAGAAATCCTGAGAGTATGTATGGCCCCTGAATACTCTTTTAGCTCAGTAACAAAATCACTCCCGAGGTTCACCTTCAGGGAAAGATTAACCCACTGACATTGAGTTGATTCTGACTTTTCAGACAGGGTAATAAAACGAGACTAAATGGGTATACCTGACCAGGGGCAAGGACAGGAAGGCAGGAGCCGATAATGAATGGAAATCAGGATTCCAAGGTCAAGAGAGTGTTAACATGTCACAGGGTTAGCAGCCAATGACCCAAAACAATACGTATTAACTGTTTAACGAGAAACTAAGTTGGCCTGTAAGCCTTCATCTAAAGCACAACAGAAATATTTAAAAGTATACCTATTATTTCCATTTTTTCAGATGACACCAATATTTTTCTATTAATATGACAATTCTGTTTTTATTGGTAAATAACCCTTATAACATTTCAGGGATTTCATTTGATGCTTATTTTATACATTCAGCATTAGGAGGCTGCTTATGAAAACGCTTGAGTATCTATGATATACTTATGACTTCTCTTCATATTTTTGTAATGATGACGTTGAAAGATTTATTGGCTTAGAGTCATACATGCATTCCCAGTATGAACTATTTGATCATGTAGCATTATTTTAATGGACTGTTTATTTAGAAAATTTAAACCTGTATCTATACTTTATCTACACTATATCTATCTATACTACTATCTATCTATACTGTATCTATACTTATGACTTTTTGTACTACTATGTGCAGTGGTTATTAGTATCTATGTGAAATTAATTTCACTGAGGAGCTGTCACGAGCTGGTATACTTAAGATTGTTATTTTCTGTTCTTGAAATGTTAGTATCAGTTGAAAATTCATATAAGTGAGATAGTTTTTTAAATAGTTGATTTTTTATCATCGACGGCACTTGGCTAAATGCTTGTAAGTTTGTTTTGTTTTTCTGGTCAAGTGTCGTGTTTCTTCTCTATCAGTTGTGTGTACACACTTTAATCAGAATAGACAATTCCAGGTTACAGCAACAAAACACTCAATTTCAATGGCTTAACACAATAAAGCTTATGTACGGATCAGATCATTGTCTGATGAGTGTCAGTCATTCTCCACTTTATAGTTACACCATTGGGAACATGTATCCTCTAAAAGCACCACGGGAACCTTGGTGGGAGAGTGGTTAAGAGCTACAGCTATTAACCAAAAGGTCAGCAGTTCGAATCTACCATGTGTTCCTTGGAAAGTCTCCTCTGCCCTATAGGGTCGTTCTGCATTGGAATCGACTTGCCTTCAACAGGATTTTTAAAAGGATCATGAGTCAGAATTGACTTGATGGCAATGGATTTGCTTTTTGTTCATTTGTTTGGATTAAAAGCATCATAAGGAGCCCTGGTAGCACCACCAGTTAAACACTGGGCAGCTAACTGAAAGGTTCTTGGTTCAAACTCACTCAGCAACTCTGTAGAAGGAAGACCTGGTGCTCTCCCTTAAAGACTGCAGCCTAGAAAACCGTACAGGATAGCTGTACTGTGTTACATGGGGTCATTACGAGTTGCAAGTTGACTTGATGGCCCACAACAACAAAGAAAAAGCATCATAAGAATGGACTGGAGGAAGGAACGACATATTTTTAGAGGCCAGGCCCTGAGAGTGACTTCTATTATTGTGTTCTCATTCCTTTGGCTAAATCTCAGTTCTGTGATCCCAAATTAATAGAATGGAGGCCTTGCCTATGAAGAGGAAATAATGAGAAAACAAAATAGTATCTGTCTTCCGTAAAGCCCATTGTCACTGAGTCCATTTCAGCTCACAGTAGTTTATAACTTGCTAGGAAATCATCTAGTTTCTCTAGATTTTCAAATCTATCACCATGAGTTGGATCCGACTCGACGGCACTTGGCTTGGCTGGCTATGTAAATTGTACGTAATGTTTTCTTTAATCATTTTAAACATATCCCTATCTCTCTCTGATTATTGTGTCTTCTATGTCATTCTTAATTTTGTGTAATTTATGTTATCTCTTTCATCCTAAATAATCCAAATTTTTAAAAATTTTATCATTTTTAGTTTTCAGTTAGTATAAAAAAATCAGTTACAAAATATATTTCACAAAAACATTTTTTTAAAAAAAAAACAGGCTTTTAAGTATACTCTTTCTATTGATTTCACAAGTATTTATCAAGTGCTAACTCTAACTAAATGAGTCCAATGTGGCAATAAACAAAACCAAGTCCTTGTTCCCCGGTAGCTTGTGACCCTGCTTCCTTTCAGTCTCTTTTGTTGTTCTTCCCATACTACAGATTGGACACTTATTTTGGTTATATTTAATCTTTCTTTTTCTTTTTAATAAAAATCTTCTAAGGCTATAAAATCTCTGCCAGTTTTACCTGTGTTCTTCAGGTCTTGGTATTAAGGGCTCTCGGTTTCTTGTCTCCTGAGATCATTTTTTACTTCGGTTTGGATTTCTTTGAATTAAGATTTAAAAAGAAAACCAGCCCATTCCCATTTTCAAGGAGTTAATTTTGTTGGTGATTTTTCTTTTCTTTTTTTTTATATTTCCTATTACGTTGAAATATCAAAAATGCAGTCTATAAAATCTCTACTCTTTAGAATTTATTAAATTTTTCTTTGTGGCCAAGAACATGGTTGATTTTCACAAAAGTTCCAGGAATCTATGAAGAGCGTCTATGTTTTCTGATATATGAGAAGATATAGTTTTATAAACATAGTTGATTACTAAAGTCTTCATCATTATTTGATTTCTCAAATTCTCAAAAAAGTATATTGTTTTTCCACTATTTCTTTAATGATCTAGATGTCCTATAGAAACTTTATGTGTTTGATGGTTATGTTGTTTTGCATATAATGTCTTACTTATAACTTAAGAAATTTTCCTGTCTCCTTCTTTAAGGGAGGTTGACTATATCTCTGACCATTATAGAACATGCCTGTCAGTTCTGTCTGGAAACCCTGGTAGTACAGTAGTTAAGTGCTAAAGCTCAGCAGTTCAAATCCCCCAGATGTTCCTTGGAAATTCTGTGGAGCAGCTCTACTGTTTATAGGGTCACTACGAGTCAGAATCGGCTCGACAGCACTGGGTTTTATGTAGTCTCCACTCACTCACAGTGGAAATCAGCTTGCACTTTTAGAGCAAGAGCTAATACACCCCTTCCAGCTGCACTAGAACACGCAGGACACATAGTGGGGAAAAGGGCTGGGATATAGCTGAGGAAGAGGGACTGCAGTCCCAGGAACCGTGTCCTTCAGTGAGTTGTGTGCTTACCGGAGGAGCTCATCTACCGAGTCTGATTTAATTGGTCTAGGCTGGGGTCCAGTCATGGATATCTTTTTAAAAACTTCCACAAGTGATTTATGTGTGATTGGGATTTAGAACCTCTGAAGAAGAGTTTTGTGGACCAAAGTAAAGCTCTGGAATTCGTATGCTGAGTAAACAAACAAAAAAGCACCGGAAGGTCCTGAGCAAAGAAGAAATAAATGCCATGTTGGCACAAGTTCTGCAAGACAAAGATGATCTAGTAATGAGAGAACAGGCATGTAATTGCTGGGGAGGGTTTTAGTTTAGGGAAAGTAGTGGCAAATTCTTGATTAAAGGCACAGTACATTAGGTAGACTTCAGGCTGGTAGTGGTTGTGTAGGTGAGAACTCCCGAAGACAGAACTACAGCATGGGAAGAAGATGAGGCATTCTAAAACCCTAAACTACTGGAAAAAGAACAAAGGAAAGTAGTTATGCAGTTACACAGCTGTTCAAGGCTACCTAATAGTGTTTTGAGGAGATAATGTCAGATCCCTATCATGCATGAAAAGGAAAGCAGGACTAGAATGTTTTCCCATTGGCCTGCAGAGTTCACTCTAAGTTTGTCTTAACTACTAGGATTCTATGTGAGTAATACTCTCAGCAGTATTTAAAAAAATCTCAAGAATCAAACTCATTGTCATCAAGTTGACTCTGAGTCTTAGAGACGCTATAGGATTTCTAAGGAGCAGCTGGTGGATTGGGATTGCTGATTTACTGGATAGCAGTTGCTTTCTCAACCACTGCACCACCAGGGCCCCGTGACAGCACCGTTGTATTGTTGTTAGGTGTTGTTGAGTCAGTTCTCACTCATAGTGATCCTACAGGACCAGGGAGAACTGCCCCACAGTTTCCAAGGAGTGCCTAGTGGACTTGAACCACCTTTTGGTTAACAGCCATAGCACTTAATCACTATGCCACCAGTTTCTTTGCTAGTATTAAGCATTGACAGTTCTACTCTGGCACTTGTATCTCTGTAAGGCAGAATCAAGTCAGTACCAATTGGTGTTAAATAGTAAACTCAAACAATTTTAGTCACCAGAACGAACTCATTTTAGTAAGCAAATCTGAAGTTCAACGCAGCTGAATGTTTCCAACTGTCGTTAAAGTTAGAACTTCTCACAAATTCTAGCCTAGGCATGTTTTCAGGCAGAGTTTGTAGTGGGTCATAGAGGCTTCTTCTGGTCCCCTGCCTTACTTCTCCTTTTCTTGTTTTGTTTTTTGCCACCAGCTGAGAGGTGGAACAGAGAAGATATAAGGGACAGGGAAGACCCTGCTGTCCAGCAGCAATGTGATCAGGCTGTGGTGCCCACGGGCATGGCAGATTTCCAATCCTTCCTCTGACAGGGTGATTTTCTGGACTCATGGAAGATACACCTTCTTGAATGTCTCCTTCTGCAGTCACCTTAATATAAGAAATGCCTCTAATCTTACAAGCTAAACACATTTCACTTTTTAGTCCCTGGAAATCTCCTAGACTCCCTTACAACCAGTGCTCTTAACCTGGATTTATCAGCTTCCTCTAGAGTGGCCAAAACCTAGTCTTATAAAAACACATTCATGGACTCCTGAATTCTGCCAATATCAAAAGTGTTTTTGTTCCTAACACAGCCCTACTCTCAACCCTCTTCTGCTCTGCCAGCTTGGACTGTTCTAGGTACAACTTCTTCCCCCATCCTCAGTGTCCTCAACTTCAGTAAATATGTGTCAAGTCTTCTCAGTGGTTACCCTGAAGTTCCTTTCTAGTTTTTAAGATGACCATGGAATGACAAGCCTACACACTCACCTCCTACAAGTTGTGATAAAGAACCCCAAGGTACTCCAACAACACTTTCCAAAAAATTCTCTCTCTCTCTACATCTTTAACTTCAATATATTTATGCCTTTGGGTGGATGAAGCAATTAAATAACCAGTTTTTGTAAGAGTGATCTTATACCTCCATTGAGTACATGAGGGCTTTTGGAAATCTTCAACTTTGTTGCTGGAGTCAGTGGGTGGTGCAAGTGGCTAACATGCTTGGCTGCTAACTGAAAGCTTGGAGACTCAAGTTCACCCAGAGGCACCTTGGAAGAAAGGCCTGGCAGTCTACTTCTCAAAAATCAGCCATTGATAACTTGCTGGAGCACAATTCTACTCGGACACACAAGAGGTCACCATGAGTGGGAATCAACTCAGCAGCTGATTATTCTGTTTGTCTTTGTTATGTCAGCCCAAACAGACAATTTAACATTCATTCTCTCTGCTAGAAATAGAATGCATCACTTTGCATTGTTTTGAAAAGATGGTTGATCCAGGTAATGTATTTTCAATAATGTTACTGTCATTATCTGCCTCTCCTCCCCATATCCATTAATACTTGTGGCTTAGTAAGATAACTAAAAACTTAGAAAAGCAACGTGAATGCTAATCATCTTCTTACAAAAGAACAAAAACAGAAATTCCTTTCCCTCTAGCTTGACAAATCACTCAAGAATTCTCCACTGTATAAGTAAGAACAAAATGTTGTGTTAGTAAATACAAACATAAAATATAATTAAATCTTGCTTAACTGGAACATTCTGAATGTGTCATTCTGCTAAATTGAATTTTCAGGTTAGGCAGCAGCCCCTTTCTGTTTCAATATTTGTTATTAAATACCTTCCTTAAATGTCTTAGTTGCTTTAGATTTCTTTTGAAATAAGGCAGCATATAAATTAAATCAAATTAAAATATATGTTCTTTTCCTGCCTTAACATGAGTTATAGAAAATGTAATTTAGTATTTGAGAATTGAAGGAAATGTTGGGTAATTCTTGAACCTCTGACCTTCCTTTTCTGACTTCTTCACACATGTCCAGGCTTGGGGATACCCATCTGAGAAGGAAACTGAAGCAAGAGACAAGAGAGCCATCATACTTGGGTGGTTACTATGAAATCAAATGCTTAATCTTAAGCCAAAGAGTGTGGAGAAGCCAACTTCAAACAGAGATCTGTGTTCTGCCCCGGCAGAATAATATACTGAAGTAGAACTTCTGGTATAATGGGACCTTAAGGACAGGGATAATGAATATCTTGAACAAATTAAATAACATCTGTTACTTGGAAGGGATCCCAAATACTTTGGTGTTATTTAACCAAAACACCAAAAAAGCATTGCTGTAACATCAATCCTGGCTCATCAACATCCTACATGACAGAATAGAACTGCCCGATAGGGTTTCCAAGGCTATAATCTTCATGGAAGCCACCATGACATCTTCCTACCACGAAGCAGCTGGTGAGTTTGAATCGTTGACTGTTTCATTAGCAACCTAGTGCTTTAACAACTGCACCACCAGGGCTCCTTCGGTGTTACCCAAGATCCCAGAATTTTTTTTATTATTATGATTGAATGAAAATGTACATTCCCATATAAATTTGCATGCCCATCTATATGCAGCTCCCACTGCTCTCCCTGCCCGGTGGCAGCACATTCTTCCCCTCTGCTTCTCTTATCCTCCTCACAATCTCCTATCCCCTCCTCTCCACTCACTCTCCTTCCTCCAGTAAAAGCTTAGCAGGATAACACCCTATAGATGCATAGAACCATAAAGTGTACACATGATATGGTCACTCTGTGTCACCAAGTCCAATTCATTCCTGTCTGAAGAGTTGACCTCCATTGTGATTTATGGACAGGGGCACCATCAGGGCCAGGGGCCATGCTCCCAGGGGAACCCCAAGACCCCTGAACCACCAACTGTGGTCTTTTAGTGGAGATCTCAGGTTGCATCCCTTTTCATTCTTGTGTTGCCAGTGAGACTCAACACTGTGAGCTCCATCACGGCTATCGCTGGTGGTGGCCAGGCATCATCTATTTCTTCCGGTCACAAGTCAATGTAGTCACCCACGCACACAGACCCCAGAACTTTTGTACAGTTTAGGGTATGAGTATGTGTGGTCAGGACAAGAGGCTCCAAAGTGACTAAGTTTAATAGGGTAGATGCTTGGTGTTATTGGTTGAATTGTGCCTTCCCTCGAAAAAAGATATTTTGAAGTCCTAACAATCTTACTTGTGAACATGACCTATTTGGAAATTGTTTTTTTTGTAGATGTAATCAAATTAAGATGAGGTATTAGGGTGGGCCTTAATCCGATATGAGTGATGTTCTTAAAAAAAACAGAAAAGACACACAGGCAAAATGTCACATGCTGATGAAGGCAGAAAATACAGTGATATGTCTACAAGCCTAGGAACAACAAGTATTGCAGGTAACACCAGAAACTAAGAGAAAGGCATAGACTAGATTCTCCCACAGAAGTGGCTTCTGTAGCCAAAGATGCAGATACCTTAATTTTGGACCAAAGATGCAGACACCTTGATTTTGGACTTTAGACTAGGGAACTATGACAAAAAAATTTCTGTTGTTTCAAGCTCCATTGCTTGTGGTAATTTGATCCAGCAGCTCTAAGAATCTAATACAGTTGGGGTCGGAATTACACCAATTTAGAAAACTATAATATTTGTTGCCCCCTGAATGTATGGGCTGATTCCTTTGATCAGTGTCTGTAAACTCCTTGAGCTCAAGATTCATGATTGCCTTTACCCACCACTAAATCCCCTAGCTCAGCGTCTGGTACTGTCATGGATTGAATTGTGTTCCCACAAAAATATGTGTAGCTATGTGGCTAGGCCATGATTCCCAGTATTTTGTGACTGTCCTCCACTTTGTGGTTTTCCTATGCCGTACGTTAAAGGATTAGGGTGGGATTATAAATCCCTTTATAAGATCACCTCCCTGCTCCACTGTAAAGGGATTTTCCCTGGAGTATGGCTTGCCCCACCCTTAATCCCTTCATCCTAGAAGACACAAAAAGAAAGAGAAGCAAGCAGGGAATTGGGAACCTCACACCATCAAGAAAGCAGCACCGGGAGAAGAGTGCGTCCTTCAGACTTGAGGTCCCTGCGCCAAGATGCTCCTTGAACAGAGACTGATGTAATACCGGACTTTCCTCCAGAGCCAACAAGGGGAAAGCCTGCCCCTGGAGTGGACACCCTGAATATGGACTTGTAGCCTACTGGACTGTGTAAGAATAAACTTCCCTTGGTTAAAGCCATCCCCTCTGTGGTAATTCTGTTAGAACAGCCCTAGGTGACTAAAACAGGTACCTGGGAGGTGCATGGGAAAGCGGAAACAAACAAAATCACCATTGAAACCTACTATCATATGGCTTTAAATAAGATACCTAATAACTTTATTTTTCTTATATATAAAATATTAAGTAGAATTTTTACTTTAGAAGGTTGTTATAGGGATCAAATGAAAAAACAAACAAAAACCGCATGGTTATTAGGCAGATCAGTCAATGGCCCTTCCTCCCAGTTCCTCTGTCATTTTCTTTGAGCTTTCAAGTGCTTGCCTCGTCTACAGCCCTCTAGTCTTCCACTGTAATAAAACATCACAAGTTCTTGCAAGCTGAATTTGTCTTTTTCTGGGTTTCCTCTAACCCACCGCCATCAAGTCTGTTCTGACCTCTAGTGACCCTAAAAGACAGAGTAGAACTTTCTCATATGGTTTTCAAGGAGTAGCTGGTGGATTCAAACTGCCGACTTTTTGGGTTATCAGCTGAGCTCCTATCCACCAGACCACTAAGGTTCCAGATTTACCCTAGAAATCCTGATTACTGCAAATAAGGTTCTGAGGTTTGCGCCCATTTCAAAGATGATATCTATGTGTGTGAATGACTAGACAGCTTGTCAGTAGTCTGTGATGTACTTCTAACTAGATCTTTCCTCAACCCCTGCAGGGGCACTTTTTAGTAGGTGGTAACTAAGCCAACTGGCTCATCTCTCCTGGAAATTTTCAGTACAAAGTACTGAAAAAAACCCAAACCTACGGCTGTTGAATCAGTTTCAACTCATAGCAGTTAATAATAAAGACAGAAATACACTCATGTATTTACTCAATAAATACTTTTCGTAGTTAATGTTCCAAATAGTCTTCTGGATGATAGAAACATGGCAGGCAAACAAAATTAACCAATCTCCTGCTCTCCCAATGCTTACATTTTTATGGGAAAGACAAACAGTAAACATGTACTATAATTAAATGATTTAAAGACACATTTTGTCATACTTTCAGATGTCTGAAAATTGAATTTATCTTGCAGTCACTGACATCCTATAACCACAATTGGCCAGGTAGCCGTCAAGAAGCAGTTTTCCTGTATGAAGTTAAATTATAGCTCTTTATAACTACAAATATGATAGAAGTATGTACATTGTTGGCCCTATACAGGTTGAGTTTAAATATGTTCTAAAATGTCTTCAAAAGATTGTACTTTCATGTGCCTTGAAAATAAAAGCTGTGGTGTATATGGCAAGGCTCAGAAATAGCAACAGGGCATAAATTTGATATTAGAGAGGTAAGTATTGTCATTTAAGGAATGACCACAATTTTATATTTCTTACCCAAGAAAGGCTATGTTTTATTTTACTAACAAGATATTGTGGAAAAACAAACATTGTTGACTGTGAGTTGATAAGTAAATAAGAATCTTAAACCCTAAGGATAATTTAGGTGTATCTTAACTGATTTATTTTGCTAATAGTTTCCTTTTTCTGTGTGAAGGATATATGACTTCTTAAAACTATGCCTAAGTCTAAAAGAGTTCTTTCAATAAACATAAAATAAAGTAAAAGTTCTAGTGATAAGACAGTGTGATGTCAGTTTTGTTTGCCAGCATTCTCTCTTCACTGGTACATAAAATAACAGCACGTTTCCACTGACAGTATCTCACAGCTGATGAAATTCAGTAACTATGTAGTGTCAGTGCTAAGTACCATGAAGAAAAATAATGCAAGTAAGAGTACAGAGACTAATGATCAGGTTATGTTATTTTTGCATGTCATGTTCATGGAAGGCCTTCCTACCAAGGTAACATTTGAGCAGAAATCAGAGACAAATAAAAAACTGAGTCTTACAGACAGGTATTTGGAGAAAGGCTTTTGCACATAGAAGCAACTGCAAAAGCAAATGTTCTGCACAGAGTATATGTGAAGCATTTGATGAATGGAAGAGTTTTCTTTGGCTGGAGCATAGTGAGCAACGGGGAGTGAAGTGACAGGAGATGAAGTGAGAGAGGTGGTGGGGGTAACATGTCATGGAAGATCTGTGCATCAGGAAGGACCTTAGATTGCATTGCAAGTATGGTGAAAAATCACTGAAAATTTTCAGCACTCTGAGTACTGTGAGGGGATAGAATAGGAAGGACCAGATTAGAATAGCAAAATAGTTCAGGGATACAGGATGCCAGCTTATTTTTGAATGGTCGTCATGCAGGGGATGAGAAATGCTTGAACTTTGGATACATTTTTGTCACAGGCTGGGTTCTCTAGAGAAGTAACACCAGCAAAGTGTATAAATAAACAGACATATATATATATGTGTGTGTATACATATAGAGAGACAGAGAGATCTATTAAGGAAACAGCTCATGTAGTTGTAGGGGCTGGAGTATCCTGAGTCTGTGGGTACCAGGCTAGACATTTCTACTGATTGATACAGTAGTAAGGACTGACAGACCCACAATCACAAGTCAGATACCAAGGGTTTCACTCACAAACTAGGAAGACAAAAGAATCACAACATCAGCTGGCAAGATGGCAGGTAAGCTACTAGCTCAAGTCCCAAGAACTGAAGTTCAGATGAACAGTTCAGACTGCAGGATCCAAAGTGACCAAATCCCGCAAGCCTTGACAGAAAGCTCACCTATACTGGATGAAGACTACATCTACAAAGAAACTCCCTTTCAAATGACTAGCTACTCACAGCAGAAGCCACCACGGAGGTGGTCACCTTATATCAAAACTCATCATGGGAGTGATCACATCATTATACAACTGCCAAACCACATCATAGCTGCCAAACCACTAAGGATCACAGCCTAAAGAGCTTATACAGTATTAACGATCATGGTCAAATTGGCACCTGTACACATGCTATGCCATATATAATTTCTGAATAAAGACACTTATAAAGTCACACTTACATGTAACATGATACAACGAACACATATACAACCAAAAGTGCACTAACCTTGTTTGCATCTTATATTTTGTGAGGAAAACAAAAATATTTGATACACACATACAGGGTAGAAATATTCATAACAATTACAGTCCTTATTTCTGCAACTGGTCATGTGGTCTTAACTAGTATTTAAAACTACATCCTGTCACCTCCCATTCTGTATTCTCTTTGCCTTCAGCAAGTACCTCAGCTGGCTGTGATTCTTTGCCTATTGGGATGACCCAAACTTTCATTGCTGAAGAGTCTGAGCCATTAGTAGACATGCCATAACTGGGTTGCTGTAGTTTTGCACTGACTTTAATTGCTGACTTTAATTCATGGTTGTATTAAGAGATGCCCTGAGGAATCTCTCACATTCCAGACATACTCTAACTCCATTATGTAATATCAATCTCATTTTCACTTGATAATCAAGATCAGTCACATCAGCCAGTATGGTAACTTCCTTCTTTCCCTGTTAATAAACAGACATAGGACCCTAAAGTGGTCAGGTGACATTCTTAACTTCCAGTTCAATGGAATCAGCAATATGTCTCCAGGTGAGAGCATTTCTTCCTTTGAAACAAAGACCTCTATGCCTGCAGAGCATCAAGTCCCAAGGACAGGAAGCAAAAATGTTTCCAGTGGGTCACTAAGGGGTAATGCTGAGTGGTGTCACTCCCTCTTCTGCCCCTTGTTTCCTGGACTCATGAATCCTGGCTATGGGAGAAATAGCACCATATATTGGAAGCTAGTTTACTACAAAAATAGCGCCCAGAGAAACATTGCCTCAGCCCTGCAAGGTATTGCCACCTCACTCGTACCATAATTGTATCTTTAGAAGGCCATTCCATTGCTTCATCATGCCAGCTGCCTCATGACAATGAGGAACATGGTAAAACAAATGAATTCCACAAGTGTGTGCTCGTTGCCACATATCATTTGCTGTACAGTGAGTCCCTTGATCCAAAGTGATATTGTGTAGGATACCATGATGGTAGATTAGGTATTCTGTAAGTACACAGATAGTGGTTTTGAAAGAAGCATTGTGTTCAGGGAAGGCAAATCCATGTCCAGAGTAAGTGTATATTCCAGTAAAGACAAATGCTGTCCTTTGCATGATGAAAGTGGTATGGTGTAATCAACTTGCCACTTACTGGTTTGCTGGCTGATCACCTTGAGGGATGCTGCTATATTAGGGACTAGGTGTTAGTCTCTACTACTGGGAGATTGAGCACCTCATAGTGGCTGCAGCCAGCTTTGCCCGGGTAAGTGGAAGTCTATGTTGCTGAGTGTATGCATAACTTCAGCCACTGCCACCATGGCCATTTTGTTCATAAGCCCACTGAGCAAGGAATGATAGGAGTGGCTACAGGAGGTGAATGACTGGTTTCTACAAAATATGTCATTCTTCCCTTTTGGTTGCTAAAATCCTCCTCTGCTCAAGTCACCCTTTGGTGAATATTCACATGAGACACAAATATCTTCACTTCTTTGGCCCATTCAGAGAGGTCTATCTACATACCTCTTCCTTACACCTCTTCGTCATCAATTTTCCAATCATGTTTTTTCCAAATCCAAGACAATCCAGACAATTCATTGGCCACGGCTCATAAGTCAATATATAACTGCACATCTGGCCATTTTTCCTCCCAAGAAAAGTGAACAACCAAGTACACTGCTTGAAATTCTGCCCACAGCACTGTCTTTCAGGAAGGTCCCCAAAAGCGGTTGTAGTGCTGTCATCATCCACTGTCAAATGATGCCTGTATACTGTGTAGAATCATCTTATGTAAACCAGGTATGAGTTTTTTCTTCCATTGATCATAAGGAACTCCTCATGAGGCCATAGGTGCAGGCCTGGAAGATGATGGTAGTATGACATAATCCACAAGTCAGAAAACAGCGCTTGTCTCACAGGCTGCAAAGATCGACAGATTCTAAGATCAGCAGGCAAGATAGCAGTCAAGCCTCTAGCTCAAGTCCCAAGACCTGGAGGTCCCATGAACAGGAGCCAGCTTCAGGATCCAGTATGAGCAAAAGCCCACAAGCCTAGCCAGAGAGTCCATCTATATTGGATACAGGTCACACTCCCAAGGGAACTCTCATTCAACTGACTGGCTAGTCACAGCAGAATCCATCACAGAGGTGAGAACATTATATCAAATCTGTTCAAAGAAGTGAGAGCATTACTGTACAACTGCCTAACTACATCATAACCACCAAACCACAGAAAACCATGGCCCAGCCATGTTGACACAAAATGAAACAACCACAATTTCGAAGGTAGAATCTATGGAATCACTGATGGATTGTAGATGAGTGAGAGAAAAATCATTCACTGGTGACTACAAGGTTTTTTGCCTGAAAACCTCATAACATGGAGGCACCCTTTATTAAAATAGATAAGACTATAGGAGAATCAGAGTTGGTGGTAAGGTGGGGTATGAGATTAATAAGATTAATAATTTTATTTTAGACCTGTTAAATTTAAGCATCAACAGGTGAGCATGCAATTCTAGGGAGGAACAGAGAGCCTTAGGCTATAGATACATACGTAGGAGTCAACAGATTCTGGATGATATCACCACAGGAATGTGTAGAGGAGACTGAAAGGGGGCAGGCAGTAATAAATTGGGGGAAAGGGAATCAGGAGGATTTGGAAACCAAGTGAAGAAAATGTTTTGAGCAAGTGAGACTGATGAACTGCATCAAGTGCTATTGTGAGGTCAAGTAAGATGAGACCTGAGAAGTGACCACTAGACTTAGTAAGAATTACGAACAGCACTAACAAGAACCATTACAGTGTAAAGATCAGCACACAAACAAAACAAAACAACCCAAACCCACTGCCTTCGAGTTGATTCCAACCCACAGAGACCCTACAGGTCAAAGTACAATGGCCCCATAGAGTTTCCAAGAGGGCACCTGGTGGATTTGAACTGCCAACCTTTTGGTTAGCAGATATAGCAATTAACCACTATGCCATCAGGATTTCCAAAGCAGAGGGTTGGTATAGGAGACTTTTTTCAGGGAGAAAGAGAAATGAGGTCAGATGCTAGAGGAAGATACAAAGTTAAGAGTTTTCTGTTCTTCATTTTTTAAAGGAGTGGAATTATTACAACATTTAGTTGTGGTTGATTATGATGGGAATTATCCAGAAGAGAAGAGAAACTGAAAAGAGGAAATTTCAGGAGTGAGTAAAGAGAGTTGAGATTCCATGAACAAATGGAGAACTTGGTTTCAGAGAGGAGCATGGACAGTTCAGTCACGTGGGAAAAGGCAGTGATTATGATCCAGATCCGGGGAGTACTAGGAACCAACTCTCCACAGGTGTCTCATGTTTTTATGCACCCTGCCAAGTGGCACTGACTCCCTCTGTTTCCAACTATCTTTTCAAGGTTGCTGTTATAACAAATAGTCTTGGAAGACAGAAATAGTATCTCCCTTTAGAACAGTCAGTAGGCATGTGATCACCCATTATAAAAGATACTTAAAAAGTTATAAAACAAATTTATGTAAAAGTGAAAATGTGATAAAGGGAAATACAAAAATACAGAAATAAATTTTAAAATAGATATCAAAGGTCCCTAGTTTCAAGGTTCCTCTCCAATAACGTAACAGATAGCATGTGTGGGCGACCACCTGCACCACCGCTGTAAGCTCTAGAGTAGGAGCAACCAAGAGTAATTATACTGATGCTCATTTTGCTTGATGTTCCATGAGTAATACAGTTCTTTTGTTTCTGATCCAGGAGTCTTATGTCTCCTGCCAGCACCGATGAAACCACTGCAGGCTAACTTGTTAGTTTACAAGTAGGGTAAAATCTCAGGCCATTCACAGTTTTTAATACATGCTGCTGTTTGTGTATGCTGTCTAGTTGATTTTGACTCATGGTGACCCCATGTGACAGAGTAGAACTGCTCAAAGGGCTTTCTAGGAAGTATTTTTTACAGAAACACACTGCCTCGTCTTTCTCCCACAAAGCTGCTGGTAGGTTCCAGTTACCAAATTTTCAGTTAGCAGTTGAGTTTTTAGCCATTGTGCCACCAGGGCTCTTTCTCTTAAAATAAACACTGGTGAATTTGGTTATGGAATAGTGCATAAATTGCCAACTAGTTGAAATATGAAGCAAAGTCATAGGCTAAAAATGAGAACGAGAAAGACATTTTGGAGGTTAAAGACAGGTGGTAAATTAGATATCTGGGAAAGTGAAGGTATCAGGGAAATGCAATAAAACACTGCTGAGTCACAGGAGTGAAAATACATTTTCCAGCATAAATACAAATTTATCACATAAAGTACCATCAGTTGGTATAGTAGTCATTCTTCATTTACCATATAAAGTACCATCAACTGGTATACTCATCATTCTTCATTTATCATACAAAGTGCCATCAACTGGTATACTAGTCATTCTTCCCCAACATCCCTTCTGGCCAGTTTTAGTTCACTGAGTTGCAAAAAGCAGAATATTAAATTTAGCAAGCAGTTGGGTTTTAATTAATGTGAGAATGTTGATGGGAGATTCTGGTGAGCCTGAAGTATTGCTGCAATAGGTGTACTAGGGATGTGAGCTGAAACAGTAGAAAGAGAGTGGCTTATCAGAAGGATGCTTGATACTGAAATTTTTGAAGTGGTAACCAGCGTAAATACTGAAGAAGCCCCGGCAGCACAGCAGTTAAGTACTCAGCTGCTAACTAAAAAACCAGTGATCAAACTTACCTACAGGCTCTTCAAGAGAATTATCTAGCAGTCAGATCCATAATGATCACAGCCTAGAAAACCCTATGGAGCTGTACTACTCCATCACTTTGGGTTGCTATGAATCAAAATTGACTCAATAGCACCTAACAACCACAAGAACATATGGGTATCGAAGTTATTAAGAATGATAACCAAGGTAGTACCACAGCTGTCGAGTTGATTTCAATTTATAGCGACCCTATAGGACAGAGTAGAACTGCTCCACAGAGTTTCCAAGGAGCACCTGGAGGATTTATACTGCTGAACTTTAGGTTTGCAGAATGGTACTTAACCACTGCGCCACTAGGGTTTCTAACCAAGGTAGTAAAGAGAAAATAAATTAGGAATAAAATCTCCAGTCAATGAGAAGAGTATGGTAAATGACTACAATAAGGTGATATACTCTGGTCAGGATAGCTGCTAGTCCATACATTGTGTGTCTTCACAGAAATTAGAAAAAGCACTGCTGAGTGAATGCACAGCCTTACTCAAGTGATACCTGGCAAATGGCTTGTAGCTCTGTGTAATTTAGGAAATGGTACCCTTCCTCTGGCCTCAGCCTTCACTCATGCATCCTTATACAGGATTTCCATGCTCAACACTGGCATCTGATTCAACCCTGAATCAGACAACATGTGTTTCCAAAACAGAGATCTTTTTTCCATCTTTTTGTATATTTGTATGTTTTAATGAAGAAAGAGAGTTTTTACTAGAAATTGCAATGGGAAGCAAGGATAAGGACATCTATCTTAGGTCAAGATCAGGTGGTCTGTGGGGTTCAGAAGAATAAACTATTTTCACTTGTTAGGGTTATGAGGTAAATAAAGTCCCAAAGGGAGAGTCAGGCTATAAGGGAAAAAGAAGATACAGAGAATTAAAAGATAATAATGTATTTAACTGACAAGACAGACTGTGTATCCCAGAGAGTTAAACTGGTAGGGACCAGAGAGAAATGAAAAGGCAAACAGAATGAGAAAGTCATATGAAGAAGATAAAACCCTGAGATGATAAGGGATGATTTCAAAGGCTTGGCAATGTGATACAATATAGAAGTTAATAAAATTATTCTTAATGGTCTGCTACGGCTTTCAAATCTTTTTGATTATAGTAACAATACATTTTACATTGTGACTCAGAAAATACATACACACCCACCAAAACAAGCTTAATGGAACTGTACTTACTTTATCTACATCCAACACAAACTGATATTTTCTATTTGATTTTATACTACTACTCCAAATATCCGAAACTCTCTGGTCAAGAGTAGAAAACTATAGAAACCTTCAGTGAGATGGAACCCAGAGGTGGAAAGAGATACAAAGTATAAGCATCACATCAATCCACAGCTGCTTGTTAATCACCAGAGCTGTTGGTGGTCACTGGCATTACTGTTAGGAGGCCTGCTGGTGCAATGGTTAAGCACTTCACTACTAATGTGAAAGGTCAGCAGTTCGAATCCATCAGCTCCTCTGCAGGAGGAAGAGGCAGCAGACTACTTCCATAAAGCTTTACAGTCTCTGAAAGCCTAGGGAGTTCTACTCTGTCTTACAGGATCACATTGAGTTGACACTGACTTAAGAGCAAAGTGTAAGGGGTATGGTTACTGCTGGCTTGCAGCCAACCTTCACGAGGTCACCTCAGATTGTTTCCTGATTTTCCTTCTTTTCCTCCTTGGTATTTTTTATAATAAATTCTTACTATCTAAAATAGAAACCTGGCAGGATTTTGTTCCATTGTGCATGGGGTTTCACGAGTCACAGGCTAACTCATAAAATGGCAAGTAACAATAATGATCTATGATAGATCTTACATCTCTACATCCTTTGAAAAGTGAAATAACAATTATCAATGACTACAGAATGCAACATAAACACAGCAACAAAATAACTCTCACCCTAAAATGAGACTTACCTATCTAAAGAATGCTATTCTTACTTCTCTTTGCATACGCATCCCATGGGATCCTGTAAAAACACAGATTTAGATTCAGCAGTCCTGGAAGGGGGCTTGCAGTTGATGCAGATGCTGCTGTTCTGTGGACCACACACTGAACAGAAAGACTGTGGAGCAGAGATCTGTAAGGGCAGATTATAAATATTTTAGCCTTTAGCAACTGTATTAGTTTCCTAGGACAGCCATAACAAAATATCTCAAATTAGGTGGCTTATTGAAACAACAGAAACTTATTCTCTCTCAGTTCTAGATGCTAGAAGTCTAACATTAAGAGGTCACTGTCACTGGTTCCCACTGGAAGACTATACGGGAAAGTTGGTACCATGACTCTTTCCTAGCTTGTGGTGGTCCCAGGCATTCCTTGGCTTGTGGCAACATATTCAGTCTCTGCCACCATCTTCACCTGAACATCCTTCCCCTGTGCCTCTTCCTGTGTGTCTCTTCTTTCAAGGTCACCAGTCATATTGGATGAGGGTGTGCCACATTCCAGCATAAACTCACAATAACTTAACTAACTGTATCTGTAAACACATGATTCCCAAATAAGGTCACATTTGAAGGTACCAGCCCTAGAAGTTGAATATATCATTTTGGGAGATGTAAACTAACCTATAACACTACCATTGTGGTATTAAAGTAGCCACAGACAATATATCATTGAATATGCATGGCAACATTGGACCAAAACTTTATTTATGGAGATCGAACTGCAAATTTCACATATATATTCTTTTTCTGTTTTTCAACTGTTTAAAAATGTAAAACAAAAATAAAAAATTCTTAGTTCACTAACAATACAAAAATCATGTGGTAAGCCAGATTTGACCCCTGCTCTAGAGCACCTGTGTTGGTTTTCTTTTCCTAGGATCTGTTGTACTTTCCTTTAACAGATACCTTATATTGGTGGGGCATGGGGCCTAAGGGGAATTACCCTGGTGCCCATTTCATGAGGTCTTAGTGGGGCCAATAATCCTTATACACTGAACAAAGGGTAGGCACACAACGCAAGCTAGACCTATCATATACTTTCTCCTAGAAGTCCTTGGATGAAATGACCCAAGGACTTTTGATGCTGATTTCTCCCATGGTGGTATCCAAAAGAGACTATCCAATAGTTTCGACTTCCTTGACCCAGGAATCAGATGAGATAATCTAGAGAACTGTGTCCCCAAAGTAAGGTACAATGTATAAAACTTTCTTAGGTATAACCTATTCTAGCTCATTTATTACCTTATACCTTCAAAGTCAACCTTTTTGTCAGCTCAGTAAAAATGGATCTGTTCCCTTTAGTTTTTCTTTGCTACTTCATGCACTGTCTGGTAGTTTGTCATGCCTATCAGTCTGTCATACTGTGAGAGTTTGTGTATTGATGGTATAAGCTATGACACAGGTATTCAAACACCAGCAGGGTTATCCACGACTGACAAGTTTTAGCTGAGCTTCTAATGTAAGACAGAATAGGAAGAAGGACTTGGTAGTCTACTTCTGTAAAGAATTAGCCAATGAAAACCTTATGAATAACAGTGGAATATCATCTGATATAGTACCAGAAGATGAGCCCCATAGGTTGAAAGGCACTCAAAATATGAGTGGGTAAGAGCTGCCTCCTCAAAGAGGAGTCAACATTAATGACATGGGTGGAGTCAAATTTGGAGGGGGTGCTTCATTTGTTGATCAAGAAGTAAACATCCACTAATAATCAGAACACAGAATGTACAAGGTATGAATCTAGGACAATTGGAAATCCTCAAAGATGAAATGAAATGCATGAACATTAAAATCCTTGGTCTTAGTGGGCTGAAATGGATGGGAATTGGCCATTTGAATTGGACAGTCATATGGTCTGCTATGGTGTGAACGAAAACTTGAAGAGAAATGACACTGTGTGAACTGTCAAAAAGGACATTTCAAGATCTATCCTGAAGTGCAACACTGTCAATGATAGGATAATATCTGTATGTCTGCAAGGAAGATCAGTTAATATAACTATTATTCATCATGATGTTGCTCATTTCTCTAGTTGTAAGGATTTTGTTGTCTTTATGTTGCAGCCTAATGCATACTGAAGGCTGTGGTCTTCATCAGTAAGTGTTTCAAGACCGCTTCACTTTCTGCAAGCAAGGTTGTGTCATCTGCATATCATTAATGAGTCTTCCTCCAGTTCTGATGCCAGGTTCTTCTTCATATAGTCCAGCTTCTCAGATTATTTGTTCAGTACGCAGATTGAATGAGTAAAAGGATATAACCCTAACATCTTTCCTAGTTTTAATCCATGAAGTATCCCTGTCTTGTTTGAATGACCACTTCTTGATCTATGTACAGCTACCTTTTAAGACAGTCTGGCAACTTTTTACAAAGCTAAATATAGGCTTGTCACATGACCTAACAATCATGTGCTCAGGTACTTATCTCAATACCTGAAAACATATACCTACATAAAAACCCACTGCTTTTAGCAGCTTTATTCATAAAGGCCCCAAACTGGCAGAAGCCAAAATATCCTTCAGTAGGTGAGTGACTAAACTATAGTACATCCATACAATGGAATATTATTCAGTGATTAAAAAAAAAAAAAGAGCTATTAAGCAATAAAAAGACATAGAGGAACTCTGTATATTGCTAAGTAAAGCCAGTCGATTTGAAAAAGCTGTATACTATGTTAAAAGTATACACAGTATAAAGATCATTGGTTGCCAGAGATTCAATGGGAGGGAGGGAGGAATAAATAGACGAAGCACACAGTATTCAAAGGGCAGGGAAACTATTCTGCATGATACTGTCACGGAGGATAAATGACTATGTATTTGTGAAAAGCCATGAAAGTGTATATTGCAGAGCTAAACATAATGTAAACCATGGACTTCAGTCAGTAACAGTGCATCAATATTGGTTCATCAATTATAACTAATGTACCACACTAACATATAATGTTAACAAAACAACAAACTGGTCCCAAATTATTAAAAACAGGTTTAATTCCAAATGTCCCATTCATATTTCTAACATGAGGTATTCTGAACTTTTGCTTAAAAATAGGTGATTATGTTGATGAAATAAGCAGTTTAAGGGTTTATTTTAGTTTAACTAAGTTTAAAAGTTTGCAGTCACCGAGTTAATAATATTTATTGATCACCTATATGTGACAGGTACTTTTTGTAGGACACTGTTGCAGAGAGTAGTTAAGTAAATAAGTTGTTTTCAGTTGGTGATACAGATAGGCATTGAATAAATCTGAAAGAGATGTACCAAACCCACTGTCATTGAGTCGGGTCCAACTCACAGCCACTTGAGAGGTCAGACTGGAAGTGCTTCATGGAGTTTCCAAGGAGCACCTGGAAGATTTGAACTGCCAATCTTTTAGTTAGCAGACATAGCACTTAACCCACTACACCATCAGGGTTACACACACACACACACACACACACACACACACACACACACACACACACACACACACACACACACACACACACACACACACACACACAGTGTAGTGATCACTGTTGCAGCATCTTGGAGGATTCTGTATTGTAACAAGACACTAAGTTCCTAATCGAGCTGTACCAAGGCTGATGTCATACTGGGCAAGTAAATTAACCAATAGTTTTCTCATCCATAAAACAAAAAATCTCAACTACTGTTCTTCCAGCTCTAAGAATTTATGCATGCAAAAAATATCTAAATTCCCATTCTAATTCTCAAAATTATTTACTGCATATATTATTTCTTCTATATATTCTGGGTAAATCTTGTCAACCAGTTGTAGATCTTTAGGTGAACTATCATCTCAATCAGAAAATGACTCATTCATTCATTAAATGTTTACTGAGTACTGAATAAACACTCATTAAATGTTTATGAAGTAACTACACAGAGCCACGATGGTACAGTGGTTAAGGGATCAGGCTGCTAACTGAAACGCTGGCAGTTTGAATCCACCAGCTGCTCCTTGGAAACCTTATGGGGCAGTTCTCCTTTGTCCTATAGGGTCACTATGAGTCAGAATTGACTCAGCGGCAACAGGTTTTTGGTTTTGAGTAAATACACTAGGCTCTAGGTATAAAGTTATGATCAAAATATTCTTAGTCCCTGATCAAAATACTCTTAGTCCCTGAATGTAACAGAGTAAGGGATGAGGAAGGTGCTTTCTGATTTACAGAAGAAATAAAGAATTCCATCCTGGCAGGTTAAGTTTGAGATGCTTGAAACCCATATTAATGGAATTTCCATGTCAGATAAATTAGGAGGATTCCATCAGATAGATAATATTTGGAACAATGAGACTGATTCAACTCAGTCTGAGAGAATCAATACAATGAAAAGAAAAGAGATGACAGATCTAAATTTTGAAGTTGAGATTTAAAGGACTGGGCACACTAAAGAGGAGCTAATAAAAAAGATTAGGGAAAAACGGGGAAAGGTGTGGTGTATCAAGAAGAGGGACTAATCAGCTGTATCAAATACAGCTGAGAAATTAAGTGAAATAAGGCTCTGTTAGAGTTCAAAAAGTGAAATTAATTAACGCACTTGGTTAGGTGAAATGGAAGCAATATTGGAATGGGTTGAGAAGCTATAAAAACACAGGGATTGTATCTATAATACTATAGAGAAGAAAATATAGATTTGACAGCTTTTTTTGCTTGTTGCTTATTCTGTATTTAGTGTGATTTATTTTTCTTAAGATGCATCATACTAGGGCTGGAGGAAGGTTGACAATAAACAAGATAGAGGGAGAGAATTGATGCTTAAAAAATGTAAAGTGATGTAATCCAAAGGAGAGTGAGAAGACTGTGCTTTGGTAGAAGGAACAGTCACAGGGCAAGCAGGTTTACAGAATTTGGGTAAAGGAAGCAGTAGCTAGGAGCACAGACTATGGAACAATGCTGAAATCCAACTTCTTCCATTTACCAGCTTGATGAAAGTACTATGTTTCTGGGAGAAGAGTATCTGATATGTTTTCTATGTGGATTTTCAAATGAATTAACATTTATAAAGCACTTATAACACATCTGGCCAACCAAGCACTACATACCAAAAACTTCATCACCAGGAGTCAATCCCAACTTATAGTGACCCTAAAGGACAGAGTAGAACTGCTGTATAAGTTTTCCAAGGAGTGGCTAGTGGATTCAAACTGCCCATATTTTCATCAGCAGCATGAGCTCTTAACCACTGGGCCACCAGGGCTCCCAGTGAAATATACCCCTCCCCCCAAAATCATTCCGTTGAGTCGCCTCCAACTCATAGCAACACTAAAGGGCAGAGTAGAATTGTCCTATTGTTTCCAAGGAGCTCTGGCTGTCTTTGAACTGCTGACCTTTTAGTTAGCATCTGTAGCACATAACTATCATGCCACTAGGGTTTAAGTGAAATTGGACAGCAGCCAAGAACACCATTACTATATCAGGTTAGGATGATTAAGAAGGTCCTGTTTTTTCTCCCCAAAATGGGATGAATAAAAAAAATAAATAAATAAACAACAATGAAAACTTTTTCTAACAAATTGCCAAAGATTTTAAACCTATAATGCTCACTATCAATAATAACAGGATGAGTCAGATCCATTCATGCACTGCTGGTGAGAACATAAACACGACAGCCCAGGATGCAATCCGGTAATGTGTATCACAAGCTTTTACTATGCCAGTAACACTGAGGTCTTCAGATGAGAGCTGTGGGCTGAAAAGAAGAGGTAGAAAGCCAGTTACTTTTGACTGTATCCATGTCCTTGGCTGGTAAAACTCAAGCTCGCCCCATTGTTTCTGTTAATTTCCAGGTATATCTTTTGTGGTGTATTCAGCCTCCTGTTCCAGTTTTGTGTGTAATCATTGTTTCTTCGTATAATGATTCAATCTCAAAAGAAAAGTACCAAAATAAACATATAAAATAAAATCATTCACAGTGAGGAGATCCATTCTGGAGCATAATGTATATCTTATTTCTCTCTCTCTCTGTTTGTTGTTGTTGTTAGTTGCTGTGGAGTCTATTCTGACTCATGGTGACCCCAAGTGTGCAGAATAGATCTGCTCTATTGGGTTTTCAAGGCTGTGACCTTTCAGAAGCAGATTGTCAAGCATATCTATGGGCTCATATTTTTCTCTATCATAGAGAACAATTCAGCTTTTCTAAATTTCTAATTCCGAACCTGCATATTAAACACTTCCAGGCTCCCAGGAGAGTATTCCAAGACCTACTCTTTTAAGAAAGGTTATCAATGGCAAAATATTGCAAAATTTAACTCAGCAATTCCATTTCCAAAACTGTAGCTAAAGAAACAAATACTCCTTGCAATATTAGAACCGCCATTATCAACAATTCAAATGTGCAGCATGGTTTAATAATTTATGAATGTCTCATATGATGAATATACAATTTATTAACTATTACTTTGAAAATGATTTAATTGAGAAAGCTTGGGATTTTTTTTAACTTCTTTGGTAATATACTGAGATTTGAAGAATAAAACCACCACCAAAAAAAAAAAAAGGTAGATCCTAATCTCTTTTTCCACCAGGACGTTAGTGAAGAGTAATACACTTACAAGGTGGAAATTCTGGTGGGGTACAGGTTAAGTGCTGCATCTGCTGACCGAAAGGTCAGCAGTTCAAATCTTGCAGGGATACCTTGGAAACCTTTTGGGGCAGTTCTACTCTGACCTTTAGGGTCCCTGTGAGTTGGAATCTAATTGACAGCAGTGGCGTCTTTTTCAGCATTTCACGTACAAGGTGTTATAGTGGTTAAATGCTACAGCTGCTAACCAAAAAAGTTGGCAGGTTGAACTCACCAGGTGCTCCTTGGAAACTCTACAGGGGCAGTTCTTTTCTGTCCTATAGGGTCTCTATGAATCAAAATTGATTGAATGTCATTATTGTTTTAAGGTTACAAAATTTAAATAATACAGAAAGTCACAAAATGGAAGGTGAAAGGTCTCATTTATTTCTTTCCTTTCCTCTCCTCTCTTCCCCTACCACCCTCTCCAAGCAAACAATTTCTTATTACATGTTCTAATTGTAAAGACCTTCAATCTGGATAAATCCACATCTTTATTTTGAATTTTACACAAAAGGGAGTATATGATACAAATTTTTATACCTTTTAAAATTTGCTTATGATACATTTTGGAGCTCTTTCCATCTCAACACATGTGTATATATCTGTTTTTTTGGTGTGGTACATAGATAATATTTTGTATTATTCCACTATATGAATATATCAAAATTTATTTAACCAGTCCTCTATTTTTGGAAACTCTGGTTGCCACATTTTCCTCCAAAACGTTGGTCCAATTTACATTCCAGCCTCCAGGCTTTTCCCACATCTTCACTGCATCCACTCAGAATCCAGAGGGTGTGGCCAATACGTAGAGACCGGAGTGCAAGACTAATGTGTAAAGTGTTCCTGGAGTAGACACCCTGAATTTGGACTTGTAGCGTACTGGACTGTGTAAGAATAACCTTTTCTTTGTTAAAGCCATCACTTTGTGGTATTTCTGTTAGAGTAGTACCAGATAATGAAAACAATATCTTCATGTTTTGCTCTTTATTTTAGTTGTAGTATGAATGTTATTCATTCATTCATTCATTCATTATTGCCAGGCGTTTATAGATTCTTCCTTTCCACCAGATTATGAGGTTGAGGACTGGGACAGATGGCCATACTTTATTGTCTTTCTAACTTTAGTATTATTCAGGACTATGCCATGATTTTTTTTACTTACATAGTAGACTGTCCTTAAGTGGTAGTTGTGTGACTTTACATACATTTTTGTATTGGGCTGTATTTTTTCTTTTACATTGATATTGTACATTTTAATGATGCTTACATCATTACAGCAAAATACAAAAATGTACATGTGATATACAATGATGCTTACATCATTAAAATGTACAATATCAATGTAAAAGAACCTCTGTGCACAGGTACTCAGCTTTCTTGCTCTGTGGGGTAGCTCTGGTGCTCTCTCATGCTGGTCTGGTTCTGCTACTGCCGTTTCTGATCTGCACCTTCTTTGGTGTTAATAGTTCTCCTCGCTTCCTTCTGAGTCTTCTATCTATTCAGTTTGAAGTCCACTTCCACATTTTGGGTATTTGTTAGAGCAGCACCCCATTCCCAGTACCAAATTCTGTTTTAGTTAGCTAGTACTGCTCTAACAGAAATACCACTAAGTGGGTGGCTTTAAGAAAGAAAAGTTTATTTTTACACATTCCAATAGGTTACAAGTCCCGATTCAGAGTGTCCACTCCAGGGGAAGGGCTTTCCCTCTGTTGGCTCTGGAGGAAAGTCCTTGTGTTACATATCTTTGGTGAGAGAGTATTTTGGTGCAGGAACCTCAGGTCTGAAGGACGCACTGTTCTCGTGCTGCTTTCTTGTTGGTGTGAAGTTCCCAACTCTCTGCTTGCTTACCTTTCCTTTTATCTCTTGTAAGATAAAAGGATAAAAGGTGGTGCAAGGCACACTCCAGGGAAACTCCCTTAACAATGGAGCAGGGAGGTGATATTAGGATCAGATTTACAGTCCCACTCTAATTCTCTCTAACATAATCCACTCTATTAGCCACAGGGAGAGATTACAATTCACAGCAACAGAAAAGCACAAAACGGAGGGCAAACACACAATACTGGCACTCACAGCCCAGTCAGAGTGCTATGCACATTTTTGGGGAACACAGTTCAGTCTGTGACAGAGAGAATTTATTTCAACTGTGATCAGGAAAGTCTTTGAGACAGAAGAGGCTTTTTACTTGGGATTTAATAGTGAAGCAGCTGCCTTGTTTCGATGTTTAGTAAGTGCCCGGCATTATGCTAATGTACTTAAGGTGTATTTCCTAATTTTATCTCCATAACAGTGTAAGGTGTATATTTTCACAGGCATTTCATTGACAAGAAAACTGAATCTGAGTGAGATTAGTTGCCTAACCTCATGGCTATTATCATTAACCTTCCCTCTAGACCCCAAACCAAACCTGCTGCCCTCGAGTTGATCCTGACTCATAGCAACCCTATAGGACAGAGTAGAACTACTTCATAGAGTTTCCACAGATTCGAACTGCCGACCTTTTGGTTAACAGACATAGCACTTAACCACTAAGACACCAGGGTTTCCTTTCCACCTATAACTCATTTAATTCTCATGACTATGCCAGGATACTGAAACACTGTTAAGATCTCTTCTACAGATGATGAAAATAAGGCACAGAGAGTTTAAGTGACTTGCTCAAGGTCACACAACAAATGGCAGATTTGGGATACAAACCCAGGCATCCTGGCTCAGAGTCCAAGTCCTTTGCAGGTTCCTCCTGGGAGGCAGCAGTACGAGGTGAGGGAAAGGCGTACTGAGAGGGGAGCGCTGTGGGAGCACAGTGAGTGTGAGGGACAGAGTGGGTGAACTAGACTCTGAAAGCACAGTGACCTATAAGAGAATTGTTCTGGGGGGACTGGACTAGAGCAGTGGGAGTGAGAATTGAATAAAGTGAATGGAAATGAGATACATTGCAGAGGTAGAACAGAGGAGGCTTGATGACTAATTGGATGCTTCAATCACAGCCCTCTCAGCCTTCACCTCTCTAAACTAAAGCATTTTACTCCTTTTAGTCAGAGCTCACAGCAAGCCTTTTATTCCTTTCCTTTTGATTATTTTAGAGGCCTGTTTCAGACGCTTCTGTGAGAAATGTGATCATTCTTGTGCAATGTGGACTTGAGAAAGGATGATGCTAAACAGCTTTGCAGTTCCAATAGTGCTTCTCCATCCCTCCACAATGCCCCAGTCATAGAAGGTTAGGACAGTGGTTATCCGGCAGGATGCAACAAGAGAAAACCCAGCTCACCCTCCAATGTTTTCTAGCATGAAGGAAGAGATAACGTCCAATTGACACTGACCAGTTCTCTGACCACTTCTTTCTGCAGCATTTGACACTGCTAATTTTTCCCTTCTTGAAATTCTCTGAGCCATTCACTTCTGTACTGTCACTCTTACTGATTTCCTTCTTAACTCTCTGACTTGCCTTTCCATCCTTCTTAAATCTCTCCTCCTTTGCCTGAATTGTAGAAGATCATGTGTCCCAAGTTTTCTCCAGCTGTCTTTGTTCCTCTGTTTGCACCCAATACAATCTCAAAGATGCTTCTCTTTAATCTTCCAGCATCCAGTCCTCAAAAAAGAGAGGATCTAAATCTTTTTACTTCACTACTTCTATTCAGGAGACCAGAAACCATGGTGACATAGTGGTCAAGTGCTACGTCTGCTAACCAAAAGGCTGGCAGTTTGAATCTACCAGGTGCCCCTTGGAAACTCTATGGAGCAGTTCTACTCGGTCATATAGGGTCACCAAGTCAGAACTGACTCAACAGCAGTTTATTTTATGTTTTATTCATGAGAACATCAATAAACTTACATCTTTACAGCTTTAGGGTGTAACTCATCTCTGGAAAGTTCAAATGGGTAGACTTCACCTTGCCTCCTCATCATTCACAGACTTGATACTTTGTGCTGTTCTGCAGTTCTGATATAAGACTGCCCTTCGACTATATTAATGCCTAGTTATTTGACTCTATTACTCTAGCTGCTCTTTATAAACATTTCACTTGGCCTAATTGATCAGTCATCTACATCAGTGGCTCTGCCTGCACACTGGAATCACCTGATGCCTAGGTACCAAGCCCAGACAATCTGATTTAATTGGTGTAACATGGGACTCGAATACTGGAGTTGTTAAAAGCTCAGCAAGTGATTCTAATATAGAGCAAAGTTTGGGAGCCACTGCAGTATACCGTGGTTCTTAAATTCAGCAACCCATCAGAAACACCCGAGGAAATAAAAAGAGATTCTGCATCCTACCGTAGCCCTGGTAGCACAGTGGTTCAACACTTGGCTGCCAACTAAAATACAGGCAGTGTGAGTTCACCAGCCATTCCCTGGAAACCCTACAGAAAAGTTCTACTCTATCCTACAAGGTCACTGTGAGCTGGAATCAACTCTATGGCAATAGTTATTGTTACCTTAGACCTCAAACTCAGTCCCAGGAATATTTACTTTTTCTTAACAGTCCAGGTAACTGGAATGTTAAGACCCGTTACCATGAGTGAAACTTGCAGTAAGCCTTGGCAGCCTGGTCATCACTGTATTCATTCTAGTTTTCCAAATGGCCAAATAGAACCTGACATAACTTTCTATACACATAGGATCTAGACTCTTTAGATCTGTCTTCTGAGTTCCAGACTCATGCATACAAACCAAACCACACTGCCATGGAGTTGATGCCAGCTCATGAAAGAAGAAAAACGAAGAAGCATTAAGAAGCATGTGGGACTCTATGAAGAGGAACAATCTATGATTAATTGGAGTACCTGAACAGGGTGGGACACATGAGAACACAGAGAGTACTGTGGCTGAGCTGCTGATAGAAACCTTCCCAGAAATTATGAAAGAAGAGAATATAGATATCCAAGATGCATACTGAATGCCACTCAATATAGATCTCAAAAGGAAGAATCCAGGACACATTATAATCAAGCTTAACAAAATGAAACACAAGCAGAAATACTTAAAGGCATCAAGACTCAAAGCAAAGGTAACATTCAGAGGGAAATCCTGTAGGCTTTCATCGGATTTCTCAGCAGAAAGGATGCTGGCACAGAGACACTGGGATCACACATTAAAGCCTTGAAGGAGAAGAACTTCCAACCAAGAATTATATATCCTACAAAACTATCTTTCAAATATGAAGATGAAGTCAAGATATTCACAGATAAACAGAAACTCAGAGACTTTGTAAAAACCAAACCAAAGCTACAAGAAATACTGAAAAAAGCTCTTGGCTTAGAAGAACAAAACCATTAATTTTACATTTTAGGAGAAAATACAGGACACATCATCCAGAAACCTACTCAGGGAAGGCTCCAAACTCAATCAAAGCTGTAATATTAAAAGAAGTGATCCAGTGATCATACTATGAAAACTATGATGTCATCATACTAAAAAGAGGGATGTGCTACAGTTGTTACAGTCCTTCCAGGTGGATAGGAAGTCAATAAGACTTGTAGTAGTTAAAATTGGGTTCAAACATAGGCTATTAAGGGGGATTACAGGGGCAGCCACAAAGCACAATAAAGATGCAACATATCAAATCAAGAAAAGTAATACAGGAAAGAGTCTCAACAACCACAAAACCAAGCCTGAAAAAGGTAAAAAATCAGCTCATAAAGAAGAATGTCCCAGAACAGAATAATAAGAACAACAGAGAAAACATCAACACACAAAAAAACAAACATATCACAATGACGGCACTAAACACATGCCCGTCAATAATTACACTGAATGTGAATGGACTGAACATTCCAATAAAGAGATGAGTGGCATCTTGGATCAAAAGACATGACACATCCATATGTTGCTTAGAAGAAACTCACCTTAGACTTAAAGATAGAAACAAACTGAAAATTAAAGGACAGAAGAATATATATCAAGCTAACAATTCACAAAGAAGAGCAGGTGTGGCAATACTAATCTTAGATAAAATAGATTTTAATGTAAAATCCACCATCGTGGACAAGGATGGACAAGGTTCAATGCACAAGCAGGACTTAACAATATTAAATATTTATGCACCCAGTACTGGAGAATCTAAGTACATCGAAGAAACATTGACTATACTCAAAAACAAGACAGATCATTTCACAATAATAGTGGAAGTCTTCAACACTCCACTCTCAATACAGGACAGATCATCTAGACAAAAGCTTAAAAAAGACACAGAAGATCTTATTGTCACAATTAACCAAATAGACCTCATTAACAAATACAGAACTTTCTATCCATCAGGAGACAACTACAACTTCTCCGGTGCACATGGAACATTTTCCAGAATAGACCACGTGTTAGGACATAAAGCCAATTTCAACAAAATCCATATCATTGCATTATTGCAAAGCTTCTTCTCAGACCACAAAGCCATGAAAGTCAAAATCAATAGCAGAAAAAACATAGATAGAAAGTGGAACACATGGAAACTGAACAACATCTTGCTCAAAAAGCCATGGGTTATAGAAGAAATCAAGGATGAAATAAAGAAATTTATGGATTCCAATAAGGATGAAAACCCTTTCTACCAGAACCTATGGTATACAGTCAAAGCAGTGCTCAGAGGGCAGTTTATCTCCAAAAATGCACACAGTAGGAAGAAAGAAACCAAGTCAAAGAACTAACTCTACAGCTTGAACAAGCAGAGAGAGAACAACAGAGAAACCACTCAGGCACCTGAAGAAAACAGATCATAAAGATTAGAGCAGAACTAAATGAATTAGAAAATAGAAGAACAATTGAAAAAATTGAAAAGACCAAAAGCTGGTTTTTTGAAAAGACTGACAAAATTGACAAATCATTGGCTAAACGTACTAAATAAAAATGGGAAACAAACAATGCAAATAAGAAATGAGAGGGGAATTGTCATAACAGATCCATCATAAATCCAAAATGTCGTAACAGAATACTATGAAAGTCTGTATTCTAACAACTTTGAAAACCTAGAGGAAATGGACAAATTTTGTGATTCATATAACCCGCCCAAATTATCACAAGGTGAAGCAGAACAACTCAATAAACCCATCACAAATGAAAAGATTGGAAAAGTCATCCAAAAACTGCCAACCAAAAAAAAGTCCTGGCCCAGATGGCTTTACTGCAGAATTGTACCAAGCTTTTAGAGAAGCATTATCTCCAATACTACTGAGACTATTTCACAGCAGAGAAAGCATTGGAATACTCTCAAATTCATTATATGAAGCCAGCATAACCCTGATACCAAAGCCAGAGAAAGACCCAACAGAAAAGGAGAACAACAGACCAATTTCACTCATGAATCTAGACGTGAAAATCTTCAACAAAATTCTTGCCAATAGAATACAGTAACATAACAAAAAAATAATTCATCACGACAAAGTTGGATGCATACACGGGATGCAAGGCTGCTTAAACATCAGAAAAACAATTACCGTGATCAACCACATAAATAACACAAAAGACAAGAATCACCTGATTTTGTCCATTGATGCAGAAAAGGCTTTTGATAAAGTCCAACACCCATTCCTGATAAAAATTCTCAGCAAAATAGTAATAGATGGCAAATTTCTCAATGCAATAAGGGCCATTTATACAAAGTCAACTGCTCACATCATCCTGAATGGAGAGAGACTGAAATAATTCCCCTTGAGAATGGAAACTAGACAAGGATGCCCACTCTCACCTCTCCTATTCAACATTGCTCTAGAAGTTCTAGCCTGGGGAGTTAGACAAGACCAAGAAACACAGGACATCTGCATCAGCAAAGAGGAAGTAAAAAGCTCCCTATTGCCAATGATATGACTGTATACGCAAAGAATCCTAAAGAATCCATAAGTGAGCTACTCAAATTGATAGCAGAGTTCAGCAAAGTGTCAGGATACAAGACAAACATAACTAAATCAGTAGGATTCCTTTACATCAACAATGAGATTATTAAGGAAGAAATCACCAAATCACTACCATTTACTACAGCCCCCAAGAAGATAAAATACCTAGGAATAAATCTAACTTGAGAAATAACAGACCTTTACAAAGAGAACTACAAGACCTTACTACAAGAAACTAAGGGAGACTTACATAAATGGAGAAACCTACCCTGCTCATGGATAAGAAGATTTAACATTGTGAAAATGTCTAATTTACCTAAAGCAATTTACTTATATAGTGCAATCCCCAAACAAATTCTCATGGCACTTTTTTAATGAGATATAGAAACAAGTCACCGACTTTGTTTGGAAAAGGAAGAATCCTAGGATAAGTAAAGCACTACTGAAGAAGAAGAACACACTGGGAGGCCTTTCATCACCTGACTTTTGAACCTATTACACTGCCACAGTTGTCAAAACAGCCTTATACTGGTACAAAAACAGACAGATAGAGCAATGGAACAGAATTCAGACCCCAGAGAAGACACCATACTCCTATAAACAGTTGATATTCAACAAATGCCCTAAGACATTAGACTGGGGTGAAAACAATCTCTTCAATAAATAGTGCTGGCAAAATTGGATATCCATCTGCAATATACTGAAACAAAACCCATATCCCACACTTTATACAAAAAACACCTCAACTGGATAAAAGACCTAAATATCAAATCTAAAACGATAAAGCTCATCCAAGAAAAATTACAGTCAACAATGGAAGTATTAATATACAACACAGACAGACTTCAATACCTTACAAACCACAAACAGAAGAGAAAATAGATCAATGGGAACTTCTAAGAATCAAACACTTTTTCTTATCCAAAGACTTTATCAACAGAATTAAAAGACCACCTACAGAATGGGAAAACATATTTGGCAACTATATGTCAGACTGACGTCTGATCTCCATAATCTATAAGGTACTACAAAATATCAATAAGAAAAAGATAAATAATCCAACTAAGCTATAGGCAAAGGAGATGGACAGACACTTTTCTAAACAGGAGATCCAGGCAAATATTGTATGAGACTCCTACTATAAGAAATTAAAAACAGACTCATGCATAGAAGAAAAGACTCTTTGATGGCTGCAAGGGTAGGGAGGAAGGGAGGGAAAGCATGGGGTATTGATTAGACAGTTGATAGAAATTTGGTTGGGTGAAATCTGTGACAGCACACATTAGAAAGAAGATCAATTTTAACTGGACCTTAACATAACATGATTACTCCTCTCATCTTAATCTAATATTGCAAAGATGGAGTAGCTGCAGTGGAGGTCTGGGGACAATGATCTCAGGGGCCTTTGAGGCCAATTGGCATAACTAGCATTTTGTTAAGAGAGCCTTCTGCACCCCAAATTGGTGAGTGGTGCCTGGGGACTGAAAAGCTGCCAAGCTTCCATCTGAGGTACCCCAAGTCATCCCAACTCAGCAGGAACAGATGATCTCCAAGGACCAAAATGACATGGGGCAAAGAGAACCCAGAAGACAGAGTGATCCACATGACTACATCAACATGTGACTACATCAGCATATGACCAGAAGAATCAGATGGTGCTCAGCCACCGCAAGTGATAGGCATGATACGCTCACAATGTTGAGTCTCACTGGCAACATGAAAATAAAAAGGGGTGTGCACTGAGATCTTCACTAAAAGACCACAACAGGGGCCTTGGGGTTCCCGTGGAGCATGGCCCCTGGCTCTGATGCTGCCCCTGTCCATAAATCATAATGGAAGTCAACTCTTCAGACAGAAATGGATTGGACTTGGTGACACAGAGTAACTATATCATGTGTGCACTTCACGGTTCTGTGCATCTATAGGATGTCAACCAGCTGACCTCTTACTGGACGCGGGGGATTGGAGGGAAGGTGAAGAGGCAGGGATAGGAGATTGTTAGGAGGATATGACATGTACAGAACAGAGAGGAGTGTGCTGTCACCAGGCAGAGAGAGCAGTGGGAACCACTCATTGGCAGGTATGCAAATTTATATGAGATTGCATATTTTCATTAATCATAAACAAAAGTTAATGGGTTGCCTATAGAATTTCCAGGAAGGTCAAAATACCAGGCTTTGAAAACTGGCAGGAACAAAGGAAAGCCAATCACCTAGTATCACAGCTGCAGTTGAACAAGAGAGACTGCAGCTTACCCACCTCTAGCGGCTGAAGTCATGGATGCTGCCATCGACATTGCTTCCAGTGGAAGGGGCTGCTGTCCCCAAAATAAATTCTCTGCTTACCCTGTATCTTTGCATCACTTACTCTTGATTCAAATTTCAGGCCGGTTTAGGTGACTGGGCAAGTAGGTCTGGGTGTTTGTGGGAGCTAGTACATTTCTGCACTATTCAGCTTCCATGTCTATGTGGCACAAAGGTTCTTGCATTGGGGAATTCCTCAAACAAAAGTAAAATTTTAGATGCTAGAGAGCCAATAAAAAAAACTAAACCCACTACCATCAAGTCAATTCTGACTCATAGTGACCCTATAGGTCACAGTAGAACTGGCCATAGAGTTGCCGAGGGGTGCCTAGTGGATACAAACTGCTGGCCTTTCAGTTAGCAGCCACAGCACTTGACCACTATGTCACCAGACAGCCAATAGAAAGAACAAATGTGGAACCTATTTTTATAGCATTCTAGGTATTACTATTACAATAGTAAAATTAATTAAGATCTCCGTGCCCAAACAGTCAGAAAAAATAATTTCTAACTGGTCACAAAATTTCAATTGTGATTAACCCCCAGGGCTCAGTTAAGTGAAGGTCTGAGTAAAATAACATTCATTACATATTATGACATGAAGCTAAAAGAAAGGAGGCAGAGACATCTTTGGGTAGCAAAATCTGCAACATGGGTCTTTCAGGATGCTTGGAGAATGAACAGGAATCTAAGGGAAAAAATAAGAATCCAGATATTGGGTAGAGAGAAGACAGGAGTGAGGTTCCAAATGAGGACTCCACGGTCCAGAGTCGGTAGCAAGGGAGATGAAACTGAATCAAAAGAATTTGAAAGTAGCGCTTATAGATGATTGCCTAACTTCTGGTTATGGATTCAAGACTAATTCAACAGCTCATTTAAATTTTTATTTAAAGACAGATCTCTTCTAAAACATAGTAAAACATTTATTTAAATAAGTAATAATGAAGAATGCAAAGAAGAAAGTTTCAACAATCTTTTCAAATCCCCTGATCCAGAAATAGCCACTGATACTAGGGGACTATCATTCTAACCATCTCTCTCATACATAGGCAGTCCTCAGTTTAGGAACATCCGATTTATAGATAACTTTTACTTGCCCTTTAATAGTAAGTAAATATGCCCTCACGTTGAAATGTTTGAACCAACCCCTACTGGCGCAACAAATTCTTCAGCAGTCTCACCTTCACTGCTCCCATGTGCAGCTTTTAAATCATTAAAAAGTCCTTCAGCCTTTTTTCTTGCACTAATCAAAAAAACAAACAACAAAAAACCAAACAACTCGGTGAGTTGATTCTACCTTACAGTGACACTACAAGGCAGAGCAGAACTGCCTCATAGGGCTTCTACGGGGCAAACAGTAGAATCAAATTGTCAACCTTTGGTTAGTAGCTGTTGTTCTCAACCATTGCACCTCCAGGACTCCAGCTTTCACTAAAGTAAGGCTAAAAAGAACTGTATACATGTATTCAGACTTACCTACAAACTCAAAGACTCAGTGACAGAGTTAGGAAGGATCTCCTTCATAACCTAAAACTGCCTGTGTATACAGAAAGAAACACAAAGGCTGCCACACTGAACAATTTCTGAGAGCATCATTCACATGGGATACACATAAGAAGAAAAAGACTGGATGGAATGGATGGAAAAATGGATTTTGGTTGCCTCATTTTAAAAAGTGTTAATTTTATTTGATAAAAGAAACGAAGAATTGCTGAACTTCAAATATTTTTCTCTTCTAAAAAAGACACTGCTTCTTTTGAAAACATTTCTAAGGTTAAAAATAAATTTCTTTAAAAATATAGGAAGTTGGAATTATTTTTGTTGTTACTGTTTCTTCAACTAAATGTTTTGGTTTTAGACAGTTATCAATTGACTGTTAGGAAAAACTAGGATATCAGCAAGCCTACATTTCTTACAATCTCCCCCTCCCAATTTTGCCATGCTTGTGTGTTACTTTATTTTTATAATGCCAAGATTTATTATAGTCACACTCAGTTGGTATTATTCAGTATTCCATATGGAAACAAATTAATTGGAAGCCAATGTGTTTCTCTGCCACCACTTATCCGTTCCTGTTTTAAATTTTGATTTATTTTTTAATCAGATGGATTTTTGTTTTCAAATCTGTTTTTCAAGTAGGACTCAGTTATCGTATTTCCTGAGTTCATTCTTATTTAATAATGTTTGAGTTTACTTCTATGACACTATGCTGGGTGAAGTGTTCTTTAGTCTGACTCTCTTGCCGTCAGAAGTCTTGCTACATTTCCTCCATTGTTTCTGGCATTCAGTACTGCTGTGGAGGTAAGCAGGGTGCCAGTCTGACTTTGCACTTTGGAGATGATTTGTTTTTTAGCCTAGATATTAGACTAATTCTTTTTTATACTTTCAAGTTCCGTAAGTGAAAGAGGATATGTCTTGAGGCTGAGCGTTACTTATCTAATTATCCTTATTGTAATCTGAGGTATAATTTATTGCTCTCAGGACTTTGATTGCCCCAGGATGCAGTCTTTTAGCAACTCTGAAAATTTAAGGAAAATGAATGTGTCAAGAACAATGCAAGATGGCACCTCCACATCTGGTTTTTGTGTTCTAGTTCTGTTGTCTTTAGTTTTTGTTTCTTGTCAGGTTGTAGGAAGTCCTGCAACTTTTCATGAGTAGTTTGAAGTGATTAATTCCATACATTCAATAGATGCTGGAAAAGGGTGATGGCAAAATAATAATAATAGTAACAGGAATAGAAACCATTTTTACTGTGGAGTTTTGTAGTGAATTAATATACGTGAATTCTGCAGTAGCAAGTGTAGTAGACCAGATGTATTGTCAGGAAAATGAGTTTTGAAAGACTGTCTCTGTCTAGCCAATGGTCTAAAATTTTCTCTATATAGGTAAGAAGCCAGAAAAGAAAAACAGAGAGATGTTGATAGTTAGCTATGCATTGTGGCAACCTAAGTACATCAGAGTTGAACTGTGCTCCAAACATGGGTGATTTTCCAAATGGCCCTAGCTCATCTGGAACAGATGATGACCAAGAACAACAAAGACATGAGGGAAAAACAGCTCAGGAGACAAAAGGACCCATGTGAATGGGAGACTACATCAGCATGTGACCACAAGAAACAGAAAGTGCCTTGCTGCCACCATCAAAGAAGCTATGCTGGGGCACACAATGTTGAGCCTCTGTAGCAACATGAGAAAAAGAGGAGTGCAGCTCAAAAACTCTACTAAAAGATCACAAGTGCTGGCCTGGGGGATCCCCTGGGAACATGGCCACTAGATCTGCTGCTGCTCCTAACCAGAAAACACTACTGAGGTCAACTCTTCAAACAATAATGGACTGGACTCAGGGACACAATGTGATCATATGGTGTGTGTACTTTACGGCTGTATGCATTTATACGATGCTGTCCTACTGATCTCTTTCTAGATGGAAGAGAAGAGTGTGGAGAGGTGGCAACGTGAGTTTGTTAAGAGAATATGACAAGTGTAGAAGGAAAAGGAGGAGGGTGCTGTCACTGGGCAAGGAGAATAGAAGAAGCTGCAAATAGGTGGGCATGCAAAATTAATTTGGATTGTATACTTCCAGTTAATCACAATAAAAAAAGGTGGTGATTTTTCAGAAGTGGATTGCCAGGCCTTTTATTCCAGGGCACCTCTGGGTGGACTTAAATTTCCAACCTTTCAGTTAGCAGCCAAGTGCATTAGCTGTTTGCACCACTCTGGAACTCAAGGTACACAGGTAGGTAGGAATGAAAGGCTTGACTAATTGTGCTTTAACTGAAAATCTATGGTTCTAGGTAGTTTCTCACACATAAGCATAGTTGCTGTTCCTATAACATGGGTGTTTTAGTCAGGTGGTACTGCTCTAACAGAAATACCACAAGTGAATGGCTTTAGCAAAGAAAAGTTTATTCTTACACAGTCCACTCCAAGGGGTTACAAGTCCACTCCAAAGGAAGGGCTTTCCGTCTGTTGGCTCTGGAGAAAAGACCTATGTTGCATCAGGCTTTAGTCAAGGAGCATCTTGACACAGGAACTTCAGGTCTCAAGGATGCACTTTTCTCCTGGTGCAGTTTTCTTGATGGTGTGAGGTTCCAAACTCTCTGCTTGCTTCCCTTTCATCCCTCGTAAGATAAAAGGATAAAAGGTGGTGCATGCCACACTCCAGGGAAACTCCTTTTACAGTGGAGCCAGGAGGTGATCTTAGGAAAGGATTTATAGTTTCACGCTAATCCTCTTTAACATACAGCATATGAAAGCCACAAAATGAAAGGCAATCACATGATACTGGTAATCACAACCCAGCCAAATTACTATACATAGTTTTTTTTGGAGGACACAATTGAATCCATGATATTCCATCCGTGGGTCCCACAAAAACCACATCTTTGAAACATGTAACACATTCATCCCATCATAGCAAAAGTCTTAAGTTAGTTCCAAGTCCAAAAAAAAAACAAAACTCCTCTGTATCTATGAAATCAAGAATACAAGTTATCTACTTCCAAAGGTACAATGGCAGAACAGGCACAAGTTAGGTATTTCCATTACAAATGGAGAAGGAAGGCAAAACAGGCAACGAGCAAGTCAGAAAAACACATTACATTAGCTCTCAAAGCTTTGAAAATAATCCTCCGTTCTCTGAGACAATTTACACATTAGTCTTGCCCTGCAGACTCTAGGCATTGGCCACACTCTCTGAAATCTGAGTGGAAACCCCTGGCCCTGTGCTAGAATTCTGCCTTCTAGGCACACACGGACAGCAACTCTGCCCCCTCAGCTTTCAGTGCACCCTAAGTCCAACTGAGTTGCAACTCTACCATTACAAAACACAGGAAGCCATGGCTCCACCCTTTCAAACTCTTAAGGTCATGGCCATACCTTTTGAGACTGAGGTAGCTCAGCTTCTCATGCTCTTGGTCTCTTCAATTTCCGGTTCCAATGGCCTCATGGCCCGGAGCTCAGGCCCATATCTGCCTTGCTGTGGAAATGTTCCAAAGCTCTGTAGCTCCATCAATTCAAGTACCTGAAAGCACTCCACTCTGCCAGGCAGCCTCCTGTACAGAGGCACTCAGTTCTCTCACTCCATGGGCCAGCAAGACCAGCTTCACTGATTGAAGTGCCCAGAGGCACTCTACTCCACTGGGAAATCTCTGTGCACAGGCACTCTGCAGCAGGTTCAGGCCACTGAGTATGCTGCTCTGCCACTCAGGCCATGCCATCTAGCTGATCCTATGGTGATGGAAGTGTCAGTGGCAGATAAAGATGCTGTTTGGAGTCCGTGGCAGGTCCCTATTGATGAATCACCACATGGGCCTTTAGAATTTTGGAACAAAGCACCGCCATCCTCGGCAGAGTACTCTCCTTTTGAGAAACAGCTTTGAGCTTGTTACTGGGATTTAGTAGAGACTGAATGCTTAACCATAGGACACCAAGTCACCATGTGTCCTTATCTACCTGTCATGAACTGGATGTTGTCTGACCCACAGAGTCATAAAGTTGGATGAGCACAACAGCAATCCATCATTAAATGGAAGTGGTATATATGAGATCACAAGTAAGTTGGTATATATGAAGGCATAGGTAAGTTGCATGAAGAAGTGGCTGATGGTCTCCACTCCACTCCTGTCACGTTACCTTCCATCTCCCAGTTTGCACGTATGGCCTCTTGGGGAAATCCTTATGACTAGCTGACTATAGAAGAGAAGACTCATGCCTGGTTTACAGATGGTTCTGCATGATACACTAGCACCACTAAGAAGTGGACAGCAGCAGCACTACAGCCCCTTTCTGGGACCTCCTGAAGGACAGTGGTAAAGGTAAATCCTCCCAGCAGGCAGAACTTCAAGCAGTGTACCTCGTTGTTCACTTTGCTTGGAAGGAGAAATGGTCAGATGTGCAACTGTATACTGATTCATGGGCTATGGCCAAGGGCTTGGCTGGATGGTCAGTGACTTGGAAGAAACATGACTGGAAAATTGGAGACAAGGATTTATGGGGAAGAGATATTTGGATAGACCTCTCTGAACAGGCCAAATAAGTGAAGATAATTGTGTCTCATGTGAATGCTCACCAAAGGGTAACCTCAGCAGAGGATGAGTTTAAACAAGTGGATAAGATAACACATTCTACGGGAACCAGTCATCCTCTTTTCCCAGGTACTCCTGTCACTGCTCAATGGGTTCATGAACAATGTAGCCATGGTGGCAGGATTATGCATGGGCCCAGCAACATGGACTTTCACTCACCAAGTCTAACTTGGCTATATCTACTGTCAAGTGTCAAATCTACAAGCAGCACAGACCAACACTGAGTCCTTGAATGGCACTATTCCTCAAGATGATCAGCAAGCAACCTGGTGGCAAACTGACTACACTGGACCACCACCATCATGGGAAGGGTAGCATTTTGTCCTTACTGGAATAGACACTCTGGATATGGATTTACCACTGCAGCACACCATGCTTCTGCCAAAACTACCATCTGTGGACTTAAAGAACGCTTATGCACCATCATGGTATCCCACACAGCATTGTCTCTGATCAAGGGACTCATTTCACAGCAAATGAAGTGTGGCAGTGGGTGCATGCTCATGGAATCCACTGCTCTTAACATGTTCTCCATTATTCTGAAGCAGCTGGCTTGGCAGAACAATGGAATGGTCTCCCAAAGACAGTTATGCCACCAGCTAGGTGGCAATACCTTACAAGGTTAGGGAAATGTTCTCCAGGAAGCTGTATATGCTTTAAACCAGCTTCCATCATATGGTGCTGTTTCTCCCATTGCCAAGACTCACAAGTCCAGGAATCAAAGGGTGGAAAGGGAGTAGCATCACTCACTATTACCCCCAGTGACCACTTCTAAGATTTTTACTTCCTGTCCCCTTGACCTTTGGCTCTGCAGGTCTTAATGTCTCAATTTCACAAGGAGGAATGGTGCCACCTGGAGACACATCAACAATTCCACTGAATTGGGAGCTAAAATTGTCACCAGGGCATTTTGGGTTCCTTGCGCCTCTGTATCAACAGGCAAAGAAGGGAGTTACCATGTTGGCTGGTGTGACTGATCCTGACCACCAAGATGAAACTGGGCTGACATTACATAATGGAGGTAAAAAAGTGTATGTCTGGAATGCAGGAGATCCCTCCCTTAAGATGTCTCCTAGTAATACCATGTCCTCTGATTAAAGTCAGTGGAAAACTACAGCAACCCAATTCCAACATGACAGCTAATAGCCTAGACCTTTCAGGAATGAAAAGTTTGCCACCTCCCTAGCCAAGGAAACACGACCAGCTGAGGTGCTTGCTGACGGCAAAGACAATACAGCATGGGTTGTAGAAGAAGGTAGTTCTAAATACCAGTTATGACCACATGACCAGTTGCAGAAATGAGGACTGTAATTGTTAAGAGCATTTCTGCTTTGTATGTGTGTTTATCAGATATTTTTGTTTACTTATGGGATATAAATGAGGCTAATGCATCTTCAGTTGTATATGTGTTAGTTATATCGTGCTAAACAGACATAAGTATGACTTTGTATTCCTTCAGAGACTACGGATGGTAAGTGGAGATGTGTGCGGATGCCAAATTGACAAGGAGTGGACTATAGTGATTAAGACTGTCAACTTGGCTGGGCAATGATTCTCCATGTTTGGCAGCTGTATCAAGTGGCAGGGTGGGGCCTGTGGTAGCTTCCCACCCCTCAGCTCTCATGTCTCCACCTTCCACAACTTACTTGCTGTCTGTTCACGGTGCTACATGCATGTGATCTAAGAATTTGTATTCTGCATGATAATATACCATAGGCAGAGTTCAGATATTCCAGTCATTTGTTTCTGTGGGCTAAAGTGGCACTCCCTGGAGAAAGAGTGGTATTTGTGGGCAGGCACCCCTGTCAGGATGTGTATTTGATCTATTTCATTTAAAAGGCCTCTCTTTCATCTTCAGACCATACTACTGAGGGCCACTCAAGGTAGTTCTAGATACTGACTAAGTACAATGCATGTAGGCATTGGTCAGCTTTCCCTGGATTGTATTTCTTAACTCTAATCAAGACTGCAAGATTGCAAAGTTTTTGTAGTGGGGTATTTCTAGTGATGAGCTGGTATTTTCCTTTATGAGTAAGTATGGATGTATGAGTGCACTCTCATCTCTTATTACTGACTGATAGCAAAACAAAACTCCCCTTATCTGATGCAAGTGCCAGTTTTCAGATTTACCTGCACTATCCACAGTGTTTGAAAGTGGTGCTGAGCCCTTTAATTTAGTGTACTGCCAAGGGACCTTTAATTCTTGGCAATTCATTTTCCCTCACCAAGGAGTTAGTCTTGGCTGGAATGAGCTGCCCTGATGAAGAGAAACAGGTCAGCTGCACTAGAATCCTCACTGAGATCAGATGGTATTCACTAAGATATTAGAAAGTTAATTTAAATCAGAGATGTCAAGCTATAAGCTTAGGGACTGTATCAGCCCAAAGGCATATTTTCTTTGGCCAACATACTGTTTGCCTGCATACAAAGACCGCACTGTCGTTAAAGAACACTTTTTCCCCCAATTAGTTGCCCGTTTTTAAAAAACTGGAAAAGATCTCATGAAAATCTAGATTTCCATCTTCTCTCATAAAACGAAGTACATGACAATAATACTGAGTGTGCACCTCCAGTGCAGTACCAGACCCAGGGCTGGTAAGGAGAGCTCAGGAGCAAGTGCCCTCTTGACACAGGCAGGCCTGCACTCTCCAGCTCACCGGGTCCCCACTGGCTGAGTACTATCTTCCGACATGGCAGCTAGCTGTCAGTTTCCACTTACCAGCACACCTAAAATTTTGTTTTCTGGTGGTAGAGTCAAGAGGAATGAGACATATTTCCTACACCAATACCTCTACCATAGGCAGGAATAGGAAAGATACAGAAGGGACTATGGATTTCTTTTGCTTGGCCTGCCTTATTCACTGATATTACCTGCTGGGGACAACCAGGCATCTGAACTTATACTCCTGTTTTAAAGGCACATAGGCCAAGATTAGGGTCCACAAGAGAATTCTCAGTTTCAGTGCAAGAAATCTGTGGTCAGTTTGCAGTCAATGCACCTCATATGCAGTTACAATCCATCTATCATCAGAGGTTTATATGTTGCTATGTTGCTGAACAGGTTTGATCAGAGCATCCATATTAACTTTAGGAAGTAAGGCTTAAAGACTTCTGAAAATCAGCCAATGAAAACCCTGTGGATCACATTGAGCTGACCCACAACCAATCACAGGCACAGCACTGGATTGGGCGGCATTTTGTTTTCTGTGCATGAGGTTGTGATGATTCACAGACCTACTTTAGGGCAGCTAACAACAATAACAGCAAACATGATTGTTAGCTTATGGAAAAGCCAAGCAACTGCCATCAAGTCAACTCTACCTCACAGCAACCCTACAGGTTTCCATAGAGTTCTCAAGAAGCACCTGAGAGATTTGAACTGCTGATCTTTTAGTTAGCAGAAGTAGCACTTAATCACTACACAATCAAGGTTTCCAAAATTGAAACCTTTCTACGTGCTCAGTGCTGTGGTGCTTGGGAATGGGAATATGATTGTCAGGGGTAAAAAAATCAACATTACTCGGACTGCTGGATGTGCTTAGTCATTTACATTCACATATAACTTTGTCATTTTCCTCCTTGTGTGTCACTACTATCAAGCTGTAGAGTGATTTTTCTGCCTGTCTCCTTATTTCTCTGCAGGCTTGAACCAGGCTCCTTTCTAACCAGCAGCTTGTGAGGGAGCCTAGCCAGTGACTCAAGGCTAAGTATCCCTATGAGCAATGATTCCCAAGTCATCTCAGCATGGTACAAACAAGTTACTCTGCAACTCTGCATCCTTCATAGATCTAATTTGTTACCCCACTGTCCTTGGTCCAGCTTTCAAATTTCTCACACTCTGTGAAATCCTGTTGAAATGTATTTATTTTGGAATGACTGACACATTTCCCTGGCTCATGTTCAAATAGTAAAAAGAGAATGCAGTAAAATATTTTCCTCTCACACCTGTTCCTCAATTACCCAGTGCTCTTCACTGAAGGCAAAAAATATTGTCAATTTCTAATACATTCAGCAACAGTTTATGCCAATCAGATCTCAAAGTGTTATCTGTGGATTCCTGGTGGTTCTCCTAGCACTTGTAGGTGGTTTGTGAGATCAAAACTATTTTCATATGGTACTGAGATGTCACTTGCTATTTTCACTGTGTTGATGTCCATATGTAGGACACAAAAGCAAAGGTGGATAAAGCTGCTGGCACCTTAACAGTGATCACTGTAGACTTCACTGCCACACAGTCACTAATAAAATCACTCAGATTTCACTTAAGAACATCCTTGATGAAGCAGTAAAAACCAGTAATTGTATTAAACCTTGACTGCAAGTCTTCTGACTATTCTGTCTGATGCAATGGGGAATACACTTAAAACATCTGTGTTGCATTATCAAGAACTATGGTTGTCTTGAGTGAAAACACTCATGTGATTGTTTGAGCTGCAAATTCAACTAGCTGCTTTGTTCACAGAGCATCATTTTTAATTGAAAGAAAGGCAGGCAAACTATGGTTATTCACACTTAAATATCTGGGAAAAATTTTCTTGAACATAGAGTAAGCTTGCTACATAAAAAAAAATAACAATATGAGATGTAAAGGACAAAACTTAAGTTTGTAATTAAGAATTAGATTTTTGGAAAACATGTATCCACCACTGAGCTGGACAGCTTCCCAGTACCTCATGGCATTTATAATGAAATCAGTGGTGATATTTAAAAATTACACATTTTTGACACTGTCAAACAAAATGTGTTAATATTTGGCATACAGACATAGCTTGATGGACCAATATTTTCCAAATGACCAATGCAAGATCTTACAAAATAATGCATGCAAAAAATTCATTCAAAATGGAAGACAGAACAATGGCCTTTAATGTAACAAAGTAGAAAATGCTTCAGATTTCACACTGCAACCAGCGTTGAAGAAACTACTAATTGTCAAATACTGATGTAATATCAAACAAGAACATCAACAACTATCTGAAAAGGATTTTAAAATATTCCTTTCCACACTTATATCTGTGTGAGGCCATGTTTTCTTCACGTACTTCAACCAGAACAACATATCATAACAGATTGAATGCAGAAGTAGATAGGAGAAACCAGATGTTTTTATTAAGGCAGACATTCAAGAAATTTGCAGTGATATAAAAATATGCCATTAATAAACTTGTTTCACTTTGGAAAACCTAGTTATTTTTCATAAAAATGTTATGTTAACATGTAATGAGGTTTATTATCATCATTTTTAGATACATATGCAAAATTTTTTTCAGTTTTAACTCCTACATAGTAAATATTGATAGACATGACCCATGTAAGAAAAGTTCTATGGAAATCTCAATAATTTTTAAGAGTATAAAGGGGTTATGAGACAAAAAAAGAAAAAAATGAAACATGAGAACTATTGGTTTATATACATATAACATATTTCAAATATATATACAAAGAAAATATGAGATGCAAATTATAACAGTGAAGATTCTAAGAAAGAATTGGAATACACACACACACACATACACACACACACACAGCTGATTAAGTTCACAAACTCATCCTGGAAAAAGTGCTCTATACCTCATTGCTGAATATCACGATGGTCACTTTCAAAGTACTTCCCTTGGGAAGCTGTGCACTGCCACCAGTGCTTAGTCTACCCTTCAAAATAAATTCTGGAACTCTTTTTCTGGAAGGGCCATCAGAACTGTCATTGTATTATCCTTGATGTCCTGAATGTCATCAAAATGTCATTTCAATATTTTGTTTATCCTCAGGTAAATAAAAAAGTCAGTGGGTGAGTAGGGAAGGTGTTCCAATACAGTTATTGGTTTACTGGCTAAAAGCTCCCTCACAGACAACTATACAATTCAGTATGGGAACTTGCCACTGTGCCACTGTGTGCAATAGCCACTCCAGAAAGGGATTCAAAATTGCTTTGACGGGTGGGTGAGGCGCTGGTGTTGGTGCATACCTTCCCAAGGGGAGTACTCTGAAGGTGACTGTAGCAACATTCAGCAATGAGGTGTGCAGCACTTAGAACACCTGAGTTTGCAGACTTAATTGTCCAAGCACCTATGTATACACAAACTTCATTGTTCCTCTTATGCAAAGGTGGTCTGACAATTCAGTCGGGGAACTCAATATGCTGCTACATATCTCATTGCTGAATATATCACTACGGTTACCTTCAAAGTACTCCCCTTGGGAAGCTGTGCACTAACACCAGGCCTAGCGCACCCTTCAAAGCAATTTTGGATCTCTTTCTGGAATGGCCATTATGCAAGGTGGCATGGTGGCAAGTTCCCAAACTGAACTGTTTAGTTGTCTGTGAGGGAGCTTTCAGCCAGTAAACAAATAACTGTAATGGAACACCCTCTCTACTGACCCACCTCTGGACCTCTTTTCTTTACCTGAAGATAAACACAATATTGAAAGAACAACATTTTGATGACATTCAGGACATCCAGGATAACATAGCGACAGCACTGATGGCCACTGCAGGAAAAGTGTTTCAAACTTGCTTTGAAGGACAGACTAGGTGCTGGCATTGGTGCACAGCTTCCCAAGGGGAGTGCTTGGAAAGTGACCGTAGGGATACTCTGCAATGAGGTATGCAGCACTTCTTCTAAGATAAGTTCATAAACTGAACTGGCAGTCCTCATATATTCTTTATTTATACAACATATACTGCACTTCTTAATCCTACATTTTGGTTTCTTCTCTTACCATGCTGTAGGAATTACATCACTACATCCAGAGCTTCCTTTTTACAACTACATTATCTCCTTTTGAGAATGTACTGCAGTTTTCTAAATCAGTCCTCTATTGATGATTGTTTTAAAGTGATTTTGTTCTTACAAGCAATGCTCTAGGGAATCACCCTGTATCTGTGTCATATCACACATGTATGGGAATGTCAGTAAAACAGACATAAAAGTGCTGGGTGAAAGACAAGTACATGTGTAATCTTGATATATATTGTAAAACCTGTAAGTTCATTTTTTAAAACAGAAGCCACTACAGTAGCTTTCTAAAAATAGGCTCCATCAGTACCAGCTGTAACTGTTGTCAGATCAATGCAGTGGGATAGAGTAGTGAGTGTGCACACAACCACGCATGCCCAGTATACATGTTTGCTAGCAAAACTGATGTCGCAGAAAAGCTTTTTTTCTTTAATTAAGAAAACTGAAGAAGCACAGTCCACAACACCAAAAAGATGGAATCAACCTAGATGCCCATGAGCAGATGAATGGATAAACATAATATGGTACATATACTCAATGGAACACTATGCAATGATAAAGAACAATGATGGTTTTAGGAAGCATCTCCTCACTGAGTTTCAATTGGAAGACATGATGCTGAGTGAAACCAGTCAGTGGCAAAAGGACAAATATTGTATGAGATCCTTGCTATAAAGACTGAAAAATAGACTTAGGTACAGAAGAAAAGACTCTGATGGCTACAAGAGTAGTGAGACAGGGTAAGAGTTTGTCATAGACAGTTGATAAAAGTTTGGTTAGGTGAAAGCAGGGACAGCACACCGTAGAAAGCAGATCAAGTTAACTGGACTTCATCATAAACTGAAAGCTCTTCTAGTCTCAACCTAATATCACAAGGATAGAGTACCAGGGGTGACGCCTGGGGACCATGCCCTCAGGGGACATTGAGGTCAATTGCCATGAATAGCCTATACCCTGGCCCCTGGGGTTGCCATGAGTCGGATCCCACGGCACTTGGCTGGCTGGCTAAGAGAGTCTTCCACACCTATACTGGTGAGTGGCACCTGGGGTCTTAGAAGCTAGCAAGCTGCCATCTGAGGTACATCAAATGGTTCCAACTCATCCAGAACAGAGGATCACCAAGAACGACAAAGACGCAAAGGAAAAAGAGCCCAGGAGACAGAAGGACCCATGTGAATGGGAGACTCTATCAGCAAGTGACCAGAAGAACCAGATGGTGCCTGGCGACCACCACGACGGACACAATGGGGCACACAATGTTGAGTTCCTGTGAAAACATGAGAAAAAGAGGGATGCAGCTCAAGCACTCTACTAAAAGGCCACAACTGATGGTCCAACAGCCTGGGCAGTCTCCTGGGAACTCGGCCATTAGACGTGCTGCTGCCTCTGTCCAGAAAACACTACTGTGGTCAACTCTTCAGACAAAAATGGACTGGACTCGGGATACAATGCGACCATATGATATGTGTACTTTATGGCTCTATGCATTCATAGGATGCTGTCCTACTGGTCTCTTTCTAGGTGGGAGAGAAGAAGGTGGAAGGGAGGGGACAGGAGCTTGTTAAGAGGATACAAGGACAGAATGAAAAGGAGGAGTGTGCTGTCACAGGGCAAGGAGAGCAGAGGACCTGCAGAGAGGCAGGCATGCAAAATTAATTTGGATTGTATATTTTCACTTAATCACAATAAAAAATAAATAAAAAAGAAAGCTACAGAATCTGCTTTAATAGATAAGATTATTGTTGATTGTCAATAAATATCCTATGTCACAACGCAGGAAACCCTTGTGATGTAGTGGTTAAGTGCTATAGCTGCTAATCAAAAGGTCAGGAGCTTGAATTTACCAAGCACATCTTGGAAACTCCATGGCATAGTTCTAACCTTGTCCTATAGGGTCACTATGAGTGAGAAACCAACTCTACAGCAATGGGTTTCGTTTCTGTTGTTGTTGTTATCACAGGTGTAACTTCGGAGCAGTCATATGTGTATGGCATTTGTCTGGTATATGGCTGAAGCAGTTGGACAACTTCTGCTGGAGGCCCTGAGGCAACTTGTACTTAATAACTGTACTGTGAAGACAAGGTCCCAGCATTAGTAAATTCCAAAGCATAGCAGCCAGAAGAAGGGATGATGTTTATTACACACGTGAGATTTCAGAGCCAGGTGGCAATAGGTTCCAGGCAAAGTCTGCTGCAGATGGGCAAGACACATTCCCATTTAAATGGTATAGAAAATACCTGGAAGGTAATGTAATGAGGAATCTCTGTGTTTACAGGAAGGATTTTTAAAATTTTTATAAACATTTTCATATAATTAAACTGAAAGTTCTTAGCTACTTTGTTTTCACCCCCTAGACAATCATAATTTTTATTTTTATATTTATCAATCTTTTGCTCATTTCAGGGTGCCCCACACTCCCCCATTCTATCATTATGTATCAGTGTAGATGTCATGACCTCCAAAAATCTTTGTATGATTCCCTAACATTCAGCAAAATTCTTTCATATTTCCAAAGGACTTTGTACTTCCTCTATCACAGCATAATTCATGATCATTAAATTGTTTCTTACTGACAATCTCCCTACTACATTTTAAATACTGAGAAGAATGATGACAGTGTCTTACTCAGTGCTTTGTTTTCAGAATTCAGTACCTGGCATATAGTTGGCACTCAAATATTTGGCTGGAATATGGGCTTTCCATAACTGGAATCTTAATTTAAAAAAAAAAAGAAAAAAAATATCCTAGTAAACACTTCAAACAGTACTATTTTCATGTAATTTCTTTACATTTCATAAAATGTCTAGCAATACAAATACAAAAAGTATATCTGGTGTAGATATACTATGATTTGTTACAGTGTAGAATGCTATTTTCTCTCCCTTATCTGATAATCCTCAATATCTTGGTTCTAAGAGAAAAAAATGAATTTTCCAAGGAAGAGTAAATAAATTTATGCAACAAAAGTAGCAGTCGATAAACTGATATAATATATACAGAATAGCTCAGTGAAAAAACGCTACAGATGATACTATTATGAGGTCGTCTATGTTTTCAACAAAATTTATTTATTTTCCTTGGTTTCTATACTGCCTAAGGCCAACCAAAGAAAACAGAATCCCAAGATGTGAGGAAACTTACCATCACCCTTTAATTATGAAAAAGCTCACTGTGTTTCCACTTACCATGAGCAAGAATAAAATGAAGAGAATTCACTAAAAACTAGAGGGCTAGGAAGGCTCTCCCTTTTTCCATCTTGACATTTGTGACTCTTCTCCTTAAGAGAAAATCCTACTAACGTCCTTTTGTTATCTTGGGTAGATAATATAATCTCTCTAAATCTTAGTTCTTTCATCTGTAAAACAGACATAATAATAGTCTCTACCTATGGTCAGCAGAATTCAAACATAGCTCCCAAGATTGCCAACCCCTGTTGTGCAAGCCCTACATAAAGTCCACTCTTTCAGTGTGGGAGATGCTTGTGACGGACTTTTACTCATGTGACTGGGTTATGTCTTGTGACAAACGTGAAAGGATTTTGCAGGTGTAAACAATATCCTTAAACATTTGACTTTGAGTAAATCAAAAGAGCGAGTATCTCAGGTGGGTCTGATCTAATCCAATGAACCTTTAAAAGATGGTCCAGGCCTTCACTGGACAGATTCCAGAGACACAAATTCTCCTGCCGGCCTTAAAGAAGTCAGCTGCCATGCTGTGAAAGGCCTATGGCTACAGCCAAGTGGCAAGAAATTCAGGGACCTCTGGGAGCTGAGTTCAGGCCCCAGCTGACAGTCCAATAACCCACAAAGAACTGAATTCTGCCAACAATCATAAGCTTGGAAAGGGATTGCAAATCTCAGATGAGAATCTTGTTGCTGTCTGGTGCAACTAAGTCAGTGCAGACTCACAGGGACTTCATTTACAAAAGAATGAAACGCTGTCCAGTCCCGTGCCATCGTAACTATCCCTGCTATGTTGGAGCCCATAGCTGCAGCCACTATGTCAATCCATCTCACTGAGGGTCTTCCTATTTTGTGCCGACCGTCCACTTTGCAAGCAAGGACTGACTGATCCCTCCAATAACATGTCCTAAGTATGGGAGACAAAGTCTTCCCCTCCTTGCTTCTAAGGAGCATTCTGGCAGTACTTCATCCAAGACAGATTTGTTGTTCTTTTACCAATCCATGGTAGATTCAATATTCTTCACCAACACCATAATTTAAAGTCCTCAAGTTTTCTTCAGCTTTCTATATTCATTGTGTGGTTTTCACATGCATACGAGCAACTAAAAACATGGCTTGGCTCAGAGATACCTTAGTTCTCAAAGTGACATATTTCCATTTTTTTCTTTCAACACTTTAAAAGAGGTGTTTGCAGCAGATTTGCCCAATGCAATACATAGTTTGCATGTGGCCCAAGTACAATGAATTTTTGACAACTTCAATACTTTTTCCATTTATCATGATGTTGCTTATTGGTCCTGTTGTAAAGATTTTTGCTTTCTTTAAATTAAGGCATAATCCAATGTGAAGGGTATAGTCATAATCTTTATCAGTAAGTATTTCAAGTCCTCTTCACTTTCAGCAAGCAAGGTTATGTTATCTGTATATCATAGGTTGTTAAATGAGTCTTTTCCGGTCCTGATGTCATGGTCTGCAGATAGTCCAGCTTCTTAGGTTGTTTGCTCAGCATACAGAATAAATAAGAATGGTGAAAGAATATAACCCTCATAAACACCGTTCCTGAGCTTAAACCATTAAGTATCCCCTTGTTCTGACCTCAGCCCTGGCCATCACCTTCACTGGAGTCCTGCGGGACCCTGAGCAAAGACCCAGTTTAGTCATGCCTGGACCCCTGATCCACAGAAACTGTGAGGTAAAATACACGTGTTGTTTTAAGCCACCAGACTTGTAGTAATATGCTACACAATAAGATAAAACAAATACACTATGTTATCAGGACGATTTTAGGTTGCAAGCAACTGATTTGGGCTAGTGTTAAATGAAAAATTTACTGGAACAAAAACTAGTATATCACAGAATTAAAGGAAAAGCTAACTAATTAGAACTTTAGGATAACAAGGGAGTCCCTAGGTGGTATAAACACCATGCTCAGTTGCTAGTTGAAAGATTGGAGGTTCTCATCCACCCCAGAGGCATCTTAAAAGAAAGGCATGGTTACTTACTTTCAAAAAATCAGCCAATGAAAACTCTATGGAGTATAGTTTCTCACTGATATACAAAGGAATGCCATCAGTCAGAGGCAACTAGAAGGTGGTTGATCTTCAACTGGGAATACACAGTCAGGGATACTTGGGGAATATCAGGAATTTTGGATATGCACTTGGAAGTGTCCTACCTATACTCACTCATTGTATCTATCACTTGGTGTATGAATTCTGTTCTCCTGACAAAGTTTAAATGGCCCCATTAGGTCACCTACTAATTTCTTGATATGAGGAAGCTTTAGAATTGAAAGCCACCCGAGACCACTTGGAATAAGGAAGGAGAATTCTCTGAAAGGACAGCGTCTTGCTATATCGAAAGAAAAACGGGATTTGGGTCAGGCACACGCAAAAGAAATCCACACTGCTACCTTACCGGGTTCGTAGGAAGAAGATATGAGATAATACATATAAAGTGCTTAATGGTTCTTAGCACACAGTAACCAGAAAACCTAAACCCATTGCCATCAAGTCAATTCCAGCTCCTACTGAACCTATAGGACAGAGCAGAATTGCCCCACAGGGTTTCCCAGGAGTGTCTGGTCAACTTCAACTGCCACTCCTTTGGGTAGCAGCTGTAGCACTTTACCACTGCACCAGGAGGGTTTCTAGCCACAGAAAAACCAAAACTACTACAGTCAAGTTGATTCCAGTTCATAGTAACCCTACATGACAGAATTTCCAAGGAACACCTGGTGGATTTGAACTGTTGACCTTTAGGTTAGCAGCCGTAGCACTTAACCACTAGGCTAACAGGGTTTGCACTCAGTGAACTTGAGCCTTAATGATTAATATCAGGGACCTAAGCCTTGTAGCCTTGTCTATGCAGTATAACAAGACCTTTACTCTTGAAGACAAAGAGAAAAATCTCCTATTGATGAAGGAAAAGTAGTTTTCCTAACACTTAAGAAGGTAGGCTTAAGTGTCTGCTGCTACCTAGATGATTTACAGCATGGAAGGTTATCAGAGGTTAGGAATAACAGATTCTTAAGTGCTACTTTTGCTGTTTATTACCTTACGCTCAAAACGAAACCAGCTTTGAGACAGATGCAACTAAACTCCAGTGGGCTAGGGAGGGAAGTCAGCCTGTTGGAGTCTACATGTCTTCACACAAAATTCTTCAAGACTGGCTCACAGATCTGACTGAAAATATGCTAGACATTTAAATTTAGGCTTCAAATTTGTGTTTTTAGAAAGTTAATTTAGATATGAGATGACAGTCATATTTACTAAGGATCACAAATAGAATCTATAATTGTGAGTACCTAGTATTGAGAAGTGTAGCTGTGTCCATGAGATGGGGCTCTTTGATTGTTTTTGTTGGGAGGATGCCATTGCTCAATATGAACGTTATGAGAAAGGCCTGTCATTGGGTAGTGTCACTTTCAGCCCCCAACACTGTTTATAGCTGAAATGAACTTCCATTCCATTCTGTTCTAATACACAAGTATTTATTGAGCTCCCATTAAGTGCAATGAACTGTACTAAGTGCTATGATAGATACAAAAATGAAGAGATAAGACAGAGTTCTTGACCTCAGGGTACTTTATTACCTTTAAAGAGAAGCAAACATTTACAAGGACTGGACATGATACAGAGCAGGCTGTGACAAGTGCTAAAATATGTAGAGAGAGAGAAGGAATCTTTAAATTTCATATGTGGTTACCTGGAATTTTTCATAGTGGAGACAGAATTTGAGACCCTCTCAATTAGATGCCTCTCTAGGATGAGGAACATTTTACTTGCTTCTGTATTGCCAAGAGCCTGCCACAGTAGCTGGTACTTAAATACCCATAACTAAAGGTGACATATTTTGATAGGTCAGGAAGAGGCAGAGAGGACACTTCAAGCTGAGGAAACAGCATGTACTAAAACAAAGATGGGTAACAAGGCACTGTGCTTGTTTGGTATGGCTTACTCAGAGGTTGTGGGGTATGCTGGTTGAAGACAGAAATGTCCATTGATTCCAATGCTTGAATGGTACGAAGTACCATACCAAGGAGACACACTTTTTCTCTGAGAGACGTGGGCCAGAAGAATAGCACTGTCAACTGTATACTGCAGGAGCATAATTGTATCAGCAAGGAATGCAGTTAGAAACCTAGAGTGGTAATTCTGGCAACAGGCAAAGTATGGCCTTGGCAAAGAGAATAGTTGGACACGTGAGACAGGAGTGGTAGAGAGATACAGGTGAATAATCAGTAGGGTCTGGTGACCAATTGAATGTGGGTGGCAAGAAGAGACTGTGAATCAGTGTACCAGACAGCATGGTGACATTAAGAACTGAGATGAAGAATGCAAGTGGAGGAAGAAACAGGCAAAAACAATAGTTACCACTTATTGAGTATTTACATGTTTGGTAGTTTAAATACCAAAAGAAACCAAACCCATCGCCCTTGAATTGATTCTTACTGATACCGACCCTAGAGAACAGAGCAGAACTTCCCCATAGGGTTTCCATAAACCATCTTGGTGTACCTGAACAGCCAACCTTTTGTTTAGCAGCCATAGCTCTTAACCACTCGGTCACCAGGGTTTCCACTTTATATACCCAAATCCAAAACCACATCCACTGGCATCGAGTTAATTCCAACTCATAGTGACCCTATAGGACAGAGGAGAACTGCTCTATAAAGTTTCCAAGAACCAACTAACAGATCTGAACTAGCTGACCTTATATTTACCAGCCAATAGCATTTAACCACTATGCAACCAGGGTTTCCATTTTACATACAGTATCTCACTAAACAGGGGTCTAACTGTTTAGCACTCAACTTCCTAAAGATGGGCAGTTAGAACCCATCCAGAGGCTCCACAGGACAAAATTCTGGCAAAAAGGAAACTAGTGAGCAACTCCATTCTGTCACATGGGGTCACTAGAAATTGGAATCAACTTAATGGCACCCAAGAACATTTCATTTAACCTTGATAATGGTGCAGTGAACTGCAGATGGGAGGAAATTCATTTAAGATAGATTAAGGTACTGTATAATATCTAGTTAAGGGACAGACCTGAGATTCCAATCTCAGTGAAACTTCAAAGTTCAAGCTCTTAAACACCACATTTTTCCACTGTCTTCAAACATACAGAACACTCACTGAGTATATCCCCTCAAAAAACTGGAAGTATAAGTCTAAAGCTCAGTAGGATCCTTAAGATTAAAAAATACAGTCTAAGAGTTCTTTACACTAAGAAAGTTCAAGCTAAGCTGAAGGAGAACAAGAATTCACTCAGTAGAGAAGATGTACAAAGAAGAGAAGACCAGAAATGAATTCTGGAAGCACTTGTATTTATCAGGTAGAACGGGGATGAGGAGTTGGCAAAGAAATAGCCAAGTGGTCTGAGGGACAAAAGCAAAGTCAGAACAGTAAACTGACAAAGCAATTCTATGAGAAGGCAGTGGCAAGGAAGGGATTAGTCAACAGTGTTAAATGCTTCTAAAATCTTAAATAGGAAGTTGACTGTGGCCGCTAGATTTGACATTTAGGAAGTTCTTGAAGAACTTAAGGAGAAGAAAGCCAGGACAACAGTGTCTGTAGACTGAAGAGTGAATAGGCTGGAGAGAAAGGAAGAAAGTGGATGTAAAATATATTTTGAAGAAGGGTGGCAGCAAATAAAAAGGAGAAATTATGCTGTAGTATTTCAGGAAAAAACAGACTTAAGATTTTCTTTGTTAAGACTAGGGAGATACAAGCTTTTTTTTTTTTTGGTTATGAGGAAAAAGCCAGTAGGAAATAACAGACTGAAAAATATCAGAATGAGAAAAATTCATGGAAGAATATAGAGTGTGGCCTAGAGCATACTTATAAGGGTTAGTGTGAGGAAGAAGAAAGGACTGTCTTCCCCCAAAATGGGATAAGAAGAGAGAAAGCTGTGGAAGCTGAAGGCAAGAGCAGGAGTGTGCACTGGGATAGAGTCAACCTGTGAAGGCTGAGGGAACCCTGAGTGGAGTGTGGCCTTGAGACTAGCTAACAGCTGGTGTGGGCTGCAGAGCAAGGAGCCACCCAGGATTCAAATAACGGATTGTCAAGCTTTATTGAGGGCCCCTGTGAGGCAGGATTATTTTAATTTGTAGTGGAGCCAACTGAGACTCTCTTTTCTGTCCAATATATTTTCAGAGGCACCTGATCGGATTTGGGTATTTCCCAGATTTCCTTAACCCATTTACAGGCTCTGAAATTACATTATTCTTTTCTGATTTCACCACTGGTGATGCAGTGGTTAAGAACCTGACTGCTAACTGGAAGATGAGCAGTTTGAATCCACCAGCCACTCCTCAGAAACCCTATTGGGGCAGTTTTACTCTGTCCAATAAGGTCACTGGAAACCCTGGTGCCATAGTGGTTAAGTACTACAGCTACTAGCCAAAAGGTCAGCAGTTCAAATCCACCAGCTGCTCCTTGGAAATGCTGTGAGTCAGTTCTACTCTGTTTGTGGGGTCACTATGAGTCAGAATCCACTCGATGGCACTGGGTTTTCTGATTTTGGTTATAGATCACGATGAGTCAGAATCGATTCAATGGCAACTTGTCTGATTTGACTGATTTCAGCAGCAAAGGGTTTTTATGTGGGCTTTGGCTGCTAACCAAAAGGTCAGCAGTTCGGATCTATCAGTTCCTCTTTAGAAATGCTATGTGATATTCATACCTTGTCCTATAGGGTTTCTATGAGTTGGTATCCTCTCAACAACAAGTTTGGTTTTTCAGTTTTTTTACACTGATTTTTACCAGTTTCACTCTTCACTGTGGACACATTCTAAGGTCACCGTACAGACAGCCCTGGCAAACTGGCACTAGAAATGAACTTCTTTCTCTAAGAACTTTTCATAGGAAGACATGGGGAAACTACTGAACTACTTAAGAGATTCTTTCAATGCTGAATTTCAAAATTTTATTTTTTAATGACGTCAAACCATTGAGAAACCTCAGATTAAAAAAAAAAAACCTTTCAATTGATTCTAGCTTCTGAAATAGAACCAAGTGTAAGGCGAAGCCAGTATAATTTAGTGTAACAGATTGTCTTCTTCTCATATACCGACATTCCATTCGGCATTCTATGTGAACACAGTCATGTTCCAGATTTTTTTTATATACAGTTAAATTTACTGTATTTATGTGACAAATTCAATTCCAGATAGAGGTATTAGTGACTGGAACCATGCTTCACTTACCTCCTCTATGAAAGATAACACAGGAATGTTATAACAAATATTTAGTTAAAAAACGGAACAGGGCTTTGAAAATGTGAAAGTGTAATATAAATGCTAAATAAAGATAATATATTCTGAACAGCAGGCTTCTTTGAAATAGGTCCTATGAATTCTATTAGCACTCTCTGTTTACATGCTTTTAGGAACTTTTTGGGAGGATGTTACCCATGAGATTGTATGTGACATGATACCTATGGCCTAGCAACCAGCTGGTGAAATGGGTAAGTAACAGAGCTGATGTGATAACTCTCATAATAATAGTATTTAAAGTTATTCAATAAATATCAATGAATTATTCCACGCTTAGTATGTGCAAGCACAGCTCTGGGTGCTAGCAACACTGCAGAGAACAAAACAGGCACTAGCCCCTACTCAGAAGCTAACATTTACTGATCAACTCTTTAAGCCCTCCCAACAACCACATGTGCCAGGTATAGTTAGCATCCTCACATTGATACAGAAACTGACAAAAGAGGTCCATCTAGTAACTTCCCCAAGACCACACAGTAGCAAGTATTAGAACTGGGATTTGCACTTCTACTGTCTGGCTTCTATGTTCCAATAATGAAAGACTGGGCACTGGACTCATTAAGTTAACTATCTAATTTGGTCTTCTTTAATTTCAGGGGGCCAAAAAAGAACAAGTTATACACACTTTCTTATGTGAGTCTTTTCTTTACCTTTGGAGATACTAAGCACTTACTTTTCCACAAGAGATAAGAAGTTCTTGTGGGGATACACAGCTAAAGATGGAAGGTCAAGCTGTGTGAGTTTCTTTGTGGTCACCACAGAGTGGCCAGGCCTCTAAATGACTACACCGATGTTTGAGAATAGGGGGTCCCACAGAGTCCAGTGCAGCTCTTGCATCTGAGAAATACTGGTATCCTTTGCTCCTCCTGCTAGCTGACTTCTGCTCTTCTCTGAGTACAGTTTCTACTTATGCATGGTTTCTGATGTCTCACAGCTAATGCAACCTTAAAGCCCCTGTGTTCTAACTTTGTCTCTCCATGAATCATTTAAGGTTTGCAATACCTGCTTAGGACTCCTGGTGGTACAAGACTGAAGCACTTGGCAGATAACCAAAAGGATGGTGGTTCTAACCCACCCAGATGCTCTGTTGAAGAGAGACCTGGTGATCTGCTCCCATAAAGATCATAGCCAATAAAAGGGGGCAGTTCTACTCTTGTCACATGGGGTGTCTACAAGGCAGAATACTCAGTGACAGCCAATAACAACAACAACTCACTGACTTTACCTCTGGTATCTTCAGTTTACATAGTCAAGCCTGAGAATGTGATTGGTACATTTCACTGCATTCATTCAAATGGGGAAAACTCCAAGTTGACCCACAGGCCTCTCCATGCCACTTGAGTCAGTCCTCAGATTAAATGCCTACTGCTAGATCAATCAGCTGTGGGTGGAGGCCTGGTCCAATGAAAAGGATAGCTGAGAACCAGGGTCTAAGCTCTGGGAGGGAAGGGTATTTGCTGAGACAAGTTCTGAAGCCCAGTTTGTCTCTCCTAATATTCTTCAGTCCCTGGAGAAGGACATCATGTTTGGTTTAAGAAAAAGGAAAGACAGGCCCTCGACAACATGGACTGACACAGCGGTTGCAACAATGGGCTCTAACATGGCAACAGTTGTGGGGACAGTGCAGAATCAGACACTATCTTACTCTGTTGCACACAGATAGCATCACTATGAGTGGAAACCAATGCAAGGGCACCTAACAACAAACATAACTCCTGATTTAGGTTTTAAATGAGTGTGTTATGGAAAATTAACATAAATTGCCATTTGCTTTTCATTTTAGAAGTCAGTTTATTATTCCACGTTATCCCACTCCTTTGAGAATTTCTGTAATATTTAATCTCTGTCTGATATCTTGTCTGTTCCTAAACGAAGCCCTGGCAGCTGAGTGGTTATGAGCTTGACTGCTTACCAAAACATCAGCAGTCCAAATCCACCAGCCAGTCCTCCGAAACCCTATAGTGCAGATCTATACTGTCCTATAGTGTTGCTATGAATCAGAATCAATGGAAACAAGTTTCATTTTTGATTTTTGTACCTAAATCGAATTATAACAAATATTTACATTTATCTAGAAGCTCTTTATATATTTAAATTCCTTGAGAAATTTAGAATGCAATACACATGATAAATCTTTCCTTACGTGGTGAGTAATATACCCTTTTCCTTTCACCCTCTGCATTTCAATTACATTTAACTATCAAAAGATCTGTGCTAGGAATGTATACACGTGTGTCACAGGAAAGATATTCAGGATTCAGATTAGAGTATATGGACATATTGGTGTTATCTAGAACACTATCAGCAAAATCAAACGCAGCTCTTAGAAATATCAATAATAAGAACCTTGGTCAAATCAATAGTAACATCATTTTTATACTTAGAAAATCAGAGTACACAATTAGGAGGTTAAAAAAATCAATAATTTTACTCATATTTAAAATGTGAGATAATACATTAAAAGGGTGATTTCAAGTATTGTTCATATAGACAATCCCTACGAATAGATTCAATTTTACTTTAAGACTTGTGACCGATGCCACATTTTGCAACACGAGGAACTGAGTTAGCAAAGCAGTTTGTGGCTATGAAACAGATCAAAACTAACTAGTCATTAGGGAATAGAACCTATGACCTTCATCTCATTAGTATCAGGCTTAAACCAACAAGATGAGCTATTTATTGATACCCTGATACCCAGCAGATGAATAGGATTTTACTATGTTCTTAAAACCCCTTCCTTGGTTCTATGTTATTTGTGCTAAAATGTGATAGTGTTCCTCCTAATGAATGGGGTGGGGGGGGCAAGATGTTCAAAGAGACCTGAGAAATCAATTATTCTGTTTTCCTTGTCTTACAGTGAAAGAATGGAGTGCCTGACACGTGAGGTGACCTGCCTAATGCTTCCCAGTGGGTGGTGGCTGAAGTAGATTAGAGCACACGTCTCCTGGACTTCACTCCTGGGCACTTTCAGTTTGCGAGGAGCTGGCTTGCGGAGGAGGAACTCCACAGATTATTCCAGGCTGGGAGAAGTGACACTGGAGGGCAAGTGGGCAGAGCGTGTCCTGGGAAAGCAGGACAGGCTTAGCATTAGGAAAAGGAAATTACAGGTTTCTCAAAGAAAGTTAATGCAGAGTAGAGATGCCAGGTGGAATTCAGTGACAGATCCTGAATGACCTTTGTCTGGGGATATGAGGTGGTAGAGAGGAACAGCCTCAGAAAGTCTCTGAAGAGTGCAGTAATTTATTCAAAATATACACCTTGTGTATTTATTTCATACACACACATCGTGTATATACGAGGTCCGACAATAAACTCCACAAACTGAATTGTTCTAAGTGTTACATACCTCATTACTGAATGTCACCGTGATCACCTTCCAAGTACTACTCTTGGGAAGCTAGGCACTGATGCCAGTACCTAGTCCACCCTTCAAAGCAATTTTAGAACTCTTTCTGGAATGGCCACTGCGATGGTAGCACAGTGTCAAGTTCGCAAACTTAATTGTATAGTTGTCTATGAGGGAGTTTTTAGCCAGTAAACAAATAATCACATTGGAACACCCTCCCTACTCACCCAATCTGGCCCCCAGCGATTATTTTCTCTACTGGAAGATAAAGGAAATTTTGAAAGGAAAGCATTTTGGTGACATTCAGGACATCAGGTGTAATAAGTCAACAGGTCTGATGGCCATTCCAGAAAGAGTTCCAAAATTGGGTGGACTAGGCACTGGAGTCAGTGCATAGCTTCTGAAGGGGAGTACTTCAAAGGTGACCCTAGTGACATTCAGCAATGAGGTATGGAGCCCTTTTTCTTGGATGAGTTTGCAAAGCTAATTGTCAAACCTCATATATACATATACACATATACGTGCACAGGTCTACATGAGTTTGGTTTGCTATATATGTATATGCATGTACTGCTGTTGGGCTGATTCTGTCTAATAGTGACCCTGCAGGAGTGGGGAGCAGAACTACCCCATAGAGTTTCCAAGAGTGCCTGGTGGATTTCAACTGCCATCGGAACTATAGCACTTAATGACTGCCACTACATCACCAATATTTCCATATATACATATACCTATATATATGTGTGTCTCTGTGTGTGTGTGTGTGTGTGTATGGCCATTGAGTAGAGTCAACTCACGGCAACTCCAAGTGTGTGAGTGTAGCAAGAATAAAACTGTGCTTCATGGGGTTTTCAATGGCTGGTTTCTTCAGAAGTAGTGCTCTAGGCCTTTCTTCCAAAGTACCTACAAATTGACTTAAACCTCTAAGTTTTAGGGTTAGCAGCTAAATGGTACATCACCCACAGATTCTTCAGAATATACAGGCATGAAGTTATCTCAAATAATTTTGGGTACAAGTTTGGGTCTAAAGAAAAATAAAGGAGTGAGCTAATACATTATTTGGGATGTGAGGGGAAGTTATAGACCATCTGACCTTGGATGTGAAGGATAGATCTGGTATATAATGTGGTAAAGGATAGCATAGGTTGGTGAGTGGGGAGAGTAGTGGAGAATGATGAAATTATATGCTGCTGGAAAGAAGGAATTAATCATGAATTATTAACTAGTGATGAATGGTGGAACAGTAAAGGAAAGTCAAAGAAGCTTCTTTTCGTGGATTAGCATTTAAGGAACAGTTGAAAAAGAGTCTTGTAAATAGCATCTGTTTATAAGAAAAATAAAACAATGTAATCTAGATTCTGATACTGTATTCCGACTCTTGTCTCAGATGGTGGCTCCAAAGGATTCTTTGTAGACAAATTGGCAACAAACTTTAACGTGTCAATTCTTACTAGTAAGTGCCTTTGAAATCTTTATTAGCCAGGAGAAAGAAAATGAGTTGTGAAGAACCTTAACTCATGTTTACTCTCTTCATTAAACCTTAAGCTCACAGTTTCCAGGGGGGCCTTATTCTCCATAGTCTTGAGACTTGACTAGCACTATCTAGGATTGCACTGCTTTCCTAGGCATTTTTTGGGAAGGAGGTTGGACCCATAAACCCTAGACAGTTGTCCTCTAAGACCCAGCTTAGCCATAACTTTTTCTGGACAGTCTTCCCCTACCATCATAGGCATTCCTTGACTGTGCTTGCTTTTACATATCCCTACTATAAGGTAGTTCGACTCTGTTATATGGGGTTGCTATGAGTTAAAAATCAACTTGACAACACCTAACAACAACAACAACAATTTAGCAATCTTTGTTTGTGCAAACAGTTAAGTGCTCAACTATTAGCTGAGGGGTTGGCAATTCAAATCCACTCATAGTTGCCTCAGAAAACAAACAGGCCTGGTGATGTTTCTGAAAGGCCTTGAAAAATTCAAGGCGCAGGTCTACTACTGGAATTCACGGGGTCCCCCTGAGTTAAAATGGACTGACAGCACACAACGACATCAACAACTATAACATCTATCTTCCTAAAATTCAGTGTCCATTTTATTGCATTATCTCTCTCTCCACATAAAACTCCTTGTGACTGGGCTCATGATTTGATGATCTGTTTAACCCAAACACTTTGTCGAGTGCTAACACACAATAGGCCTTTAACCCATGTTTATAGACTATGGAACCAATATCACTGAAAATACATGTACAACAGAAATATCTCAAAATTAATGTAGCAAGAAGAAATCTAGCCCAGGTTTTCAGAAAGAAGAATCTAAAATCAATTTTAGTCCGTGGTGTTTCTTACCTTCTCCTATAGTCTGCCATTGGCCACTTCACTGCTCACTATTCAGGAGCTAGAAAAAAATGAGAGAAACGGAAATTCAGATTGCTTAATTAGGCTGTTACTGGAGGTGGTAGGTGCAATCACTAGTCACTGGAGGTTAAGGAGTATCTATAGTTCTCACTAACCCAGCATTCTCCACTTCACACCCACTAAACCAAGGGCTGCTCACCAAGGCGGCATATTTGATTAGTTCACTTTAGAGTCGCAGGGCTTGTCCCTTTGTTCCCAAGTATGCATCAAACTTTGTTTGGTTTGGAGAACTCGCTCATACACCAACAGAAGAAACAGTCAGTGGTTGGCTTCTCTAGTTTACTTTCATAGTCCTAAGGAAAAAATTAAAATGTTTGTTTTCTGAAACTGGTTCAAAGGGCATTCCTTAAGTGGAAAAAAAAAATCAAGAATAATATTACTAACATTTTGGAGAAGGGTTTTTAACACAGAATTTCCATCTGTGATATATTTAAATTTTAGGCCTGGGGCACCAATTTCAGAAAAGGGTCTCCTTTATTCTTTATTAGATGTACAATAAATCGTCTGCTCCGGGAAGGCAAGACTTCTCCTTGCCTCCCAACCCCAGCAAAATGCTACGACTTGCCTGCGCCATTCCTGAAATGACCAAAGCTACTTCTTTTTGCTCCCGCCACAAACAGCAGTTGATGTTACAGTGTTTACGGCAGCTTCCATCACTTGAATTATTTTGTTAAGTACTTGTATCTTACCGAAAAGGAGAAGACTGAGCTGTCTAACCGAGGCCTGCTGTCAATAAACGGAACGCTGTCGATACCGAAATACAATGCTCCCATGAGCTAGTTTTGATTCGTTAACAAAAGACAGGTTTTCATATTTACAACAGCTCAGCCATCTTGACTGAATACATTGAGTACTCCTCCACCTGCTTACTGCCAAGGTGATTTAGCACCCATTTCTGGGTTGATCTCTGAATCTCAGTGTGTCTCACAAGAGAGGCCCAACATGTTGAAACTGTCAATCAAGATCTATACAGAAGAAGAGGACGAAAAACACGCAAGTTTTATATCCACACTTTCTCAGGCATTCTTTCAGTGCTAAAAGACGGGGGAGGTTCCGCAGTGTTAGAGCTTAAAACTTTATGTCTTTATATTTCACGACCTGTAGCATGGATTTAGCCTATGGGCAAGGTTTGTGTAAGACGAAGGCCCACTCTTAATGGCTGAATGCATACATTCCCCAGCACATGGTGGATTAGCTCCTCTGCGAATGGCCTTTAAAAAAAAGTAAAAGTCGAAAATAGACAAAGAAATCTACCACCTTTGCAGTCTTTCCAATTTGTTTTGCCTGTTCTTGAACGGGCTTGGAGTCGGTGACAAGGATATCGAAAAGATGCACCTGAAACAGTATCTGCGGGCAGCTGCATTCGCCGAGCGGCTTTATTGCTGCTTCCCAGCGGCGAAGGCGCAGCAGCAGAAACAGGAAAGCCAGCGCGAGCCTCCCGGCGGCGGCGGCAGCGGCGGCGGCGGCGGCACCAGCGCAGTTTCCCCTCTCCCCAGCCCTGACTCCACGCGCACATGCGCACTGCGCCCGCAGCCCTGGACCATTTGTCAGGACTACTCGTGAGACGGAGAAAAAAAAAAAGAAAAATTTGGGGGTAAGAAGCGGTTGATCTGATCTAATCTCTAATTAATCTGAAGCTGTGTACCTGCAAAAGCCATTCATTTATTTTTCTGGGTAAGGATGAAAGTTAGGAGCCCTACAGAGGGAAGGAAGCGCACCCTCCTCTTGTGAAACAGATCAGGGGAGGGGAAAGGACAGAAGGGGTTTCTCCCCCACTTCTCTCCGCCTCTGGGAAAGAGGCGAAAACTTAATCCCGGGGAAAAAAGTGGGCAAGTGACTCGGAAATGGCTGGAGGGGGAGTCTCTGGGCATCTCACTCTGAAGTAGTGAGTGTGAGTGTGAAAGAGGAACAAAAGAGAGAGAAAAGAGAAAGGAAAAAATGGGGGGAGGAGAGACTTGTATTTTTTTTTTCTTTGCGCGCACACGGAGAAGGGTGTGGGGGGCTGTGCGGAAGGGAGCCGGGCGAGGCGGCCGCGGCATCGGGCTCTCGCCCGCGCGCAGGCGGCAGGGATGCGTGTGGGCCCCCTCCCCCGCGGCCCCCCGAGAGCTTGTCACTTTGGTCTCTTTCATGACACCGGGCGCGGGGTGGGGGAGCGCGGCGGCGGCGGCGGCGGCGGCGGCGCCGGGATCCGGGTGCGTGCCCGTGTGGGCGCCGCGGAGCCGCAGCCCAGGCGGCGAGCGCGGCAGGCGAGGCGGGGGGCACCGGCGGGGGGCGCGGGGGCGGACGGGGCCGCGGATCGGTGCGGCGGGAGGCGCGAGCCCCGAGCGCCGCCCCTGCGGCCCCCTCCGCCCGTGTGGCCTTTGTGCCGGCGCGCACCGGAGAGCCAGCGAGCGAGCGCGAGAAGTACAAGTACGGGAGACCGAGGCAGTGGGAAAAGAGGCCGGGGCACTTTCTCGCCACTCAGGCTGCGGTGAATGGACTGGTTGAATGTGCAGGCGCGTCTCCCCGGCGTGTGCTGTGTGTGTGCGCGGCGGAAAGGCCTCTCCGACTCCCACCGCGCACACGCACACTCACACGCACGCACACACACACGGACCCCCGGCAGGCTCGGCGGCCGAGAGTTTGCGTTTTCTTCCTCGCCTGCTCCCCCTTCCCGACCGAGTGTGTGAGAATTTAATATAGATCAGCTCCAATTTCCGCCATTTTGGGAAAGTTGCACAAAAATAAACCCTCGGGTTTATTTCTGCCAGAGGCAGGAAAGTGCTTGGGGAAGCGAGGCGGCGGCGCGGGCCGTGGTGGCCGTCCGCGCCGAGGAGAGGAGGGCGCAGGGGCGGGCGGCGGGAGCCGTGCCGTCGCGCGTTCGCCCCGCGCCGCGGTGCCGCGCCGGGCCGGGTGCGGGCGTGTGTCGGAGGCGGCGGCCGCAGCAGCGGCGGCGGCGGAGGCAGCGGCCGCGCCAGGGCGCAGGCTGAGGGGGGTGGGGGACGCGGGGTGCCTTTTCCTGCAACTTGTTTACGCCTTTTATATACTGGGGAGGCAAAGCGGGGTTCCAGCAGGGGCCGCCGCCCGCCTCGCGCCGCGTGCGTGTGCCATTCCGGAATAATGGGCTTTGCACACTCGCGTCTCGGGCCCGGCGGGCCGTCCTCGCTCCGCGGCGCCCGGCGGGGGGAAGTAGAGGCCGGCGGGGGTGGGGATCGGGAAGCGCAGGAGCCGGGGCATCCGCCGCGCGCCCTGCGAGCTAGGGGTCGGGGGGAGAGAGGGAGGAAAACTTGTGAGCCCTGGAGGGGTGGGGGCACGCTGACAGGGGCGGGGGGGAGGGCGTAACTTTTGTGCTGGTGGTAAAACTTTAATTACCTTGGAAAAAAAAAGGCCCAATGATTTTTTTCCCCCCCCTTTCTGGTCAAAGCTCGGCCCACAGCGCAACCGTGAGAGAAAGTTTAAAAGCGGGCGGCTCCCACTCAGCTTTACCCTTAGAGGGGTAGAGGTGTCCGTCTGTCCCTCTGCGCTCAGAAGAGGTAGGGGTAACGAGCCGCCCACCAGGGTCGCGAGGACGGTGGCACTTACCCCACCCTGGCACGGGGAGACGAAGGTAAACGTAGCTTCGATTTCCCTTCTCTTCCCCCCACACACCGCACACCCTGCTTCCTTTTCCTCCCCCTCCCTGCCGATTTTTTGAGGGGACCCAAAAAACGGAGTCTCTTTCCTTATGCAACTTCCTTGGGCGCAGTGAATAGGGCCCTTCCCCCTCCCCGCATCCCTTGGCCCGCTCCTTCGCCACCTTGGCTCTAACGCCAGGAAGCATGCATCAGAAATCACTCGACGTGTAGGGAAACAAAAATAGATTTTTAATTGTTTTACGTTAAGGGAAGGTGAGATGAGAGATAGAACTCTTTTACGGGTGGGGGGGGGCGGCGACTGGGGCGAGTGCGTCGAATTTTAATTTTGATTTTCCTTGAGCATTGTTTGTGATGCCTTTATTGGTTTTGGAAGCTCGAGAAGCTCTGTACTGCCTATCTCTGTCGCGTGGATTTTTGCGCAAGTTTTTTGAAAAACACTGACTCCGGTAGAGAGCATTTCTCCGTAAAGTTTCAAGTGCAGCAAAACAGTGAACGTGCAAAACTGGCCACGGGGAGACCTCTAGTGGTTAAACGAATCCTTAAGTTCGGAAGGCCGAAAGCAAAGTTTGGCCTGTACTTGTAGCTGCGTAGTCCATTCAGACATGGAAGTAATTAGACGACCTGAGCGAGCAGCCAGATGTTGTGCGCGAAGATGCTGATGAGAAAGAGAAAGCTGAGTAAATCGGAGAGCAGTGAGTCTTGAGAACGCAGACTGTGTAACTTCTGTCCGTCTTTAGTTACATCGAAAACCACCGTACTTTTATTCTGAGATTTGAGTTTGGTCACCCCTCGAATTACGAACGGTTGTTTTTCTATTTGTGGTTGTCTGTGGGACAGCAAACTAATGTATCTTTGATCACAAGTCAGTGGGTAGTTTGATTTCGAATGTGAAAATTACAAAGCAGTATTTGTCTTAGATTTTTAAGTGAAAGGCCTTTGGTTGAAACTTGCGCTTCAGTGATCTGGTCATTTTATTCACAATAAATACTGAGTTTCTTAACTGTATAACTGCAGGGATAGATTCCATATGTGTGGTCCCTTTTGGTTCTACGATCCTGTTATTTTGTTTCACTAGGTAAGAAATTGTTTCTAAGTATGCCAGCCAAGTGCCGTGGTGATTTAAACATTTAAATAATATTGGCAAGATCTGATTACATAGTATCTATTATTTTGTAAGTATGTACTCTGTAAAATACCTTTTAATTTTAAAGGTAAAAACAGTATAGGAAGTTAAAGTTGAGTCAGATGATTCCTCTGACTTGCACCTGTTTATCCCACAATTGGATGTTATTGAGGAGTGATTAAAATCCATTTTGATTCATCCCGGACCAGTTTATTTTAATACATGGTATGATGTGAAATTATGCATGACTCCAAATATATATTGTGTGTGATTATGCATTTGAAGTTTTCCTTTTTTGACAATAGTGCTTTGATTTTACCTTTCCTCTCTTTAAATCAATGCTAGACCTTTAGAAGACAACCTGGGGTAGACAGCAGTTGTAAAGGCCACCAGAGAGTTCTGTCTTCAGAGCCGCAAGGTAAGATTTACTTGTTGAAATAAATGGCTAGATACACTTACAGATGATACAGGTGGCAATTGAAAATCAGGAAGAAAAGTGTGGGACAGAATTGGAAAGGCAGCACTGTTTTGAGGGCTGTGATTTGAATGCATGGAAGTACTGACTTCACCTGTGATTGAGGCTGGACTAAAGCATTTGGAAACGTTACTGGGTTGTCCTAGGTAATCTTTAGATTGGCACTGCTTGCCAAATTCTTAGTATTTCACTTGCACCTGTTTTCTCCTGAAAGTAGATTGTTTTATTTTTTGGAATTCAAAAAATAGGAAGGATGGAACAACAGTGATTGTGAATTAATTTAACGGTTATACTGGTACACAGAATTATCATGGTGGATTCTGGGACTTTAAATGTCTTCTGGGCCCAGTAGTAAAATTTTGTAGGTAAAACTTAAAATGATGAGACCTTTTAGATATTTAAGTAAATTGACTCCTGTGACTTCAGTCCAAGGTGAGCAAACTTGTACCAAATATCATAATAGTGTTATAATGAGTTTCCATGATGTTAGTATAGACTTGTCAACTTGAATGCATCTCCACAGGGAATGCAGCTATTTTTTCGTAAGGTCCAGTAAAGTAACTTAAGAGGGTACTGGCTTGTCTTCAGTAATGCAGGACCTACTATCAGGATGAAAGTCATCGTCAGGCAGAGGGGAGTGATGCCTCTGAAAGAGAGCTGAGAAGTATGTTTTGTGTCATGCTAATACTTGTACTTCCTATGTATTTATGCCTTTTGTTTTTTCTGTAAATTCTCTTTAATTTTTCCTCCTTTTCTGCCTCTTTCCAATTTCTTTCTTTCCTTGTCGTATGTTCTAAAAGGATTGTTGATTCTTGTTTGAATAAATAAAAGAAAATGAAGATCAGCCTTACCTTTTATAAGCAGGACTAATAATCATGACTGGACCATCAGGTAATCAGGGAAGCTGTGGTCTAGAAGTCCAAACTAATAAGAGGAATAAAAATGACGGTTAAGAGAAGTTTGTTATCATTTTTCTACTTGTGGGTCATCTTAAACAGTGTATTTGGCAAGTTAAGAAGTCCGTATTGTTTCCTTCAGATGATACAGTGGAGACCATGGAAAAAGAACATTGTGTGAGTGCAGAAGAGTTCGGAAAGTGAAATGCATTTCTTGGGATATCTAGTTACTTGTTTAGACATGCTAAGTTGAAGGCCATGGTTGTTTTTCTTCATTTGGTGGGTCGCTGTGGATATGGATAGAATGCTTGACTAGAAGGCAGAAGACTGGATTTAGTCACTAGATGGTACCTTGTACAAGTTACTTCATCTGAGATTTCCCCATCTGGAAAATGGAAGCAACGATACTTGCCTTAGAAGTATTGCAAGGCAGAGAGGAGAGACATTTGAGAGATGCTTGAAAACCATCAAGAGTTTTTCAAATGTGTTATCATCTTTACATCAGCCAGGCTTTGCTGGATATAAAAGTTAGATGGTCTAGGGCTAAACATGGTGATTTAATTCCTGGATAAAAATGTGAGATTTGTTTCTGATACATGTATTATATGCACTTTTCAGAATACTCTCAGGGTGTATTTCTTTTCTTGAAGAAAAAATTAGTTTATCTTTTGCAGTATGGGCTTCTGAAGGGAATGGACCATGTTTTACTATGGTGCTGACTGCAAACCTGTACATTTATTTATCCCCTAAACCCAGACCTGTTGCTGTTGAGTCATTTCAACTCACAACTACTCTGTGAGTTTCAGACTGGTTGTTTAATAAGTAGAGGAAGTAAATGAAGTAAATATTTCAAGTTTAAAATGATTCCTAATTGTAGAAATAGTAGGAAGATGAAAATAGAAGGAATGGTGTGAGGGGAATTCATATAGTGTAATTAATATTTTAGTTGCCTGAGTCTACTGGTAGATGAGCATGAAAAAATAGGTAACTGGGGTAGCAAAAATTTAAACTGTAGGGGCCAGAGAAATGAGTCCTGTGAAGACAGTGGATTTAGGAAAGGGCTCATGTGGGACTTTTAAAAAATCTTTTTCTTTGTATGTTTTCTAGACACTTTTCTACTTTAATTATAGCCAGTGATCTATAATCAATCGTTATGAAGTTACAAATACTATCTTTTATTATTTTCCTTTTGAGGATACTGAGCCTGACAAGATAAGTCCTATCAAGTTTTCATTTTATTTCATCTGTCTCCTCTTGCAGGTTATCTGGTCAGTGTTTTAAGAATCTAAAAGTTCAGTAGTTGAGGGAAGAAAAATATATGTATGCCCTGCTGAATTAGTCCCTGAGTGATTGAAGAGTTGGCTCTTACTGGCTTTGGTAGCTTACTTCTAATAATTACACACTGAAAACAAGGCTGTTTTTAGTGGATGCACTTAACATGCCAAATTTACAAGAGAAATTATTTTGTGTGATATGGAACAAGGACACTTTCTGGGGAAGGAGCCCAGGATGGGTAACCTGTGTGCCCTCTTCAACATTGTTCCCACTGTTTCCTTAACCACTTTGAGTTCCTACAGTGCTGAACACTAAAGGATTAGGTCTTTGCCCTTGAGGGGTGCAATAGACCCTTAACCCAGAAGTACACACAACTCTGAACTTTGCTAGTAATAGTATATCAGTTGCATGTTGTACAAGTAGGAAAGACTAAGGGATCTGATACTCTGGAGACAGTAAGCAAGGAAACATGGATCTTGGGGTTAATTGGTATAGGACCGTGACATAGAACTATATTCCTGTAGCATAATATGTTACATTCCTTTTTTAATGCTTAACCTTCGGAAATAAGGAGCTGTTCACCCACTGTCTTTTTTTTTTTATGATTGAGTGAAAATGTACAATCCTATATAAATTTGTATGCCCGCCTGTGTGCAGCTCCCACTGCTCTCCCTGCCCAGTGATAGCACATTCCTCTTCTCCGTTCTACACATGTCATGTCCTCCTAATAATCTCCTATCCCCATCCTCTCTACCGTCTTCTCCGCCTCTATTAAGAGGTCAGCAGGATGACATCCTATAGATGCATGAAACCGTAAAGTGTACACACGATATGGTCACTCTGTGTCACCTCATCCACTGTCTGGAAATGCCTGATTGTACCTCTAAGGAGGATGACGGATTGGGGTTGATTCTTTATTTTGCCAGTGTGTTCACATGATGACATTTTGGTGACAATTAGATATTCAAACTTTCTGCTATCCAGGAACTCATTCCTCAAAAGAATATAGGATTATTGTGGTGCAGGTGGAGTGACTGTATTTAGAAAGAACTCTTTAATGACTTTTGTTTCTGTGTCAGTTGAAAGTTTACTCATATACAGAACAAATTAACTTCTTAGTTGATCGTGTTTACACAATGTGTTACAGAGAATTAATGTTTTATGTTTGTGTGTGTACTTATGTATGATGTCTTAAAGTCTGGGATCATTAGAAGATAGATTTTGTTTAAAAAAAAAAAAAGACTTCATTGTCCAATGGGATTATTCTGCAGTTATCCCTCAGTTGTGTTAAGTGAAATCATTTCATGAACACGTGCAAATATGCATTAGTATTGGCAGATTATGGGCTAGTTGGTTTTGATTGTGATAGTTATGCAGCAAGTCAAAAGTCAGAAAACTCACTGTCATCCAGTCAATTCCAACTGATGGTGACCCTAAGGGACAGAGTAGAACTGTTCCATAGAGTTTCCAAGGAGTACCTGGCGGATTCAAACTGCTGACCTTTTGGTTAGCAGACATAGCACATAACCACTATGCTACCAGGGTTTCCGTACAGCAAGTAGGTAGGTATAAACTAAAACACCAGGAAAGAGGACCTTTGAAATGTGACTAAGTTTGATTTATGAAGTCCAGTTGAGTGAGATTCATTGCATTTTTCCATTTAGGAGACAGTGGTTTTTGGAGGTAAGAACAAGGGCCTTTGAAAGGAACTTGGATAAGGTCTGGCTGAGGCATTTTTTCCAGAGGCCCCTAAATTTCTTCTTTGGATTTAGAGCCAGAATTACGGATAGGAAGAGTGATTGTGAGGATCACATGTATATTATGTGTAATGTGTAAAATACTTTCTGTATATTCTTTCTCCTGATTGTACTACAAGATAGTTTTCCCTTGTGTTCATTCAACAATTTTTTTTTTCCCTAGAAAAAGTACTGAGCATCTCTTTCATTTAACTGGCAATGGGAAATATTTCATATAATCAACACTTATAACAGGTTTGAATGAATGTATTGGGCTACAAATAAATAAAGGCTCAATCCTTAGCCTCAGTGTATTCACAGTCTAGTGAGTAATTAACACAAGAAAGCCACTTTAAAGGGGCAGTGTGTGGTAGAGATACATGGCTTAGGTACCAGTGGTCCAGCCAGATGTGGTGGTAGAATATGCTGTGGTGAGGGAGACCTGGGAGACATGGTGCCCTTGGCAAAGCACTGTGAAATCTTTATCTGTTCGGTACTGCAGTATATTATATGTCTTTAAATATTAAGCATTAAGCTGTATTCATTCATTCATTCACTGTTATGTTCATTCATTCAGCCAGTACTTACTGAGTGCCTTCTGTATGTCCAGGCACGGTTCTAGGCACTGAGTAGTATCTCTAACATCCTCACTAGCCTAGAGCATTTTCTGTTAGTTTCTATTAATTTGGTGCTCAGAGATGCTGAGTAATTTGTCTGACATCATTATCATGGCAGTTTTAAAGAGGTGGAACCATGAGAAATGATACTCATTTTTGATGGTTTTATTTAGTCAAGTTTTTGATTCTGCAAGTAATAATTCCTGTAATATTTCTTAAAAAAACACATTTTCACATTAATGTTTTATCTCTTAAGCATTGGTTGTCTGGTACATGAGCAACAACAAGTCAGTATAATAAAAAAATGATAGGAGGAAAACTGCTAACCCTTATCTCTTTATTTGTTCCCAAGAATTGAGAAAAGACCCAATTCCTGAGTTACACTGGACAGAACACCTTGGTCTAGCTCATGGCCTTTAAATAAACAGTTAATAAAACATTACTTAAATTAGGCTTGTGAATTTCTAGGGTTATATTTTTATAAAATATTTGATTTGCTTTTTGTAAAAGAAACCTTTAAGGCAGTGGAGTTAGTTACAAGAAAATAATAAAAAGGACAAGACATGCATTTCCTTAAGTAGACTCAAAAGATGATGGAATTTACTCCTAAAAAGTCTAAGAAAAAAAATTAAATGACAGAGAAGGATAATGGTAGGGAGAAACACAATGGAAAAGTAGTTTCCTAGAGTCAAAGTGAAAAGTCAAAACAGGGACTATGACTAAGCTAGTAAGCAACAGTACTATAATTACTGTTGTAATGTTCTCAACCTAGAAGCGTATGGCTTGTGTTTGTAAAATGAAATGAAGAGTCTTTTTTGATTAATTGAGTGATTCTGTATTGCAATGGGAGTTATGTAGTATTTCTGTTGTAGGAGTTGGATGCATTAGGCCAAGCTTTAACCTGATTTAGAAGTATGATACACTAATTGTAGGGCAATATACTGCTCCTTTTTTAATTGAAGTCGTGTTATTCAGTAGTGGAGTCCAGGTGACATAGTGGTTAAAGCTCTGGACTTTTAACCAAAAGCTAGCAATTCAAACCTACCAGCCAGTCAGTGGGAGATGGTGTGGCAGTCTGCTTCTGTGAAGATTAATAGCCTTGCAAATCCTATGAGAGGCAGTTCCACTTGTCCTTAGGAAAAAAAAAAAAATTCAAATCCATTGCTGTCAAATCTGTACCAACTCACGGGGACTCTTATAGAACAGAGTAGAACGGCTCTCTAGAGTTTCCAGGGAGCACCTGATGGATTGGAACTGCTGACCTTCTGGTTAACAGCTACATCTTTTAACCACTGTACCACCAGGGTTTCCCTCTGTCCGTTAGGGTTGCTATAAATGGAAATTGACAGGACGGTGGCAGTGGATTTGGTTTGTTCTGGGATGGAGGTGGTTGACTATGTGCCAGGCCTTTTATTATTGGACCATACCTTTTATGTATGTTAATTGTATGGTATCAAATTAGTTCAGTTACTAGAAGAATATTTTGAGTAGGATTATTCAGGCTCCAAAAATCAGTTGTTTTATATTTTTGTATTTGCAATACTGATTGAACTCTAATCATTGAAGTGAAATTCATAAGTGGTCAGTTTGGTCTGGTTGTTAGTGACCTGAGTAATTTATCCTGTTGCTTCGTGGTCTTCTTTGGCAGAAGTCATTGACTCCTAGCTGTTCATTCTGTTGTTAAAAGATTTCACTACAAATGGTTATCAAGATAAGCCTGTAGATACAAGGGAAATAAAATCTGGCCAAATCTAATTTATTACATACCAAAGAGAAATCCAGTGTTATATAAATGTTATACAAAAATAGGAAACAAAATAAGAAAAAAAGAACAAGATACTACTTCTTTAATTGGCACCCGGTGGTACAGTGGTTACAGCATTTGTCTTGTAACTGAAAGCTCATTGGTTCAAATCCAGCCACCCTGTCCACAGCAGAAAGGTGTGGCAGTCAGCATCCATAAAGATTATAGCCTTGGAAACCCTATGGGGCAGTTCTCCTCTGTCTTGTAGGATTGTTATGAGTGGAAAGCCATTTGGTGGCAACTTTGTTTAAACTATTTAAGATTAAAAAACAGAAAACTTATATGTGAAATAAAAAAATAAGTACTACTGTTTTTTTTTTTTTAATTAAGCTTACGTTTAAAACAAGCATAGAAACATCTGTGTCAGAAGTTCTTTTTTTGGCTTTTGTGAATCTTTCTAATGGGTGTCGAGTTTCTGTTATCTTTTTAGTGTAGTATGTTGATGATGTGGTAGGACTTTTAAGGATGTTTTGGCTTCCGATTGACATGTTGTATGGTCTGTACTTTGAACGTGAGTTTCAAGTAAAAACATTAGATGAGAGTATATTGAGTATGCTATAGACAGACCCCTCTAGGTCATTTTGTGATTTCAGTTTCTATGTGTTCTCTAACGTGTATATAAATATATTTTTCTTGAAAGGCATTTTTCATTTTCTGTTCTTACTTTAGAGGAAGTAAGTAGGTTAGGCCTCAGAATCTCAAATAATTCATCTTTCTTACAGTAACAAACATAGGGCAGGAAGTTGAGATTTTGTAGAGGTTGCCTCTGGTGACCTTTGCATGTAATCTCTAAGACAGAAAAAAATAGCAAATCAGATAAACCACTGCTACCATATAAATAAGGTAGTTTCCCTTAAAATCTGACTAGTAAATAAAGGGAGAAGTATTTTTTAGAAAGCATAGAAGGAAATAGCTTAAAAATTTATTTCATGTTTAAACAAAGGATGGATTCATTGCTGCTCCAAATATCTACTTGATGTGGACCAAAGATCTAGACTCGTCACAGATGCTGTTTTTGATGGTAACTAAGCTTTCATTTCTCGCATTGAAATGATCTAGCATTTGCCTACCTCAAATATATGAACTTGGACCCTCAGGGCAAAATTTCACATCTCTTTCACAGCAGATCTCAATTCCAATATGTGTGCAGTTCAGAGCTCTTATCAGGCAGGATGTGTAGAATATCAAAGCTGGTATCTGTCATGCTTGATTTGAATGGAAAAATTTTCTTTGTAGCAGTATGTGTTTGTTGAAAGATGCTTCAAGTGCAAGTTTAGATTTTTCTCCTATCCATATTAAATAAGCCTGTTTAAGAGGTTTGAATTTGGCTTCTTCTGATATGTTCTTTACTGACACTTAAATAAGGAGAGTTTCTTGGAGGGGTAATGTTAGGATGCTTCTGCCAAAGAGGTGAATAAATACTTAGCAGCCTGGTTGTTAGAATTTTCACTGGAAAATAGGAGATACGTGAACAAACAGGATCTTCTCGGATTCCCCCTTGTCTCATCCTATCCACCAATGAGTCTGTCGCGTTTTTTGCCTTCATTTTTTATTCTTTCACTTGATAAATTTTGTTGACACCTGTGGTGGCTTTTCACAGAGGAGAAAGAAATTAGTAAATCAAGGTTTCTTGCTTTCAAAGCCCTTGATAAGTAGATGATCACAGGGCTGTGTAATCAGCATTGTAGTGGGGTATGGGATTACCCAGCCTTCTTTAAGCATCTTACATGCACGTATCACAGAATGTCTCTCCCCGTAGTATTCTAGCTCCCTTTCAGGGAGGATCCACTGCTTTCATCTCTCTCTCTCCTACTGGCCTTTTGCCCTAATCTCTCACAGTGCTTTCTATTTGCTTCTGTATCAGGCATGCTTGAAAGCAGGTCTGTGAACCACAGTTGGTATGGCAGGAAGTTTTTTTGCCTGCTCAGCAGAAATAGCCCATAAGGTTGCCAGTGGCCTGTTCTTGGGCAGTTATTCAAAGATGACATTCTTCTTGCAATTTTTGGTTGTTCAGATAGTCTTTCCTTTAAAATTACTTGGCAAAACGAAAAGTTACTAACCTCACATCAGGCTCTCAAGCTGTATTTTGAAATTCTGTTTGCCAGTCCAAGTCTTCCCTTGTTTGTAATCTGTGTTTTTCCTACCATCATCTTGGGATTCCTGAGGCCTCAAAGGTGGCTTTTTGGAGCAAAGGTATGAGAAGTTATAAGCTGTTATCCAATGAGATTGCTTTGCTTCTCATACCTCTGCCTCAGGAAGCTTCAGGCATCTGGTAAACTGGGGCTTATTGGCAGTACAGACCCCACAGAGCAGCTTGTTTTCTTTTCTTCACAGTAACTGTAGAACTCATGTTCTGAATATCCACTGTTTATAAAGCACTCTAACATGGATTATTTTAAAAATGCTCACATCTCTATGAAGTCTGTATTCCTGTTCTGTTGTACAGGTGGATGAGCTGAGCTGAAGAGAGGTTCTGGGCCGTGCTCAAGGTCACACAGCTAGTACACTGTGAAGCCGCATTGTCATCCCAGCACTGGCTCCAAAACCTCTGTTTTTCACCATTGTTATCACGTATATTGGCTAAACTGTGTGTTGGGCACTATAGTATAGCCCTGAGGGACGGTGTCTTGGAAGGGTGAAGTCTGTTTTTTGGCTGGCTAGCCTCAGTTTTCTTATCTATAAAGTGAGAATAAGAGTCTTTTCTCTCTCTCTCTCGCTCTCACTGTCACTGCCGTCAAGTCGATTCCAACTCAGCAACCCTGTAGACAGGGTAGCACTGCCCCATAGACTTTCCAAGGAGCACTTGTTGATTTGAACTGCTGGCCTTTTGTTTAGCAGACATAGAACTTAACCACTACCCCCCCAGGATTTCCAAGAATCCTCTGGAGTCTGAAAACAGTCTAAAAACTAGTACTCTTAAAAGATTCTTAAAACTGCCTTTTAAGAATCCTTAGTAATCTTAAAAGATCATTGTGAGGGTTGGATGGGCTAATTTTAGTGAGGTCTCTTTGAAGTGATAAAGCAGTGAGGAAACCTTTCTACTAGACTGTATCCTTTTAATATGTGTTAGGTTTATTGGCTGTGTGTGATTTCCTCTCTATGGCCTCATACTTGTGGATGTTTGAGTTCACTCTTTAGAGCCTGTGTACTTCTCTGGTGTCCTGGAGGCATTAGAGAGCAAATGCAGTAACAACAAACAGAAAATAGGGGTTACTGTCTTTTTTCTAGATCACTGTTTCAAGTCTAGATTTAATGCCGTAGGACTGTTTGTCAGTACTCAACACACTCATGGAAGAGGGATCTAAGGCAAAAGTGTAGCATCACTGTAGTTGATCTAAGCTGAAGATGAATCATCTCTATCCTGGAAAACACTATTGACTTTCATATTACTTCCTCAGTTTATTTTCCATAGCTTAGCATTTTCCATAAGTTTCCAGAGAACTTGGTTTCTGGTAATAACAGCATCATAGGCTGTGGTGTGGGAAACACCAACTTAGGCAGCACTTCACAGATTGCTTTATGCCACCAGTGTGTTCTCTACATCTCATAGACGTCTCTGTGGTACTACGCATCTCTTTCACTACCGAACCTTTTTGTTTTTTTAAGGGCACAAATAAACAGTCTGCTAAAAGTTATGTTTTGGGGACTAGAATGTTGCCCTAGCCTTCTAATCAGGTCATATTTAAATGTCTTTGCCTGGCCTCAGCTGTACATAGTGATCATATAGTGGTGGCTGACCGCTTGTGAGCTTCTTCCAGGAAGGAGTGCCCAGTGGGCATTAGGTCCAGTTCCTCCCACCTGCTAAATTCTTCTCCATTACTATGTAGGTGTTATTAAGAAAAGCTGGTAGACCTTTTAGGACCCATGTAAATTTGATGAATTATTGTTATTAACAGTAAAATACTTACTTTGCATCTAGGAATCTTGACATCTTGTTATAGACATAACCAGAAGTGGTCTACTATAGGAAATGTTACTGAAATATATTTAAAAAAAAAAAAAGGCCACCACCTAGTTTTTTAAAGTCATTCAGGGGAATCGCATCAATTTGAGTCATTGTTAAACCAGCTATTATAATATAAATTTTATTGACTGCTTACTATGCAATAGGCACTGCAGAAAAGTATTTCCTCTCATATTTAATCTTTACTATTGCCCGGTAAGGAAATGTACTGTTACTGTTCACATTTTATAGATGGAGGTATTTTCGTTCAGAGAGATTGACTTGTCCAAAGTCACAGAATAGGCTGTTGTCCAATTTGGAGACTGAAATGAAAAGGAGGAAAGGAAGGAAGTGGTTTAGGGAAGGGAATGGGGTAGAAAGAAGAACTTCTGAGATTTGCCAAGTTTTGTGCCTAAGAAATGATGATGGGGGGGCGGTGAGAGTCAAAGCAGTTTTATATACCACACTAATTACGGGGACAGTCCTTTTAGGTAGTATTTCCGAAGTAACCTTTACAACTTTTGAGTATATGCCACTATGCATTGGGTACATAGTTACCTGGTTAACAAGCCAGTTCCTGTCAAGTTTATTCCAACTCATGATGGGAATCCCATGTGTATTTAAAGCAGAACTGTGCTCCATAGGGTTTTGAATATCTGATTTTTTCTGAAATTTTTAACACTCAGGGACTCCTACTTGGTTAAAGTGGCTGATAATTTCTAAAAGTAAATAAAAACCAGCTTAAGTTGATGGCATTCAAGACATTGGATTCCCGCAGTAGAGGCTGATTTTTTTCATTGCTGAGTTATTCATTCGTGTAGTTCTCGTTTTGTTTGGTTCATCAAGATTTCAGCATTATTAAAAAAAAAAAGGGTTGCACCCTGAGATCTCCACTAAAAGACCGCAATGGATGGTCCAGGGGCCTTTGAGTTCCCCTGGGAGTATGGACCCTGGCCCTGATGCTGCCCATGTCCGTGAATCATAGTGGAGGACAAGTCTTCAGACAGGAATGGATTGGACTTGGCGATACAGAGTGACCATATCATATGTGCACTTTATAGTTCTATGCATCTATAGGATGTCATCCTGCTGACCTCTTACTGGAGGCAGGAGAGTTGGGGGAGAGGAGGGGATAGGAGATTGCTGGAAGGATGAGACATGTATGGAGTGGAGAGGAAGAGTGTGCTGTCACCGGGCAGGGAGAGCAGTGGGAGCTGCATGTAGGTGGGCATGCAAGTTTGTAAGGGAATGTACATTTTCATTCAATCATAGTAGAGAAAAAAAGATTTAGGTGTTAGTATTTCCAACTTAGTCTTGCTAAAAGATGCATTGCCCTTCTAACTGAAGACTAGAAAGCTTGGTCCTTGCCAGTAGATGCTAAAACCTTCATCATACCATCTGAATGACAGAATTTTCATGTGGTGCTCAGATGGTTTTGGGGGGAATAAGCCAAACTCCATTATCATTGCTGTACCTTATTTTTGAAAAAAAGCACCTGTTCACTTTAAAACCGTAAAATACAACTATAAGATCAACCGTAAGTTATCAAAACTCTTTAACTGGTCTTAATGGACATTATTTAGACTTTCTCTTAAATACGGTGAAAACCTTGGTGACATAGTGGGTTAAGTGCTACCTCTAGTAATCAAAAGGTTGGCAGTTTGAATCCACCAGCTGCTCCTTGGAAACTCTATGGGGCAGTTCTACTCTGACCCATAGGGTCACTAGGAGTTGCAATTGGTGTTTTTTTTGTGTGTGTGTTTTTTTTTAATACAATATTTGAAAACAATTATTTGAGCAGGAGTTGCCAAGATCCAGTTAATACCCTTTCTTATTCTTCACTTTGCCCTGTAGGGTCTCTTTGAGTTGGACCCGACTCAGTGGCAGTGGGTGTATTCATCTTCATTTCTCCTCTTACCTGCTTGCCCAGACTTTGGGGCTATGGGCAAAGAAGGGCCTGGTCTTTAGCTTTGTGCGTGAATATCCTGTAGGAGCTGAGTGCCAAGGGGTCCTCTCCTCCCTCTGAACCTCGGTTTTATCCACTCATGGCAGATATCAGCAGAGTTGTATGAAAAGGGGATTATGAAGGTCACACAAGCTCTATTTGTTTCTAGTGAAAATGAGATATGGTATATTCTTGACATATCTTGATATATCTCAAAACCATTGAAGATTCTGAACTGGACAGAATAATTGTAGCTCATAATTCCCTTCTCAAAATCACTAACATATAACTTGGAATTTAAATGATCTCTCTTAAGACCCTTAACCACTTATCTTACTTGATGAAAAATTTTTATACTGTCTGGAGCACTTACTGAAATAAACTCACACATCTGTCTGCTTACTTCATTTTGGAGCATTTGGTAGTTTTGTTCACACAGTGTGTATGAGTCATCAGTGTATTTGACATTTCAGTCTTTAATTTGCCTGAAATTTCTATTTTGTGGCTAGGATCTATCACTTTCAGAAACATTTCCATAGTCCTCTCATTCTGTTATCAAGGCTAGCCGCCAACTAGCAGTCGTGTTTGTTTTACATTTCCTAAGAACAACCAGAGTTTTTAACACCTCCTTTACAGTGGTCAGAGTATACCTGACTGCACACACTGCTGCCAGGAGATTTGCCCTCCTTGCGTCTCACCTTCATGGCACAGGTGACTGAGAATCAGGTCTCTGTATGTCGTGCAAACTGTAGGCAGCACTCAGGAATGGAAGGAACCACAACTGTTCAGTCTGCAAGTGAGGAGGATTTGCAGTAACCGAGGTCAGGAAGAATGTGCACCCACTCTTCTTCTTGTGCCCATCTGCTAAGCTGATACATTTACGTGTGTAGGTAAACTACTCAGCAGCTGTAGGAAAGTTAATTTCCTTAATGACTTCTTAGCTACAGGTTTCTCTGCTGCTATCAGTGACAAATGGAGTATTATCATGGCAAGACATAACTTTCGTAAAATGAAACTATTTTAAAGACATTTGAAACAGAATTTTAAAATTACTGACACAGTGGTTAAGAGCTGTGCTGCTAATCCCAGAGTCAGCAGTTGGAATCCACCATCTACGGTTTAGAAACCCTATGGGACACCTCTTCTGTGTTCTGTATGGTCACTATGAGTTGAAAATGACTAGACAGCGATAGATTTGGTTGATTCTTTTTTTCTTTTTTTTAGTTTTTTCTGTCCTTAAAAATTTTCGGTTTAAGAAAGTTAATATATTCCCATGATGTAGCAATCAGCAGGTACAATAGTGTGTCATAGGAAGTCTCCCTTCCTGGACTGTCCTTCAGCAAATTATTGTCCTTTCCTGGAGACTACTAGTTCATTTCTGATGAATCCTTTGAGAGGCAGTCTCTGCATACATAAGCAGTGCATGTGTTTATATATGCCCCCTTTTTTATGCAAATGGTGGACACAGTTTATGTACCTTACATAAAGTCATTAGTCAAGCCAGCCAAGTGCCGTTGAGTCGGATCCGACTCATGGCGACCCTAGGCATTAAGTAGCATTAATATTATCTTGGAACTATTTCTGTATCAAAATACAGAGACCTTCCTCATTGTTTTGTTAGAGTAGCTGTATATATCTTTGTCTGGATGTGCCACAGTTATCTTCCAATGGCCTTTTGTGTTATTGCCAATTTTTTGATATTACATACAGTACTGTAGTGGATGAATAGCCTTTTACATACGTCCTTTTATACCTAATGATATTTACAAGTATCATTAGGATAAATGCCAAGAAGTGAAATTGCTGAATCACAGATATATTCTTGAAAATTCATCTCCAGAGTTGTTCCAGTTTATAAAGTCACCATCCATATATGAGAGGGCCTGCTGCACTGTATACTTATGTAGTGTATGAGTTTTGAACATAAGATACCAACTAGTTTTATCACATCTAATGTTTCTAGATTACTAATGATAACTGGTAGTTTGGGGCTGGCAGCAGTTTATTTACAGAAGAGTGGGGAGGTTTCTCCAGCAGATCCAGTGTGTCAAGAGAAAGTCAAATTGCACAGCTTTGGTTTGGAAACAAGGAGCAGTGCAATACAGATGTAAAGGAGGGAATTTTGAGGATGTTGTTACATGAGATCTGACAGTTGTGTTCATGAACTCATCCTAGAAAAAGGGCTACATACCTTATTGCTGAATATTGCTATGGTCGCCTTTGAAGTACTCCCTTGGGAAGCTATCCATAGTCTACCCTTCAGAGCCGTTTTGGAACTCGTTTTCTGGAATGGCCATCAGAGCTATTATCTTATTATCCTTGATGTCATGAACATCTTCAAAATGTCTTCCTTTCAGTATTTCCTTTATCTTCAGGTAAAGAAAAGAGTCACTGGGGGCTAGATCAAGTGGCAAGGGAAGGGCGTTCCAATACAGTTATTTGTTTACTGGCTCAAAACTCCCTGACAAACAACTATGCAATTAAGTTCACGAACTTGCCACCATGCACAATGGCCATTCCAAAAAGAGTTCCAAAATTGTTTTGAAGGATGGACTAGGTGCTGACATCAGTCAGTACATAGCTTCCCAAGGGGAGTACTTCTAAGGTGACTATAGTGATACCAGGCAGTGAGGTGCATGTAGCCCTTAGGACGAGTAAGTTTGCGGACTTAACTGTTGGACCTCGTGTGCGGTTTGGAGGCTTGCACAAAAGGATTATAATAAAAGTGAGTAGAAGCTAAAACGAACTATTACTGAAAGATTACATTGGGAGTAGAATACTTTTGCTTTGGTGCCAGCAACAATGGGCTTTGCCTTCAGAAAGTCGTGAGCTCCTTGATGAGGCCTCCATAGTGGGCACTGGTGGAAGGAAGCACAGTGGGCATCAGTGCCCATGGTTTTAGTTATTGGCAGATGTGGATTGTATATTAATGAGAATCAAAAACTGGATGGGGGTTTCTGGTGGACACCTGGATCCAAAAGCCTCCCGTTTAGTTGAGCAGTGGCTGAAAACCATTAGAACTTGAAGGAAGTTAGGAGGAAAATGTTGTATCTTCCTGGTAGCACAGAGTACAAGTTGTGGTACACTTTTAGAAACTTCTGCGAAGTCTCAGGACACTAACAAAAGATTTGATGTGGAATTTTTCTACAGAACAAGAAATATTGTGTGTGACTTGTGTTGTGAAAAAACCATATGGTTTCTGTTGCCTATGGAATACAGGCTAAATCTGGGATTATAAAATGCTACAGGGAATGGAAACTGGAGGCATGGTAGCATAGTGGTTGAGTGCTGTGGCTGCTAAGCAGAAGGTTAGCTGTTCAAATCCACCAGGTGGTCCTTGGGAATGCTGTGGTGTGGTTCTACTCTGTCCTGTAGGTTCTCTGTGAGTAAGAATTGACTTGGCAGCAGTGGGTTTGGGTTTTGTTTTGTTGTGTTGTGTTTTGTTTTTTAAACAGAGGAATGGAAACGTTAGTGGCATGGTGGTTTAACTGCTACTGCTGCTTACTGATAGGTTAGCAGTTCCAATTGACCAGCCACTCCTTGGAGACTCTATGGGGACTTGTATTCTGTCCTATAGGGTCGCTATGAGTTGGAATCAACTCAGTGGCAGTGGGGACCAGGGAGTAGCTCAAGAAGAACAAATAAGATAACTTTGAAGTGTGAAAAACAGAATTTTCTCAGCTCTTATGAACTTGATTTGTTGAAGGGAAAAGACTTTGTTTTGTGTGCCCACAGAACAAGGGGGAAAGACTTGCAGTGTCACAGAAGTGGAAGTTACTGTTCAAATAATACTAGGTCCTCTCTGTTCTGCCCAGTTAATAGATGGTAGAAAAACACCTCATCTGCCGTAGCCACTAAGATTAAAAGTAGCAACTGGCTTCAAAATTAGATGAAGAGGGGATGGTGTACTAAGTGTTCTGTTAGGATATTTTATACATAATGTCCACACACCGTATGAAACCACAGATAAAAATAATTTTTACGGATTTTAGTTATCAGACTACAGGTAGGATACACTGTAACATTAGCACTATTTTGCATAGAGAAAGTATGTTCTAAGTATTTTCTAAAACATGTATGGACCATGTACTGCCAGTTTATGAAGTGCTAGCTTTTTCATTTTTCCTGCTTTCTCAAAATCTTCCTAGACAATTCAGTATTGTTGCTATTTTAATTTTTACATATTTATTATTCTTAGATAGGAAACTACCAAATGTATTTGCGAGGTATATGTATCTCTTAATGGTATTTTGATAGTGTTTAGTATACCCGTGGTACTGAAATGCATAAAGCAGGTTTGGAGCTAGTAAACTGGTTTCTGTATTTGCTGTGCTCCAGTTATGTAACAGGAGAAAAGTAGGTTTTGTCAGATTCTCAGAGGAAACAAGACCCTAAAAAGGTTGGATGGTGTTTGAGAAAAATGGTCATGACTGGAATCAGAAAGACCCTGTTGAAGTCCTGACTCTGCCACCAAGTGTGGTTTGGGGTAGATTATGGGACTTCTGTACACAGTGTTTTCATCAGTGTCTGTACTATGCTAGAGAGGTAACAGAACTTGTCTTTTTGTGAAAAAGAAGTAAATGAAATAAAGTATGTAAATTCTCTACTGCTTTGAATCCATTTCTGAAAGAAGATGGCATAGAATTAAAAAATAAAAAGTGTTTCTATTATGTCTGACACTTCATAACTGGTGAGCAAATGGTATCTATTATAATTACAGAGAATGTAACAGCCAGGGTGGTCACAAAAGGCAGAGCTGAGGATTTCAAAAAATTGTCTTAAATTTCACTTGCCAAAGAAAGCGCTGGAACTGAGCCTGATGATCTAGAGATTTTACCAGAAAGAACAATATAACTTCTCTTTTTGAGGGATAATTTAGATTTTACCAACTTCATCTACTGGGGGAAAATTATCCTATCACTCCACTGTCTATAGAAGAAAGTTACCATTCTATACCACTTACTAGGGTGATCAGTTGGTTTTTTTTAACTGACATTAAGTGACAGTCTACAATCCAGATTAATATGACATGCCCGTCTGTCTGCAGCTCCTTCTGCTCTCCTTGCCCCATGACGTCACAGCCCTCCTTTTCATTCTGTACTTGTCATATCCTCTTAATAAGCTCCTGTCCCCTCCTCTCCACCCCTTCCTCTTCCGTTTAGAAAGAAACCAGTAGGACAGCATCCTATAAATGCACAGAGCCACAAAATACATACACCATGTGGTCACACTGTATCCCCAAGTCCAGGCCAGTTTTGTCCAAAGAGTTGACCTCAGTAGTGTTTTCTAGTAAGGGGCAGCAGCAGGTCTAGGGGCCATGATCCCAGGGGATCCCCCGGGCCGCTGGACCATCAATTGTGGTCTTTTAGTAGATTTCTTGTACCCCTCTTTTCTTCATGTTGCCACAGGGACTCAACATTGGGTGCCCCATCATGGCTGTCTTTGATGGTGGCCAGGCATTTTCTGGGTCTTCTGGTCACATGTTGCTACAGTCTCCCATTCACATAGGTCCTTCTGTCTCCTGAGCTCTTTTTTCTTGTGTCTCTGGTCTCGGTAATCATCTGTTCTGGATGAGTTGGGACCATTTGGTGTACTTCAGATGGCAGCTTGCTGTCTTTAAAGACCCCGGACGCCACTCACCAATATGGAATGCAGAAGACTGTCTTAGCAATAAGCTAGTTGTGGCAGTTGACCTTGATGTCCCCTGAGAGCATGATCCTCAGACCCCGCCTCTGTTACTCTATCATTGCAATATTGCGTTGAGATTAGAAGATCTTTCTGTTTATGGTGGAGTCCAGTTAAGTTGATCTACTTTTCTAGTGTGTGCTGTCACTGCTTTCACCTAACCAGATGTCTGTCAACTATGTAATCTGTGACCAACCCTCTCCTTCCCTTCCCACCCTTGTAGCCATCAAAGAGTCTTTTCTTCTGTACATAAGTCTGTTTTTAAGTCCTTGTAGCAGGGGTCTCATACAGTATTTGTCCTTTTGCCACTGACTGATTATTAGAGTGGTCAGTTTTGTTGCTAATTTTTATTTAGTAAGATAGAAGTATACAGAACTTAAGTACAAGTCTTAATTCATTTACTATTTTCACTGTTTCTTAATTATTTTTTAGGACTTCACATCCTAGTTTCTGTTTTGAGAATTAAATACTAACACTAGTGACATCTTGATGTGTCTTCAAATTGAGGCTATAAATTTTGAAGTGACGAAAAATAGATTTTGTAATAAATGTCTAGTATTTGGTATTTTCTTGATGTAAAAGAAAAAAGAAAGATAATTGAAACATGTAATAAACGTCAACAGAAAACTGGGGGGAGGGGAGACGTTCCCATGGAGCCCATTCCAGCTGACAGCAATGCTATAGGACAGACTAGAACTGTACCGTAGGGTTCCCAAGGCTGTAGTCTGCCTCATTTTTCTCTTGCAAAGCTGCTGATGGGTTCAAACTGCTGACTTTTCAGTTAACAGCCGAGCACTTAACCACTGCATCACCATGGCTGTGTAACTTCAACAGAAAATAACTAATTCACAGAATTACTAGGTTCTTTTCTAGTAATTATTTGTAATGAATATATATCATATATGTAGAAAACCTTCCCTTAAAAAAAAAAACTTTTTATTACAGAATATGTCAAGTATATTCCAAGCTGGAGGATGGCATAAAGAACCACTATGAACCTATCAGTCTTGACACTTGCAGGTTCATCACCAATCTTACATCCCACTACTGCTCCCCCGGAATTACTTTATAGCAAATTCTCACACTGTGTGATTTCATCTGTCAATTTCAATATGTATCACTAACACGAGGAGAATTTCTCCTTTTAATCATCATCATCCACCTGAAAAAAAGTCATGAGTATTTCTTTGGTATCGTCAAGTATTCATTTTTTTTTTTTTCCTTTCCTAATATTCTTTTCTTAAAGCAGTTTACAGCAAAGTCAGTACAGGATCTGGGATACAGGGATACTGCTGGTGTTACTGTGATTGATTAACATAAACTATGAAATCTTTTTAAATTCAGATTTCCTCTTCCTTTTTTTTTAAGCCCTTGAAGAAAACATTTTTGAGGGGAAAAGTTACATATCCTGTACAGCATGATTTTAATTTTTTTAAAAATTAGGAGTAATAAACCTATTATTTGTTAGCATGAAGAAGCAATTTTTTGTTGAAACAAAACCATGGTTTCAAAACAACAACAGCAGAGTAGTATTGTTTCACATTTTTGCAAATTTCTTAAATGTCTGACTTAATAGAGTACAGCTGAGTTTCTAAAAGTCCAGATTTTGCTCCTTTTATCTTTATGGTGTGATTTAACGTATTCCTTTATCTGTGTCAAATTAGGCTTGATCCCGGCCCCCCTGCCCCCCCCCGCCCGCCCCCCCCCCCCCGCAGTACTGTTTCACAGATGGTGTTCTTAGTTGTGTCTGTGTTCTTAGTAGCCCCTAAAGGTCTATGTCCAGAGCCATTAATTTGCTAAGGATTGCAAATGGTAACATCTATATTCCTCATGTATTTGCTTGCTGGAATTCTTCCAAGGAGACGTTTTCACTAATCAGCCACTTGGTTACCCAGAGATATAATTTGTATGGGAAGACATGATAAATTCTTCATTCTTTCTGTTTTTTCCAAATAATGAGTTGGTTCTCTTAAATTTTCAAAAGGTAATCAATAACTGTTGTGGATTTCAGTATCATTATGAACTCATGGATTTAAAATTAATGGGTGTATTTCTGCTTTGGGCAACAGAAGCTGTTATCTTCAACACTGGCCAGCAAGAGCTTCTTCAAGTTGACGCTGAGTTCTTTTGATAATGACCTCCGTTGTCTTTGAAAGCTTCCTTGCTTTCTGGCTTGACAAGATGTTCCAGGCTCATCTTAATGCATTTCCTGCCACTGACCAGAAATCAGCTCTTTTCTGTGTGAAGACTTGGTTCTTTTAGTGAGAAATGGTGTTTAGAGACCACATTCTGGGCACTAGGCTGATCATTATTATTGATTGGTCATTATTTCTAGACATTTCCTGTGAGGAAACAGGCATGTTGAAAAAGAGAAAATATGTCATGAATTGATAGTGTTACTTCCATTCAAATCTAGGACCTGTGGATCTTTCATCAGTTGTTGATGACACTAGCATAATTGTTTATTTGCTTTACCCTGTCCTGCAGAGATAGCAGGGAACCCTAGTGGTGCAGTGTTTAGGTACTCAGCTGCTAACAGTCAGAAATTCAAAATCCATCAGTGGCTCTGTGGAGAGATGTAGGGGGAGACCTGGTAATCTATACCCATAAAGATTATTACTGTTAAGTACCTTCGAGTTGATTTTCAGCTCGCAGTGACCCAACTTGACAGAGTAGAGTTGTGCTGTTGTCTTGTAGGGTCTCCTAGATCTGTCTCTCCCGTGGAGTCACTGGGTGGGTTCGTACCGCAGACGTATCTGTTAGCAGCCCAGGGCTTCACCTGGGTGTCGTGAGCGTGCCTTCCAGTAAAGGTGACAGCCTAGGTGACACTTTGGAGCATTTCTGCGCTTGTCGTAAGGGCTTTAGAAATCAGAATCGGCTTAATAGCAAACAAAAATGCAATCAGAGTATAAGCACTATTACCAGTGAGATGTGCTTATAGGAGCCAGTATTTAAGACTGTAGTTTAAAAGAAAAATTGGAAGCAGAGTCATAGTTTAGTTGCCCAAATTGAACGTTTTATAACTAGTGTTGATGGTACATTTTGAGACCTGGCTTCAAACTAGAAGGTTGATGGTTCGAATCCTCCAGGCACTCCTAAGAAACTCTTTGAGGCAGTTCTACTCTTTCTGTAGGGTTATTATGAGTCAGATTTGACTCAAGAGCCATCAGTTTAGGCCTGACTTCTCAGAACATCAGATTGACAGATATTTCAACTGAATTAAATAAACACATTTACCCAAAGCATCAGTCACATCATATTTTTGTGTGTTTATAGAACAAACCATTCATCAGTTTGGTGTAGATGACACCCCAAACAGGACTGAGTTTTCCTTTTATTTTTAGACAGCTGACCTCTTGTTTTACTGTCACCATTTCTTAGTAATTTGGTACCTTATTTATACCAACTCTCTTTTCAGTATCTTAAAACTGCAGGAAACCTATAGGGCGGGCAGAGATTTCTATCTGTATGGCATCATGGTTTTAGTTTCAATGACTATGCTATGAAACACTGAATTTTTTTAAGTATAGTAGAATTTTACTGTGATACTTTTTTAACTTCAAAATTATATTAAGATTATTTTTCTTTATGTAATCGCACTGGAAAAAATGTCCTATGTATCCATGTATATAATTTTATTGTGTTTTGGTGAAAGTTTACAGTGCTGATTTGTTTTTCTGTCAGACATTTCTGTACATTGCTTTGTGACCGTGGCTGCAATCCCTGCAGTGTGTCAGCACTCTTTCTCTGTCTTGCCTGAGTTCCCTGTGTCCATTCACCCCGTTTTCCTGTCCCTGCCTACCTTCGCACCTGGATTTTGCTCAGGTGTCCCCCATTTAGTCTTGTATACTTGATTGAGCTAAGAGGCATGCTCCTCATGTGTGTTAGTTTGATAGGCCTGTCTAATCTTGGGGTGAAGGTGGCCTTTGGGAGCAGCATCAGTTCTTAGTGAGCAAGGTTCAGTCGTATTTTTGAAGCAGTCATTGTGGGATCTGTGAATATGGGATGTTGCCTTTAACAAAAGTGTATAATTAAGGAAAACTTAAATAATGATCACTTAAATGAAAAGTACATTTAGAATATTAGTAGTATGTTTTTGTTTTCTTTTTTTCACCCCTTTCAGGTTAAAAAAAAAACAAAAATGACTGAATCTGCGTCTAGCACAAGTGGCCAAGAGTTTGATGTATTCAGTGTCATGGACTGGAAAGATGGAGTAGGCACACTGCCAGGGAGTGATCTAAAGGTAGGCTGTCTTTATTATGTGCAGTTATATGTGTGCATGCATCTGCGTGTGTGGTTAATTTATTAAAGATGTATAATTAGATTAAAAACATTGTTTGTAGTGTTGTAAGTTTTATATGATGTTTAGACCTAAAATAAACTCAAAACAATTGGAAGTGCTGGTGGGTGCTCAGAAGCTTTTGTCACTTGAAATAAGGGATTGAGAAATATTTTTGCAGTATGTACTCAGCACAAAGGGATTCACAGCTTGAAGGAGTATTGTTTCAGTTTTGACTGTATCGTGGGGGTGACTCTCTCATGGTGGCCGATAAATACGGAAAGTGGTGGACTCAGAAGACAATGACATAGCTCACGTTTTGTGACAATGGGGCTTTGTAACTTTAAGTTCTGTGCTTTGTAACTTTAAGTTCGTGCTTCTCGTGTCTTGGTTTTCTCCTTTAAAAACTAGAGAACGTTACAATATTGAAAACAATGTAACTGTTCAGCTCCTTTAAATTATTTCTACTGTAGATGGTTTTTGTATAATCAGCTGTTCAAAAGCAGTTCCTTCTTGAAAATCAGACTGCTTTTGTAAAGATGAGAACTCGCTTCAGAGAGTGATGGCCTCAGTCTGCTGCTCTCTGTGTGCTTGTCTGGCTTTTGCCAGCACCCTGAGTGTACTCCAGGGCTCCCTGTGCCACCCTGTGAAACAAGATTATGCAAGCACCCCTCTTGGAAGTCAGCTGCCTCCCTCCCTTGTTTCTAATTTGCTTTTGCTCTGATCCTGTCTCTGGGACCTTGAACCTGTCTGTGGCTCTTTAGACTTTGTGTTTACACTTGGTCACTCAGGTGTTTGAACTGCCGATCAGTCTAACAGGCTGTGACTTGGGTTGCCTCTCTAGTGCATGTCGTTATAAGCTGTCTTGAATAGAAATGCCTGCCCTAAATCTGACCTGTTGGAACTCAGTCCCTTTTAATGACCACTTGACATGAATCTCAGCCAAGCTTACCCTTGCTCATCCTCACTGGTGAGGTTTGGATGCTCTGCCTGTTGTGGGAAAAAGTACTTAGATTGGGTTAGGTTTAGCTACGTGAAGTTGCTGGTGCTAACTACCTTAGTTTAGCAAAAATAGTGCAGTGAGATATAGTGAAGTATGAAGAAGAAATTTGGTTTTTAGTTTTAGTTTATGTGACCTTGATCAAGTCAGTCAATTTTTTTTGGACCAAGTAGCCTTTTATTTTTAAAATAAGGGAAACAATGAATACTAAGGGTTTTACCTACTCTGACATTCTACAAATATCTGTCTGGATTAAATATGATAGAGTGCTGAAGCTCATGTATATTTTTGAAAAAAAATATTTTTTGAGAACTAGAAACTTGTTTCTCAAACTCGAATAATGCCGGTCATCAACAATAGCTTTGTCAAGTTGCTTAAAATTTCAGAGCTTAGAAATATTTATCTGTAAGATGGGGATATTAGAATCTGTATTGTAAGGTAGAAGTTGTCTTTTCTGTATACTATTTGAATGCCGTGTTTATTGCTTCACTCCTTTATTTTTCTTGTACATTTTTATGTCTCTTGAAAGCAGATTGATGAAGTTTGTAATTTTTGTTCATTCAGCTTACATAGTAGAATGAATTTTCTGTCCCTAAGACATCTTGATTGCCTTAGTTTTCAAAGAAATAGATTTTAGTAATTAGTTTTAGTACTGTTGTTAATCAGGTATTTTAAGCCATTTAGTGGCTGTGTTACAAACTGAGTTATTTAATATTACTTTTAGACTCATCTGATTACCTTGGTAATTGCCATATTTCCAATTAACTTCATGTGCTATAGGCAGTTTGACATGCTATCTTTTTAAAGTTTATTTTTTAATTATTTTCTGCTTTGTAACCCTTTTTATCTTAGGAGATTCAGAGACCATCCAGTTACTTATACTGCTTAGGATTTTTAACTCACTTGCTTTTTATATTCAGATTCAAGTAGCTTAAGAGGTCCAGTTGAGAGACTGATCTGTCACAAAATTGAAATATTAGAAATTTGAATCAGTTTTGAATTTACTCTCTCATGATGCTTTCCCTGTTCTACACTATTGAGTCTTTGTTTTTGATAGGTATAAAGCAAAAAAATAAAAGCCATTACCGCTGAGTCTCACAGTGATCCTATAGGACAGAGCAGAACTGTGCTTGGGTTTCCAAGGAACAGATGGATTTGAACTGCTGATTTTTTGGTTAGCAGCCCTGATGGGTACGGCTATGTGGATTTTCTAACAGACGCACTATACATTGTCCAAAGACAAGCAGCTATAGTTTAATGAAGAAGTTAGCTAACACGTGGAAGTCCATTTCACATTATGGGAGCAAGTTTTCATGTACTTCAGTTAGTGTTTCTATGTTGAAAGAGTTTTTGTCTTTAGAAGCCAGCCAATTGAGTTACCTTGCTCTTCTCCCTTAAAATTGTTTACAGTTGCCTGTATCTTGCATAGTGAAGTTCCAACCCCTTGGATTACCATCAGATTTTGGGGGTAACCTAGCCCCACTTTGCTCTATTTCTGCATTTCATTTCATTCCTCAGCACCACCTTGTTTTCTACCAAACCTAAGTTGATGCTGAAGACTTCGTACCTGGGCCATCTTTACTGTGCCCTGGGTTGGAATCCTTTTTCTCCTCTCGTGAGGCTGACCATCTCATATAAAGCAGACCTCAAATATCTCTGTTTTGGAGATGTTAGAGAATTTACTGTGTGATCAGCACTTTACTTGTGTTGTTTTACTTAAGCCAGTCCCCTACCCTTTTTTTTTTAACCCTTTTGAGGTGGTTTCTGTTACCATCTCGAGTTTACTGTTGGAGGAGCAGATGCCTAGGATGGTTAAGTCACTTGTTTAACATCAAAGAGTTAGTTACTGGTAGCTCTGGATCTCAAAATGGTTCTTTTCTGATCTTAAAAGTGAATTCTCGTAACCACTACTATAAACGAAAAACCAAACCTGCTGCTGTTGAGTGGATTCTGACCCACAGTGACTGTGTAGGACAGAGTAGAACTGCTTCATGGAGCTCCCAAGGAGCACCTGGCGAGTTTGAGCTGCCAGCCTTTTGGTTAGCCGACATAGCGCTTCACCACTGCGCCGTCAGGGTTTTCATCACTACTGCACTGTGGTTTAAAGTGAGGAGGAAAAATAATTCCTGTCAAAAGAGATGCAAGGAAAATGTTACAGGGATTTAAACTCACTACCATAGAGTCCATTTGGAGGAGATAAAAATTTATTTCAGCTGGTAGTATTGCTCAAGGTTTTCAAAAGCAGATGTTGTGTGAGTTCAGGCACCGGAAAAATAAGTAGTTTATGTGTAGACCTTTCAGAGTCTGGGACCAAGGAGGCATAAAGACTTGCTTCCAGAAGAGGGACTCTCCCTGTCATGGAGTCAATTCCGACTCACATAGCACACAAAAAATAAAGATTGTTGAGGGAGAACCACAAGTGTCCACAGGCATCCTTGAAAATATTGGAATCATTAACAAGACCTTTTTGCTTAAGCTGCGTTTGTAACTTGACCACTACCTAATTTGTGTCCTTCAGGTTCAAGTTAGTATGTGTGGACCAATGCCTCGGGGCCAGCCGTAAGGATAGGTAGGCAACTAAGTGGTAGAGAAAAGGTGCATGAAAGGGCTCCCTGTCCCTAAATAAATTCTGTACCTGAAATTTTAATGGTATCTGAAGCTCACCCACAGAGGTGATTCTTTGGGAAGTCCCTCTGTTAAATGCCGAATCCTTGAAAGGCAGAAATAATTCAAGTACTCAATGACTAGCCAAAGGATCAGCGGTTCAGATCCACCGAGGGCCATGGAATATAGCCTGGAGATCTGCTTCTGAAAGGTCACAGTATTGAAAACCCTTGGGAACAATTCTACTCCAACACATGGGATCTCCATGTGCTAAACTGATGGCAGTTAGAAACCACAACAGTTAAAACGCAGGTACTGTTAGGAGAGCAGGGACATCTTGCCTAGCAGAGATAGTTGCCACTTAGCAGAGAGCAACACCGTGCAGCAGGGATGTAGAATTCTAACTGTAAAACATAACTTCCCTCGCTCATGCACAGTTTTTTTACTTCTCTTCGTTAATGTTAAAAACTGTTCAGTTACCAAATGTATTTGCCATTAGAACAGATTGCTGAAGCTAAAATTTCAACATTAAAAATAATGAAAACAGTAGCTTCAATAGTGTCTTTTAATAATGTATTATTAGAGTTTGGGAGATTATAGTCTTTATGGAAGCAGACTGCTCTGTCTTTCTCTTGAGGAGCAGCTGGTGGGTTCAAACCATTAGGCTTCCCAAGATCAGATGGAATGCTTGCCTGGTGTGCCCCCCGTGCACCTTGAAAACCATTTACCTCGATGAAATAGGCCCCAGACCCTCTGTAGGCAAAGAGAAAATATTAGATGGAATCCAAGGTAGTTTCACACCAAACCACCAGAAACCTTTGCAGTGCCTCATGTATTTCAAGCATAGCTGTAAACTGACTTTCTTATTTTAATTGATCGAATCCATCTACGTACTGAAAAAATTGTAGTGTCAGTGGATGTGGTAGATTTGTGTAATAAATTCTTCTTGTGAAGTTAGTAACTTTGATATTTTGGGGTTGTAAAATTGAGTCACTTGACAATTTTTTAGAGTGCTTTTTGTTACATTGTAATTAAAAGAGCAAGTATCTTTTTGTTTTTTTTAAGAAATAAAGGCAAATCTTCATGGTTTATTGCTTCCAAAGCCATTCCTAGGAGCGTTACCAAATTTCAGACCTGAGTGTTTTATTGAGAGAAAATGTTAGAAAAGGGATCATTCTGCCTGGAGTTCCATTTGTGGTATAGAGTATTCAGGATCCTATTTTGTCTAGTATTTTCAACAAACATATAGTAATAGTGTACAAACTAAACCCACTGCCATCCAGTCAGATCTGACTTGTAGCAACCCTGGTGGTGTAGTGGATTAAGTGCTACATCTGCTAAACAAAAGGTCAGCAGTTCAAATCTGCCAGGCGCTCCTTGGAAATTCTGTGGGGCAGTTCTACTCTGTCCTGTATGAATAGTGTGGAAGACACAGTAAATCCTAGTGGAGAGCCAGAAAAACATGTGATCCCTGTATCTTTACCTCGATGATGGGACACTTTGAAAATGTTTTTTCGTTTTTCGTTTTCAAGATAAAATAACTTTGGTTAGCACAGGTGTTTTTTCCTTTGTCCAGATTATAGGATATGTTTGAGAATATGGTTAAACCTGTGAAACCTATCCTCTCAAAAATACATACGTGCAATTAACATAATTTGGTGTGCAATTTCAGGGGACTCAGCAGTCACCAAAGCTCATTATCCAGGACCCCTGGCCTAAAGGGGTCACCCTTTCCTAGGTGACACTGTATCTGTACTTTGGACTTAGACCATTCATCAGTTATTGGCAATGAATATTAGGAAAAGGTGATTGGGATTAAGTGTTATATTGTAGGAATAAGCTTTTCATTTTGAAAGTTTTTGAGTTGAAAGCTTCCAGATGCTACAGATCTGAAATTTTATGTCAAGATTCCACTTGCTGGTGCTCTGTCAGTGATGAAGTACAGGGTGGTTTACAGTTTTTCTGCAAGTTAGAAACTTTAACCACCAGATACTGTATTTAATGTGAATGTTTGGTGTTGTTTTCCACATTTTGTGCTTGTAAAAACATAAGCAAACATAAAAAATATACAATGAAAGTAAAATTACGTACCTGAAAGGAGCTATTAAGTCTATACCTTTTGTTTTTCTAATTATTTTCCTTACATTTAATATTAATTTTCTTTAATATCTTTAATAATTACCACAGTAGCTTGTTTTTTCTGCTCTTGCCCAGTAGATGGTACTGTCAGCCTTATTTTAAAACATTGTTTTCAGACTTGATCATTTACCTTTTTTTCCCTTTCATTTAAGCCTTTTTTTTTCCAGGAAGTGAAGTTATTTTAGCCAGATTCCCTCCATTTAACTTTTTATCACCTCCTTGACTAACATTTCTGGGTGTATATACTAGGTGTACTTTCCTGGGAATTTGTATCTGGAAGTATGTAGTTGGGAGAAAATATTCTCCCTTTCCTTATCTATTTCACCTCATTCAGTTTAGAAGGCAAGTGCTTTCTAATCGGGGATTATATACAGAAAATTGTTTAAAGTGTTATTTTCCCTTGGCAGAAAGTAATTATTATGCTACTTTTTGCTTGAGAGTTTTGTTTTTTTTTTTTTTAAACTTGTAGGCTACACTTAGGTTGGTAAAGTAAATAATTGTAGTGACCAGTAGACAAAGTGGATTATTTTAATTGAGAAATGGAAGGCTTTATTTAAATAAGCTATACTTGCATGCTGATGTATATCTCTGTGAAAGATCTAAAACTTTAAGTTTTACTATCTTTTTGAATTTCAAGCTTGCTAGCTCTTCCTTCTAATGTCAATCTTTTTTCTAAAGGAAAAACAGAAAGAATACAGGAAGCAGGTTGAGGACCACGTACTTGAGTAGATAGTGGCCAAGCCTTCCCTGCACACGTAGAACAAGGCTGTTGGCAGAAAGTTTAGTTTGCGGCTTGTTCAGTATTTTGGAAAAAATGGCCACAAGATCAAAGTGACCTTACTTTTTGCGGGTAAAATTTGTCTGTAGCTAGTAGACTTCTTCAAATCTCACAGATATTTCCACTTGTTTTAGAGAACTAGAATTTAATATGAGGGAGCATTCAAAAGAGTGTGTGATGCTGGTGGGGAGGTGTGTGATGCTGGTGGGGAGGTGTGCGATACACCTCATGGTTCAGAGTTCAGTCCTCACATGTAAGGATACAGATATACAGGTTGTTGGTAGTTGCCATGGAGTCAGTTTATACTTACAGTGACTCCATTTGATGCGGTAGAACTGCCCCCAGGCTGTAATCTTTAGAGGAGTAAATTGACTTGGGTTCTCCTGGGAAGTGTGGGTGGGTTCAAACTGCCAACCCCTTGTTATTTTGCGGGTATGCCCTTTTTCAAACCAGGTGAGCTTGGATTAGGCAAGTTGGCTCCTGGAAAAATAGTATTTCTCCTTTTACTAATCTTGATTATTAATTAAGTAAGAGTATGAAATTTTTAAAAAGGTTGGATCCAAAAGGGACAAAGAATTGTGTTTGGAATTATAGGCACAGAAGGAGAGTGGCAGTTCTGCAGGACAGCACAGGGTTATTTTATCCTTAAGTGCTTGTTCAGTTGCCCTTTCCCTGAATTCCCAAATGAGTAAAACATGCAGGTTGTAGTATTGGTAGAACACTTGCTTGGATATAATTGTTTAACTTTTAAAGGATAACTTACTTAAAAGACAATCAGTGTCAGACATGAAAAGATTACTGGTCTGAGCACTCTTGTAAGTTGTGCCTCTTTCCGCTGTGTTGACTTTAGTTTCGGGTAAATGAATTTGGAGCCCTGGAAGTGATTACAGATGAGAGTGAGATGGAAAGCGTTAAAAAAGCAACTGCCACCACCACGTGGATGGTGCCAACTGCTCAGGAAGGTAAGAAAGAGCCGTCTGTGTTTTCTTTCTTTTGAAAATTTTAAATTAAGAACATTAGGTTTTTATGATAGCATGGAACTTTGAAAATCCTGGGCGATTTTTGTGCCGCTTGTTCTTATGTAAATTTCTGTAATAAAACTGACATGAAACCAGCTTTTATATTTTAAAATAGCTGTTGACTGTCATCTCTCCTAATGCCAGATCTGTGATAGTACACGGTTAATTGGAAATTATCAAGTAAATCCATGTTGTAATAGCCTACCCAGGTAATTTAGTCAAAAGTCTGCCACTTTTTCTCATCTACTCCAATGATTGTAACTAACACCTATATGCTGATGACTCCTAAATCTATATCTCCAGCCCCGACCTCTCCCCCGAGCTCCAGGCCCGTATTTCCACCTGCCTACTGGACATCTCCACCCGGATGTCCCACAGGTACCTCAAACTCCACATGTCTGAAATGCGATTCATTTTCTATTTCTCTCTCCTTTCCCCCTAAACCCACTTGTTCTTCTGTATCCTACATTTCAGTCGATGGTAGCACCATCCACCCAGTGTACCAGCAAGAAATCTAGGAGTCACCCTGAATCTTGTCTTCCCCACCCCCATATCCTGTTACTCTTGGTTTGCTAAGTATCTCTGGGATCTGGACTTTTTCTACCTGTTATCACTGCCACGTTCTGAAGATAGGCTCTTATCAGCTTTCAGATAAACTGTTACAGAAGGCGCTTTAAATAACTACTCTGCTTTTAATTTTACCTTTCTAATTTATTCTGCATACTCAAGTCAGAGGAACTTCTGTTGATTGCTTATCTGACACCAGTGATTTCTTATTGCCTCTTTAGCAAAACATACAAAGATCTGGGTGCCTTGCACCCCTGTGCTTTCTGTGTCTCCTCACTTTCTCTTCTCGTCTTTGCACGCTGGATTCTGGCAGTGCCAGCAGCACTGAACTACAGATAGTTCTCTCAGCACACAGTGTGGTTTCATGCTTCTTTGCCTTTGCTCTTGCTGTTTTTTCTGGCGTGAATGCCATTTCTCTCTTTGTCCAGTTAATCAATTCTTATTTGGCCTTCAAATCCATGTCAAGGCTTTATATTAGAAAATCTTTCCCTGACCTCACCCCAGGTTGAGCGAATCATTTCTCCCTCTGTACTGCTTCTGGAACTTCTTCATGCTTCTATTATTGCATGTATCACATTTTATTATAAATATTGGCCTTCTTGTCTGTCTTCTTTACTAGACTGTGAGCTCTCTTGGGCAAGGTCTATACTGTCATTATCAATGTCTAGAGTAAATTGGTGCCTAATGAATGTTTGCTGAATGAATGATTAGTCTGATGATTCAGGTGTAAGGAAATGTGAGTTCTTAAATGATTTGGATAATTATAATTAAGGAGATCTGCTATTAGGCATTAAATTAGATCTTGACTTAGCCAATTAAATAAAACAAAATCACTCACAGAAGGTTATAAACATGAAGTGATGTAGATGACCCTTTTTAAATTTTGTCAAAAGTACACCCTTTGAGAAGGAATTTATAAATTAGTTTTGTCTTCTGAATTTAGTGATCAATTTTCTTCATTTTACGTTGAGCTCCATAGAAAAAGATTTAGACAAAGTTTCCTTTATCTTTTCTGTAGAATAGATACATTTCTGTGTATAAATGATTCCTGCTAAAGGGGACAACCCCTTCTGTGAAATGCTACAGTGTAACCATGTACTCATTCAGCAAGCATTCTTCTATTGCTAACAAAATTAATCGAAGAGAGAGTTTGTATGTTTTTTTTGGACAGTCTTGGGTAGTGCTTTTAATTTGGTGTTGATGTTCTTTTCACCTTCTAGTCTTTTCAGAGAAGACTGGGATGCCTTTCAGGTTGAAGGATACAGCGAAAGGAGAAGGGCTTCAGCTCTGTGAGAACTGTTGTCAGTATGGCAATGTAGACGAATGTCTTTCTGGAGGAAACTGTAGCAGCCAGAATTGTGCGCGGCATGTCAAAGACAAGTAGGTTTTTGCCGTCTTCCTCTTAATAGAATGGATTTTACAGCTGAAGACCATGGTGCCGGGGAATACAGAAGTTTTGTCTTCTGTGACACCTGCCGCCACGTGTTCTTTATTTCTGAGAGGGAGCTGTTTCACTTGACTGGATTTAGTGATGTCTGTCACACGTGCCTGGGGTCTGGCTTGCACTGCTCGTGTTCTGCCTGACATCTCTCTGCTTGTGTTTTCAGTCTTTTGTTTATGTTAACTGAATTACATCCTACTTAAGATCATTTGGTTTTTTTCTGGGCTATGTGTTTTGATAATACTGATCTTTTTGGAAATGCAGTTTGTTTATATTTTGTGTGTTCCTTAAGTCAGCTAAAACTCCCTACATGGAGCAGAGCTCCCACTGATTGGGCATCAGATGAATAGACATGACCAAGATTGATAGGATAGTGAGTCTCCTAATTGCCAGTCTCTGTGCAGATTGAGGATCATGAAATGAGTATGTCAGCTGTGACGGACCGTGCCATTTGGGGAATAACTGACAAAATACAGCTCACCACCAAAGTGTATTTCTTCCGTGTAATCATAACCTACAAATAAGTGACTTGACATTTATATTTCAGTAGAATTTCTCACATAATCTAATCAGCACAAGCTTGGGAGTTCTCTTGTTTTTATTGGCCAGCTGATGTGTTGCAAAACTATACTAGACTTGCCATTCTTAATAATTGCTAGGTGCTTGCTTTAAAATTGGCCTGAAGATTCAAATATCTCTAAGTAATCAATTCTTTTATTATGTGGATGGCAGTTGGGAAAGGAAAACAATTTCACACTTGTTAGAGCCAGTTTCATGTACATTGCTGGTCTCCTTTTGAGATTAAAATAGTTTCCACTTTCTGCTTTGCCAGCTATCATGCATAATATTTTTAAGTATTCTTTACATGTAATGCTCTGATGCCTGTCCATTTCTCCTCATGCTGAAATATTTTTCCTGTGGAAGGTGATTATATAAAAATAACTTTTGCATCAGTAATCAACATTTAGCTGTCTGATAGGTATAGTTCTGTCACTATTTTGGGTTTATAAATACAACAGAGATCAGAAAGAAGAAAAGGACGTAGGAGATGACAATGACGAAGAAGATCCCAAGTGTAGTCGGAAGAAGAAACCAAAGTTATCCTTGAAAGCTGACACCAAGGAGGATGGAGAAGACAGAGATGAAGAAGTGGTTAGTATTTCTCATGCAGTTTAAGTGGTTGGTATCTCTAATGCCAGTGAGCACAGGGATGCTTCCTGAATGGGTAGCCTCATAGCCATAGGTGCTGGATTTAGAGCCACTGACTTGAGTTCAAGTGTCAATTCCATGCTTTTTCTGTGTTATCCTTAACAAATTACCCAGCTCTCTGCCTCATTATTCTGTTCTGCGAAATGGGAATAATAGTATCCCTCCCTTGGAGTGAGAGAGACAACAGACATATCTTACGTTTTAAAGATGAGTCTTAAATTCCTTTTGACAGCAAAATAGTAGTTCCATTTTGGTAAATTGCAAACAGATCTCATAAAACTCTTGAAAGGGCTAGAAAAGGTAGATTAGTACTAGGTATATTTGGGGAGAAATAGTTCGAAATGTACAAATGAATTATAGAATATAAATTAACAGCTCTATATCAGAAGAGAATTTGGGGGTCATAAAGTATTTCCTGTTAGATCACTATTGAGCAACTGCTGTTTGGTAGTGAACTGTTCTGGCAGCTGGAGATAAAGAGATGAATAGGATAGAGGACAAAAATCACTCCTTTTGGGTATACTATATTCTCGTTGGGGAACACATAAAAGAAAAACAAACCAAATAAGTGTTTTTGTTTGTTTATTTGTTTTTTTTAAAAAACAGCTATTGGTAAGTGTTATGCTGAGAGTTAAAATAGACTGTTAGGATTGCCCTTCGAATTAAATTGGGTTATCAAGGAATGCTTCCCCAAGAAGCATGAACAGTGTGATCTGAATAATAATAAGGAGCAGCCAGCCCTGTAAAACTAAGACTAAGGAGCCCTCTGGCCCTGGGAATCACTTGGGGAAAAGTTTTTTTAAGGGAAGACCATGTGTGGCACATTCTGTTCAAAGAATTCAAGGACAGTATAATTGAACATTGAGGTTAGGGGAGCCAGCCAAGCCAAGTGTCGCCAAGTCTTTGGATAAAATGTCTAAGGTGGCTATGAGTCAGAATTGATCCAGCAGCTGTGAGTCAGTGAGCTAGGACTTTAGAGTAAGGGATTTTCATTTCGTTCTGTGATGGGAAGCTGTTGGAAAGTTGATGGCAAGGGAGTGCTTTATTTCTGTTTTAAAGTGATCACTTTTAGCTCTCATATGTGGAAGCCAGAATGGAATCAAAGAACCAGTTAGGAGTTATTGCAGTAAACTAGATAAGCAAGATAATGTGAGGTAGGAGATAGAAGTCAGTGCATTTGGAACGGATGTTGGCGATAATGTTATCAGGACCAGCGTGATCTAGGAAGTGTGAGGGAGAGAAAAGGATCAGGGGTAGTTCTTAGATTTTTTGCTTGAACAGTTGACCAGATGACCATGCAATTTATTGTGAAGAGAAGGGTGGAGCAGAGAATCCAGAGTTCTTTTGACCGTGGTGAGTTTTGAGATGCTGGTTAGACAACTAAGTGAAGACATCAACTAGGCAGTTGGATACACAAGTGTAGAGTTCAGAGTAGAGGTCAGGGTTGGAGATCATGATTAAGGACATCTGAGATATAAATAATCCTTTAAATCTAAGGTGAAAGGGTGAATTGCTAGCTAGAGAAGAGAAGAGGGCCAAGAGTGGAGAATGCACAGCAAAGGATACAGAAAGAGGGGCTGATGAAGTGTGAGAAAAACTAGAACAGAGTGGTCTTCTCAACTAAGAGAAGAAAAGAGGATGCAGCAGTGTCTGTGCTATTCCAATGTAATTCTTGGAAACCGTCTGGCTTTGTATTGACCTCAGGCCGAAGCCAGCACAGTTCTGAAATGACCTGTATTCTTCCTCTAAAATTTATGAAGTGAAATTGAAGGAAAGTACCAAAAAAAGAAAAAGAAAAACTTTGACAGCTCTGTGACTTTTCATTGGTTCCAATTCTTAAACTTTTAGAGTCATAATTTCCCTTTCTTATTGTAGGAGAACAAACAAGATGGAAGAATCTTACGGGGTTCACAGAGAACCCGAAGGAAAAGACGAGGTGACCCCTCCCTGTTAAAGCAGGGTGAGTTAAGAAAAGAGAAATTTTACTTGTAACTTTTGAAATGGAAGATGCTCACATGGTCAAAGTTTGATCCTAGCTGTAATGCAAACCTGGGGTTCTTCTCTGATTAAATTTGATCAAGAAGAATTAGAATTTTAAAGAAGTAGATGAGGAAATATAGAGCAATTAGTAACTTTCAGGTCATTTCAGAGCAAGCATGAGATCATCCTTTTTTTTAATTTCAATCAAGTAGACTTTTTCTGTTTCCTCACCTTAACTAGAACCTGTGTTCTTGGGCTCTGTTTCCCCAAATTTTAAATTTTTAAGACTTCTTCTCAAACCAGAACCTCCTAATGATGGTACATTCTTTTCCTTTTTCTGTTCCTTGGGCAGCACTTGGTTCTCATAGGGAATCTAGTCCGTAGGTACATTCCCATTCTTTGTACTTGACTGGATAAACTCACTGCCTTATTCAGTGAAGACCGTAGGTCATTTCCCCAGAGCCCTCATTGTCCTCTTGTCACTGTCATCCTCTTGACCTGCCACCACATCTGCTGTCTCGTCCTTCATTGTAGGTCACTCCGTTTTGCTCAGCCCCACTGTCTGTCTGTGCGGTCATCCTGTCCCTGTGCTTCAGTGTCAGGAATCTAATTTTGCCCTTCATTGCTTGTATGTGTCCTCTCTTCTTCATCTGCATGTTAATTTCCTAGGGCTGCCGTAGGAAAACAGCACAAACTTAGTGACCTACAAGAACAGAAACAGATTATCGCGGTTCTGAAATCCAGGATTCCCGATTCAGAGCGTTGGCCATGTTGATTACTCCATACCTCTCTCCTCCCTTCTGATGATGACTAGTGATATAAAGCAGTCCATACTATATAGGCCACTAAAATCTTTGTCTCTGTCTTCACCTGGCTGTCTTCTTTCCATGCGTGTGTCTCCTTTCCCCTTTTATAAGGACACCACCCAGATTGAATTAGGACCCATCTTACTCGACAGCACTTGGCTGGGCTTTACTCTAATATGACTTCATAACATCCTTAAAAACATAGTCTTGTTCATAGATTAGGGGGAAGACTTCAGCATGTCTTTGTTGGTGCTTGGGGAAACACAGTTTAATCCGTAGCCATCTGTTAATTGTTCAAAAAGTTGTAAATATTCTCTCCTGCTGCAGACACATAGTGTCGCTTATACCTTTTGCCAGATGACCTCCTATTTTAATCCTGAGACATTAAAAACAGTAAGTTCCTCAGTTACCCTTTACTTTGTCTTGGTCTGGATGAAATTTTAGGACTCGGGCTCTTCTGGGGGTTTGTTCTATCAGTCATTTTTTTTTTTTAGGTATTCAAATTACTTTATTCTTTTTTGTGAATTCTGCCTTTGTCTGCTAAATCTCATCCCCAAATTATCTTTTCCCAACATTTTTACCCTTGAAACTATTATTGTCTTCACTTCATTCTCATCATTTGTTAAACTAATCCAGTGAAATTGCTTGCGGCTGCCTCCATGTCTCTATCACTAATGTATTCTCTTGGCATCTCAAAATCTGACTCTTGCTTTTGCTTGACTTGTCCCCGTCTTCAGTAGGAACAGTCACTTCCTGCTACTCAGTGTGCTGGCCTTTTCTCAGTCCTCAACCTCTTGGTCACCCTGGGAAGAAAAAATTGAGCACCCAGCTTCCAGAAGCTTTTGCTTCCTATAGCTTTCATGATTCTGCTCTGTTGTGATTGTCTGCCGTGTCTCTTTCATTTGCTCCAAGTACTTTTGCCTCTTTTTTCTACCCTTGGAGCTATGAATCTTACAGCCCCGTTCACTTCTCAGCTCTTATTGATTTATTTATTTTTTGGAAGAGGAACCAGGAAAAGACAGAGAGGTACCACTGTGGAAGTAAGAGAAGAACCAGATGTAGAAGTAGTTGAGGAAGTGAGAGCTCACAAAATGTATGTTTGATTTCTTAGATTTAGAAATCGTAGAATTTCAGTTTCACTTGTCTTTCAGGTTTGCCTCCTAAAGGAAAGAAAGCCTGGTGTTGGGCATCCTACCTGGAGGAGGAAAAAGCTGTGGCTGTGCCAACCAAGCTGTTCAAGGAGGTATGGGCCCTTCTGGAAAGCCTCCATTAGGAAGGGCACAGGAGCTACAGTACAGATATGAAATGGGTAGTGTCATTTCCCTTGTCTGTTTAGGAAATGTATTTTGGTGTAATTTCTCAAACATACTGTTTTTCCCATGTGAGTTTCTGTGGAGAAGTCGCTTGGTGGCACTAATGGTTTTCAGTTGACAAGTCACCTGGAAGTTGGTGGCTCGAACTCACCCGGGGGTGCCGTGGAGGAAAGGGCTGCTGAGCTGCTGCCCTAACCATCACAGCGAGGAAAGCCCTCTAGGGCATTTCTGCTTTGGAACACCTGGGTTCACCGTTAGCCGGAGTCTGGTTGGTGGGCTGGGTTCTTTTGGTTCTGTTTAAGTGGAAGGGCATTCCCAGGAGCCGATGGCCTTGATGTATGTGTATCTGCCCACTGGTGTCACACACAGAGGCGCATGCTGAGACCTAGATCCGCTTTTCTCTCAACGTTTGCTGGGATTTCACTCATTAATTTTAACAGGGATACTTCTAACTAATACTGAAAAAAGTAATCGATGAAGAAAAACGGACATGAACTCATGTCAGTACTGTAGCTTTGGGAAGCTGAAAATAAGTTATTAAGATTTATGTGATATTACAGCAAAACCTCTCAAGTTGGTGTTTTAGTCATCTGGCACTGCTCTAACAGACATACCACAAATGGATGGCTTTAACAAAAGAAGTTTCCTACACAGTCTGGTAGGCTACAAGTCTGAATTTGGGGTGTCCACTCCAGGGGAATGCTTTCCCTCTTCGTTGGCTCCGAAGGAAAGTCCTTGTGTTGCATCAGTCTTTGGTCAGAGAGCATCTTGCCGCAGGAACCTGAGGTCTGAAGGATGCACTCAACTCCCAGTGCTGCTTTCTCGGTGGCGCACTCTCCGCTTGCTTCCCTTTCCTTTTATCTCTGATAAGATGAAAGGATAAAAGGTGGTGCCAGCCACTCTCCAGGGAAGCTCCCTTTACAGTGGAGCAGAGAGGTGACCTTAGGAAGGGATTTACAGTCCCACCCTAATTCTCTAACTTACAGCACAGGAAAAGCACAAAACGGAGGGCAATCATCAAATACTGGGAGTCATGGCCCAGCCACATGGCTGCACCCATCTTTGGGAGGGGACACAGTTCAGTCTATGACAGTTAGTGGGGTTACTAGATCATATCATTCATAATTAAACATTTTATCACGAGTGATTTAAAAATCAGTTAAAAGTATATAGACATTAAGTGTGGTCCTGACTGAGCTCCTTTGCCTGAATTAAAACAGGTCAGGAGACTTTCTGGAAAGGTCCAAATAGTAAATTTTTGAGGCTTTGCGAGGCATCTGATCTGTTGCAGCAGCATAAGTCTGCTCTATAGAGCCAAAGCAGACATGGACACTATCTAAAACAGTGTGTGTAGCTGTATTTCCGTAAACCTTCCTTTACAGAATTAGCACTGGACTAGATTTGGACCCTGATTCAAATTATTCAAGTACGTTGCATCCTAGTATATAATAAATATGTTATATTAGGGTTCGTCACTACTGATTCTGACTGATGGTGACCCGGGGTGTTAGAGCTGCTCCTTGGGGTTTTCTTGGTTGTGATCTTAATGAAAGCAGATGGCCAGATCTTTTTTTCTGTGGTGTCCCTGGGTGGGTTTGAACGTGTAGGTTAGCAGTTTAGTAGAAGCTGTTTGTGCTACCTAGAGACCCGAATCTGTCCCAGATACCTTTTTTTAGATGAGTATGAGTGGTTTTTAAAAAGGGATGAGTAGGAAATGTTAAGATGATTATATCTACATTAAGAATACTCAAATGTAATAGTAATTACACTTGTGTTTGTTTAATGTAATTATTTTCTGTGACTTTGGGCTCCTACAGAGTAAGCTTGACTTTTTTTGTTTTTAAATTATTCTTTAAGGGAAGGTCTACAGTTCAAGTCACTTTCTCATAAAAAACTTACATGCACATTGTTATGTGACCCTACTTTCTCTTACAGTGTGACAGCTCAATCCTCTCTGACCTTGTGTTTCCCATGACAGTTGATCAAGTTCCTGTCACCTTCTGCAAAGCAAGCTTTTTCATTAAAAAAAAAAAAGTTTGTGTAGAGCTAATTGCTTGAGTCGGTAATACATTCATGTTATTTAAAATGCACAAAGTACCAAAAGAATATAAAGTATGTGCCTAGGAGTCTGATTTGCCTCTCTACATCAGTCACTCTTTCCAATTTCATATACATCCTTCCTAAGAAGTTATTTTGGAAACCCTAGTAGTATAGTGGTAAACTGCTATGTCTGCTAACCAAACAGTCGGCAGTTCAAATCTGGCAGGTGATCCTTGGAAACTGTATGGAGCTGTTCTGCTCTGTACTGTAGGGTCACGGTGAGTCAGAGTTGACTTGACAGCACTGAGGTTTTTTTTTTTTTTCTTTTTAAGAAAATGTTAGTAGCTCAGATCCATTAGCAACTCCTTGGAAATCTTATGGGGCAGTTCCACCCTGTGCTTTTAAGGTTGCTGTGAGACAGAATTGAAGTAACAGCAACAGGTTTTGTAAACAGAATATATGCAAATCCCCACCCCTCTCTTCACCCAAGTGGTAATGTAATGTATGTACTGTTTTGATTTTGCTTTGTTGTTTAGCTTGATAGATTATCCCATTTCAGTTCATTAATACTGTCATCATTCTTTTATGCTAGCATATAGCATGACTTCTTAGGTCTATTCCATAATCATACATGGTTTTCCCTTTTAATTGGCATATATATATTTTTTCCCAAATCTTTCGCTATATAAATGTTTCAATGAATAGTCTCATGGACCTGACATTTTGCATGTGGGAGTATCTCTGTTGGGTAATTTCTTAGAATTAATGTATCAAAAAGAATGTTCATTTTTTAACAGACATTATGAAATTGCCAGAAAATGCACCAGTTAATAATGGTGTGTGTGCCTGGCTGTGTCCCTGCAATCTTGCCAAACAACGTTTTGATTTTTACCAATCTCATAGGTGAATATATATGTTAGTGTAATTTTACTTTGTACAACTCGTAACAGGTGAAGTTCAGCATCTTTTCAAACATGTAAGACATTTAAATTCCCTTTTATATGACCTGCTTACAACTTTTGTCCATTTTTCCATTTAATCATTCATTGATTCTTACAAATTTTTAGGAGTAACGTATTTGATTAAATATTCCATAAGAATACTGATTAATCACATTTTTAACTTAGACCATGAGGTAGAATACTAAAGCTGCTGTTGTTTTGCATTTTAGCATCAATCCTTTCCTTATAACAAAAATGGATTCAAAGTTGGCATGAAACTAGAAGGTGTGGACCCCGAGCATCAGTCCATGTACTGTGTCCTCACTGTGGCCGAGGTAAGCTTTGCTTTGTGTTCATTCATTTTAAATAAAACGGCTAGTATGTGGTTGTAATACTAACAAAAGCTAGCATGCAGTTAGTGCTTGCTTTGTGCGAGGCATGGTAGTTAATATTTTGGCCACTGTATGTCTAATCATCACAGGAATCCTATATAGGCCATGTTTTTTTAACCCTTTGTTTTAGAGATGAGGGGAAGGAGTCTCAGAGAGGTGAAGTGATGTACACAAGCCCGTGCAGCTTCATAAGTAGAACCAGCATTCAAACCCTAGTTCATCTGACACCATGTTTAGTCAGACTGTGTTCTCTAATGTAATGTAGAATTTAGATATATATATTTATACTTTCTTAGTGTTTGGAGGTGTTTTTGTGAATTTTTTCAGGAAAAAATGTCTATGTTAGATGTTAGTCCAATACATTAATCAAGAACATTTCTTAGAATTTGTTTATCCTCCTGTGGTGATCCCTTAAGCCCGGGAAATGTTTTTTTTTCTTTTTTTTTCTTTTTTCCTTCCTTTTTTCCCCTTTATTTCTTCCTATCTCCCTCCTTCCTTTATTTTAGAAAATGTTGATATTTTTAATAAACCATTGAGACAGGATTAGTATAGGGTATGGCTTGAGTCGGTCTCACAAAATATAAAAGCAGAAATCAAGGGAGAGCAGGTAGTTGATAAAGAGCGCATGGGAGAAGATGAGATCCAGAGTATGTGAGGAGGCATAAGCCTTAATCACAGGAGAAGGTTGTAGCTTGTATTAGAACTGCCGTCTTCCTCTACCTATTCTGTATTCCCTTTGCCCTCAGCAAGCTAGGTATGATTCTTTGCCTGGTACGGCGACCCAAACCTTCATTCCTAAAAGTTCTGGGCCATTAGTAGTCGTGTTGAAATTGGGTTACTTTAGTTTTCTGTTGGCTTTTATCACAGAGCATGATAAATGCTAAGAGACGTCTTAAGGGATCTCCTGTATTTCAAACATATTGTTCTTTGTCTGAATGATACCACCGTAGTTTCTCCTTGGCAGTTAGGATCTGTCATAGTATAACTCCCTTCTTTGCTTGATTCAGAGGCATGAAGAGCCCAAAGGGGCCAAGTGTCATTCTTTAAATTCCAGTTGAGTGGAATCAGTGTGTATCTCCCGGTGGGAGCATCTCTCCCTTTAAAACTAAGACTTCTAGACCACCAGAGCATAGGATCATGGGGACAGAAACCAAAAATTTTGCAAGTGGTTACTACGGGTAATATTCAGTGATGTCACTCTCATTTCCACTCTTTGATTCCTGGACTCATGAATCCTGGCTATGGAAGAAATAGTACTATGTATTAGATGCTGGTTTAGAGCAAATATACCCTCCTGGAGGACATCCCACCAACCCTGCAAAGTATTGCCTCCTAGCTGGTGCCATAATTGTGTTTTCAGAAGGCCGTTCCATCAATATACCAAGCCCCTGACTTTAGGATGATGGACGACATGGTAAAATCAGTGAAGTCAATGAGCATCAGCCCATTGACACACTTCATTTGCTCTGAAGTGAGGTCTTTAATCTGAGGCCATGTTGTGTACCATGATAGTGAATAAAACATTTTAGTGTTGGCTGAAACACTGTGTACATGAAAGTCAAGTTCATATCCAAAGTAAGTGTTAATCCCATTGAGAACAAAACATTGCCCTTTCCTTGATACAAGTGGTCCACGGTAGCCCACCTACCACTAGGTTGCTGGCCTATCAACTAAGTAATGGTAGCATATTGAGGAACTCAGTGTTGGTCTTTTCTGCTGGCAGATTGCACATTCAGAAGTGGCTGTAGCCAAGACATTCTTGGTGACTTGTTCATGAATTTGCTCATGAACCCTTTGGGCAATGACAGGAATGGGTGAGGGAAAAAGACCTTCTGATAGACATAGAATGTGTCATCCTATCCACTTATTAAAATCCCCCTAACTCCTTGGTGAACATTCAGATGTGACACAAATATCTTCACTTCTTTGGCCCATTCAGCAGTCTGTCCACATACCTCTTCCCAGTACCTCCTTGTCACCAGTTTTTAATCATGTGCACCCGTCTTTTTCTCATGTTGCCACTGGGGCACAACATTGTGTGCCCCCTCACGGCTGTCATTGGTGGTAGTTGGGCACCATCTGGTTCTTCTGGTCACATGTTGATACAATCACTGATATAAATGGGTCCTTCTGTCTTCTAAGCTGTTTTTCCTCATACCTTATTGTCCTTGGTGGTCATATGATCCAGTTGAATTGGGACCGTCTGGTCTACTCAAATGGCAACTTGCTAGCTTTTAAAACCCCAAATGCCACTCACCAATATGGAGTGCAGAAGACTCTCTTAGCAGTAGGCTAGTTATGCCAATTGGCCTCAATGTGCCCTGAGAGTGTAGTCCCCAGACTCCTGCCCCTGCTACACTATCCTTGCAATATTGTGTTAAGATTAGAAGAGTTTTCAGTTTATGTTGAAGTCCAGTTGAGTTGATCTTCTTTCTAATGTGTGCTATCGTTGCTTTCACCCAACCAAATTTCTGTTATCTAATCTCTAACAAACCGTCTCTCTCCCTCCCTCCCCTCCCTTGAAGCCATCAAAGAATCTTGTCTTCCGTACATGAGTCTGTTTTTAAGTCCTTATAGTAAGGGTCTTGTATAATATTTGTCCTTGTGCCACTGACTGATTTTACTCAGCATAATGTCTTCCAGTTGAAACCAGGTTATGAGATGCTTCTTAAAATCATCATTGTTCTTTATCATTGCGTGGTGTTCCATTGCGTATATGTACCATAGTTTGTTTATCTGTTCATCTGTTGTTGGGCATCTGGGTTAATTCCATCTTTTCGCAATTGTGGATTGTGCTGCAGTGAACTTTTGTGCACGTCTCTCTGTTTGTGTGACTGCCCTTGATTTTGTAGGATATATTGCAAGTAGTGGGATTACTGGGTCAAATGGTATGTCAATTTCCAGCTTTTTAAGGAAGTGCCAGATGGCTTTCCAAAGAGGCTGTAACATTTTGCAATTCCACCAGCAATGAAGGAGAGTTCCAGTCTCTCCACAACCTCTCTGGCATTTGTTGTTTTGTGTTTTCTGGATCATGACCAACCTTGTTGGGGTGAAATGGTATCTCACTGTAGTTTTGATTTGGATTTCTTTAATAACTAATGATCATGAACATTTCCTCCTGTGTCCTTTGGCTGCCTGGAAGTCCTCTTTAGTGAAATGTCTGGCCATCTCCTGTGCCCAGCATTTAATTGGGTTATTGTTTTAGTCAGCTAGGGCTGCTCTAACAGAAATACCACAGAATGGATGGCTTTAACAAGGGAAGGTTTATTCTTACACAATATGGTAGGCTATGAGTCCAAATTCAGGATGTCCACTCTAGGGGAAGGTTCTGCCCCTTGTCAGTTCTGTAAGAAAGTCCAGTATTGCATCAGTCTTTGTCCAGGGAGCATCTTGGCACAGGAACCCGAAGTCTGAAGGACGCACTCTTCTCCGAGTACTGCTTTCTTGATACTATGAGGTTCCCAATTCTCAGCCTGCTTCCCTTTCCTTTTATCTCTTGTAGGATGAAAGGATTAAGGGTAGGGCAGGCCGTACTCCGGGGAAACTCCCTTTACAGTGGAGCAGGGAGGTGATCTTCTGAAGGGATTTACAATGCCACCCTAATTCTTTAAAATACAGCATAGGAAAACCACAAAATGGAGGACCGTCACAAGATACTGGGAATCATGGCCCAGCCACATGGCTACACATATTTTGGGGGGACACAGTTCAGTCCATGACACCAGGTGTAAGTATTATGTGGTCGGTTGGTCTTCCGTTTTGTGACCTGATTTGGTGATCCTTATGTGTTATAAATCTTAACCTCTGTGATGCTGATGGAAACCCTGGTGGCATAGTGGTTAAGTGCTGCAGCTGCTAATCAAAATATTGGCAGTTCTAACTCACTAGGCTCTCCCTGGAAACTCTGTGAGGGTCGTTCTACTCTGTCGTGTATGGTCACAATGATTTGGAATCGACTCTATGGCAGTGGTATGATGCTAATGAGACTGAATTAGAGGTAATTATGTTGATGAAGTGTGATACAATCTACAGGATTAAATGTTCTCTTTAGTCAGTCTTTTTTGGGAAAGTCAAGTGAAAAAGACAGGGACCTCTTAACCCAAGAAAGAAGAGTTGGTAGCAGCACATTCTTTAGACCAAGGGTTTCTGTGCTAAGATGCTCCTAGACCAGGAGACGGTTGATGACAAGGAGCTTCATCCAGAGTGGACAAAGAAACTGTTCTTTAGGAGCTGGTGCCTTGAATTCAGATTTCTAGCTTCCTACACAGTTCCTCTTTGGTTGTAGGAGGGGCCAGATGTAACAACTTATCCTTCACTTTAGAAGGAATGTTTTGACATGCCCCACACCAGTGTACTCCTTAGAAATTTCACTAAGTAATGTCCCAACCTGTAACATGCAGATGTCTTACCAATAAGTCTAGAATTAATTGCTAGGTCTTTGTTACTGGGTCTTTTCAGCATAATGAATGGATTAGTGGCACAACTTGTAGAGAAAAAGGTGATCTGGGTCCCTGCAGAGTCAGTTACAATATAAGGCTTTCTTTCAGGACACAAGTGGTAACTTTCAGGTCTTAGATATGGTACTTGAGCTGTGACTCAGAAGCTTTGAGCTTGTCCCTTCTTCTGACCACCTGCCTAGTAAAAGTAGGACCAACCAGCCGGCTTCTCATTTTGACAGTATTGTAAAAAATTATCACAGTTTCTGGTCACCCACAGCCTTGTGTCTCATAAATATTTCATCCATTTTGTGGTAACATTTTGTGTATTTCTGCTGCTACCTCATGTCGTGAATTAGCAGTACTTTACTACTGGAGTTGGAGTCCTTAGTGCCTGCAAGACTAGCCAGACTTGGGAACAAATTTAGAAAAGTCATCCTTCAGATTTTGTTCATCTAGAACTAGTTTCAGTACCAAATTCTTAGTTATCTATTGCTACTGTAACAGAAATACCACAAGAAAGTGGCTTTAACAGGCAGAAATTTATTTTCTCACAGTTAGAAGGCTGGAAGTGCGAATTTCATTTGCCATCTGAAGGCAAAGGCTTTGTCTCTTCTGAGCTTCTGTTCCTGGATAACCATAAAGTGGCTTGGTTGGCATTTTTTTTGTTTTTTATTTAATATGACTGAATGAAAATGTACATTCCCATATAAATTTACATGCCCACCTATATGCAGCTTCCACTGCTCTCCCTGTCCAGTGACAGCACACCATTCCTCTCTGCTCCATACATGTCTCATCCTCCTGACAGCCTCCTTTCCCCACCTCTTCACCCACTCTCCTTCCTCCAGCCAGAGGTCAGCAGGATGATATCCTATAGATGTATAGAACCATAAAGTGTAATCAATATATGGTTACTCTGCATTGCCAAGTCCATTCCATTCCTGTCCAAAGAGTGGACCTTTGTTATAATTTATGGGTAAGGGCAGCATCAGGGCCAGGGCCCATGCTCCCAGGGGAAGAAATCAACCCAGATGCCCAACAACAGAAGAATGGATAGGTAAACTATGGTATATATACTTAATGGAGCACTATGCAATGATAAAGAATAATGATGATTCCAGGAAACATCTCATAACCTGGTTTCAACTGGAGGACATTATGTGACAAAAGGACAAATATTGTATGAGACTTCTACGATAAGATCTCAAAAACAGACTTGTGTATAAAAGAAAAGACTCTTTGACAGCTGCAAAGGAATGGAGGAAGGGAAGACGAGGGGGTGAAGGTTTAGATTAGATAGTTGCTAGAAATCTGGTGGGTGAAATTGGTTGGCATTTTTCGTTCCCCAGCTCTTCTTCCTTAAACAACTCCTTTTATATTTTATAAGCAATTGGTTCAAGATACACTGTATCTTGAACTAACCCTGTCTCATTCACACAACACAAATGGATTATAACTACAGGTATAAAGATTAGAATTTATAACATATATTTCTGGATGACAAACTTCAATTTATAACAGACCTATAGGAGGACTACCATGTAGCATGGAGAACCCAGTACATGGGTACAGCATTATTCTCTTCCCTAGCACCCTTCACAGGTATAGGTGCAACATAGATGGATACTTAATGTTGATAGCATTTTGCCAATCACATGGTTTGAAAACTACCCTAAATGTTTTGCTCTGGGATGATCCTGTAGGACAGAGTAAAACTGTCTTATAGGGCTTCCAAGGAGTGGATTCATACTGCTGACGTTTTGAGTAGCAGCTGTGTCACCTTATCACTATGCTTGCAGAGCTCCTCTGAAAGGAGGACATGAGGACAAAAATCTAGGAATATTGTTAAATGTTTAAGAGATTGCTAGAGTTGATGACTTTGGGTGAGGGCAACTGATAAGGAGAAAGTAGAAAGATAAATGTGATATAACCAGAATTTTCACAGAGGTCAAAAAAGAAGTATATTGGAAGTCAGTAGTTTATCAAAAATAAAATAATAGAGTAATGTCTTCACAGGGATATGTGTTTTTATTTTGTATTTATGAGGCAAGCAGCTCCTGGTGGGGATAAGATCCAGGTGGGTAGGTGTTTGAAGTAGAGAGGAAATGAGGGAGCAGAGAAGTCAGGGCAATGGAAGAATTTATCCAGGCTCATGACAGTGCTGCTCAGGATGGAAAGGAAGAAGGCAAGCAGGGCTGAAGTGTTTATGAGTTGGTGAGGAGGTATGGAGGGTTAGCATGTGGGATGTTGAGCAGGAGAGAGGGTGCAGCCACGTGGCACAGCCTCAGTTGGAACAGGTGTGAGAACAGAGCTTGGAGCAGCCTTTCTTCAGGCCTGTGGGGGGATACAATATAAGAGAATGAGCAGCCTCCACTTGCAAGAAGGCTTGAGAGGGATGAGCAAGTTTGTCTTTGGGCAAGGAAGTTGAAGGTGCAGCAGATGATTTGCGAAAGCATCAAGTTCTAAAGAGCATAATGCGTAGTAAAGAGTAGAGGGTTGGGCAGAAAGATGGATTGAAAGCAGCAGCAGCTCAGAGCAACACAACCAGGAGGAGATTGGAGAGGTAAATTACGAAGTGGCCGTGGTTTGTAGGCAGTGACCAGAAACACCTGCATCAAAGGCAGGGTAGGATTGGTTGGCTATAAGGCTCGCAAAGAGAAGCCACCTCAGAGCCCCTGTTTGGCATGGGGTAGACATGGAACATAGGACAGCCACCTCCCATTCTTGAAAGATTGTACTCCTAAGGATCTTCCGAACAGAGAGACTCAGGTGTTGGGGGGAAGGGAGAGAAGGTCAGGTTTTTCTTTTTATTTTGTTTTTTGTTTTTTTGAGTAATTGTAACTTCTATGTAAGAAATACATTGCAATACATTCTAATTGAGAAACTATATATAGGATAAAGTATAAAAAGTCTGTGATTCCATCTTTGTCCATCCCATCTCATTACTACTTCCCAAATGAAATTGTTAACTGTTTGGCATATGCTCTTCCAGACTCTTATTTTTTTTAATGTATGTGTGTCAGTAAACATGTCTGTATGTATATATATCTACATATGTATATATGTGTGTGTTTGTAACTATAGACATATATACACACATAAATACACATGATTCATGCATGTAATTTTTCTTCATAAACTGACCTATACTGTGCAGTTTGTTCTGCTACTTGAATTTCAACAATGTAGAGAACTTTGCATGACAGTAGCGATGCAGCTATCCCATTATTTTTGCATTATTAGTTGCTTTGACTCTGTGTTCTAGTCTCAGGCATCTTCTCAGGCTGTTGCAATGCATATGCTTATGGAGTGGTTAGACGTCTGGTGTGCTGTGTGCTTCCCACTTGAACACATCCACCGAGCTGGCATTGAGGCTAGTGGAAGGAAGTTTTACAGGCTGGGCCTTCTTTCTGAGAGATAGAGACCTTTTCATTCTTTTCTGTTCTTTCTTTCTCCCAGCCCAGCTGTTGGTAGAGAGGAGAATCTGTAGGATTCTGCCGGTATTTGCACCAGCCCTGGTCTGGACAGATAGATTACCAGGTGCTGAGTTTATCAAAGGACAGAAAGCTGGCATTCAGATAGTCGGGGGCCTGCTGGGCTCCAGCGAGCTTGCTCGTTTCTCTGCCAGCTCTCCTTAGTGTGCCACAAGCTGATTCAGTAAGGGGAGCAGAGAGAGGGTGAGTCTGTGTGGGAAACTGGTCCTTGCCCTGTATCCATGTGCTCTTATGTAGCTGGGGATGTTGCAGAGCTGTAGCTCAGGCCTTTGCTTTGAGATACTCCAGTGTATTTGGTGGCTTTTGCTTTTAAGGCAGGTGGGGTGGTTCACATACGTTGTGATGTGTCTGATAGTCATGCCATTATATACATACTTTGGACATGAATAGTCTATTTGTTAGCTTTAATTGATCAACATATTTAATCTGCTGCAGGTTTCTGGATACCGGATAAAGCTCCACTTTGATGGGTATTCTGATTGCTATGACTTCTGGGTGAATGCAGACGCGCTGGATATTCACCCAGTTGGATGGTGTGAGAAAACTGGTCATAAACTTCATCCACCAAAAGGTGTCAATTTTTTGGTTGTTATTTAGAGTTTAATAAAAACTAATTTTTATTACATGATAATTTAGAATGTTTAAGAATTTATAGTCTTAAATTTAAATTTCAAATGGTCTGAATTCATGCTTATTTTTAATGAAGGGTAAAAAAATTTATGAAAATGAAAGAAATTTAAAAAGTAGAATCTGTGTTCAAATGTTTGCCTATAAAAGAATAATACTTAGTGTTATGTAGTACAAATAGTGTTTAGCCACATATTTGTATTTTTATTTTACATATGTATCCATGAGAAACTTCATTTAAAAAAAATTATTGCTTCTAGTTTAAACCGTTAGTTTAATTACAGATATTTAAATACATAGAAAATTCTGAAAAATTTATGTATTTAACTTACTGACCTTAATATTGAGGCATTTGGATAAAAGATCGTAACATTAAGGTTTGTTTAGGTGGGAGTTGAACAATTACTGTTTCTAATGATCCAGATTTTAATATTACAATCTGCCAGTGATTGTAAAGACTAATAGATACCATCTTTTTCAGTCTATCACTAATGTTTTTTATACTATCTTATTTCTTCATTTTTAACTAGTATATACAGTATGTTTGTTTTCTTGATATAAAAAATTTTGGTTACGACTTTGATAACTTTATACTTATGTCAGTGATACTGTTTCTTAATGGAGTAGCTATCCCCTTGATCTCTGAGTAAAAAAAATTAATGGCAGAGTAATGTGTGCAAAGGCCTGAAGATTTAGGGAAAAAAAAAAAAAACCCACATATGGGAAAGATAAGGGTGGAAAAAAAGAAAGCCTATGAACAGTTTGTAAATTGAACTCACATGTGGTGAATTTCTGTGCAGTGTTCTGGACTTCAGTGGAAGAAGAAGAGAACACATTCACAGATAAAATGTCCAAGTTCCCTTTATAAGACAAGAGTTAGCTTTAATGAGGTTCTGGAAATGAAGGCAAGGATGTTTACTTTATTGTAATTCGCCAGTGTGCTTGCCTCATGATCCTTGATTTGCCATTCTGGCAGTGACAAACAAAAAAGATTTTGTCTGTCTTACTATTTCTTTTTCCCAATTTCCCTTTTATTTCTACAAGCAAGCTTCTTAAAAAAGAACATGTGAAAGAAAAATAAAGAATTTGACTACTCTAATTCACTAGCTTACTGCTGAGGAATTCTCCCTAAATAGTAGTGGAAATATCTTGATAATAAAAGCAAGTGGGCCTTGGCGTAATATGTGTTTACTTCCTTAGATCTTTTCTTAATATCGATGACCATTCAGAATTGAGAAAACCAGTGAAAGTTATCAAAATAACTATACCCTGTGTGTAAAACTATATAATTGAACCTAAATAATAAGTTGGATTTTGATTAATTGAGAAGAAAGAAAGAAAAGAATCACTTGGGGACTTGTATATGTACCTGGTGGAGTTACAGTTAAAGTGGGAGTGGAAAACAAAGTATAAGATACTCTAATATTTCACTAAATCCATTGCTGTGTGCTTGCTCTAGGATATAAAGTAGATGAGTTTAATTGGCAGACTTACCTCAAGACATGTAAAGCTCAAGCTGCTCCCAAGTCGTTATTTGAAAATCAGAACATAGTAAGTATATGCAAAATATTCTTTCTTTCAAATTAAATAATTACTGAGTGCTTTATAGGATAAATTACAAGTGATTACAAGGAACTGTGGCTCTGGTAAATAAAGTAGTCTTATCCTGTTGTTGTTAGGTGCCATGAAGTCTTTTCTGATTCATAGTGACCTTGTGCCCAACAGAACAAACTACTGCCCAGTCCTGTGCCATCCTCATAATTGTTGCTGTTTAAGAACCTTGTTGCAGCCATTCTGTCACTCCATCTCATTAAGGGTCTTCCTCTCTTTTGCCACCCTCAGCTTTGCCATCCATAGTGTCCTTCTCCAGGGATTGAGCACTCCTGATCACATGTCCAGAGGACATGAGACGAAGTCTGTCTGTCCTTGCTCCTAAGGAGCAAGCATTCTGGCGGTACTTCTTCCAGGACAGAATTGTTTGTTCTCCTGGCACTGCCTGGTATGTGCAAGATTGTTCACCAGCACTACAATTTAAAGGCATCGTATGACGTATCACACTGGACAGATCTGCTTCAAAAGGCCTCTTTAGGGTGTTGAAAAGCATCCTGATTTTGCTGTGTAACGGAGGCAAAGTCTGGATATGTATTTTCTATTTCTTGGGGTCTAGCCCTCCTTCCCATTCTGTGTTCTTCTGTTGACATCTCTGAGAGGATCCAAGAAGTTACACTTCTTTGTCCAAGTTTTGATCTAATTAGAACAAAGAAGAAAGCAAATAGATGAAAACCCAAAATACCATCTGTTTAACTCACAAGGACTAGGTTAGAAGACATGGCCTGTATCAGATGAAAAATGATCACTTTTGTTTTGAGCCTGAAAATTCGAGAGATTGTCTGTGCTCTTGTACCTGTGGCCTCTGCATTCAGCCCAGGGAGCTCTGGACCATGGCAGAGCTGCCCTCCTGAAAGTAACAGATTGGAAATCATGTACCCTCCAGGCCAAGCTTACTTCAAAACTGTGACCAGTTCCTCCCACCACATTTATGAGTCAGGTTAGCAGTGAGGGTGAGAGGGTGGTGAGAGGCCAGAGTGTTTCACTGATGATCTTCCCTCAAAATGCAAATAAATATCAGGAATGATGGGGGGTTGTGGGTGGACTCTCAGTCACCCCAGATTCCCTCTGTTGGGAAGACTGTTAACTAGTTGTTGGGAGGAAATCAGTGCACTAAGAGAAGCATTCTTTGACCAAATTGACCATAAAGAGAATTGAATTAGAGAACCAAAGAGGAGTGTGTGTGTGCACATGTGCACCTTAGTTTAGGAAGCTGTTGATAGTGTCTCAGATTATTTCTGAAATAGAAATTCTCTCTTGTTAGTAGCTCCTCTTTATGACAATTCTCCCCAGGGAGGAAGGTCACTTAGGTGGAATCACAGCATCCTGTCATTGCTGCTGCAAGTTTCCCCATTCCTGTCTGGTTCTCTGATGATGAGTTCAGTCAAGGGTTTGATTGGCTGCTTTGATCCATCTTCAGTTCTGTGCGTTGGTCAGCTTAGTCTTGGGCTGTGAGTTTGGTATCCACAAGGCAGTTAATCTTTCCTATTTCTAGATGTCTTCCTCCAAAGACTCAAATACTGATCATCACCTTTGATAAATAATTTCAAGATTTCTGTGTATACTGATGAATTCTCAGTAGTATTAGTGCCTGTTTCTTCAATTCAGATGGGACTTATTCTAACACTTCCAGATATATATGACTGTCTAGAATTATGCAGTTGTAACTGTATAATTGCAGTTAACAAACATAACATCTATTTGCTTAAGATAGTTAGAATAGTGTCTGTGTACATCATTCTGAACAGAAAAATTTTTTTAAAAGGGTAGACGTAATTTATAATGAGTAGGATTACAGTAATCGATGTCCAAGTCCACTACTCTGAGATTAGGATATTTTTTCTTCACAAAAAATTATAAGCAAAGTTTAGATATTGTACCTCAAACACTAATCCTCACTGAACATTTAGTTCCAAACCTCAGATGACTGATTAATTCTGTGGATTTCCTGAAATTACAGGCAATTTTGTTTGAATGGCTGTATATATTAACAGTCAGGTTTGGGTTTTGTTTTGTTTTGTTTTTTGCTGCTGTTATGAATAAGAAGTATCTGTAGTGCTGAAGTTGTGGTGAGTTGCAGCCTTTTGTTTACGAAGATGACGCACTTTACGTACTGAGAGATGTTTTCAGAAGTGGAAGTAAATTTGTTGCTGACTTATGCAGATGTTTAACCTAAGTGTATAATTTGTATGAAATAATTTTCTCATGATAAGTCTGTAATCAAGGAAATAAAGGGAAAAAAGTGAACTATATCATGAGTAAAACTAGCCTAAGTAGCATAATCTTCTGAGGTATGAAAGCATGCTAAAATTCATTGTCTTAAACTCTGTGTGGTTGCGAATGTTTTAATTTTGAGCCCAGATAGTTAATTGGGTGCAGCAGTGGGGCCTTTTTTATTGTTGTTTGTTGGAAGGCAAGCATGCTGTGAAATTGGCACCTGATTTTTAAATTACATGAGTACAGTGATGGATGCAGGCAGGCCTTTGAGCAGGAGGTAGAGGTGGAGTGGAGATCTGGCTGTTAAGTGTGTGCTTATCTCTAATTAAATCTACATGTTTGTATAGACAGTGATCCCAACAGGCTTTCGAGTTGGAATGAAGCTGGAAGCTGTAGACAAAAAGAACCCTTCATTCATCTGTGTTGCTACGGTAACAGATATGGTGGACAATCGTTTCCTGGTGCATTTTGACAACTGGGATGAGAGCTATGACTATTGGTGAGATGTTTTCCATTGGTGTATGCTTTTATAATACAGTGTTTATACGAGTAAACCAGAAGCATAATTTTAAAACAATAATAATGCAAAGCTTCTAACAATAACAGTCCTTTGCCCCACATGTCCTATTCCAGATTTTTAACTGTTTACATGGTCCACATGGCATAGATTTCTGGGGGGTGGGGTAGGGAAATTATACATAGCAAAACATACACAAATTAAATTCTGTATGTACAGTTCAGTGACATTAATTATGTTTTTCAAGTTGGGCAGCCTTTCTCATTGTCCTTTTCCAAATTATTCTAGCACCATTAAGACAGTTTTGCTGCCTCCTAAGGTTCTCATCTAAGCTTTCAGGTTGCTGTTGTCAGATTGATCCCATGTAGATAAGCTTTAAAAGAGCACAGTGCTCAAGGTAGATTGTCTTTACGGCGTAAGCTAAACTATTACTTGGTTTAAAGATGGCGTCAGGGATTAGTTTTAGTTTCAAGTTTAAAGATTACATCAGAGCAGTAGTTTCAAGGGGGTCATCCAGCCTTAATGGCTCCAGAATGACTGAGTTGCATGATGATTTGAAATTTTGTTTCACATTTGCCCCTTATTGTCTAGTATTCTTCTGATTCTTTGTTCAAAATGTTAAGTGAAGGTAGCCTGGCTCCATCCAGTTCTCTTGGTCTCATGGCAAAGAAGGCAGTTGTTCATGGAGGCAATTAAACATGCACTGTAGTTCCTCTTCTGATTCCTGACTCTTCTTCCACTGCTGCACTGGGTGAACGGAGGCTGACTTGTGTACCTTGGAGGAACAGTCATGAGCTTGTAAGACCCCAGGCACTACACAAACTAAGAGATAAACAGTGAAAACAATGTTAGGTTTCTGTGCCATGTATGTATCTAAGTAACGTTCTTCACTTCAGCTTTATAGTTTGTATTTTAAGTGACTTCCTTTTACACAGGAACCCTGGTGGTGCAGTGGTTAAGAGCTGCGGTGGGCGGCAGTTGCTAACCCAAAGGTTGGCGGTTTGAATCCACCAGCTGCTCTGTGAGGCAGTTCTCCTCTGTCCTGTGTGTCTGTGTCAGTCACATTCAGTGTGACAGCAAAGGGTTAGTTCTGTTTTGTTATAGAAGGGACGTTTACATACCTCCACATTCCCAACGTAGACGCACATGCACAGGTGCACACAGGCTCAGACTTTCGCCCTCATATGGAGTGCTTTGTATCATTTTTTAGGAAATTATTTTATGCTTCCCGTCATATTTTTATGCCCAGCAGCTATTTTGCCATCATAAAATGTATACGCATGTATGCGTCAATTGGGGAACAGTGCTTTTCATCCTTTTTGAGCTTTTAGATAGACTGCATAAAGTGGTAGGGGTAACATTTATAAAATTACATAATTATAATTATCCTAATTAAAGCCCTCATATTTGATTAAACATTTGAAATAATGGTTTTCCACACCTATTTCATGCTCAGTGATTGTTGTATTCAGTTTCCTGTTGAAAGGCACTTCTGAAGTATTTTGTTCTTTATAGAGAATTGTTGGTGTGAGAGGAAACCCTGGTGGTGTGGTGGGTTAAGTGCTACTTCTGCTAACCAAAAGATCAGCACTTCAGATCCACCAGGCACTCCTTGGAAACTGTAGGGGGTAGTTCTGCTCTGACCTCTAGGGTCACAGTTAGTTGGACCCAACTCAGTGGCAGTGGATTTGGATTTTTTTTGGTTGGTGTGAGAAAATTTCAGAGAAAAGGAACAGATATTTTTATAAAATGTGGCTAATGTTATAGCATCGGGGGAATGTTAGCTCAAATTAATATTGTTAAATTTCAGGGAGGCATATTTTTTTACCTTAATTTTTAGTATGCATGTATTTGAATATTCAGCACACCCATCAGTAGTTTTCTTCACTTCTCAGATTAGATTCTTAGACACTCATAAACTTAACTTTCATATCAGGGAGAGAGATTTCGTTGAAAACTATTTGCTATCCAGATTTTTAAATGCTTCATACTATATATATGCTGTTACAGAATTTTTTAAAAGTATACATAAGTCATTACATTATTAAGTCATACAGAGTTAAGTACTTTCAAACATTTTGGCTATTTCCACCACGTTTTATTCTGTAAAGCAGACTGTGTTCATAGGATATCTTCTTACTCAGTTTAAAATAAGGAATTTCTATTAAAATATAGACAATTCCAAGCATATATAAAAGTAGAAAGAGTAACACAGTGACCTTCACACAGCCATCAGTTAGCACCAACAATTATGCGTTTTTTTCCAGTCATACTTCCTCTGTATTCCTACCCCTAAAACCTCAATTCTGGGGTTGTTTGGAAGCAAATCTCAGACTGTTTGTTCTGTGTGTTTCCCACAGTCTGGATTGCTCATTGATTCTAGGTGTTATTATTCCTGTGCCTTGTATGTCCTGAAAACTGGTGGGTTTTGTTTATATAAAATTATATCTAATTTGAATGGATCAATAGATGAGAATACTTTTAATTGTGAAATACTATAAAACTGTACTAACCAAACATGTTTCAGTTCTCATACCAGAACAATGATTAGGATCTATTCTTTCCATTAATAAATGACGCCAAAGCAATTATTAGATACTTTAAAGATGAGAGCTTTTTGCTTTTATGGTTCTGCTTCACTTGAGATGGTCTTGTACTGGTTTAAACAAAATAAGTACATAAAGTCAGTTTCATCCATTTTTGTTATCTTGTAACTACTAGTGTTTCAAAAAGTGTAAGTTATTTGACTATATAATAATATTTCTTCTGGGAAAAATAGTACCTGGGGACAGTTATGGAAACTTCCCAGATGTATCCAAACATCTGATGACATTGATTTACTAGAATAAAAGGCTTAGGACTATAGTCTTGTGGGACAGTTCAGTCAGTTGGCATAACATACTTCATAAAAATAATGTTCTACATCTTAGTTTGATGAGTCGTTTCTGGGGTCTTAAAGGCTTGTTAGTGACCTCTCTAAATTGTTGATGTCTATCTGGAGTGAAACAGAATGAAGGAGGGCAAAGACTCAAAGAAGAAATTAGTCCACGAGACTAACAACTAACACCCCTTGCCACTGAGTCAAATCTGACTCATAGCAACCATGCAGGACAGAGTAGAACTGCCCGATAGGGTTCCCAGGGAATGCCTGGCAGATTTGAACTACCAACCTTTTGGTTAGCAAACGTAGCACTTAAGCACTATGTCACTAGTGTTTCCCTAGGAGTAACAGTCCATATAAAACAAGGTGCTTTCTAGCTTGAGTCCAGAAGTAATAGATGCTATGCAGCTGCCACTACCAACACTTATGTCTAGGGACACAATTTAAAAAAAAAAAAACACTTCTGTCAAGTTGATTCTAACTCATAGTGACCCTATAGGTCACAGTGGAACTGCTCCAGAGAGTTTCCAAAGAGCACCTAATAGATTCAAGCTGCCAACTTCATGGTTAGCATGATGTCACTTAACCACTGTGTCACCATGATTTCCAATAGAAGGTCCCAAGTAGAGGGAGAGAAATCTGTAGAATAAAAGTTGTATTCCTAAGAAGTTCAGATGTAAATTAGAGGAATCTCTGAAACTGTCATCCTAAAATATTCTTTGAACTTAGAACCAAACCCACCCAAGAGGTCACCTTACAGTCAAATAACAGATTGGCTTATGAGAGCTCTGTGAAACCAGATGGTCAACACTGAGTGTACAGCAAAGACAATAAGGCAAGAGAGCCTCAGGGAAGCTAGGTCAGTAGAAGCAGAACAAACAGAATGGAAATAATGAGAATGCTGAGACATTGTGGACGTTGTAACGAATGTCATGGGACAGTTTGTATAACAATCATTAGTAGGAATTGAATTTGCTATGTGAACTTTAACCTAGAGCACAGTAAAATGTTCAAATAAAAGTAATGGAGAAATGTAGAGAAATTTGTCACTCTCATTGCACTTTGATGCCAACTAGCCAGGAATGAGGATTCTGGATTCTTTTTTAGAAGAAGCAGAAAAATTGATCTCTTATGGTTCAGATTTTACCCTAGTAAGAACACAAACTAATTTGTAGGATGGAATGTGCTTGTAGTATGTACTTAAACTTCTGACTGTAAATATGAGGTCATAGTTTGTCATTTGTCAAAAAGAGAATACGGCATAGTCTCATCTTCCAGATGCAGTTAAAGCACATTGAAAATTGCTTACATGCCCTGGAATTTCTCCAGTGGTATTAAATATTTTCTTTGATTTTGAAATTATTTTTATCTACAAAGAATACATAGCTATGTAATTCAGTTTACAAATTGGATTGCCTTTCCCAATTTAAAACGCTTGGGAAATAGGATTTTTTCTTCTGAATTTGGATAGTCATTTTGTATCTCTTCATATATCAGTAGAAATCTGAAAACATACATGTTCCTATGGTTGTAGTATTACATGTTCATTTGCTATACAAACTTCTTGATGAAAAAGCACTGTAAAAATGTTCTGTAGGGTTGAAGAAGTAGTATGTAATTAAAAGGAAATAGTAAATATTGGCATAAAAGTGTGCTTTACCTCTTGGTTTCCTTTGTGTTTGGTTGTTGCTCTTTGGTACCCACCCAAAAAACCCACTGCTGTCAAGTCAGATCCAACTCATAGCAAGTTTCCGTGGAGCGCCTGGTAGATTTGAACTGTCAACCTTGTGGTTCGTAGACATAGTACTTAACCCACTGTGCCACCAGGGTTTCCTTGCCGTTTGGTAATTGTGTTTAATTATCTCTTTGGTGGTCATAAGGAATCCTCAGGAGGCTCAAACAGTTAAGTGCTTGACTGTAGCCAAAAGGTTGGTGGTTTGAATCTACCCAGAGGCACCTGAGAAGAACGTTGGAATAGATTGGAGGACAACTACCAACAGGAAGTGCCTTAGAAATAATCCTAAATTTCATAAAATAGGAGAACTGAAGAGGGCTTCACTGTTGTCCTTCCAAAGCAGCAAAGCCATTCTCCTGTCTGATGCTACCTGAAGGTTGAGCTCTCTGGCCGACACACAGTGAGAGCTAGTCACTGCTTTTTTCCAGGCAGATTCCTGGGAAGGAATCTGTCTTTTAAGAAATGATCTCTTCAGGTGGCCTTGCCTTGTGGGATCTGAGAAGACATCATATAGGACTTTTGTTTAGTAGAAAGGCCAAGGCAAATGAGGTTGCCCTGTCAGCCATATTTGATGCTGACGTGCACTGTGTCTGCTATCCAAAAGGTCTGCAGTTCAAACCTGCCAGGCACTCCTTGGAAACTCGCTATGACTTGGATCCGACTTGATGGCAGTGGGTTTTTGGGGTGGGTACCAAAGAGCAACAACCAAACACAAAGGAAACCAAGAGGTAAGACACAATTTTATGCCAGTATTTACTATTTCCTTTTAATGAAATATTTCTTCAACCCTACAGAACGTTTTTACAGTGTTCTTTTGTGTCAAGAAAAAAGTTCGTATATCAACTGAATATGTAATGCCACAACTGTAGGAATGTGTATGTTTTCAGATTTCCACTGATGGTATGAAGAGATGCAAAATGACTATCCAAATTCAGAAGAAAAAATTCTATTTCCCAAGCATATTCAGTGGTTGCGCTGTCAGCCATATTCAATTCCAGTTTCTGATTCCAGTGAGTTAGGGAATAAAAATCAACAACAAACAGATGTATGAAAAAGAAAAAGTAAGTTAGGAAAAATACACAGCTGGGACCCTTTCCTAATTATCTCTAGAGGTGCTGCAAACAGCTGTTTGTGTTTTTGTTTTTTTTCTGAAGAAATGAGTCTCATTTATGAATTGAGGATGGTAATAATTTTATCTATCTTCCTTAAAGTAATGCTGAAAAATTTGTACCGTGTTGTCATATTTTTAGAGTAGTGTGAAAGTTACCAGCTTTCTCACCATTTTTTAACTTGGGAAGCACAGTTGGTGGTACTGTGGTAGGAGAGTTGTACATGAAGGTGAACAGGACCCACTCAGCTCTGCACATCAACTGGCGAGACATGCGGACAGCGGATTATGAAGTGAGAAATAGAAACATTGTGTCTTGCTGAGAACAATTGTTGGTCAGTACTTCAGTATTAGAGCTAGCCACTTGCTATCTATGGTAACCTGGTAGAGTGAAAAGCTAATTCTGACTCACTAGAAGGCCCTCGGAAACCCTGCTCGCATAGTGAGTTAAGTGCTATGTCTGCTAATCAAAGGTTGGCAGTTCAAATCCACCAGACACTCTTTGGGAACTCTATGGGGCAGTTCTGCTCTGATCTCCAGGGTCACTATGAGCCAGACCTGACTTGATGGCAGTGGGTTTTTAGAAGGCCCTCAGAAGAAGGTTTTTGGAGGACATGGGCTTTGAACTACGCATTGGTGTTGAGGAAGAGTATCCCTGGGTCGGCTGAACAGATCACTTGGTTTGAGCTTCATTTGCCTCATTCGCAAAATGAGATTAGTGATAATACCTATCTCATAAATGCTGTGAGGATTAAAGTAAAAGGATTTTAGGAGCAGAAACCAATTTGCAAAAGATTGAAGGGACTGAGGTAAGACCTCATACAGAGAAGTTTGGCCCTGACGGGAAACAGGATTTAAATTGACTCCTGAGGGCAAGTCAGCTTCTAAGCAAGGTTTCCAGAACCTACGGTTGGAGCTTGGCTGTAAAGTAAAAGAGGAGATCGTTGAGAAGAGGATAACCGAGATGATGATAAACGGTGACACCAGATCCCGAGGAAGGGTCGGACTGGGGGAAGGACTGCCTTCACTTTTTTGTTGACTTAGAGGAGGAAATGAGAGGAGATTGTGACCGCAGAGTAGCAAGATGGACATCACCCCATTTTCCTCCAAGTAGCAAGTGCATTAGTAAAAATCAGGTTTTAGGCTTTAAAACCAATGAGATTGGAAACGAATCTGCAGATGAAGGGGAGAACTCAACCTGACAGGGTGTAAAGTTTGGTAGTAATGTTACCTAAAGCAGGTTCTGCTGAGGCTTTTCACCAATAAAGACACTGAAATGAGGAGGGAGGAAGCGTGTTGATTGGAAGCATGCAGGGACAGAGGTGTATGCCTCAGATGGAGCTTCCCGAGTGAAGGGAGGCGGAAGCTTTCATGCAGTCTCTCAACAGGAAGTATATATGCAAACATTATTGACTGCATAGGTTATCGTGGCAAGCAGGTGCAGTAAGACAAGTTGCATCTCTTTCTTTGATAAGTGAGCTAGGAAACTGGGTTTGACTGGCTTGGGAGCCACACCCAGTGTTTTGAGGACAAAGGTTAGAAGGGGCAGGTTCCCCCTGGTCTCTGCAGCTTGCAGTTGGGCCACACCCAGCTCTGTCACTGAAGGCTTTGTTTACTAATGACTGAGAAGCTCCTGGCCACTTTGGCTATCAGTCAAGGACAGTAATGGGGGTCCTGAGCAGTTAGCACTGAATGAGAGGTGAGGGATGGAAATAGGGTACTGAGTAATAAATCCGTCCACATACACTGGATTTGGAGAGTAGGAAAGGCCAAGTATCCTGTGTTGCTAATCTGAACTGTTGCTTTAATTGAAGGGATTTTGATGTTTTCCTTTAAGTTTTTTTTTCGGTTATTACTGAGGCGGCTTATCTCTTGGTGACATTTATGAGTGTCAGAAGTAGATTATCAGGCCTTTCTCTGTAGGTGCTTGTGGGCGGACTTGAACCACCAACTCTTCAGTTCGCCTCTGAGCCCATGAGTGGTTGCACTACGTAGGGGCAGTTTTTTAGCTCGCCTTCCCTACCTCCGTCTGCAGAGCCCAGTGTTTGTGCACTAGTTTTGTTTCACTCTGACTCTGACTGGTAAGACCATGGTCTCACCTGAGGACCTGGTAAAATCACTTTACCACTTTATAGTTCCATAAAACAAGGATCTTAATGCTAGCTTCTTTTAACCTTATATCATAAACTTGTAGTTTTCATGCAGCTTTTCTTTGGCTTCTGACCCTTTGAAAAACTTGCTGGTCTTGATCTGACTTATCTTGGCAGATTTTGTGAATAATTCACACTTACGTGTGAAGTCCAGGGGGGGAAAAAAAATCTGTGGACTTCTTTTCTGACACCCAGAAGAACCCAAGAGAAAGGAACGGAGAAGCACAGTGATCAGCTTTGTATAAAATTTTTCACCGTTAATTCTTCACTGTATATATTTTGGGTATTACATTTCTACTTTTGGACACTAGATGGGACTAAGAGATGACTTGTTTTTCAGTAGTAGCAGAAAGGATTTCACAGCTTTCCAACTTCTGAATGAAGTGTTGGTTGCTTATTGAGAAGAATTTTGCTCTACTTTTATTTTCACTGTTGAGATGGCAGCTTTAATCAATGTTTATATATTACTAAAGTCATATTTAAGATTCAGGGAGTACAGGAATAAGTGGCTATGGTATGCCATCATATCTTTTTTAACAACTGTTTAAGAACTCCAGTAAGATCAGAAGAGCTCATAATGTCTAATGTTCTTACTTTAAAATAAACACTGGGAGTGACAGATAATTTAAAAACTGTAAATACATGTATAATAGCTTTATTAGATTGAGAAGGAGACCATTAATACAAGTATTGTATTTATTTTTTCATTTTTAATGAAGCTGTGTATAAATTAACACTTTTCCCTAAAACAAGGGCAATGCATCATTAGTAATAATCTATAACTAGAATGACTGTCTAGGAAAATATTTATATAGAGTAAAATAGAGCATCATAGCCTCTCATTTATACAATTTATAGCAGAGTACATCCTAAAGAATTGTGCATTGAAATAAATTATAAATAAGATATATATTATAAATAATAGATAATATATATTGTAAACAAGATATATATTGTAAGAAATGTATTGATTGCCGTTTAAAGTTAGCATTCACCTGGCAGTGTTTGTTTTTCTTCTTTACATTTCTAAAATAATGACACGGGAGTCCCCAATGTATAAAGAAAAGGAGAGTGTGGGAATGTTAGATACGAGATACAAAGTAAATAAAGGAATAAAAGAAGAAGCTGTCAGCTAAAAAGTTAAAGGTATTTTCTGCTGAAATAAGTTAAAAGAAAATTGTCATTCAGTTGGGGTTATGTCAGTGCACTGTGTTACTGTCTACAGCTGCTAACTGGAAGGTCGGTTTGGAAATTGGTACCTGTGTGCTAACCTCATTCACTTGGAACATTCCCCAGAATGTTCTTTGTTTTTATAACTCAGTAGATTTCTTTATTCACCAGAAACTCCAACCACTGTTACTTTCCTAGCTTTGTACCTTGTTTTCTTTCAAGCGGGTTATGCTGAGATTTCTCAGTCTCTCAGCATTGACTCCACGGATTTAGTTAATAAAACCCCAAGACCCACAGCCATGTGGGCAGTGCTGATTCATAGCAACCCTATAGGTCGGAATAGAGCTACTCTATGGGATTTCTCAGGATGTAACTCTTTACAGAAGCAAACTGCTGCGTCTTTCTCCCAGTGAGCAGCGATAACTTCAAATGTCTAACCTTTAGGTTAGTGGGTGGTTGCTTAACCGCTACCCTACCAGGACTCCTGATCTGGTTAATAGGAAGAGACATTTACCACATTGTTCTAAAGAACTGGATTGCACATGTTGTTAATAGATAGTCCCCAAAACAGTGTTTCATAATGAAGTATGTTTAGGAAATAATAGAATAAATAATTTAAAAGTCATTTGTTTACAATGTAATTTCAGTCTTTAATATGTGAATGGTGTTTCTTGTAAGTCTTTAGAAGGGGGCCGTCAGGTGCTGTGTTTTTCTAAAAACTGTGTTTTTGACCCCATTTTGTTGTCATTGCCTAGTGTTTTTTTGTTTGTTTTTGTTTGTCACTTAAGCATGCCTGGTACCATAGGGCACACAGATTGAGACATATTCTAAATTAGCTTTTCTTAAGATTTTAATTATATGATATGTCTCTAACCTGTTTCCATCGAGTCATTTCTGACTCATCGGGATCCTGCTGGGTAGAGGGCCGCCAGGGAGCCCTTGCTGATGTGAACTGATGACATTTTGTCTGACAGCCGTATCTCTTAACCACCGCGGCACGAGGGTTTCTAGTGTATCTCTGATTATCCATATATTTTGTAATACCGCAGTAACTTCTCATTTCCATAAGTTGTGTTTCCCTGGCAAAAGCCCAGCCCTGGCTGAGTCTGCCTTATGCCTGCACTTGAACAGTTGAGAAAGACCCACAGTGTGCTGGCTGGTCTGGTTCACATTTGCAACTGCTCCCCTCAGGTGGGCCCTCCGATTTCACCCCTGGTCCTACTGCAGCTCCCTTGTCTGTTCTTCAAGACCGTTAAATTTCAGTCCTTTCTCTGTCAGACTTCTCATACTTCCTTTCTTATCCTCTCTCTCGTCTGATTACCAAGCTACCTGTTTCACTGGAAAAAAAAAGGCAGTCGGAAGAGACAGCCGCATGCTGGCACTTCCATGCCTACCCACCTTCCTGATCTCAACACAGACGAGACCTCCTCCCATGTGACTGCAGCTGACATGCCCCTGCCCTGGCCTCAGGGAGCCCTGATCTTGGGCACCGGATTCCGTTTCCTCTCCAGTTCACTGTTTTGCTCCTCAGTCCATCCTCTCTCTTGTGTTATTCCTGTAGCCATGAGACGTGGGAAAGGGCTGTATATATGCTTTATGCCTGTTTGTATTCCCTGGTTCTATAACTGTCTTACACATCGTCACTGCCCAGTACATGTTTCTTGGATAGATGATGTATTATTTTCAGTCTTTTTTAAACCGTTATTTTGAACTACTTGAAAAGTTACAGAAAATTTTCCAAATAATATGGAGAATTTCCATGTGTTCCTCACCTAGCATTTTCTAAATATTTCCCAGCTTAAAAAATAAATAAAACTTCTTCTTTGGAGTCAAATGTCCAGGTTCTCTTCTTCCTTTTATAACCCAACCAAAAAACCAAACGCATTGCTGCTGAGTTGATTCTTACTCATGGGGACCCCATGTGTGTGACTGAGTAGAACTGCCCCATAGGGTTTTCTTGGCTGTGAAGTTTTTGGAAGCAGATTGAATGCGTGAGTGCGACATGTTGCTTACTGAGGTGGGGATACAGAGAACAATTCTGATTAGGAGCCAAATGTGCCAGAATTACATGGTGCTAAGGAGGCTCCATATGCTTGACTAAAGCAAAGGTAATGGGTAAGAAGGAAGAAGTAAGGAAAGAAAGGAATTCTTCTTCGTAGTAGCAGGTCTCTCCATTCTCATGGGTGGTAGAGTGTGTCTGCTTTGTGGAAGTGATCAGGCGCCTCCTTTTGCTCCTTTATGTGCACTTAGTAATGCTGGAATAATTTTAGCTTGCCTGTGTTCACACAGTGTAAGTTTATAATTCTGAATTTTAGTAAGTATCTTTGAAGTTTTTGTAAATTTCAAGTTATATAAAAAATTAACTTGAAAATTTAACTTAAAAATTTTGGGGGGAACAAAATGGCTTAGTGTCAACCCCGTGTGATGGTCACCTAGTAAAGATCTCGTGGGTGCTATATATTAGAAAAGTGAAAGAGCCTGGGGTTTATCAATGCATTTTTTTTCACAATTAGATTGCAAAAACAGGACTGTTGGTACTGTGTTCACAATCTCTTATCATTTTATTTTATTACTATTTGTGAATTTTTCCTGATAATTAGACTTTTTTAATTTGTGTAATCTACAGGTGCGAAGCATCTAGTCCACACATCCATCCAGTTGGTTGGTGTAAAGAACATAGAAGAAGCCTAATTACACCACCAGGTTTGTGTTTATTGTGTTGTGTACGAGAGTGTTCACACTCTTCAGTGTTCACACTTGGCAGACTGTCTCTGTAAAGAGCCCAGTATTTTACTGTTTGCAGAATAGCTGGTCTTTGTCACAACTACTAAACTCAGTTGTTGGGGCACAGAAACGTCAATAGGTAGTATTTAAATGTGTTCCAGTAAAGGCTGATTTACCAAAACTGGAAGCTGGCTTTAAGGCCATCATTTGCCTAACCCTGATCTAACTTCAAGTATTTAAATAAAAATACTGGCCTAATTCATAACAAAATCTCAAATTTTGTCTTCTTTGGAAAAATAAGTTGTGTATTAAGAGAGCTTTCATTTCTCAACTTGAAACTCATTTCTAGACTTTTTGTTACTGTGCCCACATACGTGACTTGTTCACTGGATGGCACTTGGCTGGCTAGCTCATACATGTAGCACAGAAAATAATGTGCAAGGGGTTTCATGCTTGGCAAAATCAAGTAAAGCTTGCTATTTTTGTAAAGCACAATAGTACATATTTAAAGAATGTCCTATAACCACAGAAGTGAGTTGTCCAAATCTTTGATGAGTATTGATGAAGATAGAAGGAGCAGCATTTGTGGACGGAGCATTTATTATGTATGTCAGGTTCAGTTCTGGCAAAAGTGCAGTATTCACTTTTAAGTGAGAAACTGCGATTTTAAATTTCCACCTAGGTTAAAACTTGCCTATCTTTTCTTTTCCCTCGATTGTGATTTTGGATTCTAGAATAGATATTGTGCCTTTATGCTGGGACTACTTGTCTGTTTTCTCAGGTCTGCTGGCGCTTTGCCTGTCTGCCTCTGGCCATAGAGCCTTCTCAGCTTATTCACTTTCTCTCTGACAAGTAACACTGTACCTGCTGATAGTCTTCTTTTATTTTGAGTTTATTTTCATGTTTTAAAAAGCAGAACCCATGGCTTATCATAATCACTTCTTTGAGCACATCACTATTTAAGGTACCTTGGCTCCTACTGATGTGAAAAGATAAGGTTATCAGCTAACATAAAGCATAAAAGTCACAGTAGGTGTTTGCCTGGGAAGTACTTACATGAGTAATGAAGACTGCCAGGACTGCAGAGAAAAGATAGTGAGTTACTTTTTCTACACTTTGCTTTAGCAAAAATTGTTTTGTGAATGTTGTCTGCAGAAGTTTCGGAGCTTGGAGCTTCAGAAACTTGTCTCTCTCCATTTTGACAACTGGTTTCCTGTTGAGGCTTGTCCCCAGTTGTTTGCCCCATTGTTTCAGTTAGAGTGTCTGATTGGGGAATCAGCCATTCATGAGGTGGATATGACCAAGTCCCTTCTCTTCCTGAAACTTCTCGTATGCGAAAGGGAGAAAAGGGACTGTCTTGAGTGATTTATGGAAACTGGTGGTGCAGTACTTAAGAGCTGTGATTGCTAACTAAAAAGGTCAACAGTTCAAATCCACCAGGGGCTCCTTGGAAGCCCTGTCAGTCAGTTCTACTGTGTCTTATAGGTTCACTTTTAGTAAGAATCGACTCAGTGGGAGCAGGTTTTGTTTTTGATGTACAGGGCTGTTTTGAAGCTCAAAGAGTATTTACATAAACCCTAAAATGTTGAGTAAAGGCAAGATATTGTTAATGATTTCATGGCCAAAATGTGCTATGGCACTCAGCACAAATTGACTGTAAGATTTCTAAGTGTGAGCCCACCTGTGTCCTGTAGCTTACATATGTTACAGCTGGCTAATATTTTCACCACCTAAACTGCTGCGAAGATGTTTTTAGTTTTTCCAGTTGCTATTAATCTCTTTTTGGCCCTCAGTGTCATTTTTGACCGTAACCAGAGATCTGGTAAATAAACAAAAGAACTAGCGAGCAGCAAGCTCCTGGTCATGTCCTCAGCCCCTGTGTTAGACAGCCTGGGAGGGGTGGTGTGAAGCATTGCTGACTTGTATGTGAGGCAGTCTGACCAAGTCGTCTGTACCCTTGAATGAATTTTTATAATTCAGTAGAAAAGAAAACACAGTTTCTTAATTTAAAGAAAAAAACAAAATCATGTGTTGTTAAGTGCCACATAATGAGGCTGATTCACTGGGAACATACTGTTTTAGTCGTCTACTGCTGCTATAGCAGACACCTCAAGTGGATGGCTTTACAAAGAGACACTAACTGTATTCTGTTACAGACCACTAGGCTACAAGTCCAAATTCAGAGCATCACCTCCAGGAGAAGTTTTTCTTTGTTGGCTCTGGAGGAAGGTCCTTGTCTGTCATCAGTCCTCCACTGACAGAAGCTTTTGAGCCATGGGGACCCCGGGTCTAAAGGGCATGCTCAGCTCCTGACACTGCTTTCTGGGTAGAATGAAGTCCCCCAACTTCCTGCTTGCTTCTCTTTCCTTTAAATTCCAAGAGATTGCCATAAGGCATAATACATCTTACACATGGAGTCCTGCCGCACCAACACAACTGCTGCCTATCCACTCTCATTAGCATTACAGAGGCAGGGTTTGCAGCACAGGGGAACATCACATGTTAGTGGGGATCCTGATCGAGCCAAGTGGCTCCACACATTTTGGTGGGGACACAGTTCAACACATGACATGTACACACACCTTGGAGTTTCATGATGAAAAAGACCTACTCTTAGCCCACTCACTCAATCAGTCCTCTCCACTCGGCTCCTGTGTTCTGTTTTCTAAGACAAGTTGTTGGCTCAGTTCAGATCTACTCTCTGAAAAGAAGGGATCCTAATCACCTGCTGTCTCTAGTTGGCTGCCGTCTTCCTGCTCCAGCCGCTTCATGGACCAGTCCCTTAACCAGCCCTGCTGACCAACACATACTCACGTTCACTCTAAACATGCAGCATTTTCTTCTTTTTTCAGAGATCAAAATCTTACAGATAGTACTTTCAATTACCCAAATTCAGTTACACATGAATTATACATTAGTACATGTTTGTTTTATGGAAATAGAGATAACAGCTGTTGTCTCTGTTAATTGTTTACCATAGTTCCTAGAAAAAAGTTTTGCACATATATGTACCCATACACACGTTACTTAAAGTTTTATTTATTATAAGGTTTTATCTTAAATTGTGTAAGTTATGTTCCTTAAAAAATATAGAATGTATTTGTGGAAACATGTTTGCCTATTTATTAAAAAACAAAAAAAATTAAACCACTTAAAATGTTGAGAAAATGTGTAAGAATAGCACAAAACTCGTCTGTATCCTTGACTCGAAGACCCATTCAGATTTTGAAAGTTGCCCTGATGAAGTTCTTGCAGCAAAAAGATCCAATCCAGGATCAAGCATTGCACTCAATTGTCATAACCTTTATTCTCCTTCAGTGGTGCTCTCCTGGATGTTCGTGACCTCAGTCTTTTCAAGGATTATAGACTAGGCGTTTCGTAGAATATGACTTAGTTTAGTATGATAATGTTTCATAATAGTTAGATCCAGGCTATGCCTTTTGGCAGGCAAATCACAGAAGCAGTGCTGTGCTTGTGTTGCGTCTTGTCAGGTGGCCCGTGATGGCAGTTTGTCTCATTACTGGTTGATTCTTTTGCCATTGCCTGCTCAGGATCATGTGTGACAGCTTTCTCTGTTACATAGTCATTTTTCCCCACTGTAATGAGTATTTTGTAGATGCATAACTTTGAGATTGTACAAATACATGTCCTCATTCCAGTTTCACTCACTTGATTTAGCACATGTTGATGTTTGTGACACGAATTATTACTCTGACAGTTGCTCACTGATAATTCTACTATTTCTGTATTATTTTTACATTTACCGGTTGACATTGTACAGAGAGTGACTCTTCTTCCCATTTATTCATTCAGTTAATTTATTCTTGTGAATGTGGGCCCATAGATTTCTGTTTTCATTAATTGGCTATAATCCATTACTGTATTTTATTTTATTTTTTATGATACAGGTAGAATTTCTCTCAGATTTGGCCAGTAAGAACCCCTTTAAGTTGGTTTCTGTGACCTTTTCGCATGTTCTTAATATATATTTTGAAAATTCCTACATTCTTGCATAACTAATATTATTTTCTGCTTTCTGTGATGTCATTCTCTTCTTTAAGAATCCATCATTCTTTTTGGTGGCACTCAGTATTTAGGAACAAAGATCTGGCCACTAATTGTGCTCATGGCTGCTTCCAGACCCTCTTAGCAAACATAACTAGGAAGCATATGCATATAAATACATACACAAATTCATTACTTTCACGTCTCTTTGTATACATGGAAAACGTCATGCCGTTAGCTTCAGGTGAAATCCTGTACCCCAGTTTTTTCTAGTTTTTTCTTTCCATGCTGAACCCTCTCTTCATAGTCACTGAAAAACTGGCTTCTGTTATCCCCAATATATTTACTTACTTTCTCAGTCCTTTTTAGGTAGCTAGTGTTCACCCCACCAGGCCACCATTGTGGGATGCTATTAATTTTTGTATGTGTATACCTAATGAATTTTGGACTGTGGAAGAGACAGAAGGTGGGAGAAAGGAAGGAGAGTTGGTTTTGCACATTCTGTTGACAGGACTCAGCAATTTGCTTTTGTTTTTGACCTAATAGTATGATGATGATGATGATATGCAGAACATTGTACATGATAGTATATTCAGCTCAGCCTCCTTTTTAATCTTCAGTTTCCTATGTACTATGCATTTTTCTTTTTTGCTCATTGCAATTCAAAGGGTCATTTGACTTTTTCCTACATTTTCAGTCTTCCAAGTTGATGTTCTGTCTTGGCACACTTAGGAGATTTTTCTAGGCTAGTACAAATAAAATTGCTAGATTTAAAGGGCATTTATGATTTATTTTTGTTTTATGTCTTATATGTAACACTACCCTTACTTGGGAATATGAATTACCTACATAATATATGTACGTACATATATATATTAATATTTTTAATTTAAAAAATAACAGAAGTCATTAAGATTAAAACAATTTGTAATACAAAATAGTTCTGAATGCATAACTAGTTTTAAATTATTTCATGTAATATGTGAATGGTAATAATATATAAATAAATATATAAATTAAAAATGGTAATAATAAATGAGTTTTTTATAAGTGTTTTTATGATTCTCACAGTCATTTGGATTAAACCTCTTAGGATTTACTTTTTTCTTTCTCTTTTAGGTTACCCAAATGTGAAACATTTTTCTTGGGATAAATACTTAGAAGAAACCAATTCTTTACCTGCCCCTGCAAGAGCATTCAAAGTGGTGAGATGATACATTTTATATCATTAGATTAATTTGTGTTGAAGATAACCATTCATTTATTGACATGCACGAGAGGGGAACAGAAGGACAAATAAAATGTTTTTGAATTTTTACTATTTTGAAAATCACATTCTTGTCAGGGTCTTTATTGTAACATCTAAAAAATACTTTTGTTTTTTTGCTTAAAAGTTTCTTGGAAAATAATATTGATTGAGAGGATGTTAGATAATTTTTTTTTTCCCAGTTATTCTGGGAGACCAAAGTAAGAGAAAGAATTTTTTTTTTTTAATGTGAATTACCTGTGCTACTTCCTTTGGACTTTTTTTTACAGCAAGCTGTGATGCTGTTTTTATTTCATTCCTGTAAATCATTGTGTTTAATTATCAATATACAAATTCATCTGCCTTTACTGTAGTACCTTTTTAAAGCAGGGTTATTGTTTTCTTACATATTACTTACTAAGACTTAAACATCATTTTTATACAGAGAATCGGAAATTAAATGTATCTTTTTTATATTTCAAATAGTTCACTTTGCAATTCAGTTTCCTGTGAATTGAAAGAAAGAAGTATACATTAAATACTTAAGATTTTTTTACATTGTTGCATAATAAGTCAACCAGAAATAACACTTTTCATTTAACTGATCCTTTTGAGTATAAATTGCAAATAGTTTATGTGATAAAAATAATTAGAAGGTATAGACCCAAATTTAGAGTAAAATAACATCAAAAAATTTTAAAAGAAACACCATATATATGAAGAAAAAATGCATCAAAAAGTTTGATTCTATCTGAGAGTAAATTCAGGATTTAAAAAAGAAAAATTTTTGAAATTATGTCATATTTGTGCAGTATTGTTTTAGAAATATTTACATAAATAGCTGATTCATAAACTAAGTTTTTTTTATGAGATTTGGTAAAAAACGTATATCTTCGAGGATGTGAGTAACAATCCCCTTCCTGCTTCTCAGTATTTGAGGAGAATTGAGATATTCTTTTAACTCAGTATACAGTCAGACTGACTATGAAGGAATCAGTTTGTAAAAGGTACCCTTAACCTTCTCTAAAAGTAGCAGTCATAGAAATGAGATACTCTATGTATATTTCACTGTGAACTCAGGCTAATAGGTGTATAGTTAGAAAAACCTGACATTATAACCTGTTATATGAAATTGATGTGAAGAGATAGTATGTTACTAGGATGAAAATGTTCTACATAGAATGTTTAAAAAACAGGTCAAAAAAGAATGACTTGTTGCTATTTCTCAAGTATTGTCCAGAGGTGAAAATCCCATAGTGGTTAGTAAACATCCTTTGATGCCATCAAGAGGATTCAGTTTCACAGTGACTGCATCTGACAGAGTAGAACGGCCCCGTAGCGTTTTCTTAGCTGTAATCTTTAGAGAAGCAGATTGCCAGGTATTTCTCCTTGGAGCTGCTAGGTGGCTTTGAACTACAACCTTTCATTTACCAGCCAGGCACTTAAACACTTTGCCACCAGGGCTCTTGAAACATTCCTGAAGAGGCTTATTCTTTTGGGGAAGTTCTTTAAAGTCTCTTGAATAGATGACATATCCCTCAAATGTGCTCCCTTTCCTTGGCTTGGATCTCATGCACACCTGGACACTGAGTTCTTAACACGGTCTTCCTGGTGTAGTAATACTGTGGTGGATTTTGGCCACTAGAAATAAGCTAGTCAATTATTGTTTAGATAGGAGGTCAGATTGCAAGAGCTGATCCATTCTAAATATGATCATATCAAGTTTATAGGTCTATAAAACTGAGGACTGCTCTTTAAAATGCCCAAGGCCTTCTGATAGGAACTCAGATTGCATCCCCTCATAAGATTTTTATCTAATGCTCTCTAACTTGAACTTGGTCTAATACAAAGCAGAGCTATATTACAGTTGGCTTTGATTTGGATAAAATTACATCAGATTAATCTCTCTATATAAGTCAAACCAAACTCACTGTCGATTCCAACTCACAGTGTCACTATAGAAGAGGGTAAAACTACCGTATGAGGTTTTCCAGTAGTGCCTGGTAGATTCAAACTGCCAACCTCTTGGTCTACATATATAGCGCCATTTGTATCAGACACAAAACTAAGATTTATCTAGTTTGTCCTCTTAGGTACCTTACATTGATTATTCTCTCTTGCCACCCCCCCCCAATAATTTTCACATTTAGTTTTCAAGGCAACAATTTATTTCCTGTATTTTACAGAGGAGGGTCGTGAGGTTCAGAAAGTTTATTTAATTTGCTTAACATCTTCGATTCATCAGCAATAGATGTCTTTCATATGAAACAGTCATCTTGCCTCCCACTGGCTGTAACTTCCTCAGTGGTTTAAGGCTGTCTGCTGAACATTGACGTGACTGTATGTCCTCCTTTCTCATTCCTGTTCCATCTGGTATGCTTTGATCACTAATTTTCTTTTTTATAGATATCTTCAACTTTTTGCCTTCATTACCATTTTTAACTCTTGGGTTGTTCTCTGTCACACTAATATTCTCTCCTTTAAAAGTAATTTTCATGCTTGTTGATTTTTGCCAGGATGCCTCCAAACAAAGAGGATTCCTTATCTCCCCTGTGGCTAATTAAATAACGACAGAGTTTTAAATTTCACGTTAAGGTCTTCTGCTTCAGCCTTCTTTATTTGTTCTTGTCACTAGGAGCTTGGTTTTAGTGCCTGTGGGCCTGTGCACGGGAGTTGGAATTGTGTGTTTTGAAGGGACAGGTGAATACCAGAGCCACTTTAGAAACTTGAGAGTTCTGATGGGCTAAATGTCTAAATTGCTCCTCTTTTTAAAATTATTCCTATCATCATAACAGGGAGCCCTGGTGGCACAGTGATTAAGGCAGCCAGCTGCTAACGAGTTTGAACCCCCAGCTACTCCAAGGGTGGAAGATGTGGGAGTTGTGCTACCTTCAACATTTACAGCCTTGTAGTTTTTGCGTGGTGGGTCTGCTGTGTCCTGTAGAATCGTTATTAGTTGGAACCGACTTGACAGCAGCGGGTTTGGGTTTGGGTTGTCTTTGTAACGTCCCATCTACTTTTTGTACTATCTGTGTATCTCCATCTCACTGTGTACAATTTTCTGTCATGGCAGAAACCTCCCCATGGATTCCAGAAAAAAATGAGGCTTGAGGCCGTAGACAAGAGAAATCCCATGTTTATTAGAGTAGCAACAATTGCAGACACAGATGATCATCGGGTAAAAGTAAGTCTTCCCTATTGTGGTGTGCTTTTGTTTTATCTACTGTTGTCATAACTCATGGACAGAAATGTTTTGCAGGAATATGCAAATTAACTCGCATGCTGTCTTTGTAAGACAGTGTCCATGCAGCTCTTTCCTTTTTCTTCTGTGTAGGAAGTTTTCTCTTTAACCATGAGTGATACAATATTTTGTATATGTATTTGGAGGAAGAGGGTGTTCAACACATGAAAACAGTATCTGAATTCAGAATAATTGTAACATTTGATGCTCTGATACCGAAATCTTTTAAAAGCTGCTGTTTTTAGGTACTGGTGACTCAGTTCCAGCTGACAGTGACCCCGTGTCCAACAGGAAGGAAATACCGCTTAGTCCTGTTCCACCCTCAGAATCGTCGTTAGACTTAAGCCCATAGTTGCAGCTGCTGCATCCATCCTTCTCGTTCTTTTTTCTGCCACTCAGCTTGACTAAACATTGTGTGCATCTCCAAAGACTTGGTTTTCTGGGTAGCATATCCAAAATACATGAGGTGGAGTCTTGCCATCTTTGCTTCTTAGAAGCATTCTGGCTGTACTTCTGCTAAGACAGAGTTGTTCATTGGTTGTTCTGGCTGTTCACGGCATATTTAGTATTCTTCACCAGCACCGTAACTCAGAGACGTCAGTTCTCGTTTGGTCTTCCTTGTTCCTTGTCCAGCTTGTACATGCATGTGAGGCATTTGAAAGTACCATAGCTTTACTTACTATTGTTATATAAGTGTGCTAGGCATAGGCTTTTCTGAAGAATATTCCTTGTGTTATGCAGAGAAGTAAAGATCAGTAATTTTATAAATAAAATTAGATTGTACTTAGAGATGAATTTTAAGAAGTCTGATCTCCTTATAAACAAATGCTTAGGAAGGTGGGTTCCGGTTGTTACTTTCAAGCATGATAAAGTGAAAATGTAACATAGAGCTTCCAGATGAGGAGCCAGAATGCTTGTATTTCTGGCTTCAGCATTAATTTCCCTCTCAAACCGTAACAGTACTCATTCTGCTTAATTCATGAGATTGCTTAGAGTTTCTTTTAAGGAGTAACGCTTACAGTAACAGCAAAATGTTGGATTTATATGGTGTTTTCCAAAGCAACCGTTTTGCAAAGTTTTACAAAGCACATTATTTGATATTTGTGGTAAAGGTATGAGAGATTTGGTAGCAGTGTTCTATCAGTGAGAGACTGAGGCACAGAAGATTTAATGAATTACTTGTTAATTACTGAATGGCAAAGTTCTTAGTTCTAAGCTGTAGGAATCTAAGTTTATGTTATTTTTCTAAAGAAAAATCATATCCTTAGATATCTAATGGGACAATATGTGGGAAAATAAATTACAAAGCAACACCAAAAAACCTGTAAATGTAATATTGTTATACAGCATTCATGTCACTGTCTTTAAGGTTATGTTAAAAATAATGCAAGGCCATTATTAACAGTGGTGAAATACATGTTCTTGTTAACTGCCCTTTGTTGTTGCTGGGTGCTGTTGAGTTGATCTGGCTGCTAGCAACCCCCTGTGACAGAGTACAACTGCCCCATAAGAGTTTTCTTGGCTTTAACTTTTACCTCAGGTCTTTCTGTCCCAGGTGCCACTGGGCGAGTTTGAAATGTCTTCCTTTGATTAGCAGCCTGCTGAACCCTTGCACCACTAGGCTCCTTGTTAACTGCCATAGTTGGTAGCAATAGACGTCACAAAGCAATAATTATATTTTAGAAGTGTTTCTTACAGTAATCTAGACTAGTGGTTGAATTGATCAGAATTGGGGAAGGACTTGTTTTAGGTTTGGTGCATGAAAAGTTTATTTTCGTATAATGCTGGTAGGAATACAAGATGTTTCAGCTTTTGTGAAGAACAGTTTGACTGTAGTTACCTAAAGTCTTGGAATGTTGTTTACTCTTTAATTCAAGAGTTTCAGTCCTAGGAATTTGTGTTATAGGAAAAACCAAAGGGAATACTTAAGTTAAGCTGCAAATTCCACACTGTTTCTGGTGGCTGTGGGTCTGTACAGGTGTACTCGGATTCAAAGGTGGAAAGTTCCAAGGAAGATACAGGAATGCCGCATATAGTAGTTATCACTGGGAGCAACCATACTGGGAGATGAATAAAATAAATTCTTGTCTATATAATATTAAAATTAAATATTTTAGAAGAATATTACATATTGGTAAGTGAAAAATTCAGGTTTCCTATTGCGATGTCTGATACTACTTTTTGTTGGTGTGGTGGTTAAGTGCACACCTGCTTACCAAAAAGTCAGCAATTCATATCCTCCAGGTGCTCTGTAAAAACTCCGTGGAGCAGTCCTAATCTGTTCTGTAGGGTAGCCATGAATCGGAATGAACTTGACGGCAGTGATTTTGGTTTTTTGATTTTTTTTTTATTATTATGATTAATTGAAAATGTACAATCCCGTATAAATTTACATGCCCTCCTTTGTGCAAGTCCCAGTGCTCTCCCTGCCTGGTGAAGCACAGTCTTTCTCTCTGTTCTATACATGTCGTGTCCTCCTAACAATCTCCTATTCCCTCCTCTCCACCCTCTTCCACACCTCCAGTAAGAGGTCAACAGGATGACATCCTCTAGATGCATAGAACCATGAAGTGCACACATGATGTGGTCACTCTGTGTCACCAAGTCCTATCCATTCCTGTCCAAAGAGTTGACCTCCATTATGATTTATAGACAGGGGCAGAATCTGGCTCAGGGGCCATGCTTCCAGGGGAACTCCAAGGCCCCTGGACCATCAGTTGTTGTCTTTTAGGGGAGATCTCACGGTGCGCCCCTTTTTACTCTTGTGTTGCCAGTGAGACTCAACTTTGAGAACCCCATCACAGCTAGATTTTTTGATATTTTTTAAAAGAATATATGTTTAAATAGTTCTAGAAAGAAACATAGAAAAATAATGACAATGTTCCTCTTGCAGAACTGGAACTATAGGAGATGAGAGTCTGGTTGTTAATTATTATTATCTCACTTCAGAAACATGTTACTTTTGTAGTAGAAAAAATATTTTGATTCACTCTGCTGTTTTATCTGTGAGAAAATAATGGCCCCAAAAGATTGAATACTCTAAAGTGGAACATTCAGGTAGTGGCAGAGTTTGCAAGGGCTGACAATTAAGTATGCAAACTTGCCACCATACACTTACATGGGCAGCACTGTACAAACAGCTCAATAAGGTTTCATAATCTTGATGTGTCAGTGTCTCACAGCTGTGTTCCTGATGATGTGTGGCAGTGTCTTGCTGGTAGCATTCGTTATTGTTGCATGTTTTTGTGTGCTGTTGTGAGAATGTTGGAAATTGAATTACAACAGTGAACAAATGTAAAATTTTTTGTTAAACTTGGCAAGAGTGGAAGGGAAATCAGGGACATGTTAGGGCAAGTTTATGGAGATAATGCCATGAAGAAAATGGCAGTATTCAAATGGATTAAATGTTTTCGGAGGAGAGAGAAAGCGTCACTGATGGAGAGGTGAAGGTGGCCAGTAACGAGCAGAACTGATGAAAACATTGCAAAAATTCCATAGAATTGTCCATCAGAATCATTGGCTGGCCGTGAGGGGCAGAGCAGAGCAAGTAAACATTCATAGAGAGACAGGAAAATCTTAGCTGAGAATCTTGGCATGAGAAAGGTTTGTGTAAAAACTGTCCTGAGTTGCTCACTGATGAACAAAAAGCAAAGGAGGGTCCAAGTTTGCCAAAACCTTTTAAACAGGGATAGCAATGTTTTGGGCCATGTTGTCATTGGTGACAGAACATGAGTGTACAAATACGACCCAGAAACAAAGCGTCAAAGTGTACAATAGAAGTCAGCCAGTTTTCCATGACCAAAAAAGCTCCATCAGTCCAAATAAAAAGTCAAAACGATGTGGCTAACCTTTTTTGATATCGCAGGGATTGTTCATTATGAATTTGTACCCAGTGGACAAACAGGTGACCATGTTTACTATTTGGAAGTGCTGAAATGGCTGAGTGAAAAAGCTAGATAAAAATGACCTGAACTTTTTGCCAACAACTCCTGACTTGTGTATCATGACAATGCACTAGCTCACACAGCATGGTCCATGAGGAAGTTTTTAGGCAGTAGGCAAATGACTGTATTGGAACACCCTCCTGCTCACCTGATCTGGCCCCCAGTGACTTTTTTTCTTTACTCAAAGATAAATGAAATATTGAAGACATTTTTATGACATTCAGGACATCAGGGGTAATACAGTGACAGCTCTGATGGCCATTCCAAAAAAAGAGTTCCAAAATTGCTTTGAAGGATGAACTAGGCACTAGAATCAATGCATAGCTTCCCAAGGGAATTACTTCGAACGTGACTGTAGTGATACTCAGCAGTGAGATATGTAGCACTTTTTCTAGTATGAGTTCATAAACTTGTCAGACCTCATAGACTACAGTCCAGCTCTTTCTGCTGCTAATTAAATTTTCTCTCCAGTATCATACACTAGTGAATGCTTATCAGACAACAAAGAGCTGAATATGAGATGTACAGTGAACAGTCATCTTTTTGTAACTACCATGATGGATTTCATAGCTAAAGTTAAACCACTGAAGAAATAACTAAATGTTTATGAAGTTTTCAAAAGGACAGTGAACAGGTAGCAGTGAATCAGTTTCAGGATTCATCAGAGACTTCTGAGTATATGAAATTGACAACAGAAGTTCTTCTGATAATATGGGAGATAATATAACAACAAAGTGTGTTTTTCTGTTTTTTGGAAAGAAGAGGAAGGTAAAAATATGCGCTACATAATTGGCATAGCTTAATATTTTAAGACACAGATATAATCAGCTTTTGAGTTGTTAAATGAAAACTTTTTAAGTTAAAATCATATCACATTTTGGGCTATTACAGTTAAGAATTTAAAGACTTGTTATATTTTGTCAGATGTTCATCAGTGCAGCTAAAGAAAAGCAGACGTTTTTGCTCTCATCTTTTGTTTTTGGTGTCAACTGTGTTTTTAGAAGATGGCAAAGACTTTGTCCATAGATCTGTGTTCTTCCATACCTTCCCCACTTCTTCTTGATTTTTATAAATTTTACTTTTTATTGTCATAACACATAATTAAAAAAAAAGACTCAACTGCTACTAAAAGACCTAGAATATAAAACCCTATTCTTGCACAACCTCAAGTTTGATTCCCCAGAGACAACTAATTTGAATCCTTTTGGCTGTTGCTTGCGGCATTTTGTTTCCAGTTTTCTTGATAATACCCATATACCATTGGTTCTTGGAAATCCTGGTGGCATAGTGATTAAGTGCTACATCTGCTAAGCGAAAGGTTGACAGTTTGAATCTTCCAGATGCTCCTTGGAAACTCGGTAACGGCAGTTCTACTCTATCCTGTAGGATTGCTATGAGTCAAAATTGACTCAATAGCAGTTTTTTTTAATTGCTTCTCAATTCATCCATTTTAAGTATTAACTTCTTGTTACAGTCATTTTAAATTTGTGTCTTACCATCCCCCACTTTGCCTCTGTCCTTCCATTGGTTATTTTGCATTTTTTTTAACTTGATATTATTTATAAGTATGTAAATACTGCCCACTGGTCTGCAAAGTAGTCTTTTCCTTACGACGTTTTTGTTTTTCCTGGAGTTAATTTCTTCGTAGTTTGATTTGTTTTATTGTCTGTCTCCATATTATTAAATTTTTGCAAATGCTTCAATAGATTTGAATTCCTTTATCAGCTTTCAAAAAGCTTTTAGTGTATTTTAAAATACTGTTGTCTTTTTTTGTCCCCCCATTGAACTTGTTTCCCTACAGCTGCCTACTTCAGTCTTAATAATTATGTCTAACTTTTCCTGGATCCCATACTTTGTTTTCCTAAGTTTACTGCCATAATTTTCTGAAGTACATCTTTTTTGCATCTTCCTAAGAAAGAGTCAGTCATGTGAAGCATATTTTTTGGAATTATTGCACATTAAAAAATGCTAGACTTACATTTAATTCACACTATGACTAGATACTGAATTCTACGTAGAGAACCGTATCTCTTCAGAGATTCAAAGCATTGTCTGCTGTCTTTTCACGTTGATAATGTTGTTTAGTAATTAAGGCCATCCTGATTTCCTCTTTTGGGATGTCATACTTTCTGTGGTAGCTCTCAGGGGCCATCTCTCCATTTCTGATGTTCTGGTGCCTCGTAATCCTGTGCCTTGGTGTGAGGATCTTTCTTATTTGTTGTACTGAGTAATAAAGCCGTGTCATTATGAAGTTTGATGCCTTTCAGTTTTGGAAATATTCTTGTATTACTGTTTTGCTAATTTCCTCTCTTTTTTCTGATGTCTTTCTGGAAGTCTTGTCATTCTGGTATTGAACATTTAGATTAACTCCCTGGTTTTCTTATATTTTCTTTGTTATTATACATTCTAGTTTTGTCTATTTTCTCAGAGGAATCTACTTCACCTTCCAAACTTTATATTGCATTTTTAATTAAAACTCATATATCTAAATTTTCAACTTTTATTTTGTCTTATTTCCCCTCTTTTTGTTTCCTGAGGCAATAATGCTTTGTACTTCTTCGACGATACTAGTTTTTCTTATGTTCTTTGTTTCCATTCCTGCTAATTAATTTGGCTTTCTGATTTCATGTTAGAGGAGCTCCATCCATGTCAGGGAATCCCGACTGTTACTCACATTAAGACAAAACACTGAAAATAAGTTGTTCCATGAGTGGAACTTGTAGACTGGTAGGACTCACTGTAGGATAAAAATACAGAGAGCCAGCTTTGCCACAGAGAGATACTCGTTTGTCTGTCTTGGGGGGGTCCTTTTCTCTGGAGCCTTTCCCTTTTTGCCAATCTTCTCCCTGGGGAATTGTGATCTGGTACCTGCTGTGTGAGACAGGTACAGGGGCTGGTTGAGAATCTACAGACTCTTACTTAGTTTCTCTGTTTTTAGATCAGCATATTGCTGTTTTCTGTTTGATGGGGACTTTGGATCCTCACTGGTTATATTTCTCCTGAGAGTGAGCCGCTGCTCTTCTACAGGATTGTTGAAGAAGTAGTTGCCTTGGTGAGGGAGGTCAGGGAGCAGATCTAGGAATATGGTTACTCCAGTGTCAAACATTGAACCAGTCCTGCTGTTTCAGACCTTTGTCCCCACCTCTCCCCATCTTCTGCAGTACCTGGTGCCTTTAAGGTGAGCTGGTTTACTTCTAGTCCTCCGTTCCCTAGGCTCTTAGGTTTCCACTCTTCTCTGGTTGGTCTAATTAGCTTAGCAAACCTCCTTCAGCTTTTACCTTCCCTAAATATGATGGTCCTTTCTCAACTATCGTTGCTACTTTCCTTTTCTCTTTGTCCTTTCTGGTTTATAACTTTTAAAATACAGTTTAGTAGAATTTTGAAAGAAAGTAGAGGTAAACGTCTAGGTTTAAAATATCTTTCAGTGGTTTGATTTAGATTATTTATTTCTAAGCTTGAGAAAATGGATTCATTGCAAAAGTATTATACTGACCTGTGTATAGCAAGAGTGAGAGTTTTGTTGATAGCTCCTTAAGAAGCCAGTAAAAATTCTCAGATACGTATAGTCCCCAACTTACAGTGGAGTTCCACTGATACCTTGGTACTCTTTTTTTTTTTTTCAGTTTTCATTATTGCCTTTTACTATCAATGTGTTCATAAATTTGATCTTTGTATTTTGGGGTTGTAAAAGCATTACATATAAATTTTAGAGATACATTTGCATACACATAAAAAATAACACAAACCATCAACTTTGACGATGAAGACTACGTGAACGATGCTGGCATTTAGTCAGTTGTGGTGCTAATTCCACCTGTGGCGGATTATGGATGATCTGGATGATCCCTGGAAATGGGGATATTTCTAGTTCAAAAATGAGTGAGAGTTGCCTACATGGTTCTTTTCTCGTTTGCTTCATATATTTTAGGGTAACATCTTACTACTGCCTGAGTCTGCTTATCACCTGTAGTAAAGCAATTAGTCCCTCATTTAGCTTTGAGGAAATTTCAGCTAATCCTTTCCCTGTAAATTATGACGTTGAAAATCTACAAGAGAACCTCTGAGATTCATCGTGTCAGCAAAGTATGTGCTATGTGTCATTTTGTACATCTTACAGTTGTAAGTAGTTTGTTATAGCTTAAATATGTCATGAATCAAGGATTACTTGTATTCACATATTTAATTTTTAATTATAGTATTTTTAGTCTAGAGAAATAAAAAGAAGAGATGCTAGATCTAATGTTCACTATTAACCTAAAGAATACAAATAGGCATTTATAGTTGGAAACTCTAAATAGTTAAAAATATAAATGGAAAAGTCTCCTGCCCCTAAGTAGCAAAGATAACTGCTTATGTTTTTTTACAGAAAAAAATGTATGCATATTAGTGTATATTTTTTGGTATCTGCATACTGTTCCATCATGTGAATGTGCATGATTTATTTATTATGCCTCTTGATTGTTATAAGTGAAATTGATCATCTTTTCATTTGTTTCCTAGCCATTTGGTTTGGTTTATTGGTTATGAGTTGTCTGTAGGTATGTGTTTTACAAATTAAGGAGCAGACTGGCTTGTCACATGTGTAACAAATGTAGTTTAGGAGGCTTGTTGTGGGTTTTCCAACCTTGATAATATTTATTACTCTGACATTTTAAATCTTTATGCAGTCAAATTGATCACTCTTTTTCTTTTATGATTTTGATTTTAGGGCGTTATTTACAAATGATATTCCACTTTAAGATTAGAAATATATTCACTCATGCATTCTTCTAGAACTTTTATGGTTCAGTTTTTAATATTTCTTTTTTTTTTGAAATCTGTCTGACATCTTTTGTATGGAGAAAGAGATTCATAGACCTTTAAAAAACTGGTGAACTTGATTAACAGCGTATCCTTTCATTATGAAAGATAAGTCACTGACTTGTAATGGCCAGGCCTGAAACATCAACTGCCCTTTCATGTGGCAGCCAGTAAAGATTATAGCACTAACCTCTCTCTAAATCTCTTTGAGAGATGCTGTAATTATGTAGGAGAAAAGGAATGATATTTAAAAGTGGATTTTGTGGTTAGGAAAAAGATAGAATCAACCTAGGTTCCCTTCTAACAGATGAGTAGATAAACAGACTATGGTATATTCACACAATGGAATACTATGCAATGATAAAGAACAATAATGATCTTGAAAAACATCTGATAACATGGAGTCATCTAGAAGACATTATGCTGAGTGAAATTAGTCTCAAAAGGACAAATATTGCATGAGACTGCTACTGTAAGGGCTCAAGAAAAGTTTTAAGCACAGAAGAAAATAATCTTTGGTGGTTACAAGGGAGGGAAGGAAAGAGACAAATATTCATAGAGTAGACAGTGGGTAGGATTTGGATTACATGAAGGAAGTGACAGCACTCAGTAGAAGGGAGATCAACACTGCTGGACTATACCAAAAGCTAAGAGGTTTCCTAAATATAGCCAAACATTTCAGAGGTCAAGAGTGGCAGGGACAGGGGTCTGGGGGCCATGGTTTCAGGGACATTTCAGCAAGTTGCGTGACTTTTTTTTTTAAAGAAACTGTTCTACATCCTATATTGGAGAGAGGGTTGCCATAAGTCAGATCCTACTCGACGACACTTGGCTTGGCATCTGGGGTCCCAAAGGCTAGCAGCAAGCTACAGTCTAAGGAACATCAGTTGGTCCCAGACTACCTGGAGCAGAGGAGAATGAGAAACATCAAAGACAACAGCAAAATATGAGCCCAGGAGGCAGAAGGATCTTTATGATCAGGAGACTACATCAGCATGAGACTAGAAGAACTAGATGGTACCCGGCCACCACCAGTGAATGCCCTGACAGGGGACACTAAGTAGAGTCCCTAGCATAGTGAGAGAAAAATGGGGGTGCAGATCTAGAACTCTCCTAAAAGACAAGACTTGGCCCAACATCCTGAGGGTCCTCTGAGGACATAGCCCCTGGAGTTGCTGCTAGTCCAGTGCTGAAACCAATACCAAAGCCAACTCTCCATAGTAACATTAGATGGAGCTGTAAGACATAGAGTGATGGTGGTGAAATGTGTGCTTCTTGGCTTAAATATATACCCAAGGCTGTTGGAGCAGTTCCTGTCTAGAGGCAAAATGGGAGGGAGGAGAGGAGGAGACGGAAGTTGGTTGAAGGTATATGGACATACAGGGTGGAAAGGAGGAGTGTGTTGTCACAGGGTAGGAGAGCAGCTAGAGTTGCACAGAGGTGGTGGGTTATGTGCAAACTGACTTGGATTATAAGCTTTTGCGAAGCACAATGAAATACTTATTTTAAATGTATTCAGTGGAAGGAATTTTGTAAGTCGGACGTTTCTTGTAAAGCATGAGTTTGAAAACAAACAAACAGACTTTTCAGCACGATTCTGGTAGATTTGGTCGTATGTCCTCACTTGCCCACTTCCCTCCCTTCCATTAATTCAGTGATAGTTACTGCATGTTTGGTGTTGCACACGTAAAGCTGTTACACAGTCCGTGTATTTAGGTTGCCTATAGTGATTAAGAAATACATGTAATGTATCTGTAGAACTAGTGCCTCCAAAATGCCTTTGGTAAGGCCTTTTCTTTCACTATCCTGTGAACAAGATATTAAAATAATTAGAATAATTTATTAGGTACTAATTCTGTTATGTAATTTAAAAAGAGAATTACAATGGTTACTTTGGGCAGGAATTTTCTTGTAGGAATTATTGTGACTTGCATTGTGCTGTTTTATTTTGTTCTGAAGGTTCACTTTGATGGCTGGAGTAGTAGTTACGACTACTGGATAGATGCAGACTCTCCTGACATTCACCCTGTGGGCTGGTGTTCCAAAACTGGGCACGCTCTTCAGCCTCCTTTGAGTAAGAGACACAGGATAACTTCTAAAAATTTCCTTGTATTGTTATATAGTGTTCTTAATATCTCCTGATATCTCCTAGTGTTCTTAATATCTCCATCTCTTACCATTTCTTCTCTGTGTAGCTCTTCTCCTTTTTCTATGTTTGTAATTACCTGGTAGTCACAAAAATATATTTTTTTTAATGTAATGCCTGAAAAAATAAAGTGGTATGTAGCCATTCTGTTCCTTTTATTTTAAAATGCACATTACCCTTTGAAATTAGTACTGGATTTTTGGAAGATAATTTAACAGACTTAAAACTTAATGTACTGAGGGTATTACCATCAGTATTTTGATTTTAAAACTATACTGTTTCAAACTGTTACCACTGAGACAAATTGGACAACATGTGCAAAGAGTCTCTGATATTTCTTAACAGAAAATCTACAATCATGTCAATAGAAATTTCAGTTTGAGAAACTTATTTTCAGTACAGACAATTTTAAGCACCATGATTTCAATTTTAGAGGAAAATGTACATACTATAGACAAAAATATGGCAAATATACAACAAATTATCAATATTTAAAAAATTGTAATGTGCTTCTTGATATAGCGGTTTTACTTCTTGATCCTACATTTTGTTTCAAGCTGCAAAAAAACACAGAAAAGCACATAGATAGATGCTTTTCATCACAGTATATTTAAAATAACAAAAGTTAAAGACAGATATTGGTTAAATAAATTAAAGTACGTATATACTTTCAATACTATGCAACAGTCATGAAGATTACTGAAATGGAAAGGTTTATAAGACATTATAAAGTTAAAAACAAGAATGTTTCAGAATGGGACATATCTATGTTGCCCTTTTTATGTGACAAAATAAAACTCAAAACTTGACACATTTGTGTATATACACTTAAGGATGGCACCTGGCTGGCTTGCCTAGACTAAGGACTGGAAACCCTGGCAGCATAGTGGCTAAGTGCTATATCTGCTAACCAGAAATCAGCAGTTCAGATCCATCAGGCACTCCTTGGAAATGCTGTGGAGGAGTTCTGCTGTGTTCTCTAGTGTCACTATGAGTTGGAACCAAGTTGACGGCAGTGAGTTTTAGAGTAAGGAGTAAAAGGGTACACGTTGACACAGTGATCAGGGCTGGTGGAGATAGTGGAATGCAGACGGAGGAGGACAAAGGGAATTGTACTGTGTTACTCTGTTTCACGACATCATTTGACATTTTTAGTGTTCAAATATTCATAAATGCTTTATGATATTTATTTGGTAAGAGTTGTTTACAATCTTCTTAACTAGGATTTAGGTAACTGAACTTTGTGACAGTTTGAAAAACTGGTTAGATCAAAGTTAGGTTTCTGTATTGCAAAGAGGTAAGTTAACTTTGTGAACACAGTCATAAGAGAAAACCATTAAAAAAAGAAATTGTTCAGTTATTTTAAAATTTTACAGGATCTACTTTTTTCTGTATATATGTTGATACAAAAATGTGGACTTTTTTGGAGGGGAGAGGGTTCTTTATTCTGATTCCACACATTTGACTCTTGTAGCCTTCTGATTAACTTTTTGCCTCTTTTTGGTTGGTTTGTTTCCATAGCTGCTGCAGAATTAATGCAAGTTTCGGAACAGAGTGGCTGCATTACACCAGGATGCAAAGGACTTGGCCATTTTAAGAAAGGGAGGCATCTGGGCCCTGGGAGGTATGTGTTGGTGACCACTTATACCAGGATTTAGGAGGGCTTTTGTTTCACACAGGTAATAAGGTGATGCTTACCATGCAGAATATATAGATGTGCACTTCATATTAAATTCAGATCTATACTAAATCTGGTTACCATGGTGATAGTGTGAAAATGAAAGACAGTATCCGCAGTTGAAAATCTTCTTGAGAGAAAATATATTCATAGTTCCTAAAATAGATTTACTCCAGCTTTCTTGCAATCCAAGTAATTTTGAGTATCCTCAGATTCTCAGTCATTTTGGGTTGCCTACTACTAATGAGGAGACAGCCCTGTTGAGATTATTTGTTTGGTAGACTGTGACTTGATAGGCTAAATCGAGAATTTGCATTGAGATTGCTGTAGACTAGCAGCCACGATTGCAGGAAGCACACATATAAATAGTCAAACATGAGAATACACTGGTCAGAAAAATATTCTGTTTCTTTTATCCCTAAATAACTTTTAAAAAGAAACCAAGCATATGCATTAGAATTTGGACATTGTTCAGATGATTTTGGAAACTTTGTAGGAATTTAAAAACATTACCAAACTACTAAGAAATTCTTGTAACTTACCTGGGATTTTTAAGATAAATAAGACGGCACTTGGCTGGCTTAATATAAATACTTATAAATTAATTTCAAAATAGTAATAAAAAAATTAAGAAAAATAATACCCATATAAGTGTGTAATTCCAAAACCCCAGGCTTTTAAAAGTATTGATTTGGCAGTGTACAGGTCCTGGCTACAAGTTCATTAGATTGCCCAATAAGAAAAGTGATTCCTTCTTGTCTGGTTGCTGTAGATTGTGCATCAAGGTCATTTAAAAAATCTGAAGATTGCACTACTGTTTCCTCTAAGAGTTAGCAGACACCGCAGAATTATTGCAATTATATTCTTTGGGATGTAGTTTTCTCTGTCTTCTCTGCAACCTCAAAGGCTGGTTATCTTCTTTTGCAGCATTCCTCCCTAGTTTGTGATGAGATTCAGAATATTGCAGAGTAAAGAGTCTGAGCACAGACAGAATGATGACTGTCTTTGCAGATACGCATTGAAAAATTCTTTTGGTCGTTTGTATGGCATCAAGTCAAAAGTTGCATGATTACTTTTCCCTGGGTTTAAAGCCCTACATCTTAGACTTCCTGGCTACTTGAAAGCAGCTGCATTATTTTTCAGACATTATATAAGTCTAAATGTCAGAAATAATTCAGTAGCATGCTAAATTTCCCTTACATCTTCATAAGTTCTTTTCACTGGTAAACATTTACTTGGTACTAAATATTCTTTTAGAAATCCTGGTAGTATAGTGATTTGAGAACTGTGGCCACTAACTAAAAAGTTGACAGTTTCAAAGTCCACCGGGTACTCCTTGGAAACTATGCGAAAGTTCTACTGTATAACCCTATAGGGTCTCAGTGAGTCAGAACTGACGTGGTGGCACTGGGTTTCAAGTCCTGGATAACTTTTAAAACAACTCTGTGACTTAAAAAAGAGCTATTATTTCTTGTCAGTTTCTGATGAAATCACCATGGCACTCAAGAAGTTAAGTAATGTGCCTTACGTGAAGATACCTCCTGATTGGGAAGCTGAGAATGTCACACAACCTGATTCTAGCTGTGTAGTTTTTGATCACTTCCTCTGACACCCCTGACAGAGCAATCCCATGCTGCTCCGTGAAGGGGTCAGAGACACAGCCTTTGGAGAAGCAGACCAACAGAACCATAAAAGCTGTGCATAAGTTAATTAAAATAATCAGCTGCAACGAATAAGTAATAAGGAAATTTTACAGCCCCAAACATTCACTGGGCTAAAGCCAGTTTATTCCGTTTGAGAAGAAAGAGCAAAGGATTGAAAAATGGGTATACATGTTGTAGGGGTACAATTGGAGATACAAAAAAATTAGGCCTTCTGGGAAAAACACACAGAGAACATTGTCCAATGTTCATTTTAGGAATGCTTTAGGTTTGAGTGAAGAGCTAGCCTATCCCAGCAAGCTCTATGGTAATGATCCTACTTCTTCCTCTATGACCCCAGCCATTCAGGAAGACCACCTTCCCCAAGTTCACAGTGTACTTCTGAGAGTCCCTCAGCTGAACTGCACACATTTCCCCAAATGTCAGTTGTAGCCTGGAATGACTGTCTTGGAGCATTTGTTCATAGATCAATGTTGTGTTTCTTATGAGAAGGGAGAATTTATGGGGTGACTCATGGAAGATATTATGGAGAAATGTGGTAAAGAAATTCTTTCACTATAATTGGACCCGTTAGAGAATTACTCATTTTCTTGGAATGAGAGAGGCAAAAGTGGACCTTTTGACTTAAAGGCATGTATTGATAAAGAGGCTGTATTTATTTTCTTTTCCGTAATGGGCCATAAATAACAGTTTCAGTGCCTTGGGCAGATTGACTGGTTGACTAGGACCTCTGGAATGAGGGATGTCTTTCAAAGAACCAGTGAAGAATGTCCTCTCCTACCTGAATGCTAACTTCTCCTCTCCTCACCCCTTCAAACGCAGTCTCCATCACCATCCTGTGTACAACGCTCAAGATTGTATCTGGCAGGGTAGTCATCCTTAGCAGACATGGCCTATGTGCCATTTCGTTAGGAGGCTTAGGGAATAGCTGCTGTGCCATGGATATTCTTTGAAAGATTCATTTCACTGGCACTTATTTTTGTCCTTGCTGAGAATGCTGTGTTTAGAAAGATGTAATGAGAAAATTCTCTTTGGGTTAATTTACCGAGAAACAGCATAAATCAAAATATGCATTCTCTGCTTAAGATAACAAGGAAAGTTGCCCTTTTAGCAAAAATAAGCAATTTTGTGAGGACATAAGCAAAAGACTGTTTTGACTAACATTTGTTGTTAGTGTCTCTGAAGATTACAATAGTTGAATTTGACCCAAGAAGTGTTAGAGAATATGTGCCTCAAAAGTGACATTTGAGGTGGTAACTTTTTTCATGTGTAAATATACTTGATTAGAGAGGTGAGTGTAATATTCTGTCTCCGGGTGTAGTCAGTGGGCCAGATGGCTTGAGTCTGCCTTTCCAGTAAAGGAACATTGGTATCAGTTGTGCCTGAAAATTGAGAAGAACATAGTAAGTCGTCAATAAAAGGCAGTTCTGCTGTGTCATATAGGGTTGATGGGAGTCAGAATCGACCCAGTGGCAAAGGATTTTTATATATGTATATACCAAACCTGTTGCCATACATATGTACATGATATAGGACAGTATGCTAATAGAGTACTTCCGTACATTAATAAAGTCTACAGAGTACAGGACAGTATAATCCTTTGCAAATTAATCCTGTTTTCTAAGGAATTAATAAAGAGGTGTGTGTATACATGTTACCAATACATTGTTGCTGGAAACTTAGTACGTGAGAAGGTAAGACGATTGCAAGAAGTTTGATCAGGTACTGTTGAATTTATAAAGTTCATGTATAGTTTTAATAAATGTGAATAAGTTTGTATTTATACAAATTTAGCCATCACCCTTAGTGAAAACTGAGTGTGCTTCAGCAGTAACTCTCTGATTCCCCCTCCTGCCTACTCCTGCAAGCCACAAGTAAACTTTGGACTCTATCAGTATGAAATATCCTTTGCATGAGACATAAAAGACAAGTAAGTGAGCACAGGTGCGAGGAAAGCAAGTTAGATGATGGTTATCCAAGTTGACCTGTGTCTCTTTCTCATGGCAGCTATCCAGTAGTTACAGATTGATACACATACTTTTCAGAATATCAGGTATGCTATCAGGCCAAGAGACAGGATCATAGGGGAACCAACTTCTTTTGGACAGTAGCACTGGGAATTAAGGAGCAGCTGAATGCAGGCTTGGAGGATCATGCAGGGGGAGATGTGCTCCATTGATCCTTGTCTTGGACCACTCAGAGGGCATCCTGTAGTGGCCATCATTCAGTTCCAAAGATCACATCATGTTGCTTCTTAAAGACAGACACTACACTTCAATTGTTTTAAAGGTACCAAAATGACTTATGCCATATGTATGTTTAATCATGTGTCTGCACACTCCACAGATAAAAATATGTGTGATATATTCCTTTAAATTTTGCGATTTTACACTCTGCACACTGCCGTTTTAATTGGGAGACATAACTCTGTTCTAATGGAAGTGTTCATTTCTTTTTTAATTTTCTAGTGGTGCCAACTGTCCCTATTCAGATATCAATTTGAGTAAAGACCGTATATTTCCAGATCGTTTAAGTGGTGAGATGCCTCCATCTAGTCCAACACATCCAAAACCTAAAAAAACAGACACAAGTGAAAGCTCGCCGTCTCCTGAGACCAGGTAACTGAAGTGATACTGTTAGTGTTGCTGTGGAGTTCCTTGATTGAAAAAGGTTTTCTGTTTTGATAGTCTGTGATTTAGTTTGTTGAAAATAGCCAGATTTAATGTAAAATGATGGTGGGGTTCAGTACTTAGAATCTAAAAAAAAAAACAAAAACTAATTGGGCAGGAGGGCTATAAAAGCCTGTCTAAATCAGGCAGACTTTTGTCTTTCGTACTAGTCTTTTATTTGAACTTGTTGTGGTGTCAGAGGTTTAGGAGTTCCGGTCTTTTCACTGTGTGCCAGTCACATTTCTGAATGAAGTGCTCAGTATTTATCGGGAACCATCCTTATTGGAAATATGACAGATTCCGTGTTGAGGACGGACAGTATTTTGTTGTGCTGCTTGCTGTGTACCAGGTACTTCCCATGAATGGTGATCTCATTCAGTTATAAAATATTAACTGTGCTGTAAACATGGTCATTTAGTTCTGATTTCATTTGTAGGCCTGAATTAAAGTGTTGTAATTTCAGAGGATTATGAGATAAAGAACTACATTTTGTTAGATACAGTGTTAAATAAATGGTTTTAACCAAAAATTCTACTAAAAGAAGTGAATTAGTAGAAAGATTACCGTAATGTTTAACTTTTGAGGTCTTGTCTGTGGAGTATTATAAAACCTAAGGTGACAGACTTCCCTGTGTATTTTCATGTTTTTTAACTGTCATTATTTGGATGAATCACGTAGACATTTGAATGACTAATAGTACCAATGATTTTATTTTTCTACACATTAAACCATGACAAAAGTCGTAGTGGTTAAAAATGCAGCTGCTAACCAAAAAATCAGCAGTTTGAATCTACGAGATACTCTTTGGAAACTCTTGGTCAGTATTACTCTGTCCTGTGGAATTGCTGTTAGTTGGAAGCAATTTAATGGCAGTGGATTTGGGGAATGTAATGTAAACTCATTTACCAAATCACAACACGCTAAAATGAGGGTATTATTTCTTGAAGAAATTTAACTTTGGCACATAAAAATACTAATTCATATAGTAGTAATTACAGATCCAGAATTTGAATTTAAGTACTCAATTCAAAGTTATCTGGGTACATCTAGGTCAGCTGGCATAGCGTAGCTCATAAAGATAACATTCTACATCCTAGTTTGGTGAGTAGCATCTGAGGTCTTAAAACTTGCAAGCTGCCATCTAAGATAAAACTGTTCGTCTTCTCCCTTCTGGGGCAAAGGAGAAGGAAGGAAAAGATTCAAGCCATAGAACGAATGGCCCATAGGACACCAGCAGAGCTAAATGGTACCTGGCTGTACTACCAGCCAATCTAATCAGAGACACATTAGAAGGTTCCAGTTTGAATGGGATAAAAAGAGAGACCAGAACTTAAATTCATGAAAAAAAGACCAGGCTTTCAGGAGTCTAGAGAAACCACTGAGGTTTTCACTCTACAGTACCCATTTAGCTTGGAACTGAAACTACTCCCAGTAGTCACCTTTCGGGCAAATGATAGATTGGCCTATAAAATACTGTATTTTCACACAAATAACACTTGCTTTCTGTATTTGTTTGCCGACTGCTCCCTCTCCCACTAGTGTTTACACAAGTGCTGCTGTGTCAAGCTGAAAACAAAACAAAACAAAACAAAACAGCTCGGCAGTGCTTATGAAAATACCTTGCAGGGAGAGAGAGTTCTGGCAAGCAAACATAGAAGGCGTTCATTATTTCTCTAAAAATAGAATGTGTATGTGGTGTGTGTGTGTGCATGTGTGTGTTTGTAATTTTTTTTTTTTAATATTCTATGTAGCCCGAATTTGGCCAATGGGAGCTGCTTTAAGCTGACTTCTCTATCTTTGATGACTTAAAATAGCTATAAAATTAGTTGCTTGGGCTTGACTGAGTATAAATGGGACATGCCAATTAAGCATCTATTTCTGTATGCCTGAGTCTTTTACAGATGCATCATGTAGGCAAACTGATGTTTGTGCTGTTAAAAAGACGTTGCACAAGATGGAGCAAGCACTACTGAGTCTTAGTGTTATTCAGTTGTTTCACATTTCTCATGAAGGGAAAGAAAAGAGACCTAGTCTGTTCTCTTTAGAATTTACTATTAAATCTAGGATAATGTAAAATACTGTATGTCTTTAGGAAACTATGGTGGCATAGTATTGAAGAGGAATGACTGCTAACCAAGAGGTTGGCAGTGTGACTCCGTCACGTGCTCTTTGGAGACCCTGTGGAGCAGTTCTGCTGTGTTCTTACAGGTGTGCTGCCAGCCATGTGCCGTCGAGTCGGATCCGACTTAGGACGACCCTGGGGGCCAGGGTAGATATGAGTTGGAATTAACTCAGTGAAGCAGGGGTTTTTGTTGGCTTTGGTATGTCTTTAATTGCTATAGTCGTACTAGCAATGTTACAGTGTAAAGTCAAACAGAGATTTCTTTTCCCCCCTCACCCCAGAGATTATGAAAAGCAAAAGCAGAACAAAGACATTCATTCTGTTTTCAGGAAAAAGCATATTTTATAACTCATGGTTATTTTGGGATATGCTTGTGAAGCTACAGTACTGCAGTTTCTTCAGTAAGTAACACTGTTCAGAAGGGCTGGCAGGTTCATCTCTGAGGCTTTCTTACCTGGGACCAAAGTCTCCCCACAACAGAAACCAGTAGTTGGTTTGGATAATATCTAGTGTTCTTTTATAGTTCTAAATCCATGTGAAAATAGAATGATTATCCTGAATCTAACCCATGCTCAGTCTTCAGTTAGCATATAGTTATGACTCTTCGTGTCATTGCTTGTGATTAAGGAATATTCACAGTCATTTTTACCATGAGTCCATTGAAAATATATCTAAATATTTTAAATTATGCATAATTTTATCCTATTTCACCTTGAATCATTTCCAAACCTGTAATTATTAGTATGTTAATTAATGCACAGTTTTATGTGCCTTAAGTTAAATTTCTTCAAGTGTAATGCCCTCATTTTTAGATGCCAAGATTTGGCCATTAAGTTTGTTATATTAGTTAAAGACTTTGCTTGTATTTCGTCTCATCCTAACCTTTTCATAGTTAGTCTTCTATCTTCTTTTATCTTACAAATTTATTTGTGGCTTAGAAGTAACAGGAGAGGTTTAATTAGTTGCGTGCAGTCAACAGATTTGTGAGGGAAATAATCCATAGGACGTCTACATTCTGTTTTTAAGACAGACACTTGGACCAATACTTTTTTCTTTATTTTTTTAATTGATGTAGTTTAAAGAAGAAATTATAGACATCATCGTAGTTCAGCCTAAATACTTCACCTGCATAACTAAAAAATAACATTGTCCAAAATCACAAAGATATATTTCCTCTTTTTAAATTGGCTTCAGGTTATTTCATTTTTTCTTCTCCAGACAGTACTGGTAGTGACAATTCCAATGACAGACAGCACTCTAGGTGTCACTGAGCATGAGGTAACAAGCAGAGAAGCTCTCGCGTCCTAGAGAGTTCAAGGTTGAAGATTTACAGAGGCGCACATTAGCTTTAATGGTGTCGTCATGACTGCAGTTTGGGAATATGGAAAAGAAAAAAGAGGTGCAATGTAGAATTTCCCACTGTTTATACAGAATACTACATTCCTATTTCTTACCATGTAACCAAGATGCAGTAAGGGGGTTTCCACCTTAAATAAATACACACTACACTGAAAGGTTGAACAAGAAAAAGCAATCATGGGAATTAATGAAGTTGTCAGCTCATTTAAGGAAAAAAAAATCCCTTAAAATTAGAGGTGGTAAGTAATCTCATGCTCATTACTGCTTCTGTAATTCCTGGCAGAAAAGCAAAACTAAATGAAAAAAAATCATTTTCAGATATAATTAAAAACAAAAAACATAAATTCAGCATTTTCTATATGCCAGACTACCTACTCTTCTAAAATGATTCTTATTTTTGCCAAAGATAGAAGCACTTCTCTGTGTAGTACTTCCCTACTTATAAATAAAGACACAAAGAGCAATAGTAAACACTTTGAGTGTAGAAAGTGGATGCAGGTAAACATTCTCAGGTTGTTATCCGTGTCTGGCTGTCTGATCTCTGATCTCTGACTTGTAGCTGCAGCTTCTAGGACTGATTTCCTCTCTGAGGCAGACCCAAGATGCAAATACAGAAGTAGCACAGTCCCAGCACTACAAGTGTTTTCTGTTGTTTTCTGAATGGGTAGGCGGGGTACCCTGCTGGTGAAGAACTCGGAGGGGTGGAGTCAGCTGCCTGGACTGAACTCTTCACTTGCCAACTGGCTAGCTTTGTGAACTGCAACTAATCCTGCAACAGCGCTCTGCTTTGTAATTTTGTAGTTTGTAGGATGTGTGTGAGAAGAAAGACATAAAGTGTTTAGGGCAGTGACTATAAGTAGGAAGCTTCAGTAAATGTTAGTTTTTATTGTTGTTGAAAGAGAAAAAGATTTTGTTATTTCACAGATATTTTGGATTCCCGAGGAGCAAAAGTGTGCCTGGCTCTTATCTTAGACATTCCTAGGTTAAACGTAAATCAGGCACTCAGCCATAATGATTTGCATAATACCAAACATAATACCAAACAGTGTTCTCTTACCCCTTATCCGTTAGTCATTATTCGCCTGAATACAATTTCCTACTTAAATTCTCACAAATTTTCTTTGTGTTGTTATTAATTTACCAAAATCTGGTCACCAGATTTGACTGTTGTTTACAAAGTAGCCTTTGGCACATCAAGAAACAGTGTGCTGTCCTGGAGGCAGACTCAGACAAGAAATTGATTGTAGATGGTTTACTTGGGAGGTGAAGAAAGCATCCGTGGTGGAAGGAGGAGGTGAGACAGGGAGGGGAAGGCAGCCAGTAAGAGCGTAGGTGTAGGTGTGGCATGCTGGTTACCACCGTGAACAGCAGGACTGCAGTCTTGCTGGAAAACTCAGAGAATTTGTGTAAAACACATGCCTGAGGGTTAGCCTACCATAGGAGTGAGGGAGTTTTTATAAATTGGGGCTGTGCTTCCCAAAATACTGTAGCTTCCTGGCTGACATGGAAAATCATACCACAGGGATGATACCATTTGTATGGCATGCTAAGGAAATCAGTGGGCTGCCACCAAGTACCAGGTAGGAGCTGTGGCCCCTTGAAGAGCTACAAGAATCAGTATCTCAGAGCACTGATAACGTAGGACTCAGGGCCTGTAAACAGCTAGTGCTGCTCTACCACAGAGTGGATGGCTTTTACTAAGGGGGTTTATTCTCACACAGTCCCGTAGGCTACAAGTCCAAATTCAGGATGTCCGCTCCAGAGGAAGTCTTTCTCCTTGTCGGCTCTGGAGGAAAATCTGATATTGCATCAGTCTTTGGCCAGGGAGCATCTTGGCGCAGGAACCTCAGGTCTGAAGGACGCACTCTTCTCCCGGTGCTGCTTTCTTGATGATGTGAGGTTCCCAGTTTTCTGCCTGATTCCCTTTCCTGTTGAACAGATGGAGTCCCTGGGTGGAAACCTCAGGCAGTGTAAATGATTAAGTTACATGCTACTAACCAAACGATTGACAGTTTAAATCTACCTAGAAGTGCCTCAGAAGAAAGGCCTGGTGACCCAATGCTGAAAGATCACAGCCATTGAAAACCCCATGGGGCACAGCTCCATTCTGACACAGGTGAGGTCGCCATCAGTTGAAATCAATTCACTGGCAACCAGTTGATTAAAACAAAAAAATACCCAACTGCCCTCAAATCAGTTGCAACTTATAGCAACCCTATAGACAGTAGAACTGCCCCATAGAATTACCTACCTTTTGGTCAGCAGCCATAGCACTTAACGACTACAGCCCCTGGGTTTCCACCCAGTGTGTTTAATTTTCCCAGTCAACAGATGGGAAAATAAACTAACACAAAATATGTAACTAAAAGCACCTAAAAATCTGTTTGTTTGAAAGTACAATAAAATTAGTTTGGAGCCAAAAAGCTCTACAAGATTGCAAAAACTAATTAGTAGTCATCAGGGACTTTATTTTTCCTCCTAGGGTTTTTTTGGTCGGAGGCCTTGGTGTTGAAAATTACAGAAATCATTTTAATAACTAGGCAGCCCCTGGCTGTTTAAAAACCTTTCCTACTCTTTTGTTGATGAGCTGCCAGGAATTAGAGAGGTTTTTGACTATTTGTAGCTCTTGGGACTCTGAGTCAAATCCGTGTGCACCTGCGAGAATATCAGTTTTGGTTAAAACTCACAGCTCTGATGCCAACCACTGTGACTCCAAGGCAACCATGCAAAGTGTAAGGAAAAGATGATTGTGTTATTGTCGTATGCCTGTGAAGCTGTTGGAACAGTATTCTAACAGGATCTTATTTTATCCCCGTAACTATCACTAATTCCTGACTCCAGAGACTCTTATAGTAGAAGAGGAGTGACAATCATGCACCTTTCTGCAGTGAGGGTGTAACATGGTCTCGTTCTTCTTATGATTTGTCATCTGTATTTCCCAAGTCTTTTGGTGTTGGTTAGGACTTTTCATTTCCTAAGAGGATTGATTAATTAGAGCTGAATTAATTTATTTTGCCAGAGGGTTTTTCCTTAATTCCTGGATAACACCCACTGTATTTATTCATTATAGCCTTTTTTTCTGACTAACAGTGTTTCTTATACCAAATTATAACAACAGACTTATAGTAAAATGTTTCCTTTTCCAGCATAAGTAGTAAAGCACATTTTTCTCCCCTGGATCATGTTTATTAAAGCACAATTAAGTAAAACTATCACAAATGTAATAGCTTTTAAAATCTCAGAAGAAATTTAATTAAAAAAAAAAAAACCCTATTGTTCTGATGTCAACCATAGAATGAGAGTTTTAATCCCACTCTAGTTGTATTTGCTGACTTTTTGAAAACCTTTTGGAGATGATGTCTGCCTGGCCACTGAAGCCTTTCCAGCGCGGTCTCCTTTACAAGGCAGAGGAGTTTGGGAAGCAGCTCAAGTGCTTTTGTACGTAGGTTGCTATGAGTCAGGACCAACTCAACAGCACCTAACAACAACAGTGATACGGGCATGAGTAATATTTTATTGTGTTTATACAGAATATCAGGTTCCTCTTTGGGAATTTCTTTATGTATTGTTCAGTGACACTGAGTATATTTGTCACATGTCAGCATTTCATTACTTCATTCTGGTTGCTTTGTTTCCATTAACATAGCTTCCGTGTCTCCCCCTTCATTTCTCATCCTTGCTTTAGGGTAAATGTTGACCATTTGGTCTCATGTAGATGATTTTTTAAAGAAGCACAATATTCACCGGTGATGTTGCTTATTTCATGAGCCAGTTTGGTATTTAGCCTGAATGGTGACCAGAAGTAGTTTCAGTAAAAGCTTAAAGGGTTTCCATCTCAAGGTGATAATCTCTGGAGCTCCTGCAGTCTCTATCAGTTGAGTAAGTCTGGACTTTCTAAGAATTTGTGTTTTAGTCTATATTTTTCTCTCATGCTACTGGGATCCATCTATTATGTCCCTGATCAAAAGAGTTGGTAGTGGTAGCTGGGTACCATCTAGTTTTTCTCGTCTTAGGATAGATGAAGCCATGGTTTCTGCAGGCTGTTAGTTCTGTGTCTTCTTGGAGTTTGGGTTTTTTTTTTTTTTTTTTCTCTCTTGTGTTCCAGAGGACTAGAAACCAGTAGTTGTGTCTTAGATCAAGTGTTCTTATAATATACCTTTAAAATATAGATGCTGAGATTCTCTTTCTCTGATTTTTGCCTGTGAGTCACCTCAGCCGTGAAATTTAAATGAAAAGTAAAATGTTGGGACCGCACAAACAGCCAGCCTTTTGACAACCAACAGAAAGACGTGTTTTCTACAGCTGTCACTAGTGTTCCCTGGGTCCCCACTTGTTACTGGAGGGCATAGGTACTTTTCAGCTCCACCAAAGTCCTGCTAAGACTACTGTCATTGTTAGGTGCTGCCATGTCAGTTTCAACTGATGGTGACCCCAGGTGACCGAGTACAAGTGCTCCATAGGATTTTCTGAGGTGTGATCTTTACAGGAGCGTATTGTGAGGACTTTTCTTCTGCGGAGCCTCTCAGTAGGTTTGAACTGGCAACTTTGGGGTTAGGAGCCAGATATTGCCACTAGAGCTCCTGCTATAAGATTAGAATAAGCTATTTGGGGAAGAGAACGGTGAGATTATTTTAGGCAAGAGCCAAGCCCAGCTAAAGACTAGAGCTGTTACATTGGATCCAGGTTAAGATAAACAGTCTCTAATGGTGAGTGTACAGTAATTGTTCAGTCCAAGCTCCCTAACGTGTATCATAATGCATTTCTACCTACTCTTCATATTCTCCTGCCTACTTTCATGATAGGTTTAGAGAGGTGGCTGAAATCAATAAAACTTATAATTGGAGCAAAGTAATTTATTGTTTTGTCTCTTTTTAGTGTTATTTTTAACAAAGTGGCTGAAACATAATTGGCTGGGGATTGTTTTTAAGTGAAAAACTAAATTAGAAGAAATAGTTACATGTATTCAGATGTTATTGTGTTGCTTGTATTTATTCTCCTAATGTTTGTTTCACTATGTTTACCATAAAGTTTAATTAGAGTAAGATAATAAGACACTCAAAATATGACACATAATTACAGAGAAAAGAATACTGACTCATAAAGAATACATTTTTCCATTGTTTTAGATTCCAGTATGTTTTATTTAGAAGAGTATCCCTGAATAAGATTTTGGTATAGCTCTTTGTGAATTCATGCTCAGAAAACATTGAAATAAGTTGATCCTTCAGAATTGTAAAATCCTGAAACAAATTGGTATATTACAGACATTCTTCTAGGTATTTTCACCTACACAACCTCATTTTGTCCTTACAAAGACCCTATGAGGTGTAGGGGTGCTTTTATTCCATCCTTAACCCACTCATGGTACCTTCAAAGACAAGCCCTGGTGATCTGCTTCTGTGAAGATAACACGTAATAAAACCCTGTGGAGTAGTTGTACTCCTTAACACCTAGGGCTGTCATGAATCACAACCAACTGAGCATCACCTAACAACTACAACATGCCACCCACCAGTGAACAAATGTAGACACTCTCAGTTACCAGTCACCTCTTTAGACTGTGGTAGACCTAGGTAATAGAGCAGTCTGGGTACAGAGTCTGTCCTCTTCAACATAACTCCAAATGAAAGCTGTTTTAATACTAGAAGACTACAGATGCCTTAAAGAAATCAGGTATCAGCAGAATAGTTTATCCTAAAATGTAAGTAATTCCTAAACAGTGATAGCTACCGTTTATGATGCTGTGACTTATTCTGTGCTTGGCACTGTGCTTAGTACTTTCTAGGCAATTTATTCGGTTCTCAGGATGCCCTGTGAGATAGTATATGATTATTAATCTCTGTTTTACAAATGATACATCTGAGGATTAGGAGAATTAAATAACTCTCTGGCTGTCATGTAGACAGATTGTCATGTGGATAGTCTGTAATCATTGCCGTTGAGTCAGTTCTGACTCACAGTGACCCCCATAGGACACAGTGGAACTGCCGCATAGAGTTTCTAAGGAGCATCTGGTGGATTCCAGCTGCTGAGCTTTTGGTTAGCAGCCATAGTACTTAACCACTATGCCACTGGGGTTTCCTGCTTACTCCTAGTAAGTAGTAAAACTAAAATTTGAACCTGTTCTCTACTTCCAAAGACCATGCACGCAACTGCTATACTTTGTCTATATTAGGACTCCCTGCCCCACGCCTCGTCTGTTGGTGGTGGATGGTAGGTGCTGGTAAGTTGGGTTGGGCTGGGTTCATGGCAGCCCCACAAATAACATAATGAAACACTGCCCATTCCTGCCTCATCTTCACAGTTGATTAAAGCCACTGTTGGAACCGTATTGAAGCCACTGTTGCAACCGTTGTGTATTTTGAGTGCTTTCCAATCTAGGAAGGAGCTCTGGTAACACAGTAGTTGAGTTTTCAGCTGCTAACCAAAAGGTCAGCACTTTGAACCCAACATCTAGTCTGTGGAAGAAACATGTGGCTGTCTGCTTCCATAAAGATTATAGCCTCGGAAACCTATGGAGCAGTTCTGCCCTATCCTGTTTATTTGTCTGTCATTTTTTCTGTTTGTCTTTGCCTGCCTGTATGAAATAATGTTAAGAATTATGAGTTGGTATTGACTTTACAGCAACCAGTTTGGTCTACCTTTGCTCCCAACCTTGAGGCTTATCATCTAGCACTGTATCAAACAGTGTTCTGTGTACTTGTGACTAATTTTCAGAAGCAGACCAGGCCTTTGTTCATAGCCTGTCTTAATCTAGAAGCTCTGCTGAAACCCATCACTATGGGTGATCCTACTGATACTTGAAATACTACTGGTTGCACAGCTTTCAGCATCATAGAATATGCAGGTCACAGCTTTAGGCAGTTTATCCCCTTCCTAAATGAAATTGGCAGTAAAAAGTGTTGATAAAGAAGAGTAGCTGAAGGTATTTTATTTAGAGGAAAATTAAAATACACCATCAAAATATTTTGGGTTGTCATTTTAAGGAAAAAAAAAAACCTCTCAGAAAGCATGCCTGATACTGTGTTTCGGAATATATTGTCATACCATCAGAGTTTTAACAATCTGATGTAACCATATTTGACCTGTAATTGAAGACATGTAGCTAACTTTTTGCCTGGGAACTTAAAATTGTAGAACAACGATTTTGTTTTTATCTAGAGAAACTCTTTACAGTACTTTTTAAATCAGGCTTAATACAATGAAATTCCTAATCATTATGAAGAGAAAAATAATGGTTACCTGGTTGAGAAAGACATTTATTTAAAGTAAAATGCAAGAACAAACAAAAAGGTTAACAAGTTACGTTCTTTGTTTCTGACTATAACAATAAAAGACAGTTTTTATGTTATGACACAAGAGGACAGGCTCCCTTTCACTTCATATAACAAAGATGCATACGTTCTGCTTGAAAAATTGGTGTAAGAAATCAAAGTGCAATTGAACTTAATACTGAATTTCTGTGTCAGGAAGGCTTAGTCCCCAAAGTCACAGGGCAAGTTACTTAAATTCTTGAGGTATTAGTGGGTACCATAATAAATTCTTTCTCCAAGGATTGTTGCAAGATATGAGACCTGTAAAGAACTTGGCCATTCTGTGGCCCACAGTGTATTCTTAAGAAGATTTATTTTATTTTATTTTTTTAACATTAACTGCTGCCACATCTTGTTATGTACTTGATTGGGATTCTGTTCTCTTCAGTGATTCTATTCCCCTGTATATTTCAACAGACCATGGAGATTAATCCCGCCCTCACACACATACACACACACACACACGATCTCTAGCTACAGGAAATAGTATGTAGAACCACAACTGAGATTAGACATTTTGCATTTTAAGAAACCAGCAGAATCTGTGTATTTACCAGAAATAAAGCATTCGATCAGTATTTCTTGTGAAGTCCTTAATCTGAAGTGTGTTCAGTAAATGTAAAGTTCATGTACACATAGTCCTAAGTTTATGTGGGTACAGTTTAATAAAATGTTGTAAATTAAATAAGGAAAGGGAAAACTGAACATACTTCTGTGATGAAGCAACATGAATAGTGGAAGAACAAAGAACTTGCGTATTGCTTGTCTTTAGGGGTGTATTATGATAGATCCAGCTGTTAAGAAGTCTTTTAGGTTAGAGGTTTTATTTTCCCTTTTAATCTCTGTTTCCTCCTGGAAAGTGGTGGTTTTCTGACATTTCAGGAAATAGATCATTAGCACCTTAATTTGAGCTTAAAAATACAAAGGAACTTCTCTCCTTGTTTTAAGTCTGAGATCAATATTTATTGTAGCAAAGTATACGTTGTTGAAATGGACAGTATGCAGCATTAAAGCTAGAAAAGTGGAGCATGATGATCAGTGATAAGGTCAATAATTGATCATGAAACCTGAAATACACAAAACAGTCTCATACTTAATTTTAGTCCTTAGCATCTTTTTTTTTACTATTCATCAAAACTGTGAGGAAATCCACAGTAGCTAAGTTATAAATTATTTTCTTTGCCTTTGGGAAATGCCAGTTTTAAGTTATATCACTGTGATGTATAGTTGTTTCTAATAGTGATATATCCATCCTCAAGCAGTTCTTTTTTTTTTTCCTCCTCCTTCTTCCCCATTGGCAACAGTATTTACTGGAATAGAATTTGTGATCTGAAAGCATTGTTTCCCATTTAATATAAATAAGTTTCTAAGATCATATATGCTATTTAACATAGTAAGCTGATGTTAACATTCTGTAATTACCAAGTGTATTGTCCCTACTGCTTTACAGAGAAGAAATTTCGGTCATATCCTCAGCTACTGTTATTTTTTTCCATTATCAGTGATTTTCTTATATTTGTTTTTACTGTGACTCATTACTGCCTCTGTCTGTTTGGTAGACTCCCATAACCATTTAATTGGCATTTCTTGGGAAAAAAAATTGTATTGCTTAAATAATGATTCTCCCCATTTTCAGACCAGCAAATATTCTTCAGCAGTTGTGACAGTTGTTTTTCAGTATAAACTAAGCCGAGGTTCTCAGGTTCCAAATAAATTACACATTTACCCTTAGAAATTATCTTCCTAGAAAATCAATGTGTGGTTATTTCATGCTTACTGTGCTAGCATCATTCTGTTAGATGATTATACCTTCAAATGAACAGTAAATTAATGCTTAGTTCTACAGAACTTAGTTCTATAGAACTTGTATATTTTGTTGGAGTATTTCTGTAATCTGTTTGTCCTGTTCTTAAAACCCAGCAGTAGAAGTATGGTCTAGATCCTCAGTGAACTTAGGACATATCTCTAAAGGTAACAACTCATATGAAATGATAGAAAACCATATGTAACAGATTATTTCGAAGCATTGAAGTGTGTAGGCCAGATACCATGCCCTGTATATGCAGACTAAATTAAGATGGAATATAGTAGGTTGAAAAATTTTACATACCAGAAATAAAGCTTTAAAGAAATTGTAAATACCATATATTTAAAGCGATTTTTGTCTCTAGTTTATGCATAAAGGCTCTGAGTGAAGACCAGGATGAGTCCACTTAGAGCATCCCTAGTTCCTTTAGTTTAGACTTAGGTCATCCCTGCTTAGACAGAGGTGGAGTCATTTCAGCCCATGGATTTGTCCTGATAAAGCTAAAAAGCTTCCTAGGGGTGGGATGTATTCTCCTGAGCCAGTCTCGGCCTAGAGGCCAAACCTTGGTGTTGAATAGCAATGAAGTGACAATAGTGTTCATGTTCAAAATGTTTTTGCCCCCCCGTAATATTGAAGTCTTGTAGTATAAGCAGCATTGCTCATGGGTGGATACATGTCCCAATTCATAGTTGAATTCTTCAGTAGCTGCTTTTTCCAGAATGGTTCATCTTAATGCCATTTTAGGTTTTAAAATCTCCTTCCTGAAATAGTAAATGAAAATTATTAATGAAGAATATGGGCATTTATAGATTTTACTGGGATTAATTGCCTTCTGTGTTAGGCAGCCAGTGCTGCTGTAACAGAAATACCACAAAGTGGACATCTTTAACAAAGTAAAATTTATTCTGACACAGTCCAGTAGGCAACAAGTCTGCATTCTGGGTGTCTGCGCCAGGGGAAGGCCTCCCTCTGTCGGCTCCGGAGGAAAGGCCCCCGTGCTGCATCAGTCTTTGGTTGGGGAGCAGCTAGGCACAGAAACCGTAGGTCTGAGGGACACGTTCTTCTCCCGGTGCTGTTTTCTTGATGGTGTGAGGTTCCCATCTCTCTTCTTGCTCCCTTTTCTTTTGTCTCTAGTAGCATGAAAGGATAAAAACTGGTACAAGCCACACTCCAGGGAAACTCCCTTTATAATGGAGCACAGAGCGACCTTAGGAAGGCATTTACAGTCCCACCCTAATCCTCTTTAACAGGTAGCATAGGAGAATCTCAGTGGAAGGCCATCACAAACTGTTGAGAATCGTGACTCAGCCAAATGGCTACACACATGTTTCAGGGGATACATTTCAATCCATGACACCTTCTTAGGAGAACTCTGTATCCCTTCTAATATTTCAGTTGTGCCATTTCTTTTTAAATTGAGAGAAACAGCTGTTGAAATTGTAATCTTGCACCGTTTTTTAAAGTGACTTTCTTGGAAATGTTTTTCTCAGAGACCAACGTGTCGAGGATGTTCCTGTCAAAGAGAACACTGAACAGAAAACTGCGAGTGAAGTGAGGCCATCCCAGGAAGCCAAAGGTAGCCGTGCGATTCTCCTGTTACTAATAGATGTTACTGGGTTACTGCTCACCAGTCACCTGTATATTGAAGATATACTGCATGTGGTTGGTTTATCCTGTACAGCAGGTGATAAAGCTTCTTGTTCAGGATAAATATGTACTTCATAATGATAACGGATTCAGCTGCAGCCTATGTTACAGACTTACACATAACTATATAATAGTCTATGTAAGGTTGGGTAAGATACTCTGTTTGGTCCTTATCATCTATTTTTCATTTATTTAAAACTTGATTCAGATTTCCATATAAAAATTCGTTTCCATAGATGAATTCCTTTAGTCTTAATCTAATACCACAAAAATGAAAATTGTTTGAACACACGTTCTAAGTTGTATTGGAAAAATTAATTTGTCTTAAATCTTTGTTTTGAAAAGATGTAACTAGTTTAATTAAGCAATGAAATCATAGTGATTATTAGTCATAGTGTAGATTGCATGTATAATTCACACATGAATATATGATTATTATTTATTTTTATAAGAAAATGACCACCTGATTATTATTTTAATGGCTATTCCTGGAGGTACTGCTTTTCATATGCGTTGTTTGTGTTTGTATCAGTTACCGTGCAGGATTCAAGAGTAGGACCTAATGATGACCTGTAATGATCTAGTTCGTAAGTGTAGCCTTGATTCTCATGTCTAGTTTTATTAAAGTAGTAACTTAACTTAGGATCAGTTTAAAAGTTATATTCTCTGCTAGCTTGTCCATGTTCCTTGTGTAGTGGTTAAGAGCACCCGCTCTGGAGAGTGGCTACCGGGGTCTGAATCCTGGCTTGACACCTGTTGGCCTATGACCTAGGGCACATCCCTAAATACCTCGCAGTGCTTCTCTTTTCCTTATTTATCCAGGAGGATGATGGTGGTTTCTCTTCATGAGGTTGAACTAGGGATTAAGTCAGGTCACATGTATAGCTTGTTTATAACAGTGGCTCACATATAGTAAGTGCTTTGAAGTAGTCAGTACTTAAAAAGGTTTCTGTTCACTTAAAAAAGGAAGAAAACTCCTTGAGGAAGGTTTGGTCATCAAGGTCGTGTTAAGTTGCTAGACAAAGGCTTCATTCTTCCTTGGTGAAGAGTGGATTAGCGGAAAGTCTAGAGTGCCTGCCTTTAGTATCCTAAGTTGGGAGGCCGGATCTGAGCAGTGGTCTTGGTTGAACTAGTGTAAAATGGACATAATTCTAATAGTCACATCATTGGATTATTGTAATGATCAAATGAATTAGTGACTGGAGCATTGGCTAGTAGTGGTCATATTATGGAATAAATGTCTGTTGTGTGAAATAATGTAACCCTTTGAAATTCAAATAGATTGAATTGCAACTAAATTAAAATCTATCAGCTGTTAGACTAAGCATCAGGAAGAATACTACTGTATACAGAATGTATATACAGAATACTACTGTATATTAATTTTAGTCATTCTCTGTCCGCCTAATACATATTTATTCACATTTGCTTAAAGTTTCTGCCTAAGTCACAGTCTTAAGTAAGCTAGAGCAAAAGCATTTTTTGAAGATAGAAAAAACACCACAGAAAGACCTTTTTAACTGGTGTTGGGAGGCAGGCCTCTGTGGACATATCTCCCTAAGACCTATCTCAGTTGAAGAATTTCAGCATCTCAGTTACTTTTGTCAGAAACTCTCCTTCTTCCCTCCTCTTCTTTCTCTCAGATTATAGCAGAAGTAAGTATTTCTGGAGTAGGTCTGAATAAGTAGTTCTGAAAGCAGGTCATACAATTTCTAGGCTAATGCAAATAGTGTCTAAATGACATTACCTGTTCGAGTATCAGTGAGCACTAGCCTGGGAAATGACTCCAATCCAGCTCCGTGTGCAACACACAATTGAAAAGAACTACAAAGCCACAGAAGCACAATCTAAAATCAGAGGGTGCAGGTGAAAAACCATTTCACTGTCTTTATGAAAGTTTCATTTCAGGAAACTTCAAAAAATACAGACTTGTTCTTTGAAAAGTAACACTTTTCATGCAGGAGGGTAGTTTGAGGGCAGTCCAGGTGCCATGGCCCTGGTGAAATGACGGTGGCAGATACGTCTGTCGGAACCGAGGGCTGGGTTTTTGGAAGCATGCTGTACACATTCAGACTTCCTCTACTTTACCTATGGCACTGAGCCAGCTACTTGAGACAGAGTTGATTTGCATTTATTTTAGTTGATATCCCATGAAAGTAAAAACTGGGTGGACTCATTTTTCTATGCAGTTCAAGGAAGCAACTATAAATTGACTTCAGTTGCTTTCTTTATCCTTTTGTGATTGGAATCATACTGAACACACTGCTGTTTTTCTGGAATTGCACCTTCGGAGGGTGTTACACACTGTAGTAGCCCATGTGTCAGAAAATAAGCCTAGGCGTCAGCACCTCTGTCAGCACAGAGAATCAGAAAGGGAAAAAAACTAAAAATATGAACCTTAAATTGAAGGATGCAAGGTTGAGTATTACAATGTCTGTGTGTGTGTGTGTGTGTGTGTGTGTGTGTGTGTGTGTTTTGACTTATTTTTAGCACTAGGCTCAAAGACATGCCAAGATGAAGCTTTGGGATGTTTTTAGTCATTTGAGTTAGTCATCTCACTGATGTTTCTCCGAGGAATGATGTAGGAGCCTTAGAAATGAACTGTGAATAATGTAACATTTAGCAGAAAGCAGAATGAGGCCACAGTGATGGAGTGAACAGTCAAAGTCTTAATAGAGTGTAAACAGTTACAGAATAATGTGTGTCACTTTGGAAAAGATTGGCATTTATCACATGGCAAGCAGTCAGAATACAGATCATGAAAGAAGCTCTACTGTTGTACTCTAATGTGGAAATGGAAACTGTACCATCTCATCAAAGATTTATAAATATAAAGTATTTCAGATAATTCCTTAATTCTTGGGGGTGTCCAAGATTAAGGAAATGTTTTTAACTTAATACATATTTATGCTAAAGAAAAACATCTTAAACTGTGGCAATTAAAAAATAAAAACAAAGCTGTATTGGTTTCTAATATTTGGCTCATAATAGATAAATTTAATAAAGTATGAAGATCTAAAACCGTAAAACGAAGGCTGTGATACTGACTAAGTGAAATACAGAAAAAGGGACCATAATGACTATTAAAAAAAAAAAATAGTTGGGTAATTAACTGTTTCATGTGGAGCAGATACTCACATTTTAATATATGAGTTCAGTGAAGTAGAATTAGGACCAGTGGGTGTTACTGTCTAGTAAGATACATTTTGATTAAACATGTTAGCTTTTTAACATTCAGAAGTATTTAAAATTTAAATCAGGCTATCTTACAAGAGGAAACTGTGGTGATATAGTAGTTAAGTGTTGTGACTGCTAACCAAAAGGTTGGCAGTTCAGATCCACCAGGCACTCCTTGGAAATTCTACAGGGCAGTTCTTCTCTGGCCTGTAGGGTTGCCATGAGTTGGAACCAACTCAATGGCAGTGGCTATCTTCAAGAAAAAAGTTAAAACTATCAGGCCTCCTTAAATTGACCTGTAAAACCAAAAGCTAGACTGGTCACCACTGAGTTGATTCTGTCTGTAGGAACCCTGTACGACAGAATAGAACTGTCCCCATTGGGTTACCAAGACTGTGGTCTTTATGGATGGAGACTATCACATCTTTCTGCCGCAGAGCAGATGATGGGTTTGAACTGCTGACCTTTCTGTTAGTAACCAAACACTTAACCAGGGCTCCCAAATTGATTTATACCCATTGTCATTGAATTGATTACTACTCACCCTTTATACTTACTGGTAATCTCAGTCTAAATCATATTGTATTTTCTTAATAAGCTGATTCTTAACTAAGAAATTTAAAGCAATCAGAACTTCAGTCACAGTCATCTGTACATATACAGTGTCATACTCTGGAAATATGCTACAGTTGTATTTATGATGAGGCTGTCAGTCAATGCATTATGGTAGGAAAAAGATGATCTTTTCCATAAACCATGTTTTGGAAATTAGAAATCCATGTGGGATAAAATGAATATTGATCCTTACCTCATACCATACACAAAAATAACTTTCAGATGATTGTAGATGTGTAAAAGGTAAAGTAGTTTTTTTTAAGAAAAAGAGAGGAGACTATGTTTATAACCTTGGGGGAAACAAAAGTCTCTAATACATACATAATGTCAGTATTTTGCTCATTGTGGAAATTTATTGATCTGTACACTTCAGATTTATATTGCTTTTATGAAAGTCTTATTTTTCAGTTTGAAAACACTTTTAAAAAAAGGCTTTACTAGTATGTACAGAAACCTGACTCTCCTCAAGGCTAACCATTTGGCAGGAATTCATGATAGAATAGAAGTATCACTATAGCTGAGCTGGTGTGTAAAGGGAGAGAAAATGGGAGCAATGCCTTTCTCTGAGGTGCTTTGAATAAGTACTACTACGAAGATTTCTGTTCTCAATAACAGTAAGGAAATAATTATTGTCAGGCTTTGAGTCAGTCCCCAAGGACACAAGTCATTTGCTAGCAAATGGCTATTCTAAGAGTGCAGCAATAAAAGGCTTAGTTTAGGAAGGTCTAGCACATAAGTAGAATGTTTTGTAATGTTAATGTTTATCTGGACAAATGAAGAATGACAAAAACATTTGCTTTTCCTCTACAAATATAGTGTAATCCCAATCCAAATACAATTCTTTAAAGAAACGGAAAAACTAGTCATTAGCTTTCTATGGAAAGGAAAGAGGCCCTAGATAGTAAAGCACTGTTGAAGAAGACGAAAGTAGGAGGACTCACACCACCTGACTTATGACCCGCTATACATCTATGGTAGTCAAAACAACCTAGCAGGGTTACAGTGACAGAGGCATTGACCCAGTGCAACGTAATTAAGGACCCATATATACACCTGTGGTCATCTGATCTCTGACAAGCACCCAGAGCCCTTCAAATGGGGGAAGACAGTCTTTTTAACAAATGATGCTGGCAAAACTGAATGTGCATCTACAAAAAAAAAAAAAAAGAAACAGAACACATGCTTCACACCATATGTAAAAGCTGATTTAAAATGAATCAAAGACCAAAATATGAAGCTGAAAACTAGAAAGATCATAGAAGGAAAAATAGGATCAGTGCTAGAGGCCCTAATACTCAGCATTAACAGGATACAAATCATAACTAACAGTCCACAGACTCCGCAAGATAAGCTGGGTAACTGGTATCATCTAAAAATTAAACACTTATCAAAAGACTTCAGCAAAAGAGTGAAAAAGATAACCTACAGACTGGGAAAGAAATTCTGGCTGTGACAGGTCTAACAAAGTTCTCATCTTTAAAATGTTCAGGAAAATCTAGTACAATGAAAAGACAAATAATCCAGTTAAAAAATGAGCAAAGAGTATGAAGACAATTCATCAAAGAAGACATTCCAATGGCTGACACCTGAGAAAACACTATCACTAGCCATTAGAGAAATGCAAATGAAAACCACAATGAGATACCATGTAGCCCCCCAGTATTACTTGGAGAAATAAAAAAAGAAAAGAAAAGAACAAACATTGGAGAGGTTTTGGGGATATTGAACTCTTACCCACTGCTGGGTAGGAGTGAATAATGGTACAGCCGCCTTGGAAAGTAATATGGCACTTCCTTAGAAGACTAGAACTGCAAAAACCATGTGGTCCAGATGTGCCACACCAAGGAATGTATCCTAGAACAACAAGAGCTGTCACACAAATAAATGTATGCACACCCATGTTCACTGCAGCATTGTTCACAGTGCAGAAATGCGGAACAACCCAGATGCCCATCAACAGATGAATGAATAAACAAATTGGTATGTACACACAGTGGAGCACTACACAATGATTACAAAAAATGATGAATTTGCAAAACATCTGACAACATGAATGACTCTGGAGGGCATCATGCCGAGTGAAGTAAGTCAATCACAAAAGAACAAATAATTACATGAGTCTTCTACTATAAAAACTCATGAAAGGTTTACACACAGAAACATTTTTGATGGTTACAAGGGAGGGGAGAAAGAAACACTAAATAGACAATAGGTAAGTGTTAACTTTGGTGAAGGATAAGACTGTACACAGTCCTGGGGAAGCCTACACAGCTTGCCCAAGTCAAGGCCATGGAAGGCTGCATAGGTACATCCGCGCTCCCTGAGGATCCAAATTTTGGGGCTCGAGGACTGTGGAGACCATAGTCTTGGGGACCATTTAGCTCAATTAGCATAACATAAATTATAAGGAAGATTTTCTACATCCTACTTTGGTGAGTAGCATCTGGGGTGTTAAAACCTCCGGAGCGGCCGTCTATAAAACTGTGCTGGTCTCACCCCATTGGGTTTAAGGGAGAGTGAGGAAAACCAAAGACACAAGGGAGAAATTAGTCCAGTGGACTAACTGACTGCTGGATAGGACAGCCTCCACCCGACTTAGTCCAGCACAGCCAGAGGTTGCCTTGCTGCTACCACCAGCTGCTCTGACAGGGATCACAATAAGGGACCCTAGAGAAGCTGGAGGAAAATATAGAACAAAATTCTGTCTCATCAGAAGTAAAAAAAAAAAGTCTTAAACTGGTCTGACAGAAACTAGAGAAACCTGGAGAGCACAGCCCCTGGATGCCCTTTCACCTCAGTAACAAGGTCATTCCTAAGGTTCACCCTTCAGCCAGTGATCACATATGCCGATGAAACAAAACAATACTAAATGGGCATACCAACTCAGGGACAAGGACAAGAAAGCAGAAGGGGACAGAAAAGCTGGTAATGACATTTTGTGGGTTTGGCAGCCAGTGTCACAAAATGCAGTGTAAGCTAATTATTCATTGAGAAGCTTAATCAAAAGTACAGTAAAAAAAAAGAAAAACAGATCATCTAGACCAAGCCACAGCCTTCCTGAGTCTGGCTCCTTTCCCATGAACACACCAAAGCGCTAGCTTCAAAATGGCAGCATTTCACTTCCAGCCCCAACGTTGGGTCTCCTTGAACAGTTTTGTGAAACATTGAAAAACTACATAACATGCTTTTCTTTTCATTTAAAAATTTTTAATTTGTTTATTTAAAAAGTCATCATGATTAGCACACAGATACTGAAAGAACAAGCCATGGCCCAGGTAAAAGGAGAGAACACTTACAATAGCTATAACGATAAATAATGGCTGGATTTTCCTTGCAACTAAATCTCAGGCAGATTTCTTTCTTGAAGCATTAAAAAGTCAACATTGAACAACATACTGAAACATGTCTTCATAATGGGTGATGGAGGAAACATGAGTTAAATCTGGGAGTTGTTTCTTATCATGACCTTTACTAAAGGCAAAGAAGGGTGTACTCAGTATCATGCGGGAAGGAATCTGTGCTGTAACTAGCCTCAAAAAAAGCAGACCTCATTATTTTGGGAGATGCTTGAAGCTTTTGCTACTGCTTTCAGAGAGTGATCTCCCATTTGTTTTGATTTGCAGGTACCCGGGAAGAACCCACTGTACCCCAGGCACAGCGTCGGTCAGCTGTCTTTCTGTCCTTTAAGTCCCAAATTCCATGTCTGCCCTTACGCTGGGAGCAGCAAAGCAAACTTCTTCCAACTGTAGCTGGAATCCCTGCAAGTAGAGTTTCCAAGTGGAGCACAGATGAGGTATATCCTATTTCTTTGCCAAGAACCAAGCATAGGAGTACTTGGTTAAGGAGTGAATATAGTCTTATTTTATTGACCAAGAAGAGGTCATGCTATGAGGAACTATTAAAAAATGTATGGGTTGAATATTTTGAACCTGTAGCATTGAGATTCTTTTTTTTTCCTTCTTTTTTTTTTTTTACTGAGTATTTTGATATTATTTTTGACAGGTATCAGAATTCATACAGAGCTTACCTGGGTGTGAAGAACATGGAAAGGTATTTAAAGATGAAGTAAGTGTTCTGCTAAATTACAGTACTTTAAGGGATTAAAGCACTGAAACGCAGTAGATGGTGAAATGGCTTGGCAGAGGCAGAAGGAAATAAGTTATTTTGAAATTGACAAATTGATATTTAAATGACTAACAGATATCGTTAAAGAGTTTTATAAAAATGTCTTTGAGTCAGATGAGATACTAAGACTATGTTGTAAGTACCATTTTATACTGCCTCTTAGCAACACTACATGTACTATCAAAATCAAAATATGTTTCATATAATTTATAGCACATTAAAAAAAAAGAAGCAGTATTTTAATAATTCCCATCATTTTAATGCCAAACTCTGGTCCTTTAAATAATGTTATCATCATTGCTTGTTTTTCAAAAAAAACAAAAAACAGTCCTTTAGATCCTTTCTTTATCTTAGTCAAGTTTAGGATAGTCAGTGTTTGTTACCAGCTGCTACTCAAAGATTATTATTTGTTTACAACTGTCTATCTCATGTCTTTATAGAACCAAAACCAAACCAAACCAACTGCCATCGAGTCATTTCTGACTTAGAAATCCTGTAGGACAGAGTGGAACTGCTCCAGGGTTTTCAAGGAATGCCTGGCAGATTCAAACTGCCAGCCTTCTGATTAGCAGCAGGATTTTGTATAAGGGATGATTAATAATGTGTCAGATCCAACTCGATGGCACTTGGCTTGGCAATAATGTTGTCAGCATTTATGCTGCACATTAGAATATAAAGGAATTTGACTTCTATCTATTCTGGTATACTTCTAACCATATTAGCTCTTTTCACTGGAGATCTTTAAGACTAAGGCATTTGCCTGTCATCTCCAGGCAAAGCAGTCAGTTGTCATTCCGATCTTGGCTCAGTAGCACTGCCAGAAAGCAGGAAGCGAACTAAGTATTATCAGAGGCTTCTTCCAACATCTACTGTCTACAGTTAAAGGTACAGATACCTTGTTTGCACCCATGTTTAAGCCTTGAGCAAACAGCAGATTTTCTAAAAGCATGTAGGGACAATGAAGAACCCAGCTACTGGTAGTTACTGCATTTGTACTGGATTGAAGTATTTATTTCAAATGTTTTACCTTCTTTCCAGTTGCTCTTTAATGGGTGTTCGATGGCATTTTGAGTTTCTTCTCCCAACTCCTGAAACATTAAGTTTGTTTGTGGACCACTCCCAGTTAAGTTTGATTTCTGAACAGAGTCAGATAGACAAAGGATCCTGTTTCTCTTCTTTTGAAAGAGGCAGGTAGCATCTTTGTGAAACTTAAACAACTTCTGAGAATAAAATTACAGTACACGTTTTATAATTTTTTGGTTCTTTTACTAATTTATGTAGAGTCAGTATAGATTCATGTTAACTGTTCATTTAAATAAGATTCAAGTTCAAATCCAAAACAGTGTTATTTCTGTGAATAATTTTTTCTTCATGACATGTTATCTTGGGAGGTGCTCATCAAAGCACCACGTCTTCTAAAAGCCAAAATTGTTCCTTCAGGAGTGTGACAGCGAACTTGTCTGTCTAGATGTGTCACTCATATCCTCGTTCATTCTCTTATTCCTCCTGTGAACGTTTGTTGTATGCCTCCTGTGTGTGTGTTACTCTGTTATGCTCTGGTGGGCAGGATGCTTCACAGATGGTAAGACATGATCTTTGCTCTCAAGTGCCTCACAAGATGAACCAGTATAGGTTTTGAGTCCTAGAACTGAACCATAATACAAGTCTAACTAAATTCGTGTAAGTCACTTCTAAAAGACAAATTACTAATAATCGAATGGGCTATGACTGAGTTCTCTCTCTCACTGTACATGTCATCTGTTGATAGTTCTCTTGGGTGTCTTTTCAAAACATACAGAGGTTCTGATCGATTTCTTCCCCTGTATTGCTGCCATCCTGCTCCAAGCTACCATCACTCTCCCACTTGAGTTAATGTAATAACCTCCATAGTAGTCTCAGAAGATGTTTTCCTGCAGCATCTGTGAGTGTGGGGTTTTTTTCTCCCTGCTCCTTTACACTGTAGTCCTAGCACACCCTGGTCTTCCTGTGAAAGCACAAGTCAAATTCTGTCTCTCCTCTCTTCATGTCCTTCTCGTACCTTGTGATCTCAATCAAGGTAAAGGCCAGTGTCCACACAAAGGCCTGCAAGGCCCTAGAATATGACACTTATTATCTCTTTCACCTTCTGACCTCTTTTTCTATTCTGCCTGTTAATTTATGCTGGTCTGCCTACACTGGCCTCCTTGCTGTTCCTCAAATTTGCCAAACGTGCTCCAGCTTTTCCCTCTCCCTGGAATGGTGTTTCTCCACACATTCATGTAGATCACACCTTCTGCACAGACACTACCTCTGAGAGCCCTGCCTTGATCATCCAGCTTGAAATCGCCACCTGCTGCCAACGCAGATCCCCGCCCCTGCCTGCTGCTACAGCCGTATCCCCAGCAAGCCATTTTTTTCATAGCACTCGGTGTGTTTTAACTTACTAATTTGCTGATTTAATGTTTATTGCTCCTGGTCTGTTTCCCACTACCAGATTGTGAACTCCACAAAGAGTTGTTGTTTTTTTTTTCACTCTGCTGCTTGCCCAGGCCCTGGAGTGTCTGACTGTAGTAGATGTTTATTTTTTTTTATTTTTTGGTCAATAAAATTTGTTGGCTGAATCTGTCGAGTGAAACTCTTACAGAGAATCAGGAGAAGTCTTTAGGTTTTGTAAGCCTTCAGTAGGGCCAAAGTTGTAATTAACCAGTCTGTCTTTGTCGTGAGCTCCGCAGTGATGGCGTTCTCATTAATGACTTAGAAGGCTTCTTTCAGACTGTGTGTTCTGCTGAGTTCTGCCGGAGCTGTTGAGGCAGTGTTGACAGATCGACCTCTCTGCCTGGCCTTGTTTTATCAGCAAGCTGAAATCACAAAAGCAGATGAGACCAGAGAAACTATTGACCAAAAAAAAAGTGGTGCATTTCTCATATTGTCACTTAACCTGTGTTATATCTGAAAGTAGGATTGAAATGTCTTCAGAGTGTGGTTTACTTTTTGTGGAAACATCAACACATGGCTAATGTTTGCCTGGAGTCTTTTGTGTCCATAGACACATTTATGCCTGTTACCTAGTATATAACCCTATCATGATTTGAACTCTTTGGTGCATCCCAGAATGTTCTGTATTGTGTAACTGTCTTGACTCAGCACCTGAGTCAGAATAATCATAGGAAGATAGGTACACTTTTCATTTTCCTCTGGGCAGTTTTCAAGTGAATGAGTTTTACTTTGTTCCCAGTTCACATTTGCGTGTATGTAGTTGTGCTGTTATAGGTAAGAAAAGTCAGTGTGTCATCAGGAGGACTTCCACATTGACCCCTGTGTGACATTCCGGTATTGCTATGTAGAAGACAGCTGATAATTGACCTTTGAACATTTCCCCTAACAGTACGTCACATTAATCGACATTCTTTTGTTTTCCCTCTATTTCAGCAAATTGATGGAGAAGCATTTCTGCTGATGACCCAAACGGACATTGTTAAAATCATGAGCATTAAGCTGGGCCCTGCTCTTAAAATTTTCAATTCTATCCTGATGTTCAAAGCTGCAGAAAAGAACTCTCACAATGAACTCTGAGGACTGAATCCTGTGTACCATCAGTTTTCCACTGTAAAGCTCATGTTTTATTCAAAGCACAAGAATGGTTGTAACGCTTAAGTGAGACGTCTCCAAAACTCAAAAGAGCAAGGCTATCAGATTATTTATATTTCTCAAGAGACAATATATGAATTTTTCTGAAAACGCTTGAGCTTTTAAGCAAGTACTGTCTAACAACAGTCATCTTTTTGGTTCTGTTCACTGAGCTAAATTAATCTTTGTAAATCTTTTTGAGGCTGGGGTGGGGGAAGGGCAATCTTCATTAATTATTTATGGATGGGGGCAGAATAAGAAATTCTGGCATTTTGTAAACATTGTTGAATTCTCTTTCATGTACACTGTTTCCTTTTCAATACTTGCAGGAACCTTTTTATATAATCAGAATTCAACTTAAACCAAATTAGTCAAAACCTGGCTAAGTTTAGTCAGTGGGACTGTTATCTGTATTGTTAATTGTGTGCCATATTTTGAATTGCAACATTATGCTAAGTATAACTTTGCAAGTCATGATATTGCCTAACTGCTTGTAATAATTTGTTGGAGCTGAATAGTTGTAAAAATTACTTTTCTTTAAATCAGTGTTCTTTCTTTTGCACGAATTATGAAATCTTAAGCAGATTACTTTTTCACCAGCATCTTTACTCTAATTACCAAAAACATGTATATAAAAGAAATAAATTGAAAAATAAAATATATAAACATACATAAATTAGGTAATGTATTCGAATGGCATCAGTCTCATACATCATGGTGCCCTGTGTGTTTACGACAGTCAGATGGTATCGAAGGAATATGCAGTTAGATATGAGAGGGTTGTTTGTAAGGATCTTAAACTATTTATGGAATTATCTTGAGCTTTTAATTGTCGTTGATGTAACTGTGGCGCTTTACAGAGATGAAGGGCACAGTCTAGTCTTTGCTAGTTCCTAAAGAGCTGTCTCGGATCTCACAGTGTCCTCCGGACCCAAAGGCTTTTCTTCAGAGTTGGCTGAAGAGAGAGTGTAGTGTATAGATTTTACTGAAAAGGCAAGGTTTATGGGAGCAAAACCAGTAGACAAAGATTTTGAATGCTCACACATCAAGGAGGCAATTTCCCAAAGCAATCATTCAAGTTACCTCCATGTTGGAAGGATTCCTTTTTTGTAGAACACTTTGCCTCTATTTATAAACGTACAGATGCACTTTAAATGAAAACCCTCGATTATGTGTAAACTGATAGCTGGTAGTGTTTTGTGTTTGCAAGATTGCATATGCAAGGGAAAAGGTAAATTACTTCTTCAGGCTTTTGATGTAGTTCCTAGTTCCACGATTGGAAATTTACTCAAAGACTGTTTTAAAAAGTAGAAAGTAAGTTTGTAGCATACTTTCAGAATTCTGGGGAAGTTCCGTTGTCTCACTATAGTTGAGATCAGTTTTTCTGATGTAGAACTCCGTCAACATCCATAAGTTCTGTAGTCCTGTTGGAAGGCTTTCAACAGTCCTTTCATTTGCCCTAATTCCAGGTAAAACAGGGTCAGTGATACCTACAGTGTCCCAGTCATTTCTTGCATGAATCTGTTTAATATGTTTTTTTTCTTTTTTTACATTTTGTTCAGAATTTGTACATTCAAGTTGTTCTTGTTATATCAGATATGAATGAAATAAAATCTTAATTGGAGATGATGTTTTTACATTTGTATGATTTTTAAGCAAGCTGGTCACAAAGGAGAGGCAGAGCAAAAGCAAAAATGACACTGAGCTTGTGGTCAGTAGATGGCTCTTCATGCATCTATAGGATTCAGAGTCATTTGTCAGGCTATATCCCAGATGATTATGAATAATGACAAAAAAAATTTCAAGTAGGTCAAGTAGAATTCATGCCCCTTGGGGAATTTTCCTTTGTGGCATAAAGTGTATATTATAGCGAGAGACAGTTTTAAAATCTTACTAAAAACAGCCATTCATTGTAAGAACCAAGTGGTTCAATGTGTTAGAAGCAAGACATTAAGCACCTTAGGATGGCATAGGATTTATTGTAGTTCATGATGGGGGAGTTCTTTTTGCCACTCCAACCCTGAAATACAATCTGAGTTTTAATAAAGAACATAAAACACATGATGGCAGAGGGGTAGGTCACTGATGTGACAGAAGCAATCTTAAAGTAAGACAAAGAGGAGGGATGGGGAATGGAACTAGAAAGCACCCCCATCCCACTTAAAGACATTAAAAAATATTACAGACATTGTGAAAGCCAAATGAGAGCAGTCTGCAAGTTGAAATGAGGCTCTATGCTAGTGTTTTGCAATTTCTAGGTTCTGTGAACTTAACCACCAATGAATGTTGGAATTTCCATTCTGTGCAGTGGTATCCATTATTTGTTATGAGCCACACAGTCAGATGCCTTTGCAATAGTTAGTAAAATACAAGTAGACATCTTTTTCATATTCTCCGCTTTCAGCCAAGATCCATCTGACATCAGCAATGATGTGCTTGTTTCTGTGTCTTCTTCTGAATCAGGCCTGAATGTCTCGCAGGTCCCTGTCAGTATACTGCTGCAGCCATGAGAAATCTGTACGTCAACCAAGAAGTAGTCATTCAAACAGAATAAGGAGCCGCTGTGTGGTTTAAAGTCAGAAAGATTGTGTGTCACCCTTGTCTTTTTGCCATACCTGTTTAATCTGAGTGCTGAACACATAGTCACTGAGCAGGCAATCACTGAATTTCAGAAGAAGGAAGTAGTCACAGATGATCAGAGAAGGCACCAGCAAGATTGGAGAGCAATAAGGAGTCCTCAAGTGAAGCAACTTTTGTTTTCAATAAGCGTTACAGATTTGGATCTAAAACACCTGGGGCCACACGGTTCAAATGGAGGAAAGGAGAACTGGGATATACATCCCTTCTTCAAATGTTCCAGTTTGAAACATTTCTAAACATGATTGACCTTCATACTATGTGGAAATGAACAGGGCATCATGATCGGAAGAATGACTTGAGACGCTTACTGATGAAGATCAATGACCACAGTATGCATTACACCTCAACATCAAGACAAAAATCTTCATAACTGGACTGATTAGCAACATCATGATAAACAGAGGAAAGATTGAGGTTGTCAAAGCTTTCATTATACTTGGATCCAAAATCATCGTCCATGGACACAGCAGACAAGAAATCAAAAGACATACTGCACTGGGAAAACTGGATCCAAATGACCTCTTTAAAAGTGTTGAAAAGTCAAGATGTCACCTTGAAGACTCAGGTGTGCCTGACCCAAAGCCACGGTGTTTTCAGTAGCATCGTATGCATGTGAAAGCTGGACAGTGACTAAGGAAGACAGAATTGACACCTCTGCATATTGTTGGAGAAGAATGTTGAATATACCACGGCTTGCCAAAAGAATGAACAGACCTGTCCTAGAAGAAGTAAAACCAGAGGGCTACTTAGAAGCAAGGATGGTGAGATTTATTTCTTACATACTTTGGATAGGTTGTCGGGAGGTATCAGTCACTGAAAAAGGACATCATGCTAGTGTAAGCAGAGGGTCAGCAAAAAAAGAGGAAGACCTTCAACAGCGTGGGTTGATAGAGTGGCTGCAGCAATGGGTTTGAGCCTAACAATGATGGTCGTCATTGCACAGGATCAGGCAATGTTTCATTCTATTGTACATAGTGACAGTTCTTTTGAGTCAGAATCAGTTCAACAGCACCTGACAACAACTTAGTTAGCATTGTTGAATTTTACCAAGTGGCAGGGCTATCGTGGGCCCTGAGGATAGATACACTGTTGGAAGAGACAGTGTTCACAGATCTGCGCTCGTGGTCAGCTGTTGTTCTTAGCCTACCTGAAGCCAAACTTGGCCACAGTTTCCCTGAAACTCTTCATCAATGGGCCCCAAAGAGGCACGTTCATTCAGTGTGAGCCGTGGAGACTGTGTACTTTATAAGGACAATAACCTTGAAGAGCGTGGGAAATTCATTCAGCAAAAAGGACTAAGATTGTCAAATTTAAAAAGCAGAGGAGGTAAAAACAAAAACATGCCATTGAGTTGTGTCTGACTCATAGAAGACCATAACTGCTAAGTGCCGTCGCATAACTAGAGAATGCAAAATTTATAGGATACAGTCCACTAAAAGAAATACAAAGTGTGGGATAAGGACTAATTTATATGAAAGTGACATGTTCCAGGTTGTTCTTTACTCTCTCCATTCCACTCTGAGCAGTTTATGTATAATCTTATTCAGCTGGGCATCCGATTTCTTCCTTTCCTTTTATCTTCCCCACTTAACATTTGAAGGATGGAGCAATACTTACAGAGGAAAAAGTTACTATCCAGCAGACTGTCATCTCAGTGATACAGCAGTTTGTACATGATGAAATAAACCAACCCAGGAAATGCTCACTGCAATGCGATGCAGATATTAACACACTTAAATCTCTCTTCAGTCCCCAAACTGACCTGCGCTAGCTTTCAAAACTGAGAAGTATGTTCTTACGTCAAGGGCACTTTAAAAATACATATTTGGAAAAGAGTGACAGAGGAGCACTGCGTCTTGGAAGACCCAAGAATACTTGTGCAGCATTGCTAAGAACAAAACACAATCCGAATGGGAGACCCTGGGCATTAACCAACTGTGCAGACTGCAACTCCTGAGACAAAGGAGCAGGTCTAGGGTGAAATCTAGCCTGAAAGCTCAAAATTGCTGCCCAGATGACTCTGGAAGAGAAGAGCCAGGTCAGTATTCCAAACCAAAAAATAACCACCTGCTCAAGCACAAACGGCACATGGGGTAGACAGACTTAAGGCCAGAAATCCAAGAAGAGGGGAATCCAGAAACCACGTGGAGAGACAAATACCAGGCAATCACTGAATGTCAGAGGAGGGAAGTAGTCAGAGATGATCAGAAAAGATCCCAGCAAAACCGGTGAGCTGCATAAGGAGTCCTCACATGAAACAACCTTGGTCCTCAATAAGCATGATAGATTTGGATCTAAAACACCTGGGGCCATGTAGGTCACATAGAGGAAAGGAGAACTGGAATATTCATCCCTTCTTCAAATGTCCCAGTTCAGAACATTTCCAAGCAATATTTAAACCAAAGAGGCTGCCCGCAGTCCCCAAGTTTGCCATTTCTGGACAGTAAATCTTTCCAGTCATATCATAATCCAGAGGATTCGAGTAAATTTGAAATGTAATATCTTTGAAAAACTAGTGCACACTTGAAAGTATACCTTTGATCATGGAATTTCTTGGAACTCAAATTGTTGTGTAATTAGTAGTATTTTATTACAGAAGTTCACAAAGAACTTAAGCATCTAAATGTAGTAATCAAAGGCAGTAGAATTCCTTAACATCTTTGATTCAAGATGATTTTCTAATAATGTACGCCTATCACCCTAAATCAAAAGCGAATTTTTATAAACTTCCAGTGGTCCCAGAGAGAATACTGATATTATGTTTTTGCATGCTATTAAATGACTGGGTGTTGAAATCCTTTCTTTTCTGTTACAGAGGGAGAATAGGGTTGCTGCATATCAAAAATCAATGTCTTTAGGAATTTGAGGGTTTGGCCCAGTCTTTGTGGACACTTAATCCCAAATACATGAAAGGCAGCAACGAGGGCAGCCACAGCCATGGCGCAGTCATCCACTTTTGTGAGCCTCTCTTTTTCTAAATACAAAGAAAATTCGCAGTCATTGATGTTGAAAGGATTTTTAACTTTTAACACCGGTGTTGACACCTGCACCTGAAATAAAAGATAACGGAGTCACTACCTGATAATAGCTAAATAATAGTACACACCTGGACTTAACCATGATAATACAGTAAAGGAGCTGCTTGGAATTTAGCATGTTTGAAAATATGACAAAACATACTTGAAAACAGACCACCATCCCACTTTTGAAAAAACGATTCTGTGAAAATGGGAAATGTCAAACAAATATTCATTGGCAGAAGGTGTACCTTTTCATTCACCACAACAAAAAGGCTGGGATCATCCCCAAAAACATCTGGCAGGAGTAAACATGTGGCTGTCATCTTCATATCTGTCAAAACAAGCAAGTTCACAACCCCAAGTAAAAAACTTTACCAAGTGTAAAAAACCAGTATTAAAATATCTGCAGAGAACAAGGAGCCCTGTGGCACACCATTAAGAGCTCGGTTACTAACCAGAAGGTCAGCAGTTCAAACCCATCCAGCACCTTTGTGGGAGAAAGACCTGGTGATCTGTTCCTGTAATATTACATCCTGGAAAACCCAATGCGACACTTCTACTCTGTCACATGGGATCTCTATGAATCAAAACTCGGTGGCACCCAGTAACAATAGAGAACAAACAAGCCTTCATAGATCAGTGTTTCCCGTTTGCATTTAATTAATATCCCTTTCTAATCCTCGTAAATATCAAAAAATCTTGTGTTCTGCCGTCAGATAAGAGTCCTTTACTCTCCGTCCCGTCAGCCAGGATGATTTTGCTCTACTTTTACTTCGTGATTTGTGTTATAACAGGTTACTCAGTTCGCTACATGAAAAACCCTGGTGGCATAGTGGTTAGGTGCTCTCTATGACTGCTAACCAAAAGGTTGGCATTTTCAGTCCACCAGGCGCTCCTTGGGAACGCCATGGGCCAGTTCCACTCTGTCCTGTAGGGTCACTGTGAGTCACAATCAACTCAACAGAAACAGATTTGGCTCCCTAAATACAATTTTACAACATTGAGTGTCCTTTGGAGTCGGATCCGACTCAACGGCACTTGGCTTGGCTTCTTAAATCTAAACTATGTCACTTATTTGAGAAATTCTTTTCTTCCCACCAGTTGTACCACTGAATTAGACTTATTACTCAAACAGGAATGTTTCCAATTATCCTGAATTATACAGATAGCTGAGACCAGGTCAGCCCTGTAGTAAGTTTACTAACGTTTCAACATGTCTTCATCTGTGTATTGTTTGATTTTTTCTTGTAAGGCGATATTGATTGGATTATCCGCAACTATGAAAGAAGTCAGTATATTTTCAGAGTAGGATTCCAAAATGTGCCTTGTTTTCTTATAAATGTCTGTTCTTGTAAGAAGATGGAATTCTCTGAACATCTAATAAAAGAAGAAAAAGAAAAAAATCATATATATAATAAATCACAAGCAAGCTACTATGAGAATGTGAGGAAGTAAATATAGGATTTTAAGCTTTTAATGGTAGTTTAAAATATACACTAGATATTTTCAGTAGCTTTGGTAGAGCAGTAAGGAGTTAGTATGAAGGAGAAAAGAATGAAAACTGAAGTGAATGGGAAAAAGATATTCGACACGGAAATATTCCAAGCCCTTTGAATTAAAAAGTTTATAGACTCAGGTAAATAGAGAGTCCAAAGTATATATGCCTAGCTTGGCTATTTGAGTATCCCAACTAAGATTCTAGGACATTACAGTCCTTTAGACACTGCTTTGACAGTCTCCAATTAAAGGCAAAAGAAAAACACTATCAGATTTTATGAAGCATACCTGGAAAAATACCAAACTAGTATGCAAAGAGAAACGAGATCTTTTGAAATTGCTGGATCAGAAGGAAATGGTGAAAAACAATATAGTGTAGGAGATGTGACTACAAGTTCAAAGCAAAGCCAGATTACTTTTATGGAAATTTCTTCATGCAAAACTACCTTTTCCTACTATTGCCCAAATTCTCCCCCTCAAGAATTCCACCACCACTGCTGCCTTCTCCCTTTTTTTTGGCAGGGCCTTACAAGGCTGTACCCACCCTAGTATGTATGAACTCAATCGTTTCCACCTAAAACCAGCCATAAAGAACAGTTAAATACTCCTCACTGAGCCTCATCATTCCTTTATCGTTTTGATAGATAAATATTGCCCATATGTTAGGTCCAAAAGTTAAGTTATTGGAGAGCTGGAATACATATTCTCACAAAAGCACAGTGGCTTGTCATCAGGCAACACTCAGTGAACCACTGTCATCTGGTGCCATCGAGTCCCTTCTGACACATATCGACCCTAAGTGCAATAGAACAAAGCACTGTCTGGTCGTGCGCCATACCCGCAATCATTATACTTGAGCCGACTGCTGCAGCCACTGTGTCAGTCCATCTCATTGAGGGTCTTCTTTTTTGCTGACCCTCCTCTTTACCAAGTATAATGTCCTTCTCCAGGGACTGATTCCTCCTGAAAACATGTTCAAAGTACATGAGACGTTGTCTCGCCAGACCTTGCTTGTAAGAAGCCTTCAGGTTGCACTCCTTCATTCTCTTGGCAGTCCGTGGTCTATTCAATATTCTTCTCCAGCAGCACACTTGAGAAGCATCAGCCCTTCAGTCTTCCTTATTCACTGTCCAGCTTGCACGTACATAGTAAACCACTGTTGTTGTTGTTGTTGCTGTTAGGTGTGGTGGTAGAGTCAGTCCAGACTCACAACAACCCAAACCCAGCCAGCCAGCCAGGTACAAAACACTGCCTGTCCTGCACCATCCTCACAACTGTTGTTATGCTTGAGTCTATTGCTGCTGCCGTTGAGTCAAACCACCTCACGGAGGTTCTTCCTCTTTTTCACTGACCCCTGCTCCCCTTCTTTATCAAGCGTAACTTTCTTCTCGATACGTGAGAAGTATCGATCCAATAGTGTAGATTAATACTCTCAGAAAGGGGTCCTCTCAGCTGGGAATCATGAAGTGAAGAAGAAAGTGAATATCCCCAGTCTTCCTAAATGCATAGCCTAGGAATTTTCTGAACTTTTTATTTTGAAGAAATGTCAAGCTTAAATTTGCTGAAATAATAATAAACAGAGATCACGAGCTCTTCACACAGCTTCCCCCAAAGCCATTTCTGATCCATTTTGAGATAAACCATGGACATGCTGCCCTTTGCCTCTTAATCCATCACATGCACTTCCTAAGCATAAGGACATGCTTCCCAATAACCATAGCATAGCCATCAAAATAAGGAAAATCTAGTGAGTCAGATCTGACTCAACAGCACTTGGCTTTGGCTAATCTACATATTCTGTTCACATTTGTCAGTTATTCCAGTGATATGCTTTATATAGACTGACAGTCTAATCCAGTATTACATGTGAGATTGGGTATCACAGTTTTTTGATCTCCTTGAGTCTGAAATAGTTCCTCAGGTTTTTCTTCTATTTTTTCTGACAGTTTTTAAGAATAAAGGCAGAATGGCCCTCAATCAGAGTTTGACTGATGTTTCTTCATGATTTGGGTATTTTAGCAAGAATATCATAGAACTGGTTCTGGTGTTTCTCCTTGCATCTCAAAGCACAAGATGGTAGTTTTGTTCATTATTGCCGATAATAACTTTTATCATCTGGCTAATGTAGCATCCTCCCAGTTTTTCTACTGCAAAGTTAATTAGTATACATGTATTTATTAATTAATATATAAAACACATTGCTGGTGAGTCGACTGTGACTCAGGGTAGACCTGCCCCATAGGGTTTCCAAGGAGCAGTTGGAAGATTCAAATTGCTGACTTGTTGGTTAGCAGCTGAGCTCTTGGCCACTACACAACCAGGGCTCCAATTAACAGATCATTAATAAATAGTTTCTGAGACATACTTTGAATCTATGTAACTGTTGTACCTCATCAAATTTTCGTGCCCCAGATTCTCCTCTGATTGTTGCCTGAGTTCATTATGAATTACCATAGTTGCCAAATGGTGATTGCTTAATTCCTTCATTCTTTTTTAAATGAATTAGTTGGCTTTTCATTGTAGAGCTTCTATTCTCTTACATTTATTTACATCTTCAATAGATTCATATTTTATTAAAAGTTTAAAAATCTAATCCTTTATTTACATTAATTCTCAGATTGTCCAGCTTTGGCCAATGGGAATTGCTTCAGCCAATCAATCTTTGCCTCTCTTCTTTCTGCCCCTTTATCCACAAGCTTCCTAATAGCTCCAAGGGATCTCTCGATGGTTTCAGCAATTGGTGGCATCATTTGGAGCAGGAGTAGATGTTCTTTGTAAGAACTGTTTGTTAATTGGACGTTTTTAAATAAAGTCAGGCTTTCTTCTTATTTTTGGAAGTACAACAAAAATGAAAAATCCCAACTACACAGGACTAAATTAGATCAGTATTGCCTGGAAAAACAAATTGTTCAATTCTCTTGTTTAAAGCAAAAATATATAGCTTTATAAATACATTCATTTCAAAAACCATAATTTATTTTGGATGTAAAGGCTGAAGTAACTGAAGAAATGAAGGAGAAAGACATACAGATGCCACAGAGGGAGAGTTAGACAAAGGATGAATATACAGAATGTGCAGCCTTAGGTTGGAATCTCCACTCTATTGCTTCCTCAGTTCATAATGGACCTCAGACTTCTGTCACCATGAGGCAGAAGCAACATGACAGCAACATTGGTTTGGGTTTTGGTACTGCTCTTAGAAAGGCTGCTTCACCATAGTTCATCTGGTTTGCTCTTCCAGCTTTTGCAGGCTGTACTCCAATGAAGACCTCTCAGGCTGCAAGATCAGTGACCGGAACAGTCTTATCAGCCATGTATTAACACTTTCAGAAAGCACTTTGCTAGGCGCTTTGGAACTACCTAGTCATTCAAAACATGCTTCCTGCATTTAAAGAGTTTGTGGACTATCAATCTGACAAGTTTTTGCTTTAAAACTAAATTTTGTAGCTGTGTCAATCTGCCATGCTTTTCTAATAGCCAGACGCTACTGGCTGAAACTGGTTCTAGCAACAGACCAGAGAAGCCTAGTGGTGCAAAGATTAAAGTGCTTAGCTTTAGCAGAGATCAGAGGTTCCAACCCACCAGTGGCTCAGCAGGAGCAAAGACTCAGCGATCTCCCATAAAGATTACAGCCTTCAGTAGTTCTACTCTGTCCTATAGGATCACTATGAGTCGGAACTGACAGCACATAAAAACAACAGCAACAGACACAACCCGAAGATTAAAACAAATGAACCAGTAACCAAGAAGGGGTTAGTGAAAGATTGTAAAACAAAAGCACTGAGAATATTTGTGACACATAGCAAACACTCAGATGTTTGCTACTGACATTATTACTAAGATAAAACAACATAACTTCTTACTTCATATTTTTATGAAGGAATATATATATATTCAACTGTACCTACATAATTCTTGTGCAAATGAAATCCATCTCCAGTTAAAACTTTCATGAATCATATGCTAAAGCTAAAATGGCACCCAACTTGTGATTAAGTCTCTTGACTTAATCACTTGAAATAAACTAAATGGAAGAGTATTTGATTGAACCTTTTAACTTCGTATATTTTTAAGACCACTTTTATGAAACAATTTAGAATCGTAAAGGAAATGCATTTTAAGTAATGTGGCATATTAACAGTTTCATAAACTATGTGATTATCTAAATGTATGCAAAGGGAAAATGTTCCACACTGCTCAAACACCCATAAGGTGTGGTACTGCCACCTCCCCAACATGTCCAAGGACAGGGATGCTATAATTCTGAAGGCAGCGTTTCCATCTTCAGGGCCTGTTAGCAGAATGAGTTGCCTCCTGAAGTTCTTCTTGAATGATTTTAGCTATAGCCCTCTGGCCTCACATACTCTATTGTGATTCACACCTTGGCACATACTTGCTAAGAGGAAGGAGGGGAAATCAAAGGGTATTGTACATGAGTAATGATACCTGATGAGGGCACTTTAAGAAGGGAAACATTTTAAGAATTTCCTTCAAAGGTGTCCTGCTGTCAATCAGTTTTCTTCTTAATTCCAAAGTTTGACTCATTCTACTGTCAATTTCTCTCCAGTCTTTTTCTGTTTTTATATATTCTTGCTGGAACCAATTAATATGTTCATGTACCTCAGAGTCTAAACAAACAACTTCTTCCTGCAAAATATTTTCAAAGGATAAGTATGTTCCATGTTTCAAACAACAGTTTGACACTTCACCAAAACTTGAATTGCAAGCTGTTATTACACACTCCCTGAGTTTTGTAAATAGTTAACGCACTCAGTGGCTAACTGAATGGTTGGGGGAAAAACATAGCCTGGCAAACTACTTCTGAAAAGTCAGCTATTATGAGCACAGGTCTATTCTGATGCATACGAGGTCACCATGAGTGGAAGTCAACTCGATGACAGCTGGTCTAGTCTGGTTTGGCCATTAAACACACCTAACAATGCACTCATAAATTACACCAGGCACTCCTTGGTGTAATTTATACTTGGCCTTGAACATGGCTGAAAATGGACAGTCTTTAGCACCACAAGCTAACTGGATAGCTCATCACTTGTAATGGAATTCGAATCCACACTCTTGACCTATCTGGAGGATCTGTCACTTTTGATACAGAAATAACCTGAAAGTCCAAGTTTGACAGGATGTTATTTAATCTATGCATTTAAATTTTAGAAGACAAAATGTTAAAGACGTCTTTTGATTAAACTTTTTTGATACGATTTGTCTTTTTCTTCAGAAAATACCACTGCACACTCAAGAGGTAACACAGATTTGAGTTTTTACAGGTGTTTCAATGTCTTTTTTGTATTGCAGTACTATGCCATATAATCTGAATTCAAATTCACATGATAACAATGGGTATTTTGTGATGCTAAATCATCTAACTATAAATTATATTCACCACATAGTGGGGTGTATTGGGTGCTGTGGGGCGCTAAAAAATATCCTATGTAGTCTAGTTAAAAATCTAACATACTCAGCTTTGAGGAGACAAGAAAAATATCTTTCTACCTTACTTGACAGGGCACTCAGCTGAACTGCCCTTGAAGTAAAAATGTTGGCAAATTAGCTAGGTGATCAGAATGTGCAAAGATATTCCTTGTAAAAGAAGAGAAAGAACTTAAAATACTACCTCAGCAAAGTATTTATGAGCGCCTTCAGAAGCTTCAGCCTGACCCACTTTCCACAAGCAAAGTGTGATAAGCAAGACACGGACCAAACGACAAGTTCTTAGAAAAATGTGACTTACCAAAACCAACAAAAAAGTAATTCCTAACAAATTGAATTAGAAGATAAGAGTATTTCTACCAAAAAAAGTGCTGACACATGGCGTTTAAAAACAAATTCTACTAAACTTTCAAAAGAGTCTCTACAAATTTATGTAATTTTTTTCTACAAAACTGAAGAAAAGGTGTACATTCCAACCCATTCTGTGAAGTTTCTGTGACACTGATCCCCAAATGTGGAAAAGCAATATAAATGAGAAAAATTACAGGTGAGTCTTATCCATGCACTCATAAGGGAAGTATCAGTAAATTGGGAACAAGAAATAATTAACTTGATTTGTCCCAGAAATGCAATGGAAGTCTGACGTTGATAAGAAAGCTTTACCAAACTAAAAGGAAATATGATTTCACCAATTACACTTCACATGTTTTTGTACTGAAATCTGAATTACAGGACCACTGTGGTAGATTTGAAGCAGAAAAGTAGGATATTTTGACAAATGAAGTGTATTAAAAGTTCTATAGTCTTCTTGGACTGTCTAAGTGTGTTTGCACGTTATATACCACATTAATCAATTAAAAGAGAACATAGGATGGTGTCAAAAGATGCAGAAAGAGTATTTTATAAAATTTGGCATTCCTTGATGATTAAAGAATCCCTTGTGGCATAGCAGTTTAAATGCTACGTCTGCTAACCAAAAGATCTGCAGTTCAAATCCACCAGGCACTCCTTGGGAACTCCATGGGTTAGTTCTGCTCTGGCCTATGAGCTCACTAGAGTCCGGATTGACTCAACAACAGTGAGTTTTATAATTAAAGACAGGGCATAGTGGTGCGGTGCTACACTGCTAACCCAAATGTAGGCAGTTTAAATCTATCAGGTGCCCCTTGGAAACTCTATGAGGCAGTTTGACTGTCCTATCCAGTCTGTACGACTCAGAAATCAACTCAAGATCAACGAGCTTGGCTTTTTATGATTAAATACAAAAATATTTTGTCAAAATAAGAGTAAAAATTTTCAAAACCTAAAAAATTATCTGCCAAAAACCTAGAGACAATATCAATTTTTACTGAAGAATTTTAGAGGAATTTTCTTTAAAATTAGAAACAATATAAAAATGTTCTATTATATTCTTATTCTTCTTGTACTAGAGATCCTGCCCAGAGCAGTAACATAATAAAAAGAAATAAAAGGTATTAAAATGGGAAAGGTAGAACAAAACTGTCATTATGCCTAAATGATGTGATTGTGTAGGAGAAACCTTAAAATGTTACACACATAAATTATCAAAATTAAGGAGCTCTTTAAAGTACTAACTGCGTATAAGACCTGTCTTTGCTACTCAGCGCTGCCATCACAAAAATACTACTAGTATAAGACTTTAAAGAACAACTGATTGTCTCACAGTTTTGGAGATTTGGAGACAAATTCTGGGAGTTGGAAGGGCTATGCCCTATCCGCTCTAGAAGGAGAACTTTCCTTGTCTTTCAGCTGGTGGCAGTCCCAGCATTTCTTGATGTTCCTTGGCTTGCGTATGGATTCTTACCTGGAGTCTTCCCATGTGTGTGTCTCTCTTCATGCTTGTCTTCCCTTTTTAGAAGATGCTAGTCAGAAGGCATTAAGTGTATCACCTAGCCTGCTCGCATATAACCTCATTAATTTAACAAAAAAAAAAAAAAAAAAAAAGCACCCTATTTCCAAGCAGGTTCCCTATCATCCATACATGGGGCAGGAGGTCAGTACATCTTTTTGGTAAATACAGTTCAATTTGTAAGAAGCTCAATATACAAAAATATGATAACAACAAACACAAAATGTAATTTTTCAGGTAATACAATTGCAACAGAAAGTACAAGTTACCTAGAAAGTACAAGTTACTAACTAAAGATGCACAAGGTATTATTGGAAAAAATTATAAGATCATTGGAGGCCAAAAAAACCACTGCTGTTGAGTCAATTCCAACTCATAGAGACTTTATGGATAGAGCAGTAATGCTCCATAGAGTTCCAAAGGAGCACTTGATGAATTTGAATTACCAACCTTTTGATTATCATCTATAGCACTTAACCACAATGCAACCAGGGTTTCCAAGATCATTGGAAATGAGACCTTAATAAATGAGTAAGTCTTTTGTGCTCAAAGTTAGAATGATTTAAGATCATAGTTTGGCTCCCTCCAAATGGATCATTAGACTCAATACAATTTCTAGAAAAATTCCAAGGAGTTTGTTTAGCATTCTTACTGAAAAACTTGACAAGTTGATTCTAAAATTCACGTGAAAGATTAAATTGTTCATGAATAATGAGTGAACTTATAAAAAATAATAAGGCAGTGATAAAAGGAAGAGTGAAAACTTACAACAGTGTAAATAAGGAAAGTTGGTACTCACACAAGGATAGATAGCTACTAGTGAAACACAGCAGACATTCTGGACACAGAGTCATGAAAACAAAATATGGCACCACAAATTTTTGTTGGACAGCAGGACCGTTATGTAAAAGGTGCAAGATAGTGTTTGTCCATACAGACAAACCAACCTGCTGCCATCGAGTCAATTCTGACTCATGCAGACCCTATGGGACAGAGTAGAACTGCCCCAAAGGGTTTCCAAGGAGCTCCTGGTGGATTTAAACTCCCAGCCTTTTAGTTAACAGTCGTAGCTTGTAACCACTAAGTTGCCAAGTGGAAGAAGAAAATGGATCCCTAACTCAAACTTTATGGAAAAATAAATGGAGAATAGTTTAAGGACTTAAAGAAAATACTTTCATTTTTTTAGAAGGAAACATTAAGAGTATTTCTTATCATTTCAAGGTACAGGACAACTTTTTAAAAGCACTACTCATAAGTGAAATGTTTGATAAATCTAACTACATTTAAATTATGATGTTCTCGTCATCAAAAGACATTAAAAGTATTTAAAAGGCTAGGCACAAATTGGGAGAAGGTATTTACAACATACATAACTGGTAAAGGGTTAAGATACAGAATACCTAAAAGATTCTTGTAAATAAATGAGAAAAAGTGAAACCTGTTAGAAAGATGGGCAAGATACTGACTTAGTTACCTATTGCTGCTGTAACAGAAATGTCACAATGTGTAGTCTTAATGAACAGGACTGTATTTCCTCATGCTAAAAGTCCAAAGCAGGGTCTCCAATGTATGAATTCCTTGTGTGTCTTTGCTCCTAGTGTCAGGTGACTGACAAAAATCCATGACATTGTTGCTCATAGGCAGGTCCTTACACAGTGTCCTTCTTCCCCCTCTGTGTGTCTATTTTTTTTTTTTTTTTTTTTTTGGTTGTTTCTGCTGTTATTTCTCAGAAGTTATCAGGTTTAGTATCAACCCACACGGGTATGGCTTCATTAATGTAACAAAAGAAAGTCTCCTATCTCCAAAAAAGGACATATTTTCAAGTAATTTCCTATTTACAGGATTTCAACACATATTTTTAGTGGGCACAATTCAATCCATAACAGATAAGAACCGGTATTTCACAGAGGAGGAGATCTGAGTAGTTCATAATATGTAAAAAGATGTTCAATCTCACAAATAATTAAAATGAAAATTAGGACCAAATAAGGTACCATTTTATCTGGTAGATTAGGAAAAAAATTGAAAGAGATGTCAAGTGTGGCCTGGGGGAATTTAAATGTTACAACCATCTAGGAAACCAAGTTGGCACCATCTTATAAAATGGAATGTCTGCATACCCCAAGAACCAGCAATCCCACTACTAAGTACATACTCCTGAAATATACTTGCACAGTTGCACCAAGACACACGTACAGGAATGATCACAACAGCCGCACGATCCGTAGCAGCAGAAACTGGATACAAGCTTTACAGCCATCTGCAGGAGAACAGCCAAGTGAACTGTGGCTTCTCATCTCAAAAGGTTATTAAGCCAACATGAAACAAACTACACAACTGACTTTAACAGCCTAGATGAATCCTTGAGACATTACAGTGAATGAAAAATAAAAGGAATTATGCTATCATTTTCCAAATTCCAAGATCAGTCAAAAGTAAGCAATACGTTCCTGAGGAATGGACACAAATGAGACAAAATCTTACATTTAAAAAGACAAAGTCTTACACTGAAGAAGGGTAAACATAAAATTCAAGGTTGTGACTGCTTTTCAAGGACAGTGGTGTTGGGGAAGGCCAGGTGATAAGCGAGGGGAGGAAGGTGTAGGCAGACACCACAGTGTAGGCAGTGTCCCAGTTTGAAAGCTAGATGTTGAGCTTACTTCAGAAATTATATATATATTTATATACACTATATATATTATTCTGTATGTCTCAAATATTTTTTAAGAAACACAGAAGAAAAATCCTAGCTTTAAAAAAGTAAAGTTTTAAAAATTTTATTTACAGACAGGTTTCCTTCTATTGAAATACAGAAGAAGTTCTATAACTGTTGATGGAGAAGCCGTGGTGCTGCAGTGATTAGACACTCAGCTGCTACCAAAAGGTTGGTGGTGCCAAACCAACAGCCATTTCATGGGAGAAAGAGGGGACAATCTCTCTCCTAAAAATTCATAGCCTTAGAAACGCTAGGGGACAAGTCAGCTATGACCTATAGGGTCGCTATGATTCATAATCAACTCACTGTCAATGGTCAGGTCCGTGAGTGGCACAAACAGTTTGCTCTGAGCTAATCACCTAAAGGTTGGTGGTTTGAACTCAGCCAGTGGCACTGCAGAAAAAGGGACCTGGTGCACTGCCTCTATAAAATCAGCCAAGAACAACCTGTGGAGCTCGATTCTACCCTGTAACACATGGGGTCACCGTGAGTGGGAATTGACTCAACGGCAAGAGGTTTGTTTGGGTTTATATACACGATGTATTGCTTTTTCCCAAACCCCAGCTAAATTGGAAATGTCACAGGAAGTAATTTTCAGGAAGCTTCTAATTGATTTGACTAGCACAAAGGTGGTGGTTTGTATCCCAGATAGAAGTGATCTTCCTTATAGAAGGAATAGTTGGCTGCATCAGAATTATTATTATTTTTTTAATAATGCACATATTGTTGGCACTAAAAAGAACTTAAAGATGGTCTGCCCCATGCTTCTCATTTAACTATGAGACAACTGAGATGTACAAGGGGAAAGTGCCTTTCCCAGCACAGACAAGTCTTGCTATTGGGTGACAGGTCCTTGTCCCATTGTAACCCTCTGTCTTTCAGAAGCACAGCCTTGTCCTGACAGTGATTTCCTTAGCAGTGCATGCAGAGATGAGGGAGCTAGTGGACAAGAGGGTCTGAATCCTTTCTAGTAGCCACTGGAGTAGCAGTGCCTGCATAGTATCTGTCCTGGTATGTAAGGGGAGGGGAGGAAAATGATCAAGGAATAATCCAAGGAGAAGGGCACAACACAGGAAAGATCACTCCTAGTTAAAGAATGCTGACAACTGGACACACAGAAGGGAAGAGGGAGAGTCATCAGCAGTATTTGTGACTTCAAAGGAATCTGCATAAACGAACCAAAACATGAACTCCTTGTTACTGTTGGGTGTCATTAAGTTGCTTCCAAAGCAGAATGATCCTCTGGGTGCAATAGTATGACATACTGCCTGGTCCCGCACCATCCTCGCAATCAATGTTATGCTTCAACTCAACAACTTAATTAGATTGAAACAAACTGGGTAAAGAGCTTATGCAACACCTCCTTTATCAGCCTGGGGCTGGTCGCAGAGTGATCGCTCCACACCAACCGCACACTGACCTATGGCCCCTGGAGTGTGGGTGACAGAGCAGAGAGCTCAGCTCGGTCAGTTTTTAGTCTAATCTGACAACAGGAGCCGGACAAGGAGGAGGATATTTCTAAATTAGATCTGAGCAAAGAATTGGCACTGCTTTTGAAGTTGTGAGATACAACATGATTTAAAATAAAATACACTGTTACAAAATTTCTCTCCCCAAAATGGATAACAACTCACCTTGGTGAGTTACAAAACATTTTGATGTTTTGAAAATACGTTTTTGTTGTATGTTCTGTGATATAAATAAGTTTACGAATAAAGTATCTTATTGAGAAAATTTAACTTGTGTTAGTACTTCATGAAATATTTACTTTGAAGGCTCTGTGTAAGAGTCCTGTATGTAAGATTTGAGAAGTACAGGTTCTGAGCATCACTGGCGAAGCACTGGTCATGCTCCTTGTGAACCATGCCAAGTGTCACTTCACTGGCTTTCTAATTCCTCTGAGGGTATATTATCTGAGCTGTTCTGTAGGGTAGCCTCTAGCCACATGTAATTCCAGATTAAGATGTGCTGGAAACCTTAGTGCCACAGTGGTTAAGAGCTAGGGCTGCTAATTAAATGGGTGGCAGTTAAAATCCAGCAGGGCTCCTTGGAAATCATAGTGGGCAGTTCTGCTGTGTCCTGTGGGGTCACTATGAGTCAAAACTGACCCAGTGGCATCGGGTTTGGTTTTGAGGTCTTAGGTAGTGTAAAATACATAGTGGATTTCAAAGATTTAATACAAAACTATAAAGTAATACAGCTCATTAATCATTTTTAATGAAGAATACATGTTGAACTGATAAATATTTTGGTAGTATTCAGTTGGACACATTATTAATGTTCATTTTGCCTGCCTCTTTCTATATTTTTTTTCATTATGGCTACTAAAAATTTTAAAATTACATATGTAGTAGTATTATGTATTTATCACACAATGCAGTGTTAGATGCTAGGATTTTCTTATACCAAATCCCAGTCTCTCTTTGTAATTCTATTGTCATTAAATTGCCTCTGTAAAAGACATTTCTCCTGTGTAACTTGAACAGTCTTTGAGTTTAACATTCAGGCACTTGTCTCAGCCAATCAGCAGCAAACATTTTCATCCATGTGAGATTGTGCCATGCTTCCAAGTGCACAACCGACTTGTCATACTTCTCAGTACTGGTAAATGTGCCACCCGCTGATGGCAGTAATTGCATTCTACCCAGAATGCAAAGAATTGTCAACATTTTTTTCAACTTTTGCTGTCTTGTTCAGTTTTGTACCATGAAAAAAACATCTGTGGGAAAAGCTATCAAAATGATTAGTATTTACACAATAAATCATTAGGTGTCAGTGTACTAGCCAACAAACAGTAAATGCCATACGATAAATCCAGAGCAGCTTAGTAAATAACTCTTAGCATTTGACTATCAGAGCAGGTTTTGCACAACTTACAACTCCCTTTTATTTTCAAGCCTAAAAAAGAAAAAAATATAAAATTATTTTAGGGCTTTAAAAGGTACATGGTATGTATATATCCAGGAAAAAGAAAAGAAAAAAAATGATTGAAAAGAGAGGAATGAATTTTAAGAACATTATTAGTAAATTAACATCTGGTGGTTAGTTGATTAATTATTTAACAAATACTGGGTAAGCTTTGGGTTACACAGAGTAGCATGAAAAGAACTTCTAGGCGCTCTGGTTCAGCTGCACGTGTGTACAAGGACCCCTTGTGGCACTCCCCTTTCTTCTGCCAGTTAGTGCAAACATAGGCACTTGTCAATCACATGGAAAGGCAGTTAACAAATACTGTTGGTGTCTGCTGTTGAGTTGATTCCAACTCCAAGCAACACTACAGGAAAGAGCAGAACTTCTCGACAGGGTTCCCTAGGCTATCACTTTTACCAGAAGGAGCTTTAGTAGGCAGTGGTTAAATGCTTGGCTGCTAATGGAAGGTTAGAGGTTGAACCTACCAGCTTGACACAAAAAAGATGTGGCAGCCTGTTTGTGGGCAAATTCTTCTTCTTCTTCTTTTAAAACTTGAATGGAAATGAACAGGCTCTTGCGCTCACAGAAGCACTGGTGTGCTCCCCTGTGGAGCTGCTGTTAAGTTTGCAACACCAACCTTTCAGGTAGCAACTGAGTGCTTAACCATTGAGCCACCAGCCTCCCTAAGTACTTACTAAACCAAACCTGTTGCCATCAAGTAGAACTGTCCCATAGAGCTTCCACAGAGTACTGGGTAGATTTGAACTGCCAATCTTTTGATTCTCAGGCATAGCTCTTAATCACTACACCACTGCGGAAATCTACCTTCCACAATCATATAGCTCCTGGAAAACCAGTTCAGACCAAACAACTAAAAAGGACTTACATGCTTAAATGAGTGGGGCCAAAGGCAATGACTCAAACTCTGAACACTAACAGATGTTTCAGATGAAAATTCCAGCTTTCAAGGAAGCATGAACTGTCTTTCACAAGCTGATGAATGGAAAGGAAGAGCAAGCAAATTTATTAAACAGAGGCAAAAAAAGATCCACTGCCACTGAGGTGATTTTGATTCACAGTGAGCCGATAGAACAGAGTAGAACTCCCCCATGGGTTTCCTAGGTTGTAATTGTCACAGAAGCAGACTGATACAGAGAAGCTGGAGGGTCCCAACTACCAGTCTTACAGTTCACAGCAAAGCACCTATCCGCTGTACCACCGGTGATTCCTTATTAAACAGAAGAAGTGTTAGAAAACTCTAGAACGCGTCTGAGACAGTGATAAACTCAAATCAGCCTTTTGGTGAATGCTGGCTGAGGATGGCAAGTCGACCTGCCTTTCTTCGAGAAGACAATATGAACTTAAGAAACAGTGTAGGTCTAATACATACAGGAGTTGGATCCAACTTGATGGCACTGGGTTTAATACATACTTCAAAATAAAAGAGACTTCTTAGAAGATAAAAAGAAATTTGAGGAAACTGTTCTGGTTGAATTAAATATTTATTTAAAACTCTTAAAGAAATAAAGAAATCAAATATACACTAAATTAACTGAAAGATAAAGCAATCAATACACTTGAAGATACATTACAAGTCTGTGGGCTAAGAAAACTTCACTGAAGACTGAAGCGACCAAAAAACATGGAAAGAAAGCAACAAAAGCTCAGCAGAAACTACAAGTCCTTCCTGTATTACAATGAGAAAACAAAATGAATTTTCATCAAATATCTAATTTAGAGCAATTTTCCTACAATAATAGAGAATTTTTTTAAGCAGATAAAGTGATTAGCCACAAGGAGAAAAAGAATACCTATAAAACACAAACCAAAAAGGTTTCAGAAAAAATCTGAAAGTGATTTGCAAAAATCAGCTTATTACCTATAAGAGAAAAGTTTATAATGAAAGATGGAGAGCTCTGCTGACTGAAGAAAGAACCTGAATATCTTAATAAAACTAAAGCCATGCGTGGGTCAAAAAAGTAATGAGTAAGATGTTAAGTGCTACAAAAATCTGTTCTAATGTTGCAAACGGAACACTGGACAGAGGCCAAGAACCCCACCAGGGAATCCTGGAGGATGACCAGATCCCCAAGAAATGATGCATAGAAAACCGTGATGCTGCTGGGTATCAGAGCCCAGGGCCTGAGGAAACCAGAGACTCCCTGTGACACACAGTTAGGACCATGGCAGTAGTGGCCTTCCATCAGGCCAATTCCAGCCACAAGAGGAAGGCAGAGTTCGTCTTCGTGTTCTTTGCACTGACAGAGGCTCGGAACCATCTTTCGGCCCAATGCTTCCTCATGAACACTACACTCCAGCCAAGGCTCTAGGGTCCCCGTGAGAGGGCTCATGTTATAAGCAGTTCCCCAGAGCCATTCCTAAGTAAAACACTTTCCTCTTTTAACCTGGAAAAAGGACAAAGCTACCCAGAATCCTCTCCTCTGAGGGACTTCTTTGATCTAGCACATGCTCCATTGGCAACAAAAAGGCGTCTCCACTATGTGTTAAGAGGTGCTAAGTAATAAAGTACAATGAAGTAACAGCATGAGAACACACTGATGGACCAACAGAACACAGAGCACTCAAAACACATCCAAGTCTGTTGAGGAACAGTGAAAGTGGCACCATAAATCAATGAGAAAAGGATAAACTGTTTAGTATTTGGCCTGGAGAAAGTGGATCACTGTATGGACAAAAATAAAAACACTCTGTACTTAATAGCAGACACAAAGATAGACTCCAGATGCTTTAAAGATCTAACTATGAAAGCAAAACTGTAACCTTAAGAGGAGAAAGCACAGCATAGATTCAGGCAAGGAAGGGCTGCTTCCTGAGCAAAAGATGTCACTCTACTAAAAATTGGCAAAGGATGTAAAGAGGTAATTTTACAGAAGAAACCCAAAAGACTAACAAACATGTGAAGAGATACACTCATCAAGTATCCAAAGAAATGCACATAGTAATAAGAATGAGATTACACTTTATGCCCACTAAACTTGGCAAAACGTAGAAGGCTGGATAATGCCAAAGGCTGGTGGGGACACAGACATACACACTGCTGCTGGAATGGGACTAGCAAAGTCCTTCTTGAAAGGAATTGGTCAAATTAAGTCTGCTTATGTCCTGTGTTCCTTCAGCTCCGCATACCCAGGCTTGTATCCTCATGTTCTTTGCAATGTGATTCGTAGTAGGTGAGGAGGGCTTGAAGCAAGTTAACATCAAAGGACTAGGAAGACATATAGTAACATGAATGGGTCTGACAAGCAGTGTCAGTAAAAAAAATGAATACACAAGAAAGAAATATACAGAATACTATTTACGTAAGTCAATTATGCATATGAACCTAAGATGAGAATGAACCTTTCAAAAGACTTACAAACAAAACATACTGGAAACACTGGTGGTCTATAGCTGCCAATCGAAAGGTCAGAAGTTCAAACTAGGACTAGTGGCTCCTTGGAAACTCTATGGGGCAGTTCTACTTTGTCCTACAGAGTCACTATGAGTCAGAACTAACTGGATGGCAGTCTTTTTGTTTTTATTTGAGGCTACTAGTAAGAAGCCCTGGTAGTACACTGGTTAAAGCACTCAGCTACTAACCAAGAGTTCAGTGGTCCAAACCCACCAACTGCTCTGTCCCTATAAAGACAACAGCCCTAGAAACCCTGTGAGGCAGTTCTACTCTGTCTCATTGGCTCACTAAGTGTTGGAATTGACTTGGCAGTACCGGGTGAGAGACTAGTGGGGAAGAGCTGTGAAGAAAGGATGAGGAGCTGAGGGGCTTCTTGCCACCTTGCCACTGAGTACAATGGCCATTCCAGAAAGAGTTCCAAAATGGCTTTGAAAAGTAGGCTAGGCACTGGTGTCAGTGCATAGCTTCCCAAGGATGGTACTGGGAAGGTGACCATGGTGATATTCGCCAATGAGGTATGTAGCTCAGCAAAATTAAGTTCACTTAATTGTTGGACCTCATATATGTGAATTAATTTTCTCCCTGAAACCTTGATACTAGAAGCTACCTGAGCTCTATAATATATTAAAAACATTCTGTAGTGATAAGAACAGACAGAACACCATTCTCATTTTAGAATAACAAAGAGAATTTATTCAAGGACATATAACTTACAGGTTTTCCTAGGTTTTTTTTGAAGTCTGTGAACAATGAACATGAGACGTTTTATAATACTGTCTATTCAAACTGGCTTTGGAAGCGTGCTTTGGAAATGCTATCCAGAATGATTTTGAGAAGCCAAGATGGCACGACTTCACCTCACACATTTTTAACATGTTATCAGCATGAACCAGTCCCTGGAGCAGGACGTCACGCTTGGTAAAGTAGAGGGTCAGCAAATAAGAGTAAGACTTTTGTTGTGGACTGAACTGTGTTCCACCAAAAATGTGTGTGGCAATTTGGCTAGGCCATGATTCCCCATGTTGTTTGATGTCCCTGTATTTTGTAAATCCTGCCTCTACGATGTTAATGAGCAAGGATGGGTGGCAGTTTGGTTCATGAGTTGGGACTCAGTTTACAAACTTGGATTGTGCCTTGAGGTGATCTCTTGGAACATAAAGGGAAGGGAAGCAAGCAGTGAGTTGGGGACCTCCTACCATCAGAAAAGAAACAGTGCCTGGAGCAAAATATGTCCTTTGGACCTGGGGTTCCTGTGCCTCAGAAGCTTCCGGTCCAGGGGAAGGTTGACAGCAAGGACTCTCCTCTAGAGCCAACAGAGAAGCCAACAGGGAAGCCAACGGCTTCCCCTGAGCTGATGTCCTGAATCTGAATGTTCATCTACTTTTCTGTCAGAAATAAATTTCTCTTTGTTAAAGTCATCCACTTGTGGTATTTCTGTTGTAGCAGCACTGGATGACTAGGACAGCCCTCACTGAGAGGGACTGACACAGTGGCTCCAACAATGGCCTGAAGTATTGCAATGATTTTGAGAATGGCATAAGACCAGACAGAGTTTTGTTCCACTGTACAAAGAGTGGGCACCTAACAGCAACAAAGGCGTTCATATTACAAATCACATGAATAGATTGTGTTAGTTTCTGATCATACTTCAAATAAAAAAAACCTTAATTTGTTTTAATGACTTTTTTAAATGCTCATATTTCTCAAGCAATCAATCAATAAGTCATCAGAACAAACAGGCAGCCTCGGTGCCCAACGCTTCCAAGAGACATCGGCCCTGCCTTATCTTTCTACACCAGACAGAAAAGGCTTCATATTCTTCTCAAACTGTCCTTGACAAAATAACCACAGAACAGCCACAGCAGGCTCAACTGGTTTTAGCAGATTTTCTATATCATCTTAACACTTCAAGTGACCCATGAGCTCATAAAGGGAAAAATACACATTGTCACCCAACCTCTTGGTGGAGACTTAACAGTCTAATGAAAGGAACATAAATAAATAAATAAATAAAACCACTTCCTCCATCCCAGGGGATCAAACCCTTGTCTATAGGATATGCATTGCCATCCTCCAGCCCTGGGTAGCTATGTGAAGGTCAGTCCTGAATATTCATGTTGAATTTGCATTTCAGCATCTGCTCTCTGTAAAAGCTGACCTTCCAAGCTGCTGTCAAGTAGCCTCAAAGGCAATAGCCTGATTGCTCCCTTTCTTGCTCAATGAAATAGAGGTGTCATTCTTCTCTCCCACCTGGACCACTTCTCTCCCACCTCAACCACTCGTTTATTGATTGTAACAGGTCACACTGAACAGAACCTGAGATTTCTACCTGGCAACAAGAATATTTAAAGGTCCAACCTTACTTTTATCTGGACAATATGAACTTCATCACATCTCATATCAGCAAGAGATTTCCGTGTCTGGCCTCTTCGGTGTCCAAATTTACACTTATTTCTCATCACTTGTTCATCATCTTCTATGGGTCTTCGAACATATTTAAATCGATCCTTGAGGGCTCGTTTCCATAAAAACTGCATGAGTAACAAAGCAGGCTAGTTAATATTCAAGGAGATTAGAATAATCCTATATAAATAGTAAAATCTTAACCTGTTTATTACCTTTGTATATGAGATTATTTTCACATCATGAAACCCAAACAAACCAAACCCATTGTCATCAAGTTGATCCCAACTCATGGAGACCCTATAGGATAAAGTAGAATCACCTCATAGTTTTCAAGGAGAACTTGGTGGATTAAAACTGCTCACCTTGTGGTTAGCAACTGTAGCACTGAAACACTACACCACCAGGGCTTCCTCACGGACATAATATATCTGTCCTGTCATTTATCCTCACAACAATCTTGCGACTTGGCAATAAAGACTATAATCCCTAAATTACAGCTAAGGAATTTGAGAGCCAGAGAAATTAAAATACTTTCCCAATGCCATGTAGCTATTGAGTATACACTGGTTTTAAACCTAGATATTCCAGTTCCCAAACCTGAATACTTCCTCCTACAAACTACTGTCTTCAAAATACTTCCTACTTTTCTAATGGCTTCTAGAAAAGAATGGCTTATGAATTCAGGCACTGCATACATGGATTGATGCTTTCTCTTTAACATTTTTTTTTCTGTTATCCCTTGAGATTCACTTAAAAAAAAAAAAAACCTATTGCCATTGAGTGGGTTCTGAGGTTGACTTCAGTGAATAGTATTGGCATTCATTATGCAAAACATCCATAAAGTAGCTGCTGTGACAAACACAAAGACTTTATTCCTGCCCTGAGGGTGGTGGGAGGAGGACAGGCAGATATCGCTTTTATTTTAGAAGAGGGAGGAATAATTTCAATATATAGCAGAAGTATTACACTAGGGGAAGACAGCATTATCTTACATCTTTCTGTTGTTGCTGTTAGGGATGGTTCAGTGGGTTCTGACTCGTAATAACCCTACGCACAACAGAGAAAATGCTGCCCAGCCTTGCACTATGCCAACAATCACATTTATGCTTAAAACCATCGCTGCAGCCACTGTGTTAATCCATCTCATTGAGGGTCTTTCTCTTTTATGCTGACCCTCCACTTTACCAAGCGTGATGTCCTTCTTCAGGGACTGATCCCTCCTGACAACGTGTCCAAGCTAGGTAAGACGCAGTCTTGCCTTTGCTTCCAAGGAGCATTCTGGTCAGACTTCTTCTAGAACACATCTGTTCATTCTTTCAACAGTCCATGGTACGTTCAATATTCTTTTCTAACACCATAATTCAAAGGTATCAATTTTTCTTCTGAATTCTTTGTTCATTGTCCAGCTCTCACATGCATATGATACAACTGAAAATACCATAGCTTGGGTCAGGCACACCTTAATATTCAAGGGGACACCTTTACTTTTCAATACTTTAAAGAAATTCTATGCAGCAGATTTTCCCAATGCAACATGTCTTTGGATTGTTGATTACTGTTTCCATGGGCATTAATTGTGGAACGAAGTAAAATGAAATCCTTGATAACCTCAGTCCTTTTTCCATTTATCACAATGTTGCTTACTGGTCCAGTTGTGAGGATTTTTGTTTTCTTGACGCTGAGGTACAATCCATACTGATGGCTATGGTCCTTGTTCTTCATCAGGGTTTCAAATCCTCTTTTCTTCTAGCAAGCAGGGTTGTGTCATTTACATAACGCAGGTTGTTAATGGGTCTTCCTCCAATCCTGATGCCTCGTTCTTCTTCATATAGTCCAGTTTTTTGGATTATTTGGTTGGCATACAAGTTGAAAAGGTACAGTGAAAGGATACAACACTGATGCACTGACTTGTATTCTGTTCCCATGACTGCCTCTTGATCCATGTACAGATTCCTTAAACGGACAATTAAGTGTTCTGGAATTCCCATTCTCCATAATGTTATCCATAATGCACTATGATTCACACAGCATAACACCTTTGCACAGTCAGTGACAGACAGGTAAACATTTTTCTGGCATTCTCTGCTCTCAGCCAAGATTCATTCAACATTAGCAGTGGTATCCCCGGTTTGATGTTCTCTTTTGAATCCAGCTTAAATTTCTGCCAGTTCACTGTCAACATACTGTTGAAGTCATGTTTGGATGATCTTTAACAAAATTTTACTTGTTTATGCCTGTATCTTTCTAGGAGATTATAATTCTTCTTTCAGGAGGTGCTTCTAAGCTGATAGGAATGGTAATAGGATTAACAAATGTCAGACGGGTTTGTGGATTGCATTGCCAGGCAGATACGCAGGTGGAACAATGGAGAAGAGGGACAGCTGGTGCCTTTTTGAGAATTGCCAAATGTTGTGCATGGCTGGAGTGCAGATCTAAAGACGTGGCAATGGTAGGAACTGAGGCTGGAGAAAGAAGTCATCCGTCTCCCGAAAACCCATAGTTCCCCATGAAGGAACTTTAATACAGTCCTGGACCAGAGATTCTCAAACTCATCTCTGTGGACAGGCTGCACCAGAATGAGAATCATAGAGGGAAGATTTTTTTCTCCTTAGTTCTTCCTCTAAAGCTGTGGTTCTCAAACCGCAGTTTGCATCATAATCCCTGGAGGGCTCCTTAAAATACAGGTCTCTGGGCCTCTCCCTGACAGTCTCTGACTCAGTAGGTTTGAGGTGGGGCTGACAACATGCATTTCTAACACGTGTCCTAGTGAAGCTAAGACTGCTGCTTCTGATCGTAAAGATTCTGATTCAGTCAATCTCAGTGGAGCCTTGATGTCTCATATTTTTAGAAAGCTTGGTTGATATTTGGGCTACAGAGCCTGGTTTGGAAACCCTGCTAGACCACCCAGAATGGAGACAGCTGTCAGAGTTGAGCTCTGAAAGCTCTGAAAGCATGTATCTGATGCATGGAGAGTGTCTGAGAGACCACAGATATTACAACAGCTGGCTGAGGTACTTGGGCTGCTTTTCTCAACACCCTCTGTCTCCCCCCACACCCTGCTCACAAGGAATTAATTCCTAGTTGGTGTTTTGATGTCCGCTTGGCCATAGCTCCCTCATGGAAGGCCTTTTAAACAGTTTATTTCTTTTCTTTGGCAATTGACTCTCAAGTTTCTTTCACATCCAGGGGTAATTTATTACCACCTACGTGATGTTTTAGAAACACTGGTGGCATAGTGGTTAAGAGCTGTGACTGCTAACCAAAAGGTCAGCAGTTTGAATCCACCAAGCAGTCAGTTCTGCTCTGTCCTATATAGTTTCTAAGAGTCAGAATTGACTTGATGATAGTGTTTGTCTGCTTGTTTTGCCTGCTACTTTCCTTCTTCCTTCTTCGCTTCCTCCCTTTCTTCAGTCCCACTTGTCTGTAAGTACTTGAGGTCAGGCTCAGTCTGCTCTGTTCACCAAGCCCAGCCCAGCCCTTGATGGATAATGGAAACTATTTTTATTTCTTGCCCTGGGTCAGCTCTTTGTGCAGCACAGGGATCCGGGTGTTGAAACAACGCGCTAGACGCTTGCGTGGTGTAGTGGCTAAGTGCTGCATCCGCTAACCAAAAGGTCCACGATTCAAATCTGCCAGGCACTCCTTGGAAACTCTATAGGGCAGTTCTACACTGATCTGTAGGGTTGCTACGAGTTGGAATTGACTCAACAGCAGTGGCTTCCAGCTTTAAGCAGAAGCTAGAGTCCTAGTGCTGGGCCTTGCTAGCAGAGGCTCAACTCTTCTTACAGCCTGAGCCTTTTCTCAGTGCCTCATCTTCCCTGCCACACCCCTTGCTTGACCAGATTTGATAATGGGTGCTGGAAACCGAAAAGGTTTGACCACAGATGTCAGTGTTTGCCTCACAACCCTGACTGTGATAGAGAGAGTCAAGTAGCTGGTGATTTATGGCACAATTTCTAAGCGTTCTCTCCTCAAGGACAAATAGGAATGCCACTGGGTAACATTTATAGAGTGTCTGGCATTTAGATTTTGCTCCATGGGTACTATACCATTCTTGGCTAACTGCCTTAAAGTGCCCAGTAATTCATCTCTCCCATTCAGAAAATTGGATTCCTTGATGGCACAGTGGTTAAGCATTCACCTGCTAACCATCAAATCCATCACCCACTCCTTTAAACTTTCTGGGGCAATTCTACTCAGTCCTGTAGGGTTGCTGTGGGTCAGAACTCAATATTAGTGGGTTTGCTTTTTGTTTTGTTTTGTTTTCTTCAGAAAGCATAGCGATGGCAGAAAGACCCAGGGTTTAGCTCTAGTGGTACTACTTAAGCAACCTTGAACAAAAACCCTCTCAGCCATAGTTTACTCAACTCTGAAATGGAATAATAAAAGCTGTCCTGTTGACTGCATTGGGTTTTTGGGAGACTCTGAGTAAGTATTCCTGGGAGACATTGGTAAACTGAAGTGCTAGTCACAAAACCCTCAGGGAGCCCTGCAGAGCAGTGGTTTGGGATGAGAGTTGGAAGATGTCTTGGCACTGATTGAGCTCCTGGAAATGTATGAGTCAGAGATGAGTCTGAACTTATCACTGTCTTACAACTGCCTGGAAATGAAATCCAAAGAAACTGGTTGCCACTGAGTAGATTCTGACTCATAGTGACCCTGTAGAACATATGGTTTCCAAGGAGCAGCTGGTGGATTTGAACTGCTGACTTTTTGGTTAGCCGCTGTAGCTCCTAACCACTGAACCACCAGGGCCCTGCCCAGCAATTATGATTTTATATGAACCAGTGTATATCCACTTCTATTACTCTCACACTTCCTGTAGTTCTGACAAGTTTCTAAACCTGCTGAATCTAATGGGAGGTATTATAGCAATCAGGTGCTAAAAAAAAAAAAATCCATAGCAACTGAGTCCATTCAGACTCATAATAACACTACAGGATACAGCAGAAGTGCTCACATGGTTTCCAATAAGTAGGTGGTGGATTCACACTGCTGACCTTTTGGATAGCAGTCAAACGTTAGACCTTGGTGTCACCAGAGTCCCATATGTCTGCTAGGACACTTCAATTGCAATTTCTTCTTCCCAGCCTATGCCTTTCGTTTCTCATTAACTGTCTGATAAACAACAAAAACCAAACTCATTGTGGCTGAGTCAGTTATAACACCTAGCAAACCTACAGGATAGTGTAGAATTGCCCATAGTTTTCAAGGAGGGCCTGGTAGATTCAAACTACCAACCTTTTGGTTAGCAGCCATGGCACTTAACTGCTATGCAACCAGGCTTTCCAACCGTTTGACAGGAATAGAAAAAGGACATATCCAATCTAATCTTCCACGTGAAGATTCAATCAATAAGTATTAACTGAGTGTCTTCTGCTTGCTTGGCCCTAGAATTTTGCTAACAAACACTTCAGGCAGACAGAATCAATAAAAAAGTACTTATATTTGAATTATCATCTCCCTTTTCCATATTTTCCCACTGAGAGAGGGTATGGGAAGTTCTATATGGACACAGCTCTCCTCCAATCATTATGAAATAAAAGAATAGCCCTAAATGTGGGCCTCCTGATGTGCTGCATGAAGCAGGACAGGTTTTTGCCAGTGTTATCATTGCCCAGCATTTGTACCCTAGATGTCATCATTAAGAAACATTCAGGGGGAAAAAAAAAAAGATTGGTAGAAACACTAGTGGCCTAGTGGTTAAGTACTATGTCTGCTAACCAAAAAGTCAGCAGTTCAAATCCACTAGGCAGTCCTTGGAAACCCTATGAGGCAATTCTACTTTGTTCTGTGCGGTCACTATTAGTTGGAAATGACTCGATGGCGCTGGTTTTTTTTTTTTTAGAACATCTTTTGTGGCAACAGGTCTTTTAGATTTATCTAAAAGTATCAAGAAAAACAAAAATTTTCACTCAATCATAACAAAAGCAGCAGGAAGGTTGCACTAGATTAACAGACAAAGTTACATTACAAAGAAAAGTAATGCATCATGCTTGATTAGATTTTATATAAATAATCAATTTTAAGACATTTTTTGAGTAATTGAATAAATGTGAGTATAGATTATATACAATATTATGGAATTATTGTTAATTTCTTAATGCAAAAATAGTATTGTGATAATATAGGAGACAGTCTCTGTCCTTAGAAAGTGAACACTGAGGTATTTAAGGGTAACATCTATAACTCACTTTCAAATGCTCAACTAAAACAAGCTGCCAACAAGGCAACCAAACAAATATATACGTGGACTGACAATTAAGTTTGTGAACTCATCCTAGTAAAAGTGCTACATGCATCATTACCTAACATCACCATGGTCACCTTCAAAGTACTCCCCTTGGGAAGCTATGCACCAACACCAGTGCCTAGACCACCCTTCAAAGCAATTTTGGAACTCTTTATCTGGAATGTCCATCAGAGCTCTCATCATATTACCCTTGATGTCCTGAGTGTCACCCAAATGTCTTCTTTTCAATATTTCCTTTATCTCCAGGTAAAGAAAAAAAGTCACTAGGGGCCAGATAGCTGAGTAAGGAGAGTGTGCCAATACAGTTATTTGTTTATTGGCTAAAATCTCCCTCACAGACAACTATACAATTAAGTTCACAAAGTTGCCACCATACACAGTGGCCATTACAGAAAGAATTCCAAAACTGCTGTGAGAGGTGGACTAGGCACTGGTGTCAGTGCATAGCTTCCCAAGGGGATGTATGTCAGAGGTGACTATAGTGACATTAAGCAGTGAACTATGTAGCACTTGGAACAATGAAGTTCGTGGACTTAATTGTCAGACCTGGTGTGTGAAAGATACAACAAAGGGGCACAAGGTTAACATCTAATGAATCTGAATTAGCGACTTTAGGTCAGGGGTGGCTGTACCCCAGGGAAGTTTGGTGATGACTGCTGACATTTTTAGGTATCTCCTGGGTCAAGTACAAATCCACCACACACTCCGTGGAAACTCTGTAGAGCAGTTCTGCTTTGTCCTGTAACATAGCTATGAGTCAGAAGCAACTCAACAGCCCTGGGTTGGTTTGTCTGATTTCCTTGCTTGTTTGTCTGTTTTCAAGTGGGTGAAGGCCAGATATCCTGCTATGTATCTTACAATGAGGGTAACTCCCACAGTAAACAATTAATTATCCAGTAGAAATAAGTGCCAAGACTCAGGAACCTTGATCTAGACGTGGGTGTTGTTAAGTGTTCACAGTAACATTCTTTCAATATTTGTATAACTTAAATTTGTATAACTTAAATACAATGTTAGGAAAAAAAAGTAGACCTAAAATGATAAAAAGCTCCTATACAGACACACATTAATGTTCTCAGAAATTTTCTATGCCCTCTGCTGCAACATTAGAACAAGGAGGATTTGAGTATCTGCTCTATGTAAACAAACATGCAAATCTGTATGTCTTTTCATCAGTTACTTAACTCTAGTTAATGTCACAGATGTGGGTAAAAGGCACACAAAAGCAAGACAAGCACTATTTATTATTTTCTGCTTTTCCACATCGATAACCATGAAACTAAAGGTCAAAATATAATTGGACAGGTATGTATTTGCTCATTTGCATACACAAAGAATCTCTGAAAAGTATTTTTAATCACATTGACTACTTCTGAGAAGGAAAACTAGGTGACTCGAAGTCAGAGGTAGGAGGCAGGCTTTTCCACTTAGTACTCTTGTATTGAAAACCCTAGTGGCATAGTGATTAAGTGCTACATCTGCTATCTAAGATGCAGACAGCTCTGATGCACCAGATGTTCCTTGAAAACTTCATGGGGCAGTTCTACTCTATCTTATAGGGTTGCCACGAGTCAGGATCAATTCAATGGCAGTGGGTTTGGGTTTGTAACTTTTAAATTTGAATTACATGAAAGTGTAACTCATGTAAACAACACAACTTTTTTTGTTTTTGTTTTTTAATAACTCAATCAGGTCTGTGCACAGTTAGCTCTATTTATTTGGGGGGTAGTATGTCACTGATGCTGAAGGAATTCTGAGCAGTAGTTTTTGTCACCTTGTCACTATGACTGCTGATTAGGGACTTCAGCCTTCTTAACCAAGGAGGCCCGTGGGCCCAAACAGAAAGAGTGGTGTCAGCTGCAATAATTCTCAATGGTGACTGCACATTGGAATCATCTCTGGAACTTTAAAAATACTAATGTCAGGGCCACATCCTCAGACCACTTAATTAAGGCTCTCTGGGATCCAAATGTGTAGCCAGAGTTGAAAACTAGTGTTCCAGACAGCCTCCAGATACTTTTTTAATCAGGTCAGCCCTGAGTAAAGGTGGAAATCAAAGCTCAAAACGAGACAATTTCTCCACTGGGTCCAATTGAAAGACACAAAACACTGAAGACCACATTGATTTAGTTACAGTACTGTCATGGATTGAATTGTATTCCCCCCAAACGATGTGTGTAGAAATTTGGCTGGGCCGTAATCCCCAGTATTACACAGACTCTAAACGCTGTCATGTTACTGAGGGAGGACAGGCAGCCTTGTGGGCAGGACATAATATGTGGGATTATATTGAGGCTTGGGGCAGCCTCTTGGGATACAAAAGAAAGGAAGGCAACCTGAGATTTGGGGACCTTGTACTATCAAGAATCAGTGCTGGGAGCTGAGTATGTCCTTTGGAAAGGTCTTGGATTCCCTCTACCACAGAAGATCCTAGGCCAGGAGAAAACTGACCTTAAGGACCTTCCTCTAGAGGCAGCAGAGGAAGCCTCGTTCTGGAGCTGACACCCTGAATTTGGACTGTTAGCTCACTGGACTGTGGCAACACCAAAAACTCTCTTTGTAAAGCCATCTGCCTGTGGTATTTTTGTTAAAGCAGCACTAGGTGACTGAGACAAGTACCATTCTTCTCTATGCATCACACCTCCCACAGACCCACTGTCAAACACTGGCTTCCAAACAGTTTTGAAAGAGAGAGACAGAAAGATGACGACAGAGAAGATGAGCAGACAGAGAAAGACTGGATAGAGACAGAGATAAACAAGGGATACACCGAAGAGAACAGAGCCAAAAAGAAGGACAAACACCCAAACAAAGAGAGAAACATAGACTGATGTACAGAAAGAGACCAAACCTATTGTGGTAGAGTTGATTTCAAGTCATAGTGACACCACAGGATGGAGCAGAACACTGCCCACAACAGGTTTCCAAGGCTGTAAACCTTTACAGAAGCAAACTGCCACATCTTTCTCCAGTGGTGCAGCTGGCTGGTTCAAATCCCTGACCTTCTAGTTAGCCGCCAACTGCTTTAACCACTGTGACACGAGGCTCCTCTGACAGAGAGACAAAACTCAACCCAACCCATTGTCGTTGAGTCAATTCTGACTCACAGCAATCCTATAGGACAGAGTAGAACTGCCTCATACTTTTTCTAAGGACTGGCAGGTGGCTTCAAACTGATGACCTTTAGATTAATGACAAGCTCTTAATTGCTGTTATCTGCAGGGTGTGAAAGAGACATAGAGCTGTGAAAAGACACAGCTGACTGCAGAGACAAAGACAAAATTACAAAAGGAGAGTCAGAAAGAGAAACAAACAGACCTAGACGGACCGAGGGAGAGAGACCACAAAGTTGAGGAGAGGTGGATGAGGTATAAAATCACTAGACAATACAAGAGTATCATCTTATTAAGGGCTGGGATTCACAGGATAACACCACGTGTCCACTTACAAAGCCGCAGCCATCTTCGTCCAAGAAAGGGTGGGCCTGCAGCAGGGCGTTGACCACGTCGTTGTATTGCTGGGTGCTCGGATACCTGTTCACCGCAACAAGGAGGACATATTTGACTTCAAGGGGGACATTTCTTCCCTTTAGCTGAGTGTAAATCACACTTTTCTTCAAATCTTTTCATGTCATAAAAAAATAAACCTGTCTCAGAAACATTCAAGTATTGAGCAATGTTGAAATTATTACCAACACATCATAATCGATGAAAGAGATGATTTTCAATGATTTCTACTGTACTCTGCAAAAACACCCTCCGAAAACAGTAAGTCCACCTGATAGTACTCACAGTGAGCCTTCCAGATACTTAGTCATGTCTGCCTGGAGAAACTCAATCATCCTTATCCTCATGCTGTGGTCAGGACACTTCTGTTCTGCCAACATGCATTTGACATCATAGGGAAACTCTGGTAAAACATAGGACTTAGTCCGCTGCAATGCTTTATTCCTTGCTATTACATGTTTCACATTCCTTCTGTTGAAAAACAAATGCACACAATGAGTGAAATTCTATTTTCCAGTGTATACAAGCTATTAATTTTCTATACTCTAAGAATGCGTGATACAAACTACCTCTCTGATATCTAAAAATATGGAAGTCATCTATGATTCCTCCATGCACCTGTCCATCTATCCACAAATATTTGAGAGTCATTGTCCCTTTGCACACACATAAACACTTTTAGTTCTGAAAAAAACAGCTATGATAATACAGATATAGAACAAACCCTAAAATTGGGAAGGATCTTAATTCATGTAAAATGTATACCTCAAAACTGGACAAGTCAGGCTAATAAAAGGAAAATAATAAGTTGTGATTCCACAATGGAATGAGGCATATGATAAACACTTGGCACCTGATTTTTAAAATCCTCATTCAATTAATTTATTCTGCTGCTGTTCATCATGAAATATAAGATCCACCTGACATTGTTGGGCTTTGGCTGTTTTCATAAGGCAAATTTAGTTCTAAATTAAAAATATGTATCTAATATTTTATGATTCCACTCATAAAATTTCCAGAAAAGCTTATATGAAACTACAACTGCAGGAAATAAACCAGGAATTGCCTAGTATCAGAGGTGGGAATGGAGATTGACTGCAAGGGGACATAAGAGAACTGACTTTTGGAGGAGGATAAAAAAGTACTTCAAAATGGATTATGACAACGGTTGCTGTCTTCGTTATCTAGTATTGCTGTAATAAAAATGCCAGAAGTCCGTGGCTTCAACAAACAAGAAAACTATTCTCTGGCAGTTTAGGAGGCTAGAAGTCTGAATTCCGGGTGCCGGCTCCAAGCAAAGGCTTTCTCTATCAGCTCCGGTAAAGGGACTTTGTCATCAGTATTTCCCAGCTAAAGAGTTTCTCTCTGCAAGGACCCCGGGTCCAAAGGACGTGCTCTGCCCCAGGCACTACTTTCCTGGTATTATGTGGCCCTCGTGTCTCTCTGCTTGCTTTTCTCTTTTATATACCACAAAGGAGACTGATTTAAGATATCCCATAATCTTGTACATTTGAGCCCTGCCTCACTAACATAACTGACTCTAAGCCCATCTCATTAACATCATAGATGTAGGATTTACAACACATAGGACAATCACACAATACCGTAAATCATGGTCTAGCCAAGGTGACACACAAATTTGGGGAGGGGGACACAAGTCAGTCTGTTACATTTGTATAACCATGTAAATTTGCTAAAATTAACCATTCTACACACTAAATGGATGAATTTTATGTTACATAAATTGTAACTCAATAAGGCTGTTTACAAAATATCAGAATCATTTTAAAACCCTAAAGGTAATGGCTGATCATTAAGTATATAAAGATAAGATGTAATAAATTCTTCAACCAACACAAGGTAGAGTTCAAATCATTTCTCTGATAGGACTGACTGCAGTGGAAATGAAGGAATAGAGGCAAACTAGAGCAGACTGAAAGAACAGATGCCTTTCCTAAATTAGCCTAAGAAGTTTAGGTTCAACTATGGAGTCCTTAGCAGTTCTAACAAAATTCATTGGAGTTTTGAAAAGCCAGGCTGCCTTTAAAATTTTAAACTGTGCTTGCAGGAATGTATAAACTGTAATGGAATATGGGAATAGAAAAAGGAATTTTTTTGATAAGCATCCCCTCTTTTCCCTTCTTTACCTGCCACTTTATCAGCATGAAAATGTCCTGGCTGAAAAAAGCACACTATTAATTTAATAGATGATTTAATAGTGCAGTGAGCTATCTTCCCATAAATTTCTACTTCAGCCAAAATTCTATTCCAGTATGTTGCTCTTTCATTCCACCCTGGTGGCACAGTGGTAAGAGGTTGGCTGCTAACCCAAATGTCACCCTGGTGGTATACTGGTTAAGTGCTATGGCTGCTAAGCAAAAGGTCAGCAGTTCAAATCCACCAGCCACTCCTTGGAAACCCTACGGAGTCTGTCCTATAGGGTGAGTATGAGTCAGAATCAACTCAATGGCAATGGGTTTTTTTGTTATGTTTCTCTCTCATTTTGTTCATTCAACAAATACTTATTTGGGAACTACTCAGGTGACAACTGGAGTCACTGAGCAGGGCAAATGGCTAACACACTTGGCTGCTAAGGTCAGCTGGTTTGAGTTCACCTAGAAGTACCTCAGCAGAAAGGCCTGGTGATTGACATAAACTAATCCAAACCCACTGCTGCCAAGTCGATTGCAGCTGGTAGTGAACCTGAAGAACTGCCCCATAGAGCTTCCAAGGAGCAGCTGGTAGATTTGAACTGCTGACCTTTTGTTTAGCAGCCATAGCATTTAACCACTATGCCACCAGAGTGATCTAAATCCTCTTAAAAAATCAGCCATTGGAAAGTCTTTGGAGCAAAATATTGTTCTGATATCCATAGGGTAGCCCAGGGTTAGAGGTGATTCAAGGACAACTTTTTTTTTTTTTGTACTATATACACCAATTAAGAAACCCCGGCGGTGGAGTAGTTAAGTGTAATAGCTGCTAACCAAAAGGTTGGCAGTTCGATTTCACCAGGTGCTCCTTGGAAATTCTGTGGGAGAGTTCTAGTCTGTCCTATCACATCACTAAGAGTCAAAATCAACCTGATGGCAATGTTTGTTTTTACATATATACCAATTATTCTTCTACAAACCCCACCTCCTTCTACATTCTCTCGTTTTTTTTCTCCTGTAGTCAAATCTTCTCTCCCTTTGTTATCTAGTTAGACTACAATTTACAAAGTAGTTATTGGTTTTCCTTGGTTATATTTTGTGTTTTCCCAGAGGTTTTGAAGGTGTCGAGACAGGTTTCTTGATGAGAGCTTAGCATCCATCTCCTTTTCTCCAGTAAGTTTCAAGTAGTTCAAGTTAGCTGTATATGTCCTGCAGACTTTTGAAGTTGCCATTTCTTTCTTAAATAACCTTGTCTCTTTCTTATTTACCAGTAAATTATTCAGTATCTCAATACTATAAAATAGGCTTTTGCATAATTTTTATCTTATGTCTCTAGACTTTTTCTGTATTTCTCTCCTGTTATAATGTGCTTGCCAAAAAACCAAACCCACTGGTATCAAGTTAATTCTGACTCATGGAGACTATAAGACTCAGTAGAAGTGCTCCATGGGGTTTCCAAGGAGCTGGTGGATTTGAACTGTTGACACTTTCGTTAGCAACTGAGCTCTTAACCACTACACCACAGGGTTCCACTGTGCTAGGGTAGGGAGTATACAGCATGGTATTATTTCCACCAAACACCCAGAATGTAGCTGTTGCTTACAGGCTCCAGTGAAACCAGGTACTCTATTTTTCTCCTAGTAGAGTCATTTGGCAAGATCAGAGGAATCAAATTTTCCTTTTGATTGCCTTAAACAATTTAACAAGGTCTTCTAGAAGTGACAGAATCAAAGTTGTGCCAACCAATACAAATTAAAGCAAGTATTACACAAGAAAATGACTCATTGGAAGTACATAATCTGATTTGGAAGCAGATGACTGCAAGCATAACCATTTCCCACCCCCAAAATGATGACAAATAACAGCAAAAAATCTTTGCTGTGAGGTTAAGATTATTCATAATATCTTCATTAAGCTGTAGTTGAGCAAAAAACCAGTGGTGGTCCCCTCAAAGTAGGTACACCAGATAAAAAGTACTACCCAGCTGAAAAAGCATTAATATTTCTGTTTCCTTATCAGAGCCAGCATTCTCAAAGAAGCCCCCACCACCAAAACAACAGATGTCTAATCCAATGAGTCACAACTCAGTGTAATCAAACAGACTTTTTGTTAATTCCTATGATTGATCCCAGACTAAACGAATCAGTCTATTGCACTACGCACATAGCTGAAATGCAGTGTTTATATCCACAATAAAATAAAACTTAGAATAAAGTTAAGCTGAAAGATTTGATAATTGGCAGTAGTACTGCATTATACACTAATGCTTTTTAAATGATGAGCCAAGAGTTCTAAAAAAATGCATGTTGACCCAACAACTTTGTCTAACTTTAATAAAAGTAGAAAATTCTCTAGTTTCTCTCCTGCCCCTAAAGAGGCTGGGGTTCACCCCAAGTAAGAAAGAGGAGTCTGCTAAAAAGAGGCCCAATTGGAACTAAATCTTCTAGCAAAATTTGCAGTGCACAGAAGGACAGAAGTTGAGCCTTGATAGGGAATATAAGAGATCCAATTGCTGCATAAAGACAGGAACTGTAATCAGATCTGCTCACACCCAAAGATTCAAGTTAATCTAGTGTCTTGCTACTCAAAGTGAAGTCCTAAAACAACAATATCACTACTTGGGGAATTGCTAGAAGCACAGATTCTCAGGCATCACCTCTAACCCACTAAATCAAAGCCTGCACTGTAACAAGATTCTCAGAAAGTTGTTTTGTTTGTTTGTTTGTTTTTAATTTTGTGCTTTCAGTGAAAGTTTACACTTTAAGTCAGTTTCTCATACGGAAACTTACACAGCATCATGTGACCCTAGCTGGTCTCCCAACTATGTGACAGCACATTCCTTGTCTCTACCCTGTATTTACCATGTCCATTCAACCAGTTCCTGAGCCCCTCTGCCTTTAAATTTCACCTCCACAAAGAGGCTGCCCATTTAGTCTCATGTATTTACTTTAGCCAAAAAGCACACTCTTCACCAGTATCTTTTTACATCTTGTAGTCCGGTCTAACCTTCGTCTGAAGAACTGGCTTCCAGAATGGTTCTAGTTCTCCCAGGTAATCTTCAAATATATTAAAGTTTGGAAGCACTGGTCTAGGGCATTGGTAGTTTTTTGAGCTCTTCCATCCCTGGTGGTGTAGTGGGTAAAGTGCTACATCAGCTAACCAAAAGGTCGGCAGTTCAAATCTGCCAGGTGTGCCTTGAAAACTCTATGGGGCATTTCTACCCTGTCTATAGGGTCGCCATGAGTTGGACCCGACTGGATGGCAGTGAGCGAGTCAGTGTGGTCCAGCTGGATCCCAAGTATGGTCAAGGCTGAGAAGCACTGCCCTGCAGCACTCAGATTAAGCTCCTTCGGTTGGCCCAGAGGGCTCCTCTTCACATCTCTAACAGCATATCTCACCGTTTCCAGTAGGTCCATCTTTTCTGCCTCATTCACTGTAGCTGCTTGAATGTCCCAGGCTGCCTTGGGGCTTGCACACCTTGCACAGGCTGCTTTGTTTGGTTTGCTGTGAATGCCCTTTACTTTCTGCTCCACTTTCTTTCAGGTGAATTTCTGATCATCTTTCAAAATCCTCCCTCAAGATTTGGGAACTTTCCCCAGTGTCCATCTTCATATTCCTCCAAAATTCTTATTTCTCCCTCTTTCTGTTGTACTCTTGTACCCTGTACTACTTCTCTGTCTACATACACACCCCATACCCATTGCTGGTGTGCAGATTCTGACTTGTCGTAACCTTATACAACAGAGTAGAACTGCCCCATAGTGTTTCTAAGGAGCATCCAGTGGATTTAAACTGCCAGCCTTTTGGTTAGCAGTCACAGCTCTTAACCACTATGCCACCAAGGTCTCCTCTTTCTGCATATCTTTCTCAATTTTGCAACTGTTTGCTTACATAACTATCTGCTCTACTGGACTCTGCATTCCTGAAGTTGAAGACTACACTGTTTCTCCCACCTACCACCCCAGTGGCCAATATGATTTTTCGCTCATGGAGTATGTTCAGTAATTATTGGGCTGAACGGAAGAGAAAAAATAGATTGGAAATCAAGCTTACTTTGGATCTCTCTGAAGCCTCTGTAATAGTCAGATGTTAGAGTTAATGGGAATGACCAGCGGTCATAGTGTGGTTAGTCACAGCCATGTACGACCAGTTTACAAAGATTACGCAGTTCCTCTTGGGCTGGATCTGCAAACACGCTCCTCTCAGGGGTGGATTAACCAACAGACAAGCTATGCTCAGACTCCCCTAGGCTTGCTTACTAATCTGTAGTGCACAATTTCAAAACAGGAGATTAACAGGTAAGCAAAATAAACTTATGCATACCTTGTGTATCGGGTTATCTGTCCCTGCCTCTACTGAAGGCAGGGTTCACTCCTAGCTCAGTAAGGCAATATTCCTCACTCGGACTGGGTCTCTGCTCAAATGTCACCTAGCCGGAGTCAAAGGCTTTCATGGAAAACACCATCTGAAATACAGGCTTCCTGGTCACCACCACACATGGGCACGCACACACACTGCTCACTCTAACCCTGCCTCACCCTTTTGTTTGGGGCCATTGATATTCATAATAATACTTAAAATTCCATACTGTAATGCCATATTCATTTGTTATTTTTCTCTGCATCAGAAAGGTGGGAAACCCTGGTGGCGTAGTGGTTAAGTGCAATTTTGAATCTGCCAGGCACTCCTTGGAAGCTCTATGAGGCAGTTCTACTCTGTCTTACGGGGTTGCTATGTGTTTGAATGGACTCAACAGCAGTGGGTTGTGTTTGTTTTTTTATTTTAATTAGGAATGTGAGCCCCATGAGGCAGGCGTCTTCTCTACTTCCCTCACAGCTGTGTCTTCAGTGTCTACAGCTGTCCAGCACACAGGAAGCACTTGGTAAATATTTCTGCATTGAATGAATAAACAAGTCCCTCCTTAGGTAAGAAGGCTTTAAGTCAGTATTCCTAAGGTGTTTCCTATAATGTCAACATATGTCACACAATGAAAGAATTCTCAGTGAAGCAAAATTAAATGTGTTTCCTTTACTGTAAGACTTCTCATAGCCTTTCCTGTTAAGGTAAGCCACGATTCACTACTCAGGGTGTACAGCTAATGAGTAATCCTTCCAAAACATAGAACCTTTAGGCATGAGTGTTCTAAGCACTGATGTGTTAGGAGACGGTGGGATCCTGCATTTCACTGTGTGAAATCCCTGTGGCTCCAATGACATGATATTCAGTGTCCAGATGTGATCATTTGTTAGCATGTTGTCCCTTTCAGTAAATGAAAGAACAGATGTGTTAGGCAGAACATGAAGCGATTAACACATCTGTCCTTCCTCTAATGAATGTCTGTTGACCACCTTCTCTGTGAGGCATTATGAGGGTGAATATGACTGTACTCTGACTCCCCGAGAGCTCTTAGACTGCAAAGATATAGATTATAGAGAACAAGAAGAGTAATCATATATCAACTGGAACCTGCAGAAATGGACCCAGAACTAGACTGGCACACTTCCTTGACCTTTCCCTTTACTGATTACTGAAATAGGATGCATATACAATTGTGTCACCCTTACATCTGAGCGACAAGTGTTATTGTGCCTGCAAACGACCTGTTGCAAGTGTTCAAGATGGGTCTGCTGAACTTTTACCTATTTACTGAACATGAGACAGAAGGAAAACCTGTTCTACAAACTTTCATAGCAGCAGCTAGGCCAAGAAAAAAAATTCACCGTTGAAATAATTTTTAAATATGCACAAAACCATCACTATAATTAGTCATGGTGTAATTATGCCCAAAGGCACAAGAAGCAAAACATCTGTGTACATGTATTTAAAGCTCTAGTGGAGGTATTTTTAAAGCAACATTTAGGAAACCTCTACCTGTTTACCTGACTGCTTCCCTAATTAGGTGTTAAAATCGACAGTGCTTGTTTCAAGTGGTGTAGATGAAAAACAAAGGACAGTTTGCCAAGAAGAGCTTTCCCCAGCGGATCTCCAACACATGCTGAAGAGGAAACGCAATAATCCTTCTATCAAGGACTATTTTAAAGCAATTCAGTAAAAAAACACAGTATCACCTGTCACCAAAGAAAACTAACATGCCACAGGATACTAGTGTTTCCTTAGAATGCCACCTTCATCCACTGGGACACACACACACCTCCTTTTCACTGTTGCTAGAGAATTTTCAAGAGCCCAATCAGGAGAACTTCCTTGCTTAAAAACCTTTCTCTTTCTGTCTGCAAGTAATCTAGATGGAAGACATACATTCGCTTTAGGAGACAAGAGGTAAAACATTACAAAAATAATACTTGCCATTGTATATTATAATAATAGCTTCCAGGAACTTAATATGTTAACTCATCTGGTATAAACAAAAGATTTGAAAAACAAGAACTCAAACAGATACCTGCACACCAATGTTCACTGCAACAATATTCTCCATAGCCAAAAGGTAGAACAACTCAAGAGCCGATCAACAGATGAACGGGAAAACAAACCATGGTACACATGTATGACAAAATGTTATCCCACTGGGAAAACTAATGAAGTTCTAATACACGCAATGATGTGAACAAACTTTGAAAATATTACAGGGAGTGAAACAATCCAGAGACACATAAGGACAAATATTGTATGATCTTACTTAGATGAAATATCTAGAAAGTCGAATGTACGCAGACAGAAAGTAAAGTGATGGTTACAGTGGGCTACGGGCAGCGGAGAAGGAAGCCTTCTGCTCAATGGGCTTAGAGCTTCTGGCTGGGGTGATGAAGAAGTTTTAGAAATAAATAGTGTAGCAGTTGCAGAACATTGTGGATATGATAATACCACTGGATTGTATACTTAAAAGTAATAAATTTTATGTTTTTATACACATACACACACACACACATACATATTTTTACCACAGTAAAAGAAAAGCTGTCCAATTTGGCCCTACTGGACTACATACTAAGGTAGGTACTCCCACCCCCCATCACTGTACAGAAAACACATGGCTGGCAAGTGAAGGTGTCGGGATTCAAACCCAGGTATGTGAAATCCCAAAGGCTACACTCTGTTCCACTACCTCTCCCTTGTGTCTTGCAAGACGCTGGAGTCACGAAGAGACCTGTGGTCAAACCCCTTCAGTTTTCTAGCCTGTTATATGCAAGGGGCTTCTTCATTTAGAACATTAGCAAATTTCAGATTGATTGTATTAAAAATTCTAAAGAAGACTGATACTATTAAAATACTTATCCTGCTTTCTGAAAATATATCCAGCCTTCCATTGGCTCATATATCCTTCTTGTTGTAGGTCACTAAATCAGTTTGGACTCACAGCAACCTCATAGGGTTTCAAGACGCAATTGGTGGATTTGAAGTGCTGATTTTTTGGTCAGCAGTCTGGCTCTTAACCACTTCACCACAGGGACTTCTGTACATCAGTAGTTCAATTTAAAAAACAACTCATACCGAACCTCTACATGCCAGGGGCTATGCCAGCTGCTATGTTTACAACAACAACAACACATGGTTTTGTCCTTGAGTTACTTATAGGCTAGTGGAATAATGCAGTCTTCAACACGCTCAGTTTCAAAATACAGTTTTATGAGTAGAGCAAAAGATAATGTGCGTTGGCCAAAACTACCTATTGAGGAAACCAGTGAGAAGCCCTTTGACTTGAATGTCACTTTTCTTCATTTATAAGGGAAAAGAGAGAATAGAACCAGTCTCAAATGACCACAGTGTACAGTAAATAAGAACAGTTTAAAGAATTGGTGAAAACTGTGAGGACCAAACCTGAGCTTGAATATTGCCTGACTGCTCTCTCCCGTGGAAGCTGGCATTACTCCTTTAAATGTTCATACATTTATTAGCATAAGAATAGACACGTAGATCAATGCAACCAAAGAGAAAGTCCAAAAATAGATCTTCGCATTTACAGTCAATTGATTTTCAACAAGATTGCCAAGTCCATTAAGGAGGGTAAGAATAGCCTTTCAACATACGGTGTTAGAACAAGTGGATAACTACACTTAAAAGATGCAGTTGGATTCTTGCCCCTCATACCACATAGAAAAATTAGCTGAAAAATAGATCAGAGCTCCAATGTAAAAGGTAACACAGTAAAACTCTTAGGAGAAAGTAGGCATAAATCTTCATGACCTTGGTAGGCTTCCAGAGACATGACCCCCAAAGTAAAAGCAAAGAAATAAACTGGACTGCTTCATACTTGAAACTTTTGTGCTTAAAGGGCATCATCAGCAAATTAAAAAGGCAAGTCCAGAGATGCAAAGAATATTTGCAAATCCCCTATTAGATAAGAAATTTTTATCTAGAATATATAAAGAACTCCTACAACTCAACAACAAAAAAGTCAAAACAATTTAAAAAGTGGCAAAGAATCTGAATAGACATTTCTTCAAAGAAGATACACGAATAGCCATTAAGCACATAAAATGAGGCTTGACATCATTAGCCATCAGGAAAATGCAACTCAAAACCACAATGAAACACCACATCACAGCCCTTAGGATCACTTTAATAAAAAAGAAGAACAAGTGTTGCCAAGCACATGGATGAATCGAAACTCTCACACACTAGTGATGGGGATGTACAATGGTACGGCTACTTTGTAAAGCAGTCTGGCAGTTCCTCCAAATGTTAAACAGAGTTATCCTATGAACCAGCAATTCCACTTCTAGATGTATACCTCAAAGAAATTAAAACATACATCTACACAAAAACCTATATACGAATGTCCAAAGCAGCCATACTCATAATAACAACAACAAAAAGAAATAACCCAAAGTCCATCAGCTAATGAATGGCTAAACAAAATGTAGTTATATCTATACCATGAAATATTATTTGACAATAAAAAAAAAGCAATCAAGTATCAATACACTCTACAACATCAGTGAACTTTGAAAACATCGTATCATGAAAGATGTCTGTCACAAAAGACTGCATGTCTAATGATGGAATGTCTAGAGTAAGCAAGTCTGTAGAATCACAAAGTCAATAAGCAGCTGCCTATTGCTGAAGACAAGAACAGGGAATGACTGCTACTGGGTGCGGGGTTTCTTTACAGGGTGCTGAAAATGTCCTAACATTAATCACTGTGATAGCTGACAATTTTGAATATACTAAAAGCTACTGAGTCACACACTTTAAATTAATAAACTGCATGCTTTGTGATTGATATCTTAATAAAGTTAGTACTGAAAACAAAAGACTATGAAGTGAAAAATTGATAGAGTATTTAAGAAAGAGCATTTGCTTGCTAGTGACTGAGAACAATGTCTTCTAAGTGATGTTGTGAGTCACATGGGCTGGTGTCTGTGAAATGACCTAGAGGCCACCATGACTCCTGAGCCACGTGGTGTCTACAGTCATCTCTGGGACTTTGTCTGAGCTCCTCTGTCCTGGATCTGGTTCTCTAACTCTACAGTCATTACTCATGTCTATGTAACCCATACAGCGAAGTTCCACACCATACAAAATCCAGTGCAGGACCGACCGTAAAGGAAATGCTTACCTGACTGGTGCCCCTGTTAGGAACAGTCAAGTTAAAACAATAAAAACTACAAAATCACAAACATGAAGACTCCACCAAAGACAAATTGTATATGAAGAACATCATACGCTGAATAAAGTCTATCTTGTTGACTAATGTCAACCACCGTGGACAGTTTACAACATAGATAGCCTCTTCTTCTTTAAGAACACAGACTTGAAAGGTATGACATGTCTTTTTAGAATTTCTTTTCCAAATCAAAAATCAGAAAATTTAGCTTTTTTTTTTTTTTTAAGGCAAGCATCTTCATCACTTAAAAAGAAAAATGTTCTTCGAGGAATGCACATTTCAATTTAGAACTACTTTGAAACACAAGAAATCTAATACGTAAATAGACAAATAGGTAGATAAGAATATTATCATTTGGCTTGAAATGTTTTAAAGTTGACATCTCCACCTCTGTTTCAGCACTCTTTGGTCAATCAGTCCATTATCAAGATTTTCTGTTGGATAGAAAGATGGCGTCTGCTCCCCACAACCAGGTGGACTGGAGGACTGTTCATTCCTGTCACAAAGAAAGCAACACTGGGTATCAGTAGTGCACTGTCATGGTCCCAAGAGGTGAGTCAGTGTCTATTCAACAGGAGCCATAACCATTGCTCTTACTTCAACTCCGAGGGCAGCACCACCGTGTAGCAAACACCATGATCTATGTTCATTTCCAAAATCCACATTAGACTCACGACTTAGAGGTGCGAAAGAAGGACTTTCTGAGGTCACCTTCTCAATTGTTCCCATATGCCAGCTCACAATACTGTTTTCAGTAATCTAGCTGACACAACTTAGTGCTAAGGTTGTCCTTTTCTTTATGAAATGATGGTGACAATTGCATTTCTGGTTAACAGTTTTACTTGGAAAAAATAAAATGGTTAACTCTGTATAAGACCCAACTTACATGGTCTGCTATTGGGGAGGCATTTTACTATGTGTGAAATCTCGTGGTCTTAAGACCAACATTTTGCTAACTCCTTCATTTTCTGAGTGATGTGGCAGAGGCCCAGAGAAGAAAGCAGCTTGCTTAAGGCCACATGCTGCTCAATAGTAGTGCTAGGACTTGACCCAAATTCTCCCAATTTCCTGTCTGGTGATTTTTGTGTCAGCTTTAACAAGAGGAAAAAAAAATCTGCAAATACACCTGTTGCATATTGCTATCATTTACCTAAATCCGAATTTGTTGGGTGACAAATATCCTGGCCAGATCTGACCTATAAGTCTTTTTCAAAATAATGTACCAGATAACCATTAGCCGTTAAATGGATTTCTACTCAAGTTGAAACCCATCTGCCTGACTTGGGATGCCAGTATAGACTCTTGGAAGGCATCTTAAGCATTATTTATTCTACCCACCTCATTTTACAACTGAGGAAACTAAAACTATGAAAAGTCAGGCAAAATCTCCAAGCATTTTCTTACCTAGATTCAGAGTTCTTTCAGCTCAGCTCCTTTTGAAAGGGTTAATTAAGTAGCCTGTCTGCACACCCCCTTCCCTCACCATGAGTCTCACCTGACAACAGACTAACCAGCAAAATTCAAACCTGTTGCCATTGAGTCAACTCTGACTCATAACAGTCCTAGCAGACAGAGCAGAACTGCTCCTTTGAGTTTCCAAGGTGCAGCTGGAGTATTCAAACTGCTGACCTTTTGGTTAGTATCTGAGTTTGTAACCGCTGAGCCACCAGGGTTGGGAAATAGCCTACGAACTCCAGGTACAACAAATAACCATCCTCATCTCACAGGTCGTTGTAATTTTACATCATAGCACATCAAACCCAAAAATCTATTGCCATGGGGTCAATTTCAACTCATAGCGACCCTATAGAAGAGAGTAGTGCCCCAAAGAGTTCCCAGGCCTGTAATTTTTATGGAAACAGACTGCCACATCTTTCTCCTGCCCAGAAGCTTGTGGTTTTGAACAGTTAATCATTCAGTTAGCTACTGAGTGCTTAACCACTGCACTACCAGAGCTCCTTACACCATCATAATTTAATCTAAGTATAAGACGACATAATCTTTAATGTAAACCAGCAACTTTGTGAGTAGAGTTTAATAGATCCTCCTCATAATCCTTAGCCAGTGTTCCAAGTCTTGGTTAGCTTTGAAACTGGTTTTCTTAACCAGGTTAACAAAGCTTAGTATTTGACACAGGACTGTTTGGTCCAGGCTAAGGAGGAGAGATTTGCTCAATAATTATGAGACTCATGACCTCGGTATGAATTAACATGGAGTTAGGTACTGTATTACTTTTTATAACCTACTCAGGAAGAGACACTAATGTCAGCACTTAACATAATCAGTCCTATCAGAGGCAGAGCCAGGAATGAAGCCGAGATTTTTCAGCAGTCTGGCCAGTTCTCCTTTATTAGAGAGCACTATAAACTGATTTGCAGTGCAAACAAGATTGCCTGTTTTCTCCAAGCTGTCCCTAAGGCGGTATCAAGATTCCAGTAAACTGAAGGGAACTTTCAGCTGAAAAGCCCTTGCTCTTCCAAGAATGCAGCAAAGTTGCTTTGAGCTCTCTTGGAGGTTCCGCCATCCCTTTAAGGAAAAAGTGAAAGCATGGAAAGGGAACGTCATCAAAAGTCATGTGTGGAAGATTAAAATAAACCAAAGTCATTGCAGTGGAGTTGAATCTGACTGATAGTTATTTACAGAACAGGGTAGAGCTGCCCTATAGGATTTCCAGAGCTGTGACTCTTTAGGGAAGCGGCTGATGGGTTCGCACTACCAACTGTTCGGTTAGCAGCTGAACACTTTAACCACCATGATAGTGGGGCTTCTTGCACTTTTATATAATAAGTCAAAAGAATATTTAGAAGATCCACATCAAAATAAAGTGTAGGGAAAACTCCTCAGATAAATCAGATGCCACAATCTCTAGTACTTAAACTGGGTTTTCTTTTGTTTTATTGTTTATCAAAGAGAAAGAGGAGAAAACACATTATGAAAGCTATACTCTGAAAAAATAAAAGGCGTGCAGCCAAGCCGTGCCGTCGAGTTGGATCCGTCGAGTTGGGCATGCAACAGATTTTATTAAACCTCATGAAATTATTTGAAAATTAGTGAGTGATGGGGTATGCAGTCATTGCTTAGCCTTAGGAAGCTTGCAGCAAAGGAGTCTTAGTAGCTCAAGTTAAGCACTTGGCTGCTAACAGAAAGGCTGATGGTTGGAAGCCATTAGTTACTCGGACGGAGAAAGACCCGGCATCTGCTTCCGGGAAAATTACAGCCAAGAAAACCTTCTGAGGCCGTTCTACTCTGTCACTTGGGGTCGCTATGAGTTAGGACTGAATGTATAGCACGCAACAACAGAAACTTGCAGAAAGTCTCCAATAGGTAAAACTGAAATAGGAACACCTGAAACGTTCGTAGAGCAGAGATTTTTAAGACGAAGTGTTTTACAACTCCTGTCATCTTTCCTTTTCATTGCAGGATTCAGTGATAAAAACAAAAGTACCTCCAAACCTCAAAGCTTTTATCTGCCACCACAGATATGTCCACATAGCTTTTGTGTGATGCTGTTACTGTGTTCAGCATTCCACAGACACTGCTAACAAAATAAAAAATGGATTGTAGCAAGAGTGTTTAGCAAATTATATTGTGACTATCTTTAGAGCAAAAAATCAACTCCTTAGTGCAAGGAATCCATGGCAACCATAAAATAAATAGGTGGATGGACAGGTAGCTATCTAGACAGGTAGACAGACAGTTTTAGGAACACCCAAAGAATAGCCACAAATTCCTTTACCAAACTCCCCTTTTTAAAAACTAAACTACAGGACTCCATTTCAACTCCTGTTTTATGTATATTTCAGCTGCTTCCTCCAGAGCATTTTACATAGGAACTCCCAGCTTACAGAATTCTCCCTAACAATTGGAGTCTGTTTTCAAAAAGTTGCAAAAAAAAAAAAAAAAAAACAACAACTCCATCAATTAAAATACAAAATGTACCTTGACTCACAAAACTTGGCAAAAAGTGATCTTTATATAAATATCAGAGACGTCACACACAATCTAGTTAGAAATGGTCATAGTTCCCAAAGAGGTTTAAACCCAGTTTCCATTCATCCCTGAAGGACAGCCGGGATAGCACAAAATCCCAAATAAGACTATTTGCGAATATACTTACTGTCCAGCTGCTTCTGTTTGCCTTATGAGGGCTGTTCGTCTACAACTTCCAGGGGATCTCGGTCCTTGACTAGTCTGCTTATATTTTTTAATGAGATCCATCAGAAGAGCCTGGTGCCCAATTTTCTTTACCAATTGCTGAACCATCCGATCATTAAGAGCTAGGAGAGCAGCCCCACTTATTTCTTCCTCTGGGGGAAAAAAAAAATCCACACGGCTTCTCAGCAAAGCACTGTAACACACAGGCACTCTGAACAGGCAAAATCATTTCTGGTGTTAAAAGACTCATCTATACTTTACAGCTAAAAAAGTTTCTGCGTTTTATATAAAAATGAGACTGATATTGCGTAATTCTATCTCTGTTCTTAAGAAAGTGCCCGAACTACAATGAAATCTTTTCACTTCCACAGTTAACGTGCTCCACATTCTGATTCCTTCTAACAGGCATTGTTTTTCCATGGGGAGGAAAACAAACAGAAAAATCCTCAGAAATTAGTCTTTCTTAAACCTTCCAGCCAGCTTCAACAGTTGTAAACTTAACATTGAACAAAAGCCATGTTTCATTATTTAAGAACAAAAACAATACAAAATGCATCTATCAAATACACGTATTTTAGAAAGATCTCACAGCTTTGATTTATTGGAGTTCTTCTTGAAATATTGTATTCTCTGGTGTATGCTAGGTCAACTCAAGCTCTGCCACAGTCAATAAAAGAAAAAAAGTGTTTCCTACTGTAGCAATTTCTGACCTATATTCACATGCACGTAGACATGAGACAATGAAACAAGTTTCAATACAAAAAACACCCAGAATATCTAAGCTACTTAATTAACAATTTTTGAAAGCATAAACAACTCACCTTGAAACCTATGCACTAACTCTCCTAAATTTTTTTCCACCAACCAGCTGCAGACCTGATCGACCGACCAAGCTTCCATTGCTGTATCCTGTAGATACACCTGCAGAATAGGCCACAGTATTCTTCAGTTGCTTTCTTTTACTCTTTTATTTTTATTTCTCACAATCAGCTCTCTAAGGCAGTGTCTTTCTCCGCCAGACTCCTTCTGACTTTCAATATTGCACTTCTTTCAAATACTTGTTTTCAGAACACACATTTCAAAGTTGCTAATAAAACAAATATTCGTTTTTAAAGTAAAATCAATTTTAACCTGTCTGCTAGTCTCTCTTCTCGAATTTCTTCACCTTCTCTTACTTTTTCCACAGGCATCCCCAGCTTTACTAACAGAGAGCTACAGACATACAATGGTACCCAATCCTATACCATTAACACCCAGTTTTCTTCACAAAGAAAAGAAAGGTGTGAAATTCACCGCTACCAGCCTCATCAGGAAGTGGTTGACATTTACAAAAGGGGTGGGCAGAGGAGGAAGAGTGGAAGGATCAGATAAAAGCCTGACTGAGACACTTCGTGAACCAAGGCTGTTAACCCCTTGCTGCTCCCCAGCTAGAGGAAAGCTTAAAACTTCTGAATGCCTTGGTTTTGCATGAGAAGTCAAATTTCCCAGGAGAATCTGTGTGTGTGTTTCTTTCTGTCCTTCCAATAATACTGTTATATATTCCATTCTGTTCTAGATCTTTCTTGAATCCTACCTGCTATGACTGGTAAGATAATTAAGAGAGGCTAGCATGATGATTGAAAGCTTTTATTTCCAAATCATTTGGGGAGATTTAAAATGGGACAAAATCAAAATACTTTTATGACTAAGTATAACATGTGTATACAACATTTGCAAACTATGTTCTTTAATTATTCAGTTATTTTTTGCATGTCAGTATTTTTCTGCACTCAGAAAACTCAAATGAGTATATCAGTTTCAATAACTTTTCTTCTTTCCCTTAGGTGCGTACCCCCTCTTTCCTAAAAATAAGAAAACAATAATATTCATTCAAAAAGAGTTTGATGCACTAGAGGAAAACAGAAAATTTTTAATCTTTTCTCATTATTTTTCAATTTCATTTTGCAACATAAAATGATGTAGATTTACTTGTGCATAAGATGCTGACTCTTCTATAAAGACAGGAACAGGTACTTTTGGAGAAATGGACTCAAAAGAAGAGGGAAAAACAACTATTAGATCATGTATTTAAATTTTACCACTAGAAACTCTAAAAATAAATATTACTATAATTTTCATCTGTGTGTATTTAAGTAAATTGCAATTTTCAAGGTCATGATCAGAAAGATGGAAAGCAAAAACATGTTTACCATTTTGTACTTGGCAAGTTGAAAAGATAACAACCTTCAAAAATCATTTCCTAGAAAACAAGTACACTTCAAAGCGATAAAGCCACATTCTCATAAGTATTCACCAGCACCTGCGTAGAAAAATTGAAAACAAGGGTTAAACATTGAAGAAAGACGACTTCTGAATTACAGCAGCGGATTTAATTTTCTCCTATAACAGTAGCCACAGAACCCCTCCCCTTGGCTAAGCAGCAATGGCAATAGGTGTGAAAAGTCATTATTTGCGAGACTCTGGTGTAAATTAAAAATCACACCTTCCTGTCACACTTCTGGCTTCCTTGTGAAGAGTAGGAATTAGGGGGGAAAAACAGAGAAAGGGGGAAAAAAAAACAATTCTGTAGACTTCAAGATTAAAAGGTATGCAAAGCAGAAGAGAAGTCTTCGCTGGACAAAGGGAAGTCAGTCCTGGACAAAGGGAAATTTGAAAATAAAATGAACATTTGGGAATTCTCACATGTTCTTAATCCTCTGAGTTACTCCAGTTGTACTTCTAGCCAAAATAAAATAGTTATGAAATTATGACCTCTTAAGATAAAGGTTTTGCTCATTTGTTTTTCTGAATATTTAATAAAATCATAGCAGTCTCTAGACAATGCAACGTCTTTTAATCTAGTGGCAGCTTTATAACTTCCTGTTAGGTGAATGATGAATATATTACTCATAGTCATCTATCCCATTGGAAAAGAAAAAAAAAAGATACATCAAGTGAGCAAAAATGTGTTCAGAAGCTTTGCTCTGAGTCTCAGAAACATCTGGAATGATTTGAGAGTGGAAAGGCTCGCATTGTATCTAAATATTTTAAGACAAAATGATAAAAGAGAACACTAAGTGTCTTAGTTATCTAGTGCTGCTGTAACAAAAATACTGTAAGTAGGTGGCTTTGACAAACAAATTTATTTTATCACAGTTTAGAATGTAGAGGTTCAAATTCAGAGTGCCAGTTCTAAGGGAAGCTGTCTATCGTGGCTTTGGAGAAAGGTCCTTGTTTCTCAGACTTCTGCTTCCTGGTTCCCTGGAAATCTTTGTGTGTCTTGGCGTCTACCTCTCCCACCTCTACTTGGTTCCTTCTCTTTTATCTGTTAAGATGAAAAATGTGACTCAAGCAGCAGTGTGACTGTAACAAGAGTATAACTTGAATCATGCCCTCTAGTAAGGTTGTGGATCAAAATGCACCCCACGTGGTTCCTGCCTCATTAACGTATAGAGGTTTGGACTTGCAACACATCACAAATGGAGAACACCAAAAAACAAAACAAACCCACTGCCATCAAGTCAGTTCCAACTCGTAGTGACCCTATGGGTCAGAGTAGAACTGCCTCATAGAGTCTCCAAGGAGCACCTGGCAGATTTGAACTGCTGACCTTTTGGTTAGCAGATGTAGCACCTAACCACTACATCACCAGAATTTCCAAAATGGAGAATAGTTCCATCAAATCACAAAAAAGTAGGATAGCTATACAGTACTGGGAATTGTGGTCTAGGCAAGTTGACACATGTTTTGAGAGGACACAATTCAATCCATGACAATAATGTTATGTGAAAATATCCCAGCCAAAGCAGCCTACAGTGAACAAGATACATTTAATAAATTTGTTTAAACTCCAAAAAGAAAATGCCCTGCCTCTGAGAACACGCCGACTCATAGTGAACCTTACAGGACAGAGTGAAACACTGCCTGTTGTGTGCCATCCTTACAACCATGGCCCATTGTCTGAGCCCACTGTCCCCATCACTGCGTCAATCTATTTCACTGAGGTTTCTCTTCTTGACTGCTGACTTTATTTTACCACACATGATGTCCTTCTTTGGGGACTGATCCCTCCTGACAAAAGTATGTGAGACATAATTTTGCCATTCTTGCTTCTAAAGAGCATTCTGGTTATATTTCTGCCCAAACAGATTTGTTTGTTCTTCTGGACGTTCATGGTACATTCAGTGATCTTCGCCAACATCACAACTCAAAGGCCTCAGTTCTTCTTTGGTCTTCCTTATTCATTGTTCAGCTTTCACATGCATGTAAGGAGACTCTGAAAACTTCCTTCTTGACTCAGGTGCCCATTGGTCCTCAAGGTGACATTTGTTTTTAAACACTTTATAGAGATCTTTTGCAGAACATTTTCCCACTGCAATACCTCCTTCGATTTCTTGACTATTGCTTCCGTGGGTGTTGATTGTGGTACCTAGTAAAGTGAAACCCTTGACAATGTCAATCTTTGTTTATCATGATATTGCTTATTGGTCCAGTTGTGAGGAGTTTTGTTTTATGTTGAGCTGTAATGCATACGGAAGGTTGTGGTCTTTGATCACCATCAGCAGGTGCTTCAAATCCTTTTCACTTTCAGCAAGCAAGATTGTATCATCTGTTACTAAGTCTTTCTCCAAACCTGACACTGCATTCTTTTTTACACAGTCCAGTTATCTGATTATCTGCTCACCATACAGACTGAATAAGTATGGTGAAAGATGTAACTCTGACACAACTTTAAACCACGCAGTATCCCTCTGTTCTGTTCAAATAACCGCCTCCTCTTGGTCTAAGTACATGTTTCTCATAAGCACAGTTAAGTACTCTGGAATTCCTGTTCTTTGCAATACTCTCCATGATTGTTAGGTTCTACATTGTTAAACGACTTTGCACAGAAAATAAAACACAGGAAAACAGCTTTCTGGTATTCTCTGCTTTCAGCAGGATCCATCTGATGTCAGCAAGGAAATCCTCTGTTGCACGTCGTTTTTGAATCTGGCTTGAATTTCTAATAGTTGTCTGTTAAGCACTGCTGTCACAGCTTTCCAATCATCTTTAGCAAAATTTTACCTGCTATTTAATATAGTTCAAGTATTTTCACGTTCTGTTGGATCTCCTTTCTTTGGAACAGGTACAAACATAGATCTTTTCCAGGCGATTGGCTGTGTAAGTAGGTGTTATCCAAATTTCTTGGCGTAGACAAGTGAGCAGTTCCAGCACTGCATCTGTTTGTTGAAACATCTCAGTTGCTATTTAGTCAGTTTCTGGAGCCTTGTTTTTGTTCACTGCAAAGATATTAGTAGGTTTATGATGAAAACAAGGCACATATTTAAGCAGAAGAGCTGTAGATGACAGAGTGTTTTAGGAAACACAGTGGGGCTTGATTTTCTTACAGTCTTCTGGAAACAAATGAATCTGAGTGATACGTAGAGTTTAAACAATAAAGGAGATGGAAGAAATGAGAGCTGTATGAGTGGGCACTAAGTCCAAAATAAATGTCATGTTTTAGAAACTGAAAGTGGGCCACACCAGCTGGAATAGTGTGTTAACAGAGAGCAGGAGACAAAGTTAGAAAGATTATTGGAGAGCTTAGGCACTTGGCTTGGCTGGGCTGACAGTTTATAGACATACTTAAAGAGACAACACTGAAATTCTGGACATGGCAGAACTTATAGTATGTTCTACTTTTTCAAAAGATTATTTATTTAGACAGATAAGTCAGATAAATTACAGGAAGGGGTCTTGAAGTAAACTGTGTATGAGAAAGAAGAATCTAATTTTATAAATATATGCACATTTACTAAAAATATGTGCATTATTTTTCATTCATTTTAGGAAACAAATGTGTATATGTATCTTTCAAATATCTGTTTATTTTTTACCATTACTTGTACATACACATACAGTGAAATACACATTCACAATTCACTTCACTTATTCATGTCTTACGAAGAGCCCTCGTGGCCAAACGGTTAAATGCTTGGCTGCTAACTAGAAGGTTGGCAGTTCAAAGCCACCCAGCAGTCTGTGGGATAATGACTTGGCAATCTGCCATCATAAAGATCACAGCCTAGAAAACACTATGGGCAGTGCTATTCTGTCACGTGGGGGTGACAGTTAGTTGAAATGAATTTGACAGAATCCAATAACATCAACATTTGTGTCTTAGTTTCCTGATCTATAAAATAAGAAATAAATATAAATGATCTCTCCAAATCTCTTCAGCTATTAAATGCCAAACTCTTTTTCCCACCTATTCCTTATAAATACTGTTGTCTCTAGATGCCTTAGTGCTCCAAAAAGCACTTATTATTAAATATCTAGTGGAAAAATAAGGCTTTTGATTTGTAAAAAAACATATTATCATAAGCTGCCATAAATCATTGCTGTTGAGTCAATTCTGACTCATAGTGACCTCATAGGCCAGAGGAGAACCACCCCTCGAGATTCCAAGGAGTGCCTGGTAGATTTTAATTGCTGATTTTCTGGTTGGCAGCCCTAGTACTTAACCACTACATCACCAGGGTTTAGCCAAGTGTGGATTTGAAGCAGGCTGCATCTTAGATGGCTAGCTGTAGTCAATTCTAGAATGAAGCAAGTTTTGAAAGTGTGATGTGTACCTATGTATGTGGAATTCCTTGTTAAGGCAAACAGTTAACAAACTCAGCTGCTTACTAAGAGGTTAGAGGTTTGAGTCCACCCAGAGGTACCTTGGAAGAAAGGTCCGGTAAATCTGCTTATGAAAATCAGCACTGGAAGCTTTATGGAGCACTGTTCTGATTCCACATGTGTGGGGTTGCCACAAGTTAGAATCAACCCCACAGCCACTGGTTTACATGTATATGTGCACAATATGTGGCACTTGGCTTTTGGCACAATGTGTTTTTGAATACACTTAATTCTTTATCAACTGACTCTTCTTACACTCGTAGAGAAAGTGATACCAATTGGAAAAAAAATTTGCCATAGCAACATCAAGGCAGAGCTAAAAATTTATAGTTTAATATTTAGTTGTCTATTGCAAAACGATGACTCAAAGCTTTGTGTTACAGAAGCCATGTGCTGGGGCTTTGGTTTACCTGCCAACCACATCCTTTAACTAAAATGCAGAAACACTTATGGTAATTTATTTAGCACAAACTAACTTTGTGTAATTCCTGTTACATAGTTCATAAGCACATGGCAGTTCAAGTGAGAATCACTTATTTGGTAACTCTGAATGGTGGCAAAAAGCTAGGTTATTAAGTTCTTACCATTATTACTGTTTCTTTGGAGCTACTCATTTGTTAGGACACTGGGACAGCTGGTGTCTGCATAGGTAAAGTCAAACCAGGCTGTCTTCATTTCTGACAGCAAGGATTGGTCTGAATTTGTAGACTGCTCCAGGAAGAAAAGGACGTAATATAGTGGCCCTTCTTCAGGTAATGTCATTCAAGCCAAAGATGGAAGGTGGAAGACCAAAAGGTACGGAACCCTGTAGTTCTCCTGCAGAATTGGCACAGGATGAGTGACAAGTGCTTGTGATTGCTTCAGTCAGCCCTGATAGAGCCTTGATTTGTTTGATGACAGGCCATGATCTTTAAACTTTTTGTTGATACAAAGCATCTTAGCTAGATTCCTTACAGAAACAGAACCAGTAAGATGGTAGACAGGGAGAGAGAGAGAGATTGTTTTGAAGAAATAGCTCACTTGATTGTGGTAGACAGCAAATCTAAAATCTGCAGATGAGGTGACAGGCTGGAAATTTCAGCAATCTTATGTCCAGAGGGTAGGTCAGGCATTGAAGGAGGAAGAGAAGAATTCTATCTGGCAGAATATCTATGTATTGTCTACAGGCAGAATCTTCCCTTGGGAAAAATCTCTGAACGAAGCTCACCTACATAATGAGCGTAATCTGCTTCACTTAGAACCAACCTATTTAAATGCTGATCACATATGAATACTTCATAGCAATGTCTAAAGCAGTGTCTGACCAAACAGCTGGGCACCATAGCCTAGTCACCTTGACTGATGAAGTTAACCACCCCACAAAGCTACTTTTAAAAACACTGAACAAAACAAGTACAAATGATACCAGTTAGACTATAGCCTACTGCTATCTCTCTCTCTCTCTCTCTCTCTCTCTCTCTGTCTCTGTCTCTGTCTCTGTCTCTGTGTCTTTGAATGAGAGAGTGGAGGGAGAGAGAAAATGAGTGAGTGTGTGGGGAAGAGTAAGAAGAGAAAAAATCAGCATGAAGGTAACAAATAAATATTAAAACAATCATGTAGGAAATAAAGACTAAGGATGTTAATGAAAATTTTTACCTTTTTGATGCTGTTTCATAGTAAATAAATTCTATAAAGTTGCTACATATCAGCCTTTTTTTCCACGAGCTTTTACCATCCTTTGACTACATTTTGTGACAAATACAACATACTGTAGGTCAAAGAGCTTCGCCTTTTGACTCTGGTTTCTGAAATTAACTTGAGCAGTTAAGATGCCTCTGTTTTCCACAATAGCCAGGTAAGTAGAGACTATCTGGCCACTAACTTCACATCTGGCCAAGTAACTTCAGGAAGACAGGGGAGCCTGATGTAATCGTGCGTATTCATCCACTGGATAATTGTAAGTATGCATTAAGTCTGAAGTCATCCATATTCACTGAGGTCCAGCGATTAGGGATGAGACCTCGTAGTGCTCTCTTTGAGGCCACCTGGACGGATGAGAACACTTGTGCACGACCCTGGAGACAGTGGAGGCCTGATGCTGGGAACTCTTGCAGACCCTGCTTGACGTGTCTCTTTGCTTCTATTTTTTCTGGTAATACTAAATGATTAACTGGTAGCTGTAAGTGTAAATAACAATCTCTGTGGATTTTGCAAGTTGTTACAGAGAATTAAAAAACCCATAGGGAGAGTGAGCCAGCAGAGGCTGACTACAGAATTGATTCACATAGATCCAGCTCTGGGTAGCAGCAGAAGAGAGGAAGATTACAAGGGAACTAGACAAAGAAGAACAGAGTCTTACTAGCTTGTGACCTAGTCCCAGGGGATGACAGAGAGAGAGAGACACAGAGGCCAGGTGATCTAAAGTTCAGCGAGTTGTGTAAAGTCCTGAGTCTACGACTGGTACCCAATGACCTGGCCTCAGGAGGCCAGGTAGGTTTGACTTGCCCCATAGCCAGGGGTGAGGTCTGATCTCATTCTGGGTGATTAGCTTCAGAGACAGGAATTGCCATAGAAATCGAAATGCAGGAAAGTGAAGCCTAGATGGCTTTCAGCTGGAAATCGGATTCCCGCTGATCCTTGCTATGCAGGTGGTGATAAAGGTGAGGTTTTCCCACCCGGCCCCTCCTATGGGAGCAACAGCATCGTCCCCATCTGACAAACCAAGGTAAAGACAGAGTAGTTTGGAGGAAGGAGGAGAAAAAGAAATTTCATTCAGAACTTGGATTACAAAGAAGCTTCAAGTATGAAAAGAAAAATCGGTATTTCACAACCAAGCCTAAAACTTGTCATTTCAAGTGCTCAGCACTTAAAACAGCTTAAAAGATGTTTTTCTGGGCACGTGTTCCTGATATAATGCAAAAAGGAGACACTCTTAAGTACATTAAGTGGTCACTCTGCTGTTCATCCAATCCCAGCTGCTTTGTCTGCTGACCACTTTATCCCTTTAATTAAACTGTCCTAATCACAGTTGGGTTGTCCACATCGAGTATTTGTGTCCTCAGTACACTTTTCTACCCACAAGAAATATCTGCAGTTTATGGCTGTAACACAACTTCTCCTCACTTACCGATTATCTCATTATCTGACACTTCACATTTACAACCACAGTAAAAACTCTACTGCCTGAGTATTTTGTGTGCTAATAAAGTATCTCTGGCAGTAATGAATGTGAACGTGTGTGGTGAGAATAACTGGCCGTGATGGTTAAGGTGCTGTGTCAGCTTGCTTAGGTTGCTATCTTAGGTGGTACCTCGGTTTCAGTGGTGTGTCTTTACAGTCACCCTTCACTTGGTGATCAGGTGCCATCGTCCTTTGTTTTCATGTAATGCCAGTTTTGCATCAAAAACTTGTCTTTGGAAACTAGTCAGATCAATAAAGGAGGAGAGAGTGTAATAATACTATCACTATAGAAGATTTGGAAAATATGTAAGACATAAAGAAAGATGTTTAAATGTTTTAATGTACTCCAGACTATGATACATAGTTAGGTTTATTTTACTCTGGTCATTTCGTGTGATATCAAAATAATTTTCTCATGTCATTTTTTAAAATATAATTGTTAATATTTAACAGTATAACTGTGGAGGTATAATTTAATTTGCATTCAACCCTGGTGTTGGATGTTTATTTTATTTCTATTTGTGTGTGTGTGTTTGTGTTGTTCCTAACGATTATCCTATGACGACCACCATTTTTCTTCAAAGAGGTTCCATAGATGGTTCACAGATTATTTCCTTGAGCAACTAGAATCCATTTGTTCGAGATGAATAAACAGTTACAAGGGTTCTGGTATTTTGTGCCAAATTGTTTTCTAGAAGGGATGTTCCCCAAACCCTCCTACATAAAAGTATAACCTAGCCTGAATAATAAATCTCCCTGTGTTGGAGGGAATGTCCATTGTCAGGATTTTCCAATTCAGCGGGGTCCTTGGATCAGGCAAATAGTTAACATGTTTGGCTGCTAAGTGAAAGGTTGACAGTTCAAGTTCAGCCAGAGACATCTTAAAATAAAGGTCTGGTCTACTTCTGAAAAATTAACCACTGAAAGATCTATGAAGCACAGTTCATCTCCGACCCACATAGGGATCAATCAACTGGAGGTCAACTTTTAAAATGAGCGTTATTATTATTTTATTTAGGGTGTTAAGTAAAATGGATAATTATTTGCTAAGCGAGCCATCTTTGTTTCTGTAAGACTAGATTATCACCCAAGATGCCTATAGGACATATTGGCTAAGGGAAAGATAAAGAGAATATTTCGCAGATGTGGCACAAGGCTTGGGTCATTTGCTGTGTAACACAAGCTGAGTTTGCTGTGTCTAGTCTCTGCCCGGCAAAGGCAATGTGACAGAAACTTTAGAAAGGATGGCAACAGGACAGAAGTGCTGTGAGTGTAAGAAATCTTTAACTGCTAGCAGGAGGGATGAGCAAAGAAGAAGGCAGGAGAGACCCAGAGCTCTCATCCTCCCTGGCCACTCTGAAAGATTTTGGTTTCAAAGCTAAAATAAGAAATAGATATGAGGAGAACTCTATCACAGTCCATGACAGGGCACAGCCATGCAACGCTTCATAAATTTCCAAAAGTCGTATAAGTTTGCCACATTCTTTACGGCTGAACTGACCCAGAACAGAGCAGGGCAGACTGGAGAATCTTTTTCTTATTCCACAATCCAATTTTCATTTGACTTTCTCTACACACAGGGAAAGAAACAAACAGTGAGGAAAAGAAAAAACAAGGATCAAAATAGAAGTCTTCCAAAGAACTTGTTTTCTCTCAAGAATGAAAACTGATTTCTTTCCAAGAAATAAATACTTATGACCAAAATCAATCTATTTGTTTTTAAAAGCTAACTAAACTATAAGCTGAGGCATGGGGCTATTTGTCTTCATGTATTACCTCTGGCTCCCCTTTCCCTTTTGAGCCTAGAAGCTGTGTCAGCAGGTCAAATGTTCTTATAAATTTCTTGCTTCCCATATAGACCAGGTTTGATTCCTGGTCTTGCAGTCCTGTGCTGCCACCATCCTTCTCTCAGTGAGGACTTTGGGACTGCTGTGATGGTGAGCAAGATCTAGCACTATTTCAGACTAAGAGGGACTAAGAAAGGCCTGGATATCTACATCCCAAAACCAGACAATGAAAATCCTGTGTTCCCACAGTGAATGTTTAGTTTGGTAACACATACGATGGCCATAAGTTGGGTCAACTCCACGACAACTAACAAAAGAAACATGGAGGTGATGGAAGCCAATTGTGAGTTTGGATGTGCTCTGTGGAAGTCACTAGGAAAGAGAAATTCCCCAAATGGATTTGTTGCTTTTGTACAAAACTGCTGATTATTAGATATCCTTGACTTTCTGCCTCGATGGCTAATGATCTCTGATGCTTTAACTTTCAAACTAAAGATGAAAAGCCTTCAATTTAAATTTCAGATGAAGGGAAGTTTCACCCTGTCCTTGTAGCAAAGCTGAGTGCAAAGTAAATGAGGTCATCAAGGAATCCCGAGTCGAATGGAAGAATAAATGTCAAGTATCTGGTTGAGCTTTTATCCAGCAGGGACTTGTTAGGGAAGAGGAATCTGGGAATGGCTGAAGAGTAACATTAGGCCTTTGAGCAACACAGCTTTTTCTTTTCTAACAGAAACCCTTTAGTAGAATCATTTGATTTCTGTCACCATGGAAGCAGGCTTGCTGCATATGAGATTAATCTAGCGCTTAAGATGTAAAAATGAACTTTATTTTAAAAATTAACTTTATGGAACATTACTCTCTAATAGAAACTAATTGCTTTTGCAGTTAAGATCAAATCTCATCCCTTTAAAAAATGGAGTTTGTGGATAGTCTTTTCATCTGCATGAATAAAAAAATACAAACAAAACCACACAAATTTAACCATATACATTTTATAAGGTCATTCTAGAACTGTTCTGTAGCATCTGTGTTGTTGTTTTTCTTTAAAAAAAAAAAAAAAAAAACTATGAAGTTTTGTTGTTTAATTACATGTAGATGTAAATACCAGGAAACCCAGGTGGTGCAGTGGGTTAAGTGTTATGACTACTAACCAAAAGTTGGCAGTACAAATCTACCAGGTGCCCCTTGGATATTCCGTGGGGCGATCCTACTCTGGCCTCTAGGGTCCCCATAAGTGGGACCCAACTCAATGGCATTGGACTTTTTTGTTTTTTAGATGTAAACACAGATCAGTTGCTATCTAGTCCATTCTAATTCATAGCGACTCCATGTGTGCAGATTAAAATGCTCTATGGTGTTTTCAAGGATATTATTTTTTGAAGAACTGTCTTCCAAAGTACCTCTGGATGGGTTCAAACTGCCAACCTGCCTTTGCGCTACCCAGGGACAAATGTAGGTAATGTCTTTCAGAATAACTAAATTCTTAGGGTATCTTTGGCAAAGGGGACAAATCCTTCCAGCAGTCAGTGATGGCAATTACATGAATTTTTAATCTGTACTGATAAAATTATGTTTCTGGTTACTAAGAAACCCATGCAACAAACACTTGACATGAAAAAAAATCAAAACAATTTAAGGAAATATAAAAACAGTTCTTGTTCCTGTTTCTATGCCTCTATCCACCAAATTTTCTCTTATTTTAAGCAATTCTGTTTATTTTTCATTATTTTGATATGCAAATATGCATCCTGTTTACTTTCATTATTTTGATATGCAAATTTAATACAATTCAAAGGTCTATTCTTGTTTTCTCTGATTCCAGCAATATTAGCACACCAAATGCACTGCTTTTCTTACTTAAAAATATCTTGTGGAACTATTTCCCTGTCAGAGCAGACAGCGTCTTTATTGTTCCCCTAGCCACGAAGCAGGTTGTGTGCGTGCACCTTTGCTTCTTAACCAACCTCCTAGTGATTGACATGCGTTACTTCCAGTCTTTCACTAATAGAAACAACGCTGCACGTTGGTGTGCGTCCTTTACTGTGAGAACAGGAATCTGTAGAACATAACCCCCAAAGAACAATTGCTAGATCAAAGGTTACATGCATTTGTCTGCTTGTAGAACGTTTAGTAGAAACTGACTTGTTGCTCTCCATAGTGTTTTATATTAAAGAAAAAAAAAATTCTTGCTAGTAAAGTATTTTAAAAACAAAGAATCACTGCCATCAAGTCGATTCGGACTCCTGATGATCCTGTAGGTCAGAGTAGCACTGCCCCATAGAGTCTCCAAGGAGCACCTGGTGGATTCTAATTGCTGACCTTTTTGTCAGCAGCTGCGGCCCTTGGCCACCACGCCGAGGAAACTGAACTTCCGAGGTGGAGTCAAGTGGGTGGACTCAGCACACGTCTCCTCAGTTCCCTCTGGAAACCCAGGCTTGAGCTGATGAGTAAATAGAGCCTTCTGGACACCAAGTGAGCCCCGGGACACGGCATACGCCTGTCCGTTTGGACTGCGTACCACTGAATGGGAACCTTCTTCTCCTTCGTGGACCCCTGGCTTGCTGGCTCTTGTCTGCAGGTAACTCGCTATTGTGAATCGCCCCCCCCCCGCCCCTTCTTAGCTAGTGGGCGGGGCTGGGCCTTAACTGGCCACAGAGCTCAGAGGCACTGCCCCCAGGACCCGCAGGCAGAAGAGCCACCTTTTGAGTTGGCACTAACTCCATGGCCCCTAACAATGACCTAATAGGTGATTACGATAGATAGTAGAGTAGGGTGGGTTCTAAATCTCATCACTTTCCACATAGTGACACAAGCATAGGTTGAAGAGGAAGTCAGAAGACAGAAATAGATACATCTACAAGAATTGCTGGAAGCTACTAAAAACTGAAATACACAAAGAAAAATGTTCTTCTAATGGCACACCTTGGATTTGAACATTTGGCCTCCAAACTGTAAGAAAATAAATTTCTGCTCCATAAAGACACCCACTTTTGGATATTTGTGTTATGACGATAACAGATAACAGACAATTTCTTTTAAGCAGAAGGCACTTCTCAGTTTTGACTTTCCATCAGGATACAGGGCTGGGCACCATTTTGTTCTGTCACACACAGGATCCTTGTGAGTAAGAGATGACTCCATGGCATCTAACAACAACAACAACACGCCTTACCACTCCTTTTCTGACAGAAGACCAAGTAAAAAAGAAGGGGAGAGAGAGAATCGAGCTTATACTGTAGTGCAAGTTGTGTGTCTCACGTACATTGTTTTGTTCAGTCTTAATAACTTCCACGTAACACAAGTAATACTCCAATTTTTTTCAGGTTAAAAAACTTAGACTCAGCAAGATTTAATAACTCGTAGAACAAAGATTTGAACTGAGTTCTTAGCAAAATCTAGGCTCTTTCAACAATGGAAAATACTGTGTGTTAGATACTATTTGTCCATAATCTGATTCAATCCTTTTTAAAAAACTGAAGAGTCGATTAAGTTTAATAATTTCTTCCAAAGCCCAATAGTTGTGAAGAGAGAAGTGTCTTCTGTGCATGTTTCTTTCTTGTATGCATACCCCACAAAACACACCATCCACTGTACAAAAAAATTTTTAAAATATGTCTGCTGCCACTTATGTGTTGTTTTGTTCTCTAATAAATTCACGACTATAGATTGTCTGCAACTTGATTTTGAATTTCTTGTTTATGACATAAAGAAAGAGAGTGTAGGTAACCGTTAAGTTCTCATTAGGTAAATGACTAACACACTTTTAATCAGTTTGCAAATGCGAAATAGAAGATAGATTTCAAATAACGTTTTTTTTTCCTATGTAAATAAAACTCAAATTTGTCCCTTCTAAGTCGGGGATATATTTTAATTGGGCTGCATAATTTCATTTTGTTAGATGGTTTGATTCAGAGGAAAATATTTCCTCTCTTTGACAACTTTTATACAATAAACAATTTATAGCCTCACTAACCTTGTACGATGTGTCAAGAAAACCCATATAAATGATTGAGCACTTCACTGGTAATATTTCCCATTAGGAAGACAGCAAGTGTAGTAATTAAGAGTGGGCTCCAACGTCTGAATGCTAGGGATGCATTCCCGCCGCCTTCGTTATTAGATATATAATGACAGGCAAATTACATAATGTCATTGTGCCTGTCTTTTTTCACCTGCAAAATAACAAAATGGTGGTACAGTTTTATAGGCTTATTATAAGCTTTGATAATGTTTACAAGACTCTAGAACTGTACCTGATACCTAGTACTAAAACAAACTCGCTGCCATTGGGTCAATTCTATAGCACAGAGTAGACCTGCCCCTTAGAGTTTCAAAGGAGCACCTGGAGAATTTCAACTACTGACCTTTTGATTAGCAGCCATAGCACTTAGCTGCTATAACACCAGGGTTTCTCGTACCTAGTAGGCTCTCAGTGATGTTCCAAACCCAAACCCATGGCCACCAGTCAACTGTGACTTAACAGCAGTCCTACAGGACAGAAGACAACAGTCTCATAGGTGTTTCCACGGGAAAGCTGGAGGATTCAAACTGCCAGCCTTTTGATTAGCAGCTGATTTGAATACTTAATCATTGCAGCTAGTTTTAATTCCAAGCAATGTTCTTGGGGAACACTAATAAATAAAAAATAAGAGGCTTACTTGAAGTCTTAGTTATCCAGTACTGTTATAAGACAAATGCCGCAAGTGAGTGTCTTTAATAAACAGAAATTTATTTTCTTGCAGTTTAGAGACTGGAAGTCTGAATTCAGGGCACTGACTTTATGGAAAGGCTCTCTCTCCATCCATAACAGGGAGAGTCCTTGTCTCTTTTCAGCTTCTTTGATGATCATGTTGCCTCTGTCTTGCCCTCGATTTGTACTTGTTTCTTCATGCCTAATCCTCTCAGTTTATATTATGATATCCTACTCGACGGTACTTGGCTTGGCATTATGATATGACTTCATTCACATAACAAAGAAATCCTTACTCCCAAGTGGGATTATGTCCACAAGACTAAAAAACAAAAACAAAAACACCCCAAATCTATTGTTGTCGAGTAGATTCCGACTCGTAGTGACCTTGTAGACACCAGAAGATTTCCAAGCAGTGGCTGGTGGATTTGAACTGCTGATCTTTCATTTAGCATTTTTGGCCAAAATGCCCTGATATGCTTACAGGTTGTATGAATTCCCACATAGGGTGAACTCTCCCTGGAGGTTTACAAATTTATTTGAATTTGGAGTACTTTGGGTGCATACCGATTAACAAGCCAGTAAAACATTGACATCAGGTCAACTCCAACTCATGGCAATCCTGTATGTATAGGAGTAGAGCTGTGTCCTGTAGGATATTTGGTGGCTGATTTTTCCAGACCCTTTTTCCAAGGTGACTCTGAGTGGGCTTGAACCTCTACTCATTTGGTTAGCAGACAACTGTATTAACTGTGTGCCCCACTCAGGGATTCCTACCTACTAATAGGCCTAGGAAGATATTCCACAGAACATTTAGAACTGCAGCCTAAGGCATAACCATTCTCTGTAAAAACTAAGGTTGTGTGTAAGATGCTAGACTGATGCAAATGGTACTTACAAGTATTTCTGCTGCCAAAGAACTAGTAGAAAATGCACCGTGGTCAGAAGATGAGAAGTCTGCAGAAGAACTCATAGCATGGAAAAAGAGTACGTAATACTATTTTAGATGACACTTGCATATTTCGTCAATGGATCCAATTCATAGCCTTCCAACTTCCCACTTTTTCAAGGAAACACGTGTTACTTACTATGGAGACAGAAAAGTTTACCGTTTCACAACTTCTCTGCCAATTCAGACTTGTACTGGATGTAAAAAAAGAAAACAGAGATTCTGCTTAGATCAGAGGTTGCTGGCTCCTGCCAAGAAAAAGGGCACCACAGCACTGTGTGTTTTATAATCTAATAAAGGAAACCGTCCTCTGAGAACGCGTTGGTGGCCACAGCATGATAAGGGGAGGCTTTTGATGAATATTAAGCTTCTTTGGAGCAGAACCATGAATAGGCCTCAAGAAATTTATGCACGTCTTGAAGTGTATATAAAATTGCACGTAACAGAATAAGGCAGAAATTATATGAAGTGCAGACTCAGGTGGAAACATGAAACTTCTGCAGGCTTCTCTCTTTTAGGGGTGAGAATCATTGTCCCGAAATACTTTTCTTCTCTTTTATAGCTAGTTGTTTGTAGGAGCTCCCTGATTTACAAGGTAGAAGGGTAGAAAAGTATAACAGAAAATTTGAAGATACTCAAACCTGACACACACTGAAATTTCATTCATGTGACCCTAGTTATTGGGGAAATATAGATCTAACAGGAAATGGGGTTAATTGCCCACCCAAGTAGCCCTACCTCCAGTACCAGTCAAAGAGAACTCATTTCTAACAAAAAGTTGTTGTTGTTGTTAGGTGCCAAAGAGTCAGCTCCAGCATATGGTGGTCCTGTGTACAACAGAATGAAACAGAGTCCGGTCCTTTGCCAACCTTACAATCTTTGTTATGTTTGAGTTTGTCACTGTTATTAACAGCATCTTGTTGAGATTCTTCCTCTTTTTTTTTTTTTTTTTTTGCTGATCCTATGCCTTACTGGGTGTCATGGATTGAATTGTGTCCCCCTAAAAATATGTGTAGTAATTTGGCTGAGTTAGGATTCCCTGTACTCTATGACTTCCCTCCATTTGGTGATTTTCTGATGCTGTAAATCCTAATCTCTGCCTTTGACTAATAGATGAGATGATTATGCTAAAAGAGGGTTAGGATGGGACTGCAACACCTTTGCTAAGAGAGTTTCCCTGGAGGGCACCTGGCATCACCCTTTATCCTTTCATCCTACTGGAGATAAGGAGATAAAAAAAGAGAGAAGCCAGCAGAGAATGGAGAACCTAACACCACCAAGAAAGCATCACCAGGAGAAGAGTTTATCCCTCAGACCTGAGGTTCCTGTGCCAAGATGCTCCCGGAAGAAAGACTGATGCTTCGCAAGGACTTTCCTCCAGAGCCAACAGTGGGGAAAGCCTTCACATGGAGCAGACGTCCCGATTTTATACTTGTAGCCTACTGGACTCTGTAAGAATAAACTTGACATTGTTAAAGCCATTCACTTTGTGGTATTTCCGTTAGGTCTGTGCTAGCTGACTAAAACACCAGAAATGATGTCCTTATCCAGTGTGAGAAATAAATTTCAAAATGACCCATCTTCAGAACAATATAAATGATATTTGACAATTTGTACATTCTGTCAGATCACCTTTGTTTAGAAGAAGCATAAATATGGACCTTCTGCACTTGGTTGGCCCGACAGCTGTCTTCCAATTTCTTGGCAAGTGAACACCTCCAGGGGTACACGCATTTACTGAAACATCTGTTTGTATTCTGTCAATTCTTGGGGCTTTGTTCTACACCAGTGACTTCAGTACAGCTGGGCTTCTTCCCTCCACACCATAAGTTTTTGATCATAGGCTACCTCCTGAAATGGTTAAATGTCAACTGATTTTTTTTTTTGGTTGTCACAGTGACTGTGTATTCCTTTGATCTTCTTTTGATGTTTACTGCATTGTTTAATATTCTTCCCATAGAATCCTTCAACAATGCAACTCAAGGCTTATTTTTTTTTTCCTTCAGTTAATTCAGTGTGAGAAATGCTAAGCATGTTCTTCCTTTTTGCTTGTCCAGCTCCGGGTGTTTTCATATTTCATTACAGTACTTCCCTTTGTGTTTTTGAGGTACCCTTTGAAAATTCTGTTCAGCTGCTTTGCTTCATCATTGCTTCCTTTCTCATTAGCTGCTATACAGCAGAAAAACAGTTATTAAAACGATATTCCAAAGCTCATGGGAATACTGGGAAATCAGAGATCCAAGATTCTGAAGAAAAAAAAAAAAACAAACAGTAAAATTCATACCACACAAATATTCAAAATAATATGCATATATGTATACAAATAAGTGATAATATATAACTACATATGTTATATCTCTGTCTGTCTCTGTCTATATATCTACCTATCTATGACTGGAATCAATTCAAATGTCCATTCCAAGGGGGTAGTTAAATAAACCACAGAAAATAAATAGAATTCTATTCAGCTGTGAAGAGCCCTGGTGGTACAGAGGATAAGTGTTAGACTGCTAACCGAAATGTTGGTGGTTCAAACCCACTAGCTGTTCCTAGGACAAAGATGTGACAGTCTGCTTCCATAAAAATCACAACTTTGCAAACTGTGTGGAGCAGGTTTACTCTACCCTACAGGGTCTTTCTGAAGTACCATAATATATTGTTAAGTGAAAAAAGTGAAGGGTAAAATGGCTTATATTTATGCTATCCTTATTTGAGAATGGTGTGTGTGACTATATACATTCATTACATACATATTTGTATACATATGTATTATAGAAGAATTTAAAAAGCACATTTAAAAAAATGATTATTGAGAAAAAAGATGGTAGGCATAGGAATAGAAACTATACCTGTTTGAAGATAACCTTGTTTTATAGATATGACTTCAGAGCCGTGTAAATAGGTTACAAAGTTATAAAACAAGTTAAAATATTTTAAGCAGGTTCCTAAAACCTGAAAGCAAAATTAAACAGTGTATTAGGCTGCTGGCAGAAGTGGAATTATTTCAAGTGAATTTTAACACATCACTTTAGCTGTAAAGGACCCCTGGGTGGCACGGTTTAGAGCTTTTGCTAACCATAAGATTGGAATTTTGAATCCACCTAGAGGCATCTTGGAAGAAAGACTTGGTGATATACTTCTAGAAAATAAGCCACTGAAAATCTTATGAAGCACAGGCCTACTCTAACATATGCAGGGTTACCGTGAATCAGAATTGACTCAAGAGTACCTGCAGAGCCATACGTGGAAGGGGACACTTGCCACCAGTCCCAGGTACAAAAGGGTGACCCAGTAGTGTGTAGCATGACTTTCTGAGGTGCTACAAATATGTAAGTTGCCTGACAGGGGCAGCCAGAAAAGAGTGGGGATGCTATTTCTGCACACCAAAAGGCTGCTATCAAAGTCTATTAATCTTGAAATTGGTGGTGATGGAGGCGTAGAGGTAGAGTGCAAATCAGAGATTGTCCCTGGTGTCATGGATTGAATTGTGTTCCCCCCAAAACAGGCATAGCCATGTGACCAGGCCATGATTCCCTGTATTCTATGATTGTCCTCCATTTTGTGATTTTCCTGTGCTGTATGTTAAAGGATTAGGGTAGGACTGTAAATCCTTTTGTAAGATCACCTCCCTGGTCCACTGTAAAAGGAGTTTCCCTGGAGTATGGCTTGTCCTGCCCCTAATCCTTTCATCCTAAAAGAAATACAAGGAAAGAGAAGCAAGCAGAGAACTGGGAACCTTATACCGTCAAGAAAGCAGCACCAGGGGAAGAGCGCATCCTTCAGACCTTAGGTTCCTGCGCCAAGATGCTCCTGGGACAAAGACTGGTGCAATAGCGGACTTCCCTCCAGAGCTCACTAAGGGGAAAGATTTCACCAGAAGTAGACATTCTGAATTTGGACTTGCAGCCTACTGGACTGTGTAAGAATAAACCTTACTTTGTTAAAGCCATCCACTCTGTGGTATTTCTGTTAGAGCCGCCCTAACTGACCAAAACACCTCAGTACTGGAATTTAGGGGAGGTACCATTTAGAGATTGCCCCTGGGCATTGCTTACCCTTGTAAGATTCAAATACCAAAACCCTACAGGACAGACTATAACTGCCTCATAGGATTTCTAAGGAGTGGCTGGTAGATTCAAACTGCCCAACTTTGGGGGTAGCGGCAGTAGTTCTTAACCACTGTGCCACCAGTTCTCCTACCCTCCATAAGCCTACCTTCACTAAAAATGTACATTCTGCTATTTTAGGGTGGAATGGTCTATAGACATCTTTTAAGTCTAGGTGGTTTATAGTGTTGTTGAAGTCTTCTGTTTCCTTATTTATCATTTGTCTAGTTTTTCTATCTGTTACTGGAAGTACCTGTCATGTGTCTGCCATTTTGTGGAATTATAGAGGCTTCTGTCTGTGGCTGTGATGCTGGTCACTATGAGTCACAATCAACTCAGTGGCAGTGGATTTGGTTTGGGTTTATTCAAGCATGCTGAGCAAATAATTCTAGAAACTGGACTATAATAAGAAGAACGCAGCATCAGGATTGCAGGAAGACTCATTAGCAACCTGCTTTATGTAGATAATCCAACCATGCCGGCTGAAAGTGAGAACTTGGAGCTCTTACTGATAAACCAAAGACCACAGCCTTCAGTATGGAGTGCATGTCAACATACAGAAAACAAAAATCCTCATTACTGGACAAATAAACAACATCTGACAAAGATTGAAGCTCTCAAGGATTTCATTTTACTTAGATCCATAACCAACACCCATGAAAGCAATGGTCAAGAAAGCAAAAGACACATTGCACTGGGCAAATAGGCTACTACAGATCTCTTCAAAGGGTTAAAAAGGAAAGATGTCATCTTGAGGACAATCACCTCATATGTGCACAAAAGCTGGATAATGAATAAGGAAGACGGAAGTAGATTTGAAACCTTTGAATTGTGGTGTTGGGGAAGAACACTGAATATACCATGGCCTGCCAAAACATTGAACAAATCTGTTTTGGACTAAGTACAACCAGAATGCTCCTTAGAAGCAGTGATAATGAAACTGTTTCTCACACACTTTGGGAGTGTTACCAGGAGATCTCTGGAGAAGGATATCATTCTTGGTAAAGTGGAAGATCAAGGCAAAAGAGGAAGATCCTCAATGAGATAGATTGACACAGTGGCTCCATGAGGGGCTCAAGCAGAGCAGTAACTGTGAGTATGGTGCAGGACGGGGCACTGTTTCATCCTGTTGTGCACAGCGTGTCTAAGAATTAGAATTGGCTTAACCTAAAAACAGTAACATTGGAAGTACTGTATTGAAGTCCCCAAGTATTACTCTTGATTGTCTGTTTTTTCCATTAATTTTTGCTTAAAGTATTTAAGTATTTACATGCCTACATGTTTGTAACTTGGAAACCCTGGTGGTGTGGTAGTTAAGAGCTACGTCTGCTAACCAAAAGGTCAGCAGTTCAAATCTGCCAGGTGCCCCTTGGAAACTCTACCAGGCAGTTTTACTCAGACCTCTAGGGTCGCTACAAGTCAGACTCTACTTGACAGCAGTGGGCTTTATGTTTACAACTGATACATCTGAATGAAGTGACACTTTTATCATGACAAAAAAAAAATTTCTATTTTTTATTATGATTAAGTGAAGTATACAATCCAAGTCAATTTTGCACATCTGCCTCTCTTCAGCTGTCTCTGCTCTCCTCACCCTCCGACAGTACACTCTTTTTCACTCTATACTTTCACACTGTCCTCTTAATGAACACCTGTTCGTCCTCTCCTCTCCACCATTTCCTCCCCTCCCTAGAAAGAAACCAGTTGGACAGCCTCCTATCAATGCATAAAGCCGTAAAGAATACACACCACACTGTCACTCTGTGTTCCTGAGTCCAGTGTATTCTTTGTCTGAAGTGTTGATCCCAGTACTGGTTTCAGGTCTGGGCCAGCAGCAAGTCTAGGGGCTGTGTTCCTGAGGCACCCTCCAGTTGTCAGACCATCACTTCTGGCCTTTTAGTAGGTTTCTTGCATTGCACACCTCTTTTTCTCATGCCACATCAGGGACTCTACAGTGTATCCCCTATCAAGGCTGTCTTTGGTGGTGGCTGGTCACCATCTGGTTCTTCTGGTCTCATGCTGATATAGTCTCCCAATCACATGGGCCCTTCTCTCTCCAGGGCTTATTTTTTCTCATGTCTTGGATGTTCCCAGTCATCATCTGTTCCATGTGGATTGGGATCAATTGATGTTCCTCAGATGGTAGCTTACTGGCTTTTAAGACCCCAGATCCACTCACCAGTATGGGTGCAGAAGACTCTTAGAAGACCAGTTATGCCAACTGACCTCCATGTCCACTGAAAACATGGTCCTGAGACCTCTGTCCCTGCTCCTCTATCCTTTGAGATGTTGGGTTGAATTTAGAAAACTTTTTAGTTTATCATGTAGTCCAGTTCTGCTGACCTGCCTTCTGTTGAGTGCTGTCTCACCCTTCACCTAATCTAATTCCTGTTGATGATCTAATCTATGAACAACGCTCTCCCCACCCTTGCAGCCATCAAAGAGTCTTCTCTGAATAAGTCTTTTTAAGTCTTTATACTAGTGGTCTCACACCATGTTTGTCCTTTTGCAGCTGACTGGTTTCACTCAACATAATGTCTTCTAATTGATGCCAGGTTATGAGATGTTTCCTAAAACCATCGTTGTTCTTTGTCATTGCAATTTGTTCCATTGTGTATCTATACCATAATACGTTTAGCCAGTCATCTGTTGATGGTCACCTAGGTTGATTCTATCTTTTTGATATTTTGGACTGTGCTGTAATAAACATTTGGTCACATGTATTTGTTAGTGTGACAGCCCTTGTTTCTGTAGGATATATTCGAAGCAGTAGGAGTGCTAGATCATGTGGTATTTCTATTTCTGGCTTTTTAAGAAAGTTCAAAATTGCTTTCCAAAGAGGTTGCACCATTTGGCATTTCCACCAGTAGTGTAGGAGAGTTCTAATCTCTCCACAGCCTCTCCAGCATTTGTTATTTTGTGTTTTTCAGATTACAACCAGCCTTATGGGGGTGAAATAGTACCTCATCACAGTTTTGATTGGGATTTCTCTAATGGCTAATGATAGTGAACATTTGTCTTTCGGCTGCCTGGATGTCTTTTTTGGTGAAGTGTCTGTCCATCTCCTTTGCCCACTGTTTAACTGGGTTATTTATCTTCTTCTTGTTGATACTTTGCAGTACCTTGTAGGTTATGGAAAATAAATGTCAATCTGATACACAGTTGCTGGATATTTTTTCCTTTTTTGTAGGCGGCCCTCTAAGTCTCTTGATAAAGTCTTTGGATGAGCATAAATGTTTGATTTTTAGCAGTTCCCATTTATCTATTTCCTCCTCTGTTGTTTGTGCATTGTTGGTAAGATTTTGTAGTCTGTTTAAGCTGTGTATTAGAGCTTCCGTTGGTGTCCCTCTGTTTTCTTCCGTAATCTTTATTGTTTCATGTTTGACATTAGGTCTTTGATCCATTTTTACCTAGTTTTTGTGCAAGGCATGAGATATGGTCTTGTTTCAGTTTTTTGCAGACGGATATACAACTTTGCCAACACCATTTGTTAAAGAGATTATTTTTACCCCAGCTTAAAACCATTGGGCCTTTGCTGAATAGCAACTGTCCCTAAGAGAATGGTGGTATTTCTGAATTCTCTATTCCATTCTTTGGGTCTATATATCTGTTTTTGTACCTGTTCCAGGACGTTTTGACTACTGTGGCAGTATAATAATTTCTAAGATTGGGTAGTGCGAGGCCTCCTACTGTGTTCCTGTTGTTCAGTAGTGTTTTTCTTATCTGGATTTCTTCCCTTTCCAAAGTTGGTATTTGTTTCCCCATCTAATTAAAAAATGACACTGGAATTTGTATTGAGATTGCACTGTGTATGTAGATTGCTTTGGTTAGAATAGATATTTTCACAACATTAGGTCTTCCTATCCATGAGCAGGATTGATTTCCCCACTTATGTCTCTTGTTTTTTTTGCAGTAGGGTCTTGTAATTTTTTCTTTAAAGGTCTCTCACACCTCTGGTTAGATTTATTCCTAGGTATTTTATCTTCTTGGAGACTATCGTAAGTGGTATCGATTTTATGATTTCCTCTTTGATGATCTCTTTGTTGGTATAAAGGAATCCTACTGATTTATTTATTGTTATCTTACATCCTGTTACTTTGCTGAACACGTCTATTGGTTCCAGTAGTTTATTTATGGATTCTTTAGCATTTTTTGTGTATACAATCAAATCATCTGCAAATACAGGTGCTTTTACTTCTTCACAAATGCAGATGACCTTTATTTCTTTGTCTTGTCTGATTGCTCTGTCTGTAATCTCTAGCACAGTGTTGAATAGAAGTGGTGACAATGGGCATCTTTGTCTGGTTCCCATTCTCAGGGGGGAATTTCTACTTGGCTGGCCATTTAGGATGATGTTAGTGGTTGGCTTTGCATAAATGCCTCTTATTGTGTTGTACAACTTCCCTTCTATTCATATTTTTCTGAGATTTTTTTTAACATGAGTGAGTGTTGGACTTTGTCAAATGCCTTTTCTGCATCAATTGATAAAATCAAGTGATTCTTATCCCTGTGTTATTTTTGTGGTTGATCACATTAATTGTTTCTCAGATGTTGAACAAACCCCACATCCCTGGTGTGAATCCTACTTGGGCAGGATTAATAGTTTTTTTTTTTTTTTTTTTGGTATGTTGTTGAATTTTATTGGCTGAGATTCTGTTGAAGATTTTTGCATCTAGGTTCATGAGTGATATTGGTCTGAAATTCTCTTTCTTTGCCGTATCTTTACCTGACTTTTGTATTAGGGTTATGCTGGCTTCATAGAATGAATCTGGAAATGTTCCATCCTTTTCTGTGTTGTGAAGTATCTTCAGTAGTATTGAGATTAACTCTTCTCTAAAAGTTTGGTAGAGTTCTCCAGTGAAGACTCCTGGGCCAGGACTATTTTTGGTTGATATTTTTTTTTATTACTTTTTCAGTCTCTTCTTTTGTGATGGATTTATTAAGTTGTTTTACTTCTGTTTGTGATAATGTTGGTAGGTGATGTGAATCTAGAAATTTGTCCATTTCCTCTAGGTTTTCAAATCTGTTAGAGTACAATTTTGTATAATATCCTGTTATGCTACTTTTAATTTTGGTTAGGTCTGTTGTGACATCTCCCATCTCATTTCTTATTTGAGTTATTTCTTCTTCTGCTTTTCTTTTGTGAGCTGAGCCAATGGTTTTTCCATTTTGATCTTAAAAAAAAAACCAGCTTTTGGTTTTGTTAATTATTTTAGTTGTTTTTGTCTTCTTGTGTTCATTTAATTCTGCTCTAATGTTTACTATCTTTTTGCTTCTGGTTCTCGAGAGGTTCTTTTGTTATTCTCTTTCTACTTGTTCAAATTGTAGGGTTAATTCTTTGGTTTGGGCCCTTTCTTCATTCTAGATGTGTGCTTTTATAGAGATAAATTGACTCCAAGCACTACTTTTACTCTATCCCCTGTTTCTGGTAGGATGTGTTTTCACTCACATTTGATTCCATGAGTTTCTTTATTGCATCCTTGATTTCTTCTATAAGCCATGAATTTTTGAGCAAGGTGTTCAGTTTCTGTAAGTTAGAATTTCTGCCTGTGGTTTTTTTTTTTTTTTTTGCTGTTGATTTCAACTTTTATGGGTTTATGGTCTGAGAAGATGCTTTGTAATAACTCAGTGCTTTGTATTTTGTTGAGGCTTGCTTTATATCCTAATACACAGCCTACTCTAGAGAATGTTCCATGTGCACTGGAAGAGAAAGTGTTCTCTGTTTTGGGATAAGAAGTTTTGTAAATGTCAGTGAGGTCTAGTTGGGTGATTGTTGCAATCAGATCTTCTGTATCTTTATTGAGTTTTTTCTGGGTGATCTGTCCACTACTGAAAGTGGGGTTTTAATGTCTCCTACTATTATTGTGGAGTGATCTGTCTAATTTTTAAATTTGTCAGTGTTTGTTCAATATATGTAGATGGTTTCATATTGGGTGCATAAATACTTAATGTTATTATATCCTCCTTATTTTTTGAATCTTTAAGCAATAGGTAGTGACAAGCCTTGTCCACAATGGTGGATTTTACTTTAAAATCTATTTTATCTCAGATTAATATTGTCACCCCTGCTCTTCTTTGCAAGCTGTTGGCTTGGTATATACTTTCCCATCCTTTGATCTCCAGTTTGTTCATATCTTTGAGTCTAAGGTATGTTTCTTGTAAGCAGTAGATAGACAGATTGTGTTTTTTGATCCAACCTGTCATTCTCTGTCTCTTTATTGAAGGATTCAGTCCATTTACATTTGGTATAATTACTGGTAGATATATATGTTTAGTGGTGCCTTTATTTTTGTGCTGTTGACATTTTCTCTGTTCCATTGAATATTCTGTTGTGGGTTGGTTTTCTTTAAGTGTTTTATTTTCTTCTTTATGTGTCTGTTGAGACTTCTGTATTGTGTTTCTTGTTCTGATATATAGTATTGTTAGTTGCTTTGTGGCTACTCCATTTTCCCCACTAACTCTCTAAGTTTAAGCCAGTCTTTAAATTTGTAATATCTCCTTAACTTCCTCTTTATCTGAAACTCTATGAATATTGTAATGTATCCCTCTTTATAGTGTAATGTTGTCATAGTTTACATGTTGAGCTGTTTGCCTAATTTTAATATTTTAGCTTTGGTTGAGCTCTGTGACTTCCCTAACTAGGCAGGACTCTGGATGCTGTGCCCTGCATTATATCTTTGAATATACAACTGGTGCTATTGGATTTCTAATTGAAGAATTTCCTTCACTATTTCTTGTAATTTTGGTTTGGTGCTTGCAAAATCTCTAAGCTTCTGTTTATCGAAGAATGTACTAATTTCACCATCATATTTGAGAGAGTATTTTGCAGGACATGTAATCTTGGTTGGAAGTTTATTTCCTGCTTTTTATGTGTCATCCCATTGCCTTCTTGACAACATGGTTTTGGCTGACAAGACAGAGTTCAGTCTAAAAGACTTCCCTTTATGCATTAGTTTTGGTTTAAGCTTAGCTGCTTTTAAGAGCCTTTCTTTATGTTTAATTTTATTAAGCTTGATTATAATATGTCTGGATGTCTTTCTTTTGAGGTCTGCATTTTATGGAATTTGATGAGTGTCTTAAATGACTATCTTTTTTCATGATGTGAGGAAAATTTTGTCAGCAACTCTTCAACAATTCTCTCTGTATTTTCTGCTATAGCTCCCTGTTCTGGACCAACAAGTACTCATAAATTGTTCCTTTTGATAATGCTTCTTCATTTTTCTTGATTATTTTATCTGATTTCTCTTCATAAATGCTAATGTCATTGGCTTTATCTTCAGTCTCACTAATTCTGCATTCACTCTCTGCAATCCTACTCTTTTGGTTTTCAACTGAATTGTCTAACTCTGTAATTTTATATTTGCTTAATTTCAGTTCATTGTTCTAGCAATTCACATACCTTGTTTAAGTTTTCATTCTGTTCTGCTGCACTTTGTCCAGTCTCCAACCTAAGATCTAGAAGGGGTCTATACACAATTCTTTTGTATTCTACCTCTGACAATTTCAGGAAGACTTCCTCACCTGCAAAATTTTTTGATTCTTTATTTTGAGAGTTTTCTGGAGCCATGCTGGTGTGCTTCTTTAAATGGTTAAACATTGATCATTGTCTTTGAGCCATCATAAAGCTGTTCACTTCTCTTGTGCTGCATAAGCAGAAACTATGTCATAGCTAGGAGACTGGAGTGGGGAAATGCACTGCTTTACTAAGCTGCCAGCTGCCACTGCATTGCCTAGGTACAGCTGTCTTAAAGACAGCTTCTCTACTGAGAGAGATGCTGTCCAGTCAGGCAGTGCTGCTTGGTTTGACAGCTGGCCCAAGCTGGGGTCTCAGGGGTGGCAGGTCCTGCCCACTGGCTGATGAAATGGCTACTTACGTGTACAGACTCTACAGAGTTATGCCAGCAGATGCTACAGTGTAGCTTAGAGAAGGGAGGAGGGAAGAGAGCTGCCATACTCAGCTGTCAGCTACTGATGCATTCTCTTACTGTGGCTGTCTTAAGAACAGCTTCTCTGTTAAGAGAGACGCTGTTCAGCAGCTGGTCCCAGCTCGGCCTTCAGGCTTTGTAGACTCAACCTCCCAGTTGACAAAGATGGCAACCTACTTCTGGAGTCTCTCTGGAGCCGTGTCAGCAGATACTATTGCATGGCTCAGAGAAGGGAAGAGGAAGGGTGCCACCACAGTCACCTGCCAGCTACTGTTGTGTTCTCTAGATGTGGTTGTCTTAAAAACAGCTTTTCTGCTGAGAGAGGTCCTGTCCTGTCAGATGCTGCTGCTCAAATTGGCAGCCAGTGCCTATCAGGTCCTCAGGCATGTTGACTCTACGTCTCAGCTGACTAAGATGGCATCCTATTTGTTCCACCTCTTCTGTGCTGGACCAGCAGAATCTCTGGCACAGTTCAGAAAGGTGGGAAGAGGCACTGCTGCACTCAGCCACCAACTGCCACTGGATTCTCTAGATGTAACTCTCTCAAGTACAGCCTCTTTGCTGCGAGAGATGCTTTCTACTCAGGTGCTGCTGCCCTGCAAAGCAGTTGGGCCCAGCCAGCGTCTCAGGCACAGCAGCCCCAGTCCCAGTCTCCTGGCTGACAAATATGGTGTCAGTGCTAGAAGCCTGTCCACTGCTGTGCCAGCAGAAGCAAGATCCTTTGCACTGCCCTCTCACCTCCAACAAAGTTACTTTTCTTCTTCCTGTTGCCCAGGTTGATCTCACAACAATCCAGCTGATCTTGGGGACCCTAATCTAGGGCTTAGTTCTTGGCAGGAATCAAGGAATCATGTAACTAGTCTACATCTTGGCCCCACCCCATGACAAAGAATTTTTGACTTCAAATCGATTTTGTCTGATTTTACTGTAGTCACACCCACTTACTCTTGGCTGCTATTTTTGTGCTGTATCTTTTTCCCAGCATTCACTTTCATTTATTTGTGCTTTTCAATATAAAGCATGTTTCTTCTAAATAGTATGGTTGGTTTGTTTGGTTTTAAAAAAATCAATTTTATCAACCTTTGCCCTTTAATTTGTGTGTTTAATCTATTTATATTTGACTCAATTACTAATGTAGCAGAGTTTACATCTACCATTTAGTTGTTCATTTTATATACGTCTTATGTCTTTTTGTTGTTTTTCCTTGATTCCTAGATTGCTGCTTAAGGAACTTTTTTGTATACATTTTAATTTCCTTGTTGTTTCTTTTACTATTTTTCTAAGTTGTCTTCTCAGTGATTGCACTGTGGATTACAATTAGCATCTTATCTGAAAATAATCTTCCTTATATTGCTTTCATTTTGCGATGGATTAACTTTTCCTTCAATTCTTTTTGTGCTCTTATCTCTTATGTTTCACTTCTTTTTTCCTAACAGTCTCTTGGCTAACATCTTGTACATCCTGCTTCAAAAAAGCTATTACTTTTTTAGAACTATTTTAATTCATAATGAAATATTTGGTCAGTTTTTATCTGAGCCAATGTAAATGCTTATTATTTTCCCTTCTACTTTTTTTAAAAACATAATCTCCTTTTACAGATTTTGTGCCTTTTATTTTTTAATTACTCATTATGGAAAGAGTTTCCCCCCCCCCCCTTACCTAGCTTTTTGTGGGTAGCTTATGCAAAACAGGAAAATCTTGTGGCATAGTGGTTAAGATCTACAGCTGCTAACTGAAAGGTCAGACAGTTCAAATCTTCCAGGCACTCCTAGGGAACTCTGGATCTGTTCTGCTCCTTAGAAACTCTATAGGGTTGCTATGAGGCAGAATCAACTTGAAACAATGGGTTTGGTTTTTATGCAAAACAAGTTTAGGTGATATTGCTCCTAGACTGCTAAAAACAAATACAAAAAGCAAGAACTTGTTGGCATGGAGTCAATTCTGACTCATAACAATTCTATAGGACAGGGTAGTTCTGCCCCATAGATTTTCCAAGGAGTGACTGTTAGATTTGAGCTGCTGTCCTTTGAGTTAGCAGCCAAGCTCTTAACCAGAGAGTGCCACAGGGCTATCTGGGGCCTTTTTTGTGTAAATGTATGTAGCCTTTGTTTCCCCTGAAACAATGGCAAAAGACATATTAATCAATATAAAGGCTCTCTTTCCTCCACTGTCCCAGAAACAGACTGTTGCTGGAAATTTGATTGCATGTGTAAATTCCCTACTTTGTCTTTCCCCTGAGGGCTCAAAAATTTAGTGGTTGGGACTCACCCAACAGTCTGCTTTGGTAAGGATCATAGCCTAAGAAAGTCTATGTGGCAGTTCCACTCTGTCACATGGGGTCTCTATGAGCCAAAATTGACTCAATGACCCTCAATAAAAGAAACAAGCTCTGCTTCTAATGAACAGAAAGTGTCTGGGGATGCTCCTGCCAACAGCTTTTCATGTCTCTCATCTTGAAAAAGAGTAGCTCACTGGCTACTTTTGGTATCCTAGCTGGTGGATTTTCCTGCATGTAAATTATCTTTGTGCAGCATCAGCTCTCCACTTATTCCCATGCGATTCTTGATCAGTCTTAATTATTTTTCAGCCTTTTTTGCACTTGTTTTTTAAAATCGGGAAAATTTAGCTCCTCTTAGTTTCATAAAAAATGTGGTTTGTTTCATTTTCCGCTTTCTTTAAGCTTTGAGATGATTTCCAAGAGTAACAGAGAAATTCTGAGGCAATCTCAACAGACGTGTACTGCCAAAGCCAAGTGCTGTCTAGTTGGATCTGACTCCTAGCGACCTGGACATCCACTAATAAATTTACTGTGTCAAATTAATGGTTTGTTCAAACACATTATTTTCTTTGAACTGCAATATTGTTGCTAGCCATAGTATAAAGTGTTTTTGCCTCTTTGGCTTTTTTTCCTGTACATGAGATCATTAAACGCCTACTATATGTTGTTCTCTCTTAGTAATACGAAATTTGAATTTCCAGCACTAATGTTTCTGCCATTATACATGTATTACATATATATTGATTTTATACCCTGGTGGCATAGTGGTTAAGTGCTGGAGCTGCTAACCAAAACTTTGGCAGTTGGAATTCACCAGGCTGTCCTTGCAAACCCTGTGGGATGTTCTACTCTGTCTTACAGGGTCACTATGAGTCAGAATCAACTCAACGGCAAGTGGGCTTGCCTCTTTTTATTTATTGTCAATTATATATTATTGACACTTTTATGTAAATAATAAGAAAATATCCAAATATGTAACTGGACAGAAACCTTGTCCTGTTAGTAATAATAAAACTAAACCCAGTGCCACTGAGTCGATTCTGACCCATAGTGACCCTACAGGGCAGAGTAGAACTGTTCCATAGAGTTTCCAAGGAGTGCTTGGCAAATTCGAACTGCCAACCTTTTCATTATCAGACATAGCATTTAACCACTATGTCAGCAGGGTTTCCCTTGTTAATAATAGTCATATGTTAATACCAAAAACCCAAACTAAACTTGCTGTTGAGTCGATTCCAACTTACAGTGACTCTCTAGGAGAGTACACTGCCCCAGAGGGTTTCCAAGGCTGCCTTTTTAAATGTAATAATGGGATCCACTTATTCTCTTCTATGGATCAGGTGCTATAGAAGGTTTATATATCCTTTAACTATTTCAACAATTCTGTGACAAATGCATTATTTACTGTCTCTATGAATAAGCAAATTTGGGAGCAAAATTATTAATCTAAGTTTAGACAACTCGTTCATGATGCAGAACTGTCTTAGGCATCTAGTGCTGCTATAATAGAAAGACCACAGATAGATGGCCTTAAACAAAGAGAATTTTTTTTTTGGTCACAGTCCAGTCTCCTGTGGGATATAAAAGACAGAAGTGAGCAGACAGGGGAGTCTCATACCATCAAGGAAGCAGTGCCAGGATCAGAGCATGCATGTCCTTTGGACCTGAGGTTCCTGTACTGAGATGCCCTAGCACAAGAGAAGACTGATGACAGGATTTCCCACCAGAGCAGAGCAGAGCGGAGTGAGAAAGCCTTCCTGTGAAGCCAGCACCTGGAATTTGGATTTTTAGCCTACTGGATTCTCAGTGAGATCTGTTTTGGACTTGGACCTACAGAATGTTCTTGGGGGTTGAGCTATCTGCTCCACTGCTGCGGATTTGCCAGCCCCTGTGGCTACACAGATCAGGAGAATCCTGTAGTCTTGCCTGCCAATCTCAGGATTCAACAGTCTTTACAGCCTGTGAGCAGAAACCCTGCTTTCTAACATGCTGATCTTGGATTTGCCAGCCCCTGTAGCTACATGAATCTGAAGAAGCCTCAATCTCAGTCAATGGACTTGGGACATTCCACCCTGTAGAATCACGTGTGCCACTGCTTTGATATGAATCTCCCTCTATGTCACGTAAGGAGAGTAACAGCATCAGGCAAGGAGTATAACACCACCAGCTAAGTCAGATAACAACGTCAGGTAAGCAGGGTAACAGCATCAGGTAAGGAGCATAACACCACCAGGTAAGGAGGGAGTGAGCAGCCCCCACTTGTCTGTCAGTGGGGGCTTGCTTGTTGCTGTGATGCAGGAAGCTGTGCCACTGATATTTAGGTACTAGCAGGATCAGCCATGGTAGAGAAATTTCAACTGAGCTTCCAGACTAAGACAGAAGAGGAAGAGGGGCCCAGTAGTATACTTCTGAAAGGAATTAACCAGGGAAAACCTTATAAATAGCAGCTGAACATTGTCAGATACAGTGCTGGAAAGTGAGCCTCACAGGTTGGAAGGCACTCTGAAGATGACTGGGGAAGAGTCATCTCCTCAAAACAGAGTTGATCTTAACGATGCAGTAAGGCTTCTGGGATCTTCATTCACTGATGTGACATGACTCAAAATGAGAAGAAACAGCTGCAAACATCCACTAATAACATGGAATGTACGAAGTATGAATCAAGGAAAACTGGAAATTATAAAAAATGAAATGCAATGCATAAATGTTGACATCCTAGGCATTAGTGAGCTGAAATGGACCAGTTTTGGCCATTTTGAATCTGACAGTCATATGGTCTACCATGCTGGGAATGAAAACTTGGATAGGAACAGTATTGTATTCATTGTCAAAAGGAACACTTCAAGAACTGTCCTGAGGTATAGCGCAGTCAGTAATAGGATAATATCCATACAGCTACAAGGTTAATACAACTATTATTCAAATTTACCCACCAACCACTAAGGGGAAAGATGAAGAGGTCAAAGATTTTTACCAGCTTCTGCAGTCTGAAATTGTTTGAACATGCAGTCAGGATGCATTGATAATTACTGGTGACTGGAGTACAAAAGTTGGAAACAAAGAAGAAGGATTGGTAGTTGGAAAATACAGCCTTGGTAATAGAAATAATGCAAGAGATTGCATGATAGATTTTGCAAGACTAACAACTTTTTTCCATTACAAATACCTTTTTTAACCAACACAAATGGCGACTGTACACATGGACCTCACCAGATGGCGTAATCCGGAACCAAACTGACTACATCTGTGGAAAAAGATGATGGAAAAGCTCCATATGAGCAGTCCACACAAGACCAGGTGCTAGCTGTGGCACAGATCATCAATTGCTCATACACAAATTCAAACTGAAACTGAAGAAAATTAGAACAAATCCACAAGAGCCAAAGTATGACCTCGAGTATGTCTCTCCTGAGTTTAAAGACCATCTCAAGCACAGATTTGATGTGTTGATCATTAATGACTGAAGACCAGACGAACTGTGGAATGACATCAAAGACATCATCCATGAAGAGAGCAAGAAGTTGTTAAAAAGACAGGAAAGAAAGAAAAGACCAAATTGAATGTCAGAGGAGACTCTAAAACTTGCTCCTGAACATCAAGCAGCTAAAGCAAAAGGAAGGAATGGTGAAGTAAAAGACCTAAACAGAAGATTTCAGAGAGCAGCTAGAGAAGACAAAAGAAAGTATTGTAATGACATGTGCAAAGAACTGGAAATGGAAAACCAGAAGGGGTGAACATGCTCTACATTTCTCAAGTTGAACAAACTGAAGAAAAAATTTAAGCCTCAAGTTACAACAGCAAAGGATTCTACAGGGAAACTATTAAACGACTCAGAGAACTACAAAAGAAAATGAGAGGAATATACAGAGTCATTATAACAGAAAGAACTAGTCGATGTTCAGCCATTTGAGGAGGTAGCATATGATCAGGAACCAATCAATGGTACTGAAGGAAGAAGTGGAAGCTGCATTGAAGGCATTGGTGAAAAACAAGGCTTCCAGAATTGATGGAATATCAGTTGAGATATTTCAACAAACAGATGCAGTGCTGGAAGTACTCACTCATCTATGCCAAGAAATTCAGAGGACAGCTACCTAGCCAACTGATGGGAAGAGATCCATATTTAGGCCCATTCCAAAGAAAGACGATCCAACCGAATGTGGAAATTACTGAACAATATTGTTGACATCACGTGCAGGTACAATTCTGCTCAAGATCATGAAAAAGCGACTACAACAATATAGTGACAAGGAACTGCCAGAAATTCAAGCTGTGTTCAGAAGATGATGCGGAACCAGGGATATCATCGCTGATGTTGGATGGATCTTGGCCAAAAGGAAAGAATACTAGCAAGATGTTTACTTGCGTTTCATCGACTATGCAAAAGCATTCGACTGTGTGGATCATACTAAACTATGGCTAATGTTGCAGAGAATGAGAATTCCAGAACATGTAAATGTGCTATTAAGGAATCTGTATACGGATCAAGAGGCAGTCGTGCAAACAGAACAAGGGGACACTGCATGGTTGAAAGTCAGGAAAGGCAGGCGTAAGGGTTGTATCATTTACCATAACTTTTAAATCTGTATGCCAAGCAAATAATGCCAGAAACTGGGTTATATGAAGAAGAACGAGGCATCAGGATTGGAGGATGATTCTTTAACAACCTGTGTTATGTAGACGACACCACCTTACTTGCTGTGGAAATGAAGAAGATTTGAGTCATGAGACACTTACTGATGAAGATCAAGGAGTACAGCCTTCAGTATGGACTGCACCTCAACACCAGGAAAACAAAAATCCTCTCAACTGGACCAGCAAGCAACATTGTCATAAAGGGAGAAATGATTGAGGTTGTCAAACATTTCATTTTACTTGGGTCCACAATCAATGCCCTTGGAAACAGCCATCAAGAAAATCAAAAGACGCATTGCCCCGGGAAAATCTGCTGCAAAGAACCTTTCAAAGTATTCAAAAATAAGGATGTCAACTTAAAGACTAAAATGCACCTGACCCAAGCCATTTTCAGTCACATTATGTGCATGAGAAGGCTGGACTATCAACAAAGAAGATGAAGAAAGAATTGATGCCTTTGAATTGCGGTGCTGGAGAAGAATGTTGAATGTACAATGAACAGCCAAAAGAACCAATAGATCTGTTCTGGAAGAGGTACAACCAGAGTACTCCTTGGAAGCAAAGATGGCAAGACCGCGTCTTACATACTTTGGCCACGTTGTCAGGAATGATCAGTCCCTGGAGAAGGACATCGTGCTTGGTAGAGTGGAGGGTCAGGGGAAAAAGAGGAAGACCCTTGAAGTGATGGATCCACACAGTGGCCGCGACAATGGGCTTAAGCATGAAAACAGTTGTGGACATGGCGCAATACTGGGCAGTGTTTCCTTCTGTTGTTCATAGGATTGCTGTGAGTTAGAACCTACTTGACAACACCTAACAACAGTAGGCTAAAAGTCCAAATTCGGAGTGTCGCCTCCAAGTTAAGACTTTTTCCGTTGATGGTGGAGGAGGGTCCTTGTCACCAGTCTTCCCCTGGACTAGGGGCTTCTGAGACACAGGGACCACAGGTCCTTTCCAGAAGTTGTATGGTGCTCCTGGCACTGCTTTCTTGGTGGTGTGAGGTCCCCAACTCTCTCTGCTAGCTTCTTTCGTTTGTATTTCTAGGTGTTACCTCAAGGCACAATACGATCTTGCAAACTGTGTCCTGCCCCTTCAACACAACTGCTGCCCATCCTCCCTCATTAACATCATGTTGTTGTTGTTAGGTGTCATTGAGTCGGTTCCACTCATGGTAACCCTAAGCACAACAGAATGAAACAGTCCCTGGTGCTGTGCCACATCCATAATTATTTTTGTGCTCAAGCCTAGTGTTGCAGCCACTGTGTCAAGACCCACTGTGACCCATTGTATCACAGACCCACTGTAGGGTCTTCTTCTTTTTCACTGGCCCTCTACTTTACCAACCATGATGTCCTTCTGCAGGGATTAACACCTCCTCACAATATGTCCAAAGTATGTAAGATGCAGCCTTGCCATTTTTCGTTCCAAGAAGCACTCTGGTTGCACTTCCTCCAGAACAGACTTGTTTGTTCTTTTGGCAGTCCATAGTATACACAATACTTTTCTCCAACCACCACAATTTAAAGGCATCAGCTCCACTTCTGTCTTTCTTATTCATTGTCCAGCTTTCTCATAGATATGATGCTGTTGAAAATAAGATGGCTGGGGTCAGGAATATCTTAATCTTCAAGGTAATAGCTTTGCTTTTCAACACTTTAAAGAAGTATTTGCAACAGAGTTGCCCTGTGCAGTGCATCTTCTGACTTCTTGACTGCTACTTCTGTGAGTATTGATTATAGATCCAAGTAAAAAGAAATCCTTGACAATCTCAATCTCGCCTCCATTTATCATGGTGTTGCTTACTGCTCCAGTTGTGAGGATTTTTGTTTTCTTGATGTTGAGATGCAATCCATATTGAAAGTTTTGGTCTTTGATCTTCACCAGTAAGTGTTTCAATCCTCTTCATGTGCAGCAAGCAAGACTTTTGTCATCATAGAGGCAGGGTTTACAGCGTATAGGGACATCATACAATACTAGCAATCATGGCCTGGTCAAATTGTTACATGTTTGGGGGGACACAATTCAATCCATGACAAGAGTCAATTCTAATAAATTCTGAAAGATACCCATATCTAGGCCCATCCATTCTACTGTATTTTCTCACTCATCCCTTTCCTCAGATTTTTACAAAGAGAATGTAGAAGTCATCATTGGTCATATACCCAATAGTTATTTGCTCTCCTCAACTCAGTTCATTTTTAATAACAGAGCTTGTCTCTCTTCTGTCTTATCCTCTTCTAATAAAAGACATGGGCATGTCATCTTATTCTAGTCAAGTAAACTGAGGAGAAATTTGTATCAAAAGCTTCCAGGAAAGGCTTTCTTTCTTCTTCAATGTCAACATTAAATGATGCGTAGGACAGAGTATTCCTTTTTTTTCCCTTAGCCAAAATTTATGAGAGTGTAGCAGTCATTTAACAATCCTCAGGGCAAGTGTAAGCAACAAGCAGATAAACTGATGATGAAAGACTGGAAAGATGGAAAGAGCTGAGTCTTTGTTGACATCAATGGATCACTTAATTAACCTTGGAATTTCAGGCATCTTGTACTTCAGCACAATTTCAGAATGAGATCTTTGTACCAGATTCTCTTCTGTAGCCAATATTCTAACATTACTATAGAGAAGAATTTGTTCATTTACCAACAGCACTTGGCTGGCTGGCAGACTATTTATATGCCCTTTATACTTTCATCTAAAACAATAATCTGTAATTGTAGTTCAGGGATTTTACAAAACCAGTGACGACTCTCCATTAAATCTTTTCTTTTAATTTAATATTTTACTGTGTTTTTGGTGAAAGTTTACTTAAGAAATTAGATTCTCATTTAATAACTTCTGAACATGTGACTCAGTGAGATTGGCTACATTTTTCACAATATACCTCCTTTCTCACTGTTTCCATTCTAGCTACTTGGTTCCACTTAATCTAGCTTCCCCATTAGCTTCCTATCATTGGTCTAGGTAAATGTTTACCATTCAGTTTCATTTAGTTGGTTATATATAGGAACCCAGTATTCACAGATGATATCATTTGGGGGGGAGGGTCAAGCTGTCTTCTGACGGATAGATGACCTCATGGAGTGGTTTCAGTTATGTTTAAAGGGTATTTCAGGATAATAATCACAAAGGTTCATCTAGTCTCTGCTGGTCTGTGAAATCTGTTTTTTGTTTGTTTTTATTTTTATTTTTTAACTTACTTATTTCAGGACTTTGAGCTTTCTTCTACATTTTTTTCCCATTCTATCTGGGACCATCTATCAAGTCTTTGGTCAAAGTGATCAATAGTGGTAGCTGGGCATCATCTTATTCTTCTAGTATCAAGGTAGTCAGGTCACTGTTTGTGTAATCTGTAGACTAGATTCTTCTTCAGGCCTTTTGTCCCCTTTTTCTTCTTTTGCTCAAGATGAGCAGAGACCAACGTGTATCTTAGGTGGCCACTCACAAGTTTTTAAGGCCCTGGATGTTATCCATAAAACTAGGGTGTAAAACACTGTCTTTATCACCGTTATATTTTGAGTATTTGCTGTGATGTGAAAATGAAGACTTAATACTGTTCTTGGTAGAATCTTTCCTTGCTTGCTATAATTCCTCTGGAAATAAATTTTCTTTCTCAGAGATCTTTCCGATTTTACTGCTTTATGCCACATCATTTTAAAGCTAGAAGAGTCTTTGTCTCCTGATTTACCTCTTTATGATTCTATGTTTGTGTCTATGTGCTCTTTTTTCAGTGCTCATAGGGACATATGGTGCTGCCGAAGCTCTTTCCTCAATATAATAACTGAAAAAGGATTGACATGAACAACAAAAAGACTCTTCTAGCTTCAAATTTATTTTAAACATCAAAACCAGATGCTCCAGCTGATCTAGATGTCATTAAATGAAACAGTTCATTTTTCTATTAGTCTCTAGGTTCCTTTTTAAAAAAACATCATGAAGCAACTGTATTTTATAAGCACGCAAACATCATTATTTAGTTGTCTTTAACAGTACAGAATTGCTGAGTTTTTATTTTTTGAATCTTATTGACTTAAAATGTTTTCTTAAAGTAATAACACAGCAAAATGTACCATGTCTTAAGCGTATGGCTCAAATGGAGTTTGGCATAAATGCATATATCCAGGAAACCAGCATGGAGATCAAGACAGAACACTTTTGTCTACTTAGGAGATTCCCTTGACCCCTTGAACCCCTTCCTGCCTATTCCCCTGAGAGGTAACTACTATTCTGACTTGTACACCACAGATTAGTTGTGATTCTTCTTGAAGTTCATCTAAACAGAATAATACTATCTGTGTACTTTAATCTGTGAAATGTTTCTATTATTTATTTTAACAATATGTGATATCATTTTCATGTTCATATAATACATGTTATTGTATTATAGCAATTTGTTCTTTTTTATTGTTGTGAGTATTCCACTGAATGAATATACAATTTATTTTTCTGTTTTCCTATAACAGGCATGTGGCATTTCTAGTTTTTGTGCACTGGGAATAAAGTTGCTATAAACATTCTTTTAGGTATTTTGATGAAAATATGACTATGTTTCTCTTGGATATATATCTGGGAGTGGAATTATTGCTGGGTAATAAATGAGGAGTCCAGCTACTAGATAAATACCCATGTGTGTGATTTTCAGGCCTGACCACAGGCAATTACAAAGGCTTTATTTACCTGGCAGACCTCAAGGAGAAAGGTGTTGCCTCTAACCAGACTTGGTACACAATCCCATAGAGTCACTAGAGATATACAGGGTGAGGAGGAGGTTTGCAGACAACACTGCTGACACTCTTAGAAGAAGTGACATCAAAATGATCCCAGGGTGGTGCCACTGGTAGGCTGGCACCAAGAGAGGAGGAGCTGCCAAGGTTGCCGGGCCACAAGCATCGGTGTCACCCATCATCCAGTGCAGAAACTTGCTACCACTCCCTGACTCCCTCACCACCCCACCAATCCTCAAGTCCCCTTCATCACCAGACAGTCATTGGGGTTGTTGTCACCCAGTGTGGTAACTCACTGCCACCTCCCTCATTTAACAGAGTGTGAGTATCAGAATTATGGCAGTTGCCATTGGGTAGAAAGGAAGATCCCCACCTTGGTGGTAAGGCAAGGCTGATCAGTTCTGTCCACTAAGGAAGAGTTCACTGGCTGGCCCCATCCATTCTAGGCAGGAGGTGGAAGGTGACACCATGGTATACCACAGTGGGTGACACTACCTTAGCAACACCTCTGGCATAGGCAATGCACTGCAAGCTCTGAAGGAAGTTACAGTCAAGGTCTCAGGGTCCCCCCAGTGGTATATCTGGGGTATTGTACCAACCCTGGGTGCTGCTGAGCCGGCTGTGTTACTCCAGTGCGATCCATTGGCCATCCTGAAGCACAGTATTGTGTTAATTAAAGATGAATGAACTTGATTTGTATTTTGGGGTTGATATTATAGTAATCTAAAAGAAGGGTGTCAAATATTTGGAATGGTGCTTGATTACCATGCTTCCTGGAGGTGTCATTTTCCACAGACCTGTAGTTGGCTACGATGGGCTAACAGAAACTGCTTGGTAGCACCATGCACCCAGGCTCAGTGCGACACCTGTTGTGCACTACTTACTCCTCTGCCCCTGTGGTCCCTTCCATCAGTGCTCTTTCACAAATCTGCATTCCTAGCCCGGGTACATCCCTACAACAGTAAGTCTGTTGGAGACCTCAGGTAGAGGTTTGGCTCTGGGTCCTCTGCTGAAGCTGCCTCACAAAAGGGAAGGAGGGAAACTTTAAAGACAATTTTCCTTACTCTGACACGGTATGAAATACTTTTTCACAGCTAGCCTTCCTACTGGTTCACAAGATTACAGGTGGCTTTTCTGTGGGGTCCTTCGGCAGCGAGGTGGTGTTCACGTCTGTGCTGATCCGCCTGACCGTTACCTAGGTGCTGATCCTGGGGAAAACATGAAACAGAGAGGAGCCGGCACGTTTTCTCCGGGTATCTCTGGCTCAGACTATCACAGTAAGTAATCGAAGGCTTGATTGTTACTTCCATTTTGTCTTGATGTCTTAATTAGCTACTGAGATGCCTGGCACAGGGAGAAAGGTGCGTTATGTCTACGTCTGTAAAGATTATAGTTCTGTAAACGCTATAGGATGCTTCTGCTCTGTCCTATAGTATCCCCACGAGTCTGAATCAACTCCACGGCAACAAATAAGACACTCTGGCAGTTCAGCTCGGCTTTCTCAGCTCTGCGGGGTGCCCTGACAATAGGGCATGGTTCCTTATACAGAACTTACCTTGGTGCCCGCTTCTCTACTCAGTCTGACAATCTGCTTTTTAAACGGTGTCTTTAGGCTATTTACATTCATGTAATTACTTAAATTGTACAGTTGGATAGGTTTTTACACATCTCCCAGAGAGAATAATTTAATTTTCTTGGGGCGTATGTGTATTTTGGGGGGCTTGTGTTTTTAACCACATTCTTCCCACCTGGTAAATATGAACTATAGGTAAGGTTAAGTTCCACTATCGTAAGGGAAATTAAACAAAACAAAACAAAACAAAACCCACTGCCACTGAATCAATTCCAACTCATAGTGACCCTATAAGACAGAGTAGAACTACTCCATAGGGTTTCCAAGGAGCACCTGGTGGATTTTAACTGCTGACCTTTTGGGTTACAGATGCAGCGCTATCACTATGCCACCAGGGGAAGAATAACCTTTAATTATTAGCAACCAATCTCTGATAATTTAAACATCTCCTCTTCAAAGTGTTATCATTTCTCAGTAAAATGCAAATCCTCCATGAATTATACATGCGATACTGCCTATAAAGTTAAATTAAATTAAAGTGTATATCCTTTAAAATCTATTAACACTGCATGTATTATACAAGTGAGCACCAAATATCAATGGCTTCATAAGTGTTCCTGGACCTTAGCTTCCGCCTCTGTCAGGCCTTCGACTGTGATTGGTTACTTAGTAGTTTCTGTGATACTATGACTGAGCATGCTGGTTAGTCCCTAATTTCTCATGTTTTCTGGGACTCCATTGGCCTGAGGTGATCCTTCCCTTCTGTTTCAACTTCAGCATGCTTCTAGGGATATATATATATGCATATGGAAATCCTGGTGGCATAATGGGTTAAGGGCTACATCTACTAACCGAAGGTCAGAAGTTCAAACCTGCCAGGCGCTTCTTGGAAACTGACTCTATAGGGCAGTTCTACTCTGATGTATAGGGTCGCTATGAGTCAGACCCAACTGAATGGCAGTGGGTTTATATATATATATATATGTATGTGTGTGTGTGTGTGTGTGTGTGTGTGTGTGTGTGTGTGTGTGTGTGTGTGTGTATGTACTGTCAATTTGGCTTCAACGCTTGTTTTAAGAATGGAGCTTTAAGAATGGAGTTTTAAGAATGCAGCTGACATATTAAGGAACAATTTGGGCGTAACGTGAATTTCACATTTGCATATGTGTGATGTGAACTGTGAGAAACTGATGGTAGAATAATGACCCACCAGAAATGTTCCAGCTTTCCTGTTCCTTCTTCCCTTCTTGTCCTTGCCCCTGGACTAGTGTATGTACTTAGTCTCTTTTTGGGTTACGGGCATGCATGATATTTGGCTGAAGGATCAACCTCAGGAGTGACTGCAGTATGGAGTTAAAAGGGATCCAACTCAGTGGCACTTGGCTTTGGCTTGGAAGCAAATTTTGCACTAATTCTAGTCAAAGGTCTATGAATATTCCTTTATTTCCTTCAACTTCACTAACACTGTATATTATCAAACTGTTCAGTATTTACATATGTGGTTGTTTTAAAATGTTTTCTCATTGTAATTTTAATTAGTATTTTGAAAATTATGAATAAACATCTTTTTCTAATGCTTTTAAGATTTTGCTTGTCTTTTACCTATTTTCAATTGAGTTGCTTTTATTACTTAATTTATAAACACTTTTTCATGTGTTTAGAAAATAATCTTTAGTCTGTCATATGGGTTATAAATATTCTTGCATGGTTTCTGTCACTTGTGTTTGATTTTTTTTTTTTTCCAGAATAGAACCTTAGTATTTTACATAAAAAACCAAACCCATGCTGTTGAGTCAATGCTGACTCATAGCGGTCCTATAGGGCAAAGTAGAACTGCCTCATTGAGTTTACAAGGAACACCGGGAGGATTCAAACTGCTGACCTTTTTGTTAACAAATGTAACACTTAGCTACTATGCCACCAGGGCTTCCAAATTTATTTGTCTTTTTTGTTTGTAGTTTATTGAGTTTTGTGCTCAGGCTTAAAAAACCTTAACCTTTCCAAGATTATAAATAGTTCTCTTATGCTGTTATGTTTAAATCATTGATCCTGCTATCATTTATTTTTGTGAAAGGAGTGAGGCAAAGGTCCAGTTTATTTTTTAAATGAATGACCATCTCCCCATTCCCGTTTATTAAATAATCCATCATTTCTCTACTGTTTCAAAATGCCACCTTTGTCATAAAATTTCAACCCATGTAAGTTTATATTATTTAATGGATTAGATTTAGGAATGACTAAAATCAACTGAGAAAACCAAAAGGGAAGAACACATTCTGCATTGCTCAAGGTAAAAGAACAAAAGAAAAAATTCAAGCCTCAAGTCTCAATAGTGAAGGATTCTACAGGAAAAATATTAAATGACTCGGGGAGCTGCGAAAGAGTCACTATACCAGAAAGAACTGGTCAGTGTTCAGCCACTTCAAGAACCAATGGTACTGAAGGGAGAAGTTGAAGCTGCAGTGAGGGTATTGATGAAAAACAAGGCTCCAGAAATTGACGGAATATCAGTTGAGATGTTTCAACAAATGGATAAAGTGCTGGAAAGGCTCACTCATTTATGTCAAGAAATTTGGAGGACAGCTGCCTGGCTAACTGACTAGAAGAGATCCGTAGTTACTCCTGTTCCAAAGACAGGTGATCCAACTGAATGCGGAAATTACCAAAAATATCATTAATGTCACGTAAAAGTAAAATTTTGCTCAAGATCATTCAAGAGCAACTGCAACAGTATATTGACAAGGAACTGCCAGAAATTCAAGCTGGATTCAGAAGAGGACATGGAACCAGGGATATCATTGCTGATGTCGGATGGGTCTTGGCTAAAAGCAAAGAAAACAGAAAGATGTTTACTTGTGTTGCATGCAAAGCCATTCAACTGTGTGGATCATAACAAATTATGGCTAACACTGGATAAAATAAGAATTCTAGAATACTTAATTGTGCTCTTAAGGAATCTGTACACAGATAAAGAGGCAGTTGTGGGAACAGAAAGAAGAGACATTGCGTGGTTTAAAGTCAGGAAAGGTGTGTGTCAGGATCCTTTCACCATACCTTTTCAATCTGTGTGCTGAGCAAATAATCTGAGAAGTTGGATTATATGAAGAAGTACAAGGCATCAGGATTGGAGGAAGACTCATTAATAACCTGCGTTACACAGATAACACCACCTTACTTGCTGCAAGTAAAGAAGATTTGAAACACTGATGAAGATCAAAGACCACAGCCTTCAGTATGGATTTCACCTCGATACCAAGAAAACAAAAGTCCTCATAACTGGACCAGTAAGCAACACTGTCATAAATGAAGAAAGGATTGAGGCTGTCAAAGATTTCATTTTACTTGGTTCCACAATCAATGCCTATGGAAGCAGCAATCAAGAAATCAAAAGACATATTGCATTGGGAAAATCAGCTGCAAAGGACCTCTTTAAAGTACTGAAAAGTAAAGATGTCACCTTGAAGACTAAGGTGCACTTGACCCAGGCCATGGTATTTTCAATCTCATTATATGCATGCAAAAGCTGAACAATGGACAAGGAAGACAGAAGAATTGACACCTTTGAACTGTGGTGTTGGAGAAAATGTTTAATGTACCACGGACTGCCAAAAGAACCAACAGATCTGTTCTGGAAGAAGTACAAGCAGAGTGCTACTTGGAAGCAAAGATGGCAAGACCACGTCTTACATACTTTGGACACATTGTCAGGAAGGATCAGTCCCTAGAGAAGGACGTCACACTTGGTAGAAAGGGGGTTCCGTGAAAAAGAGGAAAACTCTCAACAAGATGGATCGACACACAGGCCACAATGATGGGCTTAAGCATAAAAACAATTGTGGACATGGTGCAAGACCGGGTGGTGTTTTGTTCTGTTGTTCATAGGGTGGCTGTGAGTCAGATCCTATTCTACATCACTTTATAACATAACATGTTTAGTGAAGATGTAGACTAATTTCATAACATTTCCAAAGTGGTATTAATTTGATTGCTTAATCTGGTGTACAACATTGGGTCTCAACTCTTATTTATGACCTACTCAATTATAGTAGATTTGTAAAATCAGAACCAGTAGAATACATAGGAAAAATTCCATCTAATGGATACTGGTATTAGCAACCTCATCCTCAGCTGCCATAGATACTTGAAATTTTTTACTTAAATTTGTTTCAATTTTTAAAAAATTGTGTCTATTCTTTCTATATAAAGAGAGAAATAAAAATACAGTGAGCCTCCATTTACCAATTGCTCAGATTTAGCAATTATTAATATTTTATTTATTTCTCAAGTAATTAAGAGCATTTCATTTCTATATCCTTCAGTAAACAAACCAAGCCCACCACTATCAAGTCAGTTCCAACTCATAGTGACCCTGTAGAAAAGAGTAGAACTGCCCCATAGAGTTTCCAAGGAGTGCCTGTTGGTTTTAAACTGCTAACCATCTGATTAGCAGATGTAGCTCTTAACCACTGCACCACCACGGTAGCCTTCAGCATGCAGCCTGGAATTACCTGGGCATCACCTCATGTAACCGTGAAGCCATCACCACACCTAACAAAGTAAATGAGACTCCTGCGTGCTGTGAAAAACCGTGTTCAGTGAATTTGTTCACATCAGGATCCAAACCGGGGCTACCTGATACCTTTCACTACAGTATCTCTTAAGACCCTTAACCACTCCTTTTTCTTTTTCTGTTCATAACACTGACTTGTCCAATAAACCAGATTAGTCATGCTTTACACCCTAGCTACTCAAAATGACAGTCCACTGACTAACAGTACTGGCATCACCTGGGAGCTTATCTGACATACTGAATTCAGGCCCTTCCCCAAACCTGTTGTGTCAGAAGCTGCGCTTTAACAGGATCCCCAGATGAACTACACACCCATTGTTTCAAAAACATTCCTCTAGAATGCTTTCTTCTTCATGCAGTTGTTTACTTATTCCTGTTCTGCTATATTTTCTATAAATGGAAGTTATATCAGTAAGCCCTCAACTTTGATTGTAAAAGCTTACTCTCTGATTTCTCCTATTTGTTCAATCGACCTAAGTCTCATTATCTATCTGTTTTACTTATGTCCTGATAAGTCATATTAAGGAATCAATTTCTCACCCTGTCTACTCTGGGCTTGAAAATCTCTACCAAAAGACCAGGTTAATATAAAGAGTTCAGAAATCTACCTGTCCCTCTACCTGGTGGTGGTCTACTACACTAGATTTTAGAATTAGAATAAAATGTATATTTCATTTAAATAACTATTTTGACATTGTGTAATTTAACTAGAGTTCACAGTTAAAAAATAGTTACGGACAGCAATCTATTCATAACATAAATTTATTTTATTTACTAATTTACTGACCCCGTCTCACTTATAGGAAACACTGGTGACATAGTGGTTAAGTGCTATGGCTGCTAACCAAAGGGTTGTCAGTTCAGATCCACTAGGTGCTCCTTGGAAATTCTGTAGGGCGGTTTTGCTCTGTGCTACAAGTCAGATTTAACTCGACGGTGGTACTTTTGGTTTCTCATTGATAATATAAAGAAAAAAAAATCAATCCTTAGTGTATTATAGCTAGGAAATTGCCAATTTGATCCTGACTTGGTCATCCTCTCTCCTCCGTTTCAAGTATCTCTCCTCTTCTCTGTGCATCATATTGTTATTTGACTTTAGGCTCCAGTGACTCAGAGCAACCCTGCAGGACAAAGTAGGACTGCTCCATGTAGTTTCCAAGGAACAATGGTAGATTTGAACTGCCAGCCTTTTGGTTAGCAGCTGTAGTGCTTAACAGCCAGGGTTTCCCATGCTTCAGTGTGTTTATGACAGTGGGTTTAGTGGGTAGTGTGTTTATGCTCTTATTTTAGGGTCTTCCCCCCCACCCCCCATTCTTATGATCTTGCTCAGAATTCCTTTAGGTATTGTGATAGGCCAAATAACACCTTGTCCTCACCCCCAATATGTCCATGCCATAATCTCTGGAACCTGTAAACATATTACTTTCCATGGTAAAAGAGATTTTACAGTTATGGATAACTTACGGATTGTAAGATGATCCTGTATTATCTTGGTGCAACCCATGTAATCACCAGCATCTGAGAAGAGGGAGGCAGGCGGATTAGGATCAGAAAGATGACAAAAACAGAGACTGGACCAGTGCTTTTGAGATGGAAGAAGAAGACAAGGAATGCAGGAAGCCTCTAGAAGATGGAAAGGTGAAGAAAAAGATGCTCCCCTAGAGCAATCCAGATGGAACTCAGGCCTGCTGATACTGTGAATTTAGCTTGCCAAGCCAAGTGCCATCGAGTTGGATCTGACTCTTGGCAACCCTAGGGGCCAGGGTAGAGCTGACCCAATTTTAGCTTAGTGAGGCCAATTTTGGACTTCTAATGCCTGGAAATGTAGAATAAGAAGCTTGCAGTATTTTAAGCCACTAATCATCCAAAATTTGTGACAGGAATCGTCAGGTATCACAAGTGGTTAAGTGCTGTATTACTAGCTCAAAGGTTGGCATTTCGAACCCCCACACACGTGCTTCAGAAGGACAGGCACGGTGACTTGTTTCTGAAAAGTCACAGCCTTGAAAACCCTGTGGAGAAGTTCTACCCTATACACATGCAGTTATCATAAATTTGAACTGACTCTGTTGCCGAACCAAAGGAAGTTCTTTCCTCCTGTCAGAGATTGGGAAAGGTTCAAGCAAGCCTTATTAACAGACAAGCGTGAGAATCTGAAGGATAGTGAGAATTATTTCTCCAAGACTGTTCCACTTGGTTTATAATTCCAGCACCTTTAATAGCTCGATTACAAAGGGGTTTGCATCTGGAAAATGTCAAACCTTGTCATAAAAAAGAACAGGGAGTTGCAAGATTCCATTACTCCTTATTGAACAAGGTAAATTGCCTAAAACATTATTATCTTCCTGAAGTTTTGAAATAATCAATTTACTACCCTGGAGACAGGGAAAGGAATGTAAGTCTGCTGATCCAGTTGGGAGAGTGATAACAAAACAGAGAATGGAATGTAGTTTGGTAATCTAGCTGAACTTTATTAAGCCTCATCCCTACAACCACTAACAACTCAACAACAACAAACAACACAGAGTTTGTTGTAATTCATTACAGCAAGAATAGGAAATAAACACAACTGTAAATCTTTTATCAGCTTACTAATCTTAGATCCCAAAGTTCGTTGGGAAGAAAAAAAAAAAGGTGTAGCTAAGTAAAGAGTGAATGGAATAGTAACAGAAGACTTATAGCAGATAGTAGACATACCAATAAAATGAAGCGATAGTAACATAGACTAACACAGTGCGGGTTAGCATGAAAGAGGGTGACCCTCAATGAGACAGATTGACACAGTGGCTACGACAGTGGGTTCAAAGACAGCAACAATTGTGACCGTAGAGCAGGATTGTGCAATGTCTTGTTCTAATGTATATAAGGTTGCTACGAGCTGGAACTGACTGGGTGGCATCTAACAACAGCAACAGCATAATAATAATAGTGGAAGAAATGTGTTATTCGAACACAGGACACACGCATCATGGAAGAATAGGTAGCACAGAACAGGAACCTGTGTGTGTGCACGCATACTTAGCATAAGGGCGGTGCTCACTAATCCTGAGCTATCTGTCATGATCCTCTCTGAGCATGCTGTGGTTTTTCCTCCTACAAACATTTGTGTATTTCCCCCTACTTGTTCTGCCGGTTCTGCTTGTTCTCCTACTTGTTGCCTGTCTTACTCCTGTTCATCCTTAGAAATTAACTCAGTTGCCACCTCTTCCAAGAATCATTTTCTGAAAGCTCAGGTTTGGACTGCCTCTTCCTCCATGGATCTGCCTAGGTCTATAATGTGGCAGCAGGCAACCCCAGATCTTAGTGGCTTAACATAATATAAAAATGTTTCTTGTTCACACAAAATTTACCCCAGGTCCTGGTCAGCTCTTCAGAGTCATTGTCCTTCATACAGTGGGACTCAGCAATCCAGTTGGCTTCAGTCTCTTAGGACTGCCATTTCAGTTCAAGGCCTCCTTCACAACTTCACGGTAGAGGGAGAAGGAGATTGGAGAATCATGCTTTTCATTACCTCGATCTGGAAAATGCACATTACTTTTCTCACTTTTCCTGGTCTTGAACTCTTCACCCTGCCCTGCCAACAACAAGGAACTGAGATCTGAACTCTTCCACGTGAAGGGTAGGAAACTGAATATTGGAAAATCCAGCAGTATCTACCGTCTGAACTCAGCATGAATATGGCACTTATTACACTGTGTTATAATTCGTCAGAAAGTGGAAAACATGGATATGATCACACTTTCTGCACTTCGGTTGAACATTATTAGGATCCAGATAGCAGAGGGGTGAGGAGAAGGAGCTTGGGAGTCACATTAGATTTGATGTTTAATTCTCAGCTCCACCATCTAACTTACTGCGTGGCCTTGGCCGGGTTACTTCACTTTTTGAGTTTCCGTTTCTTAAATTAAAAGATAATCTTAACAATACCAATCTCATGGTGTTGTTGAAGAGATTGTATTATATAGCAAATGTAAAATTCCTAGTATTCTACTTGTCACACAGTAAGCACTAAATAAACAGTAGCCTATGCTGATTATCATCTGAGCCTTTGAGCTGGCATCCTTCGGAGGCCTTCCGTTATTATCTGTGTCTCTCAAATTTTAATCCCTTTCTTTTTGACCTTCCTCTTCAGCTGGAAGTGATAGATATCTTCTCTCAGTTAAAAATAAAACCAAACCAACCAAAACAAATTAAAAGCCCTGCCCTCAAGGACACTGTTCTTTCAGGCTTCTTAATCTCCCTCTTTCTCATCATGGAACTTCTTGAATGTTTTATTTTGTGTTGGCTGTTTTTTCACTAGCTGCTTCTACTTTCCAGGTTCCCACTCAGTGCTCAGCCCATCATGATCTTACTACCCCCATCCTACATACTGAAGCTACCATTAAAAAACATAACCAATTTCATTATTTCCAAGCTATTGAACTTCACAAACTTTTCACATTATCTATCTTGAATTCATATTGCTTGACATTCATGTTCCCATTGCCTTTAATGACGATACACAATCCCATGCCTCTTCCCCTCCATACCATTCCCAAACCTCCTTTTCTAACACAGTTCATCTTCCCATCCTTGTCAGGAGTCCATTCCAGAAGGTTCTGTCCTTGGCTCTCTTCATCTGTATCACACAGTGCCTCTCAATACTCTCCTTCACCTCCAAAGCTTAAAAACATAACCTGTAGACCAGTAACATTCAAAGCTCAACTGTAACACTATTCTCACATCTGAGCTCTGTTCCAGCTTCCCAAATGCCTCATCAAATTCTCACATGAATTTTACTATTGCACCTGAAATTTAATGTGCTCTAAATTGGATTACGGGCCCATTTGGCAAATGTTCACTGTCCTGTTTTGGCACATAGCACACGGGGTTTTATATTACAGTTACCTGAAACATTGCATGGCAGATTGCAAACTCCTCAGAGACAGTAATTCTGTAGTCTTTATCTTCTTGCCTCTTCTTCCAACTCCCCTGTTTATTCTCTTATTATTATTTAGTAGTCATTTGTCTAAACAACCATCAGCATCTATTTGATCATTATAATACGTGCAATATTATACTCTGATGTAACTGCACTAAAGCTGTGGTATAGTGTAATTGAGCACAGTAGGAATCACTGCAGTTCAAAAGGCTAGAAAAAGAAACATCTGTCTCTTGTTGATTTTTCAGTATAAAATTATTTTCCCCTTCATTTAAGTTTCAGGGCTAACAGGCATGCACATGGATGAATAACTAGGGTTACAGGTGTACTGCTGCCAAGATGGGGAAGACACAGTCTGCATTACCCAAAGGAGCAGGAAAGCTAGGTAACAGCAGTCCCTTCCCTAGAGCACCACCAGTTAGAACTCGGCATGTGGAATCAAGTAGCTTTTGTTTCAGATTTGGAATATGACATCATCATGCTGTTTCTCTTGCTTTGGAGCAGGAATAGAGTGATAAACACCTGCCAGGCATTCAGAAGTTTGCCATATTCCTATTACAGAGACAGTGGTGAATCAAGAAAGTCCAGATTATTTCTTCTGACAAGAAAATGGCCGGTCTGCTTCTATGATATGTCTATCTCTATATTCATAGAGTACAGCTGAAGAATTATTTCTCTCTCCTCAAACCAGTGTGATACATTATTTACACATCATATGTTCGTTCATCTTTTCTCATTGTTGATTTGAGATTGAATTTTCTAGAAGTTTTAGTTCTAAAGGAAGAATATTCCTACGAGGAGACACAATGTTGGTTCCATTGAACCGAAAGTGAAGAAAGACAACTGGCCACTTTCAGGCTCCTGATACCTCTGCAACCTACCCAATGGCACCTAACAACAACTGAAAAATTTTATAGGGTATCCTCCACTCATACTCAACCAGTTACAGCGTGCTTCTCCCTATCATAGAACCACAGGTTAGGAAGAGAAGCAAAGTAACTTAATAATATCCCAAACAAAAAATACGTAAGAGAGTACATATGTAAACATTCAGTTGTCCTAACACTCTGACAGTGGTAGCTAAATAGCCAGTGATGTGAGCCTGAGGCTAAATATTTCAAAGAACCAAGAGAAATGTTTATTCATTTGTTAAGGCTAGAAGCCTCTATGAATTGGATGAAATGTCAGACTTCTCTCCCTAAGATAGTCACAAAAACACATACAGGCAAAATTCATATAAATTTTCAGAGATTTTGTTCACTTCCTGAAGTAGATGTTCTCTATTCCAAGTAAAGCATTTCTAGCTTGTAGTAATGAGACTGACTTGGCAGCACCTAATAACAACAAATATATGTATATATGCGTATAGACGTGAGTGTGTTTGGAAACCTTGGTGACATAGTGGTTAACAGCTTGGTTTCTAAACAAAGGTCAGCAGTTTGAATCTAGCAGGTACTCTTTGGAAACTCTATGGGACAGTTCAGTTCTACTCTCTCCTATATGGTTGCTATGAGTTGGAACTGATGGTAACAGGTTTGGTTTTATGGCTTTTCTTCCCTAGAGAACAGAGTCTAAGATACCACCTAACTCTTTCTTTGATTTTTGTGTCCTTGGGTGTCTTTGACAAAAGACTCCTAACCCTTGGCACTTGTGTGCATCCATATGCTAAAGTGACACCATCAGCCTGCAGATGACTCTTTGCAATACAGAGAATCAGACATATGAATTCATGCATCAGCTTCTCATCTCCCTGCATCTGCTCTCCAAACTGGCATGCTACAGAGGAAACCGAATCAAGTCACTCTTTCACTTGAAATACTTCAAGGGCTTTCAGTTGTCTATAGGGTAAAATCTAACCTTATTAGCATGAATTAAAATGATTTTCATGATCCAGTCCTTGACTTTGGCCATTTTCCCATGTTTAGCTTATTCAGATCTGACTCAACGGCACTTGGCTGGCTTGGCTCTATTGGATAGACCTACACATGAATTTCAAAATAATTCATATCCCCATAGGCCTTTGAGCCTCTGTACATGTGGTGTCCTCTAACTGAGACAGACGTCCTTTGCCTAAACTTTCTACTAAACCTTTCTTTTTCCTTCAAGATGTAACTCCCCAGGGATGTTGCCCCTGATTGAAGTCTTTCTTCTAATATTTAATACATTCACATAAACTATACTTGAGTACACACGCACACACACACACACATACGGGTGGGTTTGGCCTTGCTCCTTTTCCTAACACTACCTTCTATTACTAGACAAATGGTCTTGCTTTCAAGCTTAAACAAATGAAGGCAGTATTACAGAGGTATGACAAATGTAAGACAAAGAAAAGGAGAAGATCTTCCTCCTAACAACACTTAGTAGCCCTGGTAGTACAGGAGTTAAGAGCTCAGCTGCTAACCAAAAGATCAACAGTTTGAATCCACCAGCCATTCCTTGAAAACTCTATGGGACCATTCTACTCTGTCCTATAGGGTGTCTATGAGTCAGAATTGACTTGACAGCAACTGGGTAACAACACTTGGGAAACCCAAACACATATAAGAAAAAAATATAGCTTTAAATGCATAGCTTCACATACAAGAAGAGCAGAGAGTACTCTGATGACAGAGTGAATTGTGTGAGAGCACGGACTACTGCAGCTACCTGAGGCGTTCTTGGTCTTGGCAGCTCACAAGCTCAGAGTTCAACAAGCCCAAGAAGACAGAAACTGACATCTCACACCCAGAAGAAAAAGGGGAGTTGAACTGAGTCCCTGAATAGATTTGGAACCCTTGTAGCACTAATCCTCAAGTAAATTCTCAGAGAAGATTCAGAGAAAACAAAACAAAACACCCACAGTTGTAGAGAGAAGACAAGAAAGCTGAAAATTCCAGCAGTGAAAAAGGGGACTTTTTTTGAGAATTCAGTCCAGGCTTGTGTTTGACACAGAGCTGGCATTCCAAATAACACTTCTCATAAAGCCTGGATGCTGTGACAGGCATTTATGTAACAATTGATCCCAGTGAATGATGCTCTTGGAGCATGTGGAAGAAGCAAATGCAACACCTTAAGCCACGTGATACAGGGGTGAGTCATCGTGAATGATGGTCTACAGATACAACAGTTGGGAGAGTTCGGTCCTTGAGGATTTCAATTGCTAAAACTGTGCTGTAGAGCCTATAAAATAGGTTTGTACAAAATGCATAAAGCATTAAACATGGAATTTAAATCATAAGAAAACAACAAGACACTATAAAACAAGAATGAAATAGAGTTTGTAGAAATAAAAAGTCAATAGATACAGGAAATAGAAAATACAAAGCAATTAAATAAAGAATTAGTGAACAGAGCTTAGATTAGGATCATTAGTGAGAATGTAACACCGAGAGATAAAGAATTGAAAAGCAGGAAAGAGACATTAGAAGGCGTGGAGGATAGAATTAATGTGGATTAGAAGGAAAGAGTCGGATTTCACTTGACTCATCCAGAAACTACATACCGATTAAGTTGCTGAACTCATCCTGGAAGAAGTGCGACGTACCTCACTGATAAACCTCACTATGGTCACCTTCAAAGTATTCTCCTTACAAAGCTGTGCACCGACATTAGCACCTAGTCCACCCTTCAAAGCAATTTTGGAATTCTTTTTCCGGAATGGCCATCAGACCTGTTATTGTATTACCCTTGATGTCCTGAATGTTATCCAAATGTTTTCTGTTCAATATTTCCTTTGTCTTCAAGTAAAGAAAGAAGTCATTAGAGGCCAGATTAGGTGAGTAGTGAGGGTGTTCCAATACAGTTACTTGTTTACTGGCTAAAAACTCCCTCACAGACAATTACGCAATTAAGTTTGCAAACCTGACACCATGCCACCATAAGCAATGGCCACTCCTGAAAAAGTTTCAAAATTAGTTTGAAGAGTAGAGTAGGCACTGGCATTGGTACATAGCTTCCCAAGGGGAATATTTCGAAGGTGACTGTAGTGATATTCAGCAGTGAGGTCTGTAGCACTTAGAACAATTCAGTTCCTGAACTTAACAGTTTGACCTCATATTTAGATAGTTGTCTGTTTTTTCAAGGTCATTACTAGTATTTTCTGTTACTTAAAGCCCAAAGCATCTTATTCTGTCCTGGTGACAATTTAACAAATCCTTCTATTTCCCAGACAAAGGAAGCTGACATAGAATAAGGAGTCCCTGGGTGGCACAAATGGTTAATATACCCAGAGGTGACCCAGAGGCACCTGAAAGGCTGCTTCTGATCTGCTTCTGAAAAACCAGCCATTGAACGCTGTGAGTTTGTGGTGTTTATTATTTTTTATTTTTTTTGATGAGCTCTTGGGATATGTCCATTACTCCAGTGATGTTAATATAGATTTTGTCTTCTCCTAGAAATTTTCCAAACAGTTGAAGTGCTTTAATCTCATATCCCCATAACTTTTTCTTATAACTGTCACATAACATTTTACATATGCTTTTTTGTTCTAATATATGCCTTGTTTGTTTAAGTGTGGTAACTTTTTGTTGCAATAAAAACTGTGTCTCATAGTGACACCTAACACTGTTGTATCTCGTAGACTTTTCATTTACTTATTCAATCAGTCAACTAATATATAAATGATTGGCACAGAAAAGAGTGCAAAAGAATAAATGTACAAAGACAAATGAAAAAAAGGTATATCCTTGAGGAGCATACGGAAATCTATATTCTATTTTACTTGTTTATTTATTTGTTTATTTGTTGATTTATTTTAACCTGAGAGCCTTGGCTTGTCCAAAAGCCATGGTAGAGATAGAACATATGAGAGAGAGAGAGAGAGAGAGAGAGAGAGAGAGAGAGAGAGAGAGCAAAGGGTTAGGCAGAGATTACCTATAGGATGCTCCAGGAAAGAGTTACATGTGTTCTGAAGTTGTGATCTCTACATCTCCAGGCAGGTAGAGCTTCAAGCCATGAACAGCCAGTGTTCTATATAAGTATATTTTTTTATGTGAGCTACTTTGTGAAAAAAGGTTGAAAAGTCCTAGTGTAAAGTTCCCAGGAAGGGAGATAAGGATAAGAGCAAAAGAGTCAAGTGAAGATGTGGCTTTTAGACGGGCAGACAGTTAGTTCCTCCAATGTAAATGTGGAGGTGAGGGTGGGTACCAACCTGGGTGGTTTTACAAGTTGGGAAGCAGTTAAGAAAGGAAGCTAACATCTAATGGATTCTATTTCCTTTGTAACATAAATGAGATCTGGGATGTGAGATAACTGAAGGCTTAAAGACAATATCCTATAAGCTTTGCAAAATTCTCTGAGATGAATAGAATAGTGAGTTGCTAAATAAGATAGAGACAGATTGCTGAGCACTGTTAAATGTTCAGTCTTACGTGTAGTACAATCTCCCTAATAAATGCTCACTGCATAGTTATTTTGCTTCAGATATGTAAGTGTTTGCATAGCACTGCTCTTTACTTTTTACTGGCAAACGCCACTTTCCAGTCACCTACAAGTTAAAGATAAACAGCTTACTCTTGCTTTCCTATTCCTCATATCTCTCCATCCCTACTGCCATTCCCAAAGAACTACCTGGGAGTGTGATTAGTGTGCTTTACAGAATATGCACAATCACTTAAATAAAAGTAGCCAAGAGATTGTATGTTCTCTTCTGGCCGGCCTTGAAATCTAACCCAGGCCCTAGTCTCGTTGGTATAACCCTCTATGCTTAGTGCCCAAGCTGTAAGTACTTCTCAGTCCATCTAGTGGTGTTCACAACACTTTTAGAAAGTCAAAAGTCAATCCTTATCTAGAAAATTTGGGAGACTTAAGAGACAATGAAGTCTTTCATAGAGAAGAACACTGAAAACAAGTTTTCAACATAAAGTGACATGGAAGGTCTCTAAATATGAAGATAACCTCAACTCCTGACAGTAAAATAGTGGGTTCTCACTGAGTTAATAAAATGTTAATATTACATATTAGTTCTATATCTTTAGGGAATGGTTTTATAAGATGTTGCTATTGATATTGTGGAAACAGTACAGTTCCGGGGCTATTCTTAGGACTATTAAAGAAATCATATTCTATTCAAGGATGTTGCTAACTACCATAACAATATAGCAGTAGAAAGTGATTAACTGTGGAAGAAGGTAATTAATTAGATAATATGACTTTTTTTCAATGTTTATCTAAGGGAAAGGAACAAAATATCTGGAAGATATCTTTAATAACTAGAGTGAAATGACTGCAATGACACAGTATCTCATGGGTCAAGGATACTTGTAGACTTTTATAAATAGCCTAATTAAAAAATTGCAGATCCTGGGCACACACAGGTCATGCCAGCAATCTTGGACAGACATGTGACATTGTTATTCAATTTCAGTGTTATTTTTCACTGTTCTCAAATGTGGTCTTGAAATACTTTCTACCCAAGCAAGTAGAGTTGGCCCACAATATAACACAAAATTATTCTACCAGTACAGATGGAATTGTCTAGTTTCCTTAACATTGGACTCTCTAAGAATAATTTTAAATACCATTTCAGGATCTCCAGCAGTTTCATAGCAAGAGGATATGGTGTTCTCAGTTAATCTTTGGATACAAATAGCTTCCAGTATAAGTGAATAAACTACCATTCTTGATTATACAGCAACAATTAAACAGTTGGTAACAGCTGCTAACCAAAATGTCAGCAGCTCAAATCCACCAGAGGCTCCTTGGAAACTCTAGGAGAAGTGTTACTCTGTCCTATATAGCCCACTATGAGCTGGAGTGGACTCAGAAACAGTGGATTTGGTTTTGATTTAGGGTCGCTGTGAGTCAGAGGCAACTTGGCAGCAGAGAATTTTTTTTTCCTATTTAGGAGTTTGATTATTGTGATCTGTTCCTGGGAACCCAGTCAACTGAGGACTTGATAAACTTGAGACTCAAACCATGAAAAACCCAAGTCCAAACCCTGGGTCAGCGTCTCTGCTGACTAACGACTGCAACGGGAGAGCTTTCCTTGGTGGGTGGTTCTTCAACTCGTCTCTGTAAGTGTGATACAAAATAACTTCTTTCGCTTTCATAATTTAGTAAACTCACGTGTCATGGATTGAATTGTGCCCCCACCAAAATGTGTGTAGCAATCCGACAGGACCGTGATTCCTAGTATTCTGTGATGTTCTTCCACGTTGTAAGTCTCTCCTCTATGACATTAACGAAGCAGCGTGGGTGGCGGTTGCTTTGGTGGGGCAGGAATCACAATGTAAGACTGTACTGTGCCTTGAGGCAGTCTCTTGAGATTTAAAGGAAAAAAGCTAGCAAAGAGAGTCGAGGACCTCACACAGTCAAGAAGTAGTGCATGTCCTTTGGAAAAGACCCAGGGTTCCTGTGCCTCAGAAACTCCCAGTCTAGAAGACTGATGACAAGGACCTTCCTCGAGAGTCAACAGAGAAAACTTTCTCCTGGAGTTGATCACTTGAATTTGAACTTACAGCCTACTGGACTATGACAGAATAAATGTTATTTTTCTAAAGCCTTCCACTTGTGGTATCTCTGTTATAGCAGCACTAGGTAATTAAGACTCCATGCTAATGTTTTATCACAAAAAAAGACAAGTATTAAACTAGCCTAATAGAATGTTATGGATTAAATTTTGTTCCTCAAAATATAATTAGAATTCTAATCTCTACGCATGTGGATATAAACTAATTTAATATCGTTGCCTTGCACAATGCAATTTGATATAATCAATCAATCAGTTGCAGTCCTACCTGTATAGGATATATGTTAAACCTAATCATTTCTCAGTTACATAAACAGCAGCATAGACTCAGATGAGTCCCTACACACCAGGGAACCAAAACACACCAAATCTTTGCCATCAATTCTGACTGATAACAGCTGTATAAGACAGAATGAAACATAAAACCATAGGGTTTCTGTGGAGTGTCTAGTAGATTCAAACTGCTGACCTTTTGATTTGCAGACTAACTACTACACCACCAAGGTTTCTGCAAGGAACAAAAGAACTGCCCCCACCCCCCAAAATCAAAGCAAAACCTGTTGCCACTAAGTTGCTTATAACTCATTGTGACCCTAAAGAACAGAGTAACACTGCCTCATAGGATTTCTGAGAAGTGGCTGGTAGATTGAAATTACTGGCCTTTTGGATAGCAATCATAGCTATTTGCACCATCAGATCTCCACTGCACTGTCAGATCTCCAAAGAATACCCAAGACTACCTTAGAGGAAGGAATTGACACAGGTTAGATGCCGATTTAGACTTTTAGCCTCTAGAATTGTGAGAAAATAAATTCCTGCTCTTTAAGACCACCTACTTGTGTTATTTCCATTGTAGCAGCACTAGAAAACTAAGAAGCAATCTTCTAAAATTTCTAATTCCTTTTTTTTAATTGTTATTTTTTCTCCTAAGCTATATTATTTTTTACTGAACAGATCTGGTATAGCCACACATAAAAAATCTGCAGATCTATGCAACATAGGGTTAATCTAATGGAATTGGGAATTTATTAAATATACACTTAGGTGACTGAAAGAATGCCTGCAGTTAATCAAGTAATTCTGAAAAATTAATAAATGTTTGAAGTCATAAAGCCATAAAATCATGTATCAACAAATTGTTTAGGGTACTGCTTCTGTGAGATTATCATAAAAATTAGTGAATAACCGTGCATGATATCAAGAAACAGCACCAAAATTCTGCCTATAAAGCAGCAAGGCTTTTTAGCTGACAGATGGCTAACTAATTTGCTAATTCTCTACCAGACTGCAGAATAAACTATGACCTTGAGTAGTAAGACTGAACTATCATCTTTAAAAGTTCGGGTGTGTTCATTATTTGTGGTATGTTTTGCGTGCCACCAGAATGAAAGTTCTGACAAATAGAGTATATTCATAAGGAAAATGAGTCCCTGGGTGTTGAGGATGGTTAATGACATTGCTTGCTAATTGAATATTTGGTGGTTTTAGTCTATCCAGGAGTGCTCAAGATCATTCAAAAGCAACAACAACAATATATTGACAAGGAACTGTCAGAAATTCAAGCTGGGTTCAAAAGAGGATATGGAACCAGGGATACCACCACTGATGTCAGATGTATCTTGGCTGAAAGGAAAGTATACCAGCAATATGCTTACTTGTGTTTCATCAACTATGCAAAAGCATTTGACTGTGTGGATCATACTAAACTATGGCTAACGTTGTGAAGAATGGGAATTCCAGAACGTCTAATTGTGCTCTTAAGAAATCTGTATATGGATCAAGAAGCAGTTGTGAGAACAGAACAAGGGGACACTGTGTGGTTTAAAGTCAGGAAAGGCATGTATAAGGGTTGCATCCTTTCACCATTCCTTTTTAATCTGTATGCTGAGCAAATAATCTGAGAAGCTGGATTATATGAAGAAGAACAAGACATCAGGATTGGAGGACGACGCCTTACCAACTTGTGTTGTATAGATGACACCACCTTACTTGCTGGAAATGAAGGAGATTTGAGGCATTTACTGATGAAGATCAAGGACCACAGCCTTCAGTATGGATTGCACCTCAACATAGCCTCAACATAAGGAAACCAAAAATTCTCACAACTGGACCAGCAAGCAACATTGTCATAAAGAGAGAAAGGATTGAGGTTGTCAAAGATTTCATTTTACTTGGATCCACAATTAATGCCCTTAAAAGCAGCTATCAAGAAATCAAAAGACACATTACACTGGGAAAATCTGCTATAAAGGACATCTTCAGTTTTCAAAAGTAAGGATGTCACACTGAAGACTAAAATGTGCCTGACCCAAAACATGGTATTTGCAGTCACATCATATGCATGCAAAAGCTGGGCTATGAACCAAAGAAGACAGAAGAAGAGTTGATGCCTCTGAATTATGGTGTTGGAGAAGAATTTTGAATGTACAATGGACTGCCAAAAGAACCAACAGATCTGTTCTGGAAGAAATACAATCAGAGTGCTCCTTGGAAGCAAAGATGGCAAGACTGTGTCTTACATACTTTGGCCACGTTGTCAGGAATTATCAGTCTCTGGAGAAGAACATGCTTGGTAGAGTTAAGGGTCAGTGGAAAAAGAGGAAGACCCTCGATGAGATGGATCAACACAGTGGCTGCAACAATGTGCTTTAAACAATTGTGAACATAGCACAAGACTGGGCAGTGTTTCGTTCTGCTGTTCATAGGGTCGGTATGAGTCAGGACCAGCTCAACAACACCTAACAATGACTGACAGCAGCAGAGGTGCCTTGAAGCTCTGATGGTACAGTGGGTAAGACCTGTGGCTATTGAATAAAAGTTGGCAGAGTGAATCTACCAGGTACTCCTTTTAACACTATGACTCAGCTCTTTTCCATCCTGTAAAGTTGCTATGAGTCAGAATGCACGCCTTGGCAATGGGTTAGAGGCACTTTTGAAGCCAGGCCTGGTGATTTACTTCCAGTAAAATCACCAAAAACCTAATGATGTTTAGTTCTACTCTGACAGACATGAGGTGTGACACACACAGGTCAATTCATTGGAATTGACTTGACGGCAACTGATTTTAACAGAAAAAAGGGACAGCCCATTGAAACAGTGACTGTTCCAGTAAATCTAGGATAGTGGATTTCTACCTTTGTAATAGAACTCTTAAGAGACACGAGACTAACAAACATAAAAATCAAGAATCAAGAAAACCAACACTTTCACTTATTCAACTACATATGGAGTACTTATTACACTGTGTATAACCTTGTACTTTAAAAAATGACAAAGCAAGTATGTTGTTACTAAGTCCCTGAGCAGTGAGTTTAAGAAAGTAGCTTGTACATATGACTAGCATTTAAATTAGTCCCAATAGTCATGTCACTCTCCTCAAGCTGATTCACCATATCACCTATGCACCAATTTACGTATTATTATTTGTTATATATGCAGTAGTGTAAGTCCAACAATAATAAAGTCCCCAAGGAAGCTGTCTACAGTTGACATTACTTAGGTCTAAAACACAACTGGACCTGAAGAGGGCAGACACCTCTTGGATTGCCTTTGTTTAAGTGACTGTCCATATTCTGTGAAGAATACCAACCTCACTTCCCGCTATTTCTTTAGGAATGGTAAGAGGGATTAAAGGATACGAATTTGAAGAGCAGGCAAGCTATTTATTTTTAAATCACAGTTTCATATTTTTTTTTTCTTTTAGGAAATTGTTTACTCAAGAGTCTATGTATACACAAGCACGCACACACGTAAATATTGAATATATTGAGTACAGTTTGGATTAGTCTAAGGATGTCATGTGATGTACACAAAACTTCAAAAGGCTTTAAGGATTCTGCAAAAGTCTGAAAATCGCTTCAGAAGGTTTTGAATAAGCTGTTGTTCAGGGTATTTCACACTAATCTATCTAGCAAAATCTTTGCCTTAACAGTCATTGCTGTGTATTTTTTTTTAAAAAGAATCCAGTCAAACTCCGGTTATTGATGTTTATCTTATTTGTGAAGCTCTTTAGACTCTTCAGAATGGAGGATTAGTGAATAAGTATGACACTTGGTTTAAGTGCTTGACAGCTAGTGGAATGTCGGCAGTTCAAACCCACCAATTGCTCCCTGGGAGAAAGATGTGGCTGGCAGTCTGTTTCCTTGGAAACTCTACAGGAGACTTTTACTCTGTCCTGTAAGCCAAGTGCCAAGTGCTGTCGAGTCCTATAGTGTCTCTATAAGTCAGAATCAACTCAACAGTGATGGACTTGGTTTTTGCTTTTGGACCAAGGGAAACTGTAATTACTTTTATTTTTTGTACTGTATTCAACAAAAGAGCATAGAAATAATTACCATTACGTATACATTAGCTGTTCTAATTTCAAGAATTTGTTTTTATTTTTCTACTGATTTATTTATTTGCAATATGACTCTTATAATAACCCCATACTTTTTGGTTCTCCAGAAATTTATACATGATTGACTACCCTGAATGTCTTCACCTCTGTCTTTCATTTTCAGAGTTACTTTCCCCTTCACTATCCAACAACTTCAGTCTAATATCTCACCTAGAATTTCTATGGGTAGTTCATGTCTTATTATTGGACTCCCCTCCCTTAACATTTTTGACTCACTAGGAAACCCTGGTGACGTAGTGATTAAGTGCTACATCTCCTAACCAAAAGGTCAGCAGTTTGGATCTGCCAGGCACTCCTTGGAAACTCTATGGAGCAGTTCTACTTTGTCCTGTGGAGTTGCTATGAGTCAAAATTAACTGGATGGCAATAGGTTTGGGTATTTGATAGCAATGTTTAATTTTATCATAAATCTTCCTAAATTCTATCAATAAATACTACTATTAGTTAAAATATTTGCACCTTCAGTCAGCATAAAAACCCAACTGGAAGTGGTCTTGTATAGCAAGGAATGTATTGACTCACACCACAGGATGTCTAGGGTAAGGTGTGACTCAGAGCTGGTTATCTGATAAGAAGGACCCAGATTCTTTCCCTCAGCACTTCATCCACCAAATCAGTTTCATCCAGATTTCCTTGCTGTCATCATAGTGACAAATTAGGATACTAATTTAGAAAACTCAGGTTTACAGTGTGATAAAAAGGAAATTGGTTTAACATTAGGTGGATTGTCTCATAAACTCAAGATTATATACTTTGAGGGAAATAGAGAACTTACTCTTTGAAAACTGAATATTATAATCTTCAGTTCATTTTTACAAAATTTATGTCAACTGGCTGGTAATGATTTTATCTATAAGTTAGAATAAGTTTCAAATGGTTATATAATGTGATAGGCTAATATTCTACTTAATTTAATCATGCTAATCAAATTTTCTTGTGAGTAGAGAGACATTAGCCTGAAAAGGCTTAAACTGTTGCCATCAAGAAAGTTCCAACTCACAGTGACACTGTAGGACAGAGTAGAATTGCCTCATAGGGTTTCTCCAAGGAGCACCTGGTGGATTCAACTGCTAACCTTTAACATTATGAAATTTGAAATGTTGTTTTATAGAAACAAAGATTTATAAACAGTTATTTCCCAGTTGTCAGCAGAGACCAGTGTTTTCACAATCGATGTCTTTTGACATAAACATATACTGCTGACCATGACCCAGATTTCCATCTCATGAGCTGTCCAAGGGCCAACCATCAAATACAAGCGTTCCCTGGGTTAGGAACGCACATCTGACTTACAGACAACTCATACTTGCCCTTCATTGTTATATAAACTTGCCCTTGCCTTGAAACTATTAAACCAATCCCTGCTTACAACAAACCCTTCCTCACAGTCACCTTCGCGCATTGCACATGTAGCTTTTAAATCACTGAAAAGACTGAGCATTTTCTTGTACAGAAAAACTCAAAAGCCCAAACCCACTGCTGTCAAGTCAATTCCAACTCGTAGTGACTCTGAAGACGTAAGGCTAAATAGAAACCTCATGTACTTGTTTCTACTTACCTACAAATTAGACTTAAAGATGCAATTCAAAATGAATCTTACTTGTAACCCAAGGACTGCCTGCATTTTAAGTTTTTCGAGATGACAAATATTTTGATGAGATGACATATGAGAGATTTCTGAGGGACTTCTCTCATATTGGCTCTACATTTGGCCTTTCTGCCCAAACAAGATTTTGTTTGGATTTTACTTTGTTTTGGGTTTGTTTGGTTTACCTTCATGTTAGCCTTGATGAGACCAAGAACTGGAGTTTATGACTAATCAGTTCTGAGGGATTAGGGAGACCTCTCTCCAGGGGTTTCAAAGCTCATAAAAATTTTAAACTGGGGACCAGTGGCCACTAAGTCGACTCTGACTAATGGTGACTAAAGGTAGAACTGTATTCCATAAGGTTTTAATGGTTTATTTTTCAGAAGTCAGTTGCCAAGACTTTCTTTTGAAGAGCCTGTGCACAGACTTGAACACCATACCTTTGAATTAGCAGCAGAGCTCATGAACTGTTTATACCAGCCAGGGGCCAGAATAGTAGAGAGTTCCAATACCTATAAATTCTGAAAAGAATCAAGAGGCCCCATTTCATCTCACTCTTCTCAACTTTCTTGATTTGAAAAATTTAAGGATTAGTTCTAATTTGTATTTTATTTATTTATTTTTGAAGAGAGGCCCTAGAGAAAAAATCTTACCATAGACCGGCCCCAGGAACTCTGGCTAACCTGTAAAGATTCTAAGCTTCCAATTCTGATGGCATCATACAAGATCTTGTAAAAGATATGAGTAAACCAAATTTTGAGGCTACTGAGTAGGTCTTAAATAACTAGGTTAAGACTTTACACCACAGGATTAATAAATCTCACATCACATTATTGGGAAGTAAAGTCACCCTGATATAAAAACAGTCAAGATGCTGAAAATACTTCCTAGATACTGGTTGATAATTTCCATTTTGACTCAGATCCAGGTAAAGATGTCTCATGATACTTGGGAGAGAAGGTTTTGAGGCCGTTCTTTCAGGTGAAAAATACCACATTATACATCCTACAATAGCCAACATTTGTTGAGAAAATAATATGAGTACACACTGTTTATGTTATCATTCTTAATCTCAATAATTCATGAAGCAGATATACTGACATAATTCATGAAGCAGACATAATGACAAAGAAGCAGAGGCTTAGAGAGTTTAGCATCGCTAGCATTCACTAACTTAGTGAATGGTAAAATCAAGATTCATACTCCAATGTCTGTTGTTGAGGCTGATGTTCCTAACTACTATGGTGATCTATAGTGAAAAGGAAGGATCAGTCCCTGGAGAAGGACATCATGCTTGGTAAAGTACAGGGTCAACCAAAAAGAGAAAGACTTTCAACAAGATGAACTGACACAGTGGCTGCAGTGATGGGTTTAAGCATAACAATAATTGTGAGGATGGAGCAGGACCAGCTTGCTATCAGTTGGAACAGACTCAGTAACCCTAGCAACAACAACATTATCTCCAGCTAGCCAAGTGCCGTCGAGTCAGACCGACTCATGGTGACTCTAGGGGCTAGAGTAGAACTGACCCCCAGAGTATTCAAGGAGCACCTGGTGGATTTGAACTGCTGACCTTGTGGTTAGCAGTGGCAGCACTTGGCTGCAACAACATAATAGGCGTATATAATTTTGACCCTGGTGGGAAGGTTTTCTCCACATTCAGTGAAGGAGAGTCAGAGCATTTAAAGCACTGTGGTCACAAATGTATGGGAAGATGTATACAGACTACTTGGTGTCATGCCGGGCATGTGTAAACAATCACAAAATGTAACATTTTATAACATTGGAAACTAGACTGTAAGGGGTATGAGATTAAGTGTTAGCATCTAAATCTAGGTTTGTAACACAGCTCTAGCTTGTTGTATGATTTTTAGCAAACTTTAAAATTTTATCAGTAAAATCAGAAAAATAATACTCCCTATTTCATAGACTGTTGTGCTATCAGATGAGTCAGTATTGCACTTAGCACTATTCCTGGCACACAATAAGTGCTCACTTGTACCTACCACTGTTGAATTTATTGTTATTTAAATATCACAGCCATAAAGTCAATGTTAGTGCTTTTACAATCACTGGCATCAGAAGCTACAGAGCAAACAATCAGACTCTGAGGCACATATATGGTCCTCTGATGCAGCCAGTAAGTAGCTTAGATAGCCATTAATCAATGGAGTTGAAAAACAGCAGCAAGCCAAAACAAACAAATAAATAAAAAAGACTCACGGTTCTGATTCGAATCTTATAGTTACCTAGTAAGTAAGAGAAGAACTGCCCCTTCGAGTTTGCAATGAGCTTCTGGTGTATTTGAACTGTATTTGAAATTTGGTTAGCATATATAGCACTTTACCACTACGCTACCAGGTTTTCCAAAGCAGCAGCAAGAAACTTAGATGTCTACAAGAAGCATGAACTTTCTCTAGTACTCTGTTACAGCAAGGAAGAAGACTTGAGAGATTTGGGACACTATTGTCCTGGCTAGAGTGTCTAAATTGAGACTATCTTCACTGCCATTTCAGTTGTTAATCATTGTTCCTGATTCCCCTCCCCTAAGATTCTATACTGCTGGGAGGTGAAAGTGCCATACCAACTCCTTTTTTATTGCATACTTCAGACTTTCCAGTTTTCTCCTTCCAACTGAGAAAACCCTTACCTAATAATATCACACAAAGGAGAAAACCTTTCTCCAGTTTACAAAATTGCAGGTAATCCTGTTATTGAATTAAAATAATGCCCCTTTCTGAGCATAACCTCCTTCCCTTCTAAAGCCAAACCCCAAGTGGGCTGCAAACACACAGAAAAATGTGACAAAACTAGTGTGTTCATAGTGTCTCCATTTTTATATTGGGTAATGATATTCTCCCAGAATTTTCTGGCATGTGTAGCCATTCGGGTCATAGAATCATTTTCACTGTGTTTCAATTGTTTCAAAAAACATAAAACATCATCAGCATAATTGCCTCTACATCTTTATGAATATTATAATATTTGAAATGCAAATGCAATCTTAGTAAAAGTTACGTTGCCTTATGAAAAGATCTCATTTCATTTTGGAATCCTTCATGGGTAGAATTTTTATTATTAGAGATACGACATGTATTTTATTTCATCATTATCTATCAAAAGGAGTCATTTGCTTCCAAGGTTAATTATCTCTATCTTCTAAAAACAGTTCTTAGGTTATGAAAATACTTGATTTTTTTGTTTAACAAGCAAGGCATAACACATAGCATTATAACAAAAATTTAATACTTTGTGCATAGATATAGTTCTGGTTATGAGCTAGGGAACACAATTTCTTTGAACATAATAGTTTTTGTATTCTATTTTAGTGCTATAATTTTGGGGGACAATAATGTACTTCTGTTGAGCTCAAAATTGCAGTAAATGTGTTCTGTGCAGATAATTTAACACCTGTAAATTCTCAAGCCCTACAGTTGTAGATTGCATATCTCAGCAGCTTACGGATCTGACTCATATTGCAAAAATAATGAGCTGAAGACTGATTTCTAATGTATATTTATTAACACAGCCAATAATTTTCCATTGCATTGAGCAGGCAGGTCTCCTAATATGTTGGATGAGTCTTCCAGCAACATGTTATTTTAACAGGCTTAGTTCTTAAAAATAAAAAACTAAAATTACAGCTGATGTTCTTGACCTGGAGATTGGGAAGGGTAAGATTGTCAGGATACCAGAGAGGGGTACCTTGGATATATGACCTCGAGACCGAACAGTTCTTTAGAAGAATGGAAGCTAACCCAGAAATCCCTGACAAAGCTGTGCATTCTGTGTACCATCTCAACCCCTCCTCCAAAATCATGTAGGAGTTGAAGCTATATATAAAAAGATAAACCAATAAGGTGAGCAAGCAGAATTGACTTCATGTACATTCTTTCACTTTCTGTACTTTGAGAAATGATACAAGAATCTTTCATACTGATTTTTTTATTGTAGTTGAGTTTTCTAGTTTGAGTACCTGTTGGCATAGTAGTTAAGTGCTACACTGCTAACCCAAAGGTTGACATTTAAAATCCACTAGGGACGCCTTGGGAATTCCATGGAGCAGTACTCTCCTATAGTGTCTCTATGAGTCAGAGTTGACTTGACAGCAGTGACTTGGTTGTTGGGTGGGTAGTCTGAATACGGATTGATTTTATTAAAAGCTAGCCACTAAAAAGTGTTTTTGGCTTTAAATATATTGCCAGAATCACAGTATAGCAGAACTTGAAAGAAATTTAGACATTATCTTTGTTATTAAGTGATATTTTATTGGAGATGAAGAAACTTGGAGTTCAGAATGCCTGCCAAAAGGCCCAAAGCCAGCACCGACTCCACCAACCCACCACCCTTTCCTGGGAGCCACTGCAGCTGCTCTCACAGTGCTGCTCTGAGTCTGCCCCCAAAAGTGAGGGGCATGGGTGCTTCCAGGTGCGTGTCACCTGAAAAAAAACACCGGTTGCCATCAAGCTGATTCCAACTCATGCTGACCCTATAGGACAGAGTAGAACTTCTCCATGAGGTGTCCAAGGAGCACCTGGTGGATTTGAACAGCCGGGCATTTTGGTTAGCAGACAGACGTAGCTCTTAACCACTGTACCACCAGGTTTCCTTGTCACCTTACACTTTTAAAATCAACTAAGTTTTAGAACAATGGAAACAACTGAAAGGTTAAAAATAAAAGTGAAGACATTTATGAAACGACTGCTTTCTTTTAGTCTCTTTCTTGAGTAATTTCCTTGATTCTGGTCTGGAAACACGTCATTGAGAAGGATCACATACGCATAAGTGCAGATGCTCTGCCAAATACTAATTGTTTATACTAAGATTTGAGTTGGGCCCCGACTGGTTGGCTGACTCAGCCCTAGGTCCTTTTCCTCCTCCTGACCATGACTGAGTTTTCATTACACTAAACTATTCAGTCTTAAGCCAAATGGTTACAAGCTAGAGGTGGGGTGAGGATGTATCTTAATCACCTAGTGCAGCTATCACAGAGATAGCACAAGTGGCTGGGAGCTTCCGAGGTGCAGTGTCTCTGAGGTCTTTCTAAAGGATGAACTCTGCCTTCCGCACTGTTTCTTTCCTGATGGTTTGAGGTCCTGAACTCTCTGCTTGTTTCCCTTTCCTTTGTATCCCAAGAGATTACCTCAAACCATAAAAGAATCTTACAGTTTGAGTCCTGCCTCACTTAACATCACAGAAGCAGGGTGTACAGCATAAGGGGACATCACAAGTACCAGGAATCACGGCCAAGCAAATTTCTACATATCTCTTTTTTTTTTTATTTTGAGAACACAGTTCAGTCCACGGCAAGAGACAATCTTTTTTGGGAGGTTGGCTTCCCTGAATCTACAGCTTACCCTGCATTTCTTTATTTCGTCTTCCCACTTTGTTCTGCATATACAATTGTATAAGACATTAAGAACAGGGTTAATTGTACATCATTTTCAACTGAGTCATAAATACAATACATGTCAGAGACCAAAAGAGTGTGAGAATCAGATCCTCATGTGCAGAACTTTCCAAAAAATGTTTGAGAACCAATTCCATCTTTTATTATTATTATTATTATATTTTATTTATTGTGATTGAGTGAAAGTATACAACACAATATAAATTTGCACGACTGCTTATGTGCAGCTCCCACTGCTCTCCCTGCCTGGTGACAGCATACTCCTCCTTTCCCTTCTATACCTGTCATATCCTCCTAACAATCTCCTGTCTCCTCCTCTCCACCCTTGCTGTCCCCCTCAGTAAGAGGCCAACAGGAGGACACCCTATTGATGCATAGAACCGTAAAGTACACACACTATATGATCACCGTGTTGCTGAGTCCAATCTATTCCTGTCCGAAGAAATGGAGAGAAGCATCATCAGGACCAGTGGCCACACACCTAGGGGAATGCTGAGGCCACTGGATCATCAACCGGGGGCTTTTAGTGGAGTTCCCAGGGTGCACTTTTTATTCTCATGTTGTCAGTGATACTCAACTTTGTGAGCCGCATCATGGCTAACACTGGAAGTGGCCAGGCACCATCTGGTTCCTCTGGTCACATGTCGATACAGTCACCCACTCACGAGGGTCTCTCTGTCTTCTGGGTTCTCTTTCCCATATCTCATTTTGGTCCCCATTGATCATCGGTTCCTGCTGAGTTAGGACCATTTAGTGTGCCTCAGATGGCAGCTTGCTTGGGTTTAAGACCCCAGATGCCACTCACCAATATGAGATGCAGAAGACTCTTTTAGCAATATACTAGTCATGCCAATTGGCCTTGATGTCCCCTGAGTGCATGGTCCCTGGACTCCCACCCCTGCTACTTTGTCCTGCAATATTGAGTTAAGATTGGAGGACTATTCATGTTATGTTGAAGTCCAGTTAAATCAATCTTCTTTCTAACGTGTGCTGTCACTGATTTCACCCAACCAAATTTCTATCAGCTATCTAATCTGTAACCAATTCTCTGCCTCCCTACCTCCCCACCCTTGCAGCCATCAGAGAGTCTTGTCTTCTATACATGAGTCTGTTTTTAAGTTCTTGACGTAGGGGTTTCATACAATATTTGTCCTTTTGCCGCTGACTACTTTCATTTGACATGTCTTCCTGTTGAAACTAGGTTATAACACACTTACTAAAATCTCATTGTTCTTTGTCATTGCATAGTGTTCCATTGAGTATATACATCATAGTTTACTTATCCATTTATCTGTTGGGCATCTGCATGGATTCCAACTTTTTGCCATTGTGGACTGTGCTGCAATAAACATTCGTGTGCATGTATCTGTTGGTGTGAACGCCCTTAATTTTGTAGGATATGTTGCAGACAGTGGACTTACTGGGTCAAATGGTGTATCTGTTTCCAGCTTTTTTTTAATGATTGAGTGAAAATGTACATTCTCGTATAAATTTGCGTGCCCACCTATTTGCAGCTCCCACTGCTCTCCCTGCCTGGTAACAACATACTCTTCCTCTGCGCTCCATACATGTCTTATCCTCCCAACAATCTCCTATCCATTCCTGTCTATCCAGTCCTCTGCCTCCATTAAGAGGTCAGCAGGATGACATCCTCTAAATGCATAGGACCAGAAGCACTAGATTGCTTTCCAAAGAATTTGTACTGTTTTGCAGTCCCACCAACCATGTAGGAGAGCTCCAATTTCTCCACAGCCTCTCCAGCATTTGTTGTTTTGTGTTTTTTGGATCATGGCCAATCTCATTGGGGTGAAATGATATCCCATTGTTGTTTTGACTTGAATTTCTTTAATAGCTAATGATCGTGAGCATGACCACATGTGTTTTTTGACTGCCTGGATCTCCTCTTTAGAGAAATGCCTGTCTATCTCCTTCACCCATTGTTTAATTGGATTATTTATCCTTTACTTATTGATATTTTGTTGTACCTTATAGATTATGGAGATCAGACATTGGTCTGACATATAGTTTTTCCCATTCTGTACATGTGCTATGAATTATTTTGATAAAGTCTTTGGATGAGCACAAGTGTTAGGTTATTAGTAGTTCCCATTTACCTATTTTCTCTTCTGTTGATTGTGCTTTGTCAGATTTTGAAATCTGTCTATGTTGTGTATTAAAACTTCCATTGTTAATCTTATTTTTTCTTGGATGAGCTTTATTGTTTTAGATTTGATACTTAGTTCTTTTACCAGTTTGAGTTGGTTTTTGTATAATGTGTGAGATATGGGTCTTGTTTCAGTTTTTTGCAGATGGATATCCAGTTTTGCCAGCACCATTTGTTAAAGAGATTGCTTTTATCCCAGTTTAAAGTCTTAGAGTCTTTGTCTAATATCAACTATTCAAGGAGGATGGTGGCATCTCTGGGGTCTCAACTCTGTTCCATTGTTCTATCTGTCTCTTTTTGTACCAGTATCAGACTGTTTTGACAACTGTGGCAGTGTAATAGGTTCTAAAGCCAGGTAGTGAGAAGCCTCCAAGTGTGTTCTTCTTCAGTAGTGCTTTATTTATCCAGGGCTTTTTCCCTTTCCAAAGTCAGTGATTGGTTTCTCCATCTCATTAAAAAATGTCACAGGAATTTGTACTGGGATTGTATTATATAAGTAGATTGATTTGGGTAAAATAGATGCTTTCACAATATTAATTCTTCCTATCCATGAGCAGGGTAGTATTCTCCTTACTATAAGAAACTAAGAGAGACTTACATAAATGGAGCTGACTTCTAACCTCAAGTGTAGTAAGATAGGGGACCAGTCAGAGACCTTAGTTTGGTGTCTGACTCAAGGCTGAGAAAGCCCTAGAGACTCATGCAGGGGAGTGGTGGGGCTGCACTGAGACAGTCTGGGCTCCTCAGTTTATCAGGACAAAGGATATAGAAGGAGTTTCCTGTGTCTACATAATAGCAGTGTGTGTGTGTGTGAGAGAGAGACAGAGAGAATGTGAAAGAGAGAGGAAAGGATGGAAGGAGGGAAGATTAGAGGGACAGAGGGAGGGGATAAGAGAGAAGGAGAGGAGAACAAAGAAGGATGACTGGAGCAGTTGCTATTTCAGGTCTTGTCCAAGAGGAACTTCCAACAGAAAGAGTTTCTGTTTGGTCAGACAATGAGAGAACTACGAACCGAGGGCTGAGTGGCAACAAGAAGAATAGACTACACATTGTTCCATCAGGAAAGGTATACCTCTACTGAATGCAAAGAAGCACTAAGTGAGACAAGCAACTGGCTTGAAATATCCATCAAGCCCTGAGTGTCACTTCTAGGCCTGGAGGGCTAAACCACCGCAGATGTGAGCGAAGCAGGGCAAGAAAGAGAAAAGAAGCTAAGCTAGCAGCCCGCTGCCTCTTGATGAACAAGCTCTCACCTCTGTGGGTTGTTGGCAGAAGACGGGAAGGAGAAACTTTACCACAGACAGGTAAATGCGGGGGTGTTAACTAATGTCTTGGACAGGACAGTTTTAATGTACAAATAGAGGCTGTGTTTTACGGCTTTAAATGATTGTATAGCTCTTTGTTACTCAAGAAGAGCAATAAAGCTTGGAACTGACAACATTTTTATCCAAAAGCAGTGAAGACAGCTTTCACTGAACTCATTCTGGCACAACAATGGAAAACAAAAAGAAGGTAGTGAACTGATTCCACTGCTCTGTCCTTGTCCTTGCTGGTTCCTAGCCTTTGAAGCTATGCGGCAGAGCTGGAGTCTTCCGATTTTAAACAACTGCTGTCTCTGGGCCCAATCCAGTTCTTAGGATATGTGAAACAAATTTACCCCATTAACTCTAGGACTCAGTGTTCTTACAGTTGTTGTAATTTCATAATGCAAGGATTTTCAGCCCCCTTTTCTACTTCTGCACCTTCTTTTGGAGACACACCTTCTATTACACTGAAAATATTAAGTATATGATACGTGTACACGTGTATACATGTACACCACCACTTTTAGCTATGTGCATATATCTCTGGATAGATATATACATGCGTTTATATAACTCCAAGTGTGTTAGAGGTGAACAGTGCTCCACAGGGCTTTCAGTAGCTGACTTTTTGAAAGTAGATCAGCAGGACTTTCTGGTGGGTTCAAACCTCTATTACTGCTTAGCAGCTAAGAGCGTTAGCCATTTGCATCACCTGGGAACATAAGCAAACACACACACAGACACACACACAGACACACACACCCTTTTAAGTACCTCTCTTCTTTTGCTTTGGTCCTGACTTCTGTGCTGGATTGTTTTCTCAATGTGATCATTTGTTGGGCTGTCTGCTCATTTTTTCAGAGTGAGGTACTGAAAAGCAGATGGTGATCTCATGGGATGGGGTGGGGTTAAGCGTACGATATAGGACATAGAGGCTGGAATGGGTTTTACACTGAATGATCACTACACTAACTCTTAGTACCCGTAGGGCTTTTCTTTTGTAGGCTAACGTCTCCTTGGGGCAATGGTTCTCAAAGTGTAACTTACTGTAACTCAAACAGAAAGTCTGTTTTTTTTTAAAAAGAGAGAGATAGCTGGGTCTGCTCCCAAAATATTTGGGGTGGAGCCTGGGAGGATGTGCATGTCTAACAAGGTAACACTGTGCTGATGGTTGGGTACCACGCTTAGCAAACCACTGACTTGGTTGAGAGCAGCGTTTATCAGCTTCAGCATTACTGACATCTTACGCTGGATAGTTCTTTGTTGTAGATGTTGTCCTATGCATTTTAGGCCTGTTAGCAATGTACCTGGCCCCTATGTACTAGATGCCAATTGCGCTTTCTTTTTTTCTCCCTACATCCAGCTGTGAAAACCTGTATTGTCTTGGGGCACTGCTAAATGTGGGGTGAAATCTCCCTGGACTGGGAGATTTATAGAATCTTTTTTGTCTCCTGCTTGAAAAATAAAAACCCAGCTGTGAGCAATCTAGGAGGTAACATGAAAAGGGACTTTGGAGTCTCACCATGCAGTTGGTTGACTCTGTGTAATTCCTTTCTTTTCAATATTGCATTTCACCACAACTTGTGACCCCACTTACCATTTTTAGCTGTAAATCTCTGCAGAGGTAAATCTCCTCTGCAAGCAGAGGTACAAGAGAGTTAGGCACCTGGGGAGACAATCATCACATAAACTTTCAACTCTTCCTCCAGTGTGCAGCTTTGCCCTGAAGTCCTGATTTCAGAGGTAACTAATATCTCCGAGTTCTGAATCTTTCTGAGGTTCAGCAGAGCTTAATAGCTTTCTCTCATGCAGACCCACAGTTCCATTTTCTTTGATCTGCTACATCAAGCACTATTCGTCCATCTGCCTTCTTGATTCCAAAGTTTTGTTGACATCTCCCAACTGTTGTTAGCTGCTATCCCATTCTCTTTTTTCTTATTGATTTACACCATTTTATGTGTTTGTTTTCATGTCTGAGCATTACAAAGGAACAAGAAGAAAAATGTGTGTGTAATCTGCTGCATATAACCAGAATTCTTTGTCACTATTATTTTTAACCAGGTTTTCATCAGAGGGAAGGTGGAAAGGACATTAAAGTATGTGATTTGGAAGTATGTGTCTTGGGGAAATGCTTAATAATGATATTGGTTAAAGGTTTCATTTTTTATTATTTTTATCTAGAGCACTGATTGTCATATCATGTTATTGCCTGTTCAATACGGAATAAAAGAACCCATATAAAGCACATATCTTTGAGTTAGAGAGTATTTATTAATATGCCTTACGAATTTCCAGTATATACCTATAGTGGATTATGATGGGTCTCTTAAAAACATCCAGATTATGGGTGTTAATGTTACCCACAAAATCAAAACCATATATTCTTACAGTTATCCTCACTCTCTACTGGCATTAATCCAAGCAGCTTAGAAGTGAGGTTTAAAAAAATTCTTTTAAGAATTTGGAGGTGATTTTGTTTGTTTTGTGGTTGTTACTAATATCTTAATCTATAGACTCACTTTGCTACTTCTTTCAAAAGTTAACAAACAATTCACTCACAGACAGATGTAGTTGAAAAGGGTTAATTTGGTATGAGTCATACTTGCTTATGAATGATTTCCTTACTGTCAAGACAGTCCAACTCGTGACTGCAGGAGATCAGGTGAAATACAGTCATGAGAAGAAGCCTATTTAGATATTGAATTTAAACGCAATAATTAACACAATGACAGCTAGACATCCTTCAGAGATAAATATTTGGCTCTGGGAAAATCACTGGATCTCTCCACAGTGAATCTCCCTCAGTAGAGAAATTGTACAAACATCACAAATGAAAAGGCCTAAGTGTCCTCTGCATGAAACATAGACCTGATATTTTACTTCATTTGAACTTTCTACAGGTAGAGCTTGATGGGACCAAGCAAACTGCTATGGTTGCTTCTAGGGATGATCACTGCTTTTTGGGTAGTGACACATCAAAAAAATATTCATTATCACACATTCATTAAACATAAATGCATTTTTTTCATTGCATTATGACGGACTTGAACTGCAATATATAGAGAGACCACAAGAGTACTAAATTATGCAATATTTTGTGCTTGTGAGCTAACAAGCATTAAGAAATAACACTGGATCTTTGTTCCTGACTGTCACACCAGACACTGTTGACTTATGCTGTTATGTTGTGTAACCTGACTGTGCTAAGATGAAAAGTCAGTAGAAAATGTGGGAGAGCAGAAAAGAAGTCACAGACCTCTGATGGCATGTCAGAAGAGTAGGGTACATGTGCTATGGTTTTAGAAGATCAGTGGCAATTTGTAACAGAAGAGGTATATGTGGAAATAATTTTCATGAAGGCCAGTGAAATGTGTCGGCATAAGAATTAGGTATTTGAAGATCCAGTTACATGACCTTGGACAAATGTTGTTTGGTATCTCTAAAATTAAAATTTTTTGTCTGTAAAGGTAAGCTAACATCTGTGCTTTTTAACCATCAAGATGTTTATGAGAATTTATAGAGATAGCTTATTAAAAGGACTTTATAAACTATATACGTTATATGAATTTAAGTTATTTCCAAGAACAGAGTCATAAGTTATTTCCAAGAACAGAGAAAAAAATAGAGTTATGAGAAAACAGAACCTTAAGAGGTGACTTGGTTCATTCACCTGGCTGAGACATTCAGGAAAGTGACTTGTTTGTTCTTTTTATTTATTCTGATGAATTTTCAAGTTTCCTCAAACATTTTTAAATTTCATGGACTAAAACAGGTATAGTACTTTTCAGTAGAAATACGCTTGAAAGTAATTTTAGATTATTATCAGCTATATATCATGTAAACATTATTTTTCTGACATATGCTACTACTAAAACTATGTATTGCTATTAAGTTGGTTCCTACTCATGGCAACGCTGTAGAACAGAATAGAACCGCCCCACAGGATTTCCAAGCAGTAGTTGCTAGATTTAAACTGCTGACTTTTCAGTTAGTGCCTATAGCATTTAACTACTGAACATATATATATTACTAAATTCCACTAATACGAGTTTCCCAATGTAGGATGTTAGGGGTATACTAGTTTCCAATTACTGTCTCCAGTGAATGTTAAAGACTATCACTTTCAGTATGGATTACACTTCAACATAAAGAAAATGCAAAAATCATCACAGCTAGACCAATAAGCAACATCATGGTAAATTAATAGAAAATTGAAGTTGTCTAAAATTTCATTTTACTAGGTTCTGCAACAAGCATTCATGGAATCACCACTTAAGAAATTGAATGATACATGGAATTGGGCACATCTGCTACAAAAGATCCTTTAAAGTGTTAAAAATCAAAGATGTCACTGTTTAGTCATCTAATGTTGCTGTAACAGAAATACAACAAGCAGATGGCTTTAACAAAGAGAAGTCTATTCTGTCACAGTTCAGTAGGCTACAAGTCTGAATTCAGGGTGTCATCTCCAGGGGAAAGCTTTCTCTCTCCGTCAGCACTAAAGGAAGGTCTTTGGGATACATCAGTCTTTCCTTGGTTTGGGGGTATCTCAGCAGAGGAACTTCAGGTCCGAAGGATGCCTTCTGCTCCTGGCACTGCTTTCTTGGTGGTATAATATTCCCACATCTCTGCTTGCCTCTCTCTTCTATATCTTGAAAGAGATTGGCTTAAGACACTGTCTAGTCTTGTATATCTCCTCACTACAACTGCTGTTAGCCCATCTTATTCAATCATAGTGACAAAATTTACAACACACAAAGAGAAATGTCCTCAAATGGCAGCCAATCACACAATCATAAGCATCATGGCCTAACCAAATTGACATATGCATTTTTGGGGAAACATAATTCAATCCCAAACAGTTACTTTAAGAACTAAAGTGCTGCTGACCAAGCCATGATGTTTGCAATACATGAGAAAGCTGGAAAATAAACAAGGAAGACAAAAAATGAACTGCTGCCTTGGAATTATGATGTTGGCCAAGAATACTGAATATTCTTTGGACTGCCAGAAGAATGAACAAGCCTGTCTTGGAAGAAGTATAGTCAGAATTCACCTTAAAGGCCAGGACAGCAAGACTTGGTCTGATGTACTTTGGACATGCAATCAGGAGGGTCCAGCCCCTGGAAAAGGACACTGTGCTTAATAAAGCAGAGAGTCAGCCAAAGCGAGGAAGACTCTCAGTGAGGTGAACTGAAACAGTGGCTCTAACAGTGGCTCCAGGTGATAATTGTGAGGCTGGACCAAGACCAGGCAGGGTGTTTTTTCTGTTGTATGTGGGGTCTGTACGAGTCAGAACTAGCTCAACAGCACTTAACAACAAAATTTCTATAGTATAAAATTACCACAAACTTAATGACTTAAAAGAACATGTTTGTTTACACTATATTGAAGTATGTATTTTAAGAGTTTTGGAGGTCAGAAATTTAAAGTTGGTGTGTCAGCAGGACTATGCTTCTTTTGCAGACTTCAAGGAAGAATCAATCTTGCCTTTTTAAATTTTGAGTGGCCACCTGCAGCCTTTGGCTTACAGCCCCTTCCTTTCCTCCCTGCAGACTGTTGCTTCTACTGTCTCATCTCCTACTACTGACTGTCCCTTCTGTCTCCCGTTTATTACTTCCCTTGTGGTTACGTTGTGCTTAGCCATATAATCCAACATAATCTCAACTGAAAATTCTTTATCTAGTTATATCTACAAATTACTTTTTACCATATATAGTAACCTATTCATATTTGGAGAATTAGGACATGACATTTTTGAGAGGGAGTGAAAATCATTCAGTCTCCCACAAAAGATTTTTTCCTTTATTTTATTTTATTAATTTTTTTTATTATGATTGAATGCAGCTCCCACTGCTCTCTCTGCCCGGTGACAGCACACTCTTCCTCTCCGCTCCATACATGTCTTATCCTCCCAACAATCTCCTATCCCCTCTTCTCCACCCACTCCCCTTCCTCCAGTAAGAGGTCAGCGGGACAACATCCTATAGATGCTTAGAACTGTGAAATACATACATGATATGGTCACTCTGTGTCGCCAAGTCCAGTCCATTCCTGTCTGAAAGTTGACCTCCGTTATGATTTATGGACAGGGACAGTGTCAGAGCCAGGGACCATGCTCCCAGGGGAACTCCGAGGCCCGTGGACCATCACATGCGGTCTTTCTATGGAGATATCTGGGTGCACCCCTTTTTATTCTCGTGTTGCCAGTGAGACTCAACTTCTACAAAAGATTTTAACTTGACATTTCCTCTGCTGGCTTTGGAACATCTGTGACCTCACTGAAAGTACACGGGAAAGTTTATGTAAATGTGCTCAGGAGTTCCAACTCCTCCACCCCCCGGAAAGAATAGTCATATCTCCATCACATCCATAAAGAGATGAAAAGTGTGGCATATTAGAAGAAGAGGAAATGAGAAGAAAATACAAAAAAGAAGAAAAGAGAGAGGAAAGGAAAAGAAAAGCTTGAGTACACAATTAGGCTAAGAGTATTACGGGTTGTTTGAGTCCCCCCAGAAGGACTGAGGAGATGTCTTTTTTAGGTGCTAAAGAGTATTATGATAAAAAATAATAACTAACATTCACTGAATTCTTAATATATGCCAGGCACTGTGATAACAGCTTTCATATATGATATTGTTAAACTTCACAACAACCTCATATGGTAGGAAAGATGTACTGTCCCTATGATTAATGCTTGGGACCGGGTATACGCCATATTAAGGTATGTAGATTGGGACCAGATTTTGGAATTCAGAATTCTTCAGTGTTTTGAAGAAAATTTAGTGCTCTTACCATGAATCACATAATAGATCCAGCAGGAACCAAGTGAGTGTCCCATAATCTTAATGAAATATGTAAATGTTTTAAAGACCCTCACCTTGGTTCACTCCAAAAGTCAGATATTCATGCCAAATCAGTTATGAAAAAAACATTTGATTTTCTTAGCTCTTAGATTCTGGAATTGTATATGAGATTGAAGACCTGTATTATTATCATTCCCATTTTATAAATGAGAAATTGACTTTAGGAGGTTAGGTAACAGTCCTGGTTTACACAGCCAGCAAGTGGTACAGCTGACTGCACACCCAGCCATTCTGGCACCTGATAGACAGTATTTTCAGAATTCAGTGCAGAGAGATTAAAGGGAATCCTAAATGACATGACTTATACTTCCTTCATTGCCGTCACCAGCTATCTGCCTTACTGTCCTGGCTGTTGCTATGGATTGTCATTTCCCCTAGCAACCACAAACAACTGGATGATAAGAGAACAGGAGAAGGAAGACAGCAGCAGAGCCCAACACCTTCCTAGAATCCTGAAATATTGATGGCGAGTCTGACTCTCTGATTTAGGTGAGATGGTGGTTGATCCGTGAGCAACTTCTCGAGAAGAATCACAAAGCACTCATGGAACATTTAGTAAAGTATTTGTTCAAGATCGTCTATATGTTAGGTACTTGTAATGCAAAAGAGGATGTGATAATCTCTACTGTAGTAGGCTGATGGTTCAAACCCATCCAACAGCTCTGTGAGGGAAAGACCTGGGGATTTGCTCTTATAAAGATTGCAGCCAAGAAAAACTCATGGTAGTTCTGCTCTATCACATGGGGTTGTTAGGGTTTGGAATCCATTTGACGGGACTTGACAGCAGTGACAGCAACAGCCCTAGTAGATGAGACATATCTGTAACAAAGTAATGAGAAGACATTGTGATATATACTAAAACAAGGTGTGCTTTAGTATCATATACTTAGACATGCTACTGAAAGGAATTTCGGGTCTGGACTTTAATAAAAAAAAAGTTAGGGGGTCCCACAGTATGGAAGGGCCAGCTGGAAATATTTTTTCAGGATTTGTATTGACTTGTAAGAGAGTTGGATCCTTAGCCTCCTTACAAGCCACAGGCCCCAAAAATTTGTGCAGGCTTCCCCTTGACACTATTCCTTGCCAGCCCTCGTGTTAGAGACCAGTGGAAGCACAGAGGTGGGGAGACTGTTTGGGGATGCGAGGAAAGCCTTACAAAGAAGCTGTATCTAGATCTATAGCACAAGCTGCTTTGTAGATGGAGAAAATTCATGGAAAGCCCATTCTGAAATGTACTTCTGTCCAATATGGAGTAAGAGGAACAAGATTTACTTTCTCACTTAAAGCAACTAAAAAACTGGAAAGAAAGAAAGAAAGGAAGGTAGGAGGGAAAGGAGGGAAGAAAGAAAAGGAGGAAGGGGGAAGAGGGAAAGAAAGAAAGAAAGAAAAAGAAAGAGAGAAAGAAAGAGAGAGAGAGAGAGAGAGAAAGAGAGAGAGAGAGACAGAGAGAGAGAAAGAAAGAGAGAAAGAGAGAAAGAAAGAAAGAAAGATGGGAAGAAAGATGGGAAGAAAGAAAGAAAAAGAAAGATGGGAAGAAAGAGAGACAGAAAGAAAGAAAGAGCATTGTCCACCAGGCAACAAAGGACAGTGATCCCTAAGAGATGAGAAACAAACAAGGCACGCCTTGCGATTGCTCTAGCTCACCGCCTGGAGAGAGATCCTAGACTGCCAGTTGACATGAATTTACCTGAAACGAGGAGACAAAGTCGTTTGTTCAGGGATGTCGAGGTGGCTAGAGGCCACAACAGTCCAGACAGAAAGGGAGAGGGAAGCACAGAGAGAGAGGTCTGGAGTTCTGCAGAGGGTCTTCCTTGAATATTTGGCTGAGTACTGGTCAGTGCACGCATGTGAGGAAGCTTCCCAAGGCTGCGGGGTGTGCGGGTGAGGTGGGGTGGGAAGGGGGGTGATCAACCCAAAGGATCAGAGCGAACAGTCCTTGGAGCTCATCCAGAACTGAGTGGACGGCCACCCAACGTGGACAGCCTCATAAATCTGCGCAGTTCACAGTTGTTAGGTGGAGACTCCTAGAGACCCTATAGACAGCAGAACTAAAAACACTGCCTGTTCCTGCACTGTCTATAAAACAACTTTTTCTTTATGTCCAGATATAAGATCAGTTTATTTGTAAGAACTGCCTGACACACCAAGACAGTTCCTCCGCGCCTCTGTGCCTCCACTGATCTTTAACACCAGGGTGTGTCTCAGTAAACCAAAAAAAAAAAAAAAAAAAAACAGACCTAGTGCCATCAAGTCAATTCCGACTCATAGCGACTATGGTTCTAAAAGTAGAACTGTCCCACAGTTTCCAAAGAGCGCCTGAGGCATGTGAACTGCCAACCTTTTGGTTAGCAGATGTAGCGCTTAACCCACGCAACCAGGGTTTCCTCACCTCGATTGCCTCAGCCACGGTTTCCAAGGAGCGGTTGATGGATTTGAACTGCCAGCCTATTGTTAGCGGCCAAATTTTTAACTACCGCACCATTAGGGCTCCTCCGTTAACATCCAAACCCCAAACCAAACCCATTGCCATCGAGTCAATTCTGACTCATAGCTATCCTATAGGACAGAGTTGAACTGTCCCATATTGTTTCCCAGGAAGCACCGGCAGATTTGAACGGCCGACATAGAAAGCATTAATTCAAAGTACATCGTAGGGTGAATGAATTTTGTGAACAGACTGAAAAATCTAGCAGCCACTCATATTATTTGTATATTAAAATGAGTTGCGAATTTCAAGCAACCGGTATAAAATCAGATGTTCAAATAATTACAAACAGGGAATTCTTCAATGACAATTTCTATCAGTTGTGAAGACTGTTGCTGAGACCCACTAGGTGGCAGTGTGGTAGTGATTTGCTTGTAAGCAAAGAAAAGGGAACAGCCAGAGTTGAATTCCAAGCTACTAGGGTTTTTTCCCTGACATTTAGAAGTTTATAATGGAAAATGTTCATGGAATAATAGATAGAAAGTCAAACAATGACTAGAATGTGAACAGCCTTTGACATATAAAATAAAACTGTTTTATAAGCAGTAACAAAGGAGCATTTTATAAAAAATCAAAACAGCAAAGATTGTTGTTTGCTATGATCTTATTCTTTTGATAGGTGAATGTTAGATACAGCTAAAATACAGACAGGTGAAAGAACAATAGGACAAGGGGGCTGTTTTTACCCTTAGGAAAGCCAGGCTGTCTGAGGCTCCCATAATGGGACTTGTGGTCCCTTGGCCCCCACTTACCCTTCACTCCCTCATATTCTCTCTTTCCTTAGGAGGCACTATTGGAGACAGATTCCTGACTAACCATCTGATCCAACTATCCCTACTCTATCTTTTCATCTTGATTTCCCCCAAATCATGTACATGCATGGTAATATTCTACAATTATAAATTTTCTTTCTTTCATGTCCCTGATACTGCAACTTACCAGCTGTGTAACGTTAAGCAAGTTACTTGACCTCTCTGTGTTTCATTTTCTCTACCTGTAAAATGGGCTCATAATAGTACTCACCTCATAGAGTTATCGTGGAAATTAAATGAGTTATTGTACAAAGAGTGCTTAGACTAGTGTTGCATATGGCAAGAATCATATAAGAGTTTGCTCTCCACCCAGACCATAAGGTAAAGGAGAAGAAACAGTTGTTTGCCTTTTGTTCTTGCCTTTTATGTGCTGGATACGCAGCATATGCTTAATGAATTTTTAACTTAATGAATAAATGAATGGCTAAAATATAGTGGTGCACATAAGGTGAATTAATAAGTACAACCTCTCATTTAACATTTTGGAACATTTTTATGAATGTAGCAACCTTGCAAAATAAGGAAATAAAACACTAATTATGAATAAGTCTTTAAAATATTTTTTAATAGTTGAAAGAGATCAAATACTATTACATATAGGATAATATTTAAGAAAGATTAGTTAAATCCCAAAATAAAAATCTAGAATAATAGACTTTTTTTAGTTAGAAGTTACCTTTGAGATGACTAAGCAGGCTCTTAGTTTCCGAGCAGAAAACAGGCCTTTAAATTCAGTGTTTTTTGTTTTTTTATAAGCATATTGTTACCACAGTTTAGCTAAAATCACGAATGTGATGACTGTGCTAATTGTAATTGGTTTTGCTGTTAAAAAATGTATGTGACAATGTGGTAAGCATTCTGTATTAACCCTGCTGGCATAGTGGCAAAGTATTATGGCTACTAACCAGAAGGTCAGCAGTTCAAATCCACCAGGTGTCCCTTGAAAACTCTGTGGGGCAGTCCTACTCTGTCCTATAGGGTTGCTATGAGTCAGAACTAACTTGACTGCAGTGAGTTTGGTTTTTTTAGTTATCAGTTTATATAACGCCAAGCATAATTATTTGGGAACGAGCTTCTTTGCTATTAGTATATAAAATTTTATCATAGCTTTGTGCTTTGTCTTTTCCACATAATGATACACTCTCTAGACATTTTGTACCAGTTTACTGTGTAATTTCTTTCCCTTTGACATTGTTTCTTCGTTCTGGAGGAAAGTAGGTGGTAAAAAAACTTTGCTTATCAGGACAATTAGGCCCAGAGAAATACAATCTTTTAAATGTATCAAGTAAATTTCTAAACTAAAAAGATCTGAAAGTCATCCTTAAAAGTAGCTGGAACCAAGATAACAAAAATGACATTTTGGAGAGAAAAAAATTTAATCAGAAAAAATGTTAATTCATGCAAAGAATTTACCTAGATGAAATCAGCCAGTAATCTGGGCCCACTCCAAGAGCAGGAACTAATCCTTTCCTTTTTGTGTCTTGTGCTGTGAAGCTGTGGTACAAACTTGCCAAGGAATCAGAGGGTCCTGTGCTTTGTTTTTGATTTTTTAAAATTATATTATTGTATGTTTATATATATTATTTTATATTTACGTATCTTTTATTACAGTCTCACTATTTGTTAATTAAACATCTTTTCCTTACCATATTAAATATTAGTGTGGCCTTAATGAAATGTAGCAGGTACAGTTGACTCCTGAAACATTGTAGCTATTCATGAAAGACAAGAACTATACCGAGCACTTTTAAGGTTAGCAGTCTTGTCGTTGTTCATATGTGATTTATACATTTCCTTGTACTTTTAACATTGTTCAGTCTTGAGGTAATTTGTTTGATGTCATAGTTTCAACACCTCAAGCTCACCGTACCCATTACTGAACTCATCATTCCTTTCTTCTTCTCCTAGTCTTAGCATATGAGTCACTTCTATCTGGTTATCAGCCCAGAATGCTGGAAGTCAATCTGTGCTACTTCTACCTGCTCACTTACTATATCCATTGGTCACCACCTCCTCAAGCTAGTTCCTGTATGTCTACCCTACATGACTGCAACTGGCAAATGACCAAGACTTAGTCTGTAAATTTAGAGCCTAGCAGAGTCTCTGAGCTCAATAACCATATGAAGAACGAAAGAAGGATGGATATTTATCTAATCCCCTCTCCTCTCTACTTCTGTCATCTCTGTTCCTGTTTCAGCCTTTAATATCTCTTATCTGGCTGGGCAGTGTTTCATTCTGTTGTACATAGGGTCGCTGTGAGTGAGAACCAACTCAGTGGCACCCAACAACAACAACATCTGGCCTATTGCAGTAGCCTCTAATTTGGACCATTTGAGTCTGTTCATATCTTCCCTATCTGTCATAAATCTGTCTGTGATGGTTAAGGTTGTGTGTCAACTTGACTGGGCCATGATTCTTAGTGGTTTGGCAGTTATGATATAGTTTGACAGTATAAGTTGGCAGTTCTGATATAGTTTGGCAGTTATGTGGTGATGAAATCTTCTCCATGATGAGATCTCATACAATACAATCACCCTTAAGATGATTTCTGTTATTAACAGCCAGTCAGTCAAAAGGGAGTTTCCTTGGGGATGTGGCTTACATCCAATGTAGATGGACTTTCTGACAAAGCTTTGGGCTTTCACTTGCTCTGGATCTTGAAGCTGGCTCCTATTTGTATGCCCTGTGGTTCGTGGGACTTCAGCTAGCAGCTTACCTTTCCTGGTGATCTTAACATTTGTCTGTCTCTGCAGCCTGTAAGCCAGAGGCCTGCTGTCTGACCTGCTGATCTGGAGATTGCCACCTCCTGCAGCTACATGAGTTTGGATAATCATCCAGCCTAACCTGCCTATTTGGGGCCTTCCAGCCTTCACAACTACATGAGCCATTTCCTTGGTATAAATCTGCCTGTGTATACATTTACACACTTTTCTAGTTTTGCTTCCCTAAAGAATTCAGCCTAAGATACTCTCTATCAATACAACCCTCATGTACCAGGGGTTACAAATTCAACTGAAGAAAATAAAATTGTCCAGGAAAGGAAGATAAGACATGTTACAGTTTAAGAGGTACACAACTGGGAAGAAATACATCACACTAAACAAGTGTTTCCCTGTGAAAAGAGAAAGTATCTGATGAATTAGAAGAGAACTAATGAATATAAATCTCATTTTTAAAAGTTCCAAGTAAATTTCAAGAATACCTTGTGTTTTACAAAGACATAAGGAAAAAAGAGCCCAGGAAACAGAAGGACCCATGTGAATGGGAGACAGTATCAACATGAGACTAGAAGAACTAGATGGTGCCCATCCACCACCAAGGGCAGCCACAATGGGGGATACAAGAGTCCCTGAGGCGACATGAGCAAAAGAGGTGTGCAGCTCAAGAACTCTACTGAAAGATCAGATCTGACAGTCTGGCAGCCTGGAGTGTCCCTGGGAACATAGCCCCTAGACCTATTGCTAGCCTTGACCAGAAACTAGTACTAAGGTCAACTCTTCAGACAAGAGTGGACTCGACTCGGGGACACAGTGTAACCGTATGATGTATGTACTTTTTGATTCTGTACATTTATGAGAAGCTGTCCTACTGGTTTTCTTTCTAGATGGGAGAGAAAAGGGTGGAGAGGTTGGGACAGGTGCTCATTAAGAGAATGCTAAAAATATAGAGTGAAAAGGAGAAATGTGCTGCCACTGGGTGAGAAGAGCAGATGGAGGTGCAGACAGGTGGGCATGCAAAGTTGATTTGGATTGTATACTTTCACGGAATCACAATTTACAGAAAAATGGTAGGAAAACAACAACAAAAAGAATACCTTATGTTTTAGTCATTTAGTGCTACTTTCTTGACGGTATGAGATTCCCAATTCTTTGTTTGCTTCCCTCTCTTTTTATCTCCCACAGGACAGAAGGATCATTATTTTTACCATTTTAATTTCTAGGTTCTTACTGTTGTTATTGTAGTTGTTAACTGCTGTCTGCTAAATAAAAGGTCAGCAGTTCAAACCTGCTAGAAACTCCTTGAAAGCTATGGGGAAATTCTACTCTGACCTATATATAGTGTCGCCGGGAGTCCAAATTGACTCGACCGCAGTGGGTTTGGTTTTGAGTGCAATGTTACTACATACTGAAAGCTAATAAATTGTATATATTTATCTTATATCTATTATGAATTTTTTCATCAATTCTTAGATGCTTAAAATAAAATTTCTTGAATATCGTATTACAGAATTTTATTTTAGGGGTATAGTGTTAGAATTAGAGATCAGTGGGCTCGATGGCACTTGGCTGGCAGGCCTTGCTGGTGTTGGAAGTAATGCAATCTGACTTATGTCTAAAAGCATCTCTGCTGTCACGTGGAGGGTGGTTTGTGGGGAAGCAAGAGGTCAGGTGGCAGCAGCTACTGATTAGTCAAAACAAAATATGATTAGGTTAGAATGGTTGCAGACAGATGGAGTAGAATTAATGTATCTACAATATATTTTTTTAGGCGGTAGAAGTGACAGGACTCGAGCACTTGTACATGAGGGGGGAAAGAAAGCGAGGAAGGAAGTATGACTCCTCAGTCTTTATTTTGAGTGATAAGTTTGCACAGGCTGGTGTCATTTGCTGAGGAGGAAATACTGGGTAAGAAACAGTTCTGCAGTTAAAGCAGGATTTATAATTTTAGATATGTTAAGTTTGGGAGACATATTATATATTCCAATGGGAATGTCAGGAAGACATCTATATATATGAGTCTGTAGCAAAAGGGAGGGTTCAGATACGCTCAGGAAAAATCAGCAAATAAGACTAAACCAAACCCACTACCATTGAGTTAATTCTGACTCACAGTGACCCTATAGACAGAAAAGAACTGCTACATAGAGTTTCCAAGGAATGCCTGGTGCTTATGAACTGCCAACCTTTTGGTTAACAGATACAGTGTTTAACCACTAGGCCATCAGCAAATACCAAAAAAACAAAAAATGCACTGCCTTTGAGTTGATGCTGACCCATAGCAACCCTATAACTATCATTAAATCCACAAGACAGGAGCAGGTAATTTAGGAAAAGTTCACAGTGTAAGGAAAGGTGGTCCAGGAAGAGTTCTTGACAATCCAGCATTTAGGGATCAGTCAGAGAAGATGTCAGAAAAGGGGACTGAAAAACACCAGCTGAGACGACTGGAAAACCATAAAAGGGGAATGCTTCTGAAAGACAGAGCTCAACTGTATTCAATACCAGGCTGAGAAGCCAAAGAAAGAAGCAAGCATAAAAGCTATGGCTGTATGTGACAATATGGAGGACATTTGTCATCGTGACAAGAGCAGTTTGAATGGAGCCATGTAGGCTCAGAAATTAGGAGATGAGAAAATTTAGGTTGCAAGAATGGGTAGTTTGTTGGAGAGAAGTCTTGCTGTGAAGAGGGGAGGTAAATAGCAGAGGAGGACATGGGTCACAGGGAGTGTTTGTTTTTAGCCGAGTAGAAATAATAGAGTATCATTAAAAGATGATCTGGGGAAAACGTCTTTTAGGGGACAGGATTCAAATATGTGGCAGATTGGCTTTAAATAGTGGAACAATCATTTTATTACAGGAAGAGAATAAAAGTCAGATAGATTTGGTAGATTTAGTGGTTGGAAAATTATCACTGTGCTTATTTTCTGAAAAAAGAGATGTGACTGCAGTTGAGTGCATATATATATATATATATGTGTGCATGTGTGATGGAGGCGGCCAGTCTGAGGAGTGCTACAAGGCTGTGAATGTCATGGATTGAATTGTGTCCCCGAAAAATATGTGTAGCCATGTGCCTGGCCCATGATTCCCAATATTTTATGATTGTCCTCCATTTTGTGATTTTCCCATGCTGTATGCTAAAGGATTAGGGTCGGACTGTAAATTCCCTTATAAGATCACCTCCCAGCTCCCCTGTAAAGGGAGTTTGCCTGAAGTATGGCTGCACCACCCTTAATCCTTTCATCTTACAAGAGATAAAATGCAAGGGAAGCAAGCAGAGAATTAGGAACCTCATACCATCGAGAGAGCAGGACAGACAGTACACACATCCTTCAGATCTGAGGTTCCTGTGTCAAGATGCTCTCTGGACAAAGACTGATGCAATACTGGACTTTCCTCCAGAAGGACAAGAGGGAAAGCCTTCCCTTGGAATGAACATCCTGAATTTGGACTTGTAGCCTACCGGACTGTGTAAGAATAAATTTTCCTTTGTTAAAGCCATCCACTTGTGGTATTTGTGTTACAGCAGCACTAGCTGACTAAAACAAGGAAGTACCCTGTTGGGTATATGTATCAGGATTATGACTTGGGTCTTATTAAAATTTCCAGTATTAATAAAGCATTTTAATATAGTATTTGATACATTCAAAACAGCATTTCTTATGCATATGTAAGTTAGGAAACATGGATAATAAAGCAAAGCCTTCTGCTTAAGATCTAAACTTCAGAATATCAACTCTACCACTGACACCCTTGTGTATGCCTCTTTGATCCAATCACTCTGCCTCTTCCCCAAAGTAATCAAGATGCTGAGGTGTGTATTTAAACCTAAGTATAGGGTAGAAACCCTGGTGCTGTAGTCATGAAGTGTTACAGTTGCTAACCAGAAGCTTGACAGTTCAAGTCTGCCAGTTGCTTCTTGAAAACTATAGGTAGGTGCTATGAGTTGGAATTGACCTAACTGCAGTGGGTTGACTTTTTTCATGAACGGCTAGTCCAGTACATCTTAATCATGTTCTATGTGATTGTTTTAGAAATAACTACTAGCAGTTACACTGTAAGCAGACCTGGCTCAATTAGAAAATCTTGTGGAAGCTGAGAACAACTTAATGTAGAATCTTGCTCAGTTGATAGTTAATTCCTTTAAAATTACATCATGAAAAAGGGCATTATGAGAGATTATGAACAAGAGGAACATATGAATAAAGCTTCCATATGCCCTTGACTCATGTTTGAGTCACATCCAATATTGCAGAGCAGGTGTGATTCAGCCAAAACCCAGGTGGCAAGAAATATCACCCACATTTATTTATTATTTTAAATCAGCATAAAATCTGCTCCAAACTTCTGTACAGATAGAAAGGTGAGAAATTCAATCTTAGTCATTACAGTTGCATAAGCATCCAGGAAGTGTACATGATACTGACAAATGGAGGAAAAATTTTTTCATTTTTGGTCCATCATGATCATCTATGCTATCCTTATTATTCAAGTCTACGTGAGATTTCTGCTTCAACACTGCATGTAGGAGGCAGGAATACTTTCTAAGGTTGGGAAGCGTGTGGTTGGGACCCAGTCTCTCTCCGGTCTTAACATCTCCTGGAGCTCTACCTTGGAGATTTATGTAAGTTCCTGCACAGAGAACTCCATTGTTTTCCATTTCTGAACCATCTTTTCTGTCTCCTTCTGTTGCTCCCTGAAGTACTACGTTTTCTTTCCTCTTCTTCTAGCACACATCATAGTAATATCAAAGAATTTAGGCTTTTATAAAAACTAGGAAAATTCTGTTTTCAAGTGGCTTCTGCTTTCCATCCTGCCAGAAATACCCTTTGAGTAGAAAGAATACAACACTTGTCACTTGCTTGACATTGGAGCTGGAGAGAAACTGGGAAACACATTTAAACAAATTACTCTGTCAGTGAACTATCCTGCCGTACTTCTACATAAAGCACTGGTATGTCATAAAGTAAACAGAAAGAAAGAAAAAGAGAAGGAGTGAGAAGAAAGGAAAATAGGAAAGAAGGAAAAGAAAAATGAAGGGATGTTGCCTACCTGGCATGAGATTTTTGATCTTGTATGCTTCTCTACTGATATATGGCTTATATAGTTCATTTTCATAATTTACAAATGAAAGAATTGAATTCCAGAGGGAGTACGACATAGTAAAAATAGGAAAGGCTTTAGAATTAAGGAACTCTGCTAGCTTTTCAACTCTGCTACTTATTAGCTCTGTGATCTTGCACAAGTTACACAATCTCCCTAAGATTCAACTTTACCTGTATTGTAGGGATCATAATACATATCTTACAGGGTTGTGGTAAAGGTTTAAAGAAACTGTATGTATACACAGTCTTTTACCCAGAGACTGTTATGTAGAAGACGTTCAGCAGTGTCTATTTCTTCCCCTCTTGCCCAAAGTCGTATTTGCAGTGTGCGGCAAATCCACAGCTATAAGCCAGGGTCCACTGTGCCCTGTGAGGTCTTCTTATGTTGTATCATCACCATAGTTGTTTGTGAAAGAGATTCAGTTTTAGTGAAATGTCGATAATCTGGCAGTGTCAGGAACAGACAAATCTGTTACCAGCAGATGGGTGGCATGAATTCTCAGTGTGAAAAGGACAATGTGTCATCTATCAATCAACCCTTTTCATTCAAAATAGTTATGCTATTTGCATAAACACTTGGCAACATCAATCCCCTCTGTCTCTGAGCCGCAGGGAATGACCAAGGCCTGACAGTAGTGAAGGGTCAGGCTCTCTCCCAACTGCAAATTTTCTTGATTGTTTTCCTTGGTTCCCAAAACAGAGCCAAGTGGTCAGCAGGCAGTTGATTAGCAGCATTTGTCATGCTCCAGGGTGAACAGAAATGAGGCCAAGATTGTAGGTCCTGTCATTGCATGGATAGGTACATTTGGAAAAGGAAAAACACTGCCACAATACTGGCAAGGCCAGCCCTGATCTCAACTAATAAACTTTCCAGTGTCATCAGGCCAAATATAGGAAGGCTTTTCATGGGGTAGACCTCTCCCAGTCCCATCACTAATGGCACTGTTGGGTTAGTGAGGGCCCAGCTGGCAGAGCACACGTTAGTTAGTTTGTCATACTGTGATCGCTTGCTTGTCACTGTGATGCTGTAAGCTCTGCCTCTGGTATTTCAAATACTTACAGGGTCACCCATGGTGGGAAGTCTTCACCGGAGCATTCAGATTAAGACAGACTAGGAAGAAGGACCTCGTGGTCTACTTGTGAAAACATTGGCCAGTGAAAACCTCATGAACTGCAGTGATTAAAAATGAGAAGGAACTGTTGCAAACAGCCATTAATAATTTAAATGGGGAGTAGAAAAAGAATGGATAAAGGAAAACTGACAATTGTCAAAAATGAAGCAGAGAGTCTGATGATCAATGTCCTAAGCATTAGTGAGCTAAAAAGGGACTGGTATTGGCCCTTTTGAATCAGAAAATCATATGGACTACTCTGTTGGGAATCACAAATTGAAAAGGATCTGTGTCACATTTATTGTCAAAAAGAATATTTCAAAATCTATCTTGTAGTATAGCGTGGCCAGTGATATATCTGAACTTCTAAAGAGGAAATGAGTTAATATGACTACTATTCAAATTTATGTATCAATGACTAAATCAAAGATGAAGACATTATGTTTATAAACTTCTGCAGGCTTAAGTTGATCAAACCTGCAATCAAGATACACTGATAATATCAGGTGACTGGAATATGAAAGTTGCAAACACAGAAGTGTGTCACTTTGCCTGGGGTGACACAGTGGTTTGGGAGCTGTATCATAATGTGATTACCTCCCTGATGGGATTTTCTGTGAATAGCAGTGTTTTCTTTCTTCTTTCTTTTTTTTGTAGTCAGTCAGTTGAAAAGGAGTTTTCCTGGGCTTATGGCCTGCATCAAATACAAGTGAATATTCTGGCAAGGCCTGTAGGCTTTTGCTCATTCTGGACTCTGAAGCTGGCTCCCATGCATCAGACCTCTGGTTTAGGGACTTGAGCTAGCTGCTTGCTTGTGCTCTTGTCAGCTGATCCTGGAAGTTATCGACCTTTACAGCCTGTGAGCAACAGCCCTGATCTCTGACCTGCTGATCTTGGGTTCACTTGGCCTTGTGACTATGTCAATCAGTAGACGCTGCCAGACCTACCTGCAGACTTGGTATATTTCAGTCTCTATAATCACACGAACCATTTCCTTGATAAAAACCTCTCTCTATGTATATTTATACACTTTACTGGTTCTGTTTTTCTGGAAAATAAAGCCAAATGTAGAAGGATTTTAGTTGGAAAATATGACTTTGGTGATAGAAACAATGATGCAGATTGCATGATAGAATTTTGCAAGACCAATGACTTCATCGGAAATATCTTTTTCAACAGTATAATTGATGACTATATAATTGATGACTATGGAACTTGCTGGAGAGAAAACACAGGAACCAAATCTACTACATCTATGAAGACAGATGATAGAGAAGCTCAAGATCATCAGTCAGAAGAGCCAGCCAAGCCAGGTGCCGTCAGAACAAGGTAAAGGAATAATGGCAGAATAGACCGTAGTCAAGAGTAGATACGATACACTGAAGACTAATAACGGAAGACCAGACAAATTGTAGAATTACATCAAGTACATTATACTAAAAAAAATACACTAAAAAGACAGAAAAGACTAAACTAGATATCAAAATAAACTTTGAAACTTGCCCTTGAACACTGAATAGCTAAAGCAAGTAGAGAAATGATGAGGTAAAGGAGTTGAACAGAAAATTTTTAAGGATGGCTCCAGAGGACTAAGTAAACTATTATAATGAAATGTGCGAAGAGCTGGAGTTGGAAAACCAAGAGAGAAGAATACACTCAGAATTTCCAAGCTAGAAGAACTTGAGAGAGAATTTGAGCCTTAAGTTACAATTTAATTTTTTTTTTTTTTTTCCGGATGGGCTAAATGTTGAACAATGCAGGAAGCATCAAAAGAAGATGGAAAAAAAAAAAAACTCACAAAGTTATTGTACCAAAATAAACTGCTTGGCATTCAACCCTTTTAAGAGGTAGCGTATGATCAGGATGGTATTAAAGGAAAAAGTCCAAGATGCACTGAAAGCACTGGAGAAAAACATGGCTCCAGGAACTGATAGAATACCACCTGGGGTGTTTCAACAACTGAGTGCAACATATAAAACACTCATTTGTCTATGCCAAGAATTTTGGAAGATGGCTACCTGGTCAACTGGCTGGAAGAGATCCATATTTATGCCTATTCCAAAGAAAGGTGATCTAATAGAGAGCAGAAATTATTGAACAATATCATTAATGTCATGCACAAGTAAAATTTTACTGAAGACAATGCAAACACTGTTGCAGCAATACATTAACAGGGCACTGCCAGACATTCAAGCTGGATTCAAAAGGTGATGTGGAGCCAAGGATATCATTGCTGATGTCAGACAGATCTTGGGTGAAAGCAGAGAATACCAGAAAGATGTTTATTTGTGTTTTATTGACTATGCATATGCTTTCAACTGTGTGGATCATAACAAATTTTAGATAACACTGTGAAGAATGGAAATTCCAGAATATTACACATGAACTTGTACATAGACAAACAGGCAGTCTCAAGTACTTTGGACACATTATCAGGACGACCAGTCCCCGGAGGAGGACAGCATGCTTGGTAATTTAGAGATCAGTGAAAGAAAGGAAGGTCTTCCGTATTATGGATTGACACAGTGGCTGCAACAATGGACTCAAACAAAGCAAGGACTGTGGGATGACAAAGGACCAGTCAGTGTTTCATTCTTTTGTACATTGGGTAGTTATAAGTGGGAACCAACCTTTAACACCTAACAATGACAACAGCAGCAGCTGATAGGAGAGCTCTGGTGGTGCGATACTTAAACCATTCAGATGCTAACTAAAAAGTAGGTGTTCAGACCCACTGGATTCAGTCATGACTGCAGTCTTCGAATCCCCTGGGACAGCTCCACTCTATCCTACAGTGTCACTTTGAGTTGGAATCAGCTGGACAGCAACTGACTGTGTGATGTGTAGCTGATAGAATGGTAGCTGTATCCTACTAAGTGAAGGAAATACATCCATACTCGTTACGTGGTATCAGCTTAAACAAATCAGATACATATTTAATTAAATAGTTTATTCAATCAACACATACTTATTTTAAAAAAATCATGCGCGTCAGTAGGTTTGTTCTTTGATTATCAAACATAGTAGTTAAACTTACAAGTTAAGCACTTTACGTGATAATCTCTTCAGTTATCACCGAACACCTATGTGATATTTTCTAATATCTGTGCTATACAGATGAGTAAAACGGGGTCATAAGGTTACACACAGTGGCAGAGCTAAGATTTGGATGCTGGTTTGTCTGTGTTGTAATACTGTAGTATTGTCTTTAAGGGTCCCCACTTACAAAATGGGATTATCTTTATGGAATTTTTAATCTAAAGAAGGGAGAATGAATGCTCATTAAAGCTGTAGAGGGTAAACTGGATGGATGCAAGTAACACTTCTGATTACTGATCCCCTGTTTATGCACTTCATGTAAGTGAAATTGGCACCTCTGAGTGATTTCTTTCAAAAGGAAAAGTCACCATCTTTTCCTACATTTATGACAGTGTATCCTTTTGGGAGTGCCTGTTATAATGCGGTCGTTTCCTATATCATTCTGGCTAGGATAGGCAGTGTTCTTCAAGTACTCTAAAATGCAAGGGCACTGAATTGTAATGTAGAAAACTGTCTAAAATGCTGGTCATTGTCAAGTTAAAGTTTCACCTAAGAAGTACACCTGTTTATGTTAACGGGCGAGTGCCTGCTGTCACTGTCTTCAGGTCTCTACTAAGTGGAAGCTCTTTGATGATTTTTCAGGTCTCTGCCAGAAGAGAAAGATGATTGCTACAATTTGTGACCCCTTGAGAGGGAAGATAGCACTTCCTCTCACTTATGTCAGAATCTAAATGTTTGTTACTGCCGTTGTTACTGCTGTTGAGTCAGCTCCAACTCATGGCGACCTTATATACAACTTAAAAAAAGCATTATCAAGTCCTGCGTCATCTTCATGATCATTGGTATGTTTGAGTCCCTTGTTGCAGATACTGTGCTAATAATCCATTTAATCAAGAACCTGTCTTATTTTTACTATATTTACATCAGACTCTGAATGAGTAACATTCTGCTTTTAAAATTGCAACCCTTCCATGAAAGATGTAAAATTTGTAGTTTGCTAGATAATCCTGTGATTGTTTTTGTACAGAAGTGGTTTCCAAATGCCTCACATGTGAGATAATGTTTATACTCATAAAGAGTTTGTATGAAGTAGTGTGATTCAGATATAAAATCCCTAATGTAAGTTATCATCAAAGCTTAACCAGACCATCAGATAACTAGCAACATCAAAAAAGGCTTTATGACCAACTTGAAGCAATCCTCATGTTGAGGGACATTGATATCCAGTGCCATCAGCATTCATTTTCTGCCGCTTGTACCTGTTCCCTAATGTCACCTGTACACGTGGACAATTAAATCCATTATTATGCCCTCTTCCCCTTTTATGCAATCTCCTTATTCAAACCCATTCTTTGCAATGTTATCCATAATTTGTTGTGATCCACAGGGTCAAATGTGTTTGTGCAGTCAATAAAACACAGGTAAACATCTTTCTGGTGTTCTCTGCTTTCAGCCAAGATCCATCTGACGTCAGCAGTGATATCTCTTGTTCCATGTCCTCTTCTAATCCAGATTGAATTTCTGATAATTCCCTGTCAGTGGACTGCTGCGAATGTTTTTTAATTATCTTTAATGTAATTCTACTTGCACGTAATGCAAATGGAAACCTTGGTGGAGCAGTGGTTAAGTTGTATGGCTCCTAACCAGAGGGTACTCCTTAGAAACTCCATGCGGCAGTTCTACTCTGTCCTATAGCATCACTATTAGTCAGAATCAACTCAATGGCAATGGGTTTTTGGGTTTGGGGGTTTTGATGATGGAAATAATATCATTCAATAATTTTTCCACTTTCTGTTGGATCACCTTTCTTTTAAATAGGCACAAATAAGGATCGCTGTCAGCTAACCAGGTAGTTGTCCTCCAGATAGAATAGATGAGTAAATGTTTTAAGTATTGCGTTCAGTTGTCAAAACACTTTAATTGGTATTCCATCAATTCCTGAAGCCTTGTTTTTCTCCAGTGCTTTCAGTGTATCTTAGACTTTTTCTTTTAATGCCATCAGTTCTTAATCATATGCTACCTCCTGAAATGGTTGAATGTTGATCAATTTCTTTTGGTACAATGGCAGTATTTTCTTTCCATCTTCTTTTGATGCTTCCTGCATTGTTCAATATTTAGCCTGTAAACCAAAAAGCCAAACCACTACCCCCAAGTCAATTCTGATCCATAGAGACCCCATAGAACAGAGTACAACTGCCTCATAGGGTTTACAAGGAGTACCTCATGGCTCTGAACTCCCAGTCTTTTGGTTATAGAGTCCTCTAAGTTTGCAGCTTCAGGTTTGTATTTTCTCTCCAGTTCTTCAGCTTTGAAATGCTGAGTGTGTTCTTCCTTTTTGGTTTTCCAGCTCTAAGTCTTTGCACACTTCATTTAGTACTTAATTTGTCTTTTGGAGCCACTGTTTGAAATCTTCTTTTCAGTTCTTTTACTTCATTACTTCTTATTTTTACTTTGGTTATTTGACATTCAAGAGCAAGTTTCAGAGTTTCTTCTAACATCCATTTAGGTCTTTTCTTTTTGTCTTCTCTTTTTAATGACCTCTTGCTTTCTTTCTGTGTAATGTCTTTGCACAACTTGTCTGATCTTCAGTCATTAGTGTTCAACACATCAAATCTTTTCCTGAGATGGTCAGATAGGATACACTCAAGGTTGTACTTTGGCCCTCATGGTCTTGTCTTATTTTTCTTCAGTTTCAACTTGAACTTGCATATGAGTAATTGATGGTCCGGTCCACAGTCAGCCCCTGACTTTGTTCTAGCAGATGATTTTGAGCTTTTCCATCATCTCTTTCCGTAGACGTAGTCAGTTTGATTCCTGTCTATGTCATCTGGAAAGGTCAATGTGTATCATTACCATTTATGTTGGTGAAAAATGGTATTTGCAATGAAGTCAGTGATTTCTGGCATTGTTTCTGTCACCAAGGCCACATTTTCCAAGTACAGATTTTTCTTTCTTGTTTCTTCCTTTTTGCATTCCAATCACAGTAATTATCAGTACATCCTGATTGCATGTTCAAGCAATTTCAAACTGCAGAAATTGGTAAAAACCTTCAGTTTCTTCATCCTTGGCCTTAGTGGTTGGTATATACATTTGAATCATGGTCATATTAACTGGCCTTCTTGAAGGCTTATGGATATTATCTTATCACTGACAGCATTGTACTTAGGACAGAACTTGAGATGGTCTTCTCGACAATGAATGCAACTCAGTTCCCCTTTGTCATTTCCTGCATAGTAGACCATATGATTTTGTGATTCAAAATGGTCAGTATCAGTTCATTTAAACTCACTAATGACTAGGATATCAATCTTCAAGCATTTAAATTCATTTTGGACAACTCCCAGTATTCTTTGATTCATACGTCTTACGTTCTATGTTCTGATTGTTAACGTATGTTTGTGGCTGTCTCTTCTCCTTTTGAGTTGTGCCACATCAACAAATGTAGATCTTGACAGATTTACTCTATCTGTGTCATTAAGGTCAACTCTACTTTGAGGAGGCAGTTCTTCCTCAGTTATGTTTTGAATGCGTTCCAACCTGAGAAGCTCATCTGACACTGTAGCCAACAATAGTTTGAAGCTAGTCATAAAGATTTTACTGGCTAATTTTTTTAGAAGTGGATTGCCAGGTTCTTCTTCCTAGTCTGTCTTAGTCTGGAAGCTCCCCTGGACCCTGTCTATCATGGGTGATCCTGGTGCCATTAGAAATATTGGTGGCATAGCTTCTGGCATCACAGCAACACAAAACCACCACAGTAGGACATACTGACAGACAAGTAGAGGAAATGGAACCTACTTTAGTTAATTGTAGCCCACACCTCCTTACAAATCCCTGTAACATATAAAGGAGACTTAGAATAGTCTTGATTGGTGGGGTTCATGGAGCATGTAATAGAAATATATCCGTGGGGTTGTGCAGAGAAGCTTTCATCATTGGATGCTCAAAGTTCTGGATAGCATCTGAAATAACTGCACTCTGGTATTGATGGCAGCAAGTAGTGTCAGTGGCAGCACTTGGAACTTAGAAATTGGTTGTTAGTGCAGCAGATTGTTAGACACATTGAAGCATCTCCTTTGGGGGACTTCCAGAAAATAAATAGTGGAAATGTCGTACTTACTTATGTCTTCTCTATGATTCTGCTGACCATGAGCAAACTACTATGATATGTAATTATATTTTTCCATGACCAAAATACATGCCAAAGTTCAGGTTAATAAATTTCAAATATTTATAAACTCTTTCTATTATTTCATTGGTGGGTTAAAGTTAGCAGGAAAATAAAGTTACTTCTCTTGACTTTAGCATAGAAGTGACCTGGCCTTTGGACAAGGGCTGTTAACTTCAGGTCTTTGGATAACTGGGTGATACATGGAGGTATGAAAGAGATCAGCCCATCAGTTAGCCCTCTTGCTTTCATTCTCAAAGGACCTTATGTCTGGTGGATAAATAACAAATAAACCAGTCAAGAACCAGAGATTTTAAACTTTTTTTTTTTTTAAAACAAGATGTTGCTTACAAAGCTTAGAGAAAACAATGTCTTGGAACCATAGTGAGTTGTTCTTGGGTACCATGCATAAACTCAACAACAGCTTTAGAAAATTAATGTGAAAACATAAAAACATAATTGCTAAGCAACCTGTGTATTAAGCATCATTTTCAATTAATTTTAACTAGGAATTGGGCTATTAATTTTGATATCTCACAATTGTGTGTACAGTTAAGGAAAATTAGTCTCTTGAAAACCCACTTTAGACACTCCATAAGCCACATTATACTTTGTTTGTTCAAGGGTCTCTTTCCTTTAAAAACATAAATGCCACGTCATTTAGACAGGAATACATCATATGATAGATATACATCTTTTTTATTAATTATAGCAAAAAAGTTAAGACTGTTATTAGTAAAAATACAAATAGGTAACAGTATTTAATGATACGGTAAGTTTCTTACATAAATCAACATTTTAATTGTTCTTGCCCTACAAGAAGAGGCTTTATGGCTCCCTTATTGTTTTGTGCCATTGAGTCAGTTCCAACTCGTACAGACCCAGCATGCAACAGAGCGAAACTCTGCTCAGTCCTGTACCATGATCATTACTTATGTTCGATGCTGCTGTTGCAGCCGCTGTGTCAGTCCATCTTGTTGAGGGTTTTCCTCTACCTTACCAAGCATTTTGTCTTCCAGAGACTGGTCCCTACTTACAACATGTTCAAAATACCTGAGATGAATTCTTGACATTTTCGTTGCCGAGGAGCACTCTGGCTGTACTTCTTCCAGCACAGATGTTCTTCACGAGCACTGTAATTCAAAGGAGTCAATTCTTCTCTGATCCTCCTTGTTCATTATCCAGCTTTCACATGCCTATGAGGCAATTGAAAATAACCATGGCTTGCATGCTGCTCACGTTAGTCCTCCAAGTGACATCTTTGCTTTCTTTCGTTTATTTTTAACATTTTAAAGAGGTCTTGCAGCAGGTTTGCCCAATGTGGTACATCCTTTCATTTCTTGACTGCATTTTCCATTGGTGCTGATTGTGGGTCCATGTGGATGAAATCCTTGACAACTTCAATCTTTTCCCTGTTTAGCATGTTGTTGCTTACTGGTCCAGTTGTGATGAGTTTTGTTTTAGTTGAGATATAGTAGTACCGAAAGCTGTAGTCTTTGCTCTTTGTCAGTAAGTGCTTCGAATCTTCTTTGTTCTCAGAAAGCAAGGTTGTATCATCTGCATATCACAGGTTGGTAATTAGTCTTTCACCAGTCCTGATTCTGCATTATTCTTTGTGTAATCAAATTTCTTGGATTATTTGCACAGTGTACAGATTTACGGAAACCTGGTGGTGTAGTGGCTAAGAGCCAGGGCTGTTAATTAAAAGGTCAGCAATTCAGATCTACCAGGAACTCCTTCGAAACTCTATGGAGATGTTCTACACTTTTCTACAGGATTGCTATGAGTCAGAAATGACTAGATGGCAACAGGTTTCACTTTTGGTTTCTACAAATTAAAAGTATAGTAAAAGAATACACCACCTTTCCTGGTTTCGAATCATGCAGCATTCCTTTATTCTGTTGGAAGGACTTCCTCTTGATCTATGTGTAGATTCCACAAGAGTACAATTAAGTGTTCTGGAATTTCTATTGTTGACAATGTTATCCATGATTCAGGATCCACATGGTCAAATTCCTTTGCATGGTCAGTATAACAGGTAAACATCTTTCTGGTATTCTCTTGCTTTCAGTCAAGACCTGTCTGACCTCAGTAATGATACCCCTCATTCTGCATCATCTTCTGAATCCATCTTGAATTATGGCAGTTCCCTGTCCATATACTTCTGCAACCACTTTTCAATTGTCTCCAGCAAAAATTTGCTTGCATTTGACATTAATGATAGGGCTAAAAAATTTCTGTGTTCCGTTGGGTCACAGTTCTTCGGAATGGACATAAATATGGACTTCTACTTGGATGGCCAGCTAGCTGTCTTCCAAATGTCTTGGAAGAAAAAAGTGAACACCTCCACCACTGCAATTGTTTGTTGAAATATCTCAATTGGTATTCCATCAATTCCTGAAGCCTTGCTTTTCACTAATGCCTTGAGTGAAGTTTGGATTTTCTACTTCATTGCCACTGATCTTTGATCATATGCTACCTCTTGAGATGACTGAAGGCCAGCTAATTCCTTTTGGCACAGTGTTATTGTGTAGTCTTTTCATCTTCTTTTGACATGTTTCGTGTGATTCAATATTTTGCAATTTGAGGCTTGAATTTTTCTTCAGTCCACCCCATCCCGCCTCTTGAGAAATGCAGAGCATGTTATTCCCTTCTGGTTTTGTAATTCTAGGTCTTTCTACATGTTTTGTCTTCTCAAGCTGCTCTTCGAAATCTTAGATTCATACTGTGTACATTGCACATTCAGATTATTTGTGGAAGTTTGAAGCTGTTTCTTCTTATTTTGAATTGTGCCACATGTGAGAGCTGAAAGCTCTGCCCTATCTAAGATTGAATCTAATTTGAAGGGGAGGCTCTGAGTGCATTTCAACCTGAGGTAGTCTTCTTCCAGCCCTCTGTCAGATAATATTCTTCTGCTATTCCTAAGGTTTCCACCAGTCAGTTTTTTCAGAAGTAGATCACCAGCTGCTTATCTAATCTGTCATATCATAGAAGCTCTGAGGAAACCTGTCCACCATGGGTGACCCTGATGGTATTTGAAATACTGGTGACATAGTTTCTGGTATTACAGTAACATGCAAGGCACTACAGTAGGACAGAATTGAGTGACGCATGGTAGTCTTGAAAGGTAGTAGTGACAAATACTATTTATTGAATAATCAAGGTTTTATCTTTAGGGTATAAGAAATGTTCACCAGGATTAAATAAACAATATAGGGGTCATACTAGAAAGTTTGGCAAAGCTGGATTAATCTGCGTTGTTATTAGTTGTTGTAGGCTCCAAATCTTAGAGATTTTAAGTACAACAGAACAAAAGTTTGCTTGTTTCTGTGCCATCTTCATGATAGTTGCTACGTCTGGTCAATTGTTGTGGCTATTGTTGTTATACACAGGGTGTTTGTTGGGTAGTTTTTGTAAGTAGATTGCCAGGTTTTCTTCCTTGTCTGTCTTTCCTTGTCTGTCTTAGTCTGGAGGCTCCACTGAAACCCATCCACCATAGGTGACCTTATGACATGTGAAACACTGGTGAGATAACTTGCAGAATCATAGCAACTGGAAAGCCAGTATGGTACAACAAATTGACAGACAGGTACTAGGAACAAAACTTGACTTTTGTCAATGTGCATAAGTTGGAATGGAGTCAGGTAAGTCATTTTAGAGAACCTGTGAAAGGAGACTGAACTTTTTCCAAATGCAGATGAAATTTAATCACTTGCAGGATTATTAATATTGATTTTTATATACTTTCATGTTTTTTTAGAATTTTATATTAAATCTGGTATGAAAAGCAAGTTCAGGGCTATTTATCAATAGCACTCAGACTGTTTCAGATAACCCTTTTAACTTAGAAAAGGTTTTATTTCAGTGAAAGCTCAGACATTTTCCTTAAAGTCCCTGGAGTCAACCCCAAATCTCTACAACTGAAGATTTTAAATGAGCTACCTTTGTCACAAGTCACAACCAAGAGAATTAAAGGGACGCATTCGAGTCACATACAAATTTGTTAGAAATTTCATAGCTAGTAAAAACACAGCATAGCAAAAATGTACTGATGCATTAATGAAGAAATAAATAATGAAAGGCATGCCTCAGTAGTATTGCAGCAAAGCTATAGATATCCTGTGGTCCCAGTTATCTGGCTTTGTCCTGATACTCCAGGTGGTTCCTGTCCCCTGAGTCACAGTGTCAGTGTCAATTCACTAGGAGGAGAGCACAGGCTCATGGCCAAAGGGCACAGGAGCAGTTCAGGCGCTGGCAGGGCTTCTTGAGCAGGGACCACTACACGGAAGGAAATGGCAGGCCAGAAACCTTGTCCTGGAAGAAACCAGTGACAAAGAGATGTGGCAGCCTTTTCCACTTCAGTAGCTCCCTGAAAGTCGTCCTGTGGGACTACCAAGGCAGAAGGGAACCCGCAAACAGGAAAGCATTTCTGGTTTTCGTTTTTCTTTTCTTTTTAACAATTTATTTTTCTTATTGCAGACTAACAGATGTTCAGTGTAGAAAATGTGGTAATAGATAGAAAAGAGATTTCACTCCTAATCACACTAATGGAGCTCTGGTGGCGGAATGGTGCTTTGGCTGCTTAGCCAATAGATTAGCAGTTCAAATCCACCAAGGAGTTCTTTGGGAGAGAAGATCTGGCAATCTGTTCCCGTAAAGATTACAGACTAGAAAACCTCATATGGTAGATCTACTCTGTCACATGTGGGAACTACAAGTCAAGAATTCATTTGATGGCACCCAACAACAATCACATTGAAGTAGAAGGGTAAAAATTTCTACACAACTCATTTATATCCAAAATGCATAGAATAACACACAAATTGAGAAGTGAGGAGAGCTTGATTGACCAAAGACTGTGAATGCATTCCTATCGCATAGGTCAGTCAGGTAACTCTGCATCTCTGAAGGTGGGAAGTGAGCAAGTAGCTTGACAGATCATGAGCACTTGATAAATAAGGGATGAATTAAAGGAATCTGAGGTGAGTAGAGGAAGCCTGAGCAGAACAGAAAGGTATTTGGCAGCTACATGGGAAGTAGAGAAAGAGGGAAGAAGGCCTCGTTTAAGAGAGAGGGGTGTTAGAAAAGGAGCCTAGGAATAAAAAAGACAGACTTCAAAGACACACAGTCTCTATCCTTGCATCAGACAGAAATAAGCAGAAACCATGTAACGAGGCATTTCATATCAGTCAGCTATGTAAATTATCCCCGGGTTTCTAATTGTCACAGTCTCTCTTGTCCTCAAAGGAGTGATGTAGATGAAAGAGGAAGAGCTGTGCTAATCCAGACAGACCTCTGTATTGAGGAATGACAACACTCCAGGCTAAGACAAGTTTTGGGCAAAACCACGAATGAGATTGGTTAGGGCAAAGTATATGTTCCATCTTTCCCAAGAGGTATCAGGGTTTGGAATAACTTTGAATCTAGCACATGGAAGGCACTTGGCACATGTTTACTGAATGAGTAGATACAGGCACCAAGTTTCTAAGCCCCTTCTTCCAGCAAGGAGTTGGAAATTTGTCCACTGTCTTCAAGGGGTACAAAAGAGGTTGGCTGTCTGACTTCACATTACAAACTCAAGAAAATGTAACACTAAAAAAGACAGAACCAACTCTCACAACTGGGGCTAGACAGTTTTCAGCATGTTACCACAATCTAAGCAGAGTTCATGCTGCCTGCTGCACACAGCCAATCGTTAAGACAGGGGTGAGATGAGAATCAAGTGTTTATTGTATAGTGGTAGGCAAAGAGACAGAAATGATAACTTCCTCCAGAATCTGCTTCCCTGAAATAGAAAGTAGCTGGAGGCTTTATAGGAGAAGGGAATAAGGTTTTGAGTCCTAGGAATTTGTCGAAGGTTAACCTTCTTTAGGTGGTCACAGTGATCATGTCCCAGAAGTTCTGATACCTGAATTGGTGTTTTGGGCCCTGAGAAGGTCTGGCTATCATTTCAGTACCCAGCAGATTCCTTTGTTTTTCCTTTACGGTTTTTAGATCATTACCACTTGTTTTTCCACAGTCTTAAAGAGAGCATAGATTAAACCTCAACCTTGAGAGAAACTTAAGGGAAACAACAGACTCATGTTTGGAAATAGAATTAAGAAATAAAATGGTGCAGATTATGCTCAAGATATGGTCACCTATTTTACTCTGCCTGTTCCAAGAATCTTTATTGATCCCAAAGGATCCCTGGTGGTGCAGTGATTAAGAGCTTGGCTGCTAACCAGAAGGTCAGTGGTTCAAAGCTACTAGCTAGTAGTGGAAGAAAGATGTGTCAGTCTGCTTCTTCTAAATATTTGTAGCCCTGGAAACTGTAGGGGCAGTTCTATTGTATCCTATAGGGTTGCTCTGAGTTGGAATAGACTTGATGGCAGTGGGTTTGATTTCTTTGGGTCTGAGTACCAAAGTGGGTCCTGAATTTTAGAACATCCAGGTAAGGTAGTTCCCTTAGTGCCACGATGCTAAAAAGGTGAAATCATACCTTCTAACTTTGTTATCACAAGCTGATTATTTTGCACCTTCTTCTTGTTGCAATAGGCAGTCATGGAGTTTTTAAGCAAGAAAATGACTTGATTAAAAATTAATATGGTCACTTTATGTAAGAAAAGGCAATCAACTGGAATTGAGGAGCTATCCTAATGAATAAAGACATTAAAGCTTTATGGCTAAAAGCCCATTAAAATTACTTCAGCAGATAGTTTTCCTTTCCATGTTTTAAAATCACAGTGTGTCACATGACTTAGGGGGTTTTCATTTAAAACCTCTTCACTTTATTGACTTTTCTTAACATGAATAAAAAACTTTACCCCTGCCATTGGAACCAAAACCAAACCCATTGCTGTCGAGTTGATTCTGACTCATCATATTTATGATTACTAATGACATCCAATCAAAGGGACACCAAACACCCGTTGTAGCATCAACACCAGCTTTCTGGAAATCCTTGTGATGTAGTGCTTGAGAGCTATGGTTGCTAACCAAAAGGTCGGCAGTTCAAATCCACTAGATACTCCTTAGAAAATCTATAGGGCAGTTCTTCTCTGTCCTACAGGGTCATTATGAGTCAGAATCAAATCGACAGCAATGGGTTTGGTTTGAGCTTTTTTGTCATTAGACACCAGCACTGACACAAAGTCAAGGGCGGAGCCATTCAGTGCATTCAGTAGCTGCTCCTTGAAGAATGTGAAAACTGCTGTTTTCCAGAGCATATCACTCCAGGGTATCTGAAATTTTCATGCTCACTGAGTCAGAAATTAAGCACTTTGAGGAATAGACCTGTAGTTTGAATGGAGTTCACAGGTTCTGAGAGAGGCAAAGAAAGCATGTATAGGCTGCTATGGGGAGCCTTACCTGCAACGGACCTTAGAGCCTTTGTGTTAATGAGCCAAACCAAAAGAATCACTAATGATATAGCTTACAGTTGTTTGGTTTTGCCTGCTTAATAATATTGGAGTACGCTGGGGATTTTCTTTTCCATGTCTTCATGTTTCTGTAGGTAAGTACTTCTTGTTTCTTCTTTTGGGTTCTGTGTGCTAAAAGTTCCTTTTGTTCACACCCCTTTACTTTCGTGTGAACGCTCTATGAGTGAGAAAGGCCGGTGCTCTTCTCTGCTTCCAGCCTTTCCTAATGCTCTAGCTTACCAGACAGATACTGTGAATGTCAGGGCAAGCCTGAGACTAAGGTTCCAGTGAAGATGAGAGAGGTAATAGATTTGGGACATAGTAGCATCTCCAAGCCAGCTTTTATTTAGTAGTCCTACAAGTTGGAAATTATTTAAAGTATGCACGTAAGACCAAATACCGTCATCTTTAATAAAACTGATATACTGGTTCCTATTTGGCTATTAGTTCTTCCCATGTATATGCAATTTATCAAATCCACAGCAGAGAATGTTTTTTTATGACTGAAGCCTCAAATATATGTTTTTGTCTTATTTAGTTATTAATTTCATATTTATATAGTCTAAAATGAGTTTCCAGAAACAATCCCCACTCATTAGCTTTGCATTTATTTCAAGAAATAAGGTACAACTTAAAATGATGTGATTTTTCATTATCTTCCAGCAATGAATAAAGTTGTCAGTTGGGATTTCCAGCCCTCTCTGTGGTCCAGATTTTGTAACCCTCAAGTTTGCTACTGAGCTAAAATCGGTTACTCAAAGGTGACTTTTGACTACATGAGTGTCAGCCATGTCCAAAATACAGTTTTAAGGAGTAAAGAATAAGGGGAAGATGAGGAGAAAAATAAAGCCAGAAGAAATCAGAATAATTGTCCTAGAGGTAGTTAAATACAATTGACTAACACAAACATGTTCACAGGCCATAAGCGCTCTCAGATATCTGTTCTTCTTTAAAGTGTGGTATCCAAGCCGTAACTTCTTAGAAGATTAGGCTGTTCATTAAGGACCCAGAAATGTACCTTTAAAGACTCTGACTTCCTTAAAAATCATCCAGGTGTATATTTCCAAGATAAACTGCACTTCAGAATTTTGCACACAGTATGCAGTTGGCAGCAACTCCTACAGAACAGAATATCTCCAAAGGTGATGGTCCCAACATTGGTGTACTCTCTGTTTCTAAACTGATCATAACTCTTGCTTATCCTCACTCTCCTTGTTTGTTCAGGAGGCTTCAAGGGCACTGAAAAGCTGAGAAAAGACTTATCGTCTTTTTACTGTGGGAAGTCTATGGTTATTTGTTGCTATAACTATTAAGGAAGATAATCTTTCATTTTTCAAAAGGAAATTGCTAAACCTATTAGGCAATGGGAGGAATCTGTGCTTCAGCGGTGTGACTGAGGAATCCATCCTTAATGAGACAGACGACACATGGAAAGAGGAAGAGTATGAGGGAGAGGAATGAGAAGCGAGAGAATCAGCAGCAGAAAAGCTGCGAGGGGAAGCAGGAGAACGTCAGTATGAAAACAATTAGAAAAGCATCTCCCACACAAGGGTGAGAGCAGCATGATACGTTGAACACTGGCGGAAACCTCCAAGGACTGGTGCCAATTAAAATGCTGCAGTGTCTTCTTCATTTTGAGGCACTTTTTCCACCTATTACATTTTTTTATCTCATCACATGCTGTGGATTGAATTGTGTCCCTCTAGACATGTATACGGGCTGGGCCATGATTCCCAGCGTTGTGTGATTGTCTGCCACTTTGTGATGTTGCTGTTCTGTAAATCGTAATCTCTGCCTGTGGTTAACAGATAAGATTATGTTAAAGAGGGTCAGGGTGAGACCGTAACACTCTTCTTAAGGGAGATTCCCAGGAGTGTAGTTTGCACCACCTTTTATCCAACAAGAAATAAAAGGAAAGGAAAGGAAGCAGAGAGCTGGGGGCCTCATACTATCAAGAAAGCAGCACCAGGAGCAAAGAGTGTCCTTCAGAGGTTCTTGCAGTGAGATGCTGTCAGACCAAAGAAAGACTGATGAAACACAAGGACCTCCTTCCAGAGCCGGCAGAAATATTGAGTTCCCTAGAGCCAGTACCCTGAATTCAGACTTCTAGCCTACTGGGCTGTGTAAGAATAAATTGTTCTTTGTTAAAGCCATCAACTTGTGGTGTTTCTGGTAGGTCAGTACCAGATGACTAAGACACCACATGCTTCCAGACACTGCCTACTTTCTTGTTTTTTTGTTAAGTATTTGAAAAAAGTGAATTGTCAGAATGCAAATCAGCTTGCATAAAACAGAAATCATGTCACTCCTCCATTGTGAACCCTTTGCTGATTTCCCAATGTACTTGGAGTCAAAGTCTGAGTCCTTGCTATGGCTTGCAAGGCCCTGGATGACCAGCCCCCTGACTGCTCCTCTCCCGCATCTTTCACCCTCATCTGCACAGGTGCACTGGTCTGCTGATCAGTCCTCAGGCATGCCCAACACATTGCACCCTGGAGTCTCTGTTCTTGCTGTCTAGTCTACTCTTAATATAGATTTTTATGGTCCTGCCTTACTCCCTTCAGATATCTGATGACCCTAGACACAACCACACTCCTATCCCCATCACTCTCTTAACTTTTACCCTGTGCTGTTTCTCTTCAGAGCACACATCACTCCCTGATGTGATTATCTGTATTTACTTATAACCTGTCTTCCCCTCTGGGACATAAATAATTAAGAGACAGTCTGCCCAGAATAGGAGCTGACACATATCAGGAGCTCAAGAAACATGCGTCGAAATGAAAGAACAAATATTTATCACAAGTTTATAGTTTTGGACATTCCTATGGATGACATCTGAGGTTTCAACAGCTTTGTTGATTTTTCTCTTTTGTTCCTAAGGGTAGAGCTCAATAAACTGTCCTTGGACCTCAATGCTTTGCCTTTCTCTGGCCCGAGTAGGTTTCTTTTGCTGTGCAAGAGTCTCTGATCCACTGGAACTATAGGAAAGAAATAAGAGGACCATCAGAAAGATACTCACTGACTTGCAATAACTGATTCTTGTTTCTTTATGCTCCCAAACCTGAGTGACACATCTCAGTGTTGTCCAGTTTCTGTTTTGTAACTGATTCACAAACAGCATCATAATAACATCCCTCTCACTGAGAAAAGTGAATTTGTTTCCTTCACGTCCACTGTGCTGTAAACTGGGAGCATCAACAAAATCATTTAATGGAAGTACAGCATTTCTTTGGAAGTTGAGGCTTTGCCTTAAAAAATTTATGTGATTAAAAAAAATTTTGTTTCATGAACCATCTTTCTATTTTAACATACAAAATTTTCCATCGGTCTTCTAGCCAAATTGACAATGTCCTCCGTTATCTCTTGTCTTACCTTAGACTCTGTTCTTCCTGTAACCATTTTCTCAGTGTGAAACCAAAAGAACATTTTTGCAGAGAAGGGTATTGAGCAGGGACAGGTGACCTACATCCTCATCCTAGCTCCAACATTTATTAGATGGGAGATCCCAGGCAAGTAAATCTCTCTGAGCTCCAGCATTCTAATGGATATCTTCTCTCCCAGGTTAAAAAAAAAAAAAAAATGTTTTCCAATCTCCTGCTGGATAATTATTAATCAGGGAAGAAAAAACCTGCTGGTACTTGACAAATTTTATAAAATATTATTAAAAAGCATTGTTTATGATATGTTTGTATAAACTTGACATCATAGATTGAATTATGTCCCCCCGAAAATATGTGTGGCCATGAGGCTGAACCATGATTCCCAGTATCTTATGATTGCCATCCATTTTGTAATTTTCCTATGCTCTATGTTAAAGGATTAGGGTGGGACTGTAAATCCCTCTATAAGATCACCTCCTTGTTCTACTGTAAAGAAAGTTTCCCTGGAGTATGGCTTGTCCCACCCCTAATCCTTTCATCTTAGAAGACATAAAAGGAAAGAGAAGCGAGCAGAGAATTGGGAACCTCACACCATCAAGAAAGCAGTACTGGGAGAAGAGTGTGTCCTTCAGACCTGAGATTCCTGTGCCAAGATGCTCCCAGGACAAAGACTGATGCAATACCAGACTTTCCTCCAGAGCCGACAAGGGGGAATGCCTTCCCCGGGAGCGGACATCCTGAATTTGGACTTGTAGACTACTGGACTGTGTGAGAATAAACTTTTCGTTTGTTAAAGCCATCCACTCTGTGGTATTTCTGTTAGAGTAGCCCTAGCTGACTAAAACCCTTGGCAAAAATACAACTCTTAATTTTTGTTGTTGTTGGACACAACAAAGTTCTCCTTAGGTGATTAATGAAGAAACTGAGAGAAGACAAAAGGACTGACTTGACAAGCATCTGAGGAGTGGGCATTTATCTACTCAGTAGAGAAAGGAATGTTAAGTCGGATATAAGACTAGCTAACAGGGTTAATTTCTTTCATAGCAACAACTGCTCACTTTCTGCAGATTAGTATCTAATTTATAAGGCGATAGTCATCAACAGTCCAGTTCTCAGTTGATTATGGGGACATAGGAGGACCAGGCAGTGTTGTGGTCTGTTGTGTATGGGGTCACCATAAATTGAAGTCAACTCAGTGACAGCTAATAACAAGTTGTCAATCAAATATCATGTGGTCAAAAGTTGTATTCTCCCAGAGAGCAGATGAGTATGAACGGATAACTGTCTTGCTAACAAGATATTTAAAAAAGCAACCATCACCTTACCCTGTTCCAAGTTTTCAAGTAAATTATTCTTTCACATATCTTAAAGAAGAAAATAGAATGAAGCTACAGATTGATTGTGCTTGTTAAAAACTTCCTTGAAACTTTCTTTTAGAAGCAGTGATAGTTCAGGAAGTATTACATTTAAATTGCAAATCTAAGTGCAGATTTCACAGATTTTGTATTTTAGCTGATGAATTATAAGGTGAAACCCAGTTTTAAAACCTATGTTACAAGTCAAGTTTTGAAAACAGCTCAGAAAATATGAAGGTACATATTTAAGATCTTTCATTTATTGGCAAAACTTATTACTAGGTCCATAGTTGACAACCAGAGAGAAGAGACTTAACAAACAAAAATTAATATTTATTGTGAAATGAACACAGTCTCACTGCAAAAATGAAAATAAAAAATAGAAAAGAAGAAAACTGTATAAAATAATAACTAGAAGAGCCCCATCTGTCTTCAGTTTCACTCCCCTTGACTTGATACACTGGTAACCTGTGTTACTATTGATGTGTGTTCTCCCATGTCTAACACACACAGGCACACACACATGTACAAACACACACATACACACATAGACACTTTTCCATAAAGATTGGATAGAACTCAGTAAGATGTTCTACAGCTTCTTTCACTTAACAGCATCTCTGTCAACATCTTCCCATTCATATAGATTTAGATCTTTTCTATTTAACAGCTATACAATAATTTCTCTCCTATTTGGGAACCCTGATGATGTAATAGTTAAGTCCCATGGCTACTAACCAAAAACACTGGCAGTTTGGACCCCCTGGATGCTCCTTGGTAACTCTACAGGGCAGTTCTATTCGGTTCTGTAGTGTCACTTTGTGTCAGAATCAAGTGGACTGCAATGGGTTTGGTTTTGTTTTCTAGATAAAATATCTCATTTGAATAATTTTTACTCCTCCATTGAATAATTTGAAAATACTGACTGCACTAAACTTTCTCTTTCAGTACAGTTTTCAACTATCAACTGTGTTTTTGTTCTGTGTTTACACATGATCACTGTAATTCACTCATGGAATTATGATAGAAGAAATGTCATAATTTGAGCCTATTTGGGCAGAATTGCTGGACTCCGTTGGTGCTATGAGAAGAAAAAACTCAGGTACATAAACCAGAAACATGGGCGTATTTTCCTATTTCCCCAAGACAAATATCAGTATTTTTTAAATATATCTCTACTCTTCATCCCTGCTATCAATGTCCTAGTTCATAGGTGTTACACTCTTCTTCATCCGCCTAGTGAAAAAAAGACAAAAAAACTTCTGATTTTTTTGCTTGTCTGTTTCTTAGCCCTCCACCTCTTCTATCCAGCCTCTATGACAGAAAACTCACTAACCTGGAATACAAGGCCCTCCATGAGTTGGTGTCCGCCTCTCTCTCCTATCTCCTGTTTCATAGATCCTGACTCCCCATACTTCAGCCAAAATGACTTTACTGCCATTCCCTAAATGCATGATACTGCTTTTCTTCTCTGAAATTGCACACGATTCTTTCTGAATTCTGTTCACTTCTTGCTGTCTTTTGAAATTTCTGTGTTTTCAAGGGCAAGATCTGGTATGCCCATTCCTGTGAAATTGCATTTAAACTATAGCTCTCCAAATGGCTTCTGAGAACCCCTCCTTTACAGCATCATTGTGTACCCTTACTAGGGTGCTTTTCACACACCATTGCAATGATTTGTTTGAATGTGTCAAACACTCCAGACCATAATAAATATGAGGAAAGGGGCTCTGACTCCCTCCTTTTTTGTGAACTCACAATCAACTATCCCATCCAATACTTGATGTAAATGTTTTCTGAGTTACTGAATGAACAATATAAAGCTGAAGGACTCCTCATGTTTTACGTTAAGGCTTTTTGCTTAGGCTTGGAGCTGTGGTAAGCCTGGAGGAATAGCATATACTTCCAGTGTAACACTAAAAATCTCTCCAAGAGTCACCTGGGGGTTTAAAGCAGCTTCAGCTGAGTCATGTTTTACAAGAATTGAACAAACACTGGACTAGAAATAGGAGATTTGGGTTCTAATCATAGCCCTACTACTCTGTGGTTATGTGATCCTGAGTCAGACATTGAAACATTTCTGGGTTTATAAATTGAAAAGTGAGAGGACACTAAAAATATGATACACTAACATCTAAGATATTTTATGTTTTTCTCCAATAACTTTAAAAACTGAATGTATTCCCTAAAAGAAGATCAGCCCTGTTCACTTTCATTACATCTCATTCCTTTATAGAAACAAGTACTTCCAAATCATCAGTGGCACAATGAGCAATGATCCCAAGTGTCAAAACTCATTAAACGACTATTGTAGCAGAATGGATTATCAGGTTTGAAATTTCTTCTGAAGTAATGAATGCAACCACATTTTCTTATGTTCTAAAATAAATGCATTAAAGGGTATTCCTGAGGCATCTAAACAGCACAATTTAAACTGCATTTTATTTTACCAACATTGTGGCTTAATTAGAGTCTATACATGAGTATAACTGATTACTGTTTACAAAGTCAGCTGTGTGTACAGATTTCTGCTGATTGTAGAATTAAGACATCCAGATATTTAAAGACAGTTTAGAATTAAAAATACCAAGCCACCTTCTTTTAATTTCATAAAAGAGTCTTAATGTAGTTATTAAGAAAGACTGTATCTTTCTTTACTCCAGATCGTAATTATGAGCTGACAGATTGGAAATGAAAGGAGATTTGGTGGGCTTTTAAATTTTATTTTCCTGACTAATTTAATTTGGGTATACTGTCAATTTGATTGAGCAGAAAAAATTGGTGGTTAAATTATTTTACAAGGAAGTGTTCAGTGCAGCTAAGAGTATTAGCGCTGAGAGGACATGCTTTTGTTGTAAGAACGTGGCACTCACACAGCGGTTGAGAGATTTCTTGAACATTTGCCACGTGCCAGGCTAAGCCTTTGCAACTCCTATTTTATTATCATCGGATCCTTACAGCAATATTCTGAGAACATGTTGCTATTCGTGCTTTGTGGTTAAGGACAATAAAACCCAAGAAGCATCATCATTTAGGCACTGATTGAGATTCTGACCTAGCTGTTTGATTCAGACTCTGTGATGGCTGTGCAACACGACAGTGTCACTACCAGGTATTGTTGGTGGTTACCACTGAGTCTGTTCCAACTCACAGGGACCCTCTGTATCACAGAGTGTGACACTGCCTGGTCCCGCATCCTTTTCACAATCAGTGTGATGCTGAAGCCCATTATTGCAGCCGCTCGGTCAGTCTAAGTTGTTGATGATCTTCCTCTTCTCAGCTGACCCTGTATTTCCTGATGTTTCCAAAGGATGTAAGACCTGGTCTCGCCATCTTCGCTTCTGAGGAGCACTCTGGCTGGCCTTCTTCCAGGAGAGATTTGTTTGTTGTTGTGGCAACCCGTGGTCTATTCCATGTCATGGATTGCATTGTATCCTCCCCAGAATTTGTGTACTGACCTGGCTGGGCCAGTATTCTCTGTATTCTGTGATTATCCTCCATTTTGTGATTTTCTGATGCTGTAAATCCTAATCTCTGCCTGTGATTAACAGAGTCGATTATATTAGAGAGGATTAGGGTGGGACTATAAATCCCTTCATAAGATCACCTCCCTGTTCCACTATAAAGGGAGTTTTCCTTGAGCCTGGCTTGGACCACCTTTATCCTTTCATCCTACAGGACATAAAGGTAAAGGGAAGCAAGAAGAGAATTGGGAACCTCACACAATTAAGAAAGCAGCACCAAGAGTAGAGTGTGTCCTTCAGACCTGAGGTTCCTGCACCAAGATGCTCAAGAGCTGACAGAGGGAAAGCCTTACTCTGGAACAGACACCTAAATTTGGACTTGTAGCCTACTGTACTGTGTAAGAATAAACTTCCCTTTGTTAAAGCCATCCACCTTGTGGTATTTCTGTTAGAACAGCACTAAATGACTACAACATTCAAAATTCTCCTCCAACACCATAATTAAAAGATGTCGGTTCTTCTTCTGTCTTCCTTATTTATTGTCCACTTTTGCACACATGTGATATTATTGAAAATACCATGGGTTGGGTCAGACACACCATACCCTTCAAGCTGATCTTTACTTTTCAACACCTTAAAAGATGTATTTTACAGCAGATTTTCCCAATGAGATGGATGTTTGGATTTCTTGACTGCTAATTCCGTAAATCTTTGCTGTAAAACCAAGTAAAATGAAATCCTTGACAACCTCAGACTTTTCTCCATTTATCATGATGTTGTTTACTGGTCCACTTGTGAGAACTTTTGTCTTCTTGATGTTCAAGTGTGACCCATGCTGAAGGCTGTGGGTCTTTGATCCTCATCAACAAGTGTTTAAATCCTCTTACTTTCAGCAAGAATGGTTGTTTCATCTGCATAATGTAGGTTGTTAATAAGTCTTCCTCCAAGTCTAATGCCCAGTTTCACTTCATGTAGTTCAGCTTCTCATATTATGTGCTTGGTATATAGATTGAACAGGTATGGTGAAAGAATACAACCCTGATACACACCTTTTCTGACTTTAAACCATCCCGTATCCCCTTGTTCTGTTCAAAAGACTGCCTCTTGATCCACATAGCAATTCCTCATGAGCACAATTAAGTGTTCTGGAAATCCCATTCTCCACAATGTTAGCCATAATTTGTTATGATCCCCACAGCTGAATGCTTTTACATAGTCAGTGAAACACAGGTAAACATCTTTCTGGTATTCTTTGCTTTTAGCCAAAATCCATCTGATACCATCAATGATCTCTTTTGTTCCACATCCTCTTCTGAATTTGGTTTGCATTTCTGACAGTTCCCTGTCAAAATACTACTGCAGCTGCTTTTGAATTAGCAAATGTTTACTTGCATGTGATGTTAATGAAATTCTTCAATAATTTCTGCATTTAATTGGATCACCTTTCTTGGGAATAGGCATAAATATGGATCTCTTTTGTGTGGTTGGCAGGGTAATTGTTCTCCAAATTTCTTGACATAGACAAGTGAGTGCTTTCAGTGCTGCATATGTTTGTTGGAACATCTCAGTTGACATTCCGTCAATTCCTGAAGCCTTGCTTTCTGCCAATGCCTTCAGTGTAGCTTAGACTTCTTTCTTCAGTACCATCAGTTCCTGATCCTGTGCTAACTTTTGAAATGGTTGATGGTGACCATTTCTCTTTGGTATAACGACTCTGTGTATTTCTTCCATCTTCTTTTGATGCTTCTTGTGTCATTTAATATTTTCCTCATAGAAACCTTCAGTACTGTGACTTGAGGCTTGAATCTTCAGTTGTTTCATCTTGAGAAATGTAGAGCGTGTTCTCTTGGTTTTCTAGGCATCACAAGAGATAATACAACTAAAAGGGCAGTGTTTAGGCTGTTTCTCTGGAGAGGACCGAAATGAAGGGTGATATAAGCAGAACACCAGGGAATTAACGGGGCAAAACGAGATACGTCCTCACACAGCACTTCTCAAGTTCTTTCACTCAAAACAACAACTTGAGGATGTTGCTAAATTCTGAATTGGTGGATTTGGGAAGGGCTTTGGTACTCTGCTATTCTGACAATTTCCAGGTGATGCTAGTGCTTCTGACCTTCAGGACACAGTAGCCAGGGCCTAAGGTGTAACAGGAAATTGCTGGTGACGTATGATTATGTGCTACATCTGCCAATCTGCTCAGCATTTTGAATCTGCCAGGTGCTCCTTGAAACTCTATGGGGACAGTTCTGCTCTGTCTTATGGGGTGCTATGAGTTGGAATCGACTTAGTGGCAACGGGTTTGGTTTTTAAGATGTAAATGACTGGTTCAGTACCATGGACAGTGGAACAGGTGGGACACCACTGGCATCTCTTCTGACACTTTTTTTTTTTCCCTCCAAATTTCTAATCGCTTCTCTAGCTAATCTTTCCTACCAAAACATTTAAGTCAAAAGTTTTTAAAATTACTTCTTGGATTGAGATCAGCTGTATGGTGATCCTGCCTTTCTTGTAGGTACAAATCTGTCAAAAAGAACTGTCACTTCAGGAGAGAGGGTGTCCCCTTTTGCATATTTAAAAGGTATGTTGCCAGTGTCCCTCAGGCATAAAGAACCTAATGATGCTTATTACCTAATGACGAGGTTAATACAGAATTTATAAAATAGTAGTATTATCAATTTCAACATTATAAAACATCTGAGAGGGATTAGCACTCTCATTTGCACATCTGGTAAACAGAAGTTAGCAATATTTTCTGCTGTTGAATCCATTGAACTATTAGTTAATTGTACCTAATGAGAAATTTAAAAAGTAAAATCTGACAGTGCTATTCAAGTTCACAGTGAAACAAAATGGCCTTAGTGTTTATTGTAAAATATATTTTAGCTACTTTATTCTTTTTCTTATATTCTTTCCACCTAGACTCATATTTTAAGGATAAACCAGAAAGATCTTTTGTTGATTTGTTTAAATTTAGTTTCTTCTGGTTGCTCCCTGCTTTGAAACAGTAACCATGATTGCCAGCAGAGATGCCTTGGGGACCATAAGACTGCCAGTCCATGTCACAGCTGGAATGAGTAATTCAGATATGAGTCCAGCAAAGAATTTCATTTGTTTTCCATTGAAGACATTTGTATTTTGCTGGCTGAGAAGCCCTTATCAAGTTTAGGGATGCTATAGGCTACATTTATGCATAAGAAATGAAATATACACCACACATACTTCCTAATAGGGTTTCCTTTATCCATTTTATATGAATATCCTTTCTCTTTCATGCCAGTGTACGTTTTCAAAACATCTACTTTAGAGTTGAGAGGAAAAGTTCTCTATCCTTCTGTTGGTAGGTGAAGAGCTATTCGCTTCCCATTATGTACTCTTAAAGGCTGGGCTTCCTATAGAGGGAATTTACACACCTCAGAAAAACACAGTGAAGAATACCAAATGTGAAGTACGGTTGGATGGTGAGAGTTAGGACATACTTAATTCCTATCCATTACTTCAAAGCGGATATAGAACTAAATTCAAAATCCATTACTGGCATGACAAACTGGCTTTTCACAGATGAGGAGACACTGGCCATTAGTGGAGATTAAATAATTTACCTGAGCTTGCTTTGAGAACTCTGCTGAAGAAAAATTTGTACTAATATCTTGGGAGTTCGTGGGACTAGGAAAGTGCAGATAACTATGTTTATGTTTAACCCAGTTTTTCCCCCTCTAATAGGAAATTTTAAACTAAATTTTAAGTTCTGCTTTGATGACTTTACCTAGCTCCTCTTCTTTTTCTTCGTGGCTGAATCACAGAAATCTCAGTTCAGAAGTGAGAAATTTAATCATCTTAGTGTGTGGTCATAAGAATGAACTTATTCCTTCTTTCAAAGACCTCATTGGTCCTTCTTTAAGGCAGGCTGTGTCACTCAGCGCCTAAATTGGCTAAGGTGATGATATTGAATGTTGCACCACTTGTCTGAGGATGTCATGGTAGATGATTTCTGCAGACTCTGTGAGCCTACGAAGCTGGTGCTATTCCAGGAAGTGCCCACCCTCATGAGCTGTATAAGGAAATGTGGCTACAGGGTATATCTTTGTAAAATGTACAGGTATCAACTGCAGGGAAAACCCAGTGGAATCAACTACTTAAGTCCTGTGCCTTGACAAATATGTGAAAAAACAAGCAAACAAACAAAACCTAAAAGAACCGAGCAGGTGGCTGTGGGCTAAAGAGTACAGACAAAGGTGCGGTAAAATAAAACTACAGATGGCTTATAGGGGTGACTCATGTCTCCATCCCAACTCCTTCAGTTTTTTTTTTTTAAAATTAACATTTTGATTGTGAAATTTCTACTGAAAGTGTTAAAATTCTGAATAATTCTAGTCAAGACACGAAGGCTGACAAGGAATTCACGTCGGCAGTCTCTTCTTATTGCCGTAGCTGTGTTCCAAGATTTCTTTTTGGGGGTGGAAATTTTTGCTTGGAATTCCTTCCCTCTCACACAGATACACCCAGAAACCAATCTTTCTTGAAAAATCAGACTACATATAGAAATTCACAAACACACTGCACTAGTTCCTCCAGTTCGTCATTTTTTATTTTTATTTTTTGCCCAGAACTTATCCGCGAGGCGTGCACGTGTGCCCATCCGGCCCTGAACGCTTGGGTTGGTGTGCTCTGCAGACGCTGGGGCCATGATTGGTGAAGGCCCAGTAATCCAGAGCTTTACCTGAAGCTCTGCTTGCTGAACTGGCCTACATGCATGCAGGCGCGGCTACTGCCCCTGACGAATTGGAGGTAACTTCCATTTTTTTTTGTTTTTACTCTATAAATAGGATACAGTCTCCACTCGCTCAATAGATAATGCCAGAATTTAAATATGGAAAGTCGGCTCTGCAACTAGCAAGCACCCTCGTTGTGCTGCTCTTCGGGGGCAAAGAGGAGTAATCTGAACCTCTCTTGGTTTGGGAGCTGCACCTAGGCAGAGCTTTTTGATTAAAGCCCTTGGCGACCTACCCACCTCCCGTGACTCTAACTGCCTCCCTCGCCCCCTAAGCATTTCTCAGGCTATTGAGGTAGGTCTTCTGGTTCCGGAATGCCTTTCCCAGGCAGCCTAATCCTCCGACGCCAGGCGATGTAGACCCAAGCAGAAGGGGCGTTCGCAGCGTCGGTTGCGGGCTTTCGGGCTCGGCTCGCGCAGCGCCAGCGCAGCCCGCCAGGGGGACCCCGACCAGCCCAAGCGGCGTCCGCTAAGACAGCATTCGAGGGGCGTGGAGCAAAGGGTCTTGATGCTGCTGCTCCAGGAAAATCCCTAGTCGGAGGGCCCCAACTAATGTGAGGGGCGAAGCCCGGCTCCCCCGGCTCCGCCGGCTCCGCCGGCTCCCGGTACCGAGGTCCCCCTGCTGCAGGAGGTGAGCCCAGAGGGTGGGTGTGTCGGTTTCTTCCCACCGGCCTGCCAGCTGGGAGGAGAGCGCCTGAAAGCCGGTATCCGTTTCCTGAAAGTGGGTTTTATCTGCGGGAGATCCTAGGAGTGAAACTTCGGGCGTGGGCACTTGGGATTCTGAAGTGGGCGCAGCGGGCACTGCGCGCGTCCTCTAGGATGGAGGCGGACAGTTCAGGTGGGGGTGGCGGGGCGGGGGAGTCCCCACAGGTCGTGGGCGGTGGCAAGATTCCGGATCGCGTGATGACGCTCCTGGGCGCCCTCCCGCACCCACCACCCCAGGCCAGGGCTGAGGGCGTGAGGTTTGAGGTGGGGATCTGTCTGGAGCCTGGCAGAAAACTTTTCCCCCCGGGCGCGGGTCCCTTTTGTCTTCCTCCGACAGATGTGCTCCCTCTTATTTGGCAGCGGCGACGCGGGAGCTGCGCGTTCTTAGCCCCTGACCGGCGCGCCACCCCCGTCCCCTCCGAGGACAGGAGGGCTAGGTCTCTGCTCGCCCCATGGCGGCGACCCGCAGCCCGGCGACCAGCAGTGGGCACCCGCAGCGGCGCTCGCCCGGCTCCCAGGACGCCGCCGCCCCCGCGGCTCCGAGATAGGGGCGCCCCCCGGCCGGCCGCCGCCCCCCTCGGCGCCCGCCCCCTCGCCTGACTCATCGCCCGCGGTGGCCGCGCAGAGTACGCTGCCCGAGTCCCGCCGGGATGGCGACGGAGACCGCGGCTGCCCGCGGCCGCAGAGATTTCTGCTGACGCCCTCAGCCCCACCGCCTCCTTCGTTCGTCCCCAGAGGAGCCCGACGTGCCAGCCGCTCCTGGAGTGAGATCCCGGAGAGCCGACTGGACCCCGGAGGCCGCGCACTTGGGACAGGTGAGAGGGCAGGGAAAGGGAGCCGGGCGGTCAACCACTGCTGCCCCAAAGGGGCGCTTCTTCACACCCCCACCCCGTTCAGCCTCCAGAGTTCGGGTAAACACTGTCTCCTGAAGTTTGGGAGATAAACCAAGTCCACTATCAGTTCCGGACTCCCCAGTCTCCAGAGCGCCAGCGAAGCCACGCGGAGCAGCCTCGGAGCCTCCTTCGAGTGCTTGGCTGGGTTTCTCCCAGCTACTCCTTCCTTTGTCTCGGTTCCAGAGAGTCAGCATACTTTGTAAAGACATCCTCCGCGTTAATTTATGGTAGTCGCTGACAAGCTCAAAGTGTGATCAGGGTTTCCTAAAGCCACATCTGTGTGTGGCAGTATTTACAACTACAAAATAAGGAGATGAAACAATTGTTTTCGAAATCCAGCAGTATTTTTCTCCGATACAGTCTGCCCTAAGAGAAAGGATTGTGGGCTTGCAAGATTTCCTTTATTAATCATTCTCTCAGAATAATTAATTGTTGAAACACATACTTCACATTATGTAGACATATGATCTCTGTGCGTATTTAGTGCTCCTGGATTTAGCCTGTGTGTGTCTCTGTGTGTGTGTGTGTGTGTGTGATGTTTGTTTTGTAAGAAAAACAATCCATTGTTTAGTATAGGATATTGGTAATACCAGAAACATAGTCACTTAGATGTGATTGAATAGTTATCTGTAATTGACAGTCCAGTTCCGTTCAGCTTAAGCTGCTTTACAGTCCTGTTTCAGAGCTAAGTATTTTTTACTAAAGTGTCTCTCACCTTGTCTTTTTTTCTGAAGACCTTCTGAATTAGTTGTGGACAACTGCATAGAAAATGTTTAGAGAATCAGCTAATATTTGTGTTTGTCTGTAAGATTATTGAACTCCTTTCTGCTTTACAATCAAACCAAGTTCAGAGGTATACTTTCTTTAGTGCTTTGTGTATTAAAAAAAAAACAGTTCCTGTGGAGGCTGTATGATGGTTTCTCATGTCCCTTGTGTTATGGAAGTACTTACTATAAAATGACCTTCAGCTTGTTATAAGGCTGTGGATACTAGAACATACTACCATTGTGTGAAACACAGGTTAAATTTTGAAACTTTTTAAACCTTCAGTTTTTCACTACTATTCAGTCATCAAGAAGCATCAGATGGTACTTTCATACTTTTCAAACACGTACAAGAATAGGATCCCTTTCAAGCAGAAAATACTGCTTCTGTTAAATGGGAACTATAGTTAGATATTTCGGCAATAGGATGCTCTGAGTTTTTCTTTTTTTTTTAACTTTTATAAGTAGATCCTGAGATGTCAGCCATGCCTTTTCTCTAACACAGGCCCATTAGACAGCTCATGATTATGCAAAGATTTAACGATAATTTGTAACTCTGGTTATAATTAGCTTTGTATCCTAGGATGGGAAAGCCTTCAATAAAAGAGAAAGTAGCCATGCGGGATGTTTTTATGTGCAATTTCTAGGCAGTTGGCATAGAGAAGCTTCACCTGTTGCTGTTGAGCTGGGTCCAGAATATGCATACATTACACCAAGGGCACCCATAATTAGAGGAGATTTTTAAGGAAAAATCCTTGTAAAGGAGGACAAATTCCTTTGTTATTTTAACTTGGAAGAACTCTTAAAGAAGCTTTTGAATGCTCCAGTAATTTGGAGGTCACAGTTGGACTTGTACAGTTACAGAATTTTGAAAGCAGCATTCATTGGTCAGAAAAGAATGATTAGAGACAGACAGGGGAATGAACATGAACTCATTGGTTAGACTGTCTCTTCCCCACAGTGACTCTCAGGATGAAGAAGAAATTCATTTTGTTTCTCTTTTTGGAAAACAGGAGCAAAAATAAAAGCAAATGTCACCTTTTAAAATTTCTCAAGAAAAATTACAAGATAAATATAACAAATTCTCATTGTAAAGCACTTATCAAACAGAGTGCAGAGTTTTGTAAGAGAAGGATGTTTGAACATAAACACATCATTTAGGGTTACTTTCCCTAAACAGAGACAGCATGGGCAGTCTTTGTCAAGCAAAATGCATTTGAAAAAAGAAATGTATGGAGGTACGGGGTAAAAAAAATCTGCAGTGAGGTGTACCCTTGTCATTTTAGTAAGGAATGTATGATTTGCAGTTATATTAAGTGCATTCTTGGACCTTAAGATGTGTTTTATTCATTTGGATCTGATGGGTCTGATACATGCCCAAACACTAAGACAATGATAATGAGCATTTGTGGTGCCTGCTCTGAGCTGGAAATGACTCAACTGCAACAAATTTGGTTTTGGTTTTGTGGTGCCGTGCTAGCCGTGGACAGCACAGTAAAGCTATTCTCTGGGAGCTCACAGGCTAGTGGGGAAGAGCCATAAGCCACCAAGAACTTGGCGTAGTCAATGAGTAGCAAGGGACTCGCACAACCTCAGGAGCTGCGTGGTAAGGTTGCAAAGAGAGTTTGATGGAGAGTTTCAAAATCATGTTGTCATTCGGATCGCACCACTGGTTTTGTGGCCCTGGGGAAGTTCCCTGGCCTTTCTTGACCTTAATGACCTCAGCTGGAGAGGATTTTGGATTGGTGATTTTTTACAGTCTATTTTTCAAAATACTCATGATAAGTGTTGGAGGAATTAAGGAGAAATCAATGTGTATTTGGAGGGGAGTACATTTAGTAAAGTTTAGGTTGGAGGAAAAGGCTGAACACCACGCCAGATACATAGAAGGGATGGTAAGGACAGTAATAGGAAGCAAAGGAGATCTGACCTGGGACATCTGATTGTTCCTTAATTGTGTGAAATAGATACGACAATAAATACTAGCTTTCACTTAGTACTTGATGATTTCTGACCAGTGTTAACAAATCATGGCAATTGATTTTTGTGACAATCTTTAGAGATAATTAGAGCAGAAAAATGATGAAACCAAGACTAATATTGCAAAGCCCATTTGTTTCAGTACACACCATTGCCTTTCTGCAGGATTTGTAGAGATGGTGGAGGCTAAAGCATACTCCAGAATCTGTAAACAGGGAGAGAGGTAAGAGCAGAGTTGGATTTCAGAAGAGTTTTGAATTTCTGGGAAAAAAAAAAAGATTGTATTCTGGAAGGCAAGATGACTCCAACTATGAGGCCGAGATGGCCTGAATTCTGGTTGTAGATATTTTAGTTTGATCATTCCTATCCTGAGCTTCCTCCCAACCTGTATTAGTTTTCTGGGACTGATAACACATTACCACCAGCGTGGTGGTTTACAGCAACAGAAATGTATTCTCATTGTTTTGGAGGTCAGAAAATCCAAATTCAAGATGTTGGCCAGGTTGGTTCCCTTTGGAGGGTCTGAGGGAAAAGCAGTTCCCTGCTTCTGTCCTAGCTTCTGGCACTTGACACCAACCCTTGGCATTCTTTGGCTTGGGGCTGCATTACTCCATTCTCTGCTTTGGTTGCCACGTGGCCTTCTTCTGGTTTCTCTGTCTTATAAGGATACTTGTCATCTCGTTTAGGGCCCACCCTAATCTAGGGTGATCTTGTCTTGAAGTCTTTACCTTTGGTACATCTGCAAAGACCTTTAGTCCACATAAATTCACATTCTGAAGTTCAGGGTGAACGCACATTTTGGGGAGCTATCCTCCAATTCACTGTACCAGCATCATCCTTTTTTCTCAGCAGGCACTCTGGGGATTTGACTTTCACAGAGGGTCACTGCCAAAAAGACTTTGCTAAGGGCTCTGAGTGCTACTGGAAAAAGAAAATAGCTATTTCTCATACAAACATGAAGATGCTAGGGGCAGTATACTGTTAATTAAGAGGATGTGTTCCAATAGCAGGTTACGTTTTGGAAACAGAGATAGGAAAGTGAAATAATGAACACACAACTATATGTGTATGTACATTCATTGGGTTTTTTTTTCTTCTTCAGTGAACGGAGGGTAGGCAGCAGGTATAGATTAGAAATAGGGTTGTTGCTTTGAAAGTGCATTAGTTTGATGGGGCTGCTGTAATAAAATACCAACGTTGGCTGGCTTTAAAAAAGCAAAAATGAATTGTCTCTGTTGTAGAGGCTGAAAGTTCAAATCAGCATGCTGGCTGGGCCAAATCCACTAGGAGAAGATCCTGTCTTGTCTCCCTCCCCTCTCTTCTAGTAGCCCCAAGTGTTCCTTAATTTGAATATGCAGCTTCTCATAACCCTCCTTTCTCTGTCTCTCTGAGTCTCCTGTTCTCTCTTATAACAGCAGTACTCAGTTTGGACTAGGATATGCCCTGGATGACCTCATACTCACTTAACTCAGAATGTCTTTAAAGACACCGTTTCCAAAGAAGGTCATTTTCACAGGTAACAGGGATTAAAGCTTTCAACATTCCATTTTGGGGTACATAACAAAATTCAATCCATAACAGAAGGTATGAGGTGATGGATCCCAAGCTAAAATATTGAGTATTGACAGCAAGAATGGGAAGGTGCTGTGCATGAGCAGGCTTCTGAAAGTGTGGTCAGGTACTCTGTTGCCAGAAGCATTGGTGGGATGAAATGCATCAGGGGAGAGCAGACCATGAAGATAGGCTGGGTGAGTAGGTGAAATGATTGAGCAGGTTAACAGCAACTGGATTATGTAGAAAGGAGGCCTATGGTCACCACAGGTCTTAGGAGACAAATCCTTCATGTGTATGACACTGACATTTATTGAGGGCCTACTGTGAGCCAGGTTCTGTGTGGCATGATGCAAATTCATTATATCATTTAAACCTCATATCCCAGTGCCATGGAGTCAATTCTGACTCATAGCTACCTTAGAGGTCAGAGTAGAACTGTTTCATAGCATTTCCAAGGGGCTCCTGGTAGATTTGAACTGCTGCCCTTTTGGTTAACAGACATAGCTCTTAACCATCACACCACCAGTGTTTCCTTAAATCTCATAACACCTCTCTAAAGTGAGGAAACTGAAAGTTAGGGAGGTACATAGCTTGTTCAAGGTCACATGGTCCTTAAATGGTGGAGCTAGGATTAAATCCCTTGCAGCCTGACATCAAAGCCTGTGTTTTAACTGCTATGCAGCACATTACTTCTCAAGCTCAAGGTCAGAATCCAGTATTTCAAGTCAGATTGAAGGAAGGCTCAAGACTGGGCTTTCTAATAGGCATGCAGAATGACAGAAGTCCAGGTCACAGCAAGGCACAAAATAGAGATTTTCAGGGTGAAGGTGCAGAACATCACTCCTCAGAGGTAAGCTGATAAGAAGGCCAAGGTGAGAGCCTTGCACAGAATATTCTTGTGCATGGACTCTTGGTTTGGGGTTCAGGGTATAGCAAGGAAACAGGATAAGAGCAGGATCAGGAAGTGGAACAGGTGGGCAGATCAATAGAACAACTGGAGTTTGAATGTTGATCTGAGAACAGGAACTCTGCCATCTGTCCTGCTTTAAATATCCTCCCTGGTGTAAGTCAATAAGAACATGAAACAGCCAGCTCCTCAGAGAGAGACAAGAGTCTATTAGTTGTCAGGCACTATTAGGGGAACAAGTGCTAACATTTGTAGAACGTCTTCCATGTGCCTTAGATACATAAGCTCACAGAATCTTCATTATAGTCATGGGAAAGCAAATACTGTAGCAGTTTTTAAGCCAGGAAATGTAGCCTTAAAGAGGGAGAAATATTTGCCTGAACCTCTGGAGCCATATTGGAAGGTGAAGAAGGAGCTGGCACAGAAACCCAGATCTGTCTGAATCCAGACCACTTCCTGGTCCTAGCAAGGTCAATTTTAAGTCTGGGTGATTAGAAACCAGGAAACTGACAGAGGCATGGTGAAGAGAGACAATGAGTTAACTTGTAGAAATCAGTGGGAGATAAGAGTGCACCATCTAAAGAGAATTGTCCAGTGGGATTCCATATGGTTTTGGCAAAAAACTTAATAATCAAATAGGTTTTTCCCACAGTCCAGGACCTAGATCGTTATACAGGATGAATACGTGGGCAAGTCAGATGATTGGAAAACTTAATTTTAGTCACTGATTTCAGTTGAACAGAAGGGACTCCTGCCGGTTGCCTTGGCCTGAATGTACCTTTATGACAGATAAGAAATAAATTCATACAGAGAAAGAGAGAGCTAGCTAGTGCTTGCTGAGTGTAGTAGTATGCAGCATGTTCTGCCTATAAAGTTCTATACTTGAGGAAGCTCTGAATGAAGCTCTTCATTAAGGAAGTGTGAGTGACATTATGTCATAACCCAGCAAAGGCCAGATCAAATTCGTATCTGCCTGGCTTGTATTTATATCTGAATATTACTATGTATTGATGTTCTCTGTGTGCAGTGGACTATGTATATGTGTCACAAGAATAAGCAGAATGAGGAGGTATACAAAAATAGGATACATGTTTGTGAGAACCGCGTAGGCTATCTGCAGAGAGAAAATGTGCATGAAAGTAAAGTTAACAGCCGCACAACAGAACATGATTTTAGAGTTATAAGGACCTTTCGGAAGCCATGGTGGTATAGTGATTAAGTCCTACTTTTGCTAACCAAAAGGTTGGCAGTTCAAAGCCACCATACCCTCCTTGGAAACTCTATGGACAATTCTTCTCTGTCCTGTAGGGTCTCTATGAGTCAGAATCGACTCAACTGCAGTGGGTTTGGTTTTAAGGGCCTTTCAGAAAGTATTCACAGTCACAGTGCAAGCTACTGTTATGAGACATGAACTTAATAGTAGCAACACAATATAAATGTTATGGAGACCAAAAGGAAGGGAATCATGTTACACAAGGAGGCTAGTCAACGGAGGATGTCAGAAGGTGAGTTCTGGTGATTACATAAGAACAGAGGGGAGAGAGGAGCGACTTGCAGGTAAGACTAAGGACTTTTCAGTGCCCTCCATGCAGAGACAGGAGAAACCCATCTGTGGTTGAACAAGTTGGGTTTGTTTGCTTTTTGCAATGAGGGAGGTGCGCTGTAGGGAACCAGGGGGCATCTCAGCAGGAGGATATTAGAAATCAGTTACCTAGAATTTGGGCTTGTGCTGAGTGATTTGGGAGAGAGTATGAAGAAATAGGGCTTCATTCTGGATTGAATACTGGCCTGACAAAAACCAAACTTGTTGCTGTGGAGTCAATTCTAACTCATAAGTGGGAGTAATTCTATGACTATTTATCTTAATCTTACCTAAAATGAGACAGACTAGAAAGGCTAACACAGTGGTTAATAAAGAAGCAGCAGTTACATAACTTAGACAAGTTAGTGTTTGGTCATTTTTTTTTGTTGAGTTCATATTTTTCTTTCTATGCAGGTAAAACACTAGAGTGGTTTTGTTTTTGTCTTGATCTATCACGGTTCAAGAGTGGTCGTTTCTGATACTGATGTTCTATAACATTTTTTATGTTCGTAGTGCCAGCCAGTTCTTGGGAGCTGCTTTACTCTTTCATAAACTGAGAATTATATTCTAAATTTTATATTATTCTATGCACAAACCAAGATTTGAATGGTTCTCCTGGCAGCTGTTGGGGTAGTTTTCTTCTTATGTAATAATAATTTACTTAGTAGCATTTATTAAATGCCCCCCTGTTTTCCAGGCACTTCGTTTAGATGCTGAGGGTGTCAGGATGACTTACGGCCAGATCCATTTCCTCAAGAATCTCATATACTATAATGGAAAAGCCAGACACAAACAAATGATTACAATACGTTGAAATAAAACTGATAGAGATAGGAACAGAGTATTAGAGACTCACAGAACACAAGTGATGCTAGAAGGCGCAGGCTCTTTTGCACACTGTAAGCTATTCACAGAGGTGCTGATAGTCTGGAAGCTACTGTATGCAAAAGAAAACATTTTTTCTTTGGAGAATCAGCATCTTTAGGCTGAAATGTGGATGAAAGCAGAGACTCTTAATACCTATTCTAAACAGGTTTTAGCACAAGAAAGATGCAAATCTTGGCTTGGTGGACATACATGTGCAAATATTTATAATATAATACAGCTATTTAGCATTTATGAATAGCTATAATTATTCCCACTCCTAATAGCAATGTATACTTCCAATACAAACTTTGGAAAGTGCATTAAGTATAAAAAATCAGGGAGAAAAATTTGTGTATAATCCTATCATCCTAAGGTACCCATAGTATTTTGACCTTTGTTCCCTCTGTGTTTTTAATGAAAATTTAAATCACATTGCAATCTACTCAGTTTGTTTAATCTTATGTCCAATAGTTTTGAACTTTTTGTTGTTAATTGCTGTTACATTGGCTCCAAGTCATGCACTTTTAGGCAAACTTTGTTAATGCCTGTCGGTATTTGTTTATGTGGATATATTGAAATTTAATTTTTACATTAAAATTGGACCTTTCAGTTGTTTCTCAAATATTTGTTGTATAAATGGCATCATGATGAAATCTTTGTTCAGATTTGTAGATTATTCCTTTAAGCAAGATTCATGGTAGGGTAGTTTCTGGGCCAAAGGGTATAAACATTTTTAAGGCTCTTGATACCTTACTACTGAACTGATTTCCAGAGAAGGTGAACCTTTGATTGACAGTACATGGAAATGTTCCTTTATCATATCAACAGTAAAATATGTTGTGTTTTTTTTTTAATAAGAATAGTTACCATTTCAAGCTGAGTAAATTTATGCTATTTATGTTGTTCCTTCAGAAATGCTCTTCTAGAATATAGGTTGGTAAAATATTGTAATGAATCACTAAATGTTAAAAAATCTGTTTGTGCATCCCTAAATATGCAGATGGAGGTCCTGGGTGGTATAAATTAGTAAGGGGCTCAGCTGCTTACCAAAAGGCTGTAGGTTTGAGTTTACCCAGAGATGCCTCAGAAGAAAGTCCTGATAATTTCCTTCTGAAAAATCAGCGGCTGAAAACGCAATGGAGCACAGTACTACTCTAACACATGTGGATTTCCCTTGAGTCAAAATCAACTTGACCGCAACTTTTCCTTTTTTTTTTTTTTAATGTGCAGACAGGTGCTCATTACAGACAGAAAATTATCATGAGTGATCAATGAAAACCAATATATCTTGCAAGAGGACTGTGCAGCCCACTAGTGTGGGATGAGAGCCCCCTTCCTTCATGGAGTTAACTTTCTGACAGCTACACATATGTAACCTTGATGGTTGTAACTGTAGCATGTGTTGTACTTCAAGTCCTACACTATTCTGGGAGACAGCAACCCTACTGGGGTTAGTAGGTTAATACGGTGTCCATTGTGTTCATGGTTTTATCCGAGGCAGGTAGCCCAGCACCAGGCTGTACTGACAGGTTGCTGCTTTGTGCCATCCAGTTGCTTCTGATTACTAGTGAGATCCTGTATGACGGAGTAAGATGGACTAACCATTGTTACTGACTGCAAACAGTAGGCTCAGACATAGCAAGCTTTGCGCATATGGCGCAGACCCAGTAGTATTTAGTTTTCCTGTAGATAGGGTCATTATGAGTTGAAACTGACTCAGCAGCATCTAACAACAACATATTAACTATGACATGTTTTTATGGAAGCAGATTACTAGGTCTTTTCTCCTTCAGAGCAGCTGGGAGGTTCAAATCACTGACCTTTTGCTTAGCATTCTACCACCAGGGCTCTTTGCACTGGTAGACAGAACGTGGAAATACTAGTGATTTTTCACTTAAAACTTTTGTTATGTTAGTCACTGATTCTCTAGGTACAAAGCCAACAAAAATTCTAAAATTTGAATATTCTGATTTTATTGTCCCTTTATAGAAAAGCCTGCCTCATCATGGTACCTGCCTTTGATAGTCTTGAACTTTGACTTACATATTCCACAAAAAGGAGGAACGGGGATCTTTCTTAAACCTCTGTAAGATTTTATTTGGTTCAAAAACACTACTTGAGACTATGAGGGAACTGTTAAACTGACATAGCAGTCTGTTTGAGGTGGGTTTTGAGTAGCAACTTCAGGTTTTCCACAACTAAAAATAATTTATAACTGAGGAAAAAGGTAATTTTGGTTTTCTTCCAGAAATTGAAGATGGGTATTACAATCTCATGTCATAATTCTGTATAATAATGTAAATTGTTATAATTCAGTACATTTGAGCAAAGTTATTTTTTCTTTGTTCAATAATTGGTGACATCCTGTGAATATTTGTTGTTAAACTCTATTTATGGTTTATTTTGTCAAATTCAAGGCCCGTCTTCTTACATGCATGTCCTGTAGGAAATGGTTTTGGAAAGCATGGCCTATTTACCTGTCATTTGCTTACTGGTAAGGTATGTAAGAATTCTAATAACATGCATAAAACAGTAAACTTCAGCTCTATGCTGTTGTATTTGAGATATATATTGACTAAATTAATAATTGATTCAGTAAGTATCTGGTGCTGATAAGAGGGAACAGGGTAGAGACCGAAATAAAGCTTGTGGTAGAGTTTACATTCCAGATGGGGGAGACAGTCAACACCTAAGGGAGCAAAGCAATCTGAGATAGTGGAACTGAAGTGGAAAGTGCTAGGAGGAGAGTCGAGGAAGCTGGTGAGAGTGACTGGGCTTTTCTCAATCAGGTGGTCAGGGAAGGCCTTTGAGTTTGCGGCATTTGAAGTAGGACCTGCAAGACAATCCATCAGCCTTACAGGTGAGTGGGTTAGTGAGGTGGATTTTGTTCTAAGTGCAACTACAAAACCATCAGAAAGTTTTAGATAAGTGATTGATTACAGTCTGATTTTTGTTTTGAAAAGATTGCCCTGGCATCTAAGGAGAACATGGATTAATTCGGAAATTTTGTTTTGGAGCGTGATGGTTGAGGTCACTTACTGAAAACAGGGGTTAAGGTTAAGAACACAAAGTAGCTGACTGTATTGATGGTATTGGGGTTGGGAGGAAAAATAACGTCAGGGTCAGTTACTTCTTCTGTGTTTATGTGCTGAATGTGCCATTCATCACTGTTTGGCTAAAGACATTCTGTATGCTGTCTATCCACCTTAAAGGGTTTTTAATATTAAAAATTAATATAAATATAATCTCTGTAGAATGTACATAGCTTAGTAAGTCCTTTGCAAAGTCTGTTTTGTGAAGCTTATGTATTTTAAATGTACTAGTGTAGTGACTTTGTGCAACCAATAAATGTTTGCAGAATTAATGATAATGAATATTATATATTGTCAGGAAAAAAATCCTAGAATAGAAAATCATATTTGAGACAATAACTGTGTGGACTGTGTCTTAAATATGATTTTCTGTCCTAAGGTAATTTTTTTTTTCCTGATGGTACATAACAGTGTAATTAGTTCAGCAAACATTACTGGCTGTATACAGTAACTTTATGAAGGAGTCCTTGGATGTAGTGCAGATGGTTAACATGCTCAGCTGCTAACCGAAAGGTTGGAGGTTCAAGTCCACCCAGATGCAACTCAGAGGAAATCTCTGGCAATTTACCTTTGAAATATCAGCCCTTGGAAACACTGTGGGGCACAGTTCTACTCTGACACACAAGGGATCATCCTCAGTTAGAATCAACTGCATGGCATTTGCTTCAGTCTTAGTTTTATGGGAAAAAAATTATCTAAAAAAGCTTTAGACAAAACATTAAATGTACTCCAACTATTTATGACAATTTTCAATTATATTAAAACTATTAGATACCTTAAAAGTAAAATATAATAAACAGTATCACCTTATTCACGTGTATTTTTTCCCCCAGGATAGGTGGAAACCCTGATGGCATAGTAGTTAAGTGCTACATCTGCTAACCAAAGGGTTGGCAGTTCAAATCCGCCAGAAGCTCCTTGGAAACTCTATGGGGCAATTCTACTCTCTCTTGAAGTGTTGCTATGAGTCAAAATCAGCTCAACAGCATGGGTTTGGTTTTTGTTTTGGTATATGTGGACATTGCTGAAAATCCACATTTTAGATAGAAGTTTCATTAGTATCAGTTAAATTTAGCACACGTTCCTTGACACATGTGAGAATTCTTTATTTTGTGAGTCTCCCAATACTTGAACTAACCTCTATTGAGAACTTTTTGTCAACACCTGCAGAGTTGAATATGAGGAAATAATAGCAGATAATTAGTGCGGTTTCTTAATGAGTATTGAGCTCACTGTCTTCTGGAAAATTCAGGTCAGACGTACTTACTGATCATTAGACATCTGAGAGCATACTAGGTGCTGGCCACTGTGGTCAGTACTGAGAGCGTAGCAGACAGCTTTCTTCTCTCAGGTTTAGAGAAGCCATCAGGCCAGAATGTAAGTACTCAGAACTAGGGTAATAAGAGGTTTGAAATACGTGAAATAATGTATGGGACTCCCAGAGTCTCTATACATGTGGGGAGGTGGGGCAATCCTGAGTGACATTGTCAATTAATTCACAAATGCCTTAAATTTGGAATTCGGTTAAGTGTGTTTAGAGGCACATTACAAAGGAAGATAACATTAAAAAGGCACTGCATGCTATAGATCTCCAGGTAACAAGACCATCTGTGTCCTGACTCTCATTTCTACAGATGCTGCCCTAGGGATTCCCTTTCATCCTGCCCCAACTTGCCAGAGGCTCGTCTGCTCATTTGGTGGAAGAACTGCCTCACTGGGGCCCATGGGACTCCTCCTTTCCTGCAGCCTCAGAAACCTAGCCCCGTCTTCCTGAGCTGCCTTTTGGGGCTCTCCCAAGGCCCTCCTTCAAGTCCTCAATGGGTCTACTCTTCCCCTACCTTCACCCACTCCTCCTCAGCTGTGGACTGGAAAACTTCTCAATCTTGCGGCCTTCTTGGTTTTCAGGAGAGCGTCACACCTTCGTTCCTTTATTCCTTTGCTCAGTAAATGTACTTCCTGAGTACTTATTACATACTGTCTTAGGTTCTAGCTGTATAATGATTCCTGGCCGCCCCATATGTTACACGGTAAAACTGCCCCATGGGGATTTTTTGACTGTCATCTTTTTTTTATTATGATTAAGTGAAGGTATACAATCCAAATTAAATTTGCATGCCCGTCTGTCTCTAGCTCCTTCTGCTCTCATTGTCCAGTGACAGCACTCTCCTCCTTTTCATTCTATGTGTGTCGTGTCTTCTTAGCAATCTCCTGTCCCCTCTTTTCCATCCTCTCCCTTCTGGTAAGAGATAGGAGGACAGTACCCTATAGATGCATAGAACTATAAAGTACACACACCATATGATGACTGTAACCTTTACAAAAATAGATCTTCAGGCCTTTCTCATGAGGCACTAGGTAGATTTGAACTGCCAACCTTTAGGTCAGCTGTCAAGTCCAGATGGGGGGGGGTTCACCTTGAATTGGAATTGACTCAGCGGAGTTTCTTTTTTTAGTTATTTAATAAGAAACAAAAACAGATTCCTGCCCTGTATCTCCTTCCAGTGGGAAGGGACAGGCAATAAGCCCATAATGTGTTGTGACAGGTAATAAAGAAAATGAAGGAGGGCCTAGGGAAAGATAGCAGTTGAGATCAAGGGCAGAGAGGTGGTGTGGTGTGGTCGGGGAAGGCCCCTCGGATAAGGTCTGGCAGTTGAGCAGAAACATGAAGGGAGTGAGGGCAGGAGTCATTAGAATGTCTAGACGAAGAACCTGTCAGGCAGGGGCACTAGGCAGTGCAGAGGTCCCGACGAGGCAGTGCATGAGATCGGAGTTGACTTGGAAGGTTTCAGTAGCGTGCAGACCATTGTGACCAGAGCAGAGCAGGGTCCTTATGGCCATGAGGGAGCTCTGGCCTTTACTGTGACTGACCTTGACAGCTTGACATACCCATGTATTAACCTGCAGTTGAGTGGGAGCTCTTCCAGACTAGGCCTTGGGAGGACTGGCATTCTTGCCCTGGGCCTCACAGTCATTTCATGTCTCTGGAGGAAGTCTTGAAGAAGTGGTGGCCCAAGTGTATGCATCCATCAGAGGTAGGTCCTGCAATCAGAGGTAGGTCTTGAGCCCTAACTCAAGATTGTGAGATGCATGTGGCCAGATGAGAGTGACATTGATAAAGATCTTGAAAGGAGAAGAATGTGAAGACATTTAAGGTCAAATGGCTTCACCTTGGCTGTGAGCGGAACTTTACTGTGGATTGAAATCCATGTGAAGTCACGGAATCAGAGTATTGGAGCACTGAGGAGAATTTTCGGTACAACATTGAGAAACCTCAGGCCCCGAGAAACTGTTGATCTTTCTAAGAGCACTTGCTAATTTTGGTTACAAATACGGGGCTAAAATCCAAGTTTTTCTCCTTGCAAATCATAACCCTTGAGTGATGTGGGTGACACAAGAGGTCTGAGGACTAAGTGTACAAGCTTAATTGTTCTAAGTACTGCGTACTTCATTGCTGAATGTCACCACGGTGAGCTTTGAAGTACGTCCTGTTGGAAGCTATGCACTGACACCAGTGTCTAGTACACCTTTCAAAGCAATTTTGGAACTCTTTCTGGAATGGCCAGGGCACACGGTGGCATGGCAGCAAGTTTGTTAATTTAATTATATAGTTGTCTGTGAGGGAGTTTTTAGCCAGTAAACAAATAATTCTATTGGAACACCCTCCCTACTCTCCTGATCTGACTCCCAGTGACCTTTTTCTTGCCAGAAGATAAAGGAAATACTGAAAGGAAGACATTTTGATGACTTGCAGGCCATGAAGGGTAATTTGATGACAATTCTGGTGGCCATTCCAGAAAAAGAGTTCCAAAATTGCTTTGAAGGGTCGATTTGGTGCTGGCATCAGTGTATAGCTTCCTAACGGGAGTCCCTCAAAGGTGACCATAGTGATGCTCAGCAATGAGGTAGGATGAGTTCATGAATGTAATTGTCAGACCCTGTATTATCTTTGCAGTAGATGATTTTCAAATCACAAATAGAGGTTTCAGCTATTCTGAATACAGTCAACCCTCCATGTCTTCAGATTCAACCAAATGCAAATTGGACAAAAGGAAAAAAAGAGTTCTAAATGCAAAACTTATATCTGCTACATGCCAGGCCTGGCGGAGTCCATGTGAATGGCATGAGGTGTAGGCGTTCTCTGCTGTGGCCTCGTCTCGCTCCACAGATCCTCTGTCTGCCTCTCTAGCACTCGTTGTTTCAGCATTGGTCACCTCAACTCTTGTACTGTTTAGCTACTGTTTAGCAACTGTTTACATAGCGTTTACAGTGGATTAGGTATTGTAAGTAGAGATGACTTAGAGTACACGGGAGAATGTACATAGGCTATATGCAAATGTTACTCGATTTTATATAAAAGGCTTGAGCATCCGTGGATTTTGGTATCTGCACGGGTTCTAGGAAGCAATGGCCCTGTGGCTACAGAGGAATAACTGACTTCTTAGGACGCTATGAGGAATGTAAGAGCTCTGGTGACACAGCGGTTGAGTGCTCAGCCTTTAACTAGAAGGTTGGTAGTTTAAACCCCTTCACCACTCTGCAGGAGAAAGATGTGACAGTCTGCTTCTGTAAAGAGTTACAGGCATGAAAACCCCAAGGGACAGTTCTCCCTTTCCCTCTTGGACTGCTGTGAGTTGGAATTGATTTAAAAGCAGTGCAGTTTTGTTTGTTTGTTTGTTTTAAATAACGAAAGTGTTTAACTTAAAAGAGAATTGTTTGAACAGCGAGCAAAAGACTCAGGATTACCATGGCTTTTAGTACAAATGCATTTTAGCTCGTTAAAATTGAAGAGAAAAGAAATCTGTCATTAGAGGTTTCCTTCAGCCTTACCTGTTAGGATCCTGGCTGAGCCCATTTTGCCAGTGATGGTGGAGCCTTGGGGGAGCAGGGAAAGACACAGTGGAGAGTTACCTGTAATACTGTACATGAAACCAGTGTGCAAAAATTAACCCTCACCCTTATGTGAGCTTTGTCAAATTAGAGGTAATTACATTTACTTTACTTTTTCTCTAATCTTTTAATAGATTCTTTTCATTTTTTATAATTTTTCTTAATATTCAAAGAGTATTTAAGATTTAGAAATCACCTAATTTAAAAAATAAAGTCATCAAAGCACTTGCTAACACTCTGTCCATAGCACTCTCTTAGTTTTGATTAAAAGGTATAATATGAAAACTCCCTGGACTTTGAGCCCACTGGTTCAGATAAGTGAACCTTGTTTGACTGTGGCCAGGATTCTCAAGCTGCCAGCTCCGGCCCCTGATAGCTCTAGAACAACAGCCTAAAAAAACCCAAACCCACAGTTGTCGAATTGATTCCGACTCGTAACTATAAGACAGGGTAAAACTGTCTCATAGAGTTTCCAGGGATTGGCTGGTGGATTTGAACTGCTGATCTTTTGGTTGGCAGCTGAGCTCTTAACCACTGTACCACCTGGGCTCTAAAGCGGGAAGCAGAACATCACATCTGGTAAATTATGTGAATTCCTTGAGGCCAGGTGTGGTGTGGTATTTATAACTCATTTTTAAACCTGGTCACTGTGTATTTGTTTAGTATCTATTGAATTTGTCAAATTACATTGAATCAAGCTCGGTTCCTCAAAAAATTCAGCATAGACTCATGAACCAGTAGTGCCAATCCTAGCTATAGAACAAAATAATTGAAAATAGGAACACAGATGCTTGTACATCAATGTTCGTTGTGGCACTAATCACAGTAGATAAAAGGCAGAAACAGCCAAGATGTCCATCTGCAGGTGAAAGGATGACTAAAATGTGGTATATACTTATAATGGACTATTACTCAGCCATAAAGAGAATTAAGTCCTGATACCTGAAACAACATAGGTGAGCCTTAAAAGCATCATGCTGAGTGAAATAGGTTAGTCACAAAAGGGCAAATATTGTGTGATCCCTCTTACACTGAAACAAGCAAATGTATAAAGACCAAAGTTTATTAGTGGTTACCTGAGGTGGGAGGCAGGAAGAAAAGGGGAGTCATTGCATAGGAGACACCGACTTTTTTCTAATTGTGGTAGAATAATTTAGAAAATGATAATAGCTATGATTCTACAACATGATGAATATAATCACAGGCAGTTAATTATACATGTAAAAATCATTGAATTGGAAGGTATTTTGTTAAATAAATTTACCACATTTTAAAAAAATGAGCTAAGCCTGTAGTCCCAAAGGGTTCGTTAGGTTCCTGCAGTATCAGGAAGGACAGTGTCACCTTGACTGAATGATAGCTTACGCCAAGCTAAGGACAGTCACTAGTTCAGAGGACGGGCCATGCTAGACTTAGATGTGTTCTTCTTAACGATTGACAAAAGTCAGCAGTGCCATCAGGAAAATAAGGTAGCACTGTTAGGCAGCAGGCTTGGGTATGCTGAAATTCCAAAACACTGCTAGATTGGGAGAATGAAATGGCAGTAGATAATCCACTTCTTTTTGTAGACTTACTCATTTTGATGTTTGAAGCATCCATGAAGCCATCATTAATAAAACTGAAGTTTGGACTCTTGAATTCCTAGTAGTGGCAAATAATCTAGTTCTCATAGCCATCGTAACTCAGCTGTGCATCCGGATATTGTTTTCTGGGTGTTCCCGAAAATACTGGTCAATAAATTATGAGCTGTCATGCTGAAAACCCAATAGATGTCTTCGGGCTTTTAAAATTTATAGTGTTTCTGTAAATCATATTTGGTTGGTATAGGAATAAAAAGAGTATCAAGAAGTCATTCATACTGCCTTCATTATGACTACAAAGGATTTTGTTTTTTCCTCTCTAGTAATCTTGACAAGTATTAAAACTGAGAATCAAGGGATCTGTACTTTCTTAACATTTTAAGTTGTCTTAACAGTGTTTTATTCAAAATTAAATTTTGCTGTTAAAAATCAGAGATTTTTAATGTGAAAGGTTAAACTACTTTTTTTTTAAAACATGCTGCGGGCTTTAAAAAAATTAATTGTAAAAAGCAATATATGCTAATTAAATGGAATTTGTATAAATTTATGTTCTATGAATGCATTTTTTGGTTTATTAGTTTTATTAATTTATTATAACATTTCTGAAGTTTTATAGGCAAGCCTTTCTAAAGGCTACATGATATTGTGTTATCTGTGCTTTAAATGGAAAGCCTGGTAGCGTAGTGGATAGGCGCTACTGCTGCTGACCAAAAAGTAAGTTCAAATCCACCAGGTGCTCCTTTTAAACTCTATGGGACGGTTCTCTTCCATCTCTTGGGCTGCTATGAGTCAGACAGCAACCTGACAGCAACAGGTGTTTTGTTTGTGTTATGCTTTTAATAAGGAAAGCCTGGTGGTGTAATGGTTAAGTGCTGTCTAACCAAAACATTGGCAGGTCGAATCTACCAAGTGCTCCTTTGAAACTTCATGGGGCAGTTCTACTCTGTCCTATAGGGTCTGTATGAATTGGAATTAACTCTACGACAATGCTTTTTTTTTTTTCACAAATGCTCTGAAACAAATGGTTACCTTTGACCACTAACCCAAAGGCTGGTGATTTTGGACCCACCCAGAGGCATCACGGAAAAAAAAAAAAAAATTGGTAGTTGGCTTCCAAAAGGTCACAGCCTTGAAGTCTCCATAGAGGACAGTTCTGTTTCACAACATGTGCAGGTGCCAGGAGTCAAAATTGCAACTGGATTTTGGGGGGGGGGGTGTCATTCTTGAAAATTCTAGTTTTTAATTAACAAAAAATTACTAATTTTTGTGACATTTGGAAGTTTGCTTTGCCATTTCCTTAATTCATTCAGGAAAAACATGTTTCCCCAGATGGATCATTAGATGTTTTGCTATTGCCTGTCAAGTTTAACATTTGAAGGGATGATCACATCACACCAGAGTTAACTTTTGAAAGAGCAGGTAACTCTCGCATAATTTTTTCTGATTTTTTTTTCCTCATAAGCATGATCATGTCAGATTGTTTGGAGTTACTTCTGCTTTTCTTCTAATATTATGAAAGCCCATACTGGGAGTGCATTATTATATTTTTGCAAAAGAGTTTATCTATAACATATAATCTAATCCTGTGTTAGAAGTAATAAAGACCATTCAGTTAATTTTAATACAGTATTTTTTGGATATAAATGTGGAAGAAAATCAGAATAAAACAATCTTTATCTACGCAGGGCATTTGCTTGTTAGCAAAGCATGTTTCATGCACACACATTTGTGGTGTTATCAGTTATAAAGACCACTTAATAAAAATATTTAATTTCTCTGGACATGGAGCCATTGGGAAAGGCTGAGGGGAGCCAGGACTGGGTCCAAGGACATGTGGCCCAGGAGGTGAGTGACTGATGGCAAGGTATGATTTCAGGACTCTGAGATGTTGATTGCCATGTAGAAAATAGCTTTTTATGATCGTTTTATAATCTGTTTATCCTTCCAGTGATCTAAGAGTTTGTTTGAATTCTGAACAGGGTTTATTGAGAAGAACTTGTCAGGCCATTTCTTTGGGTAACCTTATTAAATAAAGCAGATGTCTTATTTTTCCAAACTGAAGTCCTTCCAATAAGTACTTTTAATGCAAGATAAAAACAGATCACCTAACCTGGTAAAACATTCACTGTAGAAGAAAGTTTATAGATCACTTTATAGAGCAGGCAGTCTTAACAGAATTGTTCCCCGTTCCTCCAGTTCTTTCATCTCCACCCAAATCCTCTAAAGAAAGGGCTCTTAATTTGAAGCTCATTGTGTAAATAAAAAATGCATTGTCTTTGCTCTTCTGTAATTTTAGAATTACATTATGTTCTTGGAATAAGAGTTTTGTAACCTTGCAACCAGTGACCTTTTGTGCCAATTTCTATTTTGAAAAACAGTTTCTAAAGCCTGAGTATCAACAACTCATACCTATACTCATTGCTGTTGAGTTGATTGTAGCTCATAGTGACCCTATAGAACAGAATAGAACTGCCCTATAGAGTTTCCAATAAGTGCTTGTTGAATTTGAACTGCTGATCTTTCGGTTAACAGCCATAGCACTTAACCATTACACACCATCAGGGTTTCCAACAAACTCATGATGGCGTGTAATCTCATTTTATGACAAAGGAACTGCAAGAAGACTTTTCAGATGAGCTTTGAGAGGCTGCCTCTTGCCTTTTCATCACACTTGAAATGCAAGGTGGATAGCCGAGAAAATTACTTTGTAGTTGAGGAAGAAATTCTCTTTTTTATGAAATCATATTGATATTCTAGGAAAAAAAATTGTATTTGTATATGTAGAATGGGAGAGCTCTGAAGCTTGAATTACCTAGAATGTTCCTCTGTTTCCTGTGTCATTTGTGTGTATGTGTCTGGGTGTGAATCTGGGTTTATAAAACAGTCATTAACCATTTTTAGGATAAAATCTGAAGTATGGAACGAACTTCTTGATTTTGATTCTTTGAGATAATCTCAACCTCGTACCTGAAGAGTAAATGGACTCCAACCAAGCAAAACCAGGAGTTCAGACTGGGGCTATTACTGTTCACTGAGACTTGGAAGGAGGGTAGGGGGAACTGGGGAGTAATTTCCACATAGTAGCACAAGTGTTCCCAAGTCTTCTCTGCTACAAGGGAAGGTGTCTCCGTTTGCATGGGGCAGGGCAGAAAGCTACTGTCAGCTGAGATGCCTGTCAGGGAACGGGATGGTTGTCCTAATAGGGCACCTTTTACAGGCTATTTTAGAGTTATTTCTTCAGGATCTAAGCAACTGAAATGAAATAAACAACATGGTATGCTCTCTCATCATGTCTATCAGGTCCTATGATTTTATAAATCAAAAAATATTATTAGTCAATATTAGTTTGGGGGCCGTTGGGCATTTCATCTGATACTTGTTTGAAAAGTGGTAAAGTATTTAGAATAATTCTCAGTTAACTAGGACATAAGAAGCCAAAATACTTATTGCTGGTCGTTCATGGGAAGTGTTCAGTGCACTCGTAAACAGAATGGCCTTTGTTGTTTTGGCGTTGTTAGGTGCTGCTGAGTCACCTCAATTCGTAGTGACCTTATGCACAATAGAAGAAACCCCTGTCCAGTGCTGTGCCCTCCCGCGATCGTTGTTCTGCTGGGGCCCACTGCTGCAGCCTCTGTGTCGGTCCGTCTTGTTGAGGCTCTTCCTCTTTCTCCCTGACCCTTTACCAAGCGTGATGACCTTCCCTAGGGCCTGGTCCCTCCTGACAACATGTCCAAAGTACAGAAGATGAAGTCTTACTGTCTTTGCCTCTAAGGAGCATTCAGACCGTGCTTCTTCCAAGACAGACTTGTTTGTTCTTCTGCCAGTCCGGGATGTAATCAGTATTCTTCGCTAACACTGTAATTTCAAGGCATCAATTCTTTGCAGTTTTCCTCATTCATCGTCTAGCTTTGACATGCAAAGAGACCCCTGGTGGCACGGTGCTTAAGAGTTGCAGAACAAAAGAAGGCCAGTTAGAATCCTCAAGTGACTCCTTAGGAACCTTGTGGGACAATTCTACTCTGTCCTACATAAATCACTATGAGTCAGAATTGACTCAGTAGTGATGAGTTTTTTTTATTTTTATTTTGGAAGGAACCTTGGTTTTACAGTGGTTAAAGTGCTCAATTGCTAACCAAAAGGTTGGCAGTTCTAATTAGCCAGCTGCTCTATGGGAGACAGATGTGGCAATCTGCTTCTACAAAGATTTATAGGCTTGGAAACACTACAGGGCAGTTCTGCTCTATCCAGTAGGGTTGCTATGAGTCAGAATCAACTCGACATCAAGGAGTTTGGTGTTAGAATTACTAAAGGAAACCACATTATCAGAAGCCATAAAGGATGACATGTGGAACAAATTATCTTTTTAGATTAGTGGAATCTAGGGTAATGATTAAGAAAGCTTTCTAATCTCTAAATTTTCTATGTCAGTCCCCTCACCCACATACAGATGGCAAATGACCCCAATCCCTATCCCTACTGAACATCAACCCTCTAATGCAGAAAGGAAACCGTAAGTCTTTAACAATCACTCCAGGTGATTATCACTGAAATATTTCCCTCTCTCTCACATACACAGAAAAGAAGTCAGCAGAAATTTAATCTCAACAGATAGGAACTTGGAACCTTTTCTAATACAGCAACTTTGCCTTCCATTATAATACTGGTATTTTAAAACTGTGCTCAAAAGGCAGTGTTCCTTTTTCTTCACTGTCAGCATTTGAAAGCAAGGTCCTTTTATAGATTACCCTGCAGTACTCCCCGGCACAGCTTCATGGATAACTTATTTCTAAACCTGAAACCATTCAGTTGTGTGGAAAGCAGTAAAGGCTCATTCATCAATTATCCTTTAATGCTATTGAAGTGAGTGGGTAGAAGAAGACCTTTTCTTTGACAATTCCAAGGGGATTTGACCTTTGCTATCCTTTCCACTTTTATTATTTTGTGACATTATATCTTCCTTACACTAAGGTGGTAGTATGAGACACCGAAATAATTACAAGGAGAGAATGAAGGGTTACCTGTCTGTAATTGTTCCTCAGCACACTTGTACTTAACAAAACAATCTCACTCTTGCTATCAAGTCAACTCCAACTAACAGTGACTGTATAAGACAGAGTAGAACTGCCCCACATGATTTATGAAGGCTGTAACTCTTTGCAAGAAGCAGACTGCCGTATCTTGCTCCCAGAGTTGCTGGTGGATTAAACGACTGACCTTCTGGTTAGCAGCCCAGTGCTTAGCCACTGTACCACAGGATTCTTGATAATAATAATGACATTATGCTAAAGGCCTTTATTAAAAAAAAATCTCATAATTCCTCTGTAGCAGATCAGATGTTTTCATCAGTTTTTTTTTCTTTTTCTTTTTTTGAAGGGAAGGCTGTCCTGTTCATTTCTGTTCGAGAGTAGCCATGTGGACCTGACCACATGGCACGGCAAGTTTGTTTGCAGTTGGTTGAGCCAGTGCAACTCACATCATCAGGAGGAATTTTGGACATAGACACTTCTCTGTACACTTAAGTGTATTTCCTGTAACACTCAAACATGAGACTCTGTGACAATGGGCCTTAAATATTTAAGTTTCAGCTTTCTGGCTAGAGTGATTTAGTTAGAACTCTGTCCGGTTTCTGGAAGTTTTTCTCCTTGGAAGCTTTGTAAAGTCATGAATGGGGGTATAGATATTGAGAGAAATGGTACCTACCTATGAGGATAGATCTTCCTGTATTTTGTTGTTGTCTAGTTGACATCAGGTTGATTCTGACTCAGGATGACCTTTGTATCTTAGGGAATTAGAAATTTACAGTAAGTTTTCAGTTTGCAAAATTTTTCCTTTCACATGTAAGAGTTTTCAAAATCAGTAGTATTTGAGAGTGGAAGGGAGAAGGAAAAATACCACTAAGCAAAAGAGACAGGAGAATTTGAAGATTTAATAACTATGTTATACTGTGTGCTAGTAGAGGTCCTTTGAAGGTTAGCACTTCAGTAATCTGCTGATCAGGAGGGAAGTGAAGGAGGTAGGATTTAGGTTAGCAGTAAGACTAATTTAGAAATTGGAAATATGAAGGGACCTAAGATTATTCTGGAGAAGGCTTAGATTAATGGCTTTTAAATATAAAAAAATCAAATGATCTCATTCTTCAGGGAAAAACCAATTAAAAAGGAAATATGCTCAAATTACAACATTATGACATTAGCTACAGTATATAAGTGTTTCCAGACTAAATTGATAACACCCAGAATAAATTATCAAGTTAGAGAAAAGCAGCCTTATCGTGTAGGTATGGCAGTCTGTTGCTTAGATAAGCTCTCTTTCTATAGATGTTACATGGACATTTTTGCTCATGTATATTTTCATTCATGCATAGTATTTCATAATCTAAATTAAACTATCCCTATTTTTTCTATTTCTAATTGGGTGATTATTTTGGTCAGTGGCATAATTAGATAATCAGGCTTTTTCAGTTTTGTCACTAGAATGACGGCTATTTTTCTCATTTGTAAATACGTATTTTATTTTTAAAATGTCTCAGTGCTTAAAAAAATATATGGATTATCATTTCCATAGTACTGGAGTTACAAAGCTGAAAATAAAGCACTTGAATACTTTTACAGGGAGTGTATTTCCTCCAGCTTAGGAGAATTACGTCAGATGCTGCAGGCCTGTGTACTTCTGAAGCCATCTGACTCATGAAATTGGGTTCATGTCTAAGTGGCAGTAGTTTTAACATCAATCATTATGCTTAAGGAGCAGACAAGCATACATGTAAAGAACAAAACCTCCATTTATTTAATAAAAAATTATGATGTGTAAATAAAAACTTGATACGAAACATAAAATAAGCATAAAATACTACTGTGTCCTAACTTCATTATTCTTAGATATTTAAATCACTGGTGTTTCTCTTGTCTCTTAAACTAGAGGCATGGAATACAGTATGAGATTAAAACTATAGATTGTGAGATTTGAATAGACCGTAGAAGCTCTTGTAATGTAGTTTCCTGATTTTACAGAAAAGAAAACATTTAGTATTGGTACCCAAGTCACACAGCCAGATGTAACTGGAAAGGAGAACCAGACGGGGGTTCCCGAGCTCAGCTCAGGGCGTGTTCCACTGTAGTGTACCGTTCAGAACACAAGCGTAGATACTGAGACGGGCACGAAGGCACATGTTTGCCATAATAACGAGGATGGAAGTGGACACTTCATTCTATGTGTACTGTTAGGTGAAGAGAAGGAGCTAGTCATGGCCCTGCAGAAAATTAGTAAGGACAGCTAGGTCCGGGAACTGTGGTTCACCAGGCAGACTCTATTTTATGCATGTGACCACTGTGAAAGGTAGCCTTTTCAAATATAAAGGGCTGTGTGGGGTAAATATGACTTAGAACTTGCATTCTACCTTTCCTTGAAGGAAGATATCTCACATTTGTTTAATGTGTACTCTGTACATTTTGGCTAGGTACTTTAGGTCTGCCTTCTCAATTGAGTGTCGGAGTACCATATGAGGGAACAGTAGTCCATATTAGAATATTCCAGAAAAGTGAAGGAACTTGCTCACAGTTGCATACCGGGTAAGGTGTCTGTCACCAGAGCTTATACTTTTTTGGTACTACTGTAATTTTACAGAAATAATGCATGCCTTTTGCATTTGTTTGCCAACCCCACCCTCTCGCTGCTAGATATTTAACTAAGTGCTATTATGCTAATTTTTTTTTTTTTTAATGTTATGTGAGTTGAAACTTGGCATGGCATCTTTAATGAAAATACCTCACAGGAGGAAAGAGCAGTTGGCAAATGAATATAGTAGGTGGTCTATTTGGGCAATAATATAGGATATTGCCTTCTTCAACCCACAACTGTAGTACCTTAATATAAGAAAAATTGAGAGGAAGAAAGGTGCTATAAAATTGAATGTGGTATATGAAGTTAAGATTGGATTCCAGGACTTTCCACCAAGTTATTCTAAATAGGAGGAAAGTGATGACATGTTAATTTTGGATACAGACTATCACAAGCCACCAGATTTCAGCACCGTCACTGGATTCTGTGAGTCAGAACTGACTTGATGGCACTTAACAACAACAACACTTCATTCTGCGTGATTTACTAGATCTCAAAAGAGGCATTTTCAGATTGGTTTGAAATAAAATTTTCAGGTATTTTTACCTGGGAGCTTATATTCAAGGTTCTTTGGGTTTATTTTATTACATGGAGTCTATTACACGGAGCTCTAGGACTGCCATCCACTTATTTGTTAATGTGCTTTACTTAAGAATGTTTGTAAAAATTGCCCATATTGAAATTTAGTTGTTGCTGGTAAATGCTTACATTGTTGTTAGGTGCCACCGAGTCAGTTTGACTCATAGCAACTCTATGTACAACAAAACTACACTGCCCAGTGCTGTGTCATCCCTACAGTCATTGTTGTACTACAGTCCCTTGTTACAGTCACTGCATCAGTCCATCTTGTTGAGGGTTCTCTTCTTTTTTGCTTACCCTCTACTTCACCAGGAAACCCTGCTTGCATAGAGTTAAGTAAGTGCTATGGCTGCTAACTGAAAGGTGGGCAGTTTGAATCCAATAGGCGCTCCTTGGAAACTCTATGGGCAGTTCTGCTCTGTCTTGGAGGGCGGCTATGAGTCAGAACCTACTCAGCGGCAGTGAGTTTGGTTTTGGAGGTTTGATACTTCACCAAGCATGATGTTCTTATGCAGGAATTGTTTCATCTTGACAATATGTCCAAAGTATGTGAGGCATAGTCTTAGCATCCTTGCTTCTGAGGAGCATTCTGGTTGTACTTCTTCCTGTATAGATTTATTCCTTCTTTTGGCAAGCCGTTGTGTATTCAGTCTTGTTCTTCTGCACTGCAATTTGAAGGCATTGATTCTGCTTCGGTCCTCCTTATTCATTGTCTAGCTTTCACATGCGTATAAGGTGATTGAAAACATCATAGCATGGTTCAGATGCATTTAGACCTCAAAGTGCCATATTTACTTGTAACAGTTTAAAGAGATCTTTTGCAGCAGATTTGCCCAATGCAGTTCACCATTTGATTTCTTAATTGCAGCTTCCATGAGTATTGATTGTGGATACAAGTAAAATGAAATCCTTGACAATTGCAATCTTTCATTTATCATGTGTTGCTTACTGGTCCAATTGTGAGGATCTTTGTTTTCTCAATGTTGATACATAATCCATAATGCAGGGTGTGGTCTTTGATTTTCATCAGTAAGTGTTTCAAGTCCTCTGTACTTTCAGTAAGCGAGGTTGTGTCATCTGCATATTGCGGGTTGTTACTGAGTCTTCTTCCAATCCTGATGCCCCTCTCTTCTTTATATAGTCCAGCTTCTTGGATTACTTGCTCAGCATATAGATTGAATAAATACGATGAAAAGATACAACTCTGAAACCGTGTACCCTAGAAAACAAAAAGTTTTTAAACTCCCAATAAGCAGAATTGTGGCAGGTGGAGAAAATACTGACATTATCAAGGATCTCATTTTACTTGCATCCACAATCAACACCCATAGAAGCATCAGTCAAGAAATCAAATGCTCTATTGCATTGGGCAAATCTGCTGCAAAAGACTTTTAAAAAGTGTCAGAAGCAAAGATATCACTTTGAATACTAAGGTGTTTTGGTTTGCTTCATATGTGTTTGAAAGCCGGGTACTCAATAAAGATAAGTAGAGAAGAATAGATGCCTTTGAATTATGGTGTCGGCGAAGAATATTGAATACCAAGGACTGCCTTCAGAAGGAACAAGTTCATCCTGGAAAAAGTCATCCAGAATGCTTCTTAGAAGTGAAGAGGGTGAGACTTCATCTCACTTATTTTGGACATATTATCAGGAGGATGCTGGATAAGGACATCATGCTTGGAAAAGTAGAAGGTCAGTGAAAAAGAAGACCTTCAACAAGATGGATTGATACAGTAGCTGCGACAATTTGCTGAAACATCACAATGATGGTAGGGATAGTGAAGGACTGGGTAGTGTTTTGTTCTGTTGTACAGATGGTCACTATGGGTTGGAACTGACCCAACACCACCTAACAGCGATAATGAATGCTATTTTGTTCATTGATACTTTACACATTTTTCAAGAATGGCCATAACTAAATATTTTGGTTTCTTGGATATTCTAGTTAACTGAGAATTACTCTAAATGCTTTCTCAATTTTCAAAAAAATAAAAGACATGAAATACAGCCCTCAAACTAATTTTAACTATAATATTTCTTTGATATACAAAATAACAGGACCTGAGAGGAGTGATGATAAATCATGCAGTTTTATTCATTTCACATCAATTGTTTGGGTCCTAGAGAAGTGAAATTTTATTATTACCTCTGACTCATCCAATTTTAACCAAGAAGCATTTTTAAGTTAGAGCAAATATAAATGTGTTACATGTTGTTGAAATCTTCAGTGCCGCTTGCTATGTAGTGGGAATGTGACACACACGATAATAGAGTGCTGTAATTCAGAGAGAAGAGTTCCTGGGTAGCACACATGGTTAAGTGCTCAATTCTTAGCTCCAAGGTTGGCAGTTAGAACCCACCCAAAGTCATCTTGGAAGATACGCCTGGTGATCTGCTTCTCAAAGTTCTTAGCCTTGAAAACCTAGTGGAGCATTTTTCTCTGCTCCCCAAGGGATTGCCATGTTTCAACAGAAACTACCAACAGCAACGCAGACCGCAGTAGTGTTAGGGTGACATGAAGCCTGAGCAACTCTTCCACTTACTGTGTGATCTGAAGATGCTGTTTAATCTCAGTGAGCCCACTTCTGAATGTCTGAATGTACAAAGTAAGACTAGTACTTCACAGGATTGCTCTAGGGCTTAAGTAAGAAAGTATGTGGAAAAGCTTTATATAGTTAAAGGTAAGAACTCTGGCGGTTTTGTGAATGTTTTCTTTCTATAGACTAGAGAGGAGAGAATTGCATGCACTTTTTTTTTTTTTTTTAAAAAAGAACCTATTGCCGTGCACTTGACTCTGACCCAGAGTGACCCTGTAGAACAGAATAGTGCTGCCCATTAGGGATTCCGAGGCCGTAATCTTTTTGGAAGTAAACTGCCATGTTTTCCTCCTGCAGAGCAGCTGGTCAGTTTGAGCACCTATCTTTCTGGTTACAGCTAAGAGCTTAACCACCACACTACCAGGGCTCCTTCCATCGTGCGTGTTGTTCTTAGGTGCCGTCAAGTCAGTTCCAGCTCATAGCGATCCTGTGTACAAGTGAACAAAAATGCTCAGTCCTATACCATCCTCACAGCTGCTGTTATGCTTGAACCCATTGTTGCAGCCACCGTGTCACTCTGTCTGGTCGAGGGCCTTCCTCTCTTTCGCTGATCTACTTTACCAAGCTTGATATCCTTCTCTAGGAACTGATCCCTCCTGATAACCTGGCCAAAGCATGTAAGACGAAGTTTCGCCATCTTTGCTTCTAAGGAGCATTCCAGCTGTGATTCTTTCAAGATGGATTAGTTCATTTTTTGGCAGTCCATGGGATATTTGGTATTCTTTCCCAAAACCGTAAATCAAAGGCTTCAGTGCTTCCGTGATCTTCCTTACTCATTGTCCAGATTTCACATGTATGTGAGGTGAATGAAAACACCATGGCTTGAACCAGGAGCACTGTAGTAGTCCAAGTGACATCATTGCTCTTCAACACCTTAAAGAGGTCTTTCGCAGCAGATTAGTCCAGTGCCATATGTCATTTGATTCCTTGACTGCTGCTTTCTGGGGTATTGATTTTGGGTTCAAGTAAAATGAAATCCTTGGCAACTTCAATATTTTTTTCATTTATAATGATGCTAGTTATTGGTCCAGTTGTGAGGAATTTTGTTTTCTGTTGGGTCTCAATCCGTACTAAAGGCTGTAACCTTTGATTTTCATCAGCAAGTGCTTCAAGTCCTCTTCACTTTCAGCAAGCAAGACTGTGTCATTTGCATAATGCAGATGCGTAATGCAAAGTAAGACTAGTACTTCACAGGATTGCTCTGGGGCTTAAGTAAGGAAGTATGTGAAAAAGCTTTATATAGTTAAAGGTAAGAACCCTGGCTTTTTTGTCAGTGTTTTCTTTCTGATGCCACATTCTTCTTCATATGAAGTCCGACAGTTGAGTTCATGAACTCATTCTAGAAAAAGTGCTACATACCTCATTGCGAGTATCACTACAGTCACCTTCGAAGAACTCCCCTTGGAAGCTATACACCAACACCAGTGCCTAGTCCACACTTCAAAGCAATTTTGGAACACGTTTTCTGGAATGGCCTTGAGAGCTGTTGTATTATCTTCAATGTCCCAAATGTTATCAAAATGTCTTCCTTACAATATTTCCCTTATCTTCAGGTAAAGAAAAAGTCATTGGGGGCCAAATCAGGTGAGTAGGGAGGGTGTTCCAATACAGTTGTTTGTGTACTGGCTAAAAACTCCGTCACAGACATCTATACAGTTAAGCTCACAGACTTTCCATCTTGCCAATGTGCACAATGGCCATTCCAGAGAAAGTTTCAAAACTGCTTTGCAGGGTGGACTAGGTACAGGCATCGGTGCATAACTTCCCAATGGGGAGTACTTCGAAGGTGACCATAGTGGTGTGCGGTAATGGGGTGTGTAGCACTTAGAACAATTAAGTTCACAGACTTAACTGTCAGAACTTGTAGAGTACAGCTTTTTGTATTATACATATGTTTTGGAGTATACATATAGGTTAAAAAACTATGGTGAGAGGATACAACCCTGACACACACCTTTCCTGATTTTAAACTATACAATATCTCCTTGTTCTGTTCAAGCAACTTTTTTGTCTATGTAGAGTTTCCACATAAGCACAGTTTAGTGTTCCAGAATTTCCATTCTTCATAAAGTTATTCATAATTTATTGTGATCCACACAGCTGAATGCCTTTACATAGTCACTAAAACACAGGTAAATGTCTTTCTTGTAGTCTCTGCTTTCAGCTGAGATCTACCTGACATTGACAGTGACGCATTCCTTTTTCTAATGTCCTCTTCTGAATCCAGCTTGAATTTCTGGCAGATCCCTGTCAGTGTACGGCTGCAACACTTTTTAATGGTTTTAATGATAATTGTTTTATAATTTGCTCATTCTGTTGAATTACCATTCTTTGGAATGGGCACAAATATGGCTCTCTTCCAGTCAGTTGGCCAGGTGGCTGCCCTCCAATTTTCCTGACATAGACAAGTGAATGTCTCTACCACTGCATCCATTCCTTGAAACTTCTCCGTTGGTATTCCATCAGTTCCTGGAGCTGGGTTTTTGCCAATGCCTTTAGTACAGCTTGGGCTTCATTCTTTACTGCCATCAATTCTTGATCACATACTGTCTCTTGAAATGGTTGAACAAAGACCAAGTGTTTTTGGTGTAGTGCCTCTGTGTATTCCTTCCCTATTCTTTGGATGGTTCTTGTATCATTTGACATTTTCCTTATAGAGTCCTTCAGTATTGTAACTTGAAGCTTGAATTTTTTTTCTTCAGTTTTTTTCAGCTTGAGATATGTGAGTGTGTTCTTCTCTTTGGGTTTTCTAAGTCCAAATCTTTGCATGTATCATTGTAATACTTTGTCTTTTCTGGTTGCCCGTTGAAACCTTCTGTTCAGCTCTTTTTCTTCATCATTTCTTCTTTTGCTATAGAAACTCTATTTTAAAGAGCAAGTTTCAAAGTCTCTTGACATCCATTTTGTTCCTTTTTTCCCTGTCTTTTTAATGACCTCTTGCTTTCTTCATATATGATGTCCTTGATACCATTCCATAAGTTTACTGATCTTTGGCATTAGTGTTCAGTGAGTCCAATCTATTCTTGAGATAGTCTCTGAATTCCAGTGGGATATATTCAAGGTCATATTTTGGCTCTTGCAGCCTTGTTTTAATTTAATTTAGCTTAAAGTTGAACTTGAATATGATCAATTGGTGGTCTGTTCCACAACGTGTTCGTGGCCTTATTCTGACTGATGATATTGGGGTTCTTCTTCATCTCTTTTGGCTTGGCTTCATCTCTTTCTGCAGCTGTAGTCTATTTTATTCCTGTGTATGTCTTCTGGCAAGGTCCATGTATGTAGAGTTACCTTGCAATGAACGAGTTGTTGGTCTTGCAAAATTCTGTCATGTGATCTCTATCATTGTTTTTATCACCAAGGCTATATTTTCCAAGTACCAAAATTTCTCCTTTATTTCTGACTTTTGTGTTCCAATCATTAGTAATTATTAGTGCATCTTAATTGCATATTCAATCAATTTCACACCACTGAATTGGTAAAAATATTCAGTTTCCTCATCTCTTGCCTTAGTGGCTGGAGCCTAAATTTGAATAATAGTTGTATTAACTGGTGTTTCTTGTAGGCATATGGATGTTATCCCTTCACTGTCAATATTGTACTTAAGGATATATGTTGAAATGTCCTGTACAGTGGTGATGAATGCATGACCATTCTTCTTCAAGTTGTCATTCTTGGCATAGTAGACCATATGATTGATTCAAAATTGCCAATACCAGTCCATTTCAAACTCTAGTGGGATCGTGGTTATGAGTGTGGCTGCTCACCAAAAGGTAGGCAATTAAAATCCATCAGACACTCTTTGGAAACACAGTTCTATTCTGTCCTACAGGGTTGCTATGAGTTGTAACCAACTCAAGGGCAATAATTCTGTTTGTTTCATTTTTTTATTTTTTTTGGAATGCTTAGAATATCAGCCTTTATGTGTTCCATTTTATTTTTAACAACTTCCAAGTTTTTAGATTCATACTTTGGATGTGCCATGTCCCAATTATTAATGGATGTTTGCAGCTGTTTCTTCTCTTTTGAGTCTTGCTGTATCAGCAAATGAAGGTCTTCAAAGCTTGACTTTACCCAGGTCAGTAAGGTCGCGCCTACTTTGAGGGGGCTGTTGTTCACTAGTTGTATTTAGAGTGCCTTCCTAACTGAGGGGCTCATCTTCCAACACTATATTAGACAGTGTTCTGCTGCTGTCCATAGGTTTTCAGTGGCCAGGTTTTTCAGAAGTAGACTGCTAGGCCCTTCTTCCTGGCCTGTCTTATCCTGGAATCTCTGCTGAAACCTGTCCATCAGCAGTGACCCTGAGTATTTGAAATACCAGTGGCAAAGCTTCCAGTATCACAACAACATTTGAGCTACCATGGTACAACAAACTGAGAGATGTGCGGTGGTTTTACATATAGATTCTTAATAAATGTCATTAATGGATTGAGCCTTTGAAAAGCCAGTGCCCATCCAGTAGCAATTGTCCACTGAGATCAGATACCAACTCACTGGACTGTCAGATTTCCTTTTCTGGAATCAGCTCAAATGTTTGTGAAGTCTGTTCTGATTCTGTAAGGCAGATTTGAATGTTTTATCTCTCTGTGCCCTGTTCTTTGTTGACTCACCTTCAGGCAGCAGAGTTTCTCAACCTTTACACATACATTTGACATTTTAGTCCAGATAGGATAATTCTTTGTTGTAGGCTATCCTGTGCATTTTTTTGATGTTTAGCTCTAGCTGCAATCTCTGTCTACTAGGTACTAGTAGCACCTCAATCCTGATATAATAATGAAAAATATCTCCAGACAATACCTGCTGTCTTCTGGGTGAGAAGTGGGGGAGTTGTACTTAGTTGAAAACTATTGTATCACAGTAATCACTGCTTTGTGCTTTGAAATATAATTGTTGGTTTGAATGTACTTTGTGGCAGTCATTTGAACAGAGAAGGGAATATTGCATGGTTTAAAATTGGAAAAGTTGTGTGGCAGACTTGTATTCTTTCACTGTACATATTTGGTCTGTATGCTGAGCAAATAATCTGAGAAACTGCACTGTGTGAAGAAGAATGTAGTGTCAGGATTGGTGGGAGTCTCATAGACAGTCTGAGATATGCAGATGAGACATAACCTTGCTTACCAAAAGTGCATAAGACTTCGTTCACTTACCGACGAAGGTGAATGACTTCAGTCTTCAGTATGGATTACGCCTGAATGTAAAGAAAACAATTATCCTTATAACTGGACCAATGTACAATATTGTGATAAATAGTAAGGAAGTGGAAGGTGTCAAGAATTTCATTCTACTTAGATCAATAATCAGCACCCATGGAAGCAGCACTCAAGAAATCATAGGGCTTATTACACTGGAGAAATCTGCTGCAAAAGGACTTTTCAAAATATCATTGGGTAAACATGTCACTTCAATGACTAAGGTGTACTTGACCTATGCCATAGTGTTTTCAGTTATTTCATGTACATATGAAAACTGGACATTGAAAAAGGAAGACTGAGGAAAAAATGATATATTTGAATTGTGGTGTTGGTCAAGAGTATCAAATATACATACATACCATAGACTGCCAGGAGAACAAACAAATGTGTCTTGGACAAAGTACAGCCAGAATGCTCCTTAGAAGCAAAAATGGGAAGACTTCATCTCACTTTGGTAAGAGATGAGTCACTGAAGAGACCAATCGCTGAAGAGAGTCATCAGGCTTGGTAGAGAGTCAACAATAAAGGGGACCTTCAATGAGGTGGACTGAACATAGTAGGTGTGACAGTGGGTTCATACGCATTTAAACAGTTGTGAGGTTAGAGCACGACTGGGTAATGTTTCATTATGTTACATTCGAGGTCACTAAGCTTTACAGCTAACTAGATGGTACCTAACAACACAGCCTCTGCAGTACAAATGGTTAGTGCTGTACTACTAACCCAAGAATTGGCTGTTCAAACCCCACCCAGCTGCACTGTGAAAAAAAGACTACAGCCAAAAAACTCTGTGGAGCAGTTCTAATCACATAACACATGGGGTTGCCATGAGTCAGAACTGCCTGGAAGGTGGCTGGTGTGGTTTGTTTGGCTTTGTGTCCCTGAGACTGCCAGCCCCGGGAGAGCAGCACTGTACCATTCTCTGAGTTACATCCATACCTCTTGCACATGCCACAAAGTGCAAAAAAAATTGGAAAGAGAAAAATACATAATCAATTGTAATAATTGTTTTGGTCCATTATGTGCAGTGAATTTGTATTTTCTACTGGACCAAAAGGGAAGAGACTTGTCCTAACCTCTCTTTTCTGAAACTCTTAATGTCACCATCTTCTGAGATCCTTTTCTCCTCCATGCCACGATCATTGATAGAACTATGCAGTGCATTCAAAGTAGAAGATACTCTGGCATTGAATACCTTTGAAGACTTGAGTCTTCAAGTCCCAGACAGATTAAAGGCATCACTATCCCTTTTCTAAATTTTGTAATATTTATACCCATGCCCCAACAACTACCTATATCCTGAAGAACCCCAAATGTGTATATCTAAGTTGTTGTTGTTAGGTGCCATGAAATCCACTGCATTTCATAGCAAACCCATGTGACAGATCAGAACTGTCTTACAGGGTTTTGAATGTTATAATCTTTATGTGAGCTGATCACCAGGTCTTTTTCCCATGCAGCAGCTGTGAGTTCCAGCAGCTGACCTTTAGATTAGCTGTTGAGTGCTTAACCATTGTACCACCAGGGATCTTAAATCTAGCTTCTTGTTGTTGAGTGACATCGAGTCAGTTCTGACTCACAGTGGCCCTATGCGCAGCAGAATGAAACACTGCCCAGTTTGGGCCATCCTCGCAGTTGTTGTTATGCTTATGCTTATGTCAGTCTAGTGCCCTGAGTGTCTTCCTCTTTGTATCTGACCCTGTGTGAGGTCTGACAAGTCTGCAAACTTAATTGTTCCAAGTACTATATACCTTACTGCTGAATTTCACTGTGATCACCTTTGAAGTGCTACCCTTGGGAAGCTATGCACTCACACCACCGCCTAGTCTACCCTTCAAAGCAATTTTGGAACTCTTTCTGGAATAGCCATTGTGCACAGGAGCAAGGTGGCAAGTTCATGAACTTAATTGAATTTATAGTTGTCTGTGACAGAGTGTTTAGCCAGTACACAAATAAATGTGTTGGTACATCTTCCCTACTCCCCTGATCTGTACCCCAGTAATTTTTGTCTTTATTCAAAGATAAAGAAAATATTGAAAGGAAGACATTTTGATGACATTGAGGATGCCAAGGGTAATACAGTGACAGCTCTGGTGGCCATTCCAGAAAAACAGTTCCCAAATTGCTTTCAAGGGTGAACTAAGCACTGGCATTGGTGTGTAGCTTCCTAAGGGGAATACTTTGAAGGTGGACACAGTGATAGTCAGCAGTGAGGTATGTAGCACTTTTTCTAGGGTGAGTTCGCGAACTTAACTGACATACCTTGCACTTGACAAAGCATGACGTCCGTATCCCAGGACAACATGCCGAATGTATGTGAGATGCAGTCTCGCCATCTTTGCTTCTAGGTAATATTCTGGTTGTACTTCTTCCAAAACAGATCTGTTCATTCTTGTAGCAGTCCATGATATATTCAGTATTTTGCGTCAGCACTACAATTCAAAGGTGTCAATTCATTTTTGTTCTTCTTTTTATTTTTTATTACGATTGAATGAAAATATGCAATCCTATATAAATTTACATACATGCCAATTTAAATGTTAATCTTATGTTAATCCATGTTAAATCTTTCTATTCATGAGCAGCATGGGTTTCTCTATTTATGTAAGTCTCTCTTAGTTTCTTGTAGTAAAGTCTTGTATTTCTCTTTGTAAAGGTCTGTTATTTCTCTAGTTAGATTTATTCCTAGGTATGTTATCTTCTTGGGTGCTACAGTAAATGGTATTGATTTGGTGGTTTCTTCTTTAATAATCTCATTGTTGGTATAAAGGAATCCTACTGATTTACTTATGTTTATCTTGTATCCTGACACTTTGCTGAACACTTCTATCAGTTTGAGTAGCTTACTTATGGATTCTTTAGGATTCTCTGCATATACAATCATTGTCTGCAAATAGGCAGCTTTTTACTTCCTCTTTGCTGATGCAGATGCCCTTTATTTCTTGGTCTTGTCTAATTGCTCTGGCTAGAACTTCTACTACAATGTTGAATAGGAGAGGTGAAAGTGGATATCCTTGTCTAGTTCCCATTCTCAAGGGGAATCATTTCAGTCTCTCTCCATTCAGGATGATGTAGGCAGTTGGCTTTGTATAAATGGCCCTTATTACATTGAGGAATTTCCCTCCTATTCCTGTTTTGCTGAGAGTTTTTAGCATGAATGAGAGTTGGACTTTTCAAAAGCCTTTTCTGCATCAATAGACAAAATCAGGTGATGCTTGTCTTACAAGCCTTACATCCCTTGTATGAATCCAACTTGGTTGTGATGAATTATTTTTTTGATACGTTATTGTACTCTATTGACAAGAATTTTGCTGAAGATTTTTGCATCTAGATTCATGAGTGATACTGGTTTGTAGTTCTCCTTTTTGATTGGGTCTGTACCTGGCTTTCTTATCAGGGTTGTGCTGGGTTCATAGAATGAATTTGGGAGTATTCTATCCCTTTCTATACTGTGAAATAGTTTCAGTAGTATTGGAGATAACTGTTCTCTAAAAGCTTGGTAGAATTCTGTGGTGAAGCCATCTGGGCCAGGGCTTTTTTGGTTAGTAGTTTTTGGATGACTTTTTCAATCTTGGCTGGCTTGACTTTTCAATCTTGTCTTTTGTGATGGGTTTATTAAGTTGTTTTGCTTCCATGTTGTGATAATTTGGGTAAGTGATATGAATCTAGGAATTCTTCCATTTCCTCTAGGTTTTCAAATTTGTTAGAGTTCAGTCTTTTGAAGTATTCTGTTATGATATTTTTTATTTCTGCTGGATCTGTTGTGACAACTCTCCTTTCATTTCTTATTTGGGTTGTTTCCTTTCCTGTTTTTCTTTAGTCAGTTAAGCCAATGTTTTGTCAATTTTGTTAATATATTCCAAAAACCAGCTTTTGGTATTTTCAATTTTTTTCAATTGTTCTTCTATCCTCTACTTCATTTAGTTCTGCTCTAATCTTTATGATCTGTTTTCTTCTGGTACCTGAGGGGTTCCTCTATTGTTCTCTCTGTTTGTTGAAGCTATCGAGTTAAATCTTTGGTTTGGATTCTTTCTTGCTTCCAGCTGTGTGCATTTGTAGAGATAAACTGACCTCGGAGCACTGCTTTATCTCTATCCAATACATTCTGGTAAGAAGTGTTTTCGTTCTTGTTGGAGTCTATAAATTTCTTCATTTCATCCTTGATTTCTTTGATAACCCATGGCTTTTTGAGCAAGATATTTTTTAGTTTCCATGTATCCCACTTTCTATGGTTTTTCTGCTAATGGTTTCGACTTTAATGGCTTTGTGTTTTGAGAAGATGCTTTGCAATAATTCAATGGTATCGATTTTGTTGAGATTCGATTTATGTCCTAACACATGGTCTATTCTGGAAAATGTTCTATGTGCACTAGAGAAGAAGGTGTAGTTGTCTGCTGATGGATAGAAAGTTCTATATATGTCAGTCAGGTCTAGTTGGTTAATTGTGGCAATAAGATCTTCTGTATCTTTATTGAGCTTTTTTCTGGATGTTCTTTGCATTGCTAAAAGTAGAGTGTTGAAGTCTCCCACTATTATTGTGGAGTGATTTATCTTGTTTTTGCATGTGGTCAGTGTTTCTTCAATGTATTTAGATGCTCTAGTATTGGGTACATAAATATTCAATATTGTTAAGTTCTGCTTGTGTATTGAACCTCTTAGCAATAAATAGCGTCCATCCTTATCCGTGATGGTGGATTTTACATTACAGTCATCTATTTTATCTGAGTTTAGTATTGCCATACCTGCTCTTCCTTGTGTATTGTTAGCTTGATATATATTCCTGCATTCTTTAATTTTCAGTTTGCTCATATCTTTAAGTCTAAGGTGAGTTTCTTGTGAACAATGTATGGATGGGTCATGTCTTTTGATCCAAGATGCCACTTGTTGTCTCTTTATTGGAGCATTCATTCCTTTCACATTCAGTGTAATTATTGATAAGTGTGTGTTTAGTGCTGTCATTGTGATGTATTTATTTTTGTGTTGATGTTTTTTCTTTTGTTCTTATTATTCTGTTCAGGGACATTCTTCTTTACGAGTTGATTTTTCACCTTTTTCAGGGTTGGTTTTATGGTTGTTGAGACTCCTGTAGTATGTTTATTGATTTGAAATTGTACATCTTTATTGTGCTTTGCTGCTGCTCCTGTGGTCCCCCTTAATAGTCTATGTTTGAATCCAATTTTAACTACTACAAGTCTTACTGACTTCCTCTCCATTTCTAAGGACTATAACAACTGTAGTACATCCCTCTTTTTAATATGATGACATCATAGTTTTCATGATATGATCATTGGAGCACTTCCTTTAATATTACAGCTTTGATTGGGTTTGGAGCCTTCCCTAAGTAGGTTTCTGGGTGACGTGTCCTGTATTTCCTCCTAAAATGTAAAATTAATGGTTTTGTTCTTCTAAGCCAAGAGCTTCTTTCAGTATTTCTTGCAGCTTTGGTTTGGTTTGTACAACGTCTCTGAGTTTCTGCTTATCCGTGAATGTCTTGATTTCATTTTCATATTTGAAAGATAGTTTTGCAGGCTATATAATTCTCGGTTGGAAGTTCTTCTCCTTCAAGGCTTTGAATGTGTCATGCCACTGTCTCCGTGCCAGCATCGTTTCTGCTGAGAAATCTGATGAAAGCCTCCAGTGTTTCCCTCTAAATGTTAGCTTTGCTTTGAGTCTTGCTGTCTTTAAGAATTTCTGCTTATGTTTCATTTTGTTGAGCTTGACTATAATATGTCTTGGAGTCTTTCTTTTGAGATCTACATTGAGTGGTGTTTGATAAGCATCTTGGATATCTATATTCTCTTCTTTCATAATTTCTGGGAAGTTTTCTGTCAGCAGCTCACCTACAACACTCTCTGTGTTCTCAGGTGTCTCACCCTGTTCAGGAACTCCAATTAATCGTAGATTGTTCCTCTTAATAGAGTCCCACATGCTTCTTAGTGCTTCTTTGTTTTTCTTGTTTCTTTTTTCTGGTTTATCCTCATAGATGCTGGAGTCTGTAGCTCTGTCTTCCAAGTCAGAAAGTGTATTTTTCATTTGTTCAATTCTGTTTTCTTGGCTTTGAACTGTATTTTCTATCTCTTTAATTTTGTTATTGATCTGTTGGATTCAGAGTACTGATGTTCCATCAGATCAAACAGCTTGCTTAAGTTTTCATTTTGCTCTGCTACATTTTGTATAAGGTCTAGGAGGGCTCTCTATATAATCCTTTTGTACTTGCCCTCCGATAGTTTCAGAAAGGCTTCTTTGTCTGGGAACTTCTTTGGATCTTTCTTTTGTGGGCCCTCTGGAGCCATAAGTGAATTCTTCCTAATGTTCCAGTACAGAGTTTGTTGGTCTGGGGGCAACTGGAGGTTGTTTTGTTTCTCCAGTGTTACCTTAACGGGATCTAAAGCTCAGTCTGAAAAGAAAGTTGATCACCAGACACTTCTATGTAGTCCAGTGACTGGGCTCAGTAGAATCTCTGGGGTAGCAGGCCCCACCTTCTGATTGGCAAAGACACAGCCCCACTTAGAAAGTCACTGGGGATCCATCAGCTGACCCTGATGAGACAGTAAAGGCTGGAAGAGATGCCATCTGAATGCACCACAGTTATTTCTCTGTTGAAAGGTAAAAGGTATCTGACAGCTTGCAAGGTCAGTCAGGCTTTCAGGTGTTCTAGCCCCTCTTCCCAGCTGGCAAAGTAAGCACCACTATACCAAAGACAGCTTTACTGCCGGAAAAACACTCTCTGGGAAAGCACTGCCTCCTAGCCAGGGAATTAGGTCCAGATGAGGCCTCTGTATAGGAAGCTCTGCCTCCCAGTTGATCAATATGGTGTCCCACACAAGCTCCCCCGCCCGCCTCAGAAAAGGCTATTCAGTGGCGGAGATTCGGGAATTCAGAAATTCCGAGAGAGAGAGAGAGGTCAGAAGTGCCGAGTTGCACAGATTCCAAGGCCAAGCTCTCAAAATGTGGTGACTCTGCTCACCGATCTCATCAGCAGTACGTCTGAGCCTTGCTGCCAGTCAAACTTCAGCCCCTCCTGCTGACTAAGACAGAGGAAAAAAAGAAGTTAAAATGGCTATTTACCTTCAGTCTGCATGAGTCACCACTTGTCAAAGGCCAGAGGTTGGTGAAAGAGAAGATTCCTGTTCAGTGGTATGTAGACCAAATAGACAGCCTTGTGTCATGTCCTAGAGCTCACTAGGTGTCCAGAAGGCTCCATTTAATTATCAATTCAGGCCTTGATTTCCAGAGGGACTTGGGGAGACGTGTGTTTAATCTGCCATCTTGACTCTGCCCCCTGTTTTCTGTTCTTCTTTATTCATCATCCAGCTTTCACGTGCACAAGAAGCAAATGAAAACACTGTGGCTTCAGGTTAGGTGTCTCTCAGTCTTCAGGGTGACATAGTTGCTTTTCAGCACTTTAAAGAGGTCTCTTGCAGCACAATGTAATGTGTCATTTGATTTCTTTCCTGCTGCTTCCATAGGTGTTGATTGTGGATGTGAGTAAAATGAAATCCTTGATAACTTTAAGCTAGCTTAGAATCTTCCTATTTATTCCAGATACATGTTTCCTAGCCCTACTAGAGACCACCTCCTATATATTTGACAGGCCCCTAAAATGCAAACCCATTGTGTGTAAAACAAAATGTATCATCTTACTTTTAAGCTGCCTTCAGGATTCTATGTCTCAAGGAATAGTGCAGGGGTGTTGGAGTCAGAATCAGAATCATGCTTTGCCCTTTGCTGATTGACCTTGTGCAATTTATCCTGTGTTACTTTCCTCATCTGTAAAATGGATATTGATTTCCCAGGATTGTGAGGACTGATTAAACAATGAGACAGTTCATTTAAATCACTTAGATAAAAAATGTGTGCCTTGCTTAATAAATGGTTTTTGTTATTAGGCTCTGTGGAGTCAACTCTGACTCACATTGACTTCCTGTGACAGGTAATCACCCCATAGGGTTTTCTAGGCTGTAGTCTTTATGAGGGAGTCCTCGTGGTGCAATGGTAAAGTGCTCACTGCTAACCAAATAAAAGATAAACAGTTTGAACCCCCCAGCACTGTGTGGCAGTCAGCTTGTATAAATATGACAGCTTTGGAAACCACTTGGGGCAGTTCTGCTTTGTCCTATAAGGGTCACTTTGAACCAGAATCGGCTTGAAGGCAATGAATGAATCTTTAAGGGAGGAGATTGTCAGGTCTTTCTCCCTTGGAACCACCACATTTTTTGTTAGCAAATTAGCGTTTAACTGTTGTTCCACCAAGGCTCCTTTTAATAAGTGATAGATACTGTTATTTTCTACAAACATGGTTTAACCAGATACCTGAGACTCATTACTCTTTTCCTTATCATCTCCATGTTTACTTTCACTAAGTTTCTGTTGTTAATTGTTGTGTGCCAGTAAGTAGGGTCTGACTCACAGTGACCTCATAAGACAGAGTAGACCAGTCCCATAGGGTTTCCTAGGCTGAAGTCCTTACAGGAGCCAATTGCCAAGTCTCTTCTCACACAGAACCGCTGTTGGAGTCAACTGCTCATCTTCCCATTAGCAGCCAAAATCGTTGCACCATGAGGGCTCCTTCAGCACATCCTTACCTCTGGTCAGTCCTGCTTCCCGTTTCCACCGGTACTCTGTCACTTTGTCCTACTATCATGGTATCCTGTGATGCTGGGAAATATGCCACTGACATTTCAAATACTAGCAAGGCCACTGATGGTTGACAAGTTCCAGAGGAGCTTCCAGACTAAGACAGAGTAGGAAAAAGGACATTGCAACCTCATGGATCATAACAAATTAAGGACAACATTGTGAGGAGTGGGAATCTAGAACACGTAATTGTGGTCATGCAGAACCTATACATAGGTCAAGAGACAGCTATACAGACACAAAAATGGGATACTGAATGCTTTAAAATCAGGAAAAGTGTGTGTCGAGTTTCTTTGACCTTTGGCCAATTTGCACATCTTTTTGCTGTTGGGGGAGAGATATTTTTAGTGTCTCCTGTTGCCTTTAGTGGAAATTCTAGTGGTGTAGTAGTTAAGTGCTATGGCTGCTAACCAAAAGTTTCGCAGTTCGAATCCCCCGGGCATTCCTTGGAAACTCTATGGGGCAGTTCTGCTCTGTCCCAGAGGATTACTGTGAGTCAGAAAGGGACTTGATGGCAATGGGTTTGGTTTTTGGTTGCCTTTAGAATGAAGGTCAGTCTCTTGAGATGGCCCTTTGCAACCTGCCTCTTGCTTAACTTTCACTGTCATTTTTCATACCGTACCATTGTGCTTTAGAATCTCAGATCCCAATGTGTCAGGCCTCCTCATGCTTCCTGCCTTTGTGCAGGCTGTTCAGTTCTTCCTTGTTTTTCTTCTTCCATCATTGTTGAGCTAATATTTACTCATCTTTGAGACAAAGGTCAAGCATGTCTTCCTCTCAGCAACTATATCTGACCACTTGTCACTGAGCTCATTGCTCCCTGGTGTGTCTGTTCTTCAGGCTAAGACTTTATGAAAATATATTTTCTGGCACCTAACCACACATAGTTTGTTTCTTCATTGTGTCTTCTGCTCAATTTTGAGTTTCATTCATCAGCAGCCATGTGTCATTCATTTTAGTTCCTGGAGTGGGGTACACGTTTCTTGACACATGTTATTAACTGCCATCAGGGCAGCTTATGAATCATAGTGATCCCATACACAATGGACGAACACAGCTAAGCCCTGGGCCACCCACATAACTGCTTGCAGGTTGGACCATTACAATCTAGAGAGTTTTCGTTGGCTAAATTTCAGAAACAGATCTCCAGGCCTGTCTTCCCAATTTATCTTAATCTAGAAGTACTGCTGATACTGTAGTGTGTGCTTAGTAACTGTTCATATTTGAATAACTTCGTGATTCAAACACTGTAGTAAGGCAACGCAGATTTATAAAATCAGTGGAATAAAATTGAATCAGAATAAATTCACAGAATTAATTGGAAAAATTAAGAATGAAGGGCATCAGACATCTGTATGAAATAAAACCGAGACTCAAATGGAAGCTAAAAGCTGGGTTCAAGTTAGAGGTCCATGATGAATCAGACTTCTGTATGAGGAATGTGGAGGGAGGAAGACCAAGGGGTCTGAATGGTAAGGCATGCTGCCTCTTCTTCTTGTCCTGACTTCAGTCAGGTGGAAGTGATCTGGTTAAGGAGAAATGCTTGGGGAAAAAAAAATCAGTTCTAAAAAGACAGTGCTATTTCAAAAAGTATGTTCTGAGTGTTACAGCAGTAGAGACGAAGCAGTTTTGCAACAAATGGAGTCACATCGTTGCCTGAGGCCAGAAATGACCAACTGAGACCTCAGAGGTGGTATGCAATGGGCAAATGTTTTACATCAGTTCCAAGGCCTCCGGAGGCAGTAACAGCTTCAGGTAAGGAGTCAGATTAAAGATCATGTTCAGTGGACCAGACTGCCTTGGGGATCACATTGCCTCAGCTGTAAAAGTGTTTTGTTGTTTTCCACACCGCCGTTTGAGACTAGTGTATAGCTAAAGGCAATTGCCTCAGGAGTCCTTTTGCGGGGTGGTGATTTTCTTCTGGCCTGCCATGTAAAAGAGAGGAACATGATATACAGTTTTCATGGCATTATGGATATAACTGAACCATCATTTAGTAACATCACTAACCATTACAAGCCATGATTTCTTCTGGAAGGGTCCATGTTCTCATCAGCCAAGGGAACATGTTTTCACATGGCCTACAAATGGATAGATCTTTAATCATAGTTTACCTGTTGTAATCTCATCCCAACTACAAGGAAGGATTTTTCTTTCTTTTCTTGATATTATTATAGATTGGGTAATAAATACTGCTTCTCACTAGAATAATGAACAAATGTCTATTCCCCCTGTCTGTACTGTTTTGTTGTTGAGGTGGAACAGCAATGAATTACATCCCAATTATTTTAGTGATTGAAGAAACTTCCCTTGTGAGTCAGTTATTAGAGTCTGCAGTCAATATTTGTTCGTTTCTCTGAAACCTTCAACCAAGCTCAGAAAATGTGGTTCTTGAATGTTCTGTAGAGGAGCCCACACACATGCTTGCCCTGAAACCAGCCTAGAGTCTGTAAATCTTAGATTGCTTAAAGGAAAATGCTGAACTGGTATACAAGAAGCAGCCTTGGTTGAAGCTTGATATGATTTTTCTGTTTCACTATTGTCATACTGAAATTACCTTCTGCTTCTGCAGAAAGGAAGACTTACTTCAACCAGCAGTTTAGTGCCAGGAACTGGAACGAATCCCTGTAAACCCGCAGCGTAGCAGGGGTGGAAGAACTTGTGTCTTTCCCCATGTGGCTTCTGTTTCTGGCAGAGGTCTGGGTATTGGCAGGGACGTCCCGCCTCTGCACAGTCTGCCCTGGGAGGAGGGGGATTCCTCTTGCTTCCAATTACCAGTTTGTTTATCTGTGGGAGGACGTTTTTGGACCAGATTATCCATTTCATGTCTGGCTGACAGCACCCTTGCTAATTTATTTTTTGGCATCCTTGATGCATTTGTTAAGATGTCAGAAGGTACACACAGAGTGTTGAAGATTGAGTTTACATTCTGAAGCTCCCAGTGGAAAGGAGATGTTAGAAGTTATCTCTTTGAAATAAAGGTGAAAGTACAGAGAAAACAGAGGATACTAAGCACACGATTACTAGACAAAAGGTTAATGGTTCCAGTCCTGCCAGAGGTCACAGCCTTAAAACCCTTCTGGACCAGTTTTTCTCTGTGTATGTGGGGTCACCTTGATTCGGAACTGGCTTCATGGTGTTTTGGTTTTTAGGCATAATTTACTTGCTCCTTGCTGCCCAATTCTCAAGCCCCTTCAGCGAACAGGGAATTACAGAATCCTGAAATGGTAAGCGGGTAAGGACTTGAAGCTCATGTGACCTACTTCCTTTTTTTCTACTTGAGGAATTTCAGGCCAGAAAGAGTTAAGTGACTTTCTCAAGGCTATCAGCTGGCAGGTGCTATAACTGAGGCCAGAATTCTGGTCTCTCTTCATCCTGTATTGCAGTGTTTTGAAGTAGTGAGTTTTTATTTATCTTCTTAGTTCCTTTTTGCATGTAGGATGGAAATGATACTCTTTCTCCCCTAAATGCTGATTAACTATGTAGCAGCACTGGATGGACTGGCCATAATTCTTGCAGCTGAATTGAGTTGCCTGGCAAAAGGTTCATTTTGGTAGTTTCCCCTTTTCCAAGTGGTTAGAACTCCCGGTTAAAATACCAGCTAGCTGAACTATGTCAAAAATCAGTCTGTAATTTTGGAAACTATGGAAAAGCAGTTCCAGTTGCCTGGCCTGGATAGTCTGTTCTGTTACACTATCCGAGACATTAATAGCAGATTTGTAAAGGCATACCCAGGAAGAACAGAGCTCACCAATTATTTCTTCAGAGGAGATGATTCCTGTCAACAACTAATTTGAGTGAAAGTAGTTCTGAAAATGTTGCATATTCTGGTTGAGCATCTTAAGTGCTCAAGTAATTTTTTTTATTTGGTTATGATTGAATGAAAATGTACGTTCCCATATAAATTCACGTGCTCACCTATATGCAGCTCCCACAGCAATGGATTGGACTTGGTGACACAGTGTGACCATATCTTGTGGGAACTTTATGGTTCTATGCATCTATAGGATGTCATCCTGCTGACCTCTTACTGGAGGAAGGGAAGGGGGTGGAGAGGAGGGAACAGGAGACTGTTGGGGGGATAGGACATGCATGGAGCAGAGAGGAAGTGCTCAAGTGATTTTGAAGCCTGATATTAGGAAAATGATTTTTTAAAAAGATTAATGAGCTACATTTCTGTTCATGACAATTGAAACAGTTCAAATGGAGAAGCTTTTTCCAATAATAATGTTAGAACATGTTCACCAAACACTCTCTGAATAAGCTGAAATTTGTAATCAAAAGTTGACTCAAGCTGGGTCCAAGTTCGAGTGAATTTGAACACTACATTTAATGATAAAATATTCAGACAGTAGAACTATTGTCTTTATGACAAGTAATCATTTCTTTTTAATTTTTTATTTTTTTTTTAACAAGACTGAGTGAAAATATACATTCCCGTATAAATTTACATGCCCACCTATATGCAGCTTCCACTGCTCTGCCTATCCGGTGACAGCACACTATTCCTCTCTGCTCTGTACATGTCTCATCCTCCCAACTGCCTCCTTTCTGCTCCTCTCCACCCACTCTCCTTCCTCCAGCCAGAGGTCAGCAGGATGATATCCTATAGATAGACAGAACCATAAAGTGCTTCCAATATATGGTCACTCTGCATTGTCAAGTCCAATCCATTCATGTCCAAAGAGTGGACTTTCATTATAATTTATGGGCAAGGGCAGCATCAGGGCCAGGGGCCATGCTCTCAGGGGAACCCTGAAACCGCTGGACCATCAGTTGAGGTCTTTTAGTGGAGATCTCAGGATGCACCCCTTTTTATTCTTGTGCCACCAGTGAGACTCAACCTAGTGAGCTCTATCGTGGCTATCACTGGTGGTGGCCGGGCACCATCCGGTTCTTCCACTCCCAAGTATATGTAGGCACCCACTCATGTGGATCTCTCTATCTTCTAGGTTGTCTTTACTGCATGTCATTTTGGTCCTCGGTGAGCATCCGTTCCTGCTGAGTTGGGACCATTTGCTATGTCCTCGGATGGCAGCTTGGCAGGTTTTAATACCCCAGACGCCACTCACCAATGTGGGGTGCAGAGAGCCCTCCTAGCAAAATGCAAGTTGTGCCAATTGGCCTTGATTTCGCCTGAGAGCATGGTCCCCTGCCCCCTGCCCCAGCTGCTCTATCCTTGCAATATTGGGTTAAGATGGAAGGAGTACTCAAGTTATGCTGAAGTCCACTTAATGTTGTTCTTATTTCTAATGTGTGCTATCACCAGTTTCTCCCAACTAGATTTCTAGCAACTAGCTAATCTAAACCTTCTCCACCCCCTTCCCTTGCAGCTGTCAAAGAGTCTTTTCTACTATACACAAGTCTGTTTTGGAGATCTTATTGTAGAGGTCTCATACAATATTTGTCCTTTTGTCGCTGACTACTTTCACTCAACATAATGTCTTCCAGTTGAAACTAGGGTAGGAGATGTTTCCTGGAATCATCGCTATTCTTTATCATTGCGTAGTGCTCCATTGAGTATATGTACCATAGTTTACCTATTCATTCTTCTGTTGTAGGGCATCTGGGTCGATTCTATCTTTTGCTATCATGGACTGTGCTGCGATAAACATTCTGGTGCATGTGTCCGTTGGTGTGAAAGGCCTTGATTCGGCCTTGATTCTGTAGGATATATTCCAAGTAGTGGAATGACTGGGTCAAATGGTATATAGATATCCATTTTTTTAAGGAGGCGCCAGATTGCTTTCCAAAGAGGCTGGACCATTTTGCAACCCCACCAACAGTGTAGGAGGGTTCCACTTTCTCCACAGCCTCTCCAGCATTTGTTGTTTTGTGTTTTTTGGATCATGGCCTATCTTGTTGGGGTGAGATGGTATCTCATTGTCGTCTTGATTTGAATTTCTTTAATAACTGAAGATCGTGAGCATGTCCGCATGTTTTTTGGCTGCCTGGATCTCCTCTTTAGTGAAATGTCTGTCCATCTCCTTTGCCCATCGCTTAATTGGATGGTTTATCTTCTTTTTATTGATATTTTGTAGTATCTCATAGATTATGGAGATCAAGCGTCGGTGTGACATAGAGTTGCCAAATATTTTTTCCCATTCTGTGGGTGTTCTTTTAATTCTATTAATAAAGTTTTTGGATGAGCAAATGTGTTTGATTCTTAATAGTTCCCATTTATCTATTTTCTCTTCTGTTGATTGAGGTTTCTTTGGCAGATTTTGGAGTCTGTCCTCATTGTGTATTAAAACTTCCATTGTTGTTCCTACCTTTTCTTGGATGAGCTTTATCATTTTAGATTTGATATTTAGGTCTTTTATCCAGTTGGAGTTGGTTTTTGTATAAGATATGTGTAAGATATGGATCTTGATTCAGTTTATTGCAGATAGATAACCAATTTTGCCAGTACCATTTGTTGAAGATACAGTTTTTACCCCAGTTTAATATCTTAGGGCCTTTGTCGAATATCAACTGTTCATAGGCAGATGGTGTCTCAATTCTGTTCCATTGATCCATCTGTCTGTTCCTGTAGCAGTACAAGGCTGTTTTGACCGCTGTGGTAGTGTAGTATGTTCTAAGGTCGGGTAATGAGAGGCCTCCCAGTGTGTTCTTCTTCTTTAGTAGCACCTTACTCATCTGGGGCTTCTTCCCTTACCAAACAAAATTGGTGATTTGTTTCTCCATCTCATTAAAAAATGACGCTTTAACTTGTATTGGGATTGCATTATATAAATAGATTGCTTTGGGTAAAATAGACATTTTCACAATGTTAAGTCTTCCTATCCATGAGCAGCATAGGTTTCTCTATGTAAGTCTCTCTTAGTTTCTTGTAGTAAGGTCTTGTATTTCTCTTTGTAAAGGTCTGTTATTTCTCTGGTTAGATTAATTCCTAGGTACTTTATCTTCTTAGGGGCTATCGTAAATGTTATTGATTTGATAATTTCTTCCTTAACAGTCTCATTGTTGGTATAAAGGAATCCTACTGATTTACTTATGTTTATCTTGTATCCTGAGACTTTGCTGAAATCTTCTATCAGTTTGAGTAGTTTACTTATAGATTCCTTGGGATTCTCTGCATATACAATCATGTCATCTGCAACAGGGCAAACAGGGAGATTTTAACTTCCTCTTTGCTGATGCAGATGCCCTTTATTTCTTGGTCTTGTCTAATTGCTCTGGCTAAAACTTCTAGCACAATGTTGAATAGGAGAGGTGAGAGTGGGCATCCTTGTCTAGTTCTTGATCTCAAGGGAAAGTCTCTCTCCATTCAGGATGATGTGGGCAATTGGCTTTGTATAAATGGCCCTTATTGTGAAGTAATAATTTTTTGATGGCAGTTCTAAAAAAGGCAAGACCATCCAGCTTCTGATGATGCCTTTAGTGGCTAAAGGTTAACACTTCAATGACTCCAGCTTCCTCCCTAGCAAATGTGCAAATAGTGAAAGGGGACATTTGGTGTCAAAGTCATGTTCAAAGAAGAGTGAGTATCGGGTGTTATGAATTTGTATGTAAAATCAGTGTTTTAATTTTCTTTTGCATTAAAATGTCAACCAATACTTTTTTTTTTTTTAAATCTTCTAGTCTTAGACTTTTGAGTCCTTCAGTTAGTCTTTCGGACATGACGTGGGGCCAGCATCTGTTTTCACGTATCAGATGCTCTGCAAATACTAGAAGCTTGTAATGCAAGAGTTACAAAGATTAAAAGAAATATTTGCCCTAGCATTGCTTTATTTATATATTTTTGTTTGGTTGTCTTTTTACTGGAATTTTGAAAGATTCTGAGTAAACTTTTTTTTCAAACTAATAATGTTGCAAATTAGTGAGATGAAGGTTGTAAAGAATAAAGTTTTAAAACCAGGGGTTTTGAGTTTTTTCCCCTGTTGTTTTGTGAAAATAATGATTTCTTAAAGAACAAATTAGATAACTTAGAAAAGTATGAAGAAATAATTGAGAGTCAGGCATACTACCAACTTCAGCGATATTGACTACTTGTATTTTGGACATATCTTTTCTGATTAGAAAATATTAAAACAAATGCATGTTATATGTACATCACATACATTTATGTACTTAATATATTAAGCAAAAATGGAATCACTGTATTTCTCCTTCTTAGTCTACCAGTGTTTTATGTTTACTAGTGAAATACTTTGAATAAAAGTATACCAAGGGGGTATTAGTCACCCAGACTTAATTATTTTAACATTAAAAAAAAGTTTCTAAAAAACACATTTTTAAGAAATAAAATAGTTCAAGTGCCTTCAAAAAAGCCTCCACATTTTATTCCCCACCTTGCAACTCAGTGGTAATTGCTGCTCTGTGCAGCTTTTGCACCTGTGTGTGTACTTCTTACTATATATATTTGTATCTATGATTATTTAGAGCATCATTTTGTGAATTCTAAGCTTAAGTAAATGAACTCTTATTCTGCATACTCTTTGAACATTTTTTTCTACTAAATATTATGTTTTTGAATTTGACCAAATCGATCCCTGTAGCTGTACTTGATTTACACTTTTAGACTGTATAATTATACCCTATGATGGACAATTGATTTGCTTCTAGATTTTTTTATTTCACACGGTATTGCAATGAACATCATGTCTCCTTGTACACATGCATAACATTCCTCTAGGATTTATAGTTACTAGTAGAATCATAGCTTAAGGGTAATATAAAGTGTACAGATAACTGAAAATCTAGAATCTAAAGTAATTGCAGTAATTGATGCCCCAGTATTCTAAAACCAAAAAGCCAAACCTGTTTACCACAGAGTCATTTCTGACTCATAGCCAAGTTATAGGACTGAATAGAATTACTCTGTACAGTTTTGAACAAGCGCCTTTCCCAACTCCCACTATTAGTGAGGATCAATTTGTTGTAATTATTTTGTAATTATATTGTTATATACACGCAGATGTTACATTCTTATACTTAATGGTGGAAACTGGTGGTTTGGTGGTTAAGTGCTATGACTGCTAATCAAAAGGTCAGCAGTTCAAATCTATCAGGTTCTCCGTGGAAACTGTATAGTTCCACTCTGTCCTGTAGGGTTGCTATGAGTCAGAGTTGACTCAGGGGCAGTGAATTTCTTTTTTTTTTTTTTTTTGATATTTAATGGTAAGCTCTTCTTTCTGTTATTATGTTATCTTCATCCTTAGTAATGCCTTCTTTCCTAATTCCTGTGATGCTAACCTTGTTATACCAGCTTTGTTTTGATTAGTGTTTGTCATTTATATTTTAAGTTTGTGGATGTCTGTATAATCTGTGTGTGTTTAATATTCAATCTGAAGTTTTGTGTCTTCAACTGGCAAATTTAATGTTTGATTTTATTATAATTACTGGTATGTTTGGGTTTATTTCTACCACCAATTTTTTTGTGTGTTTTTCAACCAGCCTTTTTATGTGTCTATTTCCCCCCTCTTACTGCTTCCTTACTGCATTAGTTGGCTTTTCATACTTTACTTTTTCATCCTGCTGCTGCTTTGGAAATTGTATATTTTCAGTATTATAAAAGTAAAAATTTGAGTATTACAGTTTAGTGGCTATCTTTAAATTTTAACATGCTTTCTTGACTAAATAAAAGGTAAAATCATTTGGTAGTTCTGCTTTCTTTCTGAATAATAAAATAATTTTATAACAGTTTAAATCTGATTATCCTGTTTCATCTTTACCATTTTTGTTGTGTAGTATTTTCGCTCTGTCTTGTTTTACTTCCCCCATTAAGTCATCTTCGTAAGCATATTATTATATTTTGTGTAACCAAAAACACTTACTGCTGTTGAGTCAATTCCTACTCGTAGCAATCCTGTAGGACAGAGCAGAACTGTTCCACAGAGTTTCCAAGGATTACCTGGCAGTTTCCAACTGTTGACAGTTTGGTTACTAGATGTAGCACTTAACCACTACACCACCAGGGTTTCTAATATTTTGTGTAGTCAACTCTTATTGTAATTTAGTATTTGCATACCCTTATCTTATTTTCTCATCCCCTCTTGAATATTTTCTTGCATTTTTTGGTTTACTTCAAATTGAAATATATCCTTTGGCAGTTGCTTCAGTGAGGATCCATGAGCATAAATGTATTCAATTGTGCTTTGCCTGAGAACCTCTTTATTTGTCCCTCACTCTTGATAGTTTAGCTGGGTATGTAATTGTTGGTTAAGATATTGAAGATCTTGCTTTCTTTAATTTCTGGCTTTATCTTTTTTTTAACTATAAAATTTTATTAAATGAAAAAACATCTTAGGTACTGTACCCAGATTTAATATTTCAGTATGTCTTGCCACTGGAAGAATGAGAATGTAGAGCACTTTTATGTTTAAGGCATAGCTGTATTGAAAACTGCCTTCCAGCTTTATAATTGTATCTCCATTACAAAATAATTAGCCTGAAATGTATAATTTTTTAAATTTCTTGCCATCTTCTTATTCTGAGATAGCTGCCATTTTAGTAAATCACTGCCATTTGGGAAGGTCATGAACACTGCTTTGAATGAATGGCGTTGTGAACGTATTTGCTAATTTATACCATTTTGTCTATTATGATATACCTTATGTCAATTGATTAGTAATTAAAAAATAAGTGTTTTCTTTCTGAGCAGCCTTTTGGAACAAGTTCACTGAATATGATTTTTAGTTATATTTTATTTTGCTAACTTGTAGTCAGAGTTAAATATTAGTTGAATCAGAAGTCCTGTGAATGTGACTGTTCCTTTCCCCCATTTTGGTTTTCATGTCTCCTTAAAACCATCATTTCTTTACAGATTTTCCACTTAGTCTATTAAAAAAAAAAAAAATCAATGCTATTGAAGTCCTCTATAAGGCTCAGTTGTTCTTTGGAGTCTCTGAATGATTATAGGATTCTGTAAATCTGCTTCTTCCGGAGTGAGTGTTTCATCTAGCAAACTGAGGAAATGAAGACCTTTTGCCAGAGAAAAGGGTGGACTTCTTTGAGAACCTTTGTATTTTTTGATGAAGTCTTTGATGTGAATTACCCAATGAGAAATGATAAATTTCTGGACAGTCCTTTTCCCATTGGCTAACCACAGCTCTGTGTGAGTGATGGGTTTCAGTTTGTTTCCTGGAATAGCAGACAGATTGTTTTTATTCTTAACTTTAATACTCTTTGCTTTAGAAATAATTTTTGATGTGGCAATTCCCAATTTGTGACCCTGTCCTGAGAAGGACTGGAATGTAGGCATCATTGACATACATACTTCCTTTTTCTTATCTTCAACCTTAAAATCTACCTCCTCTTTATCAGAAATCTCCTGTGATTCTGAAAATAATTCTGTCTACCTGTTTCTTCTTTTCAGTGAATGACAAGCGTTTGGTATCAACCTTCTGGGCTTCTCCAAAAACCACTATTGACAAAATATTCGTGATTCACTTGTCGATGGTCACTAACAAGTGGATTGTCAGATACTCTTTCACAAACCCATTCTTCTTTTATACTGTCAAAATTATCTGCCTCTCTCCCTCTCTTTTGCCTTACTTGAATTCAGATTCACTTGTACTGGAATCTTGACTACATTGCTTTTGAGCTGGGTGACTTCAGCGCAGTATTTAATTTCTCTGAGGTCTGGATGGAAAACCAGGTGGCTTAGTGGGTAAGTGCTACATCTTATGACTAAAAGGTTGGCAGTCCAAATCCACCAGGCACTCTTTGGAAACCCTATGGGGCAATTCTTTTCTGTCCTACAGGGTCTCTATCCATGGGAAACTACTCGACAGCCGTGAGTTTGGCTTTTGGTTCTAGAGGTCCCGTTTCCTGATCTGAGAACCCAGTATTTATTTACCTCTGTTACTCTTTCAGTCTCTAGTTGAATCCTTAGAGAGATTTCTCTGTATTTTGACAATGTGGAATTTTACCTGAACCCGGTGATCCTGGAAAACAGTGTTTAAAGAAATCCCTTTATCACCTTGTGCTCCAGAAATGGTTTACAGTGAGGAACCATTCTTCCCCACATGGTTTAGTTAAGACTATTTATCAATCTCCTCGTTGTTTACCTATGATAAGATCAGACATAAAAATAAAAAACCTCACTGGCTTTGAGTTTATTCCGACTCATAGTGACCCTGTAGTACAAAGTAGAACTGCTTCATAGGGTTCCCAAAGAGCATAGGTCACACATAGGCCTATCAAATTTCCATTCTTTTCATCATAACAGATTAGCTGAACTGTTAGTGCAAACTGACCAATTTGGACAAAATACTAGCTACCTTGAATTGACCAAATTGTAGTTAAGCTCTCCTTCTCCTGGGTCCCTTTGCTTTGACTCATTCTCAGCCTAAACCATCATACCTTCTGCTGCTCAATTTAGGCTGACCCTCTTGTTAGCTGCTAGTCTATTCCTACCCTTGGTGACCCTACAGAGTTGCCATGAAGTTGACCTTGTGGTAAAATATTCTCTGATATACTATCTGATCCTGGGTCTGTCATTTCTTAATGGAAGCCTGTTCTCAGTCTTGTTCATGTATAACCTTTTATTTTCTCCTGGCTGTGAAAAAGTTTTTCTTTCTTTTTTTTATTTGTATTCTCTTGTTTCACAGTGCTGGGTGTAAGTGTGGATTTATATATATTTTATGTCTGTTTAAGACTTAGTGTACTTTTCAACCTGATAATTTCTGTTTTTTGTTAGTTCTAGAAGTTTTCAACCACTGTCTCTTTGAATATTACCTTTTTCCCATTCTGTCTATTCTTTCCTTCAAGAACTCTTAATAGACCAATGTGAACCTTTCATTTCTAGCTATTGTATTTCTTTCCTACTGTCCAGTGCTATATTTCTGTGCTTCACTCTGGTATTTTCTCAGATGCATTTTTCACTGTGCCACTTGTGTCTCTAACAGTGACTTTTCTGCAGCTTAACCTAGCCACTGAGCTTTTAATTTGGTGTTATCTTTTAGTATTATTTTTTTCATTCTGTAAGTTCCATTTGAATTCACTAGTTCTTTTTTCACAATGTCTTATAAAAATCTTTACCTTTTATAGTTTTTTATTTTTATACTAATTTTAAACTTTTTTTAGTTACCTAGATATTGTTCTATTATCTTGAGCACTTGGGATTGAGAATCCTACTGTCAGAGTAGTCATCCGATTCTTTGTTACAATGACAGCGTAGCTCCTGTGCTTTTTAAAATTATTTTTTAATTGTGAGCTCATCACTATGTGAGTTCTACCTTGGGGATATTTTATGTGAGTTATACCTTGGGGACATTTCAACAGAGTTATTTTGTGTTTACTGCTCCTGGAGTTATAGAGATTTTACCAGTTTATGATCAATTTTTTTATAATAGTTTCATGGTTTTAGATTTTTATATCTCATGGATAGTTTAATTTGCACTCTGCACCTGTATACCACCACAAACTTGGAGCCCCAAGCAAAGGAAGCTTCTTTGTCATTTCTCTGGGACGATGCCTGAAGTTTCATAGTCACCTTACAACATGGCTGACGTTCCAGGGTCTGGAATCTATGAGAAGTTTTCAATTCCAGCTGTCTGCCACATGTGGACCTTCCTGTCGCATCACCATCTCCACATGGACGTTACGGAAGTACACTAACAAGCAATCAGACAAAATTCAGCTGTTAAGTGGCAGGAGACACATCCAGGTCTGAAACTGCCCTGGGACACCTTAGCAGAAGCTAATTATTTTCTCTCTGGTTTTGAGTGCTTGTTTGTTTTTGGAAATAACTAGAGACAAAGGTAGATCTCTTTCATTCTTTAGGTCTCAGCCCTGTATTAACTCTATTTGTTATTATGGTTTATTCATCTTTTTTGCAATATCTAGAATCAGTTGTTTTTTTAATGCTGGAGAATTTTTTTTCACCGAAGTTTATATTGGTAACCATTTATAGTCAGAGTGTCATTAAACTCAAACCAAACCCACTGCCTTCAAGTCAATTCCAACTCATAGCAACCCGATAGGACAGAGTAGGGCTGTTCATAGAGCTTCTAAGGAGGGCCTGGAGGGTTGGCAGACATAGCACTTAACCACTTCACCACCAGGGTTGCCAGAGTGATGGTGTTGTTATTGTTAGGTGACATCGAGTTGGTTCCAACTCACAGTGACCCTGTAGGTCAGAGTAGAACTGACGCATAGAGTTTCCAAATAGTGCCTGTTGGACTTGAACTGCCGAGCGCTTGGTTAGCAGCCGTAGCACTTCACAACTATGCCACCAGGGTTTCCAGAGTGTTATTAGAAAAAGCAAATTACGTATTTAAAGTTAGATAATTTGAAATGAAAAATGGACACTCTTCGGTAACACTTCTTTTTTTAACTTTAGGAAGCACATATATATATATTTTAAATAAATACTTATTTCAGAAACTTGAATTGGCTCTTCTCACTTCAGTCCAGCCACTACAGTACTTTGTTTTGGTATCTTCTTACAGTTATCCTCCCTTAGGTTGACTTTGTGCCCTGACAGGAGAGTCTTTCATTCTAACTGAGAATGAGAAATTACGTGCATTTGTATCCACTCAAACTCTCACATGCTTTTGACATAGGTTGCTCAGTGCTTGTTTTAGTCAGCTAGGGCTGCTCTAACAGAAATACCAGAGTGGATGGCTTTAACAAAGAAAGATTTATTCTTACACAGTCCGGTAGGTTGCAAGTCCATATTCAGGGTGTCCGCTCCAGGGAAAGACTTTCCCCCTGACGGCTCTGGAGGAAAGTCCGGTATTGCATCAGTCATTGTCCAGGGAGCGTCCTAACGCAAGAACCTCTGGTCTGAACGACGCGTTCTGCTCCCGGTGCTGCTTGCTTGATGGTAGCGAGGTTCTCAAATTGTCCTTGGTTCTTTTTCCTTTTATTCCTTGCAAGCTAAAAGCATTAAGGGTGGGGCAAGCCATACTCTGGGGAAACTTCCCCCATAGCAGGAATTCACAGCCCCACCCTAATCCTTTAACATACAGGTTAGCAAAACCACACAATGGAGGACAGTCCCAAGATACTGGGAACCATATCCCTGCCACGTGGCTGCACACATTTTTGGGGGGACACAATTCAAACCATGACAGTGCTGCTGGAGAAAAATCCCACAATTTGTGGATTGGTACCATTATCTTTCATAGTTTCTATTCCCAGCCGTGCTTTCAGTGCTGCTCCACAGTCTTCACATGTGCCCTTGAAGAGTTGCCCTCAATGGCTGTGCTGACTGTCACCATCTCTGCCCTCCCCTCGTTTCCTCCTTCCCTGCTGATTTTGGTAGGTAGCATGTTGGTGGGCTGTTCGATTGTTTCTACAGTTAGCTACTGTGAAAAGTGCTGCAGCAAACATTGGTGCATCACATTTAAAATATATGTATAAATGGAATCATAGCATATACTCTTTTTTGAAACTAGTTTTTTCACTCACCATTATATTTCTGAGGTTTATTTAAATAGCTATAACATGTGTTATAGCTATTTCAACTTATTGACCCCATTTTCCAGGGTTTCATAGACTCTACTCCTGATGTGTAGTGTCTTGAATTCCAAACAAAATAACTATATGACTCAGATTTCATTCCCCGAAAATAGTTTCACTTTACCAACTTCTTGCCAGAAACAAAACTGTTCTGTCTCAAAAGAGAGCACCATCACCTTTCCTTGATCTGCCTCTAAGTAATGCTCTACCATCCTTCTTCCTGTCATGACTACAATTTTAAAGACAGTAATTTATACAGCCTCTCTCCTTGCCTCTGCTTCCATCTGCTCCTATTTAATTTCTTGACTGTTGGCCTCTTTAAGTTTTTAAAACTTTCTCTTTTGGTTTGCTTCACAAACCTTAGAATAACAGGCTCTTTTCCATCTGTTAGATGTTAAGTATGAGTTACAAAGAGTTTATAATCTGGTTTTCTTGATTTTGAACACATTGTACCTGATGCTAATGTGGTATTTCATTTATTTGCATATGCGTACATTGAAGCCATCATTACGTAATATAAAAGGCTCTTAGAATTACAATTTTTTCTCTGGAAGTCTTGTGAGGCTGTATTAAGCTATGTGGATGAGGAGATAGGGAAAAGTGGAAAAACTTGATCTTGCATCTGAAAATATATTTTAAGCAACTTCAGAATAACAATGATAATTGCAAAATTAGTTGTAAAAATCTCTGATCTGATGTCTTTTTTTTTTTTATTCTGGGATTTCAGTTCAGTTTCAAATGTAGTTCAGGCACCAAGATTGTGAAATTTCTTGCTTGATGGCAAGAGTATAGCTGCTTCTTATTTGGTCAAGGATCCCACTATAGCAGGATTGTTGATGTTCAGGAGATGCATTTTGTGTGTATTTTTGAAGTATAGAAAAGAGAATTAAAATAATGGTATAGGCATTAAAACCAAAGTCTTTGCTGAAATATTGTGTCACTCTAGTCAGAATAAGGAAACCCTGGTAGCATAGTGGTTAAGAGCTATAGGTGCTAACCCTAAGGCCAGCAGTTGGAATCCACCAGGAGCTCCTCAGAAACCCTTTCACGTGGTTCTGCTCTGTCCTCTAGGGTGACTGTGAACTGGAAGCCGCTTGATGGCAACAAGTTTATTTTTTTGGTTTTAGTCAGAATAATTATTTCAGTATTTGAACATCAGCTTTGTATGTCCCTTTACATGTTTGTACTTGATTCTGCCAATGGCATACCTGCCTACCTGTATTTACAGAAGTGAGCAATGATACAAGCAATCGAATGGCAAATAGGAAGCACAACACTCAGGTTGCCTTCAATCTAACTGGAGAAAATATAGACAGATTTATATTGCGAAGTAGACTATACATGGTATTTGAGAAGAAAAGTTTATAAAGGATTTATAAAGGTTCGTATGAAGGGAGCCACACAAAATTTGAAAGGCATTCACTTTTCAGGCAGAATTTCAGCAGATTAAGAGAATACATCCCAGACTTGATTTCTGACTTTTTACAAAGTATGTAACAATTATGTTGAGATAAAAATTTACCTGCCACCTATATCTTAACATTTGCAGTAAATGCAATTTATTGATCGAAACTGTGTAGAGTACTTAGTATGCTCTACTGCAAAGTGTGGGACATATGAAGTTGGTAAGATATGGCCAAGCAGTTTGAAGCAGTAGAAAGGCTGACATGTACATGAGTAATGTTTTTAGTTCATGTTATGTGTTCAGTGCTACACAATACTGTAGAAGCCGAAAGAGGGCAGGGCTTGATTGGGCAGAGCAGACTACACGGATTTCAGGGCCCAGAGGTAGTCTTGAAGGATGATTAGGAATTTGCTAGGTGGACCCAAGATGAGAACGTTCCAGGTTTCTTGCCCTAGTTAGGCACACCTTGGTGACTTTTTCTGCAGGCACATCCAGGGCCAGAGAACATCTAAGAAAAGCCTCTCCCCAGACTGATTGGCTCAGGTCCTAATCGCACCTTCCATCCTCAGTTCCAAACCTTCTACTTCTTATTTGCTTTCCATGGTCTTTGCCTCTGGGCTCTAGACTGCCCCAGAGTCAGGAATGGCTTGGCCAGATATTGCCTACTCATTTAGGATGGGGCATCCAGCTCAGACAAAGAAGGAAGGTTGCAGAAGTCATAGAAACAAAAAAGGCATGAAGCATTCAAGGGATGTGAATCAATATACCTGGCTTGGCCTAGGCAGGGTGCCTGTGGGGAATAAATAGTTGCCATCAAGTTAACTTGGACTCTTGACAACCGTTCTTCAGACTCCAATAGAACTTTACTTGTGTGACAGAATTAACTACATTCTATCTGGTAATACAATTATGCGTACTGTTTTTAATGGCTGAAATTTTGGACGTAGGTTACCAGCTATTTCTTTAAGTTGCCTCTGGTTAGATTTGAACCTCAAACCTTTCAGTTATCGGCCAAGTGTGTTAAACATTTGTCTCAAAGGGACAGGAAATGGAGATTATCAGAAAAGCAAGGTCCAGATCATTAAAGACTGTATTTTGCTGAGGGGTCTGAGTAATGGGGAATCTTTAACTCTTTGGGTAATGGGAAAGTTTTAAAGTCTTTCAGGTAGCAGAGTGATTAAGACTTGTGTGGTACGGGAAGTACTTTGCTTGCTATGAGAAGTACTTTGCACCATCCTATCCACTGCAGCATTCACACAGGCTGCACTCGCCCTGGGCTGCTCTCAGCCAGTGACTGAACACGGTAGGGAGCTAGAGCTGGGCCAATTCTGCAAAATGCAGACTCCTTTAACAGGACATTTTTGTATGGGGACTCCCCATTGGGTTGGCCAAAATTTTCTCAGTGCTGTGTGCATCTGACGGTCCTCTTACTTTATGCTTCCTTCCCGCTTTCCTTTCGCTGGTGTCAAGCCTGCCACCTACTCCTATGCTCTCTCTTGTTTATCTGTCACGGTTGATTCCCCCAGTAATCTCTTATATTTCTAATCCTGTCTTGCTGTCTGCTTTCCATAGAACTAGAACTGACACATGATGCTTCGAAGTCTTTGTTTAAATTTCAATATTTATTTTCAAATGGTTACCCTCGGAACTAGGACACCTTCCTTCATATGAAATGTATTTTGTTATGAATTCAGAGATAATCTTAAATAAGTGATCTCAGGAAAGATTGGGCCCCCAGGCCATACCAAGTTGCTCTGTACACGATTATCACTACAACTAGCTGGGATCCAGCAGGCTTGTGGAGCACCACTGCTCAGCTGCCAGCCTTGCTTGGTTTATTCAGTAATGGATTCCCCACGTCTCACCTCTGGCAGAATGGGCTCAGATTCAAAGAGTGGATAGACAAGAAGTGTCTCCAACAGACAGAAATTTTTCCTTGAATGTCATTTTTGCAACAGAGTATTCTGATACTTTGTGACTAGCATGTGGTTAGATGAAAGAGGAGGATAATTCAATGTCTTCAAAGCCTATGACCCAGCACTGGGGAGGCCAGGATTAACTCTAGTGAAGACTCGTATGATTTCTCAGTCAGTTTCTGTATGGAATATTATACTTCCATATGAAGGACATGTTCTCTTTCTTTTTCTTAATAACAGTTCACTGTTGAAACAAAAACAATGACTCATGCTCCTGAAGTAGGCTGCAATCTTTAAACATCAGAAAAATATGGAAATAGCTTTTAGAAGGTCAGTTGTATTTATTGCAGTTTTTATAATATGGCCACAGGCACAAAATTGTGCACTACATTTACGTACAGTCAAAGGCTGGGTTGCATGTCATGTTTTTGAAACTAAAATAAATAGTTTTGAATTAAGCTGCGGAATTGAGCCTTGAACCTTGTCTAACCTCCTGGACTGACTCGTGGGTGTCCTTGCCATCAGAGCGCCCTGTGATTGATTCTCGGCGAGTGGGAATTCCCTGTGTGGTCCTGATGATTTACGGAGAAGGCAAAGACCGACCTTACAGTTCTGGCTGTGCTGCTTTGCTTTCATCTTTCACAGTAGAAACAGTTCAGTATGAGCAAGTCAAAAGCTGACAAAATTTTAACTGATTAGTAAATGATGGAGTGATATCAGGATCTTTTATATTATCTTTTCCGGTTTTTTAAAAGCTCTTTTAAATCCAAATTATCTAGTTGTGCTGTTGTTCTTAGCTGCCATCAAGTCAGTCTCCAACTCATAGTGACCCTGTGTTTGACAGAACAAGATGCCACCTGGTCCTGTGCCATCCCATAATAGGTTGTGGATCAAACTCTTACGATTTGTAATATTTTCATGGGCTGATTTTCAAAAGTAGATCACCAGATCTTTCATCTTAGTCTTTCTTAGACTAAGAGGTTGGCTAAAATCTGTTCAACATCATTATTGTTGTTAAGTGCCGTCCAGCTCCCACTCACACTGACGTAGCGTACATCAGAATAAAACACTGCCCGGTCGTGCATTATCTTGACGATTGTTGGTGATGTTTGAGCCTGTTGTTGAAGCCATTGTGTCATTCCACCTCATCAAGGTTTTCCTCTTTTTTGCTGACCCTCTGCTCTATCAAGTATGACAGTCCTTTTCTAGGGACTGGTCCCTTCTGATAACATTTCCAAAATATGTGAGATGAAGTCTTACCACTCTCATGTCTAAGGAGCATTCTGGCTGCACTTCCTCCAAGACAGGTCTGTTCTTCCTTTTGGCAGTCCATGGTCTACTCAATATTCTTCACCAATATTATAATTCAAACACATCAGTTCTTACTTAGTGTCATGGATTGAATTGTGTCCCTCCAAAAATGTGTGTAGCCACCTACTGGGCCATGATTTCTGATCTTTTATGATTGTCCTCCATTTTGTGACTTTCCTATGCTTTATGTTAAAGGATTAGGGTAGGACTATAAATCCCTTCATAGGATCACCTTCCCAGTCCACTGTAAAGGGAGTCTTCCTGAAGTATGGCTTGCACCTCCCTTTATCCTTTCATCCTGCAAGAGACAAAAGAACGGGAAACAAGCAGAGAATTGGAAACCTTACCCCACCAAGAAAGCTGCTCCAGGAATAGAGTGCATCCTTCAGACCTGAGATTCCTGCACCAAGATGCTCCCTGGACAAAGACTAATGCAATGCTGGACTTTCTTCCAGAGCTGGCAAGGAAGAAAGCCTTCCTCTGGAGTGGACATCCTGAATGTGGACTTGTAGCCTACTAGACTGTGTAAGAATGAACTTTTCTTTGCTAAAGCCATCCGCTTTGTGGCTTCTCTGTTAGAGCAGCACTAGCTGACTAAAGCACTTTGATTTTCTTATTCATTGTTCAGCTTTCACACATATATGCCCAAGTCAAGTGCTGTCATACCATGGCTTGGGTCAGGTGTATCTTAGTTTTCAAAGGGAAATATTTGCTTTGTAATATTTGGAAGAGGTCTTTTGCAGCAGATTTGCCCAATGAAATGCATCACTTAATTTCTTGGCTGCTGCCTTCCATGGATGTTGATTGTGGGTCCAAGTACAATGGAATCCTTGACAACTGCAATATTTTCTCCATTTGTTGTGATATTTGTCAGATCCGACTCGATGGCACTTGGCTGGCTGGCTGCTTACATTGGTTCAGTTGTGAGGATTTTTGTTTTCTTTATCTTGAGGTGTAATCCATACTGAAGATGGTGGTCTTTGATTTTCATTAGTAAGTTCTTCAAGTCCTCTTCAGGCTGTGTCACAGCTACAGATAATCCATCATTGACAGATGGTACATAGTGGTTACTTGAATATGAAAACAATCATGTAAAGAAAACCTCATGTTTCTGTGAAATTCTGTAGTATTGCTGTGAAGTTAGTTGGTGAAAGAAGATCATATGATGTCATATTTTACGGTATTTAAAGCACATACACAAATGAGTTGTTGTTCCTGCTCAGTGTTGCCGAGCTCTTGTTTAAACAAAGCGAAATGATAGTCAGCAAACACGACAAGAATGATTGCTTCAAAATCCCACATGAAATGTTAATGAACTTACGTCTTTTTTCTGATAAGATTGAATTTAGAGGGACATAACCTTATTTAGTTAAGAATATGTTATCAGCATTGTTGCTCTAGGGAAACCACTGTGGATTGTAAACTTGGCTGATACAGGGCAACTGCCAGTGTCAAGTGCAAGTTTCAGAAAATCAGTGTGGTGCATGATCCACATTGATGTACGAGATTTGTTTCATACCAGTAATTGGCTGTGTTGGTTAAGAGGGCTGGTCACTAAAGCAAATCAATATATTATTACTGAAATCTAATCTTCATATTCTGTTCAAGTTTTGTCTCTTGTTCCAATAATGTCTTTTATAGCAAAAAGATCTAATCCAGAATGATGCATTGGATTTAATGGCCATGACTCTTTAGTTTCCTTCAACCTGAAATGCTTCCTCAGTTTTTCCTTGAATTTTAAATTTTTGATGATTATAGGAAACCCTGGTGGCACAGTGGGTAAGAACAACAGCTGCTAACCAAAAGGTTGTCAGTTCAAATCACCAGGTGCTCTTTGGAAACTGCGGGGCAGTTCTACTCTGTCCTATATTGTCGCTATGAGTCAGAATTGATCGATGGCAATGAGATACAGGCCAGTTATTGCGTAGACTCTATCATCAAGGTTGGTTTGATTTTCCCTCATCATTAGATTCAGGTTTAGCAGGAGCATCACCGAAATGGTGCTGTATTCTCATTGTAGCAAGTAGTGCCTGATTTCAGTCTGTCACAACCCGGTGACATTCACTTTGATCACTTAATGAAGGGATGTCTGTTGCTATAAAGTTTCACCTTCTTCTTCCCTTTGAATTGTATTTTGTGAGAGAAGTACTTCAAATTTGTATAAATGTTTGTTCATAAGCTTTCAATTTTTACATTTGTTAATTTATAACATTATGCCAAGTGCCGTCGAGTCGGATCTGACTCATGGAAATCCTGGTGGCATAGTGGTTATGTGCTGCAGTTGCTAACCAAAAGGTTGGCAGTTCAAATTCTAAATATGCTTCTTGGAAACTCTGTGGGGCAGTTTTCCTGTGTCCTGTAGGGTCACTATGAGTCAGAATTGACTTGATGGTAGTGGGTTGGGTAGGTTTATGGTCTGGTAGTTTAATGAGCTGTAATATGTCATTGTCGTGATTGATTTTGATGCTTAGTCATTCAGTATTTGGTGGGAGCTAATTCAAGCTGGCTTCTATGTCTTTTTGACATGCTTCCCCATCATTCTTTGAACACATCCATGCAGGTTTTTTTTTTGTTTTTATTTTTGTTTTTGATGCAAAAGGAGAAAATGCTCTTGGCTTGTCTTATACTTCCTGTGCTGTAGCTCTGAAATCAGCCATTTCCCCAGAAGCTCTCATTCCCTTCAGTGGATAATGATATTTAGAAACCAAGATTTGGGTGATAGGTGTCCTCACTGCTGTCAGGGTGTTGCTGCCACTCACTGGTCCTTTCACTGCAGCTGCCTCAACCCCACCCCGTGGGCGCCGTCTTCTCACTGCTAGGCTCAGACTCCCTGTGCTGGGTGGACGTGCAGTGGTGCTCCTTCCTCATGCTGTTCATATCTCAGCACCCATGCAGGCTGCTTGGCCTTCTCCCTTCAAGAGTACACAGTTTCCTCATGATGGCCAAGTTTCAGATTCCATTTGGGGCCCCCAGGACTCCCACTCTGCTGTGGATGCTGTCTTAGTTTCCTAGAGCAGCTGTAACAAATTACTATAAGCTGGATTGCTTGAAACAACCGAAATTTATTCTCTCACTGTTTTGGAGACTACCAGTCCAACCTCAAGGTTTTGGCAGGGCCATATTTCCTCTGAAAACTCTAGGGAGCAAAGGTTCCTTGTTTCTTCCAGGTTCTGGTGGTTGATGGCAATTCATAAAGTTCTTCCATCATCACATGGCATTCTCCCTGTGTCTAGTTTACCAGTTCTTGTAAGGATGTCTGTCGTTGGATTAGGGCCCATGCATTGGTTAGACCTCCTCTTAATGGCATCTGTATGACCATATTCCCAAATTAAGTCATGTTCACATGTTCTGAGTAGATGTGAATTTGCGGGGGACACTTTGCAATCCAGGACACATGCCTCCCTTCTCAACCCCACCTCGTGGATTTAGGAATGAATTGTTCATGAAGGGCAATAAAACTCCATGCTATTTTTGAATGTTGAGTTAGAAGTGATCCAATAATTGCCAAATTGAGGAGATCTGTGGTCACATTTTGTAACAAGACCTTGGAAAATACAACTGAACCGAAATGATTTCTGAAGTTTCTTCATACCAATTTGTTTTTTAACATATATATTTTTAATATGACAGTATATATTTTAATAAGGTGGAACTCTCATATTTAATTCATTCTGCATTCAGTGAGAAATGAATACATATTTATAGCATATCTTCTCCAAAATTTACACATACATAAGTTACTTAGGAACAAGTTGTCTTCAGAGGATTTTGTGACTAATACCTGATAACCAAAAAAAAAAGCCAAACCCCTTGCCGTTAAGTTGATTCCTACTCATAGCAACTACAGCACAGAGTAAAACTGTCCTGCAGCGTTTTCAAGGAGTGTCTGGTGGGTTTGAGCTGTTGACCTAATACGTGATGGAAAGTTGAAAATCAGAAACAGGTAATTCCTCATTTGAATTCTGTTGAATGTGTGGTCTTTTAAATTAGAGCAAATGCCTACACTATTTACCACTGTACACAGGATACGTATTGACACTGATGACCTTTGACTTAAGTTTACAGCCTAGATCTTGGCCCTGGAACTTCCCTCAAACTCTCTACTTTGGACCCTCCTTCTGTCTGAAGAATGTTAAACCCTTATCATTGAAATGCCTGTGAGATATCAAAATGCATATACTAAGCAGGCAGCCCCCAGGCTTTACACCGCTATAGTCACTGCCTATGTGACATCTCCATGTTAATGTCCTGCAGACGTCTCAAACTCAGCATGCCTGCATTTGAGCTCTTGATTCCCAATAACACAACCATCACCAACAACAGAAATCTTCCTCCTTCCAGTCTTCCCACCTTCTGTAATTGGCACTGCCATCCTCTCAGCCAGGGATCCAGAAGTGCCAATGATTTTTGCCTGTATCCCTTATGTAGACAAGAGCATTGCATCCCTTGTTTCTGTCTGTTCTTCTCAGCAGCTTTTGTCATAACCTTGTCGTTTCTCACCTGCTTCATGCCTCTGGTTCTTGCTACCTTGCAGTCAGTTATCTCCCAGCCTCCAAACTTATATCTACGTATTAGATCATACCCTTCACTTGCTCAAACATACTCACCAAATCCCAGTTCTTATGCAGGATTATGTGACTGGCTTCTTGTCCGTTTCTACCATCTTGGTTTGTGCCATTTACCTCCTCAATCTCTATGCCCAAAGCCACTTGGACCTTCTGTTCCTGGAACACCTTTTGTTAGGGCTTTTGAATGTTGTCTTAGTAGAATATTGAATATGTCATGGACTGCCGAAGAATGAACAAATCTGTCTTGAAAGGAATACAGCCAGAAGATTCTTAGCTGCAAGGATGGCAGGGCTTCATTTCATATACTTTGGACGTGTCATCAGGAGGGATCAATCCCTGAAGGACATCATGCTTGGTAAAGTAGAGGGTCAGTGAGAAAGAAGAAGACCCTCAAGGAGATGGATTGACAGAGTGACTGCAACAATGAGCTGAAATGTAACAATGATTATGAGGCTACACAGGACCACACAACTGTATTGTTCTTGCTGATACCTCACAACAAGAATATCATTAGCTCCCTTTTCCATGTAGAACCTCTGAATCTTCAGACAAGAGTCCAGTGCTAACTAATGTGAATTATTTGGGACTAATTTCTGTTTTCTTGTGGTATATTTGTCTTATGACTTAAAGGATAATCTCAGAGGCACTTAGTATGGAATAGTTGTTAAACATAATTTACTGTTAAGAAAACAACAACAAAAGCCTGCTTTCAACTGCTTTTAGAATAAGAATCTTAATAAACATCAACGCAATCATGACATTTAAATTGTTTAAAAAAGAAAAAGGAAAAGAAAGAAAAAGGAAAAAAGCCACAGTGTCTGTAAAATACTCAGTATATGAAATACTTTGAGACAGTGGAATAAAAATAATTCAAAGCATTATTATTATCAAATTATTGCTAGTTTAATTTTCAAATGATCTGTTTCAGTAAAGATAACGGCTTTTCATTAACTGTGCTTTTAAGTGCTCAGTACTTCTTTACACACATATAATGCAGTAACTCCTTTGCATATCAGATCACAGTTTTTCTTTTAGATATGAGCACAACTGATAGGCACAGGAGTGTAAAATCTAGAGCAGATTCTGTCTTAGTCTTCTAGTGCTGCTGTAACAGATATATCACAAGTAGATAGCTTTAAAAAGAGAAATTTATTTTGTCACAGTCCAGTAGGCTACAAGTCTGGATTCAGGGCATCATCTGCAGGGAAAATATTTTTCTGTTGGCTCTAGATGAAGGTCCTCTCCTTCCTCTGGACCAAGAGCCTTTGAGGTACCAGGACCTCAGGTCCAATGGACTGCTGTGCTCCAAGCACTGCTTTGTTACTGTTGGTATCCTCTCTGCTTGCTTCCCTTGCCTCGAGGCAACAATACAATCTTACGAGTTGAGTCCTGCCCCACCAACACAAACACTGCCAATTCACCTTCATTAACATCATAGAGGCAGGGTTTACAGTATATCGGGAATCACACTGTACCAGGAATCATGGCCTAGCCAAGTTGTTACACACATTTTTGGGAGACACAGTTCAATCCATGACAGATTCTTTTTTTGTACTCATGTTACAGTATATCTGAATATCTCTTCTACTATTTAAAGGCCAAGCCAATACAATTAACTACATATTCACTGGAAATTTGCAGAATTATTAAGAATTCAGTAAAGTCAGGAAATAGGCCCCCCAAAAGGTTCCGTTACAAGTCAAATAAGTGTCCAGAGCTCAAAGTTTACTGTATTTTTCTGAAATAATGTTCCCATGTAAATAATGTACACACACATATGTAACACACACAAGAAAAGACTGCACAAGGTGTTATATGCTTGACAAAAATATGTAACATGCCATTATTTTCATAAATGTACAATATCTGTACCCAAGGTCTTCATGAACCACCCATCCGTCAGTCTGCTGTGATGGCTTGTGTGTTACCATGATGCTGGAAGCTATGCCACCAATATTTCAAATGCCCACAGGGTCCCCCACGGAGGACAGGTTTCAGCCAAATTTCCAAACTAACACTGACTAGGACACAAGGCCTGTTGATCTTCTTCTGAAAATTGTTGTAGTTATTGTTAGATGCTGTCGAGTCAGTTCTGACTCATAGCGACCCTGTGCACAACAGAATGAAACACTGCCCGGTCTTTCACCATGCCCACAGTTGTTTGTATGCTGAAAAGTAGCCTATGATGGCACTGTGGATCCCGACAGAAGATTATCCAGTATCATGCTGGAAGATGAGCCCTCCGGAAGACACTGAAAATGCACAGTGGCAGCGACAATGGACCCAAGTGCTCCAACAATCATTTGAAATGGTAAAGGACCAGGCTGTGTTTTCTTCTGTTGTCCAGGGGGCTGTCTTGAGTTGTAGCAAACCCAGTGGCAACGAACAGCAATAGCAGTGTTTACACAGCCCTTACTTGCTCTTAACTTGTGTAGTTTCATTAGACCTGTCTACTTTTTTAAGTTGTGATGAAGAGTAAGTATACAACCCAAATCTGTTTTGCATGCCTGCCTAGCTGCAGCTCCTTCTGCTCGCCCCACCCGATTAGCTTCCAGCATCATGGTAACACACAAGCCATCACAGCAGACTGATGGATGGGTGGTTCATGAAGACCTTGGGTACAGATATTGTACATTTATGAAAATAATGGCATGTTACATATTTTTGTCAAGCATATAACACCTTGTGCAGTCTTTTCCTGTGTGTGTTACATATGTGTGTGTACATTATTTACATGGGAACATTATTTCAGAAAAATACAGCAAACAGCATACTCCTCTGTTTCGCTCTGTGTTTCCGGATCTGTCCCCTTCTCTCCTGTGTAGAAAGAGACCAGTAGGACAGCCTCCTATAAAAGCATAGAACCATAAACTACACACACCATATGGTCACACTGTGTCCCCAAGTCCAGTCCATTCTTAGACCTGTCTAGTTATCACATTTATAAGGTGACAGCAAATTAGAAGTCCCAGATTAAAACAAGGGAGCGAAGGGCAGTTACAAGTAAAGGAGCACGTGGGGCCCATTAGTGGTATCAGTAGAGAGTCACTTTGCCCTTCTTCAGATTTCTGTAGAATGTTACTAGTGTGACCATACTAAACATGTTACATCTGGTGGTATGATTATGCTTTTTACAAGTTATTTTCCATTCTTGTAAGCTTCTTAAGAAAAGACCTTGATTTTTCATGAGGCTTTGCAAGTATTGCACAGAGCCATGCCCTAACTGACATTCATAATCAAAGCAAATGAAAACTGAGTGATCACAAATAAATTATATTCAACATTGTTTGAGCAGACTGGAAAGAAGTAGTCTCTTTTAGAAATATTTCCATCCCAAACAATGAAAAAAAAAGCTTTTCTTCTTAAAGAGGTGAATACAAAGTTACTGCTTCCGTTTTCTAGAGTCGCTCATAAGCAAGAAAGTACCCAGATCTGAAATTGTACTCTTCAGAAGTTCTAATTCTGTTGGTGTATGGTTTGCAAATCTTGAAACTTAGCTTCACTCACAGTGACCTGTGAGGAAAGTACGCTAAGCATTCTTACTTTACAAATAAGAGACTGAAATAAGGTATTATTTCAAGGCTGCAGCAAGTAAGGATAGGGGCTGGGACCAAAACTTTTAGTCTGGCTCAGGGTACCTTTAGCCATAAAAGCCATTTCTGATAAAAGCATAAGCTTTAGAGACCGAAAGATGTGAACTCTTCCTTTGGTCAGATACCAGATAGGTCACAGTAAGGAAAATGCTTAATCTCTTTAGATGAGAGCAGTGTCCTAACATTTGTTAGTCAGGGGACATTACCACTGACCGATTTTGTGCAATCAGCTGATGATTTTTTGGTTTTGGTTCCTGACTCTACAGAAAATCAGGATTTAAAACAAAAACAAATAAATAAAATAAAAATAAAAATACATTTATCCAGTGATGCTCTCTGTATTTTAGTATGTTATTTTTAACCTCTCTGACTCTTATCATCTTACTCGCATAGTATTGGAATCATACCAGAACCTACCTGTATCTATCAAGATAGGATGTGTTCAGTAATAAGCAGCCCCAAATCTCTGTAATTTAAAACAAATGAAGGGTTTCTCACACACGCATGTCCATTGTAGGTGGAAAGTAGCTCTCCCGTTTCACTCCTCACAAGCACCTGGAATGATTGACTATTTGCCATCCGGAACATGGTTGATCGTCATTATGGCAAGAAGAAAGGATCATGGACAATCACACACGGACCTGTAAAGGCTTTGCCAGAAAGGGATTCATGTCTCTTCCACTCACGTTTCACTGACCAAAGCAAGCCATTTGTCTATGTCAAGTTTCATGGGGCTAGCAAAAGGCCTAGGAAGAGAACTGGAATGCTGGTGAATAGCTCTAATGACCACCCCTTGGCTTTATTAGGCTTCTCTGGCAGACTGAGTGTATTAGTGAATGTGAAACATTAAGTGTGGTGCCTGGTACCCTGTAAGAACTAGAATGCATGTTAGGGATTGTTAGGACTTGTATTACTTACAAATTTTATTAATAATGAACTGGGAACATAGCTTGCTTGCATCTGATGACAATCCTGAAAATGAAACTTCTGAAATAGAGCTGGGGTCTAGGAAAAATATTAAGAAAAGACTGCATAACTTCATAACCTTGCATAATGTGAATGCCTTAGTATAGTGGAATGAAATGGTTGAAGGACTGGAATGACTTAGATGAATCCTGATTGGTTTTCATTTTGTATCCTGATGCAAAATTCATGATTTGTGAATTGCTGAAGAACAAAGAAGGTTGAACTGAACACATTTTATTTTATGGAACCGAGCTCGTTATTCGTGAGTGTTCCACCCTGTTTGTACACATCCTTTTGCACTACGTTAGTCTGCTCTCCAGGCACCTCAGATGGTCTGCTGATGGCTCAGGGATTCTGTGATTTCTTCCAGGTTGGCAGACAACAGGTCAAATTGCAGGTAAAATGGGCACAGCCTAAAATAGGTCCTCTTGGTCTTAAGTGTCCTCTTTCACCTTTTCTCCCTGGGGATGAGCTACTTCTAGAGTCTCATTTCTTCATTCACTTTCCCTTCAAAATACGAATGACTCAGTCACCGTATGTGATGGTCAGCTGATTATGTTGTACCACAAGGCTGTTGACTTGCCTACCTCAGGCTACACTTTCATCTTAAATGTGTTACCTTATCCCAGAGCTCCTCTGGGCCAGAGATCTTCTCAGCCTTTAGCCTTGGGTCCCCAGAGCCCAGCAGTGCCTGGAATTAACTTGGCTTTCAATAACTGTGAATAAAGAGCTGTATGAATGCCCAGAAAAGACGTTGTGCTTATTTAAAGGAATGTCAAGCCTTGAGAGAGCACATGAGGTCATTTTCTCAATGTGGGGCATGAGGGGAGGAGCACAAATCCTTTGCTTATTGTTTTTTTTAACTTCCTGCAACTTTCTTCTTCTATCCCTGACGGAGGGACCCCTGATCACTGGCAAAGCTAGTTAGGAGTCTTTTTAATCCCATGACACTTTTGGACACTTTTGCCTCAAGTCACACAGTTCCTCTAACAGTAGTGTTCCCTTCCCTATCCATCTCCTTCCCCCCGATCTCTTCGTGTATTAGAAGAACTACACAGCCAGGAGCCCCTTCCCATCTATTTTATCTGAGAAAAGGTAAGGTCTCTGCCTCAAATTCTTCCATTGAATAGTTCTCCAATTTCAGCCAGACATCAGGCTCACCTTGAAGGGTTATTAGAACTGCTGGGCTCACCCCTGCTATCACCAATTCCTGATTCTGTGGGTGGAAGGGAGCTCATGAATTTATATTTCTAACAAGCTTACAAGTTTTTTATTATTATTATTTTTATTTAACATGACTGAGTGAAAATGTACATTCATGTATAAATTTACAGGCCCACCTATATGCAGCTTCCACTGCTCTCCCTGTCCGGTGACTGCACACTATTCCTCTCTGCTCCATACATGTCTCACCCTCCCAACAGCCTCCTTTCCCCTCCTCTCCATCCACTCCCCTTCCTTCAGCCAGAGGTCAGCAAGATGATATCCTATAGATGTACAGAACCATAAAGTGCTTCCAATGTATGGTCACTCTGCATTGCCAAGTCCAAACCATTCCTGTCCAAAGAGTGGAACTTTGTTATAATTTATGGGAAAGGGCAGCATCAGGGCCGGGGGCATTGCTCTCAGAGGAACCCCAAAACCGCTAGACCATCAATTGAGGTCTTTTAATGGAGATCTCAGGATGCACCCCTTTTTATTCTTGTGTTGCCAGTGAGACTCCTCTCTGTGAGCTCCATCATGGCTATCACTGGTGGTGGCCGGGCACCATCCGGTTCTTCTGGTCCCAAGTCGATGTAGGCACCCACTCTTATGGGTCTTTCTGTCTTCTCGGTTGTCTTTACTGCATGTCATTTTGGTCCTTGGTAAGCATCCGTTCCTGCTGAATTGGGACCATTTGCTGTGTCCTCAGATGGCAGCTTGGCAGCTTTTAAGACCCCAGACGCCACTCACCAATGTGGGGTGCAGAGAGCTCTCTTAGCAAAACGCGAGTTGTGCCAATTGGCCTGGAATTCGCCTAAGAGCATGGTCCCCTGCCCCCGCCCCAGCTACTCTATCCTTGCAGTATTGAGTTAAGATGGAAGGAGTACTCAAGTTATGCTGAAGTCCACTTAATGTTGTTCTTGTTTCTAATGTGTGCTATCACCGCTTTCTTCCAACTAGATTTCTAGTAACTATCTAAACTAACCCTCCCTCCCTCACCCTCCCTTCCTCTCCTCCCTTGCAGCTGTCAAAGAGTCTTTTCTTCTATACACGAGTCTGTTTTTGAGATCTTATTGTAGCGGTCTCATACAGTATTTGTCCCTTTGTCGCTGACTACTTTCACTCAACATAATGTCTTCCAGTTGAAACCAGGGTAGGAGATGTTTCCTGGAATCATCGTTATTCTTTATCATTGTGTAGTGCTCCATTCAGTATATGTACCATAGTTTACCTATCCAATCTTCTGTTGTTGGGCATCTGGGTTGATTCCATCTTTTTGCTATCGTGGACTGTGCTGTGGTAAACATTCTGGTGCATGTGTCTGTTGGTGTGAAAGGCCTTGATTCTGTAGGATATATTCCAAGTAGTGGAATTACTGGATCAAATGATATATCGATATCCACTTTTTTAAGGAAGCGCCAGATTGCCTTCCAAAGAGGCTGGACCATTTTGCAACCTCACCAACAGTGTAGGTGGGTTCCACTTTCTCCACAGCCTCTCCAGCATTTGTTGTATTGTGTTTTCTTGATCATGGCCAATCTTGTTGGGGTGAGATGGTATCTCATTGTTGTCTTGATTTGAATTTCTTTAATAACTAAAGATCGTGAACATGTCCGCATGTGTTTTTTGGCTGCCTGGATCTCCTCTTTAGTAAAGTGTCTGTCCATCTCCTTTGCCCATTGCTTAATTGGATGGTTTGTCTTCTTTTTATTGATATTTTGTAGTATCTTATAGATTATGGAGATCAGGCGTCGGTCTGACATAGAGTTGCCAAATATTTTTTCCCATTCTGTGGGTGTTCTTTTAATTCTATTAATAAAGTCTTTGGATGAGCAAAAGTGTTTGATTCTTAATAGTTCCCATTTATCTATTTTCTCTTCTGTTATTTTCTTGATATGTTGTTGTATTCTGTTGGCAAGAATTTTGTTGAAGATTTTTGCATCTAGGTTCATGAGTGATATCGGTTTGTAGTTCTCTGTCTTTGTTGGATCTTTCCCTGGCTTAGGTATCAGGGTTATGCTGGCTTCATAGAATGAGTTTCAGAGTACTCCATCCCTTTCTATACTGTGAAATAGTCTCAGTGGTATTGGGGATAACTCTTCTCTAAATGCTTGGTAGAATTCTGCCATGAAGCCATCTGGGCCTGGACTTTTTTTTGGTTGGCAGTGTTTTGATGACCTTTTCAATCTCTTCCTTTGTGATGGGTTTATTATGTTGTTCTGCTTCACATTGTGATAATTTGGGTATGTGGTATGAGTCAAGGAATTGGTCCATTTCCCCTAGGTTTTCCAATTTGTTAGAGTACAGTCTTTCATAGTATTTTGTTATGATATTTTTGATTTCTGTTGCATCTGTGGTGACAACTCCCCTCTCATTTCTAATTTGGGTTATTTGTTTCGTTTCCTGCTTTTCTTTAGTAAGTTTAGCCAGTGGTTTATCAGTTTTGTTGATCTTTTCAAAAAACCAGCTTTTGGTCTTTTCAATTTTTTCAATTGTTTTTCTATTCTCTAATTCATTTAGCTCTGCTCTAATCTTTATGATCTCATTTCTTCTGGTGCCTGAGGGGTTCCTCGGTTGTTCTCTTTCTACTAGTTCATGCTGTAGAGTTAGTTCCTTGATTTGGTTTCTTTCTTCCTTCCAGATGTGTGCATTTATGGAGATAAACAGACCTCTGAGCACTGCTTTGGCTGTATCCCATAGGTTCTGGTAGGAAGTGTTTTTGTTCTCATTGGAATCCATGAATTTCTTTAATTCATCCTTGATTTCCTCTATAACCCATGTTTTTTTGAGCAAGATGTTGTTCAGTTTCCAAGAGTTCCACCTTCTATCTATGTTTTTTCTGCTATTGATTTCAACTTTGATGGCTTTATGATCTGAGAAGATGCTTTGCAGTAATTCAATGGTATGGATTTTGTTGAGCATTGCATTATGACCTATCACGTGGTCAATTCTGGAGAATGTTCCATGTGCACTGGAGAAGAAGGTGTAGTTGTCTGCTGATGGGTGGAAAGTTCTGTATATATCAATGAGGTTTAATTGGTTAATTGTGTCAATGAGGTCTTCTGTATCTTTACTGAGCTTTTTTCTAGATGATCTGTCTAGTGATGAGAGTGGAGTATTAAAGCCTCCCACTATTATTGTGGAGTCATCTAACTCTGTTTTGAGCGTAGTCAGTGTTTCTTCGACATATTTAGGTGCTCTGACATTAGGTGCATAAATATTTAATATAGTTAAGTCTAGCTTGTGTACTGAACCTTTCAACAATAAATAGTGTCCATCTTTGTCCACGATGGTGGATTTGACATTAAAATTGATTTTGTCTGAGATTAGAATTGCCACCCCTGCTCTTCTTTGTTCATTGTTAGCTTGATATATATTCTTCCATCCTTTAATTTTCAGTTTGTTCCTGTCTTAGGTCTCAAGTGAGTTTCTTGTAGACAACATATGGATGGGTTGTGTCTTTTGATCCAAGATGACACTCGGTGTCTCTTTACTGGAGCATTCAGTCCATTCACATTCAATGTAATTATTGATAGGTATGTGTTCACTGCTGCCATTGTGATATGTTTATTTTTATGTTGATGTTTTCTCTGGTGTTCTTATTAGTGTGTTCTGGGGCATTCTTTTTTCTGAGTTGATTTTTCACCTTTTTCAGAGCCAGTTTTATAGTTGTTGAGACTTGTGTGTTAGATTTCTTGAAATAGTATGATACGTCTTTGTTGTGCTTTACCGCTGCCCCTATGAACCCCCTTAATAAACTATTTATAAACCCAATTTTAATTACTACCAGTCTTGTCATCTTCCTCTCCATCTGGAAGGACTATAACAACTGTAGTACATCCCTCTTTTTATTGTGATGACACCACAGATTTCATGATGATCCCTGGATTGCTTCTTTCCATATCAAAGCTGTGAATTACTTTGGGGCCTTCCCTAAATGAGTAGAGAATTGAGTAGTGTGTCGTTCTAATATATAAAGTTAGTGGTTTTGTTCTTCTAAGCCAAAGCCAAGAACTTCTTTCAGTATTTCTTGTAGTTTGGGTATAGTTTTTACAAAGTCTCTGAGTTTCTGTTTATCTGGGAATGTCTTGATTTCATTTTCATATTTGAAAGATAGTTTTGCAGGACATATAATTCCTGGTTGGAAGTTCTTCTCCTTCAAGACTTTGAATGTGTCGTGCCACTGTCTCTGTGCCAGCATGGTTTCTGCTGAGAAATCTGACGAGAGCCTACAGGGTTTCCCTCTGAATGTTAGCTTTGCCTTGAGTCTTGCTGCCTTTAAGAGTTGCTGCTTGTGTTTCATTTTGTTAAGCTTGATTATAATATGTCTTGGAGTCTTTCTTTTGAGATCCATATTGGGTGGCATCTGAGATGTCTATATTCTCTTCCTTCATGATTTCTGGGAAGTTTTCTTTCAGGAGCTCAGCAACAATACTCTCTGTGTTCTCAGATGTCTCACCCTGTTCAGGGACTCCAATTAATCAAAGGTTGTTCCTCTTAATAGAGTCTCATATGCTTCTTAATGTTTCTTCATTTTTCTTGTTTCTTTTTTCTGATTTCTGCTCATAGACGCTGGCATCAGTAGCTCTGTCTTCCAAGTCAGAAATTCTTTTTCCCATTTGTTCCATTCTGTTTTCTTGGTTTTGCATGAAAGTTTCTATGTCTTTGATTTTCTTCTTGATCTGTTGGATTTCAGAGTACTGGTGTTCCATCAGACTGAACAACTTGCTTAATTTTTCATTTTGTTCTGCTTCATTTTGTATAAGGTCTAGAAGGGCTCTGTATATAATCAATTTGTATTCACTTCCTGATGCTTTCATAAAAGTTTCTTCATCTGGAAAACTCCTTGGTTGGTTTGTATGGGAGCCTTCTGAAGCCATGAGTGATTGCTTGTACACCACAATTGTCTGTTGCTTTTTGGGTCCCATGTGAGTATACAGAGGCTGGAAGAGGTACTGTGAGGATGCATTGCAAATGTTTCTCTAGGCTGTCTTCAAATGTAAAGCCAAAGGTATCTGACCAGTTCACAAGTCAGTTAGGTTTTCAGGTGTAGAGGTCCCTCTTCTCATCTGACAAAGTAAGTGCCACTATATCCAACCCCAGATGATAACATACTAGTTCAGAATACAGCAATGCTACTGTCCTGTTGGCCTCTGCTGACAGGGCCTAGCCTTAGCCAACACTGTGTCGAGTACTGGTTTTGTGATAGGAAAGCACTCTCCTGTGGGCAGGCTCTGGCTCCCAAGCTAAGAATTAGGTCCAGCTGTGGCCACCGTATCCAAGATGGCGTCCTCCACACAGGCAGCAGACAGAGGGGCTAAAGGTACCCAGAGGTAGTGATTCCTCTGCTTCTGTTGCAGGGCCCCCAATGTAGGCAGCACTATGCAAAATCACTACTTTTCTGACGGAGAAGAGCTGTCCCGTTTGCAGGCGCTGGCTCCCAGGCTAAGAACGAGGTCCCGCTAAAATCTTGGTACCAACATGGCGTCCCGCACCCTGACCGCGGAGCTCCGCACAAACCCCACTGAGGCAGCTACAAAACGAAAGGCTCAAAGTGTCTAGATTAACAGAGTCTCGAGCCTGGCTCTCAGAATATGGGAATTTCACCTGCCTATCCCCTCAGTAGCGCGTCTTAGTCCAGCCGTCAGGCAAGACCCAGCTCCGCCTGCCAGCCGAGACAGAGGAAAAAAAGTCAAAATGGTGCGTTGACCTTCCGTCCGTGAGAGCCGGGGCTAGCCAGGAGCAGGAGTCAGCGAAAGAGAGGAGGTTTTTCACTGAGTGGTATGAAGTCCCAATTAACAGCTCTGTGCCGTGTCCTGAGGCTGATTAGGTGCTCAGAAGGCTCTGTTTGTCATTTCAGGTCTTGGTTTCCAGAGGGATGTAAGGAGACGTGGGCTTAGTCGGCCATCTTGACTCCGCCCCCCCTTACAAGTTATTTTAATGTTGCTGGTCCAAGGACCACACTTTGAATTTACCAATACTGTGCTCCATAGGGAACCCCTAGTGGTGTAGTCGTTAAATGCTGTGGCTGCTAACCAGAAGGTGGGCAGTCCACATCGTCCAGGTGCTCCTTGGAAACTCTATGGGGTGGTTCTACTCGGTCCATAGGATTACTGTGAGTGGGAATCAACTTGGCGCCAGTGGTTTTTTTGGTGCTCCATAGGGCTAGTTTTTTAGAAGAAGATCACCAGGCCTTTATTCTGAGGGCCTGTGGATGTCCTCAGATCTCCAGTCTTTTGGTTCAAACCACCCAGGAATGCTATAGTTTGAATTACCTCTCTGTGGAAGGCTTCCTAACCTTCCTGTCCTCATGCCCCCTTACTTCCTGGTGTGAATTTTCTTTACAGAGCCCTCTGTACTAGATTTGCCTAGTTCTTAATTTTGTTTTTAAAGTCTTTGAGTGCTCATAATTATTTCTTCTTCTGATATCATAATTTTGTTGTTGCCAAGCCAAGTGCCGTCGAGTATAGTACTCTTTTATGTGTCTGCCCGAATGTTGTTTTGATAGTTACTGATTAAGAATTACTAAAGATGGAAACTCTATTATCCCAGAAGATCTTACAGAAAAAGCAGAGGGAGTTACCCACCCAGAATTTATGAAGGTTATATTTCTTCAGAAGGGAGAGTTTTCTTTGTAGCAAAGACAGTTGAACCCTTTCAAACAACTATTTAAGAAATACGTATGTGTGTTTTATGGCACTCTGAGTACCCAGCTAGCTAGTCATTGGCCTTTTTGAAATCGTTAAAAATACCTGTATTGGTAGGAGAAGAATTAATGTGTCTGGAATTTTGCACAAGGAGTTTTATCATTTAGTTGACTAGTTCAGACTATAAAGTCTTAGCTGTAGCTCTTAAATTGATCTTGATGCAACAGCCTCATCTGACTTTTGAGAATAAAGATATATAAGAGACTGAAAAAATTAAGGCCAGATTTTAAGTGAATTTCACTTTGGGGGATTTATTAATAGATAAACCCACTGCTGTCAAGTTGATTTCAACTCTTAGCAACACTAGAAGTCAGAGTAGAACTGTCCCATAGAGTTTCCAAGGAGCACCTGGCGGATTTGAACTGCCAACCTTTTGGTTAGCAGACATAGCACTTAACCACTACACCACCAGGGTTTCCAGGTTATTAATAGATATGCAAACTTAAAATTATCTCTCGTTAGTCTATAGAATGATTTCCTTTCCAAGTGGCTTATCTGGGTATTTTCTGTATATATATCTTTGTTCGGTGTCACTTTAGTACAAAGGGCACATTTGTGTAGGCAAATCAGCAGTAGAGCATAGACAGCATTGTGCATTTTGGCATCTCTTCTCCAGGTGTGTGTGCATGCATATGTGTGTGGTATGTATTTCACGTGAATGAGGTACTTTTAGTCATCTTTTAGAAATAATCCTTGTCAATTTACATATTTATTAAATATTTCTTGGTGCTATTAAATGATTTTCTATACTTTTAAAAACAATTGCATAGTATTTCTTTATTTGAAAGCACTATTAAGTAATCAGTCGTATCTTTATGTTAAAATAATTGCAAAAAAAACAAAGGTTATCCATGTTGCCACATGCCTTCTGGAAAGAGGGCACAAACAGACACTGCTAACAACAACAGCAGCAACAGCAGAAACTCTTAGGTTATCATTGCTATATGATACTCTAGGGGAAAAAGCAAAATCTTAACTAACGATACTTTAAAATGTTATCAGTTTGGGATGATAAGACTGAAGTTTTAAGATACTCTCATTGGGAGACAGATGTCAGATCTTTAGTGATAAGGAAATGAAATACCAAAATTATGCCTCAAAGTGGTAAGATACGTAAAAGACTAATTAGAGTAGGAGTGTTGCCATAATTACTTACTTTGTGGAATATTTCATCTTTATTTTAATTTATGCATTAGCTTTTTTTAAAAAAGAAAATGTTTCTTAGAAGAGTTTTGATCACTTCCCTTGAGAATGGTCATTATGAATGTTAGAAGCTAAACTCAGTTTTGTCATCACCAACCATCTCAAGTTATTGAGGCCATGACACTGTGTTATGAAATTTGGAGATGTGACATATACATGATTTCTTTCTTTAAATAATATATTTTTCCTCAATGCCACCTCCATCCATGTTCCTTCCTCTAAACCTATTTATGTTAGTACATGACGTAATAAAGGAGAAATTACATAATCTTTAAGCTAAATGAGTCTGGGTTTGAAATCTTGCTGTGTGAACTTGAGCAAATGACTGGCCCACTCTGAGCCTCACTGAAGGGGTACAATTCTCTGCCTTGGAAGATTGTTTAGAAGACAAATATAAGTATATATTAAGGTCCTGGAAAACAATCAAAGCTCAATCAGTGTTTGTTCCCTTATCATTTCTAAGCTTTTACTCTTTCTTTTCAGTTTTCATACTTTTCTACAAAGTCCCCAGATAAATAATTTGAAAATCTTGGCATTCATTTTGGGGCTGCTCTAACAGAAATACCACAGAGTGGATGATTTTAACAAAGGAGGGTTTATTCTTACACAGTCCAGTAGGCTACAAGTCCATATTCAAGGAAGGCTTTCCCTTTGTCGGCTCAGGAGGAAAGTCTGGCATTGCATCAGTCTTGGCCCAGTGAGCATCTTGGCACAGGAACCTCAGGTCTGAAGGACGCGCTCTTCTCCCGGTACTGCTTTCTTGATGGTACGAGGTTCCCAATTCTCTGCCTGCTTCTCTGTCCTTTTATCTCTCATAGGATGAAAGGATTAAGGGAGGGGCAAGCCAAACTCTAGGGAAACTCACCTCCCTTTACCAGGGAGGTGATCCTGTGAAGGGATTTACAGCCCCACCCTAATACTTTAACATACAGTTTAGGAAAAACCACAAAACAGAGGACAGTCACAAGGTACTAGGAATCATGGCCCAGCCACATGGCTACACATATTTTTGGGGGGACACAATTCAATCCATGACAACACCTTTTTCCCTTTTCTTGAATTCATATTTAAAAAAAATAATAATAATGCACCATTTAACTAACGGCACTTGGCTCCATAACTAATACAAGTAGTCCCTGACTTATGATGGGTTCTGACATAGTCAAATACTTCTCTCTCTTTTTTTTTTTTTTTTGGTTTTCATTATTATTACCTTTTATTATCAGTATCTTTATAAATCCAGTCCTTGAACAACTGTGATTGAACATCTGAGAATGATAGCATCAGCAAATTATATGCTGTCATATTCTACGGCACTTGGCTTTATTGTATGCAATACTTATCAATGCTAAGATGTACAGAAAGAAAAATTTAAGTAGAGTTTGTTGTAACTTCAACATGTTGTTAAATCAGGGACCACCTGTATTTACTTTCATCTCAGTAAGCCTGTAGACCTTAGTTTGCTGTTGTTGTTGTTAGATGCTGTCAAGTTGGTTCTGACTCATTTGCAACTATATGTACAACAGAACAAAACAGTCTGTCCTGCACCAGGCCCACAGTCGTTAATGCCTGAGCCCACTGTTGCAGCCACTGTGTCAGTCCATCTCATTGAGGGTTTTCCTCTTTTTGCTGACCCTCTACTTTACCAAGCATGATGTCCTGCAGGGACTGATCCCTCCTGACAACACAGTATGTAAGATGTCGTCTTGCCGTCTGTCTAAGGTGCACTCTGGTTGTACTTTTCTAAGACAAATCTGTTGGTTCTTTTCACAGTCCGTGATATATTCAATATTTATCTCCAACACTGCAATTCAAAGGCATCAATTCTTCTTCTATCTTCCTTGTTTTTTCTCAAGCTTTTGCATACATATGATGCAATTGCAAATACCTTGGCTTCAGTGAGGTGCACCTTAGCCTTCATAGTGACATCTTTGCTTTACTGCACTTTAAAGAGATCTTTTGCAGCTGATTTTCCCAATGCAATGCATCTTTTGGTTTCTGCATTACTGCTCCTATGGGTGTTGAGATTGCGGATCAAAGTAAAATGAAATCCTTGACAAGCTCAATCTTTTCTCCAATTACCATGATGTTACTTACTGGGCCAGTTGTGAACATTTTTGTTCGCTTGATATTGAAGTGTAATCTGTACAGAAGTCTATGAATTTTTATCTTCATTAGTAAGTGTTTCGAGTCCTTTTGACTTTCAGCAAGCAAGATTGTGTCATCCACATAATGCAGGTTGTTAATGAGTCTTTCTCCAGTCCTAATGCTCTGCTTTTCTTCATATAGCCCAACTTCTCAGATTATTTACTCAGCATACAGATTGAGTAGGTATGGTGAAAGGATACAACCCTGATGCACACCGTCTTGATTTGAAACCATATACTGTATCCTTGTTCTATTCAAATAACTTCCTCTTGATCCATACAGATTCCTCATGAGCATGATTAAGTGGTCTGGAATTCCCTTTCTCCATAATGTTATCTATAAGGTAACATCCATAAGATCTACACAGTCGAATGCCTCCGCATAGTCAATAAAACACAGGTAAACATCTTTCTAGTATTCTGTGTTTTCAGCCAAGATTCATCTGACATCAGCAATGATATCCCTGTTTCCACATCCTTTTCTGAATCCAGCCTGAAATTCTGACAGTTCCGTGTCAACGTACAGCTACAGCCACTTTTGTACCATCTTTAGCAAAATTTTACTTGTGTATGATATCAGTGATGTTTTTCAATGGTTTCCACATTCGATTGGATCACCTTTCTCGGGAATAGTCATAAACACGGATCTCTTCCAGTTGGTTGACCAGGTAGCTGTTTTCCAAATTTCTTGGCATAGAAGAGGGAGCATTTCCAGCACTGTATTCATTTGTTGAATCATCTCCATTGATATCCATCAGTTCCTGGAGTCTTATTTTTCACCAGTGCCTTCAGTGCAGCTTGGACATCTTTCTGCAATACCATGGGTTCCTTGTAATCTGCTACATCTGAACATGGACTAAATTTTTGGTTTGGTTGTTTAGTGACTGTATTCCTTGCATCTTCTTGTGATGTTTCCTGTATCATTTGCCATTTACTGTTTTACTGTTACCCTTCACTGTTGCCCTTAGAGGCCTGACTTTTCAGTTTTTTCAGCTTGAGAAATGATGAGTAAGTTCTTCCCTTTTTGTTTTCTATCTATAACTCTACACACGTGGCATTACTTTGTCTTCTTAAACCACCCTTTGAAATCTTCAGTTCCTTTACTTCATCATTTCTTTCTTTTACTTTAGAGCAAGTTTCAGAGTGTCTTCTGACATCTACCTTGTTGCTTTCTTTCTTCCTTGCCTTTTAAATGACCTCTTGCTTTCTTCATGTATGATGTCCTTGATGTCATTCCACAATGTGTCTTGTCTTTGGTCGTTAGTGTTCAGGGCATCAAATTTATTTTTGAGATGGTCTCTAAATGCAGGTGGGACCAACTCAAGGTTGTAGTTTGGCTCTCACAGACTTGTTCTAATTTTCTTCAGTTTCATTTTGAACTTGCATGTGAATGATTGCTGGTCTGTTTCACAACTGGGCTCTTGCATTGTTCTGTTTGATAATACTGAGATTTTTCCATGATCTGTTTCCACAGATTTAGTCTATTTGATTCCTGTATATTCCATCTGGTGAGGTCTATGTGTTTATTCAGTGTTTATGGTGGTGAAAAAGATGTTTGCAATGAATAAGTCACTGGTCTTGCAAAACTCTTAACATGCAATCTCCAGCATGCTGTCTATCACCAAGGCTGTATTTTCCAATTTCCAATCCTTCTTTGTTTCTATCTTTTGCATTGCAATCGGTTCATCCTAATAGCATGTTTGGTCAGCTTCAGACTGCAGAAGCTGGTAAAAATCTTCATTTCATCATCAGTGTTTGGTGTCTTCACTGTTTGGTGCCTAAATTTCAATAGTAGTCATGTTAACTGGTCTTCCTTGTTAGGTGTTTTTATATTATCATTGACAGTTTTGTACTTCAGGATAGCTCTTGAAATGTTCTTCTTGACAATTGATGTGACTCCATACCTCTTCAAGCTGTCATTCCTGGTATAGTAGACTATGCAATGGTCCGATTCAAAATGGCCAGTACTGGTCCATTTCAGCTTGCTAGTTCCTAGGATATTGTTAGGAGTTTCATTTTATTTTTAACCATTTCAATTTTTTCTAGATTCATTCTTTATGCATTCTAGGTTCTGATTATTAACGGATGTTTGCCCCCTCTTCCCCCTCATTTTTAGTAAATGCCACATCAGCACAAAAGCTTGACTGCATCCTTGCCATTAAGATTGACTTTGCTTTGAGGAGGCAGCTCTTTCCCACTCACCTTTTGAGTGCCTTCTGATCCAGGGGCTCATGTGCTGCTGCTGTATCAGACAGTGTTTCACTGCTACTGATAACGTTTTCAGTGGTTACTTCCTTTTGGAAGTGGTTGCTGAGTCCTTCTTCCCAGTCTGTCTTAGTCTAGAAGCTCAGCTAACACCTGTCCACCATGGGTGACACTTCTGGTGTCAGAATACTGGTGCCATAGCTTCCAGCATCACGGTTATACGCAAGCCCCCATATTGTGACAGATTGACAGACATGGGGAGTCTGTAGTTTAGTCAACTTTATTCTATTTAAATCTGAGTATTTGAAATGAATCCCAAAATGACCTTCTAAGTGGTAGATAGTTCTAAGGTGTTTTCTAGAAGAGAATAACTTTTGTTTCTTTGAAACCATGAGATGAATGAATGATCAGGCAGGGCTGGGTGGGCAAGCTCTGATGGTAACTGACGTCTCCATTCAAAAAGACCTAGACATTTTGCCATTAGATTCTAGCTCATCTTGTAGATTGCTAGTGGTAAGTTTTGCTTCTTAAGGCTAAAACCTGTACCACCTTAAATTCATGCAAACCAACTTGTGCTAAACTTTTGGCTCCTTTTGTTTCTATTTGCCCTTCTGGGAGTTCCTTTTTGCCTCACTGCTCATCACCCTCCTTTCTTCATTCCCTCCCCATCACTCTGCCCATTTAGGTCACTGTTTTCTTTTGACCTTCTCTGTACCCTGTGCCTGCTGCCATTGTTCCTGGTGTGCTTCCTAGTACTTGCTTTTCTCCTTGATGATAAGGAGATGGAGGATGCTGAACTCACAGCTCTGGCACTCAGCACAGTGTCTGGCCCATCACTGATGTTCCACAGGTATCTGTTGGATGCAGAAATAAATATTAAACATTATAGGAGCTTAGGATAAAAATTGATTCCCCTGCAAAAACAAACATAGAAAGTTAACATTATTATAAACAAGTGATCCAAGTTAAAAGCAGCATGAAACCAAAAACCAAACCCACTGCCATCAAGTCGATTCTGACTCATAGTGACCCCATACAATGGAGTGGAACCCCTCCTTAGAGTTTCCAGTGCCTAGTGGATTCACATAAGTAGCCTTTTGGTTAGCAGCCATAGCTCTTAACTGCTGTGCCATGAGAGTTTCTAAAAAGGGCATAGAGTTAAATAGAGATAAATAAGACTGTTTTCTGATCAACGTGAAGTAGACAACTGAGTCAATCCTTACAATAATTCTGGAAGAGTTAGGAATTTTATTTGATATACTTAATTACTTGATTTCATTATCTTGTGCAGATTTAGGAAGAAAGAAGAGCACTTTTCATCATTTCCAAAAAAAAATTCATCCAGACACCCTATAACCATACAGTTTAAAGGTAAGGTTACTAAGGCCTGAACATGCTGAGATTTATTTTAATTTTCTACATGATTTTCAGGTTGAAGATACAGCCATCTTGGAAGAATGTAGTGGCTATAGAATTATATGATCAGAACTTAAGTTGGAAGATATGCTCAGACAATAGCATACAAATTCCATGTCCTCTTTGACCCTTAGCTCTTCCGTGTAAGTGGGGTGATGCTATCTACTTTTCAGGGCTGTGAAAATTTAAGGAGCCCTGGTGGTGCAGTGGTTACACAATCAACTGCTGACTCAAAGATGGGCAGTTTGAAGCCACCAGCAGCATCTTGAGGGAAGGATGTAGCAGTCTGCTTCTGTAGAGATATACGGCCTTGGAAACCCCGTGGGGTCGCTATGAGTTGGCATTGACTTGATGTAGTGGGTTGGTGGGATTAAGCCAACAAAAGGTTAACTTTCAAAGACCTAAAAATAAAATCTGTGATTTAACATGTAACTACAGCAGATCTAAATCATTAGAATAAATTATGTTTTCCTGTGGTCTGCTTTAAACAAATGCTAAGTATTTGTTTATGAAGGATACATATAGCCAAGACTTACCTTTATAGCTCTGTGAGCATTAGTTTATGATGAAACAATCAAGATTAATTTAAAAACAAACAAACAAACAAACAAAAAACTAGCTGTTGAATAGATTCTGACTCTAGTGACCCTAAAGAACAGAATAGAGCTGCCCTATAGTTTCCAAGGAGTGCCTGGTGGATTTGCACTACTGACTCTGGTTAGCTGCCGTAACTCTTAACCATTATACCACCAATCAGATGAGAATGACATGAATTTATTAAACTCTTCCCCCTAGCAAAAACTCAACAAGCCTCAGGGATTTAAAGTAATTATGTAAGGTAAATATTCTTGGTTCAGAGTAAGCAAGGGAAAAGCCGCTAGGGCTAACTCTTGAGTGTAAAGGAGCATCTTTCCCACCAGCCTACCCTGCTCCTGCTGTAAGGCTCCACCAAAAGACAACTCTTACATGCTGGAACTCTCTCATTGGCACCCTTGTAGAGACCGGGCTGTGTTGCAAACAAAGGATGAAGTAGAGGGTGGAAGGGAGATTTCATTTCAGGGCACAAAACTTAAAATTCAGTCTGGCACCAATATCTTGATAAGAAGGGGAATGTTAATCAAGTTAACTGCAAGAACCTTTCTGGAGCCCTTGTCTTAATGAAGCCGAGAATCTTTGTCCAAGCAAATCCCAAATATGTGTCAGATTGGCCTGTCTTTTATTTTTCAGGATTCAACATGTAACTAAGCTCAGTTTAATTAGAATTCCAGGGTGGAAATGACATAAAAGCAGTGAATAATCATTGCAAGAGCGTCAATAAGGTGGTTGTATATAAAGTGAGTGTTCTGTTATATATCACCTGCAATCCTACATTTAAGCATAAGCTTAAGCAGTTTTTGATACATACCTTCTGGATTACTTCATCACAAACATAAATAGATAATTAGCATGCTTGGCGTAAACAGGATCCTTCTGTTCTAAAATCCCCAAAATATGTTGAGAATATCTTTATTTGTTGGCATATAGTAGTCCTTTATAAATGTCTGTACAGTAGTCTGTTATATAGATGCAGCATAACTGATGTAACCAGTCTGTTGCTGGGCACTTACATTTCTCCCAAGTAGCTGTCCTTCCTGTGTAGTACTGCAGTGAACACCCTCAGACACACAGGTATGCACCCTCGTGCAGCTCTTTCTACAGAATGCATTCTCAGGAGTAAAACTTGGTGGGGGAGTAAATGGACCTTTTAATTTTTGAGAAACATTCCCAGATCGGTAAACCTCAAAAAGAAGCTTCATGAAGTTTATCCTTCTACTGATAGCTTATTAGAGCTTATTTTCCTATACCTGTAATAGGCATAATCACTTCTTCATTTTTATTTTTATGCTTGTCAGTTGGTAAGTAAAGTGTAATAACTTTACTTTTGAGGGATGTCATGGACTGAAGTGTGTCCCCCACAAAATATGTATAGCCATGTGGCTGGGCCATGATTCCCAATATTTTGTGATTTTCCTATACTCTATGTTAAAGGATTAGAGAGGGGCTACAAATCCCTTCATAGGATCACCTCTCTGCCCCACTGGAAAGGGAGTTTCCCTGGAGTGTGGCTTGTACCACCCTTTCTTATCTTTTCATTCTGCTAGAGATAAAAGGAAAGGGAAGCAAGCAGAGAGTTAGGAACCTCACACCATCAAAAAAGCAGCACAGGGAGAACAGCACGTCCCTCACGCCTGAGGTTCTTGTGACAAGATGCCCCCTGAACAAAGAGTGACACAACAGGGTGAAATCCGACAAGGGGGAAAGCATTCCCCTGGAGTGGACATCCCTGAATTTGGACTTGTAGCCTACCTGACTGTGTAAGAATAAACCTTCTTTTGTTAAAGCCATCCACTCCACGTGTTTCTGTTAGAGCAATACTAGCTGACTGAAACAAGGTTGTTTTAGCATGGGTCTGTAAATCATTATTGAGTTGCGACTTTTTTCGTTTGTTAATTTGACATTTGTGTTTCTTATTCTGTGAATTGATTATTATGTTTTTTGTCCATTGTTGCCTTAAATTGCTCTCTCATAGGAAATGACAAATTAGACAAACCATTATGAAGTAGAACAAATATTTGAAGCTTGAAATACCTCATGCATAATCCAAAAATACCCTTGTACAAAGTGGTAATGTGTATGTATGGCATTTTAGAAACATGACCTCTCCTCCATTGTTGTTAAGCTTCTCTTGAAATCATTTTTATTGCTATGCATTCTTTCCAATGTTTGATATACCCCCAACATCTTTTGCAATTTATTGCCTTCATTCCCCCACCTTTCTGTTATATTTAGTCAGGATTCAAGAGACAATTCAGTAATCCCAGCAATCCCAGAGGAAAAAGTCCTCTCTGTAGAGATTATGATTATTATTTTTTAAAGGAAGAGACACAAAGAAGTAAGGACATTTGAAAAAGATGTATAGGAGATGTGATTCTCGGTTTCAGATATTCAACATATGCGTTAATCATCTGCCATTTCTCCAGCAAACAATTGTTTTTCTTCGTCTCTTCCTCCACTTGTTTCTCCACCTTTTCTGCTTTCTTCTTCTCTTCCTTTTGCATGTCTCCCTTTCATGTTCTCCACCTTCTTCAGGTGGGAGCAGCAGCAGCGCTAAGTCCATTCATATTGTCCTCTGGAATTCTAGGTAAAACTCAAACAAGTATTAATTGTTGCTTCTTTCTGGTAAAACAATAGGTGCTCCCATTAAATTCAGAAATGAGACAGGGATGTCTACTGTCTTCCCTATTGTTGACCTTTGCTCTAGAAGTATAATTTGGAGTTGGTACAGTTAGTAGATAGCAACTATAGATTGAACATTGTAAAAGTGGGGGGCAGATATATTACATCTGGATGATATATTTTTGAATGCTTATGAAAATGAACTGATAACTTTTTTCAATAATTGCCTATTCAGTGAAGTCACGGACAGCAAAATAAACAAAAATCATGAGACTTCCTTGATTTAAAGGTCATACTGCTCATATTTTACTTATGAAAACATGAGTAGAACTCTCCAGTGAAAATGATATGGTTTGAACTCATTCCTGGTATTTTTTCCCAAGGTTTTACAAATGCTTTACTATTAATTGAGCTGCCATCCATTAGAAAACTTTGTAAGCAATGTGACATAGTGTGTTATTGTGGATTAAAAAATGACAGCTCTTTGATAGTTGAGATCAGGATTTTGCTCTGGTGAGAGACGGTTCCTTATTTGCAATAGTGTGTAATGTAAAACCTTTAGTAGCCTTCAAAGTTCAGACAAAGCTATGTCACTTGCAAAACCAGTGACCTCATACAAGACATCTGACAGCAAGTGCAGCAACTAGACTTGAAATTTCCCTTGGCCCTGTAGGAATATCAGCAGTGTGTTCTGGATTTTGGGGGAGTTTAAAATCACCGGAAAGTTTGTAGTTCCTTACCAATCTTGCCAATCTTGTTTGTTTCCAGTAATGTATTTAGCATTCCTATAAGTCAAGTTACTATCAATGGTAACTTGAGGAAGAATCTGTCCAGTTTCTGATTTTAAATGCTTCAGATTTTTATTCAGGAACATCTCAGCTAATTTCCTGCATTTTAGTAAATTTGTAACTTCTTTAGTGATAGTTTCTTTACACCAGTTTCAAGTCACCTTCTTGTCAAGAAACCCAGTACACAGGAACATGACAGTCATTGTAAGAGCTTGTCCAAATTAGAAGAATGGAGGTATGGAGTAGGAAGCATATTTCTACTTTAGGGAAAGTAGGCTTCTAATTTCTTCTTTTCTCCCACCGAGTCTCAGCAGGACTTTCTCTAACAGCTCATTATGGATCTGTTATTTGGCTTCCTAGAGATTTCTGCTTTGTGTGGGCTTTATGGCATTTCATCCTTGGAAAGCAGTCATTCTATGTCATTATTACATGCCTTATAATTGGTTCAGGTCCGTATTTTCAGTTCGTCAGGCTGGCAGATTTTGAAAGCATCACTAACAAAGAACATACATAGGTTTTTAAGTGTAATCCCTATCACTGGCATTTTTGTCATGCTCAGGATGTACTTGACCATAAAGTGACATTTTATGTTTAATGATGTGAGTTTTACTCTGCTCGGTATAAAAGTAAATCTGTCTTGGAAGAAGTACAGATGAAATGCTTCTTAGAAGCAAGGGTATTTAGCGTTTGTCTTGTGTACCTTGGACATGTATGTTACCAGGAGGGACCTTTACCAAGGACATTGTGCTTGGTAAAGTAGAAGGTCAGCAAAAGAGAGAGAGACTCTCAGTGAGATGGACTGACACAGTGGCTCTAACAGTGGGCTCCAGCACAGCAACTATCGTGACGATGGCAGTGTTTTATTTGGTTGTACACAGGGACACTGTGAATCAGAACTGATTAGATAGCACTTACTAACAACAACAATTACAAAAAAAAAAAAAAAATCTGTATTTTCTTTTAGTTCCAACCTTCACATGAATCTAGAACTAAACTGAATATTAAGAAATCATTCTATCCAAGGCAGGCCAGCAAAGAGCATCAAGATGCATGAAATATCATAGCTAAAGATGTCTGATAGTGAAGCAACATTTTGCAGATTTTTACTTTATATGACCCTATGGCGTTTTCACTAGTCCCCATAGTCTCTGTGTTCTGTTTCTTTGCTGCCCAAGTGTCCCACTGGGAACAGTGATGCTTGCAGAATTGATCACATGACTCATGCGTTTGATCCAGCTACATCATTAAGATAACTAATTCATCAAATAGACTTGGTTTCTCTTATTTTTATTGTTATTGTCTTGTCATGAGAAATGTCTCCAAATTTGGAGGAATAGAATTAGAAATTCATGCTTTATACTTTCTGTAAGACATCCGTCAACTTTCTCTCTTATATAAACTCAGCTTTTCTTTGCAAGTACCAAATGTTAATGCTTCTACCATTAAAATGTACAGGTTCTATACCGATAGTTTTTTTACTCTAATTCCCAATACAGATTTGCAGTTATAATTCCCATATGCAGTGAGTCGTAATTGTTATAAATGTAATATATTAAAATATTATTTTGATTTGCCTAGCTATATACTAAGCGATGGAGCTTTGGTGGTGCATTGGTTAGGAGCTTGGCTGCTAACCCAAAGATAATTCTAATCCACCAGCTGCTCCGTGGAAACTCTGTGGGGCAGTTTTACTGTGTTCTGTAAGGTTTCTATGCGTTGGAATCAACTCAATGGAACACCTTTTTTTTTTTTTTAATGCTGTGCGATAAAGAGTTAATAATAATACTTACTGATTGTTGGAAATTTATTACAGCCAGAACTACAGTAAACATTTAGTGCTGTTAAATAAAAAACAAATCCAGACTTAGTAAGAAGAGAGTTTATTTGAAATATTGCAACTGGCAGGGCAGGGTGGAGTGGAAGGCCACTGCAGCAGAGACAGTACTCTGACCCTAAGATCTGCCGCGATTCCAAAGATTAGGCAAAAGAGTTTCTCTTTTATCAGGAGGGGTAGTGAAGTTAGAAAGAACCTTCCATGTGGAAATAAGGTGAAAGGGTGACTTAATTGGGTGGTAGAGCATAGCACCATACCCTGGGACCAGCCTGTGCTTGGGAGGGATTGAACACTGGCTTAGGTTTAGGATGGTTCAAAGTTCAGAAGCCGAGAGGAAAGAGAGAAACTTAACCAGATTTTGAATAACAGGTATTTTGTTTTCACTTATCAGTGAATGCAAAAAATTCACCCAGTCAGTCTTCAGGCAAAGCCTGGGAATTTGGAGCATCTGTTGATGCTATAGTTGATGCTATGGTTGAGCTATAGTTAAACAAGACTGCGTCTGTAAGCCTTATCTAACTCATATGGGTACAGATCGTTCTTTGCAGGATGCAATTTCCTGGAACACAAAGGATAAGGGATTTCTTACCCTTTGCTATTCTTCAGAACCACAAGCCACCACTAGACTTCAACATTATCATTAAGTCTGCAAACTTAATTGTTCTGAGTGTTACATACCTCGTTGCTGAATATCACTATGATCACCTTCCAAGTACTTTCCTGGGGAAGCTATGCATGGATGCTAGTGTCTAGTCCACCCTTGAAAGCAGTTTTGGAACTCCTTCTCTGGAATGGACATCAGAGCTGTTGTCATATTATCCTTGATGTCCCGAATATCATCAAAATGTCTTTCAATATTTCCTTTATCTTGAGGTAAAGAAAAACATCACTGGGGGCCAGATCAAGTGAGTAGGGAAGGTGTTCCAAGATAGTTATTTGTTTATTGGCTAAAGACTCCCTCACTGACAGCTATACAGTTAAGTTGGCAAACTTGCCACCATGCACAATGGCCATTCCAGAAAGAATTTCAAAATTGCTCTGAGGGGTGGACTAAGTACTGGCCTCTGTGCAAAGCTACCCAAGAGGAGTACTTGGAAGGTGACCACAGAGATATTCAACAATGAGGTAGGTAGCACTTTTTCTAGGATGAGTTTACAAACTTAATTGGCAATCCTCATATATATGTCTGTATACAGATGTAAATGTGTGTATGTGTGTATTTATATAATTTCATTTTATCCTTAGAAGGGCTCTATACTCATGGACACAGCTGACGTCATAAACATAGACCTTAGCTGTCAGACACTAAGCTGGATTACCTCACAACAACTCTACAGGTACTCTTATGATACCCATTTTACAGATGAGAAAATCGAGGCACTGAGATAGTGAGGCACTTGTTCAAGAGTTGCTGTCAAGTGGTGTATAATGATTCAAGCCCCTTAGGTCTTCTATCTCCATTGAATTGTATGCTATATGTTAAATAAGGCTTTTTGCATTTTATGGATAAACTGAGACTTGAAAACAGTGTGTCCAAGGTTACATTGGCAATCAAGTGATGAAGCAAGAATGTGAACTTCTGCCTCTCTGATTTCAGTGTACATATGCAACCTCATTATGTGACACTTTAAAAATGTTTCCAATTTTATTCTCATAGTTTAAGTTTTGGTGTAATTAAATTATTAGTCACTGATAATCATATCCTCTTTCAATTTTAGTATAGATATGGATGAAAATTCCTATTTTAAATATTTAAAATGTTTCTATTCAATGAAAGTCTTGAAACTGTTCTAACCTGAACAGAAAATATTTCCATTTGTCACATTTGTGGGTACCACATGGGGCTTTTATGTACATATATACATACATATATATATTTGGGGAGGTCCTGAAGACAGATTAATTTTCACTTTCTTTTGGCAAATAGCCTTGCGTTCTGGTAAATTTTTAAGCCTCAGGTAAAAGAATACAAATTAAAACCTGTAAGTAAGACGGTGTCAAATATATTCCATGTAATAGGCATAGTTTAACTGAGAAGATGAACAACACTGGACAAGGCTGTTGAGAAACAATCAGGAACAGGGATGAATTAGAGGCTAAATTTCTACCAGTGCATCAAGCCTCCATTAACTGTTGTTGCTTCTTGGCAGCCTCCCTGGATTTTTCCAGTTGGTGTGGAAGACCTTCCTCCTGTGCTCCCGTAACTCCATCACATTGCTGAGGTTATTTCATTTAAATCGTTTACTTTGACCCCTTTCTTAGCAGATTCTATATTCCTTGAAACCAGGAACCAGGTTTTATTAATTGTGTGGTCCCGTTGCCCAGCAAATTTCAATCATATTAAAGCATTCATCAAATCAGTTCCCAGTCAAACAGATACTTACTCACATTTATTACACTCCAGAAGCATGAAAAACAGTGGAAAAAAGGTGCATATAACTAAGAATAACACTGGCCTGGGAGTCTGGAGACTTGAATTTTAGCCCTACTTTGTTTTATGCTAGACAACATTCTTGATCTTAAGCTGAAAGGAATGACTGGATTCAAAGACTTATAAAGTCAAGTCTGCATGTCTATTTAATTATTATTATCTTAGAACTAAGTCTGTGAATGCATATAGAGCCATGTCTGATATAGAGTAGACTCACAATGTATTCAGAGCTGCAGGCCAGTGTGGTCAGAAGAGGACCTAACAATATAGGACTTTTGTGAGTTGCTTTTATCGTTTCTAATTGCTGTTGAGTAGATTCTAACTCACGGCAGTGCCATGTGCGCAGTGTAGAACTGCTCCGTAAGGTTTTCAAGGCTGTAGCCTTTCAGAAGCAGATCAGTAGGCCTGTCTTCTAAGGCACCCCTGGGTAGATTTAAACTGCCAAGCTTTTGGCTAGTTCCAGGACTTAACTCTTTGTGCCACCCACAGACTCTATGAATTAGTGAATACTAAAGACTGGTATAGATTATCATCACAAGAAACAAATTCCAGAATGGGCTTAACCATGAAGAAAGGATAAAGGACAAAATAACAAGACTTTTAAATTTATCCTCAGAGCAAGACTAAGAAAAGATAAGGCTAAAGATTAGAATGGATTGTATAGTGTTATGCTACAAAGCAGAAATCCTCCAGTTAAGGAGAAAGAGGTTGAATTTGGAAGGGGTAAACATAATTCAGAAGACAGGTGATCCCAAGCCAGTCAAATAAAAGTAGCAGAGTGCTTAAAATGAATTCCAGAGGCTGCATCTCTCTAACAAGAGAGGCGGCTGATGCCAGTGAGTTCCTCCTGACGATTTTGGAAACCCGAATAGGTCAGAGGTAGCAAAGGCCTGCTGACAGCCTAGCAGGTTCCTGGTTTTCACAGTGGGGGGAAGAAGGTGTGTTTTACAAACATTAAGCTGATAGTCTTTATTCCTGTTGCTAGTGAAATTGTGGCTGGTTGTGAACACTGGAAAGGGAGGGAAAGGATCAACATGTAGCCAAAAAGCAACCCAACCTAATTTATTTGTTTTAGTCGTCACAAGAGGAGTACATGTCTTTTAGCTTGGTTTTTGACAAAATCTTCATATCACTTTAGAGAATACAAAACCGTTGAGTGTGGCTGATATTCTAGGTTTGTTTATAACTGGTGGCCTGGCCTCAGCAAAATGATAGTTTCCCGTCATCATATTCTCCAGACCAGGAAATGTATTTTGAGCTTTGTAGCTATTATAATGCTAGGTCATCAGTGTTTATTGATTCGGTGAATAAATATCTAAACAAATCAGTAATGTCTACCTGTACGAGGTCTTTAGCAGACTACCCCAGGGCTTTGCTCCATGCTGCCTTCACCTGTTCTCCAGTAATCTGGGGGAAGGTTTGGAAGTCAGGGTTACAATATTTGCAGAGAACCACAAACTGAGAGTAACAACACAATTTATCTAAAGAGATGGTTCTTGATAAACTAATGCCGTACACCCAAGTCAGTTAGATATTGGAATGCAATTCTTTGCTTGGATCTTTGAGGAACTAGGCCCTGGCCCTGCCCTGGCCGGGACAAAAAGCCAAACCAAACTCATTGCCGGTGAGTCAATTCCAACTCATAGTGACCCCAGGAGAGAGCAAAGTGAGTGAACAAGGAGGCGAAGGGTGGTCAGTTCTGCGTCTGTATCTTTATGTCTTGAGGAGAGCAAGACAGGCTGAGGGGGATTGAAACAGGTGTAAGAGATCCTGTGCTCACCCAAGGAGCGCTTTCAACCCCCGAGGGGATTTTATACCCCTGTGGCTTTTTCCAAAGGTGTCCTGGTGTCATAGTGGTTAAGCACTGGGCTGCTAACCAAGTGGTCAGCACTCTGAACCCACCAGCTGCTCCACAGGAGAAAGACGTGACAGTCTGCTTCAGTACCGATGACAGCCTTAGAAACTCTAAGAGGCAGTAGCATTGCTATGAGTTGGAATCGACTTGATTACAATGGGTTTTAAATAGACACAGCTTTCTCCAGTGATCAGTATGATTTGGGAAATGGAAGTTGGTGGGTTACATTTTAAAGGCAGAAGAGGATTCTTTAGTGTCAATGATAGAAAAAAAAAAATCCAAATAAGAAAACCTGTCAGGGGGAAGAAACCTCAGTGGGAAGCAGAATTGGAGGCCCATTCCCACCTCAAAATTCTGTAAAAGCACAGGCTGGGGAGCTCCAGAGCTTGGAGCCAACTCTTAGCTTATCCCTGTAGCTGTGCGGCTATAGGCACATTGCCCAAACTCTCTGAGCCTCTGTTTTATGATTGTAAAATAGAGATCATAATTATAATACCAACTTCCAGGACTACAGTGAGAGAAATTATGATTTGATATGTGAAACACTTAAAAACAGCGCCTGACCGTAAGCAGTATGCATTAGCTGTTATTGCTGGAAGAATATCAGGAGGCTGCAGTTAAGAAGGTCTCTACCCTCTCAATCCTCTGAGCCCACTCCCTAGAAAAGCAGTCATAAAAGCTTAGGATAGGGGAGATGTAACTTAGCAGCATAAATAACAAGGCAGATTTGGGCCATTTTGAATATATTAAAAACTTTGCATCAAATTGACAGTGCATTTTTAAGTTGCAGAAGCCTGCGACTTCACACACACTGGTTTTTACTATTTTACTATGTTTCTTGAAATGAAACTGTCCTTAGCATCGTCATGCTATTTCCTAATGTCAATTTCTCATACTCCTTTCATCTACTAATAGAGAGGAAGATTCCTAACACAGCAACAACAATATTTGTGCTCTATTGTCTATGAAAGTGAAATTCAAGCACTGAACAGTGATATTTGCCACCTTCCAAGACCTGGCTGTCCCATTTCCCTTTAGTCTCTCCTTGTTTGCTTCCCTCAGCTTTGGTCTCTGTGCTAAAGTCAGGCCAGACTCCTGTTCCCTGCCTGACTTTCCTTATCTTTGCCTAGATGCTGTCCACCTGATTTTTGGCTGCAGTGAATGTTAACCATGCTCTCTCCTACTATGAAGCCATTGGAAAGGTCCTAACTAAGGGAAACTTTCATTCCAGGAGTTATTTTCTTTATGCAGATCTATTATTAGCTCCTTTGTTAGGCTTCAAGCTCTTTGAAGCAGTGACTATGTCCACTTTGACTTCCTCTCAAGGACTACCATAATCAGGACTCACTTTGTGCTGGATTAGAAATTCTTGAGTTGTGCAAATGGTGAACACACTTGGTTGCTAACCACAAAGGTTGGAGATTGAATTCCACCCAGAGGCATCTTTTAAAAAAAAAAAGGCCTGGTGATCTAATTCCAAAAGACCAGCCATCGAAAACGCTGTGGAGCTCAATTCTCTTCTGAGACATGTGGGGTGTCCATGAGTCAGAATCATCTCAATAGCAACTGGTTGGTTGTGTTGTTGTCTTGAAACCATTCAGAGGAGGTATTCGCAGCCAGCTGGAGCTTGCTCATGCTTGGGAGGCCTGTGCTCCTATCCAGGCTGACCAAGGTAGATTGGCTAAAGAAAAGTAGGTGATTCTTCTTATTTATTTTCTGCTCCCTTCTGCTCTTATTTCTGCTCCCTTCTATCTCTAGAAGCCTTTTTCCTCCTTTCATTTTCTATACATTTTGACACTGTTAAACAGTCCTTCCTTTTTCTTTCTGTCCAGTCTAACCCACCTTGCTTGTGTACATATAGGAGAACAGTCATTCATTTCTTTTTACCACCTTCCTATCTTTATGTAGGATACCCTTGTGGCATAGTGGTTAAGTACTATGACTACTACGCAGATGGTCAGCGGTGCAAATCTCCCAGATGCTCCTTGAACACTCTATGGGGCACTTCTACTGTGTCCTGTAGGGTTGCTATGAGTCACAATCAGCTCCGTGGCAGTGGGTTTCATTTGGAGGTATCTTCATATATCATTCTTAAGATAATTTTCTCCTTCAGGCTCCTTTTCTGTATCAGCCTCAGGAACAGAAAAATGGGAATGCTGGTAGAAAATGATTTAACAAGTGGAGAGGACTATGAATCTGTGTAGGGTGGTAATTCACTGTAGTTGTGTTTTAAACTGAAGGAAAGACATTGGCTGTGTTTCCATCCTGTTCAGAGGGATTTCAAACTAATTCCTTATCCTGCCATATGGAAATAACTAGATGAGATGGCTGCTATCTGATCTGAGCATTTTGTTGAAACATTTGAAACTGTTTTTCCCTTCAAGAAAACATAGGTTGACACCAAGCTTTGTTTTACCCGAGGTTTAGGAGAGGTTCTAAGTGGCAGCATGTACGCTGCATAGGCTAGAGGTGCAGGCTACAACTTAATTTCTTCTTCCAACATTAAACTGTTTTGATCGTAGTTGCAGTTCCACTGAAGGGCTGGAATTTACTCACCAGCTTGTTCAGCTAGGTAACAGATAGTATCCATGGCCCTGTTATTCAGACACAATTCTGAAATCATAAATAGAGTTTAAAAGGAGGACTCAGTTTTGCAGGGTGAGATCTGATGCCATGAAGAAACCCTAGCAATTTTCAAAAGATCTCGTGTGTCTTACAATAAATACTCTGTTTGTCTGTTAGCCAGACTTGGCAGGTTGAGAACTGCTACGTTACAAATAAAAACAAATATCTTACCAACTCACAAAATGTTGATTCATATTTTGTTTGTTCATATTTTTAATAGGAAAGTTAGTTATATTAATGTGGTCATCCAGCAAATATTAGGAAAGAATTACTCCCTGATTCAGCATTTAGCTAGTATTTCTTGAATACTGGTTAGGTGCAAGGCACTAGGTTGAATGTTTTTGATAGCCAAAGCCAAGGTTGAATGTTTTTGATAACAGAAATATGAATTAGACTCCATGGCTTCCCACAAGAAGTGGAAGACCCAAGATGATATATTATGAGGACTGACAATTAAGTTCACAAATTCATTCTACAAAAACTGTTACATACCTCATTGCTGAATATTACCGTGGTCACCTTTGAAGTATACCCCTTGGAAAACTATGCACTGACACCAGCACCTGGTCTACTCTTGAAAACAGTTTTGGAACTGTTTTTCTGGAATGGCTATCAGAGCTGTTGTCCTATTACCCTTGATGGTCCTGAATATCATCAAAATATCTTCCTTTCAATCTTTCTGTATCTTCAGGTAAAGAAAAAATTCACTGGGGGCCAGATCAGGTAAATAGGGAGGGTGTACTGATACAGTTATTTGTTTACTGGCTACAAATCCCCTCACAGACAACTATGCAATTAATTTCATGAACTTGCCACTGTGCCCTGTGCACAATGGCCATGCTAGAAAGAGTTCCAAAATTGCTTTGAGGGGTAAACTAGGCTCTGATGTCAGTGCATAGCTTCCCAAGGGGTGTACTTCAAAGGTAACTGTGGTGATATTCATCAGTGAAGTATGTAGCACTTAGAACAGTTAAGTTCACAGCCTTAATTGTCAGACCTTGGATAACATGGCAAATGCCATAGAAGCTTTGTTAAAATGCTCTGAGGATTGAAAGCTCATGTGGTTAAGTCCAAGAAGATTTTATAAAAGAGATGGAGCATGACCTTCATCTGTTAGCAGAGTGTCAATACATGAATATAGGGATGGGAGGACTAGAAGGCAGAACATTAATGAGGTCTCAGAAATAGTACAGTATGGTGGAGGAATGGAAAACAAGAAATACTGGTTGGGTTTGAGTTTTCAGCAAATCAAAGGGAATAGTCAGAGACGAAGCTAAAGTCCATGGTTTAAATCCCAGATTAAAGTTTAGTGGGGAATATTTTAACTCATTCTTTGAGCAACTTCAGATTGGTGCCTTATGGTAAGTATATCTGGCCCTTGTGTGTAAGCCTGATTGTGGGAGAAGCAAAATTAATTGGAGCTTGAAAAACCAGTTAGGAGGTTATTATTATGGTTTACAGGAGTTCATAAGAGCTGCACTAGGTTGGGAATAGTAGGATTGGAAAGGAGAGATGGAGTAAGAGACATTTGTGCAGTGAAAATTGTGAGGATTTGGAACTCAACTGGAAAATGAGAGGCAGAAGAAAGGGAGACACTAAATCCTACTGAAGAGTCAAGCTTGAGGACTGATAACATTAGAAAAAAGTCAGATAACTCAAGCAGTAAAGCCAGTGTTGGCAGAAGGTGGTTTCAGCTTTGCAAGCAGTGCATAAATGCATATGTATTCTCCAGTGAGCAGTTGGGAATGAGAAAGTGAAACTCAGACTATGACTTGAAATGTAGACTTGAGACTCATTAGCCGTAAGGAGACAGAGGAAGGTGTGTAGGAGTGGATAGGAATGTCAGCAGAGAGTATACGAGAGAAGATGGCCAAGGACAGGACTCTTGGGAAGGTGGTCTACTTTTAGCTGAAGGAAGAAGAAAGCTAAACTTGAAATAGCGAGTTCAGAGAAGAGGCAGGAGGACTTAGTGTCATGAAAGACCTGAGAAGAGAGCATTTGAAACATGGAGGAATCGGGAATGTCCATGGAAATGAAGAGGGTAGATGAGAAGTAAGAAGGGGTAATTAAATTAGATAGTGAAGACTTTATTGGTGATTTGCACAAGAATGACTTTAGAACAATAAGTTGCTGGACACATTTTTACACATAAGCCTGGAGTTTGTTTTTAGCCTATAAGAGTTCTAAATTTTTTCATTTCTTAAAAAATAACACACAGTGAAACATAGTACATGTGCATGTGTGTTTGTATGTGTGTAAGAAAGAAAGCAAGGGCATAGGTCTTGTGTCCTGGTAATGTTTATATAAACAGTGTTAAAGTTATTTAAGTAAAATGCTGTGTATCTTGAGCTCACATTTTACAAATAGCAGAAAATTTTATTCAGACAAAAAAAGGAAATTTCCAGAATATTGTGTTAATCAGTGAACAAAAGTTCTATCAAAATAATGCTAAATAATAATAAATCTTCACCATTTCATCTGAGAAAACAGCAACAACAACAAATGTGTGTGTGTTTGTGTGTCTAATAAAGACCATAAGACTTTTTCAGAAAAAAAATTTAAAGAAGACTTAGAGGGAATATACTAAAAGATTGTTTATACTTATATTTTTGAAAGCCTCTTTATATTGGGCATTTCTGACAGCAAGAGCATATATGCACATGTGTTTTAAATTTCATAAGAGTCTGTACCAGTATGTTCATTAAAGTAACAATGGTAGGAACTGGGTTCACTCAGCAAGGGTTTAGAGAGTGCGTGTTAGGTTCCAGGGCTATAAAGATGACTAACACATGGGCTTGCTCTGAAAAACTTCACAGTGTAGTAAGGGGCGAGGAGAACACTGAAGAAAGAAATAGATGGAAAATGCTGTAGAATAGACGTAAATAAAGAGGAATCCAAAGACCTGCAGGAGGACTAGGGTGTCAAGAAAAGTCTCATTCAGGTCACCCAGGAATCTAAGATAGTCAAAAACTTTGAGTATGAGTCTAGCAGTTGAAGGATTTAAGGAAGGCCTTACCAGACAAAGCATTATGGGGCCACAAATGGACCTGCCTTATATATGTCCTAGAAGAATGGAAAGTTCCAGATGAAAGGCACTTAGACTTACAGGTGATGGTTATGGAAAATAGGATTGGCAATGCAGGTTGCAGCCACCCAGGCCATGTGATTACCATAGATAATGTAGGTCAGTGTGGACCAATATGCTGCCAGAGTCTGCATGTGACTACTGAGCATTTACATGTGCCTCCTCTGAATTAAGATATATGCTCTAGAAAGAGCTAGATTATTTAGAATTTTAGAGAAAATATCGACACATTTTATGTTAGGGAAAGGGGAATGTTCTCCATGACTGAGATGTCCATGTAATGTATCTTCTAAACTTAGATACATTTGAATGTGCAAGGGAGAGCTAACGGAATGAAATACTGGGACATATGGTCACCCACCCCATGACTGTGACAGAAAGGCCTACTTTATGCATATAATTCTGGAAATGTTACCACTTCTTTATGTTTACAATTTGTCAGACTAGACATTGCATTTTTGGAAACCCAGAGGGGGGGTCTGTTTGCTGTGTAAGAACTGAGGCAATCACTTTAAATCTAGAAATAACCTTATTAACAAGTATATATTTTTGTATAGGCTTTGGTGCCTGACTGAGAAGTAAACCTTAATTTGATAAATTTAGTTTCAGTTTGAAGTAGTGAAAAATGCCCCTCAAATTGCAGTACTGTTTAAAAGTCAGTGTCTATGGCATTTTACAAATATAAAACACTTGACCGTGATTTTCAGTTCACATTAAAACTATTAAATTAAGTAGCTTGATTTTTATTTTAGCTAGCTATTTTTATGTCTGTTTTCAGTTTAGAAACGTTTAGGGTTGCAGACTTATCACAAGGCTGCCTTTAGTGGAGAAAATGTTAACTCTTTTGGTATTGTGTTTATTTTTGTAAGAAATCATCTGGTTGATTGATCGAGAGTGTAAGCTCCTTGAGGAGATGGATTTTGGTATTTCTTCTCTAATGTTCCCATGGTAGCTAAAACAGAGCCCAGCAGTGATCCGCCAAACAACTGGTGAATTAAATTGGTGAGCAAACACATGGACATATTTAGTTTATCATGTTTTTTTTTCCTTCTTTCAGAATAAAAGACCAAGCTATGATAGCAACGGGTGGAGTGATAACAGGCCTGGCTGCCTTGAAAAGGCAGGACTCTGCGAGATCGCAGCACCACGTCAACCTCAGCCCCTCGCCTGCAGCCCAGGAGAAGAAACCGGTCCGGCGCCGGCCCCGAGCTGATGTGGTGGTGGTTCGTGGCAAGATCCGGCTTTATTCCCCATCTGGTTTTTTCCTTATTTTAGGAATCCTTATTTCAATTATAGGCATTGCAATGGCAGTCCTTGGATATTGGCCGCAAAAAGAACATTTTATAGATGCTCAGACAACATTATCAACAAATGAAACTCAGGTCATTCGAAACCAAGGTGGTGTGGTGGTCCGCTTCTTTGAGCAGCACTTACATTCTGATAAAATGAAAATGCTTGGCCCTTTCACAATGGGGATTGGGATTTTCATTTTTATTTGTGCAAATGCTATTCTTCATGAAAACCGGGACAAAGAAACCAAAATCATCCACATGAGGGATATCTATTCTACAGTCATAGACATCCACACCCTAAGAATCAAGGAGCAAAAGCACATGAATGGCGTGTACACGGGCCTGATGGGAGAAACAGAAGTAAAACAAAACGGGAGCTCCTGCGCCTCAAGATTGGCAGCAAATACGATTGCCTCCTTCTCGGGTTTTCGGGGAAGTTTTCGGATGGACAGCTCTGTGGAGGAGGATGAGGTTACTGTAAATGAAATTAAAAATTTGGGGCATCTTATGCCCCCGTTGCTCTCTGACAGCTCCATCTCTGTCTTTGGCCTGTATCCACCTCCTTCTAAGGCGACTGATGATAAGACCAGTGGCCCCAAGAAATGTGAAACCAAGTCAATTGTGTCATCGTCCATCAGTGCTTTTACTTTGCCTGTCATCAAACTTAATAACTGTGTTATTGATGAGCCCAGTATAGATAACATCACTGAGGATGCTGATAACCTCAAAAGTAGGTCAAGGAATTTGTCAATGGATTCCCTCGTTGTCTCTTTACCCAACACCAGCGAATCCTTCCAACCAGTCAGCATGGTGCTCCCAAGGAATAATTCTGTTGGAGAGTCTCTATCGAGTCAATACAAGTCCTCTGTGGCCCTTGGACCAGGGGCTGGGCAGCTCTTGTCTCCTGGAGCTGCTAGAAGACAGTTTGGGTCTAACACATCCTTGCATTTACTCTCTTCACACTCAAAATCCTTAGACTTAGACCGGGGTCCCTCTACCCTCACTGTTCAGGCAGAGCAACGGAAGCATCCAAGTTGGCCTCGGTTGGATCGAAGCAATAGCAAAGGGTATATGAAACTAGAGAACAAAGAGGACCCGATGGATAGGTTGCTTGTGCCCCAAGCAGCCATTAAAAAAGACTTCACCAACAAGGAAAAGCTTCTTATGATTTCAAGATCTCACAATAACTTGAGTTTTGAACATGATGAATTTTTGAGTAACAACCTAAAACGAGGAACTTCTGAAACAAGGTTTTAATGTTTAAAACAAATATCATTTTACAATGCTATATATTTTAAAACTATTTTCACAGGTGTTCCTTTGTTACACTGTTGGTTGTAAGCCTTTTTAATCATATGGTTTGTAGTGTACTAAGTCTGGCTCCATTCTATAATGAAGATGGTTTTATGTTTGAGTTACTTGTAACTGCATTACTCTGGGTTATAACACGTGGTTTTATTTTTCCATTCCTTTGAAAGCATGATCTCTTTTCTTAATGAATGCAGAATCCTTGCATCCAAAGTAAAACTCCTTTTTCTTTACTTTTAGGTTCTTTCGTTGATTGTCCTATTCATAGAATGAAAAGTCCAGTATGGAAAAGATAAAATACCAAAGAATGGACTAGAAGTACCAAGTTCAAATTCAGGCCCCAAAGTTAACATGTGTTTATGAGTGTGAGTGCAACTTCTAGGATGTGACTTTCTGAGAAACGGATTTTATATAGAATTGGTTATAATATTTTTTTTAAAAGAAAAATCTAGATTCTGTGCGAGCTGAAGAATGTGAATTGGTTAAATTGGTTTAGTTCTGCACGAGCTAAAAAGGTGAATTGGGAAGGTTGGTTGTGACTTCTACCCAGAGCTCTAGGTAATATTTTCTTCAGCATCAGTTATGTTTTAACCCATTGCTGTTGAGTTGATTGTGATTCATAGCGACCCTATAGGACAGATTAGAACTGTCCCACAGGGCTTCCAGTGCTGTAAAACCTTTACAGAAGCAGGCTGACACATCTTTCTCCCACAGAGCAGCTGGTGGGTTCAAAACACCAACCTTTCATTTAGCAGCTTGTTGCTTAACCACTGAGCTGCCCGGGTTCTTCCAGTTATGTTTTGGTGATGTTTTATGATAAAATCATGTATTTGAGAGCCGTAGATGAAAATGTCAGATATTCTTAGTGATACATAACAAAATGATATTAGCTGTAACTTTAGATGTTCAAAATCAAAATTTCTTTGAAAACTGACTTGTAAAATGAACCAATATAGTTTTTAGAAATACTATCATGAAATAATTATATACATGAAGAAAATCTTTAATATCTAATGACAATACATTATATGCTAGTTAATGCCAACTCATCTCAGTACTTTTTCCTAGCCATCTCTATTATTCAACATCCGTTTATTCCCATATCACTACCTTTCTGAAGTATTTTTTTAGTACCGGTTACTGGGAAAATAATCAGCTGAAGTTGACATTTCTTTTTCTATCTTGGTATATCACTAGCTTGGTGTTTCAAGAAAATTTAATCTTTGATAAACTGCCTTGAAATTGACCCTGTGCTATAAAGCCTTATGATATCCCCTAAAGACTTTCTTGTGGTATAATAAATTTTTAAGTTTGTGGTTACCAGTTATTGAAAATGATAAACATTAAAATGGATGCTTCCATCGGAAAACTGTCATGTTTCCCATTAAGAATTATCTAATGGAATGCTCAGAAAATTTTAGAAGTTTTCCCAGTGCCAAAACATTTCTGGACATCAGTATTGTAGTTGTGTAAGAGGAGAATGAGAATATATATATATCTGTAGCTGTAGCTGTTTCCCTTTCCGCCTTGTGTTGGCATCATGAGTTTTCCTGAATTGAGGCACAGTATTCTTTGTTAGAACATCAAGCCTGTATATTAGAATGGGCTCAGTATTTTCCTATATGGCATTTAATAAACTTCTGTTCTTAATAGAGGTTTGTGTTCTTCATACATTTACTTTTCGTGAAACTAAAATGTTTATCTCTGCTTCAAATGTGTTATCTAAACTTGTAGATATACTCGGCTGAGGTAGTTGATCCCTTACCATACGAGATCTGACAAATTAAGTCCATGAACTTAATTGTTCTAAGTACTACATACCTCATTACTGATTATCACTGTGGTCGAAGTACTCCCCTTGCGAAGGTATGCATGTGCGCCAGCGCCTAGTCCACCCTTCAAAGCAATTTCGTAACTCTTTCTGGAATAGCCATTTTGCACGGTGGCATTGTGGCAAGTTCGCGAACTTAATTCTATAGTTACCTGTGAGGAGGCTTTTTGCCAGTAAACAAATAAAACATAACAAATATTAGAACGCCCTCCCTACTCACCTTGTCTGGCTCCCAATGACTTTTTTCTTTACCCAAATATAAAGGAAGTATTGAGAGGAAGACATTTTAATGATACTTAGGACATCAAGGGTAATACGACAACAGCTCTGATGGGAGTTCATGAATTTAATTATGAGACCTTGTATGTGCTGAGTGGTTTTGGTTTTGTATTTTTTGCTTCTATTAGTTTAACAAACTAGGTTCTCCTAACTACTGATTAGGCTATTTTCATTTTTTGTCATCTTGGGATCATTTTTACTCAATGTTTTTATCGACTCCCAGGAAAACCACCAGATACAGCATCCAGCAAATGTCATTGACACTTCCACATTTGAAAACGACAGCTCTCAACACTCCTGATTGAACATAGAACTGACTAAACTTGCTCTGTTCCCGTCTGAAGAAGCCCTAGCAATCTGGAGAGGACCAGGCAGCAGAGGGGCTAGAGGCTCCAGATAGAGGCACCGGGAACTCCAAACAGTGGCTACTGCTCAACTATCTGGCTATTAAAACTCTGGAGTTTTTTATCTTCCAAACACATCAACTTTATTAAATGAGAAATAACTTTCACATTTTAAATTCATCAGACTTACACTGGTAATTAAAGCTTCACATGATTATGAGCTAGCTGAATGTTACCATGCCAAAGCCTATTAGTCTGATATATTTCTACTGAAAAGCCATGAAACATGGACTTTTAATTATATTTTATTTTGTGTATCTCCTCAGGCTTTTAGAAATATTAAAACTTGTTTATAAATTCCATTACTTCTTCTAGGAAACTCCAGGAGTCTGGACCATGGACTAGCTACCTGTAGCCCAGGTACTTCCCACAGTGTGGCTCAGGTGTGCCCTTGACAAGTGGGAGGGAGGGCTGAGTGTGCTGAACTGAGTTCACGGAGAACAACATGTCTCCAGTGGCTTTGCCACTCCAGCTGTGTAGCCGGAAGTGAATCAACTTCTCAGTTCAGTTAATTTCTTAATTTCAAGGCCATGGAATCCTCAGCTATGAAGCGAAGTGAGTCAGAACTTAAAATATAAAGTCCTTTCCAGCTCTAAAGACCCAGGGTCGTCATCACTGTCAGATGGTGACACACTGCTCATCACTGTCTCCTACAGCTGTTTGCGTCTCAAATGATGAGAGACAGGAACTGGTAGAACAAAGTCATTTGATTAAAGGGTATTGAACCCAGAGTAAAATACTCATTGCTGTTGAGTTGATTCCAGCTCACAGTGACCACATAGAACAGAGTAGAACTGCTCTATAGGGTTTCTAAGGAGCAGCTGGTAGATTTCAGACTACTGACCTTTTCGTTAGCAATGTAGAGTCACTATGAGTTGCAATGGACTTGATGACAGCTTTGAGAGCTCAATACCGGGCTCAATACCTTCCAAGTGAGTCATCTTGGACATGGGCCTGACCTGTCAGAGATGCTGAGAAGTGCTGATGCAAACCCACCAGTGTGGACCAAGTTCTTCCCTGCACTGGATTAAATAGGTTGATGCTCTCCATGAGGGCTCAAGATGGTGCCTGGGTGGACGTGGAGGGAACACTGAACATATATGTGCTATTACTGCCTGCAAGTGTTACCTAAGAGCTTTTCTGTTGTCCCCTGGGCCCCACCCGACCCCCAAGCATTTTCTTGTGGTAGTTTGACTAATGAGCCCCCTAAAAAATGTCTACGTCTTAATCCCCAGAACCTGTGAATGTTAGCCTTATATGCAAAATAGACTTGCAGAAGTGACTAAACTAAGGATCCTGAGATGGGAACAGTATCCTGGTTATTCTGGTGGGTTCGGTGTAATCACAAGGGTCCTTACAAGAGGGAGGCAGAGGAGAATTTGTCCGCAGAGGAGAAGGTGGTGCGAATAAAGCAGAGGGCGATTTGAAGATGGAGGGAAGGAACCAAGAGCTGAGCAGTGCAACTTGAGAAGACGGACAAGGCGAGATTCTTTCCTTAAGAGTCTCCAGAGAACCACCTGGCTGATACGTGTCTTTAGCCCAGTGAGGCTTATTTTCAATTTCTGGCCTCTGGAACTGTGAGAGAGTAAATTTATGTTGCTTTAAGCCACAGATTCTGTGGTGATTTCTTACAACCATAGAAAACCAATACATCATCCCCAAACTAGAGCACCTTCAGAACTGAGCCAGTAGTTAACAGATTGAGGACTAAGGTGAAAGGCCTTCACACCAGATTGCACACGTGGTTCAAAGCAGGTGAGATCATCAACTTTAAGTGTACTATAGCACTGTAAAGATAATACTGTAAACCAAAAAAGGTAAAGCTCCCTTGAAGTAAGAAGTACTCATTGTCATGGATTGCACTGTGTCCCCCTGAAAGTGTATGGATTGATTTGACTTGGCCACAAGTCCCTTATGGTGCCATTCCCCCCATGTGTTGTGAATCCTGCCTCGGTAATATTGATGATGGAGAATGGGCAGCAGTTGTGCTGGTGAGGCAGGACTTCAGTTCCCAGCTGTGGGATGTAAGGGAGAGAGGTGAGCACAGAGAGTGGGAACCTCATCCCACCAAGACGGAGAGCAGAGCACGTCTTTTGGACCTGAGGTTCCTGTGCTGAGATGTTTTCCTAAAACTGGGACTCAGCCTATTGGACTGTGACAGTTTCTCCTACTGAATGGACCTCTAACTCATAAATGGATTTGTGGCTTACCAGACTGTGCCAATAAAATTTGTCTTCATGAAGCCTTCCACTCATGATATTTTCTGTTGGAGCAGTACCAGATAACTGAAATACTGATCTTTGATGGATGATAGCAAAACCAGAAACCAAAGCCATTGCCATTGAGTCCAGTGCAATGCATAGTGACACTATAGACAGAATAGAACTGCCCCATAGAGTTTCCAAGGAGCGCCTGGCAACCTTTTCATTAGCAGCTATAGCACTTAACCACTACACCACCAGCATTTCCTGATAGATGATAAAAACATATAAAACCTCATATTTGATGGAAGATCAGTCATCAATTTTAAAAGGTTGCAGGCTCATTTTAGTGTTTCCATTTGTATAATTTTGTTATTGCTGTTGTGTGCCGGAGAGATGATTCCAGCTCTTGGCCACCCAATATGGCAGAGTCAGACTGCCCCATCGGCTTTTCTTGGTGGCAATCTTTCTAGAAGCTTACCGCCGGGTCTTTTTCCTATGGCTCCCCGGGTAGACTCAAACTGCCCACGTTTCACAATAGCCAAGTGCTTAACTGTGCCATCAGTGCTTTTGTGTTTAATTTTAAAGGACGCAATAGTACTACAAGTGAACACAAATTATTGTTAATACAAGTCTATATCCAAGTGGATATTATACTAGCATGTAATGCCTTACTAGCTAAAGATAAATTTTGAATGTGTCTCTTTAGCATCTCAAATTTAACTTCTAATCCACCACAGAAATACATCATGAGAGATTTTTTAAAAGTATACAAAATACATTTGTTTACCCAAAACTTTGCCTATAGCATTTTAAATGCTGGAATCCTTGGCATTCTCAATGAAATATGATTACATCCACCTGTTGTGGTATTAAGGGAAACCCTGGTGCTGTAGTGGTTGCAAGCGCTGCATCTGCTAACCAAAAAGTCAGCAGTTCAAATCCACCAGGCATGCCTTGGCATCTCTGTGGGGCTGTTCTACTCTAACCTAGAGGGTCGCTATCAATAGCTGTATAGTATTAATGGAAACTCTGGTGGAGTAAGGTGGCAGTTCAAGTCCACCAGGCACTCCTTGGAAACCCTGTGGTCAGTTCTGCCCTGTCGTACAGCGTCGCTAGGAGTTGGAATCAACTGAATGGCAACAGGTGTGTTTTGCTTTGGGTTTATGGCATTAAGATTGTTCAAAGATACTTTAATCACTTGTTCTGTAACTAGGAACTGAAAAGTGGCCATATGGGGACTGTCTTGCCTCTTTTTTTCCGTGTACTTCCCTTATACCCTACATGTAACCCTATTTTAGACTTTATATCAATAACTGAATATGTGGTGTTGATACTGGATCAGACCTTCATTGGATGATTAAAATTCTTAGTAATCTGAACCAGAACTTAATTCATTTGGTTTTTGTCTCTATGCTGCTTCTCTCAGAATTGAGACAGAGAACAAAGGCCCACTTCACTGAAGTGCTTTTTATCTCAATAGTTAAAGCTGCCTTAAGGCAGTAATTTAAAAATCAGCACTGCCCGAGAACAAGGCTTGTTAAAGTGACAGAAATAGGCCACTCGACATTTATACTTCAGCAGGTCAATCCCTCTGAAACACATTCTTTGTAAACTTATTTACATTTATATTTCCTCTTTTACTGGAAATGTATAAGAGAAAATACATTACAAAGAGGATACAGGAAACCTTTATATATGGAATTTTATTATTTTCACATCAGTGTGGTTTCACTAAACTGGACAGAATGTACCATCTTCAACTTGGTGCATTCTCTTATTACTTTACTACTGTTGGTTTGTATGGTTGATTGTTTTATTAATAGAAATGATTGAGAATCATTTTATTTTTATAGTCTCTCTTAGTTCTTCACTAATACTTGACAGGTTTCTAATAATTATTTTGTGCTTTCTCTCCACCAAATCACATGTGTCATGTCCACAGCAGTGTGTTTTCTACAAATTAAATTGAGAGATTATATCTCCAGTGTAAATGTTTATCATCTAGATAATACCATAACAATTGGGGTACAAAATAGAGAATGATTTCCTAATCGAGATGTAAAAATCTGGGATGTAGAAGCAGCAGAGATATTAGAGGGGACAATGGTGGGTGTATGGCAGAATCCCCCTTCCATCTGGGGGACTTGCTTTCCATTCCCAGATACTGCGCCTCCTGTGCAATCACTACCCATCTGGTAATGGAGGCTTATGTGTCGCCATGATGCTGAACAGGTTTCAGAGAAGCTTTTAGACTAAGGTGGAGTAGGAAGAAAGGCCTGGCAACCCACGTCCAAAAGTAAGTCAATGAAAACCCTGTGGTTCAATGGTCTAGTCTGATCACAAAGGTGGCACAGGACCAGGCAGCATTTAGCTCCACTGTGCGTGGGGCTGACTCTCAGGTCAGTCTAACAGTGACAACAACCACAGAAACCTTAGTGCTCATACCCAGAGGCGCTCCAGTTAGTAGCAGAATCAGAACCTGAATCCAGGTCTATTGATTGCCAGTATTTCTATCAGTTAGAATCAAATCATATTTATAGTAAGAGATTTCTAAACCTACATTCGAAATCTGGTTATTAGATTTTCCCTTTTGGACCACCTATGTTTTCAGGCAGAAATTTTAGGGCTGAAATTTTCAGTACCTCTTAGAAATGTGGGGACAGTAAAGAGTTACCCCAGGGAATGAGATTAGAAAAGTGACTGAGTTTAGAAAAGAATTTTTCATTTGTATTTTATGATCTAAACTGTATCAGTGGATATTCATATATCCATCTATACAAGTTTGGAATGGAAAATTTCATATATACTTTATCATATATACTATATCAATGGATATTGATATGTTCATTAATATCCTGTGCTTTGATATATTAACTACCTAACATGATGCCCTCCTCAGCCATTATAGTATCTTTTCAACAACATGTGCCGAACTGCAGTGAGACATTTGTGTCCGTATTCGGTGAACCACACGTACTAGAAGGAGGGCCAGGAGACGGGGAAAGGAAGGAGTATGGGGCTTGAGGGACAGAGAAAGGAAGAGACAATGCCATGGTTTTCCTGCTGATTGAAAACTCATTCCCAGCAAAAGACAACCCCTTTATAATTGATTTTGGAATGCAACCAAGTACATAATTTTTTACCCACTGAAACAGTGATAAAATATTCTTAGTTGATTTTAAAATACATTTTAGTTGATTATTAACCATCATCCACTCACTTGTCTGACTCACCCTGAGTTAGTGAATTAATCATTATTTGAAGTTGCCAATTAATCAGACAACAATACCTCAAAGTGGTTCAGAGATTATTCTAATAAATGAAATCACTTTTTTTCTTATACTCAGATCTTTTCTGTTTTCTTTAGGTATTTATTATTCCCCAAAGCATTTCCAAATTCTAAATGTGTTATCTTGTGTTAGCATTTACAGTGTGAATAACTTGAGAAGTTACATTTCCAGCCAGTTAGTTGAAAATTTAAGGAAAGTTTCTTTCAAAGATCCTTGCATTTTGTTAGTTTGTTATTATAGTCTACTAGTATTCCCAGGGCCTTAAGAGGGTCAAATAAAATATATATGAACAAAGCATGTGAAGGACCTTGAAAACTAAATCATACTCAGTGTAAGATATAATTAAATAAACTTTATTAATAGAGCTCTGGTGATGCAGTGGTTAATAATTTGGCTGCTAACTAAAAGGTCAGCAGTTTGAATCCCACCAGCAGGTCCTTAGAAAATCTATGGCATAGCTCTACTCTGTGCGTTAAGTTTGCTATGAGTCGGAGTAGACTTCAAGGCTGTGGTTTTGTTTGTTTGATTTCTAAATTATGTAACGGAGCCCTGGCTGCACAGCGGTTACAGCTCAGCTGCTAACCAAAAGTTTGGCAGTTTGAATCCACCAGTTGCTTCTTAGGTTCTCTATGGGGCAGTTCTACTCTGTCCTCTCGGGTCTTTTTCAGTTAGAGTAGACTATTTTTTGTCTGTTTTTTGTTTTGGTGGAAAAGTGTATCATGCAACATATTCATTATAACTCACAGCCTCCTAAAGCCCTTTTAACTCGGTACTGCAGTCACTCCAGAATTTTACCCTTCAGACAAAGATTAGACCTGTAGGACCAACAATAACACCTGTGTGGTTGTGCTTCACAATTCAATCATGGGCACACCAGCCCCTAAACAAAGACAAAAAGCCAGGAAAGCGCAGGAAAACTGGCTAAATGGAAACAGAAAACTTGGGGTAGATGAGAGTGTTTATACATCATGAGGTTGACAACAGATGTCACAAAACAATTTGTGTATTAACTGTTTCATGAGAAACAAATTTGACTGTCAACTTTCAAAATAAATTACAATAAAAAAGATGTCAACCACTTTATAGGGACTCTTTTTCACAGACTTCAGATCAATTCCATAATTTGTCACATTCTAAGTTATGGACTTTGGCAATGACATCAGATAATAAAATAGAAGATGACTGCATCATTACACAACTGCCTCTGTGAGCCTCTGATTTCTCATCTTACAATAAAGATGTCAATACTTATTTTACAAGTTATGGAGAGTATAAAATGGTCATGTAAAATATTTATTAAATTGTATTGACCTATAAATATTTATCATTAAAATTAACATTATTGTATCATTGTCTTAAATTTAAGTATTTTATAAATAAGCAATATTATGTTGAAGTAGACCTTTCTAGAATTAATAAAATGAAGGTTGAAAATTTTCAGGTATTTTAGGCAAAGTTTCAAGTGACTCTAAAGTACTCTCAACCGATAGCATGGACCATCAGAACAATCTCTCACTAATTGCAACTTCTGTGATCTGTAAAGAAAACTAATTGTTTTATATGTGTATAGACCTGTTCCTTACTTATCAACTGCCCCTGATCCAATGTTTCACATTTATATCAACAGTAAAAAATCTACTATCAGACTATTCTGTGTCTTAATGATGTATATCCAACAGTAAAGAATGCCAAGCTATAAAGTAGAGTAACAGTGGCAGTGATAGTGCAAGTCATCCTTGGCTAGGCCATGATTCTCAGTGGTTTGGCAGTTATAATTAGGCAGTTGTGTAATGATGTAGTAACCTTCTAGTTTGTTATCCAATTTGATCTTCCTCCATTTTCCCATCAGTGATTTTCACATTATAACCTGGTATTTGGAACCTAACCATGTCAGTGGGCATGGAGTGGGTTTTTATGTATATATACAAGATCTACAAATTAAGTTTGTGAACTCACCCTAGAAAAAGTACTATATACCTCATTGCTGAAATCACTATACTTACCCTGAAGCACTTCCCTGTGGAACCTATGCACTGATGCCAGAGCCTAGTCCACCCTTCAAAGCAACTTTTGAACTCTTTCTGGAATGTCCATTGCACATGGTGGCAAAGTGGCAGGTATGTGAACTTAATTATATAGTTGTCTGTGAAGGAGTTTTTAGCCAGTAAATGAATAATTGTATTGGAACACCAGCTCTACCCTCCTGATCTGGCCCCCAGTGACTTTTTTCTTTACTTGAAGATAAAAGAAGTATTGTCTATTTTGATGACATTCAGGACATCAATGACAACTCTGATGGCCATTCCAGAAAAAGAGTTCCAAAATTGTTTTGAAGGATGGACTAGATGCCGACATTGGTGCATAGCTTCCCAAAGGGAGTACTTCAAAGGTAACCATAGTGATATTTAGGAGTGAGGTATGTAGCACTTTTTCTAGGATGACTTTATAAACTTAATTGTCAGTCCTCATATGTGAGTGTGTGAGTAGTGTGTGTGTGTGTGTGTGTGTGTGTGTGTGTGTGTGTGTGTGTGTGTGTGTGTAAACCCTGGTGGTTAAGTGCTATGTAGCTGCTAACAAAAAAATATTAGCAGTTCAAATCCACTAGGCACTCCTTGGAAATTCTATGTGGCAATTCTACTCTGTCCTATAGGGTTGCTAAGAGCTGGCATAGACTTGATGGCACTGGCTTTGGCTTGGGGCTTTTTATGTGTATACATATATGTGTGTGTGTGTATATATATATACATTTTTTCCTGTATTTCATTAAGAACTCTTTTAATAGCATCTTCTGTAAAACCCACAAGTATTTAAGACCTCAAAGGTTATAGCAATCTAGGGCCACCAGATTCACAAAATACAGGAACTCCTAATAAAAGAAAAAAGTAATAGAAAAGAAAAACAAACAAAAAAATGCTTTGTAGATTTTCGTTTAGGAAGTGGACTGCATCTTCAAAGCTTCTGTTCTGCATTCTGAGTCATTCAACATTCGCTACAACTGATCTCACTGAAAGTTGTTCAGGAAGTGAAAATGTAACTGCTTGGCAGAAGACTTCTTTACTCACAGAGAACAAAATTATTTCATAATTCTTATAGGGTCTGGAGACGAGGAATTTGGTCCTTAGGCCTTCATAAAAGCATTTGCTGCTCAGCGTTTGATCATAATTAACTAGGCCGGGAACAATGTAATTGCAAACTCCACTGTAGATTCTACTAGCATTAAATCATCTCCAAGGTGATCCCGGTTTCCGTGGCAACTGTAATATTTATTTTTGTACTCTAGCACTGGCTGGTCTCTGAAGGTTGGGATGGCAGTGTAATTCTGAAATGTTAAGTTTCAGTCATAAATTTCTTGTCACGGATGTTCAAACCATTTGAACATTTATAAGTTTTTATTGCTATTCTGTGTTTAGACAGATGAATGTTAAAGGTTGTTCTAAGCCGACCCTGTCCTTTGGTTCCAGATTTTAAGTTCTAAAGGGCTTTTCCTGATTAAAGAATTAATGGTATTTGCACCCAAATTGCACCCAAATTGCACCCAAATTTTCATAACAACTTTAAAAATATATAATGTATCACTATCATATTTATATGGAAATGACCTCACAAAGGCCTAGGTATAATTACCTCCAGAAAAAAGAAGATAAAAGCTAAACATAACTTTACATATTCTTCACATCAGAGCTATCAGTCAGGCCCAACTGACATTCAGTTAAAGTTGCTGAATCTCATTAAAATTAATCAAATTTGAGACTGAATTGTTAATGAAGAAAAGCCTTCTATCTTCCCTATCTTCATTAGAAGTAATGCATATTGTAACAGATAGCAAGACTTTCTTAGAAAGAGTCTCCAGAACAATGGAACAATTCCAGCAGTTTTATATCTTCTTGTCAGTAAGTGCTATAACAACCCCATGTGACAGACTAGGACTGCCACAGAGGGTTTTCTAGGCTGCAGTTTCTATGGTTGCAGATCTCTAGGGGTTTCTACTATCTTCCTACTGGGAGGCTTTGAACTACTAACTCGTTGGTTATCAGCTGAGTTCTTAACTGTTTTCCCACCAGGCTTCCTTCATTTTAAACCTAACTTGACTCAGTGGTGGTGTAATGGTTGAGTGCTATGTTTGCTAACCTAAACTTTGGCAGTTCAAAACTGCCAGGCATTCCTTGGAAACTCTATAGAGCAGTTCTACTCTGTCCTATAGGGTCTCTATGAGTTGCAACAACTTAATGGCAGTGGATTGGATTTGGTTTTTGTTTGTTTGTTTGTTTTAGACACAAAGGTGTGGTATCTTCTGAAAGGTGAGCTCTCTTACTCAGAAGAAAGAACAGATAGCTCAGAAGAAGGTAAGCTTCTTCAGAGCTCAGGAATAGGCTGCTAAGAGCTAAACCAAACCACAATTTTCCACAAAGATTTTTCAGATAAAAATTAACTTATTCACCAAGTAGCCAAAAAAAGAAAAGAAAGCTACCTCCTCTAGTTTTTTTTTTTTTTAAAAAACTCCATGCCATGTAGGAAACTTCCGTTCTGTCTATGCAGAAAATTGGTCCGTCTTTTTTTTCTTGCCAAGAGGCAGAATGGTGCCTTGCCCTTTTAGAGGCCTGTCCTTGTAAACCCAGGGAGGAGGCAGGGAGAAGTGGGAGCTGGGACAGAGAAGGAAATAAGAGAAGGTGAAGTCACCATTTCATAGTGTCCAGCTGCTTGGGCACTAGAACATCTAGTCTGATACTCTAATCAGCATTTTCTTAATTAAGTTCAGATGCTTTCTCACCTTCTGCATATTTGGTTGTCGAGGACACCCGGCTCAGAAAACTGAGCACCTAGAAAGTGATTTTTATCCACCCCATGCTCAGAGAACACAGTCAAGAGATAGGAGCAAAAATATAGCAAAGTATTACCTTATTATCAGGCAAAGGCCAGAATTTAAAACAAAGAACACTCTCTTAGGTTAAGTGTGGTCAAACTTTTGAACTCTCCCCATTATACTCCTCAATTCAGAGACAGCAAAGTGGCTAAAGCCCTCAACTGCTAACTAAAGAAGTCACTGATTCCAACACCCCAGTCCCTCTAAGCGAGAAAGATGTGGCGGTCTGCTTCCATAAAGATTACAGCCTTGGGAACCCTGAGGGCAGTGCTACTCTGTCTATAAAGTCACTGTGAGTTGGAATTGGTTGGTGGCAATGGGTGGAGTCCCTCCAAAGGAGGGCTGATGGCACGGTGGCGAAGCTCTGGGCTGCTAACAAAAAAGTCTGTATTTGGAATTCACCAGCTGATCAGCAGGAGAAAAGACCTGATGATCTACTGCTGTGAAGACCACAGCCTCATAACCCCTAAGGGACCACTGAACTCTGTCATGCAGGGTTGTTATGAGTCAGAATCCACTCAGTGATACATGACAACAATACAATCTCTCCAAGTAGGAAAATGGCAACAAACAGAATAAGAAAATACGAACAGAGACAATAAATCCTGTCCTGAGTCCCTGCTGTTACTGTTAGTTGCCCCTGAGTTGGTCCAACACCTGGTGACCTCACGCGCAACACAACAAAGCACTGCCCACTCCTGTGCTATCCTCACAGTTAGTTGCAGATTGGTCGTAATTCACATGGTTTTCCTTGGTTGTTTTTCGGAAGTAGATCTCTAGGCCTTTTTTCTGATCTGTCTTAACCTGGAAACCAAACTAAACCAAAGCCACTGCTGAGGAGTCAATTTGGACTCATAGCAACCCTAGAGGGTGGGGTAGAACTTCCCCAGAGAGTTTCCAAGGGGTGCCTGGTGGCTTTGAACTGCTGATCATTTGGCTAGTAGCCCTAGCACCTAGCCACTACATGGTAGCTTGAGGAGCATTGACTGGGACTCAAACCCAGACATCCTCATGGAAGGCTAGACTTCTACCACTGAGTCCTTGCTACTTCTTCTAAAATTTGAAACAGGATGACTACATTGTTCTGTTTCTTTCTTTCAGTGTTTCCAATATAAAGGAAAGGAGGGGAGATGAAGAATTCTGCCAGTATTGGGGCACTGTAATTAGTCTGCTTCTCTGTCAAGCTTTTATGCTTGTATCTGGGAAATCCCCATAGAATCCCACAGGCTGGTTTCCAAATCCACTGTCACTGTGATAAAAGGAAGGACTTGAATAATGACATGAATGCAATTAGCTCTTTTCTCTTAAAGGGAGCACTATAACTTTGATGTTGCTTTTCAGACACTGGACGTTCCCATGGGGAAGTTTTTAAAATGGACAAGATTGATGTGATTCTTTAAAATTGAATTATTTTATAAAAACAAGCAACAGAGGCTGGGTTCTTGGTGGCGTCTGCTCTCTGCTGGTGAATGAAAATTTGGGCTCCTGACAGTACTTCTTCAAGTTTTTTGGAAAATGAGCCCTTTGGGAGGAAACAAAGGACAATTCTGCTTCTTTTATTTCCCTTTGACTTTGAATGATTACTTTCTCTTGCAAATACCACAGTTATTGGAATGGAGTGCTAACCAATTATGTCTGTCTCATTTTACTTCAACAATTCAATAAACAGTTCTGTGCCAAGTAAAGTGTAAGGTGCCAAGCAGGATTCAAAGTTGGAAAGACAATCCCTTCCTCAAGGAGCCAAGCTCAGCAACTTCCATCTATCAACTCTCTGCTGCATCTGTACTTCATCCTAAAATGTCCTGCTTGTTACTTGTTTCTATTTATTGGCTGCTTATGAGGTTTTTGTACTAAAAGGCCCCAAAGAGACCAATCTGTTAGTCCCAGAAAAGGTAATAGGGCAATATCCCTTTTGGAGGATGGCTCTGCTAATTTATCATGACAAAATAAAAACTTTCGATGTGGCTATTGCACACTGAATATTGGCATGCAAGACTTAGCTCAGTGAACACCCCTAGTCTGCAGAAAGTGCCCATTCACAGACAAAGTTATTCTGCCAGGTTAGGTGTAACACCCTTTGACTTACTATAACCATAGTACTAAGGTCCGCCAGGGCACAACAACAACAAAAACGCTGAGATATAACACACCAGAGGTGGAGCAAGAATAATAGCCATATCAGCTCACTCTACAGATTACCAGTGTGCCCTGGGTGGCCTTTGCCATGCTTTGAACGTGGCTTATGGTTCAAATATACAGAAATTCCTTGAGAAACTCAAAAACCTTTCTTAACCTCATGAGAAGTTACTCTGAAAAACCTGTCCACTCACCTTTCACCTACACTGCCATGGATTGAATTGTGTCCCCCCTAAAGATACGTGTCGCCATGTGCTGGGCTATGATTCCCAATATTTTATGACTGTCCTCCATTTTGTGGTTTTCCTATGCTGTATGTTAAAGGATTAGGGTGGGACTGTAAATCCCTTCATAGGATCAGCTCCCTGCTCCACTGTAAGGGGAGTTTCCCTGGAGTGTGGCTTTCACTACTCTTATCCTTTCATCCTACAAGAGATAAAAGGAAAGCGAAGCAAGCAGACAGTTGGGAACCTCATACCATGAAGAAAACCACACCGGGAGAAAAGCGTGTCCTTCAGACCTGAGGTTCCTGCACCAAGATGCTCCCTGGACAAAGACTGATGCAACACAAGGACTTCCCTCCAGAGTCAAAAAGGGGGAAAGCCTTACCCTGGAGTGGACATCCTGAATTGGGACTTGTAGCCTACTGGACTGTGTAAGAATAAATATTTCTCTTTTAAAGCCACCCACTGGTGGTATTTCTGTTACAGCAGCACTAGCTGACTGAAACATACACCATATACTCTCTTTTGAATTCTTTTTTAAAATTTTTTTTAAGGCAACCTCGTATTCCTGGGTCTTAAACTCAGCATCTAGATGACCTTCCTAGGCAGGCAGGGGAAGGTGATCTGAGGGGGGCATCCACGGAACTTCAGTAACGAGTAAAATTCTTTTTCATAAGATGGGTATGGGTAATGGGTATTTGATATATTATAATGCACTAGACTCCTTGGGTGGTGCAAATATTTAACGTGCATGGCTGCCAGCCAAAAGATTGGAGATTCAAGTTCACCCAGAGTGGCCTAGAAAGAAAGACCTGGAAATCTACTTCCAAAAAGCCAGCATTAAAAAGTTGTGGAGTGAGATTCTACTCTGACACACACGGGATCCTCCTAAGTTACAAACTATACAGTGGCAACTGTTGTTTATGTTTTGCTTTTGCTTGTAATCAATGCATTAGTCTTTAAATATATGTCACATATATTCCTTGGGATACTTAGGACATTTCATTGGAATAAGATGAAAAAATAAGTTCTCCAAGTAGTTCTCACAATCATTCAGTATTACTTCTCCAGCTGTCATTGGTTGTCCCTGTTGCTTCTACACCCCTCTTCCTCTGTTACCTCCAAACCCCTTATCCCACATTCTTTTCCTCTTCAGCCTGTGTCTCTACCGGCCGCAGACTCCCATTCCCTTCTAGCTCATTGCTCCTTTTCTGAAAAGTCTCCTAGTCTTCTCTCCCAAAACCTCGACATCTGTGGAAAGGGAAAGACTGGAGTGTGCAGGTAGTCAGCTTAATTCTAGACCAAAAAATTCCAACTCATAGCAATCCTATAGGTCAGAGTAGAATTGCTCCATGGAGTTTCCAAGGAGCACCTGGCAGATTTGAATTGCCAACTTTCTGGTTAGCAGACATAGTGCTTAACCACTAAACTACCAGAGTTTCCAATTCTAGACCAAAGCTTTGCTATACAACTGTCCACACGGTTCATAAACCATCAGATACTTCTATAACCAACCTGCTTCAAACATGTTCACTACCTAACTTATACACCAAACATTCAAGACTGTTGACGAAAGTACAAGGAAGAATAGAAGGTGTTATCTGAAAATATTCGTTGAATTCCTGGTCCTGGTCTCCATGACCTTGACTCTGGAAAATACAAGTTTTTTTTTCCTTGTTATGTTAATAAAACCAGTGCATGGTGAATTCTAAACCTGATCATTTCTGAGTTATAAAATAACTGTAGACACCAAACTGCCGAGGCCTGTCACCCACAGAAGCCTCTGTAAGCAAAGTCACACACCTATGTGATGGTGGGAGGAGGCATCTCACCCTTGGCATACTTTTTGGCTGTACTCTCCCTGACAATATTTCGCATCCTAATCAAACTTTCCTCAAAAGCACCCTCTCATCTCCCAGCACAAGGATTAAGGAAGACGCCTTCTAAGAAGGGCATTACAACCCTCTTGGCTTAATGAATCCCGACACAGCACGCCCAGCCCAGGAATGCCAAGGCCAGCCCAGCCCTGCTGGCTTCCCCCAACTGCACATCCTCCTCCACATGTGAAATACAAGTTGCAGGAAGGCCCTGGGAAGCTCTCCAGGAACGACCCCCTGCACAGCCCTTAGATATAGACAGCCCATTCCCTGCATCAGGAACATGGATAGGCTCCCAAGTCTATTATATTTGGTGTGGCAAATGAGTAAATAGTAAAGAAATACCCTTCTTAGAATAGCTTAAGAAAGGCAGAGGGTGGGGTACAGTAGGTGTTTACTGTCCCCACAGGAAGAGATAAAATAAAGAACAAAGGAGGAACAAATAGAGACAGCCAGATAACTTATAGATGAGCCTATCCTTCTTCCTGTACCTTTGACCTCGAGGCATGGATAGGGTTGATTGAGCTCAAGGCATAACTTTGTTTTCACTGTTAATTATCACCGCAATATACTTGCCTCAGGCCATTACCTAGAGGGCCTTAATGAGTAACATTAAAAGAGACCACTGTCTTGGGCTATTACCTAGAAGGCCCTAATGATTAACATGAAAAGAGACCACGAGGTATCAGTCCCTCACTAGCCAACAGCTTACGCGGTCAAAGACCAGGGTGAAATCAAGTCACCTCATTGATTATATAAAAAAGAAGGAAAGACAGGCCTTAACAGGCTGCTGATCTCCAGATTCCTGGTTGTCTGCGTCTCATCATTTCTTCTTCGCCGACGCCACACATTCCTTCGTGATCGCAGACTCTGCCAAGGCTGGCCCCCTGCACCAAACCAAAACCAAACTAGGAGAGAGTAGAACTGTCTGAAAGAGTTTCCAAGGACATGTGGAAGATTTGAACTACTGACCTTTTGGTTAGCAGTAATAACACTTAATCACTATGCCACCAAGGTTTCCTTTCACACAGAGAGGGAAAAATAGAAGCCATATAAGGATAATCTGTAAGCCAAGAATGCCCAGAATTACTTACAGAAAGGAGTTAATATGGCTGAGACTATGAGTCTGACTTAGACTTCAGAACTGTGAGAAAATAAATTTCTGTTCTTTAAAGCTATGCACCTGTGGTATTGGTATCATAGAATCAGGAAACTGAGAAGGATGACAAAAATCAAGAGAACAAGGAAAAAGATATGATCACTTTGTGGGTTGTGTGTTTGCACTAAATTATTCCTCTGTCAACTCAAGCTGAAAATATATTTCCTACAATCTGTTTAGCTGTCCGTGGTTACAGCTGGCCAAAAGAGATACAAAGCATTGTTCTCTGAAGGTTGGTCGTGCGGTCAGTTGCTGGTGCATTCCAGTTTCAAATGATTCTCCTCCACTTCTTTTCCATCAGTTCCTCCTGACTTCCAACTCTGTTGATCAAAAGCAGCCTCAAGCCTAGCCCCTGACCCTTGTTCTGGAACTGCAGACTTCAGTAGGCTTCTCCACCAGCTCTGTCTTTGCAATGCACTTATGCACCTGGATAGACTTGGCTTCTCAAACTGACTGGTCAAGAACTCCTTTGATTCTCCAACTTCTTTTTCAGATCATCAATTCTGTAGCACCTTCCCCATCCCCACAGTTGTAAAAGGCCTATTGCCTACAATAAATACTTTATCTTATAATTCTTAGTGACTCTGCTTCCTGGATTGATACACTAATAGAGTTTTCAGCAATAAAAAGACAATGAAAATCAGATATTCTCTTTGAACCACTGACTGTGAACAGTTGAAGACACCACAGAGATCATCTATTCCACCAACTGCATTTTACAGTTGAAGAAACTGAGGCCCAGAGATATGGAGTTCAAGGTCATCATCAAAGTCACATGGCTATTCACTGGCAGACATGAAAATAGAAATCTGGCTTACTGACTTGCACAGTTTCATTTTTTTTTTTAATTTAACTATTACTGCAGCCATATTTTAAATTGCTGGCTCATAAGTCAACTTACTTAAAAAAAATAAAGATGTGCATGCAATAATTAGCAATTTAACACCATTTGGAGCATTCTTTTAGAATATCTGGAATTGGTATGATTATTTTGTTTAATATCTGACAGAAAGCTGGATGATACATCAGACAGGTACTTAATTTTCTCTTTCCTTTAAGAAAATCAATACAAATGTTATTAGAATGAAAAAATTATGAGTATACAAGAACCTAAGGTCGATCCTGAATCCAGTTACTATGGCAACATAACTTACCAAAATTGTATGTGTTAATTTTGTGGTTCACTGAAGAGTTTAGCATCTTCAGTACTTAAAAATAAACATTCATCTCAAGATGTTCCTATTTATATTTTTAACAAGTAGATATAGAGACTCTGGAGCGTATTTTAGCTGTCATTAAGACAGACATACAAACACTGGAATTTCCTCACTTTCAGCTTTGAAAGATTCCTCCATAATGTCAAATTTGCATTTATAAAAATATAAATAGAATATGTGTTGACTGAAATAGAAATAGTTGCAATAAATTATTTTTCTGGGTGTGAAAGAAAAAAGAAAGCCTGAGGTTGTATAAACTACTGTTTATGTAGCTCTCTGCAGAGGGCTCCTGGGTGAGATGTGGAGCTGCAGCCCTACATGCTGGTCCCGGGGGCTGATCCTCAGGCGGTCATAGTGAAAGAAAGCATTCTGAATATCAGTCCCACCTTCTCACTCATTCTGTCTGGAACTCAGAGCAAATCATGACACCTCTCTGATTTGTTTCCTCATCTATAAAATAAAAGTGGATCCGGGTAATATCTGCGGAATCTTTCTGTTCTGAAATTCCATTTTTTAAAAACAAGACCAAGACCAAGGATATAAATGAAATGTTATTAGAGAGAAATGAATGACTGGTTTTGATATACTTTACTGTCTTGGTCATCTAGTGCTGCTATAACAGGAATATTACAAGTGGATGGCTTTAACAAAAAGAAGTTTGTTCCCTCCAGTCCAGCAGCCTACAAGTTCAATTTCAGGGCACTGGCTCCAGGGGAACACATGCTTTCTCTGTGGGCTCTGGAAGTAGGTCCTTGTGTTGCATCAGTCTTCCTTTGGTCTGATAGCATCTCAGCACAGGAACCTCATGTCTGAAGGAGGGGATGCTTCAGTACTGCTTTCTTGATGTTAGGAGGTCCCTAACTCTGCTTGCTTCCCTTTCCTTTTATCTGTTGAAGGATAAAAGGATAAAAAAGGAAACTACCTTTACATTGGATCAGGGAGGTAACTTGGGTAAGGGTGTTGTAGTTTCACCCTCATCCTCTTTAACCTAATCATGCAGAGATTACGATTTATAACATAGGAAAATCACAAAATAGAAGACAACCGCACAACTGTGGGAATCATGATCTAGCCAGATTTATACTCACATTTGGCGGAGGCGGGGTGGGGGTGGGGGAGCAATTCAATCCATGACATCTACTTTTCCCTAATTTATTGAACTGTAATTCTGGCAAAATTTCAAATACTCTGATAGTCATGGAAACCCCGGTGGCATAGTGGTTAAGAGCATGGCTGCTAATTAAAAGGTTGGCAGTTCAAATTTGAATGCACCAGGTGCCCCTTGGGACCAACTGTCCCCTCTATGGGACAGTTCTACTTTGTCCTATAGCGTTGCTATGAATCAGAATCAACTCGGCAGCAATGAGTTGTTTTGTTGTTTATGGTAATCATTATAAAAAACTAATTTTGCAGGGGGCACCCATGATACAGGTATGATTCACCATTAAGGTAGTCTTCAGTGTAAGGGAGACTTAGCACCATCACAACTAATGACGTTTCTTTTTTTAGGAAAGAAAAAGAAAAAAACTCAAGTACACAAAGTTTACTATAAAGAACTGCTATACCACAGTGGCGCAGACTGTCACTTGGCACCCATGGCTGTTCACAACCTCTTTTTCCTTGCATTCTTCTGCTATAAGTATCTGAAAAGCTAAAATACTCATTTCCGAGGCTTTCTTGTACCCAAAGTGACTGTATGACTCAGTATGGTCAATGAAATTCAGGCAAATGCCACTGATATAAAGCCTTCAGGAATACATTACAAAAGAGACAGACTCCTCCAGTCCCCTTCTCCTAATCCAAGACACAGATTCCAAGCTAAGAGGTGCAATAGCACTCTTGCCACTGTGAGGCCAAAGCTGTACACTGAGGAAAGTGGGACAGCGGCTCATCAGAGTCTGGACCTCAGTGGTGTCGCTGAGTTGTCCAGCTTCACACTCCACTGACTTTGTATTGGGAAGGCCAAATTCCTAATTAAGATTTGATCTTCTACTGCTTGAAGCCAAACACAAGTTTAGGCAGTACACATGAACCCTGAATGAGTAGTAGACTACGTCTCTAAATTGCTTAACTTTAAAGTTTTAAAATGAAAAAAGGAGACAAGTTTAGATGAAACCAAACTGCAAATTCAATTTCATTTAGTCAATTCTGATACAACGTTGTGCTTCAATATTATTATTCAAAACCTTAGATTTTCTATCTATCTGCCTCTTTCTTTCTCTCTCTCTCATCTATTACTTACCTACCTACCTAAACCAAGTCATTAGCACTGATTAATGTTTATTGAGGGTTTATTATGGGCCAAGTCCCACGTTAAACTCTTTACGAATACTTATATCTCAATGCTATCCACATAGGGTTTTGCTGTTTTCCCTGTTGTGCAAACAACAGAATTTATTCCTGTGGCTAGGCTGATTTGTGTAAGACCACATGGATACGGAACAGCAGAGCCAGGATGCAATCTTGGCAGTCCAACTCCAAAGCTCATAATGCTACCTATACATATACCAGCAAGACTGTGTATGAAGAACTTGGCACATAGTAAGCATTAATCAGTGATAATGACTTGGTTTTATTTCATTCAAGTAATTTGAAGTTTAAAAAGGGCTTTCTCAAAATATCACTTTAAGATAAAGTGCTTCATCTCTTATTGCAGTGCTTCCCTCGTATGACAGGTTAGTTTAGGTGAAATTGGGGGCCGAGAAGTCTTTGCCTGATCTATCATGTCAGTTTGTTAGCCAAAAATTATGTACTTGACAATTTCCACGTTCTCAGTGATGTAGTAAACCCTAAAATAGGGGTGTGTGTGTGTGTGTGTGTGTGTGTGTGGTAGACACAGATAAATAAGTAGTAGGTTTTTCCTTCTAAGAGCTCACTGTGTCATGGGCCATCTGGACTTCTTCCTCTAGGGTCATCGTGCCCTAAAAGACCACGATGGCACTTGGCTTTGGCAGTGCCCTAGGTCCATGCATGAGTGACAGAAGCTACTGGTGGCTTGTGGCTGTTTCTCTGAGGCTATGGGAAAATGTAACACATTGTACTAGGCAACTAGATGGCAGGCGTGGAGCTGACACTGCTTTGTGAAAGTCACCTTTATTGTCTACATTCTATGGGACCACAAAATGACATCTCAGATGCTCTTAAAAAGTTATGTCCTGCAAGGGGAGATGGCTTTCTGAAGTCCGTAGCACAGTTACCTGTGATCTCAGCCTCTAATGATGTCTTTCCATGACTTAAGTGATTTTCCAATACCAAATATCCCAAGTTTTAGTCCAATCAATTTAACTGGCCCTGGGGGATAGCTGGGGGTGGAACTAGAGATTATGAATCAAAAATTGGACCATTTCCACTGACGTCATATGGGAGTGGTAAACAGGTAATTAAAGCTAGCACGTTTCTAATTAAAACTCTAATTGCGTCAAGCTTTTCTGACCCAAATAGCAAGTCACAATTCCTACTGCTTAATGAAAGCCAAATTCTTACCATTGCATGCTCTAGTCTAATGCTCATTCATTTATATAAAGGTCAATTGCCACATAATACCCACTGCTGATTGCCACCCACGGGAAAAGTGGTGGGAGAGAAAAAATTCAGGTGATGTTAGTTACTCTTGCCTAGTTTTCCAGCTTTTAAAAATACCTGCTTTTGCATGATGACTATTCCAGGAGGCCTTGAATGCAGTCTGTTTTTATGTAATAGATTAGAAGAGACTGTACTTTTTAACTGTTATAATATTGCCTTGTACTTACAGGACGGCAAGTCCTTTTGTTTGTAACAATTACTATCACAGTTAGTCATTCACAGAGCGTATGTACAGAAACACATATGGCTCAATTTCTTGAATGCCTCCATTGCTCAATGGAAAAGCATTGTCAGACACATTCACACTCTTACCTGTCAAATCCTTAGTTCTATTTTCAAACAGTTTTGTAGCAGGATTGCACACCGTAACCAAATCTGAGAAAATTGAGATCCCCAAGGAGCCCAAAGTCAAATTCTGAAGCAGAAGTGCTCCTTTCCAGATGCTTACCTAATGTTCATGCTGGAAATTTTACCTCCTCTGCTAATTAGCTGCCTGTGAACAGAACAACCCAGCTGAGGATAGAAAAATCTCAGGGAACAGAATGTAAAGGGACAAAATAATGTTTTTAATCAGAGGGAGAAATAAAAAGGTTTTGGTGAGTCAAACATAATAAGATGACAAACGCCTGTCTTTTAAAAATGCAGATCTGATCACTATGTCACTTTGTTTCCTAAAACTGTCTTTGAGGCAAATTCCAAACATCAAAAGAATATCTGAGAGTGCCCTTCTGAAGAGCAAAAGAAAAGCCATACAAGGAAGCATGTTTGTGGGAAGTAATAATTCTAGGATGGGGTAGAGAATTCAGACCACTCTAGGAACAGTCCGAATGTGGGGTACCCCCTCCTGTGGATACATAGCAGCTTGAATGGTACACTTTTCAGGTGGTTCTTACCTGTCTCTGGTTCACAGTCCTTTCTGGAGACCACTGTTGGGGCAAAATAGCTCTGCCTCATGCCTGCTCTGTCTCTTCTCGTAACTTGATTGTTCAAGCCTGCATAACATAGAATCTCTCAGATCTTATACCTTAGAACAGTTTCACCCAAAACTTACCTCTTCTATTCATCTCTTATGCAACCAATTCATTTGTCATGAAGTGGTAATGATACCTAACGGCTTCATAGGGTCATTATGAGTCACAGTTGATTCCACCACAATGGTTGAAAAGCCCTGGTGGTACTGTGGTTAAACATCAGTCTGCTAATCAAATGGTTGACAGTTTGAATCCACCAGCTGCTCTTTGGAAACTCAAAGGGGCAGTTTTATTCTCTTCTGTCCTGTAAGATTGCTATGAGTTGGAATTGACTGACAGCAATGGGAGTTTTTTGGTTTTTGTTTTATAGCTTTATGGGGTTATTACACCCCCCCAACCCCACTACCCAGCGAATCCATTTGCAGCATAAAGAGAGCTTTCTCAAAATAGCATCTTAATGTTTCCATGTCTCAAAACAGAGCCTGAGGTATGAATTAGCCAGAGAGAAACACCATCCCTCCAGAGCTATGCACCAGTCTCAGGCTGCTGCAGTGACTGCAAACATCCCAGGGTGCACGCTCCACAGTGAAGAGATGATTTTGTAGCCTGAGCGGTCACCATCAATCACTACTAATGTCTTTAGTAGCAGCTGGATGCAGGTTGGGGAGTACAGAACTGAGAAGCACTAGAAGCTGTGGATCCGACTCGACGGCACTGGGTAGTAGCTGCAGCTACGAGGCAGAATCAACTCAAAAGCAGTGCGTTTGGTAGCTGTGGCGGTGCTTAAGGATTTAGCTGCCCACCAAAAGTGTGACAGTTCAAATCTACCGGCCCATCGTTGGAAATCCTTATGTGGCAGTTCTACCCTGTCCCACAGGGTCACTAGGAGTCAGAATTCACTCCATAGCAACAGTTTTTATTTTTTAATATCTGTGGAAGAGCCTTGGTGGCATTGTGATTTAGGTGCTGTGTCTGCTAACAAAAAGTTCGGCAGTTCAAATCCACCAGGTGCTTCTTGGAAACTCTGTGTGACAGTTCTACTATGACTTCTAGAATCACTATGAGTCGTATCCGACTTGATGGCAGTACGTTATTTTGATTTTGGTAGAGGACCCTTGGTGGCATAGTGGTTAAGAGCTCAGCTGCTGACCTAAAGATTGGCAATCTGACCCCACCACCCACTCCTTGGAAACTGCATTGGGGCAGTTCTACTCTGTCCTATAGGTTTGCTATGAGTTGGAATTGACTTGATAGTCATAGGCCTGGTTGGGGACTAATAGCTATGGAGGAGCCCTAAATTCACAGTGTTTAGAGCCTCAGCTTCCAACCAGAAGGTCAGTGGTTCCAACCCACTAACCGAAAGATTGGTTGTTCCAACCGACCAGCCTCTCCTCCAGGAAAACACGTGGTGGTCTACTTTCGTGAAGATTTACATGCAGCCTTGGAAACCCTATGCTGCAGCTGTAGTCTGTCCTATATAGGGTCACTATGTGTTAGAATCAACCAGGAGGCAGTGGATTTTCTTTATATAGCTCTAGGCTGACAGGATTTCACAGCTCCGCTTGTATTTAGGAGACTCTGTGGCTTCCTATTGTGCAGACATGCATATGTGTAAATGTAGTCATTTTTCTTTCTTTCCCCCTTACAGGAAAGCATCTTTAAAATGTTATTATTGCTCTTTGTTAAAGTCCAGAATAATCTTTTAAAAATGCAAATGTGATCATCATGTCACTGGGCTACTTAAAACTATACAACGTCTTTCTTTTTTTTAAAGAAGACCAAAATTTTTTAACATATCTTAGGGTCGGCTGGCTGTCTAGGATCATAATCAAATGGCGACACTGATGCTTCACTCATAGAATTACTGCCTCCTATGTAGGGATATTCAAGTTCAATTCCATGCCAATGAACTCAGCCACTGCACCTCACGTGCAGCCACCACTCATAAGTCAGTGGAGGTCTGTGTTTTGCTATAATGCTCTGTAGGTTTCTGTGGAGCTTATGGACTAAGACACAAGAACTAGCCGATGACAATTTTATGTTGTTTTTCTTAGGCACTCTCGTGTTAATTCCGACTCACAGCAACCCCATGTACAACAGAATGAAACGCTACCCAGTCCTGCTCCATTTTCACAATCGGTGTTCTGCTTGAGCCCGTTGTTGCAGCCATGTGTCAATCCATCTTGCTGAGGGTTTTTCTCTTTTCCACTGATGCTCTACTTTACCAGGCGTGATATCCTTCTTCAGGAACTGATCTGTCCTGGGTAACATGTCCACAGTATGGGAGACACAGTGTCATTATTCTTCCTTCTAGGGAACATTCTGGCTGTACTTTTTCTAAGATAAATTTGTTCATTTTTTTGGTAGTCCATGGTATATTCAGTATTCTTCACCAGCACCATTCAAAGGTGTCAATTCTTCTTTGGTCTCCCGTATTCATTGTCCAGCACTCACACGCACATAAGGCAATTGAAGACATCATGGCTTGGGTCAGGCATACCTTAGTCTTCAAAGTGACATCTTTGCTTTTAAACACTTTAAAGAGTTCTTCTGCAGCATATTTGACCAATGCAATGCACCTTTTGATTTCTTGACTTTTGCTTCCATGAGTGTTGATTGTGGATCCAAGTAAGATGAAATCCTCAACAACTTCAATCTTTTCTCTGTTTATCATGATGTCAATTATTGGTCCAGTTGTGAGGATTTCTGTTTTATGTTGTAGTATAATCTATGCTGAAGGCAGTGTTCTTTGATCTTCATCAGTAAGTGCTTCAAGTCCTCTTCACTTTCAGCAAGCAAGGTTGTGTCATCTGCATAATGCCAGTTGTTAATGAATCTTCCTCTGATTCTGATGCCATGTTCTTGTTTACAGAGTTCAGCTTCTCAGATTATTTGTTCCACATAGAGATTGAATAGGTACAATGAAGTGATGTAACCCTGAATGACAACTTTCCTGACATGAAAACTCTCTGGAGCCCGACAATTGAACCTGCAATGGATATAAGGGTACTGCAGGAGCAGATAGCATTTCATTCCACTGTGCACGGGATCTTCATGAGTTAGTGGCCAGCTCTGGGGCAGCCAACAGCGACAACAGAAGCATGATGTGGTGGGATCTACCTCGCCGCATCCCTGCTCTCTGCTGGCCCCCCTGGCTCGCCGCTCCGCAGGCCACCGGTTAGCCTCTTTTCAAATCCTCTGATCCCAGTTCTCTTTCTTGTCTCAGGCCCTAGACACAAGACCTGGGCCCTGCTCACTGCCTCTTGCCCCCAGAACCTACTACTCACTTAGATCTCAGGTCACATGTTCAATCCCGTGGAAGCCTTCTTAGAACCCACAGACCCTAGTTCAGGACTTCTTAACTAAAACCACTCAGAGATCCTCAGAGTCTCCTCTGATAACAGAGCATAGAACAGGGGCTCTTTATTATAAACTCAGCCTGGCTTTCACAACAGCCTCGTCAATTTCTAGCTGCAATGTGAACTCAGCATAAATCCAGAATACACACTGTAAGATACCTGGGAGTCTGCCATTTGTTTAAAAATATTAAGTTAATGAAAATAACTTTCTACACTGTGACACAATTCAAAGATTATTGTTGTTGTTAGGTGCCCATCTAGTCAATTTTTGACTTATAGAGACTCCATGTGACAGAGTAGAACTGCCAAGGAGCATTCTCTTGGCTATAATACTTACAGAAGAAGATCACCAGATCTCACTCCTGTGGAAACTATAGATAAGCTTGAACAGCCAATGTTTTTCTGAGTAGCCAAGCACTTAACCATTTTTGCCACAAAACCAAAAGAAAGAAAACATAAACCTGTTGCCATTGATTCCAATTCATAGAAACCATATAGAACAGAGTAGCACTGCCCAGTACAATTTCTAAAGGGTGCCTAGTGGATTTGAACTGTCCACCTTTTTGTTAGCAGCTGTAGCTGTTGACCACTGTGCCACCAGGGATCCTTAACTGAAAGACGTTGTTGTCAGGTGGCTTCCAGTAGACTCCAACTCATGGCAACCATATGTACAACAGAAAGAAATACTGCCCTATCCTGTTCCATCCTCACAATCTCTGCTGTGCTAGATCCCATTGACACAGCCTTTGTGTCAACTCTGTCTCATTGAGGGTCTTATCTTTCTTGCTGACCTCTTCTTTACTAAGCATGATGTTTCTCTTCAGGGACAGGTCCCTCTTGGTAACATGTCCAAAGTACATGAGATGAAATCTTGCCATCTTCGCTTCTAAAGAACATTCTGACTGCTTCTCCCAAGACAGATTTGTTTGCTCTGCTGGCAATATCTGGTATATTCAATATTTTCTCACAGCACCATATTTCAAAGACATCAGTTCTTCATTGGTCTTTCTTATTCATTGTTTGGCTTTCACATACACATGAAGCAACTTCAAAATACCATGGCTTGGTTTGAGCACATTATGGTCCTCTAAGTGACATCCTTGCTTTTCAGCAATTTAAAGAGGTTTTGGTTGCAACATACGTGCCTAGTTCATCGTCTGATTTATTGACTGCTGCTTCTGTAAAATCCTTGAAAAGGCAATGTTTTCTCTGTCAATCACGATGTTGTTTATTAGTCCTTTCATGAATATTATTGTTTTCTTTATCTTCAGGTGCAATCCATACTGAAAGCTGTAGTCTTTCATCTTCATAAGTGCTTCAAGTCCTCTTTACTATCAGCAGGCAAGGTTATGTCATTTACATATCACAAGTCATTAATGTGTTTTCTCCCAACCCTGATGCTACATTCTTCTTTATACAGCCTAGCTTCCACGATTATTTGCTGAATGTGCAGACTGAATAAGTTTGTTGAAAGGATAGAACACTGATGTGCATTTTTCAAACTTTAAACCATACAGTGTTCCCTTGTTGTATTCAACAACTACCTCTTGGTCTATGTACAGGTTCCTTAAGAGCACAATTGAGTGCTTTGTAATTTCCATTCTTTACAATGTTACCCCTAATTTTTTATGATCCACACAGTCAAATACCTCTGCATGGTCAGTGAAACAGGTAAACCTTTTTCTGGTATTCAATGTTCAACCAAGATACTTCTGGCATTGGCGATGATACCCGTGTTCCACATTCTTTTCTGAACCCAGCTTGAGTTTCCGACAGTTCCTTGTGGATGAAGTACTGCAAGCTGTTTTGAATGATCTTCAGCAAAACCCTACTTGAGTGTGATGTTAGTGATACTGTTTGATAATTTCTGCATTCTGTTGGATGACCTTTCTGTGGACACAGATTTGAATCTCTTCCAGCCACTTGGCCGTGTAGCTAGCTGTCTTCCAATCATCTTGACATAGATAAATGAGCACTTCCAGGACCTGTTGAAACATCTCAGTTGAGATTCTGTTGATGCCTTTTGCCTTGTTTTCTGCCATTTCTTTCAGGGTAGGTTGGACTTCTTCCTTCAGTGCTCCTGGCTCTAGATCACATGTTGCCTCCTGAAATGGTGGAACACCAGCCAGCTCTTTTTAGTACAATGACGGTTGATTCCTTCCGTCTTCTTTTGATGCTTCCTGTGTTCTTTAATAGTTTCCCACCAGAATCTTTCAATTTTACAACTCAATGACTGAATTTTTTCTTCAGTTCTTTCAGCTTGAGAAATGCCAAGCATGTTCTTCTGTTTTGGTTTTCTAACTCTAGATCTTTGTGTATTTTACTATAATACTGGCATGGATTGAACTATGTCCTCCCCAAAATATAAATACCAATTCAGCTTGGCCACGATTCCCAGTGTTGTTTGCTTATCCACCATTTTGTCATTTGATGATACTTTCTTATGTTTTATAAATTCTGTCACTATGATTTAATAAGGTGGATTAGCAGCAGTTATACTGAGTAGGTCAACAAGATTGGATAGGTCTTAAGTCAATCTCTTTTGAGAAGTAAAAAAAGGAAGTGAGCAGAGAGACATGAGGACTCATACCACCAAGAAGCAGTGCCAGTAGAAAAGCATGTCCTTCGGACCTGAGGTTCCTGTGCTGTGATGTCCCCAGACAAAGAAAAACTGATATAACACAACACCCTTCCTCCACAGCCAACAGATAATGAAAGCCTTCCCTTGAAGCCAGTGCCCTGAATTCGGACTTCTAGCCTACTGGACTATGATAGAATAAACTCTTTGTTAAAGCCATCCACCTACAGTTATTTCTATTACAGTAGCACTAGATAATTAAGACAAATATTTTACACTGTCTTCTTGAGCTGTCCTTTGAAATCTCCTGTTCTGCTCTTTTACTTTATGATTTCTTCTTTTCATAGTTTTTTTTTTTTAAAAAAATCACTAAGTTTTCCTTTTATTACACAATTTCTCTTTAAGATTATTGATTGAAAAACCTCTGATTGAAGTATTTTATCTTGTGTTGGCTTCTGGTGGATAGATTAAACAGGTTATCTGAAGTATATGACATGATATTTTCTATCCAAACCCTGAGATGATATGTTGGTGTTTATGGTTAAAGAATCTAAAGTGCTGAAATGGCTATTTGCCTTACTTGCTGAATTATCAATCAAAACATCTTGTCTAAAACAATACAATTCAAAACCCACTGTGATGTCCAGAGTTCACTTGCCAAAACTTTGCTACCCATACACCATTAACTTTCGTTGTTCTTTTTCCACCACTGGTTCATTTATTCTTCAAGTTCATAAGCCCATTGTCATCAAGTAATTCTGATCTATAGCTACCCTAGAGGACAGAGTCGAACTTCCCAGACGGTTTCCGGGGCTGTAATGTTTACGGAGGCAGATTGCTTTATCTTTTCTGTCACAGAGCAGTGGGAAGTACAAATTGCTGATATTTTGGTCAGCAGCCAAACTCTTAACTGTTGTACCACCAGGACTGTTTCTTCAGGTTTATAACCATTTAATAATGATTTTTTTAAAAAAAAAATAGGTAGAGCACATTATTACTATTGATTGTCATTATCAGAAAGACATTCATTTAATACGAAGCATTGAATGGACCATTCAGTTGTGACTATTGCTACCAACAGCTGATAGCCCTAAATGGCCCATGTGAAAGAGGAGGCAGTGGTGATTCATTGGTAGAATTCTTCCCTTCTAAGCAGGAGACCAGGAAACCCTGCTGGTATAGTGGCTAGAAGCTACAGCCACTAACCAAAGGGTTGGCAGTTTGAATCTACCAGGCACTCCTTGTCAACTCTATCAGACAGCCCTACTCTGCCCTATACACTTGCTATGAGTCTGAATTGACTCAGTGACAACAGATTTGGTTTAAGCAGGAGATCTAGCTTTTATTCCTGACCAATGGACTTCATGTGTAGTCACCACCTGTCAATGGATGCTTGCATGAAAACACTAAGGATAAGTAAAGTAACTTGTACATAATAAAGTATTGTATATATATCACATATATAAGTATATATACACACATGTATACATATGTGTATGTATTATATACATACACTACATATATACATATAGATGCATATTTGATTTTTTATATCTATATTATGTGTAAATAGATATATAAAACAGGAAAGTAAACACAAAAGAGCATGAAAGAGAATTCTGGAAGGGTAAAGTGGGACAGTGCTATGATGGACCTCTGCAGCAGCAGACTGAGGAGCTTGGGCTTAATTTGATAGGCAGTTGGGGTACATTAAAGCTTCTGAGCAGAGACGACACGTGACCAGCATGACACGTTAGGAAAATGAATCTGGAAGGGATCTTTTGAAGCTCGAGGTTCAGGAGGACACTGATTTTGAGGAAACCAGTTAGAAGGCTATGAAGATGGTCCAGGCAAGAGATAATGACAGCCTGAGCTAAGGTGCTGGCAGATACTGAGAAGCTGGGGCTGAATAAGCCCAGCATATGGCTGAGGACTTTGATATCCACACATCATCGGCCCTTCAGTTAATGGGCAAACACCATGGAACGTTCTTACAAGCTGTGAAAACACCTCCTGGTTTTATGTTTATTTCAGCAGATCACTTCTCATTTTCAGTCCAAGGTGAAACTCTTCCTTGTTGCTTACTTTAATGGAAGCAATTGAAATTCTTCCAAGAATAATAAAAAGGAATTCGAATTTTAAACAAACAAAAATTAAGAGAAGAGGTCAAGCATGTGAAGACCTAGTTTAAATAGGTGCCCTTGGCACAAAAACCTTTTATGTGATATTTTTCTACCATATATGAGAGAATTGTACTATATTTAACTTTCTGAAAAAATACATAACTTCTAAGAAGAGCTAATTCTTACAAGATTGCCCCTTTGTTGAAATACCACAATCAATTTTTGAGTTATCAAAATGCACAAAGCAAGAAAATTGAAGTTTCTGGCCATTCCTATAACAGCAGGAGAGTCCAGCACCTGGGGTGTGATTAATTCATAACGCAATTACATTTCTAATTAAGTTACATTCACTTTCTATTCTAATATCTAAAAACACATTAAACATTTCGTGCTTAACAGACTCAGTTATCAATGGTGGTAGCCTTCTAGTTTGGAAAAGGTTGAATTTCACCATTGTCATTAATTCTTTACTTCAGTGGAAACCTCTGGTGGGTAATGTTGACAGGATTTTAGAGCTTCTTGTTAATTTCCTGAGTCACCTACCATCGGTTCATACTGTGTAGCTTTGTTTCTAAGTCTTGTTGCCCAGTTTCTGTTTTTCTTTATATGTATCACCCTTGATGTGAGACAGAAAAAAATGAGGGTCCTGAAGCTGGGGTGGATTTGTGGGTGTAGGAGGAGATGTTCCCCTTTCTTTACTTAATAAGCAACTTCTTTTCTCTCATTTGACTGCTGTTATCTATACTCTTGGAAACCCTAATGGCATAGTGGTTTAGTGTTATGGCTGCTAACCAAAAGGTTGGCAGTTCAAATCCACCAGTCCTTCCTTGAAAACTCTATGCGGCAGTTCTACTCTGTCCTATAGTTTGCTATGAACCAGAATCAACTGAATGGCAACAGGTGATGGTTAGGGGGTGTCTAGGTCCTTAAGTTGTCAGCAGGGAAGCATTCTCTGTGACTATCAAAAGGCTGAACAAAACCGAAAAAAGTTTAATATTATCACCAGATGAAATCTGCATTAAAAAAATCTCAAAACTGACTAAAACTAAGTATAATCAGTCACAAAGTGTCAGCCAGTAATCTGTAAGAGATTTACACAAACTGATCTCAAGGAGTGTTATTTTTGGCGTGTTGCTTTTTCTCCCAATAGCCATAGTTTTTAAGGAGTCCCTAGATGGTGCAGATGGTTGACATACACGGCTGCTAAAAGAAAAGCTGACAGTTGGAGTCAACCCAGTGAAAGGCCTGGCAAACTACTTCAAAATATCAACCATAGAGAACTTTCTGGAGCACAGTACTACTCTGACACATGAGTTCACCGTGAGTTGGAATTAACTCAACAACTTTTTACAAAATAGTTTTCAAGTGGTAAAATGAATTTGTTCCCTTGATGCTTTCAAATTACCACTCTGTTCTCATCTTACAGACACACACACACACACACACACACACACACACACACTCATAGACACACATAGATTCGTATTTCTCCTAGAAATTCCAAAATGGAAATTTCCCTTTTCTGCAGACCCCTCCAAGACCTACTGGCCTCAATGTATTCCAAGTCTCAGTACTGCCTTCGTCCCCTCAGTCCCCTCTCTCCAGTCAGAAACTTACCTATTATCCCAGACCATTCCCCCTCTTTCTTGCTTACTGTCAGCCTCCAAATCCTAGCATTTTACTTTCTAAATACTTCTGGAATTTATAGGCTTTTGTTTACGTCTACCATTACGGCCATAGTTCAGCCTTGGCTGTTCCTTGCCTTGACTGTGACAATAGTTTCCAGTCTTATTTTTTTTAGACCAGAAAAATAACCAAAATTTAAACCTGGACTCCCTATTCAAAACCTTTCAGTTATTTACTTGCAAAACAAAGGCTCCATGCCACAGCATGCAGAGCACCTGGCCGTGACTGACTGATCTTAGACGGTCTGCTTCATCTCTGTCTTGTACTTGAAGATCTAGGATTGAAAGCAAAGCCTGTCAGAAGATGGTCTTGGCAATCCACTTCTAAAAATGTCACTTTTGAAAACCCTGTGGAGCACAGTTCTACTCTGACACACATCTGGTCACTGTGAACCAGAACCGACTCAATGGCAAAATGAAAAACAATTAAGATAATAGCTTTGACTCAGCCTATTTTTAGGAATGTTTTCTGGCAAAAATTTTAGTATTCTATCAAGTTGTTAAATTATATGTATATTTTAAAATTGAATGGATGGTACAAATTGCTCTCTAAACAATTCTAACTCTGTTTTCTAAAGGAAATAATACTGCTTTGATGACATAAGTATGTTATGGAGAAAATGCTGTCTTTATTTGATATTATAAGTTTTAAACACTCTAATTGGTGCAAAACCAAATGATATCTGTTTAGTTTCTGTGCCTTTGACTGCCAGCCAGGTTGTAGATCTTTCAAAACAGCTTTATTCCCTAATTTGTGAATTTCTTCTTTGTGTACTCTGTCTTTCTTGTAAAACTCTAGAGTTAATATTGATAGCAATCCTTCATGTTTTCACTGTGACTAAGTCTTGTATTCTCAGTCTTATGCTTGCTTGTTTTTATACCAATTTAAAAAAAAAAAAGATGTTGTCAACATCATTTTCACAGACAGTGCTATTTATCATTTCTAAAGGGTCTGTTTCTCTGGAAAGTCTTACAAAAGTCTCTCATCATATTTGTGACATGAACGTTATCTAATGGTGCATATTCACATGGACCTATGCTTACCTCTTGGTGCTAGTACTTCTAGTTCACCCTGTTAGTGACACACAGGTGGTGCTATGGACTATGCTTGTAGATTATTCTGCACACTGCACAAAGTCTTCAAAGCATGGAGGCAAAAGCTGCAAAGCCAATCTAGTCATATTGGGGTGCAAAGTTTATTAACTCACATAGCACAACATTTAAAAATAAGGCTACAAAACAGGTACATGAGAGCAGCATTCTGATTCAGGCAAAAGCCGCAGCAAACAACATGCTTTGGGAAACTAAGCCAATCTCTGTTAAAAGGGACAAGACTGTTAAGTGTTTGAGTTATTCATTTCAGATCTAAAATGCTCACACAACCATCACTTTGTAAAGAATTCAAAGCCAGAAAGAAAAACAGCCATTGACTGAGAGTTGATTCTGACTCATAGTGACCCTATAGATCAGAGTAGATCTGCCCCACAGAACTTCCAAGGATTTCTTGGTGGATTTGAACTGCTGACCTTTTGATTAGCAGACATAGCACTTAAGCACTATGACATTAGTGCTTCCTTGAAAAGAACTAGCATGAATTTTTATATACGAATCGCCTATGCATTGATTTGTATGCATCAAAAGTCTCTTCAAATGCAAATGTTCTCAGTAAACTTGTCACAAAAGTCACATTTGTCTTAGTCACCTGGTACTGCTCCAGCAGAAAATACCACGAGTGGAAGGCTTCATAAAGAGAAATTTTTATCGACATAGTCTAGTAAGCCATGAATCTATTTACAAATTGTAATTACACTCAATAAGAGAGGTTATCACAGTCCAGCAGGCTGAGTCTAAATCCAGTAAGAGCATGTTGGCACAGGAACCTCAGGTCCAAGGATGTGCTCTGCTCTTGGTCATACTGTCTTAGTGATATGAGGTTCCCAACTTCCTCCGCTCACTTCTCCCCCTTGTATCACAAAAGCTTGTAGCTTGAGTCCTGCCTCACTAACACAACTGCAGCCCATTCTCCATCATCAATATCACAGAGGCAGGGTTCACAACACACGGGAGGAAGGGCACCGTATTGGGACTCCTAGCTGAGTCAAATCAACACATACATGTTTTGGGGGGGGACACAACTCAATCTATGGCAACATTGTTTATCTCAAGCACATTATTGATGAGGTTCTGCCCACTAATGAGATTTAGGTCTCAGTGTAAACTTGGTTTTTGGCTTTAAAGCATGAGGAGTAAAGAATTTGATATCTTTTCGGAGTCTTGAAAATTCTCCTCCCAATCTCTGGCAAATGATAGCTGTCTTGTGGATGTCTGAGGATAGTTCAGGGTGGGGTGAAAAAACACAACAGCTGATTAATATATCACACTATTAACTTGTAACATTCATCAGCTTTGTATAGAATTTTTAAAAAGTCTATGTTGTGAGGATAGGACATGTATGGAGCAGAGAAGAAGGGTGTGCTGTCACCGGGCAGGGAGAGCAGTGGGAGCTGCACATAGGTGAACATGTGAATTTATATGAGAATGTACATTTTCATTCAATCATAATAATAACAACAACAAAGTCTAAAGTCATATCCACACTGTGAATTGAAGAGCTCAAAGGTAAGGAGGAAAAAAAAAATCAATATCCTCTTTGCCAAAATAAAACATAAATTCAAGCAATGGCTTTCGGTGAGGGAGGGTGATCTTGCACCCCTCCTCCCCCCACAGGAAGTATTTGGCAACTTCTGATGATATTTTTTATTCTGTCACTTGGGAAGAGGGAATGCTACTGGTAGACAGAGGTCAGGGGTACTGGTAAACAAGCACAAGGAACAGGACAGCCCCCATAGCAAAGAATTATCTGGTCTAAAACATCAACAGCACTGAGGCTGAGAAACTTTGAGTTGAAGAGGTATTCTTTAACTTGAGAATATGTGTAATTTGTCTCAGTGCTCTTGTTTTTATTAATTTGGTCATAGGGAGGATACAATTTCTACTAATCAGATTGATTTTACTTGCTCAGTAGTCCCCAGGATGTGGGACCCATTTCCCAGAAAAATATGTTCCATTTCTGACCCTGCCAATCTGTCAATGAACACAGGGCTTAGCTGCTGCTGCAGCAGGAAATCCTGGTGGCTTACAGGTTAATGGCTGCTTCTGCTAACCAAAAGGTCGGCAGTTTGAATCCACCAGGCACTCCTTGGAAATCCGATGGGGCAGTTCTACTCTCTCAGAGGGTCGCTATGAGTCAGAAGCAACTCAACTAATTTTTTTCTTTTTTTTTTTTCAAATGAGTTCTGCGGCAGAAAAAACCATCAGGGAAAAAAAGAACGTACATAGAATACTAACAAAACATTAAGATTGTGTCAGTACCACTCAGAGAAAATGGAATTGGTTTGTTATCCAGCTAATATGATTAACCAGGCTAACGAGGAAGATGTTTCAGGGCTCCCATGGAACATTTGTCTTAAATTATCTGGGTTGGCTGTCCACTCTCATTATGGGAACTGAAAGCCGTATCTTCTGTCTATACAACCTATAAATGAACTAGCAGATGCAGTCTCTCAGGGTGCGGACAGGAGAGAGAATTACCTAGGTATGTTTTGTCCTTCTCTAAGAATTTAACTTAAAATAAGGCAAATACAAACAAGGAAGGAAACATGACAGGATACTGCATTTTTGTGCACTTACTGATGATATCCTGAAAAACTGTCAATTATTGGCCCCAAATTCTTCTTTCGAACAACTGCAGCCAAGTTCCTTTTAAAAGATGGAACAGAGAATGAAATATTTGTGAAGTCCGTAAGTATGTTATTCTTTTGCTGCTGTGGCCTGGGTACCTTGGATGGCTTGTTTTTATGCTAAAGAATGACTTCTCACTGTGGCTTTCATTTTCTAGTATTTACTGGCATGAGTTGGTAGAAGCTATTGATTGGCTATGACTAGGAGGAAAAAAAATGTAAATTTGGCAAGTAGCAGTGGTAATTTTGATAAAACACTTGAATTGCATTGCTATCTCACACAACATATTTTTAATATGTAAAAAACTATGATTGTTTCTAGTTAATACTGCTAAGTGTTAGAAAACCCAATTATGCAGCAAGTTTTAATAAGTATAATGAATTAAAACAGTCCTACTGGCCTCTTACTAAAGGGGAGTGGAGAGGGTTGAGAAGAGGGCACAGAAGATTATTAAGCAGATACGACATGTATGGAATAGAAAGGAGGAGTATGCTGTCACCAGGCAAGGGGAGCTGTAGGAGCTGCACATAGGTGGGCACGCAAATTTTAAACTGGATTGTACACTTTCATTCAATCACAATAAATAAATAAAATAAAATAAAAACATTTTATGTATCATCTTTAGCAGGTTATGACATAGTCAAGAATTGCCTTTTTTTTTAATTTGGTAGTTATTTTTCTTTCAGTAAAATCCATTCTCCAATTCACATTAAATAATATTTTTTTTAAAAAAAAACAGCTGAAAGACAAATGCCTAAAGTTGTGCTTCAGATCAAGATTGCAGAGTCAGGTATATTCATTGAGCTTATACGTCAAACCCATAACAATAACAGATAAAATAGAAAATTGCATATATGGGCTCAAATACATTATGAACGTCTTCATGAACCAGCAGCTGTGCAAAAATGAAAACATATAACATGAGGCTAAAGGCACAGGCCTTCTGGGCTCTGGTTCCCAAAGCAAGCAGTGGTGGCCAGGAGCTTGTTTCTGCAGATAAAGGGCTGTAGAGTCCTCCACACAAGACAAGGAATTGGAAACATTCTTTCTGTGCAAAGCCATTGGCTCAAGTACAGCTCTCCGAGTCACGAAATTGGAATGATTAAATGAAGCTTAACTGTCTCCTGTGTCTCCAGCTTTGCGGGAACTGAGGACCCCAGCAGGTGACTGGAGCAGGCACAGTTTCACGGCAGAACTAAACCAATCCACCTGCTGGTTCCACAACTACCCCCAAATCGTCACAGTGTAGGAGCCACAAAACATCAGGATGAGACATTGTTCTAGACTGGAAGCTTAAAATGCTGGGTGCAAGCAATCAAAAAATTTCCAGGCAGGGAAAGCTGAGCTCAGACAAGTGCTGGTTGAGAGGAAGGCTGTTAACAAGGAGAAGTAAAGAGAAGAGATGAGAAGAGGTGAGAAGAAGAGAAAGAGAGAGAGAGAGAAACTGGAGACACATATCTTGCAATCAACATGAGCATACCAAACAAAGTTTTAAAACATGTGAAGAAATCTAATGATAGGAATACATGAAAGAAAAAAGAAAAGTAAATTCCTGACAGATACTATTAAGTGTTTAGGATGCTTAAAGAGATAAATAAAAGTTGTATAGCTTCTGTTTTCAAATTACACTTTTTTATTTTGAGACCATTGTAGATTTGCATGCAGTTGTAAGGAAAAACAGAGAGAGATCCTGTGTATTCCCTACTCAGGGTCTTATAATGATAAGATCTTACAACACTATATAGTACAATATCACAACCTGGATATTGCTACCGACATGGAGAACATACAGAACACCTCCATCCCTACAGCATACCTTAGGGACCCTTGTGTAGCAATAAACACTTCCCTCGGGGAACCTCAAAACCATTCGTAATCCTGGGCAACCAGTAACTCTTCCACATTTCTGCGTTTCTATAATCTTACCATTTCAAAAATGTTGTATAAAAGAAACCATATAGTATGTAATCATTTGGACTTTTTTTTCCACCTGCTCATAGCAGTGCTCTGGAGATGCCCCTGTTGTTGCATTTGTCAGCACCGCATTTACCACCAAGCAGTACTCCACGACACCGGCGTACCACAGTTTAACCATTCACCTGTTGAAGAAGACGTGGCTGTTTTCAGTACCGGACTATTACAAATAAAGCTGCTATGGAAATTTATGTATAGATTTTTGAGTGAACCAAAGTATTTCTTTCTCTAGGATGACTGCTCAAGGGTATAATTACTGTGTCATATGGTAGCTGATGTTTGATTTTTCTTTAGAGAAAAGCTGTTGAACTGTTCTCCAGAGTGGTTTTACTGTTTGACATTCCCACCAACAAAGTGTGAATGACCTGGTTTCTCTACATCATCACCATCATTTGGTGTTTTCACTTTTTTTTTGTTAAATCATTCTGCTTTAGAAAAGATTTGCTATCTAGCATATATAAATGAATGATAGATATGCAGTAACACCTCCTTGTGGTTTTAATTTGCATTTTCTTAATACCTAATGCTGTCGCATAATAAACACCTTTTCATGTGTTTATCTGCCGTCTGTATATCCTATTCAGTGAAGCACCAGTCTATGTCTCATGACCATTTTCTAAATTGCTTCTGTCACCATTGAGTTTTGAGAGTTGCTTATCTACTCTGACCACTAGGATCACTATGAGTCTCACCCCACTTGACAGCAGTGATTTTTTTTAAAAGAAATATATTCTGGATACAAAATCTCTGTCTCCCAGTCTGTAGCCTGATTTTTCGTCCTCTTCATGTGTTTTTTGGCTGAGCAAAAATTTTTAATTTTGTTTCAAATCCAATTTATCAGTTTTTCCTTTTATGGATTAGGATTTGGATGTCAAGTCTAAGAATGCTTTGCCTAGCTGTAGATTCTCAACATTTTTCCTCCACGCTTTTCTTAACATTTTATGGTTTTGTATTTTAAGTGTGCAATTCATCTTGAGTTAATTTTCTTGTAAGGTATGAGATTTAGATCATGGTATATTTTATTGCTGATGACTACTAAATTTCTCTGGAACTGTTAAAATGTTACTCTTTAAAAGAAATTTCCAACGAACATTTATATACCTACCACCTAGAATCTGTCAGTGATGTTTTATAATAATTCCTTTATTACATATCTATTAATCCATGTATCAATCCATTTTATTTTTATGCATTCAAAGCAAGATATACATTGTTGTTGTTAGGTTCCATTGAGTTGGTTCTACTCACAACACCCCTGTGTACAACAGAACAAAGCACTGCCCACATCCTGTGCCATCTTCAGAGTTGTTAACGCTTTAGCTCATTGTTGCAGCCACTGTGTCAGTACATCTGATTAAGAGTGTTCCTCTTTTTTGGCCAACCCTCTACTTTACCAAAAATGATAGCTTTAACCAGGGATTGATCTCTCCTGGTAATATGCCCAAAGCACGCAAGATGTAGATTCACTGACATTGCTTCTAAGAAGCATTCTGGTTGTACTTCTTCCAAGACAGATTTGTTCGTTCTTTCAGCAGCCCATAGTATTTTCAATATTCTTCTCCAATACCACACTTCAAAGGTCAATTCTTTTTCAGTTCTTCTTTATTCATTGTCCAGTTTTCATAAGCATATGAGACAAATGAAAACTCCATGGCTTGGATCAGTGGCACCTCGGTCTTCAAGGTGAGATCTTTGCTTTTCAACACTTAAAAGTGGTCTTTTGCAGCAGATTTGCCCAAGGCAATATGTCTTTTGATTTCTTGATTACTGCTTCTGTGAATATTGATTTTGCATCCAAGTAAAAAGAAATTCTTGACAACTTCAGTCTTTTCCTCATTTATCATGATGTTGCTTATTGGCCCAGTTGTGAGGAAGTTTGTTTTCCTTTTGTTGAAATGTAATCCATACTGGAGGCTGTGTTCTTTGATCTTCATCAGCAAATGCTTCAAGTCCTCTTCCCTTTATCAAGCAAGGTTGTGTTGTCTGCATACTGTAGATTGTTAATGAGTCTTTCTCCAAACCTAAAGCCCTGTTTTCCCTCAGATAGTCCAGGCTCTCAGGTTATTTGCTCACCATACAGGTTGCATAATTATTGTGAAAGGATGCAGCCCTGACCTTTCCTGACTTTGAACCACTTTGAACAACTTTGAATCCCTTTGCTCTGTTATAAAGACTGCTTGGTCTGTGTACAGGTTCCTCCTGAGCATAATGAAGAGCCCTTCAATTCCCAGTCTTTGTAATATTATCCATAATTTGTTATGATCCACACAGTCAAATGCCTTTGCACACAGATAAACTATCTGGGATTGTCTGTTTCAGGCAAGATACATCTGAAATCAGCAGTAGTATCCCTGTTCTGCATCATCTTCTAAATCTGGCTTTAATTCCTGATAGTACCCCTTCAGTGTAATGCTTCCACCAGTGTTGAGTGATTTTCAGCGTAATTTTGCTTGCATGAGATATTAATGAAATTTTTTGATAATTTCTGCATTATTGGGGGTCACCTTTTTTTGCAATGGGCACAAACACCGATCTCTTCCATCAGATGGCCAGGTATCTGTCCTCCACATTTCCTGACATAGAAAGTAAGCACATCTAGTACTATGACCATCTGTTGCAGTCTCTCAGTTGTTGCTTTGTCATTTTCTGGAGTCTTGTTTTTCATTAGTGCTATCAGTGCAGCTTGCAGTTCTTTTTTCAGTACTATCAGTTCTTGATCATATGATACCTCCTGAAATAGTCAAACTCTGGCTAATAATTTTGGTACATTGACTCTGCTTGTTCTGTATTTTCCCTATGGAATCTTTCCATATTGCAACTCAAGATTTGAACTGTTTTTTAGTTTTTTCAGCTTGAGAAATGTTAAGCATGTTCTTCCCTTTTGGTTTTCTATCTTCAGGTCTTTGCACATTTTGTTTTAATGCTTTACCTTGTCTTCTTGAGCATCCTTTGAAATCTTTTGTTCAGGTGTTCATCATTTCTTCCTTTCACTTTAGTTACTCTGTGTTCAAGAGCAGCTTTCAGGGTCTCTTCCAATACACATTTTTGGTCTTTCATTTCTGTCTTTTTAATGACCTCTTGCTTTCCTCATGTGTGAAGTTCTTGATGTCATTCCACCACTCATCTGGCCTTTGGTCATTAGTGTTCAGTGCAATGCATCAACTCTCTTCTTGAGATGGTCTCTAAATTCAGGTGGGATATACTCAGCATTGTATTTTGGCTCTCACACGAGGTCCAATAATGAAGTCTATGAACTTAATTGTTGTAAGTGCTGCATACATTATTGCTGAATATCACTATGGTCAACTTTGAAGTACTCCCCTTGGGAAGCTATGCACCAAGGCCAGCACCTAGTCCACCCTTCAAAGCAATTGTGGAACTCTTTCTGGAATGGCCATTACTCACAGTGGCAAGGTGGCAAGTTCACAAACTTAACTGTATAGTTGTCTGTGAAGGAGTTTTTAGCCAGTAAACAAATAAGCATATTAGAACATCCTCCCTACTCACCCGATCTGGCCTTCAATGACTTTTTTCTTCACCCAAAGACAAAGGGAATATTGAAAGGAAGATATTTTGATGGCATTCAGGATATCAAATGTAATACAACAACAGCTCTGATGTCCATTTCAGAAAAAGAGTTCAAAATTGCTTTGAAAAGTGGACTAGGCACTGGCATCAGTGCATAGCTTCCCAAGGGGAGTATTTCCAAGGTGACTGTAGTGTTATTCAGCAATGAAGTCTGTAGGACTTTTTTTCTAGAATGAGTTCATGAACTTAATTATCAGTCCTCATATATTGCTCTAATTTTCTTCTGCTTCAACTTGAACTTGCTTATGAGCAATTGCTAATCTATCTGCAGTTGGCCCCTGGCCTTTTTTGACTCATGATATTGAGCTTTTCCATCCTCTTTCCACAGATATAGTCAATTCTTTGTATTCCATCTGATGAGGTCCATGTGTATGGTTGTTGTTTATGTTGTTCAGTTAATGTTAAAAGAAGATTATGTGTATGTGAGGCAAGTCTATGAAGAGAACAACTGTGCTTTTTTGCCAACTCTTATATATTTACAGTGTCTTGCACATAGTGCTGAATGAAAAGTTGAAGAAATAAATTAAGGGACCTCTCAGGTGGTTAAAACTCAAATGATCATGTTCTTGTCTGTTCAAATAGATGTACTCTTGGAATATTGAAGTCATTATTATGAACAGAATTTTGAGGAAAAATTGTTATTCTTTTAGTCTAATTTAGATGCTACATGATTCATCTTGTTTTTGCTTTGCTATATATTTTCCTAAAGTTCTCATAAGAATATTAACATGAGAAATAGAAAACAAAAGACATTCTTTTGCAATTATAATTTAAGCATTAAGGAAATCCCACAGATTCCAAATCCTCAGAGAACATCTCCTCATCAGATTAGCATAACCCCTAGTGATTTGTAAATTAGTCAGAAGTGATTTTGCAAACCTAACTAGCTAGATGAAACTTGAGATAGTAAAATGCAATTGGAATTCACATCAGCTGGATACCAGATAAATGCCTTAGTACAGAATTAGCTTGCACACATTGGCAGGGATGATAGTTTATTTATGTATTTCAATCTATCAATTCTTTAAGACTTGTTATAAGAATGTTATCCTTCTCTACTCATCCCATCATATTGCTGTGCTCTGTCATACTATGGGAAGTTTTTATTAAATCTGAGAATGTTGAAAATGTCACTGTCTTTGTCTATGCTCTATATGTATTATCTTTGTAAGTGATAAGTAAAATTATTATGCTAGGATAAAACTTACATACTATTAGTTCATTCTTTCATTCCTACAAACCACATGCATTTTTTCTTTTTTTTATTGTGACTGATAGTTTAAATCTAAATCAATGTGTTGTATAAAACAGCCCTCACACAATTCTATGTGATTCTAGCTGTGTTCCCAACTCTGTGACAGTCTACTCCTCCTTTCCACCTCATACTTCCTGTATTCATTTAACCAGTTCCCATCCCCTCTTTTCCATACTGCTATCATCTCTTTCTATAGAGAAGTTGCTCTGGCCGCCTCGTGTCTTATAGCCCAGTTCAATTTTTGTCTGAAGAATTGTCTTCGGTACTGGTTTCAGCTCTGGGCTAGGAGTAAGTCCAGGGGCCATGCTCCTGGGGGACCCTCTGGGATTTCAGACCATCAAGCCTGGCCTTCTAGTAGAATTCTAGATTTGCACTGTCTTTTTGCTCTCACTACATCAGGGAGTCTACACTGTATTCCCTGTCAAGGCAGTCATTGGTGGTGGTTGGGCACCATCCAGTTCTTCTGGTCTCATGTTAACATAGTTTCTGGATCATATGTGCTCCTCTGTCTCCTGGGCTTATATTTTCCTCCTATCTTTGATGCAAACATGCATTTATTCTGTGCTAACAAACTGTCAAGAACTGAAAATATAAAGATGGTCCTTGCTTTCCAAAATATACTCCGCTTAACCAACAATACAATACAGATGACAATGTGGTCTGTAAGTACTCTTAGGAGTATGAACTAGGTATTGTTGAAGCACAGAAAGGGGACCCTTATGTGTTCAACTACTATCCAAAAGTTTGGTGGTTTGAACTCTCTCAGAGGTGCCTCGGAGTTAGACCTGTTGATCTGCTTCTGAAAGATCACAGGTGTGAAAATCCTAGGGGACAGTTATACCTGTCCACATGGAGATATCATGAATTGGAATCAACTCTAAGCCAACAAACAACAGCAGCCCGGGTAGGGTGTTGCAAAGGGGGAATATGAAAGAAGATTCTTAGAGAAATTGATGCTTGAGTTGACTCTTGAATGTGCAATGTGCTGTGTCAGTCCTACAGCATGTGATTTAGAAATGATAGGGTGAGTCAATGGAGGCAAGGGAGAAATAAATTCAACTAAAAATTATTTGCTGAATCTCATTACCCAAATCCATTTCTGTGGAGTCTATCAGACTCATAGCAACCCTACAAAACAGAGTCAAACTGTCCCATTGGATTCCCAAGGCTGTAATCTTTACAGAAGCAGACTGCTACATCTTTCTGCCAGATAGCAGCTGATGGGTCTGAACCACTGACTTTTTGGTTAACAGCTGAGTATCTTAATACTGGGCCACCAGGGCTCCATTTATCTAACTTACCTACATAGAAGTAAAGTAATTTTGACCCTTATATATGCCATATGCAAAAATGCCCTGAAATGAATCATGTTATTGTTAGGTGATGTCAAATCAAGTTCAACTCATAGTGACCCCATGTGGCAGAGCAGAACTGCCCCGTAGAGTTTTCTGAGCTGTCGTCTTTACGAGAGCAGTTGGCAGTGTTTCTTCTGTGGGCTGCCAGCCTTTTGGGTAACAGCCAAGCACTTAACTGCTGAGGCAGCACGGCTCCATTCTATGACTTTAGGTTAGACAAATATATCGTCAATAGGCCTCAAAAAGTATGCAGTATAAAATCACAAAATTGATAAATTAGAGTTCACCAAAATTAAAAACTGCTGCTCTTTAAAAGGGAGCATTAAGGAAATGAAAAGGCCATACACTAACTAGGAGGAAATATTCTTAATAACTATGTCTGACAAACAACTGGTATTTAGAATATATAAACAACTTCTGTAATTCAAAAGTAAAAAGACATAGGACACAATAAAATACAAGGAAAAGATTTGGACAGTTTTCAAAAGCAGATATTCAAATGACATAAGCACAGGAAAAGATGTTCAATATTACTGGAGAAATACCCCATCAGGGAAATACAAAGTAAAACCACAAGGCGCTACCACTACACATTTGGCAGAATGTCTGAAATGAAAACCACTGCCAAGGATGTAGAGCAATCAGAATTCTCATAAGTATCTGACTGAATGCAAAATGATACAAACATTTTGAAAAATGTTGTAACAGTTTCTTATGAAGTTAAACATATGTTTACCATATGACCCAAGAATTGTACTCTTATATTGTTTTAGTCACCTGGTACTGCTCCAACAGAAAATAACTACAAATGAATGGTTTCATAAAGAGAAACTTTATTGTCACAATTCAGTAAGCCACAAATCCATTTATGAGTTACAAGTCCGTTCAATAAGAGACATTATCACAGTCTAGTAGGCTGAGTTCAGATTCAATGAGAGCATCTCAGCACAGGAACCTCAGGTTCAAAGGACGTCTCTGCTCTCCGTCTTGGTGGTATGAGGTTCCGCACTTCCTCTGCTCAATTCTCTCCCTTGTATTTCACAGCTCGTAACTTGAGTCCTGCCTCACCAGCACAACTGCTGTCCATTTTCCCTCATCAATATCACAACAACACACATGAGAAATTGCACTATATTGGGACTCATAGCCAAGTCATATCAATGCACGCATTTTGGGGGGAAACAATGCAATCTATGACGTATGTATTTATCCTTACATCTATATATGTATACACACACGTGTATATATATATATTTAAAATATTTACCCCCCAAAAATAAAATCTGTGTCTACAAAAAGTCTTGTATATAAATAGTAACTTTATGCACAATAGCCTCAAACTCTAAATAATCCAAATATCTACCAGTAGGTTGAACAGAGAAACAAATTGCAGTATATCCAAAGATGGGACACTACTCAGCAATAAAAAGAAAATAACTCCCAATACATGCAATAGCAAGAAGCCTTGTTGGTACAGTGGTTAAGCTCTTCTTGGCTGCTAACAGACAGGGCAGCAGTTTGAACCCACAAGTTGCTACTTGGAAGAAAGGTGTGGCAATCTGCTTCTCTAAGGGTTATAGCCCTGGAAATGCTACTGAGTATCTGCTCTGGCCTAGACGGCCTCTATGAGTTGGAATCAACTTGAGGGCAAAGGTTTTGGTTTGTGGTAACATGCAAAAACATGAATGAGTCCCCAAAATATCAAGCTTCATTAAAAAGCCAGGCATCGAGAGGTATGCACTATATAATTTCAATTGTACAGAAACTCAGAAAAGATAAAGGTAATATAGTTGCAGAATGCCAAGACATGGTTACCTGGAGATAAAAATGCATGTGCGTGTTGAGGAAGAGGCAACGGGTGAAGAAGGCTTCCCTGCAAAAAGGGCATAAGGGAAATTGGGGGTTGGTGTGTGAAAATACTCTATATCATGATTGTGGTGGTGATGATACATCTGTGTATATGTGTAAATCTCATAGATTTGTGTACTTAAAATAGGTTTAATTTGAGTATAAATTACATCTCAACCTGATTTTTTAAAATTCAAATTGATAATTGCTGGAATGCCTTGTGTATTGGTGTGCTAGGTGATTCATTGAGATACAGATGAGAAATGCACTTGTCCTCTAATCATATGATTGAAGTTATCATTTGTGGGTATATATGTATTTGTCATGGATTTTACTGATCTAATTATTGTCCAAACAGATCCATTGTGGAAGAAGTACAACCAGAGTGCTCCCTGGAAGCAAAGATGGCAAGACTGCATCTTACACACTTCGGACATGTTGTCAGGAAAGATCAGTCCCTGGACAAGGACATCATGCTTGGTTGAGTGGAGGGTCAGCGAAAAAGAGGAAGATCCTGGAGGAGATGGATTGACACAGTGCCCACAATGGGTTTAAGCATTAAAACAATCATGGACATGGTGCAAGACCAGGCAGTGTTTCGTTCCGTTGTTCATAGGGTTGCTGTGAGTTGGAATCAGCTCGATGGCACCAAACAACAGCAACAATTATTCTCCATACTAGAACTGTCTTGGATATGAGATCCCTGGGCTGTACAAACAGTTTACACTCACCTTCTAACCAAAAGTTTGCCAGTTTGGACTCACCCAGCAGTGCTGCAGTACAAAGGTCTAGTGATGTGTTTCTGCTAAGAACTCAGGCCTATTCTGTAATTCATGGGGTCTGCATGAGTCAGAACTGATTTGACCACAGTAGATTTGGTTTTTGGCTTTCATCTTGGATATAAGCAACCAGGTGCAGAGAGGATGCTTATGGTTGAGACCAGAACAGCAAATACTCCACTGCTCTTCAGTTGATGCCAACTCTTAGTGACCATATAAGACAGAGCAGAACTGTCCTGAAGGGCCTTCAAGGAGTAGCTGGTGGATTTGAACTGCCAGCTTTTTAGTTACAGCTGAGTGCTTAACTAGACTACCAGGGCTCTCTCACAGCAAATAGGAACCTAAATTGCCTTAAGATGAAGATTTTTTGATGAGAATTATGATTAATTATACACACTTTCTTGCTGGGGCAGGTAAATCATACTATTAGGGATTTTTACCTACATCTAGACTGAATTTAAAGACAAGGTCCAAAATCCTTTGTGATTCTTGTCATGTGACAAGAGCTGACTTGACAACAGGATTTTTCAATAACTCCAATTCAGCAGTGTTACCCAGACTTTTTAAAGCTTAATCTCCTCCATATTTGTATCTCAGTATATACAAACCATCTGTTTTCTCTCCTACTCAAATAAATCCGAAAAAGCAAAGTTGCTATATTATGAAAATAAGACATATTCTGGCCTGCTAGATATATCAAAAAATAAAGTGAAATAAATGTGTTCACATGCCAAAACTAAACCAAACCCATTGCCATCGAGTTGATTTACAACTCTTAGTGACCCTATAAAGAAGAGTAGAACTGCCCCATAGAGTTTCCAGGGAGCACCTTGTGGATTTGAATTGCTGACCTTTGGGTTAGCAGTCATAGCACTTACTTAAGCACTATGTGACCAGGGTTTCATATAGTCAGCAATATAATCCCTGTGATGTTAGCCTGAAAGTGAGTCAGGATCTTAAGGCTGAGAAAGCAGAACAAATGAAAAGTGGTTGGGCCTAGGCTTGGGGCCAAGTAGTCAGTGCCACCCAAGGGCCAGCCTTCAACATAATAGTAAACTGGTATGGTATAGCTTGATAGACGAGTAAGGCACAAAAGTCTTTAACAGGCTTGGGGAAAGGAGATAGTATTTCCAGATCTACTTGCTGGTAGGAATAGAACTGGTAGACAGAAGCTAGTGAAGGCTGACTATAGGTCGAGAGGGACTCATCAATATCTGAACGACATCAAGCAGGGGCTGATACCTGAAGACGTGCACACCTAGGACATTCCAAATTGGAAGGTGTAGAGTAGTGATGTCACGGAAGGGGCCGATGTGATGGTATGCTGGTAGGCAGCTTTATTTGGGGGTCATTACTTTCTAGTCCGTTTTTTTGCTTTACAAGAGAGAGGAAAGTAAAACAGCAATTATTGCAGTACTGTGAATCAACTAAAAGCAGTTGCCTCTTGATATGCCATTTTATCCCCACTTACTGTCCACATTTTCACAATATGAAATCATGAACTGAAGTTCAAAATAACTTGTCACTTGTTTAAGGTCACATATCAAGTCACAAGAGTTAAGAGTTGGACTCAAGTCTGTCTCCTGTACAAAACTGTTTCTTCTACAAGTTTGTAGGGCTAAATGGTCATTTTCGTCCATGTGTTAAAAATCATTATGACTCATAGGAACAGAGTCATGCTAACCAAATTCACAGAAGACTGACTCATTGGAAGTGTTTTAATTTATTAATATGCAAGGAGATATAAAAGTGACATAGATGAGAGTGTTTGAATTGATAATTTTGTCTATCTCCTACTAAACTGGAAAGTTACCTGGAAAACTAAGTTACAGTCAAAATATTGTTTGTTCAGGATAAGTTGGGAGTCTCTGAGTGGTACAAATGGTTAAATGATCGCTACTAACCCAAACCTGGCAGTTGGAATACTCCCAGAGGCACCTCAGAAGAAAAGCTTGGCAACTGGCTTTCAATTGGTCATAGCCATGAAAACCCCATGAAGCATTGTTCCACTCTGCAACCCATGGGGTCCCTATGAGTAGGAGTCAACCCAATAGCAGTACCGGCTTTTGGTTTTTGAAGTTTAAATCAGAAACAAAGAACTGGAGTGATCTTTAGTATACTATGCCTCAACTAAAAGAGTTCAAGACCATTTTCTTCCTATATAAATGGTTCTCTATGGCCAGTGAGGAAACCTTGATGGCCACCAATAACTCTTCCATGGACAGTGCTGAACATGTATATCATCAGTTATATACCCATCATGTGGAAAACGCTTCCTCGTCTCAAAATTAATTAATTAATTAATTCAATAGATTCTGTACATCTCTATGGATCAGATCATTCTAGGCACTGGGAATACAATAGAAAAATATCTAAATCCCTGCTTCCAAAGGCGGGATTGCTAAAAAAAGAAAAAAGCCTGTATCAAGGAAATTAGACATTGAGTTAGCAACAGCTTTAGACCCAGTTTATATATACACTGATTTCTATACTGCTGTTCCTTACAAACCATTTTATTTCAAAAGTCCTTGTATTTTACCTACATAAGGAAAGATGAATGGTTGAACAATTAAGTTTAAGAATTAAAAATTAAGAATGTATGTCATAAAAGCCAGCAGTTCTCAGGCTTTTTCAATTTTTTTTCTTCAGTTTTTGTCTTGTGACATCCCAGAGCATTCCTGCATCTTTTCTTAACTTAGAGGACAGTGATTTCTTCAAAGGTTTACTGACTCTCTAAAGGAGCCATCTAAGCAAGAAATCACAGTAGCGGTTACTAGACTCTTAGAGGAACTGCCGTGCTTTTTGAGCGCTAGCAGCCCCCGGGGGAATGCAGGCTTGCTTCTCAACTACCTTTTATGCTTTGACCTTTCTGAATCATTGACTTTTGTGTGCTTAATGTCAATGAAAACACTATCTACTCTACAGGATTCACTTATGAACACTTCCCTAAATTCATCCCAGCTATCTGGGGATTTTCCGTGGCACTGTGATCCTTCACCTCACCGTCACGACACTGATTCCACTCTGAGCAACAGTTTGACTTATTCACTTTCCAGTCTAGAACCTCGTTGCACAAAATATCAGCAGCAGTAAGTGCATTGAAGACAGAAAATTGAAACTCTCTTGATTATAAAATGATTTGGGGCCAAAATGCTACTTGTAAAATAATATATTCAAAATAGGACAGTAGCCCTTGCTCTCTGTTCCCCAGCTTTTGACAAAACAAAACTATGCTAAACGAAAAAGCCACACTTTCAACAAAGTAGAAGGCTCCTGTTTCCGCTATTGAGTAGGCAGATTTCACGGTAGATTCAAATCAGTTTCCTCCCTAAGATTTTATTTAACACTAAATGGCATACGATTTGTACGCATACTAATCAACGCTTCAGACTTGTGTTAGGCAGATAGGCCAAAATCTACTTCTTGCATTAGCTATCGATGTGCAAGCTAAGTCATTAGAGAGGTGGTGGGGTACGAGGGTCAAGCATGAAGCATCTTGAGTCAGGTCACCTGTGTTTAACATCCCTGCACTGCACTCATTAGCTGAGTGAATCAGGAGTGAGTTCTGTAACCTCTCTCTGTTTCTGTCACATAAAGCAAGGATAATAGTAGTGCATATCTCATAAGGTTGTAGCAAGGGTTATTACATTTAAATGTTTAGAATAGGGCTTGACAAATAATATATACTCAATAAATGCTAGCTTGCTGAGAGATATGGGGCAGCTCAGTAATGCACCCCCGAGTTGGTTCTCACTCATTCTTTGCCTATCTTCACTTTTCCATCACTGGTCCTTTCCTATCTTTGTTGCATCCTTCAGGGAAACCCTAGCTGATAGCCTCTGTCTGAGGGTTTTTATGTTTTTCCCGGAGTTTGGGAATAATCTTCTCTAAGACTCTTTAACACTCTAAAAGCAACTTATTGTGATGTGAAGAGCAGTGACTTTGGAGTCAGAAGACCTAGATTAATGTCCTGGCTTTCACAGTAATATCTGCTTGACCTTGAGCTAGCCATACCCGTTCTGACAAGTAAGTTTATGAATTCACCCTAGACAAAGTACTAAATATCTCATTGCTGAATAGTACTACCATCATCTTCAAAATACTCCCTTTGGGAAGTTATACACCAATGCCAGTGTCTAGTCCACCTTTCAAAATAATTTTGCAACTCCATGAGTCGGATCTGACTCTATGGCACTTGACTTGGCTGTCTGGAATAGCCATTGCATTACCCTTGATGTCCTGAATGTCATTAAAACGTATTCCTTTGTCTTTGGGTAAACACAAGTCATTGAGGATCAGATCAGGTGTGTAGGGAGGGTGTTCCAATACACTTATTCATTCACTGGCTGAAAACTCCCTTACAGACAACTATATAATTCAGTTTGCGATCTTGCTACCTTGCCACCATGCACAATGGCCATTCCAGAAAGAGTTCCAAAATTGCTTTGAAGGGTGGACTGGGCACTGCTGTCAGTGCATAGCTTCCCAAGGGGAGTGCATCGAAGGTGACTGTAGTGATATTCATCAGTGAGATAGTAGTGCGTCTTCTAGAATGAGATCATGGACTTCACTGGCAGTCCTTGTATATGGATTCCACATGAACACAATTAAGTGTTCTGAAATTCCCATTCTCTGCAATGTTATCCATAATTTGTTATGATCCACACAGCTGAATGCCGTAGCACACTCAATGAAACATGTCCTTCTGGTACTCTCTGCTTTCAGCCAACGGTATCCACAATCAACACCCATGGAAGTAGCAGTCGTGAAATCCAAAGACAAATTGCATTGGGAAAATTGGCTGCAAAGGACTTCTTTAAAGTGTTAAAAATTAAAGATATCACACTGAAGACAAAGGTGCACCTTACCAAGCCATGATATTTTCAATCAGGGCATATGCATGCGAAAGCTGGACAATGAATAAGGAAGACAGAACATGAATTGACACTTTTGAATTCCAGTGTTGGAGAATATTGAATATTCCATGGCCTGCCAAGAACAAACAGATCTGTTATGGAAGAAGTATAACCACAGTGCTCCATGGATGCAAACATGGCAAGACTGTGTCTTACATACTTTGGACATGTGGTCAAGAGGGATCAATCCCTGGAGAAGCACATCATGCTAGGTCAAGTAGAGAGTCAGTGAAAAAGAGGAAGATCCTCAACAAGGTGGACTGAAATAGTGGCTGCAACAACGGGCCTAAGCATAAAAATGATTGTGGGTATGGTGCTGGACTGGGCAGTGTTTCGTTCTGTTGTGCACAGAGTTTTTATGAGTCAGATTTGACTCTATGGCACCTAACAACAACAACAGTACAATCTTGACAGAGGCAGACTTCAGGCCTTTCCTCCATGGAGCCCTTGGGATGGGGGTTCAAACTACCAGCCTTCAGGTCAGCAGCTAATGGCAGACCATCCAGACATTTTTACCCAGGATTTTTACACAGAACATTTTTGGAAGTAGAGGTGCCTTTGTTCCAAGGCACCACCAGGTGGACTCAGAACTCCAAACCTTTTCATTAGCAGCTGAGTGCCTTAACCATTTGTAACAACCAGGAATCCCCTCTACCCTTAACAAAAAACCTAACTTATCACCAAAAAACTAAACTCATCACCACTGAGCCAATTCCAACTCATGATGACTTGAAAGACAGAATAAAATGGCCTTATATGATTTCCAAGGAACACCTGGTGGATTTGAATTGCTGACCTTTTGGTTAGTAGCCATAGCTCTTAACCATTACACTACCACAGTTTCCACCTTCCCCATAAGTGATGACTGGCATCTTATTTCTCCTCCCTGTAGGAGACTGACTAAAATGCGTCTGACCCAAGCCATGGTCTTTTCAGTTGCATCATATGCATGCAAAAACTGTGAACAAAGAAGACAGAAGAAGAACTGATGCCTTTGAATTGTGGTGTTGGAGAAGAATGCTGAAGGTACCGTGGACTGCCAAAAGAGCCAACAGATCTGTTCTGGAAGAAGTATAACCAGAGTGCTTCTTGGAAGCAAAGATGGCAAGACTGTGTCTTACATATTTTGCACATGTTGTCAGGAAAGATTAGTCCCTGGAGAAGGACATCATGCTAGGTAGAGTGGAAGGTCAGTGAAAAAGAAGACCCTCGACAAGATGGATTGACCCAGCGGCTGCAACAATGGGCTTGAGCATAAAAACGATTGTGGACGTGTTGCAAGACTGGGCAGTGTTATTATGTTCTGTTGTTCATAGGGTCACTATGAGTCAGAACCAACTCGACGGCACCTAACAGCAACAGCTGCAGGTGGTAGGAGGAGCTCTGATGGCACAGTGGTTAATGCAATCAACTGCTGACCAGAAGTTCAGCAGTTTGAAACCACGGAGTCTCCTCAGGAGTACGATACAACAGTCTGCTTCTACGGAGATTTACACCCTCGGAAACCCTACAGGGGTGATGAGAGTCAGAATCAACTGGACAACAGTGAGTTTGTTGTTGATGTTGCTAGGCGCCATTGAGTCAGTTCTGCCTCACAGCTACCCTATGAACAACAGAATGAAACACTGCTCGGTCTTGCACCAAGTCTACAATTGTTTTTATGCTTAAGCCCATTGTGGCAGCCAATGTGTCAGTCCATCTCATCAAAGGTCTTCCTCTTTTTCACTGATCCTGCACTCTACAAAGCATGATGTCCTTCTCCACAGACTGGTCTTTCCTGAAAACATGTACAGAGTACTTAAGATGCAGTCTTGCCATCTTTGCTTCCAAGGACCATTCTGGTTGTACTTCTAGAACAGATCTGTTTTTTCTTTTGGCAGTCCATTGGCCACAATGGGCTTAAGCATAAAAACAATTGTAGACTTGGTGCAAGACTGAGCAGTGTTTCATTCTGTTGTTCATAGGGTAGTCCATTGTACCTTCAACATTTTTCTCCAACACCACAGTTCAAAAGCATCAATTGTTCTTCTGTCTTCTCTGTTCATGGTCCAGCCTTCAGGTGCGTATGATGTGATCAAAAAGACCAAGGCTTGGGTCAGTTGCATTTTAATCTTCAAGGTGACATCTTTACTTTTGAATAATTTGAAGATGTCCTTCACAGCAGATTTTCCCAATGCAATGTGTCTTTTGATTTCTTGACTGCTGCTTCCAAGGGCATGAGTTTGGTTTTGGTTTATAGAAAGCGGAGTGACCCAGGTATTGATCAAGTAGGGAGCAGGGCTCACACATGGCAAGCCCTTTGGGTCTCAGGTACCTCCAAGAAATGAGATGAGGTGTGTGCTCATTCATTCTAACTCTCCTCTTAGCTTCCTGTTACCTTGTTACAGTAAACCTAGCTCTTTCCCCCTCTGAGTATAGACCTATTGTTTGTCCCTCCCTGTCCTGCCAGTGACTGCGTGCATGAAGTGGACCAACACAGTGTCTGCAACAACAGGTTCAAGGACGGTGTTCTTTACTGTTATATGTGAGGTTGTTGTGAATCAGAAGTAACTCAACAGAACCTAACAAAAACAACATATAACTACTATAGTTTATAGAAGTTTTGAAGTATGAGCTGATTGGGACTTAATAAAGCTGGGAAACTGCAAACCTATTTTCTATTTGAATAGAAGCTGGAGAGGAGGAAGAAGGTCTCTTCATGGCTCCACTGTACCCCTCAACTCTACTGCATGAGGATGAAGATTATCTTCAAGAATTTGTCTTTGTTATCCCTTTACTGATGTCAAATTTTCAAAAGGGAAGAATGAATCTGGGAAGGTAAACTTTACAATCACATCACTGGTAAATTAAAATGAGAGAGGAAAAATATCTGGGTAGAGAGCCAGATGTACTACTTCTAACAAAAAACAGATCCTAACTGCATCAAACTATATTTATACAGAGAGCCATCTGGCCACAGTCCAAATGTACCTCCATGCTCTGTTCAGAACTTAGAGTCTCTGTCTGTTCAACATAATATACCAAGAGTAGTAGACACTGGGCTATTTAATATGGGTTTTGACTGCTAGCAACAACAGTTCTAAAAATAATCAGGGTAACAGGTATACTTTGCTAAATATCTTTAGGACAGAAAAAGTGTTTAAGACACTTATGACAGAAGAGATAGAAACCAGCATACTACTGCTATCTCAAACTCATCAGAAAGTAATTTTTCTCTTTAGCAACACCTATTCTGTTCAGAACATTCACTGTAAGGGGTATGTTCGTATCCTGGATGATTTGCATTATGCCAGCTTAGCTAAGATGAAATTCTGTTTCCCAGAATTTATTTCTCTGAATAGTTCAGTTCAGTACTGGTATGGGCCACATGAGATAGCCTGCATGAGATTTGAAAGGTGGAATTGCAGCAGTAACCCTATTCTTTTATGCTTGAACAGTTGACTCATGGTAGCCCAGTGTTGCCGCTTCATGCAGGAGCACTTACGCGCTAGCTCAGCTTGATGTGGGGCAGGCAGCGCTGGGGACACAGCTGCTCTAGCTCCTGCCCAGTCCCTCTTCAGCTTCTCGGACTTCTGAGCCAGGACACCCACAATCCATTTTCTTACTATCTAACATAGGATATGCTAATAGTTATGGATGTTGTTAGGGGTCATCGAGTAGGTTCCAACTCATAGAGACCCCATGTACAACAGAATGTAAAACTGCCATGTTCTGCACCAACTTCACAATTGTCGATATGATTGAGTTCACCGTTACAGCCACTGTATCAAGGTATCTTGTTGAGATTCTTCTTCTTTTACATTGACCCTCACTTTACCAAACAGGATGTCCTTCTTTAGGGCCTGGTCCTTCCTGATAACGAGTCCGAGGTATGTTAGATGAAGTCCCACCATCCTTGTTTCTAAGGAGCACTCTGGCTGTATTTTTTCCAAGAGAGACCTGTTTGCTCTTCTGGTAGCCCATGGTAGTGTCAATATTCTCCAACATCATAATTTGAATTCATCAATTCTTCAGTCTTCCTTATTCATTGCAGAGAAATACCTAAATGTGGCAGAGGGAGGGATTTCAACTATCTGGCATCAGAAACTCTCATCCTGTTAAAAATATATGTGATAATTTTTTACTTGCTTTGCTGACTTATTTCAAAACTACAGAAGGAAGAAGAATGACTCACTTTCCAGCAGTATGCAATATATTAAGTACTTTATGTCCTGCAAAGCAAGCTCTTTCATGCAATATATCATTAATTCTCACAAATCTTAATAGTGAAGAACTGTTTCAAGATGTGCAAATGGTAGAAATCTTGGGAACAGATAACTATACTATCTTTAGGGGTCATAATATTTAAGGAAGGGAAAGTCTGGATATAAAAACACATATCTTGCCAGATCTTGTAAAAGTAGATTTCCAAAACCTCAAAATAAACTGGAAAGTGAGACTTGGCTAGAATGAAAAAGAGAAGATGGCCAGAGAGAAGCCTGGGTAAGGGAAAGGTGTAATTCTACAAATCTAATGTTACAACTATGGTAATGAGGAGAGTGAATGTGTGAGAACTTCAGAAAAGCCAACGCGATTGTTCACGATGAACGACCTGCTTAGAATTTTTAAGCACACTGACAAATGGCAAAACGAGGGATGCAGTCAAAGATAAGACAAAAAAGGGGGGAGTGAGAATTAGGTTAGTAAAGGGAGCTGAATTCTGTCATAAAGTATTTTCAAAAAATTGAAAAAAGAGGGTCAATTCTTGGGTCACATGGAACAATTTTTTTTTTTTAACTTTTTGGTGTGTTTTCAGTAAAATTTTACACAGCAAAGCAGGTTCCCACTTAACAATTTTTGCACAAACAGTTCAGTGACATTAGTTACGTTTTTCACAGACGTGTTAACATTCTTGTCCTTTCTGTTCCAGTTATTCCATTTCCAGTAATCTAGTTTCTCCATCTCTTGCCTTCTCATTTTTGCTTTCGAGTAATTATTGACCATTTGACCTCATATAGACGATTCCCCACCCCCCAAAGGAGCTCTTTATCTCATGAGCCAATCTGTTATTAAACAACAACAAACAAACAAACAAAAACCCCCTGCCACCGAGTCAGTTCTGACTCACAGCGATGCTAGAAGTGAGAATAGAACTGCCCCATAGCGTTCGCAAGGGGTGCCTGGCAGATTTGAACTGCCAGCATTTTGGTTAGTAGATGTAGCACTTAACCCACGACACCACCAGGGTTTCCGAATCTGTTACTAGGTTGTATATTTTAACATATAGTAATCAGAAACCACCATGCCTCAACTTTTTTCACTTCAGTTTTCTCCATGAAGAACTTTCAAACTGTGAAAAGTATAAGACATTTCATTTTGGCGTGGAATAGGTTCAACTTATACTTGTGCATTAATAGATGTTTAATATGAACTGTTATAGTCACAGACAAGGAAGCGAAGGCCAAGACTTCCTAAGAAAGCAAATAGGCACCTGAGCACTTGGCTTTGATCTGGAGACCAACCACATGCACATTCCCAGAAGTTTTTGGGGACTGGACTCTCAGGCTCCTCCTTGGGCTTCCTGAATTAGAATCTGCATTTAAACAAGATCTCTAGGTGATTCGTATTTTTAGAAGCACTAGTCTAAAGAGTTTAAGTCTCTAGACTGATGAAATAAAAGAACTTAACAGCTGTGGTTGCCTACATTTTGTAAAATCTACTGAGGACATAAAAGAGAAGCCCAGAGATGTGTGTAAGTTACTACTTACCAAGAAATATACAGCCCCCAAAGTACAGATTAATATTTTATGATCATATAGAAAGGAAAATGTGGGAAAGGAATAATATGGCCTTCAGAAAGTGAAATGGTAGTAGGTATGTTTCATTTAGGATACCAGTAACCCATTTCTAGGAAACTAGCCTAAAGAAATAGTAAGAATTTTTAAAAAGAAATTAACAAAAACTCTGTGTTCAAAGGTAGTCACAGTACAATGTTTAAAATTGTGAAAACATTAGAGAAGACTCAGCAGTAGAGAAGTTACTAAATAAGATATATTGCATACCTAAATGATATTTAGAGGGTTTATTAATGCAGAAAATATATATGCTAGAATGTTGACTTAATAAATAAAAGCAAATAAAATTCCATAGCTTGTGGGACTAGGAATAGTTTTTACTTTCCTGATATATTTTAATATTTAACACAAGACAAATGTGTCACTGTCATACCAAACCAACTCAGAGCAGCAGTGCTCTCTCACTATAGGACAGAGTAGAACTGCTACATGCAGCTTTCAAGGCTGTAATCTTTATGAAAATGAGTCGCCGCGTGTTTCTCCCAAGGAGCAGCTGGTGGGTTTGAACTGCTGACCTTTTGGTTAGCAGCCAAAGCACTTAACCACTGGACCACGAGGGCTCCTGTTTACTGCCATTAGCGAAAAATAAATAATTTTAAAATGTAAGTAACATACCCAGCCTGAAAATATACCAAAATGGTATTAGTAGTTTTTGTACCCATACCATGTACTGATACTGTGATTTTCTTTTTTCATATTTCTGCACATTCTCTAAAACTATAGAAATATTTTTTTGTATTTGAAAACCAATATATTTTAAATATTAACATTAAGATGTATTTTATAATTAGAAAAAAATCTTTCTAATAAAGAAAGCCACAATATTACACATAAATTATCCTAAATATTTAACAGCTGTGTAACAACTTTCAGATTGATATTTGAAAAAAAACTCATTATTTAGAGTGTTTTCATTTTAGCATCATATATGGTTCAACAAGTACTTGTACATTAATAGATATTTAATGTGAAATGTTATATTCGGAGACATACAAAAGGTAATGAAATTCTTTAGCTGATTAAAGGAACTTGTCCAAAAATTGTTGATACATAGATTTATGTCACTGAGGAGAGGTTTCTGATACTATGCCACACCATTTTACCTTGTTAGACATTTTACTTAGATGCAGACAGAAGTCATGGTTAGCTTATGTAGTTGGGAAGCAGTACTGGGAAAGCTAGCTTACAGACTCTATGAATCAAGATTTAAAAATGTCTCATATAAATAGAACAAAATAGTACAGAAACATTTCTAATACATAACAAAAATTTAATATAAAGTAAAGGAAGCATCACAAAATAGGAAAAGTTATATTAGTCAATAAATTATATTGGGGTAAATGGCTATTTGCAGGAAAGTATCATAGTAAATACTCACCTCACATCATACCACTGAATACATTTCAGCTGCTTTAAAAGAGATTTAAAAATGGAAATCACAAAATAAAGAAAACCACTTTTTTAAAGCATGAAACATGTGAAGTATTCACAAAGGAAAAGATCAGTGGACTTATCTACTTACAAGTTAAAAATTTTGATGTCAAAAACCATCACAATCTACAAAGATCAAAGGAAGAATATGTATTACAATATCATATGAGACTAATATCCTTCATATATGAAAATAAGATAAACACTAAGTTTCCAAGTAGAAAGTAAGTCAAGGACATAAACAGGTAATTCATGTAAGTAGAGATGACTAAGGAAAAATCCAGACTCACTGAAAGTCAAAGTAATATAAATTAAAATGGGTAACCATTATTTTTTTCATACTTCAAAAAAGGAAAGTGTAAAAATATGATCAACACTGTATTCTGGGAAAGAGAGCGTGAAATAAAGTGCCAATGACAGCATAAATTTCATACTCCAGTACTGAAAGTTGACAGTGGTTCAACCTTTCTAAAAAATAATTTATGTCTTAAAAATAATGGTCTGTGGCTCAGTAATATAAATGTCTCCTAAAAAATAAACAGATATTCAAGCAATATGCAATTCTTACTTTAAAATAAAATAATGAAGAAAACCTGAAAACAACACAAAAATCTATCAATATAGAGTTAAACAGATTATGGCACACGAAAAGAATTATATCACGTAGATTTTAAAGATTTCTCATAATTTTTAATAAGTATGAGAACATTATTGTTATCTGCATAATAAAATAAAATGGGATAAAACTATATATATAATGTATCCTATGTAATATATTTATAAACATAAAAATTGAGAAGTAGCTTTCTCTGAATTACAGATTTTTACTTTCTTCTTTGGAAATTTCTGTATTTTTCAAAGAAAGTATCTTTATTATTCAATCAGAAAAATATTAATAATAATAATAATATTTATTTAGCATATACTATATTCCAGAGACTATGGTACCTTAGATAAATGTTACTCAATCCTCACAAAAATTCTCTGAAGTTGTTATTTTAAGTTTCATTTTCAAGAGTCCTAACAAGCCATGGTGGCATAGTGGTTAAGTCCTGTGGCTGTTAACCAAAAGGTCAGCAGTTCAAATCCACCAGATCCTCCTTGGATACTCTGAGGCAGTTCTCCTTGTCCTATGTGGTTGCTGTGAGTCAGCATTGACTTGACAGCAATGGGTTTGTTTTTTTTCTTTTTTTTTTGAAACATCCCACTATAAAATTTTCACAGAGCTGACCCTCAAACAATGTGCTGAATGAATTTATTTAATATATTCATATATGAATGTATACAATAAAAAATGAGTTGAAAGAGAAAACTTAAATCAAATAAAGGGAATTCAGTAGAGTTTTGTGTCCAACTCACTCCTTAGTGTCTTACACACCTAAGGCTGCTGTAACAGAAAGTACCATTAAGTGGGTGGCATTAACAGAGAGAAATGTATCTTATCACAGTTTGGGAGACTAGAAATCTGAATTCTGGGTGCTGGCTCCAGAGGAAGACTTTCTCAGTTGGCTCTTGGGGAAGGTACGTGTCCCTAGCTCCTTGGTGGTTCTCCCATAGTCTGTCATCTTTCTTTCCACAGTTCTGCTTATTTCTCTGTCCTAATCTTCTCTTTTTATATCTCAAAGTGACTAGCTTAAAACACATTCTACACTGATATTAGAAACCCCGGTGGTGTAGTGGTTAAATGCTATGGATACTAGCCAAAAGGTCAGCAGTTCAAATCCAACAGGAGTTCCTTGGAAACTCTATGGGGTAGTTCTACTCTGTTCCACAGGGTTACTGTGAGTTGAAATCAACTCAATGGTACCGGGTTTGGTTTAGTTTACACTGATATGTTCTCTTGATTTAATGAAGAAAACTTATTCTTACATGAGATTATAACCATAGGTATAGGGGTTAGCATTCACAACACATAGTTTTTGGAAATACAGTTCAATCAACAACAGTTAGGCTCACAAACATTAAGAAAGACAGGACAATAGGCAGTGCTAAGCCAAGGACAACTTTGGCTTAGTACTGTCTATTGTGTTAATAAAATTGAGTGTTTGGGAAGAAATGAGATTCTCTAACTGAATGTGTCCTTCAGTTACCTCACCCGAATGCTAAGGCAGTGAATTTCCTTCTGCTGTCCCTTCCACCTTTAAAACTGCAGTAGAGATCTATTTATTATCTGCAGGTTCACACCGGAAAAGCATTGTTTAACCACAGAACCAAATGCTTTTCTTGTTTTCTTTTTCCTTTGAAGCTCTCCATTAAAGGAAGATTTTCCTAGGAGCACATTGAGAACTTAATTCTTTTCCAGGAATAAGAGAGACAAAAGAATTTCACTTGCTGAATGTCATAGCTAGTCCTGAAGTTTTATCTGTCAAGAGAAACGAGGAGAATTTTAATATCAAAAAAGGATGGACATCCTCTTAAGAATTTCCAGTTACCTACAGAGCAGGCATAGTAAGTTATAAGTCTTGAGGTAGGTAAGAAATATAATTTTTTCCATTTCCATAAAATCAACATCACTGTTGGCTCTGTGACCACATATTTCAGGCTGGCAGGATGGGGATAGTCTTTATGAGGCAGTTTTGTAATTTTTCTCTTCACTCTCTCCTAATCCCAGGTGTGTGTGTGTGTCTGTATGTGTCTGTGTGTGTGTCTGTAAGTTCTAAGCTGTTGTGCAGTACATTGTGTATTCAGGGGTATTGGTACTGTGATGGGTTTCTTATATAGGTATCTTGGTGCCTTCAGGATACTGGACTATTATGTCCCAACCAGTTCCAGTGGCTGTTAATTGAAAAATTGGTGTGTTGAGTCTACCCAGAGATGCCTTGGAAAAAAGACTTGGTGAGCTTCCAAAAAATCAACCACTGAAAATTCTGTGGAGCACAGTTTTGCTCAGACCCCCATGAGGTTGTCGTGCATCACAATCAACTTCACAGCAGCTAGTTTACATGTTCATCTACCCTGTAATTGTGTCACAAAATTACATACTAGAAAAAAGAAAAATATAGCCCCCTCCCAAAAGAAACCCCAAAACAAAACAAAAAAACCTGGAGAAAGGGACTAGTTGACCATTTTTAAAGACATTTTATAGAAATATCTTGCTTTGTGGTGATGAGGTCATGTGAACTACAGAATGCTTTTCAATTCCTTTCTATTTGAAATAAATAAGAAAACCACAGTGATCAACTGATTAATGCCATTTTGCTGTGTAGTGGTGGAGCACAGAAGAAAGAATCTGACACTGCAAAATCTGCTTACTTAGAATCTGTGTCTGTTCAAATATAAATAGATTTTTCAAATCTATATTTAGGAGAAGTATTTTTCCACATATTTTACGACAGGCATATTTTATCTGACTATGCTATCATTCTGATGCATACTCTGCCCTGCAGAGTTCTGGGCTGATTGCGTTGATTAAGTATCTTAGCTGATAGATGGAGCAAAGACAGAGTGAGCAGCCCCCACTTGTCTGTCAGTGCAGGCTTGCTTGTTGCTGTGATACTGGAAGCTATGCCACTGGTATTTAGGTACCAGCAGGATCACACAAGGCAGACAGATTTCAACCAAGCTTCCAGACTAACAGACTAGGAAGGACCCAGCAGTCTACTTCTGAAAAGAATTAGCCAGGGAAAACATTATAAATAGCTGAAGACAACTGTCAGATATAGTGCCAGAAAATGAGACCTCTAGGTTGCAAGGCACTCAGAAGATGACTGGGGAAGAGTTGCCTCCTTAACGTAGAATCGACCTTAATGATGTGGATAGAGTAAAGCCTTGGGATCTTCATGAAATGCTATGACATGACTCAAAATGAGAAGAAACAGCCACAATCATTCATTAATAATCTGGACATGGAATGTACAAAGTATGAATCTAGAAAAATTGGAAATCATCAAAAATGAAATGAAACATAGAAACATCGATAGCCTAGGTATTAGTGAGCTGAAATGGACTGACCTTGGCCATTTGAATTCAACAATCATATGGTCTACTACGCTGGGAAAGAAAACTTAAAGAGGAACGGTGTTGTATTCATGATCAAAAAGAATATTTCAAGATCTGTTCCGAAGTATAATGCTGTCAATGGTAGGCTAATATCCATACACCTACAAGGAAGGCCAGTTAATATGACTACTATTCAAATTTCTGCACCAAGCACTAAGTACAAAAATGAAGAGATTGAAGATTTTTACCAGCTTCTGTAGTCTGAAATTGATCAAACATGCAATCAGGATACATTGATAATTACTGATGACTGGAATGCAAAAGCTGGAAACAAAGAAGTAGTATCAGTAGTTGCAAAATATGGCCTTGGTGATAGAAATAATGCCAGAGATCACCTGATAGCATTTTGCAAGACTAATGACTTCTTCATTGCAAATACCTTTTTTAACCAACATAAATGGCAAATGGCAACTGTACACATGGACCTCATCAGAAGGAATATTCAGAAACCAAGTTGACTACATCTGTGGATAAGATGATAGAAAACTTCCATATCAGCAGTCTGAACATGACTAGGTGATGAGTGCAGCACAAATCATCAATTACTCCTATGCAAATTCAAATTGAAACTGAAGAAAATTAGAACAAGTCCACAGGAGCCAAAGTGTGACCTTGAGTATATCCCTCCTGAGTTTAAAGAACATCTCAAGAACAGATTTGATGTGTTGACTGATAACAACCAAGACCAGACGAATTGTAGAATGACATGAAAGACATCATCCATAAAGAGAGCAGGAGGTCATTAAAAAGACAGGAAAGAAAGACCAAACTGGATGTCAGAAACTTGCTCTTGAATGTCAAGCAGCTAAAGCAAAAGGAAAGAATGGTGACGTAAAAGATCTAAATAGAATATTTCAAAGGGCAGCTCAAGAAGACAAAGTATTATAATGACATGTGCAAAGAGCTGGAAATGAAAAACCAGAAAGGAAGAACATGTCCTGCATTTCTCAAACTGGAAGAACTGAAGAGAAAATTCAAGCCTCGAGTCGTAATAGTGAAGGATTCTACAAGGAAAATATTAAACAACCCAGGGAGCATCAAAAAAAGATGAAGGGATAAGTGGAAACTACTAAGAACCAAACATTTTTGCTCTTCCAAAGACTTTCTCAAAAGAATTAAAAGACCACCTGCAGAATGGGAAAAAGTACTTGGCAACTACATGTCAGACCTACATCTGATCTCCATGATCTACAAGGTACTGCAAAATATCAGCAAAAAAAAGGTAAATAACCCAATTAAGCAATGGGCAAAGGAGATGGACAGATACTTCACTGAAGAGGACATCCAGACAGCCAAAAGACACATGAGGGAATGCTCACAACTACTTGCTATCAGAGAAATCCAAATCAAAACTACAATGACATGCCCTTTCACCACAACAAGATTGGCCATAATGTAAAAAATATAAAACAACAAATGCTGGGCAGGCTATGGAGAGACTGGAACTTTCCTGCACTCCTGGTGGGATTGCAAAGTGGTGCAACCATTTTGGAAAACAATTTGACACTTCCGTAGAAAGCTGGAAATAGATATGTCATTTGATCCAGTAATCCCACTGGTTGGAATGTATCCTACAGAATCAAAGGCAGTCACACAAACAGATACACGCACATGAACATTTGTTGCAGCACAATCTACAATAGCAAAAAGATGGAATCAACCCAGATGCCCCAAAACAGATGAATAAACAAACTATGGTACATATACTCAGTGGAACACTATGCAATGATTAAAAAAAACACAATGATGATTTTAGGAAGCGTGTCATAACCTGGCTTCAGTCAGTGGCAAAAGGACAAATATTGTATGAGACTCCTACTATACGGACTTAAAAATAGATTCATGTACAGAAGAAAACACTCTTTGATGGCTGCAAGGGTCAGGAGGTAGGGATAGGGCTGACCATACATTAGATAGTTGACAGCAATTTGGTTGGGTGAAAGCAGTGACAGCACACACTAGAAAGAAGATCAACTTAACTGGACTTCAGCATAAAGTTAAAACTCTTCTAATCTTAACCCAGTGTTGCAAGCACAGAGTAGCAGGCGTGGGTATCTGGGGACCAGGCTCTCGGAGGAAATCAAGGCCAATTGTCCTAACTAGCATATTGCTAAAAGGGTCTTCTGCACTCCATATTGGTGAGTGGTGTCTGGGATTTTAAAAGCTAACAAGCTGTCATCTGAGGTACACCAAATAATCCCAACTCATCTGGAACAGATGATCACCAAGAACAACAAAGACAAGAGGGAAAAATAGCCCAGGAGACACTAGGACCCCTGTGAATGGGTGAACTATATCAACACGTGACCAGAAGAACCAGAGGGTGCCTGGTTACCATCAAAGACAGCTGTGAAGGGGCACACAATGTCAAGTCCCAGTGGCAACATGAGAAAAAGAGAGATACACCTCAAGAACTCCACTAAAAGACCTCAACTGATGGTCTGGCAGAATGTGGGTTCCCCTGGGAGCATGACCCTTAGACCTCCTGCTGCCCCTGACCAGAAAATATTACTGTTGTCACCTATTTGGACAGGAATGGACTGGGACATAATGTGACCATATGGTGTGTGTGTATTTTATGAGTCTATGCATCTATAGGATGCTGTCCTACTGGCTTCTTACTAAAGGCGGATGGAGAAGGTGAAGAGGGGACAGGAGGTTGTTAAGAGGATATGATATACATAGAACGAAAAAGAGGATTGTGCTGTCACTGGGCAAGGAGAACATAAGGAGCTACAGACAGGCAGGCATGCAAATTTAATTTGGATTGTATACTTTCACTTAATCACAATTTAAAAAAAAAAGAAGATGGAAGGTGTTTTAGTCAGCTAGGCTGCTCTAACAGAAATACTACAGAGTGGATGGCTTTAACAAAGAAAGATTTATTCTTACGCAGTCCGGTAGGTTGCAAGTCCATATTCAGGGTGTCTGCTCCAGGGAAAGACTTTTCCCTTGTCAGCTCTGGAGGAAAGTCTGGTATTACATCAGTCTTTGTCCAGGGAGCGTCCTCACGCAAGAACTTCTGGTCTGAAGGATGCGCTCTGCTCCCGGTGCTGCTTGCTTGATGGTAGCGAGGTTCTCAAATTGTCCTTTGTTTCTTTTTCCTTTTATTCCTTGAAAGCTAAAAGCATTAAGGGTGGGGCAAGCCATACTCCAGGGAAACTCTCCCCACAGCAGGAATTCACAGCCCCACCCTAATCCTTTAACATACAGGTTAGCAAAACCACACAATGGAGGACAGTCCCAAGATACTGGGAACCATATCCCAGTCACGTGGCTGCACACATTTTTGGGGGGATACAATTCCAACCATGACAGAAGGAATACACAGAGTCGTTACACTAGAAAGAACTGGTCGATGTTCAGCCATTTGAAAAGATAGTATATGATCAGGAATCCATGGTACTGAAGAAAGAAATCAAAGCTGCACTGAAAGCGTTGGCTGAAAACATGGCTCCAGGAAGTGATGGAATATCAATTGAGATATTGCAACAAACAGACGCAGTACTGGAAGTACTCACTTGTTTATGCTGAGAAATTTGGAGGACAGCTACCTGGCCAACTGACTAGAAAAGATCCATATTTAAGTCCATCCTAAAGAAAGGTCATCCAACCAAATGCAGAAATTACTGAACAATATCAATACCATACACAAGAAAAATTTTGCCAACATCATTCAAAAGTGGCTAAAACAGTATATTGACAATGAACTACAAGAAATTCAAGCTGGATTCAGAAGAGGACGTGGAACCACGGATATCACTGCTGATGTCTAATGGATCTTGGCCAAAAGTAGAGAATGCCAGAAAGATATTTACCTGTCTTTCATTGACTACGTAAAGGCATCTGATTGTGTGGATCGTGACAAACTATGGCTAACATTGGATAAAACGGGAATTCCATAACACTTAATTGTGCTCTTAAGGAATCTATATGTGGATCAAGAGGCACTTGTGTGAACAGGACAAGTGGACACTGAATTGTTTAAAGTCAGGAAAGGTGTGTGTTAGGGTAGCATTGTTTCACCACACCTTTTCAATCCGTATGCTGAGCAAATAATCCTAAAAGCTGGGTGTATGAAGAAGAAAGAGGCATCGGGATTGGAGGATGACTGATTAACACCCTGAGTTACACAGATGACACCACCTTACTTGCTGGAAGTCAAGAAGATTTGAAACACTGATGAAGAGCAAAGACCACCTTCAGTATGGATTCCACCTCAAGGTCAAGAAAACAAAAATCCTCACAGCTGGGCCAATAAGCAACATTGTCATAAATGGAGAAAGAATTGAGGTTGTTAGGGATTTCATTTTACTTGGGTCCCCAATCAACACCCATTGAAAGAGCAGTCAAGAAACCAAAAAACGCATTGCATCGGTAAAATCTGCTGCAAAGGACCTCTTTAAAATATTCAAAAGTAAAGATTTCACCTTTAAGACTAAAGTAAGGCTGTCCCAAGCCATGGTATTCTCAACTGCATCATATGCATGTGAAATCTGGACAATGAACAAAGGTACAGTGGAGGGTCAGCGAAAAAGAGGAAGACCTTCAATGAGATGGATTGACACAGTGACTACAACAATGGGTTTAAGCATAAAAACAGTTGTGGACATGGCGCAAGATGAGCCAGTGTTTCATTTTGTTGAGCATACAGTTGCTATGAGTTGGAATTGACTCGATAGCACCTAACAGCAAAAACAACATGCCATCATTCTAATACTATAGTTGATACCAACAAATTACTACTTCTATCTAAGAGTTTTCTGTAAATATTTTTGCTTTATTTTTAAAAATAAAATGTTTGTGAGAGATAATATAATTACTAGAATCAGTAACCTATCTGTGATTGTTATGCTTGTGCGTCAACTCAGTGGTTTGCCAGTTATGAAGTGGTTTGTCAGTTGCACAATCTGGTGTAACATGATCACTTTCATCATGGAGTCAGCTGTGAATAGCCAATCCATTGAAGGAGAGTTTCCTTGGGAGCATGGCCTGCGTTCAACATAGGTGGACTTTTTGGGAAAACTCAAGGGCTTCTGCTTGCTCTGGACCCTACAGCTAATTCTTGTTTGTGTGATATTCAGTTAAGACTAGAGCTAGCAGTTTACCTGCCATCTGGGCTGCTGACCTTGAGAGTCACCCATCTCAGAAGCCTGACAGCTAGAGACCTGCTGTGTGACTTGCTAATGATAGGGTTGCCAACCTCTGAAGCTACACAAGTTTGAAGCCTCCAGCCTGACTCACGACTTGGGACTTTCCAGGGTCTACAACCACGTGAGCCTTTCCTGGTGAAGGCCAAATTCACTTAGATTTTCTTCTGTGTCATCTTTAGCATGTTTTATTGTTTTGCACTTTACTTTTTAGGTCCATATTCTGCTTTAATTTTTGCTGAAGTTGTAGGGCTAGTTTCCAGATTCTTTTTTGTTTATTTATTGTATTTGGATGTCTGGTATTCCATTGGTCTATTTGTTTATTCTTTTGCCAATACCACAGTGTCTTGGTTACTGTGGGTTTATAAAAAGACTTGAAGTCAAGTAGTGTCAGCTCTTTTGGTGCTTCTGCAGTATTATATTAGCTAGTCTTAGCCTTTTGCCTCCCCCTATAAATTTTAGAATAAGTTTGTTGACATTCACAAATTAACTTTCTGGAATTTGTATTGGGATTACATCAAATCTGTAGATCAAATTGTGAGGAGCTGACATTTTAACAAGATCGACTCTCCCTGTCTGCAAGTACGAAATATAGCTCTACTTATTTAGAGATTCTTTGATTTCTTTCATCAGAATTTGTGGGCTTTTTTTTCTTATACATGTTTCATATATATTATTTTAGTTTATATTTAAAGATTTCATTGTATTTTGTTATTAATGTAAATGATGTTTGTGATTTTTAAAAAATGATTTCTAGTAGTTTTTTTAAAAAATATAGTCTGTTATTGTATTAATAATTTGTGGGGTTTATGTGTTACAAACAACCTCTATCAATCTGTAGTTTGTCCTAGAACTATGTCCATGATATCTTTGATTGTGAAGAATTTTTAAATTTTAATACATTTGAATTTGGACTTGGATATTTTTAAGAACCACTTAGCCAGTCTGATGTCATAGAGACAGTCTCAATACTGATAAATTTAATTTTTTGTTTTCTGCTTTAGGTCTTTGATATTCTTGGAACTCATTTATCTGCATGATTTGAGATAGGAATTCAAGTTTACACTCTTTTCATTTGAAATCTAGTTTTCCCTGGATTATTTATTAAATCTTTTCCCCACTGCTTTGTAATGTCATATGATTCTGTACTTTGATTTAATCAACTACATTTATCTGTTTGCCCCTAAATTAACATCAGGTTTTCACGACTTCTACAATTTTATAATTTATATCTTGGTATCTACTAGAGCTAGTCCTCCTTCATGTCTGATTTTAGTGAAAACTTTGACTTCCTTTTCTTTTTGGAAAGCTTGGTGGTGTAATGGTTAAGAGTTACAGCTGCTAACTAAAAGTCTGGCAGTTCAAATCCACCAGATGCTCCTTGGAAACTCTGTGGATCAGCTCTACTCTGTCTTATAGGGTCACTATGAGTCAGAATCAACTCAATGGCAGTGGGGTTAGGGTTGTTTTGTTTTGTTTTTTCTTTCTCTTTAGAGAAAATAATTAACACAAGCAAAACTTTCATAAAAGTAGTCAGTATAAGATGGTGGAGGAAGAACTGAGTTGTCACTTATAAGCCATGAGAACTAAAAAAACCAAAGCCAAACTTAGTGCCACTGAGCCAATTCTGACTCACAGTGACACTATAGGACACAGTAGTGTTTCCAAGAAGTGCCTGGTGGATTTGAACTGGTGACCTTTTGTTCAGCAGCCACAGCTTTTATCCACTGTACAATCAGGGTTCCTGACCAAGAGAACTGGAACAATATTCACAAATTTCTCTGATATTTAGTGTCTTCATCTATTAAAAAAAAAAAATTGTCATTTGTTCATAAAAGTTGCTACATTAAGGTAGGGTAAGGAGGGCAGCAAGGTGATATGAAAGAGAAAACCTCTTACAAAACCAAGAAATACTCTGTATTAGGGAGTATCGGCACGGGCATAGCTAGAGGCACTAGTTGGAACTCTTGGAAGGTCAAGCTGGCAGGTTACTTTCTAGGTGTTTTGCACTGGAATTTAACTGTCTTTATTTTCAGCTTAATAAGAAAGAACAAAATGTCTCCCATGTCTGAGCCACAGAAGGAGCTACTTGGTCGTGGTACAGCTGTAAAAACCTGGTGGTTCTGAGGGCCTTGTCAAGTCGGCTTAAATATACATTCCTATGTTTACACAGTTGGTCCTTGAGATTTCCTTTCCTCAGGAAAATAGCCTTTCTCCTTACGTAGCTGATGGATCATGTGTCACACAAATGTCCATCAGAATGCAGGGGCATTAAAGGATAATAAGGGGCTGGCTCCAATAGAAAGACACAAACAAGAGAAGGAAGCACTTTGATCCATTTAAAGTAGAGGCAGGGGTTATTAATAGCAAATGTTGGTATCCCCTGCTTGGAGATTCCAGGACCGATTTTAACATGTGCAGAAGTTCCTGGCCATGCCATCTGGTTAAGGCCCTAATTGCCTTCCTCAGGTTAGAGCTGTAGACACAAGACAAACGGCAGTACTGTGAACACTACCGCTTTAACAGCCAGCTGTATACTCACTCAGGGTTCCCACTAATGAAGAGAGGGAAATGGCATAGAATTATCAATAATATGTATCAAACACAACTCAAATTAATAACAAAAGCTATTTTTGTCCTTTCAGAGCCTAGAAGCAGGTGTTTAAGTAGACAAATTGCCTATAAGAACACCTAGCCTTCATTGACTCATTTAATACTGCCAGAAAAGCTATGAAATAGCTCAACTGTCTTCTCTATTGTATAGGTATACAAACTATGGAACAGAAGAACTTGCTGAAGTGACCAAGCTAATAAGACAGAGCTTCAGCTAAAACTCGGGTAGCTTTTTTCCAGGGTGTGTGACCAGTGGGTGTTGCTGCTGATGTCAATTAAAAACTTATTTTTCCAACTTTTGCTGCTTTTAATGATTTTTATTCGTCTAAATCTATCCACGGTATTGTGTTTATTCCGTGACAGTGGTGTTGTGTCATAAGGCAGTGTTCTGATAGAGAACCAAATATAGCAATCTGAACTCACCCTTGCCAGTCAGTATCTTCATATTTTTTGGTGCCTAACTTCATGTTGGAAACTCTTGCAGCATAATGGGTTGAGTGCTATGTATGCTAACCAAAAGTTCAGCAGCTCATATCTGCCAGGCACTCCTTGGAAACTCTATGGGGCAGTACTATTCGGACCTCTAGGGTCCCTATGAGTCAGACCTGACTCGATGGCAGTGGGTTCATATTCCCATAGTACTCAGAGTGCTCATGATTCTAACTATATTACATAGTAGTTGCGGCTAGACTCTAAGTGTTTTGAGGGCAAGGACCAGTTTTCTCAATTTTGTATCCCTAGGCATGAGCAATGTACTTAACACACAGTGTTAGTAGGTGCCCTTTAGTTGATGTTGACTCATAGCAACCCTACAAACAACAGAACAAAACACTGCCCTAACCTGTGTTGTGCTCACAACCATCATTATGCTTGAGCCCATTGTTGCAACCACTAGGTCAATCCATCTCGTTGAGAGTCGTCTTCTTTTTCCCTGACACTGCACTTAGCTGTGCATGATGTCCTCCAGAACTAGTTCCTCCTGATAACGTGTTCAAAATATGTACAACGTAGTCTTACCATCCTTGCTTCTAGGGAGCATTCAGGTTGGACTTCTTCCAAGACAGATTTGTTCATTCTTTCAGCAGTACATGGTACATTCAATACTCCTCACCAATACCACAGTTCAAAGGTGTCAATTCTTCTCTTGTCTTATTTATTCATTGTCCACCTTTCCCATGCATATGACACAATTGAAAATATTATGGCTTGAGTCAGGCACATCTTAGTCCTCAAGGTAATATGTTTTCAACACTTTAAAGAGATTTTCACAGCAGACTTGCCCAATGCAATCAATGCATCTTTGGATTTCTTGACTGTGACTTCCATGACTGTTGGTTGTGGATGCAAGTAAAATGAAAATCCTTAACAATGTCAGTATTTTCTCCATTTCTTATGATATTGATTACTGGTCCACTTGTAAGGATTTCTGGTTTCTTTATCTTGCAATGTAATCCATACTGAAGGCTGCGGTGTTTGATCTTCATCAGTAAGTACTTCAGGTCCTCTTCACTTACATCAAACAAGGTCGTATCACCTGCATGATGCAGGTTGTTAATGAGCCTTCCTCCAATCCTGATGCCTCATTATTTTTCATATAGTCCAGCTTCGAAGGTTATTTGCTCAGCACACAGAATAAATAGTTGTGGTAAAAGCATATAACTCTGAAGTATACCTTTCATGACTTTAAACCTTGCAGCATCCCCTTTTTCTGTCCAAACAACTGCCTCTTGTTCTATATGGAGTTTCCATATAATCAGTATTAAGTGTTCTGGAATTTCCATTCTTCTCAGTGTTGTCTGTAATCTGTTATGAGTTACACAGTTAAATGCCTTTGCATATTCAACAAAACACAGATAAACATCTTTCTGGTATTCTCTGTTTCAGTCAAGATACATCTCATATCAGCAATGATATCCCTGGTTCCACACCCTTTTTTTGAATTTGGCCTGAATTTCTGACAGTTCCCTGTTGATATACTGCTTCAGCTACTTTTGAATGATCTTCAGCAAACTCTTTCTTTCTTGTGATATTAATGATATTGTGTGATAATTTCCACATTCAGTTGGATCAACTTTCTTGGGAATAGGCAAAATATGGCCAAATTTGTTAGCATAAAGGAGTGAGCACTTCCAGTAGCAGAAGACAGCTACCTGGTTAACTGACTGAAGAAAGCCGTATTTATGCCCATTCCAAAGAATGGTGATCCAACCCAATGTGGAAAGTATTGAACAATATCATTAATATCACACACAAGTAAAATTTTGCTCAAGATCATTCAAAAGCCACTGCAAGAGTATATTGACAAGGAACTTCCAGAATTCAAGCTGAATTCAGAAGAGGACGTTGAACCAGGGATATCATTGCTAATGTCAGACGGATCTTTGCTGACAGCAGAAAATACCAGAAAGATGTTTACCTGTGTTTCATTGACTACACAAAGGCATTCGACTGCGTGGATCGTAACAAATTATGGCTAACATTGTGAAAACTGAAATTCCAGAACACTTAATTGTGCTCTTAAGGCATCTGTATATGGATCAAGAGGCAGTTACGCAAACAGAACAAGCAGACACTGAATGGTTTAAAGTCAGGAAAAGTGTGTTAGGGTAGTATCCTTTCACCATACCTTTTCAATCTGTAGGCTGAAAAAATAAGCCAAGAAGCTAGCTTATATGAAGAAGAATGAGCCATCAGGATAGGAAGATGACTCATTAACAGCCTGTGCTACGGAGATGATACCACCTTACTTGCTGGAAGTGAAGAAGATTTGAAACACCAATAAAAATCAAAGATCACAGCCTACAGTATGGATTGCACCTCAACATCAAGAAAACAAAAATTCTCACAGCTGGACCAGTAAATGACATCATCATAAATAGAGAAAGGACTAAGGTTGTCAAGGATTTCATTTTACTTGGGTCCTCAACCAATTCCCCATGGAAGACACATTGCATTGGGATAATCTCCTGTAACAACCTTTTAAAAGTGTTGAGAAGTAAAGATGTCACCTTGAAGACTAAGGTCCACCTGACCTATGCCATGATGTTTTCAATCACATCATACGCATGAAAAAGCTGGACAAAGAAGGAGGAAATCAGAAGAAGAATCAATGCCTTTGAATCATGCTGTTGGAGAAGGATATTGAATGTACCGTGGACTGCCAAAAGAGGAAACAGAGCTGTTCTAGAAGTACAGCCAGAGTGCTCCCTGGAAGCAAAGATGGCAGGACTGTATCTTACATACTTTGGGCATATTGTGAGGAAGCATCAGTCCCTGGAGAAAGATAGAGTGGAGCGTCAGAGAAAACGAGGAAGACCCTTGATGAGATGAATTGACACACTAGCTGCAATGATGAGCTTCAGCATAAAACGATTATGGGCATGGTGCAAGACTGGGCAGTGTTTTGTTCTGTTGTGCATAGGGTCTCTATCAGTTAGAACCAATTCAACAGCATCTAACAACAACAACAACAACAACTTCCAGTGCTACATCCATTTGTTGAAATATTTCATTTGATATTTTGTCTGTCCATTCCTGGACCCTTGTTTTTTCATCAATGCCTTCCGTGCAACTTGGACAACTTCATCAAGTACCATCGGTTCCTGACGATCTGCTGTCTTTTGAAATGGTTGAATATCAACCAATTCTTTTTGATATAATGACTTTGTATATTCCTTTGCTTTCTTCATGTATTGTGTATCTCATTTGGTCTTCAGTCATTAGTATTCAATGTGTCAAATCCTTTCTTGAGATGGTCTGTAAATTCTGATGGAATATACTTGTAGCCATACTTCAGCTCTCATGAACTTGTTCTAATTTTCTTCAGTTTCAACTTGAACTTGCATATGGGCAATTGATGATCTGTTCCACGGTCAGTCCCTGGTCTTATTCCGACTAATGATATTGAGCTTTTTAGACATCTCTTTCCACAGACGTAGTTGATTTGATTTTTGTATATTTCATCTGGCAAGGTCTATGTGTACAGTTGCTATCTGTGTTGGTGAAAAAAGGTATTTGCAATGAAGAAGTTGGTCTTGCAAAATTCTGTCATGCAATCTCTGCAGTTGTTTCTATCACCAAGGCCACATTTTCCAAATGCAGACCCATCTTCTTTGTTTCCAACTTTGGCATTCCAATGACTGGTAATTATCTATGTATTCTGATTCCACGTTTGACCAATTTCAGACTGCATAAACTGGTAAAAATCTTCAGTTTCTCCACTTTTGGCCTTTGATTGGTGCATAAATTTGAATAACAGTTGTGTTAACTTTCCTTCCTGAATACTATCCTATTACTGTTTCTCTTGTGCTTTAGAATAGATCTTAAGATATTTTTGACAATGAATGCAACTTCATCATTTAGTTGTCATTCCTGGCATAGTAGACCATACGATTGTCTGAAAATTATCAGGGCCAATCCACTTCAGCTCACTGATACCTAGAATATCAGTTTATGCATTCCATTTCATTTTTGATGACTTCTAATATTCCTAGATTCATACTTTGTACATTCCAAGTTCTCATTATTAATGTATGGTTGTAGCTCTTCTCATTTTGAGCCATGCCACATCAGCAAATGAAGGGCCCAATGACTTGACTCCATCTCTATCATTAAAGTCTACTGTACTTTGAGGAGGTATCTCCTCTCCTGTCATCTTTTGAGTGCCTTCCAACCTGGTGGGCTCATCTTCCAGCACTATATTTGATAATGTTCTGTTGCTATTCATAAAGTTTTCACTGGCTAATTCTCTTCAGAAGTAGACTGCTTGGTCCTTCTTCTTAATCTGTCTTAGTCTGGAAGCTCAGGTGAAATGTATCTGCTATGGGTGACTCTGCTAGTGTCTGAATACTGGTGACATAGCTTCCAACATCACAGCAACATGCAAGCCCCCACAGTATGATAAACTGACAGGTACGTGGGGATGGTACATAGTAAAACATACTAGGCACTCAGTCAGGGTTTGCTGAGTAAATAAATAAATGGGAGCTGTTTGAAATTCTTTTAAAAAGTCTTTATTATGCTAATTAACAAAATCTGAAGCAGAAGTGTTAAATTAATTGCTGAAGACCTACTTTTGCTGTGTGGTAGGTAGGTAGGCAAAGAATTACTCGTGTCCAGAATCTGCACCCGGTATTCTGTTCACCATGGATAATTTAAATTTATAAATTGTAAAGAGCAAGAAAGAGAGAATTTTCCTAATGTGTGAAAATATTCACATATTTTCTTTTACCTAATCACACCAGAGAACCTTGGCAGCACAGGGGTTAAGAGCTTGGCTGTTAACCCAAAAGTCAGCAGATTTCAGCTTCATCTTTCATTAAAAAAATAAAAAACACATCATTGTTAATACCTGATTCATATTACTGCAGTGATAGTAAAAATCATTGTAACACCTGAATGAAACAAGCAACATTCCTATCATAGAACCACTCATGAGGCAGTTGTACAAACCAGCATTCCCTTATATGGGGACAGCATGGAAGGTTGTCTTTCTCAGGCCTTCTGGATGAAAGTGATTCAGTCACCAAGGCCTGACAGCTGGGAGCAGGCCTTCTGGCTAGAAATAATCCAACTGATTTAGCAGTAGTTACATAACTTGTTTGTAACTTTGAAGTCCATGTGTCTGGCAGCTAGCCACCTTTGTGTAAAACAGTATATATGGTCACTGCACCACAAGGTGCTGCTGCTTGTTGAAGGTTGTATCTGCTTCCCACCACTGCACTGATAAACCTGCTATGACTACTCCTGCTGTGCCTCCCTTGCTGGGTCTGCCCAAACCTCAGATCTGTATTCTTGGCCTTGAGTACCCACATTCTGACACCTTCCAAACCAAAATCAGAAAACTGAGCTAATATAATAGAAGATTCAGGAGGACAGAAAAAAAATCTCAATAGAAATGAGGAGGGTTCGTCAAACATTTGTGACATATTAAGTTCATCTGAAGCAAATACAATGACTTGTGATTGAATGGAAGACCCATGACATCCCACTTGCTGTGCTGGAGAATTTTTGTGAAGGTTTGGACAAGTAGGATGGCTTTATCTGGGGGAAGTTTTCCCTTCTGACCTGCTGAATAACAAGGCAGGGTCAGTAACATTTTCCAAGACAATATAAGGAAATTATACTCTGTTAAAATGAAGCAGCAGATTAAGTAATGGACTTGACCAGACCTTCAAACCTTCTATAGTCTGATGACCTCAAACTCCTAGATGCCCCACAACTCTCACTGTACTGAAACATGATACCTTTTCCTCTTTATTATTAGGATGTCTCCTAGCTTGTCTAATGACCTTTCCCATCACTTCCATTTGTAAAACCCTACTCTTGTAAATGCTGAGACATCTTCAGCCCTCATTTATACTTAGTATTAACCTAGACCTCTGAGTCAATCACCCTAGAGACATTCCTCTTTACCTCCTGCCTTTGGTAACTGTAGCATCCTCATTGAAGACTCAATATGAGACAAAATCCAGTGATTCTAAGTGTGACCATGTGGTGTGTGTACTTTATCATTCTATGCATTTATAGGATACCATCCTACTGGTCTCTTTCTAGATGGGAGAGAAGAGTATGGAGAGCAGGGGACAAGAGAATGTTAAGAGGATACTAGAAGAAAAGAATGAAAAGGAGGAGTGTGCTGTCACAGGGCAAGGAGAGCAGACGTTGCTGCAGATAGGCAGGCATACAAATTTAATTTGAACTGTATACCTTGACTTAATCACTATAAAAAGAATTTTGAAAAAAAAAATCCAGTGATTCTTCTTTGATCCTACGCCTGGGCAGCCCAGTTTGCACAGTACTAGTGGAGACCACTTGTGTCCCGTCTGCCTCCTAAAGCCTCTTAAATTGCCCAGTACGTATGTGCTGCTACTGGTGACGCCACGATAGAGGTTTCCTTTTGTGCTTTTCATGTTCCTTTTTATTTGACTTGTGGTGCAGACAGTTCATGTGTTTGGCTGCTATTGTAGATTGAATTATATCCTCTCCCCCGAAAATGTGTGTATCAATTTGGTTTGGCCATGATTCCCAGTATTATGTGGCTGTTTTTTTGTGATTGTAACTTTCATATGTGTTGCAAATCATAATCTGTGCCTATGGCTAATGGGGCAATTCTGAGTTATGCTAAAGAGAATTAGAGTAGGACTGAACACCCTTACTAAGGCTACATCCCTCATGCAATGTAGAGGGAGTTTCCCAGGTATGTGGCCTGCCTCACCTTTTATCTTACAAATTATAAAACTAAAGGGAAGCAAGCAGAGAGCTGAGGGCCTCATGTCACCCCAAAAGCAGTGCCAGGAACACAGCATATACTTTGGACCTGAGGTTCTTGTGTTGAGATGCTCCCAGACCAAGGAAAGATTGATAAGAGGGACCTTTCTCCAGAGTCAACAAAGAACGCTTTCCCCTAGAGCTGATGCCCTGAATTTGGACTTCTAGCATACTAGACTATAAGAAAATAAATTTATTTTGTTATAGCCATTTACTTGTGATATTTCTGCTACAGCAGCACTAGAGAACAAAGGCAGCTGCTAACCAAAATATTGGCAATGTGAGTGAACTCACAGATGCTTTAGAAGAAAGGGTTGGTGATCTACTTTGAAAGAACTAAGCACTGAAAACCCTACAGAGCACAGTATTACTCCAACATACATGGGCCATCATGAGTCAGTCTACTCAACAACAACTGGTTGTCAATATTTGAAAACAACTTGCATGATCACTCTGTGTGGTACAGACCTTAGCTCCTCTGGATATGGGGAAGGGCACAGTCAACGCCAAGGAGCCGGTACTTCTCCTGTCTTTCTGCCCCAGCTACCTGATGTCCCAGAAAAGACATTTCTTCATACCACAAAATCAAATAATCACATCCCCGCGTTCTCTTCACTCTGTACTGGGAATTCATTTAGAAGACAGCACTAGCTCTCACAGAGAGCGAGTCTAAAGTAAAGAGCCTCTAAAGTCCTGGTCTCCAAATCTTGGCCTGGAATCTGATTGAGGTGTTAAAACGGATTACTTAACTAAATATTCTCTTTGTCTTTTTAAAAATAACAAAATTATTACCTTCTCTATGAGACTGAAGGGCAAACAGAGGATAAAATAAATAATACATGTGAACTGACACTGAGATAACAAAAATTACAATGAGTTAGGACATTGTCAGGATAATAATAAAGTGACAGAAAAGTAAGGAACCACTTATCTTCTGGAATACTAGACCGGCTTACAAAACTTCACAGGGTTATTACACTCTTTAACATTCATAAAGAGTTCTGCAGGGCAATTTCACATAGATTATGCTGCTTAATCCTCACAATGCCATCAAAATATGCAAGATTATGTACCCGTTTTAAACATGGAGGCAACTGAGTTACAAAGAGGTTAAGCTGCTTAAGTAATCCCTGCCAGTTACAGTGGAGATTAACTTAGGTTTTCTGACTCTCATTTTATTTTTACTACTCTATTATTTCAAGAAAGGGAGTACATAAAAAGTTATATCAAAAGAAATACATTTAGTGCCTTGTTATTCATACAAAAGTGCCCTGTAGGCAAGTATGATTCTGATTCTTTTTATAGTACCAAATTATCCTTGAAAATTATTAAAAGATTATGTTTATATTCATGCAAGCACTATCCTGATTAGTATTTCCTGAGGAGGTTATCAACTAATATGAAGAATATTTTTACCATTCTACTAGTTAAATAGGCTTCCTTATTACAGAAACAAAAACAGTATGTGGAACTAGAGAACAACTGAATAATTGCAATTAAAACCAGATTTAAAGACATAGATGAAATAAGTTATATCTAAATGGAATCATTTTTCACATAGCTTGTATAAATTGTCAGTAGTCTAAGTAATAATAGGGTTGCTTGATAATGATTGTTAAATACAGGTTCATTAAGAGTTCTATTGCTGATGAGTGAGATTATAGTAGTATGCTGTGTATATATTATAAGAATGCCTTACAAAGTTGTTTTTGAAGTGTGTTTACTTCTTAAAGGAACAAATTTGATATTTGAATAAACAGATACAAGGTTCAGGAATTTGTTTTGTCTATCAGATAAACAAAGTGATCATTCGTTGATTTTATCCTTCACTCTTTGCCCCCAAGAAAGCATGAAATATATGTGAAAAATGTAATAGCCCATGGTAGATGGACATTTCCAAAGTCTGGTAACAGAAATGGCAGAATAAACATTCACAAAATCCCTGCTCTGCCATACAAACTTAATCTAATAGTATCTCCCTAAGACAGTCGGCACTTGGCAAGATAGTCAGTGTCTGAAACATCTTTGAAGCCCCTGAGTAGTAACAAATTAGGTTATAAGATCAGTATTTGATAAATATTATCCTCCTTGCTAACCAAAAAGTCATCTGTTCGAATCTGCCAGGTACTCCATGGAAACTTTACAGAGCAATTCTACTCTGTCCTATTGGGTCGCTATGAGTCAGAATTGACTTGATGGTAGTGAATTGGGTGGGTATGTTCAGATTGGCCATTCACCTTTGAATTTAGAGCAGAATACATGAAGAAGATGAAGACAAAGACAATACGCCTCTCTGCCATCTTTACTGAAACTAGAGAACTGAGAACAATGTTCAGTTAAAATCTTACTTTTTGTTTCTAGAAACTTTTTGTTTCTATCACCTCAGAACAGGTACAGGGAAAGCGGGAGAAAAAGGGAACTCAGGTCTCTGTTTCTAATTTCAGCTCTTTTGCAAAGTGTATGGCCTTCAATTGCCATGACCCAGAAACATCAAAAGATTTGGAAAATATATGGTAAATAGATAGAACTAGGTTAACCATGTCTCATTTCATGGTTAATATTCTATTACTTGTATATACTTAAGAAATCCTTTATCTAAAATGCTTATCATCTTTAAGTCAATATTTATAATTTTAGAAGCTATTGCTAAACTTGAAAACCCTGTAGTAGTTAAATGCTAACAGCTGTTAACCAAAAGGCCTACAGTTCAAATCCGCCAGGCCCTCCTTGGAAGTTCTATGTGGCAGTTCTACTCTGTCTACAGGGTTACTATGAGTCAGAATTGACTTGATGGTAATGGGTTTGGTTTTATTGCTAAATTCGGACTTATTCACAAGTGATCAAGCCCCTTATACAATGGTTCCCAATCCTAGCTGATCATTAGCCTCACCTGAGGAGTTGTTAAAAAATACAGACTCCCAGGCCCTACCCAAAACCTACTCAGTGCGTATCTGTGGCAGTGGGCCTTCAAATCTGTGCACTGTAATTTTCATTATCTTCCAGGTTGGGGACTACTCACTTAACAGTGGTTCTACAGTATTTACCTTTCAAGATCGCCACTCTATCAAGACCATGAGACCAATGCTGTGGGACAAAAAAGCTGAGTTTTCCACAGAAGAACATAATTTACAGGTAAAAGTAACGATACCAGTAACCCCAGATTTCTGAGATTCAAAATCAATTTTATAACAGGTCAAGGACCAGGTGAGTAGCAGAAGGGCACAAGCCAAAGTCTTCTGATATCAAACCCGGTTACATACTCACTGAATCACCAAACCTTCTGATTATCCAAATCAAACAGTGGTTGTTTAATCAAGTGCCTACTATGTGAGAGCCTACCTGCTATCATTTGAAGCAGTTGCCAACATGTTATTGAGTCTGGCTATACGTCAAGGATGTCACTAAGCATCTGATACATATTAACTCATTTAATATACTACGACCTTTTAAGGCAAATGCTAATGCTATCTCAGTTTTGCACATACAACAGCTAAGGCATTGTCATGTATTGAATTGTGTCCCCATGTGTGCAGCGATTTGGATGGGCCATCATCCCAGGACTGTGTGATGGTCTTCCATTTTGTGATTTTCCTATTCCATAAATCCTGAAGTTCCTGCACCAAGATGCTTCCTGACCAGAGACTGATCAACACAAGGACTTTCTTTCAGAGCCAACAAACAAAAAGCTTCCCCTTGAACAGACACCATGAATTCAGACTTGTAGCCTACTCAACTGTGTAAGAATAAACTTTTCTTTGCTAAAGCCATGCACTCAGTACCAGAAGACAGACATATGAAGACAATGTGTCCAAAGTCACACAGCTAGTAAATAGTAGGATTAGGATTTGAACCCAGGTGATCATATCCAACTCCCACACTCTTTGCAATGGATGATAAGGAGTATTTGTCCAGTGCCATAGAATTGAAGGCATTACATGTATTACCTTGTTTAGTCCTTAGGTGGGAAGAGGCTCAGGACCTTAAATTACTTAACCAAGGTTGTATAAGGTAGTAAATAAAGTGGATAAGGACTCTTTTGAATAAACCAAAAGAAAAAAAAAAGAATTTCCACCAAGTGCTGTGTCTGCTAACCAAAAGGTCAGTAGTTTAAATCTGCCAGACACTTACTGGAAACTCTCTCTGGCCATTCTCCTCTGTCCTATAGGGTTTCTATGAGACTTTTGAATACAAGTGACAAAAAAACACAACACTAATACACTTAAGCAACAAAAGAAATATATTGGCTAAAAAAACTGGAAATTCAGGAATAGAACCAGTTTTGGGTACAACTCAATTCAGGGGTCGAAATGATGTCATGAAGCCCTAATGTGCTTGGTTTCTAGTTTAGCTTGTTCTAGACTGGTTTCATTATGTATGCCTCTACATAGAGTTTTATGGTAATATTTACTCACTCATACAGCAGACTGTACTCCACAATGCTTACTCCCGAAATAAGCATTCAGGGTTTGTAATGAATGGATTGCCTTAATACGGGTGCAGAGTCTAAGTACCAGATGTCCAGTACAAATTAAACCCTAGCATAGCCCGCCTCCCCAAATATCACTTTATTTGTGAGCATACTGAATTTCCATCAATTGCGTTTTTGTTATAGAGATCTGCAGAGCTCTCTTCACCCAATCTCAGCTTTAGAGGCTTTAAGCTAGAACTCAGAGAAAAAATTTTGGTTACAACCTTTCACTTGAGTTGCTCCTGCTTGGTATTCCTTCTGCTAGACTAGGGTGCTGCCAGGTCCTGGGAATATCCAGGAGAAGTCTGTCACTCACTGTCAGCCAGTTTCTCTCTCAGCATTCTCCTTTCCCTGTGAATCTACTCAGGGAGTAAGAAGAATACAGTTTCCCTTCTCTTTTCAGATCCCAGAATCTATCTTAGGTTTTGGAGTCAACTCAAGGCTTTGACCAGGAAGTGACAGGGTCCTTCACTCTAGCATCCACCAAAGCCAAGGTGGTTATCGCTTCTTCTTATAATCTCTCCTCTAATCCTTTGCTGAGGAATCTTTAAAGTATTAGGCTTTGGGAACTTGTGAGACTTGAAAGAAATTCACGCTCTTCTCAAACTTTCTTCTTTCAAACATTTTGTATTGGTTTTTCATTCCCTGAAGATCTGAATTTTTGAAAGGCAAAAGTCAGAAAGAAATTCACAGGCTATTTCTCTTGCCCCATCTCATCCCCAGGTATGTATAGCAAAGAGGAGAAATATCACTATAAAAACTAGTGATTAATATTTCAAAAATATTTCCCACTATTCTTCTATACATCAAATGCCTACAATGTGCCAGGATGTAGCCTAGGTATTTGGCATATTTTTAAAAATTTTTCACAAATATTACTACATCCCCCCTGTACAGACATTAAAGGAGGCAAAGCAACTTGTCCATGGCAGTTCAGCCACGCCAAACCTGTCTGTCTTCACAGCCACTCTGCAGAGTTCCCCTATTCTGCTCTGTAAAGGAAGGGAGGTTTCCTTTCCTAGAATATCATATTAGTTGATTTCCTACTGAAGTGGGTCAACAGGAGGCAAAGTCAGATAATTGGAGGGTGAGAAAAGGGAAGAAGCCAGGATATTTCTTCCCTTTTTTCTAGCTGGGACTTACTGGTTATGAGTACGCATGCTTCTGGATACCTCCCATCTGACCAATGAAATGACCCCCACAGCAGAACACATTTATGTAGTTCATATGTGTAGTTAAGCTACAGTAACTAGTAACTGGGATTTTCATCTCACCATTTTTTTTCAAACTTTCCTTTAAGTTCCTTTTTTGAAGGTAAATATGCATTTTATGTTTGAAAAGATAAACATTCTTCAGCAAGAAATATGACATGATATTCAGATCAAAATAGATCCATCTTAAATACATCATACGCATGCAAAAGCTGGACAATGAACAAAGAAGATATGAAAAATTGATGCCTTTGAATTGTGTTGGAGAAGAATGCTGAACATCCAATGGACTGCAAAAAGAATAAGCAGATGTATTCTGGAAGAAGTACAGCCAGACTGCTCCTCAGAATCAAAGGCAAGACTGTATCTTACATATTTTGGACATGTCAGGAGGGATTAGTCCCTGGAGAAGGACATAACGCTTGGTAGAGAGGAGCTTCAGCAAAAAAGAGGAAGACCCTTGATGAGATGGATTGACACAGTGGCTGCAACGATGGGCTTAAGCATAAAATTGATGGTAGAAATGGTGCAAGACCAGGCAGCGTTTTGTTCTCTTGTTCATAGGGTGGGTATGAGTCAGTACTGACTCGACAGTATCTAAACAACAACAATTAGATACATTACAAAGTAGCAATGCAGGGCGTGTGTCAATTATTCCAAATAGGATTTCTGTATTGTGAATTCTACACACTTCAAACCAAAGGAATGTCCTAAAGAGGTATATTTCAGATCAGTCTGTTTCTCATTCATATTTAATTCTCTTGAAAATGCTAAATCATGAAACAGTTCATGTTGATTGAGCAATAAGCCACCAAATTGGACCTGACAACTTCTGAAAGCAGGAGGTCTGAGGCATCCAAGTTCGTAATATCCAGCTTTCAGAATTTATTTCAGTTAGATGATCCATTGAGCAGCCTGAACTCAATAGAGGACAGCACGATATTGTTTTTATTCTATTTTTATCTCCCAAAACTGCCCTCCAGATGCTATGAGAAGCCTTCCTTTATTGCTCCTTCAAGACATCACATGCAGATAGGTGCTATAGCTTTCTTGCTACTTTCAGGCATAACAAGTCCAGTTTGGCTCAGACAAGTTGGAATATCAGTCCACTCTAGCAGTCAGGTCCTTTGTCCTCTGAAACAGCCAGGCCTCCACCTCAGGATCTAGGAAAGAAGGGTGTGTGATCTGCTCTTAAAACCTCCAAGTTTGGGGCAGAGGAAGAGAGAAATTGAAAAAACAATGACTCTTGCTTCCCAATGTGATTCTTTCCTTGCTTGGTTGCTGATGGTCCTCCCTACCTCACAGTTCCTGACATCTGAGCTTTGCTTTCACTTCCTCCCAACTTGGCAGCTCACACACAAGTCTTTTGCTTTGGTAGACTCTTTTTCTGCTGGCCTGTGATCATGGATAAGCTGTCGGCAAGATGGCTCAAGCATGGCTGCTTTCTGAAGTATCTACTTGATCCCTTTGTTATGCATTGAATTGTGTCCCCCAAAGTAAGGGGCTCTGGTAGCATAATGGTTATGATCTTGCCTGCTAACCAAAAGGCTGGCAGTGCAAAACCACTCAATGGCTCCATTGAGGAAAGACCTGAGAATCTGCTTTTCTAACGATTATAGCCAAGGAAACTCTTTGGGGTAGTTCTACCCAGCCAGAGGGTATCACTGTGAGTTGAAACCAATGCAAAGACATCCAACAACAACAAACTTGTGGATGTAATGACATTTGGGTGTAGGATCTTTGTTATGTTAATAAAGCCATATCAGTACACAGTGTATACTAAATCTAATCACTTCTAAGTCTTACGGAGCAGCATAGACACAGAGGCAAGTGAGCACAAATGAGAGATGACAGATGTCATCTGATGACAATGACTGGTACTGAATGTACCAGTCCAGGTATTCCAATGATTGCTGGCTACTAGAAAGCAAAGATAGACAAGGAAGGACTTTCTCCTAGAGTCTGCTCTGTTCTTTGAACATCACTTGTGGTATTTCTGTAACGACAGCTCGAGGAAAATAAGATAGCATCCTATCATGCTGAGCAGTTGAGGGAGTTCTCCATAGCCTACCACTAACACCCAATTCTTTTCTATTGATTCCAAAAGTACATGAAAAGCATTGAAGAACAGGAGTGGACTATCCAACTGGCAAGTTAAACAGAGTGCTTGTGAAATTGTTCACTGCAGATTAGTCAGAAAATACAAGTCAGCCCCTGCTTACATTGTATGCTGGCTTATCCACCCCACCAGGGATTATAAATTTCAAAAGGGGCTTTGATTCTGCAGGAAGGTGCTGTGCAGTTGGAAAAGAGAGATATGCCAGCCATACCTAGAAGCAGAATCTTTGATGTGGTGAAAAAAATGTGAAATTGTTCACTACAGATGACTTGGTAAGCAAGGTATGCACCATGCTTACTCTGACTACTGGACAATCCCCCTGCTTCAGTCACTGGTTTGCTGAGAAGTTCCTTGGGGAGGAGCCATGGGGGGAGGGGAGGACAGCCCCTGGGACCCATGCACCGACCTCTTCAAGGGCTACCAACAATGTGCTCAGAAAGCAACAAAGGAGAAAACTCCTACTGAAGAACTGAAGTTTATGTTCCATGGCAAAGAAAAACCTGAAAGCTCTTCTTGATCTTGACAGTCACCTAGGAAGCAGACTCCTCAGATGAGCAGATTGAAGCCTCTAGATTTTCTCAATTAAGCTGTGAAGAAAGCCATTGATTTGATGAGGAGTTTAGGAGGGAATTTCATTTCTCCCTTCTTGGCATTGTCCTCTCATTTGCTTTGAAGTGATTTCTCTGTTGCTTTGGCATGTTATTAGAAACTGAATGTACTAAAAGAAGGATTTATGGGAATAACGGTTGCAAAAACTTGGTCTAGGACCAGCTTACAGCATCCTTTGTGTGTAGATACTTATAAACTAGTCAGGATGGTCACGATTGCCTGGTCTCTTGAGTTATGCCACAGGGGATATTTGGTGCACTGTCTCATCGGCAGCTGTCAGTCAGCATCAACATGACCGTTCGGTCTCGGGTCATTGTTCATGGAATAAATTGGTTAAAAACCAAAACAACCAAACTCATTGCTGTCAAGTCAATTCCAACTCATAATGACCCTATAGGACAGAGTAGGACTGCCTCAATAGAGTTTCCAAGGTGCGTCTGCTGGATTTGAACTGCCAATCTTTTGGTTAGCAGCTGTAGCACTTAAACACTACACCACCAGGGTTTCCACAAGTGGGTTACAATTTCTCTTTTCTCTCAGGATGCTAATGCTCTAAAAAGGGACCTTGGCTTGGAAGCATTTTATTTTTATATAGTAACTTAACAGTTAAGATTGCTGGCATCCTGGGTTGGCTGAAAAGAAGGCAGCTTTTAACAGACTTATGATCCTGCTTTACAAGAGGTATCAGATTAAGACTTAAAAGCTTCAAGAGTGTGGCAGTGAACACTGTCTCTGAGCTTACAGGAATTAAGATATTTTGAGTAGCTATAGAAGGAGCACCTAAACTGTCAAGGTTTGCTGTTGCTGGTTTCCAGCCCAAGTCAGTGAATTAAGTCAGCCTGCGTATCATAAAAACACCAAAATGCTGCAGCTAGAAGAATGGTGGGAAACAAGATTGTTTCATTTGCTTTTTCTTTTCTTAACCTATCATGCCTGTAAGGCCTGTGGTCATGAAGATGGATATAATTATGACATGAAAAAAGGCACACATGGGACAGATCGGCACAAATAGAAAAGCTGGTTCCACCTTCTTGCGGGCACCTTGTCCCAGTTCTATGAGTCAAGTTTTTAGTGGTCACCATCATGTGACTTGATGGTGGATGGTGGAAGGATTCCTTTGACGTCCCAGGGAAAGGCCTTTTCCCTAAGCTGACAATTCTCTCATCTGTGCCTCTTTTTGAATATCCCTAGATTTCTCCTTAAATAAGAACTGACCTGATGGTAGGTTTTGCTGCTTCTTAAGGCTTTCTTGCCCAGTAATGCATACAATGATTGTGAACTTATTCGGCTCCTGGGGTTTATTGGCAAGCTGCTGTACCATGGACAGTGTGTGCTGCCACCAGGCAATGTTCTTCATGAAATCAAAGAAATGGGCTTATGCTGCCAAGTTACGTGATGGTGAGCACTAAAATTTTCACTCATACAATTGGGAAAGGGTGCCTGCAAGAAGATGGAACCATCTTTTCAATTTGTGCTGATGTGTCCTATGTGTGTATTTTTTCATGTTATAATTTATTGTCTTCATGATTACAGACCATACAGGGCAAGATAGGTTAAAGAAAGCAAATAAAGCAAATTTCTTTTGAAACCAAAGAAATGGGATTATACTCTAAAATACTGTTTTCTCAGTGTATTTGTGTCTGACTTTTGGGTAAGGAAAGTAGAAATTTTGAAAATTTTATTTGTTACACATATATACAAATACACCTGCTGCAAAATGCCAAAGCAAGTGAGAAATCACTTTGAAGCAAGTGACAGAAAACACCAAGAAGGAAAAAATGAAACCCCATCCTCAATTCCTCATCAAATCAATTGCTTTCTTCACAGCCTTGACATAATTTGGAGACTTCAATCTGCTAAACAATGGAATCCATTTTCAAGGTGATTGTCAAGATCAAGAAGAGCTTTCTGGTTTTTCTTTACCACGGCCCATGGCCTCCAGTCCTTCAGTAGCACTCTTCTCACTTACTGCTTTCTGAACAGACTGTTGGTGGCACCTGAAGAGGTCAGTGCCTAGGTCCCCAGAGCTGTTCCCTCCCTGCCCCTGGAGGAACTTCTCAACAAACCAACGATTGAAGCAGGAGCGGATTATCCAACAGTCAATGTAAACACGGTGCTTACTTTGCTTACCAGGTCATCTACAGAAAAACAAAAACCCACTGCTGTCGAGTCAGGTCCAATTTATAGTGACCTTAGAGGTCAGAGGAGGACTGTCCCATAGAACACTTTCCAAGGAGCACTTGGTGGATTTGAATTGCCGTCCTTTTGGTTAGCAGACCTGGCACTTAACCCACTACACCACCAGAGCTTCCAGGGTCATCTACAGTGAAAAATTTTTTATTTTTTCACATCGAAGATTCTGCTTCTAGGTATGGCTGGCATTTGTCTCCTTCAAATCCCGCAGCACCTTCCTACAGAATCAAAGCTTCTTTTCAAGTATATAATCCCTGATATAAAAAAATACAAAAAAAACCGCCTGCCACCATCGAGTCAACTCTAACTCATAGCAACCCTATAAGACAGAGTAGAACTGCCCCATAGAGTTTCCACGGAGTACCTGGTGGATTTGAACGGCCAGCCTTGTTGGTTAGCAGCCATTGCACTTAACCACAATGCCACCAAGGTTTCCATAACCCCTGAGGGGGTGGATGGCCCAGCAAGCAATGTAAGCAAGGGCTGACTCCTACTTACTTACTAACCTATAGTGAACAATTTCACAAGCAGCCTGTATACTTTGCCTATTGGATAGCCCATCCCTGTCCTCATATGCTGTCTGTGTACTTTTGGGGTCAGGAGAAAAGAAGTGGGAATGGGTGGTGGGGTAGGGAGAACTCATTGAACTGCTTAGCAGGACAGGATAGTATCACTTTCCTTAGAGCTGCTGTTACAGAAATACCATAAATAGTATTCAAAGAATGTAAATTTATGTTTTCACAGTTTCAGAGGCTACAGTGGGGGGGCGGGCAGGGAGGGGCAACCAAACCTACTGCCACAGAGATTGTCTGATTCACAGTAGCCCTACAGGTCAGAATAAAATGGTCCATAGAGTTTCCAAGGAGCACCTGGTGGATTTGAACTGCTGACTTTTTGGTTAGCAGACAAAGCAATTAACACACTACGCACCAGGGTTTCCGTTTAAGAAGCTAGAAGCCCAGATTCAGAGCAGGGCTCTAGGGGAAAGTCCTTCCTTGTCTATTTCAGCTTTCTAGCAACCCTAGTGGCTATGGGTGCGAGTAACCCTAGAGCTATGCGTGCTAACCAAAAGGTTGGCAGTTTGAATCCACCAGGTTCTCCTTGGAAGCCCTTTGGGGTTTATAGCCCTGGTGGCTATGAATCAACCCAGTGGCAATGGATTTTGCTTAGGTTCTCGTTCGGTAGCCAGTGGTCCCTGCAGTACCTGACCCTGTAGATTCATCAGATAGCGTCAGTCTTCCCTCATTTGTGCTCACTTGTCTCTGGGTCTGTGCTGCTTATAACTCAAGTGATCAGGTTTAGGACACACACTACATTGATACAGCTTCACCAACATAGCAAAGAAGATCCTCTTCCCAAATGCAATTATACCCATAGGTATGGTGGTATTGTTAGGTGTCCTTGATTAGGTTTCAACTCATAGTGACCTCATGTGACAGAGTAGGACTGGGCCATTTACTTTTCTTGGCTATAATCCTCACAGAGGCAGATTGCCAGGTCCTTCTCCCATGTAGCTGAGAATCTAAAACAAACTGACTTCTATAAAAGAACAGAAAAAACTGTCAAAGAATTACTTCCAGATACATAGCGGATTCAGATGGTTTTACCTGGGAATTTTTAACATGTCTCATTTTTGTGCTTTTTGCCGTTTTCTCATTTCTTTGGTTAATTTAACCAACGGTTTATATAATTTGTTTTTTTTCCCCAAAGAAGTTGCACTGAATTTGTTTTCTATTTTCTAACTCATACATTTCTGCCTTTACCTTCAATAATTCCATTTTTACTCTAGCTTACTTTGCTACTCTTTTTGGAAGATTTTTAGTCAGGTGCTTAATTTATATATTTATATTCTTTTACTTGTGCTAATACAAATATACAAGGCAATGAATTTTCCTCTGATGACCTACTGATAATGTTTTCATCCTTTTTTTTCTACTTACTCTGAATTTTTTGTTTCTAAATTGAAAGAGACTCTTTTACTCAATTTTCTAATTTTACTATGATACCATTCCATTGTGCTAGAAAATTCTATTTCTACTTTTTGGATTTTATCAATTTTCAACTGCCTAGTGCTTTCGACGGCACTTGGCTTGGCTAGTGCTTGGCTTAGTAGAGCACTGATTTTTCAGTCCTGATCCATGAAGCCTTGAAAAGAATGGTACAGATTTTGAATGTATCAATAAGATCTACCTATTACTCATATTATTTGGTTATTTATTATTAAATATTAATTTTAATAAATTATTAAGTTATTCGATGTGTTTCTACTTTTTTGCCTTAATTACTTGATCTTTCATAGACTAAGAGAAGCAAATTGAATTTTCTTGCCACTAGAGTATTTCTCTTAGTGTCTCTTTGTATCTCTGTAAATACTGCCTTATGAATGTATTGCTATATTATTTATATTTCACTTTAAGAAGCTCATTTTTAGCACTGCTTCTCTAACTTCATTTGCCTAAATTTCATACTGGGTGATACTAGGATGGTGAAACTAATATTTTTGTTTTTTTTCTTCTCTCATTGCTGTCCTTGTTGTCCTATTTGAGTCAATTACATTAATTTAGTGCTTTATCTTTGTGCTGCTAAATTCCTCATGCTTCTATTACTTGAACTGGGATTTACTGGTTTTGTATATTCCTGGTACATACTTGCCCTCTCTTAAGTTTTCAGTTTTTTGAAATCTGTTTTAGGTATCTCCCTTACATGGATCAAAGAATTGTACGTTGTTTGTGGCTGACTCTTAAAATATTTCTTTTAATGGGAAAAATGAGGCTTTTTAACATGTAAGTGTGACAGCTATTGTCTTAGCTATGTCACTGCTTGTATAGTTTTATTACAGTCCTTTCTGTGTAGTCAGTTTGCTTAGATTTTTTGTTTTTAATTACACTACTTTGAAATACAGAAAGGCTCACATTTTATTTCTCATAGTTCCATTTATAACTGCAGGCACCATCTTTAGCCTCTTTTCCTTTATACTTTCTGCCAGTTCCCGGAGAAGAGCAGTATTCTCCCTTTTTCTCCTCTTACGGGCTTCTCCTCCGCTCTGTCTTAAACAATTAGACGTCTTTCTTAATGTTTTACTTTGTCCTGTTAAATATGCTCACACATTATTTTAGTTGACAATTCTAAAAGACACACTTTGATGAGAAGCAGGATATCTGCCTCCCTCACAGACTGCTTATTAGTTACCAGGAGGAAAGCAAACACAGTGAATATACAGCAGAGAAGCTGAGTGACATCTTGACAGGACGATCAAAATCAGCCTCACCTGTGAGGGCCAGATGAGCACCAGCTGCCTCCAGATAAGATGTCCTGAGAAAGACACAACATCATCTCTGCGCTGCTCTGGCCAAGGATGTGTAACCTGAGTCCAGTCCTAAGACGGCATCAGACAAATGCAGAATGAGGAATGCTCTACTAAGGAACAAAATAAAAGTTGCATGTGTGTGGAGCAGAGGACTGTATTCTTCTAAAATGTCAGTGGCATCAGTGACGAAAGGTGTAGAACTGTTCCAGATTAAAAGATGCTAACAAGCATGAAAATAAATGCAAATTCCAATCACTGACTATAGCCTAGACCAGAGAGGAAAATATGCTGCAAAGGGTATCCTTAGGAACTGACAAAGCTTGAATATAAATAGTAGATTAGACTTAAAAACTACTGTATCAATGTAAATTTATGAAGTTGATAATTATACTGTAATTATATTAAAAAGTCAATTCTTAGGGAATATATAAAGAGTTAAGGGCTACAGTATGTGTATATATAAAGATATAGAGACCTAATGATAAAGCAGATGGGGTAAAATGTTAACAATAAATCAATCCTAGTACAGATGACATAGGTGTTTTTTTCTGCATTACTTTTATCTCTGAGTTTTCTATAAATTTGAAATTATCCCCCAGCAAAATTTTTTAAAGATAACTCTTTGATTCTCTACCATAAATAAAGCAATCAGTGAACTTTGCTCATCTCCATTTTCCTTGCTTTCCTTTTATTTATGCATTGTATGTAACACCAATATTCTCTTCTGACACCCTAATTCACACATCTGCCTTAGACTGAGGTACTCCAGTGAAGCGTTTTCAAAGCTCACTACCAGTTCTTTTCCCAGTCATGATTCAATTGGTTGATCAACTTCAGCTGAATTCCTTAGAAGACAGCTCTTGGGAACATTGTCCTTGAGGTCTTGCATTTAAAACTCTGCATTTTGTAGCCTTTATACTTGAAGGCCAGACTGCCTGAAGATAAAATTCTTGATGCAAGCTTTGGAGGAAGGGCTCCATTGTCTTCTGTAGTAACAGCTGTGACAAGACCCGTGGTCAGCTGCTTTCATTTTCCCTCCTGTAACAAAAAACTTAATCTTTGCTCTTGGCTGACCAAAGGCTTTTGTTGTTGTTATTTTCAACTTCATTTACTTTACTAAGATACATATCTTTGGGTTGACTGATCTGGGTCAAACTTAGAGAAGGGCCAGTTTTCGCTTGAACACAGTGTGCCATTTCATTACACAGATTTGAACACCTCATTTTAGGGACATTCTCTTGAATTACATATTTAAATATTTTACTCCCTTTTATTTACTCAACCACCAAAAAGCCAAGCCCAATGTCTTCGAGTTGATTCCAATTCGTAGCGAACTTACAGGACTGAGTAGAACTGCCCCATAGAGTGTCTAAGGAGCACCTGGTGGATTTGGACTGCCTGCCTTCTGGTTAGCAGCCATAGCACTTAACCACTATACCACCAGGGTATTCTCTTTATTCAAAGATGTCATGTATTTATATGTTGGATGCCCTTTGTCGTTTTTTCTATATGTACATTTTTTCTATACGTATCATTCCATGATATGTATAGCAAAAAGACACAGGGCATCCAACACATAAATATATATTTGGCTATCTGGCATCATGGAACGGGATAGGAGTACTTAGCCCTGGCTTGACACTGCTGGACTTCTAATGCCATTTACGTGTTCACGTGGAAACAGAACTGAGTCAGTTTCTATCCCATAAGCAGAATGGACCACACTGTCTCGCCAGATGCAGGTCTCGGTTCTCCAGTCGAGTGTTGCCATTCTCAGCTGTCCTCAGAACCAGCAGCTCATCTTCACAGTTCTTGCATTAAAACACTGCATTTTGTAGCCCTTACACTTGAAGACCAGGTTTCCTGAAGGTAAAATTCTTGATGCACACTTTGTAGGAATGGGTCCATTGTCTTATGCACTAGAAAGCAGCTGCAGGAAAAGTAAGGACCTCCATTCTCATGGGTTTATTAAGCCCTAAATACCATTGCTTTAGGGTTTTTCTGTCTCTTGGTACAGCAAAATGATCCAACAAGATGTACAAACACATTTTGTAATTAATATTTGATGATGAATACTGTGTTGTTGTTTGACTTTCACACTAACTGCAGTGCAAAGAAAGGAATGTACATCTTTGCCTTTTTACCTCTAGAACTTCAGTTTTATCATCTGTAAAATGGGGACAATAAAATATTTCTTGAAGGTGTCTTGATGGATTGCCAGTCAAGCGAAGTGCCGCTGAGTCGGATCCGACTCATGGTGACCTTAGGAAAGATTAGCAGTAGAACTTCCAGCCATGTTTGCAGAACTAGTTTGTATTCAGCAACTGACTAGTGAAATGTCATTTTGCTGTACTCTGTTGTACTTAGAAACAATGTCAGTGGAAAACTAAAATAACTTGGACATTTAGCATGTCCCACATAACTGACAGAATAGAAGACAGTTTGAAACAAAATCTTTATTTGATTTTAGCTCAACTTAGAAACTCCAAATCTTAGTGCTCCTTGTTTTCCAATTTTAAGTAGTATTAAAACACACAGTGGCAAAATACTCATTTTTGTTTATTATTGTGATACTGTAATCAAGTACCATGTCCAAGAAAGATGAATTTAAAAGTTGCTTTAAAAAAAATCACTTAAAATGTTAAGTAGTAAGCTTCAACAAGATTTAATAAAAATAGCACAGGTTTTGCAGGGAAAAATTCTGGGCATGTATCTCAAACCCGTCATTTACAAACAGTGGGACTTGGGGTGAAAACTTGTAAGTCTTTTCAACGTCAAGTTTCTCATCTGTAAAATAGGATTTATTTATTTCATAGATTATAAAGATTAAATGAAATAAGAGATTAAAAAAATTCTTCCAACTCTAACTTTTGCCTACTATGTGTTCCAAAAACTAGATATTGTAAAAATAATTCTGATACTCTGTTCATATTTGTGAGTCTGGATTCCTGTAGTTCCATTTTTGCTGGGGATCAGGGTGGAGCTACTCAGAGTAGCAATGATTACTCTTGCCTGGGTTCTATCTAAAGGCCTGCGAATTAAAAAGGGAGCCAAGAATAACTTAATGTCAACACTTCCTTCAATAAAGTCCATCAGCGTTCCTTTTGCATGAAGCCTTTCTGCATCTGGTCAGAGCATCCCCAGCTCGTTTCAGCCAGCGTTAAAGCCTAATAAGTACATGGACCAAAAAGACACTATAAACCAGATGATCTCTAAATCAGTATCCAAGGTAAACACTCCATTAGATCCCTACTGTTATAGCTGTGGCGAGTTCTTTACCTATTTGACATTTCTCAAGATTTCAAAGAGCTATTCATGTGTGGTATTCCTGTATTCAGTCAATTGTCTCTCATCTGGAAGCCTTCTAAGGGAAGTACCTTTCTTTCAAAGTTTTTATGGGTGTGGAATTCTTAAAAGCTCTGTGGAATCACGTCTCCCTAGGATACCAGACCTGCTGGGCATTGAATTGCATCCCTCCCAAAATACGCACTGAAGTCCTGGCCCCTGTACCTATAGATGTGATCCTGTTTGGAACTAGGTTTTCTTTTATTATGTTAATGAGATCATACCATAGTTGAATGGATCCTAAGTCTAATCATTGCTAAGCTATAAAAGGAGCAGAATAGACAGAGATACACACAGAGAGATATCATATAAAGGCAGACACTCAAGCAAATGCATCTATAGGCCCAAGAATACCAAGGATTACTGGATTCCAGAAGTGGACAAAGAACTTGCTCTTACAGCCACACTCTGAATTTGGACCTCTAACCTCCTGGGCTGCAGGACAAATAAATTTCTCTTTAAAGCCACCAGTTGGTGGTATTTTATAACAGTACTAGGTAACTAAGACTGTATCTTATTGTTGTGATCTCCTAATAATGCAGTTATCAGAGGATACATTCATAAAAAGACTTCAGAAAGTGCTTCCTGTTTTCTATATGTCACATGGTCAAGGGACAGGTGAAATCAACTTGGCTGCCAGTTTTGCTATCTCATCAGTGACTTCCAGGCACAGCACACAGCCATTCTCCGGTAAGATCACGTCAGTGATGAAAGTATCCTTAAGCTAAGCCTACTATGCTATTCCTCTAGGGGCTATTCATACCTCTCCAGCTTATCCAATTTTAGTATTTTAGCAAAACTTGTGAAAGCTAGAGCTTGTATAAGGCAGAAACCTGTCAGAGAAGAAAAATTCAAATATTTCCCACTAAAATGAATGACAGAAAAGTGGTAAGACTGAACCTTATCAAAGGTGGGAAACTTTTAAGAGAAAAACAAGGCAATGGCATCGAGTTCTGGCTCTCACAGCCTTCTATAATTTTTTATGGCGATATTTGTTGAATCAGCGCAACTCATACTAGACAGAAAATTTATAGATCTGAAATCACTGGCCTGAGGACAATTTTTAAAATGTCAAGTATTTCCTGACTTTCAGCTCGGCACTGGTTCACCATGAGAACTGCATACTTGTACAATAAGCTCCTGTTTCCTATCATTTATGCATCAATTGATAGTACTGGAATAGTGCTTAGCAATGATTTGCCTAATGAGATCTAAGACATATCTTGCCAAGAGTCAGCTACAAAATGGAAGGAACTAAACCTAAACAAAAGAAGGCTTTGCTACTATCCAGCAGTCAAGAAGGTACTTCTTCCCACATCCTCTTACCATAATTATTTAACTACAATTTTTATAATTTGAGCTATTCATGTGGGTTATAGCACTTACCTTGTACAATTGCTATAGAAACATGAGATAAAACCATTTGGATTAAATGAAAGCAGAGAATATACAAAATAAATGTTTGCTGGCATTTGTGAATGGGTTATTGACTCTAAATCCAATTTATTCCTTCTGAAGGATTTTTATGGTAAGAACATGAAAGATTGCCCATGTGTTCAACAGATTATCCATGTGGCTATTTTGAAAATATGACGAGTTAACTTGAAAACTGGGCTTGTGTCAAAAATAGTCAGAGTATCCATCAAACCAAGGCCGATGCCCCCAGTACACTGGGCATGACCACTGTATCGGGCGATGTTCACGGATGGTACAGATTTATGAAAAGATCAGGTATAGGCAGTGCTAGGAATAATAGTGCTTCCTCATTAGAGACCACTGAAGAAGGTAGAACACACGGCAGCAGGTTCACCACTGAAAGATAGTTGCCCAAGCTGTGCACTGCGCAATTCTCGAGGCACCATTCAAACATAAAATGCTGTGACTAGCACCCTCTGCAATTTGGTCTTCTGCTGGGCAAAAAGAGCCTCACTGGGATACAGTAGCCTCTGGATCCACACTCAGTCCCTCCCTACAGAGATTGCAGTTTTGTAGCTAATGATGTTTGCGTGAATGACTTTTAGGAGCACTACTGCCCTTCTCCTGGCCCAGCCTCATATGCAGTACTCTGGGGCATTTCTTCACACATTCTAGCAAGGTTATGTTCCAGAGATAGCCATATCCAGGCCAGGTATATCTCATCAGTCTCACTATTACGTAATACATAATATGTAGATTGCTCAGGCATAAACTAAAACCTCATTTATCACCCTCAGTCTCAACAGGTGTATGTGGTGTGGGAACAGTCTTAGCACCATAGAACTAGATCATATTCCCATCTTGGAACCATGTTAATGAGTCCTTAGAATAGCAACAGGGTTTATCCCAAATGCTAGAAATTCAGGAACACAAACCAACAGGAGATGCAAGTACACATGGGGTCATGTGTATCTACACCAGATTTATAACTTAAGAGCCCACAGGAAAACAGCTTCAAGAGTGTCTTCATGCTGAAATGATACCATACTGTCCGCCTTCAGATTAACCAAAAAGAGCAGTTAGGTTTAGGTATCTACAACACAAAGTAGCTTTTGGGCGGTGGAAACTGCATGGTCTTTAGAACTTTACAGAAATGAGATTGAATCCTGGCTCTATAATTTAGCCTTGCATATATTAAGTCATCTGTTCAACCTCTCTGAGGATCATTTATTTCCGCTTCAGATACTGTAATAGCACTTAACTCCCAGGACTAATAAGAGGATTAATGAGATGTGTATAAAACTGGTACAACTGACCAATAAATGGTACCTATTAATTTTGTTACAAGAATAAACCATGTATCATAAGAACAACTGTCTGGCAATCAGATGAGTACCTCAGGCTGGAAAGTATTCAAAATATCACTAGGGGAAGAACTGCCTCCTTTAAGTAAAATTAACCTTAATGATATTGATGAAGCCATTTGCTAGGGTGTCCTGACTCGAAATGGGAAAAAACAGCTACAGACATTCATTAATGATCAAACATGGAAAGTACAAAGTATGAATCTAGGAAAAGTGATAGTTGGCAAAAATGAAATGGAATGCATCAAAGATCAATATCCCAGGTATTTATGAGCTGAGATGGACTGGTACTGGTCAGTTTTAATCAGACAACCGTAATGTCTTCTATTCCAGCAATGGCAAACTGAAGAGGTAAGGCACTGTGTTCGTCTCCAAAACAACCACGTCTTAGTCACCTGCAGCTGCTATAACACAAATACCACAAGTGAGTGGCTTTAAAAAAGATAAATTTATTTTCTCACAAAAAGTAGGCTAAAGTCCAAATTCAAAGCATCAGCTCCAGGGGAAGTCATTCTCTGTTGTCTCTGAAAGAAGGTCTTTGTTCTCAATCTTCCCCTGAACTGGGAGCTTCTAAGGTGCAGGGACCCTGGGTCCCTTCCAAAAGACGTGCTCTGCTCCTGGCATTGCATCTTGGTGGCATGAGACCTCCAACTCTCTAATTGCTTCTCTTTCCTTTATATCCCATGAGATGGTCTCTAGGTTCAATGCAATCTTACATATTGAGTCCTGCCCCATCAACACAATTGTCACCATCCTCCGTAATTAACATCATAAAGGCAGGGTTTACAGTATCGTAGGAACATTGTACCACACCAGGAACCATGGTCTAGCCAAACTGATGCACCTATTTTGGGAGGAGACACAATTCAATCCACAACAAACCACTTCAAGATCTATTCTAAAGTACAGTGCTGTCAGTAGTAGGATAATATCCACACACCTCCAAGGAAGACCAGTTAACAAGGCAATTATTTAAATTTACTCATCAACTATGAAGGCTGACAATGAAGAAATTAAAGATTTTTGACAACTTCTGCAATCCAAATTGACTTGATAATCATTACTACTGGAATTCAAACACTGGAACCAAAGAAGGGCTGGTATGACCTTGATGACATAAACAACTCTAGGGATCACACAATATGATTTTGCAAAACCAGCAACTTCTTCACTGAAAATATCTCTTCCTAACAACATAAAAGACAGCTATGCTGATGGACTTCATCAAATGGGGTAAACAGGAATCGAATCAACTACATCTGTGGAAAGAGAGGATACAAGTTCATCAGTCAGAATAAGGCCAAGGGCTGATTAACAATCAGTGGGGCAGATCATTAATCACTCTTATGCAAGTTTAAGTTGAAGGTGAAGAAAACTAGAACAATTTCAAGAGCTAAAGTACCACCTGGAGTATATTTAGAGATCATCTCAAGAACAGATTTGATGCACTGAACACTAATGACTAAAGACCAGCCAAACTGTGAAATGGCATCTAGGGCATCACAGAAGAAGAAGGCAAGAGGTTGTTAAAAAGAAAGAAAAGAATAAAACAGATGTTAAAAGAGACTTTGAGACTTGCTCTTAAATGTAGAATAGCTGAAGTGAATTAGAGAAATGATGAAGAGAAAGAACTGGACAAAAGATTTCCAAGGATGGCTGAGAAGACAAAGTAAAGCATTGTAATGAAATGTGAATAGAACTGGGGATAGAAAACCAAGGGAGGAAGGAAGACATTTGGCATTTTTCAAGCTGAAAGAACTGAAGAAGGTATTATAAACACCAGGTTGCAGTTTTAAAGAATTCTATGGGCAAAATGCTGACCAACACTGGTAGCATCAAAGAAAAATTGAAGGAATATGTAGGCATTGTATCAAAAAAACTGGTTGTCATTCAACCATCTGAGGAGGTAGTATACAATCAATAACCAGTGGTACGAAGGAAGAAGTCCAAGCTGCAGTGAGGGCATGCTGAAGTGCAAGGCTCCAGGGATTGACAGAACACCATCTGGGATATTTCAACAAATGGATGCAACACTGGAAGCACTCACTTATCTTTGCCAAGACATTTGAAGGACAGCTACCTGGGCCAATGGACTGGAAGAGATACATAGTTATACTCATTCCAAAGAATGGTAATCCAGTGGAATGGGGAAATTATGGAATAATATCATCAATATCACTCACAAGTAAAATCTTGCTAAAGATCATTCAAAAGCTGTTATAGCAGCACATTGACAGGGACCTGCTAGAAATGCAAACCAGATTTAGAGGATGAGGATCAGGGATGTCACTGCTGATGTCAAACAGATCTTGGTTAAAAGTGGAGAATATCAGAAAGGTGTTTATCTGTGTTTTATTGACTACACAAAGGCATACAACTGTGTGAATCAACAAATTTTGGATAATGGTAGGAAGAATGGAAATTCCAAAACACTTAATTGAACTCATGAGGAACCTTTACATAGATCAAAAAGCAGTCATTTGAAATGTTTTAAAGTCAGGAAAAGTGTGTGTCATGGTAATATCCTTTCACTACACTTATTCAATCTACATGTTGAGCAAACAATCCAAGAACCTTGAATATACTCCCTTAGGATTGAAGGAAGACTCATTAATAACCTATGATACGCAGAGGACACAACCTTGCTTGCTGAAAGTGAAGAGGGCTTCACTTACCAATGAAGATCTGAGGCTATGGCCTTCAGTTGGGCTTATTCTTCAACATTTGAAAAAGAAAAAAAAAATCCCTCACAACTAGACTAATAGGTAACATCACAGTGAACTAGAAAAATGAAGTTATTAAGCATTTTATTTGGCTCTACAATCATGCACAAGAAAACAGCAGTTAAGGAATCAAACAATGACTGTGCATTCTTGCCATCTTTTTTTGATGTTCTCAGTGTCATTCAGTGTTTTTTTGAAATTAGAATCTCATAAAGTTAAACTGTACTTTGATTATTCATTACTAGCCACATCAATTGCATTTTCCTCCCTGCCTCCTTGCAGCAATCGTCATTAATGGGATTTTAATATTTAAATATGCAAGTGCATAGTTGATTAGTTTACAATACTTACATGAATCATTAAATGCTGTAATAATGTGTATACTGTACTAGCATTGTCTCTGACTCAATACCATGTTTGACATATAGCCATTTTCTACTTAAATCTAGAATATTCCTTTTAACTGTTACTACAGGGAACTCTGATTTGCAAACTTGAAACTCTGGTGTTGTAGTAGTTAACAGCTTGACTGCTAACCAAAAGGACAGGAGTTCAAATCCACTAGCCACTCTTTGGAAACCCTGTCCTGTAAGAGTGCTATGAGGCAGAACTGACTTAATGATAACAGGTATAGTTGGGGTAGTTTGTGAACATATCACAATTTCTTTTTCCATTCTTAAATGATAAATTTTCAGATTGTTTCTAATGTTTCTCTATTTCAAATAATATTGTCACAAACATTTTTAGCACAGGTGCAAAACTTGGCCTAATGAATATGTCTAGAACTGGAGCTCCTAAACATTGTTAATTTTAGTGGGTGTGCTATGTTATATAAAGTCTTCCCAACATTCCCGTCCATTGGAACCTCAGAAATGGATCTTATTTGAAAATACAGTCTTAGCAGATGTGTTAATATAGTTAAGACGAGGTCACACTGGATAATGGCAGACCCTAAATCCAGTGAATGGTGTCCTTACAAGAAGGCTGTCTGAAGACACAAAGATGGAGACAATGTGAAGACAGAGGCAGAAATTCAGTGACGCTGCTACCAGTTGAGGAAATCCAAGGATTGCAGGAGCCACCAGAAGCTAAGAATAGGCAAGGAAGCATTCTTCTCTGGAGCCTTCAGAGGGAGCATGGTCTATTAACATTTTCATTTCAGACTTCTACCTCCCTTCTATTGTTTTAATTCATCAAGCTTTTGGTGGTTATTTATGATAGCCACAGGAGCCAGTACACTGGCTATAGGGAAATTCCTGTCCAAAGTGGTGATATAACCACTGTCACCAATAGTTTGTAGTGTTTCTGTTTCATCAAATCCTTGCAAACTTTTGATTTTATTTAATGATTAAAATTTTGCCAGTCTAATGACTGAAAAAGAAGCCTGGTGACAGTTGTTGAGTGCTCATCTGCTAGCCCAAAGTCAGTAGATCAAACCTGCTAGTTGCTATGCAGACGAACCACATGGCAGTCTGCTTCCATCGAGACTGAAAAGTCTTGGGAATACTGAGGGGCGGTTCTATTCTCTTACAGAGTTGCTATGAATTGGAATCAAATCAGTAGAAATGAGTTTAGTCATTGAAAAACAGTATGTTGTTTTACTTAACCTTTTCCTATGCATTCTAGATCGGAGACTTTTGTCATATAGGTTGCAAATATAGTTGATCTGTGTATCACTTATTTTATAACACTTTTACAAAGCCTTTGTGGTACAGAAAATTTTATAATTCGAGGTAGTAATATTTTTTAAATTGCTTTTTAAATTATTTTTCCTTTTTGTGTCTTAAGAGATACTTTCCTACTTGGTGGTTATAAAGATATTCTAAGTGTTCTTGGAATAGTTTTGAAATTTGCTTCTCATTTAGGCTTTTGGGCTTGATTTTTATAGGAAATTGTTTTTCCATGTAGAAAGCCAGTTGTCAAGAAATTATCTGTTGAATAGAGAGAGTATCTATTCTTCCCTCTGACCTTCATACACCAAGTCTACATCTGAATCTGCTTCTGCACTCTCCATTCAGGTCCGTTAATCTATGTGTTTATTCTTGCACCGATACTGCATTATTTACCTTAGCTTTGTAATAAATTTTAATATTTGATAGGGAACTCATCTCACAGGAGTTCTTTTCAATTGTCGTGGTTATTTGCATATTTAATGTTCCATGCAAATAGTAGATCCAGTTTGTCGAATTCTGTAGAAAGTCTGATAGGCTTTTTGACTGGAATTTCATTCACTGTGCTTTATGTGTTAACTTGGGAAAGTGTACGATCTTTACAACGTCATGCCTTCTCTTCACTGACCATGGCCAGCTCACCAGTACTGGAACCTTGTTTTATGTCCTTCAACTAGCTTTTTATAGTGGTCTCCATAAATGTATTACACTTTTTTTTTTATTAAATTTATTCTTTCTAACTTCACTGTTGTTGTTGTTATGGTTTTTCAAATGATAATGATACGTATACTGAGCAGCCCCTAGGGTCGCCATGAGTCAGATCCGACTCGACGGCACTTGGCTTGGCATACTGAGCAGCCCAGTGCTGTGGAGTTGGATTGATTTTACATGCTCCTGTATTAGCAGGGATGGATGGATGATCCAACTAGCAAGACCAGAACAGGCTTACCCACATTGTGGGTTTCACCCATGTGAAGTTGTTCTCTACAGGTTAGTCAGTAAACACAAGTAAGCCTGTGCTATCTTTCTTACTGGGTCATCCACCCTTGTCAGGGACTGGAAATTTGGAAAGAGGCTTTGATTCAATAGGAAGGTGCTGTGGATTTGGGAGAGAGACAGGTGCCAGCCATGCCTAGAAGCAGAAACTTCGATGTGGTTGGAAAAAGAAAGTAAGTGCAAGTGAGTCCGCGCTTACCTGGTTTTTTAGATAATCCACATCTGTGTATCAGACTCACTTTCGGACTAGTTAATATAGCTCTGATATCTTGCCTTTGGTTATCTTGTGTTTCTCAAGTAAACAATTATATCACCTTTAAATAATCACAGGGGTTTCTTGTGTGTGTGTGTGTGTGTTTGCTTCTTTTCTGATCATTATAGTTTTTACTTCCTGTCTTTAACTGTTTGCCTTTATCTAGTATAATTGGAATGTTAACCGTCACAGTCTTGTCTTATTTCTGCCTTTACTTGCAAAACTTCTAATATTTTACCTCTAAGTAGAATCTTTGCTAGATATTTCTGTTAAAAAAAAAAATCATCACTCTGAGGAAAATCTCTTCTTAGTTTGTTATTAGTGTTGTGTGCATGTTTTAATCATGTGCGGCTATTGAATTTTGAATTAGTTTGCTTTTTTTTTTTAATTGCTTGTAATTTGTTTCCTGAACACAATGCTTTCATTAATGTTTCTGAGGACAGCATTTGACTCATTTGAAATTATCATGCTTTCAGTGCTTTATTAGCTGTTTTATTCAGATTGAGTTCTGTTTGTTTTTGTTTTTTATTTTCATCAGTTTCATTTGGGTGGTTTCCTCCAATCTCTCATTCCAGCTTTGAGCTGATCCAGCTTTGAGCTGCTGTGCTCTGCGGATTGCCAGACACCTTTGTGTACCTAGCCTACCTGCAGAGAAAAGTAGAAGCCACTGCAGGTGACCTGACTCCACCAGACTTTTAAAAAGCCCTGGGGTAGTCTTATCTTTCCCTCCTAAGTACTGCTTTCTCCTGTGCATTTGTGGATAGATGTGGCAGTTTCCTGAAGTGTTCACCAGTCAAGAGCTTTGCCTGCAACACCCACCTAAGCATCGTCCTGGTTGCCCTCCAACCTCCTCCAGCTTCCAGTTCCTACCACTTCTTAGGTTAAGCACATTTGATGTTGCTCTCACTTTTGTGATAATCACTTCTTTGGGGCTTCTGCATGTGTTAAAAGGTGTTAGTCTGATATTCATTTTAAGTACCTTAGCGATTCCTCAAAATATTTGAAAAAGTTTCCACCTTTGATGAGGGTATATGACTATGTACTTGTTTAATTAAAACACAGTTGTGTGGGTGTGCACACACACTTGTTCATGTCCAGGGTCTATTGTAGCAGAGCAGAGTGCAGTGTGCACTCAACTTGCTATTTTGAAACCAGAGCATCCTATCTTTAAATCAGAATTATTTATCCACTGGAGATTTTTCCTAAACTCGAAACTTGATGTGTTGAATTACAAAAGACATTGGTAATATAACCCCGAAAGAGCAGTTTCAGATATGATTTACTGGGTGTGATTCCAGAACGGCTTCTGTCTTGATTGAAATATAGGGAATGTGAGTTGACTGTTTTAAAACCATCTGTGTTTATTAGGTCTATGACCTTGAATAAGTCATTCAATATCTCTGAGTCTCAACTGGATTATTGTGAGGGTCAAGTGAAAAAACCTGGTTGAAAATAGCTTATAATTGTTCAAACACTGCACATACAAGTGTTTCTTTTTGGTACTATCCCGTAATTTTTGATTTCTCATCCTTCACACTTAAATTTTCAGGTCACTTGCATATTGTCATCACTTGTTGTCTACTCATATAGAAATACATCTGCTGGAAATATTTCTGTTATTCTAGAAAGCTGACAACACATACACTGAAATTTACAACTTATACTGGCTGAGAGAAAGTACAGTGCCCTGGATTTTAGCATGGATTTTAAAGTCAGGCAGATGTGGGCTCTAAGGTTCCCTTCTTTACTTGCTAAATCCTTTATTGACACAATCATAGCCCCTTGGCAATTATATGCAATGTGTCGATTCCTTGGCACTATTATTTCTACAAACAAATCTTCAATGACTTCGACCAACTTGAAGGATTAGAATATCTCTGAGTCTCATTAAAATTGTGTGTGTGAAGCGTGGTGCAACTGATTAAGGATGTCTTAAAGAAGATTATTGGAATACCTTGACAAGAGGATTTTACCGGATTCTCATTGCTCAACATGTCAATCTTTTATTGAATTTATCATTAATCTTGCTGAATTACCATTGCACTTTCGCCTCTCCCCATCCTCATTTACTGAGGATTTACCAGACACACACACACAAAAAGCATTCTACATTTCTACTCTACATGCAACAATTCTTTTTTCACCTTTATTTTGTGTTAACCTTTATGGGAAACTGTGGAGCAGAGTCCTTGTTCTACTGAGGTCATGAGATGTAGACATAATGATGTTTATGTGACCTCATCACACTGATCAACCACAAAGACACTTCCCAGAGCAAGCAGAGTCTCAGATAAGTCACCTTGCAGTTTCTTTGAATTGTGGGATTTTGTTTAGTTGTTATGTTCTGCTTTGAGTACTTGTTTCACTATAACTCCTAGGAATTTTCAGGAATAAAACATCAACAAACAGTAATTCACACTTTACAAACAGTAAAATTCCTAGGATACTCTACAAGCTTTGGATAGACTATGGAACCAGATAATCTCTCGAGTATCTTCCAATACTAAAAATCTGTGATTCTATAAAGAACTAACATAAATCTCACACAGTAGGGCATCCCTTTACTGATTTAACAATAACAGCAGTTAAGAGGGAAAGGTTCTTGTACGTGACATTGTATTCTTTTGGAGACGGCTTCCAGTTTTCAGACAAGAAAGTTAGAAGATGATTTGGCAATGAATAATTTTGAATAAATAAAAATCTATTTATTGAAAAACCTGCTTGTTCTTTATTTTCTGTACTCCTTTTCTGTGTGTAGATTTAGAATTTTTTTAAAAAAGAAACTGTGTTTTATTTTCCCCCTAAATATAGCAAGGTCATTTTCCTACGATTGTTGGCTGCTGCTGTTAGGTGCCATTCAGGTGGTTCCACCTCCCAGTGACCCTCCGCACCACAGAAAGAAAAGTTGTCCAGTCCTGTACCATACTCACAATCATTGTTATGCTTGAGACCTTTGTTGCAGCCACTGTGTCAGTCCATCTCTCTGAGGGTGTTCCTCTTTTCCCTCTACTTTATCAAGCATGATGTCCTTCTCCAGGGACTGGTCCCTCCTTGTTTCTAAGGAGCATTCTGTCTGTACTTCCTCAGAGACAGATTTATTCATTCTTTTGGCAGCTGTAGTATATTAAATATTCTTTGCCAACATCGCAATTCAAAGATGTCAATTCTTCTTCTGTTTTCCTTATTCATTGTTGAACTTTCACATGAATATGAGCTGACTGGAAACACCATGGCCTGAGTCAGGTGTACTTTAACTCTTAAGGTGACTTCTTTGCTTTTCCAGAATTTAAAGAGAACTTTTGCAGCTGATTTCCTCAATGCAGTGCTTCTTTTGATTTCTTGATGCTGCTTCCATGGGTGTGGACTGTGGATCCAAGTAAAATGAAATACTTGACAACCTACGGTCTTTGATCTTCATCAGTAAGTACCTCAAGAACTCCTGATTTTCAGCAAGCAAGGTTGTGTCCTTATGCCTGTTGGTAACTATTATATTTCTTAAGGGTCACTGAATACAAGAAGCCATTACACGCAGAAACCTAGGACATCAAATAACTACTACACTTGACAGTGTGGCAGGCTCAAAGTTTTAGCTGGAGCTTATTTTTCAAAGAAAAAGAACGATATGTATCATTAATCACCAGATAGCATTCATCTTAAAATCTAGGTATTTGAATTCCAATCTTTAGGACCAAATGGCCTCCACTGCTCACTGGAAAATTATGTAGTTCCATGAAATAGTAGGAAGACTATAGGACCCAGAGAGACATAATCTCAATGAAAGAGTTTCAGATGAATCTGCCAAATGAAGATACTACATTGCTTAACTGCTCCATTAGTAGTCTTGAATCACTTTGTAAACAGCTATTTAAATTGCCTTGCATCCACAATGCTGGAGAAGTCAGCACAACTTGACCAAGGCAATGTCATGGAGGTTTCAAAGGCATATCCAAGCTCCCTGAAGGACTGAATTACTGGGCTGCGGGCTAGGGACCATGATGTCGGGGTACAGTTGGCACAACACAGTTTAAAACAAAAAAAATCTACATACTACTTTGGTGAGTAGCATCTGGGGTCTTAAAGGTTCATGAGCACCATTCTAAGATATTCCATGGTCTCACCCCATCTTGGGCAGAGAGAATGAAGAAAACAGAGGATACAAGAGAAAGCTTAGTCTGAAAGACTAATGGATCACAATGACTATAGCCTCCACTAGACGGAGTCCAGCACAAGCAGACAGTGCCTGGCTGCCACCACTAACTGTTCTGACAGGGATCACGATACAGGGTCCCACACAAAGCTGGTGAAAAATATAAACCGAAATTCTAACTCACAAAGACCAGGCTTACTGGTCTGACAGAGACTGGAGAAATCGTGAGTAAGGCCCCCAGATAACCTGAAGTCACTCCCGAGTTTCACTCTAGCCAAAGATTAGAAAGGCCCATAACAAAGGAAAAAAAAAAAAAAAGATTAGATAGGCCCATAAAACAGTCAATAATATGCGTAGCTCAACCATATACAGAAGACTAAAGGGGCACGCTAGCCCACGCGCAAAGATGAGAAGGCAGGCAGGAGGGGACAGGCAAGCTGGATGAATGGAAATGTGGAACTCAAGTCAAGAAGGGAAGAGTGTTGACACATCATAGGATCGACAATCATTGTCACAAAATGTTGGATCAACTGTGTTCTAATTATTTAATGAGAACCTAATTTGCTCTGTAAACATTCATCTAAAGTGCAATGAAAAACAAAAATTGCCTCCTATTTACCTTATTAGGAGCTGTCACAGAAATTCAGAATATATTCTTGTCAGATATCAAAGCAGAAAAACTCTGATATTTGTGATGCTATAATTACAGCTTTATACTAAAGAGTCTTGAAATATTCTATTTTGAGTTCCAGAAATTCATTCGGTAGGAAATTTGTCTCTATGTGCTCCTTCTACTTCATTCTCTCATTTTCAGAGTTCGTTCATTAAACATGTACTCATTCATCTTGTTATTTATCAACCAAACACTTTCAAATACCACCCTCAGGGACCTTAATGTGCTTATGAAACTGTTACACTTAAGGAACAGAAACTCACTTGGGCACCAACCAAGATTCAGCAAACCAAGCAGGCTTAAGTGCGATGGGAATGCTGTCTAGGAACCGGAGGATCCAGTATAGATTTAGGGACCAAGATGCTGCTTCAATCCTCAGCTAAAGATGCTAGTGGGGCCCCTCCACCATGCTGGTGTCAGACCCCATTCTACCTTGTTTCGACTGAAACTGCTACTTCCATCCAGTTGCTTACCCTCTTTTCTCTAGCTCATAGATTCTGTTTATGTTATTATTATTATTGTTGTTTTTTTTTTTTTCTGCAGGAATTTACCTAGGCAAGGCCCTAACTGGTTCATCTTCTCAGCTTCGATTCCAACTTCCAAATAAACAACTATTGCTTAGTTCATGGTCAAACAGCCAAGTGAAAGGACCTGTTTAATGTTTTAATTCCTCAATGTGGAAAACCACATTATGAACACAATAATCCTCAGGCTCCTGGCCTAAGATAAAAATGCAGACAGAAAATTCATCTTGTAATGATTACATAATTACCTCCGTTTCCTTATTTGCCTTAATTGAGCAATGTAAGACAATTAGTAACTTTATTTTTGAAGGCACCTAATAGTGTGAAAAGCAAGCATCCCAGTTATCTGTTCATTTGTGAGTCTCTTAGTAGTCCTTACACAGGAGCATGCAAGTCCCATATAAAGCTGACTTCAGTGGGAACATGTTTCAGGCATGTTTGAAATCAGAGGCAAAAGCTTACACTACCAGACTGTGGACTCCTACAATCCATTGTGAGATGTGAGTTGGAGTCTTAGAGATTCCCTTTGCCTTAATTCCACACCAAATGTCACTCAGTAACACCTCTCCATGACACGTTCCTCACTCAGACATCCGCACGCTTACTCCCTTACTTGAATGAGGACTTTCCTCAGACAAACCTTCTTTGACACCCTGTCTAAATGATTACCCTTGTCTTACATCAGCTCCTTAGCCTCTTAATAGTGTCTGCTTCTTTGTATACTGACTCATCTCTTCACTAGAATTTAAACTTCAAGGAATTTGTTGGTCTGATTTACTCTCACATCCCAGAACCTACAACAGTGTTTTGGCACATAGTAGGTATTCAATAAATATCTGTCAAATAAACATATAAATGAATGAAAGGACCATGACTGACACGCCCAGAGTAGACTAACAGAGGACTCAGATGACTAATTGTAACTGTAAGTGATAATGTCTAAGATTTGGAAAAGCAAACAGTTCTATTGCATGTACTTTGGGCAACTGCAAAAGACTGGAATCTTTTTTGAGACCTGAAGACTACCGAAAGGAATACATACTTAGAGCAACTTCCCACTGTGATATCTTCACCTGCAAATAACAGAAAGCCCAAACTCAGATTGGCCTCAGAGATAAGGAAATGTGTCATCTCAACTGGCACAAAGTTCATAAGAAGCAGAGCTTAGACATCTCACAGTGCTGTTTTAAAGTTCTCAAGACTGCTCTCTTCCCTCAATTACTTCATTCTTGTACTTTCAACGGGATGACTTCAGAAGTGCCAGAAATTATGTCCAGATACACCAATGCCAAGAATTCAAAAAGGGCTGCCTTTTCTTTAATCTGTTTTTCAGAGCAAGAACACAGTTCCTAGAACACCACCTACAGATTTCCCCTTCACATCCTATTTAGTCACTTAAAACACCAAAACGAAACTCATTGTCATTGAGTCAATTCCAACTCACAGAAATCCTACAGGATAGAGTAGAACTTCCCCATAGAGTTTCCAAGGAGTGCCTGGGAGATCTGAACTGGTGACCTTTGGTTAGCAGCCATAGCACTCTTAGCCACTTAGCTTTCAGTAAATAATCACTAGAAAAGATCATCCAGGAATACCACAGTTGGCTTTGACAAGTCACAGGCAAGTGGGAAGGTCTTTGAAGACTCAATCACTGGAGTTTGTGGGCAATGGGAAGAAAAGAATGGAATAAACTGGGATTTGAAAGGAAGGATAGCCACCCAAATGTCTTTCATATCATCTTAATTTTATTATGACGGCTACTGGTAAACCATGGTTAGTTTTAAGCCACGTGAGGCTTGTGCCAGAGCTTGGGACATTCAGCTTCTGTGATTATGTGAGCTGTTTCCTATGTTTGTACCTATCTATGTATCTATCTATCTGTGTGGCTTTCTTAATATTAAGACCACTACAATGGCATTGTGGGGAATGGACTGCAGGCAGAAAGACTAAAAAGAGGGGAGCTACGGGGGACTATTGCAGTAATACAAATGAGAACTACGGAGTCTGAACAAAGGAAATGATTGTAAATATAAACTTGGAGATCTTAGGAAGGAGCTAGAGAGCTGGAACCATTCTGCAATTTGGTGAATGACTGTTGGGGCTGTTCTAGGATTTGAGGTGGAGACGGGCTTTCTAGCTGAGTAACTGGTAGAGAACAGTATCACAGACATAGGAAATATGGGAGAAGAAATTTGATGAGAACACAACAAGTTCAAATTTAGATATATTGTGTTTGATAGTCTCATCTAGACATGTATAGAGGACAGCTGGAGATAAGTATTTAGAATTCAGGACAGACATTTCAACACGTGTTTATTTGTGATCATGGATGAATTGATAATTATAGCTCTGAGTGTTGTGAATAACATAACACACATTGGGTGCATTCTTGCTCCTCAAGGAACTTGCAACTTTATTGCAACTCTTTGAAAATAATCAGCCAAGGTCTGCAGAATTGCTTGGAAAATCTAGAGGAAGGAAAAATTCCTTTGAGTCGTGGCAATCAGCTAATCTAAATGAGTCTTGAATGGTGAGTGCAGTTTTGATCAGTGAGACGGAGACAGGCACTGCTAAGCAAGAACACTGGCAATCAATCAGACATAAATTAATACGGAACTAATTAGAAGCATTAGAGCCAGCAGGCAAAGGAATGAATGGATGTCAATGGCTTTTGATAGAAGAATCAATAAATTTTTGTGGCTAATTGAATACGAGGCAGGAAAGAAGAGTTCCAAACATATATGCTTTTTTCTCTCTTAACTAAAAGAATAAATAAATTAGTATGAGGAGTGAACCAGGGCTGAGAGGAATAAAAGAAAAATGACAGTCACAGGCATGATGATTGTGAGCAGGTGAGACATTCAGCAAACAGACTGGAAATGCAAGGGAAAAGTCAGAGCCAACAGTGAGGTTCTGGGGGTCCACACACACATGTGGTTGTGAGGTCAGAGTCACAGAGACTGACATGGGGCACCCCAGACTTGTGCAGTGCCATGGTACACATTACAGGTATTTAAGTTAAATTATTAAAGATACTCTTCTCAGATGGAGCTGACAAAATAATCAGACAAAAATCAACCAGAACCTAGTAGCCTATATATCACCACTCCTACCCCAAATTATCATTTAAATAAATAAGTAAATAAATAAAGCTTTCTTCCATGAGATAGCCAACACCAAGGACAGGGAAGAGAGGGGTGAAGATAACACGGGAGTGAGAGTCAGAAAAAGAAAACAGCTACTTTCACCTTCCTGCTAACATGAGGTTATACAGGAGTTAATATACACTGCACCAATTTCTCACAAAACAAAAAACCAGTATTTTAACTCCATGAATATGGAGATCAAGCTGGGAGAGAATCATCTGTGACAAGAAAAAATAATCTAAGCACACTCTGTGTGCGCCTCTTCTAGAACAGCAACCACCTAAAGCCCTGTGCAATGTACACGATTAACGTATGTCTTTGATAATGGCAGTAGAGGGCAGGTGTCACGGCTGTCCAGCCCAGTTAGCCCATGAGCAAGTAGGTAACTGGAGGTTCTAATGAAGAGGAGTGGAGGAAGGTAAGGGATTCCAGGTGCTTAGGAGAATCAAGATTTAACTACTTGATGCATATTCATAAATGCCAAATTATATAGACATCCACCAACCGTGTGACACATTCCTGTGATTTGGTTTAATAGAGGAAAGTTCAGCTAAGATTTACAATGCAGAATAGATTCTCCATGGCCCCTCTGAAATTTTTTTTTATAATGTGTAAAATAAAATAAATGTTATCGCCACAGATCATTATTACAGTATCAGGGACTAAAATCTATTGGCAGGTTAAATGAAGGTAGAATTGTAATCAGCATTTCCTGTAATGAAAGTCATAACGATCTTCAGCAGAAAACTGGGAGACTTGGTAGCAGGCTGCACTTCCTGCCAAACTAGGCAAGTTGAATATCAATAGGTACATAAATCACAAATACAAACACACATTAGTGCATGGTATACTGAAATAAAATGTATTAGAGAGAAAGTACCAATGTAGTTGTTTTGAATATTTATTAGAAAAACCTCATCTATATGTACTGTGTCCTCCATGAGGCCATAAACTTCATTTTTTAAAAAATATCACACAACCTAGAAGCTGGTAGAAAACTACTGTTTAAAAAAACAATAATTAATTAAGCATTGGTTGCTTTGTTGCTGGTTTTGTTTCCTAAAGCTGCTGTAACAAAGAACAACAGAAATGTATTCTTCTGTAGTTGTACCCACCACCACTGCATCACTGTCAGGACTCGCAGTGGCCCTGTAGACAGAATACAACCACCTGTAAAGTCTTCAAGGAGTGCCTGGTGGATTTGAAGGGCCAGCCTTCCAGTAAGCAGCGATAGCACCTAACCACGATGCCATCGGGTTTCCCTTGTAGTTCTAGAGGCCAGAAATACGAATTCAGGGTGTCGGTAGGGCCATGATTTCTCTGGGGGGCTCGGGAGGAAGGTTTTTCCTGGCCCTTTCCAGCTTCTGACAGCCCCAGGCTTTCCTTGGCTTGTGGAGGCACAGCTCCAGTGTCTGCCTCTGTCATCCCAGGGCTGCCTTCCCTCTGCGTCCATCTGCCTCTAGGTCTCTTCCTCTCCTTTTCTAAGGACACGAACCATACTAACTTAGGGTCCACCCTACTTCACAATGCCGCTTCTTACTTAACCAGTTTACATCTGCCAAGACTTCCTAAATAAGGGCACAGTATCAAAGATAGGAATTTGAATACATATCTTAGGGTGATACAAAAAACTCCTAAAAGTTACTGAGCAAACTGTGGTTATTTTTGATTAAGTTTAAAGCTTAAATACCAGATCACTTTGAGGAACTTATTTGTTTTTTATTATTCATTCAGTCATGCTCTATTCTGAACAATACTTAAAAAGTCTTTAAAAATCCATGTGAAATAAAAACGATACATGCCAAAATTAGGGCAAAAAGGAAAAGATAGGAGTCGCATAATCAGAGTGTCCTTGGGTGGTGCAAATGGTTACTGTGCTCAGCTGCTAACTGAAAGGTTCGAGTCTACCCCAAGGTGACTCTGAAGAAAGGCCTGAAAACTGACTTCTGAAAGTTCAGCATTTGAAATCCCCATGGAGCATGGTTGTAGTCGAACACACCTGGGCTGACCATGAGTCTTAACAACTGATACTGGTAAGGTAACGCAATACAAGGTATAGGGTAGAGGTTGTACAGAAGGCTGGGCACTTGCCAGAGATGAAATGGGGTTCTGAGTGTTTTAAAGGACAAAGCCAACAGAGCATGTGCTCCACTGTCAAAACAGAACGTGTGGTTACCCAGAATTTGCCTGGAGTCATGAGGCAAAGACAGGACATTGAACACTTCATTTTCTGGAACAAGGCACCACACAATTGCCTTGCAAAGACTACAAAGTTATTTTCTTTCAAAAAAAAAAAAAAAAAACTGAATAAAATCCTGGTGCTTTCATAAGGGGCCCTGCCTGGTCCTCCAAATGAGAAGCCAGTGAATTTTTTAAACAAAGCTAAACTTTTTACAGTTTCCAAGTTTTCTATCAGAGGCAAATGCACAGGGAGCAATTTAGATGGGTATATGTTTACTTATATATAAAATTCAAGCAATAGGAGAACCACTGGTATAATTAGTTTGTGAATTTTCTTGGCCAATGTGCAATCATATTCTATATTGTAAACCCATGTTCAGTTTTGTAATGTTCAAGGTGAAAACAACTTAAAATGATAATAAGAAAGGACTGTGGCTGGAGATTTCATTCCTTACACAGCAATTTACACTTGAATGTGTAGATGTTGGCAGCCTGCAGAGAGGACGAGGGCAAAGGAATAACCTAGCCTGGCAAAGGAAATGAAAACACCACCAGAGAAGGGAGAGACCATGGAGTGGGTAAGATCCCTTCCCAAAGCAGCTGCGGGCTGTAGCCTGTAACCTATTGCTGGCTCGAGTTACTCACAACTCACCCGTTAAACTCAGACAAGGACTCAAGTGAGGAACACAGCATCTGGTGGTTTTCATTGGATCTGCAGAAAGGCTGAATTCACGTGCCTTGTCATGTTTCTCTGTTCTGAAGGGCACTGAAACAAATCATCAGAGCCAAGTGTAAAACTTTGGGAGATGGGGTTGGTCCCTAGAGATTGTAAAAAGGAAAAATAATAAGCGGAATTCTCACCGGAAGTGTGTCCTCCTTTGCCATTCTCCTTTCCTCTCCTAAATTTAGATTTATTGTGTTCCTTACAAAGCAGTTCAAATTTGCTCTAGGCTTGATTCCATGATTCAACTATATATTTTAAATAAACAAATATTCAAGGAACTTTTCTCATCTTCTCAGTGTCATTGCTTTCTGCTCTTTGAATCTTATTTTTAAGATAACCTTTACAGCTCGAGCTTAAAGAATTTGTACAAATACAAGGCATGTCTCTGTAACTTAAATGGTTTTGCTCAAAGAATACTTCAGGAGGAAAATAAAAGCTTATTTTCTGCTGCATCTGCTGCTTTCACTGTGCATTTTAAAAGGGCCAGCAACTGAGCTAAGTGCTTTACATAGCTTATCTCATTCTTTGTTGTTGTTGTTGGGTGCCACAGAGTCAGTTCCAACTCATAGTAACATTATGCACCACAGAACAAAACACTCCCCAGTCCTGGGTCGCAATGCTGAAGCCCACTGTTGCAGCCACGGTGTCCGTCTGTCAGCAAATTGGCCCAAAGCAATGTGATTTCTTGATTGCTGCTTCCATGGGCACTGTTTATGGAACCAAGTAAAATGAAACCCTGGACAACCTCAATCTTTTCTCTGTTTATCATGATGTTACTTACCAGTCCAGTTGTGCATATATTTGGAAATGAAAAAAAGTTAACTCATCAGTACAGTAAAGATTCATCAACTTTGAATTAGGAGCATTGGCTCATACTTTCATGACACTAGCTATGGGATCTTAACCAAGTTGATTCATCTGTTTCCTCAGCCTAAAAATGTGCGCACATGTGTGCTCACACACGCATGCACACACACAAAAGCTAGTTGAGTTGAGCTGACTCTCAGGTCATTTCTGGTTTTAACATTCTACAGTTTTACTAGATGGCTTTATCTTTGGTTAGAAATAAGAACATAATGTTGTAATCCAAGAATGAACAGGGCAGTTTGGTGCAGCCTACACCATGGCCAAAGATCCTCAATGGTCACCGGTGGGAATCCGTAAAGACAAATGTAAATGAAATGCAAATCCAATTCCTACATTAAAAATATCAGTGAAAGTCCAAACTTAAAATTCTGTGGCCTATATATTATTTTAAACATGACCTAATGCTATTGTCTAAAGAGAGTTCTTCTTTCTTCAGTGTCTAGAATAATGCATTTCATCCTGGAAGGTCGGTAACAACACTGAAGTCAACAAAAAGGAGAAAGTACACTTGACGGCTGAGTGAACCATATCCCATGTTATTACTCAGCTCAGTTTGGAGAGAAAAGTCATCAATGTATTTCTCACTTATTACCTCTAGGTGAACAGCCAGATATCATCCTTCTTTCTGCTGAAGTTTCTTTCTTTGCCCATCAGTTACAGTCTCTCAGCACACTCATAATGAGTGTTTCAGTCCGCTAGTGCTGCTCTAATAGAAATACCACAGAGTGGATGGCTTTAACAAGGGAAAGTTTATTCTTACACAGTCTAGTAGGCTACAAGTCCAAATTCAGGATGTCGGATCTAGGGGAAGGCTTGGTCAGCTCCAGAGGAAAGTCCAGTATTACATCAGCCTTGGTCCAGGGAGCATCCTGGCACAGGAACCTCAGGTCTCAAGGACACGCTTTTTGCCCAGTACCACTTTCTTGATGGTATGAGGTTCCAAATTCTCTGACTGCTTCCCTTTCCTTTTATCTTTTCTAGAATGAAAGAATTAAGGGTGGGCAAGCCATACTCCAGGCAAGCTCCCTTTACAGTATAGCAGGGAGGGGCTCTTATAAAGGGACTTACAGTCCCACCCTAATCCTTTAACATACCACATAGCAAAATCACAAAAGTGAGGACAATCGTAGAATACAGGGAATCATGGCCCACGCAAATGGTTACACATATTTTTGGGGGGACACAACTCAACCCATGACAATGAGCTTTTTTTTCTTTCTCTGCAATAAAAAAACAGAGACAGAGAGAACGGACAAGACAATATCTTCCTTCCCACTATGCCGTATGTGAATGGTATATCTAATTGGGCAGGAATTCAAGCCGTGACACTTCTGTAGGCATTGTAAGCTACAGTGGAGTCAGCCACCAACTCAAGGTGACCCATGTGTAAATGCTGTCTTGTCCTACATCATCTGATGTGGATCATACTGTGTAAACCATAGGGTTTTCATTGGCTGATTTTAGGAAGTAGATTGCTAGGCCTTTCTTCTGAATCCACTTTAGCCAGACAGTTCCACTGAAACTTGTTCAGTGCCATAGCAACATTTAAGCCTCCATCGACAGACAGGTAGTTGCTACCTGTGAAGTGCACTGGCCAAATGAAACTGTGTCTCCCTCATGGAAGGTGAGAATTCTACCCATGAACCCCCAGTCACCCCGTTTCTGCAGCAAACACCATGATTTCAACATTATGAGTAGTAATACTGGCAACAATTATCACAGTGAGTAGAAGCGTTTTTGTCTTAACACAACCTTCAGCAGATTTTTCTTTCTTGGCTTCTCATTTTAATGCGGCTTACAACAACTTGGTTTATACAACTAATTTATAAAAGCTGATATTTTACAGTGGCAAAATGCTTGGTTATCTAACCAAGTGATTGGTTACTATCTTTTTTATCCTCTGTGGAAATAGAGCCCAGATAAGGACACTGAGGCAGAGAGGAGCTAAAAGATTGAGGTCACACATTAATCAGTAAAAAAGTCAAAAATAGAAACAGGGGCTTTCAGCCAGCTGCAGGCCCAGGGCTAGTGCACAAGCCGACACTAACTGGGGCACATTTCCCCAGAAACCAGGCCACGCTCTCAGTGCAGGCCCTGATGTGTATGCAAATGAATTTTGGGCTGCAGGAAGCCCTGGTATGTTTCATCTTCAGCATGCAAGGAGGATGAAAAACAGAGTCATGTTCTTCTTTTGTTCCAGGTAAGAGAGACAGAGCTTGAGGGGGGTTAGAGTAACTTATAATGAGGGAAAAAAATCAAACATTCTATTCACAGTATTAAAATTTCTTGTGTTAGTCACCCTGTTGCCAGAAACCTCTCTTCCAAGCTTATCTCCGTCTTAAATATATTCACTCAATCAGTCCTGGGAATTTATCCAGCCCATAAAGGGATACATTGTATGCAACACCATTTCTTACTCTGTTGGAAAAATTGCAAGAGTTCCTAAAATATTCTGGATGTGCCTCAAACCTGAAAAAAATATCTCATTCCTTAAATCTAGGAGACTAGAAAATTAAGATTACATTTGTAAATGTAAAGAAAGCATGTTCAATGACTCTGTGGTGAGCACTTTCATATCTGTGTTTTATTTTTATGATTGCTTTGGACTCTTTTTGTAGAACCAAATATACAGTCAAGTAATCAACAGTCATTGCACTGAATTAAAATGTATAAATATTGCCTAGATGGATGAATTGGTAGAGATACCTTACAGCTAACCAACAAACCAACTGCCATCAAGTCAATTCTGACTCACGGTGTGCCCATGTGTATCAAGATAGCACTGTACTCCACAGTGTTCAAAGCTGTGAAGTTTTGGAAGCAGATCACTAGGCTTTTCTTCTAAGACCCTTCTAGGTTGGTTCAAATCACTAATCTTTCAGTTAGTAGTCGAGTGCTTAATCATTTGTACCACCCAGGGACTCCCATTTTAAAGGTAGGAGTTTTCAATAAACTGCATATCAAGTTTTAGAGCCCAAAAAAGTACTGCATACCCCATGGGTACCCAATTATGCCAGATTTTAGTAACAGTAATGTTAACTTACTTATTCATTCATGTATTTACCAAACATTCACTGTGTTCCTATTACACAATATGTCACTGTAGATAGAGAAATATATACGTTCTTCCCTTAAGGAGCTCACAGTCAGGCAGCCAAGTAAACAGACATCATGGACGAAAATGATAAAAAAAAGCATGTTATGAAGACTTAGAAAAGGAAAATCTGGTCACTATGAGGAAGAGGTACATTAATAAAGAGTCTGTAAATGAAGACTGGAAATGATCCGGGCGAAGAAATGGAAATTATGTTGCTCCAGGCTGGAAAGCTGTGCAGGCACAGTGAGGAAGGGCAGAGCAAAGCACTTTGGGGACTGAGTATGACTTCCTCACAGGATGCTCAAGTTGGGGATTAACATTCACATCTTAGTCTATGCAAATGCCACCCTGTGGATCTGTGTGACACAGCAGCCCTCATCACAGGCTGTGGATTGAGAAGTTGAGGAAGGAGTGAACTCTAGCCAGAAGAATAGATACCTTGTCTACTAAGACAAACACAGAGGAAGAGAAGAATCAGTAAGTGTATATATATATAAAATCTTGAGGAGAAGCAATGTGTGAGTCTGTCCCATGAAGTAGGAGTTGAGGCCATCTGTTGAGAATGAGATGATTGTAGAAGGATGTGGTGGCTTTGGGAGAACGACAATGTTCTCCAGTAACTCTGTGGCGAATGGGATAATATCCAGCTAAAGGTTGCAAACTGAAGGTCTACAAGATAGATTTGCTGCAGCATTCATCATGGGGCCAGAAGCAGGAGCAGAGACTGTGGGTTCTTGTACAGTTTCACTATGATGGTTTCTGGTAGAGAGTGAGGAGAACAAAGCACTAAAGGAATTGGGGGTGTGGCCAATAGTGGTTGATGTGATGGGCCATAGGTTTGTCTATCAATGCCTCTTTTCAAAATTTTGATTTTATTATGGATATTTCAAACAAAGTACTGGGGATAGCATAATGGAAACCATGTATCCATCATCAGATTCAATAATCAGAAATATTGCCAATCTAAGGGAGAGTGAGGAACACCAAAGTCATAAAGAAAATATGAGCCCAAGACAGAAAGGGTCTCATAAACCAGAGATTCCACTAGCCTGAGACTAGAACTAGATGGTGCTCAGATGCCACCAATGACTTCTTTGAAAGGAAACACGGTAGACATTTCTTGATGAAGCAGGAGAAAAGTGGGGTGGAAAACTCAAATTTTAGGAAAAAGACCAACTTGATGTTCTGATAGACTGAAGGAATCCCGGAAGACACAATCCCTGACTCTCTTTTAGCCCAGAACTAAAACCATTCCCAAAGCCAACTCTTCAAAGATTAGACTAGACCATAAGACATAAAATGATACTGGTGAAGAGTGTGCTTCTTGGCTCAGGTAGATACAGGAGACTAAATGGGAAGCTTCTGTCTAGAGACGAGATGAGAAGGCTGATGGGTACAGGAGCTGGTTGAGAAGACACAAGAGATATGGAGTAAAGAGAAAGAGCATTCTGTCACATTGCAGGGAGAGAAACTAGGGTCACATAACAATATGTGTATAAGTTTTTGCATGGGACGTTGGCTTTTTGTATGAAAAACTGGCTTGAACTGCAAACTTTCAGTTAAAGCGTAATTAAAGAAAGAAATATTACCAATCTAGTTTTATCTCAGCTCCCTGATTCTTTTTTTTTTTCTAGAAATTTTTGAAGAAAATCCAAGCCATCATATCATTTCACCTGTAAATGCTTCCATTTTGAAGCTAAAACCAGGTTAATTCTCTTTTATCATAATACTTCTTTCACATCTAACAAAATTAACATTATTTTCTTAATTCTGAGCAAATATTCAAAATTCCTGAGTCAGATCCAACTTGACGGCACTTGGCTGGCTTGGCTTAGCTATATAAAAAATTTAAGGCAAATATTTTTGAGGCTGGATCTAAATAAAATCCATACACAGCATTTGGCTGATATATCTTAAGTCTCTGTTTTTAAAATCAACTTTTTTGAGGTCCACTTAACATACAACAAAATTTACTCTTTTTGAGTATACAATTTAATGAATTTTGACAAACTGAGTGGGATTGCTAAATCATATGGCAATTGCTTGCTTAAATTTTTAAAGAAACTTCCAAACTATTTTCCAAGATGGCACCATAATCCTCCCTTCAGTGTAGTTCTTTATCTGGCCTTATTAAATTCTTTATGGTAAATTTCTGCTCATTGTTCTATCTGTAGAGACCATTTTTAGATATTGATTTTGGTTAATGGATTATCAATCCCACCAAGTTTTGGGCTACCTTCAAATCTGATAAATTTTTATTCTCTGTTATATCCCTGGAAATTCTGGTTGTATAGTAGTTAAGTGCTATGCTTCTATGAGTGCTAACCAAAAGACTGGCAGTTCAAATCCCCAGGTATTCCTTGGAAACTCTACAGGGCAGTTCTAATCTGTCCTATAGGATTGCTATGGGTCAGAATTGACTCGAGGGCAGTGGGTTTGGGTGGGGTGGGTGGGTGGGTGTACATGCGTACTCCAGTCTGAAATAAAATCAGTGACTACAATAAAGCTTTATTGCGCCCTCTGACCTTCTCTCCACCTCGGCATTGATCCCCAAGTAACATCCTTTGGATACCATCCATCCAGCAGGTAAGAGGACAACTAACATCCCAAGGAAGAATAATGATTAGGCTATGCTACACCAAATGTCTGTGAACACTAGATTCTTGGCAACATGCTTAAAAATCCCACAGATACAGCCTGGGAATGTTTCCAATTAAAACTAAGCTGACTTTTCCTATCACCATGGAAAGTAATTTTCAAATGTTCATCTGAGACAGGTGGGTGGAACCAAGAAAAAAGGGACTCAGTAACCACATCAGCAGCCCTGCGTGAGAAGCTCTTTTGAATGTGCAGGCCTAAACTCCTTTCCTGAGTCAGAGCCACCTGGACAGAAGATGAGGGACCCAGCAGAGGCAAATAGTTCAGCAGTCAGAAAGTCTCTGTTGCAGTAGGCCTTAGACTCTCTCTCTCATCCTACCCTCAGTGAGACACAACTGGGGTTGGGAGCATGTTGCTAGAAGGGAATCCCACCCCTCCTATACACACACCTACAGATATCGGGCAGGCTGTCCTGGAGAGACCCTTTTCAACCCCTCAGGAATCACTAAAAGGGACCAGTGGGAGCCCCAGTGTCAACTGACACAGCAGGCAGACTAAAATAACATCACAAAAGCTCTCAAAATTATACCATGTTCAAGTAATCTGTGGGAAGGCAAGAAAGGAGAACAGAGAAACAGAAATAAATTGAAAACAAATAACGAAAGGGCAGGCTCAAGTGCTAGCAATACCTTAAATGTAAATGGCCTAAATATCCTAGTCAAAAGACAGGGAGGTGAGAAGCTGGGATGGGTAGGAGGTGACTGTGGTTGCAAAAGGACTGTATAAGAGATCCTCGAGGGATTGGTGTGGTTCAGTACCTAAAGGTCCACAGGAGATTAAGCTGCATACAACTTAATACACATATTGTAACATACAAGTAAAGGCAAGTAAAACAGCAAATCTTAGTAACAGATGTGGATTTGATTAATGTCAATATTCTTGTCGTGCAATTAGAGTTTACAAAATGGTACTGGAGGAAGGTGGAAAAATTATACAAAAGCCTCTGTATTATTTCTTATAATACCGTGTAAACCTATGATTATCTCAAAAAAATGAAAAATGTGTTCATTACATACATTAACTCTACTTAGGTTGCAAAACATCTGTCTAGTTGTATAAAATGTATTTGTTATGCTCCTTTAACTTAATTCAATTTGTCAAGTAACATAGTTAAGGCTAAACTCATACTTGCCACAATGTACATGGAAGGAAATTTGGCATTTAGGAAGACATTCTCAGTTTTTCTACAAATGTTTCAAATGGCACAGACCATTGTGGACCCATACATTTACAAAAGCTGTCTAATTTTTCACCACTTTTAACCTGTTTCTGGATGTACAAAGAAGAATTCCCCAAGGGAAGAATTACATATCCAGGGAAGAAACATTCTTGTAAGTTTGTAATATTCTTATGTTATAGTTTTAAACACGCTATAAAAAAATCCTGTAAATTAAACAGCATGAAGAAATGGAAGACAGTTTGAGTATTGTCTTTTTGAGCCTCAAATTTTGGAGGCTGACTTCAAACTTGCATTTTGTACTTTAGTTTGCATTTATTTACTAGTGTTCCCTTAATCTCCTAGATCTTACCCTAACTGATTGCAGTCAGTAGGGTAATTCAACCTATTGGGTATTAGAGGTCCAAATCCCAAGTGCTATACCACATCTGGCAAAAACTGTCATGAAACAATCTTCTATTTTTTCAGTCAGATAAACGAATGGTGTACAGTAACATTAACAGAAATGAATAGACTGCAAGTATACTTTGCTGTATTATAGAGTTTAATATTTTGGATGTGGATTGTGTAATGTAGCATTAAGTATAAAAAATACATCAATTGAATATTGTATCTATGAATACATTAAAGAATAGGACCCTTGTTTATCTACATTTTCTATCACTTTTAAAAAAGGAGAAGAGTTCACAGTAGACCTCTCTCTTTTTTAGAGTCTACGAGAACAGTGTATTTGCTGTCTCAGAGATGGACCTAAGCAGGGGCTTTCCAGTTCAGCCTTCTGGTCCATTCCTAAAATATTTTGTGTTTACAACACACCTATAAATTCTGAACAGTCTAGCAGTAAGCTTAAAGAGATTATGAGACTGAAAAGAATACAAAACAAATGAACTATCACTTTAATGCAGCCACTACCTCATATAACAAACAGGGTCTCAAAAGAATCCATAATGGCATTCCTGGTAATCATGGTTGGTCGCCCCTCACCATTTGGTCTATGTTTGACCAGTCTTAGTTATTGTGCTGAAGATACTTTCTTAGGGACTCACAAGGTGAAGTTCTCTTATTTTCATGGAAAATGCCTTTCTTTTTTTAAACGTCTTATCTTGTGCTTGCAGCAGGCTGGACCCTACTTTACACTACTGCTGTCCTCTTTCTTCCCACCAGTTCACAATTTATCCTCAGTTGCAGTGTTTTTTTGTTTTTTTTTTAATTTTAAAAAAAGGATAATTTTTCCATGTTGATTCAAATGTATTGGCATAATTGTGTATGAGTCACGGTTGTCCCACTAAGCTGTAGCACACAAGTGAAGAACTGTCCTATCCTATTATCACGGATTGAATTGCATCCACCCAGAAATGTGTGTAGCAGTTGGTAGCCCACGCTTCCTTGTTTTGTTTGATGATCCTGTATGCTGTAGCCTCTGCCTCTGTGTCAATGAGGGAGGATGGGTTGCTGTTGTTTTTTTTGTTGGGCAGGATTTAATGTGTAAGACTGTACAGTGCCTTGAGCCAATTCTTGGGATATAAAGGAGAGGGAAGCAAGCAAAGAGTAGGAGACCTCATGCCATCAGAAAAGAAGCAGTGCTGGGAGCAAAGCTCATTCTTTGGACTCAGGGTCCCTGTGCCTCAGAAGATCCCAGTACCGGGGAAGACTGATGACAAGGACTATCCTCAGAGCCAACAGAAGAAGATTTCCCCTAGAAATGATGCCCTGAATTTGGACTTGTAGCCTACTAGACTGTGACAGAATAAAATTTCTTTCTGTTAAGGCCATTGTCTTAGGCTGGGTTTTCTAGGGAAGCAAAACCAGTAACACGTGTAGGTACAAGGAAAGATTTATAATATATAGATAGATAGATACATAGATCGGTACAGACATAGGAAACAGCTCACATAATCACAGAAGCTGAATGTCCCAAGCTCTGGCACAAGCCTCACGTGGCCACGGAAGCTGAGGAACCCAAGGTCAGCAAGTCAGACAGCAGAGTACTAGATCACCGATTGTGTAGGTCAGTGGATCCCAAGCTGGGGGCGAGACAAAGCGACAGAGGCTGGCGAACCCAGGATCCGCAGGTCAGGGAGCAGGACTCTCAAGTGCCGACTGTAAGGACTGATGGGTCCAACAGCTGCTAGCTCAAGTCCCGGAACCAGACGCTGGAAGCAGAGAGCAGGAGCTCCTGGCCACGTGAGCGACCAGCCGCTGTAGTCAAAAGTCGTGAGATGAGAGCCGAGGGGCGGGGAGCCACCACAAACCCTGCCCTGCCACTTAACACCGCAGCCAAATATGTAGTAGCCAAGTTGACATAATCCTGACCACCACAGCCATCCACTCATGGTGTTTCTGTTAGAGCAGTACCAGATGACTACAAAAGGTACATAAGAATTTCTCTCACAGTCCATTGACATTATTCAGCCTTTCCTTTGCAATTCACAGCTTTCGGAAGCTCACCATCTGAGATAATCCGGTGACTTGCTCGCTGCTCAGTCCGTTTTCAAATAATTCTGTTTGGAAGTTCTTTAATTCGGCTGAGATCTGTCTGTAAGTTCTAATTGTAGAGCCAGCATAACACAAAATACATCTAAACCTTTGGGTATAACCTTGAATGCCAGTGAGTGATCTGTTTAGGAGTAAGAAATATTCTGACAGAGACATGTGGGAAAAATATATAATGCCCTTGTTAGAAAAGCTATGACAAAATCTGCTGACAGACTGTTATGATGAATACACCTGTTTGTAAGGAATACACTGAAAATATCAGAAATTGGTGAAATGGAGAGCCTGTGTCTTCCTCCAACTGCTTGTTGGTATAAAGAAAGATAGAAATGATTTTCCCAAAACTTATTATTCAAGAGAATCCAGAAATCAAGATTTTTTGAATAACATCTCATGATTTTTAGTGTTGGCAACTAAGTCAAAATATTTAAAATTTTATTTGGGCCAACATTGAATTAGCCTTTCTGTAAACCACCATCTTACCATGTCCAGTCTGAAGGCTGGACCACATGACCATCTTTGGACACTTGGAGACAGCTATTGGGCCTCTAGGTGTGTTTTGCATTTTAGATCAAATGCTACCACTTTCATTAACAAGTCTTTCTATGAGGACTTCCAATTAAGTTCATGAACTCATCCTAGAAAAAAATGTTACATACTTCACTGCTGAATATCACTGTGGTCACCTTTGAAGTTCTCCCCTTGGGAAGTTAAACACCAATGCCAGCACCTAGTCCACCCTTCAAAGCAATTTTGGAACTCTTTTTCTGGAATGGCCATCACAGCTGTCATTGGATTACATTTGATGCCCTAAGAGTCATCAAAATGTATTCCTTTCAACATTTCCTTTATTTTGAGTAAACAAAAAAGTCATTCGGGGCCAGATCAGGTGAGTAGGGAGGGTGTTCCAATACAGTTATTTTTTACCAGCTAAAAATTCCCTCACAGACAATTACACAATCAAGTTTGCACACTTGCCACTGTGCCACTTTGGGCAGTGGCCATTCAGAAAGAGTTCCAAAATTGCTCTGAAGGGTAGATAAGGTCCTGGCATTTGTGCATAGCTTCCCAAGGGGAGTACTTCAAAGGTGACCATAGCGATAGTCAGCAATGAGGAACGTAGCACTTAGAAAAATTAAGTTCACTGACTTAATCCTCCGATCTCCTATTAGGATCCCAAACTCCTAACTAGCCTGAATAGCCCTCTCTTGACATGATCAGAATTGCTAAAAACTTTCCTAAGCTGCAGCATTGACAAAGACTTGAACTTCACATAGGCTCTAACCAGGTGGGATAGGATGCCCATTCCAGAGCAGAACTGCACAACATCTTTATCATGGGCCCTTGTTCCACTGCTCTCCGTGTGCGTTTTTAAAAATCCCTGGCTATTGACTGAATGCTATTTGAATGCCTAGTATTTTGTTCTCATCACAGCTATTTGCATTTGTGTGGTCCAAATGTTGTTTGTTATTATCTACCTATTTTCCAGAATCACCTTTCCTTTTGGAATCTCAGAAACCATGGTGGCGCAGTGAATAAGTGCTATGACGGCTGACCAAAAGTCAACAGTTCAAATCTGCAAGGCACTCTTTGGGAACTTGATGGGGCAGTTCTACTCTGTCCTATAGGGTCCAATGAATCAGAATCAACTTGATGGCACTGGTTTTGGGTTTTTTGGAATCTTGGGCTGTAAACTGATTCCAATCCAATCTATTTTGTCTGAAATCATCTTTAACTCTATGAAAGCAGAAAACCCATAATTTTTATGTTCAGAAATCAAATTTGGATTTTCTGAAGTCTTTATATACGTAAAATTGTCTCCTTTGTTTATCAGAAGTGAAAAGACTATCTCTCCCTAAGTATTCTAGTTGCTTTAAAAAATCAGATACGCCTTTCATATTAAAAAAGTGAGTGCTTACTGTGCTTTAACATACAGTATCTTATTTAACCCTTCCAGCAACCTGATGTAATAGTTTTTAACATACCACTTCTATAGGCAAGAAAACTGAGGTTTGGAGAGATTGAGTAAAAAGCCCAAGCTCAAATAACCAATGAATACAAATGTCAGGAATTTAAACCTCAAACATCTGGTTTTAAAAGCTGGACTACCCACTCTACCACTTGCCTAACTCTTTCTTGATAGTTAGAATTATACCCAGGTGTTAGTTCCACGTCATGTTTCTTCTTTTGAGATAATCAGGTGTTATCAGATGTTTGGCTTTATGCCAAGTTACAGAAGACTTCCCACAGCTGTCAGAGGCTTTAACCACCTCAGATACCTCTGGAGTGTGCTTCTGTAATATAACTCTCCTGTGTTCTGTGCTGCTCAGGACATATTGGGAATAAATACTTTTTATGGACTTCTCTAAACATTCAAAAACTCTGTAAAATTTCTCCCTGGGTAAATACAGCCTGAATTACAAATAATAAACATAGAAATGAACTTTGAAAATCCAGTAGATCCAGAGTTAGGATTTGCCTAGAGAATATACAAACAAATGAAAATAATTTAAAACAATGATTTCTTCACATGGCAGGCACTGACAGTTGTCTACACAGTATGTATTTTCTTTTTTTAGTAGGTAGAATCAATTTTACTCATGGTGACAATTTTCCCACTATATGTATATACACACACACATACACATATGTATGTATACTGGACAGATATATATGTTGTTAGGTGCCATTGAGACCACTCCAAATCTCTGTACAACAGAATAAAACACTGCCCAGTCCTAAGCCATCCTCATAATCGTTGCTGTGCTTGAGTCCGTTGTTGAGAATGGTGCAGCCACTGTGTCAGGCCATCTCGTCGAGGGTCTTCCTGTACTTTACAAGGCATGATGTCCTTTTCCAGGGGCTGGTCCCTGCCGATAGCGTGTCCAAAGCACATGAGATGAAGTCTGGCCATTCTCACTTCTAAGGAGCCTTCTAGCTGGACTTCTTCCAAGACAAATTCATTCATTCTTCTGACACTCCACAGAATATCATCAGTACTCTTTGCCGGCACCATAATTTCCGTGCATCCATTCTTCTTCACTCTTATTCATTGCACAGCTTTGCACACATATGCAGTGACTGAAAATATCATAGCTTGGGTCAGGTGCACGTTAGCTCTCAAGGTGACATCTTCGGTTTTTAATACTTTAAAAAATGTCTTTGATATAATAGTACCCCCACCCCCAGCCTGTCTTACAACTCAGGTATGATCTTGTGACAGTTCACAGTCACTGAGATTCCAGCAGAACTTGTTGGATGTCACGTTCAGGGAATTTCCTTAGATTGAGCAGATTCACTTGGCCTGCACCTTTTGCTCTGTCCTTCTCCTTGCTTTGCTTAGAACACAGCAGGATGCTGAAAGTGGGTCAGCTGCTTTGCCACCATGAGACAACAATCTCGAAAACAAAAGCTACATGCGAAGAGTAGCAGAAGGAACCCGAATCCTTTATGGCAGTAGGCTGCTAGCTCCAGACTGCTTGGTATGTGAAAAACAGAAAAACTCTTTTTGCAAAGTAGGTTTTCAGTTGTATGCAGCCAAACCTGCTCCTAACTGACACCCTGAACAATACCTTACAAATATTACCTGGAGTGGGGAGGGGACCTGTCACCATCCAGTCAATCCCTAAAGGTCAGAGGTTCAAATCCATCAAGCAGCTCTGTGAAAGAAGGGCCTTGTGGTCTACTTCTACGAAGGCTGCAGTCAAGAAAACCCTGTGTAGCAGTTCTGCTTTGTTGCCATCTGTAATCTGTTGCCTTCGAGTCAGGTCCAACTCATAGTGACCCTAGAGGTCAGAGTAGAACTGCCCCATAGAGTTTCCAAGGAGCACCTGGTGGATTTGAACTGCCAACCTTTTGGTTAGCAGATGTAGCACTTAACCTACTCTGCCACTGGCATTTCCTAGGGTCGTCATAAGTTATAAATATCAGATGTGGCTTTTTGTATTAACACAGTAATAAAATTTCATATGCAGAACTTAGTCTTTTTGAGTCTATGACAAATCTGGCTCCCAGTGGACCCTCAAAATTAGGCAGAGGTGCCAAGAACATCAAAGATCCTTTGAAGTCTCCTGAGATGGTAAATTCTCAGAGGATACGAACAATTTCTATCCGGTTTGCCTTATGTACCTAGCACTGATGTACACAAAAAGTAAAATTCAGTGGGTGAATAAATGAGCCTACAGTCCATGTGAGAACACAGATAAGTCAACAGACGACTGCACGGTTTCCAAGATTTTAGGAGCAGTCCCTAAAATAACTATGTGGAGTTTCATGGGGAGATTATTTTTAAATTGAAGCATAAAATTTGAGGAGAAGCTAGCAAGATAAAAGTATAGGGAGAACTTTCCAAGGTGAGAGACTAACATGTGACATAAACTATTAACACTTTCCCACACCTGTTGATAGAATCCATGACGACCCTAAGGAGACTACAGGCTGCGGACACAAGCAAAAGTTAGATCATGAAGGGCCCGAGTACGTCTTGCCACAAAACAGTCTCTGGTCTAGTCTAGTCTAGTTGCATCTAATACACTGACTTTAAAGACTTCTTGATTTCTTCATCTACAATCACAGATTTTAGTCTTTAAAGTTCAGGAATGTGACTTGATTATACAGACTTGCTTTGGTCCCATTTCTATGACTTCTGCTATCTCCGTTCCTGTTTCACAAATCTACGACGTGGTAGAAGTAGAGCTCTTTTCCCATTGCAAGTGCTTCTAACCAATGTTTTTAGGAAGCTATGAAGTGGAACGTATTTGAAGGACTATCCTGTTTCACAGCTTTAAGCACTGCCTGGAGGTGTCATTCCTCTGTCAGAAGCCCTGCCAGCCCTAGCCTGCTTCTCTCATCAGTCAGGTTTCTGTACATGGCTGCAGGAGTTAAACATTCCCTGTTTACTTCCTAAGGCTCTGTGGTATTTTGCGTCAAGTTCATACACAGACAGCTTTCAGTGATCCCTTGTTGGAAATTATTTTCCCATGAGTGGGGTGAAGCACGCAGAAGCAAGTCACCGTTTGTCTCCAATTTCCTCAACCTGTCTCACTCCCCAAACTTACCAACCATCTTTCCAATTTTCCTCTTCTATATTCTATTCCCTTCTAAAAGTTGACACTACAGAAATTTCATGAGTTGTCTAAAAAAAATGCTGAATTCCAGTCCACTCTGATTCATAGAAACCCTACAGGACAGAGCCAAACAGCCTCATAGGATTTGCAAGGCTGACATCTTCGTGGAAGCAGACATCTTTTTCCCTCAAAGCAGCTGTTGGGTTTCAGCCTCCACTGTTTTGGTTAGCAATTGAGCACTTTAACCACTGCACCCTCAGGACTCTTTTGTATCATCGCAAGTATATAAATATTCAGAGTAGAAAAATGCATAGAGTCTAAAGATTATTATTTGTTAGCAGGGGCAGATGGGGGGAAATGGAGGTATTGCTTAAGGAGCACTGAGTGTTAAAAGCAATGAAAACATTTGAAAACAGGGGTCCTTGTTGCACAATATAGTTAATGTAATTAATGTCACTAAATCAATATTTAAAAATGGTTGTCACAACACCTATTTTGTCACAACACATATTTTGTTACATATATTTTGTCACAATGTATTTTTTTTTATGTTGATGTTTCTGGTCTTATGGTAGATGGTTCATCAGTTTTAGAGGTAAAAAGGAGGAAAAGATGAGTCCTTACAAGCAGCGGTACATTGTGCTACAGCTGTCATAACGAATAAATTCATCTAGAGATCAGCAGAGTCACAGATGGGAGCACAGATTACTTTGTTTTTGTAATGGTGAGGTTTTATTTTCATCTTGATGACAGATTTGCTCTATGACCCTACTTTGTGACTTATATTCCAATTTACATATGTGATTGCATATGCTTTGGGCGATTTGCCATCACATTTAAACAGTTAATATTTCTTCTCATCTGAAAATGTAAGCATGTGAAACAAATGCATTCATGCTTCTCTCTCTACTCCCCTAAAAGCATTTATGGATTAGTCTGCTCTGAAAATAATTAATCTATTGGGTTTTTTTTTGTATTCCTAAATAATGATTTAACAATTCACATGAAGACATTTTCTGTTTTGCTGCCAATGAGTACAGAGCACTACGTGGTTTGTTTCATGCTGTTAATGTGTATTATTCAGAAAGCAATGATCACATTGATGTGGTTTTGTTAGTCCAAGAAGTGATATTTATGTATAAACCATGTGCTGCTTTTCAGAATGGTAAGATTGTGAATTTTTAGACAGATACTGCCTGAGTCTAGTCTATCTCAGTATAAGTTTTAGTTCTGGGCATTATACGTTTTAAAGGGTTCGTATGTTCATTAGTTAAGTGAGAGTATCAAATTAAACAATACAATAAAATTATAAAATATTGCAAATAACAAACTAGTACCTTCTTAGGGACATTAAATGTATGTCCCCTTAAGCCCTTTCTCTCTCTCTGATTCTCAGTATTTGTTCTTTCAAAGCGCTCAGCAAGCTCATGGTCAGTGGTACAGTCTTCTGTGTCCTGATGGCTCTGGGTTTGTGTTGCTACTATGCTCAGGTCTGTATATATATATATATACATACACATATACACACACACATATTCTCCCAGTAAGAACTACAATAACCGCCTAAATGATCAGATAATGAAGTAGCTATTGGCCTTAAAACTCATCAACAAAAATGGATCTGATTTCTTAGTATAATTCCAGGAACAAAATGCAGACAAATGCCTTTATGACTAAAATATGTTCTTTTCCAGTGTGTATTGAGAGCACTTAAGAGTTAGGTCCCAGCCTTTCCACAGTGTTTGTGTAAGTTTGAAGGAGAATGTAGAGATAAAAGAGAAAAAAATGAGCATACTGAATAAATTTTATTTTCAGTTGTTTTTAAATCTAATATCAAATCATTTTTGGTGAGAGTTTTTAACTCTGAAATTTATTTATTTTCATGACTGGCAAAAGTTTAACAGTTTGGGGGATACATTTATGGAACTGAAGATGCACTTTAAAACAGCATGAAGATTTTCATCTGTCAAGGAAGTAGCTATGTATTAAAGGAATAAGCATTCAGTATTTTTAAAATTATGTGTATTAGTTACCATAGTTCCACATCTGACACTGAGGTAAACCACCCTTCTTCATGTGATGCTACTGTATGAAATAGAAGAAAATGCTCTAAGATATTACAGTTCAAAGAAGAGTAGCTGATAGAGTGAAAATAGAGCAAAGCTTTACTATTAGTTGGTCTTATGATAAATAAGTGAAAGTGAGAAGATGTTTTAAAATTATTTTAGTCAGCTAGGGCTGCTCTAATAGAAATACCACAGAATGGATGGCTTTAACAGACGAAGGTTTATTCTTACACAGTCTGGTAGGCTGTAAGTCCACATTCAGGGTGGCTGCTCCAGGGGAAGGCTTTCCCATTGTCGGCTCTGAAGGACAGTCCAGTATTGCATCAGTCTTTGTCCAGGAAGCATCTTGGTGCAGGAACCTCAGGTCTGAAGGAATACTCTTCTCCCGGTTCTGCTTGCTTTATGGTGTGAGGCTCCCAATTCTCTGCTCGCTTCTTTCCTTTTGTCTCTTGTAGGACAAAAGGATTGGGACAAGCCAATCCCCAAAAGGGTGGGGCAAGCCATACTCCAGGAAAACTCCCTTTACAGTGGAGCCAGGAGGTAATACTATGAAGGGATTTGCCCTAATCCTCGCCCTAATCCTCTAACATACAGCATAGTAAAACCACAAAATGGAAGACAGTCACAAGATACTGGGAATCATGGCCCAGTCACACAGCTAAACATATTTTTGGGGGAACACAATTCAATCCATGACAAAATGAAACCTGAATAATTAGTTGGTCTTACGATGAATAAGTGAAACTGAGAAGCTGTTTTAAAATGAAACCAAGTCAAAGCGAACTTCAATCACCCCTAAAGTTAACCTTAATGGACATCAGGATTTTTGAATGATACTATTAAAGTAAAAAAAAATGCAAGATGTACTCTTTCATTAAAACCAATTATCTGAGCTCTTAAAAGCTTGTGAGCAGCTGTCTATCGCTCCCATCACATTTAGTGCAAAGGAGAATGAAGAAAACTAAAATCGCAAGGGGAAGATTAGTCCAGAGGACTAGTGGACCCAGAAAACTGGATGGTGCTCAGCTACTACCACCAATCACTCTGACAGGGATCACAACAGGGAGTGTCAGAGAGGAGGAGAAACACGTAGAACAAAATTCAAATTACAAGACAGACCAGACTTGTTGGTCTGAAAGAAACTGGTGGAACTCCTGAAAGCATGACTCTGGATACCCTGCTAACTCAGAATGATTTCATTCCCAAAGTCCACCTGTGGCCAAAGATTAGGCAGACCTGTGAAACAAACTATATACATACGAGGAAAGTGCTTCTTAGTTCAATTACGTATACACAACTGAATGGGCAAGACCTGTCCAAAAGTAAAGACGAGAAGGCAGGAATGGACAAGGAAACTGGACAAATGGACATGGGTAACATGGGTGGAAAGAGGGAGAATGCTGACACATTGCAGGGACCGCAACCAATGTCACAAAGCAAGTTGTGTCTAAATATTTGTATGGGAAATTAATTTGTGCTGTAAATTTTTACTTAAGACTCAATAAAATAAACATATTTCATAATCTACGATTTTATTATGGAGTTGATTCTTTTAGCCCCCCCCCCAAAAACAAGCTACATTCTCACTAATCTCTCAGGCTTATAGATAGTAGAAATAAAGGAAAATATTTTAAAAGGAATGACTAAGACAAACATATTCAAATCTTCAAGATACTTTGCATTCTAAATTAGTGAAGTAATACACTTTTCTAGCTGCTTCTTGGGGAATGATAACTGACTTAGCGTACTCGAGAAAGCTGAAAACCAAGAGGGCCTCAGAGAGAACCAAGAAACTACTGGATTTATTCCAATGAATGCTCCAAAAACTCATTAATTTGTAACCCTGAGGGACTCAGAAAATAGAGGTAGACACTAAGACAGATAAAACAGGAGAAATGATTGAAAACCTTTTTAAGAAGCCATTTGACACTTCAGATTCCTACCCCAATGCCATGTAGCCAGACTAATTCTTCAGCCAAGTAGAGGACTAAAGGTCCTTCTGTGGTAAGTGTGAAACAGGGATGCTGGACTGGTCTTTACAACACACCAAGTTTGGTAAAGAAAGCACTTCTATATGGAAGAAAATCCACTGCAGTTGAGACGTCTCTGACTTATAGCAACCCTATAGAACAGAGTAGAACTGCTCCATAGAGTTTCCAAACACAGCCTGGCAGATGTGAATGGCCAACATTCTGGTTAGCAGCCATAGTACTTAACTACTATGCAACTAGGTTTCCTCTATGTGAAAGATAGGAGATAAAATGAAAATTACATTCGAAAGAGTGTTAAGACATTCAGCAAGAGACTAGAGCAGATTTCTCTGAGTAATTTGATGGTCTGAAGAAAAAAATAAAAACATATAAACATCCTAGTTCCCATCAGAATACCCAAATGACTCATTCCACACTGGATCCCAGAGTTGACAAGCCTTACACCCCTCAAGCTCTTGAGGGTCCTACTCTTGAATACCAAGCCCAAAATCCACTGACGTCACGTCAACTCTGAGTCATAGCAACTTTGGGCAGAGTAAAACTGCTTCATAAAGTTTCCAAGGAGCACCTGGCAGATTTGAACTGCTGACCTTTGGTTAGCAGCCATACACTTAACCCTTATGCCATCTTAAATTAAAACAAACAAACAAAAATAACCATTGCTGTTGAGTCAATCTGAGTTATAGAGATCCTGCACCTCAGAGTAGACTTGAACCATAGAGTTTCCAAGGAATGCCTGGTGGATTTGAACTGCCGATCTTTTGGTTAGCAGACATAGCACTTAACCACTACACCACCAGGGCTTCCAACTCTTAAATAGGAGTGGATATTTGAGAATGGCCTCAAATGTAAAAAGTAATGGCCAAAAGAAATGGGGAGGGGAAAGTTTGGACGAAAAAAAAAAGTGTGTAAAGGGGGGAGAAGAAAAAGACCTCATGCACAGTTATTAACTACAGGGAAAACAAAATGTTCGCAAAAAGGGGATAGTAATCTTAATATGCTACATGGCTCAGCTATCAACATCATCTACATAGTTACGGTGATGTAAACACTGACTAATATAACCAAAATTCTGGTGGGTAAGTTTGTACACAGCAAGAGCAAGAAAGTCTCATTTTCATTAGAAAGTAATCAATATATGATCCTTAAAATTAAAAATAAAATAAAAAATTGTCACTGTAAAGATTTAGAGGTAAATACCTAACTAATCAGTTAAAAGATATGAAAGAATCTATCCCTGAGGAGTAAGACATGAAAGCTGGAATAGAAGAACTGCTAGGTTTAGTTAACAAGCTTCATAGGAGCCCCTGGGTAACAGAAATGGTAAAGTGTTTGGTAAATGAATCAGGGTTCAAACCCACCCGTAGGCTCCTCAGAAGAAAGTCCTGGTGATCTACCTCCAAAGGGTCTCAGCCATTGAAAATCCTACAAGTTTTCGATGAAACTCTGAAACACATGGAATTGCCATGAGTTGGGCTCAACCAGACAGCAAGTTTTGCTTTGTTTTGCTTTTTTAATAGATTTACTTGATTCTTTAAGTTCTGTGGGATTATTTGACTTGAGGGATTTTTAAAAAAATAAATTTAAAATATAAATAAATGAAAACTTGTAGGAAAAAAAATGTGGTGGGGAGGGGACTTCCCCTAAATGGTGAAATTGTACATTGAACCTATTCACTTACGTACGTTTGGATTTGCCTGTTTGGTTGAAGCATGATGGAGCTGTGGTTACATATCCAGAGCTCAGTTTTGAACACAGTGTCTGTGAACCCACTGTCATATCAACAGCTACAGAAAACCCACGTTTCTAGTTTGCTTTTCTCAAAGAAGCAATCCTTGGAATTGTGTTGTCAGTCAACACAGAGCTGTGAATTCTGTTTGAAGGAATCTCCTGACTTCAATACCTTTAATAAAAACCAAGCTCAGAGTCCATGACTCAATCAATAACACAGGAACAAGAAAAAAGAAACTAATATTTCTCAGCACAGATGCTATAGTCAGAGTTTCATCTATTTTATCTCATTTAATCCTCACCCCAGTGCTATTGAGTACATATTGTTGTACTTATTTTGAGATGAAGAAGCTGAGAAGTTAATTAAAGTCTTGCAGTAAGAGAAGCCAAAACTATGTTGCTATTCCCCACATGATGTTTAATTTATTCCTTTTACTAGCTTTGAATTCAGGTTTATAAGACACATAAACGTAACAACAATTGCATTGACAATGACAGAATGATTCTAAACTCTGGAGTTTTAAAAGTGAATTTCCCTGTACATTGGATGTTTGTACTTCTTGTGGGGAAACACTTCTTTGACAGCAAATGGTAAAACTCTGGGTACTTAAAAATACTTAGTTTAAGCACTGAGGTCAACACTTCAGATTAAGAATGGACTGGACTTGGAGACACAGAGTTAGCTTGCAGTGTGCACACTTTATGGTTTTATACATTTATAGAAGGCTGTCCTACTGGTTTCTTTCTAGGAGAGAGACAACAGGGTGGAGAGGAGGGGACAGGTATTCATTGGTAGGATACTGGTAGAAACCAGTGAAAAAGGAGAAGTGTGCTGTCACAGGGTCAGGAGAGCAGACAGAGTTGCAGAGAAGTGGGCATGTAAAACTGACTTGGAGTGTATACTTTCATTTAATTATTAAAAAAAAAATACTTGGTTTACATTTTGATCGTAAGAAACACATTTAAATACAAATAGAGATCAATCCGTACCATAAAACATACTTACAAATTCCAAAATAAATTATCAAATACCACAGAGATCACAGATATGTAAGACAGGTAACAAGGCTCTGCTCAAAGCAATTCTTTGCTGACGGGTTAGTCTCCAGCTGTGACAGACTCTGAGGTCTTGGAGATTGAGAGGAAATAATAAATAATCTCTCCTGATACTGGCAAAGGCTTTTCATTTCACTCCATTTACACACTTAAGGGAAAGCAGACTTTTACTCTTATGGTGGTAAAGAAAAGCAAAGAAGCCACAATTTACATCTATCATTTGAAGTGCAAACTTATTTCTAAGGTGAATAAATAGAGGAAAAACATGGCCACGTGCAGTTTGTGTTCTGAGAAGGAAAGCGAGAGAGTCACCAGATCTGGTGCCAAAGCTTTGAGAATCAAGAAATTGCAGCCCCTGAAAATGTGTAAGAATCCTTCCAGGTTAAAAGCAGAGCTAGGTTCTGCCGGTAGGGGGAGGAGAGAGCTCATAGATTAGAACCACTGGCATTAAAATATCTGCGAAAGCACTGATCTAATTAAGGTGCACAGGTAGAGCAACTGCATCTCTCGGTACTGCTTTCTCCACTTCCGGACCCCCAGTCCACACTCTGAGCTACACTGCATTCGAGACTGAGGGATGCAACCTTCCTTTCTCTTACGCATCCTTACCAATCCCTATTCAGCCTCAGTGTTGCTATATTCAGTGCTAAGCCACTATAAGCCTCAGGCAGCAGCTTGCTCTGTGCCTGAACAGCTCTAACAGCTAGGTACAGTGAGTCAAGGCTGAGGCAGGCTGAGTTAGTTGTATCATGATCCCAAATGCTGAGAGTCAGTTTCTGTCTAAAATTTAAAACTAGCCGCTAGTGCTGAAATTTAGAATGTTGTTATGTAATATTAACCCTTAAAAGCATAGCATTATAAGACTAATTCATGTGACCTGATATTTACTTGACAATTAATATAGGTTTACACTTCTATTAGACCTTTGGATTGCTCCTATGTAGTGCACGTAGCCTTGTTTTTGTGATAAAAACAACCATTTTTCTAAGCTTCTCATTCCCGTACTAAGTCATTCCAGCTACTTTTACGCTTCTTTTCAGGTGCATTACAATCTTGACTCATCATCTGAACGTTTTGTTTTGCTTTTGTTTTTGTCTTTTTTAGTTCAATGGGGATAAACTTTAATACAAAGTACTTAAAATTAGTGATAAAAATAGGTTAAATAGAAACTGGAATTCTCTTATACCAGTAGTTTTAATCAGAAGCATACTTTAGAATTTCTTGGAAGCTTTGTCAAAATACATGTGCCTAAACTGTTTCCCTGGGGAGTTTAATCATGGAATGACCTGGGTTTTTAGAAAAAGCTGCTCAGATAATTCTGATATACACCCCTAGTTGAAAACTATTATGTAATTTTGTTGGTTCTGCCTTTCGTATTTTCATTTAGCATTCTTCTTGACTAAAGACAAGTCAGGTAGCTTCCATTTCTAATAGTCATTCATTTGCCATTACAACTTGGGTCATACTTCTTGGTAGTAAATGAAATTTCTAAGTCAGACAGTCCAGTAACTGAAGATTAGGAAGCTGAGGACATAAGCATGAAAAGCAGCCAGATTTAGGTATAGAATTACTGCGGGAAAAAAATCAATAGTTACAGAGTGGTTGGGATTGAAGATCCAGGAGTTTAAGTAAGAATGGGAAATGGAGACACAGAGGTAGGAGGATGAAGCCACAGCACACCCACTTCACGCTGACCCCATCCCACTCCCCAGAGTATCCAAGGGCTTCACCTACAGGTCTAAGGAAGCAGAGACACTGAATGAAGAACCCCATTCTTCACTCAAGACTTCTGACTTCAGATCCTCTGTTTAGTCTCTTGAATATAAAATGACTGATCCCACCTTCTATCTAATCAACAGACCTCAGCCCTTGAAATGGTGCTGATGTTTAGAATACAAAGACCTCTTTATGACTGTACAACGTTTAAGTCCTCATTTTGCCTACATTCAGAGTCAGTACTCTCAGCTCTACCCTACTGCCTTTTAAGAAAGCTTGTCAATGAAACCAAAGAGAACAAGAGAATGATAATTCGAAGAGGTAGCAGGGCCAAGTCTTTACTTAGGCTTTGGAGAATAGGAGAGACCTAGGCAATCTTGGGAGCCCTGGTGGCACAGAGCCTTAACAACTTGGCTGCTAATCAAAAGGTCAGCAATTTAGATCCACCAGCTGCTCATTGGAAACCCTATACAGCAGCTCTACTTTGTCCTATAGGATTGCTATGGGTCAGAATGGACTCAGTGACTAGGGGCTTTTTGTTTGTTTCTTTTCTTTTAGGGTAGTTTTTGAAATCTGAGTGAAAAGAATGAACAGAGAGCATTATCTATTGAGTTGTTGTTTCTAATTTATTGATTCTCCTCTCCTTCTACTCCATAAATTGAAAGCTTTATGGAGAGTAGGGTCTCCCCACAATATCTAGTTTTAGCTTCATATCCTGCACATTTTAAGTGTTAAACAAATGTCTTTCAATAGAGGTATACCACATATTAAATTGTGATCTTTTTTAGGGATCCACGGTTTAAACGGGTCTGTAAACTAACATGGGAATGGTGCAAGATATGGGCAGTGTTTCCTGCCATCGCATGTGGGGCACAAGGATGAACAGGCTGTAAACACAGGAGTCTGGTGAAAGATTGTGCTCAGAAGTTCAGTAATTATGGCATGAATACCAAGTATCGTGCCAAGTATCGTGCTTGGTAACATAGAAACAAAGATGGGAAATAGCTACACTCTCCTTCACTAATATGTTGCACAAGGAGACCATGGCTGGCACAACGTGAACAGGCGTCAGTGTCCCTGCTCCTTGCAGACTACTGAGGCTGACATTTCCGCGTATTTCATCCACTACTTTGGCAGTGTACTATGGACACTTAGAAAAAGAAGATGTTAGCAAGGACTAGAGGCAATTGTGTTTCTGTGGTAAAATTCTTCCCTCAGTACAGGAGACCCTGGTTAAATTCCTGGCTATGGCACTTTGTCTCAGTTATCTGCGCTGCTATAACAGAAATGCCACAAGTGAATGGCTTTAACAAAGTGAAATTTATTCCATCACTGTCTAGTAGGCTACAAATCCAAATTCAGAATGTCGGCTCTACGGCAAGGCTTTCTCTGTTGTCACTGAAGGAAGGGGTTTGTCATCAACCTTCTTTTGGCCTTGGAGCTTCTTCTAGAAACAGCAACCTCAAATCCAAAGGATGCACTCTGCTCCTGGCACTGTTGTCTTGTAGTGTGAGGTGTCCATGTATCTTTGCTCCCTTCTCTCTTTTATATCTCAAAAGAGACTGGCTGAAGACACAATCTAACCTTATGGATCTCATCAACGTAACTGCTGCTTATCCATCTTATTATCCTTACAGTGATAGGATTTACAACCCATAGGGAAATCACATCAGATGACAAAATGGTGGACAATCATATGATACTGAGAATCATGACCTCGCCACGCTGACAGATATTTGGGGGGAACTCAGTCCAGTTCACGACACACCTCTTGCACAGCTATCACTCGTGTGTCAGTACAGAGTACATGTAGCTATACTTCAGAAGAGGTTACAGTGAAGATTCCAGACTAAGATGGACTAGGAAGAAAAACTTGATGCTGTACTTCCAAAACTCAGCCAATGAAAACCCTATGGATTAAAATGGTCTGATCTACAAACTACCACGGGAATGGTGTAAGACATGGCCAGTGTTTCCTTCTACCTTGCATGGGATTACCAGGAGTCAGGAGACAATTCAGGGGCAGCTGACACCACCACCACCAACAGATAAGGACTACACTTGTGTCAAGGAGCTTGAGTGGTAAACCTTGACTCCAAATGTGATGAGTTTGTCATTGCAGCAACCCCTAACTCACCAGTGTCATGTACGACAGTACACTACAGTGGTCAGGATGGCACACAGGGTTAAAAAATAAAGCATTTGAGAAAAATTTGAAGGCACTAAGATGACAGTGAACAAAGATTTGTCACAGATGATAAAATCAGATAATATTTTAGAGATTTCAGTATCTAACTATTCTACTGAACCCCGAGCGACTATACAAAAACCCCATAACCAATTCCTAAAATTTGTATAGTCTAAAAACCCTCAGCAAGACTCAAGACAATTTCAGAGGGCTCTCTGAGCTGCACAGTGTTCCCTGGCCTTTTGCTGGCTTTCTCTTGCATTCTTGTCTGGCGATGCAAATCCGGGGAACTTGTTGAATGAGCTCCATCAGTTCTGTCCTTCTGACATAAATCACTTAATATTTTGTCCGAAGTGCCAGAAAATATATAGAAGCAACATCTCTGCTCTTTAGTATTTTGAGTCACAAAACTGGTCTGTACATTTTTTTAAGTTGCAAAATAATTAGTGTGAAGACTATATGAGAACTTCAAGGGCTCTGTAAAGCTAATGAACTCATTCATCATAAGACCAGTGCATCTGCATAGCTCCTCAAGATGCAGTATGATTTTCCTGCCCAGAGAGTCTTCTTTTATACCTTTAAATATGTTGATGTTTTGTAGTTACATTATCTTTGTATTATACTCCTTTCTTCCTAATGAAGAAATGCTATGCACTCACTGACTTAAAAAATTCTTAACTCACAACAATGGCTGCTGAAACTAAATTCAAGTGATATTTATTCAACAGTAGTCTGAATATAACCACAAAGGAAATTATCAACCCAAATTATGATTGAGCTGACAGATTTTGAAAGATTCATATGACTGACTTCGTGTATCTGATTCTTGAATTTAAATATATAAGAAATCTGAAACATATTTAGAAGAGAGGATACTCATGCATGTCTTCATGATTTGGACTGTACTTTGAAGTCAAGTTTTCTCTACACAGAAAGGCTGCTTAAGTGCTGAGTCCCTCTCCTGTCCTACTAGAGGGATATATCAGCTACCACAGTGCTTCCTATACTTGGGGCTTGGCCCAATCACTCTCCTGTACTTGAAGTAAGACCTGACCCTCAGTAGTACACATTTGTGAAGACTGTTAGAAATGTAGGCACATCTCTCAGTGTTTACACACTGTTAAAATCTTCTTAAAGAAGGATAGCCCCAGTATTATCTCTACTGCTTTATCTTGACCACAGAAACCAAAGTTTGTAATTTTTAAAATGAGAATATTCTTAAAGGCAGTTTTTGTCTTGTTTTGCTTTGTTTTTTGTTTTTTTGTTGTTGTTAAGCACAGATTCATCAGAATTTCATTTCAAAGCAACACAGAGTTTAGATCAAAATAAACTCAAGATGATTCTCACTTTTGAATAAATAACAGCAATATTATTTGGGATTTTTTTAATATAGCTCTGATGGAAATATTAATGAACAGATATTGGCCAAATATAGAAAAGAAAAAAGGAATTTCAAACAGAAGAAAAAAATAAATGCAAAGGCAAAGTGGTGTTCCATAGCTTGCATTAATACAAATCTAAAAGAAATATTTTCATAGATGATGAAGCACTGTGAAATATATACCTAAGAGTCACGAGAAAGAAGGATAGAGTAATAAGACAGAGGCTAAATTATAAAAACAAATCTATTTTTTCTATGTTGTTAGGTGCTACTGAATTGCTTCTGACTCATAGCAAGCAACCCTATGTACAACAGAACAAAACTCTGCTCAGTCCTGAGCCATCCTCACCATAGTTGCTATGCTTGAGCCCATTGTTGCAGCCAGGGTGTCAATCCACGTCTTTGAAGGTCTCACTCTGTTTCACTCACCCTCTACTTTACCAGTCATGATGTCCTTGTCCCAAGACTTATCCGTCCTGACAACATGTCCAAAATACATGAGATGTAATCTTGCCATTCTTTCTTCTAAGGAGCATTCTGGGTGTAATTCTGAGATAGATTTATTCGTTCTTTTGGCAGTCCAAGGTATATTTAACATTCTTTGCCAACACCATAGATGTCATTCTTCTGTCGTCATTACCTATACTCCAACTTTCACAGGCATACAAGGTGATGGAAACATCATGGCCTGTGTCAGCGGTACCTTCATCCTCAAGATGACATCTTCACTTTTCGACCCTTTAAAGAAGTCTTTTGCTGCCAGTTTTTATAATGCAATTCATTTTTTGATTTCCTGACTGCTGCATCCATGGGTATTGATTGTGGATACAAGTACAATGAAATCCTTAACAACCTCAACCTTTTATCTGTTTATCATGATGTTGCTTATTGGTCCAGCTGTAAGGACTTCTGTTTTCTTTAACTTGAATTATAATCTATACTGAAGTCTGTGGTTTTTTTACTTCATCAGTAAGAACTTCAAGTTCTCTTCACTTTCAGCAAGCAAGGTTGGTGTCACCTGCAGAACGCAAGTTGTTACTAAGTCTTCTTCCAATCCTGATGCCATGTTCTTCTTCATATACTCCAGCTTCTTAGATTATTTGCTTACAAACAGATTGAATAGGTATGGTGAAAGGACAAAACCCTGATACACACTTTTCCTGACTTTAAACCACACGATATTCCCTTGTTCTATTTGATCAGTGTAACAAATTCCTCATGAGCACAATTAAGTGTTCTGAAATTCCCATTCTGTGTAATGTGATTCATAATTTGTCATGATTCACACAGTCCAATGCCTTCACATAGTCAATAAAATACAGGTAGACATCTTTCTGAGATTCTCTGCTTTCAGACAGGATACATCAGACATCAGCAATTATATCCCTGTTTCCATATCCTCTTCTAAATCCAGATTGAATTTTTGGTAGTTCCTTGTCAATACATGGTTGCAGCTGCCTTTGAAAGATCTTCAGCAAAATTTTGCTTGCATGCGGTATTAGCGATATTTTTTGATAATTTCCCTATATAGTTGGATCATCTTTCCTGGGAACAGGCACAAATATGGATCTCTTCCAATCAGTTGTTCAGGTATTGATCTTCCAAATTTTTTGGCATAGATAAGTGAACACTTCCAGCACTGCATCTATTTATTGAAACATCTTAACTGGTATTTCATCAGTTCCCAGACACCAGCTTTTTGCCAATGTCTTCAGTACAACTTGGACTTCTTCCCTCAATACCGTCAGTTCCTGATCATAAGCTACCTCCTGAAATGGCTGAACATCAACCAACTTTTTGGTATAGTGACTCTGTGTATTCCTTCCATCTTCTTTTAATGATTCCCATGTCACTTAATACGTTTTAAAAAAAAAATTACCATCGAGTCAATTCAGACTCATAAAGACCCTACAAGACAGAGTAGAACTTCTCCGTAGAGTTTCCAAGGAGCATACAGTGGATTCAAACTGTTGACATCTTGGTTGGCAGCCAAAGCATTTAACCACTAAGCCTCCAGTGTTTCCTTTCTGTGTTTAAGAGTCTGAATTTTATTCTAAAAGTTGTAAGAGCTACTGAAAGATTTTACTTAATGGATGTCATGACTAGACTTTGAATTTTAGAAAGGTTAATCTGGGAGATATGAGAATAGCGAATTGTAGAGCATCAGATTGCAGACAAAGAGACAAGAGACGCTGTGTACCCTTAGAAAAGTTAACTTCTCTCTCTGAAACTCAGTTTCCACATCTGCAAAATTGAGATCTGTGGAAACTGTAGTGGTGTAATGGTTAAGTTGTACAGCTGCTAATCAAACTGTTCGAATCCATGAGGCACCCCTTGGAAACTCTATGGGGCAGTTCTACTCTGTTCTGTAGGGTCACTATGAGTCAGAATTGACTCACTGGCAAGTTTTTTTTTCTTTAAGGAAATAGGTTTATGAGATAAAAAAAATAGTACACATAAAGCATGAGATGGCACTTAGCTTGGCTAAAGTACAAGATGTCTGAGATTTAGGAAACACTCAATAAAAGATTGTTATTATAAAGTTACCTGAGGTCAGAGGCAGAGAAATGAGGTGGGGATAGGGGTAGCAGGAAAGAAAAGAACAGATTTATGTATGCCTTTAAGGAATATTTTTGTTCAGCGTCAGGCATAGTGCCAGACAATGAGGTACACTTAGAATCTGGTAGGTAAATCCTTAATGTATTAAATACAACTTGTATCCTAGCCAAAAGCTACCAACTACAAAGGAACCTTGTATTTAAAATAACATATGACTAGTATTTTGAGAATTTCTCCCATTACACAGTTAAAGACAAAGATCTCTTTAAACATCATCTCTTGATCAGTAGATTCCTTAGTTCTGTGTTCCCTGTAACCTCTTCTTTGTCGGTGTTTACTTCGCAGTGTCTGTACACATTCTCTCTCTGTCTTAGTGGGTGGGAATTTCAACATGTAAAATGTCAATTATTTCTCATAGTGATTTGGTTGCTAAGGAATTAATATGTGCTTTTTAGATGAAAACTTGCTCAATATTTTATAAAGACAATTTATTACTGTATCCTCACTTTTGATAGATGCATAAACAGATTTTGAAGCCATAGACTGGAAAGACTTTTGTCCTATAAAACTAAGACACTATGTATTGAATAGTTTTACAAGGTTGTATTTTGTTGTATTACTAAAACATATCTCAAGAAAAGTATGGTTGTATTTGTATGACATACAGTGAAATAATCTTACCAGACTACTACATATATATTTGCAAAATTCCCTGAGCAGATTTACAAATGTAAAATGGAACAAAAGAAGTATGTTACGTTTAGTGACTTTTCAATGATAGTTTTTAAAGGAAGCAATAGAATCTTTCTTGAGATTTGAATATTCTTAAGAAAGGTTTCCCTTTCTTATTGCCCATTGAGATTTTTCACTTAATTAGGTTTTAGGTTGCAGTAAGAATGAACCTACCCACCTCAGTTATTATCTACTTAATTTCCTCCAATATTTTAAAGCATAATTATTGCTACCAAAATTAATTTATAACCATATGGTTTTTTATTCTTCAAGTAATTTCCCTTTTGTTCTTCTTTATCTCATAACAGAAGTCTTCCTAGGATATATCACTTCTCCCCCAGAGTTATCGTCTCATTTGTCAAATCTCATAATGTTGAATAGAATAATCTGGTAAAGAAAACACACATGACATCAGTCACTCCATCAGGTTTCTAGAACAAGTAAGAGAGATAAATTCTTGAGTGATTGCTTACAACATGTAACAATAAACCATTTCAAATAATCACCCATAAGGGGTGTTGTCAGTACTAGAAGTCCCTGGGTGGCACTAACGGTTAAGCACTAGAATATTAACCTGGAGCTTGATGACTTGCACCTACTCAGAGGCACTTTGAAAGTTCTGGCAATCTCACGTTACAGCCTTAAGAACTCTACAGAGAAATTCTACTCACATATAAACGCACACATAAGACTGCCATGAATGGAAATCAACTTGAGGGCAGCTGGCTTGTTTAGACACCAGGTGTTTACCAGAGAAAATCCACTGCCATTGAGTCAATTTCAACTCGCAGAGACCCTACAGGTGAGAGTAGAACTACCCCATAGAGTTTCCAAGGACTGCCTGGCAGATTTGAACTGCTGATCTCTGGCTTAGCAGATAGCACTTAACTACTATGCCACTAGGGTTTCCTTACCAGATAAGCAACTACTATTTATGAGCTCACAATGAATGCTTATGCATTGTTGAGTAGTTTGAACTAAAACACTAAAAAAAAAAAAACCTAAATTTTATTTAACAAAAACAAATAACTATCTGTCCTTTCTAAGAAAAAACCTTTAGTCACTTTGAATCACCAAAAAGAAAGTGGAAAAGTCAAAAAGTATTTGAGGACATGGTTCTATAAAACTCCATAGCCTTAATTTATGCCCATCTACGTCCCATGATTGAAACCCTTAAAGTTGATCAGCTTTAGTGTCGTTCAAAAAGGCACTTTAAGAGAAAACATGTTTTTAAGTTTCAGAAATATTCATCCCTAGCGTTCCTCACAAATAATTAAGAACACAAATTGACATTCTAATAACTACCAACATCTTATTATTTTGAATTGTAAAACTCACCAGCTCTTCTCTCGACTTGGGATTCTGCTTCCCAACAAATGAAATGCGGTTCTAAGTCCCTGGGTTATTGAAAACTGGCCATAAACACTCCCAGATGCTAAGAATTAGTATTACTAGTTGGATAGACTGACAAGTTTTTCTCTTTACAAGTCTATATACCCACTTCTCACTTATTTATATGGTTAGGTCCCAAAGGCAAGACTGTTCTGCAAAATAGGCATTATACAACAGTTAGAGCAGCCTAAGTCTAACCAAGAGTGTGTTTGCCAGTTTACTTTAGCCTACCATACTCAGTGCTCAAGAGATGATCTGAAACAAATGAAATCATCTTAATCTTATAATTCCTGACTGACTCTTGGCATAAGGTCAGCATCATAAGGTTAAGATTCAGTGGAAACTTGATGTAGCTCAGGTGGCAGGCTGCTGGCTTACATCCCAGGAATCAGAACTCAGATGGTAACACGTTCACTGCAGGAACCTGAGTAAGAGTGAAGCTTGCTGGAACATTCATCTGTGTTGGATGCAAGCCATACTTGCATTCCAAAGAAGCTCCCTTTTCAATGGATTAGCTATTCATACCAAAACACAAAACAGAATACGACTACATCACATCACCAAGTAGAGGGTGCCACGCTATGTCTACCTGCCAAACTGCTGAGAAATATGGCCTAGACCATCTGACCCATAATCTTCACCATCACAGCACTACTCTTACTTCATCGCTCATGTTCATTATGCCAGATATATGTCACTAATATGCAAAGCAGTCAGACAGCAGATGTTTTATTATTGCTATAAATGCAAAATATCGTGTAACAAGAGAATCAACAGTGAAGGTATAAGCCTTAAATTTGCAGGTCACTCTTACTGAAACTGGAGGTGCCAACTTTTCAGAATATGTACTCACATGCTTGCTTATAAACAAAATTTCTAAAGCAGTTTTCACTTATATCCCAATTTAAATCCTAGGCTAGTTTTAATAATTACTTTGGCAATTTTTAACAAAAGTGCATGTTGCAGAAAAAGTTACACTCATAAATGTATGAACCTGTTTGGGAACGTGTGTTCTTAGCTTCATTGTCTAGAAACAAATCCATATGTAAAAATGTTTAGACAGGTTTGAGTTACAGAATGGTAGGAATATAATTTAGAGAAGATAAAACCATGTAAAATATCTATAGATATGCAAAAGTAACTTACTTAGTCAGAACTACCTGTCAGTGCATCCGTTCTGCAACTAGCTAATTCCTTCCTTCTATGAAAATGAGAAGAAACAGTATTTCAGTAGATAAAATAGCATACAAACTATGCTAAATTTGCGCAGCAATCTTATTTAGCAACTTGATCAATTTCTTAGAATTCCATCTTTAAGACATAAAGTTTCTTTTTGTTTTGTTTTTTGATACTCTAAAGCAGTGATGTTTAAGAAGATTAGCTTGAAGGAAAATGATCAAAGAGACAGACAGACAGATGATGAACAGGTGGGCACAAGGATGGATGGACGGTGGATGAATGGATAGGTAGGTAGGTGGACAGATAGAAAAAGATGGAAAGATAGAAAAAGATAGAAAAGATAGATAGATAGGTGGTGGGTGGGTGGGTGGCTGGGGAGCTTGGTAAGCAGGCAGGACAGACGGATGAATGGATAGACGGACAGACAGATGAACATATGGACAGGCAGATAAATGGATAGGGAGGCAGGCTGGCAGGCAGTTACCTAGGTAGGTAGGTAGGTAGACACTTTTAAAATCAGCATGGGGCAGGGGATACTGGGGATAGGAGATTTTGGTTTTTTAGGAGAAAAAAAGTGTTTTTAAGTTACATCAGGGTAATATACAAGGACTTATGATTAAGTTTGCAAACTCATCCTAGAAAAAGTGCTACCTACCTCATTGCTGAATATCCCTGTGGTCACCTTTGAAGTACTCCCCTTGGGAAGTTATGCACTGAGATCAGTGCCTAGTTCATCCTTCAAAGCAATTTTGGAACTCTTTCTCTGGAATGACTATCAGAGCTCTCATCATATGACCGCTGATGTCCTAAATGTCATGAAAATGTCTCCCTTTTCATAGTTTCTTTACTTCAGCTGAAGAAAAAAGTCACTGGGGGCCAGATCAGGGACGTTGTTCCAACACATTGACTGGCTAAAATTCATTCACTGGCTAAAAACTTCCTCATAGACAGCTATACAATTAAGTTTGCAAACTTGGCACCTTGCCACTGTGCAAAATGGCCACTCCAGAAAGTTTCAAAATTGCTTTGAAGGGTGGACTAGGCACTGGCACCAGTGCATAACTTTCCAAGGGGTACTTTGAGGGTAACCACAGAGATATTCAGCAGTGAGGCAGGTAGCACTTAGACCAATTGAGTTTGCAGATTTGTCAGACCTCGTATTTGCGGTGGACTGAATGGTGACCCTTTCTGAAAGATCAGTTCAAGCCTAAACATAACTTCCAGCATATGTGAATGTTAACCTTATTTGAATAAAATGATCTTTGTAGATGTAGTTACGGATTTTAAGATGAAGGAATTTTCTTGAATTATCAGGACATGTTCTAAATTCAATGACAAGTGTCCTTAAAAGACATTCAGAAAGGAGAAGAAACAGAGGAAGTTCATACGAAAACGGAGGAAGAGATTGAAGTGATACAGCCACAAGCCAAGGAGTGCCAACAGCCACCAGAAGACAGAAGGGGCAAGAAACAGATTCTCCTTCCCCCAGAGCCTCTAGAAAGATGATTTCAGTTTTAAACCGTCCACTTTATGGAAATTTGTTATACCAGTTACAGGAAACTAATACATTACGTATGTACATTATGTGTGGGTATGTATGTGTGTTTGTGCGTACACACACAGGTGTATGTTGTTGTTAGGTACCACTGAGTGAGTTCTAACTCATAAAGACACTGTACAACAGAATAAAATACTGCCTGTACTTGAGCCAGTGTCCCAGTCGTTGCTATGCCGGAGACCATTGTTGCAGCTACTCTGTCAACTGATCTCACTGAGAGTCCTCTTCTCTTTTGCTAACCTTCTGCTTAACCAAGCAGGATGTTCTTCTCCAGGGACAGGTCCCTCTTTATCGCATGTCCGCAGCTTCTAAGGAGCATTCTGGCTGCACTGCTTCTAAGACATATTTGTTTGTTCTTCTGGTACTCCACGGCATATTCAATATTCTTCACCAGCACTGTCATTCAAAGGCCTCAGTTCTTCAGCCCTCCTGATTCATTGTACAGCTTTCACACATATATGAGGTGATTGAAAATACCATGGTTTGGGGCAGGTGAATCTGAATTCTCCAAGTAATGTCTTTGGTTTTTAATACTTTAAAGAAGACTTTTGCAGCATAGTTGTCCGATGCAATGTGTCATCTGATTTCTCAACTGCTGCTTTCACGGCATATACATGTGTGCCCATATTTATGTACTAGGTCACTACCAGGACACCTACACTCCATCATACCACTTGAGATTTCATTAAAATCAAAGCAAAACCCATCTTTGAAATAACTTAAAGTCACATTGATTATTGTTGCTTGCCAGCAAATTGATTCCAGTTCATGGTGAACTCGTGAGTACAGCAGAACTCTCCACAGAGCTTTCAAGGGTGTAAGCCTCCAGAAGGAGATTACTAGATCTGTCTTCAGAGGTGCCTCTGGGTGTTTACACATCACTGACCTTTTGACTAATAGTTAAGTGATTAACCATTTGCAACACCAGGGTCTCCTACTTCAAGTTTAGTTTCCACTATCTATTAAACACAATTGACATTCCAGGTACTATGCCAGGCCCTTTGTAAACAATGGTGGTAAGTCCAACAGCATCTCTACTTGTGGAACATCCCACAGGGAATGCAGACAATAAACAGACTTTAAATTTATTAAAATAACCTTTGTGAAACATGAATTCCACAGGACTCTGAAGATGAGAATAAAGCCCAGCACGGGAGGGGACAGAAATGGAGATCTTAGGAAAGTTTTCTGATAGTTTTCAGCAACCTAGAATTACTGAAACCTGCCAGATGTGTTTAGCATGAGGTGGTGGCGGTGCACTGGCTTGGGGTGGATACTGGGGGGACATGGGGACAGGACAGGACAGAGGAAGAGCTTCAGCTGAGGGAACAAAATATGCATGAAAGAAGTACCCTAACTAGAATTCTAAGGAGACACTGTTAAGCGCCATCAGGTCACCTGCAACTCATCACAACACTAAGCACAAGAGAACAAAATACTGTCTGGCACTGTGCCAGCCTCAGAATCATCACTGTGTTTGAGCCCAGTGTGGCAGCCGCTATTTCAGTCCACCGTGCTGCAGGTCTTCCTCTTTTCTGTTGGTCCTCCACTTCACCAGGCATGATGTCCTTCTCAAGGGACTGGTTCCTCCTGACAACATGTCCAAAGTACATGAGACAAAGTTTCATCATCCTTGCTTCTAAAGAGCATTCTGGCTGTACTTCTTCCAAGACAAATCTGTTCATTCATGTGGCAATCTATGGTATATCAAATATTCTTTGTCCTCACCCTAATTCAAAAGGTATCAGTTCTTCTTTGGTCTTCTTTAATCATTGTCCAGAGTAGTGTGTTTTACAGAGCAGTGCAACCACTTAAAGGAGCTCTAGTGGCTCAGCGGGTGAGCACTTGTCTGTGAACTAAAGGGTCAGCAGTTCAAACCCATCAGCTGCTGCATAGGAGAAGGATATGGCAGTCTGCTTTCATAATGATTTCAGATTGGGAAACAGTATGGGGCATCTGTGCCATGTCCTATAGGGTTGCTCCGAGTCAGAATTGACTCAGCAGAAATGAGTTTGGTTTTGGTGCTTTTTGGCAGACAACTAAATAATTTTGTAAGTGTCGTACATTCAGAGTAGACTAGAGCAGGACTATTATCTCCCACGAGCTGAGTCTCTGTTAACACAGCGTGAGCTTATTGTCACATAAACAGTTAAGAAAAAAAGCTGCTGTTTGCCTCTGGCCCAGTCAAGCAGGACACTGAGTTCATGGCCTCAGCCGCAAAGGAACATTCAGCTGACCCAGTGCGGAGAGATGGTGACAGGGGACTGTTACCCTGGCAATGACCTCATTATCATCTTTTCATAAATACAGTAGCTAAGCTCTGCTTTTGTAGCATTCACATCATGTTACTAAGTGACCCACTAATCTCTGCCCTAAAAAGCAAAAAAGAAAAAATACTGCTATTGAGTCAGTTCCAATTCATAGCAACCTTATAGGACACAGTTGAACTGCCCCATACAGCATCCAAGGAGCAGCTGGTAGATTCGAACTGCCAATTTTTTGGTTAGCTGTCACCTTAGGCTACCCTAATCTTGCTCCCATCACCTGTACCTGCAGTTCTCAGCACGATTGGGAAGATGGTCAGTGAATCAATGACTCTATCATTAAACATAACGTATAGGCTTTAAATATTTTTCCAATGTGTTTTTTATTATTTTATGAACTGGTTATAGAAATAAATTATACATTTCCTATACAGTTGACTTCTAGAATTTAAATCTTTGTTCAGCTTATTTTCCCAGGAAATTACTGACATGTAATAATGGGTAGACAGTAAATGTTTCTGAAACTCACGTGTTTCTATCTTTAATTATTTGGGTTTTCATTTATTTATTCATTCAGGAAATAGATAATGAATTCTGCGCATTGCTCTGAACTCAGGTGACAGAGCAGTCAACAAGATCTGCTATTTTCCTGTCCTTCCAGGTTCACACTGTGGAGACATGAACACCAACCCAAGCAAGCGCATCAACTAGATCATTTTTAGGAGCTAGGATAAATGCAGTATCAGAAGACAACAGGCCATTCTGAAATAAAAGTGAGTCAAGGAATGCCCTTAATTTAGTCTGAAGAGTCCAAAAAGTGACATTTAAGCTGATACCTAAAGGACAAGGAGGCTTTTTTTCAGACAGCGTGGGGGGAAGTGTATTCAAGGCAGAAAGAACATTCTATGTGAAGGTTCTGAAGCTTTTTGAAACCTTAATTTTCCTCTAGGGTATACAGATGTCTAAGACATTTTGGTTTGATCTGTGCAAATGTTTGAATCTTATTTATAAATTAGGTAGTGAATACATTTGCAGGTGTTAAAAATGGCCTCTTTGACATGCAAATATACCCAGCCTCCTCAATCAGGGGCACAAAATGAGGAAAATTTCTGGAGATGGCAATTCATTCAGAGAAGAGAATCTGACACATTTTTTTTTTCAAGATTATTTTGTCAAATGCCACAAAATGCTCTGAATCAGAGGTCCCCACAGGGTACGTATAGAAGATTCTTAAAAATGCCTTAGAACTTCTGAGCAATCAGAGCCTCCAGGAAGAAGTAGAAGGTCCCATCTCACTGAAGACTTGCGGAAAAAAAAGACATTCTGTGGCAAACAGTTTGAATGCCTTAAAATCTATTTCTAAGACCCACCGATGTAAAATGGTATCGCAGTGCTAAGAACCAACCGTCCCAGTTTGTCTGAGACTCTTCCAGCTTCAACACTGAAAGGCCTGTGTTCCAAGAAGCTATTCAGTCTCAAGAAAACCCCATGATGGCTGGTCATGAGACCACAACCAGTACCAGTCAGCATTATGGGTCTGTAACCTGTGAAGTCACAGGGGACCCTGCATATAGAAAGATCCCATTCCTGGTTTAATGTCTTGCAGCTTCTGTCATGAAATTCCTAATAATTTTTGAACAAGAGCTTCATATTTTTCAGTAGTCTCCACAAGTATGTACTTGGTCCCGTCTATAAGTAACATTTACCAAGCTTCTGCCATGCGTCAGATTCAGAACTACCAGTCTTACGTTATCTTGTTACTTACAACAGCCTTATAAAAGAAAAATTAATACTAGAATTTGATAGATGAAGACATTGTGGTTTGAGAAGAATAAATGACTTATCAAAATAGTTTACGTGACAGGAACAAAAATTCATATCAACTGTCTTCCCCAAACCCCCTGAGCTTTCTAGCCTGCTATGCTGATGCTAAAATTCAGCTAAGGTGAGTATAGAGGCCTCTATCTTCTATTTTATGAAATTAAGTATATTGTTGGTCCCCCAAACGGAAGTACTGGTGACTTTGTACAGTTCAACCTCATATATCATAGAATCATTTTAAAATCATCTTTGCTTTCCGTGTGAGTTGAGTCATTCTCATTGTGACTTTGCCTTTGGCCAATTTACCTTTGAGTCTGGCAACTGACATTGCTATTATTGTTCTAGTTTTTCTTTTAGATTTCTCTTAAAATTAGGGTGGTGTGTATGGGAGGTGTGTCCAGGGAGGGAAGGCTGGGTGTTGGGAATTCACAGTCTGATTAAAGAACACAGCCAAACAACCTTGAGTTAGGAAGTGGTTTGCACCTGCCACAAAACAGAGGAGGCAAAATAGCCTCTATAGCCTTCCTCGACACCCTAGTGGTGGCCAGTGACACTCTTGTGAATAGCAACAGAACATGTTCTGGTACAGTGTTGGAAGAGGATCCCCTGGGTTGTAAGGCACATAAAATATGACTGGGAAAGAGCTGCCTCCTCAAAGTAGAGCTGCTGTGAATACAATCAAGCTTCCAGAAACTTCATTTGGTGATGTTGAAGAGGAAATTAGCCAACCCCAACACCCCCACCCCCCAACTCCTGCTGCCTCGCCTCTCTCGGGAACTAGACCAATGGGATCCCGGCCACCCAACCTCCCGCTTCCCCAGCCGCTCAGCGGCTCCATCCCAACCTCCGACCCTCCACTCTGCAGCCCTTTCATCCCGCCTGCCGACCTTCAGCATCCCTCAGCCCTCTATCCCCACCTGCAACCAACCACATAAAAAACCCAAACCCCTGACACACGGGGCCAGCGCTCTGGAGAGCTTTAACCCCCAGTGCGCCACTAGCGTAATAAACTGCCACTGCTTCTCTACCCTAGAGGTGCCGGCTTGTTTTTCCACATCAATGCCATGACTCAAAATGAGAAAAAAACGGCTGCAAACATCCATTAATAGTCAGAACATGAAATGTATGGAGTATAAATACAGAAAAATTGGAAGTAATGAAAAGTGAAATGAACAGCACAAAGAATGATATCCCAGGCATTAGTGAGCCAAAATGGAATAGTAGTTAAGAGCTATGTCTGCTAACCAAAAGGTTGCCAGTTCAAATCTGCCAGGTGCTCTTTGGCAACTCTGTGGAGCAGATCTACTCTGTCCTATAGCGTCACTATGAGTCAGAACCGACTCGATAGCAGTAGGTTTAGTTTTTTTGGTGTCTTCCTAAGCTTCATTGTGGATTCTGTCTTCTGTGGCCCCAGATAACTATTTAAGAATTAAAATGTTACCTAGGACTTACCACTGCTTTTTGAAAATGTTCTTTTCCCTAATTTCCGTCTTTATTAGAACAGATATAACTAAACTTATCTGAAAGTCTTCAGAAGTTGAGTGAATAAATTTTTCACCTGTAATTTCATTTTCATCTAAAAGCACAATTCTACTCCTGGTAATACTTGCTGGCTAAACTAACAGTGATGTTGTTCAACAATATTCACACTGGGTTGGATCACGTCTCTTTGGAATAAGCATAAATATGAACGTCCTCCAATCTGTTGATTAGGTAGCTGTCTTCCAGATTTCTTGCATAGGTGAGTAAGCACTTCCAGCGCCACAAATATTTGCCAAAACATCTCAATTAGTATTTTATCAGTTCCTGGAGTCTTTTTTTTTTTTTTTTTTTTTTGGCCAGGGTCTTCAGACTACCTTGGACGTTTTCCTTCAGTACATCAGTACCTCCTAGAATGACTGAATGTTGACTAATTCTTTTTGGTACAACAATGTTTCACTCTGTTGTACGTAGGTTCACTATGACTCAGAACTGATTCAATGGCATCTAACAATACCGACTTACAGTAATTTGGACATCACATCTTTGTTACTATATCACTCTATCTGCCTCTGCCCCGTGCTTCAGTTAGTTGGTTGTGCTATGGTAATCTGCATGTTGCTGTGATACTGGAAGCTATGCTATCAGTATGTCAAATACCAGCAGCGTGACCCATGGTGAACAGATTGTCACAGAGCAGACTAAGGCAGACGAGGAAGAACAAACTACCAATCTACTTCTTAAAAAAGAGGCCAGTGACAACCTTGTGAATAGCAGCAGCACATTTTCTGGTGCAGTGCTAGACAATGACCCCGTCAGGTTGAAAGGCACATAAAATATGGCTGGGAAACAGCTGCCTCCTCAAAGTAGAGCTGACCTTTATGACAGGAATACAGTCAAGCTTCCAGGACCTTCACTTGGTGATATGTGATTGCTCAAAATAATCAGAACATGAGATATATGGAGTATAAATACATTAAAAAAGGAAGTAGTAAAAAAATGAAATGGACAACATAAAGAGCAATACCCTAGGCATTGTTCAGCCAAAACAGACTAGTATTGTCCATTTTGCATCAGACAAGCAAATAGTCTGCTATGTCAGGAATGAGAAATTGAAGAGGAATGGCACTGTATTCATTGTTAAAAAGAACATTTCAAGATCCATTCTGAAGTATAACACTGTCAGTGTTAGGGAAATATCCCCATTTCCCTAACAAGGAAGACCAGTTAATAGGATTATTATTCAAATTTATACACCAACCACTAACGCCAAAGATGAGGAAATTGAAGATCTTTACTAGCTTCTGCAGTCTGAAATGCATCAAAGTTGCAATCAGGATGCATTGATAACTACTGGTGATTAGAATGCAAAAGTTGGAAATGAAGGGGCCTGGAGTTAGAAAACATGGTATGGTAGAATTTTATAAGACCAACAACTTCTTCATTGTAAATCATTGCAAATTGTTGCAAATACTTTTTTTTTTTACAGCATAAATGATGACTATAAACATGGACTGCATTTGATGGAAAATCAAAAACCTACCAAGCTCACTACTGTTGAGTCATTTCTGACTCATAGCAACCCTTTAGGACAGAGTAGAACTGCTTGACAGGGTTTCCAATGAGTACCTGGTGGATCTGAGCTGCCAACCTTTTGGTTAGCTGACACAGCACTTAACCACTATGCCAGCAGAGTTTTTTGATGGAAAATACAAAGATTAAACTGACTACATCTATAGAAAGAGACAACTGAAAACTCAGTATTATCAGTCACAAGTAGCCTGCGGTCAACTGCAAAATAGACAATAAGCTACTCATATGCAAGTATGCATTCAAGTTGAAGTTGAATAAAGTTAGAGCAAGTCCACAAGAGTCAAAATATGATCTTGACTATGAGGTCTAAAAATCCACAGACTTAATTATCCTAACTGTATAGGAATACCCTCCCTACTCACCTGATCTGATCTCCAAGTGACTTTTTTCTTTAGTTGAAGATAAAGTAAATACTGAAAGACATTTTGACGACATTCAGGACATCAAGGATAATATGACAATAGCTCTAATGGCCATTCCAGTTCCAAAACTGCTTTGAAGAGTAGACGAGGCACTGGTGTCAGTGCATAGCTTCCCAAGAGGAGTACTTGGAAGGTGACCACAGTGATATTCAGCAACGAGGCATACAGCACTTTTTCTAGGATGAGTTCATGAAATTAATTGGCAGTTCTCACATATCCCACCTGAACTCAGAGACCATCTCAAGAATAGATTTGACGCATTGAACACTAATGACCAAAGGTCAGATAAGTTATGGAATGACATCAAGGACATTATACATCAAGAAAGCACAAGGTTTTGAAAAACACAGGAAAGAAGGAAGAGACCAAAATGGATGTCAGATGAGACTTTGAAACTTGCCCTTGAGTAGCTAAGGCACATGGAAGAAATGATGAGTTAAAAGAGCTGAACAGAAGATTTCAAAGGGCAGCTCAAGAAGACAAAGTGCTATAATGACTTGTGCGGACAGGTGGAGACAGAAAATCAAATAGAAAGAACTCACTTGGCATTTCTGAAGGTGAAATAACCAAAGAAAAACTTAAAGCCTTGAGTGGTAATATTAAAGGATTCTGCAGGAAAAATATTGACTGTTTCAGGAAGCATCATACTAAACGATGCAGGGAAGAATATACAATCACTATACCAGAAAGAATTAATCAGTTGATGTTCAACCATTTCAGGAGCTAGCATATGATTATGAACCAAGAGTACTGAAGGAAGAGGTCCAAACTGTTCTGAAGGGGGTGTTGAAAAATAAGGTTCGACAGACTGATGAAGTACCAATTGACATGTTTAACAAATGGATGCAGCACTGGAGGTATTCATTCAACTATGTCAAGAAATTTGAAAGACAGCTTCCTGGCCAACTGACTGGAAGAGATCCACAGTTGTGCCCAAACAAATGTGAGCAAACAAAATGTAGAAATTATAAAACAGTATCATTAATATCATGCAAAAGTAAAATTCTGCTGAAGATCATTCAAAAGAAGTTGCAGCAGCACATTGACAGGGAACTGTCAGAAACTCAAGCTGTATTCAAAAGAGGACATGGAATGAGGCACATTATTGTTGATGTTAGAAAAGATCTTGGCTGAAAGCAGAGAATATCATGCTGATGTTTACCTGTGTTTTATTGACTATGCAAAGGCATTTGACTGTGTAGATCATAACAAATTATGGATAATATTATGAAGAATGAGAGTTGCAGAACACTTAATTATACTCACAAGGAATCTACACACAGACCAAAAGGTAATCTTTCAAACAGAACAAGGGTATACTGAGTGGTTTAAAATCAAGAAAGGTATATGTCAGAGTTGTATCCTGTCATTATACTTATTCAATCTGTATTCTGAACAAATAATCTGAGCAGCTAGACTATATGAAGAATAACTTGGCATCAGGATTGGAGGAAGACTCATTAACAACCTGTGAGATGCAGAGGACAAAACCTTGCTTACTGCATGTAAGGAGAGTTTAAAGCACTTACTGATGAAGATCAAAGAGTACAATCTACAGTGTGGATTATATCTCAACATAAGGAAAACTAAAATATTTATAACTGGACCACTAACTAATACCACAATAAATGGAGAGAAGCTTGAAGCTGTGAAGTTACTTGGATCCACAATTGAGGTTCACGGAAGCATCAGCCAAAAAAATCAAAAGATGTATTGCATTGGGCAAACTTGTTATAAAAGACCTCTTTAAAGTGTTAAAAAGCAAAGACATCACTTTGAGGACTGAGGTGTACCTGACGCAATCCATGGTACTTTGAATCACCTTATAAGCTCTGACAATTAAGTTTGTGAATTGCACTATGTGCTTACCTTGGCAGCACTGTGCAAACAACTCAGTGAGGTGTCATAACCTTGATATATCAGTGCCTCATAGCTGTGTTTGTGTTGATGTCTGCTGGTGTCTTGCTAAGTGGTTTTCATTGTTTTTGCAAGTTGTTGTGTGCCATTGTGAGAATGCCAGAGCTTGAATTAGAGCAATGAACAAACATTAAATTTCTTGTCTGACTTGCAAGACCAAAGTGAAATCAGGGACAGACATGATAGTCCAAGTTTAAGGGGATAATGCCCTGAAGAAAACAGCATTGTACAAATGGATTAAACATTTCCCTGAGAGGAGAGAAAGAGTCACTGATGAAGAGAGGTCAGGGAAGACAGCAATAAGCAGAACTGATGAAAACATTGCAAAAATTCGTTGAATTGTGTGTCAACATCATCACCTGGCTGTGAGAAGCATAGTAGACCAAGTAAACATTGATAGACAAACAGAAAAATCTTAACTGAAAATCTTGGCATCACAGAAGTGTTCACAGAAATAGTCCTGAAGGAGTTCAACAATGAACAAAAGCAAAGCAGAGTCAAAGTTTGCCAAGACCTTTTGGAGAGGCAAGACAACATTTTGAGCTGTGTTACCATTGGAGATGAAACATTACTGTACTGATATGATCCTGAAATAAACCGTGAAAGTATACAATAGAAGTCTGCCAATTATCCACAACTAAAAAAGTTCCATCAGCACAAATTAAGAGTCAAAACAATGTTGCTAATCTTTTTTGATGCCAGAGGGATTGTTCATTATGAATTTGTACCAAATAGACAAACAGTTAATCAAGTTTACTATTTGGAAGTACTGAAAAGGCTGCATAAAAAGCTAGATGAAAATAATCTGAACCAACAACTCATGTCTCTTGTATCATGACAATGTACCAGCTCACACAGCACTGTCTGTGAGGGAGTAACTGTACTGGAATACCCTCCATGTTCACCTGATCTGGTCCCAATGACTTTTTCTTTGTTTGAAGATAACGGAAAGATTGAAAAGAAGACACTTGGATAATATTCAGGACATCAGGATAATATGATGGCAGCTCTTATGGCCATTCCAGAAAAAGAATTTCAAAAGTGCTTTGAAGTATGGACTAGAATCTGGCATCTGTGCATAGCTTCCCAAGGGGATTACTCCGAACATGACTGCAGTGATATTCAGCAATGAGGTATGTGGCACTTTTTCTAGGATGAGCTCACGGACTTAATTGGCAGAACTCATGTATGTATGAAAGCTAGACAATGAATAAGAAGTCTGAAGAAGAATTGATGCGTTTGAATCATGGTGCTACAGAAGAATGCTGAATATACCACGGACTGCTAGAAGAAGAAACAAATCTGTCTTGAAAGTATAGTCAGAATGTTCTTTAGAAGCTCAGCTGCTGAGACTTTGTCTCATGTACTTTGGATATGCTATCAGGAGGAACCAGTCTCTGGAGGACATCATGCTGGGTAAAGTAGAGGCTCAGCAAAAACACTCAACAAGATAAACAGAAGCAGAGGCAGCAACAATGGGAGCAAACATGCAATGATTGTGAGGACAGTTAAGGATTAGGCAGAATTTAGTTCTGTTATACATAGAGTCACTATGATTGGATGGCATCTAAAAGCAACTATATCTTGCCTCAGACTGAGTCACCACAGTTATGTTAGAATGAAGCATCAAGGCTTCCACGTATCTAAAGGATTTTCATAGGTAGTCCACAGAAGACTACGAATGATTCACTCTCCTAAACGTTCCTTCACTCATCTCATCCTTAGAATGACCACTGAGCATCACATGACCTCCTAAAAATGTTGGAACGGGATTGGTCCAGAACGACCTTGTAAAAGAATTATTCTTTTTTGATTTCTTTTTTTTTATTGTGATTAAGGGAAAGTTTACAATCCTGGTCAACTTGCCCTATAAAACCCTGAGTACTGACCTCTATGCAACTCTATTTGCTTTCCTCACTCTGTGACAGCACACTCTTATTTTCCATCCTGTGCTTCCAGTATCTGCACAGCCAACACCTGTTCCCTCCTTTCCATCCTCTCCTCTCTCCTTTAGAGAGGAACCAATTGAACAGCTTCTCATATATGTACGTTTATGGATGTATACACTTTCTGGCTATATATATATGTGTGTGCATATATATGTATATATAATATATATATATTAAGCCAGAAACTATATACACCACCTTCATGATTCTATGTCTCATATCTCAGTCCAGCCTTTGTCTGAAGAGCTGGCTTCAGTACTGGTTTCAGTTCTAAGCTAGCAGCAAGTCCAGAGGCCACGTTCTCAGGGGCCCCTCCAGATGGCTGGACCATCGAGTCTGCTCTTTTAATAGGGCTCTAGATCTGCACTCTCTTTTCTCATGCTGTGTTGCATTCCCTGTCAGGGCAGTCTTTGGTGGTGGCCAGGCACCATCTAGTTTTTCTGGTCTCATACTGATGTATACTGCTAGTCACATGGACTCTTCTGTCTCTTGGGCTCATATTTGCCTCATGTCTTTGATTTTCATAAAATAATTATTAACACCACAATTTTATAAAGAAACTGTGTCTTCAGAAGGTTAAGCAATTCATCAAAATAGCTAATATGGCAAGAAGAGAAAATCAAATCAACCCCTGTCTGACCCCACATCCCCTTTGTTTTCCATTCTGTTGTGCTGATGCGTACGTCCTGAAGTTGAGTAGGGATCATTAGCCACTATCTTACAAAATCAATAATTCTGTTGATCCCAAACACAGAAAAGAGACCAAATGTCTTGGGTAATACATTCAGGCAAACTTGACAAACACTTCTGAAGTATTTTTTACGTGTTTTACAAATTTCGGCTGTCTTCTCCAAGGAAAAGCAAAATTCTTTTAATCATTGTGGTATGATAGCTGCAGAAATGCCAAAATAAACATAACATTCTTCACAGAAAGTGATTACAAGTAACTAGAGGAGTGTTAGGCTGTGTAAGATTCAAGTTCTTGGCGGCTTTCTTAGTTACCTAATGCTGCTACAGCACAAATGCTGCAACAGGGTACCTTAAACAGACACTGACTTTCTCACAGGCTAGAAGTACAAAATCAGGATTTCAGCTCGTAGAAGAAGGCTTTCTTTCTGTCAGCTCTAGAGAAAGGGGCTTGTTTCTTTTGAGCCTCTTTCTCAATGGTCTTTATATGGATTGTCATCTATCTTCCTCCACTTCCATTTGCTTAATCAGCTTTTATTACATCTCAAAAGAAACTGACTCAAGACACATGCTACACTGATATTGGCTCATTAACTTAACAAAGAAAGTCTATTCCCAAATGAGACTATAGACACAACTTTAAGGTTTAGAATTTATAACACATATTTTGCGGGAACACAACTCAGTGCATAACAGCTGCTAATGGAAAGGTTGGAGATTCAAGATCATCCAGGGCATCTTGAAAGATCAGCCTGGTGATGTATGATCTTCTTCCCAAAACTAAGCCAAGGAACGTCCATTGGAGCACAGTTTTAGCCTGATAGACACGGAGTCATCATGAGTTGGAGTTGATTCTGTGGAAACTAGAAGAGAGGTGGACAGAAAGAGATTGACTATTTAGAGGGTGGAGAAAAACAGTAGATTCATTAAAAGGAAAGTTTTTCAAGAGAAGACATTTATGTAAAACTGGTTTTCGTAGGTCATGAAGACCCTGAGACTGTGTGACAGCTTTGGAAGTACCACATACACACATCCTTCACCCTGTGACACACGCAATTATGGTGACTATGACTTATCTCCTACTGTGTTGCTATTGGTAATAGTGCAAATAGGTTGGAAACCATCTTAAACAAGAAAGTTTTAGCTAAGACTTCCTGCAAAATTTAGGGAATAGAATTAACCTGTTTACCTTCTTATGCTTACTTGAATGAAACAAAACTATTTTTGGTACATTGGTTTTAGCAGATAATGTTAAATGCTTTTTGTACCGAAGACCATAAAGCTTCAATATATGTACAAAATCTGAGTGCTGTTGGAATTTCTTTCCCAGCATTCTAGGGTTTTGGGGACTCTTTTTGGATACATCGACTCGACGGCACTTGGCTTTGGCTTTGGATATATCTACACACTTCTCTAACGAGTGACTGTTGAACAGCTACTTTCCTTATCCTGCCTATGGAGCTGATTATAATGTACATTTGATGCCAAGAAAACTCTGGATGACACTGCTTGCACCTCTAATGACAAGGGAGAAGAGAACTGCAGAAGTCAGGAGTATTTTGAGAGCCTTTTAGTAAAGTGCTCTATAAAAGCAACTAGGCCTTTTGTCAGCACACATTAACTAAAACCTGATCATGAGTCTAACTGATTTGGTTTGCCTACATCAAGAATGACAGGGGAAAAGATAAAAATTATTAATATAAAATCTCTGAGAAACTGAGACATTTTAATTGTCTCACTGGACTTAGGTGATAATCTAAAGAGGGTCTCTTTCCTTTATAGACAAATGAATGTGACAGAACAAAATACAGTGATGCCAGAATGATTTTCAGTTTGAGCCTTCAAGGTGATATATCATTCCAAGAGGCCACTCATTCTTGATTCTCTGTAACACACTCCCCTACTTGCTCTTTTCTTAGCCTTCCCCAGAGACACCACCAGTTAGCTGGTGATGTGATGGGCCAGACTGAAGAAGGCTGGAGCTAAGGGTTCTGTGAGACACAACTGGTCGAACAAAGGGCAGGCAAGAATCTCATGAGAACAATGAATTATTCAAAAGATGGAAATGACAGGCTGGCAGGGATGTGAGTACAGAGGTATGTTTGAAACTAGAAGGCCCATCCATGAGAAATATTCAGGAGGTACTAGCAGGGTATGCCATTTGTAGATTCTTAGGCAAAGGCAACAGATGAATGTGTTGGAAGGCAGGTGGTTGGCACTAGAATCCAGTCATAAGAAATGCAGGACTCATCAGCAGGAAATCTAGATAAGGACAGTCACTAAGCAACAAGGTTGGAACTCTTTCTCAAAGTATCAAGACAAGCAATCAGTTACTAGGAAACCAGGGTATCTAAACCGAGGAGGGACCAGACTGTTCTAACAAAAACGTCAGAGGTATACACGCTATCCTTGTTTCTATGCAGTATGGCCAAGGAAAAAGATGTTTAAACCAAAATTCATCACATACAAAGAAAAATATAAAACCATTATAGCCTCCTTACAAAGCATTGATTGAGAAAATAAAACTCAGTTTATTATTTTTTCCTAGTTATCTAATTATACCAGGACTTCAACACTGATTTGTTTAGGTTCAAACCTCTGCTGAGAATTTGTATTTCTGGCAAGCTCACCAGTGATGCCAACGCTACCAGTTAGGGACTAATTCTGAGAACCACCGTTACCTGGTACTGTCAAGTCAATTCCAAGAATGATCATTAGAAGCAACCAAAAAAATTCACAGCCTTCAAGCTGATTCTGAGTCATAGGGACCCCATAGGTTTTCTAAGCTGTAAATCTCTACGGAAGCGAACTGCCACATCTGTCTCCCATCAAGCTGCTGATGATTTTGAACAACCAACTTTTCAGTTAGCAGCCCATTGCTTTAACCACTGTGCAACCAGGACTCCTTACTAGTAAAGGAGAGGTTCTCAAAACTTATCACACGTAAGAATCACCTGGGGAGCTTATTAAACTATAGATTATTATTCAATATACCTGGAGTGGAAATGCAAATTCCTAGCAAGAGTTATAACCAAAGCAAGCCAGCCAAGTTGGATCTGACCAAAACAAACCTGAATTATATATGAATCAAGTATTTAACATGTATACATGTAAGCTTGCAAAAAGGTTAAGAAATGCAACCCTTTATTCTTGAGCAGCAGCTACTCACTTTGAAAATTTACTCTCTCTAACTGGATTATTGCCTTATCTGCTGAGATGCAGACACCAATGCCACACAGTTTTGACACGAGGTCTGTATAATTTGTCCTTCTCTTTGTCAAAGCAAATTTTCTAGACAATTATTCCAACAATGTGAGAAGGAATATGAAAGTCCTATAGCACATATTCCAAACTTCTTTTTGGACTGCTTTTTTTTTTTTAACACATGGGCTTGCTGATCAACTGAAGTTCACTGTCATGTTGTAAGTTCAAAACCAAGAAAAAGTGCAATAAAATAAAGAGGAAAATTTCATTATGAAACTGTAGTGGAGTTGCCAAATACACATGTTTTGTACACAGTCCCAAACATGCCAAACCCATTGCCATCAAGTCAATTTTTACTCACAGCAACCCTATAGGGCAGAGTAGAACTCCACTACAGAGGTTCCAAGGAGTGCCTAGTGGATTTGAACTGCCGTCCTTTTGGCTAGCAGCCATATCCCTTAACCGGCATGCCACGAACATTTCCAATTTTCACATTAAACATGATTTTTAATTAATAGCTGTTTACTAAAATTCTGAAGCCACATTTTGATCACTTTAATTTTTTCACATTGTTTTATTGGTGAATATTTCAACTCTATGATGTGTATATTTTTTTCATTGTGAGCTGTGCCATAGCAGCAAATGAAGGTCCCGAAGACTTTAGTCCATTCATGTCATTAAGGTCGACTCTACTTTGAAGAGGTAGCCCTTCCCCAGTGATCTTTTGAGCGCCTTCCAACACAGGGGACTCACTTTTCGACACCATATCTAACAGTGTTCTGCTGCTATTCATACAGTTTTCACTGGCTAATTTTTTTTCAGAAGTAGACTACCAGGTCCCTCTTCCTAGTGTGTCTTAGTCTGGAAGCTCAGCTAAAACCTGTCTGACATGAGTGACTCTGCTGGTATCTGAATACCAGTGGCATGTCTTCCAATATCACAGCAACACACAAACCCCTACAGTATAATAAGCTGATGGAACAGTGGAGGCTTGCGTGACTCAAAATGGGAAAAAACAGCTGCAAACATCCATTAATAATCAGAACATGCAATGTGTGAAGTATGAATCTAGGAAAATTGGAAATTGTCAAAAATGAAATGGAACACATAAACATCAATATCCTAGATATTTGTGAGCTGAAATGGACCAGTACTGGCCATTCCGAACTGGCCAGTCATATGGTCTACTATGCTGGTCTATGGTCATATGATCTACTAAACTTTAAAAGGAATGATGTCACCTTCAGAAAGAGCATTTCAAGATCTGGCCTGAAGTACAAGGCTGTCAGTGATAGGATAATATCCAAACCTCTACAAGGAAGGCCAATTAATACAACTATTAATCAAATTCACACACCAACTACTAAGGCCTAAGAAGAAGACATTGATTTTTTACCAGCTTCTGCACTCTTAAATTAACTGAACATGCAACTATGATGCACTGATAACTACTTGTGATTGGAATGCTGAAGCTGAAACAGAGAAGGATCAGCAGTTGGAAAATATGACCTCAGTGATAGAAATGATGACAGAGATTAAATGGTAGAATTTTGCAAACCAATGACTTCATCATTGCAAATACCATTTTTCATTAACATAAATAGTGACTATACACATAGACTCACCAAATGGAATACACAGGAATCAAATTGACTACATGTGTGGAAAGAGACAATGAAAGAGCTCTAAGTTAGAACAAGACCAGGTGCTGACTTGGCATAGAACAGCTATTACTCACATGTAAGTTTAAACTTAAACTGAAGAAAATTTGAATAAATCCACAAGAGCCAAAGCACACCATTGAGTATATCCCACCTGAGATTAAAGACCGCTTCAACAACAAACTTGACGCATTGAAGGCTAACGACTGCAGACCAGATGAGTTGTGGAATGCCGTCAAAGATATCATCCGTGAAGAAAACAAGCAGTCATTAATAAGACAGGAAAGAAAGAAAACACCAACTGGATGTCAGAATAGACTTTGAAACTTGCTCTTTAACATCTAATAGCTAAAGTAAAATGAAGGAATGACAAAATAAAAGAACTGAACAGAAGATTTCAGAGGACGGCTTGAAAACAAAAAGTAAAGTATTACAACGACACATGTAAAGAACTGGAGACAGAAAAGCCAAAGCGGAAAACACGTTCTGCATTTCTCAAGCTGAAAGAACTGAAGAAAAACTTCAAGCCTTGAGTTGTGACCATGAAGGATTCTACAGTGAAAATATTAAATGACTCAGGAAGCATCAAAAGAAAGTGGAAGGAAGACCGAGTCATCACACCGGGAAGAACTGGTTGATGTTCAACCACTTCAAGAGGCGCCATATGAGCAAGAACTGATGACACTGAAGGAAAAATCTGGAGGTGCATTAAAGGCATTGGCAAAAAATAAGCCTCCCGGAAGCTGATGGAATATCAACTGAGATGTTTCAACACAGATGCAGCCCTGGAAGTGGTCACCCGTCTACGCCAAGAAATTTGGAAGGTAGCTACCTGGCCAACTGATCAGGCATATATGTATGCCATTCCCAAGAAAGGTGACCTAACATAATATGAAAATTACCAAAAAATATCACTGGTATCACATTCAAGTAACATTTTCTAATGACTATGTAAAAGCAACTGCAACAGTATAGTGACAGGGAACTGTCAGAAAGTCAGACTGGATTCAGAAGAAGATGTGGAACCAGGGTTGTCAGGTGGATCTTGGCTGAAATCAGAGAATACCAGAAAGATATTTACCTGGGTTTCATTGAAAATGCAAAAGTATTCAACTGTGTGGACCATAACAAATTAATAGCTAGCATTGTGGAGAATGGAAATTCCAGAACACTCAATTGTGCTCATGAGGAATGTGTATACGGAACAAGAGGCAGTTGTGTGAATAGAACAAGCAGTTCTGTTTAAAGTTAAGAAAAGAGTGCGTCAGGTTTGTATTCTTTTATTATACCTTTTCTATCTCAAGAATCCTCTGAATGCTAAGCAAATAATCTGAAAAGCTGGACTATATGAAAAATAAAAAGCTATCAGGATTGGAGGAATGCTCATTAACAACTTGCACTATGCAGATGACACAACCTTACTTGCTGGGAGTGAAGAGGATTTGAAATACTGATCAAGATTAAAGACCACAGCCTTCAGTATGGTTGCACCTCAACATCAAGAAAACAAAATCCTCACAACTGGACAAATAAGCAGCATCATGATAAATGGAGAAAGGACTGAGATTGCCAAGGATTTCATTTTACTTGGTCCCACAATCAACACCCATTGAAGCAGCAGTCAAGAAATCAAAAGATGTATTGCATTGGGAAAACCTGCTGCAAGGACCTCTCCAAAGTGTTGACAGGTAAATACGTCACCTTGAAGACCAAGGTGCGCCTGACTCAAGCCATGGTATTTTCAACTGCATCATATGCATGCAAAACTTGGACAATGGATAAGGAAGACAGAACAAGAATTGATGCCTTTGGATTATGATTTTGGGGAAGAATACTCAGTGTACCATTGAGTGCCAAAGAACAAACAGATCTGTTCTGGAAGAAGTACAACTCGAGTACTCCCCAAAAGCAAGGATGGTGAGACTGCATCTTACATACTTCAGACATATTGTCAGGAGGGATCAATCCCTGGAGAAGGACATCATGCCTGATAAAGTAGAAGATCCACGAAAAAGAGGAGGACCGTCAACAACATGCATTGACACAGTGGCTGTAACGATGTGCTAAAGCTTAAAAACAATCGTGGGCATGGCCCAGGATGGGGCAGTGTTTTGTTCTGTTGTGCTTACGGTTGCTATGAGTCAAAACTGGCTGGATGGTACCCAACAACATCAACAGGATATAAGTAAGAGAGATGAGAATTTTATTTGTAATAAATATTACTTTGGATTCTCTTCAATTTCACTCTACATACACCCAATAAAACCAAACCTAATGTTGTGGAGTTGATTCCAAGTCATAGTGACTCAATATAACAGAGTATTATTGTCCCATAGGGTTTTCACAGCTGCAGAGTGCCACATTTTTCACCCAAGAAGCTGTTGTGTTCTGAAGTTCTGATCTTTCAGTTAGCTGCTCAGTGGTTTAACCACTGTACCACTAGAATGCCTTGTTTTACATCAGTGATTCTCAAAGTGTGGCCACTGGAGAAAAATGTCAGTATCCTCTGGGAGTAATTTAGAAATACAGATTCTTGGACCAACAACAAGACTAATAAATCAAAGCTCTGGGATTGGGGTCCAACAACCTGTGTTTAACATGTCCTCGAGGTGACTCTGATCAATCTTTAAGCATAAGAACCACCCCTCTATACCATGTGGATGATTCTAAATCTACATAGGATCCAAAACGCCTGATGCACAGAAACTTAGAGATACGCCAAACTCAACGTGGCAAAAATCAGGTTTATCACTACCTTGATAAAATCAGTTTCCCTTTTCATGAGTTCCCTGTCTTAGCTACTGTGTTTTTACTCAAATAATGGACAGCTTCTATGTTTGTAAGCTAACCACTCCCACTTTCCACAAGGTATTTTCATGAGTGTGATATGCTAAATTTCCCCTACAATATGTAAAAAAGTGGTGTATTAGTGCTTGTAAAAATACCTTTGGGGGAGGGAACAGGTGGCAGACAAATGTAGAAGGTGAGCATTATTTGATTAAAGATACATACTTGGTGTTATCAGTTGTCTGTCTCTACATAACAAATTGTTCCAGCCTTAGCAGCTTAAAACAACAAATGTTTATTGTGTCACACAGTTTCTGAGAGCCAAGATTCCAGGGACAGCGGACAGCTTAACTGGAGCATTCTGGCTACGGATCTTTCAGGAGGTTACTGTCAAGATGACAATGCTGCCTGAAGTCTTGATTATCTGAAAGCTTCACTGGGCTGTAGAATCAACACCTAAGTTTTGGTAAGAAGTGGGTATTGGTAAGCGGCTTCAGTTTCCTCCTGTGAGCCTCTCCAGTTTCCTCACATGAGCCTCTCATTAGGGCTGCTCATTAGATGGCATCCGGCTTCCACCAGAGCAAATATCCAAGAGAAAACAATTAAGACAGAAGTCAAAGTGATTTCATAACCAAATATGGGAAGTAACATGTCATCACTCATGTCATATTCTGTTGCCCAAACATATCAATCCTAGTACAAAGTGGGAGGGGACTACACAAAGGTGGGGATACCAAGAGGTAGGGATCATAGGGGGCTATCTAGGAGGCTGGCTGTCACACCCAGACAAGAAAGTCAAAATATTGCAACTTTCTTTACCCTCAGTGCTTTACACAACTGATAGCCAAGACTCACTAAGTATGCATTCTATATCTTCTACATTTGTCCTCTTTTTTATAGTACATCTACTCTCGCCCTTCCGTCTTGCCATCCTGCCTCCTTAACACGGCAGGAAAGGCATTAATTGCAATTCAGCTTCCTAAGTCCATTTCCCTCTCAAACTTTTCATCATTCTCACCTCATAAATGATTGCATGCTTTCTGTAGATCTCTGTTTCTGATTGAGGTACTTTACTCTTGTTCCGTTTACCTGGCATCTCCTCTTTCTTCTCTAAGACCCGGCTCAAATGTTGTCAGTCCTGATTTTGGAGTGTGACTACACTGGTCTCTTCCACAGTGTTTTGATTATACTTCCAATTCAGAGCTGTTTTACTTAACCATTTAAGAGTCTACAGCTCATAAGCAGATCGTAATCTATCAAGGTTGAGGTTTTACTGTAATCATCTTTGCAATTATTAGTGTGACACAATATCAGGGTTTCTTGGATTAAAGTATATCATTTTAACAGCTCCTTAAATGTGGGAGGTGAGTCACTCTATTCTAAGCAATATGAACAGAAACTTTTTTAGTTTTATTGTGATAAAATTTAGATACTGAAGAAAATTGCTACTTTAATCGCATTTTCAGTGTACAGATATAGTGACATTAATTATATTCATCATTTTGTGCAACAATTGCTACTACCCATTTCCAAAAGTTTTTCATTGCTCTAAATAGAAACTCAGCACCCCTTAAGTGATAACTCTTCATTCCTCCTTCCTGCCAAACACTGGTAACCACTTACAAACTTCTGTTTCTATGCATTGGCATATTCTAAATATTTCAAATAAATGGGATACAACATTTATCTTCTGTGTCTGACTTATTTTACTTAGCAAAATATTTTCAAGGTCAACCATGTCGTAGCATGTACCAGAACAACATTTGTCTTTATGGTTGAATGATAGTCTATTATATGTATATATCATATTTGGTTTATCCATTCAACTGTTGACGGACACTAACAGAAGGCTTTCATCATGAGTTTGAAATTATCATGATTATTCCTCTGAAGAATAATCCTTCCCTACAAGGTTCCAGTTGGAAAACCTGCCTTTCATATTCAAGCTACATTTTCATTTGAAAGATTTTCCCCAAGAACAGATGAACTGGCCTCCTTCCATACAAGATGGAAGATAGAGATTTATATGAAGATAGAAGTGGTGAGGGGGCAGGGTTACCATGAAATCCTATAAACGTGTTACATAAGTCAATGACAACCCCTAAAGAATTTTTATGAGGGTGGTACCTAATAAGATTTTCTCTTGATGGAATTAACTTTGGCAGAATCAATTACTGGCTGCCCAGCCCAATTCCAGTAGAACAGGAGACCAGGAACAAGCCAGAAGGTGGTGCAGGAGTAAAGCCAAGAAGTGATGGTGGTAAACTTGTCTATGGTGGTGGCAGAAGAAATGGAGAAGACTGCTGAAGCCTGTCACCCACAAAAGCACCTGTGAACAGAGTCACAAGCTTCTGTGATGACAGGTGGAGGCATTCTATCCATGACATGTTTTCTGGCCATACTCTCCTCGATAATTAATATTTTGCAGCCTAATCAAACCTTCCTCAAAAACACCTCCTTACTTCCCAGCACAAGGATCAAAGAAGAAGGGTTTACAACCCCCTTGGCTTATGAAATAATATCGGGAAAACCTGACCAGGAATTTCTAGGGAAAAGAGCTCGGCTTAATGAATTCCAATGCAGCACACGCCTCGCCTGACAGCATTGGGCCCGACCCAACCCCTCTGGCTTCCCCCAACTGCACGACCCCCCTCACAGGTGTTAAGCAGATTGCAGGAAGGCTCTGAGAAGCTCCCCAGGAACAGCCCCCTTGCACAGCCCTTAGAATATAGATATTCCACTTCCTACAGACAGGCTTCCAAGTTTATTGTGTTTGGTATGGCAAATAGACAAATGCTAAAGAAATACCCTTCTTAGAATAATTTAAGAGACGCTTAGAGTAAGGGACCGTGGATACTTATTGTCCCCACAGGAAGAGATAAAAAAGAGCAGAGAAGGAACAAATAGAGACCGTCAGAGTATAACTTTTAAGATGGGTTTATTCTCTCTTCCTGCATCTTTGACCTCGAAGCTTAGGTAAAGTTAATAAAAGTTCCAGGATTAGCTTTGTTCCGACTGTTGATTATAATCACAATATACTGGTCTCAAACCATTATTTAGAGGGCCCTAATGATTAACATGAAAAAGGACTTCAAGGTGTCGGTTCTTTACTAGCTAACAGAGAGAACCCTAATAATTAACATGAAAGGAGACTACTGTCTTGGGCCATTATTTAGAAGACCCTAATGATTGACATGAAGAGAGACCACAAGGTACCCACTTTTGCTAGCCAATCACCTACATGGTCAAAGTACAGTTACCTCACTGACTATAAAAAATAAAGGAAGACAGACCTTTACGGGCTGCCATTCTCCAAAACTCTTTCCTGTCTCTCTCAATTCTTTCACCGCCAACGCCATTCCCTCCCTCCATGGGGCCACCAAAAAGTTGTTGGGGCTGGCTCCCAGCAGAAGACAGTTGCTTAAAGAATAGAACTGGTGAGACTTTTGAATGATTGATTATGAGAGGAGAGAGGTGAAGGTCTAACAGGTTGCCCAGGTAAAGGTTTTGTACCTGTGACTCTGCAGACATGTGGCATCATCTAGTGTGGAAAAAGAACCCCTCAGATCATTACCTTAATAGAACATAGTACCAGTGTCACTGCTGTAGATGTACGACAGCTCATTCTCAGGGGGAAGCCACAAGAGTTATCACGAAATTACATTGACCTTTTCACAAATGAATAGGCTTGAAATTAGATTCTTACACCAACTAACTAAGGGAAAAGCTATTATACTGTCAGGGAAGAGCTCTTGATGGCTTTTATGAATTACCATGATTCATCTTTCCAGAGGAAAGATCTGAGTAAGAATTGCTTTCACCAGTTCTCAAGAGTTCCTAAAGGATCACACATTAGAGCATTAGAGCAAGAAAAATGATTCATGATAATAGAATCAAACATTTGACTGAACATCTAAACACTGTAAGTTTTCAATGTTTTATTATCAAGCATGTGATACAGTTTTAATTAACTTAACTTTTATGAAGTTAATATTATGAATGTCCTTTTCACCTATGAATTTAGGGATTAGAAAGGCACAAAATAGAAAACAAAATCTTTCTTTTTTTTTCTTTTTTTTAATTTTTATTTAACATAACTGAGTGAAAATGTACATTCACATGTAAATTTACATGCCCCCCTATATGCAGCTTCCACTGCTCTCCCTGTCCGGTGACAGCACACTGTTCCTCTCTGCTCCATACATGTCTCATCCTCCCAACAGTCTCCTTTCCCCTCTTGTCCGTCCACTCCCCTTCCTCCAGCCAGAGGTCAGTAAGATGATATCCTATAGATGTATAGAACCATAAAATGCTTCCAATATATGGTCACTCTGCCTTGCCAAGTCCAATCCATTTCTGTCCAAAGAGTGGACCTTGAAAACAAAATCTTTCTAATTAAACTTCGTGAATTCACACCAGTTACCTGTGTTACCACAGCCTCACAGAGTAACATAATGTATGTGTTATTAAGGAAGTACAGTCCTACTGCAAATTTCACTGAAAAACTATTGGGGAAATAATAAAATAGAACATATACAGGGTTTTCTTAAAAATTTGAATTTGGATGCCTTTAGAAAGAGCAAACATCACCCAGTCTAGAATCACAAATATTCTTTCTTTTTTAAATAATCCTATCATGTTTCTCTTCTTTATGGCAGTCACTATCTGGCTCCTGAAGTCCTAGGTAGTGCAAATGGTGCAGTGCTTGGTTACTAACTAAAAAGGTTAATGGTTCAAATCCACCCAAAAGTGATTCTGAAGAAAGTGCTGGCCACCTACTTCTAAAAGAACACAGTGAAATACAAGAGGCTACCTGGAGTGTAAATTGATAGCATCTGGTTTTACTGGCTCCTAGCCTGGAAATTCCAAAAAAACAAGTGCCAGAAGTACAGAAACCAGTACCACTGGGTACTCACATAGATCTCCAACCAAGTGAAAAAGCCAAACCAAACCCATTGCCACTGAGTTTACCTTAACTCATAGAAACTCGAGAAGACAGTAAAACTGCACCATAGAGTTTCCAAGGAGAACCTGGTAGATTCAAACTGCCAGCCTTTTGATTAGCAGTTGTACCACTACGCCACTACGCCACTAGGGTTTCTGAAAGGAGTCACAAATATACAGAGCTCTGTATGATCTGGATCCTGCCCAGTATTCCAGTCTCTTCTCCTACCACTCACTTGCCCTAGAGTTCTCTGACCTCAAGCCACACAAGCATCTCCTTGGTTAAGAGTTATTGTGGGGTGCTACCCAGTTCCCTCTGTCCAGGCCAAGACACTCACTCTCCATCTGCTAGGGGTATTGGCTGCTAAGGTCTCACAGTTGAGTTCCACTTTGAGAATTGTTCTCCGCAGGCTTAACCCAAGGTCACACCCCAGCACGGGGACAGAGGAGTGGTCCTGACTGGGTACAGAGGCTTCAATTTGAAGCAGTGCTGAAGAGCCATCCTAGTCCAGAGTCTCCTTCACTTTCTTACTAGGGTCACTCGTAAGAACACACTCAGTCAACACCTAAGTGCCCACTTCTAGGGGCCCCAACCTTAGACGTAAGCCCTGCTCATGCCTGACCCCCAAGCTTTTGTTGCTTTTCCCTCTGTATGGAACTTCTTTAGCAGTCCTCCCTCCTCTTATTCCCTCAGCATCTAATCTATGTTTCCTTCAGATTCTAGCTCCACAGTCACCTTCCCTGGACTGTCTTCTCTGAAAGTCCAGTCTAATTCAGGATTGCTGCAACATGCTTTCATAGAAACTAATTCTCTTCATTTAGAAGGCTTACTTGCAATTATATGGTCATTAATTAGAATTGTGATTTATGTCTAGCTCACCTGCTTGAGCATCAACTATGTGAGAACAAGAACCACGCCTGTTCTTGCTTACCGGCACTCCAGAATATACTAAGGGATTGAGTTCAGACTAGGGATTGAATCTACGTACATTTAAGTGAGTGAGCGAAGATGTCTCCATCAGAGTCCTTTCTTCTGAATCATCTTCCTGATAACAGTGAGCCCATTTTCCAGTGACCCCCTCCTTACTATGAGATTAACGGATAGTCATGGGACAAGCTATGATCATTGCTTTTACCAGGGTTACCTGGGGGACTGCATTTTATCTATTATGTCAAACACCAATCTTATGTCTTGAGAAGAAAACAAGGGGCAAATGCACACAAGGACTGCCGATTAAGCTCATGAACTCATCCCAGAAAAAGTGCTACATACCTCATTGCTGAATCTCACTATAGTCACCTTCAAAATGCTCTCCTTGGAATGCTATGCACTGATGCCAGTGACTAGTCCACCCTTCAAAGAAATTTTGGAACTCTTTTTGCTGGAATGGCCATCAGAGCTATTGTCGTATTACCCTTGGTGTCCTGAATGTCATCAAAATGTCTTCCCTTCAATACTTCCTTTACCTTCAAGTAAAGAAAAAAGTCACTGGGAGGCAAATCAGGTGAGTAGGGAGAATGTTCCAATACTGTTATTTCTTTACTGGTTAAAGACTCCCTCACAGACAACCATACAGTTAAGTTCACAAACTTGCCACCTTGCCACGGTGCACAACGGTCATTCCAGAAAGAGTTCCAAAATTGCTTTGAAGGGTGGACTAGGCACAGGCATCAGTGCATAGCTTCCCTAGAGGAGTACTTCGAAGGGCACTGTAGTGATATTTGGCAATGAGGTATGCAGCACTTAGAACAATTAAGTTCGCTGACTTAATTCTCAGACCTCATATTTCTTCAGCACTGTACTTTCATGATAGGCATTTCAAATTGTTATTAGCAATACACAGGAATACATAGCTCAGGATCTAAATTCGTATCAGTATTTAATCATGGCCTTTAAGATTTTATAGTGAAACAGTGAGAAATTGATTTCTTAAATGCAGAACAAAGTTTCCTTTGTGTCTATTTTCTGAGCTTTTTGTTCTAGAAATTATTTTTAGTGTTGATAAAGTATGCTAATTGATACAACTAAGCTAAAAGTAATATATTTAGAACTAAAAGGGTATATTTTGCAAATGGCTTATAATTTCCCCAGACAGGTGTAAAATTAGATTTATGCCTTTTAAATTTTTAAAATTTATTCCACCAAAAGAAACCATAAAGGTCAAACGGGCCAGAAAGTAGAACCCAAACTCAAACTAGTATTGAGTGCCTTATCTGAGGAAGAAAATCAAGGTCAAGGTCAAGGTCATGGAGAAGGAGAAGCATAGTTTCTGACCTATGTCAGAATTCTGAACAATTCTTAAATCTGATTATAGACTCTAAGAAAGAAAATCAGCCTAAGACAGCCGGGAGCTGGCCTGAAGCTTTCCTTTAGGCCCTTGTATTGCTAGATGCTAGCTTGGCACTCACTGCCTAGGCTGTGGCATTCTCCTGAATGTAGATAATTTCATAGTCAAGGACACAGTGACTTTAATGAACCAAAATAAAAAACAAGACCATTTCCAAATGATGCCTGTACTTACATGAAAACAGAACATAGCGCTAATTATAAAAGCTACCAAATATCCTCTACCCTGATACAAGCACTGCTTCTTTACCAATTACCACTTTAGCCTTGTGTCACTGTCCTGTCATCTAGATAAGATTTAAGATAATCCTAGACTGCCCCTGCATTCCAACAGCACCCAATCCAGAGCGAAACTCCACTTCACTGGATCTCTCGTAAAATTATCTTAAACCAAAAAAAAAAAAAAAGCCAAGCCCACTGGAATCAAGTCAATTCTAACTCATAATGACCTTATAGGACAGAGTAGAACCATCTGATAGAATCTGCAAGGAGCGCCTGGAAGATTCAGACTGTCAACCTGTTGGTCAGCAGCCATAGCACTTAACCACTACACCACCAGTGTTTCCAAAACTGTCTTACAAAAGCCCAAATCCTCTAATAAGTCCTTTCTCATACTCTCTTGGAAACCCTGGTGATTCTTCCTGGAGTCCCTGGATGATGTAAATAGTTAAACTCGTGGCTTCTAATGGAAAGGTTGCTGATTCAAGTCCATCCAGAAGCACCTTGGAAGAAAGGCCTGGTGGTCTACTTTCAAAAAAAAATTCAACCACTGAAAGCCTTTTGGAGACCAGTTATACTCGGACACACATGGGGTTGAAAACAACTTAACAGCAGTTGTTTTGTTTTCTTTTGGTTTGCTTTGATTTTTAGTACTCTCTTACCTACTGTCTCATAATTCTCCCATGGTGCATGGTGTGTGTTCTCCTTTGTCACACTGAGCCAGTAAACCCCAATGTTTAACTACAGGTGTTTTGGGGGTGGTCTTAGACAGGAGGCCATTAGTAGCTCTCAAAAGACGTACAAGTTAAATTCAGGGCCATCAAAGAACGCTCATTAAATATCTGACCTTGAACTATGTATACCTATATTTATATATATTTCTACACCTTCACTCTTATGGCGAGACCAATAGTTCCACAGTATATTGAACATTTGGGAGCAAAACAAATAATGAATTAAATTTATTCTGACTAATGAGTGTTTATCGCTCAGATAGGAAATTATAAATGACAGAAATTCAGGAAAGATAGTAAATAAGGCTCTGAGGGAAATAGTCTAATTATGACCTTTCTGATAGCAATTTTCAAGACAAAGAATCAGCATCCTGGTGACATAGAGTGCAACTCGCAGGAAGCAGTGGAGGCAACCTCGGAGACATAGGGCGTCTCGTGAGCCCTGGGCAGATGCTCGGAGCAGAAATAACTACTCCTGCCACCAAGTTGGTTGTGACTCACCTGGTAGAACTGCCCCACTGGGTGTCCACTGCTGCACCTCTTTATGGAAGCAAACGATCACACCTGGCTCCTGCAGAGCATGTGGTGGGTTCAAGAAACTGATCATTTGGCTAGTAGCTGATTACTTTAACCACAGCTGCACCACAGTTCCTTTAAAAGTACCTAAAAAATAAACCCAAATAAGCCTAGCAACCTGATAGGACAGAGTAGAACCTCCCCGTAGGGTTTCCAAGGAATTTCTGGTGGATTGGAACAGCCTACCTTTAGGTTAGAAGCCAGTGCTCAAACAGGTTTCCATTAGCAACTAAACCCACTGCCGTAGAGTCTGTTTGGATTATAGTGACCCTATAGGTCAGAGGAAGACTGCCCCATAGAGTTTCCAAGGAGCGCTTGAGGGATTTAGACCGCCAACCTTTTGGTTAGCAGATATAGCACTTCACTATACCACCAGGGTTGGCAACTAGGCAAGTGATAATACGCTTGCCAAGTTCTAGGCTATCCTGTTTTGCTGATACACCTTTATATAAACAACCTATGTTTTCTTCTCTTTTGTGGAATTTTTTTTTTCACTTGTTTAAATTTATCTGATTTAGTTAAATGGTACATGGACTTTTTTTCTTTCCATTTTCACATTTCTTTAAAAACCCTGTCATCCAAATCTAAGATTGAAGTCTTATTTTTTCCCCCAGGGAATTTCAGAATTATCTAAGTGAAATGTTCTCATTTAAGTTTGTGTTTTTTTGTTTGTTTGTTTTTTGTTTTTAAAAAGAACTATTTAATCAGTTGGAATTCTGATTTATATAGTAATTGCAAAAAGAGAATATGTGCACGTGTATCTTTTTTTATGATGATATATTTTATATGAGGACAACAAGGTGTTACAACAAAGGCATTCCATTCTATGAGAAATTCAACAATAGGACAGAAGCCAAATAGAAGGAGGACTAACCAAATAGACAGAATGAGGACTGTGCTATTCTAACTATCATTGTGGTGTCCACTTGTTTTTCCTCTATTTTTTTCAGAAAGAATGAACATTTAAATAAAACACATAATAAGAGACAATGTAATTTGGATGTAAAGGGCATAGCCTAAATTCAAAGACTTGGGTTTGAAACTTGGCTCTATCACTTGCTTACTACATGGCCTTGGACAAGTCACTTGATCCCTTAAAGCCTGCTCCTCATCAGTCAAATGGAGGTATTAATAGTATCTGCAGAACAAGGTCTTGCTGGATAAAATGGTACGATACCTGTAAAATGTGCAGTTCGGTGCCTGGTACATAACCAGTTGCTGTCAAGTTCATTCTATCTAGTACGTAAAACTGAAAAACAAAAGCAACAACAAAACAACCTGTTGCCACTGAGTCTATTCTGCCTCATAGCAACCCTATAGGATAGAGCTTCCAAGGAGTGCCTGGTGGATTTGATCTGCCAAACTTTTGGTGAGGAGCTGCAGCTCTTAGTCACCATCTCATCAGGGTTTCCCTTAACTGCTGTTATATGTTGTTACCATTATTGTGGCTTTATTGTTAGTAACCTGTATTCAACCAAGTAAAGAAATTCTCCTCCTAAAATAAGTTTGAAGGAACAAATTTTATTAGCTTTGTGGAGTAAACTGCATTTTGACATATATTTTAACATTAGGTTTGAACTCATAGAATAGTTAAGTACAGCCAATTCCTAGTCAACAATTCCTAGGATTCCTAGACAACAAAGATTTATTATGTACTTATTTGTGTCTAGTATCCAGGCAAGTGAAGAGATAGAGAAGAAAAATTTAATTAAGACGTGATTTAGACTCAGACATGCTCACAATCAATCACTAAACATGGCTTACTTTGACAAGTGCCATAAACTGTATTCAATAATGTTACCCTAATGAAAGGAAGGAGCCCTGGTGGAGCAGTGGTTAAGAACTATGACTGCTGACGCAAAGGTTGACGGTGCAAATCCACCAGATGCTCCTTGGAAACCCTATGGAACAGTTCTGCTCTGTCGTGTTGGATTGCTAGGAATCAGAATTGTCTCAACGGCAATTGGTTAGGTGTTGGTAATAAACGAGAGTTCAATTATGAATAGAGCAAATCCTGAAAACCTCACTGAGGTGGCAATTTTGAAGCAAGAGTGAGATCTCCATAGGTAAAGATCTGGACTGTGAGTTGCCAAGACTAGAGCAGCATTCTGGGTAGACAGACGAATATAAACAAAGAGAAAGTGGTGTGTTGAGAGAATTAGATGAAGAAAGACAGGCATGCTGCGATGTGGAGAGTGGTTAGAAAACTCACAAAGACTCTCTTACAGAAGGCTTTTTGCACCCTGTAAGAAGTTCAGATTTTAATCTTTACTCAAGGAAGAGGCACTGACATTTTATGAAAAGGCAAATAAAATTGCCTTAAAAGGTGAATCTGTTGTGAGTAGGTGAAATGAACTGGCAAGAGGCAAAGAGACCACTTAAAATGTTGCTATAGCTACCCAACCTAAAGGTACTATATTTCATAAGATCTAAAATACTATCACTGTTACTACCATTTTTTATGTACCTTGGGGCGGGGAGGGTAGTTGGCGGGGACTACTGCCACTGAACTACGATATAGTGCTTCTCATAGAATTTTAATTTTATACTTATCAGAAGAGTTATTTTCGACTTCTTTAGACAGCAACTTTTTAATATATGTTGTTCTTTGTACACACATAAAAGAAATATGTAAACAAAATACACTGATTAAAGTATTTCTACCACTAACATTCAGAATCAGTTTCTTCTGAATCAGTGTTTATCATTCATTGATCTGTGCTTTCTTTTTGCTACCAAGGTACTGGTGATCCCATGTTTCTTAAGAGTACTTTGTTGTCATCCCTGGGATTTTCTTCCATTCTGCTAGTATTGATGCTGGGGTTGTCTTCATTTTACCAAAGCTAACAACAAAAGTTCCTCATAAATCAATTGTGATTTACATATTCTCCTCAGTGATTTTTAAATCTTCTGTCTAGGACTGCAATTGTCCTGGCAACTATTCAGAATGTCAGTGAAGCTCACACTTGCATAGAGAATGACAGTTGTCAACAGTGACTGCACAGCCTTATAGATTATACGAGCATAAATTGCCTTCTGATTTCTGAAGTGTTGAAAATTGAAAAAGACGCATCTTAAAATCAATGAAATATAAGAAGGAGTTTGATCCAGGACCTCTGAAATATGGATGGCAAGGAATAGGAGACTGAATTGGTCTTAGGGAGGGCTGGATGTGAGGGAGAGTACAAAGAAAAGTCCAAGAAGAGTTCTGAGATCAATTTACTTCAACAAATATTGCTTATCTACAGTGTGTTACACACTATGTGTGTGTATATGTGTATATGTATGCAGGGCTACCTGCATACTGCATGCATGCATATGTGTGTGTGTGTATGTGTGTGTGTGTATTTGCTGTTGTTAGGTGCTATCGAATTGGTTCCAACTCACAGCGACCCTGTGCGCAACAGAATGAAACACTGCCTCGTCTTGCCCCATGTCCACAATTGTTTCTATGCTTAAGCCCATTGTTGCAGCCACTGTGTCAACCCATTTCATTGAAGGTCTTCCTTTTTTTCACTGACATTCCATTCTAGCAAGCATGGTGTCCTTCTCCAGGGACAGATCCTTCCTGACAACACATCCAAAGTGTATAAGATGCAGTCTTGCCATCTTCACTTCCAAGGAGCTCACCAGTTGTCCTTCTTCCAGAACACATATGTTTATTCTTTTGGCAGTCCGTGGTACATTCAAGTCATCTCCAACACCACAAACCAAAGGCATCGATTCTTCTTCTGTCTTCTTTGCTCATTGTCCAGCTTTCACATGCATATGATGCAGCTGAAAATACCATAGCTTGGGTCAGGCACACTTTAGTCTTCAAGGTGACATTTTTACTTTTCAATACTTTAAAGAGATCCTTTGCAGCAGATTTTCCCAGTGCAATGTGTCTTTTGAATCCTTGACTGCTACTTCCATGCACTTGGACTGTGGACCCAAGTGAAATGAAATCCTTGACAACCTCACTACCTCCTCCATTTATGACAATGTTGCCTACTGATCCAGTTGTGACGATTTTTGTTTTCTTCATTTTAAGGTGCCATCCACACTGAAGGCTGTGGTCCTTGATCTTCTAGCATTTCAAATCCTCTCCACTTTCAGCAAGCAAGCTTTGTGTTGTCTGCATAACACAATTTGTTAACAAGTCTTCCTTCAATCTTGATGCCGTATTCTTCTTTGTATAGTCCAGCTTCTCAGATTGATTGCTCCACCTACAGACTGAAAAGGTATGGTAAAAGGATACAACCCTGCCTCACACCTTTCCTACTTTAACGCACAGTGTCTCTTGATCCATGTACAGTTTCCTTAAGAGCACAATTCAATGTTCTGGGGTTCCCATTCTCCACAATGTTAACCATAATTTATTATAATCCACACAGTGAATGCCTTTGCATAGACAGTGAAACACAGGTAAACATCTTTCTGGTATTCTCTGCTTTTAGCCAAGATTCATCTGACATCAGCAATGATATCCCTGCTGTATTTTCCAACTACCAATCCTTCTTCTCTGTTTCCAACTTTTGCATTCCAGTCACCAATAATTATTAATGCATCCTGATTGCATGTTTGATCAATTTCAGACTGCAGAAACTGGCAAAATTCTTCAATCTCTTCATCTTTAGCCTTAGTGGTTGGTGCATAAATTTCAATAACAGTCATATTAACTGGCCTTCTGTGTAGGCATATGGATAATATCCTAACACTGACAGCATTATACTCCAAAACACATCTTGAAATATTCTTTTGATGACAAACGCAACACTGTTCCTCTTCAAGTTTTCATTCTCAGCATAGTAGACAGAATGATTGTCAGATTCAAAATGGCCAGTACCAGCTGCAGTTCACTAACGCAAGGATACTGATCTTTATGCATTCTATTTTCATTTTTGATGACTTCCAATTTTCCTAGATTGATACTTCATACATTCCATATTTCGATTATTAATGGATGTGTGCAACTGTTTCTTTTTGTTTTGAGTCATCAGCAAATGATGATCCTGAAGGCTTTACTCCATCCACAATATCAAGGTCACCTCTACTCTGAGGAGGCAGCTCTTCCCCAGTCGTCTTCTGAGTGCCTTTCAACCTGGAGGGGTTCATTTTCCGGCACCACATCTGACAACGTTCTGCTGCTATTCCTAGGGATTTCCCTGGCTAATTCCTTTCAGAATTAGACTGCTGGGTCCTTCTTATTCATCTTAGTCTGGAAGCTAAGCTGAAACCTGTCTACCATGTGTGACCCTAGCCAGCCAGCCAAGTGCCATCAAGTGACCCTAATGGTACATAAATACCAGTGCCATAGCTTCCAGCATTACAGCAAAAAGCAAGCATCTACTGACAGATAAATGGGGACTGCTCTCTCTGTCTTTACTCCTCCTATCAGCATATATATATATACATGCTTACATATATACTTACATAAACCATATCTATATATGTGTACATTTTGTTGTGTCTGTTGGAGCAATTTTGCTCTGTAACATACGGGAATGCCATCAGTCAGCAGTTGACTCAACAGCAACTAACAACAGCCGTGCGTGTGTGTGTGTGTGAGAGAGAGAGAGAGTATAATATGGAGCTGTGGTTGCTAACCAAAAGATTGGCAGTTCAAATCCACCAGCCTCTCCTTGGAAACCTTATGGGACAGTTCTGCTGTATCTTGTAGGGTTGCTATAAGTCAGAATCAACTTGATGGAGAGGAGTTTGATTTTTGTTTTCTATAAATATAGTGTCATGTCCTTGTGCACTAGCTTTTATACTCTGACCATTTTTCTATGATATATTCAATTCAAATTATGTTTAAATAAAATAATTTTCCTTCGAGTTTGAGTCAGTCTTTTGGAAATATACAGATGTTCAAAAACATAATCTCTACTTATAATTGGCACTTTGTGGCAGCATATTTTCTTATAATAAAGTTTAATTTGTTAACTTGCCTGGAAAAATATCTTTGTGATATTATACCCAAAGCAGAATGCTGCTATTAGTTTTAACTATTTGGCTGTATTTTAATAAATCTAAAGGCAAATTATGTGAACAGCAAAACAGGATGTGAAGTTTCCATGGCAACAGAAGCTAATATTATTAAAAAGAAATAAGCTATGCTGGAACTGCTTCCCTCAGGGACCCTCATTTGCAACCAGTTCCTCATAGTGTCTGTGAATTTTACCACCTGATGCTAGTTAGCATTAGTGATGCCTAATAAAGTATTCACTGGGCTTCTGACCATCACGAGGCAAAGGTTGATGGAAATTGCATTGCCTGCTAACTAATTTGGATTTTTATTTTAATTTGAAACTTAAAAGTAAAACCCGTTTCATCTTGATTTCCTAGGGAGAGTTGTTCATTTCCATACTAAAGTAGAAGGAAGGACAACAATGTAGTGTACAATTTCTTTTTCAGCTTTGGTTATAAAGCAGTAAGAATCAATAGAATAGCAAAGATTTCTTAATAGCCTTGAACAAAATTAATTTTATATGCAACAGTGTGGAAACCCTTATGCACTGCACATTGCAAGGAAAATGGACAACTTTAAAAAGAATATAAAATAATTTTATGACTATCATTAGTTTATAATTATCACTTAGAAATTGAAAATTTCCTATCAAAAAGTCACCTCTGTGTCTAAATCACTTAGAGAATGATATGTTATACATATTTCTTAGCTCTTCAGAAGTCAATAATTCCAACTTCAATCCAAAATTTCCTTTTAAGAGCCATAGTCTGTCACCCCTTCACTATACATTTGTCTATAAAACATCTTTGCTTAGTGCCAGCAGGTGCTAGTGAATTAATATATACTGCTCTTCTATAAATAAAAGAATTAGCTGCCCTTACTGTCCAAGAAGGAATAACAGATCATAAGATTTTATGAACATCAAAATCATTATCATATCCATGATAATCATACTTGAACTTTTAGAAATAACTTAAAACAGCTTTAGTTGCTTTTTTCACTTGATCTTCACAATTGTCCTCAAAAAAAATCCTCATAGTTCAACAGCTAGGCCCTCAGCTGCTAAGTAAAAGGTTGGCAGTTTGAAACCATCCAGTGGCTCCACAGAAGAAAGATCTAGTGATACATTTCCCTAAAGATTACAGCCTAGAAAATCCAAATGGGGAAATTCTACGGTTACATGCGGTCTCCATGAGTCAAAATTGCCTTGACAGCACCCCAGCAACTACAACAAAGTACGGACAAAGTATCACCACTTTGCAGTTGAGGCATCTAAAACTCACAGAACTCTAAGACTTTGCCCAGAACTTGTAGCTAATAAACGGAAGAGTAGAACTCACATTCATGACCTCAATCTTGAATCATGGGAAGTTTCCACTGGGCCACATTCTCACTCAGAAATTGAAGATTCTCATAAAGGTTTCCTTTTCGTGGGAACTGACTGAGTAGCCTGCCGTCCACTGTTACAATCCTTCACATGCAAGTTGATTGTTCTACTCTCTCCTCTGGTCTGAACACAGGGTGTGTTCTTTAAGTCAATGCTGTTGTTTACTCATCAGTTCTGCTCCACAATTTATCCATGTGGTGCTAGTGGTGGCAATGAAGCTAAAAATGTCACTTAAAACATTCAGTTTGATCAGCCCTAACCTAATTTCATTCACTCTCCCCTGTGGTAAATATGCTATCTATAATAAATTTATTTTATTCCTTTTTATCATTTTTACACTAAGTGGGAAAGATAATAATATGAAGAAATTTTTAAATAAACTTCTTCCTTCAAGATGATAATCAAATTTCCTGGGCTTAATAATCAATTTGCCTGGCCCTGACACTGACTATCTCTGTGAAATTTGGATTAAATTAAAGTGGTTCAATTCTTCATCTGCAACTCAGTTTTCTTATCTGAGTAAAATATTACAACCCATATCAGCGGAGTGTTGTGAAGAATATATGATATAGTTCATGCAAAACACTTAGCACATATTTCTGTTGTTGGTAAGGTGCCACAGAGTCAGTTCCAACTCATAGTGACACTGTGAACAGCAGACTGTGACACTGCCCTGTCCTGTGCCGTGGCCACAATCATTTTAATGCGTATGCCCATTGTTGCAGCCACTGTGTCAGCTCATCTCCTTGAGGGACTGCCTCTTTTTCAGCGACCCTCTACTTTACAAAGCATGATGCTCTTCTCCAGGAACTGATCCCTCCTGTCAACGTGTCCAAAGTATGTAAGATGCATTCTCGCCATCCTGTCTTCCAAGGGGCCCTCTGTTTGTACCTCTTCCAGAACAGATCTGTTTGGTTTTTTGGCAGTCCATGTTAGATTAAATATTCTTCTGCAACACCACAGTTCAAAGGCAACAATTCTTCTTCTATCTTATTTACATCAACCAGCTTTTGTCTGCATATCATGCAACGGGGTCAGGCACACTTTAGTCTTCAAAGTGATATCTCTACTTCTCAACACTTTAAACATGTCTTTTGCAGCAGATTTCCCTAAAGCAGTATATCTTTTGATTTCTTGACTGCTGCTTCCATGGGCATTGACCATGGAACAAAGTGAAATGAAATCCTTGACAACCTCAGTCCTTTCTCCATTTATCACAAATGATGTTGCTTACTGATCCAGTTGTGAGGATTTTTGTTTTCTTGGTTTTGAGGTGCAATCCATTATGATGACTGTAGTCTTTGATCTTCATTAGTAAGTGTTTCAAATCCTCTTCACTATCAGCAAGCAAGCTTCTGTCATCTGTGTGACACAGGTTGTTAATGAGTCTTCCCTCAATCCTAATACCTTGTTCCTCTTCATATAGTCCAGCTTCTCAGATTGTTTGCTTGGCACACAGATTGAAAAGGTATAGTGAAAGGATACAACCCTGACACACACCTTTCCTGACTTTAAACCATGCAGTACCTCTTGTTCTGTTCACACAATTGGGTGTTTATCTATGTACAGATTCCTTATGAGACAATTAAACGTTCTGAAATTCTCATTCTCTGAAATGTTATCCATAATTTGTTAAGATCCACAGAATCTAATGCCTTTGCATAGTCAATGAAACACAGGTAAACGTCTTTCTGGTATTCTCTTCTTTCAGGCAAGATCTGTCTGACATAGCAATGATATCCCTGGTTCCACATCTTCTTCTCAATCTGGCTTGAATTTCTGGCAGTTCTGCATCAATATACTGTTGCATTTGCTTTTAAATGATCTTGAGCAACATTTTTATTTGCATGTAATATTAATGATAGTGTTTGATAATTTCTGTATTAGGTTGAGTCATCTTGCTTGGGAATTAGGCACAAATATTAACTCTTGTGGTTGACTGTCTTCCAAATTCCCTGGCACAGGTAACTAAGCACTTCTAGTTGAAACATCTCAATTAAAATTCCACCAATTCCTGGAGCCTGGTTTTGCCAATGTCTTCAATGTAGCTTTCACTTCTTTCTTCAGTACTATCAATTCTTGACCAAATGCTACCACTTGAAAAGCTTAAACATTGACGAGTTTCTCCTGGTATAATGATTCCATGTATTCCTTCCATTTTCTTTTGATGCTTCCTGAGTTTTTCAATATTTTTCCTGTAGAATCCATCCCTACTGCAAGTTGAGGCTTGGGTTTTTTCTTCAGTTGTTACAGCTTGAGAAATGCAGAGCATATCTTCACCTTTGGGTTTTCTATCTCCAGCTCTCTGCACACGGCATTATAATGCTTTGCTTTGTCCTCTTAAGCAGCCCTTTGAAATCTTCTGTTCTATTCTTTTAGCTCATCATTTCTCCTTTTTGCTCTAGCTACTCAACATTCAAGAGCAAGTTTCAGAGTCTTTCTTTCCTGTCTTCTTAATGACCTCTTACTTTCTTCACGTATGATGTCTTTGAGGTCATTTTACAACTTGTCTGTTCTTAACACATATCTGGTAATAAAAATAGACTCCCTAAATAGTAGCTTTAAAATACAATATGAGTTAATAAAGTACCAAATTTAAGCAATTAGTGTCAAAATTGATTAATATGGAGAGAAATCAGAGTAGCCAATTTGTTCTACCATAGTGGCTTGTATGTTATTGTGATACCAGCAGGGTCACCCATGCTGGACGGGTTTCAGTGGAGCTTCCAGACTAAGACATACTGGGAAGTATGAACCTTACAATCTACTCTGGACAAAATTAGCCAGTGGAAACATTATGAACAATAGTGGAACACTGTCCGATGTGCCAAAAGATGAGCCCTTCAGACTGGAAGTCACTCAAAACATAACTGAGAGCTGCCTCCTAAAAGTAGAGCATATCCTGGAGACATGACAGAAATCAAGCTTTGGGGAACTGCATTTCCTGATATGGCATGACTCAAAGTGAGAACAGCTGTAAACATCCATTAATATTTGGAATGACAAATGTACAAAGGGTGAATCTAGGAAAATTGGAAGTCACCAAAAATGAAATGGGATGCATAGAAGTTGACATCCTAGGAATTAGTGAGCTGAAATGGACTGGTATTGGCCATTCTGAACGAGGTGGTATACTATACTGCCTGAGAATGACAAACTGAAGAGAAACGGTTTTGCATTCATTGCGAAAAACCTTTTAAGAGCTATGTTGCAGTATGACACTGTCAGTAATAAGGTAACATCCATATGCCTAAAGGAAGATCAGTTAATAAAACTATGCTTCAAATTTAGACACCAACCACTAATGACAAAAATGAGGACATTGAAGATTTTTAATGGACTTGCTGCAGTCTAAAATTGATCAAACATGCAGTCAGGATTCATTGATGATTAGTAGAAATTGGAATGAGAAAATTGGAAACAAAGAAAAAGGAACAGTTGGAAAATGTAACCTGGGTGACAGAAATAACATCAGAGATGACATGATAGAATTTTGCCAAGACCAATGATTTCTTCACTGCAAATACCTTTTTCCAACAACATAAATGGTGATTATACATGTGAACCATGCTAGATGGAATACACAGGAATCAAACTGACATCTGTGGAACGACATGATGGAAAAACTCAGTATCATCAGTGAGAACAAGGTTGGGTGCTGACAGCAAGACAGATTAGCCATTGCTCATATGCAAGTTCAGTGGAAACTGAAGAAAACTAGAATCTGCTCACAAGAATAAAAGTGTGACTCTGAGTATATCCCACCTGAATTGAGATACCATCTTAAGAACAGATTTGACACTAATGACTGAAGGCCTAGTGAGCTGTGGAATAACATCAAGGCCATTAGATATGAAATAAGCAAGAGTCCATTGAAAAGACAGGAAAGAAAGAAGACAATTAACTGGGTGTCAGAAGAGACACTGAAACTAAAGTGAAAGCAAGAAAAGGTTAAGTGAAATAGCTGAACAGATTTCAGCTTGAGAAATCCAAGTAAAGTATTACGACGACATGTACAAAGACCTAGAGACTGAAAACTAAAAAGGAAGAGCATGATCAGCAATTCTCAAGCTGAAAGAACTGAAGAAAAAAATTTAAGCCTCGAGTTGCAACAGTAGAGGATTCTATAGAGAAAATATTAAACAATACAGGAAATATCAAAAAAGACAGAAAGAATAGAGAGTCAATGTACGAAAAAGAATTGTTTTATGTTCAGCCATTTCAGGAGGGAGCATCTAATCAAGAACTGATGGTGCTGAAAGAAAAGTGCAAGCACTGAAGGCCTTGGTAGAAGCGAGGTGTCAGGAATTGACAGAGCACTAGTTGAGATGTTTCAACAAACAGTTGAAACTGCTGGAAGCGCTCACTCTTCTATGCCAAGAAACTTCTAAGACAGCTACTTGTCCAACTGAATGGAAGAGACCTATATTTGTGCCCATTCCAAAGAAAGGTGATCCAACAGAATGCAGAAATTATCAAACAATATCATTAATTTCATAAACAAGTTAAAGTTTGATGATGATCATTCAAAAGCAGTTATAACAGTGAATCAACAGGAAATTGCCAGAAATGCAAGCCAGATTCAGAAGACGAGAACCAAGAAACATAACTGCTGATGTGAGATGGATCACGGCTGAAAGCAGAATGTACCAAAAAAGTGCTTACCTGCATTACATTGACTATGCAGAGATATTCAACTGTACGGATCATGACAAATTATGGGTAATATTGGTAAGTATTGGAATTCTGAAACACTTGATTCTTCTCACGTGGAGCTCCTACACAGATCAAGAGGAAGTTGTTCAAACAGACCAAAGGAATACTGTGTGGTTTAAAATTAGGAATGGTATGCATTAGGATTGTATCCTTTCACCAGACTTGTATAAACTCTATGCTGGGCAACTAATCCAAGAAGCTGGACTACATAAAGAAGAACAAGGCAATAGAATTTGCAGAAACTCATCAACAAACTGCAGTATGTAGATGATACACCACCTTATTTGCTGAAAGGGAAGAGAACTTGAAGCACTTACTGATGCAGATCAAAGAGTATAGCCTGCAGTATGGATTGCACCTTAAAATAAAGAAAACAAAATTCCTCACAAATGTATCAGTAGGCAACATCATGATAAACAGAGAAAAACTAGAAGTTGTCAAGAATTTTGCTTCACTTGGATCCCCAGTCAACAACCAAGAAAGTAGCAGTCAAAAAGTCAAACAGTGCTTTGCATTGGGTAAACTGGTCCCAAAAGACCTCTTTAAGAGGTAAAAAGAGAAGATGTCACTTTAAGGACTAAGATACACCTGACCCAAGCTATGATGTTTACAGTTGTCTCATATGCATGTGAAAGATGGATAAGTTAATAAAAACCAAAGAAGAATTTATGCCTTTGAATTATGGTGTTGGAGAATATTCAATATATCATGGACTATCAGAAGAACAGATCAGTTTGGGGAGAAGGATAGCCACAATTCTCCTTGGAAACAAAAATGTTGAGACCTTATCTCATATATTGTGGACATGTCCTTCAGTTCTACCCTGGCCCCTAGGGTCGCCACGAGTCGGATCCGACTTGATGGCACTTGGCTTGCTGGCTTATGAGGAACCAGTTGGAGAAGGACATCATAATTGGTAAAGCAGATGGTCAGTCAAAAGAGGTAGACTCTCAATGAAATAAGATTGATACAGTGGTTGCAACAATGGGCTCCAGTATAACAGAGACTGTAAGAACTGCTCAGAACCAGGCAGTGCTTCCCTCTGCTATATGTAATAGTGGGTAGCTATGAATTAGAACCTAATCAACAGCACCTAACAACAACTCGACGGCACTTGGCTTGGCAACAACAACTCACACTCACACTTCTGCCCAAGCTGCAGTGTAGTCTAGGAGTGAAGTTTTATGGCCTTCCTCCTTCCTTGCTTCAGTCCTTCCTTTCTTCCCCATAAATATAGAATTTGGGGTAACCACAAATAACAAATGTCCATTCCTATTAGGCAAAGAAGTTCTGGAAAGTTAAGTATCCAGCAGTGTGTGTTAACACTCTTCAGGGAAGAGGTGTGCTAACACAGGTATTTAGTTCTGCTTGACAGATTCAATGTTTTATGATGGAAAGGGAGCAGTGACTCATCAAAATTTAATGAGAATGTCCATATAGATTATTCAGTTCCCTTGGGTCTGATACATATTCTCCCGGAAATTTTTTGTAGCCATTAAATTTCCCAAGCAAATTTATCTGCCAGGGTGAGAATGAGCTTATCAACTACAAAGATGAATATTCTGAATTTTTTTGGCAGTTACAATTCATTTTGGGTTAATGAGTTAATTCATTTGACAGTGTTTGTTGAATACTAACAATGTGCCAGGTGTTACACTAGGCACTGGTTATCTAGTGATGATTAAGCCCATCTTTGCCCCTGAGCATTTCATCCCCTAGTGAGGAAAACAGACATCCAAACAGAAAGTTATGGAATAAAGTGATAAATGCAAACCTAGTAAATGTCCCAGGGACAGTGGGGAGACTTACTGAAACCCAGCCATTCCCAGATGGGGAGAAAGTCATCAAAGAGGGCTTTTTCAGGGTCACTGCTGGAGTGAAGCCTTCACAATTAAGAGTCAAGCAGGTGGAAAAGTTGGGGAGAGACATGCTAATCTGAAGAAAAACCCAAAGAGAGGTACATTAATTAATTTCATTTTCCCTATGGAGGTTTCCCGAGTGTCTGAGTGTCAAGCATTAGAGCTAGAAAAGAATACGGGAGAGAGGATGGGAGAGGGGACGGGGAGGAACTGGATGTGCCACAGCAGTAAGGCTGAAGAGGTGAATGGAACTGACCAAACAGGGACATATATGCCACGTTAGGAAGCTAGCAATTTACTCTTGGAGCTTTGCCTTTTAAAAATGACTTCAATGAGGACAACACAAATGATGAGGTCAACTCCTAAAATCTCTCCTTCCCAAGTCTAAACATATGACTGAACGCCCCACAATGTGCACTTAAGTCTTTGCTTGTGTGTTAGCAGACTGCTTATTTAATTCATCTAACTTAGGATGGGTACTCCCCTAGGGTCGCCATGAGTCGGATCCGACTGGACGACACTGGGCTTGGCTTTGGCTAGGATGGGTACAGTTATTTGGATTTTTTACATACTTTTTGATATTCAGGTTCAGTCGGTCTTAAGACACAAACATAAAAAAGGCAAGAACATTCTTGTTAACTCAGTAATAGAAGAAATAAAAAATAGACATCTGAACAAGATTTCCTGGAGAGAAAAAAAAATCTTCTGGTTCCTCCCTGTGAGACACCTAAGCAGCTACTATTTGACTTCAGATAACAGTAGTATGAACAATAATTAAGCACTGACATTTGTATAAAATTAATGGGAGATTGATAAGACCAAAACAAATTAGATGTAAACCCATGTATTTTTAACAGAGAGAAAAAGAGAAAACCAGAGACAACAGTGAATCCTAGAAAAAGAAGTAACTTACACATTCATCTATTTTAAACACCCTGTTTATACACAACCCACCACTTTGAAACAAAATATCTGCCAGCTGCGCTCAACAGGGGACAAGTTACCCAACACCTGATTTATCTGTGCTTGAATCAACTCGATGGCATTAAGTTTGGTTTGGTTTGTGGATAACTTTGGTGGTGTAGTGGTTAAGTACTATAGCTGCCAACCAAGAGGTCAGCAGTTCAAATCCCCCAGGTGCTCCTTGGAAACTCTAGGGGATCATTCTACTCTGTCTACAGGATTGCTATGAGTCAGAATCAACTCGATGGCAGTGGGTTTGGTGAATTTGTATATCACGCAGAGCTCAGCAAAGCTTCTCCCAACTAGCTCTATAGTTCCACATTAAAAGCTGATGACTTTAGGAAAAGGGAAGAAAAAGAAGATACGATAGTTGGGACATTAAATGAAGTTTAGACTTACCATACAATCTTGAAAAGGTAAATGATTTCCATGATCTCAGAGGTCAAGACAGCAGGGCCTCTTATATGAAATATTGACTGTACACTTGAATAGATCACAAATAGTGGATTAAAACTCAGGGACAAATCTCCCAACAGAAAGAAAGTGTACAGTGCTTACCAGCTGCTACTGAGTCAAATTCCAACTCATGGTAATCTCATGGGTATCAGAGTACAACTGTGCTCCATGACGCTTCCACGGCTGGGCCTGCGAGAAAGCAGATCATCAGGCCTTTTTGCTGAGGGGCCTCTATTAGTAGCAGCCTGGGAGAGGAGAGCTGAGAGGCAGCCTTACAAGCACGTAGAGTGCTGTCTGTTGTCTCGCAGTGTCTGGCCCACAGCACTTCCAGCCCAGAAGGCCATCATCATTGCACTCAAGAGCACGCCAGGTTCACGCTGGAAGAACTTCTACAAGGCTAGCTTGTAAGCAGGTCTTCAGTGTGTTACTTTACAGTGAGAACAGATCCTGTTGAAAAATGATATTCTTTTTCTCTCTGCTGAATATTTCTCTTGATAGTTATATTTAAAATTAATCAAAATTGAATAGAATCAATTACTTTTATGGGCTTAAATACAGGGTCAGGAAAAATAGAATGGGATGCTTTTACAGTATCAGGTATCAAATTTTTCATGTCATAACACATATAATAACTGAGTTATCTGCATAGTCACAGAAGAACACTCACGAAAGGTCCCAAACATTTACCCAAAATAATCCCTTGACAAAATGAGCAGGTAACGTATTTTTAAAATAGAGACTTCCAGGTACCCACCAAAATCTGTTCCCTCTAGGCTTCCACCGCAAAATAAATATATTCAGACACATGATTAAACACTATTTCCCAGACTCCCTTGCAGAGATTGCTGCCATGTGATTGAGTTCTCACAAATGGGATGTGTGTGAGATGATATGTATCTCTTCTGAGCCAGAAAGTGATCTTGGCCTCCTTTCTACTAACTGGAACCAAGATAGAGCAGTGACTCACCAGGATGGTGAAGCTACAGCATGAAAGGTATTTGGGTCCCCATATGGCTGTGTAGGATAAAGCTGCCCGCAACCTGAAACATTCCTGTTTAGTGTGATACGTAAAGGAGTAATAAATCTTCTATGAGTACAGAATTGTAGGGAGTGTATGTTAAAACAAACAAACAAAAAAAACCTTAGCATTTTCCCCTAACTACCAATAATGATACATGAAATCAATCTTAAAATAGTTTATGAGAAAAAAAGGAAAGATTTTGAGGAGAAAAAAAAGTAAACATGGTAAACTTATATTCTAAATACTAAATATTTTTAAAACATGAATATTTAATTTTTTCCCAAACCTGTATGTTGCAGTCATCAAATCTAGAACATTCACTTTACCACTTTAACATATCTGAGGGTGAAATCAATCTCTCTCTGCCTTACGAATTGAATTTTGTTAGTTTTAGCATTTTTCCCCCAGTACCAATAGTGATTCATAAAATTGATCTTATAAAGATTTCAAAAAAGTAAAATTTTCAAAGAAAAATAAGTACAACTAAACTAATTTTCTTAATACTAAACTTTTTAGAATGGAATATATTCTCCAAATCTGAATGCCATATTTATCAATAAAGTCAACAAGTATTACTCTCATACTGCCTCTCTCATCATTCCCACGTCTCAGTTTTCTGTCTTCAGAGTTTGAGTCTTTGGAGTTGTTAGCAACACCCTTGTTTCTCCCAGCAGCTAATTCACAGCACGTCACCACTGGCCGTCACTCATCGCATCCCAGCACTTCTCCAACAGCTCCAGCTACCCGAACCTCTCGTAATGTAACTCATCTCCCTGTTTCCATTTCTGTCCCCCTACAATCCATCCTCCACACGGTAGCCAGAATATAATTCTTTTAGAATGCAAATAGGATGATGCCACTCCTTTCTTAATTAAGAAGAATTTTTAGATTTCTCTTCAAAAACTAAAGAATTAATTAGCAACGGTAACTGGATAACTAAGCACTTAAAATATGAACCAATTTTTAAGTGTGACACAATTTTTTAATAGTCTAAGAAATGGCACATAATTATAATGCATTTCTATTTATAATACAAGTCTGCTCTCTATAGTTCTATCACACTTTTACGACATGGTATCAAGTAATTATTGCCAAAGTACTTCCCATAATCGTATAGAATGATGTCCTAACCCTTTAGCCCAAATTCAAGCTGCCTTCCTTGATATGATCTTATACTACCTTTCTTCTCTTAAACCTTACTTGCTGGAGTAGGGATTAAGTGCTATGGCTACTTACCAAAAAGTCAGCAGTTCAAATCCACTAGGTGCTTCTTGGAAATTCTATAAGCCAGTTCTACTCTGTCCTGTAGGATCACCGTGAGTAGGAACTAACGCAACATCACAGGTTTGGTTTGGTTCAGTTTTACCACTCTCTTACACAAACTTTTGCTGTAGTCAAATCATACCATTCAGTATTCTTTGGATATACTTGCCCCACTTTATTGTTTCTGTCTATTCAAGAAATTCCATTGAATGTCCTCTTCACTCTCTGCTCTGTCTCTTTGACCTCTGTATTCCTCAGACATCTGATTAAAACCCATCTCATCTTAAAAACCTCCCTTGGCCATTCAGCTTGAAGTAATACCCTCATTTGTCTGCCTGCAAAATAATGCCTCCAAATAAACATGTACTTTTTTCCTTTAGACAACTGAGTCCCACTTGTTCTTAAAGACACGGCTGTTATGTCATCTCTTAAAGTAAGCCTTTCTTAATTCCCCAGGTTTGCAAAATGTTCCTTCCACTGAGTCTATGAATACTTATAAAATTTAACTTTGCCCCACAACCCTGTTCCCCACACCACCTGTTAGACTATAAGCATTTGGGAGCAAAGACTCTGTCTTTCAACTTTGATTATCTGATGTTTGAATGAATAGTGGATTTAGCAATTTATTATATCTTATGGTTGCTCTTATGCTTAATTCATGAAATTATGTTTATTTACATTATTGTTTTATTTTTTTCATATCTTGATAACTTATTTTTGCCACATAGTAAAAGATCTTAAGGGCAAGGAATGTGTTTTATTCTTTGTATTCCCTCAGACTGCTTTGAGTAGTGTCTATAGTGAGAGGTCTCAAAATATCTGTTGATTATCTTATAGTAATATTTGCACCAATGTATATAGATGCTGATATGTAGATATGCATACAAAGAATTAGGTTCTTTTCTACACTCTTTGCAATAGAAAAGGCTGGAAACAAATGTCCATCAACAGGAAAATGGCTGAATCAACTACTGTGTACCCGTGCTTTGGAACACATGGCAACAATTACCAAAAAAAGAGGAAGAAGAAGATATATCCATTGAATCTGGCATAAAAATATACTTAAAATATATACACATTTTAAAAACTAAGCTGTGGAACAATGCAGGTAGTATAATTCAATAATGTCAAAATTATTTTATGTACACATATATAAATACTATTGCATAGGAAAAGAGATCAAATGAATTCATACAAAACCATTAACCGTGATTACCTTTGAGTAGAGGAGTAGGATTATTGGGGAATGGGAAAAAGGGAGCATTTTTCTTTAGACTCTATTTATTTAACAATTAAGAGACTATTTCTGTTCCAGACATTCAATTAAAAATCCATATTTTCAGATTTGCATAAAAAAATGCCACTGAAATAGAAACATTTTCTTCAGTACAGTGAAAAAAAATGGGCAAACTTCTGTAAAATTTGAAGTTTCATACAGTATGTATCATATGTAATATATTTTAAGATTGAGTCTAGATCACTTTAAGCATAGTTTCTATATCTAAAGAACATAATACCAAAACATGTAATAAGTAGCTTATCAATGTTAAAGTTTTTTGTCTCTTTCTCTTCCCTTCAAAAATGGGCTTTGGAATATCTGGGGTTTGTTGATGACTAAAACACTCAAGGAGTACTGCAACAATTAAATGAGATAAGTCATAGAACTTGCATGACATGGGATCTGGAACACAGCAGAGTGTAAGTGGAGTGAGTGGTAGATGCCAACAGTTTACACCAACTGATATCTGTTCTGGACAGGGACTGTTCCTCACGGCAATTAAATGGGTCTCTAATACATAAACAGAATTACACAGCCAGTTTAAAAGTATGTTTTAAAGTTTTAAAGGCAGATATTACTGACAAGTGATTCAGAAAGAAAAATGTAAAATGAATTTTATATTAAGCCAAGTGCCATCGAGTCAGATCCGACTCATGAAAGCATCTAAATAATTAAGTTGCTAAGAAAGCCTAAAATACTATTTGTTTTGCTCTTTCTGTTACTAAATCTTCATCAAGACTTTGGTGTCAGCTTACAACAACCTTCTAAGGGAAAGACGGAACAGATTTAACTTTCCCATCCATAACAAACTATAGTTAAATGCTAAGGATATTAGCATTTTAACACTGGCAAGAATTCTGATCTGTGTCGTAGCACTGCAATTTTAAGAATACTTTGATCATAAGTGATTATCAAGGTTCTTTTATTATTATTATTTTAAGATGAAGCAATCTAACAAGAAAATCTTCACTGGGCATCAAATGCCCAAAGTAAATTCAGATAATAAGTTTTAGCCATTTTTTTAAAGAGAGGATATAAGAAGAAATCTTTACAACTTGTCCTTGATGAGATGAAACTCAGCTTTAAAGTAACACCAAGCAAAAAATCTTTGATATTAATGCCAGAATACAAAAAAAAAAAAAAAAAATTGTGTGAGATTGTGATTTGGTTTCAAAATACGAGACAGTAGAGAAAATATTTGTAAAAAGAAACCTCAAGTAATGACGCTTACCGAAATAATTAGATAAGGTTAAATTTGGCTTTTTAAGTGTTAAATGGAGCTCAGGTGTCTAGCAATGTGCTAGGGTTTTTGGCAACATATATACTTCGGAGAATACACATGATGGATAACAAGTCTTCCTCAAGATTTCAATCTAATCAGATTCTACAATAAAGAATTCCACAACTTTAAGTGTCAAAATGTATAGAGCAAGTAATTAATACTATGGAAAACCAGGAAAAAGACAAGATCAATGTTATGGAAGCTGATCTATATAACCAACTTTACATTAAAGATTTTTAACATTCAGTGAAAGACCAAGATGACAAGAGAACAAAAGAACAAAGCAACTGATTGTATATGACATTCTAGGATTTCTGAATATTAGAGGTAAAACAGAGAAATTGGACTGAGCATACTGGAAGGGAAAGTAGGTCCAAAAGTACCCGGTACTGGCCAGACGTAACCCACTGGGAATTGGCTACAGCCAACGTGGTGACTGGACTGGTAACTTTCAGAGGACATCTTTTTCTGTAGGAGAGAAAGAGCAAAAAAGAGTACACTTGAGCCTCCCAAACCTGGCAAAAGCTAAGTAGCTGATGTCTAACCAAATAGAGTCTACTGCATTAGCCCATGAAAGCTGAGAAACAAAATAAGCAGAAACATGAAAACAACAAAATCAGAAACAATAAACCTAGGAAGCTGAGGAGTCTAATCAGTTATGTAGAAAATCCAGTTTTCAACAACAATCAAAAGAAAAACCACTATGAGAAACCCCCCCCAAACAGAAAAGTATGCCATATATCCACAGGAAATAAAAAGATTGCCAACAGAAAACTTTCCTTAGAAAGCCAAGATTTGTGGCTTAGTAGACAAAAATCTTAAATCAGCTATTAGAAATAGTTTCTACTCTTCCTAAAAATAGGAAGTAAAGAAATAATGTATAAACAGTGAAATGGAGGCAGGGCTAACATGGCAGAGTAGCCAGAGCCATCCTCTGATCCCTCTGACAACAAAGACTCAGAAAAAGAGCTTAACAGATGAAATATGACATTCTAGGATCCCTGAACACCAGGGGAAAGCCAGAAGAATGAGCTGGCCAACAGAAAGATGAGACTGGGTGCAGAGTTGCTGACACAGTACAGGACAGGCCTGTGGCAGTCCATGCTCTGCAGGAGGACCCTCCACACCAGTGCAGTGAACAAAGACACATTCAAAGAGTTTACTTCTCACTGGAAAAATCAAGCTCTGGATAGATGTGCCTATATAATTGCAGTATTCTTCTATTTGAATACCAAAAGATGAGTTCTTGCAGTCAGAACTTTTTCTTTGGGGCATAAACTCTCTACCTCTCTCTGGCACTCCTCCCTTTCTTTTATCTGCTGTGCCAGGCATCCAATTCTGATGCTGTACCCAGGCCAGAAGTGGCAGACAAGGAGCTTAACAAAAGCACAAAAAAAAAAAAAAAAGAAAAGAAAGTCTGCCAGCATTGCTGAGCCAGGAATTCAGGGCACAAACAGGCCATTTTCCTAGGCACAGGGCTACTGGCCACTCCCCTTTCTCAGCAGAGACTCCCTTCTTTTCTCAGTGTAGGACCTTGCCTTTCATAGTGCATGCAGCCAGTAACCCGGGCCCACATTAATCAACATTCCCCAACAGGCACTGCACACTTGGATGCCAACTGACTAGGAGCCCAGGCTGAACTGACATAAGAAAAATAAACTGATGCCAGGGCACTGTGTCAAGTAACAGGGCTTTGGGATTTCCATGGTTCCAATTAAGAAGACAACATACATGACTAGTCTACCTGGACCCTTAAAAAACTGGTAGCATAGTGGTTAAGAGCTACACCTGCTAACCAGAATGTTGGCAGTTCAAATCCACCAGGCACTCCTTGGAAACTCTATGGAGCAATTCTATTCTGTCCTATAGGGTCATTATGAGTCAGAAACAACTCAGTAGCCCTGGGTTTGGTTTGTTTTTGATCTTAGATACACACACAGAGATCAGAATGCAATGACTGAAACTAAATAAATTATGATAATTTTCTGATGGCTCAAAGGCAACAGTCTATTTTAATCATTGAAAGAAGCTAACCACCATCACTTCAGAAAACTCCCAAAACAAAGAATCAGAAAATTTTCCAAACAAATAAGATTTCCTACAACTATCAGAGGTGGGATACAAAAGAGAAATATTCAGAACTCTACTAGATATTAGGAAGAAGATCAGGCAAACTGCTACATAGCATACTGAAAAATTAAACAGGCTGCAAGAAATACTTGAGCAACAACAATCTGAAAGTAAGCAAACTAATAAAATTACAGGATGAGACAATTTAATAGAAAGTCAAAGGGGCAGAATCAAGGCAATAGAATGAAGAATTAGTGACGGTAAGGATAAAGCAACTGGCACCAATGTATTTGAGGAAAAATCAGAAAAAAGAATTTTTAAAAAAGAATCACCAAAAATTATGTGGGGCATGAGCTGGATCCGACTTGACAGCACTTGGCTTGGCTATCAAGAGGAATAATTTATGACTGACTGGAGTTCCAGAACAGGAGACGTGAAAATACAGAGAGAAGTGCTGAAGATATGTTGCCATAAAACATTCCTGAAATCATGAAAGATATGAAGAAATCTATCCAAGATACTCACTGAACTCCACAGAAGGTAGTTCTCACAAGAAAGACACCAAAACATATTATCATTGAACTCACCAAAACTAATAGGCCTAAAAAAAAAAAAATTACCAAGAACACTTATGAAGACTGAGTTCCAATTACTCAGTGAAAACCGTGTTGGCAAGAAGACAATGGGAAAACATATAGAAAGCCCTGAAGGAGAAAAAACCCTGCCAATCAAGAATTATATATCCTGCAAAACTGTCTGTCAAACACGATGGTGAAATTAGGACATTCCCAGATAAACAGAAGTTTAGAGAATTTGCAAAAACCAAACCAAAATTACAAGAACTACTGAAGTAAATTCTTTGATTAGAAAATCAGTAACATCAGATATATACTCAAGGATACTAGGCATGACAGAGAATCCAGATATCAATATGGATAGGGACTCCACAAAAATAAATCAAACCTAAAATATTAAAAATAGGGAAACAGAAATTTCAGTATGTGATGATAACATTATGCCAAAAGAGGCACAAATTAATATATTCATAGATCTTTCAGATGGAAAGGAAGTCATCGATACAAAGAAATTAAAAACATTAGGGATAAATACAAAGATAACCATGATGGAAATTAAGAATATTATACATCAAAACAGGAAATCTTGGTCAGGGACAGGAAGACTTAACATTGTGAAAACATCATTGTTACCAAAGTGATTTACAGATACAATGCAATCCCAATACAAATTCCAATGTCATTTTTTAATAAGATGGAGAAACAAATCACCAGCTTCATGCAGAAAGAGAAGGGGCCCTGGATAAGAAAAAAACTGCTGAAGACAAAGAATAAAGTAGGAAGCCACATATTACCTGACTTTAGATTCTATTATGTTGCCAGATAGTCAAAAGAGCCTGGTACTCTTACTAAAACATACACACAGATCAATGGAACAAAACAGAGAATCCATATATAACTCCATCCACCTACGAGCAACTGATATTTGACAAAGGCCTAAAGTCCACGAACTGGGGAGCAAACAGTCTCTTCATTAAATGTGTTAGCAAAACTGGATATCATCTGCTCAAAACTTCAGCAAGGCTTGTATCTCACATCATGTACAAAAACCAATTCAAAATGGATCAAAGACCTAAATATCAAATCTAAAATGATAAAGATCATGGAAGAAAAAAAACGTACATTGTTGGGAGCCCTAATATCCAGTATAAACAGAATACAAAATATTACAGACATCAGAAAATGGATAAATGGGAACTCCTAAAAATTAAACACTTTTACTCATCCTAAGACTTCACCAAGAGAGTAAAAATACTACCTACAGACTGGGCGAAAAAAAAAAAAAATGGCAACCACAAATCTAGTCAGCATCTAATCTCCATAATCTAGAAGGTATTGCAAAACCTCAACAAGAAAAAGACAAATAACGCAATTAAACAATGGGCAAAGGATATGCACAGGTATTTCACCAGAGAAGACATCTAAGCAGTTAACAGATACATGAGGAAATGTTCATGATCATTAGTCATTAGAGAAATCCAAGTCAAAACTATAGTGAGATACTATCTCACCTGAACAAACCTGGCATTAATCCAAAACTCACAAAACAACAAATGTTGGAGAGGTTATGGAGAGACTGGAACTCTTCTACACTACATCTACTTTGGAAATCAATTTGACACTTTCTTAAAAAGCTAGACATAGAAATATCACATGACCCTCCAATCCCTCTCCTTATAATATATCCTAGAGAAATAAAGCCTGTCCTGTAAACAGATACGGGCACACTAATGTTTTACTGCACCACTGCTCACAATAGTGAAAAAGATGGAATTAACCTAGGTGCACAACCACAGATGAATGGATAAATAAATTATTATATTCACACAATAGAATACTATGCAATGATAAAAGACAATGAAGATACTGGGAAACATCTCATAACATGGAGTCATCTGGAAGACATTATGCTGAATGAAATCAGTTAGTTTCAAAAGGACAAATATTGTATGAGACCCCTATTACAAGGATTCAAGAGAAAGTTTTAGCACAAATAAAAATAATCTTTGATGGTTACTGTCATGGATTCAATTGTGGACCCCCAAAATATGTGTAGCCATGTGGCTGGTCCATGATTCCTTGCATTCTACGACTGTCCTCCATTTTGTGATTTTCCTATGCTGTGTGTTAAAAGATTAGGGTGGGGCTGCAAATTCCTTCATAAGATCACCACCCTGCTCCACTGTAAAGGCAGTTGCCCTGAAGTACAGCCTGCACCACTCTTGGTCCTTTCATCTTACAAGAGATAAAATGAAGGGAAGCAAGCAGGGAATTGGAAAACTCACACTATCAAGGAAGCAGCACTAGGAGAAGAACACATTCTTCAGACCTGAGGATCCTGCACCAAGATGCTCCCTGGACAAAGACTGATACAACACAAGCACTTTCCTCCAGAGCCAACAAGTGGGAAGCCTTCTTCTGGAGCGGACATCCTGAATTTGGACTTGTGTAAGAATAAACATTGTTGTTCTAAAGACTTATGTAAGAATAAACATTTTTCTTTTAAAGCCATCCACTTTGTGATATTTCTGTTAGAGCAGGGCTAGCTGACTAAAACAGCTACCCAGGAGAGGAGGGAGGGACATGGGTAGTCATAGATTAGACAGTAGATAGAAACTGGGTTAAGTGAAGAAAATGGCACCACACAGTTCAAGGGAGATCAATACTGCTGAGCTACACCAAGAGCTAAGTGGTTTCCTAAACATAATCTAGCATTTTGAAGGGCAGCATAGCAGAAGCAGGTGTCTGGGGACCATGCTTGCAGGGGACATCTAGGTCATTTGGCATAACTAAGGTTTTTTGGTTTTTTCATTTTTTGTTTTTGTTTTTTAAGAAAACATTCTGCATCTCATTTTGATGAGTGAGGTCTGGGGTCTTAAATGTTAGCAAGCTGCCATAAACTGGACCCAATCCACCTGGGCCAGAGGAAAACAAAAGACATCAAAGACATGAGGAAAAGATGAGCCCAGAAGACAGAAAGGGCCATATGATCCAAAGACTACATCAACATGAGACCAGGAGAACTCTATGGTTCCTGGCCACTGCCAGTGACTACCCTGACAGGGAACATAACGTAGAGTTCTTGACATAGTGGGAGAAAAATGGGGGTGCAATCTAGAATTTCAACATCATGAAGGGTTCCCTAAGAACATGGTCCCTGACTCCCTGCTTGCCCCAAACTGAATTCGGTACTGAAGACAATTCTTCAGATAAAAACTGGACTGTACTGGACGAGAAAGTAATGCTGGTGTTGCGTGTGCTTCTTGGCTTAAATATAAGAGGACTGTCAATCAAGTTCATCAAAATGTCTTCCTTTCAATATTTCCTTTATCTTCAGGCAAGGAAAAAGTCATGGGGGGCCAGAACAAGTGAGTTCCAATACAGTTATTTGTTTACTGGTTAAAAACTCCCTCACTGGCAACTATACAGTTAAGTTTGAGAACTTGCCACTGTGCGCAATGGCCATTCCAGAAAGAGTTCTTAAATTGCTTTGAAGGGTGGACGAGGCATTGGCATCAGTGCATAGCTTCCCAAGAGGAGTACTTCAAGGGTGACCACAGTGATATTTAGCAAGGCAGTATGTAGAACTTAGAACAATGAAGTTCAAGGACTTCATTGTCAGACCTCATATATACAAGGCTGTTAGAGAAGCTCCTCTGTAGAAACAAGGTGGAGGGGATTGTACAGAGGAGGTAACAGGAGTTGGCTGAACAAATACGGGAAGTACGGGGTGGGTGTAAAGAACGTGTGTGCTGTCACAGGGTTGGCAGAACAGCTGGGGTTGTATGGGGTTTTATATGGCAAACTGACTTGGATTGTAAACTTTCACTTAATCACAATAAAACATTTTTTTAAAAAGAGTGAAACAGAAGAATGACAGTGATGTCTCATCAAATAGAAGATACCAATAAAGGAGACAACTTACAATTAATTTTAAAAAGAAACAGATTCTGGGTTTAAAAAACACAATAACTGAAGTGAAAATTTTACTGTAGATAGCAGAGTAAGAAATCAGTGAACATGAAGACAGGTTGACAGAGATTATCAAGTATAACTAACTGAAAGATCAAAGAATTAAGAGACCCTTACAGACTTGTGGAATACCACTAAGCATTCTAACGTATAAATATGATTGAAGTCTCCAAAAAAAAGAAAAGAAATAGAAATGAGCAGAAAATATTCGAGAAAATGTCTGAAAGTTTTTCAAAGTTAATAGGAAATATTAATCCAGGCATCCAAGAAGTTCAATGAGCTCCAAGTAGAATGAATTCAAAGGTACACATTTACGTATCTACTAGTCAAATGGGTGAACGTCAACAAAAAAGTCTTAAAAGCACAATGAGAGAAATTACTTACTGTGTACCTTGAATACTCAAAGGACCAACAACTGACTTCTCAGTCAGAAACATGGAGGCCAGAAGATAGTGGAATAAAATTTTCAAAATACTGAAAGGAAAAGACCAGTAACCTAAAATTTTACATCAAACTACCTCCCCTTCAGAAATAAAAGAGGAATTTCACATTTCCAGATAAAGACAAGCAATTTTTTACTTACCAGCAAGAAATACCAAAGGAAGTCCTAGATGAAAAGACTAGATGAGAACTCAGATTCACATGAAAAAAAATTAAAAAGTAACCACATGGGTATTGTAAAAGCCAGCATAATTTTTGTTTCTAATCTAGTTCTTATCCTTTCTGTTTTAAAGCAAAACTGTTTGAAGCAATGGCTTTATAATATATAAAGATGTCATTTATAGGACACTAATAGCACAAGGAGTGAGGAAGGAACAAAGAAAATTAGAGCAAAATTTTTTATAATATAAAAATTAAGTTAATATTAATTCCAACTGGATAGTTTTAAATTAAGTTGCTAACTGTAAACCCCAAGGAAACCATTAAGAAATAATTTAAGAATATAAGTAAAAGAAAAAAGAGAGAACTAAAACAGTTGACTAGAAAATATCTATTTAACTTTAAGGCAGGAATCAAGAAAGGAGACACGACATAGAACACAAATAGCAAAATGGCTGAGATAAATCCTATGTAATCAGTAATTACATTAAAAGCACTTACACATTACATCGAATACATGGATTTAAGTACCCTAATTGGACAGTTGGGTACAAAAACACAATCCAACTATATTGTCTGTAAGAAATACAATTTAGATTTAAAGACACAAATATACCGAATATAAAAGAGTCAGTAAAGATACTGGATGCAAGCAGTAACTAAAACAGCTGGACCTGCTATGCTATTATCAGACAAAATTAACTTTGTCAAAAAATATTTATAACTATAAAAGGCTCAATCTATCAGAAAGACATAACAATTATGTATTATCTAATAACAGAGTACCAACATACATGACGCAATAACTAGACGGCCATAGAAGCCAAGCCAAGTGCCGTTGAGTCAGATCCGACTCATGGTGACCCTAGGACATAGGCAACTTTTAAAAGTTCTGAAAGGAGAGATAGGAGAAGTCAACAATAAGAGTTGAAAGTCTTCAGTACTCAAGGGAAAAATAATCAGAAGAAACAGAAGGAAATAGAAGACTTGAAGAAAGCTATAAGCCAACTAATTCTAGTTGTTGGAATGTCTATAGAACATTTCACCCAACAACAGCAGAATGCATGTTTTTCTCAAGTTGCACATGGAACATTCTCCAGGATAAACAATCTTCTAGACTATAAAACAAACAGATGCAAAGCTGGAAGAGCTTACTCATCTATGCCAACAAATCTGGAAGACAAAGACTGCTTGGCCAACTGACTGGAATAGATTTATGTTTGGGCCCATTCCAAAGAATGGTGATCCAACAGAATACAGAAATTACTGAACAACTGTGTTAATATCACAAGCAAGAAAAATTTTGCTAACAGTAATTCAAGGGCACAAATATGGGGATATTAATTCTAGATTATCCGAGTGAGCTCTATCTAATCATATTAGCCCTTAAAAGCCATGATTTTTAGGTGCAGGAAACCACATAGATGGCAGTATGAAAAAGACGTGGTCATTGGTGTTCAGTTGGGACATGGAAGACGGGGACCACGAGCCAAGAAATATGGGTACACTCTAGCAACTGGGAAGCGCAGAGAAACAAAGTCTCTCCTAGAATCGCCGTAAAGGAACACAGTCCTGCCAAACTTTGGCTGTAGCCCCGTGAGACAGACCTATGTCAGACTTCTGACTGAAACTGTAAGATGAATTTTTCTTGTTTTAAGTCACTACGGTGGTGATAATTTGTTATACAAAGCAGTAAAAATCTTATACAACTAGTAGCAAGAAATCTGAAAATTAAGAAGATAATCATTTATAATAGCCATAAAAAGAAAATGCATACAAGTAAATTTAACAAAAGAATAAAACTTATAAGCTGAAACCTACAAAACACTGTTAAAAGAAATTTAAAAAGATCTAAATAAACGAAAAGTCATCTCATAATCACGGATCAAAATGATTATAATTGCTAAGATGGAAATACTGTTCAATTGATCTACAAATTTACCACAGTCCTTATCAAAATCTCAGCTGGCTTCTTTGCATAAATTGACAAACTAACCTGAAAATTTATATAAAAATTCAAGAGACATGTGGTACAACACGAGGGCAGACAATTTGTCTTTTTAGTTTTCGGACTCTAGATCAAAATGAGACACATCTGGACCTGAAACTACTGCCAATTACCCAGAAATGTCTGGATGACAAGCAGGTACTATCACTAGCTACAGAAAAATCTATAAATTTCTGACCTTTAAATTCTTCTCCCAGGGATCCTTTGAAAGAGACAAATAGCAATTTTGTATGGATACCAAGGAAATATCAATTTTATTTTTACCTTCTAAGTCAATTTAAATTCAATCTTGAGCCTAGAAAAATTAGAGCATTATCCAGTTTCAACTCCCACACTCCTCTCAATTTATAAATCTTATGTTCTTACTGTCAGCTTGATATTGGTAGGACACATAGTCAAAATTCACTGATTTGGGTTTTTTAGTGTGAAACAGTGTAACAAGCAAGAGCATACTTTTATCCAATTAGTTTTTCATTCTCAACAAGTTGCTGAGGTGAGACTGATGAGCCAGCTGCTAGAATAATAAGAAAGAAACTTTTTCCTGGTGATGGAATAAGCTGGTATCAGCAGGCAGCAGTTCCCTAGCTCTTGTAAGAATGAAAGAAAAGTCCTCAAGGGATTTAGTGTCTCTGCACGGTAAGAGGGAAAAAGGGACAACGGGAACAAGCATGTACATACACATACTTGGATGAGTTCTAGTCCCTAAAGCTTAATTAGTTTGCAGTTGTTTGTGCTCAAATAAAGAGCCCTGGTGGTGTGATGGCTAAGTGTTGAACTCTAACCTAAACAGTGGCGGTTCAAACCCACCAGAAGCTCTGCAGGAGAAAACACCTGGCTACTGACGCCTGTAAAGACCACTGCCTACGAAACGAAGTTGGCTGTTCTATTCTTTCCCGTAGAGTCACTATGAGTCCAAATCGACTCAGTGGTGCTTAACAACAGTGCTCACGTCTTCATCTGGAACAATTCAGAGCAAATTTTATTACTAACTAATGCAACAGATTTTTTACACAACTTAAAATAACTTTTTAATTGTGCTTTAGGTGAAAGTTTATAGCACAAGTTAATTTCTCATTCAAAATTTTATACATGTATTATTGTGTGATATTAGCCGCAATCCTCACAATGTGACAGCAACTCTCCCTTTCCATCCCAGGTTCCCTGTGTCCATCTGTTGAGTTCCTGTTCCTGCCTTCTTGTCTTGCTGTTGGACAGGAGCTGCTCATTTGGTCTTGTGCATATGATTCAACTAAGAAGCATGTTCTTCATTTGCGTTATTTGTTTGTTTCATAGGCCTGTCTTATCTGTCTGAAAAGTAGGCTTTGGGCATGTGTACGGTTCTGGTTAGCAGAGTGTCTGAGAGCTGTAGTTTCAAGGGTTCCTCCAGTCTCTGTCAGAACAATAAGTCCAGTCTTTCTGTGTGAATCTGAGCGCCGTTCTACGGTTTTCTCCCGTCTTCTCCAGCACTCTCTGTTGTGATCCCTGTCAGAGTGGCTGTTGGTGACAGCCAGCACCCTCTACTCTTCTGGTCTCGGGCTGGTAGAGTCTTTAGTTGATAGGGTCCATTAGTTCTTTACACTAATATTTTCCTGGTGTGTATAGTGTTCTTCATTCACCTTTGTTCCGTATGGAATGGAACAATAGATGTATCTTAGACAGACACTTAAGAGCTTTTAAGACCCAAGACACAGTTGTGGGATACAGATTTTTCTTTACAAACTACATTACACCAATTGACTAGATGTACCCCAAGACTATGATCCCCAGGCTTCAACCGCAGCTGCTGTCTCAGAGTGTTTGGGTGTGTCTAGGAAACGTCCTTGCTTTTACTTTGGCCCAGCTGTGCTGACTTTCCCTATATTGCAAGCTGTGCTTGCCTTCACTGAAGTTGACACTAGTCTACTACCTAGCTAGTGATTTCTGCTCACCATACCTTCCCTCCCTCCTAATCACTAAAAAAAAAAAAAAATGCATTTTTTCTGTATGTAAATCATTTGCGTTTTCATACTATTCTCAAATAATATTTCTCTTTTAGTAACTGACTTACAGCGCTCAGTATAACATCCTCCAGATTCATCCATATTGTGAGATGTTTCACAAATTCATCATTGTTCTTTACACTGTGTGCAGATGCCATAATTTGTTTTCACAAACTGGAATCTCTTTAAAATATTTAAATTGAATTAAATAGCATCAGTGCTGAATATTATAAATGTAACACATTGCATGGGAAACTCCCAGTAGTTTTGTCTTTTCACATATAGTCTATGTTTGCTGAAAAGTCATCGGTCAAGAATGGGACCGCTAAAGATGTTCGGTCACTTTAAGACTACAGCTACAAAACAGAAACAAAAAACAGACTGGCTTCAACATTTTGTCTGCAGGACACCCATGGCGTCTGACAGCTTGAAAGTGAAAGGGCAGTTAAGTGCACATTTCACTTTGTACCGAAATATTTGGACTCTCGCCTTACCTGAGGTTTGATTCATTTTTTAGAATGTTGTGATGACTGCTACTCACATGGAAAACAAACTGCGACAGGAAGTTTACCACAAAATAGCGTTGCCATTGCCAGCGCTGGACTATTATCTGCACTTACTCCGTCTGTACAGTAGTCACCCTACAGTCTTGGCCTCAGAGAGTCTCAAGTACAAGCAGCCTTACCAAACAGCTTTTCATCTGGTCATAGAGTTATAACTTGAGTCATATAAAAATATTGTCTTCAGTGATGCTCATATAAAATGTACTAGACCAATAAAATTTCTACTAATTGCAACTTCCAGGAAAATCATTTAGAATGCAAATATGTTAACATTCTTTCTACCAGTTCACAAAAGTTTGAGACTCACCACCACCCACTGAACTGTAAGGTAGAAGCATAAAAACATTTTCAAATCCTTAAATCAGTAAGACTAATTATTCACTTATAAAAAGCCATAAATAATTTTTTGAATCAGAACACATCAATTTTGAACTTGAAACAGATATTGGCACTATGTATGATTCATTATTCTTAAATCCTGTCATATCATTGCCCACTGGGCCTCAGATTAAATTTTAGAACACAGTCAGTGCCACTGACTTCTGAGGCCAAAATGTCCACTAGAATGTGTTTCATATCAGTGACAGTGGCTTCTTCAGAAAATTAAGCTTCCTTCCATGTCAGCAAACACAGTGACCACTGACCCAACATTGAATTAGTTTGGCTTGCACAGTAACAACCAGGCAGCTTTACTCTGAAATCAAATATAGTAACTGCAAAACAAGCCAAGTAACAGGACTCCAGCAGAGCATCTTATAACTGTTCTTATAGAAATTATTCTTGAAAGCTCACTGCACTTCCAGTGATCTGTTGAGAATATATACATAAATTCTACAATAGAAAGTATCAATTTGGTTAGATTAATTTTATCATTAGATAAAAATCACCAAAAACTATCAGAATTTTAACATTATGTATTATTTTTTGCATCGGCTCAAAGACCTCATTCCAGTTTTTGAATTTTATTGGAAGATACATCCCAAATTAAATCATAAGAGATCTAACAGTTACATGTAAAATATATGTGTAAATACATATGTGCATATGTACATATATATATGAGAGATGAATACCTAATCTCTAACTAGGAGAGACTCTTTAAACTTGAAAATATTGATAGTTATCACAAAGGAAAATAAAAGTAGATTAACTTACCTAGAAATTAACATACATGTTTTCAGGAGCCATTAAGTTGATTCTGACTTGTGACAACTCTAGATACAAAAGAACCAAACACTGCTCAGTCCTGAGCCAGCCTCACAATCATTGTTAGGCTTAAGCCCATTGTTGTAGCACTGTGTCAATCAATCCCATTGAGGGTTGCCTTCTTTTTTGCTGACCCTCCACCCTACCAAGCATGATGTCCTTCTCCAGCAACTGATCCCTCCTGACAACATTTCCAAAGTATGTGAGGTATAGTCTTACCATCCTTGCTTTTAAGGAACATTCAGTATTATAAATTGCTGGAAAATTTAGTTCATTAACAGACTTGAACTATGCATATACTTTGAACTAGAGAAGTTGTACTTGGGAAGATATTCATTGCTAAGATATTTATAACAGTGAAATATCTGAGACAATCTAAAGTTTTACTAATAGGCGAACATTTAAATTGGTTAGGAAACAAAATAATATTTACTGCAAGATTATGTAAGTATTAAAACATACACTTGCAAAAGTTTTTAATTACAAGGGGAAAACATGACATATTCTCAAATAAAAAATGTGAAATTGTATATAAAGTATGATCTCAAATACATAAAAATAAATATACAGAAAAATACTGGAAATAAATGCAAGCAGTGGCTACTGCTCTGTTACAGCATTATGAGGGGTTCCCTTCTTTCTTTACATTCTTATGTTTGTCAAATTTCCCACAATATTCACATGGTTCTTTAACCAGAAAAAAATTAACTTTGCTTTAATATGTGCATCCAAAATGCTCACCTTAAGAAATTATATAACACCTATGAGATTTCCAAAAGTGATGCAGAAAATAAATTATGCTTTGCCAAAACTATAGTTCAGTTTAAGAAGTGTAAGTTTGCTATACATGAAGAATTATTCACTATGCAAGGTAGCCATAAAGTCTGGAAATACAAAAATACATATTATTGTTTAGTGTAATATATTATCAACACCTACTGACTGTGTATTCACCATAATTTCTTTTGGTTTGTCATAGTGTAGTGACTTGCATGTTGCTGTGATGCTTAAAGAGATACCACCCATACTTCAAATACCAGCAGGATCACTCATGGTGGCAGGTTTCAGAGGAACTTCCAGACTAAGACAGAAAAGGAAGAAGGGCCTAGTGATCTTCTTAAAAGAAAAAAAAAATGGCCAGGGAAAAAGCTTATGAATAGCAGTGGAACATTGTCTGATATAGTGCCAGAAGATGAGCTCCTCAGGTTAGAAGGTATGCAAAATACAACTGGAAAAGAGCTGGCCCCTCAAAGTAGAATTGACACTAATGACACGGAAGGAGTCAAGCTTTCAATGTCTTCATGTGCCATTGTCTGATATAGTGCCAGAAGATGAGCTCCTCAGGTTAGAAGGCATGCAAAATACAACTGGAAAAGAGCTGGCCCCTCAAAGTAGAATTGACACTAATGACATGGATGGAGTCAAGCTTTCAATGTCTTCATGTGCTGATGTGGCATGACTCAAAATTAGAAGAAACAGCAGCAAGCATCCAATAACAATCAGAACATGAAGTATACAAACTGTGAATCTAGGAAAATTTGTTAACCATCAAAAATGAAATGGAATACATAAAGATCAATATCCTTGGCATTAGCAAGCTGAAATGGACTGGCCTTGGCCATTTTGAATTAGACAATCCACTATGACAAGAATGAAAAACTGAAGAGGTAAGGTACCTGGTTCCTTGTCAAAACGAACATTCCAAGATCTATCCTGCAGTACAGTACTGTCCGTGATAGGAGATTATTCACACACCTACAAGGAAGACGAATTAGTACAACTATTATTCAAATTTGTGCACCACATACTAAGACCAAAGAGGAAGGCACTGAAAATTTTTATGAACTTCTGCAGTCTGAAACTGATGAAACATAAAATCAGGAAGCATTGATAATTACTGGTGATTAGAGTATGAAAAGCAGAAAAAGAAGAAGAATCAGCATTTGGAAACTGTGGCCTTGGTGACAGAAACTACACTGAAGATTATATGATAGAATTTTGTAATACCAATGGCTTCTTCATGGCAGATACCTTTTTTCAACAACATAAATGGTGACTATACATATGGACCTTGACAGACGGAAAACACAGGAATCAGACACACTATATCTGTGGAATGTGATGATGGAGAAGCTCAATTTCAAATGTCAGAACACGAAATAGGGGCCGACTGTGAGATAGACCATCAACTGCTCACATTCAAGTTCAAGTGGAATCAAGAAGAAAATCTGGACAAGTCGAGGTGAGCCAAAATATGACCTTGAGTGCATCTCACCTACATTTAGAGATTATTTCTACAAGAGTTTTAACACATTGATGGATTTATCACTGATGACTGAAGCCCAGGGGAGTTGTGGGCTAATATTAAGGACACCAAGAAGACAAAAGGTCATTAAAAAGGCAGGAAATAAAAGACCATAATGGATGTAGAAGAGACTCATAAACTTGGTATTGAACGTAGAGTAGCTAAAGTGAGTGGAAGAAATGATCATGTAGAAGAGCTTAAGAGAATTCAAAGGGCAGCTTGAAAAGACAAAGTATTGCAATGCAATGTGCAAAACCCTGAAGTTAGAAAACCAAATGGAAGAACACACTTTGCATTTCTCAAGCTGAAAGAGCTGAAGAAAAATTTAAGCCTAGAGCTGTAATATTGACAAAGTCTATGGACAAGATACTGAATGACACAGGAAGCATGACAATAATATGGAAAGAATAGACAGTCACTTTATTAAAAGGGTCATTTGACATTACCCATTTCAGGATGTAGCATATGAGCAAACACCAATGATACTGAAAAAGAAATCCAAGCTACACAGAAGGCATTGGCAAAAACAAGGCTCTAGGCATTGACAGAACATCAGTTGAGATATTTCGACACACTGATATATTGCTAGAAATGCTCTCCTGTCTATCCCAAGAAATCTAGAAGACAGCTACCTGGCCAGCTGATTGTAAGAGATTCATATCTGTGCCCATACCAAAAAGAAAGGTGATTCAATGGAACGAAGAAATTATCAAACAATACTGTTAATATTACATGCAAGTGAAGTTGTGCTGAAGACAATTTAGAAATGGTTGCAGCAGTACCTTGACAGGAACTGCCAAAAATTCAAGCCAGTTTCAGAAGAATATACGGAATAAAGAACATCATTGCTGATGACTGATAGATCTTGGCTGAAAACAGAGAATATCAAAAAGATGTTTACCTGTGTTTTATTGATAATGCAAAGGCATTCAACTGTGTGGATCATAACAAATTATGGATATAGTGTGAAGAACGGGAATTCCAGAACATTTAATTGTCTTGTTGTTGAACGTGCACATAGACCAAGAGGTAGTGATTTGAACAGAAAAAGGATATAGCACATGACTTCAAATCAGGAAAGGTGTAGATCAAGGTTGTAAACTTTCATCACAATTATTCAACCTGTATGCTGAACAACACGAAAGAGAATGTGAATCTGGGTTGGAGGAAGACTCATTAACAATCCGTGTTGTGCAGCTCACACAATCTTGCTTGCTGAAAGTGAAGGTTTGAAGTACTTACTGATGAAGATTAAAAACTACAACCTCCAGTATGGATTATACCTCAACACAGACAAAACAAAAATCACAACTGGCAAGCAACATCGTGATAAACAGAGAACATATTAAAGTTGTCAAGGACTTCCTATTACTTGGATTCACAATCAACCCCCATGGAAGGAAGCATCAGTCAAGAAATCAAAGAAATTATTGCATTGAGCAAATCTGCTGGAAAAGACCTCTTTAATTGTTAAAAAGCAAAGGTGTCATTTTGAGGATCGAGATGCATTTGTATCAACCCATGGTATTTTCAGTCACCTCATAGGAATATGAAAGCTAGACAATGAATAAGGAAGACTGAAAAATTGGTGTCTTTAAACTACAGTGGTGATGAAGAATATTAAATGTATCACAAATGGCCGGAAGAATGAATAAACCTGTCTTAGAAGAAGAACAGCCAGAATACTCCTAAGAATCAAAGATGGTAAGACTCTGTCTCATGTACTTTGGATATGTTACCAGGAGGAATCAGTCCCTGGAGAAGGGTGTCATGTCTGGTAGAGAAGATAAAAACTAAAAACCGAACCCACCACTATCAAATCAATTCAAATTCATAGCAATTCTATAGGACAGAGTGGAACTGCTGCATAGAGTTTCCAAGGAGCACCTGGTAGATTCAATCTACCAACCTTTCGGCTAGCATCTGTAGTACTTAACCACTACATCACTCTCAACGAGATGGACTGGCACAGTTGCTACAACAATGGGCTCAAACATAGCAATGATTGTGAGGATGGCACAGAACCAAGCAGTGTTTCGTTTTGTTGTGTGTAAGGTTGCTGTGAGTCAAGACTGACTTTACAGCACCTAACAACCACAACAAATACAATGTTACCAGACTTGGAGGCCATTGTTTATGTGTTGCAGACAAAAACAACTAATAGAACTGAGCCCACTTCCTTTGTAGCTCTATGATTCCTTGCAGCTTAAATATTCCACTAAGACTTCATTGGAAGACTTCATTGGTTTATATGTTGCAGATAAAAACAAGAATAGAACTGAGCCCACTGTCCTTTGTAACTCTATGACTCCTTACAACTTAAATATTCCACTAAGACTTCATTGGAAGGGAGAGGAAGGTGTTAAGAAGAACCACAGAACAGCTTTCTTTCTAGTAGCAATTACTGGAGAGAGGATTAGAACCCACATTGACATACCATGAGTAGATCAATAAAGTATACAACTTCTATAATATTGTTTTAAACACTATGAATCCAATCTTGTAAGAAACAGACTCAAAACTGCTTACTAAGGCCAAATATTCATACACTTTAATTACTCTCACTTGGACTAATGCCAAAGAAAGATTGCTGAGAATATATTTTATCAAGAAAATATAAAGTGCACTGCTTTAGATTAAACAAGTGGCTTAATGAAAGACAAATTCTTCCTAAAAGCTGTTGTCAGGATTTACTAGGTTTTTTTAGGCAAAACCCTGGAGGCATAGTGGTTAAGTGCTACAGCTGTGAACCAAAAGGTGAGCAGTTCAAGTCCACCAGGTGCTCCTTGGAAACTCTATGGAGCAGCTCTACTCTGTGTCAATAGGGTCGCTATGGGTTGGAACTGACTCAACGGCAGTGAGAATGGGTGAAGTTTGTTAGTTTAGAATGAGCAAATCTACATCTAGCATGTGTAAGGTTACTATCCCTCCAGCAATCCTCACCAATTATGCTCATATTGACAACTATGGTTCTCATGCTGTGGTGTTTACAATTAAAGAATTTGGCATTTGTCTTCAGTTCTATGAGATAACCTTCAAATTGCTGAGGAGGCCTCCAGAACAGGTTATGCTGAGTAACTTCCAGGTGATAGAAATTCCAAAAAACCAAACCCACTGCTATCAAGTTGGATCTGATTCATAGCAACCCTACAGGCTGGAGTAGAACTGCCGCATAGAGTTTCCAAGGAGTGTCTGGTGGATTTGAGCTGCTGACCTTTTGGTTAGCAGATGTAGCATACCTACTATACACCATCAGTGCTTCCAGGTGGGAGATGGCCCAACTACAGAGACCCAGCATGTGATAACAGCTGACCTCAAGGTAGTGTTGCCGAAGAGGAAAAAAGGGAGGAGTCAAGCTTCAATCACAACCACGTAATGATGCCAGTAAAGCTCTGAGCTCAGGAGCTCCTCGGGCTTCCTTGAGGTGACAGACATGATTCACATGGGAGAGTGACATGTCCTTTTAGGACACGCAAGTTCTTTGTTGGGAACCCTCCTGGATCTCACTCGAGGAGTCTCTTGATTTGTATCCTTTTGCTGTAATAAAACCGTTACCACAAAACTAAGCAGAGTTCATGCTGCCTGCTGCAAACAGCCAGTCTTTGAGACAGGAGTGAGATGAGAAGTAAGACGTTTATTGCCTGCTGGCAAGCAAGGAGACAGAGGGATATTTCACACATACACACACACACACACACACACCCCCGTATGTCTCCCTAAAATGGAGACTAGCTGGATTTTAAAGGACAGGGGGATAAGGATTTATGAGTCCTAGGAATCTGTAGGAAGTTAATCTTCTTTAGATGGTCACAATGGTCACATCTCAGATGTGTTGACATCTTAAATCGGGTTTTCTGCCCAGAGGTGGTCTGGCTATCATATAATCTCCTGGAAGATTCCTCTGTGTTTTCTGTTATAGCCTCTAGATTATTATTGCTTGTCTTCCACGTTCCTAAAGAGAGCATAGATTAGTCCTTATTCCTGATAGAAACTACAGGAAACAATGGACTAATGCTTGGAGACAGAATCATGAAACAAAATAGTACAGGTTATGCTTAAGACTTGGCCACTTCTTTTCTTTGCCTGTTCCAAAAGTGTAATTGTGAGTATAGTGCTTTCTATGAATTTGGGAAGTTATTCTAGCAAATTATTGAAACCAATGGAGTTGCGGCAGCCCGGAGGTGAGAAGTAGGGAGCCCCTCAGAGAATCTGAGTTTATGCCTGATATCCTCTCCTAGAGGGGTAGAGGGAATCCTTAAATTTGTAGCCAGCAACTCAGAAGTAAGGAACTCTGGCAACCACTGGGCTTATGTTGAAACATGTTTATAAACTAAACAAATATTGTTTATAAACTAAACAAATATCCTGGAGAGCTAGTGGGGAAACCACAAATTTGCATCCAGTAGGTCAACAAAGAAGGTATTGTAGGGTCCCCCAACTTGTGGCTGTCATCTGATACTTTGGGCCAACTCGGCACTCTGGAGAACTGTGTCCTGTAACTTGTGAGGTCTGACCTAGGTCCACACAGTCAAAAGCAGAGAAGTGCTGCTACATGTGAACTGGTACGAGGCCGAAAGTGAACAGCCAGCCAGCCAAGTGCCATTGAGTCGGAACAGAGGGCAGCAAAAATGATAGCAAAGTGATTTGGATTGATCACTTATAGTTTGACGTCAGAGAAGTAGAAGTGATTTTCCACTCAGACATAGATTCAGACAAGGTAGATCATGGCGATTCCCAGAAGGGAAGTATCTCATGCTGGGACTATAGGAGTGGGAAGGACTAATTCTGAGTAATCTGACCAGGCCCAGAGGGGAGGATGGAATTTGAATTTAGTTTTAATGAAGGGTGACAGTTTTTGATAAACAAGATTTCATTGCAATGCCTTCTTTAACTATTATCTCTGATTAATTAGTATTCCTATTAGCTATTACAGTCCGCCTTCTACTAGGATGAAACTCTTCCAAAGACCAAACCAACGGCCATCAGTCAATTCCAACTCATAGCAACCCTATAGGACAGAGTAGAATGGCTCCATAGAGTTTCCAGGGAGTGTCTGATGAGTTCAAACTGCCCTTTGGTTAGCAGATGTAGCACTTAACCACTACACCACCAAGATGAAGTTCTCAGTCAGCTTAAATGAAAAAAGTTTTAACATATGGTTCAAATGAACACCTTTCTGCTCTCTCTTTTTTTATCATATATAGACCAAAGGAAGGCCTTCTATCACGTGGAAATGTTCTCTAATCTCACCCTGAGGTTAATTTAGACTTCATCATCTCTATATTTAAAGACAAGGGAATTGATAGGTATCTCAAACAAGGATAGTTTGTTCATAAATTTCCTGCTATTTTGTGTTTTCTGAGAAATTATAATAACCAATAACTCCTCAGCTGACATATTGTAAAATGAGACTTGGATTTAGTATTGAAGCCTTTTTATGCAATTTCAAGTTCTGAATGGAATGGAGTTTCAATCATACAGACTTTTATTTCTTCATAAATACAAAACCATTTATCCTGATCTGTGAAACTGTGATTCTGGGAGACAGATGTATACATAGTCTTTCCTTGGAACCACAGGATGCTAAAAATATTGAATAGATGAGAATTGTAAAGTAGAAAATGAAAGAGGGGGAGAAAAGGGAGGAGGAGGAGGAGAGAAAAATAAAAAGAAAAAGAAACTATGATCAAGTTCAACAAAGCCTAAATGAAGCCCAGATCCATTGTGTTGAGTCAATAGGGACTTCTATAGGACAAAGGAGAATTGCCTCATAATTTTCCAAGGCTGTGATCTTTACCAAAGCAGACTGCCACGTCTCTCTCCCACCACATATCTCTCCTGGTAGCAGGTGGGGGGGTCAAACCCCTGACCTTTCAGTTGGCAGCCAAGCACTTAACCAATGTGCCACCAAGACTCCCAAATGAAGCCAAGTGTGAAGCTAACACGGATGATTTTTCAGTCTGACATTTTTTAGGCAGTTGTTTCCCTCAACATCTCAGCTAATTTTACAAATTTATAAATAGTGTTTTGATTTATAAATGTACAGTGTATATTTATTAACTTTGAAATTTTAAATGTATTCCTGGTTTTCCATAAACTCACTACAAAAATCCTTCTTAGTTAAGAGTATGCTTTTTAAAGAAATCTCTTTATATTGTTGTTTTAACCAATATTACAAATTAAAATTCTAAGGAACATTGAATACTAGGCTCCTTAGTACTATAATTACTGCTTTAACATGTAATTTTATCATCTTCTTAGTATAGATAATTAAGGTTTCTACTTTAACATATAGTGAAATTCAGTATCTCTAAAGTATAATTATGTTCATAAATGATAGTAATACATTCTTAATGTAACCAAACATTGGTAACCAAACAAAAACTTGTTTTGAATTGCTTAATATGGTAAAAGTAATGGAGTGGCATCTTTTGACTTAGTATTGTTTTGATTAAATTATAAATGTACCTCTTGCTTTATGGGACTAACAGAATTTAAGCACACAATGATCTCATATTTCCTCACACATTACATGTTTTTCTGAGCTGAATGTTTTCTGATACAACAATTTTACTCATTCTATCAAGCATAGCTCTTGGACTTGATGGCTTCGTGATGACATCTTAAAAAGTGTATTGCCATTATTCCAATCCTGAGTATATACCCAAAAGAACTGAAAGTAGGACTGAAAAGTTGATTCTGATTTACAGCAACTCCTAGAAAGGTCCTTGCCTGTTTGTTCTTCCTCACTATTTTCATCCTGTTCCATCCCCCAATCTGTTTCTACACCCCAGGTATGTGTTCCTGTGTTCACAATGGACTAGTCATTTCTTGAGTTAGTTATTTATTATAATGTTAATTGCAATGTGCTCTCAACCTATCTCACTTTGTGGAGTCTTTTTTGTTTTTACATTAAACTTAAAAACCATTTTTTTTATTATGACTGAGTGAAAATGTTCATTCCTGTATAAATTTACATGCCCACCTATATGCAGCTTCCACTGCTCTCCCTGCCCGGTGACAGCACACTCTTCCCCTCTGTTCCACACATGTCTCACCCTCCCAACAGTCTCCTTTCCCCTTCTCTCCACCCACTCTCCTTCCTCCAGCCAAAGGTCAGCAGGATGATCTCCTATAGATGCATAGAACTACAAAGTGCATCCAATATATGGTCACTCTGCATCACCAAGTCCAATCCATTTGTGTCCGAAGAGTGGACCTTCGTTATGATTTATGGGCAAGGGCAGCATCAGGGCCAGGGATAGCTATGATGTAGCTCACTAAGTTGAGTCTGACCGGCAACACAAAAATAAAAAGGGGTGTACCCTGAGATCTCCATGTTTGATTTTTTAATTGTGTTTTATTGGGTAAAAATAATATAAGAAAGGATTTGCCAACTGAACATTTCTTACATGTCCCTTCTAGTGACATTGGTTGTGCTCTTCATGTTGTAAAACCATCACCACTGTTTCTAAACTACTATATCACCATTAACAGAAGTCCACTGTTGGCCTCCCTAATAGCAAATCTCAGTTTCATCAAATTCTCAACAGAGTTGCGTATACTTGGGCTACACCCATGGTACATCTATAGGCAAGCCAAAGACTGTAACTCATGGAACAGTACTAAATAGACAGACAACAGATCAACCACTGGCATGCTTACACTTGATGCATGAAGAGGATACTTCTTCTGGAAGATTCAGGTTTCTGCTCACTGTAGAACTGGCTATCCATCCAGAGGAGAGACACTTAATCCTTTATCTATTTTCAATCATTATAAGTATTAGAGATCTGCTCTGGGAAAGTGGATAGGCGGCCCCCAACTCCTCCACTGGAATTTCTAGACTGTTTAGTATGTGGAGTCATTCTTAAAATACTGGAGGTGCTAGAAGGGACTAGAGTCTACCCCTCACATTTGATGAGAGAATACCAGCTCACTAGCACTAGCCAGTTCTTCCATGAAGTGGGCTGGAGCTAAGCTCAAAAGTATTGTTTTTAGTTGTTATTAAGGGTCACCTCCAACTCATGGCAATCTTATGCAGAACAGAACAAAATGCAGCCTGGTCCCATGCCATCTTCATGGTCATTGGCACATTCAAGTCCATTTTTTATCACTTCATCTGACAATACTCTGGTATTGTGATTCAGAAGGTTTTCCCTGGCCAACTTTCAGAAGCAGATTGCCAGATCCATCTTCCTAGTCTGCCTTAGTTTGGACACTGTTCTGAAACCCATCCACCACGTGCTACCCTGCTGGTATTTGAAGTATTTGTGGCATATCCTCCAGCATCATAGCAACAAGCCGGGTACCACAATATAACAAACTGACACATAGTCACCCTAAAGTTGCATGCACTCTGTGCACACAGTGACCCTAAAGTTGCCCCCATTCTGCACTGGCACTATCCTCAATGCCAAGGCAACCAAGATGAAGAGCAGCCTTTAGAAATTTACAAGCTAGGCTTGGATCAGAGAAAAAGAATATATACCAGATATATATAGATAAACAGAAAATATTAAGCTGGACAGCCCACACTGAGAGATTCTTGAGGCTCCAAAGAAGCTTGGACCAGCTTTCACAGTCACTTCATGCTCACCAGATGTTGGCTTCTCTAGTGAATGGTCTGGGATCTATCCTTTTAAGGATGCCATGTGGAGCTGTTCATCCATCAGTTTTAAGTGTTTTCCAGACAGTGTCCATGCAAGTACTTAAACTAAGATACTTCTCTTGTTCCATAAATATATCTCCTAGGTGTGTCCAGAAACACTTCCACTGGTTCTGTGTTTCTTTGTTGAGTGTCATAAGCATTCCCATCTTAAGCACAGATGGGGAAAATGTCTCCTCCTGACCAAGAATCCTTAACTTCATTCTATTCTGTCTATGCTTCCTGTCCCTCACCATAAAATGTTCCCACCCTGTCCTCATCCTTAAGCCTATGTAGGAGTTAAAACCATCCCCTTGGAGGTAATGTTTTGTTTCTCAAGCTGACACCAATTACGTAGGCATATTCACTTACGAAATTCATTAAACTGTACACTTATAATCATTGTACTTTTTTCCTTATACCGCAATCTAAAAAACCACCCCTTGGTGCCCCATCAGGATTTTCTTGTTTAATAGCTTTGTACAAACACATTACAACTGAAAAAGATGGTTTCCGGGACATTAACATGTTACTTACCCCAGACATTTGCAGACACAGGTGAGACATGAAAATTATTTGGTTAGAAAAATATTGTTTCCCCTTAATCTGCCAAAAGTTGTTTTAATCAGAGTAAGTAATGTTAAGAAAATATTTGTATAAGGGATTTGAGGATACAAAGTGCACTCACACACCTGCCCTCCTCTCACTTGATTCCATGTTTCCTTGTATGAATGCATTCGTTTCAGTTGTTCTCAGAATGGATAGCAGACCTTGGCACGTTACATAACAACATAACCAGTGGCTTCCATGTGTAACAGAGCAAACCATCCTGTTGCCTAGTGACTATTGTCCAAGGCAGACAGAGTAATCAATAAATACCACCAATACTTCTGAGGAGCTGTTTGTTGACCCAGATAAAATATTTATGTAGTTGACTAGTCTTAAACAGAATTGGATCCTATTATACCCTACAGAACATAAACTTGTCATTTCTTAATTATTCATCACTTTTTCCTAAAAATAATATATGTATATATTTTTAATGAAGACACCTTTGGAAAAGAAGAGATAATAAGGTCCCAATAGCAAATTATAAACCCCTGATATTTTATTTTTAATTCACATTTAATGGAAATCTTTTCTGCAGAAAAGATTGTAACTCTTAACAGCTACTAGTTTTTGTTCCATTTTTGTTACCTACAGTGTTTACATGTGACATTTATTTGTCGGTTTGAACCATTATAGGTCACAGCAAAACCAAACTTATGCTTCTCAGGTCAATTATGCTTGGCAAGCACTGACCTGGGAAGGTAGATCTAAGTGTTCACATTGCTCAGCTGATGCTCATTGCTCTTCAAGGGAGTCTTTGCCAGTATCACCGGACACAGTTCCCTGTGTCCCTTTCCATAAACACTTTGTTGAGTTCAACTGTTGAATGAATGCACAGCTGTTACAGTTGTTAACACAGTGTGTTATAACTGCTGGTTTATAAACCAGATGCCACAGAGACTCTGAGTTATTTGTCTTAGGGATATGGCCAATTTATCTTTGGAGCAGCCTGACTGGAGTCCAAAAAAAAAAAAAAACCACTGCTGCTGAGTCAATTCCAACTCGTAATGACCCTACAGGACAGAGTAGAACTGCTCCATAGAGTTTCCAAGGAGCACCTGAAGAATTCAAACTGCCAACCCTTTGGTTAGCAGCCTTAGCATTTGACCACTACGCCACCAGTACAAGCTAAATAGATGAAAAGGGCACAGAATAAGTCCTTTTATTCTGCTTGAGGAAATTCTGGTGACATAGCAGTCAAGTGCTAAGGCTGCTAACCAAAGGGCTGGCAGTTCAAATCCTCCAGGCTCTCCTTGGAAATTCTATGCAGCAATTCTACTCTGTCCTATGGGGTCGCTATGAGGCAGTGGGTTTTTTGTTTTGTTTTGTTTTTCTCTGCTTGAACATAGTGTGATAACTTTTGTTTAATGTTTCTTGAAAATTTGTGTTTTCCAGTTCAGGTTAAATTATCTGTTTAATTTATATATATAGTATTATTTGAAAGGAATGGAGAGAAGATGGATAATTCAGTAAATTGTGTCTGAACAACTGGTTAGCCATTAAGGCAAAACATAAAACTCTGACTTACTTCTTATGCCTAAATAAATTCTGGATAAAGGAAACATTTAAATGTTAGAGGAAAAAGAAAGAAAGGAATGGGAGAATGGGAGGAAGAGAGAGAGGAAGGGAAGTAAACCGATAGAGAACCAACAAGAAACAAAGGGAAATATGCTTGTTCTTTTAAAGTAGGAACACTGTTTTACATAAGATACAAAACCTAAAAACTACAAAGGGAAAACTTCTTATATGAATTTTTGAAATAGACCATGAGAATAACACCATAAACAAAATAAGAGAAAAAATTACAATATACTAAAAAATAAAGGAAACAAGTACAAAGGCCAAATTTCTTTGGTATAATACGAGATCTCCAAAATCAATTACAAAATGACCAAAAAGAAAATACAAGACAGGTAGAATATACAAAAACGTGTTTTATAGATAAGAAACATGTGTAGTCAATAAGCATAAGCCAAGCCAAGTGCCGTCGAGTCGGAATAAGGGAAGATGTTTAATGTCACCAAAAATTAAGCAAATGAAAATTAGAAGCATAGCAGCCTGTTTTCACCTACGTAACAGACAAAGATAAATGGTTAATATTTCTTGTCTACTGAGATCTGGAAAGCAGTCCTTTCATAATCATTTGATATCAGCAATGATTAGTGTAAGCATTAGGAAGCCACTGGCAATATCTTTCAAGTTTTTAAACTCAGATATGCTTTGACACTGCAATTCCATTTCTAAGAATTTATGCTTAATTTAATCACACATAAATGTATTTCCACCAATAGAAGACTGTTTATCAAATTGTAGTAAAAAAAAAAAGTGTGTGTGTCTATTTTTATAAAAGTAGAAAAGTGAGTGTGTGTGTATGTGTTTGTGTATAAATTATTTGCAGCAGCTATCTTTAATTAATGGGATTTGAGGTCATGGGTGTGAAATTTTACATTTTGGTGCCAGTTAGCTTCTTTAAGAAGCCATATGTTTATATTACATTTATAATAAATTAAATGAGAAGTATAGGAGTATATTGTCAGCCTACAGGTCTGTGGAAATTAATCAGGCAATCACTAGATTATGTAAAGTGAAAAATACTTTAAGATAATAATCCAACATAAAATTATTTCAGCAAAAATAAAGAGCTTGAAAGAAAAGTATTCAAGAAACAAATAGCATGTGTCAGAAAGTTGACAAGTTTTCTCCACAACATGGGAACAGAAGCCTTGATGCTCAGTCACGCGTGTCACTCAATCCCCAACCTGTCATATAAAGGGCTGTTTGGGACCTGAAGCAGATGAGAGAGCATGCAAACCAGTTGAAGAGAGAAGAGAAGCATTTTATTACAGGGAGCAGGGGCAGGATGTTTTCAAATTAGGAAAAAAAGTCATATCCAACAAGTTTAAATGATAGCAAAACAGGGCATGACCTTCAGCAAAGACTTTTAAAAATAGATTACTTGCCTCAGAAAATCATCAAAACTTCTGTGTTTTCTTGTTTGAAGTGTAGACTCCGTAAGTGAGCAACAGATGTGTTTACACGTGCATTGTCTGCAACCAGACAATAATCGAATTATTGACGCTGAATTAGATCAAATATCACAAATGGGATTTTTTTTTTTTTTAAACACCAGATGTAAAATTGTAGCATTTCACATGGCCACGCATATTCTGTTTTCACCCTGGCCAGTTTTCCTACAAGTTTCCCACAGTTTTCCCACTTCAAGAGGGGGAAATGCATTTTATTTGAAACCACCATGTGTCCTGCAAGAAACAGAGCTGAATGTCAGCCATATTTGGCTAAGGTCAATCTCCTACTCTTTAAAAGAAGGTGCCTTCTAAATGTCAGTTCATTTTTATAAAAAGTTCCCCCCACACAGCACCCTTCTGAAGGATTAGGAACATGAAAAATTACAGCTGTCTTGTCTCTGTGGCCATGACTCAACTAAAAACTGTGGCTACTGGTTGAGAATTAAGTCCTTCCATATTAGAGGTAGAAACCCTGGTTGTGTATAGGTTAAGTGCTCTGGCTGCTAACCAAAAGGTCAGAAGTTCGAATCCCCTGGGAGCTTCTTGGAAACTCTATGGAGCAATTCTACCCTGTCCTATAGGCTCTCTGTGAGTTGGAATCCTCTCAACAGCAGAGGGTTTGGTTTGGTTTGGTTTGGTTTTCATTAGAGGGGAACAAAATCAAATACCATCTGACTACTAAAGTTGCATATTTTTATTCTTTCTTCTTTTCCCTCTCAATCAACCTCATAGCCAAGTGCTGTCTTTTCTCTGTATGTCATGCTACACACACACACACACACATGCACACACACAGTATTTGGTATAAATATCTACTGTGGCTTTGTTATGATTTCTTACAATTAGTATTATCTAGTAAATAATGTTTCTAACAATAGTTAAAATAGTAAACTGTCTGAAGGGATTCACTGTACAAATCGATTAGTGGTTTGTGGCACTGGCTGAGAGACCCAGAGACATGTCCTTGGCTGAGAAACACACCGATACTCAACCCCCAAAATGCTTCTCACTGAGTAGCAACTTCCAAAACATAAAACGAAGGGCCTACTATCCCTTGGCTACATGAAAAATGATGATTTCCTAATTTAAGCATCTTTGCTAATATGTAAGGCCCGGTGTTGCGTGAAGATCAAATTTAACAAACTCACACTATCAAACAGTACGCAAATGTGAGATATAATAACATCGCTGTGCCTCACGGGGCAGTTTCCTTTATGGTCATGACAGCTTTAAGCCTATTGTCTGCTCCTGAACTAAGACAGCTATTGATCCACGTACTTTGCGTTGTGTACTCACTATAATCTGCCTTCACTTTTTGCTTAAAATCATTTTTTTCTTATTAGTTACCTAGTTTTAGTTCTTTTCTTTTAGTTATCTTGTGGTACGGTAACTGAATTCACCCAAGTCATTGGCCTTAACAAACAGATGTTTATTCTCAGAAATCTTAATTCAGAGCTTCGGTTGCAGGGTAAGGCTTTCTCTCTTTTGTCTCTGAAGGAAGGTCCTTGTCATCAATCTTTCCTTGCACTAGGAGCTTCTCAGGTGCAAGGACTCCAGGTCCAAAGGACACACTCTGCTCCTGGTGCTGTTTTCTTGACTGTAGGAGGTTCTCCGTGTCTCTCTGCTGACTTCTCTCTTTTTTATCTCAACAGAGATGGGCTTTAGACAAAACGGTGTTGTAGACTTGAGTCCTGCATCATTAATGTATGTGCTGCTAATCCCATCGCATCAACAGCACAAAGACAGGATTTATTTAGAACTACAGGAAAAATCACATCAGACAACAAAACTGTGGACAATCGCACAATACGGAAAATCACGGCCTTCCCAAGTTAATCGACACTTTGGGGGGAACATAATTCAATCCATGACATTGTTCATTATCAGTTGGAGTTTCAGCTGGCATTCCAACTGAGCCAAGTGCTTTAAAATCACACAATAAAAGTAATTTCTTTCAAGAGGTGATTCAGCTCTAGAGACTTGACTATGAAACTATGCATGCTTCCCAATACAGCCTGCTAAATAATTGGAGAGTTTCAAACTAATGATAGTGCGTACGATTTTGGTTTCTTTTCTCCTTTCAATCCTTTGAACAGTCTACTCCTGCTTCTGAAATGGCTTTAGGGAGACAACAATGTTTAAATAATTAATAAATAACTATTATCAACTCTCTTCCTTCAGCTGAAGTAACTATATGGGTGTGTCTATGCATGTCAGCAAATGTGTTTGAATACAGAGCAAAGAATTTGGATCCTGGTTTAGATGCTTAGCTGCTAATCAAAGGTTGGCTGTTTGAACACACCTGCCACTCTGGCGGTCTGTCTCCATGAAGGGTATAGCCTTCGAAACACTGTGGGCTGGTTCTACTTTGTCCTACCAAGTCCCTGTGAGTCAGAATTGGCTTGATGGCAATGGGTTTGGTTTTTGTTTCACAGATGGTATAGGGGACCTTGAGTCATGCAAACAGTTAATACACTCACTGCTAACCCAAAGATTGGAGGTTTGAGTCCACCCAGAGGCACTTTGGAAGAGAGACTTGGGGATCAGCTTCTGAAAAATCAGCCATCAGAAACCTTATGGTCTACAGTTCTGCTCTGACGTACATGTGGTTACCATGAGTTGAAAGTGATTCAGTGACAATTCATTACTGGTTATGGGTTGTATATTTGTCTGGGCTTTTTCTTCTAATTTTTCGGAAGGCATGTTTCATTTTGGTGTTAATAGCAAGCAACCTAATTTAACTACTAAAGTCTTTTAAAAATATTTTTGTGTAGGTTATAAAAGCTTTCTAATTTTTTTGGAAAGTTTAAACTTGTTAGTGCAAATGTTTGTTACATTTTCTAAAACACAATCCTAAGCTTAAAAAAAAAAACACTTTAGCATTAAATAATATTTTTACAATTATATTTCTTAAAAAATTATGATAAGGTGCTCTGAAAATAGGAAGATATATGAAATTGGTCTGTGGTTTATTCAAAGGTCAAGATGATGAAAACAAACATATACATCATCAGGGAAAAATTAAAAGAGATTTATACTTTCTAATTATTTATGTTATATTAACAAAATAGGCTAAGCAAATTCTCATATGCAAATGGCCTCAATAAAGCCATAATGTATTCTTTAAAGTGAAAAACAGAGGCAGCTTTGGAAATAGTGAAATCAAATTAATAACATAAAAAGACTAGTATTTTTTCTCTTAGTTGTATTAATTCTGGTGCTCAGGCTTTAGATATACAAGAAAAGGGATTCCAAATAACTTGCAAATGTTAATCACAATTCTCTGGATGAATGTCAGTTTTGCTCATGAGATAAATACTTCTCATGTATTGGGCTCCTGATATTATCTGTAAACTCTATGACCTGTGTGGTCACAGCAAAGGATAAAGATAAGCTTTTTCCAGTCTGCCCCATGGAATTGATGAAATGAGACAACACAAACCCAAAGTGTGTAAAGTCACTTTTACCAAATTATTGATAATTTTTCACATCTGTGACATTATTTTGATTGTTACACGGAAAACTGTGATTTATTTGGCATACAGCATCACATGCATTTACTTTGTATGGAGTTGTGTTTTCAAATTCTCATCTTATTCTGTCAGGAAGCACATTTGGAAATTGATTAGAAAGCACTCAGCATTGCTTTTCTCCATGACTATACTTGGCACAGTGGTAGTTAATCAATGGAAACACAAAATCAAAAACAGTAAGACATACTCCCTAACCAGTAGTTGAGACATATTTAAAAACTAAATAAATCAGAGTTTCTGCCTGATATAACTGGTTTTCATTGGTTAACGTTTTTACTGTGAAATAAAACCTTTCACAATAACTTTCACTGACCTTCATTTCTTCCTGTGTTTCTCCTTTTGTCTGGAATTATTTGCCTGGTTTCTGAACCTTTTAATGTTTCCTTTAGTGAAGATCTGTTGATGATAAATTCTAGGTTTTTATTTCTTTAAGAATGTGTTTACTCATCAACTTAAAATTCAAAGATTCTCAACAAAATTTTAGCCAAGAGAATTCAACAACATATCTAAAAAAATAGTTTACAATGACCAAGTGAGATGTATACATGCAGTAGAGGTGTTTAATAAAGTCCAATACTCATTCATGTTAAAAACTCTCAGCAAAACAGGAATAGAAGAAAAATTCCTCAACATAATAATAAGAATCTATGCAAAGCCAACAGCCAATAACATCCTAAATTGAGTCTAAAACCATTTCCCTTGAGAACAGGAACTACTTCATTCAACATGCGCATGGAGGTTCCAGACAGAGCAACCAAGCTTCAAAAAGCTAAAAAGAGCATGTAAATTGGTAAGGAAGAAGAAAAAGTATCTCTATTTGCAGACAACATGATCTTATACACAGAAAACTCTAATGAATCCACAAAACAACAACTGGAACTAATAGAAGAGTTCAGCAAAGTATCAGGATACAAGAAGGATGTCAAAGAGGAAATCACCAAATCAATACAATTTACAATAGCCCCCAAGACTATAAAATACTTAGGCATAAATCTCACCAGGGACATAAAAGATCTATACAAAGAAAGCTACAAGACACTACTGCAAGAAACCAAAAGAGATCTACGTAAGTGGAAAACCTTACTTGTTTCATAGACAAGAAGACTCAGTGCTGTGAAAATGACTATTCTACCCAAAGCAATCTATAGATACAGAGCAACCCCTGTCCAGATTCCAATGGCATTTTTTGATGACTTGGAGGAAAAAAGTTACCAACTTCATATGGAAAGAGAAAAATCCTCAGACAAGCAAAGTATTACTGCAGAAGAAGAACAAGATGGAAAGCCTCATGTTACCTGACTTGAGTATCTATTACATCACTGCAGGGAAAATAGCCTGGTACTGACACACCATATGCACCATTGGAACAGAACTGAGAATCCAGACATAAAATCATATACCAATGAGCAGCTGATATTTTTCAAAGTCCCAAAGTCTGCAAACTGGGGAAAGGACAGTCTCTTTAGCAAATGGTGTTGGCATAACTGCATATCCATCTGCAAAACAAGGAAACAAGACCCATATCTTGCACTGTGCACAAAAACTAACTCAAAATAGATCAAAGAACTAAACATAAAATCTAAAATGATCAAGATCACGAAAAAAAAACATTTCAATGCTGAGCCAGCCAAGTGCCGTCGAGTCAGATCCAAGAGTCTTCATAAATTGAATACACAAAATACAGAACATTACTAACCATGTACAAACACCAGAAGAGAAAACAGACAACTGGGAACTCCTAAAAATCAAACACGCTGCTGGACAATTAAGTTCGCAACCTCAACCTAAAAAAAGTGTGACATACTGTCGGGAGCCGTGGGTGAGCCCCCAGGCCCCGACATACAGGAAGCTTGTAGGGCTGAAAAAGCCCGCGCGCGCCAAGTTTGAAAAAGCCCGCGCCCGCGAAATTCAAAAGGCCCGCGCGCGGGAAAAACTTCCTGCCTGATGTCACTGCCTTGGTCCTATGTATATCCAATCCCCAGCCGACAACTACCTCACTCCAAATGTCACTCCATCCCTACCTCACTTGATCCCTCCCTTTATTCCTACCTCTATAAATATACCTCATTTTGATAATAAAATTGGGGCTTGATCAGATTCTTGTCTTGCCTTCCATTTTTCCGCCTTTCCTGCTTTACTTTCACAGGCTCTCCCTCGTTCCTTCGTTGATTTGTTCCGCGGGCCGGGGCAACATACCTCATTGCTGAATATCACTACAGGCACCTGGGAGTACTCCTTTTGAGAAGCTATGCACTGATACCTGTGCCTTGTCCGCACTTCAAAGCAATTTTGGAACTCTTTTTCTAGAATGGCAATCAGAGCTGTCATCTATTATCCTTGATATTCTGAATATCATTAAAATGTCATCCTTTCAATATTTCCTTTATTTTCAAGTAAAGAAACAAGTCATTGGGGTCAGATCAGGTGAGTAGGAAAAGTGTTCCAATACAATTATTTGTTTCCTGGCTAAATACTCCATCACAGACAACTATACAACTAAGTTCAAGAACTTACCCCTGTGCTACCGTGCACAACGGCCCTTCCAGAAAGAGTTCCAAAATCGCTCTCAAGGGTGGACTAGGCACAGGCATCAGTCCATAGCTTCCAAAGCAGAGTACTTCGAAGGTGATGGTAGTGATATTCAGCAACGAGGTCTGTAGCACTTAGAACAATTAAGTATTTATTTTAACAATGACTATCTTGCCAATGATATTTTCTGTGAACAGGTGCCTTTGTTGACCTGTTTACATTCTTACTCCTTGGGAACAAAATTCTTCTTCTGACAATCTCTTGAACTCTGTTACATTGACTGCTTACTCCTCTTTAAATGAAGAAAGAGGTAGACTGCCTTAAGCTACCAGCATTCTTATACATGCTGCAGGTTCTTAGCTTTAAAGAACAGGAAAATTTAGTTAAAAGAGCAAGTAAATACGAGTGGTTGTCCCTAAATTTCTACGCAGCCACTTTAGAGCGTTGGTAGAGAGTACTGTCACCCTTACCATTTGATAATCAGCTCCACTGCGACAGTGTCATACATGCTAGCTGCAGAGCACTAAGTGAAGCCTCCTGAGTTTCTGAGCAAAGCTGGGTTTCACTTGCCTAGAAAAAGGGTTCTAATGTGACTTCTTCATTTTGCAAAATTCATACCTCTAAAATACTTCATGACATTTAGAAACCTCGTATCTGTCTTACTCTGCCCATCAGAACTAGCAGTGCATGCTGACAGACGAAAATAGAAGTGATTATGAATTGACGTACACAGAATTTAGGGTAAAATTGGCAGAGAATATAAAACGTTCATTTTACACTTCAGGTAGATAATAATTTGAGTAATATTTATCCATAAAAGGGTAGAAAACTATAAATGTTTTGCAATGCTGGCTATACAACAAGCAGAAATAGGAGAAAATACAGAGTTAACTATAGAAAGAAAATTATCAGTTTTGAGACAATCTTCTCATGTTTGAATTTCTCTAAGCCGATCACCTAAAAACTTAGACTCACTTCATTGACTCCATCCTGTATTATTTGTATTTCGTTGGGCTTTAATCTTGAAAACAAATGCAGAGAAAGATTCTTCATGTGCATTTAGTCTCCAATGTGTTTTTAGCTCTCAGTTCTGGTGCTATTAGAGACTTTATAGCCTGTAGATATTTGCCTTTTCAAGTTTTGAAAGTTTCTTCCTTTTTTTAATCACCTCCAGGATCTTTTTAAATGCTTTTATTTCTAGTAATCAAAACATAATATGCTTTAATCAGTTCATGTAAATGAAGCTTCCAAAATTATGTCATACTATATTAGAAACCATGATTCACTTTTAAGAACTCACTTAACTTTCAGTTAAGGCAAAACTCAGCAGAAAGAGGAGATGGGACAGAAATGCTTAAATGAACTGTGACAACAAAACATTTTGCAAGTCGACCTGGGTCTGGATGACTAAAGTGCTGATAGATTATGTTGGTATTTTAAACTCTATTACTAAATATGCTGAAAAAGCTGGTTACATTAATTTTGTGTTGGTAAATATGTGTGGTTTTAAATCTATTGCATGTAATTTTGTCCTAAACAACATGTTACTGCTTATATTAGATGACACATTTTATATTATTAAAAAACTCAAGCACAGGTTTATATATTAGTGTTTATCAGTGGTTACCAGGACAGAAAGACAGGTGAAAAGGAGAGTCACTGGTAGTTAATTAAGAAAGCACTGTGTTCCTACTTGGTGAAAAATATGGTAACGGATGTTGGCGAGGATTGGACAATGTGATTCATGTAATTGGCAAATTACTGGTGATCAGAATGAGCAAGTCGAAACAAAAAAGGATTAATACTTGGAAAATACAGTCTTAGTGATAGAAATGATGTTGGAGACTGCATGATTGAATTTTACATGACCTCTTCATTGTGGATACCTGCTGTCCGCAACGTAAGTGGTGACTATATACACAGACCTTGCCAGATAGGATACACAGGAGTCAAATCAATTACATCTTTGGAAAGAGACAATGGCAAAGCTCAATATCGTCAGTCAAAACAAGCCCAAGGTCTGACTATAGAGGAGACCATTACTCATACACAAGTTTAAACTGAAACTGAAGAAACTTAGAACAAGTCTATGAGCCAAAGTATGACACTGAGTATATATAACTGCGTCAGTTAAGAGACCATCTCAAGAATAGATTGACACACCGAACATTAATAACCAAAGACCAGATGAGTTGTAGAATGACATCACACAAAAAAAGGGAAGATAAGAAAAGGAAAAGACCTAAATGGGTGGGACAAGAGACCCTGAAACTTACTCTTGAACGTCAAGTAGCCAAAGCAAAAGGAAAAAAAAATGGTTAAGTAAAAGAACTGAACAAAAGAATTCAAAAGGCAACTCAAGAAGACAAGGTAAAATGATACGATGACATGTGCAAAGAACTAAAGATAGAAAACCAAAAGGGAAGTTCCCACTCAGAATTTCTCAAACTGAAAGAAGTGGAGAAGAAAAAAGTCAAGCCTCAAGCTGCAATAGTGAAGGATTCTACCGGGAAAATATTAAATGACACAGGAAGCATCAAAAGAAGATGGAAGGAATACACAGAATCATTATACCAGAAAGAAGTGTCGATGTTTAACTGTTTCAGGAGGTAACATATGACTAGGAACCAGTGGTACTGAAAGGAGAAGTCAAAGCTGCGTTGAAGGCACAGGCAAAAAACAAGGATTCAGAAATTAACAGAACACCAAGTGAGATGAGTTTCAACAAACAGATGCAGTGCGGGAAACACTTGTTTGACTATGCCAAGAAATTTGGAAGACACCTACCTGGTCATCTGATTGGAAGACATCCATATTTATGCCTATTCTCAAGAAAGGTGATCCCACTGAATGTGAAAATTACTGAACAATATCATTAAAAGCACACACAAGTAAAATTTTTCTGAATATCATTCAAAATAGGTACAACAGTACATCCACAAGGAACTGCCAGAAATTCAAGCTGGATTTAGAAGAAGATGTGGAACCAGCGATGTTATTACTGATGTCAGATGGATCCTGGCTAAAAGCAGAGAATGCCAGAAAGATGTTTATGTGTGTTTTATTGACTATGCTGAGGCATTCTTATGTGTGGATCACAAGAAATTACGGATAATATTGTAGAGAATGACAACTCTGTAACGTAATTATGCTCATGAGGAATCTATACATGGATCAACAGGCAGTCTGCTGAACAGAACCAGGGGATGCTGACTATTTGTGTTTATTTAAAGTCAAAAAAGATGTGAGTCGGGGTTGTAGCCTTTCACCATACTGATACAGTCTGTAGCCAAGCAAATAATACAAAAAGTTGTACTCTATGAAGAATGGGACAACAGGATTGGAGGCAGACTCATTAACAACTGGCCAAAGTGAAGCAGACCTGAAGCACTTACTGATGAATATCAAAGACCACAGCCTTCAGTATGGCTTAAATCTCAACAAAAAGAAAACAAAAATCCTCACATCTGGACCAATAAGCAATATTACAATAAATAGAGAATATATCAAGGCTGTCAAGGATTTCATTTTGCTTGAACTCACTATCAACACCAGTGGAAGCAACCAGTCAAGAAATAAAAAGATGTACTGGGCAAGTTGGCAGCAAAAAAATCTCTATAAAGTGCTAAAAAGTGAAGATGTCACCTTGAGGACTAAGGTATGCAGGACCCAAAACATGGTATTTTCAAATGTGTCATATGCATGCAACAGCAAGACAATGAAGAAGCAAGAATGAAGAAGAACTGATACCTTTACATTGCGGCTTTGCAGAAGAATATTGATTATACCATGGACTGCTGAAAGAACAAAAGGTCTGTCTTGGTAGAAGTACAACCAGAACGCTCCTTGGGAGCAAGGATGAAGACCATGTCGCACATACTGTGGACATGTTATCAGAAGGGACCAGTCCTTGGAGAAGGACATCATGCTTGGTAAAGCAGAAAGTCAGTGAAAAAGACGACCCTCAATGAGATGAACAGACACAGTGGCTGCAGAAATGGGCAGATTGGCAAGGAGGAATCACGGCAACAATTGCTAGGATGGCAGAAGACTGGGCTGCGTTTCATTCTGGTGCGCAAAGTGCCACTGTAAGGACTGACTCAACGGTGTCTAACAGCAATAGCAAACCGACCGTGTGGAAAAACCCTGAACTGGCAAATATTATACATATCTTCAAACAGTTTTAAAAAAAAGAAGTCTCAAAAAAAAAGTTCAGAATTGATGAAAAAATTTTCTGTGGCTTTGCCAATAACACATTTAGGTTTATGGAGTTTTTTATTTCTTTGATCACTGTCACAACCCTTCAACAATGATCTTTCAATTAATCTGCTATTCAGCACAACAGTCCACAGATAAATCAAGTTTAATAAATTATTCAATACAAAAGCATTTTTGCTGCAGAACTTTAACAATATACAGTCATTAAGATTTAAACTAATATTACAAAACTGTACAACGTACAATACCAGATGCATTTGACAATTACTACATGGATGGATTATCTGATATGGAAGATACACATGGGTTATTTGTGCTTATTTATTAATCTGTGTTAAAGGCAAGTAAATAAACACAAATAAGCCCATGCATACCTTGCTTACTGGTTAATCCGCCAATGTCAAGGGGGCAGGGAAAGCCTGGAATTGGTGTACTTAGGCACTGAGGAGTTGTTGTACTTAGGTGTCCTACACAGATAAGCAGATAATGAGCATGAGTCTCTTTACTTGGATGATTTCCTAAGCCATAATAATAGCTATCATTTTCAAACTATCTAAATTTTGCCAGATAATTTACATTTATTATATCTAGTATAAGAAGTAAGCCAAGCTACCACTCTTTTAAATATGAAGAAACTCTCAGACATTTCGCTATTGGTCTAGAAAGTTCTAGAAACAGTTTAACATCAAAGCCTATTTCCATTCACTGAAGAATATTTGGATTTACTGAAAGTAACAAGAAAAACAAAAGATATGAGAATGAATGATCTTAAAAGAATTTAGGGGGAACACCTTTTATACCATCTGACTCAGATTTTTAAGAAAGTTTCTAAAACTTAATCTGTTTTTATCATCCAATGCTGTCATTAATTTAATTGATCCACACAGATTTAGTTTTTTAACAACAACAACAAAAAAAACCCATGGTAGAAAGAACATAGGTTTTAAAACAAGCTATATTATTTTCAGTTTCAATTCTGCCATTTACAAGATATGCAGACTTGGGTAAGTTGAATAACATTTCTAAGTCCAATTTTCCTCAACCATGAAATGGGACTATTTTTGGATACATTTCATAAGCTACTTGTGATTAACTAGGAAATGTACCACAGTTTCAGCAGTACAGGAGGCTATCAATAAAGGCAGTTACTTTTTCTCAGGTACATCTTCTAATACATTAATTTTTTACCTTAGTTGAAATAGGAAAGTAATCATAGATACTAGCTGGTATATCTATAACTGTGTTACTTAATTTCAAAAAGAAATCATTACAGCAGTTATGAAAGATTGTCAGTGCTACTATCATCAATTTCTACCTTGTCCTGGTATGTCATCCTCATGAAATCTATGTTTGTAAGAATTCTGATGGGTGTTTGATTTCCTAGTCTTATTAATACCGTTTGTGGACCCAGGAGAGAGAAACAACAGAACTACTCTCGGGTGACTACCACTCAGAGCTCACTGGACTGGGTGAGGAATGTTTCATTTTTGGATAAACATGTAAACAACCATATAGTTTACAGTGAATACCAGTCATCTCAGGAATCTTTTGAAAAGATAGTCTCACTCATTGTCTTATCTCAGAGGCACAGGTAAGGTCATCAATCAAACCTGCACTTAGGTGATGCAAATGGTTAATGCGTTTGGCTGCTAACTGAAAGATTGGAAGCCCCGCATCTACCTACAGTCACCTCAAAAGGAAGGACTTTTGATCAACTTCAAAAAAATCAACCATAGAAAACCCTATGGAACACAGCTCTGCTGCAACACACCTGGGGTCTCTATCAGCCTGAGTTGACTCCACAACAGCTGGTTTTGCAGTTAGCCCCCCGTCTTAGCCATCAAGTGCTGGCTTTAACAGCAATACCACAAGTGGATCGTTTTAAAAACAGAAAAGGTATTTGTCACAGCTCAGTAAAATAAAAGTCCAAATGCAAGGTGTCAGCTCCAGGGGAAAGCTTTCTCTGCTGGCTCTGGAAGAAGGTCCTTGTCTTCAATATTCCCCTAGACTAGAAGTTTAGAAGCACAGGGACCCTGGTCTTTTTCAATGGATACGCTCGGCTCCCAGTACTGCTTTCTTTCTCGATGGTGTGAGGACCCCAAATCTCCCTGCTAGCTTCTGTATACATCAAGAGACGGCCTCAAGGAACAAAACAGTCTTACACATTGAGTCCTGCCCCACTGACACAGCTGCCCCCATCAACCCTTATTAACATCACAGAGGCAGGATCTACAACGTGGAGGAACATCACACAATACCAGGAATCATGGCCCAGGCAAACAGCTGCACACATTTGGGGCAGAATAAAATTCAATCCACGACACGTCCTAAGCCTAGAAAATTTTTGGCACACTGTCCCAGAATTTGACCATTCAGTCTCTCTAGGTACCTACTATGTTTGCAAGATGAGGATTTTAAAAAGTTGACTATATTAAAGCTTTATCCATTTCCTACCCTTAAAGATCCTACTCCATGTGCCACTCTCTCAGTCATTCCCCTCTTTCACCTTCTAGCACGGATCATTCTAGGCTCATACAATCACAGTTCTGAGGGCTTTCATACTGGAAAAGCAGGACGTAAATGTGAGCAAAGAGGAGTAGTCAATGGGTAAAGTTTGCAACTGATGACTAGGGAAGATTTTCAGAGGAAGGAGAGCAGGTTGCTGAAAAGGAAAGTATAAGAAATATGGAAGAAATTATGTTTCAAATACAGATTGTTGAGAAATATCATTGGGCCTGCACATCCCTTCAAAGTGTTCAAGAAATACAAGTAAAGGACTTAGCCTTTTCCTCTTACCCTTTGGTATTGAGTTAATTCCTACTCATGGATACTCTATGTACTACAGCATAAGACGGCTCTATAGGGTTTTCCTGACTCTAACCTCTACAGAAGCAGATCTCCAAGCCTTTCTTCTGTAATTCCACCAGGTAGATTTGAACTGCCAATTTTTAGGTTAGTAGCTGATCTCAAATAGCTTGCAACCACCAAGGATGCGTAGTAAAGGACTAGTCATTTTAAAATTACTGGGGATTATGTAGACTGTGTTCTTTGCTTTCAGTTTTTGTTTCTGATTATGGCACCATTCAGGCATTGGTGCATATAGATCATGGATTTATAAGTCATGCATTTGGCTAGTACCACTGCTGCTGTCCACTGGAAATACTGCATAGCTCAAGTTTATAGAAACTGGTTGTGTTATATGCCTTTCGTTTGCCTCTCCACAATTACTCTTCTCTCCTCTGCACCTCTCCGCATGGAGTCTGAACTGTGTAGACTACATCAACAGATTCCCATATTTTGTGGATTCGAGTAACGGAGAGTAGACGTAGGAAGAGGATGGGAGGAGAATGAAACCAGCATGCTTATTATGATTCAGTTCCTGCAAGATCATCTCAGGTTTGGAAGGCTACTATACCTCTTCAAAGTGGTCTACTTTATGTGACTATCTTACCTTCTGGTTTCCTTTAACCACTCTGTACCCTCACCCCTTTAAGACTAGAAGTCCTAATAGCACCACTGCCTAGCCCCAGATACCTGTGCTATCCTTACCTGATTCCCCTGCATCCCACCCATGACTTTGTAAATAATCTCTTTGTAAATAAACTATCTGCAGATTGTCTTAATTTAAGCGTTTTATCTGCGTCCTGTCAGAACCCTCATCAACATACCAGCCACTCCATTGTGTTCTATCCATCTCATATTTCCTAGAAAATTAACATCATAAGGTAGGAATGAATATCACGATGAATGGTCTTGCTGCTTAATATCTTTAAGTCTTTAGAAACTAGAATCATCAATGTAGAGACATAGGCTCTCTTTATTTGGGAAGAGTAGAAAGACATTCAATTAGACACATTTCTGGTTGTATTGTTTCCCCTATCATATCTTATCTGCTACAGAAACTATTTTCTACCCATTTGGCTACATCATTACTACTTTTTTGCTTTGATACCCCACAGCTTCAATAATCACTAAGATGAAACCTACTGTCTGTCCTATCTTGCCAGTCTGAATTGGGGCTTTTGCTGAAGGCATGTACTCTATGTTTAGAAATCACAAACTTAGCAGTAAATCATAAAGATCCTTCATTTTTTATTGGCTGTGTGCTCTTTTGGAAGCTCCAGGCTTCAGTACTGGAACAAAACATGACATAGACATTCTTCCAGATTTACTGTGTATGAAAATAGTTCCGATAATTACATCACCCTGGGAAGTCATGCTTGGATACTAGCAGAAAACTTCTTTGCTATGGCATGTGCTGGGAATTAGCTGCTGGGGTCATTTCTTCCCAACATCTGTGTTTATTTTACATCTGCATGAGCTCCTTGAGCCCAGGGACAGTCTTCCATTCATCTTTGAATTCTAAAGGCTTATCATAAGACCTGACCCACAGCTGGGGCAAATATTTAAATGTGTGTATGAATGAATGAATGAGTAAATAAGTGAATTAACAAATTAATGAATGACTAAACAATTACTCATATAGTAAACGAACGCTTTGGCTCAACTTGGACTGTCTTACTTTTTAGAGAACAGGAGAATTGGTTTGCTTTGCTCTCTAATGTAAAGCCTTTCAGGAAACCATGGTGGTGTAGTGGGTTAACTGCTACATCTGCTAACCAAAAGGTTGGCAGTTAAAATCTGCCAGGGGCTCCTTGGAAACTCTAGGGGGCAGTTCTACCCTGACCTCTAGGGTCACTTTAAGTTGGATCTGACTCAACAGCAGTGGGTTTCTTTTTTGTTTTTTTGCAAAGCCTTTCACTGTGTCTCATCAGACATTTCCATATGAGCATCTTCATAGTCATATTTGTCAGGTGCATATGAAAACCAGACAGCTGATAAAACATATTTTATAAAACAAAACTAGCCAGCTGCAACCTAATTAGACTGAATGATTAGTTTTACTGAAAAGTTTTGAGACAGTGGTTCTAACTTTTATTTCATTATAGTATCACTATCACTAGCTCCAATGCCCATTAAAAAAAAATGCCATTTAGCATTGAGTCAATTCCAACTCATAGCCACTCTATAGGACAGAGTAGAACTGCCCCATAGAGTTTCCAAAGAGCACCTGTTGGATTCAAGCTGCTAACCCTTTGGTTAACAGTCACAGCACTTAACCACTATACCACCAGGGTTTCCGGCTAGATAGGTGCTAAATTACAGGAAGCTTGGAAGCCACTGATCTGGTGTTAAAATATGCTTTTTCATTAGTGGCTGAGAATCAAGATCATCTCAATCTGAGATGTAAAACATATGTTTAGTAACAAGAAATCACATGTATCTGGTCTGTATAAAGCTTACAAAATCTTAAAAAACGAAGATGTCATGTTGATGGCTAAGGTACACCTGACCTAACCCATGGGTCTTTTTAATGACCTTATAAGTATGAGAAAGCTGGATAATGAATAAGGAAAACCAAAAAAAAAAAAAGAAGAAGAAGAATTTGAATTACATTGTTGCAAAGAACACGGACTATACATAGCATGGACTGCCAGAGAACAAACAAATCTATCTTGGAGTAAGTATGGCCAGAATGTTCCCTAGAAGCAAAGATTGCAAGACTTAGTCTCATCTACTTTGAACACGTTGTCAGGAGGGACCAATCCCTGGAGGAAGATATCATGCTTGGTAAAGTAGAGGGTCAGCGAAAAAAAGGAAGATCCTCAATGAGACGGATTGACACAGTGGCTATGACAGTGGGCTCAAACATACCACTTTAAGAATGGTATAGGTCCAGAGAGGCGCATTTCATTCCATTATAGACGGGGTTGCTATGAGTCAGAATCATCTTGATGTCACCTAAGAACAACAACAACATAAAGCTCCAGGCACTGTTCTAAGCCCTTTCCTATGTCTTACATCATTTAAAATTTACAACAGTCCTGTGGGGTGGACAGAAACTGAGGTCATAGGATAAGTAACATACCTGAGGAAAGACTGCAAATAAGCAGACTCTGAAAGGAATCCTCATCACCCGCCCCCCACCTCAAAGATGTCCATATAACCATAATTTTTACTGCGTGGCATAGAAAAGAACAGCAACTCTTTGTCCTATCAAATCAATGATCTCCAAAGACAAGTGTCCAGACACTCATCTCCAGCTGCAAAGGTCTTAAACGGAGAATAGACTCTTGAGCAAATAGTAAAGCAGTGAGCTTAGAAGCCAGGCTTTAACAAATATAATAACTTCCAAAAGTAATAAAAGGTGAAGGTCTTTTGTTTACTGAAAATCTCTCATGATTCTCAGGCCCCTTTATGCTGTAACTCAGACTTCCAATAGGCTTACTTCTACAGCACAAGACTCTTGTTTTACTTTTAGGGGTTAGGAAAGTAGCGGAAAAGAAATCCCATTCCCTGGACAGGTAGGCACACAGAGTGATGCTTAAAAGAGATGCCTGCTGAGCACACCTACAAAGGCAGTTTGAAGGGCTAGGGCCTGCTGAGATGGCATCTCGGTGAACAGACCCCCAGAAGTTTAAAAGATAAAAAATCAAAACATAGAGTCACCTATCTCTTAGTTTTTTAATATTGGATATCAGAAACAAATCCATAATGTGGCATCCTCTGTCAACCATGGGGAGAAAGAATCTGAAGAGTAGTATCAGGTGAATTAGCTAAGAAACTGTTTAATGTTAAACTAAGTTGAAGTGGCTATCCAACATTTTTTATTGAGAATTCATAGAGTACTTAACATTTTAAATAATCCTTTAAGGAGAATCCATCTGAGATACAAAGGCTTTTTAAAATATATATATGTATATGTATGTATGTGTCCTTTGTTTCAGTCACCCCACTGAAGCAAATAGATCCTCCATCTAAAACGTGGTTCAGGAGGTGGAGTCAAGATGGCAGACTAGACACACATCTCTTTAACTCCCTCTGAAAACTAAGGCCTGAATTAATAATTAAACAGAGACTTCTGGACATCCAGTGAACCCTAACACACAGTATAGGACTGTCAATTTGGACTACATGCCACTGAATGGGAAAATTCATCTCTTTTGCTGATCCCCACCCTTGGTGACTGCCAACTCTCACTAACAGAAGGTAATTTTGAACTTTCTTTTCTCTGTCTTAGCCAGCAGATGGGGCTTGGGCTTGACTGGCAGCAAAGCTCAGTGACTCTGGACTCTGTGCACCTTGGCTTCTCCACCCTTTCTTTCTGAACCTCTGCCATAGAATCAGCTATTCCACAGTGGGCAGGAGAGCTTGTGCAGGACAACATTTTGTTTGACTGGAAGGCAGAGTGACCCAAACAGAAGCCTGAGCAGGAGCTAATTCCCAGGTAGGGAGGCAGTGCCCATCAATTTTTTTTCTCTATCTTAGCCAGCAGGTGGGGTTTGGGCTTGACTGCCAGCAAAGCTCAGCCACACTGCTGATGGCACCAGAAGGCAGGCAGAATACCCACATTTTGAGAGCCCAGTTCTGGACTCTCTACACTTCGGCTCCTCCATCCCCTCTTTCCAAATCTTTGCCATAGAATTGGCTACTCCACAGCAAGTAGGAGAGCTTGTGCAGGATGCCACCTTGTTTGACAGGGAGGCGGAGTTACCCAAATGGAGGCCTCAGCAGGGGCTAATTCCCAGGCTGAGAGGCAGTGCCTACCTTTTTTTTTCCTCTGTCTTAGTTGGCAGGTGGGGCTTGGGCTAGCTGGCAGCAAAGCTTAGCCACAGTGCTGACAGGACCAGCAGGTGGAATAGCCACATTTTCAGAGCCCAGTTCTGGACTCTTTGCACCTCGGCTCTTCCACCCTCTCTTTCTGAACCTCCGCGATTGAATTGGCTATTCCACAGTGGGCAGGAGAGTTTGTGCAGGACTCCATGTTGTTCAACTAGGAGGCAGAATTACCCAAACGGAGGTCTCAACAGGGACTAATTCCCAGGCTGGGCAGCAGTGCCAGTGCAGGGAGTGCTTTTCCAACAGAAAAGCTGCGTTTAACACAGACTGACCTTATGTGTGGGGCCCAGAAGCAGATAACAGCAGGGCAGTAGCTTTTTCATACTTTGAACTAGTTTACAGCATCTGGGGTTGGATAGAGAGGGGGTGCTTATTTTGCCAGCTCGGAGGAGGAGCTAGAACACCTGACAGCCTGATTTTAGAAGCTGTCATGTAGTTTTTCCCTTCCAGTATAAGACTACCTAGAGAAATAACTGCAGTGCATCCTGATGGCATTTCTTCCAGCCTTTACAGACCCACATCACAGAGTCAGCTGACGGCACCCCAGTGACTCCATAAGTAGGGCTGTGCCTTTGCCAATCAAGAGGTGGAATCTGCTACTTCAGAGATTCCACTGGGCCCAGTCACTGGAGTACATAGAGGTGACTGGTGATCACCTTCCTTCTCAGACTGTGCTTTAGATCCTGTTAAGGTAACACCAGAGAAACTAAACAACCTTCAGATGCCCCAAAAGCAACAAACTTTGGATAGAAACTTAAAGAAAAATGCACCTATGGCTCCAGAAAGCCCCCAAAAGAAAGAACTAAAGAACTTCTCAGACAAAGAAGACTTTCTGAAACTATCAGAGGTTGAGTACAAAAGGATCATATAGAGAGCCCTCCTAGACATTATATAAAATGTATTAGAGTAAACTGAAAAATTAACCACGTTGTTCAAACTGATGGAACACCAGTGTTCTGAAAGCTAGTAGATCAATAATGAAATCAAAGAAACAGAAAATTTAATTCAAAGCCAATAAAACAGTGCAGAACAAATGGAAAAAAGACTTTCTGACTTGGAAGACAGAGTTACGGACTCCAGCATCTATGAGGAGAAATCAGAGAAAAGAAACAAGAAAAATGAAAAAGCATTAAGAAGCATGTGGGATTCTATCAAAAGGAACAAGCTACAATTAATGGGAGCTTCTGAACAGGGAGAGACACGTGACAACACAGAGTATTGTTGCTGAGCTGCTGACAGAAAACTTCCCAGAAATTATGAAAGAAGAGAATAAAGATATTCAAGATACGTAATGAATGCCACTCAATATAGATCCCAGAAGAAAGACTTCAAGACATACTATAATTAAGCTTAACAAAATGAAACATAAGGAGAAACTCTTAAAGGCAGCAAGACTCAAAGCAAAGCTAACATTCAAAGGGAAACTCTGTAGGCTTTTGTCTGACTTAAAAGGTGGTTCAGATGTCTAGACTTAAGATACATACACACAGGGCATGCAAAGACTGTTACCTAGAAAATAAGGTTTAGGGATGGGAAACTAGCAAAGGTTCCCATGCAGATCCAAAAATAGTGTGAGAAAGTAAGGAAAGGAGGTTCTAGGTATGTTCATGGTTAGAGAACAGAGCTAGGCTGCAGATTCCATCATATGGGCAGGGGCATGAGTGGTTTCCACTTTCTACTGTCAGCAGTGAATGACCCCAGGTTCCTTATCAACTTGCTCACTTTGGGGGCAGAAGAAGTAGGAAAAACAAAAGATAAGCTAAATAATTGGAATCATCTAAAAATTAAAGACGTACACTCATCAGAAGACTTTACCAAAAGAGTAAAAAGAGAATGTACACATTTGCAAAAAGAAAAAGAAAGAAAAACATTTATTACAAATTCAGCAAAGATCTAACTTCTAAAATGCAAAAGAAAATCCAGTACTTCTATAATAAAAGATAAATAATCCAATTAAAAAATGAGCAAAGGAAACAGACACTTCACCAAAGACAGCATTCAAGTGGCCAACAGAAACATGATCACTAGCCATTAGAGAAATGTAAATCAAAACCACAATGAGATGCCATCTCATTTGACATTACCAGCACAAATAGCAAAAACAGGAAATAACAAATGTTGGGAGGCTGTGAGGACATCAAAACTCTTATGGTGTTAGGAACGGAAAATGATACAATCATTTTGGAAACCAATATAGCACTTCCCTAGAAAGCTAGAAATAGAAATACTGTATGATCCGCAATCCCATTCCTAGAAATATATCAAAGAGAAATAAGAGTCATTGAATGCGTAGACATATACACATCCATGTTTATTACCCCATTGTTTATAACAGTAAAGCACGGGAAACAACTTAGATGCCCATCAACAAAGAAATAGATAAACGAATTATGGTGCATACACACAATGGAGCATTATGCAACAATAAAGAACAATAATGAATCTGAAGAAGCATCCTGTACCATGGAAGACTCTGGAGGGTATTACACTGACTTACACAAGTGGACAACCAATGGACAAATATTGAATAACATGACTACTATAAAAACTTATGAAAAGGTTTACACTTACAAAGAAACAATTGTTGATGGTTACCAGGAAAGGGAGGGGTAAAGATAGAAAACTACTGAATAGACAACAGGTACGTGGTAACTTTGGTGAAGGGTGAAACAGTATACAAATACTAGAGATGCCAGCACTGCTTGTACAAGAGAAGGTCATGGATGTTTAACAGACATATCCAAACTCCCTGAGAGACCAAACTGCTGGATTATAAACTGTGAAGACCATGGTCTTAAGGAACATCTGGCTTAATTCACGTAACATAGTTATCAAGAAAATGTTTTACATTCTACTTTAGTGAGTAGTGTCTGGGGTCATCCATCTAAGCAGTCATCTATGTAACATCAATTTGTCCAACTCCCCTTGAAGCAGGCGAAAATGAAGGACATCAAAGAGAGGTAGAAAATATAAGCCCACAGACAAGGTGCTGTATGATCCAGAGCCTACGTTAGAATAAGACCAGAACTAGATCATGCCCACTCACCACCAATGACAGCCTCGGCAGGGAACACAATGTAAAGTCCTTGATATAGCAAGAGAAAAAGTGATGTGCAGAAGCAGAACTCTAGTAAAAAACCACATACAATGATCCTTCAGACTGCAGGGTCCCCCAAAGACATGGCTCCCAGAGTCTCTATTAGACCAGAGCTGAAACCAGCACTGAAGCCAACTCTTTGGACAATTGGACTAGACAATAAGATGTACAAGGACTGCCAATTATGCTCACAAACTCACCCTAGAAAAAGTGTTACATACCTCATTGCTGAATATCTCTACAGTCATCTCTGAAGTACTCCCCACTGGAAGATATGCACCAATGCCAGTGCCTAGACCACCCTTCAAAGCAATTTGAGAACTCTTTTCTTGGAATGAACATCATAGCAGTCATTGTATTATCTTTGATGTCCTGAATGTCATCAAAATGTTGTCCTTTCAATATTTCCTTTACTTTCAGGTAAAGAAAAAAAGTCATTGAGGGTCAGACTAGGTGAGTAGAGAAGGCTCCAATACAGCTATTTGTTTACTGGCTAAAAACTCTCTCACAGACTACTATACAGTTAAGTTTGAGAACTTGCCACCATGCCACCATGTGCAATGGCCATTCCAGAGTTTCAAAATTGTTTTGAAGTGTGGACTGGGCTCTGGCATTGGTGCATAGCTTTCCATAGGCAATACTTCGAAGGTGACTGTAGTGATATTCAGCAATGAGGTATGCAGCACTTAGAACAATGAAGTTCGCAGACTTACTTGTCAGAGCTTGTAGAGTAATGCTGGTGAAGAGTATGTTTCTTGGCTTAAATATATACATGAGGCTGTTTGAGCAGCTCTTGTCCAGTGGTGAGACAAGAGGGTAGAGAGGGTCAGGAGTACAGAGTGGAAAGGAGGAATACGCTGCCAAACGGGGCAGGAGGGGGAGCTGTTAAAGCTACATAGTGGTATATGTTCTGGGTTTTATGTGGCAAGTTGATTTGGATTGTGAACGTTTCCTTAAAGCCACAATATTTTTTTTTAAAGAAAATGGTCATTTGTGCAAATACAGAAATTGTAATGTTTCTCTCTTGACTTCCAGCAAAATCATGTGTTAAATGGACAGGTCAAACTATTTACTGTTCTTCAACTTAAGTATTTGACTATACTGAGAATCAAAAAAAACTGCAGTAGCTAAACATGCCACAGAACTCATTGGCAGCATCTAGACTCACCTCTGTAACAGTACAAGACTCACATATTTCTCTCCTGACAGTAAGAACATGAACACTTAAGTGTAGGCATGGTTTTTCAAAAAGCACCTGCAGACTCTTTATATACCTATAATGGCAGATGCCTTGGTTAATTTCTGCATGTAGACTTATTTACTCAATTAAACTAGAACATCATTGAGTCAAAGGCTCACCTAATTAGCTGGCATAGTAAATCAAACACAACTAATTTGGTTGTTCTCAGCCCATAGCACTTTTTTAAAGGTCACTGCCAAGGTGCTTGCAATTAGCAGCTCTGTCTCCCTGAAGGAGTAGTCTGGCCAGACTAGACCGTTGCCTGGTGAGAGAGGTAACCTGGCAACAGCCTGCTGTGCGGCTATAATAAACACCCTGACCCCAGCTGTTATCTTCTGTTTTTTGTTGTTATTGTTTTGCCAACTAATTATTGGGTTTTTTTTTTTTAACTCTTCTCTTGTTTTTTTGTTCCTAAACCATCTTTTAGATTCAAATAAATTTGTTATTTTATCCATTTACTTTGTTATATACTTTAACATCAAAATGTCAGTCATCATTGCATCTTCAAGAATTCCTAAAATAAGTTTTATTTAAATGTAACTTCTCGACAGCACTTGGCTTGGCAAATGTAACTTCATGTTCATTTTATTTTTCTGTCTTTAGCATTATTATACACAAGCTAGTTTCAGGAAAAATTTAGTTTAAATTCAGAAGCTATCTAGAGGTTCATGAAATCTTTTATCTTTAATAACAGCAATGATTTTTGACATTCAAAATCTAGAGGTGGGGCCTTGGTGGCATAGTGGTTAAGAGCTCAGCTGCTAACCAAAAGGTCAACAGTTCAAATCCATAGGGTGGTCCTTGGAAACTCTGTGGGACAGTGGTACTCTCTCCTATAGGGTTGCTATGAGTCAGCACCAACTTAACAGCACCTAACAACAACAACAATGCCACGTTACTCCTTCTATGTAAATTTGCAGCCTCTAGTAATTCCATTGCTCTGTTCTCACTGGTCCTGTTTCCACAGACACTACCCTGACTTCTCTTTCATAATCTTTCTCTGGCTTCTTGCCTTCTTTCCTCCCTTCAAAAGATCCCATCCTCAGTGTTTTAACAGTCTGTCTTTACATGCATTCTCTGAGCAACATCATCCACTTCTGGTGCTTCAACCCCCACTGATTCACTGCTAACCCACAAAGCGGCCTCTAAAACATAACATCCTATGGAGTGGATCCATCTCTCTGTTATATGGAGCCCTAGTGGTGCAGTGGTTTAGTGCTATTGCTGCTAACCAGAAATTGGGCAGTTCAAATCCATCAGATGTTGTTCGGAATCACTATAGGACAGTTTTACTCTGTTTTGTAAAGTCAGTATGAGTTGGAATTAACTTGACAACAATTGCTATTTTTCCATTATGCATAAGAAACAGCATGAGATCATGTACACTGAAGAGCTAAACTAGATAGTCAAAGGATAAACTATAAGACAAAAAGTGTTTGCTAAAAGTAATCAGAAAGAGAGTAACTCTGTGCTTCAAGTTATTGGAAAGTCTCAGTAAAAGAAAAAGGCATAAGATAGACTTGTTGCCCTCATCCATCACTGATAGGAATGCAAAATAATAGCCACTTTGGGAAACAGTTTAGCAGTTCTGTAAAAAAATAATGAAACATAGAACTAACATTGGAAAAAAAAACATTGCCATCAAGTCAGTTCTAACTGATAGTAATAGAACTGCCCCCATAGAGCTTCTAAGGAGCAACTGGTAGATTCGAACTGCCATCCTTTTGGTTACTAGCCAAGATGTTAACCACTGTGCCATTGAAGCTCCAGAATCATCATATGATTCCGTAATTTCACTCCTAGGTATATCCCCAAAAGTCTTGAAAGTAGGTATTACTTGTACATAATGTTTACTGCAGCATTCTGTCACAATAGCGAAAAGGTGGACACAGCCCAAACAATTACAGGATAAAATGCGGTATAGACACACAATGGAATATTATTCAGCCATAAAGAGCAACAAAATTCTGATATGTGCTACTGCAACAATATAAATGAAATTCTGATACATGCCATTGCAACAATATAAATGAAACTTGAAAATATTACACTAAGTAAAATAAATAAGAAAAGATAAATACTATATGACTCCATTTACATGAAATATCTAGAACATAAAATACATAGAGACCAAAGATTATTAGTGATTACCAAAGAATCAGGGGAGAGCGAGATGGAGACTTTATTGCCAAAGAGTTTGGCTTTCTGTTTGGGGTGATAATTTTTTTTTATGGAAATGAACAGTGGTTACTGTTGCACGGTATGATGAATGTGATTAACTTCATTAGGCTGACACTCAAGACTGGTTGAAACAGCACTGCTTTGATAGCATATATTTTACCATATTAAAAAGTAGATGAAAGCAGCAAATGATCTGAATATCCTTGTCAACAATTTAAGATGCTATGCAATTTTGCTTCAAAACTAACACTCTGGTACTGCATCATGATACAGTTTAATTTGGTTTTGATAAATCTTTTAAAAGTCAAATCAGTCAACTAATGTGTGTGCATTTGTGTGTGTGTGTGTGTGTGTATTTTAAAGTAGTATACTACAAGCAATGAGAGATTAAAAAAAGGCAAGACCTCTGTTGGAGTCTTACGTGAGGGAATTATATACTCGCCTATGAAAAATAATTAAGACAAGTGTTTTGTATGACAGTGTTTTATAAATGGGAACAGTCTGCTCAGCTTCAGTAGGTTCAGGTGGATCCATTGTTGTTATTGTTGTTAGGTGATGTCAAATCAATTCCGACTCATAGCAACCCTACTCACAACAGAACAAAACACTGCCTGATCTTGTGCCTTGTCCACAATTGTTTTTATGCTTAAGGCCATTGTTGCAGCCACTGTGTCAATCCATCTCTTTGAGGATCTTCCTTTTTCACTGACCCTCCACTCTACCAGGCACGATGTCCTTCTCCAGGGACTTCCTGACAACATGTCCAAAGTATGTAAGACGTAGTGTTGCCTCTTTGCTTCCAAGGAGCACTCTGGTTATGCTTCTTCCAGAACAGATGTGCTGGTTCTTTTGGCGGTCCATGTCACACTCAACATCCTTCTCCAACAGCACAGTCCAAAGGCATCAATTCTGTCCTCTGAATTTCTTGGCGTAGACAAGTGAGCACTTTCAGCACTGCTACTGTGTGTTGAATTATCTCAACTGAAATTCCATCAGTTCGTGGAGCCTTGTTTTTTTGCCAATGCCTTCAATGCACTTTCCACTTCTTCTTCCAGAACCATCAGTTCCTGGGCTCATGCCACCTCTTCATGTGGCTGAACATCAACCACTTGTTTCTGGTTTAATGACTCTGTGTGTTCCTTCCATCCTCTTTTGATGCTCCCTGAGTCATTTAATATTTTCCCTATAGAATCGTTCACTTTTGCAACTTGAGGCTTGAATTTTTTCTTCAGATCTTTCAACTTAAGAAATAAGGAACGTGTTCTTCCCTTCCAGTTTTCATTTTCCAGCTCTTAGCACATGTCATTATAATACTTTATTCTGTCTTCTTGAACTGCCCTTTGAAATCTTCTGTTTAGGTCTTTTTGTTGTTGTTGTTTGTTTTATTATTATTATTATGACTGAATGAACATGTACATTCCCATATAAATTTTCATGCCCACCTCTATGCAGCTCCCACTGCTCTCCCTGCCCAGTGACAGCACACTCTTCCTCTCTGCTCTATACGTGCCTTATCCTCCAAACAATCTCATACCACTCCTCTCCACCCACTCCCCGGCTCCAGTAAGAGGTCAGCAGGGCAACATCCTATAGATACATAGAACCACAAAGTGCACACATAATATGGTCACTCTGTGTCGACAAGTCCAATCCATTCCTGTCCAAAGAGTTGACCTCCATTATGATTTGTGGACAATGTTTAGGTCTTTTATTTCGCCATGCCTTCCTGGAACTGGATATCTGTAATCTTAAGGTCCACAAGTAACTCTGACATCTGTTCTGGGCTCAGAACCTCATTAAAGTATGATAAAACTGAATGCATCAGATAGCATTATGAAGAAATTAAAAAGATAACTTAAGTTGTTAGTACTTGACTCCCTAGATTATTGCTCATGTTCTAAAATACAAAATTTTCCCAAGACATTGAAAAACCAATTGATCCCTAGCATATATAAAAAATATTCAGATTTAAAAATATGTATGAATCACTTATGAGTTTGTTTTACTTATTATACAAGTTATCCACTTCTATAGAAACAAACAAGTGTGTATCATGCATAAAATTAACACAAAAGATAGATTTAACAAACTGATGTGATTATTGCAGGAAGAATACGAGAGAGGACATTTCTGACCATAAAAATGACATGAAAAATGTAAGAGTGGACATAAGAAGGCATACGTGACAGTTAGTAAGGTGACTCCAGATGGCACAGAGAGCACTGATAAGAATGAGGAAAGAAAGCTGGAGACTTAAGACCAGGCCCTACCTATGAAACATCCTGGAAGTCCTGGTGTAGAATAACGAACTCGACGTGTTAAGATGATCAGCCTGAGGGGAAGGATAAGAGGAATCAAAGTGAAGGAACCTAGAGGGCTGCTGCAGGGAGTAAGGCGTGCACTGTGGAAGATGGGCCAGGGAGTTAGAAACGAAAAATGTATCAGACCATTCTAAAGAAGAATTGGCAGGCCACCCTGGTGAATTTATTACAGGAGGTAACAAACAAGAGCAAAGATAGAAGAGGTGCAGTCATGAAGAGACAAGTGTGTGAACCAGCAGTGAGTTCCATCAGCCCTGTTACTCTATAGCTTTAAACTCTCATAAATGTCTTTGCCTCCCTAGGGTCGCCATGAGTCGGATCCGACTCAACGGCACTTGGCTTGGCTTCCTGAGTATCTATAAAATGAGAAGTCAAACCAGACAACTTCTAAGATCCCTCCCCAGTCATACTTTGAAATACAGTGGTGCCCAACAGCTGGGTTAGATTTACAGTTTTCATGGCCTTTTCTGCACCGCTGATCATTGACTGTAAACTGTTTATAATATTTTCCTTATTTGGGGATAGAGAAGTTTTGTTAACTTCACAACGAAGTTCTGGGTGAGTGACTTATTGTAAAAACATATCCATGTTTGTGCATGGATATTATAAAAGCACATCCTCCTCTCTGTGCCCACATTCATCTTCTGCTCAGTGACTGTGGTATTTTAACAGCAAGTAAAGGGTAAATCAGAAAGATGTATCATCCCCGAATATGTGACGATTGTCTGACTTTGGAAGCAAGTTCTTAAATGTAATTCTTCAATATATTTGTTTATGTCAAAAATAGTTCAAGAATACAAGTTTAAAAGAAAAAGTTCAAACTGCTCTAATTTAGGTGGCCAACTACGTAGCATGCTTAGCCATATCCACGCTGCTTGTGGTCAAAAGTCTGCATTAGAACGCCTGAAGCCTCCTGCAAAGTGTGAGACTCTTTGAAAAGTGCCTTCTCTTTGACTCACTTCAAAAAAGAAGAGAATGCAGGAGCTCTCTCCCCTCTATATCTCTTTAGATCATTGTTGGGGGGGGAGCAAAAAGGGTGAGAAGTTGATGCCTCAAAATTGGCTTATTTTCTTTTCCAGAGGAGGTTGTGTAACCTTGTAAGAGGGCTGTATTAGTTTTCTATTGTTCTATAGCAAACTCTAGTGGTATAGTGATTCAGAGCTATGGGCTGTTAACCAAAAGGTCAACAGTTCAAATCTACAGTGATCTTTGGAAACCCTATGAGGCAGTCCTCCTCTGTCCTATAGGGTCACTAGAGGAATTGTCAGCAGGGTTTTTTTAGCAGCTTAAAACAACAGATTTACTGCTATGTGTTTGTGTAGGTCAGCAGTCTGACTCAGTTCTCACTGGGCTAAAATCAAAGTGTTGACAGGGTTGTGCTCCCGTCTAGAAACTCCAGGGGAAATGCAGTCCCCTGCTTTTTCCAGTTTCTAGAGGCCACCCCACATTCCTTGGCTCATGGCTGCTTTTTCCATTTTCAAAGCCTTCAACGTTGCATAAAATGTGCAATTATTTGTCGTTGCTACAAGCATGCATTCATCTTGAAAGGGAGTTTACATGATAGAACTATCATAAAACTGCAGCAATCAGAACAAAACAAAAATGAAGAGCCTCGTGAAATGCTTCATAAATGCAGTTTTAGTAACAAAACACCAAGAACTATGAGTTCAGAACGACAGATTTCCCATGATCAGTTTTGCCAACAGTAAGAAAACTCACCATAAGACCAAAAAACAAAAAAGAAAAAGAAAAACAAAACAAACCTGTCTCCATCAAATCCATTCTGATTCATAGCAATTCTTTAGGACAGAGTAAAGCTGCCCTATAGGATTTCCAAAGAGTGGCTTGTGGATCCCAGCTGCAGACATTTTGGTCAGCAGCCCAGCACTTAACCACTGTAACACCAGGGCTCCTGACTCATCATAGTCAACAGGAATTACTAAAATCTTGAGTCGCCTGTGCTTCTCCTAGTTCCCGTTTGTTTTTCAGAATATCTTTTTATTTGCATATGTGTTTACTATCCAACTGGGAAATGGGGCTCATTTAAAGAAGCCCCCTTATTTTCTATAATTAGTGACAAACCAATGATTTAAAAAAGATGTATTTTTCTCTTTTACATTTCTCGACATATTTGTATTTTGCTTATTTCTAACTATATTTTGTAACTTTACATTATGTTCCTGTCTCCTGATTCAAACTTCATCTCTGCTAGTCCTAGTGCTATCAAACAATTTGGAAAAAAAAAAAAAAAAACACTTTCAAGAAATACTGTAAGAAATTATTATACACATCCAATAATCTCTGAAATATAATCCTGAAACAGATAGCTTAATTTCTGCCATGTTAGGCAATTTGGGTGTCTGCAGATGGAACAGGGTATGCAACATTGGGAAATGTGTTCTTATAAGGTCTGTGAGACAAGACATACAAAACTTATTCTCTATTTTATTTTTTTGACTCCTAAAGTTCAGCAATTCAACAATACTCTCTCACTATCCAACACTCTTTTCTTACTTTCAATTTTTTTTCAACCTATAAGATGGTATGCAATTTCATGTTTTTAACTTCTTTCCATTTATGCTTTGATCTCCTATATTTCTTCTGCAGTTGTGAAGAAAATATTTGATAAAGCAATTGCGTTATGCACTAACTTCTGCTCAACATCTAATAATGGTGAGTGCAGAATATTGGAAACGCATTCTGTTCAGCTGAATCATCTACATTTACCTCATGTTAAGATTACTGGTGGAATACTTGGAAACCCTAGTGGTGTGATGGTTAAGAGCTATAGCAGCTAACCAAAAGGTTAGCAGTTCAAATCCACCAGGTGCTCCTTGGAAATCATATGCAACAGTTCTACGAGTCAGAATCAACAGCAATAAGTTTTTTTTTTGAAGTAGAAGGAGTACCTGAAGAACTAGCTGTTCTAGTTCTACCCATGAGTGATGCATACTTCTTCTTTACTTTCAGTAACTATTTTGGAAGATTGAATAAACGTCCACACAGTGGAGGCGATGAAGGTCTTGAGTGTCTCAAATTCGGTTTGAAGTGTTTCACATTGCTGAAGTATAAACCCTCTATATTCTTGAAATCATCAGCAAAATTTGTTAACTGAAAGCCTTTTAGAGTAACAGGAATTTTTTTATTGTTATGAAAATTGTGAGGAAAAACAAATCTAAGCACTTACCCTGTTTTATGAGCTGTTACAGGGCAGCACATAAACTGAGCTATTTAGCACAAGTGTGTGCTCTGAGTGACATGAAGGTGATCAGAACAGCCACAGAGGACAGCATGGATGAGGGTTTGAGCTGATCTGTCAGTCTCGATGGACTGGGATCCAAGGTGACATCTGTGTTAGAGAACAGTTGGTGGGTCATCTTTGATTCAACAGACTTTTTAAGTTAAAGTCATTTTACAAAAGTTAAACACGTAATCATGAGCTTGCTTTTCTTTCCTAAGAATGCCATAAAAATATTCTGAATACAGAAAAATGCCCATACAAAGCTGACACCTGCTTACTCATTTGTTTTCAATCTCAATCATTAAAGTTAGGGAATTATAAATTATACTTTAAAAATCTTTCATATGTACCAGATATATGATTTTTACCATATTTCCACTCAATCTGTCATTTCCATTTCAAATTCCTACACCTACAGCTTGCTAATTCCACTCTCTACTGCAATTCATTGTCCTCTGATTCGTTTCTGTTCCATGCAACGAGACATCGATGCTTATCATTCCCTTGATACTGGTCTCTATACTATAGCTAATGACATCCTCTGAGTCAAATCCCATATTCCCTTCCCTCTCATTTCCTTGTAGACTTTTTTCACCTATGCCATAATACTTTTCTTAAACTCCTGTCTAACATTAGATCCAGGGCTATACCACACTCCTAGTACTCACGGTGGTGTGTTATGGCTCTAGGGAAAGGCTTTTATATTCTCCTTGCCAACTGTGGTTTTTCTATTTGTGACTCAGAAACATCTACAGGCTGAATCTAACCTTTTATTATTATTATTATTATTATTATTATTATTATTTTATTCATTAATCTTTCTACCTGGTTTAGGTTATTATCCATTTGTAGGTAACTCTAGCTGTCTCTTACTCACTTGCTATTAAATAATTTCATAAAATACATACTGGATTTTTATATTGTAAAAGAGCCTTGGTGGCAGTGTGGCTAAGAGCTTGGCTGCTAATCAAAAAGTCAGTGGGTCAAACCCACCAGCTGTACCATGGCAGAAAGATGTGTCAGTCTGCTTCCACAAAGATTTATAGCCTTGAAACCCTATGGAGCCATTCTACTCTATCCTGTAGCATTGCTATGAGCCAGAACACACTTGGCTATAATGGGTTTGATTTTTTTTTTTTTTTTTTTAGTTTATATCTTAGACAATATATTCTACTTTTAAAGCCTTTGCATACGGAATGTTTCAAGGATTATTTTAGTACCTAATGTTTCAAAGGAAATCCTGGTGGTGTAATAGTTAAGTACTACAGCTGCTAACCCAAAGGTCAGCAGGTGGAATCCACCTGGAGCTCCTTGGGGAACTCTGTGGAGCAGTTCTCTGCTGTCCTCTAGGATTGCTATGAGTCAGAATTGACTCGATGGCAATGTATTTGTTTTGGTTTTGATTTGATGTTTCAAAATATATATAAATATATATAGTTTTAAAAGTTACATAAGATATAACTTTCTGTATAGAATTGATGATTAAATTATGAGAACTTTTTTTTTTTTTTTTTTAGGAACCATGAAATTGAAGGAAATAATGGTTACATAGCTTTTATCGTTTTCCATTCAATTCAGAATAGTTTTTAATTGATTATTTTGTGCAGAATAATATAACCAGATGTTGCAGAGGACTGAAAAAATAATCTCAAAACATCTCTGCCTACAATAATTTACTGACTGAAGGGGATAGTCTTACAAATTCATAATGAGTCCTAATATACAGGATGAGGCAGAAACCTCATCAGACTGCATTGAGAAAGGTTTCCAGGAAGAACTTCATAAAGGAATTGACATCCTTGTACGTCTTTTATCATTGAGAATACTACATACAACTTAAATACTGGACTGATAGGCAGGTAAGGGGGTAATTGGTGAAACAGACGAACAGCATGTGAGTCAGATTACAAACAAAGTGAATTGGTTTGACAGACAACGGATGTGAGACAAAGACATTTTAAGTGGAAAGAAAAGCACAAGCAGAGACTCTAAGGTGGTTAACTGAGAGAGGTGTCTCAGGCAGAGCAGACACCTGATTTTAGGTGAGGACTGAGCACACATGAGGATGGCCAGGAAAGTAAAATCTAACTACCCTCCGTGCTGAAGTCCCAGGGCTGGAATCAGCTGATACACATCCATATGGTGATACCAGCTGTTAAAATACTGAAATCCTTCATATCAGATGATAAATAGTATAATACTGACTGCAATAAGCAGAATTAATTTCTGATAAAAATTCTAGTATGACTCCATTAGTCCAAGCTAGTAGCTGAAGGCTATCACAGCAACCATTTATAAAACAGCTTCCTATCACAGCACAATCTGAGAAATTGCCCCAGCACTGTCTGCTGTTCCCATCAACACCACCCAGCCCACCTGGCTTTCTGCATATTTGTACAATGCTATGCATAACCTAGGGAAATAACCAGTTTATCATCATCTTCAAGGACACTGTTGTTACTTCTGAATTGTTTACTCTTTCCTTGGGTTTTCTTGTTTGCTGTCGTTAATGTTGTCGAATCATCTACAACTCACAGCAATCTTGCCTGGACATTTGTTGCTATGCTTGAAGCCATAGTGGCAGCCGGGGTCAGTCCATCTGACTGAGGGTCTCCCTCTTTTTCAGTAATCCTCTACTTTTCCAGGCATGAAGCCTTTCTCCAGGGACTGATCCCTTCTGATAACATGTCCCAAACATATGAGACATATTCTCACCATCCTTGCTTCAAAAGAGCGTTCTGGTTGTACTTCATACAAGACAGATTTGTTTGCTCCTTTGGTAGTCCATGATACAGTCAGTGTTGTTCACCAACACCGCAATTCAAAGGCATCAACTCTTTGGTTGACCTTAATCGTTGTCTAGATTTACATGCATGTGAGGTGACTGAAGAAAACACGGCAAGATAGATTTTGGTGTTTGTTTTTCTTTCTTTTTTCTTTCTCTCTCTCTCTCTCTCTCTCGCTCTTTTTTGGCATTTCTGAAACTGACTTCTTTACTGGGAAGAGAATTTCTACAATAAATTCAAAACCACAAAATCAATTTTGTTTTAATCTTACTGTGTGTTATTCTTTCCTGCCCCCTATACCCTACCCCGTGATTTAATCATCTCTGCTACACCCTGAAGCTCAAAGTCAACAATAAACACGGGGACTTTCTTGGCCTCAATCCTCATGCTTTTTGATCATTTTTTACATTGTATCATTAATGACTTTCATCCTTGCTTTCTCTCTCTTTTTTGATTGTTTTGAGAGGAGTATTTGATTTTGTTTTTTGAACTTTAAATTACATCATTATTTCATTTCCTAGGGCTGCAATAATAAAGGACCACCAAGTGAATGGCTCATAACAACAGAATTTATTGTTTTACCATTCTGGAGGCTCAAAGCTATTGCTGTTGAATCAAGAGCTGCCCATAAGGTTTCCAAGAAGCAGCTGATGAATTGAAAGTGCCCATCTTTTGCTTGGTAGTCCAGTTCCTGAATGCTGTGTCACCGGAGCTCGTCTCTGGAGGCCAGGAGTCTGAAGTTAGGGCACTGGCATGGCCATACTGTCTCTAAACGTTCTAGGGAAAACCATCTGAACTTTTCCAACTTCTGCTAGCCCCAGAGGTTCCGTGGTTTGCAGCTCCAGTGTAGTTCCAACTCTCCCCCCACGGTCACACAGCCATCATCCCTCTCTGTGCCTCTGTTCCTCTTTTCTTATATAAAGATACTGGTCCTACTGGGTTAGGCCTCATCCTACTCCAGTATGACCTTGTATTAACTGATAACATCTTCAGAGATCCTATTTCCAAACAAGGTCACCTTCACAGATACTGAGGGTTATGACTTCAGTGTATCCTTTGTAGGGATAGGGGAATACAATTTGATTCATGAAACTCATCAAGTAGGTTGAAATAGGTCTTAAATTAAGAATTATAAATCTATTTCTTTTGAAATATCCTACAATAGAATATTGAGATCATGGATGGAAAAGGAAGCAACTGAACTTCCATAGAGAAGTAGGTTTGTTGTGTATCATTTTGCAATCATTTTATAAATAGCCTACTCTTTAGCCCTTTGTACAGATGAGATTATAGCTCAGAACAGCTATCCAGTGAAACCTTAAGACAGAGCTTCCTGTTGCTTTATTTTGTTTTGATGCATTACATTTCTACAGAACTCTATTTGGCTCTCTCATAAATTGTCGTGCATATAGATTAACTTGGAGCTGACACACTTAGAAGCATTATTTAGGTTGGTATAGAAGATTTTTAAAAAAGGTAGTCTAGACTTGCGAAACATGATAGATTTGTACAAGTGGAAAGAAATTACAGTATAAATCTAATATGGGCTATTAAAGTTGAAGGATTAAATTTAAATACTGAAAGTAACGGCTTCTTTTATCTTATAGTTATATCTTTTAACTGTAAAATAGTTTCTTTTACAGTTAAAGTCTTTGAAAATGACCAAGGTCATTACCAGTTTCTCTTCTTAGGAATCTGGAATATTTATTATTTTTATTTTTAGGTATATCTTAAATGTGTGAATTTGGAAGATATTAAAATAAAAGTTCTAGTAATTTTTAATCAAGGAATTAATGTACTAGACAATATTTCTAGGACTAATAAGACCAGGAAAGATTAATGAATAAAAACAACTGTGTTAAAAGATGAAAACAAGGAAATAAGAGCCAGATAACATCATTCAGAAGCAGTCAGTTAGGTCCTCCTATTGGAGACCCACTAACATGCCTTTTCTGACTCTCCTGCCTCCATTGCAAGAATTTTGTTGTATAATGAAGGAAATTAGGAAAACGGTTGTAAGTCGCCTGATAAACAAGTTGATGATATCATTATAAACACAAATTAAGAATCCATTGTAAAATACAGGATCAGCAGGAAAGAGGGCAACTACCCACGAGATGGTTTGAGTCAATGGCTCAGCAACAGACTCTAACAAACCAACAACTGACAGAGTGGTACAGGAGCAGGCTCTGTGTCAACCTGCTACACACAAGGTCTCCAGGAGTTAGAGTAGACTCAACAGAAACTGACAACAACAAAGGAGTCCAAGGAAAGGATTATAAAATTGACTAGCTCCCAAATGAACGGTAACCAAGCATACAACATGTATTACTGCAATGATTTTAGCCCTCTAAAATTTTTAAAGCATGTGTAATTCAACCCCTACCTTAGCTTAAAAAGAGAGAAAGAAAAGCTTTAAAGATGCTGTTGAGAGCATAATTCACAGAATTACTGTCATTTTTATATAGACCCTCGAGTGAAATTTCTTCCCAACACCAGGAATAATTTTTCTTCTCCTGAACAGCTGGCTTGTTTGATCCTTTGGACACTGAATGTTGTAACTGATTGTGTCTCTCTAGCTCTAGGTTGGCAGCCAAAAGGCTTAGATCCAAATTTATGGCCTTCCTCTGGCAAGTGGATGGAAATGTGCACCATGTGTTTTATACACTAAATTCAGTACTGGATTCATCCCATTTTTCCTACCCTGAATTTCTCCCTGTCCTCATTTTCTCATCCACTTATTTTTTTGTTTTCTTTTAACTTACTGCAGTGCAGGTATTTTATAAATGACCTTAAATCCCATCTGAAATGCAGTCATACAAAAATGAGTACCTATCTGCTGGTGCTGTTAGGTGTCATCAAGTTGGTTCCAACTCAGGGTAACCTGATGTACAAGAGAAAGAACTGTTACCAGGTCCTGTGGCCTCCTCACTATTCTGGGCTATATTTGAGCCTGTTGCTGCAGCTACTGTGAAAGTCCATCTTGCTGAGGGCCATTCTCTTTTTCACTAGCCCTCTACTTTACTCAACATGACGTCCTTCTCCAGAGACTAGTTCTTCCTAGTAACATGTATCTCATCATCCTTGCTTCTAAGAAGCCTTCTGGCTAAACTACTTCCAACACATTAGTTTGTTCTTCTGGCAAAACCAGAAAAACCAAACCCATTGCTGTTAAGTTGATTCCAACTCACAGTGACCCCATAGAGCAGAGTAGAACTGCTCCCAGGAGTTTCCAAGGAGCACCTGGTAGATTTGAACTGCTGAGCATTCTCTTAGCAGTCATAGCACTTAACCACTATGCCATCATGGTCTCCTCTGGCAGTCCGTGGCATATTCAATGTTCTTTGACAACACCATAATTCAAAGGCATCAATTCTTCTTCATTTTTTCTTATTCATTGTCCAGCTTTCACACACATATAAAGTGATTGAAAGTACTAAGCTTGGGTCAGGCACATCGTAGTCCTCAAAATGACATCTTTGCTCTGTAACATTTGAAGGAGGTCTTTTGCAAGTCAACTTGCCCAACGCAATGTGTCATTTGACTACTTGACTGCTTCTTCCATGAGTGTTGATTGTCCATGTGAAATGAAATCCTTGACAACTTCAGTCTTTTCTCTGTTTATCATGATGTTGCTTATTGATCCATTTGTGAGGATTTTTGTTCTCTTTATATCACGCTGTAATCCACACTGAAGGCTGTAGTCTTTGATCTTCATGGTATAACTTGACTGAATCCAACCACTTACAGTTATACAGGTTACTTGTCACTATTTCAGAGTTCCATGTTCTACACATACTCTATTCCTTTTCCTGGAAAACTCAATTCATCTGAAAAATAATTGTCCTTCAAGACCTAGCTGAAAAGTTGAAACGGCTATGGAGAAACTTCTGACCACAGTACTCATGAAGTAGAAGTGACCATGCATTCTTTGACATCGTAATAAATTGTGTCACTTCTTTACATGTCATACCACCTAAAACTACCCTTCTGGTTGGGAAAGGCTATTATTTCATCTCTGCCAAGCACCATTAATACATGCTGAAAGGAAGGAAAGACATTCGCGGGCTGTAAAGAAAATAATTCAACTTAAAAGCAAAGAATATTTGAACGTAGCTCTTTTTTAACATTTGTAATCAAAAGTCAGAGGACTTTCTTAAAAAACATTTTTGTTGCCCTGCTTTGTTTTTTCTTTAGTCAGTTGGTCAGTCCTTTCTTCTTTCTTTATGCTCCTTCATATTGTCTACAAATAATTTGTGTTAAATTGAGCCATTCTGGAAAAAATCATCTAAAAGATGACATGGAAATTATTTTGAAGGAGAAGAGGGATAAGATTGCACACTGAAGATGAGATAGCTTTTTCTTTCATTTTTGTCTGGTACAAAGGTGCCAGCTGGTGAGGTGCCTCTTGGGAGAGCTATCTGACACATCTCCCTGTTTCATCTGCTTCATTCCAAGAGGGTGACTGCTGCTAAGACATAACGATTCCATTTGGTGTTTTGTGATCAATAAACAAGGCCTGAAAAATTAGCAAGGGTCAGTAATAAAGGGTACCACTGGTCAGAACTCTAAAAAATCCATGATCAGAAATTCTAGTTTTATCTGAAAAGCTCTGGAGATCTATCCCAGACGTCTGAGAAGATGAGTGACTTAATTAATAGCAAATTCCTGATGAGAATGTTTTTGGCAACTGTGTGGGAAAATCAGCGGGAGATGGGGAGGCAGACACAGGTAATTACAAGTCTCCAGGCAGACACCTAAAGTCTAAGTTACTAAGTGTAAAAGAATCCCTTCAGTGGATTGACTTTGTGTTGAATCTCAGTTTGTTGCCTGAGGTCAAGAAGACCTTTCTCTTTCCCAAATTAGGTGAACTGTGACAGCTGAGACTCTTTTGAAACCATTCTAGAAAGTTTCTCTGTGAGATTGGACAGTAGCTTGTCTTTCCTTCAGAGCAATCCTTATAAGGCCACAAAGTTGCACTGATGGGAAAGTGGGAGATCTAAGGCGGGCAGTCAGGGGAGCAGCCCCGTGTCACTCACGGAAGTGACTCATTTTCCTCTTCCTTCTCTGATCCATTGCTTCCTGCTTTACCCTTAGCCCTGACACAGGTCTGCCTTCAAGAAGGCTTTAATTTACTACTATTTTTTATCTCTGCCTGAAGTGCCCTTGTGTCCTTCCGTGGCAGACAGATTCTGAGATGGTCCCTCTAGATTCCTGACCCCTGGTGCACATGTCCTGTAATATGTATCCACATATCCTGTGGATATGATGATTTGATATCAGTGTAGTAGATTAAATTCCCATGGTTCTATTTCATTATACAGAATGGTTATGGTCTCAAATAAATTGACTTTGATTAGTCAAAAAGGACATGGTCTTGTGTGAGCGTGACTTAATTAGGTGAACTCTTAAAAGAGATTGGACCCTGTCTTAGTCATCTAGTGCTGCTATAACAGAATTACGCACATCAGTGGCTTTAACAAAGAGAAGTTTATTCTCTGCTAATAAATTTATAGTCTAGTAGTAGGCTAGAAGTCCAAATTCAGGCACTGGCTCCAGGGGAAGGCTTTTTCTATCTCTGTTGGCCCTGGAGAAAGGTCCTTGCAATGCAACAGTCTTTGCTTGGTCTGGGAACATCTCAGTGCAGAAGCCTCAAGTCCTGATGTCACATTCTTGGCGATATGAGGTCCCCAGATTTCTATTTGCTTCCCTCTACTTTTATCTCTTGAGAGAAAAGGTGGCACAGGCCACACCCCAGGGGAACTCCCTTTACACTGGATCAGCTAAGGGTGTGACAATCCCATCCTGAGCCTCTTTAACATAAAATCACAACCACAATATAGAGGGTAACCACACAACACTGGAAATCATGTTGTGATTTCCAGTATTGGTGCGTACATTTGGGGGGAAACATAATTCATGATAGACTCTTTCTGAAGGAGGAGATAGGAAGTGAGAAAGACTGACCTGCTGGTTTTGAAGAAGCAGACCACCATGTTGTGGAGAGGGCTACAGAGCAGGAAACAGCGCAGAATTTGGGAGCTGGAACAGGCCCTGGCTGGGAACGGGGAGCTACAGCCACAAGTACTGAATTCTGCCCAGGACCACGTGACCTCGGCAGAGCACACCAAGCCTCAGACGGGAACATGGCTTAGCTGACACCTTGCTTTCAGTCTTACAAGACTTTGTGCAGAGAAACCAGTCATGACCCAGACCACCGATCTATACAACTGTGAGATAATAAATAGGTGTTGTTTTAAGTGCTGAGTTTGTAGTGGTGTGTTACTCAGCAGTCTAAAACTAATATGCCTTTTGCACACCACCCCCTACCTTCTTTTGCTGAAGAACACCTTCTTAGCTTCTGAGATTCTGCTGGAGAGACACCTCCTCCAGGAGCCAGTTCCTCACCCTCCCAGGCCAGACTATCTCCCCTGTGTTCCTGGAGGAGTGGCTCTCACAGTCCCTACCATCATTTCATGCAGCCCATCAGGTCAAAACTGTATTCATACTAAGGCTAACACATCATCTGCCTCTTTCACTGTGTTGGTATTTGAACTGGTGACGGAAAAGCAATGCAGGCTAAGACTGCTGGAGTCCAGCATGAATGGAGACACTGTATAGGTCAGTGGTCACTGTATTATTCCCACTCCACATGTACAGTCAGTAAAAAATAATTTTATTAAACATTAACTTGCAAGTACATATTTTTAATATTCTGAGTGACAAAAAGAGATGTACATATAATGCATTCTTGCTGCATACTGAAGCCTGATAATTCTCCTGAAAATAAGTATGTGTCTGATGTGTGAAATGCAAGGCAAACCAGCTGCTTTTCTTTCATGGAATACCATTTTTACTTGAGAGAATTGACAAACAGACTATGGTAATTCAAACTTGGATATTTGGCAGACACTTTCTCAAAAATAAACAAAGGAAGCCCATCACTTCAAGGAAAACAGCTAAAGTATTTGTCAGCAATGAGAAAATTTATCTTTAAAGTGAAAATTAAAATTTTGGAACAAATGTGTCTGCTTATGAATTTGACAGCTTCCCAATCTTTGAAGCCATTTCTAATGAAATCTCTGATATTAAAGAATGCGATATTTTAATATTGTATAATAAAATATATCGAAATTTAAAAGTTTGACAAAAGGCAATGAAACGGCATTTTTCAAATGACCAGTGCACAATGTCACAGAATCATTACATGAGAAAAAGATCCATTCAAAATGCAAAATAGGCCATGAACGTCAATATAAAACTACCCAAAAAGTTCACTGATACAATTTCAGATTGTACGTTGTGATTAATATTTAAGAAACTACTACATGTTGAAGTTTGATGTATTATTCTATTGGTGGAAAAACATCCACAATTATCTAAAAAGGCTATTACTCTTTTTCCAACCTCTTATCTGTGGAAAACCACATTTTGTTCGTATACTTCAAACAAAATGACTTATTCCTACAGATTGAATGCAAATAGATACGGCAATTAATTCAAACATTAAAGACATTGCAAAAAAAAAATGTACAACAGTGCCACTCGTACCACCAATTTGCTTCAGAAAATGCAGTTATTTTTTCATAAAGCACATCTCTTATGTCAACATATAGTAGGTTTATTACTTTCCAAATTACTGAATCAATAAATATTTTTTTAATGTCCTGGGTTTCTTTTCTAGTGTAGTAAATATTGACAGGCACAATGCATTCACTGAGGAGTCCTAAATAAGTTTTAAGAGTGTAAAGGGATCCAGAGACCAAAATATTTTGGAGCTATTGTTCTCGGTAATCTTGAGACCTCTGGTATATTTAAATTATATTTCCATGTGTTTATCTTCCTACTTGAGCTCTGCATTCCTGATAGGCACAGTGGTTGAAGTGCTGGAAACCAACAGAAAGGTCGTCAGTTGGAACTGTCCAGCTGCTGATGGAAAAAAGACATAGCAGTCTGCTTCCGTAAAGATGTACAGCCTTAGAAACTCTATGGGGCAATTCTACCCTCCTATAGGGTCATTCTGAGTCAGAAGTTTGAACCAACTTAACAGCGGTAGGTTTGCTTGTTTTTAGTATGACAATTATTGTATCATGGTAGAGAAAGTACCAAGTAGAGAATCTAATACATACATTAAAACAAAACAAAACAAAAAACTTTGTTGCCCTGGAGTTGAAGCTGATTCTGACTCCTAGTGTCCCTACTTGATGGAATAGAACTGCCCTGCAGGGTTTCCAAAGAGCCACTGGTGTATTCAAACAGCCGATCACTTTGTCAGCAGCTAAGACTCTTACCCACTACACTACCGTAGTAGGAGCTGAAGAAACAATACAGTACAATACAGTACTGCCCCTTTCCTCAAAAAACTGAAAACATCATTTAAGAGTAGGAGAATGCACCCCAAAAATATATTCTGCTTTTTAGTGAAGTGTCAGATGAGCTATAAGGATGGTAGTAAAAGTATAAATGTGTGAAGATAAAATCCCTCAGATACCATTATATCTTTAAATTTCTGTAGAACAAATACATTTGAAAATCCTACAACACATACTTCAGAAAGATTGACAACAAAAATCCAACCCAAAAGAATTTAGATAGCCCTTTTTCATTTCTTTCTACAGATTTAACACAAAATTATACGTGATTTTAAGTGGTGAGGACTGAAACCCTACCCACTAAGCTAGTATCTAGCTCAGTGAGATACTAGAAATACCCAATCACAATGAAGTTAAAGATAAGTTTTGTGGTGAATTATTGCATCAATCTCAGGGAGAAAAGAGATAATTTAAAGTTATCTGTAAATACTGAGCTTGAAATGGAAGAGTGAGAGTGCTGCTAGGAGATACATAAAAAACAAAACACAACACTTGTTTGTATAATTGAAATCATTGTATTGCCTTACTGTGTTTTCTTTAATTTTTGCAATTGCTTTAAGACACTATTTCACATTAGATTCACTACTTGGAATCTGTACCTGAACGGTAGGATGTACTGTGGAAGGGAGAGAGTTTTGCTAAGTGACGCCAACTAAAGTAGTCTTCCATCAGCCCTGACAAGTTCCTTTATTGTCAACAACTATCTAATCCCTAAGCTTGCAGCAGCCTGAAGAAGTCCACGGGTCCAAGTAACTGTGCAACAGGTGTTTCCCAGGCCACAAGCCAACAGTCACAGGAGAGTCTTACTCAGAAACAAGAGAACAGCAACTTAGGACGTGGCCCCACCAGCTGGTTCCCTGGAATGCAGCACCTCCAAATCCCTTCTAGCACAGGAAAAAATACCTAGGGTGTCCTGCACCTGCTACTTCTTCCAGCTGCTGCCTCCTGGCTCCTAATCCTATGTCTTAGCATTCTTCAGAGAAAGAGAACCAGATGTGTTCGTCTGTGTCTGTGTGTGTACGTGTGTCAGTGTGCAACATGTGCATATTATATATATCATGTACATATGTATATATATTGTAAATAGTGTATCTACTTATCTATAGCTAGGAGTTCTGGTGGTACAGCAGTTAAGGGCTACAGCTGCTAACTAAATGTGTCAGTAGTTCAAATCCACCAGCCTCTCCTTGGAAACCCTCTGGGGCAGTTCTACTCTGTCCTAAGTGAGTCAGAATAAGCCCAACAGCAACGGGTTTTATAGATGGACACAGAGACAGAAGTAGATATAAAGAGAGAGACTTATTTTGAGGAACTGGCTCATGTAGAATTTTAGGGGCTAGAAAATCCAGTATCTGTAGATCAGGCAACAGTCTGAAAATCAGTTGTTCTTGTGTCTGAACTCAGCAGACCAGGCACTGGGCAGGAAATTCTGGCAGGATGTATTTTTGTAGTCTCCAGTCAAAATCATTCTCTCTCAGGAAACCTCTGTTTTTGGTTTCAAAGCCTTCGGTGGCTTGGACAAGGCTACCTGTGTTATGAAGAGTAATCTTCTTACAGCCAACTGAGGTTAAATGTTAATCACATGTAAATCCCTTCATGGCAGCATCTAGTTGAGTGTTTTTCCAAACAACTGGGCACCACAGCCTAGACAAGCTGACACACAAAATTAACTACCACACTGACCTATACCCAGAGAACCCTTCAGCCACTGACACCTGCACGTCTGCCCTCACTGTCTCCCCGGGTGGCACAGGGCCCCTCTCAAGATGCCTTTCTCTTCTTCACTCTGTTTAATCTGGTCATTTCTGTCTTTTATGTTTATTGTCCAAAGGCTGATGTAAGAAAGCTTCTCTGCCTTGGGTACTCACTGTCCCCCCAAATTCCAAACATACATTTCTTACAGCTCATGGGATTTTTGCTGCTTTTCTGTTTTATGACTCTACTCTCCTAAAAATTCTGGCACATCTAAGGAGGGCTAGGATTTAAAACAACTCAGGAACATAACACACTGTTCTGAAACAAAGATCTTGGTTCCAGTTTAAGCTAGTACACTCCTGAGATCCTCACTGAAATAAATGTACAAATAGACAGCCCAGAGAACAGGAGGGCTCTTACAATGGACAACATAATTCAACATGTTTCTGAAAGATTGAATACGAGTATACGCTCTTTGATAGATGAAACAGCCAAGAGAAGCCACAGCCCCAACATAATTATTGTAGATCCATCAGGGAGGTTGAGACAGAATCTGCTGGTCTGACCCCCTTATCCTAAACTGAGAACTAAACCTTCTCTCTCACTGGATGCTGGAAACTCAGAATTAAAGCTTTCTAAAGTATAACTGTTTACACTCTAACAGTTGGCTTCTCAAAGTTATACAAATACTGCTATTCAACAGTCCCAGCCCCACAGTTTCTTAGCAGAATTCATACTCAGAAGAGAGAAACTAAGATAGTAAAGCTTAGAGTGAATAAAACCAAATATATCCAATCCTTCTGACACAAAACAAATGAAAAACCAAGAGTTACCAGGCATTGAACCAACAACATAGAGATGATTCAAAACACATAAAATAAAACCTTTTAAGAATATTGAAATAAATACAGGGATACCAATGGGGCACTGAACCTAACAGACTGCCTCATTTTTCCAGGTCTCACAAGTTTTCTGCCTTTGACAGCATATAGTGTGCAGCACTTTCCTATCCGTGTTGTTGTTCTTAGGTGTCATCAAGTTCCGACTCATAGCTAGTCTACGCACAGCATAACAAAATAGCACCCAGACCTGTGCCGTCCTGACAATTGCTGCTATGTTTGAGTACATTGTTGGAGCTACCATGTCAATTCATCTCATTGAGGGTCTTCCTCTTTTTTGTTGACCCTCTACTCTGCCAAGCATGATGTCCTTGTCCAGTGACTGGTCCCTCCTGATAACATGTACAAAGTATATAAGATGTGGTCTTGCCATCCTTGCTTCTAAGGAGAACTCTGGTTGTATTTCTTCCAAGACAGATTTGTTCCTTCTTCTGATAGTCAAAGGTATGTTTAATAATATTTGCCAACGTCACAATTCAAAGGTGTCAGCTCTTCAGTCTTCCTTATTAATTGTCCAGCTGTCACATGCATGTGTTGTTGTTGTTGTTAGATACCATCAAGTCAGTTCTGACTCATAGCCACCCTGTGCACAACAGAACAAAGCACTGCCCACTCTTATACCATGTCCACAGTCACTTTTATGCTGAAGCCCATCGTTGTAGCCATTGTGTCAATCCATCTCATTGAGGGTCTTCCTCTTTCACACTGACTCTCAACACTGCTAACCACGATGTCGTTTCGCAGAGACTTAGCCCACGTGACAACATGTCCAAGTTGTATAAGAAGCAGTCTTGCCATTTTTGCTTCCAGAGAGCACTCTGATTGTATTTCTTACAGAACAGATTTGTTCTTTTGGCACTCCATGGTACACTCAACATTCTTCTCCAGCACCACAATTCAAAGGCATCAATTCTTCTGTATTCCTTGTTCATTGTCACATGAATATGAGGTGACTGAAAACACTTGGCTTGGGTCAGGTTCATGTTAATCTTCAAGGTGATACTTTGCGTTTCAACACTTTTGAAGGTCTTTTGAAGCACATTTGCCTCGTGCAATGTGTCTTTTGATTTTTTGACTGCCGTTTGCATGGGTGTTGATTGTGGATACATGTAAAATAAAATCCTTGATAACCTCAATCCTTTCTCTGTTTATCTTGATGCTGCTTATTTCATCCAGTTGTGAGAATTTTATTTTATGTTAAAACGTAATCCACAAAGTCATAGTCTGTAATCTTCATCAGTAAGTGCTTCAAGTCCTCTTCACTTTTCAACAAAGTAGTATCATCTGTATAACAGGTTGTTAATAAGTCTTCCACCAATCCTGATGCATTATTCTTCTTTGCAGAGTGCAGCTTCTCAGATTATTTGCTAAGTGTACACATTGAACAGTTATGATAGAATACTATGTTTACCCACACGTTCCCTGAGTTTAAGCCACGAAGTGTCCCTTTGTTCTATTCTAATGACTGCCTCTCAATCCAGGTACAGACTCTCCAGGAGCATAATTGTTTCATAATAGCCATTCTCCATAATATTATCTATAATCTGTTATACTTCACACAGAACACGCCTTAGTGTAGCTAATAAAACACAGGTAAACATCTGCCTGGTATTCTCTACTTTCAACCAGGATCCATCTGACATCAGCAATAATATCCCTGGTTCCACATCCTCTTCTAAAGTGACTTTTAATTTCCAGTAGTTCTGTTGATATATTGCTGCAGCCACTTTTGAATGCTCCTCAGCAGTATTCTCCTTGTGTGTGATATTAACAATATTTTTCAATAATTTCCTTTTTAGGTTGGAACAGGCATAAATATGGATCTCTTACAGTCAGTTGGCCAGGTAGCTGTCTTCCAAATTTATGGGCATAGATGACTGAGTACTACCAGCACTGCATGTGCTTGCTGAAATATCTCAGTTGGAATTCTATCCATTCCTGGAGGCTTCCTTTGACTAGGGCCTTCGGTGCAAACTGAGCTTCTTCCTTCAGGACCATCAGTTTGGAATCATATGCTACCTCTTGAAATGGTAAACTTCAACCAATTTTTTTTGGTATAGTGATGTTGTGTACTTCATCCGTCTCCTTTTGATGTTTAATATTTTCCCTGGAGAATCCTTTAGTATTACAACTCAAGGCTTGAATTTCTTCTTCAGTACTTTCAGCTTGAGAAATTCCAAGGATGTTTTTTTCTTTTGGTTTTCTAACTCCAGATCTTTGCACATTTCTTTGTAATACTTTTTTTTCTCAAGCCAACCTTTGAAATCTTCTGTTCATCTTTTTTACTTCATGATTTCTTCCTTTCACTTTAGCTACTCGATGTTCAGGAGCAAGTTACAGTCTTTTAAGACATCCACTTCAGTCTTTTCTCTCCTGTCTTTTTAATGACCTCTTGCTTTCTTTGTGTGTGATATCCTTGATGCCATTCCACAACTCATCTGCTCTTTGGTCATTAGTGTTAAACATCACAAATCTATTCTTGGGATGATCTCTAAACTCAAGTAGAACGTAGTCAAGGTCATACTTTGGCTTTCATAGATTTGTTCTGATTTTCCTCAGGTTTTAACTTTAAGTTGTATATGAGTAAATGATGATCTGATCTATAGTGGGCACCTGGCCTTGTTCGGACTGATGATACTGAGATTTTCCATCATCTCTTCACACAGATTTAGTCAATTTGATTCCTGTATATTCCATCTGGCGAGGTTCGTGTGTTTGGTTGCCATCCTGTGTTGGTGAAAAAAGGCATTTGCAATGAAGAAGATGTTAGTCTTTCAAAATTCAATCATGTAACCTCCAGCATCATTATCATTACCAGCGCAGGATTTCCCAACTACCAATACTTCTTTATTTCCAGCTTTTTTTTTCAATCACTAGTAATTATCATTGCCCCCTTAATGCATGTTTGATCAATTTCAGACTGCAGAAGTTGGTAAAAATCTTTAATGTCTTCATCTGTCGCCTTTATGGTTGGTTTTGTAAATTTGAATAATAGTCAATTAACTGGTCTTCCTTGTAGGTATATGGATATTATCCCGTTACTGATAGAGTTGTACTTACTCCAGGACAGATCTTGAAATGTTCTTTTTGAAATTAATGCAATGCCACTCCCTTCAAATTGTCTTTCCCAGCATAGCAGACAAACAACCAGACTGAGGTCTAATTCAGAATGGCTAAGAACAGCCCATTTCAACTCGCTAATACCTAGGATATCAATTTGCATGTATTCCATTTCACTTTTGATGATTTCCAATTTTCTTAGATTCATACTTCATACATCCCATGTTACAGTTATTAATGGGTTTGCAAGCTATTTCTTCTCATTCTAAGGCATGCCACATCAACAAATGAAGGTCTCCAAGGCTTGACTCCATCTGCATCATTAAGGCCAACTTCAGTCTAAGGAGGCAGCTCTTCCCTGGTAATATTTTAAGTGCCTTCAATGTTCTGGTGCTATTCATAAGGCTTTCACCAGCTAATCCCTTTCAGAACTAGACTGATGGATTCTTCCTCCTAGTCTGTCTTAGGCCAGAAGATCAATGACACCTGTCTGCCATGGCTAACCCTGCTGGTATTTGAATATCGGTGGCATAGCTTCCAGCATCACAGCAACAGATAAGCTCCCACAGTACCACAAACTGACAGATGCATGGAGTACCTGCTAGTTGGACCTGGCCTTTTTCTGATTGGTGATATTGAGCTTTTCCATCATGTCTTCCCACAGATGTACTCAGTTTGACTCCTGCGTATTCCTCCGGCATGGAACGTGGTTGTAATTCACTAGTAGGTGATAATTATAAAGGAGTACACCGGTTCTTAAACAATCCTATTATTTTTTAATTGATATTTTTATTAGATCATAAACTCATTGTTTTATTCCATCAATCCACACTCCGTACATTTGACAGAATGGCAAGAGCAGGATATACCACTGCAGATGAATATAAGGTAATATAACAAAATGATCTCTGACTCCCTGGCCTAGTTAAAACTATAAAATGATGTCTACAACCCAGGTTTCTTCAATGCTGAAGTCTAGAAATCTGTCACATTATGATTAAGAAACCAGCACATGTTGCCACTCAGGTTTTGTTCATATTGAACAGAATGCAGTAACATCATAGAATTCTTATCAGTTTGCCAGATTACCCCTCTGACTTTCTCTTTTTCTTCATTTTACAGAGATTTCCTATTAGTGTTTGTTGTGGATTGAATTGTGTCCCCCCAAAATATGCATCAAATTCGCTAGGCTATGATTCCCAGTATTGTGTAGTATCCTTCTTTTTGTGATTTTTCCATACCTTGTAATTCACAACTTCTGGCTGCACTTGAAGTTTGGATGTAACACCGTGACTAAGGTCACACGCCTGGTCCCATGTAAAGGGAATTTCCCTGGGGTGGGGCCTGCACTGTCTTTCAGAAGAGATGAAAGGAAAAAGAAGCAAGTAGAGGGTTGGGGACCTCATGCTATCAAGAAAGCAGTGTTAGGAGCTGAGCACATCCTTTGGACCCAGAGGTCCTGCAAGAAATAGCTCCTAGTTCAGAAGAGTGAAGACAAGGACCCTCCTCCAGTGCCAACAGAGAAAACCTTCTCCTGGAGCTCTTAGTTAGATTATGAGAAAATAAATCTGTTTGTTCAAGCCATCCACTTGTGGTGTTTCTGTTACAGCAGTGCTAGATGGCTGAGACCATGACAAACAGGGAAAACACCAGAAGTACACTTCAGGAATAGAAATGTGACGACATTATGTACATGAGTTCTCAGTTTCTTTACCTGTGAGGAGACAACATAGACACATGAAGCCTGTTGCAAGTACTGTAATTTTAAAGCCTTATGTTAATAGATGGATTCATTACCATCATCATTATGTTAAAAAAAAATTTCATCAAAAACAGTTTGCTTGTCTATGCTATATAGCCAAGTGCCATTGAATGCTATATATATAATCCTTTAAAAAAAAAAAGTGTTGGCCTCTAGAATTCCCCAGATCCCCAAGAGACTCAGTTCTGGTTCATATTCTTTCATTTCCTCCTTCTGAAAAAAGTGTCCAGTAGAACAGCTGACATTTTCGACAGTTGAGAAATGCGCACCAATCAACCAGATACCTGTTACCATAATCAAGGAAGCCAATCAGCTAGATGACTATTACCATAATCAAGTCAAAACAGGCCTCTCAGAAATTAGTATAATCTTGTCTCTGGTCCTGAGTTGATGCTGAGATACCCCCGATGTTCCTGCACTGGAATGGGGACTTAGAAGATAAGAAATGAGATTTTCTACATCTTTTCACCTACACACACACTCTCAGCTATCACAACTAAAGATGGTGTGTTGGTAAGGAATAAGCGTGTCCCCCAGTATGGAGAGCACTGTCGTAACACCACACCCCATTTTGTGCCAATACATCTCTCCTTTCTAGCCCAAGAAACAGAAAATCTCTGTGGCCGGAATCTCAGACTTATTATCCATCATCACATTCCTGGGAGACAGAAAACCATATCCTGCAGAGGTGTGTGGAGTTGGGGTGGAAGGTCAGTAGAACTGGGAGAGGGGAGAGAAAGGAGCTGCCTTCATGTTGCCAGTCCCCAGCTAAAGGAGAAGAGACTTCAGAGCCTCTTCTAACATCACATACTTATGAAACTATACAAAGGCATTCCCATGAGTTGGATCCGACTCGACGGCACCTGGCTTGGCTTTGGCAAAACAAAAAACTGTTTTTGGGTGTGGATGAAGCGTTGATCCCACAACTGCTAAAGAAGAAAAGTTTGAGAGGCAGAGCCAATGGATACATTTCACTTCTGGGTGGAGTTTCTCTTCATTTTTTCTCTTTTCTGTAGCTGATGAAGAGGTTTGGGATTACAGCAAGCTTCTCTCTCAGAACTGACACCTGCACAGAGTCTCCTTAGAGAAAAATGGAGGCAAATCCACTATCCTCTTTTTTTCTGCCTGTAGGCATCAAACAAACATAGGGAGGGGGTATTGTTAACCGCCAGTGGGTGTGCCCACAACTCATGATGACCCCAGCACAACACGACTAAATGTCACCAGGTCCTGCCTCAGCACCATTATCAGTAGCAGACGGGATCATTGGCTTCCTTCTTTGTCTTGATCTAGAAGCTTCCCTGAAACATACTTAGCATCATAGCTGACGCGTGGGTATTAGCTGTGCCTGAGGTACAACTGCCAGAATCAAACCTCACTCACCTGCTTGGAAGGTGAGAATTCTGTCACTGGACCACCCACGGCTTCAGGGAGGTGGGAAGCAAAGAGAAACTCAGTAGCTGGGCTCTTCATCCTCTCGGTACCACCTTTTCACCAGCTGTGCCCAATTCCACTTCAGAGAAGAGCGGTGTGGCTGAAGGTGCCGGAGTAGCAAATATAGGCCTAGCCCAGTGGAAACAGCCTTTATGGCCAGAACTTTTGTTCTCTGCCACAAAGGGCATAACTTGACAAGGGCTGAGGAGAAAGGAGACAGAGAAAAATACACCCAGAACTAACTAGTGTAAAGAAGTGAAAGGGCATACCGCACGTCTCCGTTTTGTTACTCTAGCCGGAAGTTATCAATGTGGGCAAAACCCTGGTGTAAAGACTGTGGAGAGGTTGAGGGAGGAGGAGGACACTAACTAGATCCAGTCAGAGCTGCACACCAGCGAGGGCCAAATGAGAATGTTCAAGCCTGCTAAAATAAATCAATGTTTTCGCCTCCTCCAGTGACCAAATGAACAAATGTGTTCTGAAAAATATTACTAAAAGTCATAGCCTGAAGAAATTGTAGGATTGTATTAGTGGAAGTAATTACAGAACTAATTCCAGTGTGTCACTAAAAATGCCTGCAGCTTGGCAACCTATTGACGTGGCAAGAACTGCTCTCAGAAAACAAAAGCAAGTTTTCTGCTTTCTTTAATTTACTTTGGTCAGAATTCTTCCCTCCTTTGTTAAGTTGTAGGATGCTGCCCACAATGCTTAATACAATAGAGGAGACAGTCTGTGTCATAGCTACATTTGGTATCTGTGAGGAGTAGGCCCACAGAAAACAGACAGATGGATAGATACTGGTCAGAGAGGACCTAAGATCAGTGGGTCTCTAACAACTTGTGCATCAGAGTCAGCGCAGGAGCTATTTAAAACCAAAGATGCCATTCTACAACCCACTCTGTCCTTAATTTAATTCATTAGCCCAGGCCAAAGCAGTCGTATTTATTAATCTGATCATTTCTTTCATTCGGCAGTCCTTCAACAAACACATATTGAGAAATTTCTCTGAGGTAAGCTGTTCCAGGTTTTAGGTGGAGGGCTTGAACAAAACAGAAAGTGGTTCCTAATTTTAGGGAGCTTGGATCTAGTAAGACAGATACACAGTAAATTAAATAAACAAAATAGGATAGAATACGTAGCATGATAATAAGTGCTAAATAAAAGGGAAAAAAAGGAAGCAAAGAAGGAAAGTAGGAAGCTTGGAAGAAGGAAAAAAACCTTTACCACTGAGTCAATTCCAGTTCATAGCATTCCTATAGGACAGAGTAGAACTGCCTCATAGGGCTTCTGAGGGGCGCCTGGTAGATGTGAACTGCTGACCTTTTGCTTAGCAGTCAAGCTCTTAACCTCTGAGCCACTAGGGCTCCAGGAAGCTTGAGAAGGGGCATAATTTTAAATGGGGTGCTGGAGAAACTAACGTTTTAGAAAAGAAATAAGAGGATTTAGAAAGTAAGTCAGACAGAAACTGAGGGAAAAACATTATAGGCAGGTGAAACAATTCATACAAAAGTCCTGGAATAGGAATATGACCTGCCTGTGTTTAGAAACAAAAAGAAACAGGGAAGTATGGCTGAGGCAAGTGAAGGCAGGGAATGGTGGGAAATGAAGTCAGAGAGATGAATGGAAGAGCCCGCAGAGCCTCGTAGGTCTGAATTCAGGATGCCAGCTCTAGGGGAAAGCTTGCTTTCTGTGGACTCTGAAGGAATGTCCTTGTGTCTTCTAAGCAATCTACATATAGCTTGACATCTCCCTTCCCTCATCTCTGCCCTGCTCATGTGTTAGATTTCTTTTATATCTCAGAAGGGATCAACTCAAGATACACCCAAGGCTGATCCTAAATCCTTAGCATAACAAAAACAACCCATTTCCAAATAGATTGCAACCACAGTCATAGAGGTTAGGATTTACAACACATATTTTGGAGATACATAATTCAACTCATAACACCTGCCTACAGGAAATGCCACTCTTCTTGCCACTGATTAGCTCAAGAATAGAAATAACATCCAACTTCAGTCAACGAGAAACAAGAGATTTACCAAAAGGCTAGCAAAAGATTTCTTCACTGCAAAGGGAAAAAGCTACAGGATATGGTTTTGCTTCCTGGTAGTCCAGGTGTTGTCTCTGAAGGGACACTGAGAACTGTTGCAGCCAACTTGCCCACTTGCAAAAACTGTCTGTGAAAAATTAATAATATATAAGAGACACAAATCTGAAACATCTACATAGAATCATGATGCTTATAGCTAGAAAATAACCATGAATCATGGATGTAGAGCTCAAGGCAAGTTCGGGTGAGGGTCCCCAGCTCCATCACCTGCCTCCTAGCACAGACTCCCTCCTTTATATATCATGATCTCCTCAACTCCTTCTTTTCCACATTTCTTCTGCACCCTTCGGTCTGTCCCATTGCTCTCCTGAGAACTCCTAACCAGTGTCTCTACAATCTTCTATAAAACGCCACCGTCAACAAACAGCAAGAATGTCTTATGCTGCTACACGTAGCCTTATGTTATCAGCAGGAAAGCTCAAAGGCTCTGATGGATGCAGAAAGAATACAAGAGGCTTCTCTGTCCTGTCAAGGATGAAAGCACTCCATGAATCTTCAAGAAAATGAAGAACCAGATTCTGCCTTCACTCTGTGTGTGTTACTTTTGTTTCTATCACCACAAGCTGTTTATCCATACCAGTCAGGAGGGACAAATCAACAAACACAACCATGGGAAAACATCATCCAAAACACGCAAAGGAAGGGAAAAGGAGCAAAACATGCACTTATGTTCACAGAGAGTGGAAGGTTGCTTAAACAGAGGGCGAGATAGGGCTTGTGTCTACAGAAAGTAAGGCAGGCTGGGAAGCTACAATACAGAGGACACTTTTTAAGTGCACGCAAACTTTGTGGGTGAGTCAGGAGGGAACACTCAAATTGCCATATGCAAAGCTTTCATTTCCCAAAATAAGAATAATTAACATTTAAATTGTGCTTATTATGTGCTAAACATTAGACTTTATAATAGATTCAGATTTTTTATCCATTTACAGTACATTTTGTAAAGCATATTTTTATTTCCATCTTATATGTAATGGATTCTATTGTTATGAACAAGAAAACTAAACCATATTTGGTCAAAGTCATTCCAACTCATAGTGACCCTGCAGAGATTGAGAAGAACTACCCCACAGAGTTTCCAAGAATTTGAACTGCTGACCCGTTGGTTGGCAGCTGTAGCATTGAAACACTATGCCACCAGGGTTTCCATGAAAAACAATAGACTATCATACATATGGTAGATTTATAAGTATATAAAGCCACAACAATCGTCTCAGACCATAACAATAATTATGAAGATGATACAAAACAAGACAATGTTTCATTATGATATACATCGGTCAGATCCAACTAACAGCAACGAGAATGTTCTTATTTTCACTTTAGACATGTGGAGAGTCCTTTGGTATACACATTTAAAAGGGACACAGAGAGGTTAAGTAACTTTCCTAAGGTCACAGAGCTGATGAATTGCATGGCTCTGAAGCTCATGTTCTTAATCATTACACCACATGAGGTCCGACCACTAAGTCCACAAGCTTAACTGTTCTAAGTGCTACAAACCTCATTGCTGAATATCCCCACGGTCACCTTTGAAGTATTCCTCTTGGGGAGCTATGCACTGAGACCTGTGCCTAGTCCACCCTTCAAAGCGATTTTGGAACTCTTTCTGGAATGGCCATTGTACACAGTGGCGAGTTCACGAACTTAACTGTATGGTTGTCTGTGAGGGAGTTCTTAGCCAGTAAACAAATAACTGTACTGGAACACCTTCCCTACTCACCTGATCTGGCCCCCAGTGACTTTTTTCTTTACCCAAAGATAAAGGAAATCTTGAAAGGAAGAAATTTTTATGACATTCAGGACATCAAGGGTAGCACGATTACAGCTCTGATGGCCATTCCAGAAGTGTTCCAAAACTGCTTTGGAGGGCGGGCTAGGTGCTGGCATTGGTGCTTGTCTTCCCAAGCAGAGTACTTCAAAGGTGACCATAGTGATATTCAGTAATGAGATATGTAGCACTTCATCTAGGGTGAGTTCACAAACTCAATCGGCAGTCCTTGTAAGTCTTCAAAACGACTCCACTTGGCCTGCAAGAAAATGTTCCCCCTCCCCAGAGACTGTATCAACATGAAACCAGAAGAACCAGATGGTGCCTGGCCACCACCAAAGACAGCCATGACAGGGTACACAATGTACAGTCCCCAAGGCAACATGAGAAAAAGAGGTGTGCAGCCCAAGAACTCTGCTAAAAGACTTGAGCTGATGGTCCGACAGCCTTGAGGGTCCCCTGGGAGCATGGCCCCTGGACCCACTGCTGTCCTGTCCCTGACTGGAAGCCAGTTAAGAGTCAACTCTTCAGAAAAGAATGGACTGGACTTGAGGACACGTGCATTTACAGGAGGCTGTCCTACTGGTCTCTGTCTAGGTGGGAAAGAAGAGTGTCGAGAGGGGGACACAGATGTTTGTTAAGAGGATACGGATACAGAGAGTAAAAAGGAGAGTGTGCTGTCAGCAGGGGGGCAGAGCAGAGGGAGCTGCAGACAGGTGGGCATGCCTAAGTGATTTGGATTATGTACTTTCACTTAATCACCAAAATAAAAAAAAGAAAGCCCACCCCCTAATGAAATCCTGATGTCCTCTTGAACTTACCTCTTGGGCTGCTTGCATTGCACACTACTGAACTTCTTTACCTGGCCCTGTTACATTGTGTCTTCCAAGCTTTTGTGCATATGCTTCTGCTTATAATTTCCCTAGAATAAATATCATCACCAACTCAGACTGCCCGATCCCTGCTCATCTTTTCAGGCACATTTCAAAAAGTTTCTTCCTTTGAGAAGCTTCTCTAGGTCTGAAACTCAGTCTTCTGAGAATGCACATCTCTTCTCATTCTCTGTGACATCTCTTGTCTTGTTGTATTGATTTCTCTATTAATAAATCTGCCTCTTCCACTGGACTCTGTGTCCTTTGTTGAAAAGTCAATATCCCAACAACCTCTGCATCCCTAACACCAAAACACAGTAAGTACCCAATAATTGCTTGGAAGGATGACTTAATAAATGATGCCGAATGTATTAGACAGCTGGATGGAATTCTTCAGTGAATGCCTAGAACACTAGGCCCAATGCCGTGCTCTGTTCTGTAAAAGAAGGAGCCTCCCTGGTGCAAGGGTTAAAATGCTCAGGTGCCAACAAAAATGTCACCAGAAGAAACATGAGATAGTCAGCTTCCACAAAGATCACAGCCTTGGAAAGCCTAAGGAGCAACTGTACTCTTCCTGAAGGGTTGGCATGAGTTTGAGTCAACTCGACAACAGTGGGTATTTGGTTATTCTGTAAGACAGAAGATTTCAAATCTATTTTGGAAGTAGATAAGATGTAAATTATAGCCCTTAGTATACTATGTGTGGATTTGAATAAATTAGGCAGTCTAGGTTAAAAATGAAACAAAATAATTGCCAAGTAGCACCCTATGGGGCATAGATCAGTCTTGGTATGTGCTTTCACACCTGCAGTCCCATTTCCTGGCTGACACAGAGCAGTGCATATACCTGGAGCAAAGCCCATTGGTGTCCCTTACTTTCTTCTGCTTTCCTTAAAAGCTACCTTATGTGGGGAGCTCACTTGCTCTGAGCACCCAAAGCTGCACTTTTCATTAGTACAGAGAAATCCTGAAGACTGTATACTTCACAGGAGTGGGGAATAAAGAGGACTTTGTACTTCAATTACTTTAGTGTTTACTATTTCACTCCAAACCAAACCAAACTAAACCCACTGCCATTGAGTCAGTTCCAATGTATAGTGACCATATAGGGCGGAGAAGAACTGCCCCATAGTTTCCAAGGAGCACCTGGTAGATTTGAACTGCTGACCTTCTAGTTAGCAGCCATAGCACTTAACCACTGCGCTACCGGGGTTTCCATTTTATTCCATACTTAATACTAAACCCCAAACCCAAACCCATTGTCATCTAGTTGATTCTGACTCATAGTGTTCCTATACTTGATAGACAACTGAAAATTAGCCCTGTTTTCTGAAAAGAAAAAGAGCAACTTACACTAATTTTTCTGGTTATAAATTACTCTGGCCTAGGTGAATTCTAAAATCTCATTTTGAATTTGAAAACACTGTCTCATATATAAGTAATTTTCTGCAGTGTCATTTTCACCTTCAAATCAAACTATAAAGGGCAGCAGGATTATCTGTTGCTTTGGCATGTATATCTAGCAGTGCACCAACGCCAGGGGTACTGTATCCTAACAATGCATATGTACTATACGTCAACAAGTGAAACAGTGACTTTATTTGCTTGTAGCAAGGGGTGAGTCACTTAATCCACTACATCTCACTTCTGTCTCCTACAAGTGAAAACAGGCAAAACATTTTGTATGGAAGGTTCTATCTATGCAACTCGCATGTCCTTAAACAACTGCAGGTCCCATAAAGATTCTCAGTGGCCAGGGTGTTTAAACAGGTGTCTTTCGAAGACAGATGAGGAGCCCTAGTGATGCAGTGGTTAAAGCACTCAACCAAAGGTCAGCAGTTTAAACCTATCAGCCTCTCTGCAGGAAAAAAATGTGGCAGTCTCCTTCCATAAAGATGACAACATTTGAAACTATTTTTTAAATTTCTTTTCATTTATTAATTACAGTACAAGAATAAAATTTGTAATATCAATTATCTCATCTATGATAAACCTTCACCCCCCTACCCACTCACCCTCATAGCCAACACAATCATTTTCTTCTGTAGATAGCTCTTACAGGGTCACTGTGAGTCACAACTGACTCTATGTTAGTGGGTGGGTTGATGGAGACAGATACCAGTGCACATAATAATTGGACATAGCAAGCACACTGTCGAGCCCCCTAATATTTATGCTCATAATTCTATGCCTCATTTTTTTTCTTTTAAGACCATCAATTCTAAAGTCATTATCTTTTTATTGAAACTACTATACACATTATTCCTTTAATCTAAACACTTTACACAGAATGAGAATTTTAAAAATCACATATGGACAGGGCACTCAATCAGAGACACAAATAAAACATTCAAGAACTTCCAAAATAAACAAAACACTATCCAAGAGCTACAAATCACTCCAAAACGCCCAAATTTTTAGAAGTGCTATGGGATGAAATGCTACATTTTGTGCAAGAAAGTTTTCGAACAGAGACATTTTTCTTCTGTGGGTGCCATGTAGCAGCTGTTCATGTGAAGAAAGGCTATTTAGAAGAATGATGTGAAGCTTGAATTAAAGCCCGTCTGCTGTTTCACCGTTTCTGACTATTAAACACAGTTTGTGTTATTAACACAATACTTGGAAATGTAATTGCCTCCAGGTTTTGTTTGTTGAGATGCAAGCCTGCTGCTTCTCCACATTTTCCTTTTCTCTTTTTTTTCCATTAGTCTCAAACTAAAAAAGAAAAAAAATGTTCAAATTCACCAACCAACCAAAAAATCAATGTTTATTGAATACATAATGTTCAGATGCTCAAACAACTGATTGATGAGTAGGGAGAACAGCAAAGTCTAATTTTTGCCTGGTCTCATAATTATGACTACTTTCAGATGGATGAGGAACCCTGGTGGCGGAGTGTTTAAGAGCTTGGCTGCTAACCAAACAAGTCAGCAGTTGGAATCTACTGGCTGCTCCTTGGAAACTCGATGGGCTAGTTCTACACTATGCTACAGGGATGCTACAGGTTTTACAGGTTACCTGTGAACCAGAAGAGTCTTTCCCAAAGTATTTTCTGAGGAATTCTCATCTTTTTTCATTATGATTGAATGAAAATGTACATTCCCATATAAATTTGCACGCTCACCTATATGCAGCTCCCACTGCTATCCCTGCTAAGTGACAACCCCCCTTCTATTCTCTCAACAGTCTCCTATCCCCCCCTCTCTACCCACTCCCCTTCCTCCAGCAAGAGTTCAGCAGGATGACATCCTATAGATGCGTAGAACCATAAAATGCCCACAAGATAAGGTCACTCTGCATCACCAAGTCCAATCCTATGCTGTCCAAAAAGTTGACCTTCATTATGATTTATGGACAGGGGCAGCATCAGGCCAGGGTCCACGCTCCCAGGGAAACCCCGAAGTCCCCGGACCATTAATTGTGGTCTTTTATTGGAGATCTCAGGGTGCACTCCTATTTGTTCTCTTGTTGCCAGTGAGACTCAACTTTGTGAGCTCCATCGTGGCTATTGCTAGTGGTGGCCGGGCACCATCCAGTTCTTCAGGTCACAAGTCGATGTAGAGATCTACTCAAGTGTGTCTCCCTGTCTTCTGGGTTCCCTTTTCCTCATGTCATTCTTCTCTTCAGTAATCATCTGTTCCCGTTGAGTTGTGACCATTTGCTGTACCCTCAGATGGCAGCTTGGCAGCTTTTAAGACCCCAGATGCCACTCACTGAGGAGGGCTGTGGAGAGTCCTCATTAGCAAAACGCTGGCTATGCCAATTGGCCTCGATTTTGCCTGACAGCATGGTCACTGGCCCCCCGCCCCAGCTACTCTGTCCTTGCAATATTGAGTTAAGACGGGAAGAGTACTCAAATTGTGTTGAAATCCAGTTATTATTAACCTTCTTTCCAATGTCTGCTCTCACTGATTTCACCCAACCAAATTTCTATTAACTATCTAATCTAGACCTTCATCCCACCACCCTTGCAGCCATCAAAGAGTCTTTTCTTCTATACATGAGTCTGTTTTTAAGTTCTTATCATAGGGGTCTCATACAATATTTGTCCTTTTGTCACTGACTACTTTCACTCAGCATAATGTCCTCCAGTTGAAACCAGGTTAAGAGATGTTTTGTGCTATCATCGTTGTTCTTTATCACTGTATAGTGTTCCATTGAGTGTATATGCCATAGTTCACCTACCCATTCCTCTGTTATTAGGCATCTGGGTCGATTCCATCTTTTTGCTATTGTGGATTGTGCTGCAATGAACATTCTCATCTTAATAAGTGCTCAGGAAAATAAAATTACTTTCTATCATTAAAATTATACCAAATTTAATTATATCCTCCCTCTTCCTACCTATAAGCCCTGATAGTATAGTGTTAAGAGCTATGGTTGCTAACTAAAAGATAAGCAGTTGAAACCCACCAGGCACTCCTTGGAAACCCTATGAAACAGTTCTATTCTATAGGATCACTGTGACTCAGAATCAATTCTAAGGTAGCGGGTTTTCTACCTCCATATGCAGAAAAAATAATGTACTTTAGGAATGTAAATGTCCTGGGAAGTGCTCAAGTTCTTTTGTTTATTTGCTTGTTTGCTGTTTTTTAACCTGCTTAACATGTAACCTTGAATTTTCAAACTTCTAGATTATGGCAAACTTCTACCACCTAGCTGTTGTCATTCCACAGAACTAGTGTCACTGATTCATTTTACTTAGGTCTACAATCAATGCCCTTGGAAGCAGCACTAGGAAAATCTGCTGCAAAGGACCACTTCAAAGTATTCAAAAGTAAGGATGTCACTTTGAAGACTAAAACACATCTGACCCAAAACATGGTATTTTCAATCGCATCACATGCATGCGAAAGCTGGACTGTCAACAAAGAGGACAGAAGGAGAATTGATGCCTTTGAATTACGGTGTTGGAGAAGACTGTTAAGCGTAAGACCAACTGCCAAAAGTCTGGAAGAAGTACAACCAGAGTGCTCCTTGGAAGCAAAGATGGCAAGACTGCGTCTTACATACTTCGGACATGTTGTCAGGAAAGATCATTCCCTGGAGAAGGGCATCATGCTTGGTAGAGTGGACGGTCAGCGAAAAAGAGGAAGACCTTTGAGAAGATGGATCAACACAGTGGCTGAAACAATGGGCTTAAGCATAAAAACAATTGTGGACATGGCACAAGACTGGGCAGTGTTTCATTCTGTTGTTTATAGGGTCGCTGTGAGTCGGAACTGACTTGATGGCACCTAACAACAAGTGTCCCTGAGGACAAAATTGGGGAAATACTAAAGTGCTAAATAAATTTTAAAAATCATTAGGACTAGAAAAAAATTAGGTAAGTAGTTGTTGAATATGAATTCTGAAAAAGACACACACAATAATTCCACTTATATTTGACTGCATGTAAATTGACATTTCCATATATCATAAAAGTATAAAGAATAGCCAGTGGTTAACTGGATACGAGTATTTGTAAAACTTTAACTGAGGATCAATACTTTAATAAGAAATAACATTAAAAATCACTAAAGCATAAACTTCAAGTAGTGCTGTCAAGCCACCTCTGATTGGTAGTGACCCTGGAGCAGCTCTTAACCACTGCACTACCGGGGCTTTCATGAGGCTCATACACTAGAAAAATGAAAACATCAGCAATAATTCAATAAAGCATAACGAATCAATAACCTTGAGAAGAGATTCAATCTATTACTCAAAAGTATAATCTAAACTGACAATATACTGACATTCTTTTTTCAAGTTGGCAAATATTTTGTTCGTTTAAATATATTACTTTGTGTTGAACTGCAGACAAGAACATCTTCTGGCCTTTCTGATAGAGTGAAAATTGAACAGCTTTTCTAAAAGGACATTTCTTACATTTTGCATATTAGTTCCACTTCTAGGATTGTATTTAACAGGTTTATGTGTGATTTGCCTATCATATTACTTACAATATGTAAAAATGGAAAAGAGTAAAAATCTAAAGATCTGAGAATAGGAAAACTTTTAAATATATATATATATAGATATTATGGAAAATATTTCATGTTGCAATGAAAATAATTTCTCACGTAAACACCCAGAATATAAAATTTAATGGAAAAAAAAGGATACTGCTCTCCCCCTGCCCCAACCCTATTTGAATCATTATACACATAAAGGAGTAGAAAAAATACTGGAAGTACATCAACATACAAATAACAACCATCTCTGACTGACATGTCAGATCATTTTTCTAAATTTCCCCCAATACAAGGAAAGAAGGACTAGCGATGCTAAGCAGAAAGCTGACCAAACCAAACCAAACGCGGTGCCATCCAGTTGATGAAAGCTGACACCAATTATAATATTTATCCCAGAATTACTGCTCCTTAGTACTTTGCTTCCTAACAGTCAGGTGTGTCTTAGGCTCGGTTCTCCACAGAGTAAAACCAGTCAAGTGTATAAACATATCAGAGACTTAGATAAAGGAAACAACTCACAGGAGGTGGGGGTCCTAACTTGCAGAGTTTATGGATCAGGGTAGAGGCTTCCCTCTATTAACCGTAGCCGCTGGTGCTGGCAAAACACAAGACTGGCAGTTCGGAGAGCAGGGCTCTGATTTTCTGGCTATGAAGATCCTGGAATCCCAAGATCTGCAGATAAACTGACCAACAGGAAGCAGCCACAGCATCCACAGCAACAGAAGTAGTAGCAACAACAACGGAACGTCTGCTTATGTATGGATGCAGGCCACACCTCCAAGGAAACCCCCGTAAACTGATTGGCTACTTACAGCAGATGCACTCATGGGAGTGGCCACATATAAACACTGAGACTCAGGGCCCAGCCAAGCTGACACACAGTCCCAACCACCACAAAACCCACTGCTGTCTAGTCAATTCACAGCGACCCTGTAGACAGATTAGAACTGCCCCATAGAGTTTGCAAGGAGGGCCTGGAAGATTCGAACTGCTGATGTTCTGGTTAGTAGTGGTACCACTTAACCACTATGCCACCAGGGCTTCCAACCATTGCAAGGTACTGGACCTTTTAAATAGTTTTTCTAACTTGTGAACTCTGCATATCACACACAAATAAAATTTTGCTAAAGATCATTCAAAAGCGACTACAACAGCATATTGACAGAAACTACTGAAGTATAAACTCCAAGCGTTGCTGTCAAGCCAATTCTGGCTGGTAGTGACCCTGGAGGAGCTCTTAACCACTGCACTACCTGGGCTTTCATAAGGTACTTGCACCAGAAAAATGAAAATATCAACGAAAATTCAGTAAAGCAGGGAGCTACCAGAAATTCAAGCCAAACACAAGAGGACATGGAACCAGGGATATCATTGCTGATGTCAGATGGATATTGGCTGAAAGCAGAGAATACCAGAAAGATGTTTACCTGTGTTTCATTGACTACGTACAGGCATTTGACTGTGAGGACTATAACAAACTATGGTTACACTCGAGGAGAACGGGAACTCCGGAGCTCTTAATTGTGCTCATGAGGAATCTGTACACAGGTCGAGAGGCAGTTGTGCAAACAGAACTGGAGGACAGTGCACGGTTTAAAGTCAGGAAAGCTGTGCCCCAGGGTGGTATCCTTTCAGCATAACTTTTCAATCTGTGTGCCAAACAGTCTGAGAAGTTGGACTACATGAAGAATGAGGCTTCAGAATTGGAGGAAGACTCATTAACAACCTGCATTACGCATATGACACACCTTGCTTGCTGGAAGTGATGAAGATTTGCAACATTTACTGATGAAGATCAAGGACACAGCGTTCAGTACGGATTACACCTTAACATCAAGAAAACAAAAACCCTCACAACTGGACCAATAAGCAACATCATCATAAAAGGAGAAAACAGTGAGATTGTCAAGGATTTTGTTTTACTTGGTTCCACAATCAACATCCACAGAAGACGTGGTCAAGAAATCAAAAGACACATTGCACTGGGAAAATCTACAGCCAAGGGCCTCTTTAAAGTGTTAAAAAGTAAAGGTGTCACCTTGAAGACTAAGGTGTGCCTGACCCAAGCCACAGTATTTTCAGTCACATGACATGCATGCGAAAGCTGGACAATGATTAAGGAAAAAAGAAGAATTGATGCCTGTGAATTGTGGTGCTGGAGAGGAATACTGAATGTACCATGGACTGCCAAAAGATCAAACAAATCTGTTCTTGGAAGAAATCAACCGGAGTGCTCCTTTGGAGTAAAGATGGTGAGACTGTATCTTCCATACTTTGGACACATTGTCAGGAGGTATCAGTCTCTGAAGGGGGACATCACGCTTGGTAGAGTGGAGGGTCAGCAAAAAAGAGGAAGACCCTTAATAAGATGGATCGACACAGTGGCTGCAACAATGAGCTTCAGCATAAAAACAATTGTGGGCATGGTGCAAGAGCAGGCAGTGTTTCATTCTGTTGTCTGAGGGTCACCATGAACTGGAACCAACTGGAAGACAGCTAACAACTTGTTAATCCTGCTTGCATCCTTAGGTAGTCTTTTTTTATAGTTTAGACAAAGGTGAGCTATACGCTAGGCTGTTTGCATAATATGTGCATTACTACAAGTTTAGATTAATGTTGGTTTAAAAAACAAATAAAACAAACAACAACAACAAAAAAAAAAAACCCAGTGCTGTAGAGTCGATTCTTACTCATAGTTGCCCAGTAAGACGTGGTAGGACAGCCACATAGGGTTTCCAAGGTTGAAATCTTTACTGAGGAAAACCTGATGGCATTATGGTTAAGCATTATTTCTGCTAACCGGAAGGTGGACAGTTCAAATCCACCAGATGCTCCTTGGAATCTCTGCAGGATAGTTCAGCTCTGTCTTATAGGGTTGCTGTCAGCTGGAATCAACTTGATGCCAGCAAGTCTGGTTTTGTTTAATCTTTACTGAAGCAGGCTGCCACAACTTTCTGACATATTTCCTTTGAACCTTCAATATTTTAGTCAGTTGCCAAGTACTTAACCACTGTTCCTAATAAACCCACTGCTGTGCAGTCAGGTCCGACTCATAGAAACCCTACAGGTCAGAGTGGAACTGCCCCATAGAGTTTCCAAGGAGCAGCTGGTGGATTTGAACTGCCAGCCTTTGGTTAGTAGACATAGCACTTAACCCACTACACCACTAGGGTTTCTGTGCCATAATATGGGTTAGATATTAGATACCACTGGGATTCATTATGGAGAAACAAATTTGAAATGGTATAAGGATTATTTAACTTCCAACTTACGTACATTCTCCCAGCTGTCTTAGAAAATACTTTGAAACTTTCATAGATCTGTTTTTTTCTCAGATGTACAAAGGAAAGGATCAAATAATTTCAAAGAACAGCTTTAAAAAAAAAGTAAGTAGCTGAGAACTCTAAATTCTGAAAACAAATGTAGCTGTTTGTTTCTACTCAGCTTCAGGCCTCCACGTGCATTATTTCACTAATATTTCCTTACAGCTCAGATTTGGCAACTCATTACTAAAGCATCAATAATTACATTCATGAGCAGCAAAACTGGTGACTCTGGCAACTAATTTAGAAAGACGGATAATGATCCACTAGAAATATATATCAAGATTAGGGCTCATCTTCAATTTCAAATGCCAAGCCAAGTGCCATCAAGTCGGATCCGACTCATTTCAAATACATAATTCATACCTCATCATTTCTTTCCTAGAATAAGTTTTCTAAAAGGTGGGACAGGCAAAAACAGTAGTTCTTTCAGGGCCTTTAAAGTAGCATATAATCCCATTGTTCACCGCCTACATTCCACACTTATCATTAGCCTTAAAATCGGATGATAATTGTGTTTTACATATGACTCCTATTACAAAAAGTCAATTTTGTAATATAATGCAAGTTCATCTCAGTTTAAAATTAGATCTTATCAGCAGAAAAATCAAAGGATGGTCCTTTGCCTTAAAAAGGAGACTTCTGTTTACCAAAGGATCTATTGAAAGATTCTTCTAAAAGGTGAGCTCTTTTATTACATTTGAAATGCTTCTGGTTAAAATGTTTTATCTGCCTGTAGCTTTTTAGCACCCAAAACTGAGCATCAAAGTACTGTGCATACATATTTCATTACGATGAAGAAACTTTGCAGAGCAAAAGGATGTTCGACTATGACTCAGCAAAACAGGGACAGAGAGCAAAGGAGAGTCGGCCAAGGAGAGCCAGGCACAGAGAAAAATAGGCAGGAAGAAGAGAAGGGTAAGAAGTGCGAAGACAGAGGCTCTAAAAATATTCATTCTCAGCATCTGGTTGAATAGTGAAGGATTAGAGCAACTTCTGGACTTGTTTACTTGATCCATGTGTGTAACTCATCTCTCCAAGTCGGCTTGAAGGTCAGAGACCGTGTCTAGTTTTCAGTAATTTCCACAGTTCCTAACCTGCAATGGGCCTCAACCAAGCTGGTCTCAAAAAGTGTTTGTTGAATAAGAGTTAATAAATGGCACCAAATAACACATTTGGCTAACTTTCACTAAATTGATCCATCATTTTGGTCCCTTGGGAAAATGGTTAGCATAAAGAGTGCTTGGGTGGCACAAACAATTAATTAAGCCTTCAACTGCCAGCCTAAAGGTTGGACATTAGAAGGCACTCAGAGACGGGAGATCCACTTCTGAAAGGTCACAGCCATGAAACACCCTGTTGGAGAAGTTCTATTTCACACACAGTCAAGTACCATGAGCTAGAATCCTCTTGACAGCAACTATTAAGGGGTGCCATAAATATTTTATAAATTTGTCTGTATTTAACATCTAACACAAAAAAGAAAAAAAAATGTCAGGGTAACCACAAAATCACACACACACAATCTGACAATCAAGTTTGCTAACACATCCTAGAAAAAGTGATACCTCATTGCTGAATACCACTATGGTCACCTTCCAAGTACTCCTCTTGGGAAGCTATGTGCCTAACATCAGCACTTAGTCCACCTTTCAAAGCAATTTGGGACCTCTTGTTCTAGAATGGCCATCAGAGCTTTCCTTGTATTACCCTTGATGTACTGAATGTCAGCAAAATGCCTTCCTTTCAATATTTCCTTTATCTTTGGGTGAAGAAAAAAGTTATTAGGGGCCAGATCAGGTGAGTAGGGAGAGTGTTCCAATACAGTTATTTGCCTACTGGCTAAAAACTCCCTCACAGACAGCTATACAACTAAGTTTGCAAACTTGCCACCATGCCACCGTGTGCAACGTCTATTCCAGAAAGAGTTCCAAAATTGTTTGGAAAGGAGGACCAGGCACTGATATTGGTGTGTAGCTTCCCAAGGGGAGTACTTCAGAGGTGACCACAGTGATAGTCAGCAGTTATGTATGTCGCACTTTGAACAGTTACTCAGACTTAGTTGTTGGACCTCGTCTTGATAAGGTGATAATTAATTTTTCCCCTCACAGTGTAGTACAACAGTTTCCTACAGGACTAATATAGTTAGTGCCTGTGACTATCAGTGAATCTTAAGTTTCAGACACTATCCAAATCCTCTGGCTATAGGCCAGACTTGTTCACAACTTGTTCACTTGTTCACAACTTTATGCGTTCAGCATAAAAGACTCCATCCTCCCTGCCACCTCCAGCAAACTACCCATCCCAAGGTCAGGACCAAAAGCCCTCCCTTGAACCAGGCAATCTGAGACTGATGTCTTGAGCCCTCTCCATGCAGACAGACAGCACCCCTTAGAGGTGGAGTCTCTGGTTCCCCTTTCCATTACATACCTGCATGCCTCTGGGAGAGGCGAAACTACCACAAACAATATGCTACCACTCCCAGCTGAACGGTGTTCTGTTCAAACTGATCAGAAGCTTCAGTTAATGCGGAGATCCTGGAAAGAGATAAAAGGCTATTCATGTCCTCTCAAAGATCATTGATCTGACAGGCCTGATTACGGTAAGTATTGTTTCTTCTGCGACTTGGATTATGTAGTCATATTTCCATAGTTTTTGGTAATGCAAGACAAGCAGTCAGCAGATAACTAAAATTCACAGATAATCTCAAAGCCCATTTTAACCAGTAGTTACAGTCTCATGGCCTCCAAAATCCTGGATCCAGCAGCTAAGCAAGAGGCCAAGCTACAGAGCTACTCGATTTCAGAAACAGCTTATTTTTGCTCTCCCAACAAACCTGCCAGCCTTCTAATTTCTCCTGCCATTCACCGCACCATTTTGTGAGTTTCCCATAGTAGGTGTTTATTAGGCATGACAGTAAAATTCCTGTGTCATGAGGAAAGGGAAGGAGGAACCTGTACAACGGTTCCGAACACGGAACATAGTCTTTCAACTTCAGGGGACTTTGCTAATGGGCTCCCCAAGTTTATCTAGGTCTCCTCAAAGGGCTTCTTTGTGTGCTTGATTAACAGATGTGCAAATCGGTTAACTAGCTTTAAATTCAGAAACCCATCTATGGTTAGAAACCTCTAAAATGGCCTCCAACAACTAACATACCACCTATAACAGACGGGCAAACAACAACAAATAAAAACTTCAGAGGAATACTGAGCAATCTGTACTTCTGATGGCCAGAAATAAGGCATTTATTTAAGAGAAAATCTGCTATGGTCTGTTTCTTCCTGAAGACTATATACACTACTTACAATACTCTCACTGATGTTGCCCTCAAGTCAATTCCAACATCATACTGACCCCATGTGACAGCAGAAGTGCCCGAAGGGGTTTGCTGGAGCCCTGGTGGCAAAGCGGTTAGGAACTTAGCTGTTAACCAAAACATCAGCAGTTGGAGTCCACCAGCTGCTCCTTGGAAAGAAACCCTATAGGGCAGTTCTTCTCCGTCCTATAGAGTCTCTGTGAATCAGAATTAACGCATTGACTCAACAGCAACAAGGGGAAATGAAAAAAAGAAACAGTTTTCTTGGTTGTAGTCTTTCCAGACGATAATTAGTGGGTCCTTCTCCCATGAAGCCAGTGGGTGAATCTGAACCACCAACCTTCTGATTAGCAGCAGAGCTTTGCAACCAACATGTCACAAAGGCCGCTCATGACACATGCTACTTAGATTTCTAAGATAATTGTTTGCTTCGGCATTCTCTCTGGTAACACAGAATTACTGGCCACCCTGTTACCAGTTGATCTCTGGTATGGGAACAGTGGATTTCTCTCAGCTCTAGTCTCCAGTCAGTCATCAGGTCTCTTTACTGGTTTGTGTTGGCCTCCTCTTTCCTCCCTATGCACCCACTGCTGTGGAGTTGATTCCAACTCATAGCAACCCTGTAAGTCTGAGTAGAACTGCCGCATAGAATCTCCAGGGAGCTTCTGGTGGATTTGAGCTACCGATCTTTTTGTTAGCAGACGTAGCACTTAACCACTACACCACCAGAGTTTCATCTCTATACACAGCTGCTGTTTTAGCCTGAGCTCTTATTACCCTCCTTCAGTAACTGACTTATCTCTCTAAGGAACTCATGCCTTTCTTTTCCCCTCTTCATCTCCATGTCACTCACATTCCCTAAAATATTGCATCATGTCATCTCACTCTTCAGAAAACAGCACTGCTGACATTATGGAAATGGTCATATAAATTTCGAAAGATATATATGATGAAATATTGTAACATCATTATAAAATTTTGAAAACTTAATTATAAGGAAAAAACTCCTGGCACAATATTAAATGAAAAAAGCCTCAGCACTTTTTGAAGTGTCTGTCTCCAAAGTCTGTCTCAAGTCTGCAATTCTTGTTACTTCCACTTAGCCCTACACTACGCTAAGTCACACAACGTCAGATTTTTCCTTATTAGTCTCTCTATGCTTCTACAAAGAGTATATAATAATTTTGCAATCAGAATAAGTAATATCCTTTTTTTAAAAAAACACTGCACATAACATATAGAAACCCTTGTGGCATAGTAGTTAAGTGCTGAGGCTGCTAACCAAAAGGCTGGCAATTCAAATCCTCCAAGTGTTCCTTGGAAACTTTATGGGGCAATTTTATTCTGTCTATAGGGTCACTATGAGTCATAATCAACTCAGTGGCAGTGGGTTTGGTTTTTGGTTTTTTGCACACAGAATAAGGCCAAGGCCCATAGTCTGACTTAGTCTCACTTAACTTTAAAATTCAGAGGTGGGTGTTCTTGGGTGGTGCCAAAAGTTACTGCAGTGGCTACTGAGTGAAAGACTGGTGGTTCAAATCCACCTAAAGGCACCTTGGAAGAAAGGCCTGGCAATTTACTTCCAAAACCTCAGCCATTCAAAACTCTATATAGCATAGTTTTACCTGACACTAGTGGGGTCACCAGGTCAGAAAGATTGCCAGCAACTTTTTTTTTTTTAATCAAGAGCTAACTCTCATTTTTTCCTCAACATAAGTTTCAGGACTCTTTAAAAACACTTTAAAACTAACAACCCTAGCAAAGAAAAGGCACAGCATCATAGGAACTGACTCTCCACAAAGGGATCATCCCAAATGTCCTGAAACTATGTTATGTATGCCAAAGCCTTGACCCTGAATACAGTTACTAACTGTAGTCAGTAGTGGATAAGAATTGAGAGGAAGACCAGGCATCAGCAGCTCCTTGTACCAAGATTGCAGAAGTCCAGTACAGTTAGGATGCATAGCAGAGTCAGCAGTATTCTGCAAAAGCCTTGTGGCTGACCAGTACTGATGTCCAAATGGGTGAGAGCCACATCAATTCTTCTGGAAGCATAACTATCCCCTACCACTCGCACTCCAACCTCACCGGTAAACAAGTCAGGCTCTCTTAACCTGATCAAGTGCCCTTCATCAATCTATGAGTTATACAGTGCCAACACAATTACTACAGTAGACAGAGTGATCTTCTAACCAATCACTGTAAGTCTCCACAGCTGACTTAGCCTGGTATGCTCCATTCTTGAGCTTCAGATGCCCTAGTCACTCCAAAAACCAAACTAGCAAGTCCTTGGACCAGTTATGGGCTTATCCAACCAGACCGACACCAGAGATAGACAAGATGGGAGAAAGCCGAGTTGGTAAAACAAAGAAATTAATTTAAGAAGTAAAGAACATTGAAGGACCATGGTATTTGAGCATATGCAGAGGTTAGGTTCAAAGGAAGAAAAAAAAAAAAAAAAGAAAGGAATACATTAACAGCAAAACAGATCTGAAATAAAGATGTAAAGAAAAGGATAGGACGTAAGACTATTTTATGCAGTAAGGGACCAGCTTGAGACAAGCTGGAATACTACAAAATATTCATAGAGGAAGGAGAAGGTCAAACCAAAAACCCCTTTCCTTGACTGGTAGTAAAAGACCAGACAGCAGTGACACGAAACAAAGAATATTGCCTTAGACGGCTGTTCAGGGACCACGAGCTAAAACAGGAATGGTTCTGGAGCTGATGGAGCTCAAAAGGGATTCCTGGCTAAAACCCTTGTACCTCTGAATCTTTAAAGATTAAAGACATGGTTGCAGCTTAACACTTGGAAATAATGACAGTAAGTAGGCATCTACCTTTTGCAAAAGCCATGTAGTTGTAAGTATTATTTCTTAAATGGTTTGCGCATTTCACATGTGGAAGGCGTTTTGGCAGTTTCTTCTTTCCAAAATGCGAAAATTATGGAAGTAAATTTTCCTCCTGTTCATAGGAAGAGGTTCTAAGAAGTACAGTGTTGTCATGAAGGCCAGGCTCTGGACACGGACTACCAGGGGTCAAATCCCAGCTGTACCACTTACCCAGCTTCTACAAGACCAATTTTCTAATGCATAAGACTGTATTAGTAACAATTACTGTAATTACAGTGCGGTGAGCCCAAAAAGCCGCTGCAGTTGAATCAATTCCAACTTGGCCCCGTAGGTCAAAGTAGGACTACCCGTAGAGTTTCCAAGGAGTGCCTGGTAGACTTGAACTGCCCACCTTTTGGTTAGCAGATATGACACTTAAGTACTATAACATGGGGTGCTCATTAGCGTGGTGATGATCTATAAAATGCTCACGTAAACTTTAAAAAAAAAACTGTAAACTGATCCACATGGTACAGCAGATCTAGTTCAGCGCCCTGGCGCCTAACAAGCACATAATAAATGTTAGCTGTCATCATCCTTTTCAGTCTGATTAACAGAGAGCATACCAGAAATTCGGGACCCATGAGGGGCGCAGAACGCCAATGCTAGTCCAATACCTGCTTCCTCTAGCACCTCCCCCTTCCCTTCCCTTACAAAGGAAGAAAGTGAATGAACTGATTCAGAGCCAACTTTTTAATGCCTGTTTATAGTCTCTTTGTAAAGCCTTAGGCAATAAATGGTCTTGAACAGAGTTCCCTGTAGTTACTGATCTTACTTTTTGGTGCCACCAAGTGGCCGAGTTTAATGAAACAATATCCCCCAGATATCCTCCCCCAACCCCAATTTAGTGTACCATGAAATTTGTTTCAGATTGCTCTCAGCCACTCTTCAGAGCCCTGGTAGTCACGTGGTTAAAAGCTCAGTTGCTAACTAGATGGTCGGTAGTTCGAAGCCACCAGCCGCTCCTCAGAAACCCTACGCGCGGGTCTGTTCTGTCCTGCAACACTGCTGTGAGTCAGAATCAACTTGACAAGGATGAATCAGGTTTCGTTTTGACAATTCTTCAGCCCTCACTGGATTAATGGGTAACATTCTGGGTTGAGCAAAGAATCAAAAGTTACTGGTGGTTCTACTGAAGAAACGCCCCAGAGCAAGAGGGTTGTGGGACAAGCGATGGAGCTGGAGAGTCTTTGACTGTTCCTTTGATGCCTGCAAAGCACTGTGTTTTATTTCTACATTTAAGAAATGAACCTTTGATGTATGACAGAGGAGCACAGAATACATATTTTGAATGTTGAATAGTAAGATTCTAATAATAATTCCTGGTCAGAACATTAAGACCTAAGTTGAATATTGTTGGTGCTAGCTGCTGTCACGTTGGTCCCTGACTCATGGTAACCACGGAATAACAGAGAAGGAGACGTTCCCTGGTCCTTTGGCTGATTTTCAGATTCTTGCCAGGCTTTTCTTCTTAGTCCACCTAAGTCTGGAAGCTTTGTTGAAACTATTCCGCGTCATTAACAACCTGCAGTCCTCTCCTGACAGGTGGGCAGTAATTGCACCGCACTGGCTGAGAATCGAACTCAGGTTTCCACAGTGGAGGACAGCTTAATTACCAATGAATGCCTCATAGCTGAATATAGTTCTCAAAAATAGCTTCTGAATTACAAATAAAAATGTGAAAGTTGAGCCAAAAACTTACAATTATGTTACTAAAAATTTTAGTGGTCAAATGTTGTAAGGGCAGAAACACAATCTGCTGCTATTGTCCTTCATCAGACAACTATGCTACACCATTACAACATTATAGTGAACAGTTACTTTCAAGCTGACCATCTATTCATATTTTTAACCTTTTTATGTACAACAGCATATCATTTAGGGAAAAAAATCACACACTTGTTTTCTGTAGAAATCTTGTACCTTTGGAGTCATAGATTTAACAAACCTAAAATAATCTTTCAATTTCAACTACCAAAAATGATTGCAGTCTAGACTCCAGAACAATCAATTCATCAATCTTTGGTTAGCCTCTATAGAATGAAAATTATAAGAAATCTTCATCTTAAATAATTTTTGTAAAGTCTATTCAAGGATTCATTAGTGAGAATATAATACATTTGAGTGCCCAGTTCTTCTGAATACTTTCTTCTTTTTTTCCTACTCTTTTGATTCTTTATCTCTGGAATAAGGATGATTCATCCTGGATGTTGTTGGATGTGATTTGGGAATTTTTGTTTCTCCTTATAAAATTGCAAGATGATGACGTTGATGCTCTGCTTCTTTTACTTTATCCTCTCAAGATGAAATATCCAAAGAGGATTATGTTCTTGAAAGATTCAAGGCCTAAATAGAACTAAGTGAATAAAAGTTAAATGCAGTTCTTAAAAATTACATTTTTAAAGTATGAACAGAAGTATACCAACCACTCCTTTGAAGAGTAGAAAAATGATAGAATCTGATTTATTATATCTTGAATTATTAATTAAATTTTTATAAACTTTTTTGTTTCAAAAAGCAAATATTGACCTGTTTGCATCTATCTAGTTAATGAATTTTAGTTAATTCATAATAATTATAAATCCAGCTCCCTATTTATCAGTTGTCCATAATAACTGTTCTGGTACCTAAAGTTAACATCAATAATAATCACATTTCTATGGAGAATTTTAGTTTTACAATGATATTTCAGTCTACCGATAGAATTTATGTTTGTAGTTAATGAGAAAAAAATTCACTTCAAGTTGCATTTGGAATGGTTACTATATTTGAAGGTAAATATTCAGATGTTGTTAGGTGCCGATATAGAGACCCTGCATACTACAGAACAAAGCACTGTACAGTCCTATGCTGACCTCATAGTCATTATTAGGACTGAGCCCATTGTTGCAGCCACTCTATCAATCCATCTCATTGAGGGTTGTCTTCTTTTTCACTGACCTTCTACACTACCAAGCATGATGTCCTTCACTGGGGTTTGATCCTTCCTGATAACATGTATCGTATATGAGGCATAATCTCATCATCTGTGCTTCTAAGGAGTATTCTGGTTGTACTTCTTCCAGGATAGATTTGTTCATTCTTCCAGCAGTCCATGATATATTCAGTATTCTTTGTCAACACCACAATTCAAAGGTGTCAATTCTACTTCAGTCTTCCTTATTCATTGTCCAGTTTTTGCATACATAAAAGATGACTGAACACTCTGTGGTTTCAGTCAGGTACACCTTGTCTTCAAGGTGACATCTTTACTTTGTAACACTTTAAAGGAGATTTTGCAGGAGAGTTGCCAGATGTGATGTATCTTTTGATTTCTTGACTGTAGCTCCCATCGGTGTTGACTCTGGATCCAAGTAAAATGAAATCCTTGACAACTTAAATATGTTTTCTATTTATCATGATGTTGCTTATTGGTCCAGTTGTGAGCATTTTTGTTTCCTTTATGTTCAGGTGAAATCCTCAGTGAAAACTGTAATCTTGATCTTAGTAAGCACTTCCAGTCTTCTTGGTTTTCAGCAAACAAAGTTGTGTTATCTGCCTAACAGGTTGTTAATGAGTCTTCCTACAGTCCTGATGTGGCATTTTTCTTCACATAGTCCATCTTCTCAGGTTATTTGCTCAGCACACATACTGAAAAACTACGGTGAAAGGATACAACACTACTGCACACATTTCCTGACTTTAAAGCACACGATACTTCCTTGTTCTGTTCAAATGATAACCTCTTGATCTATGTACAGGTTCTTAATAAGCACAATTAAGTGTTCTGGAATTTCCAGTCTCTGCAAAGTTATCCATAATTTGTTATGATCAAACAGTTGAATGCCTTTTCATAGTCTTACTGACACAGGAAAACATCTTTCTAGTATTTTCTGCCAGATATTTCAGCCAGGGTCTATTGGACATCAGCAATGATATCTCTGATTCCACATCCTTTTCTGAATCTGGCTTGAATTTCTAACAGTTCCCTGTTGGCAGTAAAATATTAACAATAAAAAAAAGTGACAAACTTTGTTCTTATTACTGACATTGATATACTGATACACAGTGCAAACCATCAGATAACATATTGTTGATCAGGTTAAAAACAACCAGCGAGACCCAGGGAGAAGCACTTAGCAATCAGCTTACATAAACCCTCTGGGGTCACTATAAGTTGGAATCAACCCAACAGTGGTGGGTTTGGTTTACTAAAAAAATTACAAGGAACCAGAGAAGTCAATCTGTAGATGACAACAATGTCAGAACAATAAAAGATGAAATAAACAGTATAGATATAGAATTTTCAAAATGGAAAGGACGTTAAGGCATTATCAAGTAAAAAAAGACTGGGTGAAACTTGGGGAGACAGGAATAAATTTCAAGTGTAGCCACAAAGAAAGTCCATAAATCTATTCATCAAAATAAAAAAGAAAAACATTAAGTCTCAGTAAAAACAAAATTTTTCTAAAAAGAAATCTACGAAGAAGTTCAGAAGAGTAAGGTAAACAAAGAAATTGTCAGTTTAACAAAAAAGTTAACTAAAAAAGCACTACAAAATGACATCAATATTACACTCATACTATCAATAACCACACCCAGTATAAATGGCTTAAATGCACACTTAATCACTGAGTGACTGAATGCATAAAAAAGAACCTATCAATATGCTATCTACGATGCTGTAATGGACTGTATATGTATAATTATACACTGTGGCTTGCAAGGAATAATGAAGTCTTCACTATCTTTTCTTCCTTCATCTGGTGATAGTCACCTAGATCCATCCTTTTGCTGTTGTGAACATTGCTGCAGCGAACGTGTCTGTTTGTGTGACAGCTTTTATTGCTCTAGACTATATCTCTGGAAATGGGATTGCTAATTCATATTTCTATTTTCAATTTTTTAAGAAAGAGTCATATTATTTTCCAAAATTGTTGTAACATTTTGCATTCCCTCTAGCAGTGCATAAGAGTTCCAAGCTCTCCACAGGCTCTCCAACATTTGTTATTTTCTGTATTTTCTTTTTTTTTTCATACCAGTAATGTTGGAGTAGGAGGGAATCCCACTGTGGTTTTGATTCACATTTACCTAATATCTAAAATTCGCAGACATTTCCCCATGTATTTGTCAGCTGTTTGAATGTCTTCTTTGATGAAATGCTTGTTTATATCCTCTGCCCATTTTTTAATTTGATTATATGTCCTTTTGTTGTACAGCCTATACATATCCTGTAGGTTTTAGAGAGTAAGGCTTTGTCAGATTTGTCACAGCCATTTTTTTTTATCAGTCTGTAGGTTTTCCTTTTACTGTTTTGGTGAAATCTTTGATAAGCATAAGTGTTTAATTTTTAGAAGGATCTAGGTATCTAGCTTATCTTGTGGAGTATGTGTGTTATTAGTTATGGTTTATATACCCTGTTAACACCATGTGTTAGAGCCTCTAGTGTTGACCTCCTCAAGAGGGTCAAGACCTCATCACTAAGGAAACAAAAATCCTCACAACTAAACCAATAAGCAACATTATGGTAAATGGAGAAAAGATTGAGGCTGTGTAGAATTTCATTTTACTTGGATCCGCAATCAACACCCATGGGAATAGCAGTCAAGGAATCAAAAGACACATTTTGTCGAGCAAATTTGCTGCAAAAGACTTCTTCAAAGTGCTGAAAAGAAACATGTCACCTGGAAGACTAAGGTGTGCCTCACCCAAGACACAGCATTTTCAGTCACATCATATGTATGCAAAAGCCAGACAATGCAAAAGACAGAAGAACTGATACCTTTGAACTGTATTATTGACCAAGACTGTTGAATATACCATGGACTGCCGAAAGAATGAACAGATCTGTCTTGGAAGAAGTACAACCAGAAAGCTCCTTAGAAGCAAGGATAGTGAGACTGTATCTTACATACTTTGGACATGTTGTCAGGAGGGATCAATCCCTGGAGAAGAACATCATGCTTAGTAACTTAAACCACTGGTGAAAAAAGAGGAATACCCTCAATAAGATGAGGCGACACAATGACTACAACAGTGGGCTTAAGCATAAAAACTGTGGGCATGATACAAGACAGGACAGGATTTTGTTCTGTTGTACATAGGGCCACTATGAGTTGGAACTGACTTGATGTCACCTAACAACAACAACAGTATTGGCCTTATTTTTTCTCCTATGACCTTTATAGTTTTGAGTTTCATATTTAGGTATTTGATCCATTTTGAATTAGTTTTTGTGTATAATGTGATGTAGGCATCCCGTTTCGTTTCATTCCAGACTGAAATTTTGCCAGTACCATTTGTAAGAAAGACTAACTTTCCCCCCCTTTGATGGACTTTGGGCCTTTGCTGAAGACCAGATGGCCATGAGAGGATGTATTGATATGAGAGTTCTCAACTTTGTTCCATTGTTCAATGAGTCTATCGTTGTGCCAGCACCAGGCTGTTGTCACTCCCGTAGCTGTGTAGTAGGTTCTGAGATCAGGTAACGCAAGTCCCCCTACTTTTGCTTCTTCTTCAATATGCTTTACTTACCCAAAGCCTCTTTTCTTTATGTGTAAAGTTAGTGAAGGGTTTTCCATCTCTTGAATGAACAGTGCTGGTATTTGGATTGGGATTACATTGTTTGTAGGTTGCTTTGGGTAGAGTTGACATTTTCACAATGTTGAATCTACCTATCCATGAGTGTGGTATGTTTTTCCATTTCTGTAGTTCACCCACCACAGCAACATGCAAGCCACCACAGTATAACAAATTGACAGATATGTGGTGGCTTTACTGCTTAAGACAGTTTGAGTTTCTCCTAGTTTAAACCAAAAGTATCCTGCTAGAGCAACCAAATAGACATTTAAGATTTTAACCCAAACAACTCTAGCTCAAAAAGCTGGGATGGAGGGCTAAATCAGTAGAAAGGACCACACAGTGGTAAACCAGAAGCTACTCAGAGAATTGCTGAAACAAGCCATTAGGTAGTTAGTTCATTGACAAACAGGTTAGGGCAAATATTTAACATTTATGCTATGGTCACTTTGCATAGGGAAATTTATATTGGTTCTCTGTGTATACTGCTACTATAAGTATACTATGTAAAAAGGCATGATTTTTTTGAGTTGCTGTCTAGATAATAATAGAAGCGATAATCCAAAGGGGCAGAAATCATAAATAAAAAATGGTCCAAAAATGACACTTTGAAACTGTAGGAATAATACTGCACTAAAAAAAGGGATGCATAACAAAACAAGAACATGGTTCAGTTATCCATGGACCAGGTGGCTTCAGACCAACCAGTGCATTGTGATTTCTTCCAGTGTGCCCAATATTGAATAAGATACCTCTAGAACCCCAGCCTTAGTAAGCAGTGGCTGAAATTGTGTCATCAGTCTATAGAGAAACTGAACCAAAATTGACACCATTGAAGAAACAACCTAAAGCACACTTATGGGCAGTGATGTTGTCATATACAGACCCCACATTTTGACAGCATTTATTTATACATTCTGTCCTATTATGAACATTGATTTCTTCAATTAGAACTTAATTTTAATATCTCTAGCTAAAAATGAGCATCTTAATACCTTGAAAGGAGTTCTGTTAATCTGGGCACTATTTCCCAATGCCTGCCACTAACCCCTGATTCTTTGGTCCTCAGAACTCTGTGTATTCTCACAGAGCAAGAAAGGACTCATAATCTAAGGTTTAAATCAATTACAGGAAGTCATTAATACACACTGTATTAATACCTGATTGAATATACGACCAAAAATAAAGTTGAGGATTTTAGGAAGAAGCATTATTTTCCATTCAGTAAACCACAATTGGAATAACTACTATATCAAAGGCAAGAAACTCTGGAGAGAAAAAACAAAATCATAAATTTTCTAAATGATTTAATGAAATCTCGTGATGCTTTGAATATTAAGAAGGTTTTCCTGTCTCATTTGTTGAAGTAATAAAGTGTGAAGAAATGGTAAATCTGATTAGTCACACGTTTCTAGCATTAATCCACATTCCAAAAGGAAAGAAGGAATATCTAAACCTTCACTGTTGTTCCCTATGTTTAATCAGCTAAAGAAAAATACATTCTCCGAGGCTGTTCAGAAAACAGTGATGTTCTGTGACTCTGAAAAATAATTCAGAAACCTATAAGCCAGTGACTAAGGTAAATGCATTTTTCTGAGTATTGTCAAAAGCGGTTTTCTCTTCACAATATAAATTCAGATGCTACTTGACTGTTAGTGAACCACCTGGTGTTCACAAGCCAAAACTGGAATGCAGAAAACTGTTTCCATGGTAATGAGACTTTCCTCCTGGCAACCATCCCCTCCCCCACCTCCCATCTTTTTCTGCTGTCAGGGGTTCAGATAGAATTTCTAAGAACAGAGATGGTTATATGGCAAGCATTTTGTGGGTTTTCTAAGGACAGCTACTGTGTGTCTACAAGTCGTGACTGAATCTCCTTTTCTCACATGCGTAAATGGCCACAGACCCACGAAAATCCAACTGAAATATTCATCATTTCATCAACACCACTTTATTGGGAACAAACAGTTCCCTAGATCAGGGGTCCACAGCAAACTATAGCTCATGACCTGTGTATGTAAGTAAAGTTTCCTTAGAAGACAGTTATGCTTATTTATTTATGTATTGTCTACAGATAGCTCCATGTTCCAATAGCAGATATGAGGAGTAGGACAGAGACAATACAGCCCATACGCCAAAACTATTTACCCTCTAGACTTTTACAGAAAATTCTGCTGATCCCTGACCTAAATAACATTGAGCAAAAATCTGGTAAGAAAGACAAAAAAAGTGCTGAAACGGGTAGATACAACACATTAGAGAAAGTTAGGAGGACTAAAAGAATGTTACTAAGAATTCCCGTGTGTCAGTGAGACTCAGCATGGTTCACAAAGCCTCCCTAGAAAAAATGAGTCTGAAAAGAGAGGAAGCTTTGGGATATACAAATATAAGTGTGGGAGGGATTCCAAATAAAGACTGGAGAGTGAACAAAGGACCAGGAAGTTAATGCTATCCAGTATCTTGATATATGGAGTCTCTGGGTAGAGTAAATAGTTAACACACTTGGCTGTTAACCAAAAGGTTAGAGCTTTGAGTCCACTCAACGGCGCTTCAGAAAAAAACAGCCTGGTGATCTACCTCTGAGAAATGAGCCACGGAAAACCCAATAAAGTGCAATTCTGTTCTGATACACATGGGTCATCGTCAGTACACAATGACTCAATAGCAACTGGTCTTCTCTTGAAATATGGGAAGCACAATTAACGCTGGAAAGTACCACTTTAACGTGAGATGCTGGTCTCCTGAGGAGTTCAAGTTCACAGTGGCGGGAGAGAAGGTTTGTGAATAGAGATGAAGCAGAGGTCAGCAGATATACAGGTGCCGAGGCCTGTCACCCACAGAGGACCCCGTGAACAAAGTTACAAGCCTATGTGATGACAGGCGGAGGCATCTCACCCATGACATATTTTTAGCCTACTGTCCCTGATAGCATTTTGCTTCCTAATTAAATCTTCCTCAAAAAATACCCCCTCCTCTCCTGGCATGAGGATCAAGGAAGATGCCTTCTAAGAGGGGCTTTACGACCCCCTCGGCTTGTGAAATAATATTGGGAAAACCTGACCGGGAACTCCGAGAGAAAAGAGCTCGGAATGAATTCCATTACAGCATGCCCCACCTGAGAGCACCGAGGCTGGCCCAACCCTGCTGGCTTCTCCCAATTGCACATCCCCCTTGACAGATGATAAGCAGATTGCAGGAAGGTCCCAGGAGGCTCCCCAGGGACGGCCTCCCCCCAGCTCTTATAAATGAACATTCCACTCCTTGCATCAGAAAGACAGATAGGCTCCCAAGTTTATTACATTTGGTATTGGCAAATAGACAAATACTAAAGAAATACCCTTCTTAGGACAGCTTGAGAGAAGCTTAGAGTGAGGGACAGTGGACACTTATTGTCCCCACAGGAAGAGATGAAAAAGAACAAAGAAGGAACAAATAGAGACTGTCAGAGTATAACTTTTTAAGATGAGTTTATTCTCTCATCCCTCACCTTTGACCTCGAGGCATAGGTAGAGTTAATAGAGTTCCAGGATTAGCCTTGTTCCAACTGTTGATTATCATCACAATATACTGGTCTCGAACCATTATTTGGAGGGCCCTAATGATTAACATGTAAAAGGACTACAAGGTATTGGTTCTTTACTAGCCAACAGAGAGGACCCTAATAATTAACATGAAAAGAGACCACTGTCTTGGGCCATTATTTAGAAGACCCTAATGATTAGTATGAAAAGAGACCACTGAGCTATCCACTTCTTGCTAGCCAATCACTTACGTGGTCAAAGTACAGTTACCTCACTGACTATAAAAAATAAAGGAAGACAGACCTTAACGGGCTGCCATTCTCCAAAACTCTTTCCTGTCTCAGTCTCATTTCCTCCGCCGACACAGTACCCGCCCTTTGTGGGCCCGAAAAAGTTGTCAGGGCTGGCTCCCGGCATACAGTCTTTTGAGTGTCAAGCAAAGAAATGGCAGGGAATTAGAATTCATTACAGGAACAGGGAATTGATCTGATGAAAGCTTTGCTTAAGACACATTAAGGAAAGCAGAGGAATAACCATAAAGAAAGGGAATAGAGAGAGACGGATGCCAGTTAAGAGCAATTTTCTCTATTGTACAGCTCTGGCACTTCACGTGTTACCTTGTATTAGTAATGACCCTGTGAGTAAGTGCTCTCTGGATCACCACTTGTAGATAAGAAACTGAGGTTAAGAGAGGTTGAGTAACTTGCTCAAAGTCCTATGGATAGAAATTTGCAGAGCTGAGATTTGAAGCCAGAGTTCAAGTTCTTCTACAATTATTTACAAGATTATTATAAGAATATAAAGGTGAGACAGTAAGAAATTCAGTTAGTCTTGTTGCAAAGCCACACATGAAGTGCTTCATAAATACATTTGATGATTAGTGAATACGGATGAAGAAAAAAAGTAATGGTGGGGAATAACGGATATAAAAAGCATTTTGGCAAAATAAAATCAGTAGCATAACAGTCTAATATGAAAGATTCAAAGAAGAAGTCAAACATGATTTTAATAATTCCATTTAGGGTGGCTGGAAGAATGATGGAATAGGAAAAAAGGGGGAAAAATCAGCTCTGAGGATAAGGTGGTAAATTCAGTATGAGATTGAGCAGATGATGAACTGGACGAGATGGCAGAGCATTCAAGTGGAAACATCCATCAAGCCCTTGGAGGTGTGGCACCAGAAACCCAGGGGCAGTCAGAGTCAGAACAGCGGAGCTGGTGACTGCGGGGAAATAATGGCGGTGACAGGGTCCTTTGAAAGAGGTCTCGCACATGGATGGGAAAAACGAAGTCATCTTCACTGGTGACACGCACAGCAAATAAAGCAAAGAAAACTATTTAGACAATGGCAAGATGCAAAATTGGCCTAGTTTGAAGAACATGGTGCTGGCTGTAGAGAAAACTGGGAAGTGGGAGAGGAGGGAAGAATATCCATTTATTTAGTGTCTGTTACCTGCCCGGTGCTCTGAGGAGGGGCTGTGTACAAGGTACCAAGTTCAGTGACCACAGTGAGGCTGAAGCAAGGTTTGTTATCTCTCTTTGAGAGCAGAGGAAACAGTGTTAGGATAAATGACATATAGACATAAGTCAGGGATTTAAGCCCAGGTCTGCTGCTCCAAAGCCCATGCTCTCAACACTGCCTGACTACCGAAGGGTCCCTCTGTGTGGTTTCCCAAAGTTTTCTCAGCACATGGGAGTCACCAGCTACTCAACTTTGTAAACTGTTATTCCGTGTTCTCTGCCCTGATGTTAAAGAATAAATCATCAGTCACAGCTAAAAGAGCCACCCTCGTTTCAGTGATATACTCAGAAGTTACCTGTTGGAATGATACTCTTAAATGCTGTCACTAAATCAGTTCATTTCAGATACTGACCACTTGGGGAAAATTCGTAGGTGTACACTAAAACCCTTCCTAACTTGGAAAATCTACCCTAGTTTCTTTCTAGTTATCCTCATTTCTGTCTTAGGCATTTATATTCTCCAGAGGAGAGGTGGTTCTTCACAGGATACGATGACAGGCACGGAGGACTGGACATAGAGTGTTGGACAGAGAAAACTAAGAGCCCAGGACTCTCTCTCTCCTTATCCTCAGTGGTTTATATATATATATACATACGCAGGTATGTATATGTGCATGGATGAATATATATGTGTGTGTGTATACATATGTGTGTGTGTGTATATACAGATACATGTAGAGATATATATACAGTGCCACTGAGTAAATTCCCATTCATAGTAAACCTATAAGACAGAGTAGAACTATTCCATAGGCTTTCCAAGGCTATAACCTTTATAGCCAACTATCACACCTTTCTTGGGTTCAAACTACTAACCTTTCAGTTAACAGTTGAGAGTTTAACCACTGTTCCTCTGGAGCTCCTTTTCTTTGGAATCGCAAAATTATCTTCTGCAGCTATTCACAAGATTTTCACGGGCTAATTCTTTTCAGAAGTAGACTGCTGGGTCCTTCTTCTGAAAACATAATACTTTGTTTTCAAATATGGATAATACAGATAATACTTGATCCAAAAAACCTAAGAAGAAAAAGTTAGAACAGAAAGAATGACCTGTCGCTTCATTTGATTATACTATTTCATCCTTGACCTTGGGCACCTCAGATATGCCAACAAAGTTTGTGTTTCAATTTCATATTAAAAGTACTTTGTAATTACAGAAATTTTCATAAATGTACTGCTCTAATTCTTTCTTGTTTCTCAGGTCAGACAGCCAATTGCACAGATTTTCCCAGGGTGAATCTCTCTCATTCTGTATTCAAATAAATTTCTTCACACAGATATCATTGTTGACAAAACTAAAGAAAGAATTAAGAAAAACTTATCCAGAGACTGAGACTAAAAATCCGATTGCCTAGCAATGAATAAATGGATATATTGAGTCTACAGGCACTAATATTAACAATAGTATGTAGGTTATCCCTTCTGATTGTCTATGTAAAAGGAAATAGGAAATATTTTAAACAAGCAGCTCGGAACTCCAGTTCCAGAACAAGTCTCAAATTTCTTTTAAAATCTGAGACCACTGCATGCTGGAGAAAATGGAATGAACTATGCAAAATTGCCAAAAGCATCTGGCTGGGCACTTCTTGAACCTAATTACCCTCTGTGGGAAACAGATCCAGCCTAAAATAAAAGCCATTTACATCCTCCTTCAGGAGATATGACTGGGGGTGGGGAGGGGGGCCATGGTATCTAAGCAGTGACTACCAGCACCGCTATTAAAGGCCTCTCAGCATGACACTTACGAATATTAACTCATTTCTTATCAGTCGCTAAAGCCTTGCTCTTAAAGGTCTGCTGCACTAAACAAAGTGAGCTAATAGAAGCTGGGGCAGTGCCCTGGCCAGGCAGAAACACGGAGAGAACAGCCATGAGTCTCTGAGGTAAGGAATACGCCTCTGCTTGAAGCTCACCTGACAATATTCCAAAGCAAACCCAGTGCCATCGAGTCAATTCTAATTCACAGCAACTCTACAGGGCAGAGTAGAACTGCTCCATAGAGTTTCCAAGGAGCACCTGGAGGGTTCAAAGGGTCAACCTATTGTTCAGCAGGCGTAGCTCTCAACCAGGGCACCACCAGGCTTTTAAACTCTGCGCTTATTCTAGGTTTTCCTCTGCTTCAAAAAAAAGGAATAGCAATTTCATGAGAAAGAGGGGCCAGGACCAGGCTTTCTTCAGCACCTACCCAGTACACCTCTACCCATTATTAAAGACAAACCGAACCCTTTCTCTTTGGGGTACCCTTCTCTGGACCCCTAGGTAGATGATTCTATATTCCAATTAGGTTCCTTTGGCATTGTCTAATCTTCTAAGGGGGTCCTAGTTGTACAGCAGTTAAGGGGTTCGCTGTTACACAAAAGGTGGCAGTTAGAATGTGCCACCTGCTCCACAGGAGAAAAGAACAGTGATCAGTTTCTGTAAGGTTGGAGCTCTAGAAACCCTACAGGGCATATCGTACACCACCCAATATACATTTGAAAAGAAAGACTCCAGCCAAGCCAGCCAAGTCCAAGACATATTATATTCAAGCTTAACAAAATGGAACATAAACAGCAACTCTATCCGACTCGACGGCACTTGGCTTGGCTGGCAAAGGCAGCAAGACTCAAAGCCAAGCTAACATTCAGAGGGAAACCCTGTAGGCTTTGGTCAGATTTCTCAGCAGAAACCCTGCTGGCACGGACACAGTGGCATGACACATTCAAAGCCTTGAAGGAGAAGAACTTCCAACCAAGAATTATATATTTTGCAAAACTATCTTTCAAATATGAAAATGAAATTAAGACATTCCCAGATAAACAGAAACTCAGACACTTTGTGAAAACCAAACCCAAACTACAAGAAATACTGAAAGAAGTTCTTGGCTTTGGCTTAGAAGAACAAAAACGCTAACTTTATATTTTACAACGACACATTACTCAGAACTCTACTCCATTAGGGAACTCTCCAAAATCAATCACAGCTTTAATACTGAAAGAAGCAATCCAGTGATTATCATGAAAACTATGGTGTCATCATATTAAAAAGAGGGATGTACTACAGTCATTATAGTCCTTCCAGATGATAAGACTGGTAGTAATTAAAGTTGGGTTTATATATAGTTTATTAAGAGGGATCATAGGGGAAGCTGTAAAGCACAACAAAGATGTAACATACCATTTCAAGAAATGTAACACAGGAGTCTCAACAGCTACAAAAACAGCTCTAAGGAAGAACTCATTTTGAGTTTCTCACTGGGATGATGGAAGTGCATCTCCCTTCACTGCCAGTCCAGCCTCAAGTTTGAAAATCTCACCTGACGGCATAGTCTGTTCTTAGCTACTAACCAAAAGTTGTCAGTTCAAACCTATCTAGCAGCTCCACAGAAGAATCCATTAAACTCATTGCCCTGAGTTGATTCCAACTCACTGTGGCCCTGCGGGCCAGAAGACTGCCTTGTAGCGTTTCCAAGGAGCAAGTGCTGGATTCAAACTGTCCACTTTGGGTTACCAGCCAAGCTCCTAACCACTGTACTACCAAGGCTCCAACTATGGAACAACACCCTCCTGGCTGTCTGCTTCTATAAACATTACAGCCAAGAAAATGCTATGGGGCATATATGCTTTGTAACACGTGAGTTCTTCTTGAGTTAGAATCCACTCAACAAATAGTAATGGGTTACCACTGACTCTGACATTGACCTGTTCTCCTAGGACCTGGCACAGAGATGTCAGCCGGGGCCAAGAGTTCTAGCGAAAGGTGCCTGGAGCTGCACAATGAGCAGACAGCAATGACCAGTGACACAACGGGGCTCAATGGGCCTGGAGGCAGGGTGCGTGATGAGTAATTTCAATAGAAGCGGTAAGACAAACGGGGTGAAAGTATGGCTAGAGCGAAAAGTGGCAGCGAGATAGGGCTTGTCTCCTCTTTTTTTTTTTTTTTCCTTTTCTTTTCTTACCACTGGATCTAAAAAAAAGAAAAAGAAAGACACAGGAAAATTATTTCCCTTTTTCCATCTTTCCTGCGGCAAACTATACTGGGGAAGAAGGATAAATAAGGAGGCAGCATTTTACGTTCAGGTGGGACAGTTGCCTCTGCCCCAGCCACTTCCCTGTCCTGTCCTGTTCCCCTCCTTATTAGCACTGTCATTAGTTACAGTAAGAAATGACTATGGAGATTGTTTGGGCAATACACATGTGAGACTCCTCTACACACTGGTGGCCAGCCTGTCAGTCATGGATGGGAGCTGTGGGGAATAATTCTCCAGAGCCTGGAGACAGAGCTTCCTAAGCTTCCTAGCCAGTGAAGACCAGCATCTCTAGGAAACTTGTGTGTGTGTGTGTGTGTGTGTGTGTGTGTCAGATGGAGGACACTAGGTAAGATTCCTTATGATAAGGATGACAATCTGTTTTTTTAATTTTTTTTGTAAGAAAAGAATCTACCACCATTTGAGTATCTTATTCTATTAAATATAATGGCAGGGTACTTTTTGTCACAATATTGTGTAGCTTTTCTCCATGTATGTCACACTTAGCCCCTTTGCAGCATAGAGGAGAAGGTCTATTTCATGTTATAGGCCCCAAAGCAGAAGCTGCCTATAAAGACAAGTACTGTTTTCCTAAAGCTTCAGCCATTAAAAGGATTATGATTCCCAGAGATCCTGGAAGGAAAAAGGAAATGAAGCCTAAAGGTAAAAAAAGAGAAAAAGAAGGAAAGGAGAGAAAAGCAAAAGCAAGACAGGAAAGAAAAGTGTCACAGTAAGTGGATGCAGTGATCAGCAGAGACACCCTATCTCCTACCGCCCCTGGAAGTGGCCAGAACAGAGAGCAGAAGGTATAGGATGTACCCAGAAACCAGAACCCAAGCCAGAGGGAGGGCCAGCCCCAGCAAAGGTTTCCACGCCTCCCGTGTAGAAACCCAGATCCAGACACTGGGGACCCATGAAAAGCCTTAGCTATGAAGATGTCACCAGAAATTGTGTTGTACCAGAGGTCAGAAGCCCACCAGTTTATCAAAGTTCCATGCATTCGGAAGCGATTCCAGTGGGGTAGGAAGACCTCATATTTAGATGTGGGCAAAAGGTCTCTTACGTGGAGGTATGAAATGCAGATCACCAGCTCGCTGTGTCTTGTTGCACACCTCACCATGCCTAACACAGTAATGAAGATACAAGTCAGCTCCAAATCCTGGGGTTTGTTTGTTTATTGGTTTTTTTTTTTTTTTTTTTTTTCAGTCCCTTTTGAATCAGAACAAACCAAATAAGTACCACACATGAGCTTTTGAATTTACGGAATTGATTGAGATTTTCTTCACTGCATCTCAGGTCTCTCTGAGTGATAACGAAAATCACTGATTCCTTTTACTGAAAAGAAAAAAAAGAATTGCCAGAAAATATTGGATGGTCCTTTAAAGAGTTTCTGTGTCTTCTCCCCTTACCTTTTCCTTCTAACACTGGTAAGATAAGACATCTAGCACAAAGCACAGGACAGGAGCCTGGTAAGTGACGCTGTCACTGCTGGTTTTATAAGACATAAGACACATGCGTCAAGCATTTCATGTCTTAAGGCTGAAATCCAAAAATAAAATAAAACAAAAAACCAAACCCATTACCATCAAGTTGATTCTGACTCACAGTGACCCAAGAGGACAGAATAGAACCGCCCCAGAGGATGTCCAACGAGTGGCTGGTGGCTTCAAACTGCTGACCTTTTGGTTAGCGTCTGAGGTTTCAACCGCTGTGCCACTAGGGCACCAGAGATGAAATCAGTACGGAAGAATAAAAAAGTTTAAGAAAACAAAAAACCATCCCACACCAACCTTGTGGTCAGTTCATTTTAGGATCAGGTTAGTAGCCCACTTCATAGGTAGCAGGTTGTCAGGAAACAGTGCTGGACACACAAAAAAGGAGTGAAAGAAGGACAGAGAGAGGGGGGTATTTTCTCAAATCCATGGAGACCAGAAAGACTTACATAAATTCCATTACACAATTTGCCGTTGCTACAGATTCACATGCTATTTTCAGCTTTATTTTCCCTTTTCTTTTACTGGGGGGGGGAAAAAAAAGCATTCTTTATGCAGATGCTGAAATACAAAGTGGGCCACCATCAGTATTTATCTAACTCAGGCACCCTGGCTCACTGCTTCCCAGAGACGAAACTACCTCTGAGGCACGTGGCTGATGGTGTGTGAGGAGTAAACGTGGTGGTGACCTGTACCCAAGGTCTAGATTTCAAAGAGAGCGTTAGTAAACCTTTTCAGGGGAAGATGAGGCTGTGGGAGCTCTGATGAGACAGATAGAAACTGCTTTTAATTCCCAGACCCTCCTGATAAGAAAGTACAGTCACATCTATATTTTGAAAAATGCCACATTAAAGGTCAGGGAAGTAAGAAATTTGTGCCCTCGTTTTGATCACTGGGAATCTTATTCTGCAACCTACTCTGTACTCCAGCCCTAAATGCTGTCAGATACAAGCCTGGTAGTCTTTTCTAAATCTTTATGTCTAACTCTTCATGTAAGTAGGATATGCTTACTTTACAGGAGGTAGCTTTTAGGCAGTAGAATGCTGAAGCTGGAGACCTTGAGTGGTACAAACAGTTAATATATTCAGCTGCTAACTAATAGACTGAAGGCTTCTTAAAAGAAATGTGTGGCAATGTGCTTCTGAAAAATCAGCTATTGAAACTCTACGAGGTACAGTACTAGTCTGACACATATGGGGTTGCCACATGTTCAACCTACAGCAATAAAGTTGATAGCATAGTGTTGAAGTTGCCTTACAGAGTGAACAGCAGAAATCTCTACCCAACTCTATATTCTGGGATGGCACATTGGTACCTTGAAATCAACCATGTTAGGAGAATTTGCACCACAGAAATTGGCAAATACTGAAATCCAGGGCTTTAATATTTTGACTTTTTCAAATAACTACTTGTTAAACATTTATCAGCATACCACTGGCTTAGTGAAGCTGAGTGGGAGCAAGCATGAGGGTTGTTGTTCTTAGTTTGTTCTTTTGACAGTCCGTGGTATAATAACCAACATTATTTGCCAAAACTGCAATTCAAGTGCATCAATTACTCTTCTATCTTCCTTTTTAATTATTCAACTATTTGTGCATGTGAGATCATCTTAAGCTGGGTTCTCTAAAGAAGCAAAACCAGTGAAACAGAGAGAGAGAGAGAGATTTACTTCAACACAGCAGCACACACAACTGTAGGGACTGAAATGTCCCAAGTCCTAGATCAGGATGGAAGCCTCATGTTGCTGCAGAAGCTGGCAAACACAGATCAGCAAGTTGGAGAGCAGGGTTCCTGGTCACAGGCTGTGAAGGTCACTGAATCCCAGGATGACCGGCAAGACTGCAAGGCTTCTCCTGACTCACATAGTGTCAGGGGTTGGAGAACTCAAGATTGGCAGGAGCAGGAACAGACTCTTACTTGCAAGCTGTGAAGATCAGTGCATCCCAAAACTGACAGACAAGCTACCAGCTTAAGTCCCAAGAACCAGACATCAGAAGATAAGAGAGAGGCAGCTGCTGGAACAAAAACAAGCCAAAAAAACGTGGCAACAGAAAGCTAAGGGGACAGTGAGCTACCACCACGCCCAATCCCCTCAGTGCCAGTCAGCACATTCCATTATGGGGGTGACCACAACATTATACAACCACAAAAACACTAAGAATCATGGCCAACAGTCTTAATCATCACAGTCTACCCCTTGTCAGCTTACCATCCATAAAACTCTACCCATTCCATAAAAAAATCTCTGAACACAATTACGAAGTCATGCTTGTATCTAACATGATATAACTAGTGTGTCTACAACCAGCAATATACTAGCCCTGTTTACATTTTATGTTTTCTAAGAAAACAAAAATAGCTGTTGCACACAAAGCAGAAATACTCATAGTGATTGTAGTCATTATTTCTGCAACTGATGATGAAGTTGTAACTGGTATTTAAACTACCTTCTATACCGCATGTTCTCTTTGTCTTCAGCAAGCACCTCAGCTTTGTGGTTCCTTGTCTGGTGGGGTGACCCAAATGCTCTTTCCTGAAGGGTCTGAGCCGTTAGTGGTTGTGTCAAAATTGAATTGCTGTAGCTTTCCATTGACCTTAACCACAGGACACAGTACTGCTAAGGAACTTTCTGCATCCCAAACACACTCTTCATTATCTCTGTTGTATAGTATCAAACCAATTTCCTCTTGGCAATCAGGATCCATCACACCAGCCAGTACAGCAGCTCCCTTCTTTGCGTGTTGATCCAGAGGCATAAGGAATCCAAAGCGGCCTGGTGGCATTCTTAGGTTCCAGTTCAATGGGATTAGTTCCAAAGGGACTCCAAAGGTGGGAGCATTCCTCCACTTGGAACTAAGACCTCTACACCTCTAGAGAATAAGATCACAGGGACAGGAAGCAAAAATCTTGCAAGCAGGTTACAAGGGATAATAGCTAGTGGAGTCACTTCCACTTCTACCCCTTGATTACTGGACCCATGAATCCTGTCTATGCGAAAAACAGCAGCACCAGACACTGGATGCTGGTTTAGAACACATACAACCTCCTGGAGAACATCACCGCAACCTTGCAACCTAGCTGATACTGTAATTTTGTCTTTAAGAGGCCAAGCAATTATTCTATCAAGCCAGCTGCTTTGGGATAATGGGGAACACGGTAAGACCAGTGAACTCCATAAGCATGGCCCCACTGCCACACTTCATTTCATCAGAGGCAGTGCTGTGTGGAACACCATGATGGTGGATAAGGTATCCTGTAAGTTCACAGATGGTAGTTTTCTAAGAGGCATGACATGCAGGGAAGGCAAGTCTATGTCCCAAGTAAGTACCTATTCCAGTAAGGACAGACTACTGCTCTTTCTATGATAGAACTGGTCCAATATAATCAACTTGCTACCAGGTTGCTGGCTGATCACCTTGAAGGATGGTGCCATAATGAGGAGCAATAGAGCACAGTGCCTTTGCACAGGAGGCTTCCTGGTGGAGTACAGTGACTCCAGGTACTTCGTAGTGGAACTAGGCTTGCTGACCCACAAACCTGAGTGCCTGTGTACAAGAGATCTCCTGGTGGAGTGGGGTACCTCTGGGCTCTTACTGATGAAGCTACAGAGATTTGGAACACTTGCCCCAGCAGGGAAGATGTGGACGTGAGGCCCAGGCCAAGAGGCCACAGGAAGCAGAAGCTAAGGAGACAAGGAGGACATGAAGCTGAGCTTTCTCAGTCTCAGAAAGTATGGCTATGACCTGAGGAATTTCAAAGGGTTGATCTGTGGCCTCTCCTATTTCAGATAGTGAAGTCTCTACTCAGTTGGACTAGAAAAATGGTGTGCCTAAAGACAAGGGAGCTGAGTTGCTGTCCTGGGCCTGGAAGACAGAGTTATAGCCCATGGCCAAAGAGCCTTCACTCAGAATGTGGAGAGCATGACCAGTTCCTAGAGTCTGGAGAGCAGGAACAGAAACATTGTGTAAAATGTCTCAGAGAAGTGAAGATTAGTTTCAAAGCCTTGAGCACTCATGGAAGGCATTTTGCTGACTTGCTTCGTCCCTGTTATCCCTTCTTTTCCTTCAGTTTTTCCAAATTATATGGAAATGTCTAGCTTGTGCCTGTTCTACCATCTTACATTTGGAAGCAGATAGCTTGTATTCTAGATTTTACAGACATAGGGGAACCTTTGGATTTTGTACTTGGACTTAAGACTTCTGTGAAAATCCAAATATGTTTTGCATGATGCATGGATGTGATTGGGGGAGGGCAAAGGGTGGAATGTCACGTATTGAAATGTGTCTCCAAAAAATGTGTAACAATTTGGCTAGGCCATGACTCTTGGTACTTTGTGACGTCCCTGTAAGTTGTAAATCCTGCCTCTCTGATGTTAATGAGGGAGGATGGGCAGTGGCTGTGTTGATGGAGCAGGTCTCAGTCTATAAGACTGCATTGCACCTTGAGGCAATCTCTGGGGATATAAAGAAGAGCCAGCGAAGAGTTAGGGAATCTCGTACCATGAGGAAAGCAGTGCCAGCAGCAGAGCACATTGTTTGTATCTGGGGTTCGTGCACCTCGGGAGCTCCTAGCCTAGGGCAAGATCGACAACACGGACCTAGAGCCAAAGAAAAAGCCTTCCCCTGGAGCTGACGCTACGAATTTGGACATGTAGCCTACTTCTCTGAGAAGAAATAAATGTCTCTTTATTCAAGTCATCCACTTGTGGTATTTCTGTTCGGGCAGCAAAGGATGACTAAGACAGAGGTGAATAAAAGACCACAACTTGAGTCAGATTCATGGTAGTCGTCAAAGTGACATCTTGGCTTTTTCAAACATTAGAGAGACCTTTTTACAGCATATTTTACATCCATGGATGTTGACTGTCAAGCCATGTAGAATGAAATCACTGGCTCTGCGTAAGGGTAATAAATGATTAAGTAGAAGAAAGAAATGACAGCATTGGAAACTGGAAAATGACAGAAAAAGGGTTCATAAAATTGGAGTTTCAGGGCAAGAAAGACCATCACCTACTTTAGTGTTTCTCTTGAACTGTCTGGTATGCGCCACCTTGAGATACAGGGCACTTGCTGTCCTACCCTCACTTGGCACACCCGTGCCTACAGACTCAGCTGAAACCTAGACTTTATTACCCATCTTCAAAGCCACAGATTTTACTCTCGGAAGCTCTATCTGGATGAAATGCATAGATTTACAACATTCAATATCTATTCAAAGTATAATCTAATTCACAAACCAACTTGAAATTTTGAGAGAAAAATAGTCACTTAAAATTTAAGTATTTAACAATATATACATCTGTACCTCATTTTTATTTTTTCTGTAAAATATAAGAAAACTATTCATCTTTGAATTAAGTTTTCAGGTAGAAACATAGTGTCTGTCTATATTTTACCTGAGCTTGCTGAATTAGTTTAGTTTTGAGATCGTGAAAAGCAATAAGCTGCTTCTAAAAGTCAACATTTCACACTATTCACTACTTTAACTGTGAATGACAGCCTGATCTATACTTGAAGAGACAGATGTGACTCCCAAGTTCTCTTTTTCTTCCTTTGTGTATCAGAAAGCGAAAAAGTTAGTGATGCTAGGAAAAACAGAAAGTGAACAGTGCAGGCCTGAGACCTTAATATTGGTGAAGGCAGACTGTACTGCAAAACCGAAACAGTTCAAATAAAATGCACTGCACAGATTCATCCAGAAAACCTTAGTATCAGATTCATTTAGGCTCCAGTTGGGGTGTGAGGGGGTACAAAGATCAAATGAGCTGTTGGCCTAATGAAATGACTGTTTGGCAGCCAACAGCAAACATAGTTAATTTTTAATTAAATTAATTTCTGAAAGCACATTTCCTTATGGAATGATGAAAATGGAGAGTCTTTTAAGAAGATGTTCGGTAATAACGAAAGCCACCTTCTCCATCTGTACAGTCTGCAGAACATAATGTCATACATTGTATTAACAGCACCAGTTCTCTCTCTGCCTCTCTATTATCACAGTCTTCTCCTACATAACCTTTGCCATGAGACTTTCTAAGTTTAGCCACAAAACTGGAAGAGGGTATTCCTTGACCCCTTGACTCCGAGTGACCGTGAGACTTTCCTTGGCCAATAAGTAAAGTGTCCAAAAAGCTTTACACGCTTCCACTTGCTTTTTGGAACTTCTGCCACCACCAAGAGAGGGCAGGTCCCAGCTGGTCTATATTTCCTGTAAGAATAGTAAGAACAAATGGAGTCGAGTTGGTCCAGATGAGAAATTTTAGCCAAGCTCACCTGAGAATAGTCACCAGTCAACATACAAAAACATAAGCAGACCTAGCCAAGATCCACCAAGCCCGAGCCAGTCACAGAGACGCGAGCTACAACAATGCAGAATCGTTATTTTAAGTCACTGAGTTTTAAGGTGGTTGGTCACACAACAGTAACTAACTCATACATTACAGTGTTATACTTTCTCACACTTTCCCCTTGAGAAATGAAGTGTTTTACATACACAAAGATTTTCTGATTAATATACAAGCAATCTTGAAAATCAACCAAAATTCCTATTGTATAAACTACAAATATAGGACACTTGAAGAATCAATACCTATCAAATCTCTGAATTAGTTCCATCTGAGAAACACCGACTGAATCACCAGCAAAACTATTTGCTACACCCTGAATACAGAAAACTGACCAAGAGCACAGCTCTAAAGCTCACAATCTATCAGTACCAGAATCCTTTGTTGTCAAGTCAGCTCGAACTCATGCAATACTATGTGTATCAGAATAGAACTGTGCTCCATGGGTTTTCAGTGGCTGATTTTTCAAAAGCAGATCCCCAGGTGTTATGGTTTGAATTGTGTCCCCCTCAAAACATATGTGGCCGTGTGGCTGGGCCATGATTCCCAATATTTTATGATTGTCCACTATTTTGTGATTTTCTTGTGCTGTATGTTGAAGGATTAGGGTGGGACTGTAAATCCCTTCATAGGATTGCCTCCCTGCTCCACTGTAAAGGGAGTTTCTCTGGAGTATGGCTTGCCCCAACCTTAATCCATTCTACCTACAAGAGACACAAGGAAAGAGAAGTAGACAGAGAATTGGGAACCTCACATCATCAGGAAAGCAACACTGAGAGAAGACTGCGTCCTTCAGACCTGAGGTCCCTGTGCCAAGATGCTCCCTGGTCAAAGACTGATGAAATACTGGACTTTCCTCCAGAGCCGACAAGTGGAAAGTTCTTCCCCTGGAGTGGACATCCTGAATTTGGACATGTAGCCTACCAGACACGTGTAAGAATAAACTTTCCTTTGTTAAAGCCAGCCACTCTGTTAGAGCAGCACTAGCTGACTAAAACACCAGGCTTTTCTTCCAAGGTTCCTGTGTGAACTTGAACCTCTGACTCTTTGGTTAGCAGCCAAGTACGTTAACTGTTGGTACCACCCAGGAATTCTGCAGTCTATCAAGAGTCTGATAATGCAGAGATGAAGAGCCAGGGTTCATGCTAAGTGTCTCCTAAATCCAGATTTGTTTAATTCTAATTTACTGTGTTAGAAGCACTAGTTTGTAAAGACAGACCACATCTAAAAAGACTTAAATTTAACAAAGGGCTTCAAGAAATCTGATACTATGCAATTTTTGAAGATTTTTGATAGATGAAGATGAAATTAAAAGGCAGAGATCTTTTTAATTCTAGGTGAAAACACAGGAAGCAATATACTTATATATTGAACATACTAAGATTGTGTTTTTACAGTTAATGATAAATTTTCACCAGGTTTTCTACATTTTCCGCAGCAGCTGTGAGTTTTTCCTTCCCAGTTTCCCCTGGAGTGCTATGAATTCAATCTGTGATAAGAGAGGAACTGACACGGCTCTGGGGGCTGTGAAGTAATTTGGGTGAACAAACACTAGAAGAGATTAACTGAAAAATCATTCTCAATTAACTTTCTTAGCAGTGTGTAAATAGACTTTTCATACACAAAATATTGCTACAGAATTCATAGTCATTGCACCAAAGATAAAATCACATTCTTAATCCTGTCTTAATGCTAATTCTAATGTCAACCTCCCCTCATAGATGAGCCTTACATTTTTTTTTCTATTAAGGTATTTTTTTATACAGATATCATATATCTCTTTATCCAATAGACTTTCTGAGGATAATTTACATTTGTTTGTTTGTTTAATATTGCCTTCTTTGAAGACATAAAACTACGCATGATTATTTTTATGGAAAAATATAAGTAAAATAATCTTGACAATAAGTGATTCAAAGTATTTTACATATTTAAATTCGTTTAGTTCCCACAAAAACCTTAAAAACAGGAACTATTACCACCCCACTGTACAGACAAAGAGATAGAAGGACAGAATGATTCAGTACATTGTTCAAGATCACAGACAAGACTGTTGGGAAGATGAGACATGTATGGAGCAGAGAGGAATAGTGTGCAGTCACCGGACAGGGAGAGCAGTGGAAGCTGCATATAGGGGGGCATGTAAAATTACATGTGAATGTACATTTTTACTCAGTTATGTTAAATAAAAAAAAAAAATTAAGAAAAAAAAAAAAAAGATCACAGACCGAGTAAGCAGTAGAACCAGGATTTAAAACATGAACTCTCACTCCAGAAGGGCAGATGGGCACAGTGTCTACAACAATAGGCTCAAACACAACAATTGTGAGGATGGTGCAGGACTAAGCATTGCTTTGTTCTGTTATACATGGGAGACTCTGAGTTAGAATTGACTCAACAGCACCTAACAACAATAGGCTAGACTACCGATGCTGCCCCTCCAAATGCAAACCCACTGTTGTTGAATTGATTCTGACTTAAAGGATAGAGGAGAATTACCTCATGGTGTATCCAAGGAAGTGAATTGTTATGGATACAGACTGCTACATCTTTCTCCAGTGAAACTGCTGGTCTTTAACAGTAGTTTCAACAGTCAAGTGTTTAAGCACTGAACCACCTGGGTTCCATTCCTACCTGTCTTGTTCACCTGGGCTGTATTACAAATATCACAGCCAAAGCCAAAATATCACAAGCAGATGGCTTTAATAAATAGAAATTTGTTCTCTCATAGCCTGATAGGCTAGAAGTCTGAATTCAGGGTGCTAACTCCAGTGAAAGACTTTCTCTCTCTGCTGATTCTAAGGGAAGGATTTTGTGGTGCATGTCTTTGCTTGGTATGCTAGCATCGCAGCCCTGGAACCTGAGCTTCAGAGAATGCACTGTGTTCCTGGCACTGTGCTCTTGGTTGTGGGAGGTACCCCTGTCTCTCTGCTTGCATCTCTCTTCTATATTGCAGAGGTTGGCTTAAGACGTGGTCTAATTTTGTATATCTGATCAGCATAACTGCCAATAACCCACCTCATTTCATCGTAGTGATAGAATTTACAACACGTAAGGAAAATCTCATCAAATGATAAGATGGTAGACAATCACACAACACCGAGAATCATAGCCCAGCCATATTGACAGGGAACACAAAAAATTCCCTGATAAAGCAGGAGAAAAATGGGATGCAGAATTTGAACCTTATTAAAAAGATTAGACTTCATGGTCTGACAGACTGGAGAGGCCCCAGGAGACATGGCCCCTTACACTCACTGCTATCCCAGAGGTGAAACCATTCCCAGAGCTAACTCTTTAGGCTTAACGTGATACTGGTGAAGAGTGTACTTCTTGGCTTTTTTGAGGTCTACAATCTTACTCTAAGGTCTGTGGGAGTATAACTTTAGAGACAGTTACTAAATGGCAGTGGCAACTATGATCTTTAAGGTTGTGTGTCAACTTGGCTGGGCCATGATTCTCAAGGATTTGGCAGTTGTTAGAGGAGATTTGATGAAATCTGATCACCTCCACGATGGGATCTGCTGTGAGTAGCCAACCAGTTAAAAGGGAGTTTTCTTGGAGGCGTGGACTGCATCCAATATAGGTGGACTTTCCGGCAGCTGCCTCCTGTCTGTCTGACCTCCAGTTCTTGAGACGTGAGCTAGTAGCTTACCAGCTGATGTTGGCATTTGTCAGCCTCTGCAGCATGTGAGTCAGAGGCCTGTTTTCTGACCTCCCTTGGATTTGCAGCCTCTACAGCTATGTGAGTCAGGGAAGCCTCTAGCCTAACCCATGGACTTGGTACTTTCATTGATATAAATCTCTCTCTTTCTTTATCTGTATATAAGTAGATACATAGGTAGGTAGGTAGATTAGGTAGATAGGTAGGTAAGTAGGAAGATAGGTAGATAGGTAGGTAAATTGACAGACAGATAGATGATAGACAGACAGACAGATAGATGTAAATGCTTCAGTGATTTTTGCTTCTCTAGAGAACCCAGCCTAAGGCAGTTAGCATACAAAATTTAAAAATGCACCAAAAAAGCGGTCTTCCAATAAAGATGTCCTCTTTTTGACAGCTCACTGAGTCAATTTTTGTGAAGCAATAGACGCCATATTTATCACATTTTTTATTAGTCTTGACAAATTACTATGAAAATTACATGATTCCATAGTGCATAGAAATTATTAAAGTTTATGAAAATGGTGTTGCATTAGCCACACATTCCATACATTACATGAAATATATGATGCACATAACTGTCCCACTGAGAGAAGAATTTGACAATCAAAAAAACTGAGACAACTGGGTATGTTGCCAATCAGGCAACACCTGTGCCTCAATGAATTGTGCACTCCAATGCAAACATCGCCTCCATTTATCAGAGTGTCCTGGGAATCCAGCCCAATCAATTCTCCGCTGAGCACAAGAACCAGGCCTTATGGTGGCCATTTACCCAAAGTTCTTTTCCACATGTAATGCCATCAAATCTACCTCAAAATAATAAAACAAAACTGTATCACTCACACAACCTGTTTTATTCAAGTTCTAAGATAGGACACCTTGAGGTGGAAGACACTTTATTTTTGTATCTGTTTCTGTTAGGTTCCTATGTCTTTTGGTTATGCATGTACATAACACACAGTCACATGTGATTAGTTGTACTAAAATTCTGGAGAACGGGAGGTACAACATACTTACTAATTTTATTCTGTTTATCAAAGTAGTGGCCTTGTTTCTTTTTATTTCATGATTTTTGATGGAGTTATAATTCCAAATATATTTCTTTAAGGATATGACTCACTCAGAGAGAAAAATCATTATTGTAGGCCTCAAATCTAACCTTGAAATATCATCTTTTATGCCTAAGTTGGAAACCCTGTTGGTGTAGTGGGTAAGTGCTGTGGCTGCTAACCATAATGTTGGCTATTTGAATCTGCCAGGTGCTCCTTGGAAACTCTATGGGGCAGTTCTATTCTGTCTATAGGGTTACTATGAGTCACAATTGACTCAACAGCAATAGGTTTAGTGGCTATGCCTGAATTGTCTTAGAGAAAGTAGAAACTAGACTTTTCTTGGTCATATGATAATTAGGACCACACCTAAATCCTGAAGAACTTTTGGGTTAGGTTACAACTCTGAATTTTCAAACTAAATGTGTTTCACTTTTAAAATGTTTATTATGAGCTTTATGTCAGGGTTACTGCATGTCAATGATAGTATATATGGCTTCCTGTGTTCCAGTATCACCATTACTTTAATAACTGGGTTAAGCACCAAACTGCAAGTTACTATGACAACAGAGCTCCTTGTGGCTGGGTGATAACATTCTGCTCTTCTGTAATCACGCTTCTTAATGGTACTTTTTCTAACAAATTACTGCTTAAACTGTTTCAGAGTTAAAGCAAATATGATTTAGATTATAAATATCAGAACAGAAATAAAGTAAATTCCAGAGTGCTAGAGGAGGATCACAATGACATCCACAGGCTGATGCAGTTTTAACATGCAGGGCTCCCCACATTCCAGTAATGGATACCCCCGTGGCGTCCTGATGAAGTGCTACATCTGCTAACCAAAAGGTCAGCAGTTCAAATCCACCAGACAGTCCTTGGAAACCTATGGGGCACTTCTACTCTGACCTGTAGGGTCACTATGACTTGGAATCAACTCAGCAGCAGTGGCTTTGGGCTTCACACTGCATACACATTGCTACTGGTTCTGCGCACAGTGTTGGAGGCATCTCGTTTAATCCAGGCTTATAGAGTGGAGAAACTGTTTCTACTGCCTTTTTTTTCCTGCTTAAACTCATCTTCATATTGTGTATCATGGCCTGAACTGTGTCCCCCCAAAAATGTGAGTAGCCATCTGGCTGGACCATGATTCCCAATATTTTATGATTGTCCTCCATGTTGTGATTTTCCTACACTGTATGTTATAAGATTAGAGTGGGACTGTACATCCCTTCATAAAGTCACCTCCCTACTCCATTGTGAAGGGAGATTCCCTGGAGCTTGCACCATCTCTTAGCTTTTTATCTTACAAGAGATAAAAGGAAAAGGAAGCAAGCAGAGAGCTGGGAACCTCACACCATCAAGAAAACATTACCAGGAGTACAGCACATTCCTCAGACCTGAGCTGCCTGTACCAAGATGCTCCCTGACCAAAGACTGATACAACACAAAGACTTTCCTCCAGGTCTGACAGATGGAAATCCTTCCCCTGGAGCAGACACCCTGAATTCAGACTTGTAGTCTACAAGACTGCGTGAGAATAAACTTTCCTTTGTTAAAGTCATCCATTCTGTGGTATTTCAGCTAGAGCAGTACCAAGTGACTAAAACAATGTGATTTTTCTGCACTTTGTCATCAAATACCTCTTCCATAGAATTGAGATAGAAATAACTTATTTTCTATTATTAATTTAATATCACCCACTAAAATTGTACACTACCTAAATTGTCATGTGTTGTAACTTGTTTTATATGTGTATGTAACTGGGTGATTCTGGCTCAGGGTTCTTAAAATGCTGCCAGACAAACAACAGGCTAGAGCTGCTGGCATCTGAAAGCTTTCATTAGCGCAGTTGACTTGCCTCAGTTCCTGATAAGCTGTGGGACAGATGCTTTCCTCTGTTCCTCCCCACACAGGCTCCTCCAGTTGACAGCTCAGAACATGACAGCTGTCTTCCCCTAGAGTGAATGATCAGAGAGAGAGGGCATTTGTGAGAGAGAGCTTCCAAGACAGAAGCCTCAGTCATTTGATGGTCTCGTCTCTGAAATGATATTGTATCAATCCTGCTCTGAGGGTACAATGGTTCAGCCCTTGGCTGCTAACCAAAAGATTGGTGGTTTGGGCCTACTCAGCGACTACAAAGGAAAAAGATCTGGCAATCTGCCTTCATAAAGATTATAGTCAAGAAATCCTTACAGAGTTGCTATGAGTTGTATTCAGTTCCACAAGCAATAACAACAGCCATATTTTTCTCACTAGACACAAGTCACTAAATACAGCCCATACTCAAGGAGAGAGGAATTAAAATCCACTTCTTGAAGAGAGGAGTATTAAAGAATTTATGCACATGTTTTCAAAACTCCCACAGCAGAGCTAGTAAAGTATTATTATTCTAATGCTTTTACTGAGGTACTATAGCTACATAATTCCTTCCAATATTGATTTGTTTTGTTTTGCTCTTGTATTTTTCCTTCTCTGCCATTCATTAGGTTACTGGATCTTCTCTTCAGTGTCTCTAGGAGGCTATGTGGCCGAGGGCACAGCAGAGCTAGCCTTGAGTATTCCTGGTTTTCACTTTGCAAAATTTGAATTTCCTAGAATAAAAAGACAGAGCTTCCATAAACACTAAAAGAGGACAGGCATCTGGGGGTAGAGTCCTGAGTGGTGAAAATGAAAAAGATTGGAGGTTCAAGTTCACCCAGAGGCTGCTTGGAAGAAAGATCTAGCAATCTATTTCAGAAAAATCAGTCACTGTAGACCCCCCGGAGCACAGCTCTGCTCTGATACACAAGAAGCCACCATGAGTGAAAGGCAACTCAGTAGGAAGCCTTTTTTTAAATCTGTGAGTACAAACAAAATGTATGGAAGAGAATCAAGAGAAAGGGAAAAAGAACAGCCTGGGGGTCAAGGACAATTGGAATCTGTGCCAAACTTTCTGATGCAACTAGTAGGCCCTATTAAGACAGAGAAAAGAGATATAGTTATCAATTTTACCTGAAAGATAGAACATAGATGACTCATGAAAGACCTCCACATTCCTGTTATGACAGAGGAGACATAGAGCACTCTAACCACAAAAGAACAAAGCAGATTAGAGCTTGTTGTGAAAAAATGTGTGAAAAAAAATGACCAAGGGCACCTGTCTCTCAGCAACCACCAACCTTTGGCCTTGGGTACAAATATAGAAAGTTCAACACAGCTTGGTGGGAGGGCGTTGTGACCCACTGAAATTGAGACTTAGACCCAGACCTTGATCTGTGCATCTGTTGATTTCTGTGACCATTGTTCCTCCACAGGTACAGTGCTGAGACCTTCCTGTGTCACACCAGCCGATCCTCACTGCAACCCCTTCCTAGGTGAAGCAACAGCCTTAACTGATAGCTTAGCCATCTAGCACCACTGAGACAATACTACAAGTGGATAGCTTTAACAAAGGGAAATTTTATTGTCTCACAGTCTAGTAAGTTACAAGTCCTTGTTCAGGCTGTCATCTCCAGGGGAGAGCTTTCTCTCTGTGTCACCTCTGGAGGAAGGTCTTTGTTATCAATTTTCCCTTGGGCAAGGAGATTCTCAGGCAGAGGGACCCTTCATTCAAAGGAAGCACTATGCTATGCTCCTAGTGCTGGTTTCTTGTTGGTATGAGGTCCCTATGTCTCTCTGCTCACTTCTATCTTTTATACCTCAAAAGACATTGGCTTAAGACACTATCAAGTCTTCTAGACCTCATTGATATAACTGCCACTCATCCATCTCATTACATCATAGTAATAGGCTCTACAACACACAGGGAAATCACATCAGATGACAAAATGGTAGGCAATCACACAACACTAAGAATCAAGACCTATCCAAGTTGACAGATATTTTATAGGGGGGGCACAATTCAAATCACCACAACTGGGTCCCACAACCTACTCTACCTCACATAGCTCATAAGAGACGGAACCAGGATTCAAATGTGACCTAACTCTGAAGACTCAGTCTTTATATAGAACCAGAAGGAGATCTGCAGCTTAGCAAATGCTCACTGAATACATCAGCCCTGTTGGTATAGTGGTTAAGAGCTTGGCTGTAAAAAAAGGTCAGCAGTACAAATCCACCAGGTGTTCTTTACAAACCCTTTGGGGCAGTTCTGCTCTGTCTATAGGGTCACTATGAATCAGAATCATCTCAATGGCAATGGGTTTATTGACTACATATCATGCATACCTCAGAGCTTTTGAAGGCGAAGGAGAATTTCAAATAAAAGTGACCTTGCATAGCATAAAGGGAGACTAGATGATGCTTCTCTGCTAAGAGAATACATTATCACTTGGGTTAAAGCAGTTTGCATAGTGTTACTGTTTGTACATACCTGCTTTTCCATAAAAGGCTTTAGCTAGAACAATAAGTGAACATACCAGATTGCTAATCGAAAGGTTGCAAGCCCAAGTCCACCCTAAAGATTCCTTAGAAGAGAAGTCTGGCAATCTCATTCCAAAGCCTCAGCCACCGAAAACCCTATGGAGTACTATTCTTTGCCACCCATAGGGTCACCTTGAATCTGAGTCAACTTGATGGTCACTGGTCCACCGCCTATGACTGCAACTCTCCAAAGGCAGAGATTGAATCGTGTTTAATGCTCTCTACTCAGCACCCAGTAGTTTTATTGCCTGTTTGTTTCTAGCATTATCAAGTCGTAATCCCTCCAATTTTCAAGGATGTTTTGAAGACAGAAAAAAGAAGCAATACAGATGGGTAATATTTCTGGGTGATTGCTGATTAATCTGAATATAAACAAAAATACAATATTTATCTAGCAGGTTATCAACTGGAAATTACTATTCTGTCTTTTAACTCCAGTATTTTAATCACTAGAACACATTCTCTTCATTGTCATATAAGTTGGAGCTTGCTATATTTTTAAATAGAGATGGGGAAAATGTTACAAATATAGACAGGAGATATGCATATGATAAACACAGAGTTAGAGTTCTGGTTAATAAAATGTTGAATAAAAATGGCTTTTCTTATACCACATTATTATACAGGTTACAGTAAAATAGCAATTAACCACAATCCAACTAAAAAAGAACGTGATGGTCACTGCCTCATTCTACTTGACAAAGAGAAAAACAATTGAATTTTTCCCTCTCACACACGTAACACAGTGCACATGTACAAGGATCGCAAGGATTTTTTTCTCAAATTTTCTTCTGAGTACAGAAATGAATATTGTGTTAGTCAAAAACTTTAAAACTTCAGAAAAGCCAAACAAAGAGGAAAAAACATAATTACCCAGAGGTCGATGCTTCTAACCTTTTTCCTATACTAACAAAATGATGCAGCATATATGATTTTGCATTCTAATTAACATCATAGCATATGTTGCACCCTTCATTAACAACTCTTCAGATATATGCTGCTAAATCAGGAAAGCTAATGAGGCTTAAAACAAAAATAATTCCTTGTCTTATACTTATCTAACCAGAAAATAAAATGAATGTTACACTCAGAGTCCCTGAGCATGCAGGAGCATTTTTATGCATATTCAAATGCATTCAGTTCTGTTTAGTTTAACAGATGTTTACTGAATGCCTAATAGATGAGGGAGCCCTGGAGGCACAGGGATAGAGTTTGGCTGCTCACCAAAAGGTTAGCAGTTCTAGTCCATTAGCCATTCCTTGGAAACCCGATGGGGCAGTTCTACTCTGTCCCATAGGGTTGCTATGAGTCGGAATCGACTCAATAGCAATGTGTTTGAGAGATAGCAGAAAAAGTTTATAAGATGCTGTCCCTCAAGAAACTAAAAAGTCAGTTGAAAGGAAAAACTGTAATATGCAAAGCAGGTGAATAATAATGCAAAGCAACATATACATATTCAGGAGTCTAAACGACTCGTGTAGATCATACCAGGCATGAGAGTTTAGGTATAAAAAACTTTAAGGTTTGTTGTTCAGTGTTGTCAAGTCTATTCTGACTCTAAACTACTCTATAGGACAGAGTTAGCCCATAGGGTTTCCTAGACTTTAGTCTTTGTGGGAGCAGATTGTCAGGTCTTTTTCCATGGAGCCAACCTTTCAGTTAGCAGCTGGAGGAAGTTTAAGTGGAGGGTAAACGTGTGTGGCCATCATCACATAAGTGTGCAGTTGCAAGTGTACTTCTAAGCCAGTTTCTGGTTATTTATGTCCAGCTCAGACCATTGTGCCTTAAACCCCCATTCCCCAGTTCCTTGAAGTAGGATGTAGGTAGCATGGGAAACAAGAATAGACACACTCCTTGAGTAGTTGTAGATTTCTGACTGCGTTCATTTTACTAGCATTCCTTCTGTCAATCAACACAAGCAAGTCAAGCTGACTATACATGCAAAACTAGACTGTAAATAAACAGTAAAGCCATATATCCATGTCTGAAAATACATAAAAAGATACTCAACCGCCGTGTATTAGTCTGGATCAGTTAGCGCAGTTTTTCTTCACTACGCATGTATACACGCGCTCTCTTCAGAGCTCAGAGTGGTTTTAAGTCGTTCTTAAAAATGTGACAAAGGTTTTATTCTTTCTTTTTTTTAATGTGATTCAGTGAAAGTTTACAACACAATTTAAATTTGTCTACCCACCTATCTGCAGCTCCCTCTGCTCTCCTTGCTGGGTGATAACACACTCCTCAACAAAGGTATTGTCTTTAAAATAGCTGAGGAGAAAGATTTAAAAAAAAAACAAAAAACTTCTTTTTGAAACCAAGAATCAAGAATCAACATAGAAGCTTTAAATTAAAAGATAAATTTGCAGAAAAGTTAAAAGAACTGAAAATTGGCTTGAACAAATATTATACTAACTGTACTAACACTGACATTGTTAACACTGTGTCATTAACGGCAATAGTTACTGTCAGTCACTGCAATGAAATCGAAACCACATCATTTATAATAGGAATACCAACAGAAGCAGAAAAAAAATACACTTAAATATGCTATCTTTTTCTCTTCAGGTTCTATTCTCCTCTGCAATGTTGTACTAAAATAAGGGTTTAGAGCCAATAACAACTGCCAGCAGTGGTTATAATCTCTCTGCAACACATGTTCAATTTTTCTTGCTAACATCCTTCACAAACCCTAATTCTCATTATGCTAAAATATTTTATGCTGTAATGTCTAGCATCAAGTCACATCCTTAACACAGGAAAAATGCCATTTTGTAATGTCCAGAAATACAACATGAACGTATTAGCAATGAATCTTGTTCCAAATGATTAATTGTTGTAAATTTCCTTTTTGTAATATTGTCATTCAAAAGAATCAACTCTGAAAAATATAACTCCTCAGTGATTCAGCAGCCAAAGAACCAAATCTAGCTTGATTTTATTGTATTTCTGGCTTGGCTGGCTTACTTATTATTAATATTAAAAATGTTCAATCTTCTTTTCATTAGAAGGACTGTTAGAACAGACAACCGAATGGAAGGGAAAGAGATTCTGCACTTTAAGTGGTTAGTTAGGCCCAAGCTGTGCCCTTGGCTGCAGGAGGCTGTGGCCCTGCTTGCAGCTCATGAGGAAGCAGCAGGAGTAGCTGCTGCCCCCACCCTGACTTTGACATCCTTTCAGAGACTGTAACCTCTCGAGGCTTTGTTGTTACTAACTGCCACAGAGTTGGTACTGACTTATAGAAACCCCATGTACAATAAATACAACAAAGCCTTGCCTGGCCCTGCACCATTTTCATACTTATCAGTATGCTGGGGTACACGGTTGCAGCCACTGTGTATTCTGAGTACCCCACCACGTATGGAGCTCGTCTCTCAGCACTACATCAGACAGTACTGGTTTGTGAGCCACAGGTTTTCCTCCAGTTAATTTTCAGAAGTAGATCACTATGCATTCCTTACTATTCTGTCGTACTGAAGTAAGCAGCCAGGACTAATTTCAATTCTTGACATGATTTTCTTAAAATTCCTAGCCCTACCTGGCCTCAGAAATCAAACACTAACTTACAGGAGCCACTGAGATAAAACCTTTGCAGCCTTTGCAGCCTTTTTCTTAGAATCATCAAATAAGTGGAAGTGCCATTTGGATGCACCCCTGCTTAAGTGACAACAGAGAGCCTCCAGATGTCAGAGGCCTGCCTCCAGAGGGACCCCCCGGTTCCCGATGCACATCTCCTCACCGGATACCCCCAACTGCTCACATCCTTTCTTCCTTTATACCTAATGTTTGCCCTTTCCTACCCAATAGAAACCCTGAGCCTGTCTCAAGAAGTCGGACAGGCTCTGAGACCCCTAATTCCCACTGTACCTCACACGCCAGCATGTAATAAACCTCTGAGACATTTACTTTATCCCTGTCTCAGTACTGGCTTTTGAAGGAGGTGGCCTAAACCCATGTTTTATGGTAACATTACTCTGGAAGCTCTCATGAAACCTGCCCACTGGTGGGTGACCTTGATGGTATTTAAAATTCTGGCAACACAGCTTTGGCACCATAACAACATATGAGGTATTACAATATGACAGGAAACCCTGGTGGTATAGTGGTTGAGAGCTATGATGGCTAACCAAAGGGCTGGGAGTTTGAATCTGACAGGTGCTCCTTGGAAACCTTATGGGTCAGTTCTACTCTGACCTGTAAGGTCACAAGAAGTCAGAATTAGTCCAGCAGCAACGGCTTTGGGTTGGTTGGTTTGTTTGTTTGGGGGTATTTTGGTACTGTATGACAAACTCGCATACAAGTGGTAGAAGTCTTCAATGTGGCAAAGTACAAAGTAGGGGGAAGTAGGTTGGCACCTGGAGCAGAAGATGATGTCTGCTATTGCTGTGGGTTCATTCAAAAACAGAAAGCTTGGTATCAGTATATCTTACACATATTTTGTTTGTTTAGAATATCAGGTTAAGAAAAAGTGAGGACAAAAAAAAATCCCATCTTAGCACCACAGAGTCACATTGACACTAGAGAATGTACTGAAACCAAGACATTGGCCTCCAGCTGAGGAGCTACAAGGGAATTTCTACCAGTGTCCAAGGAGGCTGCAAGCTGCACCTAGAAATCCATTCACATTGGCTACAGATGAACATTGAACCCAAAGTATTCTCTCTCTTGTTTCACTAAATGAATTGAAACCACTACATAGGGCTTTCATCTTCAAGACTCAGTATAAAAGTGAACTCTAAAAAAGGATATAACACATGAACTAGAACTTTTAGAGTTATTTGGTATCTTCAATACATCAAATTATGGATTGGAAAGCAAAAGGCCTAAAAAACTAGCCACAGTCAAAAGAAAATTAGAATTAAATTAAAAAAAAAAAAAAGAGATAGCTAGAATCCTAAAGAATCACAAAGAAGCAAAAATACAATAGAAGGAAAATGCAGTTTGGGGGCAGGAAATAACAGAATTCTTCACAGAGCAGAAAAACATATCTGTGATGTGGAGAACAAACTTGAGGAATTCTCCAAAACTGCAAAGGAAAGGGAGAAGCATTTAAAGAAAACCTAAAAGAGGATAACAGTTATTTGGAACATAGAAACAAGATGTTTCTTACGGACTGTTGTTTGTATTCTTTGAAAGAAATAAGAAAATAATTGTGTCAAAGGAATAAACAAACACATTTAAGAAATTATTTTTAATTCATAAAATTCATGCATACGAAGATTAAATAAGTTTACTGAGATTCAAGTGAAAGCAATAAAGCGCTAGAGCTAAATCTTGAATAAAAATTTCAATTCCTGTCACGCAGTTAGATGACATTGTTTGTGACCCTCAAGATTTACATTCAGCTCTTACTTAAAGTGTTCAAGGATTCATTTTGGATAATAATGGAACCCAAGTCAGATATTCGCCTCCTCCCACCATCCAGGACTACCCTGCAAGTGCTCTTCTCAATCTTAACATAAATTCTATTAATCTGTAGGTGAAGCGTGATGTTCCAAAAGACCCATCAGAGGTCATCATCATTTTCTAGAAAAACCGCTGTGGTTCAGAAAACCCCTCCAGCCAGAGACCACTGTCATAAGCAATACACTGAACATTGAAACTGTTTAGTTAAGGGCTCGTGAGACATCACATGTGAGAGCACACATACCTAAGATGCCCCTAATATGTGATATTTATTGTACACGTGTACACACACAAGTGCATATCTTAATAAATGTTTGGGGATTTAAAGACAAGTTAGTTCTTCGCTTTCAATATCAGAATCGATAATAAGAGACAGTGGATCAAAAGTGACAAAGGGGAAAGTATTATATAAGTGATAAAGCAGATATCACAAAAAACAGCTGATTCAGGATGTCTCCTAAGCAACACCAGACAGTAGAAAACATTCAAGAAATTTTTACCAGACAAAACTCCAGATTCTCGTTACCTGCCTGAAAAAGCCCATCTCTGAGACAGGCACTCATGTGAGCGATCAAAACATTTACTACTGCGCAGTAGCAGACACAGGGAACAGGGTGGAATCTCTCCATCAGAAACCTGTTCAAAATCATCAGGGGAGGTTGTGGCATATAGGTGGGGCAGGTACCATACAAGCGCAAATGCAGGTATAGATGCCAGTGCCAGGGAAACAATGTGATTGATTAGGGGTAAAGAAAAGCATCCATTCAGGGGGCTCAGGGGTCCTTTGAAAATATGCATCCAGAGTAGGGATCTGGACTGCTTTTCCTTGTCATCTAAAGCAGGGGCTACCAACTGGCACCTGTCATTGACTTCTTATCTGTTTTGATGTTTCTAAAAAAGCTGTGAAAACCGAAAAGACACTATTCCCATGGCTACTGTCAGCTAATGTGTGACTTGCTGCCAGGGCCTAGGTAAAAGAAACCAGGAATTTTTAAGAGAGGAGGAAAGCTAAGTAAAAAAAAAAAAGTCAATTTTACAAAAAGAATTAAATCCTGGATGTCTATTTAACTTCCTTTTTTAAAATTGCCTGTTAGAAAATTTACAGAATTTTTGAGGAAGTTATTTGATCCCAGAATTCTGAAGCTATCCGTTAAGAAGAAGATATTCTTAGATAAGAAATACCTAGAAAGTCTACATATATGTACAGTTTGGGGAAAAATTACTGGAAAGAAAACTGCACTCAAGATGAATAAAGATTTTTACATGAGATGAATAACCCATCTGCAATATAAAAGGACTCTTGAGACTTAATTATTTTCTATTCCAATCTTAGAAGTACAGTTGTGTTGTCAGGAATATTCAATAGCCTAGGGAACAAATTTTCATTGACTTAGACTTTCTGAACTATTTCTCTTTTGCTTCTGTTTTTGCTTTTCCCGCAGTTTCTGAAAGTGTGTTTCCTGAATCTCATTTTTTACCCTGGAGTTCAGCTGGAACCTTCTGTTTATGTGATGATCAATTAAAACATTACCTGATGATGCTGGGTTTTAACAATCACTAACTGCCTAAATGATTTCACGTGGTTACAACACTGGCCAAGGAGAAGCAACTAAACTGGAAGTCTCTCCTCTCCAAACTATTTCCTGCTCTCTCAACATCCACAGTCAAAACACAAACAGTGATTTTTCTCTGTGTAGGAGTCTAGATTCTTTTTATCTTCTTTTTTTCCAAATTTTTAATAATGTCATTGCGTTATTTATTTAACTGGAAAAATATTTTAAAATCAATTTATACAACTTATATGTCATATAGGGTTATTGGAGACCTCGGCGACATAGTCATTAAGTGCTACATCTGTTACCCTGAGGGATGGCAGTTCAATCCTCCAGGCATTCCTTGGAAACTCCATGGGGCAGTTCTACGCTGCCTGTAGGGTCACTATGAGTTAGAATTGACTCAGCAGCAGTGGGTTGGTGATAGAGTTGGTACAAGTCAAAACTGACTTCGGCAGTGGGTTTGGTTTTGGGTTTTATGGTCACAATTTTTTAAGAATACACAGTAAAATATGTGGACCTAAATCACATGTCTCTATGATGGATTAAGGTTAATTTTTCTATCTTGTGTTTTTCACATTTTCTATACAATAAACTATAGGGAAATACTCTTCTTTTAAAACTCAAGGATACAGAATGGCTCTGAGGAAAATGTATTTATCCACACCATAAAATAATTATTGTCTTTTACTTCTATCTCCCTCTTAGAATTTAAGAAAGTATTAGACACCCTACACAACAAGCTGCCTGGAGAACAACTAGGTATAATTAAACAGGCAGAAGAGGAGAGGTGACATATTTGTATTGTTTCGTCATGCTACATGTGTCACAAGAGAGCAAGGACTGCTTTAATTACTAGTCATTTGAATTACGATAAATATTACAGTAAAATCTAAATCTTGTTGGTTTACTTTGGCAACTTGACAAGGAACTCATTTACAACCCTATGAGAGAATTACAAATCTCCTGTGCTTCAGTTTGGGTGAAGTGGTATTATTCATATACAAGCATGTGGTGGAATTCAGGAATGAACATTAGTTAGGATGCAATTTTAACCAATCAGGAACCTAAGCCATGACTTTTAAATTTCCATGCCTGGTACAGATAGTTCACAAGCTCAACTACTAAATGAATAGTTGGAGGTTCAAGTTTATCCAGTTTGGAAGAAAGAAGTGATGATCTACTTCTGAAAAATCAACCATTGAAAACCCTATGGACCAAACTTCTGCTCCAACATACATGGGATCACCACGAGTTGGCTTAGCCACAAAAGCAATGAGTATAGTGAAAAATCAGTTATAAATTTTAAAAAATTCAAGCATAACCCAACAATAACATTTACAGCTTTTAAATCTAAAGTTGTATAAATGGAATACTTTTTAGCTTTTCTTACATAATTATCAGTGTAAGAAAAATGCTAGATATACCAATTCCTTCCAAAAATCTTACATAAGTCTCATGTTGAATACCTTGAGTGGTATACCAAAAAACCAAACCCACTGCCATCAAGTCAATTCCAACTCAGTGAGTGGTATAGTTTCTTTAGAAGCTAAGCTTTTTCTATCTTAGACTATAAACTCCACAAACACTAAGCATATCTTTATCTTCAGTGCCATGAGTATTCAGAATAATGAATGAACTCCAACCTGAGAGTGTGGAGTCCAGCCCAAATTAAAGGGAAAATGGAAAGTCACTTCAAAGGAATACCTTGGATGCTTTCAGAATTAACAGTGAAGCAGTATTACTCATAAAGAAGATTTAAAATTTCTAGGTTGTGTTTTAGAATTATCATACCAACTAAATGTCAAAAAAGTCTTAAGCAAACATTCATCAAGCATGGATATTCATCTCAAAGGGAAAAAATTCAAAGTAAAGAACTCTAGATTTTTTTCTTTTTCAAAATGTAAATCTTTTTCATGACTGTTAACATCCATGGGTGGTCCTTTGCATATTAGTGCCAGAGTCTTCTGAAAAGCAAATAAAGCACAGATGTCACAGGATGATAAAAGTAAGTAGCAAAGAATGATCACACTTCCATTTCAAAGTTTTGAATCATCAGGAGATCAACACATTAAACTTAAAACCAGTGGAAACAAGCTTGATACCAAAATACTTTTTGGAACAAGGCATTAGTTATCTGATGAGAGTGTTGTCAACCTTATCGTCACTCTCTCTCATTTCTAATCACATCTTGATATAGTTAACTGTCTGCAGGGCCTTTACATTATCCAAAATCGGCAACCTGGGAAAGCTGCCAGCATACAGGAAGAAATATGTATTGCTTCATTGCATCTGTTCATTTCCTCTTCTGGACCTCTGATCTGAGAGAACTCTCAGCTAACCTAGGATGGCACAGCAGTAAAAAGTACGATCTTTAACTTTTTAATACATGAATGAAAAGAAAACAGAACTGCAATTCCCAATTCAATAACTTTTCATTATCTTGACAGCACTATTCTCAGGTGATTAATCTGAAATATGCAAAGTTCAAATTAAATTTGCCAGCTTTGACAGTTATTTTACTTCCTTTTATTTTTCTTTGATGTCTTGGGTTCTTGTTCTTACAGAATTTGTTATTCAATTGTCACGTCATTTCTGTGATGTAATAAAGGCTCTGATTTAACGAGACTCAACCATCCTCTTTTCTCTAAATCCCAAGGCTTTCAGTATCCTTGTAATAAGCTATCTTTTCATCTTGATCTCACTGAACTTCAGTCTCAGCTGTAGAGTTAAACACTATGAAATACAAATGAGTCAATTAATTGATATTTACATATAAACTCCATTCTTCAGCAACTCAGGACCATGAAATTAATTTCCCACTATTAAGTGGCAGCAGTGAACTGAGGCATGGACGTAGCCTCTGTAACAGGAAGGCAGCCATACAAGTATTTCCTCTCCAATGTGGATCTGTGGTTAAAACAAAAACACCAACCAAAGTAGCATGAGGACATCACAGAAAGAACCTATACAAATGCAAACTGGCCAATAAGAAAACCAGGTATTGTTTTAAGTCCTTTCATGAATTAAAGCAGTGCAATCCATGTAATAAAGGGGTAGTGGTGGGATGACATCAAGGACATCATATGTGAAGAAAGCAAAAAGTCTTTAAAAAGGCAGGAAAGAAAGAAAACAGCAAAGTGGACGCTAGAAGACATTCTGAAACTTGCTCTTGAATGTACAGATAAGGTAACTAGAAGTCATGAAGCAAAAGAGCTGAACAGGGGATTTCAAATGATTGCTTGGAAAGACAAAGTGAATTATTATAACAAAATGTGCAAAGGCCTAGAGTTAGAAAACTGAAAGAAAGAAACGTGCTTGGCATTTTTCAAGCTGGAAGACCTGAATAAAAATTCAAGTCTTGACTTGAACAGTTCCATGGGCAAAATACTGAACAAGACAGAAAGCATAAAAAGAAGATGGAAGGAATAAACAGAGGCACTGTACCACAAAAAAAAAAAAATTAGATGATGATTAATCATCTCAGGAGGTAGCATAGGATCAAAAACCAATGGTATCAAAGAAATAAATTGAACATGCTGAAGTCACTGGCTGAAAAGAAAAAGACACACCAGCAATTGACAGAATACCAACTGAGATGTTTCAACAAACAGATGCAACCTTGGATGCACTCAATCATCTATGTCAAAAAATTTGGAAGACAGCTACCTGGCTAACTGAATGGAAGACATCTCTATTTATGGGCATTCCAAAGAAAGGTGATGTAATAGGGTGTGGAAATTATCAAACAATATTATTAATATAACATGCAAGTAAAGTTTTGCTAAATAAATTCAAAAGCAGTTGCAGCATTGACTAGGAACTTCTAGAAATTCAAGGCAGATTCAGAAAAGGACATAGAACAAGGGATATCATTGCTGATATCATCTGGATCTTCTCTGAAAGCAGAGAATACCAGGAGAGTATGCAAAGGTATTCAACTGTGTGAATTACACCGAATTAGGAATAACACTGTAAAGAATGGGGATTTCAGAACACTTAATTGAGCTCATAAGGGACCTGTACATAGACCAAGAGGCAGTTGTTCAAACAGAACAAGAGGAGATGCTGCAAGGTTTCAAGCACAGTAAAGTGTGTATCATGGCAGTATCATTTCACCATACTTATTCAATCTGTGTGTTGAGCCAACACTCCACGAGGCTGTACTGTAAGAAGGAGAACGAGGCATCAGGATTGGAACACTTATTAGCAGCCTGTGATATCCAGACGACACAATCTTACCAGCTGACAGTGAAGAGGACTGGAAGCACTTACTGATGAAGATCAAAGAATGTAGCCCTGAGCACTCCTCGACAAAGTCCAAAACACAGTCATGTTAAAAAAAAAAAAAAAAGCTCTCAGCAGAACAGGAATAAAAGGGAAGTTCCTCAAAATAATAAGGGGCATCTATGCAAAGCCAATAGGCAACATCATCCTAAAATGGGGAGATACTGAAAGCATTTCCTTTGGGAATGGGAACCAGACAAGGATGTCCATTGTCATCCCTTTTACTCAACATTGGGCTGGAGGGTCTAGCCAGAGCAATCAGGCAAGATAAATAAAGAGCATCTAAATTGGTAAGGAAGAAGTAATAGTACCTCTTTTGCAGATGATATGATCTTACAAACAGAAAACTGTAAAGAATCCACAAAAAAACTACTGGAACTAGTAGAAGATTTTAGCAAAGTATTATGATATAAGATACATGCAAATAAATTAGTTGAATTCTTTTACACCAACAAAGAAATCATCAAAGAGGAAATTACCAAATCAATACCATTTAAAATGGCCTCTCGAAAGATAAAATTCTTAGGAAAAAATCTAACTGCAGATGTAAAAGACCTACACAAAGAAAATTACAATATTTAATTTCAGGAAACCAAAAGAAATCTCCATAAGCGGAGCAACAAACTTAGCTCACAGGTAGGAAGACTTAACATAGTGAAAATGCTTATTCTACTCAAATCAATCTATGGATACAATGCAGTCCCAGTGCAAACTCCAGTGCCATTTTTTAATTAGATGGAGAAACAAACCACCAACTTCATACAGAAAGGGAAGAATCCCTAGATAAGTAAAACATTACTGGAAAAAAAAGAACAAAGTCAGAAGCTTCCCATTACCTGACTTTAGACTTATTACACCGCCACAGTAGTCAAAACAGCCTGGTACATACCAGTACAAAAACAGACACATAGACTAATGGAGCGGAATAGAGAATGCAGATATAACACCATCCACCTACAAGCAGCTGATACTTGACAAAGGCCCAAAGACCATAATATGGGGAACAAAAATTGTCTGTTCAACAAATGGTATTGGCATAACTGGATACTCATCTATCAAAAAATAAAACAAGACCCACATCTCACACCATGCACAAAACTAACTCAAAATACATCAGAGACCTAAATATAGAATCTGAGTCAATAAAGATCACGTAAGAAAAAACAAAGACAATGCTGGAAACCCTAATACATGGCATAAACAGACTGCAAAATATTACTAACACTGCACAAACACCAGAAGAGAAGATAGATAAACAAGAACTACTTCATCAAAAGAGTAAAAACACTACCTCAGGACTGCAACCATGAATCTGATTGGCATCTAATCTCTGTAATCTACAAGATACTGAAAAACCTCAACAAGGAAAAGACAACTCAGTTAAAAGAAAAAAAAAAATGGGCAAAGGAGATGAACAGGCACTTCACCAAGGAAGACATCCAGGCAGCTAAAAGATACATGAGAAAATGCTCACAATCATTAGCCATTGGAGAAACCCAAATCAAAACTACAGTAAAATACCATCTTACCCAACAAGGCTAGCATTAATCCAAAAAACAAAGTCATAGAGAGAGTGGAACTCTTCTACATTGCTGGCAGGAATGTAAAATGATGCAACCACTTTGGAAATTGATTTGGCTCTTTCTTTAAAAGCTAGATAACATATTTAAATACCATATGATCCAGCATTCTCACTGCTTGGAATGTATCTTAGAGAAATAATGGCTGTCACATGAATAGATACATGCACACCAATGTTTATTGCAGCACTGTCCACTAAGCAAAAAGATGGAATCAATGTAGGTGCGCATCAATAAATGAACAGATAAATAAACTAGGGTATATCCACACAAGGAATACTATGCAATGATAAAGAACAATGATGATCTTGGGAGACATCTGATACCATGGAGTCATCTGGAAGTCATTGTTGTTAGGTGCTGTCAAGTAAATTCTGACTCATAGTAACACTGTGCACAACAGATCAAAACACTGCCCAGTCCTGTGCCTTGCCCATAACTGTTTTTATGCTTAATCCCATTGTTGCAGCTACTGAGTCAATCCATCTTATTGAGGGTCTTCCTCTTTTTAGCTGACCCTCCACTCTACCAAGCATGGTGTCCTTCTCCAAGAACTGATCCCTCCTGACAGCATGTCCAAAGTATGTGAGACTATCTCGTTATCTTTGCTTCCAAGGAGCACTCTGGTTGTACTTCCTCCAGAACCTGTTTGTTCCTTTAACAGTCCATAACACATACAATACTGTTCTCCAACAAAATATTCAAAGGCATCGACTTTTTTTCTGTCTCTTATCCATTGTCCAGCTTTCGCATGCATATGATATAATTGAAAATATCACTGTTGGGTCAGGCTCAACTTAGTCTTCAAAGTGACATCTTTACTTTTCAACACTTTAAAGAGGTCCTTTGCAGCAGATTTCCCAGTGTAATATGTCTTTTGATTTCTTGACTGCTGCTTCCATGGGCATTGATTGCGAAACAAAGTAAAATGAAATCCTCGACAACCTGAATTCTTTCTCCATTTATTATGATGTTGCTTACTAAGCTAGTTGTGAGGATTTCTGCTTTCTTGATGTTGAGATGTAATCCATAGTGAACTTCGTCACAAAAGGACGAATATTTTATGAGACCACTACTATAAGAACTCAGGAAAAGGTTTAAACACAGAAGAAATTAATCTTTGACCATTACATGGAAGGAGAGGGAAGAAGACAGGTAGTCCTAGATTAGATAGTAGACAGGAATTAGGTTAAATGAAGGAAGGGACAGGACATGGTAAAAGGGAGATTAACACTGCTGGAGTATATCAAAAGCTGAGGTTTCCTGAATGCAAGTCCACATTTCAAAGGTCAGAGTAGCAGAGGCAGACAGTTTCAGGGGACATTTCTGTCAATTAGCATAATTAAGGTTTCTTTTTTTTTTTTTTTTTGATAAAAAAATGTTCTGTATCTCAGTTTGGTGAGTGGTGTCTAGGATCTTAAACCCTAGGAAGCTTTTAAAGCTAAGGAGCATCAATTGTTTTTCATCTACCTAGAGCAGAGGAGAACGAAAGACATCAAAATCATGAAGAAAATATGAGCCCAGGAGACAGAAGGCAACACGTGATCAGGAGACTACAAGTGCAAGAGACCAGAAGAACTAGATGGCACCTGGCCACCACCAATGACTGCCCTGACAAAGAACACAATGTAGAGTCCCTGATGTAGTGGAAAAAAAATGGGAGTGCAGATCTAGACCAGACTTGATAGTCTGATATCCTGGAGGGTCCCCTGAAGATACAGCCTGTTGTCTCATTGCTAGCCCAGAGCTCAAACTAGTACCAAAGCCCACGCTCCAAAGATTAGACTGGACTATAAGACATAGAGCCATACTGGTAAAAAGTATGTCCTTCCTAGCTTAAACATATACATGAGGCTCTTGGAGCAGCTCCTGTCCAGAAGCGAGATAGGAGGGTAGAGAGGAAGGGATAGGAGTTGGTTGGATGAGTACAGAAAGTACACAGTGGAGAGAAGAAATGAGCTCTCACAGAGTGGGGATAGCACCTAGAGTTGCACAGGTATGTGTGGATGGGGTTTTATACGGCAAATTCACTTGGATTGTAAACTTTCTTTCAAAGTACAATAAAATACTGAAAAAAGAATACAGCATTGAGTAAGGATTACACCTCAATATAAAGAAAACAAAAGTCATCACAATTGGACCTATAAGCAATGTCGTGATAAACAGAGAAAAGACTGAAGTCATCAGTGATTTCATTTTACTTGTATCCACATTCAGGTTCCATGAAAACAACAGCCAAGAAATTAAACAATGTATTGCCCTGGGCAAATCCGCTGCAAGAGACTCCTTCAAGGTATTAGAAAGCAAAGACGTCACCTTGACTATTAAGGCATGCCTGAGCCAAAATATGGTATTTTCAGTCACCACTGAAACCAAACCTACTGCCATTGAGTCAATTCTGACCCATTGAGACCTTATAAGACAGGGTAGGACTGCTCTATAGAGCTTCCAAGGAACACCTGGTAGACGTGAACTGACAACTTTCTGGTTAGCGGCTGTAGCATCTAGCTACTGCACCACCAGGGTTTTCTCAGTCATCTTAGAGGCATGCAAAATCTGAACAATGACTAAGGAAGATCACAGAAAAGTTGGTGTCTTTGAATTATGGTGTCGGTGAAGGATACTGAATACACCATGAATTGCCAGAAAAAAAGAACAAATCTGTCTTAAAGGCAGTATAGCCAGAATGCTCCTTAGGAGAGAAAATGATTGAGATTTGTCTCATATACTTTGGACATGTTGTTGGAGGGACTAGTTCCTGGAAAATGAAATCATGACTGACAAAGTAGGGAGTCAGCAAAAGAGAGGAAGACGTGCAACGAAATGACCGACACAGTGGCCACAGTGATAGGCTCGAGCTTAGCAAGAATTGTGAGGGTGGCACAGGACTGGTGTTTCATTGTGTCGCGCATGAGGTCGTTGTGTGTTGAAACTCGGGGGCACCTGATAACAATAATCAGTGTAACCCCTTTGTATACAAGAGACCCGGGTTCATATCCCAGCCAGTGCACCTCATGTGCAGTCCTCACACCTGTTAGTGAAGGCTTGTATGTTCCAATAATGTCGAACGGTTTTCAATTGAGCTTCTAAACTAAAACAAACTAGGAAGAAAAGCCTATGATCTGCTTCCAAAAATCAGCCAGTGAAAACCCAGTCCATCACAAGATTCAATTTGCAGCCAATCATGGGAATGTTGCAGGGGCAGGCAGCATTTTCTACATGGGGTCACCGTGAGTTGGGGCTGTTAGCTGACAACAAGCTATGTGACAACTGTGTGGCAGGTCCTGTTCTTATCCTCAGTCTACTGATGAGGCTAGCACCGCCAGAAAGAGCTAGATACTGTGCAAGCAAGCAAGCATTAGAGCTAGGATTCAAACTAACGTGGTCTGATTCCACAGCTGGTGCCTGCAGTCACTGTATTATATGACCGTGCTATGGCTGGTATAGACAGACCCAACGCGTCTTCTATGGAAAGGCACTGTTAGTAACAAAAATGACAATATTAACAATAATAATCACAGTTCATTATCAGCAAGTACCACACAGGCTTTCACATCCATTATCTCAGAGTTATATCACAGCCCTGCAGGTACTGAGAATCAGTGACATTAAGTGGCTGGACTAAGGGCAAAGTAAATGACAGTAGTATACAAACACTTTTATTTTTTTTTAACGTTAGTCATACACAATATTCTTCAAATTCAAAATCAGGACAGATATATAGATAAATGATTTTTCTTGATTTCTGGATTTGCTGAAATAAAGATTTCTTTAATATGTATTTTTAAATACTATAAAAACTAAGTTATTCAGTTATATGATTAATGAATTTTATCAACTTGGAAGGAATCAAGTCACATGAAAATCTAGACTATGTGGTTGCCAGACCTACCCAAACTCACTCCCATCTAGTTGACTCCAACTCATAGTGACCCTATAGGACAGAGTAGAATCATCCCATAGAGTTTCCAAGGAGTACCTGGCGGAACTGAATTGCCAACCATTAGGTTAGCAGCTGTAACACTTAACCAGTGTGCAACCAGGGCTTCCATATGATTGCCAGAGTCACATAAATTTGTAATTTACAATTTTTTTCATGAAAGAGGATTTTTTTTAAGTCTATCATGTGATCAACAGAGATATGTCAGTTTAAATCAATATCTTTTCATTAGATTCCATTGTGTATTAAACCTTTCATTGCCTGTCATTTACTTTGGCCTTAGTCCCTTAATGTCGCTGATTCTGAGCTTCTGCAGGGCTGTGATACAGCTCTGAGACAATGGATGTGAAAGCTTATATGGTACTTGCGGATAATAAATTGTGATTATTATTAACATTGTCATTTTTGTTGCTAACAACGCCTCTCCACAGAAATCATGTTGGCTCTGTCTATCGATTCTGTCAGCTACTCCACTTTCGGTGGTAACTGCACCCCTCCCTCCTTTTCTCAGAGGAACCCTCTCTAGCTCCATCCTGGCTTGTAACGGAGGGTAGTCCAGCTAGAGACTTCTCTGGAAACCCTAAGCTAATGTGGATTCTTAGTTCAACTTGAATTAGAAGTTCTAGGAAGGCGAAACTAAAGTTGCCAAGAATCAAATCCCTGTGACTTGCACGTGAAGGCTTCAGAGAGAATCTCAAGCCAATTCATGGATAATTATGAAAAAATGGGCCTGAGTCCAACTTGACCATTGTACTCCCACCAACATTCTATTTACAAGCAGTTTCTAAAGCTTATATATAATTGAAAAACTCCTAGCATATGTTATTCCTTAATTAATTTGTTCACTCATCCTTTCCTGCATTTATTAAAAAGTTATTAAGTGTCTACCATATGCTGGCCTTAAATGGTTTATTACAAGTCTTTTTTTTGATATTTATAAGAAGCTGAGAGATACTAGTTCTGTCTGAATTTTTCAAATGTCTTATATGTTAGAGATGGTTTATAGTTGTTTGAGGCAGGACTCTGAGCCTGCAAATAGGACACTGAAGGTCATATCCATTCTATCTTCAGTGTAAAAAGAATCTCAGTACAAAAATAATATGCACACTTTTTTTCTTCTCACTATGGAAAAGCACAAGCAAAAATACAAAATCCATCTATGAACCAACCACTGAGAAGTAACTGCTGCTAGTTCATTGGTATATCAACTTCCATTAAGACCTCATTTTGTGAGCAAATTCATAGGCCTGCATGTTGGAATTATTTTGACCCATCAAGACACTGTATTCCTTTTTTTTCCTTCCTGTTTTCTGTCACAAGTAAATTAGATGGCAGCTTAGGGTATAATAAAGATGCTTCAACTGGATAATCAGAACAGCATTTAATGGTACCTTCTCTTCAGGGGTACAGGTTCTGACTAACTGACAACCGTCCACGGTCAATTGGTTGTGTTCAACAAAAGATAATTAGAAAAGCTGCTGGCAGCTGCCATGGAGCAGTGAAGCATGAACTAGATGACACACCATGAGAAACAATCTAACCTCGTAGACAAAAAAAGGCACTAGAAATCTGAACATCTAAGTTTTGAGGCTTACAAGAGCTCCAGTTCCTCTCTCCATCTATCAAAAAATATAAACAAATTTAAAATAAAATTCAATCAGTTACTTTGCTCATAAATTAGTTCCATCAGAAACTGATCCATTAGTTGTCTCATAGACCTTAAAGTCATCCAGTCATATTTAGATCTGTTTTCTTAAGTTTCATAGTTCATTGTGGAAAAGAAAAAGATATATATGTATATATATACTACTGTATATGTAAACTTTATATATACATATATATATTTCTGTGTATATGTATACATATATCACCTTCCACCCTCAAATTCTCATACCAGTGAGCTGTCCCCTGAAAGCAAAATAATTAAATAGACAGGATCTAGAGGTAGGTCCCTGGGATCAAATCCCCAAAGCTACCATTAGCTGGGTAAACTCTCTGTGTTGTAAATATTAAAGCATTTAGGTTGTAGAGAAACTGGAATATCCACCCTTTGCTGGTGGGAATATAAAATGACAGGATCCCTGTGGACAACAAGTTTGATACTTCCTCAAAAAGTGAACCTAAAACTTGCATGTGACTCAACAATGTCAAATCTAGGTGTTAATCCAGAAGACATGAAAGCAGAAAAACAAACAGAAACCTATGTAACAATATTCACTGCAAACTTCTGACAAAGCCCAAAACTGGAAATAACCAAAATGTCCATCAAGAAATAAAAATGGAATTTTTAAAAATGTGATATATACATACAATATGTCTACAAAAGATACCCACACACACATGGGGGGTGCGGTGCAGAGTGGAGAAGGTGGACTAAACACATGTCTCCCTAAATCCCTCTGGAAACCAAGGCCTGAACTGATAATTAAGTGGAGTATTCTGGACACCTAGTGAGTCCTGGGAAGTGGCATAAGGCTGTCTATTTGGTCTACATACCACCGAGCGGAAAACTTCTCTTTCGCCAACCCCCACCCTTGTTGAGTTCTGGCTCTCGTGAACTGAAGGTAAATCACCATTTTGACCTTTTTTTCTCTGTCTTGGCTGGCAGGAGGGGCTCAGGTGACTGGTAGCAAGGCTCAGACGTACTGCTGATGAGATTGGCAAGTGCAGTCACTACATTTTGAGAGCCTGGCCTTGGAATCTGTGCAACTCAGCACCTTTGATGTCTCTCTCTCTCTCTCTCAGAATCTCCAGATCTCTGCCATAGAACAGCTTTTTCTGAGGTGGGTGGGGGAGCTTGTGTGGGACACCATCTTGACTCACTGGGAGGTGCAGTTTCCTATAAGAGGCCTCAGCTGGACCTAATTCCCAGGCTGGGAGGCAGTGCCTGCCCAGAGAGAGTTCTTCAGGCAGTAAAGCAGTCTCTGATATAGAGGTACATACTTTGCCAGCTGGGAATAAGGACTTGCACACCTGAAAATCTGACTGATTTTGGAAGCTGTTGGATAACTTTTACCTTACAATAGAGAAATAATTGCAGTGCATCTGGACGGCTTCTCTTCCAGCCTTTAACTTCTCACATTATAGAGTCAGCTCACAGGTCTCCAGTGACTCTGTAAGTGGGGCTGTGTATTAGCCAGTTGGGAGGTGGAGCCTGCTACCCCAGATATTCCACTGAGCCCACTCACTGGAGTACACAGAGGTTGCCTGGTGATCAACTTTCTTTTCAGACAGATCCCATTAAAGAAACACTGGAGAAACTAAACAACCCCCAGATGCCCATAAAGCAACAAACTTTGGACCACAACATTAGGAAGAATTCACCTATGGCTTCAGAAGGCCCACAAAAGAAAGATCCAAAGAACTGCCCAGATGAAGAAGCCTTTCTGAAACTAAAAGAGGGTGAGTACAAAAGGATTATTTATAGAGACCTCCTAGACCTTACACAAAATGCCACAGCGCAAAATGAAAAATTAAGCAAGCTGTTTGATCTGATGGAACACCAGTACTCTGAAATCCAACAGATCAATAACAAATCAAAGAGATAGAAAATTTAGTTCAAAGTCAAGAAAACAGAATTGAACAAATGAAAAATAGACTTTCTGACTTGGAAGACAGAGCTACCGACTCCAGCATCTATGAGGAGAAATTAGAAAAAAGGAACAAGAGAAATGAAGAAGCATTAAGGATCATGTGGGACTGTATTAAGAGGAACAGTCTATGATTAACTGGAATTTCTGAATAGGGTGAGACACCCAAGAACACAGAGAGTATTGTGGCTGAGCTGCTGATAGAAAACTTCCCAGAAATTGTGAAAGAAGAGAACACAGATATCCAAGATGCATATCGAACTCAACTCAATATATATATATATATCTTTACCTGTAAAAAGAAATAAAGACATGGTGCATGACACACCATGCATGAATCTTGAAAATATTATGCTGAGTGAAATAAGCTAGCAGCAGAAAGACAAATACTATATAGTCTCACTTAAATGAAATAAATAAAATATGGAAAACCAAAAGTTATTAACAGCTGTCAGGGACAGAAGAGAAAGTAAAGGAAAAATTTTTGGTTAAGGAGCATTGAGTTTATGTTAATGGTGGTGGTGGTGGAATAATTTGGCAAAGGAGAGAGAGAATGGTTATGTGACTTGAAGAATGTCATCAATGTCATTGAATTATACATGTAGCAGTTGTTGATTTGGCACATGTTTTGTATATTTTCACCAAAAAGATAATATTAAAGGAATTATACATTAAAGTTTTTATAACAGTACCTGGCATACAGTAAGTGTTCAGTCAAGGTTAGCCGTTGTTGTCATTATCTATTTATCCAGTAACTGTCTGCATTTTAGTTAAGCATTCAGAAGTAACTGTAACAAAGAATGAAATGCTTTCAAATAGCGAAAAATACAAAATGACCAAAGGATATAGGGGGGTTTCCCCTAAGTAGTTTAACAAAATGTTCTAGTAGTCTTATTTATAATATTCATATCCTGAGAGAAATTATAGCTAAAGTTCTGTCTGAAGTACCAGAAATATTGAAATGATAAAAGCTTAATTAGTATGTCTGAACATCTTCCCTAATTCTTAATTTTTCACAGTAAGTAATGGTGGAGTACCTTATTTCAGAGGAACCCTCCTAATAACTGCACTTAAATATCCTGGGGGAAAAATGTTAAAAAAAAAAAAAAAAAGGCCTAAAATATTTCCAACTTAATATCTAAGTTTGTTGTGAAAGAAGAAAAACCTAACAGAACATCTTGATAGATCAAGTAGTAAATAGTGACTGAATGTCTAAGGTCGCTAGAGAATGACCTAAAGGAGGCAGAACGGAGAACACACGAAGTAAGAGTCGTATTGTTAAGCTTTTTGCCTAGGAACAAGCTCCAATCCATAGCATGAAGGATAGATGTGCAGGACAGAGCCTTAATCTATTAGCCCTAATATTTGTGGAGCACTACAGTAGCTGGAAACAGAGCCTCCAAACCTGCGCTTTAACTTCCTTCAAATTCCTGATTAAACTCTTGAAATATAGTTATGCAGAGTGAGATTCCAAGGAGCCCAGAAGGGAAGTAACAGCTGGAAAGCTGAAAGAACCACACATAGATTTCATCAGATACCCTTCAAAGGGAAGACTGAGTTTTAGAGTTCAAGAACCACCAAATTAGAAAAGTTTGGTCAACACCTCAGTCTTCCATTAGAACTCTAGAAGAGTTATGTTTTTAATAAAAGACTTTTTTATGACCTTTATAATATCATGCTAAATGAAAGAAGACAGATACAAAATATTATAAACTGTGTAACTGATTTATAAACTTCCAAAGAAGGTAAACTTACAGAGATGTGAAAAGACACCATCGATTGCCTGGGTTTCAGGGTGGGAATGAGGATTAATGGCAAACAGGCGCAGCAGAGGGTTGGGAGACTCTGAAACATTCTCAAACTGGATCATGGCTTTGCTCACACAGAGTTATAGATTTACCCTGCATCGCTGCAATATACACTTACATGGGTGAATTGTATGGTATCTTTTTCTTTTTAACTATTTAAAATAACTGGTAATAGAAAAGACCTTATCCTCAGACTAAGAGACCTTTCTCTAGGACTAAAGTACACTCTCTCTAAGAAAAATTAAAACTGAGATTTTATAGACATGTTCAATGTTACCAAAAAACCCAAACCCACTGTCATTGAGTCTTACCTTCCAGTAATTCAGCTGGAAAAAAATCAACACACTTCAGAGGAAGATAACAGAATACATATTTTCTACATTATTCACAATGTTACTATACATGTGGAAAAACAGATAAACATGATCCACAGCAAAGAGGAAAATTAATAAATAGAAACAGATCCATGACGACCCAGATGTTCGAATTAGCACAGAATGACTTTGAAACACCAATAAATTATTTTAAAAACCTGAAAAAATAAAATGAAAGACATTGCTTTCCAGTCGATTCTGACTCACAGCAACCCTAAAGGCTGGAGTAGAACGGCTGCATAGGACTTCCAAGCAGCAGCTGGTGGAGTCGAGAATTCAAACAGCCACTCGAACTGCTGATCTTTTGGTTAGCAGCTGAATGCTTAATCACTATACCAACAGGGTTAGATTAGCAGAGTAGTGAGGAGATGTGGAATTTTAGGAAATAAACAACATTTGTAAAAAAAAATTAGAAGAGTTTTAAAAGACATAAAAGGAAAAACAAAAAGTATCGCTGACTTCTCATCAGAAATAATGAAAGTCAAAAGATAGCAAACAACATTTTTAAAATGTTGAAGAAAAAAGTTACACTAACATTCTATATCTAGTAAAAATATCTTTCAAGAATATTTAATAAAAAATTAATAATCCAGTGCTGTTGAGTTGATTCCAACTTATGGTGACCCTATAGGTCAGCGTAGAACCGCCTCATAGAGTTTCTAAAGAGTGCCTGGGAGATTTGAATTGCTGACCTTCTGGTTAGCAGATGTGGTACTTAATTACTGTACCATCAAGGTTTCTTTTGAAAATATAAGTGAAATAAATATATTTTCAAATAAAGCAGATCACATTATAAAAAATTATAAAGGAACTTTTCAGCTGAAAAGAAATGATACTGGAGAAAGTTTGGGATTCTTTAAATATCAATTGACTGTTTAAAGTAAAATTCAAATATTGTACTGTATGGCTTACTATATAATCTATCTACTTATTTACCAATTATCATAAAACATAATAATGGTAAGAAGAAGTGAGAGAATGTAATATTTTACAACTATGTTGTCAGATTCTTACATTATATGTAAAATGATGTGATATTAATTCAAGGTAGAATGCAATACATTACAGATGTGTAATGTAATCTGTAGAAAAATTCTTTATCATACTTTAGCTACTATCTCAATATTTCCATTACAACTGCTTCAAAAGCATCATATGAAAGTCACTTTAAAGTCCATACAACTCACTAGAAAAACATTACAAAATTATAATAGGATAAATATTTTCAACAGTAAAGTAAGGTTTATTGTCTAAATTTTTCAAAGAATTTCTAAATCACTGTCTCTTCTAGGTTCAAAGAAAATTGAAAATAAATCAAAACAATGTATTTGACTGAAAGATTTTGCGAAAACTACCCCATGCTTTCAAATTTGAATAGAATTCTGCCTTTCCCCATTTTTAGCCTTATAGTGAAGTGAATTTAAAATATGAAAATTTAAACATGCAGCACGTGAGTTTGAGTTAGAAATTAAAACTTCCCAAAGTGAAGTTATCCAGAAAAACTGATAATATTTCAAGGTTTTGTAATAATAAAAATAACAAATAGGTAACCTAATATCTATTATAGGTGCCAAAGACACAAGCACAGAAACGGTTCTTAAGGAACCTCTACCTAAAATAACAGAAATGAGACAAAGACACAAAAACCATAACATAAGACAGAAGACCACACCAAAAAATAAAAAACAAGAGATTTATCAGGTTTACAAGAGAATGAGATCATTTTGAATTGCAGAGATTAAGAAAACTTCACGGCATTTGAAATGGACCTGGCAGATGAGCAGGACTTTCTTAATGGAGAATGTGGGGCTGAAAGAACTTACCCAGAGACACAAAAGTGGGAAACCAGGTAATATATAAGGAGAACATCCAGTTACAGTATCCCGTTTGTCTCCATCACTGAAGACTGACAAAGCTGTCAGAAATGAACTTGGACAGGTAACTCTGGGTATACTGTCAAGGGACACATAGGTCATTACAAAGATTTACAGCTTTATTCTGTAGTTACAGGAAGTCATTTTCCACAAGGGTCTGGCATAATAAAATGACATTCTCAGAGATTAATACAGCAGATGGGCTAGAGGTAAGGTAAAAATCACCGTCATTGAGTCAATTCCAACTCATAGTGACCCTATAACAGAGAGAAGAACTGTCCCTGTAGTTTCCCAATTGAGTGCGTGGTGAATTTGAACTGCTGATATTTTAGTTAGCAGCTGTGGCACTTAATCAGTATGCCACCAGGCTTTCCAAAGTCAAGGGAGATCATAAAACAAAGATCTATAAAAATAGCCTGCTCACCTGGAGGACTACAGTTAGCCACCTATTAAATTAGGATGCTGCTGGAACAGAAGCTGCAGCTAATTCTTAGCAAGATCCTGCCCAGGGACTCCCAAACCAACTGATGTCATACACGAATAGCCCCAGGGTTTCCACTTTATACTAAGCACAGTGTCATATATAAAAATGGGTGGCATCTGGTTAAAAAGGGGCTTGCTGTTTAGTGTAAATCAAGATACACACACAAGCTATCAAAATCTAACATACAATGAACTGTATGCTATACAGAATTTCTTCATCTTTTAGGACATGATTTCCTTATTAGCCTAGCCCATCGCAATTGAGTAGGCCAGATTAGCAGCCACTGGGACTTAGACAAGGCGTATCTACTGGCATAGAGCACTGCGGAAAGGAGAGACTCAGTTTCCGGTACAGGAGGAAGTCCAGTTAGACAGGCAGAAGGTAGGACCCGAAAGGGGGTTGAGAAGAGTGGTGAGAGCTGAGGAACCAGGTCCTTAAGCACTTAACCATTTGTACTACCGGAGGACACCTCACCTTTCTCTACTACTGCCATTCCAGCCACCCTTGAAGACTATGGGTCTCTGTCATTTCATTCCTTTACCTCATGCTGTCCCCATGTCCTGATGAATGTGTCTAGTCTTCATTCTTGAGAAAAATCTCAGTTGTTACAGTGATCCAGCTTAAATTCCGTCTCGGTCATCTAGTGCTTCTGTAATAGAAATACAAGTGGATGCCTGTGGTAAAACGAAATTTATTCTATACAGAACGCATTAAATTAATCCGGGCAAAGGCGCCATAATTCTGACCGGAGCTATGCGAGGTAAAAACCATCCACCAGGCACTATTTGCTATGGATTGAATTGTAGCCTCCCGAAACGCCTGTCAATTTGGCTAGGCCATGACTGCCAGTATTGTGTGATTGTACACCGTTTTGTCATCTGATGTCATTCTCCTATGCGTTGTAAATCCTCCCTCTCTGCTGTTAATGAGGCAAGATTAGAGGCAGTTATGTTAATGAGGCAGGGCTCATTCTACAGAATTAGGTTGTATGTTGAGTCAATCTCTCTTGACATATAAAAGAAAGAAGGGAGCAGAGGAGTGCGGCATCATACCACCAAGAATGAAGAACCAGGGAAGGGGGGTGGGGGTAGTGAGGGGTTGGGGAATGGGCGGGGATCGCTTCACTGACTGCACTGAGAAAGTCCTGAACTAAGGGAAAAACAATGACAAGGCCTTTTCCGTATACCCCACAGAGAGGGAGAAAGCCTTCCTCTGGGGCTGGCATCCTGAAATTGGACTCCTCAGCTCCTAGTTTGTGAAAGAATCAATTTCTCTTTGCCAAAGCCAACAACTTGTGGTATTTCTATTACAGAAGCACTACATGACTAAGATAGTATTTAACCTGGATCATTGTAGCAATTAAGATTTTTCTCAGGAATGAAGACTAGACACACTCATCAGGACACAGGGACAGCACGAATAAAGGAATAAAATGACAGAAACCCTTGGTCTTCGAGGATGGCTGGACGGCAGTAGAGAAAGGCGAGGTGCCCTTGGGTCACATGAACAGTTAAGCGCTCAACTACTAGCTGCAAGTTTGGCAATCCAAACCTATATAGAGTCACCTCAGAAGACAGACCCTGCAATCTGCTTCTGAAAGCTCACAGCCCAGAAAACTCTACACAGCACTTAGGCTCTGCACACATGACATCCCTGTAAGTTGGAATCAGTCTGACAGCAGCTAAAAGCAGCAAAAGAGAGGGATGAGATCAGGGGAGCCAGATAAATGAGATCCCAGAATTAGCCAAGGAATTGGGTGGACATTAAAGATTTTGAGGAAGGAGGTGAGACAGAAAGCATGACTACTGTGTCTGACCTCTACCTCTCCACTTTCTCAGTTTTGGAGGAATTATCAACAATGTCCTTTTCGCTCCAATATTGGACCAAACAGTGATCATTGGCACTACCGACCCAGCCTTTGTCCATGTTGACCTTATCAGCCCATTCTGATAAGTAGTACCTGATAAAATTCTCGTTGTAGTCTCCCGTAGCCATTTTTATCCCTTTCCCCAATGTCTATAGGCCTTGACTCCAACCTGCTGGACAGACAGCTTTGCAGACTTTGTTGTGTGGGCTGGTCTCTGTGTATCATGTGTATACCTGGTCGTCATGCAGCCCTTGTTCCTTTCTTAGCATGCAATACTCACAGATGCCCACACCCGCCAACCAAGGACTTCTCTTTGAAATGTTTTGAGACTAGAACTGTCCCCAAAAGTTGTGTGGTAATAATAAGATTGTGACAGGTGTTTTTCATGTTGGCACATCATCTCATGCAGTCTCTGACCTTTACATTATGCTGTGACTAGCCAAAAAGTTGTTGTATCAGCCTACTTTAAGAGTGTTTAACTGTGTTGTACTGAGTAAAAATTAGCCATCTTCTGCCCCAAGTCATTAAACACAAGAAAGGAGTTTAATATTTTAAAAAGGGAAACAAAAGCAGGGTGCTGGGAGAAGAAGAAGACACACCAAATATACAAATAAAAAATAGTCATTATTTGTTCACAGGCTTCTGACTGAGCCCAGAAAACAAGTCACTCAGTAACAATTTGAAAATCTTATTTCTGCATACAGAGATAATTCAGTACAAGGCCAAGAAAAAAAGTCTTTATCATTTATCCTTAATTTAGGAAGGAAACAGAAAAGCATTTGACAAGTGAAAAGATAGTAAAAGGAATCACAAAAATAAATACAAAAATCCAATCCTTTTATTCAATTAATACATTGATTAAATTCATAAGCGTATCTATGAGTTCTCTCAAAATTCAGTAAAATTAATTACAAGGACTATGTTTGGGTTAAGAACATCAGCTAGAAACTCTGCATTTAATTTCATGTGCCCAGAGGTATGAATTGGTGAATTAATGAGTGTTAGATTTGAAGTTATAAGTAAGAAATTATTGACTCAGTGAGACATACACTAGTTCTAGAATACAAAGTGACTAATACTTGGATGCTTCTTTTTTGACTACCTCTAGGAAGGAATGGTGTCAACAGAATGACAACATAAGAGAATAATGTTCTGCACTCCTGATTCTCTGATGTGTGAGTTCTAGTACAGCTAAAGAGAAAAAATGAGATTTGGGAACATGAACAAGACTCCAAGAATATAAATTAACACCCAACTGAACTCAGATGACCAGATTCTCTATGATATTTGAAGACCTCTTAGCAGAAAATAAAGTTTTCAACTTATACAGAGAGCTACTTTCAACTACAGTATGTTTTCGAGTTTGAGAAGTAAAACCATCCTTTGGATTTATATAACAGCATTTTTTTATTGAAGCAATAGAACCTAAATATGGTGACCTTAAGCAAAAAGAAGATTCAGTGGAAATATTAAAGGTTCAGAGAATTGAGACAACATTGGAGAATCAGATTTAGAAAGCAACAAGTCACCACAAGTTTCCAAGGGCTGGCCAGCTGGAATCTCAGCCCGGGTCTGTGAGCAGCATGTTCTTATCTGCCACCACTGCTCTCAAAGGCCTGCTTTTCTTCGATAGCAAAGGTTCCCTCATTCTGCAACACAGTAATATTGTTTCCCCAGGTCCAAGAGGCATAATGAGATTGAAATGGTCAAACCACAGTGTGATGACCAATTCACTAATATCATCATTGTATCTAAACTGGAAGCATTACTATCTCTTGGAGACAAAGACATGTGAACCTGCTGAACCAAGAGAGGTGAAAAAATAAAAAAGACAACTGTAAGCAAGTAGTCAGTGGGGCAGGAGGGAAATCCATTGCTGTTCAGTCAATTCTGACTCATAGCAACTGCACAGGACAAAATAGAAGTGTCTCATAGAGTTCCAAAGCAGTGGCTGATGGACTTCAACTGAAGACCTTTTAGTTAGTCACTGAGCACTTAACCTCCTTAGTTCTCAAAATAGTGGCTAATTTGGTCTCAGAAACCCATTCCCATCAGAAATCTCCTGGGTTAGATCATTCATGCTATGATGCTGACCCAATGACACTTAGAGAAATGGCACCCGTTTCGTCTCTGCTGCCCTAGGGTCCTCCCATTGACACTGAAATCAGATCACCCATTTCAACTGTATCATCTCCTACCACAGTCTTCAGAAAATAGCCCCTTCTAGAAATGGTATTTCAGTAATTAAAGTGTTTGAAGACCTTAGTGAAAGGAGCGGTTTTTTTAAACCACATAGGATTTATGCTTAGGAGGCACCTGGGCAAGGTACTCTCAATAGATCCACTCCATATTTCCTATTGCTTGAAGATTTCATTGCATTTCTTTAGTCTACACCATGAAACGATTTTATTTCAATTTTATTTATAGATCAGAGTTGAGACCAGCCAAACAAATTGTTGGAACCACATATTCAGGCTTGCTCAGGTAAATATATCCACATAGCCCTGGTGGAGCAGTGGCTAAGAGCTCAGACGACTATCCAAAAGGTTGGCAGTTTGAATCTACCGCCCACTCCTTGGAAACCATATGGGGCAGTTCTAATCTATCTGACAGGGTCACAATGAGTCTGGATTAATTTGATTGTGACAGGTTGCATCCACATCACACATACAGTTTTACTCCATGTTAGTCAAGCTGTCCTAGCCTGGAAGTTCCACTGGAAACCTATCCATCATGGATGACCTTGCTAGCATTTGAAATAGCAGTGACATAACTTGCATCACAGTAACATGTAAGCCACCACAGTACGACAAGCTGACAGATGAGTGGTAGAGCTTCCAGACGAAAACAGACTAGGAAGAAGAACCTGGCAGTCTACTTCTGAACAAAATTGTCCAGTGACAACTTTACGGAGAGCAGAAGAACACCATCTGATAAAGTGCTGGATCATGAGTATCTCAGTCATCTAGTGCTGCTATAACAGAAATCCTGCAAGTATTTAACATAGAGAAATTTATTGTCTCACAGAAAAGTAGGCTAAAAGTCCAAATTCAGTGTCAGCTCTAGGGGAAGGCCCTCTCTATAGGCTGTGGAGGAAGATCCTTGTCACCAATCTTTCCCTCAACTATGAGCTTCTCAGGTGCAGAGACCCCAAATCCAAAAGATATATTCTGCTCCTAGTGCTTATTTCCTGCTGGCATGAGGCCCCCAACTCTCTGCTTTTTTCTCTTTCTTCTCAGATCCAAGAGATCGCCTCAAGGCACAATACACTCTTGAATCCTACCTCACTAACACAAACACCGTCCATCCTTCCTCACTGATATCATAGAGGCAGGATTTACAACATATAGGAACAGCTCACAGCAATACTGGGCATCATGGTGTAGTCGCCAAACTGCCACAGATATTTAGGTGGGTTGATGGGGAGGACACAATTGAGTCCATAACAGTGAGCCATTCAGATTGGAAGGCACTCAAAATATGACTGGAAAGAGCTGCCTCCCCAAAATAGAGTCAACTCTAATGATGTGGATGGAGTAAAGCTTTCAGGGCCTTTGGTTGCTGATGTGGTATGTCTCAAAATGAGGAGAAAGAGCTGCAGACATCCATTAAAACAAACAGAATGTAGAATGTACAGAGTAAAGTTTGAATCAAGGAAAATTGGAAACTGTTTTAGTCAGCTAGTGCTGCGCTAACAGAAATATCATGAGTGGATGGGTTTAACAAAGGAAAGTTTATTCTTACACAGTCCACTAGGTTTACAAGTCCAAATTCAAGGTGTCTACTCCAGGGGAAGGCTTTCCCTCTGTTGGTTCTGTAGGAAAGGCTTTGTGTTTTATCGGTTTTTGTTCAGGGAACATCTTGGCACAGGAACCTCAGGTCTGAAGGACGTGCTCTACTCCCAGTGCTGCTTTCTTGATGGTATGAGGTTCCCAAACCTCTCTGCTGGATTTTTGCCTTTCTATCTCAAGAGACTGCCTTAAGGCACAAAACAATTTACACATTGAATCTTGCTCTACCAACAAAACTACCACCCATCTAAATGCCAACAAATGTGAAAGACAGCTGCCTGGCCAACTGACTGGAAGAAAATGCATGTTTATACCTATTCCAAAGAAAGGCATGCAATGGGATGTATAAATAATTAGACAATATTATTAATATTACATACAAGTGAAATTATACTGAAGATAGTTCAAAGAAGACGGCAACAGTACCTCAACCCGTAACTGCCAGAAATCCAAGCAGATTCAGAAAAGGATATAGAACAAGGGATACCGTTACTGATATCAGATGGATCTTGGCTAAAAACAGAGAAAGCCAGAAAGTTTACCTGTATTTTGCTTACTATGCAAGGACATTTGACTGTGTATAATTCTCACGATAAAGAAAGAGAATCCCGGAACACTTCATTGTCCTCATGTGAAATCTGTAATGTAGATCAAGAGATTGTCATTCAACTCTTTGGAAAGCAATCTGGTGCTTCCTTAAAAAAATGGATATCAATATACCATTTGACCCAGTAATTCCACTACTTGGAATATATCCTACAGATTCAAGGCCTTTCACACCAACGGACACATGCACCAGAATGTTTATCACAGCACAGTCCACAATAGCAAAAAGATGGAATCAACCCAGATGCCCAACAACAGAAGAATGGATAGGTAAACTATGGTACATATACTCAATGGAGCAATACGCAATGATAAAGAATAATAATGATTCCAGGAAACATCTCCTAACCTGGTTTCAACTGGAAGACATTATGCTGAGTGAAAGTAGTCAGCGACAAAAGGACAAATATTGTATGAGACCTCTAAGATAAGATCTCAAAAACAGACTTGTGTATAGAAGAAAAGACTCTTTGACAGCTGCAAGGGAGGGGAGGGAGGGTTTAGTTTAGATAGTTGCTAGAAATCTGATTGGGAGAAAGCGGTAATAGCACACATTAGGAACAAGAACAACATTAAGTGGACTTCAGCATAACTTGAGTACTCCTTCCATCTTAACCTAATATTGCAAGGATAGAGCAGCTGGGGCAGGGACAGGGGACCATGCTCTTAGGCGAAATCGAGGCCAATTGGCACAACTAGAGACAAGAGTGGGTGCCTACAGTGACTTGGGACCAGAAGAACCAGATGGTGCCTAGCCACCACCAGTGATAGCCACGATGGAGCTCACAGAGAGGAGTCTCACTGGCAACACAAAAATGAAAAGGGGTGCATCCTGAGATCTCCACTAAAAGACCTCAATTGATGGTCCAGCAGTTTTGGGGTTCCCCTGAGAGCATGGCCCCCAGCCCCAGTGCTGCCCTTACCCATAAATTATAACGAAGGTCCACTCTTTGGACAGGAATGGATTGGACTTGGCAATACAGAGTGACCATATATTGGATGCACTTTATGGTTCTATACATCTATAGGATATCATCCTGCTGACCTCTGGATGGAGGAAAGAGAGTGGGTGGGGAGGAGGGGAAAGGAGGCTGTTGGGAGGATGAGACATGTATGGAGCAGAGAGGAATAGTGTGCTGTCACCGGACAGGGAGAGCAGTGGAAGCTGCATATAGGGGGGCATGTAAATTTATACGGGAATGTACATTTTCACTCAGTCATGTTAAATAAAAAATAAAAAAAAGAGAGTCATTCAAACAGAACAAGGCGACACTGCATGGTTTAAAATTAAGGAAAGTGCATCAGGTCTGTTTTCTTTCACCATACCATCTATCTGTATACTGACGAATAACCCAAGAAACTGGATTATTTGAAGGAGAATGGGTCATCAAGATTGGAGGAAATATTATTAACAACTTTCAATATGCAGATGATACAACATGCTTGTTAAAGTGAAGAGGACTTGAAGCATATAATGATGAACACCAAAGGCCACAGCCTTCGATGCGTGTTACCCTTCAATGTAAAGGGAATAAAAATCCTCACAACTGGACCATTATAAGCAACATGAGGAAGAATGGTGAAACGATGGAGGTTGTGAAGGATTTTATTTTATTTGAATCCACAATCAATGCCCACGGATTGGGCAGTCAAGATACAGAACGGCACATTGCCTTGGGCAAATCTACTGCAAAAGACTTCCTTAAAGTGTTAAAAAGCAAACACGTCACTTTCAGAACTAAGATGTGCTTCACTCAAGCCAAGGTATTTTCAGTCACTTCCCATGCATGCGAAAACTAGACAATGAATAAGAAAGACCAAAGAAAATTAATGACTTTAAATTATGGCATTGGCTAAGGATATTGAATAAACCACAGACTTCCAAATGAACAAATAAATCTGTCTTGGAACAAGTACAACCAGAATGCTCCTTCGAAGAGAGGATGGTGAGATATCATCTCACATGCTTTGGGCATGTTGTCAGAAAAGACCAGACCCTGGAGAAGGACATTACATTCAGTAAAGCAGAGGATCAGAGAAAAAGAGGATGCCCCTCAACGAAATGCTCAAATATAGCAATGACTGAGAAAACGGCACAGGACTAGGCAGTGTTTCATTTTACTATACAGAACTGACTCAACAGTGCCTAACTACTAACAACACAACTAATCAAGCACCATAAAAGTTAGTTATTCCTACACATACTCCATAGAGAGTTTTCCATAAAAATATCAATGTCCTGGAATTACTACCTCTGCTCCCAAAACAGTTTTCATCCAAGTGTTCTTTGGATTTAACTCAAGTTATTTCTTTGAGCAAGCCCAAGTGCAAGAAGATAGGGAGCTTGGAAAACAGACTTCTTCTAAGACATCTTTCTCACACAAGAGAGTAAAAGAATCTGCAGTCAAGAAAAGGAAAACCTTATCAAATCAGGGAGGGAAGAGGGCCCACCTTGGAAACAAAATCTCTGTATATAGTGTGGATTTGCCTTACTTTGGTCATCTGAGTCTTCTCTTGAACCTGATTCCACTGGTCCAAGAACCTACTGTTTTCTGATCAATGCCTCCATTTCCATGGAGGTGACATGCAACCAACTAATGCTGTAATTGCTCACCTTTTAGAATCATAGTCTGGGTTTGAGTTTTGGCTATTGCCACCTTGCAGCTATAAAAGATAATAAATGCTCTCATCGTGGTTATAGAATATCCCTGAATTTCAGCCCATGCTTCAAACTGAGAAGTTAGGGATCTGATCTTCTCACTCTCTGGCTGTAATCCATCCAATATTACCAGAAGCAACCACTCATCAATTTTTCTTTCACACTATTTTCATTGTGCAAACTGCATGTTCCACCGGAACTTTCTCCTAGATGGCTCCTGCTTTACAGACAACCACAGCCCGCAACGAGTTAATTAGTCGCTTCATCACTGCAAGCTACAGGTCACTAGAATACCACCCCGGGAAAATAATAGGGTCTTCAAATCCTTTCACTCTCTTTCAGGTTGGTAAACAGGTTCAAATTCTGTTACATAATGCCACATTATTGTTGTTGTCAGGTGATGGCAAGTCATTTTTTACTCGTAACGACTTTATGGGACACAGTAGAACTGCCCTATAGGCTTTTCTCTACCCACTCATCTGTCAGTTTGTCATATTGTAAGGATTGCTTATTGCCATGCTGCTGGGAACTATGCTACCAGTACTCAAATACCAGAAGAGTCACCTATGGAGGACAGGTTTCAGCTGAGCTTCCAGACTGACAAAAGACCAGTAAGAACACCCCACTGGTCTACTTCTGAAAAACATTAGTGAAAACTATACAATGCTGTCAGTGATAGGATAATATTCACACACCTATGAAGAAGACCAGTTAATATGATAATTATTATTCAAATTTACTCACCAACTAGCAAGGCCAAAGATGATGAAATTGAAGATTTTTACCATCTTCTGCAGTGTAAAACTGATCAAACATGTGATCAGATGCATTGATAATTATTGGTGATTACAATGTGAAAGTTGGAAACAAAGAAGGATTGGCAGTTGGAAAATATGGTTGTGAGTCAGGGAGCATCAAAAGAAGAGAGAAGGAATACACAGGGCCATTACACCAGAAAGAACTGGTGTTCAGCCATTTGAAGAGGTAGAATATTATCAGGAACTGATGGTACTGAAGGAAGAAATCAAAGCTGCGTCAAAGTCATTGACGAAAAACAAGGCTTAAGGAATTGATGGAACATCAACTGAGATATTTCAACAAACAGATGCAGTGCTGGAAGTGCTCACTCACCTATGCCAAGACATTTGGAGGACAGCTACCTGGCCAACTCACTGCAAGACATCCACTTTTGTGCCCATGCCAAAGAAAGGTGATCCAACCAAATGTATTAATATCATTAATATCACATGCAAGTAAAATTTTGCTCAAGATCATTCAAAAGTGACGGCAACAGTATATTGACAAGGAAATGCCATAAATCAAACTGGATTCAGAAGAAGATGTGGAACCAGAGATATCATTGCTGATGTCAGACAGATCTTGGCTGAAAGCAGAGAATACCAGAAAGATGTTTATCTGTGTTTCGTTGACTATGAAAAACCATTTCACTGTGTGGAATATAACAAATTATGGCTAGCACTGTGTAAAATGGGAATTCCAGAATACTTCATTGTGCTCGTGAGGAATCTGTACATGGATCAAGAGGCAGTCACGCATACAGAACAAGGAGACACTGCGTGATCTCAAGTCAAGAATGTGTGGGTCATGGTTTTGTCCTTTCACCATACCTTTTCAATCTGTATGCCAGACAAATAATGAGAAGCTGGATTGTACAAAGAAGAATGAGACATCAGGATTGGAGGATGACTTATTAACAACCTGTGTTACATAAACACCATTTTCTTGCCGAATGTGAAGAAGATTTGAAACACTTACTGATGAAGATCAAAGACCACAGCATTCAATATGGATTGCACCTCAACATCAAGAAAACAAAAATCCTCACAACTGTACCAGTCAGCAACATTGTCATAAATGAAGAAAGGATTCAGGTTGTCAAGGATTTCATTTCACTTGGGTCCACAATCAACACCCATGGAAGCAGCGGTCAAGAAATCAAAAGATGCACTGCAGTGGGAAAATCCACTGCAAAGGATCTCTTTAAAGTACTGAAAAGTAAAGATGTCACCTTGAAGACTAACGTACTCCTGACCCGACCTGTAGTATTTTCAATGGCATCATATGCACGCAAAAGCTGGACAATGAACAAAGATGATAGGAGAAGAATTGATGCCTTTGGATTACGATGTTGGAGAAGAATGTTGAATGGATCATGGATCGCCAAAAGAACAAACAGATCTGTCTGGAAGAAATACAACAAGAGTGCTTCTTGGAAGCAAAGACAGCAAGACTGCATTTTACATACTTTGGACATGTTGTTAGGAAGGATCAGTCCCTGGGGAAGGACATCATGCTTGGAAGAGTGGAGGGTCAGTGAAAAAGAGGAAGACTCTCGGCAAGATGGACTGACACAGTGGCTGCAACAATGGGCTTAAACATAAAAGGAATTGTGGTCATGGCACAAGACCAGGCAGTATTTTGTTCTGTTGTTCAGAGGGTCACTATGAGTCGGAACCAATTCAATGGCACCTAACACCAATAACAACATCATTACTATCATAATTATTATCAGCCTATGTTCTACCACAGCTACCTGTTTTTAAATCTAGTAATGCAGTGGCAGCCCCCTTGGATATAGAACAAAGGATTGTCCACATTTCCCTGCACTGTTTGCTGGATATTCGATCCATATTGGACTATTTCACTGACACGGATAGGTAGGGACTTTCAGTTAAGTTAGAAAAATGAAGAACGTGGCAGTTTCCTTAAAGCCAATGATGTAGAGCAGTTTCTCTTCATATACTAATATTAACAACTATGACTCAAGCACTGCGTGTGTGTTAGGCACTATGCAAGTATTTACGTGCATTATCTCTATTAATTGTTACAACATTATGGGTACTGTGAATATTCCAATTTACCATTAAAGAAATCGAAACTCAGGAAAGGCACCAAGTTCACACTACCGGATTTAACTGATGGAGCCTGAAAGTTTTCAAAATCTACACTCTTAAACTGTACCTTCTAATTTACATAGGAAAGCAGATGATGGCAGGACTAAAATTTGTGAAAAATGTATGCACACTTTATTTTTTCTTTGTACCTAATAATATTCATAACTGGCCATGTTCATTGCTAATGTTTATTATTATTTATTATACTTTAATATTTGGGAAAACAGTGGTAGTCTTAAGGACTTATTTCTGACTTTGTGGAGAAAGATTCATTTATTGAGACTTCTTTTCTGTGTCAGTCCTCCCCACTACACACATAACTTTTGGAGATTTAATGTCAACACACAGAGAATGGATGCAATCCAAGACAACCTATGAATGGTTACTGCTACATTCTAAAAGGCCTTTTTTTTTTAAAACTGTGTCACCTTCCTAACAGGATTGAGCATTTCATCAACAATCATAGCATTTAAATAGTTCTTTCTTTTTTGCAGTTGTGCAGCTCCTTCACAAAATGCTCACACTCAGAGTTGTGTTCTCAGTACTTGTGAATGAGCCTCGACTGCAGTCTCTTTGAGAACAAAACCATTTCTCTCTAGACTTTAACTACCGCTAACTGAAGACTAATCTATCAATATCGAAGACTGCAGTTTATGGGAAAGTCTTCTCTAAGCTGGAGAACTGGGAATGGAAAAAGTGGAAGTTACCACTGGTCAGTTGTGAAATACATGGACCAAATAAGATTTTCAAGGATTGGCAGTTTCGGTTTTGACTGAGTTATGACTCTAAAGGAGATCCCTGGGTGGTGCAAATGGTTAAAACATTTGACTGCTAACCAAAAGACTGAAGGTTCAAATCTATCCAGAGGTACCTTGGAAGCAAGGTCTGGGGAAATACTTTTAATGAATCAGCCACTGAAAATCCTATGAGTACAGTTCTACTCTGACATACACGGGGTCACCAGGAGTTAGAATTGACTACACAGCAAGTGGTTTGGTTTTAATGGCTCAAGAATGAGAATAAGTAGCAGTGACACAGGAGAGGTAGTCAAAACAAATGCACAAGCAGAGTAGGTGCTATTAGAGGCTGGGGAATGGGGGCAAAATGAGTTACTGATTAATGGACACAAATGTCCTGTTTGTGTTGATAAAAAAGTTGTCGAAAGGAGGAGAGATGATGGTTGTGCAACACTGTAAATGTTAGGAAGGCCACTGAGTTCTACCCCTGGTATTTACAAACAGTAAAACAGCAAATTTTGCGCTATATATTAACATCTTGCCACAAATATTTGTTTTTTTTTTAATGCATAGGTTTTACAGAGTCAAGTTGACTCTTTCTTGTCACACAGCCTTAAATGTTAACATACTTAGATATTGCAAGACACATGAGATGGGTCTTACCTAGTGTTCCATTCGATCTTTTCTACACAGATGGAACCAGATCAGACAAGAAAGAGCACAGAAGTCAGCAAGAAGCCAGCAAAAGAAAGCCAAGGCTTTAAATCAAACAGTACTGGCAAAACAAACCAACACAATTGTACCTAAATTACTGTGAAAACTATTAGCTTATAAGGCACCTTGAAAATGTACCACTCAGATCTCCTACAGAAGAATCTGGGTGGGGAACATGGTTGAGGGATCGCCTCCAGCTGTGACTCTTTAAATCCACCCCTGTGTTCAGACTAAGGCCACACTTTGCTCAGATACTCCGAGACAAATGACCAAGCAAAACAGGTGCACTAGCATCACCAGCCCATCCCTGTGCAACAGGGGATCCTGTCAAAAGCCAAGCTTTGCTCATGGTCTCCATGGAAACCTGGCACAAACTTTCTAAGAACTGTGCTGTTGACTCTCCCTATCTAGTCTACCTTTATTCCTTCCTTTCAGAAGTATCAGACCGACATTATGAGCTAAAGTAGTGCTGACCAATAGAAGCATCTGGGTCTTAGACACTAGAAAGCCATTTCAAAATCATCAACTGCTCCCAACCCAGCTGGGGCAAAGGAGAATGAAGAATACCAAAGATATAAGGAAAATATGAGCCCAAGAGACAGAAAGGGCCACATTATCCAGAGACTATATCAGCATGAGACCAGAACTAGCTGTTACCCAGCCACCACAGATGACTACCTCGCAGGGAACACAGCAGAGTCCCTGACAAGGCAGGAGAAAAATGGAGTGCAGAACTCAAGCCCATGTGGCTAGCGGCAGGCCTTTGGACAATACAGATGTGAAGGCTCTCCCTGCTAACTCCTGTTCTTTCCCCCTTCATCCTTCACAGTCTTAATCCTACTAAAAGCCTTTGCAAGTCTAATCCTGTCTTGGCATCTGCTTCTCAGAGGACCAAACAGACAGTTTACCACATCACCTCTGTTCAAACATTGTTGCTAGATGGAGGTTCCCTAATAATGTCATTACATTATTCTTCTGCTCAAAATCCTTCACTTGCCCACCATTCATTTAAGTGAAAATCTCCACACTTAGTTTCCAACAGCCTCCGAAATATGGTTACCCCTTATGTAGTCTGTCTGTTTTGGAGGACTCCCCTACACACACACACTGCCCTCTAGCCAGGTCTCCTCACTGTCCTTCAAACAAACCACCCTGATTTCTTGCCACCCCTAATTGTTCATATTGTTTCCATTTCCTAAAATCTAACTTTTGTCTATTAAGCCTATGTGAGGCTAATTTCAAAGGATCGCTCTGGGTATTTCCTTTTACCAACAAAAACAGTTGCCACTGAGTCAGTTCCAACTCACAACAACCCCATGTGTGTCCCAGCAGAACTGTGCTTCATAGGGTTTTCCACGGCTGTGATCATTCAGGAGTAGGCTCCTAGCCCTTTCTTTTAAGATGCCTCCGGGTGGATTCAACCCACTCACTTTTTGGTTAGGAAGCAAGCACTTAAACTTTTGTGCTGCTGGCAAATCTATTCATTTAATATTTTAAATTATTTGTATCTGCATGCCACTGACATAGTCATTGTGATTGTTAAGTTTATGTATCAGCTTGGCTGGGCCATGGGTCTTAGTGGTTTGGCAGTTAGGATGTGGTTCGGCAGTCATATGATGACGTGATCACTTCCATGATAGATCTGATATGAAGTGATCACCTCCATGGTGGAGCCTGCTGTGAGAAGTATAACCAATCACTTGAAAGGGTGTTTCCTTGGGGGCATGGCCTGCATGAGATATAAGTGAACTCTTTAGCAAGACTCCAAGACTTTTGCTTCCTCTGGATCTTGCAGCTAGCTCTTGTTTGTCTGACCTCCAGTTCTTGGGATTTGAGTTTGCAACCGACTTGTAGTCTGGGCAGGAAGTCTTGAGATTTGTGGGTCTTCACAGTCTGTTAGCAAGAGCCCTGATGTCTCACTTGCTTATGTTGGGTCCAACAGCCCCAGCAGCTACATGAATCTAGAGAAGCCTCCAACCTGACCTATGTATTTGGAACACTTCAGCCTTTATAATCGTGCAAATCACTTCCTTGATACAAATCTATTTACATAGATATTTATACATCTTATTGGTTTTGTTTCTCTAGAGAATCTGTCCTAAGACAGTCTTATAAGAAGTAATTTTCAAAATGAAAAACGAAAGCAAGATTTACCTCCAGTATTTGTTCAGCCAGTATGTGTTTACTCAATACGTACTCCACGATTAGATAATAAACACCAGTGTGAAGCAGAATCTGTAATTCCTATTTTCAAGGTATTCTTCAAGGAACTTCTTTCAGTTGTGGAGATGAAACAGTAAAACATAGCAAATTAAATCATAGCACAAGACAGCAATACGTTGCCAAAATAAAGCATTAAATTGTAATTGTCAAATTTATACTAGACCCTACTTGCTCAAGTGTATAGAAGAAGGATAAATGCTTTGACCTTTAAACTTAAAGCTATTTAAAATTATAAAACTAATTTGTTAACATTACACATTCACCTTTATAAAAAACACATCCCACATTCGGTCTGTTTTGGCTTTTGATGAACTATGTTTCTGCTGAGATGGAAGAGAGTAAAACCAATGACCTAACTAAACTGAGGCAAAACTAATCTTGCAAATAGAGCAAAAAACTGCTACTCGAAAATCCCCTTGTTGAAGTTTCTTGGGAATACCTTAATAAGAATTTAAAAGATCCTAAACTAAATGAAGGCAGAGAACTGAGTAGGGTTTCCCAGTGCTACACAAAAAGCCATGTCATTGCTTCATCAGACAGGGGATTTCACTGTAGCGTGACATTTTTTGAACGGCTAAGCTGTTTCATTGGCTCTGTTTCACTTTCCTTTGTAAATCTTCATGCTCTTCTGCAAAACAGTTTTAAACCTGACAAACTTCTATTTACCTCTGCTTTACATCACAGCAGATGAAATCGAGTTGGCAGTTGTTCAATACTAATCAACTGATGGGATTCAAAACCCAAAGGAAAATATTAACAATACAACAAATACTGCTACGTAAAAAGCCTGATGTCTTATTTCTGCTGTTGTCTTTAGGTACTCTCGAATCGGTTCTGACTCATGGCGACTCCATGCACAACAGAATGACACACTGCCAGGTCCTACGCCAGGTCCACAGTTGCTTTTGTGCTTTTATCATTTTATTTTTATCTTTTTCCTGACTGACATTAACCCGTAAGCAGTCTACAGGCCACCGTTCTGCGATTTCGCAAAGTGTGACAACTCCTCACCTTGCCCTCCTCCTCAAAAGCACTTGCACTGTTTGCCATCGTGGTCGTCATTGTTCCCCATCGTCACTGTTGTTTGCCATCGAGTGGATTCTGACTCACTGGGGCCCCACGTGTTCAGAGTAGAAGTGCTCCCTAGGAGTCCCCGGGGAAGGACATCTGCTCAGTAAGGTAGAAGGTCAGCAAAAAACAGAAAGACTCTCAACAACATGGACTGATACAGTGGCTACAACGGTGGTCTCAAGCACAGCAACGACTTGTGAGGATGGCTCAGGATCAGGCAGTGTGTCCTTGGGTTGTCCATATGGTTGTTATGAGTTGGGACCTATTTGACAGCACCTAACAACAACAACAACAGGAACTTGCCAAAAGCCCTGTGTTTTTTAATTTCTTCTCAGTTTTCTCCACCTAACCAAGAGTAGATTGTACCCATTTTCCTTCCTGCCCCAAGCAAATCCTCTTGAAGAGAGGAGAATCAATCTAATTATGAAACTTAGGAATATCACTGAAATAGCCCGGAGATAAGAAGCATTTTAATGCAAAACCCAAAGGTGCATGAACCTGAGCTCTGAAAGCAAACACCACTGTGTCAGAAACTTTATTTTTCACTAGAACATCCCTCAGAGAAGCCCTTGATCTTTGAGGTAAGCTAGCTGATATATTGCAACTGGAAGGCAGCTGATTACCTTTAGGTCAAGTGACCATTGAACTTTTCATCAAAGCCAGTAAACTTTGAGAGCCAAAGGAATCCTAAAAAGAATTAAGAGGTGTGAACTGACCTACGGTTGACTCAAAAAGGGCAAAAGGTATAATCACCTTAGGTTTAGATCCCATAGGTCCTGTTTCAGGTTCCCAGAACCTCTGTACCAGAAATACCATCAGTGGCGTGGCTTGAAAGAACAGAAATTTATTTTTTTTATAGTTCTGGAGGCTAAAAGTCCAAATAGAAGTCTTGGTCCTGCCAATTCTTTCCCTGTTGGTAGCCCTGGGTGTTCCTTGACTTCTGGACCATTGTCATGTGCTAGCTGTCCTCCCTAGTTTGTGTGTATAGGTCTCTGTGTCAAATTTGCTCTTTTTATAACTTATAGGTGGTTATAGGGCACACCCAACACCGACATGGCCTCATTAACATAACAACCACATTACATCCGCAGGTATATGGGTTAGGGCTGCAATACATATTTTGGGAGAGCACAGTATAATCCATAAAAGATGCTAATGTTGTGTTTCAAATGTAAGGGTTAGTGGACTTCCAGCTTTATATTTATAAGGACCCTGGGTCGGTTGTGTGCCGTCAGCATTCTGCTCCCAGGGCTGCTTTCTCAGTAAGGCATCAGCCCCAGAGAAAGGCTTTCTCCCTCTGTCGACTCATCAGTCCTCCCTCGGTTGTTGAGCTTCTGCCAATGTTCATGAAATGACAGTATTCACCAAACGTACACAGTTTAACTTGTTATCCTGTAAGTAGGGTGACATCTCAGACCCTTCACAGTTCTTGACAGTCCAAGGTAACAGGTACTAACAATTACACTTCTGCTCCCCTCCTTTTTCAGTTTAGCATCAGAATAGAATATGGACAGTGTATAGAAAGGTTGGCCAAAATTAGGCTTTGCCACAGAAGTTCTGAAAAGACTCAAGTGGTAAATACACACATCAAACTGTGTTTGGAGACAGCCCTGCCTAACTCGCTCAGGAAGAATGACAAAGTCTATATTTTGTATCTCTTAGATTTATCTTGTTGATTTATTCATTTGATGACTATTTATTGAAACATTTGAGCAGAATTAAATTTAAAAAAAAGTTTTTAAAACACATTCTGGGTCAAGTTGGCTAGGATGCTAGCTTCTGTTCCATAAGTGATTTAACACTCTAAGTCATCTTTCTCCTTGGTCTACATCTGTTTATGTGCTCACAAACAGGATACACTTTACTCTTCCCCCTTCATGTCTTTCTGTATTCTGCATGTCTTTGTCTACAACACTAGCGTCAAAACATTTGTAAGCCTTTTCCAGTAAGATGAAAAATCTAACCCTGAGGTTGGCTGCCCACCCCAAGACTTCCCCTTGTCTGAGAACTGATCCCATTCAGTGAGACTCCTATATTCCTACAATCCCTCAGTCAACAAAGATTCATTGAGCACTTTCTATCTTCCCTGTACTGTTATACCCATTGTTAATGAGTCAATTTCAACTGCTAGCAACCCTACAGGACACAGCAGAACTGCCCCACAGAGTTTCTGAAGCTGTGATCTTTACACAAGCCACCTGACACATTTTTTCTCCCATGGAGTAAATGATGGGTTTGAATTACTAACCTTTCCGTTAGCAGCAAAATATGTAACCACTGCACCACCAGGGCTCCTACACTCTAATACATGGGGTAGAAGTCACCAGTGAATAAGATAGGAAGTAGTCCAGTTTTAGTGGAGAACTGGAGGTATGCAGTCAAGAAACAAGTGATAAAGACACATTCTCAGATATAGAGAAGATGGATAGGGAATACAAAAGTACAGGGTCTCTTATATTACATGATTATGAAAAGTTGCCCTGAGGGAGGTGATATTTTAATCTAGACTTAGAAGGTGAATGAAACCAGAATGTGGGCATCCAGGGAAGAATGTTCCAGACAGAGGAAACCACACAAGCAAAGGAGTAAAACCAGCCATCTGTAGGACACAGTCAGCCAGAGAGGCCAGAACAAGAGGAGAAAATAGAGAGCCCTGAGATGCCTAAGCAGTCATCTCTCAGTGATGTAATACTAAGACCTGAGAGAGACCAAGAAGGAGAATCCTTTGAACAAAGCAATTAACTATCCAGTATTTTATGTTCTTCCAGCTCTGTTTTAATCATCGTTCGATCTTCTGAAACCACTCCCTTAATCACTTTATCTCAGCTGCTCAGTGATGGGCATTCGTTAACTTCATAATGCTGTATCACCATGTTTTCTGAATCTTGTCAAGTCACCCAACAGAGTGATATCTCAGAGGTAGAAATAACAAAGATTAAGAGATTAGTTCTAGGCAGTAGATAACGAGAATTAGATCTTTAAATGTTATTGCTGATTAAAGACAATGGAACGAGTGAGAAAACACAGTACACGTATACAGTATCCCTGGGGTAGAGAGAGAAGTTAAGAGATTGGAGGAAAAATATCTTTCAGAGGTCCAGCATCAGCTGCTGCTTCTACATCAGTAAGGAGAAATGAGAATGTTAGGCCCTTAGCTAGGGGAAAGAATAGCCTTTAGAGGACAAGAGGAAGAGTACATGCTTAGTGCATTTTTCTTTGCCTTGGGTCAATCTTTCCACTGTGAGAGATGAACGTGGTGGGAAATATTTTTGTTAGTCATTAAGGCTGACTCTGGATCTTACCCAGATAACTTGGCTGGAGAAAGTGGAAAGTTCTTCTCACATTCTTGTTTTTAAGTGTCATCTTAACATCCAAGCAAATTTTAAGACTAGAAATAACTGACTTGTAATTTCATCAGTTTAATAAAATTTAATTTAATAAACAAATTAATTTTGTCTAACTCTAGACTTTTTTAAAATAGAGAGTCACATTAAAATCATAATAGTCTTATAGGTATAATCTTATATTCTTTCAAAGTGGTTTTTTTTGGAGAAAGGGAGATAGTTGGCTTCATTTCTGGTCATTTTAAGATGAAGTGTTTTTAACTCTGGAGGGAAAATAACTGTCTTCTAAATTTTCATAACAGAATGGCAGCTCTGCCTTTGGTGCCTTCTGCTCATCTGGTATGTAAGTATAAAGTTCTCACTTTTATCAGCAACATAGACTTCACACAGAACAATCATATCTCAACAATTCAATTTCATACTGTGTTAGTTGGTACTGCTCTAACAGAAAATACCACCAGTGGAAGGCTTCACAACGAGAAGCTTTTATTGTCACAGCCCGGTAAGCCACAAATCCATTAACAAGTTACAAGTCCATTCAATATGAGACATCACTGCAGTCCGGTAGGATAAGTCCACATCCCGTGACAGCATCTCAGCACAGGAACCTCAGGTCCAAAAGACATGCTCTGCTCTCGGTGCTTCTTTCTTGCTGGTTGAGGTTCCCAACTTCCTAGCCTCTCTTCTCTCCCTTATAACCCACAAGCTTGCAGCTTGAGACCTGCCTCACTAACACAACTGTTGCCCGTTTTCCATCATCAGTCTCACAGAGGCAGGATTCACAACACATGGGAGGAAGGGCACCACATTGGGACTCACAGCCGAATCAAATCAATGCATACTTTTTGGGGGGACACAATTCAATCCATGACACATACTATACGTTCTTCATAGATGGTCAGTATCAGAAGATTTCATGCCAGAAGGATTTTTGTACATTTTTCACTCAGCATTAGATTTATCTATAAGAAAAAAGTCATACTAGAAAGATACTGTAAGACTTAGTGGCAGAAAACAGCTGCTCTCTGAAGAACTTTTTCATATGCTATCTTTTTCTAAAAATGAAACCATAAAATGAAGAGGGTGTAACCCAATGAGCCTTTCAAACTAATCAAATTAATTAGTTTGGCACAATTGCTTGGAAAATCAACATATATTTCACCTCAGATCACTTGTTAATATATCCTCTTGTTTTTTTTCCTCAATTTTGTTCTTAATTTACATCATTAATTTTACATTGTGTTAACTTTTATAAGTGCATTAAATCCTCTTAGAAGCAGAGGCTGTAATATAAATAACGTGTACCAAGAAAGTTGGCACATGTTCAAGGTATGGAGGAGGAGTTCATAGAACTTGCCAAGCCTTCAGAGACTTTATTATTAGACTAGAGAAAGGAGAGAATTTCTGAAGGAATATTGCTTAGACAAACATGGTGAATATTCACTCTAGCAGAGAATACGTTGCTGATCACAGTGAAGGACTGGTGCTGGGAAACGGTAGAGCGTGAAGTTGGAAAGAGGTGAGTCAGGCTGCAGAGTGTTTTGAATATCAAATTAATTAGTTTAATTCCTACCACAGAAGTGACAGAAGTCACTGATAATTTCTGAAAAGGGAAATGGTAGCTATAAATACCTGGAAAATTATAACCAAGATAGCCAAGCCAAGCCAATAACCAAGATAGCATCATCAATAAATCTGTATCACTCTGAAAGGGAGCCCATTTGGTATAGGGATGCTGAGAGCATTCAGACTTTGAAGTTTAGACCATCGCAAGGTACACTGATGGGAGTGCCAGCTGACTGAGAGATAGGTATACGGAGCTGGACACAGAAGTCGGAGGGACAGATTGGGAAGTTACCCAGATAAAGGAGCATTAGTGAAGCCATGGTGAGAGATGAGACCTCTAAGCACCTTCCTCATCAAAAAATATTTAAAATAACCCGGAGAGCTCTGATCAGGGGAAAGAGAAAGACTACAACTGGAATTAGGAACTTTAGAGGACAATAGGACACTTGATAGCCCTCAAAACTGACACTTCTGTGTGCAATGTATTTACATACTAGCCTTCAGTTGTTTCATGATTATAATTAGGAAAATAGTAAGTAATGATTTTTTTTTGGCAAGGAGTAAAAAACAATAAAGCTTAGAGACTAAAAAAAGAAGAAAATATGTGCTATCTATAAACCAAAGAAACAAATTCTTTAGGGAACAACAGAAGAGCAATACTGCCACCTCAGCTGGTAAAAACAAATGGGGTGCAGTGCGTCAAGGTTGTTTGGTGACATCCTGATACGGCAAATACTGCCCAGTGTCAAGAGAAATACACCACGAGAAGCCATCACCTTCTGGTAAAATCCGTAGAGACAAAGAAAGACAAGGGGGAAAAAAACAGAGGTAACGCTGGCGATTTTATTATAGCAAAGGTAAGACCTTAGGGACACCGGTCTTAGACACATTATAAATGAGCAATGGAAGTTAAATTCAGAAATAGCTTGTGGTAAAGACTGTGTCAGAACTGGTTAGCCTGCAATTTCATTGGTTGTAAACATATATATAGATGTTGAAGAATGAGAAGTTCATTGTGACCTACAGGAAGGTCAACATTAGAATGTAAGGAAGAAGCTGTAGACGATGAAATAAGAATTTGAAAAGGACTAGATGACAGACCAAGGAGTTTAGCTTCCACCCAGCAAGAAATAGAATTTATCAGAAGTTTGTCAGCAAGGGCAACAATGGGTTCCAATTTATACTGGCCAGGGGGCTCCAGTAGGGGTGAACCCAATTTCCAGAAGTGAGGTGCAGACCAACTGGAGTGAAGTCAGTTAGACCAGGGCCAATGAGGATCTAAGCCAAGAAAACAACAGGTGAGGTTGGGACAGTAAAGGACAGTTAACTTTACTCAATTGTTGTGAGATGCCCTCAAGTCATTTCTGACTCATAGCAACCCTGTGCGCAACAGAATGAAACACTGCCCAGTCCTGGGCCGTGCCCACAGTAGTTTTTATGCTTAAGCTCGTTATTGCAGCCACTGAGTCTATCCAACTCATTGAGGGTCTTCCTATTTTTGCTGACCTTCCCTACTACCAAGTATGATGCTCTCCTCCACGGACTGATCCTTCCTGACAACATGTCCAAGGTATGAGACACAGTCTTGCCATCTTTGCTCCCAAGGAGCACTCTGGTTGTACTTCTTCCAGAACATAGTTAGGAAAATAATAAGTAAAGATGTTTTGTTTTATTTTTGCAAGGAGTAAAAAATAATAAAGCTTAGAGACTAAAACAAGAAGAGAATATGTCCTGTTTGTTCTTTCAGCAGTCCACGGTATATTCAATATTCTTCTCCAACACCACAATTCTTATTCTTCTTACATCTTCCTTATTCATTGTCCAGTTTTCACATCTATATAATGCAACTGAAAATATCATGGCTTGGGGCAGGTGCATCTTAGTCTTCAAGGTGACATCTTTACTGTTCAACATTTTAAAGAAGTCCTTTGCAACAGATTTTTCCAGTGCAATACATCTTTTGATTTCTTGACTGCTGCTTCCATGAGTGTCGAACTCATTTAATAAAGGCACGGAATTTAAAAAGCAGATTTCTTACTATCAAGTTTTTAGCTCTCTTTTGTCCCTATCTTTTTTTAAACATCAAGCTGTGTTGGGTTCGCGGGTCTGTACTACATGTGGGTGACTGGCGCCAATGAAGAACGCCACACAGAAAAACACAGGTGGTGAGGAGGAGAGCTGGTAACTCTGATGCCCCCAACTCTATCTTGGCATCATGCAGTGCATTTTTATTTAGTGAGGAAAACATGTTGCATACATGCAGCAAACAAGCTTTGATTGGAACAGGGTTTGGGAACTCCCTCACAAAGCAAACTTGTGCCTTCTTATCTAAACAGCATAACAAAGGCCACTTCCTCAGGTGAGTTCACCTCTCTTGGAGGAAAGCACGTAGGCCTAGGTGCAGGGACAAGGGTCACATTCACACGTAGGCCTAGGTGCAGGGACAAGGGTCACATTCAGAGGGCCAGGCCCATCATTTTCGAGATCTGATGTCATGCATTCCAGCCATTTTCAGCTGCTTACATTCACTCCTTCACAGGCTCCCAGGCCCCAAACCCAGGCCCCAAACCCAGGCCGTAATGCTTGTCCTAATCATGGCCCTGTTGCCCACAGCCCCAGCTGTGGCCATGTTGCCCACATCCTGCAATACGGTACAACCCTGATCGAGGTGAGGAGCAAAGATACTTACGAGAAAAATAAATTATCATATCTCCAAGGCTTACTGTAGTATTTGAGAAGGCCTGCTAATAAATGGGCCCCTGATGCTGTTGCCTTTAGCCTCCCCTTCCTGTTGGTAGTTTTCCTTTTATTTTCATGCTCGTAGCACATGTACCCCAAAGAACACATTAAGAAAAAAAAACGAACACCATTCCTGTTGCATCAATTCAAATTCATAGCGACCTACATAACATGATAGAACTGTCTCATAGGGTTTCCAAGGAGTGGATTTGAACTGCAGTCCTTTGATTGACAGGCAAACATTTAATTACTGTTCCACCAGGGCTCCAAAGGATACACAGCCTACCTTGAAGTTCTTGATTATGTCCAGACAAGCTCTTTTCCCTGCTTCTTCTTAACACGGCCAAGAAATGCTATGGCAATTGAGATTCAAAACAGGAAATCTTGAAAGAGACATACCACATCCTGTAAGTTCCTGTATCAAGTCTTCAGGTCAAATCTGTAGTATGGTGGAAAACTTCAGTGTTTGAACTCATACAGATCTGAATTAGAATAAAATCCTGTCTCTCTTTGTTATTATCATGAGTCCTCAAATATGCTAAGTCAGTAATATGTTACTTATAGCAGAACTGAAACAACTTAGAGATAACATTTGAAAGCCACTGGCTGTCCATGAGCATATTTCTCAGCTAACAATTTCATTTGGCTGCTGGCAAGAGACTCAACTCTAGTGAATTAACAATATAAAGGTTTACTATTCTACAAATAAAAAAAGTCCAGAGGCAAGCAATCTAGGACTGATGTTAACAGCTCTGCAGTCATCAAGAGCTCAGACATCTCCAATCTTCAACTCTCAAAGCCACCTCACAGCTTTAATAGCCAACATGGCTTTTGAGGCAAGATAGAGGTAGGACAGGGAGGATTCATCCTCTCCCTTCTAGTACCTTCTCAGAAGTAGCTTTCACTTACATCTCATTGTTCAGAACTTAGCCATAGGGTCATAGCTAACTCAAAGTTAGGCTGGAATAATCCAGTTTCTCACCTAAGCATATTGCCTTGGATTCTTTTACAAAAAATGGAGATTTGATATTTGTTAAGTAATTAACACTCTATGCTACAAATTTTATTAAACGCTAATTCACTTCTCTGTCAATATAAAAACATTTAACACAGAATTTAATTTCATATCCTTGGTTTTTACTCATCAGTGACATAATAAATGGCCAAGTGAAGACTATTTAAGAAATTATTCATGTATCATCTAAAACACTCAATTTTCCTTGTTTTGGGCAAAAAATTGATGTCGTACCCAAAATCCATCTCTTCCAATCAAAGAGACTTTTTGTTTCCTGTTTTCCCTTTTATTAGATGAGAGCTATGTTTTCCATGCTGTCATATTTTGGTTTGTTTTAACATTTGGCACTCAGTCTAAATTCCAGATATAATCATGTCCCAAACATTTATTTAATTGGCTCATTTAGGTTTGCACTTAGTTTAATTATTTTTATAGCATGTACACTCAGAGTGTTTTGAAAGTTTCAGGAGGTTGAAATAAAAGAAAAATAAGTGCAAAGATTCAGTACTTCTTCAGACTAATTCCTTAAATTGTTTTTCAGCCCCAGTCCTAAATAATTAATAGATAGTTGAAAAATTTACACTGTATGAAGTGAATATACCATTAAACTAATGCCAACGATGTCTCAGGATCTGAGAATACAATAAAGAGTTTTTATTCCTTTCAAGTATGAGGCTACTGAGTAGGCAAAGAGCTATAATGACATATATTTTAAGAAACATTAAGTCCTAGTAAAAATTTCCAGAACTGGAATTGAATTTTGGCCAAATACTTTTAAGGAACTAAATCTAATGTGACAAGAAACAGGAATTGCTATGTGAATGCATTTAATAAAATAGACATCTGAGAGAGGAAAATAATCACTAGAGAAATGGAAAAACTCCTAAGATGAAAAGCAGAATGTGACCCAGGATGTTATTTAGAGGGCAAAATGCTGAAAGCTAAATAGGTGAAGTTTACTGTTTTTTGTTGTTTTTTTTTTTAAAGCAAAACAGAGTCATCTGGCTAGTGCCAGTGAGGATGCTGATTTTTTTTTCCCAGCTGCTGACTGTCAGAAAGAGCATAGTAAGACATGCAAAAAAAAGAAAAAGCTAAGGCAAAAAATGAGTTTTGATCTTCTTCAGCTAGAATGAAAGCCAATTTTTAAAAATGAACTTGTCTTCCAGTTTCTTGACCTCACATATCTGATCTGACTTTCTATTATACTCCTATTCTCCTTCTCTCTAAGAGAGCCTGTTTCCTCCAGAATCCATAAATATGACTTGCACATCCCTCCTTTTTCTCTTTCCTCATCATCTTCTCCTCAGGAGGTCATCATATCCTCCCAAGACCACCCAAAGCCCAGAGTTTACTGGTAGTTACTGCTCTAGGCACATCTTTTCCCTAAATACTCTTGAAACTGGACCGTGACATACAATGCAACATTCAATTATGAGTGGAAGACTAGTATTTGAAGTTATTTTACATATGCTGGTGTTATAACTAGAGAGGAATTTGCCTGGGGATGGAAACTACATTGCTTGCTTCTCATAATCTAACAAGTCTTGATGCAGGACTGAGTACCAATAGTGGCAGCTATAGAGAAAGCAAGACCCAAGGGTGGCATAAATGATTTATGCTTGACTGCTAACATAAACCCCACAAATCTGTCAGTTTGTCATACTGTGGTGGCTTCACTGTTGCTGTAGTGTTGGAATTCATTCTATCAGTATTTCTAATACCAGCAAGGTCATCATGGGAGACAGGTTTCAGTTGAGCTTCCAGACTAAGACAGGCTAGGAAGGACAAGGTGGTCAACTTCTGAAAAAAGCTAGCCAAATGAAAACCTTACAAACAGCAGCAGTAGAATTGTCTGATCTAATGTCAGAAGATGAGCCCCGCAGGTTGGAAGCACTCGTAAAAGAATCAGGAAAGAGCTGCCTCCTCAAAGCAGAGTTGACTTAATGTTGTGGATGCAATCAACATTTCAGGACCTTCATTGGATGACATGCTGTGCTTCCTAATCAGAAGAAACAGTTGCAGACATTCATTAATAATTGGAACCTGGAATGTACAAAATATAAATCCACAAAAATTAGAAGTCATAAAAGTGACATTGAACACATAAATATAGCTATCCTAGGCACTGGTGAGCTGAAATGGATTGGTATTCATAATCTGAAATGAGACTATCAATGCTCCACTATGTTGGGAATGACTAACTGAAGACGAGTGCCATTGCATTTATCATCAAAAAGAGCATTTCAATATCTATCCTGAAGTATAATGCTGTCTGTGACAGAATAATAACTATATACCTACAATCAGGTTAATATGACTGCAATTCAAATTGATGTACCAATTACTAAGGCCAAAGATGAAGAAATTGAAGATTTTTATCAACTTTTGCAGTCTGAAATTGATTGAACGTGCAAACAAAATGCATTGATAATTACTGGTGATTAGAATGCAAAAGAAGGAACGGTAGTTGGTAAATACAGCCTTGGAGACAGAAATGATGTTGAAGATTGCATGATAGGATTTGCAAGACCAACAACTTCTTTGCAGATGCTTGTTTTTAAGAATATAAATAGTGACTATACTCTGGACCTCACAAGACAGAATACACAGGAATCAAGTCAACAACATCTGTGGAAAGAGACAATGGAAAAGCCCAACATCGTCAATCAGAACAAGGCCAGGAGCCAACTGTGGTACAGATCATCAATTTCTCAAACACAAGTTTGAGCTGAAACTGAAGCAAATATGACCTACATTATATTCACTTGAATTTAGAGGCCAGATCGAGAATACATTTGACATATTGAACACTAAACGAACAAACAGCAGATGAGTCATTAAATGACATCAAGTACATCATACATGAAGAAAGCAAAAGGTCATTGAAAAGACAAGAAAGAAAGAATAGACCAAAATTAATGTCAAAAGAGACTCTGCCGCTAAAGTGAATGGAAAGAAATGATGAAGCAAAACAGCTAAACAGAAGGTTTCAAAGGGCAGCTTGAGAAGACAAAGTAAAGTTTGATAATGAAATGTGCAAAGACCTAGAGTTCCAAAACCAAAAGGAAAAAACACAGTTGGCATTCTTCAAGCTGAAAGAACTGAAGATAAAATACAAGTCTGGAGTTGTAATATTGAAATTCTACAGGAAGCATCAAAAGATGTTGAAAAGTATACACAGTCCTGTATCAGAAAGATCTGGTCAACATACAACCATTTCAGGAGGCAGCGTACCATCAAGTACCAATAGTACTAAAGGACGAAAACCATGCTGCACTGAAAGCACTGGCAAAGAACAAGGCTCCAGGAATTGATGGAGTATCAGCTGAGATATTTTAAAAAAAAGATGCAACTCTGGAACTGCTCACTAGTCTGTGCAAAGAAATATGGAAAACAGCTATCTGGCCAACTAATAGAGAAGGTTAGTATTTGTACACATTCCAGTGAAAAGTGATCCAACGGAATGCATAAATTGTCAAACAATACTATTACTATCACGTGCAATTAAAATTTTGCTGAAGATCATTCAAAAGCTGTAACAGCTATACATCAGCAGGGAACTGCCAGAAATTCAAACCAGATCCAAAAGAGGATATGAAACAATGGAAACCATTATTTCTGTCGGATGGATACTGGCTGAAAGCAGAGAATACCTGAAAGACATTTACTTGTGTTTTATTGACTGTGCAAAGGCATTTTACTGTGGATCATAACAAACTTTCAGTAATATTACAAAGAGTGAGAATTCTGGATATTCAATTGTGCTCATGAGAAATCTGTACATAGACAGAGTCGGTTTTTTTTTTTTTTTAACAGAATAATGGGATTCTCAGTGGTTTAAAATCAGAAACAGTGTGCATTAGTGTTGTATCCATTCATTATACATGTTCAATCCTTATGCTGAGCAAATAATCCAAAAAGTTAGACTGTATGAAAAAGAATGAAGAATCAGGATTGGAAGAAGACTCAGTAACAACCTGTGATACACAGATAACACAAACTTGCCTGATGATAGCCAAGAAGATTTGAAGCACTTACTGATGTAGATCAAAGGTCACACATGGATTACACCTCAGCATAAAGAAAAAAAAAATCCTCCCAACAGGACCAATAAGCAACATCGTAAGTGGAGTAAATACTGAAGTTGTTAAGGTTTTTATTTTACTTTAATCCACAACCATTACCCATGGAAGCAGCAGTCAAAAAATCAAGCAATGCCTTGCATTTGGGTAAATCTGCTCCAAAAGATCTCTTTAAAGTGTTAAAAAAGCAAAGTTTTGTATGCATATACATATATATATACACACATATATTTATGCATGTATGTATATGTATATATACACATATATATAAGCTTCCTATATACACACACAGTGTTTCTGTATATATAAAAAGAAGGGCACACACTTCACCAGCTTTACTTCTCTGGAAAACTCACAAAGGCACTTGTTAGTAAGTGTCATTCCAGAAAAACAAAATTGTAAGGATACGTTTTCTAAACTGATTCTCAATTCTGCTTAAAGGCACTGATGACTCTGATTCCAGTTGTAAAGAAGGTGACTGATGTCCCACAGCATGAGGTGACAATAGAACTACACAAAATATCACTACCAACAGATCAAGTATTGGTGAGAAGAGAGGATTTGGGTGATCATATGTTAGATATCTTTCTTGAATTCTGTCAGAGGGCAAAGTGTAAACGAGCTGGTTGATGGTCCTACTTTCACTAGACAAGGTGGTGAATGAAAGACATGAGCTGAGGGCTTCAGAGCACAGCTCAAGCGCCATATAAACAACCTCAAAGCTTCCACTTGTGCCTTGAAACTTATTTCTTACACTAACAGAGCAGATATTGCTAAAAACCAAACCCAGAGTCTTACCATAAGAGTTGCTGAATTACAACACCCACTTTGAAGCTGGGAGATTAAAAAGAGGACTTCAGTTGAGAAGAAATGGAATCCTGAGACTTCAGATGGGCATATACAGACTATTAAACCGCCCTCTGCATTAAAATCATTAGCACCTCCACCCCATAAGATAAAATTAACCCAGTGATGTCTGAAGAGCATTTCTCTGAGATAATGCCCAAGATAGCATGTTTGTCATTGCCTGAGGCATTGCCTAAGGCAGATGTCTTACAAGATATGGCTGACTGTTCTCAGAACATATCCTCACCACTCATTTTTTGCTTCTAGACCTATAAATAGATACATCTTAACAAGCCCCAAAAGGTGAAGTACGAAGTATGATCCAGAAGAAGTTTGTTATTGTTCTTGTTAGGTGCCATCAAGTCAGTTCTGACTCATAGTAACCTAAGCACAACAGAATGAAACACTGCCCAGTCCTGTGCAATGCCGACAATCATTTTTATGCTTAAGCCCATTGTGGTAGCCACTGTTTCAATCCATCTTCTTGAGGGTCTTCCTCTTTTTCATTGACCCTCTAATTTACTAGGCATGATGTCCTTCTCCAGGGATTGATCCCTCCTGACAACATGTACAAACTATGTAATACATAGTCTCACCATCTTCTCTTCCTAGGAACATTCTAGTTATACTTCTTCCAGAAGAGAACTATTTGTTCTTTTGGCAGTTCATGGTATACTCAATATTCTTCTCCAACACTGCAATTCAAAGGCATCAATTCTTCTTCTGTCTTCCTTATTCGTTGTCCAGCTTTTGCATGCATATGATGCCATTAAAAATGCCATGGCTTGGGTCAGGTACACTTAGTCTTCAAGGTGACATCTTTACTTTTCAACACTTTAAAGAGGTCTTTTGTAGCACATTTTCCCAATGCAATACATCCCGATTTCTTGACTGCTGCTTCCACGGGAGTTGATTGCAGAACTAAATAAAATGAAATCCTTGACAACCTCAGTCATTTCTCCATTTATCATGATGTTGCTTACTCATCCCATTGTGAGTATTTTTGTTTTCTTGATATGGAGGTGTAATCCATAGTGAGGGCTGTGGTCTTTGATCTTCATCAGTAAGTGTTGCAAATCCTCTTCACTTTCAGCAAGCACAGTTGTAGCATCTGCAGAAAGCGGAATGCAGTTTGTTACCGAGTCTTCCATCCTGATGCTTTGTTCTTCTTCATGTACTCTAGCTTTTTGGATTATTTTGCTTGGCAAATGTTTGAAAAGGTATAGTGAAAGGATACAACCCTGATGCACACCTTTCCTGACTTTAAACCATGTGGTGTCTCCTTGTTCTGTTTGCATGACAACTTCATGAGTACAATTAAGTGTTCTGAAGGTATGTGTCATGGATTGAATTGTGTCTCCCCCAAAATAGGTGTAGCTATGTGACCATGATTCCCTGTAGTCTATGATTGTCCTCCATTTTGTGATTTTACTCCTGTATGTTAAACGCTTAGGGTGGAACTATAAATCCCTTTATAAGATCACCTCCCTGTTCCACTGTAAAGGGAGTTTCCCTGGAATATGGCTTGCCCCACCCTTAATCCTTTCATCCTACAAGAGATAAAAAGGAAAGGGAAGCAAGCAGAGAATTGGGAAACTCATACCATCAAGAAAGTAGCACTGGGAGAAGAACATGTCCTTCAGACCCGAGGTTCCTGCGCCAAGATGCTCCCTGGGAAAAGACTGATGCAATACCGGACTTTCCTCCAGAGCCAACAAGGGGAAATCCTTTCCCTGGAGCAGACACCCTGAATATGGACTTGCAGCCTACCGGACTGTGTAAGAATAAACTTTCCTTCATTAGAGCCATCCACTGGTGGTATTTCTGTTAGAGCAGCCCTTAGTTGACTGAAACAGCTACCATGCAATTCATGCTGCAGTGAACCAACCAAATAAACGATTAGGTCCTTTCCTAACCTCTTGAGCTGAAACCTTTAATGAAGAATCTGTGCTCAGTGAGGCTATATCCATAAATTCTGACTTGTACAATGTTATATTCCTTACACCACTATCTCACACCCTTAATAGTCATTCCCAAATGTATTTCATAGATTTCTGTTTGTACATGTCAGAAAAGTCCAGCAGTTCCTTTGGTGTGTAGCATACTGCTTCAGTCGGCTAGTGCTGCTCTAACAGATGCATCACCAGAGGATGGCTTTAACAAAGGAAAGTTTATTCTTACACAGCCTGGTAGGCTACAAGTCCAAATTCAGGATGTCTGCTCCAGAGGAAGGCTTTTCCCCTTGTGGGCTCTGGAGGAAAGTCTGGCATTGCATCAGTCTTTGTCCAAGGAGCACCTTGGTGCGAGAACCTCGGGTCTGAAAGATGCGCTCTTCTCCCAGTGCTGCTTGCTTGATGGTGTGAGGTTTCCAGTTCTCAGCCTGCTTGCCTTTCCTTTTATCTCTTGCAGGATGAAAGGATTAAGGGTGGGGCAAGCCATACTCCAGGGAAACTCCCTTTACAGTGGAGCTGGGAGGTGATCTTATAAATAGATTTACAGGCCCACCCTAAGCCTTTAACATATAGCATAGGAAAACCACAAAAGGATGGCGTCATGGGTTGAATTGTGTCCCCCCAAAAATATGTGCAGCCATGTGGCTGGGACATGATTCCCAGTATCTTGGGACTGTCCTCCATTCTGTGGTTTCACTAAACTGTATGCTAAAGGAGCTGTAAATTCCTGCACAGGATTACTTCCTTGCTCTGCTGTGGGGGGAGTTTCCCTGGAGTATGGCTTGCCCCACCCTTAAGCTTTTCAGCCTGCAAGAGATAAAAGGAAACAGAAACAAAGAGAATTGGGAGCCTCGTTACCATCAAGAAAGCAGCACAGGGAGAAGATCCCGTCCTTGAGACCTAAGGTTCCTGCGCCAAGACACTCCCTGGACAAAGACTGACGCAATACCCGACTTTCCTCCAGAGCCAAGGGGAAATCCTTTCCCTGGAGCGGACACCCTGAATATGGACTTGCAGCCTACTGGACTGTGTAAGAATAAATCTTCCTTTGTTAAAGCCATCCACTCTGTGGTATTGCTGTTAGAGCAGCCCTAGCTGACTAAAACAGGTGGCGATCACAAGATACTGGGAATTATGGCCCAGCCACGTGGCTACACATATTTTTGGGGGGACACAATTCAATCCACGACAGTAGCCTACACTAAATCACATTGAAGTAGCGGAACTGCCTTGGTATACTGCAGAAGAAGGCATCCAAAAGCTAAGAAAATTAGCATGCAAGAGTGGAATTATCAGGTTAGGCCCACAGACCCACACACATAGTGCCTAGAGAACACATCTTTTATAACAATGGTGGTGAAATAATTTGTGACAGAAGAACCACCATCCTTAAAGACTTCTGTTATTGCTACTTTTGTATCACTCAAATTTGACAGTGGAAGCTGCCATAACTGAATTAAGAGAGTGCAATGGTTAAATGTTCAGTTGCTAATTAAAACATTGGTAGTTCAAATTTATCAGCTGCTCCTTGGAAACCCTATGAGCAGCTCTACTCTGTCCTATAGGATCACTATGAGTTGGAATAGATTCTGTGGCAATAGAGTCAAAACAGTAATCAGAATAGTGTGACACATGTAGACTTATGGCATCGACTACCTGGTCCTCTAGTCCCTAGGAGTGAAATAGATGGGAATCTACTAACTATTTACCGGATTTCTAAAGCCGAAGGATTATAGGTCAAGTGAAGAGCAGTCTAACTCAAATTACTGGAATAGAGACACAGCCCCTCAATCAATTCCCAAACATGAGCTGGTTTACAGACTAACAATCCCTTGAACGAAGATGAGGCCAAGCCAGCTTGAAAAAAGACCCACCCAACTAGTCTGCCAAAAATTTATACTGTTACTGTTTCTATCAGTCTTTCCCAAAGGGATCTATGATCTTTTATAAGACTGACTGTTCCCTGGGGAAAAGGAAATAATCAGATTTTTAATGTTTACTGGATACTAGCTCCAAACTGGCATTAACTTCAGGAGGCCCCACATGCTGTTGTAGGAACAGTCAGTGTGGGGGCATATAGAGGTTAGGTTATTAACGGACTCTCAGCTCAGGTAATTTCTCAGTGTGTCCAGTGGGTCCCTGACCCCACCTAGAATGCATAACTGACATAGATGTGCTCAGCAACTGGCAGAACCCTTGCATTGTATACCTGAAAGTAGAATAAAGGCTTTACTATAGGAAAAACCAAGAGCAAGCCCATTAGAATTGGTCCTAGCTAGGAACACAGTAAACTAAAAGAAATATCACATTAATGAAGGGATTACAGAGATCACTGCCACCATCAAGGACTTGAAGGATACAGAGGTGGTGATTCCCACTACAGTCCCATTTAACCCATGTATTTGGCTGTTTGAAAACAGATGGGAAGACTGTGTCTTACATACTTTGGACAGTTGTCAGGAGAATCAGTCCCTTCAGAAGGATCGTGATTGGTAGAGTGGTGGGTCAGTGCAAAAGAGGAAGACCCTCAATGAGAGGGACTGACACAGTGGCTGCAACAACGGACCTAAAGCATAAAATGATTGTGGACACAGTGTAAGACTGGGCAGTGTTTCATTCTGTTGCACACAGGATCACTGTGAGTCAGAGCCAATTCCATGGCACCTAACAACAAAAACACCATGTTTACAATCGTCCTGAAGCAACTGGCTTGGTAAAAAGACACAATGGTCTTCTTAAGACACAATTATGGTACCAACTAAGTGTTGGTACCTCACAGGTTGGGACAGTGTTCTCTAGGATACTGTATATGCTCTAAATGGTCTATCATATGGTGCTATTTCTCCCCTATCTAGGAGTCACAGGTCCAGGAATCAAGGGGTATGAATGGGGGTGGTACAACTCGCTATTACTCTTAAGGACCCGCTTGAAAAATTTTTACTTCCTGTTCTCATGGCCCTGTACTCTGTATGTCTAGAAGTCTTATTTCCAAATGGAGTCATGTTCCCATCATAAGACATGGCACTTAACGTCTATCGAAGTTACACTCTGTCCTATAAGGTGACAATGAGTCAGAATCAACTCAATAGCAAAGGGTTTGAGGTTTGTTGGGGGAGAAGGGTGGGCAAAGCAAGAAAGTTTAATACTAAATATCATTATAGCAGCCGGTACTTTTCTTCTCTGCAGGAGCTTCAGTCACAAAGAGTTCCTGCCTGACCACTGGGTCCCAGGGCAGTACGCTCTTGTTCATAGTCAGCCTGGCAGCCTGTTACTTACATAACAGTGAGTAGAAATCGTAATTTACTTCTAGATGCTCAAAAAGCTTGAGCCCTTGGGATGCTATATCCTGTCAGATAATCCATACAGGACACTAATTGGGTTAAATATTTGTCCAGAAGTAAAAGTGGCCTTACAGAGCCCTGTTGATGCAGTGTTTAAGCACTTCACTGTTAACTGAAAGGTTGATGGTTCAAACTCACCAACTACTCCATGGGAGAAAGATGTCGCAATCTACTTCCATAACAACTATAGTCTCAGACACCCAATTGGCCAGTTGTGCCACTGTGAGTCAGAATCTATTTGATAACAGTGCATTTGTTTAGTTTGGTTTGGAATACTGGCACTGTTTATAGGTATGGTAGTCCACCGCTTGCCTATCTGGGTTGTTTGCATTGTGATTATTGTATTGGAGATTGGTGGGCAGTGATTAGGAATATATTCCTAACAGTTAAAGTAATTCAGTCATCAACAGTCATCTCATACTCTCATAATTTACAAGGTCTGATTAATATCAGAAAGGAAAAATGTATTTAATTGCACTGGCCTTGAATTGTTGGTTAGCCAAATGAATGATCCTTATTATAGGAGGATACTCACGAACACAGTCTATCTTGCAGAGAAGGTTTGCCTCTAACTAGGGCTACAGAAACATTGAAAATTTGGTGCTCATACCCAAAAACTGTCCAGGTTAAATAAAATGAGCTATGCAGAAATACTTGTAAACTATAAAATACAGTATCATTATCATAATTAAATTCTTTCTCTCAATTTTAGATTCATAGTGTGGTAGAAAAATTATCCACCTTCTTTATTTTTGTAGCACTTTAGACAGTGATTGGCATAGAGCAGGCTTTTTTCAAAAATAAGTTTTATTGAATGATTAGATCAGTGAGAGAGGAAATAAAGACCGAATTAACTAAGTAACACTAAGAAAGCAAGGGCCACCTTAGCTACCTCATCTTTACTATATGATGTTAAACTAATAATCTTTTGGTTTGGTTTTACAAGTGACCTCTTTAGTTAAATAACAGCACATTTTACCAAAGTTTGAATACCACCTTAGTCACCAAGTTTGGTCCTGAAAAATACTTCTGGCTGTTTTCTAAAATCAAGCTCCTCTTTGTTTAAAAGATGAAGAATGACTTCACTGACTGAAAATCCTCAGGAACACATGGCTTAAACAAAGGCATTCCTGAAAGGGGAATTCCCCAGACCTTTAAAACAATGGTAACACAAACTCCCAAGGAGAATGAATTCGACAAGAACACTTATTTGGAAATCGGCATTCTAGAACATTTGTTTAAAAATGAGAAGCACATTTTTATAGGAACAAAATTTGACTCCTAGAGGCCAGTCACCTCTCAAAATGGGAATGTCCGAACTATCTGAACCAATCCAGACCACTCGGCTGCTGCCCACTGCCCAGGAGTCTTCTGATTAGGACTGCCAGAGGCATCTGTATTTGACAGACAGCATTCTGCCTATAGAACTCCAAATCAAATCTGCCGCAAATTACAAGCCTGGCAGGACACAGAAACAGACATGTTTATTTGCAAAGGCTCCTGGTATTGCCAAGGAGATCAACTAATAATCTTGAAAGTTCTCTTCCGTTTTATCACCTGAAAGGCCTCCAACTTTAGCTTCCCCATTAACCATCTACTTTTTATTTATGTTTCTGACTGTGACAGACCCTTTTTCCTTTTCAACAGGGCTTGGGAAAATGCTAAAATGCCTAAGTTCAGAGAAAAATTTTTATTCATAACATTTAAGGTTGGCCATTTTCCTTATAGCACCTAGATACTGGCTGTCCTCTCACATACTTGCCACTGTGGGGCAGTTCTACTGTGCCCTACAGAGTCACTATGAGTCAGAATTAACACAACAGCAATGGGTTTTAATGTGCAGGTAGATTTCCTCCAGAAATCCTGGTGATATAGTGGTTAAGCTCTATGGCTGCTTACCAAAAGGTCGGTAATTTGAATCTGCCAGGCACTCCTTGGAAACTTTAAGGAGCAGTTCTACTCTGTCCTATAGGGTCCCTATGAGTTAGAATCTACTCAATGGCAATGAGGTTGGTTTGTGGGGTTTGGATTTCCTCCAGACAACTAATCTTGTCAAACAGATAAAGATTTGTGGAAACTTCAACCAACCAATGGAGATGACATTTGCTGACTCATAACACTGACCCTTTCCTGTTTCCATTTCTATCTCTATTACACTTCAAATCTATTTCCATAAAGCAAACATTTGTTTAGGACTGTGTGCCAGACTTTGTGTTAGATACTGTACCCTTGGTCAATAGCCTGTATTTGCTCTTGAACTGTGTACAAGAATTGTAAGTATAAATTAAATTCTTGCATGTCAATAGACAGTATGGGAAACCAATCTTTAACACACTCTTTGCAAATACAGTTTCCTTGGTGAAGTCACATAAGGTGTGAGATTCAATAACCACCAGAGACTAACACTCAAGTTACTGAAGCAGGGCCACAGGATCTTCTGTCTGCAATGTCCCCTGATTCACCATGGTTACCAGCTGTGACAGCCATCTTGGCTACACATTATGCAGACTGCACTAGACAACATACTAAACTAAGTCTGTATACTAATCAAGAAGAATCCCAAAACGCAATGCCATCATCCTTCAAGGACTTCGTGAAATTGTGAAGAAATCTTTATTTAGTCTGCTGAAGATCAGTGAGACACATAACCTGACAAAACAAAAGTATCCACATAGCTGTGGTCTGCTGAGAGAAACTGCACAGCTGTAATCAACAACATGTTGGAATCAGACAAGGATGGAATTATCTGATACTAAATCTTTTTCTTCTTTTGAGGAGAGAAACAGGCAAGCAATCTGGAGATTTGATAATTCTGCCGCTTACGAAGTGCCCAGGTATCTTGCAGAAACTTTTGCTTAGGTTATCCCAAATGCTTACACCACTATTTTAAGAGTTATGGATTTTTGCATTTAAACATGGATGTCCATAATGCATTTCTATCTAGTAGATTCCAACTCAAGGCAATTCCACATGTGTCCAGTTATGTTTAGAACTGCACTCCATAGGGTTTTCACACAGCTGTAATCTTATGGAAGCAGATCATCCCATCTCCACAGACACCATAACATATTTTAGTGGCGCTTGTGTTACACTGACTTAATCTGATCTACAGCAAAAAGAAGCTAACCCTTTCTAATCTTTTAAAAGGAAAGCCAGCCAACATTTAATGCCTTGGTGTTTTTCTTCTAATGGGAAAATTCCTTCTTACTCACTGGATATAGTCCTGATGAAGGAGAACACAACTGGGGAAAGAAAAGTAAGCAGGGAAAGCAAAATATGTCAAAAATTAAGGAATAATATGCTAGCTGTTTGTTTTTTGCTTTTTTTTAATAAAGGAGTCTAGCTCCAGTAATTGCAAAGCTACGTGACAATAGTTTCAGCTGCATAACAGACAAATCTCATTAGTTTGGAATTCAGCAAGTAGGAGAAATGAAATCAATTTTCAGCCCTGGTATAAATAATCCAGTGTGTTATTTCATCTTCGTGATAATAAAACAGCTAATAAGCCCTTCTTCAGCCAAAAATAACTTTGAATAAGATAAGTTGATACTGAGAGGAATTCAATTTTTCTGGTATTTACTCTCCCTTCTTATTGGCAAATCGAGGTCATTATTCACCAATTTTTCTTCCTTTTTCTAGTCACAGCACTTGGTGCTTACCTGCAAAAACAGACCATTCTATGCATTTATTGTCAAGACATTCAAAAGCCTTTCCTGTTAGCTCTGAAATATTTTTGTCTTTGAAGAAAGTGTTACTGACCTCATCAGATACATACAGTTAATATGTGGAATCATGGTTAAGTGCTAGCATTGCTAATGAAAAGGTCTGCAGCTCAAATCCATCGGGCACTCCGTGGAAACTCTATGAGGTGGTTCTATTTTGTCCTATAGGGTAGCTACAAGTTGGAATCAACTTGACGTCAGTGGGTTTGGTTTGGTTTTAATACGGTTTTTACCTCAAAAAAAACATACTTTATTCTACAGCAAATGAAGATGAGAATGTAATAAATAGTTCCAATAAGAAAAAATTTAAAAAATGACCACTGATATCAAGTCAACTCTGACTCATAGAGACCCTGACAGAGTAGAACTGCCCCATAGTTTCCAAAGAGCACTTGGCAGATTTGAACTGCCAACCTTTTGGTTAACCACTGTAGCACTTAACCACTATGTCACCGAGGTTTCCAGTTCTTCCAGTAAGGAGGAGAAAAATGGAAAAATAGAAATTCAGGGGTCAGTGGGAAAAAAGAAAAATACTGTGTCACATAGGAATTGAAGTAATATTAGATCTAAGAGATTTTTTTCCTTTTGGATTCTAATACATGAACTTTTCTGCTTTATTCATGCAAACAATTGTCATGAACTTTCTAATTGCAATTGAAAGAAAAATCAGAAGGCACTCAAGTAACATGTGATAACCTTACAGGTACCCCCCACTCCCACTCCCACCCTCTCTGCCTGGGGAAGCCTCATCTGAAAGCAGAAAGTATAAACTGGCAGCAACAGCACAGGGGAGAATACAGACATTTAAAGGCTATTTCTGATTTTATTCATTATAGACTGTCAGACTTCGCGGTCCTTGTTTTCACATTTAGAATTAAGCTTTGTGACAGCCTTCACCTAGCCTCCCAGCCTCCAGACTTCCCCTGCACACAGTCACCCTCCATACAGCAGCCGGAGCTATCTTTCTGTAACGGGAACCAATCACCCTGCTACTATCATTAAAATATCTGCTGCCCTCTCAAATGGACAGCATAAAACCTACTTCCTTAACAGGCCTGGCAATCTAACCCAACTCTTGTTAGGAACTAAGTGGTCTCCACCAAAAATGTCTTGAAAGTCTAACCCGCATACCTGTAATTATCACCCTGTTTGGAAGTAGGTGTGTTCTTTTGTTATGTTAATGAAGTCATATTGGAGAAGGGCGGGTCTGACATCTAATTATAAACACACTGAGGGGAAGGAAGACAGACAATGGAAGCAGACACATCTCTAACTCCAGGAATGCCAAAATAATAACCGACTTGACGGCACTTGGCTTGGCTGGCACTGTAAGCTGAAATACATAAGGAAAGACAGCTCCCTAAAGCCACGACCTGAACTCAGACTTCCAGAGAAAATGAGAAAATGAACTTCTATGCTTGGAAGCTATGCACTTGGAGTATTTCTGTTGCAAGAGTACTAAGTAACAAAGACACCCATACTTGCATCTTCATCTCCTACTTCCCTCCTCATCTCCTCCTCACACCCATCCCACGCACTTACTGTTCCCTGAACCCATTATTACACTTTCACTTTCATAAATGCTGTTTCCATCACCCAGAATATCCCCTCTTCTCCCCCTTCCACATCTCTGTCTGATAATGCCTCACTCGCAGGACCCTCAAAGTCCTTTCAGATTGTGGATTCCCTCAGACGCACTCTCAGCAAGCTCCCAGGCCACCCAGCCCCCCATGTTGCTGTATTTCCTAACGCATTGTATGTAAATAGTTTGTTTCTGTCTGTTCTTCAAGATCTTGCCTTTGGAACTCATACATAAAGGTCTAAAAGTAAACAGGTAAACAAACAAAGGCAGATTGTCCTGAATTAAGACCTAGAGAGTATCAAGGTTAGCTAGGGAACTTGCTCTCTGCTGCCACAGACTAACATGCTTTACTCCAGAATCTAACATTTGTGAGGGATAACGAAGGTCGTAGTTTGCGTTATAGAACACACACAGTATTGATCAGGTTACCAAGGGAACCTGATCTGCCACCTATCAACAGCTCTCCCTTGCAGTTTGTGATGCTGACCTAAGCTCTTCCTGGCAGTTGTGGTGCAAATATAACAATTCCTCCCGGCAGTTGTGCAGCAGCTCCAGTAGCCTCAAATTCAGTCAAAAACCAAGTCACTACCTCCTTTCCCATCTGTGACATTACTCCTTGATTTTGCCAATAAAAAGCACCCCGAAAATGTATACTGGGTCTTTTTCCACTCGTGGAGACAGACCCGTTCCCTCTTTGGAACATACTTTCTCTTGATAAACTTTTCCATCATTTGCTACTACAAAGGATGCATCCTCGGGTGCTTTGGGGGAGAGGGGTCCCAGTTTGCCACCCTTGGGAGACCAAACTTGCTAGTTCCATCTCCGGAACCCGAATCAGGTCACTCGGGGTCTAATCAGCTGCATGACCTAGACAAAGAGGAGTAAAAATAACCTCCTAGCTTTGAACTTCTCGAGATTTCCCAGATCATAAAGTTTACAGTGATGACTTTGTATCTGGAGTTATTTGTACGTTATTTGTACGCAAACCACGACCTTTGTTATCCCTCAAAAATGTTAGATTCTGTAGTAAAACATGTTAGTCTGTGGCAGCAGAGAGCAAGTTCCCTAGCTAACCTCGACACTCTCTAGTTCTTATTTCAGGACAATCTACCTTCGTTTGTTTACCTGTTTACTTTTAGACCTTTATGTATCAGAGTTCCAAAGCCAAGATCTTGAAGAACAGACAGAAACAAACTATTTACATGTGATCAGCAACTGGAGGTCAGTGCAGGTCTGTGCGGTCCCTGACAAGGCACAAATCCCAAATAAACCACTTCTTGTGAGGTGAGCCCCCGCAGACCTACAGGCTGGATTTCCATATGAGTGTGAGCTACATCAAACCAAACCAATCCAATACCATCAAGCTGATTTTGACTCATAGCAACCCTAGAGGACAGAGTAGAACTGCCTCATTGAATTTTCAAGGAGCACCTGATGGGTTTGAACTCTGACCTTTTGGTTAGCAGCTGTAGCACTTAAACACTACATCACCAGGGTTTCTATGAGGTGCGCAGAGCCTGTTTATTTCTGCAATTCAGATCACATCACAGTTGTAAACAATTAAGAACCCTTCTTAGATCCTTCTTCCCTTACACGCCTCACTCAACCATCCAAATGAATATCCTTTAGCCATGCTGTTTTATAAAAGAAAGTAAACTGGGTGAGAATATGAGACAAGCCTTCCTTTTTTCCCAGGTAGATATTTCCCCTGCAAGAAACATCCAAAAAAATACACAAAAATAATTGTAGACTAGATCTCTCTTACTGTCATTGACTGCAGCACATTATCTAAGAACCCCAGAGGGCAAGGTGTGCCCTGAAGAGGCCCTTATGAGGGGACAGTGCTATACAGTAAGTGAGGTCTGAGAGCCTTGGGAAAGCAGGTTTCTGATCCTTGAAGTTTACCAAAAATAAAGACGGAATGGGCAAAGCCAAGCAAGAAAATCAGCGGGGGAAAGAAAACAGAACAACAATCCGGTACATAGAAAAAGCGTGGACCACACCGATGAATGCACGCGGGCATTCAGTTAAGACTAACATTAACTCATCACGGTGATTTACAGTGAGGAAAAACACAGGCAAGTCCACATGAAATTCATTACTTCCATCTTGCCGAATCTGTAAAAGCAGCTTACAACTCGCCCCTTTTGCCTGTTACATGGGCTACCGCCCATGGTCGAATAAAACCAACCATTTCAGGATTTCTTTAAATGAGACAATACAAATGAAAGCAGGTGACACCGGATAGTAAAGGAGGCTGCTGAAAGTGTTGGTGTTCCGTTTCCTGCCTTGCATGCAATTTAAAAAGTAGCGTCAAAGTCATCAAGTAAGTGGCCAGTGGATAAGCAGTGTGCTTATTTCACCAAAAGCAGATTTCACGGTGGTGAGAAACGCAAGATTTCAGAGTAATTAGTTCACAAAAGGACGCCTCATGTGGTCCTTTCCTATCACTACTCTGGAACTTGTCTGGTGTTGTCCTTGGCTTTTCCTCACTGACACTTGACAGGCCTTGCTTTCCTCTTTGCAGCCAGAGACAGAATGGGCACATTCATCCCTTCAGTGAACGTCCTGTTGCCCTTGGGTCTTAGCCAACCAAAACATGCCATTAACAGAAGTCATCAGCTGGAGCCTTGTCACCGTCTTGGCCTCTCTCTCACACGTCCTCTCAGCTCTACTTTAATATTTGGGTCATAAAAGTAAAACATTGACCTCATTTTCTACCTTTGATTTTAGTTGAGCTTGTTTTTCCACAAGCAGTAACAATGCAGCTGAGATTTAAATGACTCCAGTAACATATAAAAATAAAAAAGAACCAAATCCATCACTATGCAGTCAATTCTGACTCGGGTGACCCCGTGCGTTACAGAGTAGAATTGCTCCGTAGGGTTTTCAGGCCTGTAATCCTTACAGAAATGGATTGCCAGGCTTTTCTTCAGTGGCACTGTTGGGTGGGCTTGACGAGAGTGCACACCACTGACAGCACCTAGGGACCTTAACCTTAGGGAAGTACATCTTAATTTCTCCTTCTTACGTAATTTCATAATTGGTGCTCATGTGCTTTATGCTCATTCTGTTTTTCACCACCTGGAAATAATGTCAAACTGTACAGAAATGAACAACTGCGCTAAAACTATAGAGGTTAACGTAGAGGTCATCATAGAACTGCCATGCATGGTTGTACAGGTGATATACTGTACAGGGATGTCTGGCTCAGGGACAAATGAGGCTCTAGTGCAGCCCGCTGTCAAGCAAAGACCAGAGGAAGCACAAGTATTGTGTGGCTGAATAAATATTTCTGATAACAACGCCAATTAACTTTTGCACATTCTTCTACATTATGCCCGTGGAAATTCATTTCCTTCACTTACTAATCTGAAAAAAAATAATATAAGCTATTATGTGTTTCTGGAATTAAAAGCTAAAATGATATAAATAGCAAAACCCATCAAATTCAAGCAATTTTAGTTCTGAAGTATAAATGTCTAAAGTATTACTAAATTCTTCTCCCTAAAAAACAAAATTAATTAACTGTAAAAAAATCAGAAGCACAAATGAGTTCAAGCATCACTACAAATAATACATACAGAATGTGGGGCTTATATTCCTCTCCCACTCAACTGATTTACAAAGAACCTGAAAATATATTTTCCATATTCTTGTTGTTAGGTGCCATTGAGTCAGTTCCAACTCATAATGACCCTATATATAATAGAACAAGATAGTTTCTTAAAGACAGGGAATGCTTTGACCCCAGAATACTTTCAGACACTAAGTCCCAAAATAGCTGACCAAAATGTAATAAATATGAAGTACAAAACACTCCACTGGGTAACAGGAAGGAAAAGATGACATTGAAAAGACAAACGAATAAACTTGCTCTGAAATAAAAACACATTCACAAACTCCAACACTGGCCACTATAAGAAATGTGGTCATAGAAGTGCACATATGGAGCAACAGGATTGGATTGGGAAAACTAAGCAATTGTCCCTCACCTGAGGGTCAGATAAAGGTTTTGTGGCATCTGAGCTGGGCTCTAAAGACAAGGGAAACTATAAGAGGACTAGGTTCCTTGATTAATATAAATGGTTTGCACTCAATTGCTCATCTAAAGGTTGGTGGTTTGAATCCACCCAGCAGTGCTGCAGAAGAAAGGGCTGGTGATCTTCTTCTGTAAGAATCACAGGGAAGAAAACCCTATGAGGCTGTTCTACTCTGTATCACATGGGTCACCATAGTCAGAAATCATAACAAAGGGCTTGGGTTTTAGCCTCTAAAGCTACAATGTTTTCCAACAACATACCCAGGAAATGATGACATTTGTGTGGCACACCAGGGTACATTGAAGAGGTTGACTCCTCCTAGAGAAACTGACAAGGGCCCCAGATAGGACTCATCATTCCCAGGGATGAAGAAATCCATAATTCAGCACACCTCTAAGCCGTTTTGATTACACTAGGATGCCACAGAATACATACTTTTATTAAAATAATGTATACCATCTATATCTTTTGCCCGCTGTGCCCTCCCCTAGTGAGGTATTTTTGCAAGTATGGTATGTTGTATCTTCTTTTACAGCCACATGTGGAAGAGGATTGGCATGGCAGTGTTTAGGATGATGCCTTACAGGGGAAGAGCATAGCTGGCAAGCAAACACTGAAGGCATATGTTATTTGCATAAAAATATGGTAACTGGCAAGTGTTGTAAAGTTTTAAGAGTAACTGTCAAGTGCTGTTGTATAGTTCTCAGCCCTTGCTACACATTGTAATTATCTGGGAGGTTTTGAAAAATATAGGTGCCATTTAAATCAGAATCTCTGGGTAAGCAGCTTGAAGATGAGTGTTTCTCAGAAGTTCTCAAGTATAATACAGTCCAGCCATGGTATTCACAATTGCATCATATGCATGCAAAAGCTGGACAATGAACAAAGAAGACAGAAGTACTGATGCCTTTAAACTGCAGTGTTGGAGAAGAATATTGACTATACCATGGACCGCCAAAAGAACCAACAGAGCTATTCTGGAAGAAGTACAACCAGAGTGCTCCTTGGAAGCAAAGATAGCAAGACTGTGTCTTACATACTTTGGTCATGTTGTCAGGAAGGGTCAGTCCCTGGAGAAGGACATCATGCTTGATAAAGCGAAGGGTCAGCGAAAAAGAGGAAGACCCTCAGTGAGCTGGATTGTCACAGTAGCCACAACGACGGGCCTAAGCATAAAAACAATTGTAGACATGGTGCAAGACTGGGCAGTATTTCACTCTGTTGTTCATAGGGTCACTATGAGTCAAAACTGACTCAATGGCACCTAACAACAACAACTCTAAAAATAAAATAATTAGGAATAAATCTAACCAGAGCTGTAAAAGATCTATACAAAAAAACTTATGAAACACTACTACAAGAAACTAAAAGAGATCTATACAAATGGGAAAACATATCACATTCATGGACAGGTAACCTTAACATTATGAAAATGTCGATTCTACTCAAAACAATCTGCAAATACAATGCAGTCCTGATCAAACACAAACAGCATTTTTCGAGATGCAAAAACTAATATTTAACTTTACACAGAAAGGGAAGACATCCCAGACAAGTAAGGCACTACTGAAGAAGAAGAAAGTAGGAGAACATGCACTACCTGACCTTAGAACCTACTTTACAGGTATGGTAGTCAAAACAGCCTAACACTGGTACAACTACAGAAACACTGACCAGTGGAATGCAGCTGAGGACCCAGATGTAAATCTATCCACTGATGGTCACCCTATCTTTGACAAGGGCCCCAAATCCATCAATCTTTTTAACAAACGGTGTTGGCAAAACTGTGTGTACATCTGCACCACACTATAAACAAAAGCTAATCTGAAATGGATCAAACACCTAAATATAAAACTAAAAAATATGAAGATCATACAAGAAAAAAAGAAAGCAATGCTAGAGGCCCTAATATACAGCATTAACAGGATACAAACCACAACTAACAATACACAAACTCTAGAAGACAAACTAGGTAACTGGGATCTTCTATAAATTATATGTCTATGCTAATCTGACCCGACGGCACTTGGCTGGCTTTGCTAATCAAAAGGCTTCACCAAAAGAGTAAAAAGACAACCTAAAGATTGGGGGAAAAAAATTGGCTATCACAAATCCAAAAGAGGTCTAGTTGCTAAAACCTACAGGAAAATCTGGCACCTCTACAACAAAAACACGAATAATCACCAATTAAAAAATGGGCAAAAGAAATGAACAGACACTTCACCAAACAAGACATTCAGCAGCTACCAGACACATGAGGAAATGCTCATGATCACTAGCCACTAAAGAAATGCAAATTAAAACTACGATTAGATACCATCTCAGCCTGGCATTACTGGCAGATACACACACACACAAAAGAAGGAAATAACAAACATCGGAGAGGCTGCATGGAGATGAGAACTCTTATGCACTGCTAATGGGAATGTAAAAATGGTATAACAATATGGCTCTTACTTAGAAGGCAGAGATACCATATGATCAAGCAATCTCACTCCTAGGAATACATCATAGAGAAATAAGAACCATCACACAAACAGACTTATGCAAACCCACATTAATCACAGCATTGTTCCCAATAACTAAAAGATGGAAACAACCTAGGTGCATATCAACCATTGAACAGATAAACTATGGCACATGCACATAATGGAATACTACACAATGATAAAGAACAAAATGAATCCGCAAAATATCTCACAACACGGATGAATCTGGAGGGCATTACGGGGAGTAAAATAAGTCCATCACAAAATAACAGATATTGTATGAGACATACAATTCATAAAAAGATTTAAAAGAACCAACCTTTGCTGGTTACAACAGAGGGGAAGGATAGAGATGGAGAAACATCAAATAGACAATAGATACGTGGTAAATTTGGTGAAGGGTGAGACAGTACACAATACCAGGGAAGCCAGCACAACTTATTCAAGACCAGGTCATGGAAGGTCCATATCTGTTGCCATCCAGCCGATTCTGACTCATAGTAATCCCATAGAACAGAATAGAACTGTCCCATGGGATTTCTAGGGAGCATCCAGTGGATTTGAGCTGTGGACATTTTGGTTAACAGCAGTAACTCTTGACCTATACTACCATGGTTTCCAAAGCTCTGTGGAGTTCCCTAGACACACCTAAACTCCCTGAGGGATAAAATTACTAGGCTGAGTGCTGTGGAACTATGGTCTCAGGGAACATGTAGTTCATTTGGCATAACATAGTTTTTAAAGAAATTGTTTTACATCCATTCTACTCTGGCGAGTAGCATCTGGGATCTTCATAGCTTATGAGAGGCCATCTAAGGTATTCTACTGATGTCAGCTGACTGGGAGCAAGGGAGAAGGAAGAAAATCAAAGATGCAGGGACAAGATTACTCCAAAGGACTAATGGACCGAACTACTACAGCCTCCATCAGACTGTGTCCAGCACAACTAGGTGGTGCCTCGCTACCGCCACTGACTGCTCTGAGAGGAATCACAACAGAGGGTCCAGGACAGACCTGGAAAAAAATGTAGAACAAAATTCTAACTTTAAAAAAAAAAAGACCCAGACTTACTGGCCTCACAGAGACTAAAGGAACACTGATAGCATGCCCCCCCAGGCCCCTTTTAGGTCAGTAATGAAGTCACTCCTGACCTTCACACTTCAGCCAAAGATTTGCGAGGCCCACAAAACAAAAAGAGACTAAAAAGGCACACCAGCACAGGGGCAAAGACTAGCAGGCAGGAGGGGATACGAAAGCTGGTAACAGAGAACCCAAGGTCAAGAATGCAGAATGCTAACATGTTGTGGAGTTGAAACACAATACTTGCAATGAATGTTCAATGATAATGTAGCTTGTTCTGTAAAACTTCATCTAAAGTACAATAATAATAATAACAAAGTTATTCACACAGACATGGCTGGCTTCATTCACACAGACATGAACACAAGTCTGTTTAAATTCAAAATGATTGGCAAAAATATTAATTGTATTTCTGTATATTGTTGTTAGGTGCCATTGACTTGGTTCTGACTGGTACTGACCCTATGCACAACACAATGAAACACTGTCTGGTCTTGCACCATGTCCACAATCATTTTTATGCTTAAGCCCATCATTCTAGCCACTGTGTCAATCCAGCTCATTGAGAGTCTTCCTCTTTTTCACCGACCCTCCACTCTACCAAGCATGACGTCTTTCTCCAGGAACTGATCCCTAATAACATGTCCAAAGTATGTAAGACACAGTCTTGCCATCTTTGCTTGCAAGGAGCACTCTGGTTGTACTTCCTCCAGACCATACCTGTTTGTTCTTTTGGTAGTCCGTGGTATATTCTTCTATCTTCCTTGTTCATTGTTCAATTTTGCGTGCATGTGATGCAATTGAAAATACCATGGCTTGGGTCAGGTGCACCTTGGTTTTCAAGGTGACATTTTTACTTTTCAAAACTTTAAAGAGATCTTTGCAGCAGATTTTCCAAATGCAATGAGTCTGTTGATTTGTTGACTGCTGCTTCTGGGGACGTTGATGGGACTCACGTAAAATTAAATCCTTGACAACCTCAATCTTTTCTCAATTTATCATGGTGTTGTTTACTGGCCTAGTTGTAAGGATTTTTATTTTCTTGATGTTGAGGTGCAACCCATACTGAAGACTGCAGTCTTTGATCTTCATCAGTAAATGCTTGAAATCCTCTTCACTTTCAGCAAGCAAGGTTGTTTCATCTGGGTAACGCAGGTTGTTAATGAGTCTTCCTCCAATCCTAATGCCGTATTCTCCATCGTATAGGTCAGCGTCTTGGATTACTTGCTCGGCATACAAACTGAAAAGTATGATGAAAGGATACAACCCTGATGAACACCCTTCATGACTTTAAACCATGCAGTGTACCCTTGTTCTCTTAGCGTGACTGCGTCTTGATCCATGTACAGGTTCTTTAAGAGCACAATTAAATGCTCTGAAATTCCCATTCTCCACAATGTTAGCTATAATTTTTTATGATCTACATAGTTGATTGTCTTTGCATAGTCAATGAAACACAGGTAAACACGTTTCTGGTATTCTCTGCTTTCAGCCAAGATCCATCCACTATCAGCAACAATATCCCTGGTTACATGTCCTCTTCTGAATGCAGTTTGAATTTCTGGCAGTTGCTTGTCAATATACTGTTGCAGTCACTTTTGAACTATTTGTAGCAAAATTTTGCTTGCTTGTGACATTAATGATATTGTTCGGTAATTTCCACATTTGGTTGGCTCACCTTTCTTTGGGATGCACATAAATATGGATCTCTTCCAGTTATTTGGCCAAGTTGCTGTCTTCCAGATTTCTGGGCATAGATGAATGAGCACTGCCAGCACTGCATGCATTTACTGAAATATCTCAATTGATACTCCATCAATTCATGGAGCCTTGCTTTTTTGCCAGTGCCTTCAATGCAGTTTCAACTTCTTCCTTCAGTACCGTCAGTTCCTGATCACATGCTACCTCTTCAAATGGCTGGACATCGAGTAGTTTTTTCTAGTATAATAACTCTGTGTATACCTTCCATCTTCTTTTGATGCTCCCTGAGTCATTTAATAGTTTCCCTGTAGAATCCTTCACTACTGCAACACGAAGCTTGAATTTTCTATTCATTTCTTTTAGTTTGAGAAATGTAGAACGTGTTCTTTCCTTTTAGTTTTCTATTTCCAGCTCTTTGCACATGTTGTTTTAATACTTCTTTTGTCTTCTTGAGCTGCCCTTTGAAATCTTCTGTTCAGTTCTTTCACTTTGTCATTCCTTCCTTTTACTTTAGCTGCTTGATGTTCAGGAAAAAGTTTCAGAGTCTCTTTTGACATCCAATTTCGTCTTATCTTTCTTTCCTGTCTTTTTAATGACCTCTTGCTCTCTTCACGTTTTTGATGTCATTTCACAGTTTGTGTGGTTTTCAGTCATTAGTGTTCAACACATCAAAACTATTCTTCAGATGGTCTCTAAACTCAGGTGGGATATATTTGTCATACTTTGGCTCTGATGGACTTTTTCTAATTTTCTTCAGTTTCAATTTGAATTTGCTTATGAGCAATTGATGATCTGTGCCATAATTGGCACCTGACCTTGTTCGGACTGCTGATATAAAGCTTTTCCATTGTCTTTTTCCACAAATGTAATAGATTTGATTTCTGTGTATTCCATATGGTGAGGTTCATGTGTATAGTCACCATTTGTGTTGTTGAAAAAAGGTATTTGCAATCAGGAAGTTATTAGTCTTAGAAACTTCCATCGCATGATCCCTGACATTTCTATCACTAAGGCCATATTTTCCAGCTACCAATCCTTCTTCTTTGTTTCCACCTTTTGCGTTCCAGTCACCAGTAATTATCAATGCATCCTGATTGCACGTTCCATCAATTTTGGACTGCAGAATCTAGTAAAGATCTTCAAATTCTTTATCTTTGGCTTTAGTGGTTGGTGCATAAACTTGAATAATAGTTTTATTAACTGGGCTTCCTAACACTGACAGCGTTGTACTTCAGGACAGATCTCGAAGTGTTCCTTTTTCCTCTTCCAGTGTTCGTTCCTGGCCTGGTAGACCATTTCAAATGGCCAAATACTGGTCCATTTCAGCTCACTAATGCCTAGGATATCAATGTTTATGCTTTCCATTTCATTTTTGATGCTTTCCAATTTTTCTAGATTCATACTTTGTACATTCCACGGTCCCATTATTAATGGATATTTGTGACTGTTTCTTCTGATTTTGAGGCATGCCATATCTGCAAACGAAGATCTTGAAGGCTTTATTCCTTCCATGCCATTAAGGTCAACTCTATTTTGAGGAGGCAGTTCTTCCCTAGCTGTCTTCTGAGCACCCTCCAACTTGTAGGGGCTCCTTTTCTGGCATGATATCTGACAGTGTTCTGCTGCTGTTCACAAGATTTTCCCTGTCCAATTATTTCCAGAAGTAGACTTCTGGGTTCTTCTTCCTAGTCTATTTCAGTCTGGAAGCTCAAATGAAACCTGTCCACTATGGGTGACCCTGCTGGTACCTAAATACCAGTGGCATAGCTTACAGCACCACAGTAACAAACAAACCCCCAGACAATGGGGGCTGCTCACACTCCCTTTACTAAATCTTCCTAGCCTGCTCACTCTCCCTTTATTCAATCTTCCTAGTCTTCTCCTTCTCCCTTTACTCATTTCTATACATTAGCAATGAGCAATTAGAAACTGGGTTTTTTTTAAGCTTGTGAGTAGCAATTTAAAATATTCTACTGGTACCACATCATCTGGAGCTAGGGAGAATGAAGAAAACCAAAGATACAAGGAACGATTACTCCAAAGGACTACTGGGCCACAACTACCACAGTCTCGGCCAGACTAAGTCCAGCACAGCTAGATGGCACCCAGCTACCACTACTCAGTTCTCTGACCGGGATCACAATAGAAAGTCCTGGGAAGAACTAGAGAAAAATGTAGAACAAACTAAAAGACCAAACTTACTGGTCTGACTTACTGGTCCACAGACACCCTTTTAACTCAGTACTGAAGTCACTCCTAAAGTTCACTCTTAAGTTAAAGATGAAGCAGGCCCATGAAACAAACAATAGTGCACAGAGCTCAACTGCATATACCAGACCATTTGGGCACACTAGCCCAGGGGCAAGGACAAGAACACAGGAGGAGACAACAAAGCTGGAGAAGTGGAAATGGGTAACCTAAGGTCAAGAACGGGAGAGTGTTGACATCACAGGGTTGGCAACCAATGTCCCAAGACAATATGTGCATTAATTGTTTAATGAGAAACTAATTTGCATGTCAACTTTCATCTAAAGCACAATAAAAAAATGAATATTTTAAAGTTTCATTTATAATTACATCCAAACTACGAAATACTTAGGAATAAATTAAATGAATATATTCAAACTTGTATATAAAAATAACAAAATATTGCTGAGGAAGGGAAAAAGTCCATGTTCTTAAATTCAAAGAATGAATATTGCTACAATATTCTTTCACTCCAAATTTCTCTGTAGATTTAACATAATCCCAACCAAAATTCCAGCAGGCATTTTTTTCTAAATCTCATTCTTAAATTACTTAGAGTAAATCAAGCAATTCAAAGTTGGTTGACTTAAGCTATTTCAAAACTTACTACAAAGCCATAGGAATGAAGACAGTGTGAGGACAGAAGAACAGCTCTACAGAGCAATGGAACAGAAGACAAAACTTGGAGACAGACCCACTATATATGGTCATCTGATTTGCAACAAAAATGTCAACTTAATTCAATAGGGAAGGAAAGACTTTTTAACAAATGTTACTGTGGGAGAAAAGCAAAACTTAACCCTTACCTCAGAATGAACAAAAATTTAACTCAGACCTAAATTCAATATGTAAATCTATTAAATTTATTTAATATAGGAGAAAATCTTCATGATCTCAGGGTTGGCAAAGATTTCTTATATAAAACACAAAATGTATAAGCCATAAAAGAAAAAATTGATTAACTGGGACTTAATGAATTAAAAACATTAAGTTCTTTTAAAGATATTATTAAAAGGAAGAGACATCACAGAAAGGGAGAAGACATTGCCCATGCAAATATCAAACAAAGGTCTTATATCTGAAATACCTGAAGAACTGAATTAGAACTCAATAAAAATACAGCATAATAAATACAGGGCAAAAGAGTTGAACAGACACTTTACAAAAGAAATTATGAGAATGGTTAATAAGCTCATGAAGAGACATTCAACATTGTTACTCATCAGGGAAATTTCAATTAAATGAGCAGTGAAATAGCACTACATAATGACTATAAAGAATAACATTTTTAAAAGATGTTAGTACCAAGTGGTGGCTAACATGTGGAAGAACTAGAACCCTCATATATTGCTAGTGGGACTGTAAAATGGAATAATCATTTTTGCAAAGCCATATGACAGTTTCTTATAAAGTTAAATACCTACTTATTACTGAAAACAAAAACAGTTGCCATCAAGCTACTGGCAACTCATAGTGAACCCATGTGCATCAGAGTAAACCTGCTCCATAGAGTTTTCTTAGTTGTGATCCTTTTGTAACCAAACCACCAGGACTTTGTTCCACAACACCACTGCACAGGTTCAAACCATCAACCTTTTGATTAGTACCATAGTTGTGCACAAACCACTGGTATCATCCAGGGAACTCCGCTTGCTGTGTTGTTGTTAGTTTCTACTGTGTCAATTCCAAATAATAGGGATACTGTGTGTATAGAGTAGAACTACCCCAGAGGGTTTTCAAGGCTATAATCTTTCAGACGTAGACTGAGAAATTCCACTCCTAAGTAATTTAGTCAAGAGAAATGAAATTGTATGTCTATGCAAAGTTCTGTACACAAATATTAATAGGAGTTTTTTCATAATAGCGAAAAACTGTAAATCAAATGTCCATTAACAGGTAAATGGATAAATTATGATATATCTATCAGTGGAATACTATTCAACAAGAAGAATAATCCAAAACTATAACAGCGTGGATGACATATGATAAGCAAAAGAAGCCAGACACAAAAGAACACAGAGTAAGGTTTAATTAATATGAAACTGTAGAGAAGACCACAGCTGTTGTGCAAACAAAAAAAGGGTGGTAAGTGTTCAGTGATTTCAGGAGGTAGCATACGATCGACAAAAAAACAGAACTGAAGAAACAAGCAAAAGCTGCACTGAATACATCGTGAAAAACGAGGATCCAGGAATTGACAGAGTACCAATGAGATATTTCAACAAATGGGTGTTGAAATATCTGGAAGTATTCACTAATCTATACACTCACTCATCTATGCCAAGACATTTGGAATACAGCTCTCTTGACAACCAACTGAAAGAGATCTATATTTATGCCCACTCCAAAGAAAGATGATCCAACAGAATGCATACATCATTGAATACTATCATTAATATCACATTCAAGTAAAATTATGCTCAGCCAAGTGCCATGGGGTCGGATCTGACTCATGATAATTCGAAAACAGTTCAGCAGTACATTAACAGGGAACTGCCAGAAATTCAAGTTGGATTCAGAAGACTATGTGCTGATGTCAGATGCATCTTGACCGAAAGCAGAGAACACTACGAAGATGTCTACCTATGTTTTATTGACCATGCAAATTATGGTTAACATTGTGTAGAACAAAATTCCAGAATACTTTGTTGTTCTCATAGGGAACCTATACATAGGCCAAAAGGCAATCAGTCAGGCAGAACAAGGGGATACTGCATGGCTTAAAATCAGGAAAGGTATGTGTTGAGTTGCATCTTTTCATCGTACTTATTCAAACTGTATGTTATTGTTGTTGGGTACTGTTGAGTTGGGTCTGACTCATAGCGGCCCTATGTACCACAGAATACAAGGTCTGACAATTAAGCTTGTGAATTCATCCTAAAAAAAAAAAGTGCTACATATATTACTGCTGAATATCACTACCGTCACCTTCAAAGTACTCCACTTGGAAGCTATGCACTGATGCCAGCACCTAGTCTATTCCTCAAAGCAGTTTTGGAACTCTTTTTTCTGGAATGGCCCTCAGAGCTGTCATCGTATTGCCCTTAATGTCCTAAATGTCTTTCTTTCAATATTTCCTTTATCTTTTCGTAAAGAAAGAAGTCACTGGGGGCGAGATCAGGTGGGTAGGTAGGGTGTTCCAGTACAGTTATTTGTTTACTGTCTAAAACCCTGCTTGGTCCTGCACCATGGTCACAATCATTGTTATGCTTGACCCCAGTTTTGCAGCCACTGTGTTAATCTATCCCATTGAAGGTTTTCCTCTTTTTCCATGACCGTGTCTGTTACCAAGCATGATGTCCTTCTCCATCAACTGATCCCTCTTGACAACAGGTCCAAAGTATATACGTCATAATCTTCTAGATGGTTTGTCCAGTATTGAGAGTGGAGTGTTAAAGTCTCCCACTGTTACTGTGGAGTGATCTGTCTTGTTTTTGAGTGTATTCAGTGTTTCTTTGATGTATTTAAATGCTCTAGTATTCAGTGTACAAATATTTAATATTGTTAAGTCCTGCTTGTGTACTGAACCTTTCAGCAATAGTGTCCATCCTTGTTTATGATGGCGTATTTTACATTAAAATCTATTTTCTTTGAGATTAGTATTGCTACACCTGCTCTTCTTTGTGTATTGCTAGCTTGATATATATTCTTCTATCCTTTAATTTTCAGTTTGTTCATATCTTTAAATCTAAGGTGAGTTTCTTGTAAGCAACATATGGATAGGTCATGTCTTTTGATCCAGGATTCCACTTGTTATCCCTTTACCAGAGTGTTCAGTCCACTCATATTAAATGTAATTATTGATAGGTATGTGTTTAGCGCTGTCATTGTGATGTGTTTATTTTTGTGTTGATGTTTTCTCTGTTCTTATTATTCTGTTTTGGAACATTATTCTTTATAAGTTGATTTTTCACCTTTTTCAGTGTTGGTTTTGTGGTTGGTGAGACTCCTGTATTACGTTTCTTGATTTGATATATTGCATCTTTATTGTGTTTTGCAGCTGCTGCTGTGATCCCCCTTAAAAGTATATGTTTAAACCCAATTTTAACTACAAGACTTATTAACTTCCTGTCCGTCTGGAAGGACTATAATGACTGTAGTACATCCCACTTTTTAATATGATGCCATCATAGTTTTCATGATATGATCTGTGGGAAATTATGTTAACTCTCTTGACATAACCGCAGCCATCTTGGTTGCTGTACTGTTACTTCAACTCTGTATAACCTCTTGTACTGCGATCAGTCACTTTGACTCTACTCTGTGTACGATAACCTAGAGGCAGTCTGGGAACACCTCCAAGTGCTAGCCCAAACGTGTAGAACAATGTACAACCGAAACTGTAAAGAACTGGCTTAGTTACTGAATGTTTCAGTTCCTTGTTTTCTAAGATACCAGAAAGGTATAAATACTCTAATAAAATCTTGTTCTGGGCTCTCGGCCGGGGAAGGCCATTAGCCTCCTGATCCCAAACTGTTTCATGTCTATCTTTTCTTAGTCGTCGGTGTCGCTTCTCCTCCGCCCATGTTCATCAGAGAACTCCCTGACTAGCAGGAACTCTGATTGAGTTTGGACCCTTCCCTAACTGAGTAGGTTTCTGGAGGATGTATCCTATATTTCTTCCTAAAATATAAAATTAGTGGTTTTGTTCTTCTAAGCCAAGAGCTTCTTTCAGTATTTCTTGTAGCTTAGGTTTAGTTTTCACAAAGTCTCTGAATTTCTGTTTATCTGTGAATGTCTTGATTTCATTTTCATATTTGAAAGATAGTCTTGCAGGATATGTAATTCTTGGTTGGTAGTTCTTCTCCTTCAAGGCTTTCAATGCGTCATTCCATTGTCTCTGTGCCAGCATCATTTCTGCTGAGAAATCAGACAAAAGCCTACAGGGTTGGCCTCTGAATGCTAGCTTTGCTTTGAGTCTTGCTGCCTTGAGGAGTTTCTTCTTGTGTTTCATTTTGTTATGCTTGATTATAATATGTCTTGGAGTCTTTTATTTGGGATCTATATTGAGTGGCATTCGGTATGCATCTTGGATATCTGTGTTCTCTTCTTTCATAATTTCTGGGAAGTTTTCTGTCAGCCACTCAGCCACAATACTGTCTGTGTTCTCAGGTGTCTCACCCTGTTCAGGAGGAACTCCAATTAATCTTAGATTGTTCCTCTTCATGGAGTCTCACATGATTCTTAATGCTTCTTCACTCTTCTTGTTTCTTTTTTCTGATTTCTCCTCATAGATGCTGGAGTCCATAGCTCTGTCTTCCAAGTCAGAAAGTCTATTTTCCATTTGTGCAATTCTGTTTTCTTGGCTTTGAACTGAATTTTCTATCTCTTTGATTTTCTTATTGATCTGTTGGATTTCAGACTACTGGTGTTCTATCAGATCAAACAGCTTGCTTAATTTTTCATTTTGCTCTGCTACATTTTGTATAAGGTCTAGGTGGGCTCTACATATAATGCTTTTGTATTCGCCCTCCTATAGTTTCAGAAAAGTTTCTTTGTCTGGGAAGTTCTTTGGATCTTTCTTTTGTGGGCCTTGTGAAGCCATAGGTGAATTCTTCCTAATGTTCCGGTCCAAAGTTTGTTGCTTTTGGGGCATCTGGGGGTTGTTTAGTTTCTCCAGTGTTACTTTAACGGGATCTGTCTGAAAAGGAAGTTGATCACCAGACACCTCTATGTACTCCAGTGAGTGGGTTCAGTGGAATCTCTGGGGTAGCAGACTCCACCTCCTAATCGGCTAAGACTCAGCCCCACTTATAGAGTCACTGAGGAGGCATCAGCTGACTCTATAATGTGAGAAGTTAAAGGCTGGAAGAGAAGCCGTCTGGTTGCACTGCAGTTATTTCTCTATTGTAAGGTAAAAGGCGTCTGACAGCTTCCAAAATCAGTCAGGCTTTCAAGTGTCCAAGCCCCATTTCCAAGCTATCAAAGTATGCACGTCTATGTCAAAGACTGCTTTACTGCTGGAAAAGCACTCTCTGGGTAGGCACTGCCTCCTAGCCTGAGAATTAGGTCCAACTGAGGCCCCCTTATAGGAAACTCTTCCTCCCAGTGAATCAAGATGGTGTCCCCCACAAGCTCCCCTGGCCACCTCGGAAAAGGCTATTCAGTGGCTGAGATTCGGAGATTCTGAGAGAGAGAGGTCAGGGGTGCTGAGTTGCACAGATTCCAAGGCCAGGTTCTCAAAATGTGGTGACTCCACTCACCAATGTCATCAGCAGTGAGTCTGAGCCTTGCTGCCAGTCACCTCAGCCCCTCCTGCCACTTAAGACAGAGAAAAAAGAAAAAAAGTTGAATTATGATTTACCTTCAGTCTGCAAGAGCGGGCATTCAAAAGGGTGGGAAGTGGTGAAAGACAAGAAGTTTCACATTCTGTCATATGTAGACCAAATAGACAGCCCTATGCCATGTCCTGGGGCTCACTATGTGTCCAGAAGACTTCATTTAATTATCAGTTCAGGCCTTGGTTTCCAGAGGGATTTAGGGAGATGTGTGTTTAGTCCGCCCTCTTTACTCCACCATGCAAGACATAATCTTGCCATACTTGTTTCTTAGGAGCATTCTAGTTATACTTCTCAAACTGTACACTGAGTAAATAATCAAGAAACCGGACTGTATGACTGTCTTAGTTATCTAGCTCTATTTTAACAGAAGTACTACAAGTGGATGGTTTTAACAAAGAGAAATTTCCTTCACAGCTTAGTAGGCTACAAGTCCAAGTCCAGAGCATCAGCTCCAAGGAAAGGGTTTTTATGTCAGCTCTGGAGGAAGGTCTTTGTCATTCACCTTTCCCTAAACTAGGAGTTTTTCTGCACAAGAAACCTGGGTCCAACAAATGTGCTATACTAATTTCTTGGTGCTATGAGGTTCCTCTGTCTCTCTGATCACTTCTCTCTTTTACATCCCAAAGGAAATAAATTGGCTGTAGACACAATTCAATCTTGTAGATTAAGTCCTGCCTCATTAACATAACTGCTGCCTATCTTAACATTACAGAGGCAGGATTTATAACACACAGAAAAATTACAACAGATGACAAAAGGGAGGACAATCACACAGTACTGGGAAACATGGCCTAGCCAAATTGATGGGCATATTTTGGGGCAACAATTTAATCCCTAACAACAAAGAAGAACATGGCATCAGGACTGAGGAAGACTCATTAGCAACACGTGTGATGCAGAATATGCATCCTTGCTTGCTGAAAGTGAAGAGGAGTTGAAGCACTTACTGATGAAGATCAAACACTGTTGCCTTTGTACGGATCACACTTCAACATAAGAAGACAAAAGTCCTCACAACTGGACCATAAGCAACATCATGATAAACAGCAAAAAGATTGAAGTTGTCAAGAATTTCATTTTACTTGGATCTACAAGTCATGCTCACAGAAGCAGCAGTCAAGAAACAAGTCGCTGTATTAGATTGGACAAATTTGCTGCAAAAGACCTCCTTAAAGTGCTAAAAATTAAAGACATCACTTTGAGGACTAAATCCATAGTATTTTCAATGGCCCCATAAACACACAAAAGCCAGACAATGAATAAGGAAGATCAAAGAAGACATGATGCCTTTGAATTATTGTGCTGGTGAAAAACAGTGAATATAGCATGGACTGTCAGAAGAATGAATGTGTCTGTCTTGGAAAAAGTACAGCCAGAATTCTCTGTAGAAGGAAAGATGGTGAGAATTCATCTCACATACTTTGGACATGTTATCAAGAGTGACTAGTCCTTAGACAAGGACATTATCTTTGGTAAACTAGAAGTTCAACAAAAAATAAGAAGATGCTCAAGGCAATGGAATGCCACAGTGGCTACAACAATACACTCAAATACACTAATGATTACGAGGATGGTGTGTGATTGGGCAGTCTTTTGTTCTGTTGTACATAACTTTGCCTTGAGTCAGAGCCTACTTGAAGGTACCTAACAATAAGTAAAGATCAACTTAATCTACATTGACAGGAAACACATCGGAGATTGACTGGGGCTGGGGCGTAGAAGATGCTGGCTGGGATAGGACATAAGGAACATTTTTTTGCATCTATGGGAATATTCTCTGTCTTGATTATATGGATATACAAGTGAGGCAAAATTCACTGAAATAGATCCTTAAATGGGCATATTTCACTGTATGTAAACTACACTCAATAAAGTTGTTTTTAAAACACAGTATACTTGACACAATTATGTTAGTTTTATTATGTTCTTACTGTTAATGAGCTAATATATTTGATTACATTGAAAATCATACGAAAAATATATATATGGAAGCAATTACTGAGACCAGATGGTTTACTGCTCTTCTTACAGTAAGACAATATTAACAATATAGTTTTATATATCTATAAAGAATCTTATCTCTGTGAGCCTTGTATCATTATGTATCATAAAATACCATTTTATAGCAGTAGTTACACTTTGCAGATCTCTTTTTATGTGACTTAACTGTTAGATCTGACATACAGGCTCTGTTTTCCATCTCTCTCACTTCTCAAACTGCGGGCCCTCATGGCACAATCGTTAACAGCTGTGTTAGCAAAAGATCAGCAGTTCAAATATACCAGCTTGTCCTTGGAAAGTCTATGGGGCAGTTCTACTCTGTTCTACAACATCACTGTGAGTTGGAATCGACTCAGTGGCAATGTGTCTGGTGGTTTTGATCTGCTCACCAGCTCCAGCCCAAAACCTACAAGACAGTTTAGGAACCCACTGTCTGGACCCACATCTGCCCTGCATTCTCTAAGAGAAGTCAGAAACTGGGATCAGCTGGGTGGATATCCATGAAGGGAATGTCTCTGGCTCTGGTGCTTTTTTAGGAAAAATAAAATAGGACTTCCAGATGGCTACAACTCATTACTGCCTGCCAGCATTCAGGGTGAAATGAGAATAAATTAATCAGCATTCAGGAGGAGTGAATGGCAAGGGGGGATGTGTACTGAAGCTATTTTAGCTCAAGTCAAATTAAACCTGTGGAACTGACAACATACATTAATCTCCCTATTGCCTCCGGTAGAGGTGCAAATGAGTTCCTAGTTTCTTTACACAAACAGCTGTTATTTTCCTGTTAGAACTCTGGCAAAAAATTCTAGCGATGGCCTGGGAGGTCAGCCCCGGCGGTTAACACCAACTTGTGCGTTATACTTATTCTGCTAACGAGAGAACTTAGCCCATATTGTAGTGATGAAGCTCTAAACTGCAGCTCCATAACAGAGAGCAGGGCTCATGCAAGCACCCAGTCACATTTGTCAGTCATCTGGAAACACTTAGGCTTAAAAGAGCAGCCTGGATTCAGTGTTTGGATATTGTACAAGTCAGCAAGGACTTTTTAATTTTTTTCTTAAAGGAAAATGAAAATAATTTTTTTTTTTAAGCATTCCAATTTATAAGCCTATGCAGTGGCGTTATGTTGGATTACCTTCTCTGGGACACGTATTTAGAAATAATACTACATTGCAGAAAAAGGTTGATGTCAAATTTAAAAAAATAATGATAAAACAATTGATGGCATTGAAATTAAATTCTTGCTTAGTTGAAGCTATTCTGACATCCTGCCTGGAGTCTCCTGAATCACTCTCATCACTGTTTTAATACTGAATACAGCTATTTTTGGTGGATCCTTGTCTGGTGGAGGTCAACTAGTTAGAAATGCTTCTCAGATCCTCCAAAGAGACAAAAGTCCAATTAGAAGGGGTTAGCATCCTCACAAAATTATACAGGATTTGTACAGGAAGCACAAATGAGGAAATTTAGAAATCACCAAATAGGATGCAAGTCTCGCCAGTGCTTCTCCTCTCAGACTTTATTGTTCTGGAACATTTCCGAACATTCCCTCAGCAAGAGAGCCAATTGTTACAGCCACTGTGTCAATCAATCTTGTTGAGGGTTTTCCTACTTTTTTGTTGACTCTCTACCAAGCTGGAAACCCTGGTGGTATACTGGTTAAGTGCTATGTCTGCTAACCAAAATGTCGGCAGTTCAAATCTACTCTGACTCACTATGAGTCAGACCTGACTCAGTGGCAGTGGGTTTGGTTTTTCCTCATTTTGGTCTACCAGTTTGACCCACCCCAGGGAATTGTCCCTCCTGACAGTTTCACTACCCTCCTTTCTAAAATGCATTCCAGCTGTACTGTTAAGACCAATTTGGTTTGTTCTTTTGACCTCCAAAAGACTGAAGCTTCTACATTTGGGGTTCTGAATCTTCTACATTCAGGGAGCAGAGGCCCCTGTTTAAGAGAAAGAAAAATGGCTAGAACAAAGTCTGTATGGAAGTGAATGTTTTCTTAGGATGAGACAAAGAATAACAAATTACAAATTGTAAAAAGTTAATAAATAAACATAAAAGTTATTACATCCTGAAGCTTCTGCCAATCTCTCAGTCTTTGTTTTTGGCTTCCACTAGGAAATTTCCTTCTCATTTTATTTGGGTTTTAACATAATTAGCAACTTTGTGGGAAAAAAACACAAAATTAATATGAAATCAAGATATTCATGGGAAGAGGTCAAATGTATTTTAAGCTGTTATGTCATATTAACCTACTCAATTATCAAATTCATATTACACACATTGACATCTCACAGATATGTGTGGCTTTGTTACTGTGGCCCTTGCTTCTTCAGACCCCTGCCCTGTCGACTGTTAATTCTGTGTGCTCTTTAGTTGGCAACCATTATATTTCATGAGGACAAGACTCATCATAAAGGCTAAAATGTGCTTTTGTATACTGGAGTTCATACAACATGCTATGTCACATAAAGATACACTCACTACTTGCAGTACGACTGCTTCCAGTTTTTGCTCTCAAACACAAGAGTTCAGACAAATTCTCTGTTATGCAACTTTCCCAAAAATGTCTACCTGATTCATCTTAGTTATCTAGCACTGCTGATAGTGTAAATACCACAAGAGGGTGGCTTTAACAAGCATAAATTTATTTTCTTGTAGTTTAGGAGGCTAGAAGTTGGAATTCAGGATACCTGCTCTAGAGAAGGAAACCCTGGTGGGGTAGTGGTTAAGTGCTACATCTGCTAACCAAGAGAGGTCAGCAGTTCAAATCCACCAGGCACTCCTTGGAAACTCTATGGGGCAGTTCTCCTCTGACTGACAGGTTCAGTATGAGTTGTAATCCACTCAAAGGCAGAAACTTTGACTGTGTGTATGTATGTATGTGTGTGTGTGTGTGTGTGTGTGTGTGTGTGTGGCTTTGCTCTCTGTGTTAGCTCTGGAGGAAGTTTTGTTGCTTGGTTTTTTAGTGATGTTCACATAGATTGACATCTATCCTCCCCATATGTGCTTCTCACCTGCTTGCTTAATCTGTTCCTTTTATGTACCAGAAGAGGTGGATTTAAGTCACATCCTCCACCAGCACTGTCTTGAGTTGATCTCTTTTGAGATATCAACCAAAAAATCCACTGCCATCGAGTCAATTCTGACTCATAGAGACCCTATAGCACAAGATAGAACTGCTGCATAGAGCTTCTAAGGAGTGCCTGGTAGATTTGAACTGCCATCCTCTTGGTTAGCAGTTGTAGCATTTAACCACCACACCATCAGGGCTTCCTTCTGAAATATAAGAGCGATTAAACAAGCAATTGAGCTAGCTGAGACGGAGGAAAAGAGGAGCCAAGCCATATGAAGACCATCCAGGAGCAGAAGCCCATAGAGACAACGGCCATCCTACAAAGTTGACAGAGAGAGAAAGCCTTCCTCCAGAGCCAGTGCCCTAAATTCACATATCTAGCCTCCTAAACTGTGAGGAAATAAACTTTGTTGTTGTTGTTGTTGGGTGCTGTCGAGTCAGTTCTGACTCATAGGGACCCTGTGCACAACAAAATGAAACACTGCCTGGTCCTGTGCCATGACCACAATTGTTTTTGTGCTTAAGTCCATTGTTAAAGCCACTGTGTCAGTCCATCATATTGAAGGACTTCCTTTTTTTTCGCTGACACTCCACTCTACCAAGCACCCTCCACTCTACCAAGCACCCTCCACTCTACCAAGCACCCTCCACTCTACCAAGCACCCTGCATTCTACCAAGTATCCTCCACTCTGCTAAACACTTGTGGTATTTCTGTTATAGCAGCACTAGATAGCTAAGACATTGTTCTTTCATTCAAGTCGTTCATTCACATCCATGCTGAAATGGCAGCTCCCCGAGCACCCTGCCTACAGCGATCACTTTCTATATTTCTCCTAACAGCCATGGTGGTGCTTTGGCTGCTAACTGAAAAATCAGTGATTCAAACTCACCAAACACTCCCTGGAAGAACAAGGTGGCAGTCCATATCATAAAGACTATAGCCTTGGAACCCTATAGGGCAGTTCTACTCTGTCTTATAGGGTCACTAAAATGAATTGAAATCCACTCAACAGCAATAGGTTTGGTGTTTGGGTTTATTTTCCTTGTCCTGCTTTAATTTCTCTGCCAGAGCACTTGTCCCCACCTGGCTTTATGTATGTGTATCAGTAGGTTAAGAGGCCACAGAGAATAGTAGTTAATGCCTAGACTCTGGAGACAGACCTCCTAGGTTCAAATTCTGGCTCTGCCACTTTCTAGTGGTGATCCTTGACAAGTTACAAAACCTCCATGTGCATCTCTGTCAAAGACACTGAAATAAGAACATAATTAATAATAACACATAAAGCACTTAGACTAGTAGCTGAAGCAATATAAGCATTCCTACTACTTCCTACTATTGCTTGCTGTCCTCTACCTCACTGGAGTGCAGGTGTCATAGGGACAGGGGTTTGCCTTATCTATGAAGTGTTCACAGTGCACTTGGGGCACATGCTAGGACCTCAATAAATTCTTGTCATCTGTAAATATAATAAGTGAAGATCTTTTGGCCTTTCCTCTACATTCATAAGGCATTTCAGATTCTTTATGAGATCTCATTCACCATTTTTGTTAGTGGATGGTCGAACATCTTACAGCCTAACACTGCCACATGATTTCAGAGCCCTTGTTTCTGTGTTTACAGCAGTACAGATGCCAAGTGCACTGCTTTAATGCACTTGGGCTAATAAGCAAAGTTCAAGGGAACAGTTAACAAGGGGCAGAGGAACAGAGGAACAAAAGACTTGACATGGGATTCGTCAGCACTATGTTTACAATGTGAGCCACGTTTCATGCCAGCAAAACTTCACCCGAGTAATTAAATCAAAGCACTTCATTTGAAGTTTGTAGTTTTGAGGTTCAGTTTGTATTTAATTGTTTATATTGATTTGTAGCTGTATGTAATTTGATATTCCAGCTATGATTTGTAGCTGCATGTAATTTGATATGTCAGCTTGATGGACTTTAGAATGCTCATGGCTAAATGGCATGTCATTGGACTGACTCATTCTTTATGGCTCAGTCAGTCACATGGAGACTCCAAATTAGAGCCACATAAGTTTGTTATTATCTTCAATAGGTCACTGTGGTCTAGGCTAGGATCTTGGCCAGCTGTCATTAAGAGTCTAGTCTAATAGGTGGTGTAACAGTAATTCCCTAAGAGTTTCACTCCTAAACTTCAACCTCTTCAGTCACTTTGTGCCTTGAATTGTCATGTAAATCAATAGCAGAAACACTGTCTATCAGAGAAAGCAGCAGGAGGATTTAACCCCTAAACTAATGTGTTTCTCTGATCTCAGAGATGTGTATTTTTCCCACTACATGGTAAAGAAATAGATATAGAAATTGCCATTGGGGTGCAGACCCTATGTGTTCTATGGAATCCCACCCAAATATTAGCTAGTCAACTGGGCACATCACAGCTGCTATGTCTAGAAAGCGTAATTCCAAACAAAGTCTGGGCTGGCATACTCTGAAGCTCTGAAGAATGTTTTAATAAATGCTAATATTGAGAAGTGCCCACTGATCTGCTACGTTTCTTAAGAAAAACTTGAACACAAGCAATAAACAATTGAAACTGAAATTTATAAAAAAACAAACATCCCTTGCCATAGCACAAAAATACAAAGTACTTAGGGATAAATCTGACAAAAGACATTCAAGAACATTTCACTGAAAACTGAGTATTCTTTAATTGCTGAGAGAAATTAAAGAACACTTCAACAAACAGATTTACTGTGTTCATGAGTCAGAAGGCTCAATATTGTGAAAATGTCAATTCTCAGCATATTGACCCATGGATTAAGTGTAATCCTAATCAAAATCCCAGGAGTCCTTTTCATAAAAATTGAAAAGCTGATGCAGAATAGAAAATCACCTATAACAGCTGAAACAACTTTGAAAACAAAGAACAAAGTGGTCGGGCTAACACTATGTGATTTCAAAACGTATTTTAACCACTGAGCCAGCAGGGCTTCTTTGTAACTTAAAGTTACAGTTATTAAGTCAGAGAGTTACTGGTGAGAAGATAAACAAATAGGCCAATGGTGCTGAATAAAGAGGAGAAACAGAGCTACACATTATTGCCCCTCCTCTTTTTGACAAAGATGCCAAGGCAGTACAGTGGAGCAGAGAACAGTCTTTTCAACCAAGAGTACGGAAACAATCGGACCCACTCCTCTCACTCTGCCCTTTCAGCTTCAGCTCTTAAGACACTCCCTGCTCCCAAGTCATTCAGCTATCCTCAGATACTAAAAACAAACAAACAAAAACCCATACCACCCTTTAGGTTGATTCTGATCCTAGGACAGAGTAGAACTGCTCTGTAGGGTTTCCAAAGAGTGGCTGGTGAATTTGAACTTCCCTCCTTTTGGTTAGTAGCGGAGCAATTAACTAGTGAGCCACGAGGGACTCAACTAACATCCAACAAAAACCTTCTACCCTTCCCTACAGAAAAGAAACTCAAGCCCAGTGCTGCTGAGTAGATTCCAACTCACAGCGACCCTATGGGTCACAACAGGACTGCTCCATAAGCTTCCAAGAAGTACCTGGTGGATTCAAAATGCTGACCTTTTGGTTAGCAGACACAGCACTTAACCACTACACCACCAGAGTTTCCAGGCCTTCCCTTAACTGCATTTGTTTAAGGAGGGCATTCCTCAGCTATCCCTCCCTCAAGCTGAGCTCAAATGCTATCTTTTTAATGAACTCAGTCCAACTCCCTAACTGGTATCAATTAGTCTCTCTTCAGTGCTTCTATTGCACCTTGTTTATATTTCAGTTTGGGTGCTTACAATATTGTCATTTGTATATTTACCTGCTCCTCCCACAGGGGCACTCTGTGAAGGCTGAATGGAATGAAATGGGAAGGAAGAACATCATAGTTTTAGACAGCTGCTTAAGGTCTCCCTGGTAATGTCACCTGCTCATGAAGGTCTTTTAGAGATTGACATTTACAAATTAGCAGCCTGTTCTAGCTGAAAGAGCACCAGAGAGCTGTCTCAAAGGCAGGCACATGAGAGCTTAGCAGCAGTACCATTCATGGATTTGTGTCACGGGAGAAGAGAAGCAAATGACGTGAAACCAATATGGACTTCGTCTTGGGTGATCTACATGGTTCTCTCTGAAATTAAAATGTCTTTCTTCTGTGAGAGCAGCTGTTTGCTGTTCACTGCTCAAGAATGCCTGTCAAGCATTCCAGAGACCCTCCCATATTATTATTTTATAAATTGGGGTGCAGACTTTACAGCTGGGACCAAGATTCTGCTTGGCCACACGTACTCTCTGGTGGAATAACTCAGGACACACTGACAGCAGCTTGTCCTTGATGGACAACACTAGCCCACTGACTACGGCAGCTGCCTGGTGGGTGGGGAGACAAGGCCGGAATGTGAAGAGAGAAAAGGAACTGGGAAGGTGGCTGTCCATTGCCAACAAAATTTCCAAATTCTCCAGGGGATCCTTCCAACGCAGAAAGTTGACCCTTTTGGTAAATGTTAGTAGACCAACATCTTTGGAAAGTTTTTATGAATGCACACAATGGCAGGCTAAGATAATTGTCAACATGGTATTTTGACAGAAACTCGAGAGGGACCACACAACCCGTATCACTACCATTCAGCAGGCACTTTCTACTGCTAATGCTGGACCAGATGAAATGTAATCAGAGTACAGCACACAGCGTCAGCTACTCATCTAACAACCAACTGATGCTTCAGTGAAAGAAGGAGAAAGGATGTTATCTCCATTTCCCTGTCACTTGTGGCCAGTATTTGTTTCTCTGTCCACTCTTAGAACACAGGGACTATGGCCTACCCTGCCATTATCTAGTCAACAGGTTGAGTTCTGCAGCCACAGAGAAAACGTAAGTCTCAAAACATGCTGCCATATGGATGAAGCTTGGTAACAGTAAGAGTGAAATAAGTCAATCACAAAAGGACAAATATTGTACAATTCCATTGACATGAAATAGGCAAATGTGTAGTGTCCAAAGTTTGTTAGTTGTTATTAAGGATGGGAGAGAGGGAAAAAGCAGACTCTTAGTTTAGGCAGCACAGAATTTTCAGTTTCTGCTAGTGGTGGTGGTGGAATTACCCGGAAACAGGTGGTGGTGACAGTGGAGTAACGTGATGAACATAACCGAGGTTACTGAATTATACACGGAAAAAAAGGCTTATTCCCCAAATGTTTCCTTACGTATATGTTACCACAATCAAACAGTCAAATGAAATAAGAGGTTGAGTTCTAGTAGAATTAAATGTTTACTGGGATAAATGAGTAGACCAGACACCACTTGGAAAGGTGTTCAGAGCAGGTCAGACCGGAAAGAATTTTACCTGTGGAAAGAATGTAGTTTCTCTTCCCCTGATGTTAGCTGTGTCTACCACATCAGAGGGAAATTTTCATTTTTGTGTACGTACTTATTCATAGGTACATAAACACAGTTGTTAAGTAATTTCTCTGAAATTTAAGAAAATATAGGAAACATTCTGGCTACATTTGAGAGTATATAGGAAGAATATATATAACAATGAGGTTTGCTTAAAGTCAGGTGCTTTTCATTATGGGTACACTGAATACAGAGAAATCTAGGCCTTCTGGTTCCATTGTGTCCACCCCTGCCGCACAAAGATTGGCTTCTAGCATGGCTCAGGAGATTCAGGTCCCTACACTTGGTAGCTGAGTTACAGAGTAACCTGCCACCAGAACTCAGCTCAGAACTCAAAGGGTTGTTGAAACAGAGCAAAGTTCACCCAACGTTCCAGTGCCGCCGCCACCGCGGTGAGCCGAGCAGAGGCCGGAGCCCCAGAGGACAAGAAGGGCAGACTCAGAGCAAGCTGACCTGTCTGGGCCTGAACCCTGCTCCCCTGGCGGGGTCGACGTGGCTGGCCATGAGCCCCATCCTGTCAGCTTTCCTGAGGGAGTGCCCCGGCTGGCTCCTGTTCTCTGGGGTCTTTCTGCCTGTGACTTTGCTGCTGCTCCTCCTCATTGCTTACTTCCGAATAAAACTGATTGAAGGTAAGTGAAGCGACACGAGGAAAGGCTCAGAAGTAATTGACCATGGCACACCTTTGACACTAGCCAATAAAACTGTCAGTTTTTCTGGGAGGCCTGGAGAAACACATTGTTTTTATTGGAAGGTGCTAATCAATGCCCCCTCTCTGAAGGCAACTTTACTTGTGACTGGGTAGAACTGGATCCTAGTGTTGGCATGGATTGTGTGCTAGAACACAAAGGCTGCCTATTGGCCTTACCTTTTGTCCACTGGACTTCTCTGAAGTAGGGACTCCAAATGCTGTGTTATCCTGGTGTTTGGCCAGTGTGAACCCTTAACAGATGGTTGGTGACCTGGACACACTTTCTGACAGTGTAGTCTTAGGATGTAAAAGAAAATTTTAGGAAGCTTAAGATGATTTAGATGTGAGTATTTGGGCCCTGTTTATTCTGCTGTAAGTGAAATTACTGAAAGTGAGCTGTGATTTGATAGACGTGTTAGTGCTGTACCCAGGAAACACTAGAGTAACATCATAGAGAAGAATACAAACAAACAAGCAAACTAAAACAGTAATCTTTCTTAATTTGGATGATGTTGAATTACTTCTGTCAAAAAAAAAGAAGAAAACAAAATCCTCCTCTTGTAAACTACAAAAGTTTGCCAAGTCCAAACTCTGCCTTCATGTATGTTACTGTGTAAACAGATATTCAGAATCTTAAATTACTAATGTCATACCATACAAGGTAAAATCTAATGGAAATACAGTTGGAAATGTTTGTTTTGAAAAAAATTTAGACACAGAGACATATTAGAAGACAGAGAACATGGAGAATCCTAAGGTTTACGTCATAACATAGTCAGCTACTCCTCTAGCCTTCTGTTTTCCATGTCTCTCTCTCTGTCTCTTTCTAACACTGCTCTTGTTGCATGCCCCAGCTATTTTCTATCTTGCTCTACAGCACTCATGTCATACATCCATCTATCTGTATCTTTTGAAGTCAGTTTATCCTCCACCTCTCCAAGCCCAGTCTCCTGGATGTTCTGCTGCCAACCATTCATTACCCTTGAGCCTTGGAGAAGAGTCTCTGAAAAAGACAGAGAAAATGAGAAAACTCCATAATCCTGTGCCTCCCTTTCAAAGTCTTCCAAACCGATTTAATGCCCAATCCCTGCAAACATTTCTGTTCAGAAGGTCTTGCAAAATTATTATAATTGCCGCTGTTGGTCACCTGCATTCCAGGTTCCCACTGACACTAAGCACCCTGAGGAGCAGGAACAGCTAGCTCACGTCACTGCTGGGCACCAGGGTGTGATCTCTGCCTGCCTTTTTGGCCAGACAAGATTTTCAGAATTTCAGATTGTGTCAAACGTTAAAATAATGCAAACAGTAGACCAAGATAGCCTGATGGATTTTAAGTTCTCTTATTGGCCTCTGTTTAGCAGTTAAGATAGGTGAGATAATTCAGCAGGAGACTTGGTATTTGGGGCAGACTCTACAAAAGATGGTAAAACTTGGTTTTATATCTTTGCTTATTTTGGTGATAAACATCTATAGAATGTAAAATTTATGGAAAAATGACACTTCCAAATACTTCACTTTTTTGCAGTGTAATCTCTAACCCAACAGACAATAAGACATTCAGTCTCACATGACAAGAGTCAGTGCTATCTAGGGCAGAGGAGTCTTTTTGGCAATTTTGAGGCTTGCTCCAAACTTGCATCATGCTTCTGGATAGGAGTCGTTCTCATTCGTTTAATACTTGAGGACCTACCATGTACCAGGGGTTGTTTTAGTTACTGAAACAGACTTTTTTTTTTCCCCCAACTACGGGCTTTCAGGACAAGCAGAAAAAAAGGTTTGGTCATGAAAACCCACAAATGCATCTGGAGGAATCATTAGAAGTTGGAGGAGAGACACTGAAAATCTGTATATTTCTGGCCCTGTCCTCATTCGATGCCCTGATACCAGAATGCTCTTTAGAAGTAAAGAAGGTGAAACTCAGCTCACTTTCTTTGAAAATATTATTACAAGAGATCACCTGTTAGACAAAGACAGGATGGTTGCGAAAGAGAGGGTCGGTGATAAGGACGTAAGCCCTCAACTGGCACAGTAGCCAAAATAAGGGACTGAAATGTCCCAATGATCATGAAGATAGTGGGGAACCAGGCAACATTTGCTCCTGTTACGTGTAAGGTCACCATGAGTCAGACTGGACTCAGTGGCAACTAACAACAGTAACGGGAAAGGGTTTAAAAACGTCCTAGTCTTTCTCCTTAAGTCTTGCCCCAAAGTCAGAGTTGAGCATCACCACCAGAAACAGAATACTCTAAACATCTGAGGAGTCCCCCAGCCGTATGACAAGCTTTGCTTTTTTGTCACTGTTCTCCATGGCCTCCTCATACATCCACTGCCTCCGACTGAAGTGTGCTTGGAGATTTGGGGCTACAGTAAAGAGCACAGGAAGGGGGAATGAGGAGGTAGAAGATGCTATATATTTTGGTGTAACAAAATCTATGCATCACTTAATTCAGTAGGTGTACCTTGCAGGGTTTATTACTAGAAAAGATATTAATGATTATAAGCATTCTATTACTAGTGGCCTTCCAGGACTTAGCTGAAGGCTCACAGTAGAGGAGCACACAGCTGACTGGACCAAATACTGTCCTCTGTTGTCAGTGTCATCGGATGAGGGAAGTCAGAGCCTTGGGTGCAGTCCCTGACTGGTTCCTGGCCAGACTAGCCACGAGAAGGAGTCTGTACTAAATTATTCTCTCAATAATTCTCTCGTGAGTGGCTTCAGGGTCTTACAAGCTGCCAAGCTGCCATCTGAGGGTACAGCAAATGGTCCCAACTCAGCAGGAACAGATGGCCACCCAGGACCGAAACAACACGGAGGAAAGAGAATCCAAAAGACAGGGAGACCCACGTGAGTGGGTGACTACATCAACTTGTGACTGGAAGCACTGGGTGGTGCTCAGCTACCACCAGTGACAGCCGTGATGGAGCTCACAAAGTTGAGTCTCACTGGCAACACAAGAATAAAAAGGGGTGCACCCTGAGATCTCCACTAAAAGACCACAATTAATGGTCTAGGGGCCTCAGAGTTCCCCTGGGAGCATGCCCCTGGCCCTGATGCTGCCCCTGTCCATAAATTAATGGAGGTCAACTCTTCGGACAGTAATGGATTGGACTTGGCCACACAGAGTGACCACACCATCTGTGCACTTTATGGTTCTATGCATCCTAGGATGTCTTCCTGCTGATTTCTTACTGGAGGCAGGGGAGTGGGTGGAGAGGGGGGGATAGATTGTTTGGAGGATAAGACATGTGTGGAGCAGAGATGAAGAGTGTGCTGTCACTGGGTAGGGAGAGCAGTGGGAGCTGCATATAGGTGGGCATGCAAATTTATATGGGAATATACATTTTCATTCAATCATAGTAATAATAATAATAAAAGGATATTTGATTGAAAAAAAAGAATTTTCTACTCAAACTGGCCTTTGCTGATGTTTCTGTCCACTCCCAAACAGGATCTGTGTATCTTTTTCTGAAATAATTCTTGATTACATTTTCCAGTCTCAGCAGACAACTATAGACACTATACATGTTTTCATGTTTTGAGAACCTGGTCCCTTAAATTACAAATTCTCTTTTCCCCTGGAGGGGGAGGGGACTCTTAGAAAATGCAGCTTTTAAAAATTATTCTTTTTTTCTCTAGTCATTTGGTTAAGGGTAAGCAGTAACAGCTTCTCTCCTGTTTGAGGACAAATGAGATCACTTGCACCCAAATGAAATATCACCAGTTTGTATCTTCATTTAGCAGCTCCCACTTAAAACCTGTAAACAGATGGTCAGATGTCATGTCGTTAATCTTCTGACCAGGGTTATGACAACTGTAATCATTCCTATTCTCTTTCTGTAAAGAGAGGGACATTAACGGATTAACTGGCACGTTCACAGAACCCCAGAGTCCTGCATTGTAAAACTGGGAATCAGCTTGCCTGTCTCATCCATCCTGGTCTGTGAGACAAGAGAAGCATTTTAAGGTGTGACAGAAAGCACATGGAGGGATTGCAATCATTCAGCATTAATCCTAGCACTTCAGGCCTTCAAAGGTAATGGTGCATGTAAATTTAATTAGGATGTAGAGAACACGAATTTTTTCACACCAAAAAAGAAAGAAAATTCTCTAACATCCTGCACTCTTAAATCTGCATCAGTTGGTTTGAGGAGCAGCCCTTTGGCTGACGGTCTGAGTCTTGAACTTTCCATCGCCAAATCCTCAATCAACCACAGCCATGAACACTTTAGATCTCTGAGGGTGGAACTTTTGATTATCTAACCTCCCCAAGGTCCTAGAATCTTGAGCCTCTGTTTTAAGAGCTATACAAAATACCTTCAAAATACCATCACAGTGATCAAAACAAAATGGTTTTCTCTCTAAAACAACCAACATTACTGAAACTGACCTATGGATGGATATATATGTACTGTATATGCATACATATATATACATATATAAGGGGTCTGTTGAACACCTGAAAGTTTTTGTTTGGAATTAGATCCAAAATAAGACCAGGTAATAGTCAGCTTCTGCCCTCAAAACACTGTTGGGATAATGATTAAGATTTCAGCTGCTAACAAAATTGTTGGCAGTTCAAATCCACCAGGTGCTCCTTGGAAACCCAGTGGGGCAGTTCTACTCTGTCCTGCAGGGTCGCTGTGAGTTGGAATCAATTCAGTGGCAATGAGTTTGGTTTTCGGTCTTCAGCAACTTATACTCTAAAACAGTAACTAAGGTAAAGAAAATATACAAGATAGACAGGCCTCTTTCACTGAACATATATAGGTTTGATGATCAGCAAACAAACAAAAAAAAATAATGATTTGGAAAGCGGAATAACTCTAAGGGTTAGCAGTGAGAAAATGTTAAAAGCTAAGACTTCAGAGTCTAACTGAGTTCAAAGGCCAGCTGGGTACCAGGCCATTCTATTTAATCTGTTCAAGTTTCAGTGTCCTCCTCTGTAAATGGAAACAATAGCAGGAGACAGCCAGAGGGTTGGCATGGAAATTGAGACGACACATACACGACTCTTTACGTTGCCTGTTCTAAACAACGGTCAGTCATTCTTGTTACTGAGATGTTGCCAGTTCCCAGGCCATCTTCGTGAGATTGTCAGTACGTCTAGAGTCCACTGCTGGTGGTCCTTGTATCACTGCCTCACACCAAGGACCTCCCTTGCTTTCCCTGAGCCTCTACTTGACCAGCTCTGATACCGTGTTCTAGTGCTCGGTCTTTCCTGATGACCTACCTGTCTAAAGTAAGGGAGCTCAAGCCTCTCTATCTTCACTTCCATGGAGCGTTCTTCTTCCATTTCTTCTAAGGCTGATGACTTTGTTTTTCTGGCAGTCATCATTACCCTTGATGGGTTACACATTCCCAGAAAACAGGAATTGTGTCACAGCAATAGTAACTATGACTAACATTGTCTTAGAATAATTAAGTAATTTGTCCAAGGCTCACTCACTTAGAAAGTCACAGAGACAGGACGTGAGCCCTGGCTGTCTGGCTCCAGATCAAGCCCCCTTACAACACCTCGCCCCTGGAGTACTGAACTTGGAGTAAGTGTTCAGATGATTTCTGTTGAGTAGATTAATCCTTTTGGCCCAAGCAGACACTTACCACCAAGATGAAAGTGAACTGGGGGCCTGAGAGGGGTGACAGGGTTGGGGAGGGTGGAATTTTAAAGAAGGCAAGAACTGTACAAAAGCTCTAAGAAGATTTTAATAGGTTACTTCCACAACAAGAGTAACTGTAATTATTCCTGATGGTAATTTTTCAGCATGAAGACCTAACCTGGAAACAGGCAGATTACACTTCTTTACCTGTGGCCTCACAGGAAGGTCTCCTTGCCTGCAGAATGTGCCACAACAGGTTCAGCTGTTTTCAAGGCCACCTGTCTGGCTGGTTCTCCAGCCACATGCCCTCCTTCAGAGACCCCTGAAATGTAATGATGGCCAAACTGCAGACTCTTTGAGGGAAAGGGAAATTATTATTCCCACGTGGTGCCTAGCCCAGACCCTGGATTTGTGGATCTATAGCTCAGTGTTCATCCCTGAACTTCCTCTCTGCGCCCCCTTCTCGTTTCCCACCTTAGATTTCTCACTTCGCGGCCTCCTTACAGCCATCCTCGGCGCCACTGTTTGTATCCTGGCCCCTCATCAGATGCACCCGCTGCGCAGGTAGCCTTTGGTGGTGAAGAATTAAAGGGAAAGTATTACTCATTCCAGTATTCATAATCTAAATCCTGGTCCAACAGAAAACAGTATCTTTGAGATTCTGAAGAAATAGAAATGATTTCTATGGGAGGCGTGATTGAGAAGTATGAGCTCTAGAGCTAGTCTGCCTGGGGTCCAATCCTGAGTCCCTCAGGCTTTGTGATCTTGGGCAAGTTGCTTCATCTTGATTTCTCTCTGCTTCAGTTTCCTAACTAACCTGTAAATTAAGAAGAATAACGGTGACTAGCTTATCATGCTGTTGCAGTAATTGTGATAATGCATGAAAGGGCTTCACACTGAGTATGTCACAGAGCAAGTGCTCACTAAGGATTAGCAGTTATACACTGAGGCTCACGTACACCTGGAAGCTAGTCATTCTCCACCCACCTCGGCCCCACATGTACTCACTCCCCCCAGCTAAGCTGATAAGCAGTTGTGGAGGCCTAAAAGAATCCAGGTCAAGGAGAGCGCATAGGTCCTCGACTGTACAGCATGTGTGGTACCTGGCAATGGATAAATTGCTTGGACTCGATGTGGGAGTCAAAGAAATTATTTCTGCGTTGAAGTCCATAAACATATATTATCTCCCACTTAATTGTTAACTCATAGTTTCTGTTTTGTTTTTTTTTTTTTTAATAAACTCATGGTTTCTAGTTTCTGATGAATTTAAAAGCAGTTGTGTTGGAGTTTCAAGAAGGGGGTCAGGAGGAGTCTTTTTTTTTTTAATGTACCAAGAAGATCTCAAAGGATACTTGTCTGGATCTCAAAAGAGATTGTGGGCTAAACTTCAAATTTGATTATCACTAGAGAGATAAGAGTTGTTGCTACAGGAGCAGATCAGACTACACAACAAGGTGGTTTAGGGGAGTCAAAAGCAGGAGAATGACTGGGAGAGAGGGAAGGGGCTTTCATCAAAGGCGAAGAGTTCAAGGAAACTCTGAATGGAAAAAAGTCATTAGAGTTAGTAACTCAGAAGTTACTGATGAATTTTAATACTTTGGTAGAAGTAGCTTTACCTGAAGTTTTATTTTAGGGGTTAAAGGAGTTTGCAGATTGTGAAAAGTTGAAATTGTCAGGGTTGTCAGTAAAAGATGTCAAAAGGTAAATTTGACTTGTCCAAGGACTATAAATGACCAAACCTTTTTTTGAGGGGGGATAGGGATGAGGGTAAGTGGATAAGAAACCCTGTCTTACTCTTCTCTACATGCCCAGTGGTCATTTGTCCACCCTAACCTAGTATCATCCTTCAGAAATAAAACATTAGTAATCATTTTGCAAGTGGTTGAGGAGGGAAGAAGAGACCTTGTTGCTTTTTAGGGATACTAGCACCTGATACACTCACAACAGCCGCTCACAAGCCATAAATCATCAACTGCATTCAGCTGTCTTCAAATTATTAACCGGTATTTTTCCTTCCAGTTGATGAAGAACTGTCCCAGATCTCTAATCATCAGCACAATGGCAAAGACCACCCTTTCCTGAATCGGAGATTGAAATGAACATGACTGTCGGAGCCTGATCACCGGCGAAACCAATGAACTTCTACTGGCCAGAGAGCAGTGGTCAGTGTCTTAGATAATAAAGTAAGTTAACAAACTGGAATCACAGCAAAAATAGACTCCCAGATCGGCTGATCTAGACCGTGTTGAAAAGTGTCAGCTATTATTATCTAAGAAGGCTTAACTTCCAGGAGACTAGCTTAAACAGCAGTTCTTCAGAGAGCAGTATCATGAACACAAGCCTTTCTGGGATGCACTGTATGTTTTGATGATACCACTTTACTTTTATAGTGACTATGCCTACACTGAAGGGCTTATTTTAAAAATAAAATTCATAAAATCCCAAAGAATCTCATATTATTCTGAATTTTGTGGTGAAGACATTCTCACTGAGATCAAATGAATAGTAAGAGGTATTCTGGAGAGCTCCTTAGATTCCTTGTGGAAGACTCTTCCCACTTCTTCTCAAATGGAATCTGCAGGTCTCTCATGATAGTTTTTCAGACACCATTTCTGGCCATGAGCTTTTTTTTCTCCATTTCCTTCTTTCTCCTCACAAATCACAATGTCATTGTGACAAACTCACAAAATAACCGCAGCCTCCTGATACTGGGTGTGGATCCCCCATCAGTGCGGTTTTTGGCATGTGGCAACTTACAAACGTTGGCAACTTAGTATTTGTTGGGAGGAGGAGAGGATAGCAGAATGTGCACAAAACTCATGAGGAAAATAATTCAAGCCTTCGCCTCTAAAACCAAAACACCAGGGGGTTATTTCTAAAGATGGCGAGGAATCAACATTTCACTAGCAGAATTCTTTTCTTTCCATGGGAATCCCAGAGAGCCAACATAGATAATTGAAAAGAAACATTTAATTCGAAATGGTATAAAATAATTATGGTGACTATTGTGCTCTCCAAATCTTCCTAGTTAATGTTAACAAAAGATACTTAACGTGTCCTAAGTGCAAATCTGGTCATATTCCAGGCATGGCACATGAATAACAGTCTATCAGATTGATTATAAAACATAATTTGGCCACTTGTAAGAAATGCACTAAATTCTATAGCGACATTATGTAAGCAACTAAAAGCAAGAAGGCACCACCAGCAAAGAGTAATAGTTTCTGCCGCTTTCTCCCACCCTAGAATTCTTTGAGTCAATTAAGCTATCGCTCCCCCTTTGCACTTCTTGTATAATAGAAAACTTACTGTTTAACTGAAGAGATTCATTTCTGTGTTTTATCCCATTCAATTACAATGAAAATGTCTGCTGGGGCTTTCAGACTGAAGTAATTTAGAGTAACAGTATTCATACCATATGGAAGGAATAACAATATTCTTTCAGATCTAGGAGGGATCTCTTTTTAGCCCCTGGTGGAAATCGGCTTATGTGAAAATGCTTTCTTTAGAAGGCATGAAAGAAGGCATCATATTCCCCTCTCGGCAGCTGGCAGCCAAATCTGGGGGCTGCCAATAGGATTTGCTTCTCCTTCCTCCAGAAGCCGGCATTGTGGGAAGACTGGCAGAGGCCACTCCACCATCTCAGCCTCCCCAGAGAAGACACATCGCTGCTACCATGGAATCAGATGCACTTTTGACACACGTTTTTGGCAACAGCATAGTAGTTTAAAGCAAGGTTTGTGTTTTTGTTGTTGTTGAAGGCCAGTCAGGACTTGCCGAGGTAGTCATGACTAGATTCATGAATATTTCCTACACACCGAGAGGAACAGAAACACCTCTCTCCAAGGAGTGAACAAGATCTGTTTCACCATCCTCTACTTAAAGGCACTCCCAACAAAGTTGCCAAACTCGTTAGCAAGTACAGCCAATCAGCAGCATAGCTCTTCACCAGCTCTCACAGGTCCGTTTAAGATTTCCTTGGAGCCCTGACTGCTCCAGACCTTCTTCGTTGCTGCTGCCAGTCAGCCAACTTGGTCTTCATCTGGACAAGGCAGCAGTCTTCCTTCTCCAGCCTAGGAGGGCTGCCAACTAAGTTTGCAAATGCATCCTAGAAAAAGTGCTCCATACCTCACTGCTGGATATCACTATAGTCACTTTTGAAGTGCTCCCCTTGGGAAGCTGCATACTGGATGCCAGTGCCTAGTTCCCCCTTCAAAGCAAATTTTGGAACTCTGTCTGGAATGGCCATCAAAGCTGGCATCAAATTACTCTTGATGTCTTGAATGCCATCAAAATGTCTGCCTTCCAATATCTCCTTTATCTTCAGGTAAAGACATCATCAGGGGCCAGATCAGGTGAGTAGGAAGGGTGTTCCAATCAGTTTACTAGCTAAAACCCCCCCAAACAGGCAACTATATAATTAAGTCTGTGAACTTGCCACCATGCATAATGGCTATTCCAGAAAGTTCCAAAATTGCCTTGAAGGGTGGACTAGGTGCTGGCATCAGTGCGTAGCTTCCCAAGTGGAGTGCTTCAAAGGTGGCCACAGTGATGTTCAGCAATGAGGTATGCAGCACTTACAACAATCAAGTTCACAGACTTAATTGTCCAGTCTCGTATATTCCGCTCCATCCTATGCTCCAAAGCCTCTCTCTAGGGACCAAAGCAGCTCTCTCACAACCCTAAGTGGTTTCATCTGAACATCTCTTATTCATGTCTGATATTCTAGTACCTGAAAGAATCCCAGGCAGAGAGTTTCCTTAACATACCCCTCAATAAAATAGTTTGATTGGTGCTTTACTTCTGTTACATTACCATTTATTCAATGAAAATTGGTAAAGGAATTAAAAAAAAAGATCCTCCGATCTAGTCCCGCCTTCATGGCTAATCTAAAACGGTTAGCGGTAACTTTCTCTTGTTAAGGGTCTCAAGAAATAGTAATTTTGCCACCTTCTATAGATGGTGAGACAGAAAAATGGGCTTCTATTAGTCTATGAAACACTACTTGTGATCTTTTGTTAATTAACTGATTTAAGCATAATTAATCTGTCCAGTTTCTGGCCTCCAAGATTTTCTACATGTAAGTTAGCAGCAATAGCAAAGTCAAGACGGCACTCACATACACCAAAAACATCTCTTCCTCGAAATTTTTAATTCTTTGGAAAAACTACAATCTCAGAAATCACAGCTCACAACTATTAAACATGTTTTGGAAATTGATTTGATGTCTTTCATTTTAAAAAATTACTAGAATTTTTATAATATCTGCTCATGAGATTCTTGTCCTCTGCCATAAGCAATGTTACAGTCAGAAAAGACCTCTGAGCTTATCATCAGAATCTACCCAAAGGAATTTACCTTGGCGAATGTGGGAAAAACAGAACATTAACGGCAAACATGTATTTCTGAAAGTACTATATTTATAATGTCCAGCAGACAGACTGAATATTTTAAAATATTCTTTCTGCTTTAAAAAAATAAAAAATTCAATCCATCCAAGTTCCCAAACCCAGATTATTCTAACAGAGGTCCTTGGCTTTCATTCAGGCAATAACACACATTTGGAATGTGATGAAAGACAGAAACATTTTACCTTTAGTAAAAATACACATACCCACAATTTTGCTTACTACTTCAGGGGAAATCCCAGCCTTTTGAAACCCATCCAGAAGTCTGTGATTACAACCCTCCAGCCAACACTGGAACTTATTTCTGTTGTCACTTGCATCCATCTATTTTCTCTGTACCCATTAGAGGCCATCATGGGCTTCTGACATTAAAGAGTTCATAGAAAAGTCATGTCCACAGACCTCTAAAGCCAAAACCTTCCCAACAGGTTCATTAACCTTGTAATAGCATAGACACTTATCATGGGAAGCCCTCAAGAGAATGTCACACTGGTGCTATCTCCCATCAACTTACCATTGGTAGATTAACTAGTGCACAGTGCTGTTATTACTTGTCATTACATTTTTTCAAGGACTTTACTGTGGCGGGAACTCTAATAGCAATGTTACAATCTCACTATCATTCCTACCAACATTCCCATGTCATGTATTATTGCCCTCACTGTATAGGTGCCTTCCTTGAGGTTGCATAGCCCAGTTCCTCAGAGTACTGAATTCAAAAGCCCATTTGTCAGATTGTGAAGCCAGTGCCTTGCACTTCTGTGGTCCAGGGTCAGGAGTTTGACACTAGATTGCCAGCTGGCAGTGTCCTCTCCTGCAGCCGACTTCCCACTGCAGCCTAATCCCAGCAAGTGAGTGAGCAGGTGTAAGCATCAGTGCCAGTCCAGGCAGACTTTTGTTAAAGAGAATCAAAAGTATGTTCCCTACAGTTGTTTCAGTGGAAAGATGTATATACTGTTCTCTAACACATATGAGACTTGTGGAAACTTATCAGAAAACCCTACAATGAAGACCAGCAGATTCTCTCTCAGTACATGGAAGAAGAACTTGTTTTCCCCCTTGAATTATGAGGCCTTTATGGTATTTTTAACCTTTTATGGAAAGTTTTAACATAATGATATAATCAACCCAAGACGCCATTACCTGGCTTCAGTAATGACCAACTGATGGTCAGTATTTCATCTGAACCGCGGCATGCAGCTCCTACTGTTTACATTGTTTTAAAGCAATTCTCAGACATACCCTTTTTTTCCGTAACTAGGGGAAATAACAGTGAAGTCCACACTGAGCTGTAGCTACAGCTACAGCTACAGTCTGCTTCATTGCTAGAGTCCTGGTGATACATATTCGATGAACTATGCTCTTTGTAATGAAAACAGTTGTTACACCATAAAGGAAAATAGAAGCGACTCGCGGTAGTGAAACCAAAGATCTACCAACTGTATTTTTTAACAATTTCTAGCTTGCTGTGGCCTGTGGAAAATGCATCACCACTCTGATTTCTGTGTTACACACAGGACTACTACAAGGGTTATGTAAATAAATAACACATAAAAGCCCCATGCAACTGAAAGAAATCACTGCTTGTACTCCAGAGTGATACTGCCTTGGACATAAGGAAAACAACTTGCACCTGGAATTAAGGAACCTTGTTGATCTCCTTGGCTATTTATTCTATCATTTAGAATTCTGAAAGCTCAGTTTACAGGGGTATACTATAACATCCCAGGAAAGACTAGAAGAAATACAAAATATTTTAAAAGACAGCTTCACTGCTGTGGGCACACATGGCATTAGTTAGCAACACCTTCCCCTGTTATGGTCTGTGTATTAAATCCTCGCAGATGCTCCAGCTGCCTCCAGGAACCCCAGACCTCCTTCAGTTATCTAAGCTGAATAAACCGGAGCCCTGACTAAACCCTGTTATTTCCTATTGCACAGAAAGATGCCATGGACAAAATTTATTTTTCTATTATTCTAATTATCATTAGCGTATAGAAGGATAAGAGTTTTACGAAGCCCTGGCATGATCAATCATGATTTAAATACGAACACTACCCATGCACACTTCCTGATGAGAAATACACATATACAGACTCACAGTCAATCGTATATTCACTTATTGACATAGACTTTCTCCAGAGGGTGTTTTTCTTGTTGTGATAGTTACTGAAAAAGTGAGAAAGGTCATTCACAAGGTGAGAGATAATTTAGTAAGAACACATCTCAAAGAAGAGAGTTAAACAAACTGTACTGAGCATACTCTCAATGACTAGGAAAAGAAGTTTACCTAACATTTTAAAAGGAATGTACCCCGTGGGTCATTTGCTGTATAATGCTTTCAGTATTCAAATGGAAGTGAAGCACAGAACATGATGTGCTTAGGTGCCAAGTGTCACAAGAAACTGTCCCTGTTAGACACAGACTCAGCCCCTTAGCAGAGCCTGGTTTGCCTAATGCATTAAGGCATCATAGACTACGGTAAAGTAGGACAGAGAGCAGAGAAGCAGATTCACATGGTACAACTAAATATTCAGCTAAAGTATTTCCTGAAAACAAACAAAACAAAGACAAAGATAATAAGCAAAAATATCCCTTGGAGAACACTGCAAAAGCTGGGGTGGATTATTTTACCAGGCAGAAAGAACCCTGACACTCTACAATATCAGATTTACAAATTTTCAACACTGCTTTAACGACTTCAAACGGGTGGTGCTGGCAGTATCATCAAATTATACAACAGACTGAAGTAAGATTTTTTTTTTTAATGTTACATTTCCCAAAATATTACAACTTCTGGCCAAAAATATCATTTGAGTTCATGTCTTTAAATGTTTATAAAAAGAGAAGAAACCTCCAACATTAGAGAATAAACAAACTTTATTTTATAACAGTATTACAGAAAGCAAAATATCCTTTAATACAATTTGAAGCTGCTAGAAATCTAATCTGGCGTCTTAACTATACAAAGGCTCAAAGCAAAGGAAAAGATGTTCAATGCAGTTAATAAGTCCCTATCTGGTCTCTGGTGTCAGCTTTAAGCAGCCTAGCTTCCTCATAACCAACAAAGACAACCACAGCTTCAATTCCTCTCTCCAGCACCCTCAAACCTGTGCGAATTATCAAACTATCTGCAAGAGATCTCTATACCTGCTCAATAGCAAAAGCTAAGTTTTACAAGTAGACACAGAGGTTTTAATACAAAGCAAGCATTCTACACAAGTGTTCCAATAATGGCAGGTACTGAAAATTTGGACATGTTAAGAAACAAAGCACTAAGGTTTTAAGCTGCCTGAGATTTTTAGTAGAAGGAAGAAACAGTTTTCTCTTTTCCCTCCCTCCTGTTTCTGGAATGTGGCCGAAGAGCGAGTCTGAGAAGCAATGGCACTGTGTGTGGCGTGACTGGGTTTCCAGACACAGTGCACGGTCAGCAAACTTAGTCATCATTCTCCAGTCTGCAGCTTCGCTGACTTTCCACTAAAAGCCAAAAGCCACAGGACTGGAAAGTCGAGAGGGTTCACTATAAAAAAATACCCCCGATGAAATTTTCGAACATTAGAAAATTTTCTAACTGAATGTATGAAAATGCTTTTAATCTGTATTAATTATTTTCTCATGTGGTATATTTACTGCCATCTGTAAACTCTGCAAATATTTACTGTAAGAATTCGATGGAAAGAATCTGGAAAGAAGAAAGCCTCTATCTAAATTAGTCACCGGGTTTCCTTTCCCCTCAACAGCACCTGTTCAAGTGAACAGCACCTGACCAGCGTGGGCTGGCTTTGTTCACTGTCATTGGGATTGGGAGTCACACAGAGCAGGCAGTTGTACACAAAGTAAACAGGAAACTAAAACAAAACCTCCTAATTAAAAAAAAAAGAACCAAGAGTATTTAAAACTGGTTATAAAACAAAATAATCTATTAAAATGCGAGGGGGCAGTATGGACCAGAGCTGTTAAGGTAAGGTTTGGTGTTGGCATTTTCATCTTCAGGCTCCTGGTTCCCTGGTACCAGTCGTGGTATCTATTTGCTGGAGCAGTGGTGCAGTATGAAGACATGGAATGGTCAAACTTCTTCAGGTTCACAAAGCTGGAATGTTGTTTAAGAAAGGAATTTCTAGGTGGGAAAAAAAAAGGAAGACATAAAGTTTAAATATTAAAAAATAGAGGTTTGAAAAGGACATTCACCATATTTCAAATCAAGTAACAGTCACTATCTGCCTAACTCTAGAGTAAATAATGTTTACCGTAGATCAGCCTGACAGCCTGCTCAAACAATATCTAGAGCACTGATGATTACACTAGGATCAACTGGCGAATTAGACTGCATGATAAAATAGTTAATTAACTTAAAGAGTTAGTTAAAAAACATCCTTGTCATTGATTCTGACTCACAGGTGACCCACGTATACAGAGTGGAACTGCTCTACAGAGTTTTCAAAGCTGTGACCTTTCAGAAGCAGATCACCAGGTGTCTCTGAGTTGGAACAGCAACCTTTCAATTGGGAGTGAAACACTTAACCTTTGTGCCACCCACAGGTTCTGGGTGTATAGCAAAGAAGCTAAAAAACAGAGAAACGAATGAAGGTCTTAAAGCTACCTTCAGGAAGGAGGAACAGAGCCTGATTTTTATTTTGCTGAAATGAACAGAAGGGGTGCTTCAAGTGGGAGCTGGGAATGAGGAAGACAGTAGGGGAGAGTAAGAGAGCCAGTTATATTGAGGCGAGTATAAAGGTGTATGAGTATGCAGGGAGGATGCAGGAATGAATGGGAGGAAAAGCACAGTCAAGACATGGTCTTTATTAAAGCTAAATATTCATACAATGAGTAATAGATGGTAGCCAAGAAGGAAAGGCCCTGAGACTTGAGGAAGCCCATGATCAAGCGTAGCAGGTAAAAGAGGGGACTGAAAAGTGAGTGGACTGAGAAAGAGACAGAAATTAAGGATAATCCATTATACCTACAAGAGAAGAAAGGGGTTTTCAGCAGGCAACTGTTCCCCCATTTTAGCCTGGTTGGAAGTTTTACCAAATGGTAGGTAATTACACAGGATAGTAACAAGTGGTCGTTGATGTCCTTTCCAAGTAACTCAGATCCTGAAGTCAATCAGAATGCTTACATTACTTGCTTATAAAAAACCAAGTCTTATTTTAACTCTTTCATGGGTTCTGGCACAGGTATGTTCCTACTACATTTTCTATCTGTGGGAGGTTAACTGGCAGGCATCTGAGCCATCTTAGCACTTCTGGAGTCATGGCAGAGCTCTGGTGGCACAGTAGTTAAGAGCTTGGCTGCATACCAATAGGTTAACAGTTTGAATTCACCAGATGCTCCTTGAAAACATTATAGTTTTCTTCTACTCTGTCCCATCAGACTACAGGGTCACAATGATTCAAAATCGACTTGATGGCAAACAGTCTGGTTTGTTTTTTGGGGGGGTTGTGGAGAACACTGGTACAACTGCCTAAAAAATAAGGAAATTTGATTGAGTATTGAGAGCGATTCACATGAGCGGACACTTCTTGGAGGAGTGATTGTGTCAAACTTTTGTGTCTTTTGGCTTCTGTACAGTGAGAGAAGGCTTGTAAGTACGTTTACATAGTTATAGGTATGTTCCTTTGAGTTACAGTTACTCGCATCTGGATACATTCAAGTAAATGAACAATCGTGGTGAAAACAGTATGCGATGCACTTCCTGGGCCATGGGACCGCTTTGTATCACGTTTGTGATGTACTTTATGGAACACACGACCAACATGGCACACTTATAACTGACATGCCGATTATTAGATTATTGGAAAAGACATATTTAAACAACTACCCACAAACAATTCAGCATTTATTCCACTGGTGAAAATATAGGGCGCCACAAAGAAATTCCCAAAAGAAAATAATCCTTTAAAGGATCTGAAAAACACACCCGTCATTTAGATTTTTACCACTATTAGCGCTGCTTCTTGCTTATTCAGGCCAGACTGATTCACGAAACTCATCACCCCCACCCTCTAGTCTGCTTCAGGCCACCTCATCAGTCATTAGCCTGTCTGCTGGATCCTAGACAGGGAAATGAGCCAACAAAGAAAAGACAAAGTTGTCTTTATCTAGGTTAGCAATTTTGAAAAGAAATGTGGGGGCTTGCGGGGTGAAGAGGGGTGCTGATAAAGCTACCATGCCAGCCGGATTTGAGCGTTCTCTGTGACCTGCCGTCTTACTGCCGATTCTCGCTCTTTGCGAGCTGGTAGTTGTGTTTCCTTTGCTTAGTGAAGATGAGGCCTTTTTTTTAAAGTTTTCCCCTGATGTTACCAGTGCCTGGAAACCTACAGAGAAAATGACGGTTAGGATTCTAGGCTCCATTCCTGCTAGGCTCCCTGTCTTTGTTTCACTGATCTGTTTTGACCAGAAATCACAAATTCACCTTGTAGTGAGTCACAATTTGTAAAACCAAGCTGAAATTTACCTTGTTCCGAAGTTATAAGTAAAGAAATAGGAAACTAGGAGGAGAATGTAGGAATGAATCCATGGAAATAGATCTCAATCTCATAAGACTTCAAAATTTACTGAGCTCAATAGAGACAAAAAGATACAGCTACCTGCATAAACTCCAATACAATTTACTTCCATTTACTCACAAGTAAACTACCAGAAAGCAAAATAAATTGATTTTTCCTCTCAGGGGACAAGTATTACAAACAACAGCCTTAATACACTTTTACGATTCCAAACAGCTTCCAGAATCAAAGAAAACTGTATTTACTGGAATTCTTAATGTTATACATTTGATTCTTTTCCAGTTCTTTAACAAGTAATAAACCAAGTATAACTCTTGAGTTAATTAAAATATTCAGCATATCGCAACACCAGAGTTCCTTTTCTTCATGAATTGAAAAGGGGCAAAAAAAATAAAAAAAAAAAACCATTGCCATCACATAACTTCCAACTCACAGCAAGCTTATAGTGCAGAGCAGAACTGTCCTAGAGAGTTCCCAAGGAGTGCCTGCTGGATTCGACATGTCAGCCTTTTAGTTGGTAGCTCTAGCCCTCAACCACTATACTACCAAGGTTTCCTCTTGATGAATAGGGAACAATTTATACATCCATAGTATCCACATTTGACCTTTTTTTTTTCACCTGAACACACAGAATGCACTCCTAATTATTAGACATCTAGTTTTTGAACTGAGAAGGAGAAATGAGAAGGGTAAAATCAATGTCACTGGTGCATAGACCTCAGACATTAAAAACAATTCTGTCCTTTTAGCACACATGTCAGATGTAAACTGAATACCTATTTTCTTTTTACAGACTACGTTTAGCACATATCCCAACCAAACTCAAAACTAAGCAGAGATTCTTCTTACAAGAGCTGCAGAAATTGCATGAACTTCCCCCAACCTGAATTCTCCAAAAAAAATCTCATTGAAAACCAAAAAATCTCAAATGCATTGCCATGAAGTCGATTCTGACTCATTGTGACCGAGCGGAGCTGACCCACCGCGTTTGCAAGGTGCAGCTGGTGAATTCCAACTGCCGGCCTTCTGGTCAGCAGCTGAGTTAAGCTCGTACACTGTGGAAATCTTTCCTTAGTCAATATAAGGCAGTAATTAAATTGGCTTTCATTTTTGCCATTACAGTTCAGCCTGAGTTTAGACAACACTCCTAACTGTAAGTACATTAATTACACCTCATGTATGAGAATGTGGGTCAAGTAAAAACAGGAACAAACCAGTGCTGTCATGTCGCAGTTTTCCTGCTACAAGACTATCTGTATACAGAGTCAGTTAGCATTTGCAAACAATACTGTCACATTCCCTAGTCTCGGTCCCCCTCTTTTGGTCATTGTGAGAATAGGTCAAATGTAGCTAAGGAGACGTGTCACTTGCCTACTTTGCCTTCAGCTCGCAGTTGGGAGCATCTGGTTTCCTCAGTGTGACAAATGAGTCACGAGAAAAGTCAATCTCTTGCTAGAAGTTCTTTGATTAGGTCAGAAAAGTAGTCCCTCAGAGTCTCTCGACATCTGGGCTCACACTGTAGGTCTCGATCCTCAGTGGATTCAGTACACTGCAAAATCCAGTGCTGTGGATTCGATTCTGACTCACAGTGACCTCACAGAACAGGGCGGAACTGCTCTACAGTTTCCAAGGAGCTACTGGCGGATCTGAACTGCTGTTGCAGTGCAGCCCTTAACTACTATACCCACTGGGCTTCCACTACACTGCAGACGCACTTTCAAGTGGGCATTTCTTGTGGCTATGATTCAGTCAGTCCATGAACAATATAGAGATCTGCTTTTACACCCTAAAAGCTCTTCTCCAGAGGAAGTCCCACTGAAAATGTAAGAATGTAGTTTTTACTAAAAACAATTAAAATAATTCAAGAAAATGTAACTTTTCCCTTTAATTAATAAAGGTGCAATTAGTACATGGCAGTAATATTATCAGATTTTGATAACACCGATATTTGTGCAAGACACAGTGTAACTATTTTCTAAACAAATGAGCTGCCGCGTCTGGCTTCCCAGCGGCCTGTGCTGGATAGAGTCCGAGGCCGCAGTGGACAGGCGAAAGGATGAGAAATCTCACTCACGCACGAAAACACGTCACTCAGGCCTGAAACATGTCAATTACACAAGAACAAATAAACACATCACACAAGATGAAGTTGGGACCGGGTGGGACCAAAGTCTGATGGAGAACAAAGTACGCTATCACAAGCTTGCTTTATAGGTTTAACAGGTAGGAAGTCAACGGGGCAGAAAACATTGCCAAAAACGGCCATGATCTTTGTTATGGAGCTGATGGAAGTTTTTTGTCTTTAAACAAAGGACAGGAACATGCAAATGGTTTTAACCTAAGCAACAATCCTGTAAGCAATTTCAAGGAAATAGCTCTAGCCTGAATTGCAAATAGCTCATCTTGGGCCAATTAGTCTGCAAACAGTTCCAGGGCGCCAAGCAACATGCGGAGCGGCAGGAGGCAGCAAAGGGGCTAGTGCACAATAGCTTCTAGGCCGCAGCACAATGCTCAGTTTTAAGCATGCTAGTTTATGAATGTCCAGAGTTACATCAACTGATGAACTTTCCTTTTATCCTTCCTTGGTTTTCTGAGTTTGCATGTTTGAATTTAATTTTTAAACAGAATTCCAACTGTTTAAATTCTAAGGATAAGAATGCTAAATTTGTTTGATTTACCCAGGAAAAAGTCAGTTCTTAAACTGTTTGTATTCCATCTACAGGATATCATCCTGCTGACCTCTGGCTCGAGGAAGGAGAAGGAGCAGAGAGGAGCAGAAAGGAGGCTGTTGGGAGGATGAGACATGTATGGAGCTGAGAGGAATAGTGTGCAGTCACCGGACAGGAAGAGCAGTGGAAGCTGCATATAGGTGGGCATGTAAATTTATACGGGAATGTACATTTTTACTCAGTCATGTTAAATAAAAAATAAAAAAAAAAAGTTTGTATTTGCACTACAGCAGAGGGCCCAAACCCCAAAGAACCAAACCCTTTGCCGTGGAGTCATAGAGATCTTATATACAGACTAGAACTGCCCCATAGGGTTTCCAAGGAGCACCTGGTGTATTTGAACTGCCAACCTTTCAGTTAGCAGCTGTAGCTGGTAATCACTGTGCAACCACAGTTTCCATATACATGTTAAAAACTCTCACTGTCAATTTCATTGTCCATTTCCGGAGGGGACTACAAACTGACCAATCCCCTCTCGGGAGGCCGGACATTTCGTGCGCACAGTATGTTACAGTGACCTCGTTTGCATAGTTCGGATTCACTTCACTTGCGTGAGCACACCGAACAATCAGTGCGAGGCTCATGCCAATCAAAGGGCATTCTTAGTCCGGGACAGAAGGTATCACACAAAGTTGTTTACAGTCTACCCAGAAAATGCAACAAACCTACTGGGGTGAAAAGCTAGGGCAAAGATAATCTCCTCGGGGCTTAAGGGAAAAATTGCTCCAGCTGTTTTTCCAAAGAACCAAGGCAAAGGTCACATAAAAGAACTCATCTTGCCACACTTCAATTTGTCTATTTTTGTCTAGCCCCTCCCTTGATCTGTCTTGTTTCCTCTTTTTTGTGCCAACTTCATCCTAACAAAAAACTCAGAAAAGATTTGTAATATTTGTGACTGAAGAACTAAGAATCTGAAATATTATGAAAAAAACAGACGAACACTTGACTGGAAAAACGGGGGAAAGACACAACTGGCAATTCAAAGAGATGGAAATTACGGAGAGGGGGGTCTGACCTCACTAATAACAAATAAAATTTTTTAAAAATGCTCTTACGAGATTGGAAAAGGCTTTTCAAAATGTCTCATAACAGTGCTGGCCAAGTTTGTGCAGTAATCAGGGACGTTCTCAAACTCTTTGTGTAGCTCTTGTTAGCGTTTAGTTGTGAAATCTGAGGAACAACCTAAATGCCCATCGACACAGGTTAGTAAACAATAATGCATCCACATAATGGCTGTGGAGAAATAAATCTGTGTCAAATGCAATGGACAGATAGCTACAATGTACTGTTCAATGGAGAAAAAGGGTAGGATGTAAAATAGAAAAAATACGTTCAGCCTACACAGAGGGAGGAGTGCATGTGTACAGAAGCACATGAGGTCCAATAATTAAGCCCACAAACTTTAAATTTTTCTAAGTGCTACATACCTCATTGCTGAGTATCAGTTCTGTTACCTTCAAAGTACCCCCTTGGGAAGCTAGGCACCAGTGCCAGCACCTAGTCCAGCCTTCAAAGCAATTCTGGAACTCTTTCAGGAACGGCCATGGTGTACAGTGGTGAGAACAGAAACCTAACTGTATAGTTACCCGTGAGGGGGGTTTCTATCCAGTAAACAAATAACTGTATTTGGAACACTCTACCTACTCACCTGATCTGGCCCCCAACAACTTTCTTCTTTATCAAAAGGTAAAGGAAATGTTGAAAGGAAAATGTTTTGATGACATTCAGGACATGAAGTGTATTACGAATGGCCAGTCCAGAAAAATAGCTCCAAATGGCTTTCAAGAGTAGACTAGGTGCTGGCATCAGTGCACCGCTTCCCAAGAGGAATACTTTGAAGATGACTACAGTGATATTCAGCAATGAGATATGTAGCACTTTCTCTGGGATGAATTTGTGAACTTAATTGTCAGAACTTGTATATACTCGTATCTGTGTGAAACACAGACAGACACACACACTAGCTGTGCAGACAGATCTATCTGTGCAAGCACAGGAATTATGAGTCACTTTGGCTGGCATATTTTCTACTTTGTCTCCCTTATAACTAGAAAAAATAATAAAGATAATTTCACTTGAAAAAACAATTGTCAATAGTGATTTTGTCCAAGAGCCAACCCCGGGGAGTTAGTGACTTAAGTGGTGTTAACCTACGCACAATGGCCTCTTCTGTGGAGTAGAGCTCAAATATATTGTAACCAACTCGCTGATGGCACCTGCCAGGTTTACAAATATCAAATTAGCACACTCCATAGCACTCCAGGGTAAAAACTGGTTGCCTAGAAAACCCACTAAACCACATTGTCTTCTCCTTAGGTACTGGCCTTTCATTTCCATGAAGAAGTTTACATTTTAGGTTTGATTAATCTATATTGAAAAGCCAACTGTAACAGGATGCTACTTTTAGGTATGAGGCTGGCACGAGGCAAAGGGAAAGAAATAAAAAGGCAACTTATTTGATATGCCTGAGAAAATCCTGGCTCCTGAAGTGGAAATAGCCATCTGGAAGTCAACAGGCAGATGCTGCTTTTCAAAGTGTGGAAGCAGCCCATCGGGACCCCCATGTAAATGGGCGGTGCATGTTGAACTCGGGCTCAGGCCAGCTAACACAGACCTCTGCTCCTGTCAAGTCCACCAGACAGCTAGGGCTAATTTCCTGTTGGCTTGTGAGTTCATGTTTTGAAACCACGAACACCACCCTGACTTTGAAAGGCTCATTAGAAGACAGTGTTCTCTTCTTCAGAAACTGGTGCTAACGAAAGCATGATAGACAGCCCATGAAGCAATACCACTAACTTACAGTTATTTATTTAGGGGCACGGGGTAGGACTCAGACTGATGAACTCACACAGCTTACAGTAATCGCAGCACGAGCTCTGGTGGCTCCGGAACACCTGATATTCTCGGCCTTCTCAGGGGAGGACAGGAAAAGGCGATAGAGAAGCAAAGGCCCTACTACTAAATAGCAGTTTCAGATTCTTCAATACATTCTCTGTGAGAAACTCTTATTTCTGCAACCTGTTACCGGGCTCCATGTCTACTTCTTGACAGAAGCAGCTCAGACAGAGACCTCTAGGCCGACCTTTACATCTCAAGTCATCCAGTCAAATCAAGGGACACTTTCATTTGATGTACCTGACATGATAATTGATTCCTTTTTCCCTCATGTTATCTTCTCCAGCAACTTTTGTGATACCTGTTTCTCCCTGTCTCCTTATTTCCCGTGTTGCCCAAGGCCTCAACTCTCTGACCCTGCGCTGGATACTGCCAATCAAGCAGAAGGCTCCATCTACAGAGGACACATTCAAATGACTCTCCCATCACCAGCTCCTGCTCACAGACACCTGCTGTGCTCTCGAAACCCTTGAGTGCTTCCTCAGCCTCCCCATTTATACATTTTACATGCATTTCAAACTCAACATATCTGGGTTAGAAACATTTTAATTTTCATTTGTCTCTTAAAAATTTAAAGAAGAAAACCTACATAGTCTACTCTGTCAGTTAAAAAAGTTCTTACAACACCCTTAGCAGCAAACCCTTCTGTAAATGGTTATCATACTCATTTTAGAGCTAACAGATCTGGAACAGAATAACCTGCCCAAGTAACACAGTAGGAAGTAACAGATGTGAACCCAGGTAAACCAGCTATGTCACACCTTCTCTTAACAATTAGCCAAATGAGCCAATTTCCAGTTGACTATGCAACGTGCGAGGAACCGTGCATGAGGTCTTATGGATTCCACTCTGAGCTTCCTTCCTACTTGCTATGGCAGTTGGTCTTCCCCACAGTAAGTACCACAGAGTAAAAAACATACTTTTAAGTCAGCAGAGAGGACTGCTATGTTCCCCATGACGTATGGAAAATGGAATTCAAGTACTCCATGACTCAAGTTACACATACCATGTGACACTCAATCACCAAGCCGGAAACCTAGGAGCTATCTGTAATTCTGTCCTGCTCTCCCACCTTCCCAACTTACTCATTTTTTATCCTCATGAAAAGAGTCAGAAGTTACAAACATATTCCTCCTTAGTAGCTCAAATACAGAAGGAGTATCCACACCTTTCAGGATCCAGTTTAGCCTCTTCACCTTGGCTGACATGACCCTTTATGACCTGGCCACTGCCTTCCTCCTCCCTCCATGTTCCATCACTCTGCTACAAGTATCCTGCAATCCTGTGCATTCGATTTTGTGCTGGGCCCAGAAGGCCATGGGTTCACAGCTCCTCCGCTGTCCTCCATCCCCTCCTTCACTGAGCTAACTCCTGCTCCCCCTGTAGTAGTTCTGATGTCCTATCCTAAACCAAAATGGCTTCAAAACTTTTAAAAGCCTGAAACTATTCTGCTGCCACTGACTTACTGTCTGTGAGTGCAGACCTTATTTTGACCAGACATTTCCATGGTAAAACAGTAACTGGTACACAGTGGGCACTGAATACATATCTGTACAGTTAACAGGTAAGTGAATGAGCACACTGACAGCGGATGAGAGGCCCTCCCAAGCCTTCAGCCCCTGGCTCCCCACCGCTTTCAGCTGAAAATGAGGCTTTCTTGACTTTTCCATCTGCCATCCATGACGACTCTACAAGTCAGCCAGGCTCGAGGCTCGTCTGAAGTCTGGGTTCACAGGGCGCTCGGTGTCAACTGAAGCAGTGTCAGCAACTCCCTCTCCTATGGCTCGCCGTTTCCGAGGCAACACAGACCCCACTGCTGAGCTTGGAACCCTTCTCCCTGACGATCAGGATTGTTTAGGAATATCAGTCCAGTGGTGACAAGATCAGCAACATTTTGCATCCCTTTAAGGGCTCACAAATTGTGCCTTTTAGGTAAGCTGGGAAGTAGCAGTCTTCGAAAGGGCATTAAAAAAAAATTTGCGTGAAATACTCATGTCATGTTTATATGTTTTCAGTGTACTACAGTGTTTGCACATAGTTCTTTGTGTCACAGCTGGCCGATACCTAGAGCTGGCCAAGGCAGACTAGTGAGGTTCCATCCCCTGTGGGCTCTTCTTTGATCATCTCTCTATTTACTCCCTCCCTTAACACCCCCCTCCAAATCTCAAGCTTGAGCAATAAAAGAGAAACAGCAAGCTCAGAACTATGCCAAAGAGTGAGGTCAGGCAGGAAAAGTGCTTTCCATGCCTGAAAAAGGAGGACGGACAAGTATGCCTCAAAGAGTAACTCTCTTTTCTGACCCTGAGCTCCTGTCTGGGTAATGCTCTCTGCCTAGCCCACCTGCTGTCTCTTTGTGGGGCTGGTAAGGCAGCCAGAGGGTAGGGGGACAGTACAGATGGACTCTGCCAAGCTCTAACACTCTGACCAGTAAGGGGAGACTTTTTAAAGATGGAACTGCAACTAGTGGGAGCTGGTGTGGAGGTTAACTTCTATTTGTCCTTCAGATTTCAACTCACACATGCTTTGTCAAAGAATCAGTTAAGTTTCTAACAAGTCACATCTTCTATTCTGTCTTTTTTTCCACACCAGTTACTGAATTTGTCATTAAATTGTGTTTAATACTTGCAACTGACCCCTGGAGAGTAATCGCCCTGAGGAAGCCTACAGTTTAACCAATCAGTGACTCTCTGATGCCCAGATCCATTATGTATATTTTGTTGTTAGTTGTCGTCAAGTCTGTTCCAACTCACAGTGACACTCTGTACAACAGAACAAAACAACGTCCAGTCCTGCTCCATGCCAACAATTGTTATTATGCTTAAAAGCCCACTGCTGCAGTCACTGTGTCAATCCATCTCATTGAAGGTCTTCATTTTTCGCTGACCCTCCACATTACTCTCCAGAGATTGATCCCTCCTGAAAACATGTCCAAAGTATCCAAGACAGTGTCTCACTATCTTTGTTTCCAAGGAGCACTCTGGCTGTTCTTCTTCCAGACAGAGGTTTGTACTTTCGGCAGTCCAATTCAACATTCTTTTCTGACATCAAAATTCAGGGGTGCCAATTCTTCTATTATTCTTCCTCATTGTCCAGCACCTTTTGCACGTAATGATGTGACTGAAAATACCTGCTGTGGGTTCGGTGCAACTTAGTCTTCAAGGTGACATGTTTACTTTTCAATACTTTAAAGAGGTCTTTGCAACACATTTTCCCAATGCAATGTACCTTTTGATTTCTTGACTGCTGCTTCCATGGGTGCTGGTTGTGAAACCAAGTACCATGAAATCCTTGACAACCTCAATCTTTTCTCCATTTATCATGATGTTGCTTATTGGTCCAGTTGTGAGGATTTCTGTTTTCTTGATGTGGAGGTGTAATCCACAGTAAAGGCTGTGGTCTTTGATCTTCTTCAGTAACTACTGTGAATCCTCTTCACTTTCAGTAAGCAGGGTTGTTTCATCTGCATAATGCAGGTTGTTAGAAATATTCCTCCAATCCTAACGCCCCAATTCTTCTTCATTTAGTCTCGTTTCTTGGATTGTTTGTTCAGCAGACAGACTGAACAGGTACAGACAAAGGAATCAATCCTGCTGCGCACCCTGTCTACCTTCAAACCATGCAGTGTCCCTTTGTTCTGTTCGTATTACAGCAGCTTGATCCATGTACTGATTGCTCGTGAGCAAAATTAAGTGTTCTGGGATTCCTGTTCTCCATAATGCTATCCAAAATTTATCATGATCCACACAATTGAACGTCTTCACATAGTCAATAAAATAGGTATACATCTTTCTGGCATGCTCTCCATTCAGTCAAGATCCATCTGATATCAGCAACGATAGCCCTGGGTTCCACGTTGCGTTCTGAAGCCAGCTTGAATTCCTGGCAGTTCCGTCAGTATAATACTGCAGTCTTTTCTGAATGACCTTCATCAAGTTTTCACTTGCATGTGATATTAATGATATTGTTCAATAATTTTCGCATTCAGTTGGATCATCTGTCTTGGGAATAAGCATAAACATGGGCCTTTCTCACCTGGGTGGCCAGGTAGCTGTTCCCCTGATTTTTAGGCATAGAAAAGTACACACTTTCAGTGCTGCATCCGTTTGTTGAAGCATCTCAGTTGATGTTTCATCAGTTTCTGCTGCCTTGTTTATTGTCAGTGCCTTCAATGTAGCTCCCACTTGTTCCTTTGGTACCATCAGCTCCTGACCATATGTTACTTCTGGAAATATCTGAACATCAACCAGTTCTTTTTAACACAATGACTTTGTATTCCTTCCACATTCCTTTGATGCTTCCTGCATTGTTGAATTTTTCCTTATAGAATCTTTCACTGTGGCAATTTGAGCACTGAATTTTTTCTACAGTTCTTTCAGCTTGACAAATGCAGGGAGTGTTCTTCCCTTTTTTTTTTATCGCCAGGTCTTTACATAAGTTATTACTTTACTTTGTCTTCTCAAGCTGCCCTTTGAAATCTCTTGCTCCCATCTTTCACTATACCATTTCTTCCTGTTTTCGCTATTTGACATCCAACAGCAAGTTTCAGGGTGTCTTCCAATATCCAGTTTGGTCTTTTCTTTCTTCCTTGTCTTTTAATGACCTCTTGCTTTCTTCATGTATGATGTCTTTGATGTCATTCCAAAACTTGTCTGGTCTTTGGTCACTAGTGTCCAGTGCATCAAACCTATTCTTGAGATGGTCTCTAAACTAGTGGTACATACTTAAGGTTGAACTTTGGCTCTCATCGGCTTGTTCCAATTTTCTTCAGTTTGACTTTGAACTTGAATTATGAGCAACTGATAGTCTGTGCTGCAATCGGCACTTGGCCAAGTTTTGACTGATGATAATGTCCTTTACATTACTTCTGCATACTTTGGCCCCCATTAAATAAGCATTTTCTGAATGAGTAAATGAATCCAAATTGATTTACGTTGCTCACCTTCAATGTTAGTTTATATTGTAACTTCTCAAATCTGTTTACCAAGCCTATTCATAAAGGTGGCCTCTCAGATAGACAGACTTTCAAAGGTGTTTGTGTATGTATGTATGTACATGTGCGTCTGTGTGTGTTGCAAAAAAACCATATATGTGTGTGTGCGTGTGTGTGCGCACACACACACACACACACAATGCTCAGAATAACCAGGATACCCGATCTGTTTAAAAACTTATTAAAATAACACAGATGAAGGCAGGGGTATTAGTGAAGCTCAGCGTAGTCACAAATTTTTGTCTTGAATTTCTGATTAATAAGTAATTGATTCATAGAAGAAAAAATTCAACATTATCATCCGACATTTGTATAACACTCAATTTTCTCATTCATTATTTTATAGTATTCTTTGATAATCCTTATTATACCTTTAAAATAAATCCTATGAGTTGGGAAGGGCAGACTGTACTGACTAGTCCAATTTCAATAACCTTGTCAATAACCTAGCCCAACGTCAATAACCTTGACAGCTGCCAAGGTTAAACCTGTACCTGGTCTTCTGACTCTCAGCTAAGAATGCCCTTAGCCTTCCATATAAAAGCCACTAAGGAAATACATCTCAAAAATCAAAAGATCAGCGTTCAGACATATTTACTCAGGCAACTGAGTTTTTTGCTACTGCAAAAATTTTAAATGATTTCTGTCTTTAAGTCTTTTATATATCCTTTGTTGAAAACAATATCTAAAATATAAAGAATAATGTTTCCAGCTATAAAATCTATGTAGAAAATCAACTGCATTTTTGTATACAGGTAACAGTTAGAAAATTCTATTTTTTCCATGACTTCAACTACTCATATCTTATTTATAAATATGAGAATTCTTGGTCAGACTTGAAAATACTTTTAAACAAGTCCTTGGCAATCTCCAAATTATTCTAAGTGACCCTGATATCCTTGTGGCCATAGTCTTGGAACTAGAAGAGCATACAACAACAATTACCTTTAGAAAATGGAATTCAAACAATCACTTAAACAGCAACAAAAAAAATGTAAGATATAAATGTAATAAACTCAATAAAAGATTTATAAGATCTCTTTCGGGGAAAAATTTCACTTTATTGAAAGACAGTAAAGAAAACTTACATAAATGAAGACAGACATTTATGCTTATGGATAAGAAGATGTAAAATTTTACGGTCGTAAATCTGCTCATATTGAGTTATAGAGTGAATACAATTCCAATTAAAATCTCACAGAGTTTATCCTAGGACCTAAAAAAATCTTATTCTGAAACTTCTATTGAACAGAAAGACCCAAGACTAAACAGACACTACAGAAAAAAAACAACAAGAAGGGGGGCAGTCGTGGGGAAGAGGCCTACCAGATATCCAGACCCACATAAAGTTATAGTACTTAAGACAGTACAGCATGGAAGCTGGGACAGACACACAGACCAAGAGAAACACAGTGAGGAGAAATACATCCATGCATATACGTAATAGGATAAATGACACTGCAGATTAGAAAGGGGAAGGATGGATTCCTCTAAAAATAATGCTGGAACGGCTACTGACATAGTGTCATGGATTGAACTGCGCCCCTCCTAAAAATGTGTGTAGTCATGTGGCTGGGCCATGATTCCCAACATTTTAAGATTTTTTGTGATTTTCCTATACTGTATATTAAAGGACTAGGGTGGGAATGTAAATTTCTTCATTAAGATCACCTTCCTGCTCCACTGTAAAGAGAGTTTCCCTGGAATGTGGCTTGCACCACCCTTTATCCTTTCATCCCGCAAGTGATCAAAGGAAAGGGAAGCAGGCAGAGACTGGGAACCTCACACCATCAAGTAAGCAGCACTGAGAGAAGAGTGCATCCTTCAGACCTGAGGTTCCTGCACCATGATGCTCCCTGGACAAAGACTGATGCAATAATGGACTTTCCTCCAGAGCTAACGAGGGGAAAGCCTTCCCTGGAGTGGGCATTCTGAATTCGGACTTGTACCCTACTGCACTGTGTAAGAATAAACTTGTCTTTGCTAAATCCATCTACTTTGAGGTATTTCTGTTAGAGTAGCACTAGCTGACTAACACACATAGGAAACATACGGATCACTGATTCACATGATACACCCAAAGCAATTTCAGATACATTAAGAATATATAAAAGATTTACAGTAAATGTTAGGATTTTTCAATGGAAAATATCTTCAACATCGCATGGTACAGGAAGAGCACAAGACATGGAAAAAAAGGTTGTTAAATTCAACTGCATCAATAAATCAATCAATGTTAATAAACCCAATCACATAAAGAGGGTGAAAAAGACAAGCCATAAATCTTAAGACTTTATAACACTAATTATTTGTCTTTTTCATACCACAATATTTCAAGAATCAATAAGAACAAAGGAATGAAAAAACAAAAGCACACAAGGGAGTTAAATAAGTATTTCACAGAAATGTTTAGTTTTAAGAGAAAACACAAATGGCCAATAACCACATGAAAAGATATTAAATCTCATTATTCATCACAAGAATGCAAATTAAAATCATGGTTTACATCATTTCATATTCACCAAACAGGCAAAAATTAAAGCTGTAAGAGAGAATGTGAAACAGCAGGAGGCCTCATTTGCTGAGGATGGAAGACCATTTGGCGCTGAGGTGCAAGGTGGAAGGTATGTGTCTTGGTGACCTAGCCATTTCTGGGTTAATACATAAGATTATTCAAAAACAAAAGAAGTAAATCTTGGTGAATGTGCTATAGTGATAGACCTGGTTTTCAAAAACCTTATGGATAACTGCGAACATTCACTCATTTCATTAAACCAATCTCAGGTCTTGGAGGACACTGGCTATAAAACAAATCTGGAGGAGTTAGTGGGCCAGCAAGTCGGTCATGGCCAAGAGCACAGTTGTCAGTGGAGGGCAGGTGCAGAACTAGATGGCCAGGGGAATTCTCAGCACCTAGAGGTGGAAACCCTGTTGGCAAAGTGGTTAAACACTATGGTTGCTAACCAAAAGGTCAGTAGTTCAAATCTGCCAGGCATCTACAGGGTCACTATGATTCAGAATCAACTCAATGGCAGTAGGTTTGGTTTGGGTTTTTTTGGACTGTCAACAGGGTAGCAGAGTTTTCACTGGTTGTCTGGCCATCAAGAAGGGAGAATAATGTATGATTAGTATCCTCCATTGATTTTCTAACATTTTTGTTTTATATGTAAATCTATGATAAATATCCACATAAACCTTTGTGTACACTTATGATTATTTCAGATAAAATCTCAGCAGTGATTCAAATGACGGGCACATTTGAGGTACATTAAGTTTTGAGACTCATCAAACTGCCTTCAAGGAAATAATAATTGATAAGCAGTATGTGAGCATACTTTTTCTATAGTCTCCCCAACGCTGGTTAAAAACAAGTTTTGCCAAATTTATAGGTGAAAACTAGTATGCCAAGTCATACTGTATTTTTAATTTATATTTTACTTAAGCAACAGGGAGCCTGGACATTTTCCTGTTTATTCTCTAAGTTTCTACACAGTGTTCATACTTAACCTTTACCCATTTTTCTACTTAAGTGTTCATTTTTTTAATGATATACAAGAATACTTAATATACTCAGGATATTACTTCTCTGCTGGGCATATTAAACTTTGCATTTATCCTTTACTGATGTTGTTGGTTTCTTTTCTAAATTTACACACATTTATACACACATATACACACACATCTATGTATGTCTTTACATATGCATGTGTATGCATATATTTCCTTTATGATTCATTCTATGACAATTATTAATATCTACATTTAAAGAATTTAACTCATCTTTGCCTTGACCCTTACATAATAAAAATTACTTATTTAATCCAGGGTGTAACAACACCTTCCTCAATGGGTTATTATGAGCATTAATTAAGATGATTTAATTAATGTGCTTTGTAAATAGTGAAGCAATGGATAAATGTCAATGATTACTGGCTCCTCAATAAATGGTAGTTATTAACATCATACTCCACAAGTTTTATAATTAAATATGAACTACCTAAGCAGATGCACTCAGGAATGACAACAGTCTGAATAACTGCCTGGACTACAGGAAGCTGGGACAGTATGATGGAACCAGGTGTTTCGCACCCCACTGCCTGCTGCCCACCGCCCCCTCAGGAGCACAAAGTGCCAGAGCATAGATGGAGAAAGGAAGCCCAGCTCTCTTACCTTAATCCTCATCCCCCTCTTCCGCAAGCTCTGTCTCTTTGTGCACCACCACTCTCGTGACAGACATGTCAGGGTGCTGCTCTCTGGCTTCCCTGATGGCCTGGGCCAGGGCCTGCCGGGGTCAGGAGAGAGGGCAACTGTGAGCTGAGGAACAGGCTCCACCTCAGGACGATAGGTTAAATGTGTACTGATGAACTGCAGTTCAACCTCAGGCCAGAATAGGTTCATTTCCGTATCTGAGGAGTTAGGAAGAATGCTTTCAAATAGGCTCACTGTACATTTTAGAAAATGCTTCTTACTTTTCCTAATTTTACGTTTCCTCAGTACAGTTTCCAATAACTGGACAGCTTTCCAACCCACATTCCATGCTGACTTCCCACTAATGGGGAGACTTGGAGCAAACAGTTCTCTGAGCTTCAGTATTCGCACCTGTAACCCGACACATACGCTAAGGTTGAAAAGACCATCTCAAAGTTTGCTGAAGGGACTGAGGAAACTGGTGGCTTAACGGATGAGTGCTGTGGCTGCTAACCAAAAGGTCGGCGGTTCACCAGCTGCTCCTTGGAAACTCTACAGGGCACTTCACCTCTGTCCTTCACGGCTGCTATCAGTTGGAATTGACTTGACAGCAACAAGTTTTCATCTTGGATAGTGTCTGACTTACCACTCAAGTGACACCAGCTGTTACTCAAGCAGCACACAACCAAGACTTGCTCATCTCTGCTACCTTAGGCTCTCAGTAACTCACTGAACTGAAATGTGCAGCAAAAGTGTCCACAAACTTCTAGGATGTACAATAAGCAAAACTGCAGTAGCAAAAATGACACATGGTAAGGCTGAATAACAGAGAGAAGACTCATCTTCAGAACGCCAAGTACAAATCCCAACTTTACAGTTGAAAAAGGTGAAGGTGCCCCTGTTCACGGGTCTTTGCCGTGGGCACTCAGCCTGTGAGTGGCAACAGCAGGGCAGGACCTGGGTGCTGAGAAAGCAGACACGGAGTGTCGTGTGTGAGGTGTTGGGGCCTAGTGGAAAGGAGTAACACCAACAAAAGACCTGATTTTTGAGAGGAAATGGCGGTTTTGTTCACTGTCATTCATTCTTTTTCTAAGAGGTCTTTGGGAGAAAGTAACGGGGAATAAAATACCAGAGAATAACACACACAGTTTAGGAAAAGATTCTACAAAAGACATTCTATCAGCATAGAGGGTACCGTGTCTCATAAGGAAGCAATACATTTGGGAAAAGCAGTAAAAGTGTCTCTTTTGCTCTGTCATATGCATTTCTTTTCTGCATCACTGTTTCTGTCTGCTCAGCAAAAGTCTAACCCTCATTTTGTTTAACAATAACAACAACAACAAAAGTAAAGTTACAGAAAGAGCAACATTTTCCACAATAAACCTTTTTACACAAAAGCTTGGGAGACAGTTGAAGATGTTTAGAGGAGAAAACTCTGATGACTGATATACATCAAGACACAAGAAACATCAGACACAGATGTCGCCTTAAATCCAAGTCATGGCACAACTGCTGGTCAAGTGAAGAAAGTGGGAAGGCCAGAGGGCAAAGGTGGAATGGGAAAAAGAACAGGTACTTGGCATCATGGACAGTCAGAAGAGTTTTTCAGTGTGCTGACAGGGAAAAAGGACATGAACAGGGATGAGAGAACGAACACAGGATGAGTATGGTTCTAAGTTTTCTTTCAGACATGTTTAGAGGACAAGAAGGAGATGAAATCACAACTTTTCTACATGTTAGTTTGAGAGACCCAGTGGAAACCATCAAGACAGATGTGAGCGGAGCCAAGGGTAGTTACAGACAAATCATTAAATACTATCAAGATGTGCCTACATTAAACTGGGGTGACTGTTGAACAGGAAACATAAGTGATACCGAATAGAATATTACACATGTAAAACATGCTTTCATTACAGAAAAGTAGGAAAAAACAAAAATCACTATAATCGTCTTCAAACACATTTGAAATCAGTTTCTCATAATTCTTTCATTCCATAATTATGAGCACAAGAAACTAAATACTGTAAAATGTGAATCAGGTCCACAATAAGGACTGTGAGAAAACCATATCATAATTCCAAATTAAGAAATTATCTTATTAGAAGGAAATATGCACTGAACAGCAACTGCAGGACAGGTAACACTGCCCTGGCATGAAGCTGAGCCATGATTAACACAGAGTGAAAAACTTGAAAAGCACATTTCTATGAAAGAAAACCTCTTTAATTTGCCAATGAAAGAGACTGCTTTTTTCTTGTCTCATTCAGATGAAGGTTTCTTGGCACTATCAAGATTTCAAGTAGACAAGGAACTGAAAAAGGTGTCAGTGATATTAAAGTCACCACATAATCAACATCAGTTAAAAGACTCAGAAGTGACGGTTTCCCTCATTTGATTTTAAATACTTTTGTCAGGGCAACTCAAGACTGTTCCAGTGGACAGCAGTAGAACAAATTCTCTATCTAGAGGACTGGGAGCTTTGTTTTCATAAACTTGGCAAATGTACTAGTCATCTGCTAGGGAATTCTACCACTAAGTCAAAATGAAGACTAGGGCAACTCTTTAACGTCTAATTAGACTGTCAAGGAATTAAAGAAACAAGTACTACAAAATATGATAGAAAAATAAAGCACGTATATAGAAGTTAAAAAACTGAGACATATTTTTATGGAGGAAGAAAAATCTATTTCTCCTCAGTCACATATAGAGAGACTTTATCAAACACAAAATTCTGTTCACCAAAATTCTCCTTGCTGAACTCAGTGCTGTGTTCAAAGCTGGGTAATTATCGTTTGTTACTACTGCCCAGCTGAGATGGTCAACTGAACACTTCTTTTCCTTTTCTTCAAGCTGCTATAAAAGGGAAATGGCTTGGTCTTCCTTCAAAGTCAGCCAATTAAAATCATTCAGAAAGAAAAAACAAAATTTGCATTACCACTTTGGACTATAGTCTGAAACAAAGTTTCCCCAACCTTCTCTAGCAGTTCCATCCATTACCTGCTTTCAAAGAAGCACTGTGCCAAAGCTAACAGCAGAATAAAAGCAATGGCTCTTTTACATTTTTTTGAATAGATTACTATTTTTCACTTTGTTTAGAAACCTTAAATTAGCCCTACATAAGAGTTCAGGGAAAAATGCCTGGTGGTAAACAGCCCAATTTCTTCATGCTATCAAAAAAATACTTTAAAATTTCCCCAAAGTGGGCAGAAGTCAAGCTTATAGTGTCTTCTTCTACTTTTTTTGAAAAGCTGTATCATTAAGCTGTCATTCAGTCTTAAAAATGTGATGATATGCCTTTTAAGCTAGACCCATATGAATACCTAACAGTTGGCCAGAATCCTCTAGATAATTCTGACAAATATGTGCATGTAAAGTCAGTGATAAATAAACAGCAATCTAGGTTTTATGCTGATCATTAAGGATAGAAGGACAGGTAACAGCAGGATTGTGAAATGTCTTCATAATGTGCTTAGGAGTTGGAATTCATCCAAGACAAGGGGTTTTACACAGCGATGTGGCATGATGAAAAGGGTAAAACTTAGAAAATAAACATCATCACTTTTAGAACTAGAATGTAAAGTCTTTACCTGGTCGTGATCAATATCTGCATCTCCTGTGATCACAATACGTTTCTCAATTCTTGTTTCAGATATTCCACCTTTTACAGTCTAGACGTCATAATGAAGAATAAACAACAATCACCAAAGCATGCCAAATCAGAGAAAAGACAGAATACATCTAGAACATAGATCATCGTAAGGCAATTAACACCGAACGGGAAAAAGACTGATGGTCTACGAACCTTACGTTCTTTATTTTTAAGCTTTTAAGAGAATTCTACTGTTAAAACAGCAGTCTTCATAAATCCACTGAAAGCAATCCTACAACTAACTTATCAAAATTCAGGTGTGACTAGGATGGTGGTACACATACTATTTAATCCAAATAGTTGCACTGGGACAATCTCTTGCACATTTTCTGAATTTATTTTCAGTTTTGAAAAGATAATTACTTGCTATTTGTGTGATTCCACGGAATTCTAACAGCTAAGTACCTGTTTCAGGTTTGGGAAGTTGATACCATGCTTGGTTCTGGGCATACAAAGTCACTTGGTGATTTTGTTCATTTGGATTAGTGTAATAATAAGACAGGGAAGTGGATGAGGTTGACACTGAGCTTCCCGTTGAATGTTCCATTACATCTTCTGCGTGCGGCTGTGACTGTGGACATGGAACACAGCTAAACGCAGGTCTGCGGCTGTATGAAGGGACACAGAGAAAGAACTTCCGAGTGTACCATCTCCTGAGTTACTTGCTGCTAGAAAAGTGATACAGCCTTCAGTGTACTGTAAGGCTGAAGTGATCACATGGCTACAATATTCTAACCAGACAAATAGGTATCACCAAGTCCTGAGACAGTCCATGCCCAGCCTCTACAACTCAGGAACATTTACACATGAAACCACAAGCCACAGCACTTTACTGCAAAAAAACAAGGCTTATCACCAGCTTTAATAGCTACATACACTGCTAAGTGAGCACAAAACTACCTTTCACTGATAAGGCATTTTTGAATTCACAAAGATTTTTTGGCTTCATTTTGCTTCATTTTTTATTTAAACACAGGGTGGTAGAGTAGGGAATAAAGGATCTCTTTACGACTTTTAATACTAACAAAATTTGAAAAGGAGATACTGGAAACTAACGTGGAAACCCTCGTGATGTAGTGGCTATTTGCTACGGCTGCTAACCAAAAGGTCACCAATCTGAACTCCTATGAAACCCTATGCGGCTAATCTACTCTGTTCTATAGGGTGGCTATGAGTCAGAATCCACTCGAAGGCAGCTGGTTTGGTTTTCTGAGCTTGGAAAGTAATGCTGAAATCCAAAATGTGATGACTTGAGCACACATGCAAATCACCCGCAGGGTTTCCGAAACCACTTCCAGGGTGTCAGCAGGCCTGGAGGAGGGCTGCAGCATGGACATGTCTAACAAGTCCCCAGGTCAGGCCGATGCTGCTGTTCAGGGGACCATTAACACTTTGAGAAACACTGGTGGAAGGTACTACACACTAAGAGAATGATCTGGAAAAATGCCCCAAATCAATAAACTGGTGTCTTAAACAAATGAGACAAAATTAACATTATTTGAGAAACTTGTTGAAAATTTGAGTGATGGGTCTTCATTTAATTGCTTCAGTCAGAAGAGCTCATTTATACGTAACAAATCCATGCTTCCAATGTTATTCTACTCCTGTGGCTGTAGTAAGCATAGCTTTTCATAATGCATTTTTACCACCTTGATTTTTACAGAACTGCAGTTCAGTTACATGCATTTGCCAGTGGAGACTAATTTCTTGGGCACTGGAAATCATGGCATTTTTACCCCACTGGCACTGTCTGTGTCTTACTGTGAAGTGTGTATGCAAACAAAAAACAATTCAGAAAAGATCCTGTTTGCAAAGCACCATCATCTCCATAGGATCCCTGGGACTGTTTACCTTGGTGATATGTGTAGTGGTTGTTGTCGACACGGAATCAGATGTGATGGTTTGTGCACTCAGTAATGTGCCCGAGTCACCACCAGCCCCGCCATCAACCTTTGGATAGTTGGGGGGAAAACATAAAGTAATGCTTAGCTTCCATTATGCGGTCCAAGACCCTTCCCCAGCAAATATGCATCTTTAAAAACCTGTGCAGTTGGCAGAAGATGCTATCTGCATACCCTACACGTATTTATAGTGGTAATTTACAAGAGACTGGTTGGAAATTAGAACAAAGGCCAAAGGCTGGATGCAGCGCAGAAGCAAATCCTGTGGGTGGAGAGAAGAAAGAAAGAAAGGAAGGAGAGGGTAGGTCAGAACTACAAAGGAGTCATCAGAGAATAGGCCGGGGGTGGGGGGGTGGGGGGGCATTCTGCAGAAGCCAGGAGAACAAACTAGAGAGCCAGGCAGAGACACTTCCACAGAAACGAGACCAAAAGCAGTGAGCTGCTTGTCGTTGTTTAAGCATAGGCAGGTAAAAAGAGAAACATTTTCTCAGCGTTAATAGGCTACAGGACCTGAGTATAGGATGAACTTTGCTTATCTCTAGCAGAATTTTAAAAACCAACATTGTTCCCATCAGTGTTTGTGTGTTGGGTTACACAGAATGTACATATAGGTACACATGGAGTCCCTGGGTGGCGTAAACAGTTAAGTGTTGAACTGCTAGCTGGAAATGCTGGCGCTCCAAACCCACCCAGAGGTGAAGAAGCCAGGCCTGGCAATCTGCTGCCAAAGGCCACTGCCTTGAAAAAGCCCATGGAGCATTTTCACTGTGCACACATAGGGTCACACCATGAACTGGAATTAGCTCAATAGTCAGTGATAACAACATAAGTACATCTGTTTCTGTACATACGTATACACAGGCTCTTTACATACCACATGTAAATCCCATGCATATATCAAAGTAAATTTTTACTTGTTTGCTTTGGTCCTGGAAAAGGCAGAAAGTTCTAGAGATGACAAAGAGAAGTGTCAAGAAAAATACTGATAGCCTAACTCAGTTTATATGATTAATATCCAAGCTTACTTGTCTCCTGTTCTCTGGTACTCACTGGGACGTGGAAATAACCTGAAAACCTAAAGCTCCCGAGTCTTTCTGACTGACAGTTGAGAGGAAAGCACCTTTATCTCATTACAAAGGGACTTACCACAGCACAGACAGAAATCTGCATGTTCTCCTCTGATACCTGTTCATAAGAAATCTACTGGTGCTTTAGTAGGACCTATGTCTTCATATGGACAATAAACCCAAGATAATTGAGAAGTGTTTTAATACACACACATATTAAACATTAAAAACAAATATTTCAAGAAGGCAATAATCTGCCCTCCTCTACCACAGTGTAATCCTACTACAGAATTCTAAACTCAGTAAACTCATTATTGCACAAATTTTTAAACAGTCCCATTTTAAAATGATAATTTCCTATTTTTTGTTACTTAAGTTTAGATATCTTAACGCTTATTTCAGATCTTTAGGATAAATCTCTAAATACTTAAACACACAAATCTGATACTTTACATATAGAATGATGACATAAATCTTCACAAAATAATCCCACAAGGAAGAGAAGCACCTATTTTTATATACCCACAAGTATGTGTGAGCTCATTAGGTCTGTCTCCATGGAATTAGAAAGGGGGGAAAAAGCTTACAAAGCCTCTCTGATCTACCAATCCCTGCAGAGTCAATCAACTTTGCAAGACAATCTGTTTCCTAAGTGCACATCCCTGGTGGTATCAAGCCAGAAATGAGTAATAACCCCACATAGGCTCACCCCTGTAACTACTGGGTAACCTATTTGATCATAGCTGAGTCAACCTAAGAGCCACACCGCTAGTGACAGTGTTGAAGTATGGCTATAAAATGGAAATCTTAAAAACTACATTAAAGTCAGAGACATGTAAACTAGGAAAAGACAGAACAAAAACAAAAATAGACAAATTAATTAAAGCAGAACTCAAGTAGTCCAAGTCTAGAGCTTTTGTACCTGTGGAGACTCATATGTGATGGTTTTGGTCTCAGTTTGGACAATGGGGACTTCCTTGGTGGAGATTTCTGTCCTCTGGGAGGCATCAGAAATTGTCACCATCTCTGTTTTTACCACTGGTGGCTGAGGTGAAAAAGGGAAAAAATAAATTCTAGTGGTGATGAAACCAAAGTGCTTCGTGGAGCCTTCAAAATAATTTTACGAAACATATCCAAACACACCGTCATGCACAAAAGAAAAGAATAAAAGCAAATAACTTGAACAAAAAGACATCAAAGAAAAGCTTTCCTTCAAATATCATGTGTATGTGTGTGTCTGTATGAATGAGAAAGGTAAGCTAACAGTGATGCCCTAAGTCATGATACACTTCAAATGATAACTGGTCCCAACTAGTTAACTGTGAAACCTGGTGTACTATGACATATACTTTAGATGTGGGCAAACAATGAGAGAACTGAAAGCAAAACGAAATGAACAGGTAGCATGGCCAGTCTCTACTTTTACTGCAGTTTAAAACACATGGCTTGTACGAAGGCCCAGCTCTTTCCACTGGCCCACCAGCTATGGAGGCGAAGATTGGCTCCTTTCAACCAGACAACCGAAATACAATTTTCAGAAAGAACGTCAAGTATGACTTTTCCATTATACTCATCTAAAACATGCTGTTTTTCTTGTTTATCATTAAAAATGTTATATATGAAATTATTCCATCAACAATATAATGCTTTCAACAATGTAAAACATTAAAGGGGAAGTTTGAAAGCCTGTTAACATTGTAGTCTGCTGAGAAAATATGTTTAACTATACCACCAGATTCTACTATTTCCCAAATAATGGTGTACTAGATAGATAATTCCCAACAGGTATAATTATTTAAAAAGGAACAACTAGGTGTCAGCAGAAGAAAAATAATAGTTCAAAGCAGCCGCAGAGTCTTGAAATGTCTTCTCTGAAGTGAAATAGGAAGTTTAAATGCAACATAGTAAATACTACTTTGCAATTTCCCACCCCATCAAAGACAGTGAATCTGAATAATCCCTACACCATGGGCATTTACTTTTAGAAAGAAACAGATTCAGGAAAGTAGACCGTCCCTCAGGATAATGTTAATTCCCAATTGAAGGGCACTGCATCTAAGGACCAAGAAAGACTTCATCTAAGAAGCATATGAAAAGTTCTCTTCTTCAAAGAGGAAAGGAAAAGGTTTATGTTTAATATAAATAAACCACAAAACATATCATCAACATGCAAATAATGTAAAACTGATGACAGGACGGAAGGAGGCGAGATATGGTCCTCTTAGTGCCAGCCTAGACTCCCACTGCCTCGAAGGAAAGAGAAGACTCTTAAACAACCCACAAAGTCCCTGCTATCTAAAAAAACAAAAATCACAGCAGCACTCAATAATCCTTGTTCTCATCACGGCCAGCTGCTGCAATCAGGAGCACCAGAGTCATTAAAGCTGCCGCTGTTTCTAAAAAGCTGAAGTGAGGGCGAGAATGAGCCCGCAGGTCAAACCCAGTCACCACGACAGGACACGCACACTCACACTGAGCGTTTTTTAAAACATTATACATATAATGTTTTCAGTAGACCAATGAAAACAGCATTTGGTGTCAGGAAGTAGCACAGGAACAAAAGAGTTGAAAATGTTCAAAGCATGCACAGAAAAATTTATAGGTGAAACAGAAAGGAAAAAAATAATACGGTTGGCGTCGGGAGGTTTATCCCACCAGGTGATTCACTTGCAGTAAAGAAGCCAGAAACCACGCGCTGGGAGCTGGCAGCAACCCTGCAAAGCAGTACCTTCCCCTTTCCTCCCAACACAGAAAAGCATCAGAATCGTGCTGAAAGAGCCCAAGGAGAACTGGGAGGAGAAGAGAAGAAAGGAGGTGCTTTCCACCCGAGAAGCGGCTCTATCACAGTGTGGCTCCCACGTGGGGCTCCCATTTACCTCTGAACAACAAATAATTTCTGGCACAACATCAAGGTCAACAAGAGACACCTCTCCGTTAACTTTACGTTGCTCTTCATCTGCTTCTTCTCTCATGTCTTGCTCATCAACAGTGCCTTCGTTTACACTCTTCTCTCCAGGTAGGTTCTGGGCAACTACGTGTTCCTGGACCACCGTTTCTATTGAGATTACATGGGCACCTGCTTGTGTAACCGGGCTGGCTGCTGGCACCGCTTCCTCCCTTTCCACTACCTGGGCTGCTCGGCTGGCCTCCTCCTGCGCCTCTTCTTCACATTCCTCCTGCTCCTCCCTGATGGCGCCCTCGGTCACGCGCTGGTAGGGACGGTACTCTCCCACCTCTTCCTCTTCACTCTCACTGCTACTGCTGCTGCTCTCAGAAGACAGGGAGGTGGAGTCTTTTTGTGCCAGTGGCTCCACCTTGGGACTCTCCCCAGGTCCACTCCCAGGTGACAGCTCTTTACCGTTCATCTCTTCTGTGATTACGCTTTCGTCTTGCCCCACCTCTGCCTGCTGCTTCTCCTCCACTACATTTAGAGTCTCATGTGAACTCTGCACAAAAAAAAAGAATGGATGAGGGAAAACAAAAATACGTGAATAAATAAAAATGCTGGTGACCAAAGCTAACTGATGGTAGGTTCATGTCATGAAGGCAAACAAAGATGATGGTGATGGCTGACTGAAAGGGAAGCAGGGACATCACAAGGGGCGTCAGAAGCATCAGGCAATGGTGTTAACATGGACAAAGGGGAGAACCTTAACAGCACCACTGGCTCCTGTGCAAGGCCCTTCGGACTCGGGAGCACGTCTCTGCGAAACAAAAAGCAACCGAGGACACAAAATCAATAAAGTTTTATCTCAACACCCACCAACACAAACATCTCACACTGCAGAGACAGGATAGCACAGCAAGAAGCAACATCTACAGACCTTTCTTCAAGGTCAAATCAAGGACAGTCAAGACAAACACCCAAAAGCTTACAAAAAGAAACAAGAACACAAAACAGGCAGCATCTTCTCAGAGAAACAAAAAGCTTCTGCTATAGTTATACCTACAAACACTACTTACAAAGTTGAAAAAAACGTTTTAAAAAAATTATACCAAAGCTTATTGAGCATGTTAAACTTTCAAACCTATTAACAACCACAATTTTGGTTCTGATTCTAATTCCTACATGAAATGATACCTTTTTTTTTTTTTGGCTGGCTTGTTTAAAGAACAGATTTAATTGGCAGAATTACAACTAGCCCTGAGACAGCTGTTAACATTAAAATGTTCATTTTGGAAATGACCATGAACATCACAAGCTGTGTTACAGAACAATCACAGGGATACAATAACATCCAGGTGGAGGTCAACGATGGCTCCGAGTGCTTGCTTTACAATTAGCTCTCCAGTAGCATCTTTGGAATCAGAAATGAATCATGTTTATTACTTGAGATGTTCTTTCCTACTTCCTGTGGACATCTGCTTCTTGGGAGCAAATTAAATTTACTGTAGTTGAGTAGCAGATCACATAAATGTTTAGCAAATATTTCTGTATACGTTACTAATATAAATTACTATATGTTATGGTATTATTAGCTATGGAAGAAATCTTTTTATCAAAAAAGTTTTCAATTTTTTGTTTACTTATAAATGGTCATTTTATATTATTTCTTTAAAAAAGTTAATTTACTTTTTAAAATAAAGCCCAGCCAACTTTTTGACATTCAGGACGCACCAACAGCCTGGGATCTAACCTAAAATAAATCTGCCAGAGACAGTAGCACTGGTTATTCAAGAAGGCATCTCCATGCCAAACCGAGGGGGCACTGCACTTCTGAACCCTCTGGGGAGAAAGGAATTTTGTTGTGCAGCTGCCCAGGCAATAACTTGAATGAAGCTGTTTCCTCTTACGAGCTTTCTGACTACAGACAGTGAGATCTCACATTTGTCTGCACCAGTGACATGGACGACCGTGAATTAATCGTCCTGAAGTGGCACACTTCTCTGCAGTACCTATCAACAAATACTCCCAAACTCTCCCTGATCTGCACCATTATTCTTAAATGCATGGTAAGAGCACATCTAATCGCTCAAAATTGATACTATGTAAGTCATGTCACTGACAGAATAAGAGAACCAGCCGTCCTGTTTTACTGAAAACCCACAGGTTGCAGATATTAAATTGGAAAACTCAATCTATTTTGAGGAAGAGGTAATATTTAAAAATAACTTCTTACAAATTTCTCCGCAAATCAGACATCTAGTGATCAGAACATTTCTAAAGCAGGTATTTCATTATTATTATTATAGATCGGTGCATTACTATTACTACTTAACCTCAAAGGGCTGGTGGGGGTCTACCATGGTTCAGGGATTCCCCTTAGGGTCATTAAAAAAGCTATTGCATTGACTACAGGAAGCATCTCAAATTTTCCACATAAACAGATCTTTAAAACTCACAAGCCATCGAAAGATGCCTAAAAAGAAATTTGGGTTTTAAAAATATAATCTGCAAAGCATACTTTAAGTTTCTACTTGTTTGGGGATTTCCCTCTGCTTAATGGTTCTGACTCTGGATCTTGTAGTTTTAAATGAATCTCTGAATTTCAACCATTCGTATGGTGGGGAGTGGAGGAGGGTGAAGGACTGAAGGGCAGCCAAAACAAGCAGGAGAAACATCCAACCTAGACCTTTTCCTCTTGTCTAAATTCAGTCACTATTTCTTGAATGTTTCTCCTGGGAAAGGTTAATTTCACCAATGAAAGTGCTGGAGGGAAATGCTCCTGAATATTCAAAAAAATTAAAAAATCACTTTCTTATGTGGCTTTTAATAACAAGGGAAACAAAGTAAAATGCACCTCAGGCAACTGGGAGGAGGGCGAGGAAGAAAGCGGTTCAGAAGGTGCATTAGAGTTCACAGCAGCGCCCTCTGCTGGCCACGTGGTGGCTGACGTGAAGGTGGCTCCCATGCTATCAGAAAAGCCCTTTTCACTAAACAAAATTGATGTTATCTCCTCTTCTAGGCTCTAGAGAGGTCAGAAAAGGAAGAGCAAAGAGTTAGCAATAAATCAGAACAGACAGCAGTGACCTATTGAAAGGAAAGGTTAGACAAGAAAGAATAAGAGAACAGTATAAACTAAAAGAAGAGAACTTGGACAGATTCTGCTCAAGCTTATGCAGAGATTCACTTAAATGCCAGCTTTTAAACCCCACTTGATAATCTTTGATACTTTCAACTCCAGAATCCAACTAACCTTCCTTGGTTTATCACTGAAGCTCTTCTCACATACCCAGCACAACCTACCTAGCCATCAGACACCACTCTATGTATTCCTGAGGCCACTGCTTGGGGGTAGCCGTTTCCTGCAGAGAGGGGCCTCTTCCGTGGCTCCTGTTCGATCCTACCCCTCCTACCTCCAATGCCCTTCCTCACCCTTCTGGGGCTCTCCAATTTTATTACGTGACTTCCACTTCAGTCTCGATTTTATCTAAGCCTTTGGCTAAGTATCCTAACCTGGGTGCGCTTTCCTTCTCCGCACCACTTAGCTGTCAACAAGGCTAGCATTCTGACAGGAGCCCACAGGACTTCTCTCAGACATGCTAACTGCAGGATGAATCAATTATGTATGTATATTTTAAAATAAGACTCAAGAAAAATTCTAACTAGGAAAACAAGCTCAGAGGCAAAAACTCAGGGACTCACGTAAAAATCATTTGTCCCTAAAATTCTATTAAGACAAATTTAATTCTCATATTTCTGCCCCTTAGCGACAGTCCCCTAACCTGGCTGAGGGCACTGAAGGCAACCTGGGGACTGTCCTCAGGTACATGGAAGGCCAACAGAATCATCATGGTGCTGACCCTCTCATCAGAAGTGTTCGGAAATAACTCCTAATATAAACCCTACTGCTCAGAGATCTTAAAGGAGGGGTGGAGGACAGGCAACGAGGTGAAGAGAGGAGTGAGGTGGTGAGTATTGCAATATCCAGGAGAGAAAAAGGCTTCCAGATTAACTCAGCTTAATTATAATTTCCATAATTACACCACCCCTGGGGTAAGGTGGGTGGAGAAAGTGTCTTTCCAGGGGAATTTAAATAAATGCCATATATTTAATTACTCTATAAAATATCCTCAAAAGTAAACTAAAACTATAATCTATATAAACTCAATTAGACTCATGAGAGAAGTTTTCATACAAATTTAAGTTACAATTCTCACAATATATAAAGGTAACCACAATGAGCGTGTACACAATAGGTCTGTTGACCTGCTAATGAGTAAATTACTTCATTTCCGATTTTCTGCTCTAGTCTCAAAATCTATTCATACTCAAATTGAAGTCACACTGAAAATTCTATGTATGTGTTTTTTAAACCAGCCACTGAATGTTTTCTGTTAACCTATAAAGTCACAATATGGAAACTCGCAAAAAATGGTCAAATTATATACTAGGCCTACTTTTTTATCCTATAGCTCAGTAAGGTTTACGGTTCAAAGATAAATGAAAAACCCTGAAAAATCAGTAGCAAAATGAAGCTGCAACAAATTTAAATGGTATTCTGTTAGTGTCAGAAATACTCTTGCAGACTCAACTGCAAAATATGACACAAAACGCAGGTGGGAAATGAGTGCTGTGGGAGAACGAAAGCATGGGTGACTGTCGTTACAGCAATCCACACCACCATCAAGTAAGTACGTATCTTCCTGGGTGTGTTGGAAAGGAAATAGAAAAAAGGAGTAAGTACAAATAAAAACCACTTAGGAGCTAAACATCGGTAAGTTCCAAATTTAAATTTTGCATAACATCACTGCCAAGATATTTTATTTTATTTTATATTGTGCATTCATAAAATGAGATCCAGAAAAATTACGACAACTTTAAACATCTTCACCAAAAGTTGAAAGTTGCCAAAAATCCCAGTGCATGGTGATTTTAAATTGATAAATTATGCTACCTGCCTTTTGTCTGGCAGGTGTTTTTTTTTTTTTTATTTAACATAACTGAGTGAAAATGTACATTCACATGTAAATTTACATGCCCCCCTATATGCAGCTTCCACTGCTCTCCCTGTCTGGTGACAGCACACTATTCCTCTCTGGTAGGTGTTTTTAAAAATATGTTAACAGTTCCAAACATGAAGAAAATCTGTAAGCCTTTGATCTGACAGTAACCCTTTTAAAATACATAAATATGTCACCAGGTTCAGCTTTGTGACATCGTCTTTCTGTTTGCAGCACCGTGGAATTATTTCACATTAACGAGGCCTCCTATGGAAACCAGTTCTTCCAAGGCAAGGCTTTCTCTCGCATCTCCTTTGTCTCCTCCTCAACTCACCACAAGTTCTGATGAATCCGCTTTGCTGACCAACAAACACTATTTTTTCTTACCGCTGACTTCTGTTCTCACACCCCTTACGGTTCATGCCTTATCTAGCTGCAGAAGGATCTGTCACGCACATACAGGATCATGTCACCAACCAGCTTACAACTCTTCAGTGGCTTCCTATCACGTATACAACAAAATTCAAAACTGTCCATCTGGTCTCTAAGACTCTAGCATGCTCTGGGGTCTGAACTCTTTGGTCCTCTTCCTGACTCCCTTCACGCTCCTCTTCATTCCTGAAGCCGTGCTCAACTAACTCTTCAGTTCCTCAAACCATTCCTGTGGTGGAGCTGACGCATCTGCTCACCATAAGTGTGCAAAACTCTTCACACGCCTGCTTCCTTCTATTCCGTAAGGCCTCAACTCAAATGCCCGCCCTTCTAGGAAGCATTCTCTGATCACGATTAAGCAGCTTTCTCAATACCTTAACACAACATTGCATTTCATCTATATTCTTAATATTTATTGGTTCCTAAAGTTTTCTTACATGTTTGCTATGTCCTCCACTAGAATTTAAGCTCTTTAGTCTCAGCAACTAGCAGGCTGACCAGCTGGCTAAGTGAAGTCAGTAGAGAAAAAGAGTAATGACGTGACAGTAATGGAAAGGTGACATGGCTACTTCATACAGGCAGGGGCACAGACACAACTGGAAGGACTGCTACAGTGTACCCAAAACCTCTTTTTCCCAATTAACAATCTTAAAAGTAAAAATTCAAAAGGTTGTCATGTATAACGAGTAAACTCTAACTGAAATCACATACGTTTGTTAGTTCTGCAACAAGAGTGTGCAAAAGCATTGTGTAAACAATGCATTTTCACATGCAGCTCTGGTTTCCCAAGTGTCAGCCACAGACATTAAAATTAGGAATCACTTATTACATAAAGTGTTCGATGTATCTGCATTTTGTAATTGTGAATTTCAACATAAAGTTCCTCTGCAACATGGACTTTCTAGCCTAATGATCCTATCTGTATACCTGGAGATTTAGGTTTTACATGCTCAAAAAAATTCCTTAAAAAAACTTTAGCTTGGTACACAGAAAAAGTATCTTGTGGCTGTGGAAGAAATAAAGGAAAAAGGGAAAAAAAGCAAGAGTAGATCCAAGGGTGCAAGGTGAACACCTGGTCTGTCTCTTGAGCTTTGTCTTCAACTGTCCGTTTTGTCGCCCCCTGGTGCTTCTCCTTCACGGATAAAATATCCTGGAAAAGATGGTCTCCTTTCCTCTATTGTTTTCAACAACAGACATAACAACAAATAAGACAAATACATTACACCTACAGCAACACAAACATAAAACAACTGTGTGTGTCAGCCAAATAAAAACAGAAAGCGGCACATAAAGGGAGGCAAGAGGCCTCTCGCGTCATCACATGGCTTTTCCAGAAACCACAACATTCTAGACGTTATGTACCTTCACACACTCTGAAAGAGTCAATGTAAGCTGTGTATGACTTCATAAGACCCTATCATATTTTAAATCTTGGTATTGTCAAAAGATATATTTTTTATTTTTAGTTCAGCAATTATTTCTGCTACATCTGCTCTTAAAGAGCTATTTTCCTCTCATGATCCCAAACTTAGAGACTGAAAGCAACTAACTGTCTTGTTCTGAAAGGTAAATAAAAAACAACACTAGACTACTAAAGCATACGGCTAGAATTTGGTGATGTCCAAGCCGCAGCAGATGCTGGGAGGAGAGAGGGGAGGAGAGGGAAAAAAGGAAAGATGAAATTACAGGGAAGCAATTTCCCATACTTTTAAAACTGTTTATTAAACACTGTATGATAAAAGAGCCCAGATAAGTTCTTGGTCAATAAGGTCAATAAGGGGGGCTTTTTAGAACATTAGAAAGAACAGATGCAAATGAAGGAAGAAATACTTCTAGGGTATGTTCAAAAGGTAACACTTTTGACGGCATTAGAAAGAAGAAAACCTTGGAAAGAAAATAAACAACAGTTTGGAAGAGATAATACAGTTAAAAATATTTTTCAAAAACTGGACTGAAATTCATAATAAGGTAGTTTCTCTACTGAGTTACATAACAAACTATTTTGCAAGTTTTCAATAAGGCACATCAGTCGTTATTCAAAGCTAGGTGTAAGTTGTTATTCTCACAGTGATTACTTTAAATCATGGTCAATATGATCTACATTCCTATATCACTCTAATTACTAAGTAAAGTGCTTTATTTCAGAAGTCAGTGTCAGTTTCTGGGTTGTCCCACATAACAATACATTACCATTAACTTACTTGAGTAAAACAGTGAGTTTCTTCTGGCACTATTTCAAAGCTATTTTGAAACTCACACAATTCACCTAAGAACCAAGCCAGTAAGTATTACCTTGTTAATAAACATTTAGTATTTAAAATATTGTTAGCAATTACATAAAAAATTAAATGAGAACACAGTCTAACTTTCTGAGAATCAACATGCTAGATTTAGCAATCTCTATTTCACTAAACAGCCAGAGCAATACACATTGCCAACAAACAGCTAGCGACATACCCCTTGTGTCTGTAGGGACAGAGGTGTGATACGTCGTTTTTCCCATTCATTGGGGCGTGGCTCAGGTGTGGATTCCATAAAATTGCGCTTGAGTTCACTAATGCTAGCCTGATGTTTCAGTATGTCCTCCTGGGCCTTATCCAGGTCCTAGCAACGTGTCATGTAACAAAGGGGAAACATTCCAAAAGAGGAGGCAAAAAAAGCCCAGTGGGACAAAAATAAAACCAAGAAACAAGACAAAGCAAATTTATGATTAACAAAAAAAGTATTAAAACAAGAAAAATGCCAAGTCTCAAAAGCCATGTTATTATCTATGAATGATCTTAATAGATTTATCAAAATTTGAAAAGAAAGCCAATAGGTAATTGTGATTTATGTTTTTAGATTTTAAGTTCTTTCCTGTTTAGAATTTTTAAATAAACATTTACATTATTAGAAAGCCACGAAACTAATAATCAAAACGGCTAACTCTTCTTTTCCTAATACCTAGATGTGACATGCAGCCTACAACTTTGTTCCCTCAAATTTATCTTTCTTACCATGGATGCTACTTCAAGTGCATTCTGAAAACACAGTAAACCAACCACAAAGTAGAGAAAGGTGGACTCAGACGCACGCTTGGCCTGAAGGGGAAGTCAGTCCAGGATCATCGAAAAATGGAAAACCAAGGCTTGACTTTTTTCAGGACATTGCAGTGGTGGCTCTTAATCCTTAAGAAACGAAATAACCACTTCCAGAAGCCGCTTTTGTTCGGCCTCTCTATGAAGCAGACCACATACTGGTCTCATGTACTTGCCCAACACCAAAAGAGGGGCCCAGCCCCCAGATATACCAAAGGGTGGTTTCCCACACAAAGATGCAACCAAAACTACTAGGTCGGTTTTCATTGGAGTAAGCCCTAATAAACGGTATTTGCTGGAGTAGTTAGACTGGTCCTGATACGTAGTATTTGCGAAAATAAAAGACAGTAAGTATTCAGGAAACTGTTTTTAACTGAATTTGTTTTTTGGTTTTTTTTTTTTACATTTCAAAAATCCCAGTAGCCATCCATGAACTTTATCTTTCATCCCACTCCCAGAGGAAGAGGTCATGCATCTGATAAAATTAAATACTCCACATTCATGCACAAGCACAGTCGCTCATCTTTGAGCTTGTATCGCCATCTGCAAAAACCCATGACAATCTAACACTCTTTGCATGGCATGGAAAAATTACTGTGGCTTGAGATCAGGCACATTTCTTGGATTTGTTCAGAGAAATGTTATGTATTACACTTTACAGTATTTTAGTAAGTTACACAATAATACATTTCCAACAGTTACACAGTTACCCAAGCTGCCAAAAGCAACCACACAGATTAGTCAGATTACTGAGAATTGCAGTTCTCCACTGAATACATTGTCACATACTGTCCTAAAGGAAAAAACGTTCTTTTGTGACACAGGTAATATATTTTACACTTCTAAGTGAGTGGCTGGGTTTTCTTTTCGTTTTCTCTTTCATCTTAATGAAAACAATCCCATCAATTAGCAGACACCCAAAGAGAGTAAGTGAACTATATTCTTAGTTGTTTTTTTTTTTTTTTTAAGAAGAAAAGAAGACTGTAAACATAGTTGAAATGTGAAAGGATTTAATGCCAATGAACAAATGTCTTTTCTGTTCAATGTATCTTAAGGACGGGATCTCGTTCCTTTGGATTCTATGCTCTAGAGATAACCTATTAGGAAAGAATAGGTTTATCTGCAGCACAAGTTTAAGAGACAGGAACTTGATTCATTTGAGTAAACAGAACGATTTTTCCCAGTTGTCACTGTGAGAACTTCTAGCAGGTATATTCCTCGCCGAGCCACTGTGGAGAACAAAGCTGACCCGGTAACATGCGCTCCCAGGACGAATGGCCCCCATGCATCCCATGCACCGTGCTTGAAGAAAACCGCCAGCCAGCCTGTGCGTGACCTCCCGTCCACAGCAGCCTGGCAGCCATTAGGACAGAATTATTTTCTGAGATTATACAAACCTCCAACATTAAATTGCTATGTCTGACATAAATATTATCCCCTTCTACTCTCAAGGAATTTTTCTGTGAAATTAAATCACACACAGGGGGGGGGAAAGGCAAATAAATATAAGTGCATCAGTCAGCAAGCACCAGAAATGCCCCAGAACTTGATAATCTAAGACATTAAAATAAACAGGAATCAAAATCTTCAAAACTTCAAGCCACAACTCAAATGAAACTCACAAATGAACCCTGAAAGCACACTCCACAAACAGTAACAACGGCAGGCAGCAGCCACCACGTATTTAACTTAAGAAGGGAAAAAAAAAAAAAATCCACCTCCTCCAGCTGTGTTTCTTCTTCCTCCATCTTCACCTGAAAAGTCACACAGCAAACGGCCAGAAAGAAGTGACGTGTTAGTGCGAGCTCCAGGGTCAGTGCAAAGAAGCTGTACTTGACTGTAAACGACGAACCAGCATTACCAACCTTGCTTCTCCGGGCCTCAGAAGGTGCCGAATGGCAAGCCACCTTGGTCGTCCTTGACCTAACGTGTGCTACCAATGACGGAAGCGATCCGTGGCAAAGATGAAATGCAGAATGGATGCTTCATTCTCTCTCAGTCCCTAGGTTATACTCTGCCTTTGAATATTTTTACTCAGGGGTAAAAAGGTGAGAGTGCAAAAATGGCATAAGACAGTGTGTTTTAATTTGACTAACACAAGCCAGTTAGTGATGGAGCAAAGTACTGTGAAACGCGGCTTTGGTTTTGTACCGGGAGCAAACTGTTCATTCTACTACTCAGCTTTTAAATAGAGGGTTTTTTTTCTGGGAGTTGGAGAGGATTGTTTTCTTTTCGTATTTTCATATTAAAATGATGTGTATTTACAAATACCCTTAGAAACAGATCCATTTTCCTTTCATAAAGACCTTTCCACAGATTTTCACTGCTGGACTTGTCTCAATACCTAATACCTAAAAGAATGGATTTGGAAGCTTAAAGTAACAAACACTGACTGAATATTGACTCAAGGAGATGAACTGTAAGAGATAAAAATATATGGGTTCTAACATCAAAGGAAAAAAGCTTAACCTACACTTGCCAATTCAGAGCAACATCCTGTAGCATAGATTCTTCTTTATTGACACGATAGTGTCAAATCTGAAAGCTCAAAGCACTTAGGTTGTTTTTTTTTTTTTTTAAACTGTGCAGAACATTTATGACTATTGGTGAGTAGGGAGCTCACAGTGCCCTACAGAGGTAAGAAGTGAGGCCCCAAGACTCAGCAATCTGTTAAGGACACCTTCTAAATTCCTTGGCCAACACTGGATTCCGTAAATACTGATTTCTGAGGTAAAAATACTAAATCATGGTTTCTTCATGATTCATGCTCATGGTATCATCTCCACACTTGTTGTTCTAAGATCGCTTCAAGTTCTGGGCTTTATGTGCTGTTGTCACTGACGGCACATCAGACGCTGAATTACCAGGCAGCCTTTAGCAGAATAACGGAAAATGCACGACACAAGTCAAAACTTAATTATTAGTGCAGAGGTAGTAAGCTTAAAAAAAACAAAAACTGACCTATTTGTGGGTGGAAATTCTCAAACCAACAACCTAACTAAAGAAAAGGGCACTCAGAGACCCAAACTTGGTACTACACAGTCTACACTTCTTTAAAAGTCAGGTTTCATTTTTCTTATTTGTTAATATACATACATATATATATGTATTGCTTTCCTCACAAATTCTTGATATTAATTCTTCTATGTAATTCCATGATTTAGAGTTTACAAAAAATACTACCTAAAATTCATCTGGTTCCCAGCTACTACAAAAGCGGGAAGACAAGGATTTTTGAGATGAGGCCTAACAAACATCAGGAGTAAAGATTACAGACACAGCCTCATAAATGTAAGAATGGGTTTGGGGTTCTACCAAGAGAAATAACAATATGAAAGAGTTCTACTAATATACATCAACTGCAGTTATGTCCACTGCATCCTAAGTGCTACGTGAAAACAAGAAGTTTCTGTCCTAAAGAAACAGTGTTACTATTTGTCTACAAACAGACTCAAACGGATTGTTAAAGACTACACAGGTCTCTCTCTTTCTCTTTTTTTTCTCAAACTTACTACAGCGATACAAGTGGTCAAGTGCTTGAATGCTCATCAGCAGGACAGTGGCTCACACCCTCCCAGCAGCTCCGCAGGAGAAAAGACCTGGCCACCTGCTTGGGCAAAGATCACAGCCTAGCAAGCCATATGGGGAAGTTCTACTCTGTCCCATGGGGTCACAATGAGTCGGAATTGACTCAGTGACCCCTAACAACAACACGGTCTACTATTTATAATCCTACAATTTTGCTCTTACAGTGTGTGGCCCTAGTCAATGGCTACCACACAGCAAGGGCCTATACGTATTTCTCATGCATTAAAACGATATATGTGTGAAAATATGCCAATCACACTATTTATAGGTTAATCAACAGGGAATTTATGCATATGTTTACACTCTACATTAGGAACATTTTAAGACAGAAGTATAGTTTTGTTGACCCCACAAACTGAAGTTTATGGAGGAGTGCCAACAACTGCTTCTTCTTCCTCTGTTTTGTCATTCAAGTCACAGCCGTAGGAAACATTAATGGCAGTTGCTTTGGCTTCCAGGTAACAGAAGGATAGAGCCAGAGGAAGGGAGAAGGTGAGAGAAAAGGAAACTGACTGTGAAGCGGAGAGAAGCAGCCCAAAGATGAGAATGAGGGCAGGAATGAATGAAGGGGAGGTGATAGGAACATAGTGCTGAATGTCAGCTGGCAGGAAGGAGACCCAGACCTTGGGGAGGCTGGGGAAAGCGAGATACCCGTCTTCATCAAGAAGTGAGGGAAAGCATCTGTAGAAACTGAAGGAAAAGTGCCCCAACTCAGAATCTTTGTGGTCATCCACCTTAAGAGGCTTCCCGTGGATAGAAGGACAGCCAGGTGGAGGAGCAGCTACAACACGGGCCACATCAAGTGTGCTGACTTCAGGGTCGCCCTGCTCTGATGTTTCACTAGTGCAATTGAGCTCTAAGCTATCTAGTGTGATCTGGTCTGCCTCCCCAAAGGGGTCTTCCTCTGAAATGTCTGAGAGCAAGTCCATTTCAGGGACTGGCAGTAGGTTTGGGGAACAAGACGAAGCACAGCGGGTGAGTGGTGAAGGTGGGCACACAGCAATGGGCTACGCGCCAAAGCAAATCCGTGATTGAACATGAAATTACACAACATGCACGTCATTGATAAAACAAACGCAAGACAGAAAAAGGAGAGAAGAAACAGGTCATTAGTGAAAACTTCTACACTGAAATAGGGATCTTATTAGCAAAAAGCAATTACAAAATGAATTAAAAGATCTGTTTATAAAGCAGGAAACCTGCATTACTTCCAGCATATAAAACAGGTAGGTTCCAGCCTGTTTATTATTTTCAAACTAGCAGCAAATAGATTCTATAAAACTCAAACAGTATTATTACTTTACAATCTGTTTCTGATAAACATTCAAAATATCAGCCAAAAGTACAGAGTAGCCAGTCACTTGTGGAAGCGAGACTTCCTTCCAAATTTCAGGCAAATTTTTTCTTGTTCTTTCTTTCCTTTAATAGCCAGATATTATCAAATGAGCTGTGCAAAATGGGACGGACACGTTCTGAAATGCTGAGCAATTCTATTTCAGACTTAGATGCTTCATTAAAATAATTACAAGAAACAATTCTAACAAATTTTCAGAAATAGAATACCTTGATGAAGACTGTTTCAGCTATTATCACCTAAGTAATTTTCAAGCAAATTTGTTTTTATTAATATTATGACGTTTCCAAATTTTTTAACAAAGGAATGTGAATATTGTGCTATCATCTGCTATCTAAACACTTGTCCTTGTGGCATAACTCCAGGTCACAAGGTCCCTGAGACTACCTCTATGCTGTGAACATTAGTGGTTCTCAGTGCAGCAATTCTTGAGGCTTTGGCAGCTACTTCATCTAGCAGATTCTTTGTAAATTCATGTTGAATGTCTCTAAAGTTTTCAAAGTTAAAACATAGAGAACATAATTAACAGGATTAACTTCACTTCTGTTTACTTCCACGCCAGAGGGAAAAATGTTGTTTTGTGCAGATACTGAAAACAGATCTGAAGAAGTCAAACCCTCATTCAATCAACATCTTGCCCAAGATATCAAGGTAACATAACAGTGACAAAACTGAGAATACAGTGTAGATTATTGTACTAAGGTATTTGCACAAAATAAGGCTACAGAAGGGACACACCGTCTTCTCACTCACTGTTTCCAACATGTCTGCCCTTTGCTTAAGAATATCATGACCAGTTATAAATTATCTGTGCAAAATAATATTTTTTTGATAAAACCTTCCTTGGTTTATTTCAAGAAAATTCAAATTAACATAATAAAGACACATGCTACACTTGATTTTTTTACTTGTTACAAATCAAATATAAATTATTAGATTCTACAATTTGGGGATTTAATTAAACAGATTAATATGAAGATGATAAAAAAGAAGTTAATTACTAGTATTAAAATAATTTATGTTGAAATATTTTGCATTGATCAACAATCAACACAGAAAGAGTAGAGACCACCGTCCAAACCAGTAAGAATGTAGACATTTTTGAAAACTGGGAAGCCACATCAACAGAGCACATACAATGACTAATTTTAAATTAGTTGATATTTACTATATGAAACAAGTTCCAATAGGCAGCTTTCAGTTTAAGCACCAGCTGAAAATCAGATATTGCACTAATCTACCATACCTTTCCTTCAATGAGCTGTAAATGTGGGGCTTTAGTTGGGCTCCTCACATCCCTTCTCTCGTCTCCATCCTGTATCCCAACGGGACTCACAGCTCCAGGAATCTCCCCAGCAGGGCCAGGAAACTCCTTCATAAGACTTTGGTCCACAACCCCAATCAGAGCTAGTAAAGAAAGATAATGGGAATTACTTTAGGACATGCAAATGGTAAAACCTGATAAAACTTTTTCCTCCTCTGTAGATAAACATACAGCATATAAACAATTAACCAGAAGAGGAACACTCTTTGGGTTCTGTAAATACAAACATTACCACATAAACTCATTTTTAAACTGTCATCAAACTCTGATGTTGTTCTGAATTTTAACCCATTAAACTACACCCAGAAAAAACGACTACCAGCAGAAATGGTTGCCCTTCATTATTAACCCCAATGCTGTCAGCTCAAATTGAACCAGCGGCACCACAGAAAAACGCTTGGTGCGTCCATAAACATTATAGCCAAGGAATCCTACAGAGCTGTTTTACTCTGTGATGCATGGGCTCGCTGTAAATCAGAGTTGACGTGATGGTCACGGGTATGGTTTCTTTTTTGGTTTAAATTATACCAAAGCTCTCAAGTCACAGATTTTCTAACTATATAGTCTGATCATTGACTTGGCCAGTAGGAGGAGCTCTAAAATCAGCTAAATCATCAGTGAGTGCAAATTGTTGGAATTACAATTTGTGAGCAGTTAATGTTAAGTCTTTCTGTCTTGCCTGAATTTATTTCTGATCATATCTCTTGCAGCAATTGCTGATATAATTATAAAACTCATCTGCTTCAATACACTTTAAGAATTAGATTTCTCCCATAAAAATATTTTTAACTTGAACATCATTCAAAATTGTGACAAGGTGCTACCAACAGATTTTAGGGTATCAATTTCTATGTTTAGTATTTTTCATTTTTTGACTGTTTCCATAGCCTCCAACACAGAGCACAATAAGGCCAATTCACAGACTTCCTCAGCAAGCATGGCCCTTGTGTGGTCCCCTCATCTACATTCTCAATAGATGGGGTAAGAGCCTGTATTGTGTTGAAATTTTGTCCCAATGAAGATCAACCTCAAAACACCTCAGATATCAATAAGATAATGTAAGTGGCAGGTGGCATAGCCTCTCTCCCACTGTATGGCTCCAGCATGAACAAGAGAACATTACCTCTATATAAAAAGGGCTGGACTGACACTCTGTGGTTTGCTCTGGTTCCAGACAGGGAAGGAAGGCCTGTTAACACACAGGCATTAGGTCTCATGCACCCATAGGGTGGGGACTATATATAGTTTACCATACTGAAGTTGGGAAGTGCCAAGAACCTCTAACCCACAGATCACAAGATACCTCTTGATCCACATTCATCACACTTGCTCTGTAGAAACCTCTTTCACAGTCTTGCCTTTTTTTCCTAAATGCCAGTTTCATACGTAAGCAACTTACAGCCAGTTGCTCAAGCCGGGAATCTGGAACTATTCTTGGACTCCTACTCTACCCCTCAACACCAGCAAGTCCTCTTGGGTTTTTCTACACACTTCTAAATGTGGCCGGATCTTCCATCTCTATTTCTAAAGTTCCAGGACTTTTTTAAGATTCTGCAGCCCTCAAATACATTTAAAGCCCATACCACATCATATTAAGCATTACAATGCATTTACATCTTACATTAATACACTTATTTTCCTAATTCTTATTTTTTAACTTTTGAGGAGATTATATGGCTATGAGTAGCCTTTTAAATTGTGACTGATGATGATTTCTAAGCACCCAACACTCATACTATATTCAACAATATTGCAAAATGAGAAAATCTGACCTAGAAATGGCTTTAAATGTAAATTTTACTATTAAATGGAAACAGATAAATGAAGCAGACAAAGTGTTGACTTTGCAGACTTTTAAACACTTATTTCAGTTTGCAATTTTCTTTTTTTTTTTGAAGACAATCATGTTTTTTTAAGCCAACATATCTCAAATACTTTTATAGATCCCGCGAGAGGTTGCAGCAGATAGGTCGCAGCAGCTTCTTGCGCTGTGCCCATAGGCCTAATGGCTAATTGATCCTCTACTACCTGAGGCCAGACCTGCTCACTCCCCTCACTACTCCTAATCAGCCTTACTGCTTCCTCTCCTATCATCTCTAGTCATCTTCCACACTGCATCAAGTGACTTTTTGAAAAGAACACTAGTGACGTTTTTAAGTGCACGCGTACAATCACACACACCCTTCAGTGGTTTCCTACAGCACCCAGAACAGAATCCAACGTATCCTTTACCAACAGAGACCTAAGGCGGGGAGGGGGTGGCACCTGGCCAGGCAGGTAAAGGTGCAAGCACTGGCTGCGTTTAAGGTGTCAATTAGCAGTTTCTACTGGCGACCAATTTCCACCACCAGCTGTGCGAGCACTCAGCAGTTTAACACTAAATGCCCAAAGGCATTTTTTTCTGTAGTTAGGACCCCATCTACCAGTGCCTGAGAGACCCTGAATGACTCAATCTCAGCCTACCTCTTCTCATCACTGAGAGTAACTACTATTGTTCTGTTTCTTGGTACACATCCTGCTTTCTCTCACCTGACCACCTTCAGGTGTGCTGCTCCAGCGACCTGCAACGCTTTTGCCGCTGCTCTTCTCATCTGTAAGTCTCAACCGCAACAGTCCTTCAAACCTTCCTGCCCAAATGAACTCTATCTAAGAAGCATCCCTACTTACTATACTTTCAGGAGCTCATCAATCCCCTCTGCTCATATACTCCTGGTTACTAGTTCTCTGAAATGACTGATTTGCCTTCTTTTTAGTTAGATTTGATCTCACTGTTCTGGCTGCAGTAGACAGATTTTTATTAATTAGATAATTACACTGATTTTTACCTTCTATGTAATTTCAAGATTTATTTTAATGTGCCATTTTGCAAAGGGAGGAATAGCAATAAACCTAAATCGATTTTATCCTTATTTAAAAGGTAAACAGGAAAAAGAAAAGCACAACTCATGTCAACAAAAAAGGCACACTAACAGGGAGTCCTGGGGAAAGGAAGCTCAGTACCAGGTTACAGCCCAGCTTTCCTTTGGAAAAAGAAGAAAGTAAGCCCTCCACCAGAGTTTGCTGGTTGTCTGGTCACTGGCATAAAAGCCTCCTATTCTTCATAATAACACAATAACCCTTTTGACGACTTGCTCATCTGACGGATTACAATGTCCAAAACACACAAAGAAAAATAATGGATTACTGTGCCATGTTTGTTGCTTTCAATTGTGAAAATCATTGTTTTCGGATACGGCCCTGCTACAAACCTCTGTGCTAACAGCCCATACAAGATGACGAGTTTCCTCACGCACAGTTCATATAGCTCAAAGAAAACGCTCTGATTTATTGCTCTCCTTAGATGCTAAAATTTACACTGTAAGAACTACAGAGGCTCATAGTTTAAAATGAAGGCTGAAAACAGTGTTCTACAAAAGAGGAATGACTTCTCTCTGGGCATTAGATAGCACTGATTGCACTTATTCAGCATCTGTATAAATTCTCTGCATCAAGGGGCAAGGACATGGGCTAGCACATTTTTCAGATATATTTGAAAAAGCACTCAGTTGTTGAACTAATAACTGTGACAGCTATCACACATTAAGGAGTCCGTGGGTGGTACCAAGAATTAATGCACTTGACAGCTAACCCAAAGGCTACAGGTTCAGAGGGTTGGAGACTTCAGTATACTTAGTCTCCGCGGAAGAAAAGCCTGGTGATTGACTTCAAAACACCAGCCACTGAGAGCCTACGGAACACAGTTCCACTCTGACACACACAGGGTCACCACTAGTTGGAATCAACTCAACAGCAACTGTTGGCTTTTTTATAGTACATGAATCAGTCACTGACTTTAAATCACTACATTTGGGAATGTGGGCATTTTCATGAATCAAAACTCACGGCCTTCTTGATATTTTTCAGTGATCTCTTAAAGTTACATGGAAGATGTTCTAGGATCAAGATTTAATAACTGTACACACAAAAACACTCAATAGTAAATCCTAGGAAACATCTCTCTGTCTGCCTAGATCTCTTTTCCAGGTTTATTTTATGTGATGGTGACCTAGAAAAAGTAAATCACGGACAATGAAACACACTGTAACAAACTATCTGGGCTTTTCTAACTAATTATTTAAAATAAATTATACAAGTTCCTATTTTATTAAAAAACAGCAGTGACAAGCAACCAAAACAGCTTTTTGTTGATAAACTGCAGTAACATAGATACTTCCTAATTTAATTTTTTATTACTGTCTTTAAAATATATTTGGAAAGTAGTCAACTAAGAACTATTTCTTCTGGTAGAATGTCACCTAAACCACTTTCTGTTAGGCAGAAAGAAAAAACTCCTTGCTAAAAGCATTCTAATATGAAATTAACTTTAGTTCTTTTATAGAAAATCTGCTATTACCTCAAAATTTGTCAGGGTTATGAGATACATACAAAAAGAAACAAAATTTATTTCTATGTGTAATTTATATAAAATTACAAATATGTAGCTAATTAGAATTCCAAAAAACAGTTCAAAATGCATACATATGTGCCCTCAAGAAATATGCACTGGGGGTGTAACGAAAATACTGTTTACAATTGATCATATAGTTTTTCACATACTGGAAAGTTTTGGAAGCTTCATAAGGAGTTCCTGTAACTCATAAAAGACAAAGATAATAGGCCCAGAATCAGGGTAAGTGTGTTTACCTCCATCTAGGCTCCTGGAGGCCCGTTTACTGGAGGTGCGCTCAAAATGCGGCGCCGGCCTATCAATCAGGATGCTCGCCTGGCGCGTCTGGGCTTGGGTGCGGCCACTATAGCGGAATTTGGACCCCAAGGTCAGGAACTTGGCCTTTGGTGGCTGCTCTGGAGATACAAGCCTATATAGGAGAGTGGAAAAAAAGGAATAAAATTAGACTTCATAGACTTTTTAAATTATATAAATATTTTAACACTTCCTTTTAATAAGTAAGCTTACTCAATTTTCAAAAATGCTGCTTGAATGTTCTAACAAAAAAGACTATTTACAAACCCTGTTATGGTTTGAATTATGCTCCTCCCCTCAAATATTTGTTATAAAATGCTAACCTCTATGCCTATGGTTATAATCCCATTTGGGAATGGGTTGTCTTTGTTATGTTAATGAGGCAGGATTAATGCAGGGCATCTCTTGCATTCATCTCTTTTGAGATATAAAAGGATATAAACCAAGCTGATCAGGGACAGAGAAGCAAAGTAAGTAGGGGGAAGAGGGATGTCAAGCTGTGTGATGATCACCAAGGACCAGCAGTTCAGACAAGGCCCTTCCTCCTGAGCTGACACAAAAACAAAGGCTTCCCCAAGAGCCGGAACCCTGAAGCCATGTTTCCAGCCTTCTAAACTGTGAGAAAATACATTTCTGTTTGTAAAAGCCATCCATTTTCGGCATTTTTGTTATAGCATCATGAGATAACTAAAATGCCCTGCTAGACACAGACTTTACAATGGTGGTAAGATGAATAAATCCACATTTATGTATGCATGAGTAATGTGTTTTTCTCAACCTGAGCAGAAGAGCAGCTGTTCTCAATGTGTATCAAAGATTATTTATTTGTATTAGCTTAAATCATTTATATAAACACTTATGCCTAAATTCTTGTTCCTAGCTGTAAGTGCCAAGTAACAATCCGTTACCATTAGTAATTCTTAATATTTATGGCTATTTCTCCTGGGAAAGGAACATCCAACTAGAGAATCTGTTCCATCATGTGACTCTTTCCCATGAAGAACACAGCACACAGTGGATTTGTAGAGATGACTAATACCCTTTCTAACCAGTACAATTCTACCACTTAAGCCATGGGCTCATAATGAAGGAAGTCAACCTTTCTTGCTGTCAAATAATTCAAATAAAAAAAGCATGTTTTTAGTAAATGGGCCAATGTTTGTCTGCAATTCAAATGAAATTGCCTTTCACAGATCAAGAGTTGGCAAAATGTCTTAATTAAAAAAGAATCACAGAATTGTTCTAGAATGTATGAAACAGGAAGACTTTAGTCAAAGAATTCTAGGATATGGAGCATGCTTCCAAAACTTTGCCTAAATTTCTCTAAAAAGAGTGGCTCCTTAAAGAGTTTTTTACCATTTCAAGTATTTCTAGAACTTCTGATTAATTTTTAAACTTCTCTTTCTGCTTAATAAGCAGTGAAAACAGATTAAAGCCAAGGTGAAGCTACATGTGGTGAACACAAAAGCAGCAGCCATCCATCAACTCAAGATCCCTAACAGAATAAATGTCAGAAATATTCCTCCAGAAAATACGGCACATGAGAATTAGACAACAGGAGAATTATCACACTCTGGCTTTCCTGGCACGAATCTATTCATCTAAAGCACAAGTGTTTCCTAATAAATTTCATTTTCCTCCAAGAGAGCTTCCAAGGAGAGACGGGTGATGTTGAGAAAGTGAGAAAATACAATCTAATGACAGCTAGTGCCTCAAACTGCACTGTGGGAGGAGCTGCACTTCTTCAATAGAAATGCCAGGCTAGGGAAAAGAATCCTTAGCCATTTCCTCTCTCTTCTCTATCAGCTGAGGAAACTAACAGACATAAACATTACATGCCTCTGCACACTGATCATGAGTAGAACAGGCAGGACAAGAAGCATGATCACTTACAGAAGTGTCCCCTTATGGGCTGAACATGGCAGCGCTTTTCTACCTAGCAATCCAGTCATGCATGCTCTAAAAATAATCTGTGAGAAAGCAGAGAGCTGGGACATACACACGATAGAAGACTACTCAGTCAACAGGAAAAAGGGAGTCCTAGTATGACGTACAGTGGGGAAGGAACCTGAAGATACGATGCTGAGTGAAATAATTCCAAAAGGACAAATATTGTATGAATTCATTTACATAAAAAGACAAGAAAAAGCAGACATATCGAGATTAAAGTTTATCAGTAGTTACCAGTGATGGGAGGAAGCAAACTACTGGAAATGCTGTCAATGAACTTATTAAGTTGTATAACTGTATATAGCTGAAATGGCTCAAGTTGTGTAACAGATACAGTTATAATAACAAAAGAAAAATGAGGCTAATTATGTATAATTAAAAAACCTCATGGGATGTGTGTGTGTTTCCCTGGTCTAGAGGTTTACAGTCATGGTTTCCTGGGAAATTCCAGTTAATGTGGTCTAACTAGTGTTTGGTGACTCTGTTCTACCTCCTAATTTGTTGCTTAATGCTGAAAGTCTTAAAACTGGTCTCCATCAGCCTGGAACAGGAAGAAGGAGTATCAGGGAAAGGGGAACCATTTGTGGTTAACAAACCCCATAAACAACTGCACCCTCTGCCAGGAGACCAGATGGACTGGACAGTGCCTGGCTACCATTACTAAGAATTTTGATCAAAGATTCTATAGATATATCTTGATCAAAAGGGGAGAAGTACAGAACAAAATTTCAAATTCCCAAGGACTACAGACTCCATAGAGCCACGAAGTCTAGATGAAACCTGTGAGACTATTACTCTGGGGTAGCTTTAAACCTTAAACCACAACTATCCCTGGAAGTTGTCTTAAAATCAACCAATAGTTTAGCTTAACTAGTAAAGAACATCTGCACTCAGTGCCATGTTCTTTTAAGGTCTATCAGTGAGGAATCAAACTGAAAATAGCAACTCAGAAGATTAGATAGGAAACTTAGAGGGCAGTGAGTTTATGTTAATGAGGTAGGAACAACTCAGAAAAGGAGAATGACAGTGGCTCCGAATGTAATTAATGTCACTGAGGTGCACAGACAGAAACTGTTCACCTGGTATTTGGTTTGCTGTGTATGTTCTCAACAACAATAACATTTTTTTAAAGAGAGAAATTATGATCCATGGAATAAAGGGTTGCTGGTAACCTCATCAGTGGTGATCCATTACAAAATTCTCTTTGAAAAACAGCTTGGCTACTGCCATCTGAGGTACAACAAATGGTCCCAACTCAGCAGAACAGATGATCCCCAAGGACCAAACGACATGGGGTAAAGGGAACCCAGAAGACTGAAAGACCCACATGAATGGGTGACTACATCAACATGTGACCAAAAGAATCAGATGGTGCTGGGCCACCAACAGTGACTGTCATGATGTGGCTCACAAAGTTGAGTCTCAGTGGCAACATGACAATAAAAAGGGGTGCACCCTGAGAACTCCATCAAAAGACCACAATTGATGGTCCGAAGGCCTTAGGGTTCCCCTGGGAGCATGGTCCCTAGACCTGATGCTGCCTCCTGTCCATAAATCGTTACTGAGGTTAACTCTCTGGACAGGAATATATTGGACTCAGCAACACAGAGTGACCGTATCATCTGTGCACTTTATTGTTCTATACATCTACAGAATGTCATCCTACTGGCCTCTTACTAGAGGGGAGTGGAGAGAGCAGAGAAGAGGGGGCAGGAAATTGTTAAGAGGATATGACATGTCTAGAACAGAAAGGAGGAGTGTGCTGTCACTGGGCAAGGTGAGCACTAGGAGCTGCACATAGGCAGGCATGCAAATTTAAACTGGATTGTACACTTTCACTCAATCACAATAAATAAATAAAATATGAAAAAAAAAAAACAAAACAAAACTCAGCTTGGCCAAATGGCATTTATCTTTATTGTCTTTTCTTGAAATGGTCTTTACAGCTACTAGGAAATGGGAAAAAAAAAAAAAAATCTAAAGAATACATCAAAGGAGAGACAAGCATTCATGACCTAAATGGACATCTCCAAAACGAAGTGTAAAAGGAGAAACAAGAACTACCAATGCCTGTGTTCTGGATACAAAAATTATAAAAGAAGAGAGAAAGGGGGGAGATCTTTCAAAGATTCATTTTTTTTTTTTCTTTTACAAAATTAACTTGAAAGAAGATCAATAAACTACTCATGCTTTGGAAAACAATTTTGCAAACTAAGAAAAATTCCATTAGTGTGTTCTTACTTTCTGATTATTAGTTTATTTTACATGCTTTCATATGGATCTGTGCTAGATTCTATATACAGCTGGTGCTCACAGTACAGACTGGATCTCTAGGTAAGATCCCACTGTCACCTTTACTTTATAAAAGCACTTGAATTTAAGAAACTACAGGTCCAAAGACACGTACACACATTCATTTTTTACATTCTCTTCCTTAGTGTCAAAAGGTCACGGCCCATCACTGTTGAGTTGCTTCCAACTCACAGCAATTTTCTATAGGACAGAGTAGAACTGCCTCACAGAGTGTCCAGGGTGCTCCTGGTGGACTGGAACTGCCAACCTCTGGATTAGCAGTTGTGGCACTTAACCACCAGGATTTCTGACAAGGTGACAGCACTTAATAATACTTTCTGAGTTCTCCAGGTCAAAAAAGTTGGGTGATAGGTCTAACGACTTTTGATACTATTTTTATTAGCAAAGATTACTACTGAATATTATAGACTTAAGTCAACAAAACGTGAAACAACCACACTAATACCAGTAGGTATGTTTATAAAACTGAAGTTTTGTTTTTCCAATTAGGAATGTAGGCTCTCATTTACATAGGCTGGGATACGTAACCAGGTCAATGTGTAGGTCTAGGTAAGAAGAATTCTATACACATTTCTCAGTCTAATTTCTTTTCCTTTAAGATAATGGTGAGACATTTGGTTATTATTTAAATGCATTATCAAAATAGCTATCTTAAAATTACTGTAAAAGTAATTTTACAAAAATATAAATCTAAGAAATACATGGAAAATATTTTAAGGGCAAAGTCAAAGTCATAACTAACTAGAAGGTCTTTTATTCATTTCAGATTGGAATGGAATACTTTCTTGCTTGACTGGCACTGGTGACTATGTACTCAAAGCACTACCTTATAATTTTTTGATGACAAGGAAATCATTAATTAAACTGCAATTCAATAAAAAGCAAAAAAAGAACTAAACACAGGCATTTATTAGCTTGTTCTAAAAAGAAAAAAAATTATGATCTACAGTAAGTCAATGGTAATCAAAGTAAATTTTCTTAGAGAACTCAGGCCAATCAATAAGGATTTATGTATACTCATCAAGATCATGTAACATGGTATTTCCTTCCGATACTACTTTATGTCACAAACTTGCTCCTATCTTAGCTCTTATCTTTGTTTAAGTGCAACATCAAAACCAATTCAAGACAGCTGTTGTCTCCCTTTTGGGGACTAAAGCCAGGCCAAGTGCCATTGAGTCAGAGCCGACTCATGGCGCCCGGGGTCAGTTCTATCCTGGCCCCTAGGGTTTTGGGACTACAACACTACAAAAAGGGACTAGCTTTTATAGAGTATTATAGGCCTTGGACAAGATGATCCAAGTAATGACGTGTCAAAAAGGAATTCAACCTTGACACATTCTATTAAGAAGTATAGGAACATTTTATGTTTGTAAAAATTCTGTCATAACAAATCAATTATCATTAAGGTTTCTCTATGCAAAATGAAAGGGCATTTTACAGAAAACTTGTGTTATCAGCTACTAAAGTGAATCACAGATATAACAAGAGTGCCACAGGTCATAAAGCTCTCCCTGAAACTGGCTGATGACATGATTTCACTTGGAATTACTCTGCTGCTACAATGCCAGGTTTAAGTGGCAGCTGATTATCAAGCTAGATGAATCTCAATTCCTCATCTGCATGTCAACAAAACAAGAAGCAGTGACATTCACTAGAAGACCCTCTGCTGTAAACTCAATCAAACAGGGACACTCATGAGCACTTGGAGCCACACAACCTGGGTATGAATCCCACCTCCACCTGCACTCAGTGTATGACCATGGGCATGCTTCTTAACTTCTCTGCTCCTCAATTTCTCCATACGTAAGGTGAGGATATTAGCACCTGCCTCAGAAGATACGTTTTTGTAAAGGCTAAAATTAATATAGTTTGAATCCAACAGGGGCTCCTTGGAAACTCTATGGGGGCAGTTCTACTCTGTCCTACAGGGTCACTATGAATTGGAAGACACTCAAAGGCAGCGGGTTAAAATTAATACATGTAAAGGTACTTCTCATGGTGACAGGTTCTATTAAACATTTCAGCAAGGATAACATTTTATTACTATGATCTTGTTCTACTATTAATCTAGCTGATTGGCTAGCAAGCAATCGACAGAACTATCTTTTAATGGCCTCACTCTGAAAGCAATTACAATTTCTAAAGAAATCTCAGCACCTTTCATGATAAAATAAAATAGAACAATATCCACTGACCTGATTCAAAGAACTCTGTAGATAAATCATGATTTGCCCTTTCTGCATTAGATATAATGTCCCATCACTTTGGAAGCAAAGTTATACATGGTTTAAAGACAGAAAAATGATTTTGTTAACCATTATCTGAAAAGGTCGCAGAAGTGAACTGGTCTACTGATAAGCAGATCTGGAGTCACTGGTACTGGAGAAAGAGTGACAGAAGGGCCTGAGGCTTTGCAGGGATAAAAATATCTCAGAAACTCCTGCTAGGAGAATGAGAGGGAGAACAAAGCTTTACCATCTGAGCCAAGACCCTGCCTCTCCTCGGGGCCAACTGCTGTGCTCCACATCTGGGACCTACCTCTCAGCATCAGCTTTCTCGGCTGTGAGGAGGGGATGAGTGAGATAACGCAACATAAAGTAACTAGTTCTATGTCTGACAACAGTGACTGTTCAATGACCATTAGTGCTTGCTATTTATTGCTAATTATCATTGCTTTTATTTTATTTGACAGGAACACTTGCTATCTGTCCCACCTACACGTGTGTCATTTAGCCAGTCAATGTTATTGAATGGCTGTATTTGGTACAGCCTCAGGTTGTCTTAATTTTTCATGGTTTATCTAGAAAAATGACAAACTTTCCAAGGACACATGTAATCAGTGCAACTAAGTCAGACGCACTCAGCGTCTGACCTAGTTACATCTGTCCTCTAAAATCTGAGTATTAAAGAAGTCTTAGAGACAAACATTTGTCAGCTTCATTTGTGCCAGCTGATAATCATAGTAGCATACTGTGGTACTAGAATAATGAGGAGGAGGAGGAGGAGGAGGAGGAGGAAGAGAATGATAATAAAGGTTACTATATTCTAGAAAAAGTCTTGTTGGTTTCACGTGTTATCTAATTCAAAAACAACCAATCTCATAAGCTATATCCTATTATTACCATCAAATGAACCAATAAAGTGAGATGCAGAGAAGCAAAGTTACCCACAGTCACACACCTAGTATGTGGTAAAACAGGATTAGACCCAAGAATCTGGAGCAAAAACCTTAAAGACAAAGTATCTACTTGAACAGTCACAGAAGACTGCAGTGACTGGAAACCAAGGAGGAACACAAAGAACACAAAGACATACAAACTACAATTTTAAGAAACATGTCCTTGAAGAAAGTTACAGAAGGAGATAGGTCACCAGCTAACAGTGGTTGCTCCAGGGAGATCTGTTCATTTTTAAGGAGGAAGACTTGGATGTGTCTGCTGGCTGAAGAAGTTAACGGTATCTGCTGGAAAAAGTATGTAATTTACAAAGCATGATCCTAGATGAGGCATGAAACAGAGATAAAAACGGAGGGAAGACTTTCTTCTCACTGCAACAGGAAAGGAGGGAATGAGTAAGGGGAGAGATGACACTTAACTACGGGGCAAGAAGAAAAAGTACCGACAACAGAAAATGGTCAGAACCCACAGCATTAATATTAGAGTACTGCACAATATACAATGAAAGATATCTCAAGAGAGAAGAGATGCAGCAGACGCGAGAAGACCCACGAACATTTGACATTAGGAAAGAGAGTAAAAGACTTGTGTGGTAACACTGAGTATCTCGCTGCCACTGGAAATGACACCTCTGTCACAGCAGTAATCCACCGAGATGTGCTATTTTATGTGGTACACGTATACATGATTTATATCATAAAATTATTTCAGGAAGCACTTGACAGCACAGGTACCGAAGTGGTGAGGTCAGGACACACCACAAATCAATCCTCAATGAGCAGACTGGCAAGGTGGGTGTTAGAACACCCGCCATCAAGTAGCCAAAGGGACACACTGTGTAGAGCTCAGGCGGGTTTGCAAGGAAGATAAGCCAAGAAGCCGACGCTAAGAGCATCCAGTGAGCACCTGAAGTGAGTTACAGCAGAAAAAAGAAAGGCAGCAGGGCTGGGGAGTGTGGTGGTCGTGGAAGGAAAAGTGACAACAGCCAGAAAGGGTCCTTTTGAATCACTGCAGGGGCTAATGAGTTTTGAGTGGCAACAAGGTATGGCTAGGGCAACTGAGAGGAGTTCTAGCACTGATGAGAGCAAGAATAAAGCCAGTTGTTGATACATATGCCATACTGTCCACAAAAACACTGTTGCTGAGTTGACTGTGTCTCACAGCTACTTGACAGATAAGAGTAGAATGGCCCCATAGCATTTCCAGGGAATGCCTGGCAGATCGGAACTGCTGATCTCTTGGTTAGCAGCCACAGCACTTAACCACTACACCACCATCTACTACTACCTCCTAATGTGTGCTGTGTGCACCACTGAGTAGATTCCTATTCACAGAGTTCACTCCTATTCTATGGTTTATGACACAGTAGAACTGCCCACAGGGTCTCCTAGACTGTAAACTTTGTGTCAGCAGACCACCAAGTCTTTCTTCCAATGGAGCAGCTGATAGGTTCAAACTGCTGACCTTCTGGTCCACAGCCAAGTGCATAACCAATACCCTGAGGGTATCAATAGCAACACCAAGCTATTTTCTTAAAAATACCTGTAAAAAGTATGATGTTCCACACACACTTTCCATAATCTTTTAGCTGCCCGGTGGTTTGGCAGTTTGAATCCAATGGTGCTCTCAAACTGTTCCAGCTGCAATAAATCCATACAACAAATTAGCATATTTGATTGATTGGGGGGTTAGTAAAAAACATGGCTCCAGATGTTTCTGAAAGAAGTAATTCTTTTTGAAAAGGTAAACATTAGACTATTTTGTATAGGCCTGCAATGCTGCTTTCTATGAAAACATTTTATTTTCTATGCAAAGCAAGTATGAACTATTTACACAACCAGTCTGCTAAAACTCATCCCATCACCTTCCCACTTGATCTCTACCACATTCCTCCTGCCACAAAAACAATGAGAGTCCCCTGTGGGCCAGGCATTTTCTATTTTTTTCTCTTCCATAAAAGACTCAGGGGTTGTTTTTAGCAATAAGAGCATATGAGCAGGTTTATCATCAAGAATCATGATTCTTGGTGCCCTCTTTTTTTTTTTTTTTCTTTCTCCTTTTCTTTTTTTTAACACAGAATGAAGAATAGTTCATACACTTAAAATGCAGTGTAGAAGAAAGCTGTTTGCCCCTGGCTGGCCATAAATGAGGACACTGACAACAGCTGATTAATGTGCCTAAGGTGACAGGACAGTGCTTACCTCAGCTGGCCGCACTTTAATGTAGAAGTTACTGCGTTTATAGGAAATTTTCAAGATTTTCGGCCAAGCAAAACGATTGATTCTCAGTCTGTCTTTATAAATGAGGAGTCCATTAGCACACACACCCAGCTTGATGTCCACGCCTTCGGAGTCCTGCCAAGCATAACCATTTGACCGTGGTGAGAGGTGTCAAAGTTATAGTTCAGGAAGTTAATTGTCTTCCTCCAGCTATGACCAGGAATACCAATTTGACAGGTCTAAATTTAAATTTTAGTGACAGCAGGAAAGTTAACGGAAATAGGACAATATAACGCACATCTTAAATTTATTCATTTTCAAGAATCAAATTGATTTGCCAACAAGTTACTGCAATGTGATAGGAGGGCCCAGTATTCTTCAAAAGGCATAAGAGTAAGTTCTCAAACGTTGTTTAAGAGCTAAAGAAGTGACTAGATTTAGATACCCTGAAGATAGGCGATATAAAAATGAGTTCTGCTGGAGCCTACTCCAGTCTTCAGGGACATTCCCTTGGCTAGCTTTAAGGTGCAGTCAGCCACTCTGCTGTAGGCAAATATGTTTCAGATGGATTATTCTACCTGATGGATTATGCTAACTACTAACTGTTAAAATGATGACTATATTCTACAAAATATCAGTCTCTCATTGAAAATTTCTTGTCTGCACTGACAGAGTTGAAATTTTTCATTTCTTTTGAGCAGTTTTCCAATAACTCTGAATGTTGACACGCAGTCCTCATTACAGCATCGTTCTGGAAGGCAAGGTTCAAAGGGCTGCAGACTATTCTTGAAAACTTGCTAATATTGATTTATTCCCCAGAAATTTTATTTGGAATAGATGACTAGTACTTATAAGCTGGAAAGACTTTTTATACACCAAAGAAACAGACAGACAAAAGTGTACAATTGTCTCCTCACATTTCAACTTTGCTCAAGATCACAGATGTATGATATTCAAAACATACAAATCATTACATACTTTTCAGGGGAGAACTACACCTCACTCAACATATATAAAATTGAAGTATATTATCCAGACACATTCATACTTTCAGAAATCATTAGCGACATGGAACAAATTTTTATAACAAATAATGAAACACCGTACTTAGCCTTTGAATTAATAAAAATAAATGTAGCAATTCAACTACCTTTATTACTGAGAAAACTAACAAAACTTGCAATTTTTTTCTTAAAAAGATAATAGCAATAGGTAATTGATGTGAATTGCTTTCTCTGTTGTGATAGTGGAACAATTTATGTACACAAAGAATATTAAATTAGACCACCTGCTCTGGTTAAAACAAAAATATTATGGTTTTTGTTTCTCTCCGGTAGCCGTTACCTCTCTCTAGAAAAAAAGTAAGAAGCTAGAGTGTGGCAGGCACAGGTAGCCAAGTAACTTGGAACCAGATCCAAATGGTGTGTGCACCAAAAACATCACTGGCTGTGAAGACAGGGAGCAAGACCCAAGGCGGCCCGAGACAGTGTGTTTTCCCTACAAGGAAGGAGGCAGCCCTCGTTTGAAGCACTGAACAAAATTACCTCTCGTTAAAAGCAATCTCTGGACACGACAACGATGCCATTTTATCTTACAAAACAAATATTACCTGGATTCAAAAAAATTAGCTCATTTTGTATTGACCTGCACATTGTTGTAGAATTATTATGTTTATGTGAATAGAAATTATAGATAAAAGTAGGAAGTACAAAGGAAAAACAGGACTGTTGTCCATTCTTTGCCTTACATCATCCATGAATAAAGTCAGAAAAATATTACACAGGAGCACCCTCCTCTGCCTTGTTTACTGCCCACAAGATGCTGCTGCACATGGGTTATCAACAGGATCCCATGTCCACTGCTTTCTGAATCAGTCTAGCCTATGTAAAGTTCTGGCAGAAGGTTAAAGACATGACAGGAACGCTGGAAGGAAGGAAGGAAAGGGTATTTAATACCAGAGCCCTACCCTACGGGGTCGCATCAGGCTGGCTCTGCTCCTCTGGCATCACAGCCTCTCCTAAGGCAGCTCTGGCCTGTCTTCTGGCAACTGCTCTCTGCCCTCATCCCTCCTGGCCCAGAGTGATGAAGAGACGTAGCATATCACCCCGCTGTTTTCCTGCACCTCTGTCAAAAACTTCTCTATTCATCTCTTCTCAGTGAATTGGAATTCAATTTGAATTCTTTTTAAGTTAGATTAAAAAGAAAACATTTGATCTTAAGGCAGTGAAAAGTGTACAACGGCAAAAAACTGTAAACTGCATAAAAATTTCTTTTAAAATGCTACAGGCTAGAGATACTCTCTTTAATAAGCTATAAACATCTAGCTCATCAAACATTATCCACTGAGTCTACAAGATAGAGAAAATGAATATGTAAATGTCACCTGAAATTTTTTAACAAGTGCTGTGCTCTTATCCACACAGCTAGAACTCATGATAGACCTACAACAAATGTCCTATTTTTCTTTCATTTTTAAGGCACAAAATTAAAAACAAGAATCCTGAACTCTTGTAGCACTGACATCAAAGAACTGGTTTCTAATCTCCTAACGAAGTAACCAAAATCCAGACATATTGGCAATAAATTGATTCTGAGCCACTGTGACCCTATGGGGCAGAGAACGGCCCCACAAAGTACACAAGGAACAACTGGTGAATCTGAACTGGCATCGTTTTTGGTTAGCGGCCACGCTCTTAACCACTGCACCACCAGGGCTCCCCACAGATACAAAATTTACGTGCGGCAAGAGAAACAGGATTTAGAGGTAAAACAGGCTTAGGGAGATCTTTGTGGTCCCAAGCTCATTCTCTCTTCCTTCCCTTATTTCTGTTTCCCAGCTTCCCAAGCCAGTCAACACCATACAAAAAAATAAGCTGAAAAAAGCATTAAAAGGTCTGTTTCTGCCACTAGCAGGACTGATCAGAAGATAATGAAGACAGGAGGCAGATTAACAATTGTGGCTCTAAGGTAGTCATTCTCTGCATTGTTCTATGTAGTTGTACAGCAAAAATCTTCTAATCTTACATGAGACAGCTCATGGGAAAAGGACTTTTAAAAATTAAAGGAGCTACAGCTCCTAGCATTTAAAAATGATGCTGTTAAAGACTATTTACTGACAGAAAAGTGGGTCTGTAAAGTAAAAAAATAAATACAACCACAATCTCACGAAATAATTCAGAATAGAGTCCCACTTTTTTTTTAAAGTGTGAGCCAACAGCTCAGAGACTAAAAAGAAAACAATACAATGTACCACAGGATTAACAATGTCAATTTCTACATAGCCAAGCCAGCCCAGTGCCGCAGAGTTGGATCTGACTCTTGGCGACCCTAGGGGCCAGAGTAGAACTGACCCCCAGAGTATTCAAGGAGCGCCTGCTGGATTTGAACTGCATAAAGGAATTTTAAATAATGTTTATTTATTTCTGTTTGCTTATACTCATTTTATACAATGAACTCATGTTTTTGTAATATGGAGAAATACTTAATAATAAAGGAAATCACTGAGGAGAAAAAAGTGTTTTGCAAAGTGAAGTACTACTAAAAATATAAAAAGAAGGAAAATACCTTCAGGCGGGGGCCTTCCCAAAGATGTCTCAAATAACATAATCTGGAACTTCCTGTGCTGCATCTAGGGACTGCCCACGTCTTTTGAAAGCAGGTAACCAGAAATGCCCTTGGTATGTTGAGGTGACTCTGGGCATATTTTTCAAAATCAAATCTATCCTTCTCCTGTACCTCTTGTTATCCTTGACTCTCCCCACTCTGTGATCACCGTGACTAGAATCGTGATGTAGGTGATGTGACCAGCATGCTTCTAACTCACCCCCTCCCCAGCTTCTCCTAAAATTCCACTCTTTTTCCATTTTTCCAATTAGACTGAAAGTGCTTTATCACGTCAAGTCTGGCCAGTCCACTTTATGAAAGGTTTAACTTCATGGAGTGCAAAACAAAGGGACCTTCAGGGAAGAGATCAACCACAGTGCTCACCCACAGCTCAGGTGAGTGTTCAAATTCATGTCACTGTGGTCCTTTCTGGTTGCTCTGCTCTGCTCTTCTTTCTGACGATACTGGCTGCGGGGAGGGGAGGGGAGAGGCTAGGGCTGAGGTAGTACTTGGCATAGCAGCAGTTGGGATTCAGAAAAAAGCAGGATGGGTAAAGAACGGGTCATAAAAAGACAGGCAGGGTGACTCTAAGTCCATATCAAAGGGTACTATAGAAAAAGACCATGAAGAGAAGGATGAAGCTGAGGCAGAACAGGTGGTCCTTCGTCCGACCACAGACCCCAGCAGTCAGTCACCCAAGAAACACTGTGGAGATCCCCAAGCGAGGTGGGTAGCTTCTTCCCCAAAGTGAACTACACGATTCAGAAACAGAAGCCCTTCCAAAACTCCAGCCAACAGACGGGAACAAGGCCTTGTCCATCGCTAGATTCACAGTACCTTGGCATGATGCAGGTCAACACCATACATGGACAGCCTCTTCGCGTTTTCTAAGAACTGAGAATCAGCTTGTGCTGGAGATAAGCCCCTACAAATCAAAAGACACAACATGAGTTGATCCAAATAGGGCCAAAATGGAGGCAGGCGTGGTGAAAGCATGCAGAGTTTGGGGTGGTGAGAGCAACCCAAGTACGTTTACAGGCAACCAGGAAACCAGTGAGACTCAACTGTTAACCTCTGGCCTATTTCTGACAAGATTCTTTCACTGTTCAGCGCCAGGGGTCCACCTCCAGCCTTACGACGCTGATCTTAAGAAGCTAAGTTGCTTTTCAGTTTTTGCCCCCACGTGGGAAAAAAGCTACCGCAATAATGGGCACAGCATAAAGTAACTAAGAATATAACTGTGACTCCACTGTTCTGAGATAATTAGCCTTTAACTTTATTTTCTACTAAGACTGGTCAAGTAAAAATCAGTGTTATTATCAATTGCTTTCATAGCTTTGATTGACAAAACATACAGCATTCAGTCCATACTACATTTATTTTCACTTGTGTCTATATCCTCAACTAAAATTTTAAGCTTGCCCTATTAATCTTCATACCCCTCACTGCCATCAAGTCAATTCTCACTCACAATAACCCTACAGAACAGAAGAGAACTGCCCCCAAAGAGTTCCCAAGGAGAGCCTGGTGGATTTGAACTGCAGGTCTTTTGGTTAGGAGATGCCACCAGGATTTCTCACGGTATTCCAGTACCTGATATTTTAAATTAGATTTACACAGTCAATGTGTGTTGAACAGAATTGAAATAAAGTCAGTAAGACAGTATTTAGAGTTAAATGCTGTTTTTACTTTAAGGAAAGTCAGTAAACATGGCCTGTTTTAAAATTTCTAATCCCTAAATGTTCCTTTCAAATTATTTGAGGTCCACGTTTTATAAATTTTCAATTTTGTAATATGGTACAATCACAATTTTGTAGCTGTTTTAAAAACTTGTGTTACAAAGTTCATTATTTCCACACAGAAGAGTTTTCCAAGTATGATACAGTCTTGAAAGTAACTTATGTAATCTTAGCTAAACTAAAAGGCACTCTTCTGCGGACAGTGTAACTCACCCGTATGTTTCAATTACTATTCCTATCTCCATCACTGCCTACAATTCTGATTCAAATCCTGACACCTCATCATCTTCCCAGGCTTCCTTGTCAAATACAGTCATAAAAAAACAATTAAAAGGCAGAACAAACATGAAATAATGCCAGCCACATTTGTGGCTGTTTGTTAAAGAACAGAATTGAGCACAGGGGGAGGAGGTATCAAAGGGAACAGTAAATTTTTATTAAATAAAATATTAAATTTTTATTAAACATTAAATATTAATTTTTTATTAAACGCTAGTCTCACGAGTATAGTTCATAAAGACAATGAAAGGGTATCTCAGGGCTGCAGGTTACCTTCATCAGTACCAGGTGATGCTCTAGAAGAAGGAAGTGGATCCTCCTATAAAGCTAAGCTCCAGTGTCTATGTAGCACATGTGATGTTACTGTTGGCAGTTGCTGTCCAATTGATTCTGACTCTCAGTGACCTGACATGTGCAGAGTAGCACTGCTCCATGGGGTTTTCAAGGCTGTGACCTTTCAGAAGTAGATCACCACTAAGTCTATCTTCTGAGGTACCTCTGGGTGAGTTTGAACTGTCAATCTTTCAGTTAGTAGTGGAGAGTCAGTGTCACCCAGAAACTCCCAGCAAGTGTCCTAAGAGGAGCTATGTAAGTTTTTCAGAGCCATTCTCTTCCTAGTTAGCACAATCAACAGACCTGTGGGTTTTATGTAGCTCTGCCACCTTCTCTTCCAGCTCCTTAGTCTGCGTGGGGGCAAACTGGAAGTCACGGAGGACATCAGGGCCATGCTCTTCCAGGTCGTAGTCCCCAAGTTCAGCCTGCAGTGTGTAGGATCCCAGGAGGGCATGAGTCACAAACGAGCAAGGCAGGCGGCCAGAAGCAATGTCCTGCCGGAGCTGAAGGCACAGGAAGTATCTGTGAGCAACAGGGGAGAAGAATTAGTCACGATGGCAGCACTCATAATCCTTGAATACTAGTGTTTGTTGGAAAACAATGTGACAATATAGGCATTGTTCACACCCCATAGTAAAAAAAGTCTTCTCTAATAAAAGAATGGCCACCTCATTCTTCCGACTCCTAACCTAGCAGCTTGTCTAAAGATACTGAGCCTACAGGGCTAGTGAAAGGGAAATGCCGTACTGCTGCTCAGACAACAGAACCCCTCAATGTGGCTCCGTTGGTTCTGATTACCCAGCAACATTATAGGGCAGAGGAGAACCAGCAGGGTTTACAAAAATAGCTGGTGGACTTGAACTACTGATCTTTTGGTTAACAGCTGAACATATAACTACGGCTGTGGGAAGACCCAGTCTGCTATTACTACAACAAAAGGCTTCGTGTCTAAAGGCCAACATTCCAACCAAATAAACCCTGTCTCCTTGAATTTAAAAACTGTAATAAAAATTAGCATGCCCTTCAGGAGAGTAACAAGCTAGCCAAAGGAGAGTAACACAAATTAATAAAATAAAAAAAAACGACTTCAGCTTTAACCCTGATGACATAGTGGTTAGGTGCTATAGCCGCGAACCAAAAGCTCGGTAGTTCAAATCCAACCAGGCACTCCTTGGAAACTCTACAGGGTACTCCTACTCTTCCTTACAGGGTTGCTCGGAGTCGGAATAGACTTGATACCAGCAGGTCTGTTTGGTTTTTCAGTCTTAAGCATATGCGAGAACATCTAAGGACATATACCCTTTATTCTTGCTAGCTTTTTCATATAAATTTCTTCTTTTTCTCATACATCTTTAACCACAACTGTAAGTAGTCTTAACTTCTAGAAGCTCTCAGTTGCCCACGTATCTCCTTCTAGAAAGGCAGCTACTGTAGTAGAGCAGAGAAAGCATGGGCTTCTGAGCCCAGGAAAGCTGACCCTCCCTCTGTAGGCTGAGGTAAGTGAACAGACTTGCATAATGCCAGTTCCTCACCTGTACAATAGCAGAGTTCTACCTTCCTCTGAAGATGAGGGAAACATTAAATATAAATAAAATGCCTGGCATGTTGCACAGGAACCCAGGACAGGTAGTTCCAACAGTGACTGCAGTCATTGTAGCACGCTGGTTTAGCTTCTCGCTGCTAACTAGAAGGCCAGCAGTTCAAATCCACCATCCACTCCTTGGAAACCTTATTGGGCTGCAGTTCTACTCCTAGAGGGTCACTATGAGTCAGAACTGGCTTGACGGTATTCTTTTTTATTATTACTCTATTATTAGCTAATAATATTTATTATTATTACTCAGTGTTCCAAATGACTTCTCACAATTATAAAAGCATTTCTGTTTCTACTTCCTGGTAAAACTGTACAAGCCTGTTATTTACATTCCATGAGGATTTTTCCTTGTTGCTGCTCTGCTATCTACTCATTCTGTAACATCTTAAAACCTCAATTCTACCCTCACATTTAACCACTTGTGAAGGTTTCCACCATTGCCCTGCAAACCGAAAGTGCCCTGGTTCTGAGACTCTTCAGAATGCTATCATTGCTAATGACAGCTGTCTGCTTCTACTTGTGGACACCATTGCCCAGTCCAAGTTTTGAGGCCTGTTTTCATCCTGGTCTTTACCTGCCCTGTTCAGCAGGAAGTGCTGGCCTTTGGCTCAGGTCCTCCTTGTTAGGTCAGAGGTTTTGGCCATAGCCTAGTTCACTTATACCTAGACCCACTGCTCAAATCTACTGTCAGACACAGCAAGGGTTCCATTTATCATCACTGCAGTCCTGCAGTTAGCACAGCACTGGCCGCACGGCAAGCGCTCAGTGATTTTCTGAGGGGGTGAAGTCTCCTCCTGATCACCACAGACTGGGGATTTTTATGCATCGCATAATAGAGATTAGACGTTTCTTCATCTCCTAGAACAACATGAGCATATCTACACTTACTTGAGAAAACTGTTTACACTACAACTTCAGGCTGTCCACAAGTTCTCATACATTTAATCAGACACTAGTGTTAGTCCTCCATGTTCTGTAACACTTTTAAGACCCATCACAAAGACACTGCCTGTCATTAAAATCTTATTAGCTCTCTTTATATTACTGTCTCTACTTTTCACATTGGTACTTTCCTCTGTTTGTAAAACCTAAGTTTATGCTTTAAAAACTTCAAACTGCAAAGAGCTTCAAATAGCAAGTATTTCCAAATCTACCACGTCTTTCTTCACAGAGCAAGAGAAAGTATTCTTTAAACCTTATTCTGAACAGTGTTGATGCTCTGCTCAGATTCCACCACAACTTCTAACTGCTCACTCAAGTCTTGGTGAAAATTTCAATCAAGCCATTTAGGTTTCCGGGCCACAAGTACAGGCAGGTGGCTGGTGTGAGGCTCTACCGCTGAGGCTGGTAGTTAGTTCAGGCTGTATAATTCCTTCCACCACAGACAGGGTGACTATTTAAGCCTTGTTTACAAGAAAAGCCAAAAGCACTTATCAATACTATAAAGCTGCAATCACCAAGGAATTATAATCCCCCAAACAAATTACTGCACAGGAGTGTATATACAGACAGGGCGTCGGGTCGTAAAGCCAGTTACATCCACTGTTCAAAGGCACTCCTGCCACGAAGCTGTGCCCTACACACAGCAGCCTGCCAGGTTTTATGCTCTAAGCTGCTTGAGGTGCCGTTACAAAAGCTACTATTTATTATTTACTAGCTCAAGTTAGTTCAATCAGAACTTAATTAGCATGACTACATCCCTATTCAGCAACAAGTAATGAAAGAAAAACTAAGATCTGCCATATATCTACTCTTGGAAAGAAATCCCCATTTTTCCTGGTTTACACATGGATAACACGTACTGTTAAGCATGTTAAGACATCTACTTGATTGCTGCCAAGAAAACTAGTGTAGCATAGCAAAGAGAATCAAAGGCATGAGAGTCACAGATAAGTAAGTTCTTTTACAAAGACCCTCTAGTTTTCTGAAGGTACTTATACTGCAGCAGTTTTCTGTGGTCATACTTTGTTTTAATTTAAAAATTATTCTACATACCTATTTTCACCAGTGCTAAGCAATCTTGTCACTGGTACCCAGTCTAACAGGGCTAAGCTACCAAGCTACCAAGGTACCTGTTGATTCACAGTACCCCCGGGCTGCCATTCAAGCTCTCACACACTCTCAGTATCAATCAATGCTCTCTTCTTCCTGAACTGAATTCTTGACTTACTATTTAAGCCCTATATTCCTAGAGCCCAGACAACTTCACAGGAGGTGGAAATGAGAAACCCTACATAAACAACCCAACATGAGAAATGACCTTGCTAGTTTGCTTGCCTTGTTTACCTGTTCCGGGGGTGGGAGGGAGGGGGTGCAGAGCACGCGATGGGGGGTAAGTGGCAGTTCAATTTACATTAAAAAATAATTTCACTCTTCATACTTAAAATCATCTTTGTAACATGAGACAGGCACATATGTTACACAATAAAAACATCCTACTATTAAAATCCGAAATGCTTACTATCAATTATTTTTTAAAGTATAACATGCAAACTTGCCACAATGTAATTTTTAAAAATAAGCTACTAGTGGAACATAAAGGGGCAAATTAAGAAATAAAAAGGTAACTGAATATATATTTATTTTTTAAATTGGCAACATTTGAAACTGAGACTACCCAACTGCAAAGAAACTTTCTAAAATTTAACTTATAAAGATTATTTTGGTTTTTAATCCTGCCATTAACATTATTCTCTCCCAGAGCACAGAAATAAACGAAAGCTGTGAGTAAAAGCTCATTCTTAAATGCAGATGTAAAATACCTGGTGATATCTTCAGTCAGCTGAGAAGGATCAGGAGGATAAAACTTCACATTAAAGGTGAACAGCCAGGGAAGATCTGTAATTATCAAATATGGTGCTATTTGTCCAATCAACAGAATGGTCATTTATTTCACTCTAACTTGGAGGTCAGTGTTTAAACAGTCCAGGCTGACCCCAACACAAGTCATTTTAGAGAAACATAATTAAAGAAAAGCAGTATCACTCCCAGGACAACAATGAATGGACTAGAAATCAGGTATATAAAGATCTCGCCACAAAAAAATAAGATGTGTACTTTATTATATATAAACTTACAGGAACTTCAGCAAATGTTTTACTATGGTGATCCACAAGGCACGTATGTTAGGATAACCTATACACAGTATTCTAAGGCAAGATTTGTTTCAACCACCAGACTTTCGAGTACCGCATGCTCTCCCCTCTTCAAAAACCAAAAAAGCATTTTCAGATTTCTACACTGTTGGGGAAGGACGGTAATGATCGAGTGATCACAGCACCTCCTCCAAAAATGAGTAAGAGGCTAAGTGAAGAACGTGTTAAAAGAGAGATCCCAAGGTAAAGAGAGTGTAGTAAAAATCCCCAATACTTTAGGATAATAAAATCATTTCCCAGGTTTTAGACAGTAAGTTTAAGTACATGCCTATAAAACATACTCCATTCTGTTATGCTATAAAAAATACATGGAAAAACAATGTCATAAATGGGTTACTAAAAGTTAAAACACTGCTACTTACACATTAAATATTTAACAAATGTTTTGAAATGTCACAGTTCAGATGACTTTATTAAAGCAAAATGACAAAAAATATGGCAAAAGGACAGGTATTAGTTACTTAAAAGAGACTCAAAGAATTCCACTCTCCGAATTTAGAGTTGTGATCCAAGTGTGTAGTATTCTTATGTCAAAAGAAAAGTACATGCACATACCTCTGCTGGTGTGTGTGTGTGTGTAAAGTTATTATACTCTGCACATGTGTGAAGGCCTCAGGAAATGAGTAATTTATGGACTTGAAGAACACCTTCCTTGTACTTTTTTTTTTTTTAATTGTGCTTTACGTAAAGTTTACAGCTCAAGTCAGTGTCTCACTCAAAAATATACACACATGCTGTTCTGTGATGTTGTGGTATTAACTGCAATCCTCACAATGTGACAGCATACTCCCCTTTTCCACCGTGGGTTCCCTGTGTCCCTTCGACCAGTTCCAGTCCCTTTCTACCTTCTCATCCTGCTTTTGGACAGAAGCCACCCATCTGGCCTCGTGTATCCGACTCAGCTGAGAAGCACATTCCTCACACGCATTACTTTTTGTTTTATAGTCCCCTGAAGAGTGGGATTCGGGAGTGGTTTCAGTTCCTGTAACCCATTTTCCTCTTCTACATGTCATTCTGACCTTTTGTCACCATCAGCAGGATACTTGTTCCCTCACTCAGAAGCCAACAAATATGTATTGAACAGCTGCTATGTATAAAATATAACAAACACACATACTTTTGTTAGATTTTGGCTCAATACACCACTCTTCTACTAATGAAGTTCATTCAAACTGAACTAAAGAAACAGATCTGAGTTCTGCTTTACAAATTTGAAACAGTGATAACGGGGCTAACAGTTTCAAATCTGAGAGTAAATATACACTCCAGTGAGGAAAAAAAAGGAAAAATTTAGTCCCAAAGATGAGAAAGTAGAAGTGGAAAGCAGAAAGCAGAAAGAAACAGCAGAGAAAATCAGAGTGTCAGGCTTTTTAATGACATAATTTAAATATAAAACTACCACCAACCATCAGACATCACAAATAGAAGCCAGCAAACTTGAGAATACAAAATATGCTAATAAAACATTAGTATAAGAAGCTTCTTCAAGATGACTGCTAAAATTAAAAATTAGCAAAATCACCACAAGACTATAACCTCTCAAGTATTTCCTTACTAACCTGTTTTTCAGGTCACAATGCTTTGCTAGATATGACCATACCGATAAGTTTCTAACTAAAACACCATTAAGGTGATAATGGTGATTCAAAAGTTGCTAAAACAAGCCTGAATCGCAATTAAATATTTCACTTATATATATGTTATTATTATTACAATCTTTATCTAGCTACAGAAAAAGTCCATTTAACTACGGTTAAGCAATCAACTAGCCAAAAGGTTGGCAGTTCAAACCTACCCAGAGTTGTCTCAAACAAAAAAAAAACACCAACCCTGGTGACCTGCTTCCAAAGGGACAGCCTGAAAACCCTGTGGCTCTGAGTCTGCACCCGCGGGGCCTCCATGAGCCAGAGTCAACCCTGTGGCAGCTAACAACACAGATAGCTGTGGAAGAACAAAGTAGGCGGACTCCTTTAAAACCACACTTCCTGATTCTAAGACATGTTCTACAGCTATAATAAACAGCCTGATACTGATGTAACAATGGACAGACATACAGACCACAGAACAGAACTGAGTGTAAACAAACTCACATATCTACAGTCAACTAATTTTTGACAAGAATGCAAAATGCATTTGATGGGGGAAAAATGGTCTCTTCAATAAATGGTACTAGTAAAACTGATTTCCACGGGAAGAAAACTGAAATAAAATCCACGACACACACCATACACATAAACAAACTCAAAATGAATTAAGGACCACCTATACATGTGTGCAAACTAAAACCATGAAATTCTTAGGGAAAAAATGCAAGGGCAATGCTGTCAGGCCTCGCTTTTAACAATGGATTACCTAATACAGTACCCAAAGCACAAAAGCCAAAACCAAAATAAATAAATAGAACCTCATAAAAATTAAAAACTTTCATTCATTCAAAGACTTTGTTATTTCCACCATGAGTTCTACATAGCTATATATCTATACCAGTAACTGTACCATATACACTCCACATACTACTACTCAGAAATAACTTTTATTAAGAGTAAATAAGTATCATTATAGTTATCTGTCTATTCCTATACAGGGATAGAAAAATAGACACCGAAAAACATTTAATGAAATGAGATCATAACTCCAGATAACTATTTTAAAATCTCAAATGTTATTTTTTAACTTTACTAGAATTGAACAGAAAATAATATACTAAAACTACACAAACTACTGAATAGATATTTCTCTACTGTAGGATAATATTTGCTGAAAAACTCTTTTAAGATTAATCAAAGTGACTATGTAAAACATCAAGAGATGGCTGTCATCATTTCTTATTAAACCATGCATTTCAACATAAAAAAAAGACTTCACCAAAAATGTACAAAGACCAGCTACAGACTGGGAGAGTATCTTCAGAAACCATATACTCAACAAAAATATAATAACCAAAATATACACAAAATTTCAACACCTTAACAAAAAAAGACAAAAAACTCAGTCACAAAATGGGCAAAGGACTAGAATAGACATCTCACCAGAGAACACTGAAATGGCCATCAAACACATGAGAAGATGCTCACACCACTAGCCATCAGAGAGACACAACTCAAAACCACAAGGAAATGCTGTTTTACTCTCACTAGGATCTCTAAGACAGGAAGGAAAAAAAACTAAATAAAAACAGAAAATAACAAATATTGGTGAAGACGTAGCAAAATAATGGAATCATTTTTCATTGCTGATGAGAACGCAAAGTGGTGCAGTCAGTGTGGAAAACAATATGAAGATTTCTCAAAAAACTAAAAATAAAGCTACCATTATCACCCGGTATGTCCACTCTTAGGCATATACTCAAAAGACTTGAAAACAAACAGACTTGTATGCCGCTGTTCACTGCAGCACTATTCCCAATAGCCAGAAAGCGGAAACAACCTAAATGCCCATCTACTGCTGAACAGAGAAACAAAATGTATCACATACATACAACGGAACGCGACTCAGCCAGGAGAAGAACTGACGCCTTTATGGCACAGTATGGATGGTGCTTCAAGACATTGTGCTGAGTGAAATACATCAGTCACAAAAGGACAGTGTTGTACGACTTCATTTACATAAAAAGACAAGAAAAGGCAAATGTGCAGAGACAAAAATTGCTCAGTGGTTACCAGAGGCAGGAGAGAAGGCAAAAGGGAGGTTTTAACAGTGATGGACAAACTCCACTGAGGAATGGTAGAGCTGCACAGCCAATTATTCTAACCGGTGTCACATGCTGTACCCCACAGTGGTTTTGTTAGTTCAACTGTAAAAAGTTGTATGGAATATATTTATATTCCATGGTTTTTGTCTGTTTTGTTTTTTGCCAGCTGAACATTTTGCAGGTATGTAACTCTGGCAAGATGATGGTGAAGCACGGAGCTGACACTGAAAAGGTGGCTGGTTAGAACTCACCAGCTGCTCTGCAGGAGACAAGATCTGGAGATCTGCTCCTGTACAGATGACAGCCCAGGATGGCACAGGTCCACTCTGTCATGTTGGGGACATGCGTGTATGCACACATGTGTGCGTTCTTGTTTTTTTGTACATATGAGAACATAAAGATTTTAAGGCAAATTTTAAATAGGACACATGAGACTGTCAACTGTGATAACTAACTCAATTAATATTTACCTTTATTAACAGCCTACTAACTAAAATAAGAAAACAATAAAATCATAGAGACTAAGATAAAATAAGCAGCTCTTAAGTCCATTTCAACACAAACATAAAGGTAAATACAATAGCTCAACTCTGTTTCCACAGCCTTTCATGATCATGACAGTACAGAATGCCATTTAGAGACCTGGCTCCAAAAGTTGGAAACAGTCAAATCTTATTACTGCGATTCCTCTTGCCAAACCACAAGGGAAAAGTCTGAAACAACTCTAAAATAACTCTACAAATAATCAAAACATAGAAATGTATTCATAATCTACAAAAACTCTGCCTTGCCAAAGCCAGGAGTTCTCGTAACTTCAAAATGAGTGGAACACAAAAGCCAAAACAAAACCAGAGGAAACAGCTCAACAGATTTGGGAGCATGTTTCAGACATTAACCTGTTCTGTGGTTTGCGTCACTTGGTGGGTCAAGTTTCAGAGAAAGAGTAAGACTCAAGTATCTCTATCCTTTTTAAATTCATGCATTCATGTAGAGTATGTCACAACTGTGACCAGACATGGGAAAATTTCTGAAACTTTCTGGTACAGTTTCTTCTAAAATGTAGTATAATCTATCTGTGTCTACTAATTCCTTTTTCTTTTTCATTTTTAAAAAAGAATTGGGTGAAACACAAAGATAATGAGAGAGAGAATACACTGGTCCCAGTGTAAGGGGGTAAGCCAGCCAAGTGCCGTCTAGTCAGATTCGACTTGGTAAGAGAAGGAGGGAATGAGGGACAGCCAGGGGCCACAGTCAAGAGCAGGGTCATGAACACGTCTGCCTGGGGCTGATCTAGTTTTAGCAGCAAAAGTCGCACATCCCAGAGCATAGCAGTGCTAGTTCTTGGCAAACCAACAAAGTTGGTCACTCTGATTCAAGACAAAGGGAAGAAGGGAGGGAGGAAGAGAGAGAAAGAGGGAGGAAGTGAGGAAGATGAGTATATAAAGAGAAAAAGTGGTGAAAAAGGGTATATGCTCAGTATTAACAAAAAAAGAGAGAGCGAGAGAAGGGGGAAAAGGACAGGAACACTACCCAAAATACCTTTAATTCAAGGGAAAAGTAAAAAGAAACATGGAGAAACTAAAATAGGAGAAGAGGTAGAAAGAAAAGAACAGAAGGGAAAGTGCAGACTTACTCTACTGTCTTGATACCAGGAAGACAAGAAGGGAAAAATCAACAGTACAAAGGGCATCCTGCAGGCTGGCACACACATACATATGGCTTCTCCCTGGACAGCTCTAAGGTCCAAAGTGCACCAGGGCTGTTACGAATTTACCGCCCTTTGGATGTTTGTCACCCTGTGTCTAAAAATCCCAGCTGTTCTTGGCTCTCCACCTTTTCTGCTTTCGTCATTCACAGAACCTGCAGTAACTCTAGTGTCTAGATCCCTATCAGAAATTTCTCTGTGATGACAATATTTCTTGGCACAGATATCACAAAGCCAGCCAGAGGCAGGGCAGCTGGCAGAAGCAGAACCTGAAGAAAGAACTGAAGCTGGTTAGAGTGCAAAGCTTGAGTCACTTTGGGATTCTCATTTGAAAAACGGACAAGCAAGCCTACAACATATCTAAACTCAAACAACACATATAGCGGCCTTGGACTGTTGGTTAAATGAGAAGGCCATGACCTCAGATAACTGAAAACATTGCTCTACGTGCTTTTCACTCCCAAGTAGTCTAGGATCTACCTAGAGTAAAATTTTTATAAAAAGTGAATTTTACAGAAAAGCATCTCTTTGTTTTGTTCTAAGGAAAAAAGAAAAGGTCATCTGTGTTACTTTGTAGTGGTAGACAGTGTGAGAGAATATTTAGGACTGTGAGTTCAGAAATTCGTGACCAGCAGGAGTTCCCAAGGTAATGTACAAAATAAAGTTATGATTCTATAAAACAATGATTAGTATTCCCAACCTCTAATACAACATAAATGCAAAATAGCAATGATTACTCTATCTTATTAGTTATTCTACTCTACAATTCTATGGATTTTATTAAAGATGGAAATTGATAAATGTAAAGATTAACTTAACTTCAAAGTATGGTTATTTAAATACTCACTTCGCAGCTGTCTCTTTATTTCTTTGGCAGGATCTAACCAGTTCTGTAGAGGGGAGGAAAAAAAGGTTAATTAACCTACACAACACACTCCGGAGTCCAAGTCAGTACAGTTAATAGTTCCCATGCTTATTTAAATGTAAATATGTTTTAATAAAGGCTCATTCAAAGCAGCTTTCAGCTATTAGCATTTCACTAGGCAAGTTTTGATTTTTTAAATGTGTGCGTGTGTGGTGTTTTATAAATAAAATATTCAAATACTTTCAAAGTTGGTCTCATGGGCCTCCCTTTCTTAGATTTGAAACCAAACATTTACCCTAATGATGAGACATAACATTTCTACATATAGACTTTATTCTGTGATAGAATTATAAGTACATTCCCTGAATATCCATTTCTCAACAGGCACCAAGACTTGTACACTATTTACTGAGCACCTGCTAGCTCACCAGGCAGCATGGACACTACAATAAGAGCTCTGTCAAAGGCATTAAGCAGCTCACGCTCATCAAGGATAACATGCAAATTGAAAACTATTGCCCAAAAGCACACATACTCCTAACCAGCTACAACTGCCTCAGCTACTCAGAGCAATGCCTCTCACTCCTTAAGTCTTCTTCCTCTTCCCTGTGAGGGAATAGGATTATGAGATGGGAGCCGTCACTTTCCTTCCTAGCCTTAACCGAGCACTCTTTCTTTTTTAACCTCATTACAACCGCAAAGTCGAACAAAATCATAAAATCTCCCTTCCACTTTTGTCCTAATTCTTGTCCTTAGAAAAAGCTACAATTAAAAAAAAAAAATTCTAGGCAATGATTCTAATAGCTTAAAACAGAAAAAGACCACATTGAACGTACTAGGTTCAAATCACATGAGGACATCAAACAATTGTCTTATAAAGCCACAGGCAAAAGACCACTACACTTGCTCCACCAAAAATACACATGTAATATAAATGCATGTAGGTTATACCTGTATATACTTGTATGTGTGTGCATGCACACACACACAGTTATTTCTACATTTCTCCCAACCTGACCTCGAGCTCAGGTGGTGCAGTGGTTAACAGTTCAGTCACTCACCAAAGGTCAGCAGTTTGAATCCACCAGCTGCTCCCTGGAAACCCCACCAGGCAGTCCTATTGTTCCCTAAGGTTGCTATGAGCTGGAATTGACTCAACAGCAGTGTGTTTCAGTTTTGGTTTTATTCTTAAGAAGTTACTGAAGTTCACTTTACTTTACCTCCACTAATACAGAACAAGGGAAAGTTCATTTTCTGAGATACAGTAAACTGACTCAAAGAACTGACTTAAAAATAAAATGAATTTTACTTAACCTAATAAGCATCCCAAATAATGCATCACACTTCTGCTTAAACAGAAGTGCACTCAGACATATACAGGAAATAGTTAAAACTTGCTATGCAAAAATCATTAATAATCTACTGTTTTAAATATGTATTGAGATGATATAATAGAACATTCACTTACACTATTAAACAAGTAGTGACAACAGGATGCTTTGGAAACAGAGCTGCATGGACCCCTATGGATTCTCCCACGTGTTCACGGACCGCACTCAGGGCAGCAAGGATCCAGCGTGTGGGTGGCTCTGCTCTAACACTGGTTACATTCAAGTCTCTCAATGAAGAACCACCAGAGCTTCGTTTAATTTTTTAAATCACTAGCACCCCAGCTGCATGGGCAACTGATGAGAAGGACCAGTGGGACCCACTAATGGTACCTTGCATGCTCTATGTTAGAGAGCTGCTCAACTTCTCCCCTTAGAAAAGAGCCTGGCATTCAGCATCCCCACCCTGCAGCTGCTGCCCGGCACAACTGGTTTACAAATGACCAGCTATCATGAGTGCACAAGAAGGAGAAAAGCACATCATTCAGCCTCTAGCCCTCACTGTTCTGGGAAGCAGCCCACAGAATTCACCACACTGTCAGAAAAAGGTCAGAACTGTGGCATTTTTTCCCAAAGATGTAAAAACCCCAGCAAGAAAAGCTGAATCAGAGACAAATGGTTACCCACTGAGGAAAGAAGGGAAATATCCATTAGAACATTCACACAGAGAAAAGAAGAACATGGAAAGGAAAGCGCCAGTCATAGAGGCCTAGTCAGATCCTGCTGAATCTCCAGTTTCACAAGCATGACAGTTGGTATAAAGAAGACTGCTACAAAGGGCAGTCAATGACCTCTGCTGTGTACCACAAGGATGGTGGAAGCAATATCATCTTCTGCCATCTCCGAAGAACTAGCAAATACCTCAGTCATTCAGCTCCTCCACAGTGCTTGATGGACTGATAAACAACAGCATGATACACAGAGAAAAAATCTGAAGTTCTCAACAATTTTATTTTTGCTCGGATCAACAATCACCACCCAAAGAAGCAGCAGACAAAAACTCACCGAGCAAATTTGCTACAACAGACTTCTTTAGAATCTTAAAAAGCAGAGATGTTTTGACTAAGGTGCACCTGACGTAAGCCCTGGACTTTTTCAATCATCTTATACTGCATGCAAAAGTTGGACAGTAAAACAAGGAAGACTGAAGAAGAACTGATGCATTCCGACTGTGGTGCTGGTGAAGACTGAATATCTTATTGACTGCCAGAAAAACAGAAACCCTAATGGCATAATGGTTAAGACTTATAGATGCTAACTAAAAGCTCTGCAGTTCAAATCCACCAGGAGCACCTAGAAAACTATGCAACAGTTCTATTCAGTCCTTTAGGGTCACTCTGAGTCAGAATCAGTGTGCTAGCTGCAAGTTGGTTTTTGTCTGGCCAGAAAAACAAATCAATCTTAGAAGTGATACCAACCAGAATGCTCCTTAAAAGCTAGGATGGCAAGACCTACTCTCACTTTCTATGGAAACATCAGGAAACACATCACTAGGAAGCGACATCATGTTTGGTATGGAGTCAACACAAACAAGGGAAACCTTCTACGTGATGGATTGACACAACAGCCACAACAATGGACTCACAAATGATGACGATGGCACAGGACTGGGCGATGCTTCCTTCTGTTATACACAAGGTCACCACGAGAGGGTACTAACTCGAAGACAAGTAACAGTGCCCAGCAGTGTTAGGCAACCAGCAAGTACTGAAATAATGCCTACTGAGGACATCTGCTTGTTGCTTCATTGGTATCTTCCATGGTCACAGACTATTTTAATTAGATTCATTTGATCAGTTAACATTAATAAACATTTAGATCATGGCAGGATGTAATTTTACTGTCTAAGGCTTTAAGGAAACCCTGGTGGTGTAGTGGTTCAGTGCTACAGGTTGGCAGTCCAAATGCACCAGGCGCTCCTTGGAAACTCTATGGGGCAGTTCTACTCTATCTATAGGATCACTGAGTCAGAATCGACTGGACAGCAGTGGGTGGGTCAAGGCTGTAAGGAAACCCTGGTGTCATAGTAAGTGATACGTCTGCTAACCAAAAGGTGGGCAGTTCAACTTCACCAGGCACTCCTTAGAAACTCTATGGAGAAGTTCTACTCTGTCCTACAGGGTAGCCATGAGTCAGAATCAACTCAATGGCAGTGGGTTTGGTTTGGCTTTTGGAAAGCTATAAACACATAAGTAAAAAACAAAAATTAAAAATTTACTTAACATGAAAACCTAATTCAAAATGGATGAAACATGTAAATATAAAGCCAAAATCTATAAAGTACATAGAAAAAAAAATAAGATCAATGCTAGAAGCCCTTATGTATGTCATTAACAGGATACAAACTATAACCAACAACCCACACGAACTCCAGAAAATAAGCTAGATAACTGGGATCTTCAAAGAATTAAAGCCTTAGGCTCATCACAAGAATTCACTGAAACAGTAAAAAACGACCTATCAAATAGAAAAAAAAAATTGCCTGTGACAAAGGCCTAACCTCAGAAATCTACAGGAAAATCTAACACCTTTACAACAAAAAGACAAACAATCCAATTAAGAATTGAACAAAGGAAGTAAACAGACACTTCACCAACAAAGTCATTCAAGTGGCCAACAGACACAGAACAAATGCTCACAATCACTGGCCATTACAGAAAGGGAAATCAAAACCAAAATGAGATACCATCTCAGCTGAACATCACAGGCACCTATCAAAAAAAGGGAAAATAATAAATGTTAGAGAGGCTGAAGGGAGAATGGAACTCTTAAGCTCTGCTTGTGGGAATGTAAAATGATACATACCATTTTGGAAAACAATATAGCCCTTCCTTAGCTAGAAATGGAAACAACATATAATCCAGCCATCCCAGTCCTAGGAATACATCTAGAGAAGTAACAGTCACTGCAAGAATAGATAGATACACACCCATGTTCACTGCAGCATTGTTCACAATAGTAAAAAGCTAGAAACAACCTAGATCCGCATCAACAGAGGGATGGATAAACAAACCATGGGACTTACACACAAATGGAGTCTTATGCAACAATAAAGAACAATTGTGAATCTGTGAATCATCTCATAACATGGAGGAAATCAGAGGGCATTATGCTGAGTGAAATGAGTCAATCACAAAAGGATAAATATTGTGTGAAGCCACTACTGTAAAAAGTCATGAAAAGGTTTACACATAAAAAGAAATAACCTTTGATGGTTACCAGGAAGGAACAAATGTGGATGAAAAACCCTAAACAGACAATAAATAAGTGGTAACTTTGGTAAAGGGTAAAACAGCATATAATCCTGTGGAAGTGAGCACAACTGGTACAAGGCAGGGTAAGGGAAGTTCCCCCAAAGGATCAAATTGCAACGCCTGAGGGCTATGAGAACCATGGGGAACATTTAGCTCTGCTGGCATAACAGAGTTTAGAAAGAGGACTACTTCGGTGAGCAGCATCTGGTGAGTAGTGTTTGGGAGCAAGGGAGAATGAAAACCACTGAAGACACAAGGGAAAGATTAGTCCAAAGGACTAATGGGCCACATCTACCACCGCCTTCACCAGACTGAGAACAGAACACCGAGGAGATAACCAGCTACCACTGCTGACAGCTCCGACAAGGATCATAACAGTGGGTCCCTAACTGAGCTGGAGAAAACGTAGAACAAAATTCTGAGACACAAACAAAGACCAGACTTGTTGGCTTGACACACAGGGGAATCCCTGACAGTAATACGGCCCCTGGACACTCTTTCAGCTGACTCAAGAAGACTTCTAAGGCTTAACCTTCAGCTGAAGACTGGGTAGGCCTTAAAAGGAGACTTAAAGGGACACAGCAGCCCTGGGGCAAGGACTAGAAGTCAGGCAGGAGAAAGCTGGTGTAAGGAACCCATGGCTGAAAAGGGAGAGTGCTGACCTGTTGTGGAGTTGTTAACCAATATCATGAAACAGTTTGCGTATCAACTGTTAAATGACAAACTGTTCGGTAAACCTTTATCTCAAGTACAATAAAAAAATTTAATTAGTATGACTTTTGAAATAAATGTAATGCAAAATGCTAACACAAGAAATGATGTGCAGAAGAAAAGGAGAAAAGGGAATTATACTTTCTACACAATTTTTCGGTAAATCTAAAAGTAAGTATGTGTATTATCACATTATCAGTGACAAATAAACACTAATCAAGGAATTCTTTACCAAATTAATAAATATGAACTTCTTGACTTCATAATATTATTAAAAAAAGAAAGCCAAACCCACTGTCATCAAGTTGATTCCAACTCAAAGCAGCCCTACAGGACAGAGGAGAACTGCCCCATGAGCTTCTACACAGAGCCTGGTGATTTGGAACTGCCAACCTTTTAGGTAGCAGACAGTGCTTAACCACTTTGCCAACAAGGTTTAAAGTGCTCTATAAATACAATAAAATCTTCATCCACATTCTAACGGTACTTTTTTTAGTGAACAAATCACCAACTTCAGCTGGAAACATGGAAAGAGACAAGATCCTGAAGAACAAAGTGGGCAGTCTCATACTACCTGATTTTAGACTATGCCACCAGAGTTCCCAAGGAGCTCCTATAACTCTCTCTGACACCTCAAAAAACACAATGTTATCCTCCAGATCAGTGCGTCTCATAAACTTTAAAGGTATATATGAATCCTGAAGAGCTAGTCAAAACACAGATTCCACTTCAGCAGAATTGGGGTCTGAAATTCTTCATTTTTAAGAAGTTTCTAGGTAGTGAATGATACTGACACTGGGTCCTTAAACCACCCTTTGAGTAGCATAACCTTAGCTCATCTTTTACATTAAAATTCTGTCTTTTGTGAAAGTCAAATACAAAATAAAAAAAAAACCCAAATCCACTGCCACCAAGCTGATTCTGACTGGTAATGATCCCGTAGGACAGAGCAGAACTATCCCATCAAGATTCCAAGGTTGCACATCTCTTTACAAACGCTGACTGCCACATCTTTCTCCTACAGAGTGACTGATAGATTCGAACCACTGACCTTTTGGTTTGCAGCTGAGCATTTTAACCACTGCACCAACAGGCTCCCTAAGTCAAACACTGGGAGACATTTTTCAAGTCCTTTAAACTGGTTTGTCAGGCAGACATCCCACCTTCACTGGGTACACATACTAGTTGTTAACAGCTTCCTTCAGAAAGTCCTAGAAGGGTGCTTCTTCCACATTCTCATTTCTAAGTACTAAGGTAGATGGACAAGCGCCATGATCCTTCTTTGAAGTCTTCTCCACCACATTCAGCAGCTGTACCGAAGAATGATAAGACTTGCTGTCTGTTGAGTCCACTTGCTAACAACTTTCAACCGAACAGCTACAGGCTTCAAAAGTAGTATCCTATTAACAGTCTGAGTGTACGACTGTTTACTGCAGGCCCTGAAGCATACTACCTAGATAACAACTCAAGACACATCCACAAAATTCATTTTCTAGTTCCTTCTTCCTCTTAAAAAAATTATGTTGTCTAATTCCTTGTAGCACTGGACCCTAAAATACCAAATGCCTAGTCATGCCTTCCTTACTCATTTCTGCTGACTCACAGAGGCCCTATTATACACAACAGAATGAAACATTGCGCCATGCCCACAATAATTTTTGGTGTTTGCCAATTCAGTGAGGTGAGAGATTAATAAATTCAATGCAACCCAGAATGGGATACGATATTAAAAGTATACAAGTAGTTCTGTCCAAATATCAGCATTTTCTCTTAAGAATTGATAGCACTAAAACAGATCTGTTTAATTTTGACTAAACTACGTCTAACAGAACCTAAATTTAATAGAACCATAATTATGGTGTTATAGGAAAAGTTAGAGGCATTCTATGCTACAATAAAACATTCACTCACTATACATCAGCAAGAAAGTGATTTGAGTCCTCCTGTAACAAAAGCCATAGTATTATAAGGCTTAATTGGACTAAATGTAGAATTTTGTTAAAGAATCATCTACCTATGGCTAATAGTTTAATATTTCAGTCTTTAGGCCTAGTTTCTAGGGGAAGTGGTCTGGTTATCAAGACAACGGCTTTAATTAAGTTTCATAAAGTTAGCTTAGCTATGGATATCAACTACACTTCTAACAGGCTTCTCTTTTCAATTATGTCTTGCAGCAAAACGACATTACAAACACTGGGTCAATGCCAAATCCCATTAATATAAAAAATCCAAGACAATATCTTTCTCTTTAAAGAGAGTCCAAAACTCTTCATACAGATATGACCCCAAGAGCTATATGGACTCAGAATTGCATATATAAAAGAGTAATGTGTTGCTTGATTTCACATACTTTTAACAACATTTTCCACAGTGACGTTTACATTAGAGTTATCAGGGACATTAAAAAGTTCTTACCCTAAAAATAACAGATTTTCATACTGTCAGTTAACTGAAAGGCTTCCAACTCAGTGTCTCAACCATAAGAGACACAGTACTATACTAACATCAAAGGAAAGTTTAGATTTTCTCTCAACAGAAAATTTTAATACATGGCTTTGCTTTCACTTCACTTTAGAACCTAGTGAAATGACATGTGACTGTAACTTCTGTAACTACATAGATAATACTCAAAATGAAGACGAAAGTAGGTGACATTTCTATATCATATAGTATCCTCTATTAAAAGTGCATGGGTTTCACACAAAACAGAACTAATTAAGCTGAGTTAGGAGAATAGTTTTTTTCTGGAAAAAACTGGACATCATACAAATCTATATTCGAAGTCATAACAGAACTACTGTCTAGATGTCTTGAGGACTGATTTAGTCTATGTAAGAAGGAATAAAAATTTACACAAAAGAAAACAAATTAAATTATACACAGGAATGATTAAATGTACTGCTAATTACATTTAAATATCTGTTCTCTGAAAAGTGAATGTCTCAAATGGTTACCTCTCTTTCTATTTCCCCCAAATTCTAGAGTTAAAGCCTAGATACAATGCATGTGCCTAATTTTGTGGATATTTTCAGCTCACATTTCCTAACAGAAACTACAAAGTAAAATAAGGAATTACGAGTTCCTTACTTGGCATTATTTTGTTTTTCCTACGGAAAACCCATCCAAATCTATCCTTACCTTAGTGTTTTCGGCCTCAATGGCCTTAACCATTCCTTAACTCCACCCAGCCCCTTCTGTGCCCAGGCCCTGGGTCTTGTCAAAACACAGAATTCTCCACCTCATCTGGCACCTCATCATCCCATTCTCAAATCCGGTCATTTCCTCTCCTCCAGTTGCTACTAATTTATTCTCAATGGTACCTGCTCTTCAAATTTTTTGAATTTACTTCCCTTGGCCAAAGCCATTGTCTCCCAGACTATTAGTCAATTTCAACGTCAGTTATTTTCCTTCCTGTAACTCTGAGTAATCATCTTCCTGACCAGCTCATCAGCACCTCCATTTTTTTTCAGTTCTTTGTCTTTTCACTGCAACCACCATGAATGTATCCAACTGGGATCTCTCTACAACTCCATTTTTCAATTATTACCTCCAGATTGTTGACGGCAATTAAAGAAAAGCACATACACAGTCTGCTGCCATCACCATTTTATATCTCCAATCTCAGCCAGAATATCAACAGCTATTCACATACTGTCCTTGATAATTTCCACATTTGGTTGGATCGCCTTTCTTCAAAATACATAAACATGAATTTTGTCCAGTCAGTTTTTGATTTCTATATTCACTCTCAAATTCTTTACTATTAACTTCCTTCCACTCTCACCTACCTTTCCACCTTCATTTTTAGTATCACCTACCCTAAAGCACACAAGCATCTCCAACGTAACAAAATGAAAATTGAAATCAACCTCTGCCCGTACCCTTTTCAAACTTCTGCTCCACCTTCAAAGGCCTAACGTAAAAGTTGTGAGCAAGCTTCCCAACCACCTAAGCCTGAACCTCGGGACTAATCTTCAAATCCCCTTCACCCTCATACCTGAGTCACAAACTTCTACAGACATTAACTACTCAGTACCTCTGTCTTCCCCTCTTTATCCCTAATGCCACTGCCCTGGTTCTCAGGAGCTCCAGACAATACTACTTCCGCAGTCTCCTTAACTTCCTGCCTCTGCTATTAGCACCCTATAATCTCTCTCCACACCACTAAGAGTTACTGTTTCTGAAATGTAAATCTAACCACATCATTTCCTATTTAAAACTCTTCATGTATCAGGATAGTATTCTAACACATTCTAAAAATGATCTTTGCCTATCATTCCACCTACTTTGCAGCAGTTTCTATCAGGACTGCCCACAAAATCACTCCACATAAACCCATAATGTAAATTTTTAAAGTATACTGTTAAAACAGTGAGGGACTACTGCTCATAAATTGTCCCAGAGATTCTGAAGCTGCAGCATTTTCAGCTCTATCAAGCAACTTAAAATTCTTCAAGCATACCATGATCACTCATGCTGGAGCTACTATTACCTTTCTTCTGAGCATAACATTCCTTCCTTGCCCACCCTCAGAATACTGCTCACATCCTCTACTTGTGTACAAAAGAGTATTAATGCTAAACTGCTCTTAACGTTTCCAGAATTTATGAATCTGCCTTTATATAACAATATAATATATTCACACCATAGCCCCTGGTTAGACAGTAAAACTTCAGAGTGCCTCCATTCCCACCCCTAATGTGCCCAGCTGGTATTTAGGACAGGGTATGTTAATGTCTGCCTTCAGACTGAGTAAGATTACTGGTAGTCTACACATTACACATTTGGATCATATCTGTTCTTGAGATGATCTCTAAACTCAGGTGCGACAGACTCAAGGTCATATTTTGGCTCTCATGGACTTGTTTTAGTTTTCTTCAGTTTCAATTTGACCTTGCATATGAACAAAACCCTCACAAAAATCCTCACAACTAGAGCAGTAAGTAACATCATGACAAACACAGCAAGAACTGAGATTGTCAAGGATTTCATTTTACTTGGTTCCACAACCAATGCTCATGGAAACAGCAGTCAAGAAATCAAAAGACACATTGCATTGGCAAAATCTGCTGCAAGGACCTCTTTAAAGAACTGAAAAGTAAAGACGTCACCTTGAAGACTAAGATGTGTAACCTAAACCATGGTATTTTCAATCACATCATATGCACGTGGAATTTGGACAATGAAGAAGGAAGACAGAAGAACTGATACCTTCGAATTGTGGTGTTGGAGAAGAATACTGAACACACCGTGGACTGCCAGAAGAACAAACAGATCTCTTCTGGGAGAATTACAACCAGAGGCTCCTCGGAAGCAAAGATGGCTTGACTGCATCTCACATACTTGGGTCATACTGTCAAGAAGGATCAGTCCCTGAAGAAGGACACCATGCTTGATAAAGTGGAGGGTCAGTGTAAAAGAGGAAGACCCTCAACAAGATGCATTGGCACAGTGTCCACAGCAATGGGCTGAAGCATAAAAACAATTGTGGGTATGGTGCAGGAATGAGAAGTGTATTGTTCTGTTGCACATAGGGTCACTGTGAGGTGAAACCGAGTTGATGGTGCCTAACAACAACATACATTGGGGTAACATCAGCCTGATCACTAGGTTAACAATCTATTTTCGGCTCCAACACAGCTGAGAAATATGACATACCCTTCCTGACAGTAATAACTCATCATGTCACTGGTTTTCTTGACAGTAAAGGAGAAACAATGGCATAACCAGAGGTCATAAATTTCTGTGCATTATCTGTGTGTGTACGTACACACGTACTTGGAAACAACGAGAAGAGGAGAGAGATAAATAGGATTTCTAGTTTTAAAACTGTCACCTCAGCAATTCCATCGTGAAACATAAAGTCCTTCATGAGAAATACTGACAAAGACCATATTGGAACCATCATCAATAACTTACGTAAGTCCTTGAATTTAGTGACACCATTATAAAAACATCTACTGTAAACCTGATACTACAGACACAGCTCATAACATCCCAACACTCCATGCAGAGAATGGCTTTCAGAATATAGTAAAGCGAAAAATTCCTGTCAAGCATGATGATATGCTTCTACATTTTCACTTAGGATAGCCATGAAACACTGTGTCCCTTTTTTACCTCGATTAATACAAAATTCACAACTATTGCTTTTTACCCTAAAATCTACTTTTTCTTTGATTTGTCTGGACTTGAATCTTATCTCCAGCAGTTGATGGAGTGAAAAACCAAACCAAACCTGTTCTATCAAGTCAATTTTGACTCACAGAGACCCTATATGACAGAGTAGAATCACCCCACAGAGTTTCCGAGGAGTGCCTGGTGGATTCAAACTGCTGACCTTGTGGTTAGTAGCCGTAACTCTTACCCACTACATTACCAGAGTTTCTAAGACCAGAGTGATCACCTCAAAATAATTAGCTATTAATAACAACAAAACAAAGCAACCTATTGTGATTGAGTCAATTCTGACTCACAGTGACCCAAAAGGACAGAGTAGAATACCCTCATAGGGTTTCCAAGGAGCAGCTTATGAATTCAAACTGCCAAACTTTGGGGTTAGCAGAAAGCAAAAGCTCATCAGCTTTTGACCATTGTGCCATCAGAGCTCCAAGTTGTTAATAGTCATTTTGGTTTTATTTGGAATATTTTTATAAAATAAAAGCCACCTCAGATTCTTTTTAAGAAAGAGATATGTTATAAACAAGTATGTCTGACTCAAGTCTCAGCATAAATATGATATTCCTATCAGGAAATAAAATCATCTCAGTGCACTCTATAATGCTAAGATAGAGTATGCCTGGAGTTGTGGGTTCCATGCTAGCTGTCATTCTTTAAGACAGGCACATACAAAATTAAATTCATTTATTTACTTAATTTTTCTAGAAGTTGTCATCTGACCTAAAACTCAGTATGTCTGAAACTGTACTCACGCGGTCCCCTGCTCCCCTCAGCACAATCCTACTTCCTTTCTCAACAAATGGCACCTTTCTCCCCGACCTCACGCTGGTACTGGTTATTCTCATGCCCTCTTCCTGCCTCAGGGACCTGCGTATACACTTCTCCATCTGGAGCACTCCCATCACCCAGCCAAAGCCTACTCACACTTTAGGTCTCTACTTAAGCATCATTTCCTCATAAGAAAAGCTTTTCCTGTTAGTACTTGAATTTTTCCTGTCTAGCAGTAATCAAAGTTTAATAACATGGTAATTAGTTTTCTTCTTTTCATTCCCTGTCCTCAGCTAGAACATAACACAGAAACACCTGTGAAGGAAGGGTCTATGTCTAATTGTTTCCTGCTGCACCTCTAGCAGTTAGTAATCTCTAAATAGTGCACACAGGCAGTATTTACTAAATGCTGTTTAATGTCTAGATATTATGGGGCTACAACGATACATAAGGTGTGGCCTCTGCCTTCAAGGACTGATGGAGAGAAAGAATGACACATGGATAAGGTTTTTCCTAAAGGTCCCCACGACAGAGGGAGCTGTGAACTCCCTTTGAATCAAGGGCAGAAGGAAAGACAGTAAGAGGCAGTTAAGGAAAACCAAGCAGAGCAGAACACTTAAGTTGGATACTAAAGAAAGGTAGACATTCATACAGAAAGAAATAGGAAGGGCAGCTCAGGTGTAAGAAATAAGACTGTGTATATGCAAGGAGCTATAATGTGGGCCAGCAAAGCTCACTGTGAGAGGTAAAATATGGATTATATATTACATATACAGCTCACTGGCGGTGCAGTGGTTAAGAGCTTACCTGCTAACCAAAAGGTTGGGAGTTTGAATCCATCAGCAGCTCTTAGCAAACCCTACGGTAAAATTCTACTCTTTCCTATGTGGTCCACACGAACCGGCAACAACTTGACTACGATGACTACAGGTACAGTGCAGGTACTAAGGGCAATTAGATTCTATCTTTTAAATGATTTTAAGCCAGTAAGTGGCAAAATCAGACTAGGAGCTTAATCAAGCAGCAGTGTAGAAAACGAATCACAGAAGTCTGGGCATAACAAAGGCCTCAACCAAAGCAAAAGCTGTAGAAAACGAGAATATGGTAGAGACGTTAAGCACACAGAAAAAAAGAGTTGGTTGACTGATAAGTACTAGAAGCAGATAAAGAAGCAAGAACAACGTAGAACTGATCTTCAGGGGACAGGTTTGAGTGCACCACAGTGGGTTTGCTTTTGGACAACTGAGCACTGAGTCCACGAGACAGTTATGCTTATGGATCTGTGCTTCCACTGCAAGATGTGGTGATTAAACCAGGGCTTACAAACGGTTGTTCCTTGCTCAGTCACAGCTAAAGAAGCAACATGAGAACAGCTTAAATGTTTTTCAGCTGGAGTGTACTGCACCAGTAACTGGAAACCCTGGTGGCATTGTGGGTTAAGTGCTATGTCTATTAACCAAAAGATGGGCAGTTCAAATCCACTAGCATCTCCTTGGAAACTCTATGGGGCAGTTCTACTCTGACCTCTAGGATCACTATGAGTCAGACCCAACTTGACAGCAGTGGGTTTGGTTTTTTGTTTGTTTTTTGATTTGGACCAATAACCAGAACAGGTAAAATTACAAGTTGGAGCCCTGCTAGACACCTAATCTCCCACTTAGAAAACAAAGGTGGTATATGCATTGCATAGCAACTAAATCTCTTGCCCATTGGCTTGAACACAGTTTGAACAGTGAGTGGTGCCCTGCTCAAAGACGTCAGCTAACTGTGCTGCTCTGAGCGTGTGCCTCTTCACAGTCTGGCCAATAATCCAGTCTCATACATCGCGATCCTGAAAAGGCTCACTATGTCTCTTTTAAGTCTCCCATTCCAGGGCTTCAACCTGTCTTTTCCCGCCTGCTGGCTTTGTTTCAGTTCACCTGAAGTATAAAATTGGGGGCCTGTTTCAGACTCAATGGAACAGTGAATGAACATCATCCCTGAATGAGCCACTTCAAACTGGTTCTACTCATAGAAAGGGATTAAACATATATTGTGTAATGAAAACAAAAATGAGTGAATATTAATATAGCGCTAAATCCTCAGCTGGTAACCAACAGGTCAGCAGTTTCAACTCACCAGATACTGCTTAGAAACCCTATGGGGCAGTTGTACTCTGTCCTACAGGGTCCTATGGAAACTCTGCTGGCACAGTGGGGTTAGCGCTACGGCTGCTAACCAGACCAGAAGGTAAGCAGTTCAAATCTGCCAGGCGCTCCTTGGAAACACTTGGGGCACTTCTACTCTGTCTACAGGGTTGCTCTGAGTCAGAATCAATTAGATGGCAGTGTGTTTTGTGTTTTGGTTTATAGAGTTCCAGTGAGTCAGAAGTGACTACATGGCAATGGGGTTTAGTTTGATTTTATTTTTTGGTTACAGGGTTGCTATTATGAGTTGGAATGAACTAGATGGCAAAGGGTTTCAGTTTGAGTACTACCTAGATAACTATTCTTTCTTATGTAAAACCACTGTTCTTGAAATACCAGGTTTCTTAATTGTAGCATTTTCTATTTTTTTAGGAATATTTAGTCTACGTATTTTACAACATACTGGACTGTTTACCTATTTTACGAAGATTAAATGCTCTTACAAACATACCAATATGTAATCTCAAACCAATATGTAATCTCAAATAAATTAGTAACAATATCCAAATTCTCATCACTCTCTAGCTTCTAGGGCCGCTAGAACAGTACATGGTTACAAATATTATCAAGGCTATTCTAATAGTTTATAGACAAAAAAAGTATCTAGTTTACTCAGTGAAATGTATGTTATTAAGTCTGAAGTGTATTCTAAAAAGGGTGCTAATAAAAATACCCCATACTACTCGGCAGGCAAACATACAATTTAATTGTCTTTAGTGCAAATGGGGAACTAAACCCAATTAGGTATCAAGGGTTTAAAACTATGTTAGTTGAGAAAATTTAATTTAGACATAATTATCACTGTCGGTACCCTGTAGACACTAGACATATAAACACAAGACAGTGATGAGAAGATGCAAATAGCAAAATTTGCAGTCTGTTTTACTCTACTGACTGTTCTGTTCCGCTAACTGCCATTTAAATGTTAGACGCTGGACAGTGAGCCCTTTACTGCCGTCGAGTGTTAGAGGTGTCCTCAAACCAAACGGTCACAGTAAGTCCGTCCACCACTACAAATAACAATCTAGAAGGGCCCCTCTTTAGACATACTCCTAAATCAAACTTTTATTTGACACTATAAACTCAATGTCTCTCCCCAAATAAGTCATAAGATTTACAGAGTCAAGCAGAAGTAAACAGGAAAGGCCCTTTTCCTAATAGTGAACAACGCTACAGGCTAACTCCAGCATCGCCAGAGCTGATAAGCACTTCTCGCATGTTGACTTACAGGAAGTCCCCAGAGTTCTCTGGAACTACCATTAAGCATCAAGCATCCACCACCATTCCTACTTAGTGTTCTGTGACACTCCTGGAGCAGAAACAGTCTCAACCTAAATCTGAGGCCATCCCTAGCTGGCTCGGTTTCCCATATCCCCTTTTCTGCCTCAAGAGTCCAGCAATAAGGCAAGCAGCACTTCACTCTACACGGTCACCACGGTCCTTTCAGGAAAACAAATGCTTCTTCCTGACTCTCTCAGCAGGCAAACATGGACACTGCTGCATTGCGCGTTCCAGGCACACATGATTCCTAGTACACAACTAATTGCCTCCCTCTATACTTCTTACCAAATCCCAAGAATAGGGTGTGACTGCAGTAAGACTATTTAAAAATATAGAATTCGACTCTATGCCAGCAAAATAATTTTCCCACACTTGAAAATCCTTTAATGTATATATTTTTAAAATACTTTGTTAATTTTTACAAATTCATTAAGCAAACTGACTCCACAAAGGAATTCAAGAGAAATACAAATTCAACATGAAAATATTTCAACTAATCTTTCATTCTCAAATACTGTGAAGGTAAGTCTCGCTATGCATAAGTTTTCAATATTTTCCAAATTTTTACAATGAATATTAAAGTATGTCTCAATAACTAAAATAAAATAAGTGAGTTAAAGCTAAATATTATGGTGAGACAAACTGGTTAAGAAAAAGTATGCATTTTTGTAATAATGTATAAACATGAAATAAGCTTACTTACTTTCTGCTCAGGATTTTCTTGAAACAGAAGTCCAAAGTAGTCCTTTTCCAAGAGATTGAGATGTTCACAGACTTTGTCAAATAACACTTGCCCCTTAGCACGTTTCTGGGGGGAAAAAACAGTACCTTTACTTTTCAAGTAGTAAAGATTCTACAGATACAGTAAATAAAGAGTATCGTATCTGAGATTTAATGTTCCTTCACCACAGCCCACAAACGTGTGCACGCACACACAGACACATACACACAGCATAACTTCTACAATGAAAGAAGGCTGACAGAGATGATCTTTGCTTTATTTCTACTCTGTGTAAAGATAAAAAAGGACTAAAATAAGCAAGATTTTAAGATTATTTATTTATGAAAACTATAAAAATATGTGCAAAACACCTCCCTAATTCTATAAGGTGGCTTATGACATATCCACAAAGTATACTTTACAAGAAAATTGCTTAGCCCTATCATTCAGTATAAACCCCAGTGCCATCAAGTTGAGGCCGACTCATGGCGACCGTCCAGGACAGAACAGAACTGCTCTACAGTTTCTAAGGAGTGCCTGGTGGATTTGAACTGCCGACCTTTTAGTTAGCAGCCATAGCACTTACTGACTATGCCACCAGGGTTTCCATCATTCAGTATATCCTAACACAATTCATTCCATCAGCAGGTCTGATTTTGTTCTATGATATTTGTAGACTAGACACATTTTTTTTTTCAGTGCAAGATATGCTTCTCTTTAAAATATAAAGAATTAACATGGTACTGATTCCTTTGGACACACTTCAGAAAGTAAAAAGTATTGGACTGGGCCTATGAATTCATTGCCTTTAAGCCATTTAATGTACTTTTTTGTCTGGAATACATTTTTAAATAAAGAACCTGTTCTCAATAGAGATATACAAGCTTCTGACAGCTACAGAAGAAAAGCATATTGTCTAATCAATGGCAAGACATAATCAAAGTGGTGGCTCATGTCCAATTAAGATGCACACCCCTAGGTACCCCCAACTGTGAGGTCATGCCTCCTTCCACAGTGCAGATCAGCAACTAGTGGGCTGACAGAGGATAGCTTATTATGGCTGCCAACCAAGAGGCTGGCAGTTCAAATCCTCCTTGGAAACTCTACAGGGCAGTTCTAACTTGTCCTGCTGGGTTCCTATGAGGGGGAATCAACTTGATGACAATGGGTTTTACTGTTTGGGCTGTAAGAAAAAAAAAAGCCATCAGACTTGAATCTGAAACTAAATGTCCTCACAGTATCAAAATGTACACACACTTGTTAGTGCATCCAAGTGTGTGGAAATTAATGTTTCCCCACATATGTATCTAAAAGCATAGTAAGACATAAGTACAACTCTGATAAGACTTCTCAAAAGAGAGTTTTCACAGAAATTTAATTCAAGTACATGTGTCTCTCCCATAGCCTTATCTTCTTCCCCCTTTGTGAGAGCAGTGGTAAGAAATTCACGGCTACAGGTTTAAGGAGTATTAAACCTTCACAATAACATTTCTGAGGAAGTAGTAAAATTATGTCAAATAGCAGAAGAAAGAGGAGAGAGGCCATACAGATTACATTACTTCAACATAAAAACAATGTGTGATACACATCACGATGGATCCAGGTCATAATTTAGTAGCCAGCATCACTAAGCACATTTAAGACAGATACTTGTTCATATGTCTGCATATGTAAAGTAACTGCAAATACAGTGTAGTTAGAGTTCTTGGGTGGCGCTAACAGGTAAGTGGTCAACTAAGGCTAAAAAGCTGAGAGTTCAAACCTACCCAGAGGAAGACAGGTCTGGTAATCTGCTTCTGAAAAGTCATTGCCTTGAAAAAACCCTATGCAACAGTTCTACTCTCCACATATAACAAGACAGTAACAACAGGTAAGAGTATTCCTGGATTCCAGACACGTAGGTTGTAAACTCATTTCCATGATTTAAAAGCCATGGGCCCTAAGGCAAGTCACTTAACTTCTATATCTCAGTTTGCACATCTGTGAAATGGGAGTAATACTAAAACTTACTACAGGGGTTGTGCTGAGTGCTAAATGAGTTGTAATATACAACAAGGGCTAAGGACAGTGTGTGTCTCACATTATGTTTTATCAAGGCTGGCTCTTATTCCTATATTTAGAAAAATTTTATAATATGAAAAATAACTCGTTTCAAGTTTCGGTTTAAGCCTTTGAAATTAAGTTCTGAATTTCATTAGCTGATCTTCATGCAATTAATCTATATAATTGAAATTTTCAACTTGGACGTATTTTAAATTAACTTTACGAGGTGACTGTAATCATGACAGACTTAAAGACTGTAATAAAATTCATCATCTCTTTTTTATGGGGGCCCAGGATAAATGTGAGGAGGCTCGGTTACAAACAACAGCAAAGGACATATTTCAGGCAACCAATAATGTAAGATAGAATTTGCTCTCTCTATTATTAATTTCAATAATACTTTTCACACCTGAGGCCCCAGCGATTAGAAGACTGCTTGACATAAGACGTACTCAATACTTGTTCAATCAACTGAAATAAATATATACTACAGTAAATTTACATATACATAGCACCATATGTAGCACATACTTACACTGATACGGTAACACTTAACCCATTCAGGCTCACAGTACCTGATCACAACTATGACTTTAACACTTAGCTTGTAATTCACAACTTTCCATACAAGATAACCAAGAAAGCAGCTATTATAGGTCTTGCCATACCTATCTGCTTGGACATCACCCAAGATGTATTTATACGAAAACACATAAGTCACAATTAAGTCTAATATAAGGGAGAGAGCATCCTCTCACCTAAAAGATACTAAGAACTGACAAAAGAACTCAAAAATAAAAAGACAAATAACTCAATTAAAAACTGAGCAATGAATCTCTACAGACATTCCTCCACATGAGACATAAAAATAGCCAATAAGTACATGAAAACATATTCAACATCATTAGTTATTGGGAAAATATAAATCAAAACTAGAGAGTTATCACTTAACATCTACTTTAAAAAAACAAAGGGAAACCCGCAACCATCAAGTGAGCAGACATAAAAGCCCATGACAGCCACAGAAGAAAAGTTTATTACTAGTGAATCACACCTTCTCACTCTTATGGAAAGAATTCTCTAAAGAAGAAGAAAAAAATTCATCAAGTTTACCATAATAATTTGGTGATGGTATGCCAGGCAGTACACATGGGCATCAGCACGGGGTTAGAGTCAGACTCAGTCACTTCACCATTGACTATTACCAAAGTATTATTACTGGAAACCCTGGTGGCATAGTAGGTTAAGTGCTACATCTGCCAACCAAATGGTCAACGCTCCTTAGAAACTACGTGGCAGTTCTACTCTGACCTCTAGGGTTGCTATGAGTTGGACCCAACTCTACAGCAGTGTGTTTGGTTTTTGCGTATTATTACTTGACAAGTGTGACAAGAGATGTCTTAGTCATCCAGTGTTGCCGTCACAAGTGGATGGTTTTAACAGAGAAGTTTATTTTCTCATAGCCAGTAGGCTAAAATCCAAATTCATGGAGTCAGCTCCAAAGAAAGGCTTTTTCTCTTTGTTAGCTATGGAGGAAGGTCCTTGTCATTAATCTTCCTGTGGACTGGGAGCTTCTTGGGACAGTACCCCTAGGTTCAAAAGACATACTCTGCTTGCTCCCAGCACTGCTTTCTTGGTGGTAGGAATGCCCCACCTTTACTTGCTTCCCTTTCCTTTTATCTCTGGTACAAGGTGATGCAGATGCCACCCCAGGGAAACTCCCTTTACTTGGATCAGGAAAATGACCTCAGCAAGGCTGTTATAGTCACCCTAATTCTCTTTAACCCCAGGCAGACATTATGATTTATACTACACATGAAAATCAAAAAATGGAAGATATCCACACAACACTGGGAATCCTGGCTGAAAGAAGATGACACATACCTTGTGGGGACACAATTCAATCCACTCAAGATGCAAAGCACTTCATCTCCTTATCTGTAAAATGGGAGTAATAGCTAACTCAGAGGTCACTGTGAAGGTCAAAACACAATGAGCTCTACGTCAAAGTGCCGAACCAGCTTCCTCACTAGTCTCAGCCCCACTGCTTCACTAGCCCACATCTAATAAACACAAGGATCTTCTAGACGCTCTGTTTCCTTATTATTCTCTCCTTCTCTTTCTGAGAAGTAGATATTTTAAATGCTTGATGAGCTCCTGACTACACACACATAGCACTTACAGTTTCATTCTGTCACTACATTCAACGAACTCCAAGTTTGCCTTCAAAGACAAAAATTCAACAATACTGTAAGACTCATGCTAAGGGAAATATATCAAAAGTGTTAAGGGAACAGCAAGAAAGGATTGAGTAATCAGGTCTGAGAAAAACCACAGCCGCACTGAAAACATATATGACCAGAGCCTTAAAGACAGAAATCATTTTTTTGAGGCAATGAAAACAGTATATTCAAAAGGACTTTTCATTCTGGCTGTTTCTTGAGTCTGACAGAGCCAAGTTCTATTCAAAAGATACTGGAGGATGCAGTAATTCATCCACAATGGATGGGCCACGCAATGTGACTGCTATTTACACTATCCCACTCTCAGACGATGGCATGGACCTGCCAAGCTTAAAGAGTGAATAGATAAGTGAGATTCAGCAGCCAATATGCACCAGTTCCTTGGTTAAGACAACTGGGTAAATAACAATGAATAAGACATACAAGTTCTCAAGAAATTTACATTCAATTGTAGAGACAGAAACAATCTGAAGTATAACAGAAGACTTCCTTACAAACCTACCACTCTGGTTCATTACTAGGTACCTGGTATAAAGGAAACTGACTGATAATCTGTAACACAACCTGACAGGAGAGCTCTGCTCAACGACAGTGGCTCACACTGGATACAAAGGTTAACAGATACAATCACGTCTTCCCTTAAGGAGCTTAAATACAAGATAGATACACATAACTGTTATACATGACACATATGCCCACGCGTGCACAAACACAAACACACACACACACACACACACACACACACACACACACACGCAAACACATCAAGTCATGGAGCAGAACTGTGAAAACTGAGAGAGTAAAACAGTGAGGAGGTAATATACAGAAGCCAAGAGCATCAAGGGGCAGATCTGTGTTCATCAAAGTACATTCCACTGGCCCCATGATATGTTCTACATATACGCCCACATACCTCAAAAGGGGAAGAGAATGGCAGGGAAAATCCTACTTGCTATAAACAACTATGCATCAAAACTCTTATTTACATGTTGAGTACCATAAGATTCTGCAGTGAATAAATATTCTTTCAGTTACTCAAATTAATGTTTCCCAAAATTATCTGGTTAAAGAACCTTCTATCCTTACTTAGTGCAATACTCATTAACTTGTTCTATAGCACATCACAAACCACACCTCAAGAAACAAAGTAGAGAGAATGACTGTAATCTAGTCACCATGTAGGTTTGGAAACTAGCATTAACACTATCTGTCTGATTCAAAAATGCCCAAGTTCAGTTTAAACTGGTCCAGGACCAGATATGCTTGCTCAGGTGTCTGACAGAAGCAAATAGTTTCCATGCATAAAATCTCAACAAATATCTCTTTATCTGTAAAATGTGACTACCAGCCACCTCAACAAACATACATAACCAAAATCACAAAACACACAAAGAAACTAGCCACCATTATTGAGAACGAAAAAGTTCCAGACTCAGACTTTCAAAGACTACTGATACTGCAATTATCAAATACAGAACGCTTTTATCTTTACAAATTTAAAGATGCACAGGTTTAAATATTAAAAATATCACTACAGAGACTATCAAAAAACTTTTAAAATAATCCAATAGAATACATCTATATAAATATAATATCTATTAATAAAAACCATAATAAACTAAATCATAATGCAAATGGGCAGGATTTGACACAGCTGAAGAGAAAATCAGAGAACTAGACATACAAAAAACTTAGAACACAACACAGAAAGGCAAAGAGATGAAAAACATGAAAGAGCTTCACAAACATGGAGATCTGCATATATTTCACAGGAAAAACAGACCAAGGCAATATCAAAAGACACCACAGCTGAAAAGTTTTCCTGAACAGATAAATGCTACAATCCCTCAAATCAAAGAAACTCAATGAAACTAGAGCAAGACAAACAAAATCCCTTAATCTACAATTATGGTGTTCTATTAATTTACTATTTGTATTCATTAGTATTTCAGAGTCTTCATATGTTTTTAAACTAATACACACAATGAAATCATTAAGACAAAGTGGAAAAGCACATGAGCTAAAGAATAAGAAGCCAATAAAAAAAGAAAACTATAACAAAATACCTACAAGATGGTCCTAATAAACCTAAAACTAATTTCTCAGATTTACGACATTACTTCAAGCAGGCAAAGACAGTAAGTAGCACATTTCTTCTTAACTAATAAAGAAAATACAGCAGATTATTAAGAGGCATGTTTTAAATGCTATAACATATTCCATTTAACAGTGCTAATCTGCAGTTACATTTTCTGGGTATACATGGACAGCAATAAAAGTCAGGGCTCACAACTTTTTTGCCTTTTGCCATGTTCATTTTCAACACTTGGGGGATGGGAGCCAAAACACAACTCATAATGGCAGTACAGCAAATCTGTAAAAGCTGGAAATTGTGTAGGCCGAAACCTATCAGAGAAGAAAACTCAACTACTTTCCATAAACAAGCAACAGAAAAGTAAGAAAACTATACCCTCTAAAAGGCAGAAAACTTGTGAGACCTGCAAAAACAAGGTAGTCCCATCAAGTTCTGCCTCTCACAGGTTTCACTGTACATAAAAATGTGCACATGGTATGGATACTGACATTGTTCCTTCTCCCCTCCCAGATGTCCAACATGACAGAAAGCAACTGGAGTGAAATTACACAGATGCGAGTTTGAATGCTAACCTTACCATTTAAAAATAAAACCTATATGACCTCTGGCAAATGACTGAAGTCCCTGTGCCTCATTTCACTACTGTACCTCAAGTCAGGAATTCTTCCTTCAGTTCTTTCAGCTTCAGAAATGCTGACCTTGTTCATCTCTTTTGGTTTCCTGTCTCCAACTCTTGGCACACATTATAATACTTTGTTTTCTCCAGCAGCTCCTTGAAATCTTTGGTTCAGATTTTTACTTAATCATTTCCTCCTTTTGCTTTATCATTTCTTCCTGTTGCTTTAGCTATTTCAAGTTCAACAGCAACTTTCAGAGTGTCTTCTGATATCAACATTGGTCTTTTCTTTCTTTCCTGTCTTTTTAATGACCTTGGGCTTCCTTCAAGTATGATGTCCTTGATGTCATTCCACAACTCGCCTGGTCTTTGGTCATTAGTGCTGAATGTATCAAGTCTATCTGTGAAACAGACGGTCTCTAAACTCAAGTGGGACATACTCAAGGTCATATTTCAGCTCTTGTGGACTTTTTCTAATTTTGCTCAGTTTCAGTTTGAACTTGCACATAAGCAATTGATGCTCTGTTCCACAACTGGACCCTGGTCTTGCTCTGACTGATGATACTGAGCTTTTCCATAGCATCTTTCCACAGATTTAGTCGATTTCATTCCTATGTGTTCTCCATCCGGTGAAGTCCAAATATAGAGTCACCATTAATGTTGGTGAAAAAAAGTATTAGAAATGAAGAATCACTGGTCTTGCCAAATTCTATCATGCAATCTCTGGCATCATTTCTATCACCAAAGCTGTATTTACCAACCACCAATTCTTCTTTATTTCTAATCACCACTAACTATCAATGCATCTTGATTGCATGCTTGATCAATTTCAAATTGCAGAAGCAGGTTAAAATCTTTAATTTCTTCATGTTTGGCCTTAAACATTGGTGCATAAACATGAATAACAAGCATATTATTTGGTGTTCCTTGTTGGCTTGGCTTGGCTGTAGGCATATGGATATTGTCCTATCACTGACAGCACTGTCCTTCAGGATAGATCTTGAAATGGTCTTTTTGACGATGAATCCAACACATTTCCTCTTGAAGGTGTCATTCTTGGCAGAATGGACTATATGACAGTCCAACTCAAAATGGTCAGCCCATTTTAGCTCATGAATGCACAGGATACTGATGGCTATGTACTCTATTTCATTTCTGATGATTTTCAATTTTCCTAGACTCATACATTTCACATTCCAATTACTAATGGATGTTTGAAGGTGTTTCTTCTATTTTGAGTATTACGTTATGGAGGAAGCATCAAAAGAAGCTAGAAGGACTACACAGAGTCATTATACCAAATGGGTCAATGCTGAACCATTTCAAGAGATAGCATATAATAAATAAGGAAGTAATGATACTAAAGGAAAATGTCCAAGCTGCACTGAAGGCACCGGTGAAAAACAGGCTCTAGGAATTGTGACTGCATGGTGACTAAATTATAGTCATTCTCTCTACTTTGTTTCTTGAGATATGGTTTGTGGTGAGCTGCAGAACAAGTTAATAAGTACTGCACTAAGTAAATATCACTTGAGATATTTAAACAAACATCTAGAAGTATTCACTCACCTATACCAGGAAATCTGGAAGATAGCTACCCGGCCGGTCAACTGAAAGAGATCCATAATGTATACCTATTATCTAGAAAGGAAATCATTATTGAATAATATCAACCAGTGTTCTTCAGAGGCAAGTGTGACAAGACTACAACTTATATATTTTGGACATGTTTTCAGGAAGGATCAATCCCTGGAGAAGGACATCATGCTTGATAAAGTAGAGGGTCATGGAAAAATAGGAAACCCTCAACAAGATGGACTGGCACAGTGGCTGTGACAACAGATTCTTGCATAAAAATATTGCAGGCATGACTAGGACTGGGCAGTGTTTCATTCTGTTGTACACAAGGTCACTGTCAGTCAGAACCAACTCAACAATACCTAACAATAACGCCTCAGTTTCCTCTCTTTAAATTTAAAAGTGCCTCTGTTACAAGGAAGGGTTGTAGATGGCACAAACGGTTAAACAAAGGACAACTAACCAAAAGACTCCAGGCTCAAACCTACTCAGAGGTTCCTCAGAAGACAGGCCAGGCCATCTATCCGGCACACAGGGAGCCACCAAGGGTCAAAATCAACTCAACAGCAACTAACAAAAGCAACAACCTTATGAAAGTAATGACAGAATTAAAGGGGGTGTCTACAATGGGATTCATACAGTTTTTGGCACATTAGAGAGATTTAGAAAAGGCAGCTGAAATCATAAGATCATTTTGAGTTGTTCTAAAAACAACTGATTTAAATATTTACTAAAGAACTTCCACAGTGACTTAATCCAGTCTTACTTCACAAATGAGAAAACTACACATGGTAGTTTAATTGACCTAACTTTTTAGCCTGATGTTTTCTATCTTTTAGGAATTGAATTATTTATTTGTGATACTCATAAAGACAGTTATCCTCTACTTCTATCCAGGAGAAGAATTTTCTTCTAATATCACCATTTTGTTTTTATAAACAACTTAAATTCTGTTCTGTGAAAGGCATACAAATAGACGCTTGTTAACTAAGCAGAATACACAGACATCTTCCTTTATCACTTATACCCAAGATAACAGTACATGTAGCTGGTTCATTAATTGTCACAGCAATTTAGAAGTATTGTCTCAAATACAGTGAGCTACTAAAATACTTGTATTGCTATTTTACATCTGACTGTAGAAACCATACCTCAGCCTCTAGAAAACTCTTCAAATTTTCCTTCCCTGTGAAGCCTTTTCCAACCCCTCAACATTTCACTTCTGTCCTTTATACTGCCAGTCAAAGAAGTGGTAGACTTGAGTTTAGAATTCAGGCCTCTGGCTTGCAGTCTTATGCAATTTCCTGCATCTAGTTCATGGACTTCTCACCTTTAGACATTCAAAGTACTAAACCAAAGACTCACTGCCTTCTAGAATCTATAAGAAAAACAGCCACAGACCTACATTTTATTTTAACAATTCCACACTGTATTTAAACTCTTCCTTACTAATTACAGCATTTTCATATACCTATAGCAACCGGAAAAGTGACATACACAGAAAAGCCAACCTGTCTCTCTATCTCAAGAGAAGACCATGCCACCTGTTCATACAGAAGGGACAGTGGAGCTTTTCAGTCTCTTCACTAAGACAACATTTTCACTGTCATGGAAATAGCACACAGTATTTGAAGCATGTTTTTGCATTGGATCTGTTCTTACATTGGAAAGTTTACAGAGAACAAACTATGTTAATTTCTATTCTGGTAATGTGGTACCAACTTAATTAAATAATGAAAACCATGCAACTCTTAATAAAACTTGCCAAGTTCACTTCAAAAAGAAACTTTACTTTCTATATTAAATTCCAACACGCTTACCAATTTTATTTTCCGTCTGTCTGCCTCTCCCTAACCCTGACACCACTGACTAGTGATATAAAACAATGTGTTGAAAATTAAAAAAAAAAATAACAATCATACTCCTCTACTCTGCTTTTCAGGCATCCGATTTCAAAGAAAAAGAAAAAACAATTGCAAAATACAGATATCCAAAGCAGCGAAGCAAAGCAATTTATGTGAGTTTAAAATATATAGTACACAAGATTGGAATACTAACTTTGGGGAATTTTCTAAGTCCACAGTAGGCTTCACTGAAGAACAGGCTGGAATCGGAGAAGCTGACCAAGTCCTCCGTGACTATGCTGTTGTTTGTGGCATTCCTTATTGAGGCCAAAACATGACATTTCTGGAGTCCTCTCAACTCAGAAGAATCTGGGCAACTGCTTACCCAGCAGATTGCATCGGACACCAGACCCCACGGTCGTCTTATGAAACACCGTCAGGGCCTCCGTGTAGGCCTGGCCACACTATCGCTATTGTGTGCCGAGGAGACGACGACGGGAAGAGCACAATGCAATCCATATACTACAGCCCTTGAGCTATGTAGTATTTTGAAGTGGCTCTAAACTACATTACACAAATACAAAAAGGCCAAGGAAAGAAAGGTAGGCACACAGCAAACTCAACAACTGATACATTGTTAGCCTGGTGAGGGGAGGATCGACCATCACCCATACCGACCATCACCCATACCGAGGAAGAAAGAGTGTTTGAAAGATTCTAAGGCCAAGGTTTAGCAGATACTGTTTTCCTACCAACTGAGTGAGCTGTTGAGGCACCTCTGTGCTGAAATTCATTCTAAACTCGGCAAAGGCAAGAAACTGATCCAATGATCTTTTTGCAGTTAAAAATAAAATACCAGAATCAAATGAGCCATTTCTAACAAGCACTTTGTAAAAACTTCCAAGTACTGACAGTAGATAAATATGCACGCATGCATACACACACACACACACACAAACGTATGTGTATGTGTAGAGAGAGACATTATCACATTTATGGAAACATAATGTCATGGACTGAATTGTGTCCCCCCCAGAAAGTATGTGTAGCCATGCAGCTGGGCCATGATTCCCAGTGTCTTGTGACTGTCCCATTTTGTAGTTTTTCTAAACTGTATGTTAAAGGATTAGGGCGAGGCTGCAAATCCCTTCATAGGATTACCTCCCTGCTCCACTGTAAAGGGAGTTTCCGGGGAGTATGGCCTGTCCCACCCTTAATCCTTTCATCTTACAAGAGATAAAAGGAAACGAGAAGCAAGCAGAGAATTGGGAACCTGGCACCATCAAGAAAGCAGCACCAGAAGAGTGCATCTTTCAGACTGCGCCAAGGTGCTCCCTGGACAAAGACTGATGCAATATCAGACTTTCCTCCAGAGCTGACAAGGGGGAAAGCCTTCCCTTGGGGCGGACACCCTGAATGTGGACTTGTAGCCTACCGGACTGTGTAAGAATAAACCTTCCTTTGTTAAGGCCATCCACTCTGTGGTATTTCTGTTAGAGCAGCCCTAGCTGACTAAAACACATAAGTTTTTCAGAAATCAGTATAAACAATGATAAGAAATTTGGCTTATTTAACTAGGTCACAAAAGAGAAGGGAGGGAGAAGAAAAAACATCTAACAGTTCCTTAAAGTAGTTCTATTTCTTTCTCCTTTCCACAGGATTCAAGGGATTATGACAGAATACTGTCAGTGCTGTTAACATGAACAACAAAAATACTCTTCAATATGGTCTCAGACACTAGAAATAAAAATGAAAAAAAAATCCTAAACATGAGACTAGAAGTGACTGCCAGGGACATCCTCCACTACCTGCATCCTGCAATAATTTTAACCAAAATCCTCATGTAGCTAGAAGAATACAGGCTCACCCTGAATTAAAATCACATACGCAACTAACTCCTCAAGGACAGAGGTGCCTGCCTTTTTTAAAGCCAAGCCAAGTGCCGTCAAGTTGGATTAAACACTATAGATAAGATGCTATGTCCTATCTTGCTTCCAAGTCCATCCAGGTCTAAATGCAGCCTTCAGATGGGTTATTTTTCTATCCTAGTCTGCTGGGTTTTAAGATACTTCAAAAATTTTAACTAAGCACATAAGTGACCTCATCAGCAACCAGATAAACTTAGTTTGCAATTCAGATTAGAAATGTGCTTTGTCTTTATGCTACTGGGAAAGTGGCAAACACAAAAACTAAAATTCTGCTAGCAACATTAACAAAAAATACACCACAACCCACAAATTTAAGTCTATGATATGCAGCCCTTTTTTTCTTAACAGAATAAATACTAATTTTTAGTTTTAAAAGACAAAATATTAGCCTTTTTATCATTTATCTGTAACTACACACACCGTATTTTTAGGGCAGTTACAGTTTTTCCTGCAACTAGGAGGTTTTTCAGGACCCAAGAGTCAGCTAGTAGACTTTTGGTGGAGGACATTTATATTCACTCTGCAGAAATGGCCTCCATGAGACTATTCCAAGAACCAATTCCTCTTACTTATATATTGTTCCAGGGCAAACCCAAAGCCAAGCTCTGGAATGGGGCTGCAGAAAACTCCCAGAGCAATAGATCTTAAAGCTTGTTTAGCAAACTATACATGTAGATAAAATGCGCATACCCACAAACAATTTTTAGTTCAGGTAATAATCTTTTTTTTCCCCCCAGCTTTAACAAAATGAACAGGTATAATACAAACCTCCTTGTCAGTTCCACTCCATAACAGCTGCTCAGATGTGCATACAGCCTAGTCTGCAGGCATCCCTTAAATACCCTCCTTAAAAGTGTAAGGCAATGGTACTGTAGTGTTGGAAAACAACAGCCTAATCTTCATTTGCTTCAAGTGAATATTGGCCAGATATATTGCAAGTTCTCATATGCAAAAACAACTACATTCTTAAGAGTTAATTTTAGAAGGAAAATAAATTCAGTAAAGTCATTGCTAACATTCTCCTTTCTGAAACCCAAATGGGTTACAGCCAATGTCTCCTGACTTTCCAGCAAAGGTGTAAGAACTTGGACTCTTAATTCTTAAGAACTTACTTGAAATTTCAAGATAACTATTATTTTCAAACCTTTTTTATTTTTTGCTTTTCACTTATAAAAATATCACATCTTTATGTTTCAGAAGATTCTTTAAATTACTAAGTTATACAAATGGTATATATAGAGAATGAATACGTGAGTGGTATACAACTAAGTTCACGAACTCATCCTAGAAAAAGTGCTACATACTTCATTATTGAATATTACCATGATCACCTTCAAAGTGCTCCCCTTGTGAAGCTATGCACTGATGTCAGCCCCTAGTCCACCCTTCAAAGTAATTTTGGAACTCTTTTTCTGGAATGGCCATCAGAGCTACCATAATATTACCCTTGATGTACTGGGTGTTATCAAAATATCTTCCTTTCAATATTTATCTTCAGGTAAAGAAAAAAGTCACTGGGGGCCAGATAAGGTGAGTAGAGAGGGTGTTTCAATACAGTTATTTGTTTACTGGCCAAAACTGCCTCACAGAAAACTATGCGATTAAGTTCAAAAGCTTGTCACCATGCTACCATGTGAAATGGCCATTCCAGAAAGAGTTCCAAAACTGCTTTGAAGGGTGGATGAGACGCTGACATCAGTTCATAGCTTCCCAAGGGGAATACTTCAAAGATGATTGTAGTGATATTCAGAAATGAGGCATGTAGCACTTAGAACAATTAAGTTTGTGGGACAGGCAAACCTTGTATGTTTGTATTATGAGTTCTCTATGGCATTAAGTTACTGATAAAATAGAAGAATAATACTGGGAATTTGTCTAAGGCATGGGGCTTGGGTGTATTCATCAAAAATTCAAGAAACCCCTGGACTCTGTTAACCCAGAGCTGAAAGGATTCCCAAAGCCGACACTTCAAAGACTGGACTAGAGTATAAGACATAAAATGATAGTGGTGAAGAGTGTCCCCCTTGGTTTAAGTATACACAAGAACTAACTGGACAGCTGCTGTCCAGAGGAGAAATGAAAAGGAAGAGAAGGACAGGGTGCAAAGGAGAAGTGTGTTGTTATGTGATGGAGAGAGCAGCTAGTCACACAGCAGTGTGTGCAATTTTTTGGTATGCCAAATTGATTTGGATGGTAAACTGGCACTTAAAGCACATGAAAAAAAAAATTTAATTCAAGAAAGATTCTGAAAAAACCATGATCAGAATTTTAAAATATAACTACAGCTAATGCTTACTAATTTTTGCTAGATGAAGGCAACTGCTCAAAACACAACCAAGCACAGCCACTAATGTGGGAGTTAGGGGACAGCTGTCACGTGAGTCAACATAAAGAGTTCACTTATGAGACTTCCTGCAGTCTTTCTTAATGCAGGGTGTCTTGCTTTCACTTGCCTTTATAAAACTAGGGAAAAGTTCCCCCACTATCAGTATTAATGTTTCAACCAAGAGCTAGCAATTGGATTTTCTCTGTAATTGGGGGACAGATACTTGACCAGACAGTTTCTTGGTAGAAGGCACATTCCTGTCTCTCAAAGTAGTTCTTGACGATAGCTGCACAGACGCTCAGACCCCACATAAGACCCACTGAATCTTCAAAAGACGCACTGGTGCATCTGTGTTTCTAGAAGACCTAACCAAGAATTCTGCTCATAAGCAAGACTGATAGAAAGTTAGCCAACAGATAGCCCTTGCAGAATACCCACGGCCACGAGGTTGACTCTGACTCATAGTGACCCTGCAGGACAAGGAGGAACCACTCCACAGTGTTTCCGAGGCTATAAATCTTTACAGAAGCTGGCTGTCACCTAGTGTGCCATAGTGTGGCTGGTGAATTTGAACCACTAGCCTTGCATTCAGCAGCTGAGCACTAAGCACTGCATCACCAGTCTCCTCTCCTCCAGAGTCCAGACTGTCTAGCCTCATATTCCAAGTCCATCAGCTTTGGGTTGTCAGTCTCACTAGGCCATGTCCACTGGAGTATCTTCATTCAGCTCTTTCTCATCACCAAAACCATAGGATAATATATTAATTACTCAACTTTTCACTTAAAATCCTTTTAAACTGAATGATTCACAAAGCCCAGTAAAATCTAATTTAGTTGACAATCTTTAATGATAACCACATTTGAGACTACCTTTGAGAAAGAAAAAACCCTGGTGATGTAGTGGGTTAAGTGCTACGTCTGCTAATCTAAAAGTTGGCAGTTCAAATCCACCAAGTGTTCCCTGGAAACTCTATGGATCAGGCAGTTCTACTCTGACCTCTAGGGTTGCTATAAATCAGGCCCGACGCAACAGCTGTGGGTTGAGAAAGGAATGACCAGATCAAGGGAAAAATAACTGAGACGCTGGTGTGATTTAACTATAGCTCTTTACCACATCACAAACCAGGTCCAAAACTATTGTTACTTCTACTGATCTCTAGTATTTAAAGTACTTTTTAACAACTGACCAAAGTGGAAGGTAAACTGTAATGTGGAATAATCTGAATCACCTAAGCATTTACTTCACTATGGAAAGAAAACAAACAATATAAAGGAAAAGGAGTTTGATGAGTTCTTTTAGCAACAAGTTTCCTCATCCCTCACCACCTAAATTTCTGATTCTTCGAGGACAAGCAACTTCCAACCAATCTGAAGAAAATATATTTTGAAGTATCTCAGATGTTAAACACTGATCTATTTGAGGCAGGAGTGCTTCCACTCAGCCTGACACTTTTGTCCGCCAAATAAAATTTTTCTATTCTTGATGGATAACTAACCAACTAAAGTAAAACCAAAAAGACAGTGACAACCAGGTCTCTATTCACACCATGGCGGCAGGGACTAGGTGAATCTTTAAAGCTTTGCATGACTTAAAACCTACATACACATAAAATTAATACAGTGATGTATTAATACAGTGATTAAGAATCATCAGAGAGAAACACCAGAATTCAGAAGCAGGAAGAGACAAAAGTTGGAAAGTACTTCAGTGAGCATGGCCCTGAGGCACATCTCCCCAAAGAATACACACTGCCTTCATCAGTGGGTCCACCTGACCTAAAAGGGTCAAAACTGTCTTCACTGTTTTCCTTTCCTGGCCATTCTAGTGAAATTTTACAAATCAGGATTCTTTAGGGAATCCCTGGAGGCATAGTGGTTCAATGCTACAGCGCTACAGCTGCTAACTTACAGGCCAGCAGTTCAAATCCACCAGGCACTCTTTGGAAACTGTGGGGCAGTTCTACCCTGTCCTGTAGGGTCACTATATGTCAGAATCAACTCAACTATAGTGGGTTTGGGCTTTTTTTTTTTTTTTAAATGATTCCTTAGGGGGAACAGACATCTTCTGTAGTGCACACAGCACTTAGAAAGCAAGTATACTGACACATTAAAGTCATTTCTGCTGTTCCTCTTATCTGAGAGAGCTGCTGCTTCTGAGGAGCTAGGAATTTGGGGACAAGAAGGAGATAAAAATAAGAAGGAAGCATAAAATGTTTTTTGTACTGAAATTCTACTGAGGGGTAACCGTGGTGGCATAGTGGTTAAGAGCTAGGCTACTAACCAAAAGAACAGCAGTTCAAGTCCACCAGGCAATACTTGGAAACTGTATAGGGCAGTTATATGAGGGTCACTATGAGTCAGAAGTGACTCAATGGCAATAGTCTTAATACTGCAAAGAAGCAGTAGGATACTTGGAATTAGGAAGTCTAAGGAGACAGGGTATCAAAAAACAGGAATTTAAAATTTGGGCCTGAGTTAAGAAAATGGGACATACATTCTACATTTATTAATCTGCCCAAAGACTCAGACGTCAATTCAAAAGCACTAGAAATCTAATCATCATTTGTGCATTTTTCTCTATGGGCAAACATGCTTTCCAAATAAATCATTTGCTGATTTAGAACATGGAGATCTCTTCATAAGCTGGAAACTCTCTTTACAATGCTTCTCTGTAATGTGGATTCACGTACCCAGACAGTCAACTCAAAGCCCTTCTGTATTATTTCTACCCTAAAATTCAAGGCTTCTGTCAAATACATGACAAACTCATTGCCAAACAAAACCCCTGGCTGTCTAGTTGATTCCGACTCAAGGCAACCCCATGGTGACCCTAGAGGACACACTGCAACTGTGCAGCAGTAGATCCAAAATGCTGACTTTGTGGTTAGCTGCAGAACACTTACCTATGGCACCACCAGGGCACATTAAAACAAAGAGAGAGAGAGAGACATCTATTTGAAATTTAGATCCTTTTGTACAGAAGCTGTATATTTCACACGGTAACATTTCCATCCAGCAATAGCCCATGACCCTCTTCCACTCTATCCAATTAAACATGTATGCAAAATAAAATGAATTGTCTAGACACCTGAGGAAATAACAAGGCAAGAAAACGGAAAGCATCCGCAAGAAAAAAACTGAAAGGTGTGAAAATTGCTACTAAAGCTGTCAAACCCAATTCAAAATCTTTTACGATATACTCAGAAAGCCTCCATGTAACTTTGATACACAGTCAGGAAAAAGGAGTCCTGGAGGCACAAGGATTAAGCGCACAGCTGCTAACCAAAAGGTCAGAGATCCAAACTCACCAGCTGCTCTACAGATGTAGCAGTTCTACTCAGCCCTATAGGGTTGCTGTCTTAGTCACCTGGTACTGCTCTAATGGAAAAATACCACGAGTTTCATGTAGAGAAGCTTTTATTGTCTCAGTCTGGTAAGCCACAAATCCATTTAAAATTGTAAGTCCATTCAGTAGGAGAATTTATCACAGTCCGAAAGGCTAAGTCCACATCCAGTCAGAGCATCTCGGCACAGGAACCTTGGGTCCAAAGGATGTGCTCTGCCCTCGGTGGTATGAGGTTCCCAACTTCCTCTGCTCACTTCTCTCCCTTATATTCCACAAGCTTGTAGCTTGGGTCCTGCCTCACTAACACAACTGCAAACTATTCTTCATCATCAGTATCACAGAGGCAGGATTCACAACACATGGGAGGAAGGGCACCATGTTGGAACACCAAACCAAGTCAAACCAACACATACATTTTTGGGGGGACACAATTCAATCCATGACAGTTGCTATGAGTTGTAATCAGCTTGATGGTGCACAACAACAGTGGTCGAGATGAGGGTTTATTTTAATCTTAATGATACAAACATGATTACTTCTGAAAATTGCTAAAGGAAGAAAACTACAAAGCAGACGTCAAACTAAAGAAAAGAGATCTGAAAGCAGACAGAGTCAGACAGGAAGAACAGTACAGGCATTTATATTTACATTTTCTCTGTAACCCCTCTACTTCCCCCAAGGATAGACACCCACCTCTCCTTGAAGTTTAGCAAAGGTGAAGAGATTAATTCCTTTGAACCTCAACAATATATTGACATTGCAGGATCAGAAAATGCATACCTAAAGCCAAGCCAATGAAAGCCTAGGCCAGGTAAAGTGTGGCTTGCTCTTAAAAAAGGGTTGTTGTTGTGTGCTGCGGAGTCAGTTCCAAGTCACAGTGACTCTATGTACAACAGAACAAAACACTGCCCAGCCAACCTCACATCACTGCTATGCTTGATTGAGCCCATCCTCAATCCATCCTATTGAGTAGCTTCTCTTTCGCAGGCATTCAGTCTGTCAAGGGAAACCCTGGCCACATGGTGGTTAAGTGCTGTCTGCCAACCAAAAGGTCAGCAGTTCAAGTCTGCCAGGCACTCCTTGAAAACTCTATGGGGCAGCTCTACTCTATGGGAATCGACTCGACGGCACTGGGTTTGGCTTGATGCTTTATTCTACCAAGCACGATGTCCTTCTCCAGGGACTGGTTCCTCCTGAGAACATGCCCACAGTATGTGAGACGAAGTCTTTGTCATTCTCGCTTCTAAGGAGCATTCTTGATTATACTCCTTTCAAGACAGATCTGTTTGTTCTTCGGGCAGTCCACGATATATTCTTTGCCAGCACAGGCATCAATTCTTCTTCTGTCTTCCTTATTCACTGTCCAGATTTCACACGAATGTGACACAACTAAAAATACCACGGCTTCGGTTAGGTGTACCTTAGTCCTCAAAGTGACATCGTTCTTTTTTAATACTTTATAGAGGTCTTTTGCAGCAGATTTGTCTGTCAATGCAATATGTCATTTGATTTCTCAAGCGCTACATCCACAGCTATAGACTCAAGCAAAAGTAAATCTCTGACAATGCCAATATTGTCTCCCTTTATCATGATGTTGCATATTGGTCCAGTTGTAAAGATGTGAGGTTTCTTTACCACAATATCTTTGATATGCAAGGAGTAAGCATTAAAGTCTTTTCTTGAAGTCCCCAAATTTCTTCTGGTGCTGGATTTAACTATTTAATCCTTCTTAAATGAAAAATGTAACGGACTGGGTATTGCTGGGTTTTTTTAAACGTATCATTCTTCAAAGTTCAGGAGTTCCTTCTCCTTGATGAAGACTTACCAACTCTTACCCATAATGACTTGCCACCTGTGTACTTTTGTATTTATCTAAACCATATACACTATTTTATCAATGACACACACATTGCTGTTACACATGTAAAATTTATCTCTGAAAGGAACTATTAACACAAGCAACTGAAGAAGAAAACTAAATCTTCTTTTGCACAAGTAAGGAACACCAAATTAGCTCTATATGGTTTTAATCCCTTTATACTTATTCAGAAAAAATTTTATGGTCTAACATACAGCATACATCTTAATTATCAGAATAACAATTATTTCTGAACACAAAATATATTTAAAGATACTACTTTGAGGTAAAATTCTTTTAATTCCGTGGAAATCTAATTTCTTTACCTTTCAATTCTTTCTAACATTAAACACCACTACTAAAATCAAACACCATTAGCACTCATTCCTACTTTTTAAGACATGAAATCCAAGTTCTTTTTGTTCAGTATTTTCTATTATTCATCTTGAACTACAAGACTTGGCATAAGCCTTTGAAAAATTATAATCTTTTTAAAGAGAGGAAGAAGTCACAAAAATCTTTAAATAAGTAAGAGGCTGGTATCAAACTTCTAAGTGGAAACATGCACCAATGTCTTTTTAATTATTTTTAAATTACTGAGCACCATTCTTATTAAAACCTATTTCCCAAAAACCATAAACAGAAAACTTCTGTAGGCTAGCACATTTTCTGTGAGCTATTTGCCTAGAATGAATCTGACATTTGATTCCTACAGTGTTTCTGTGCTACAGGACAGCCTACCAGAACCATCCTATTCAATTCACTTTAAACTGCTGACAGAAACATGAAAGGAGTTATAAACGCACATGACAAATAAATCATGAAAATACTCAGATTTTTTTTCTGCTCTGAATGACCAGATTGACTCACAAAATTAGGTTCCACCTCAAAATAATTTAAATGACGTCCTATTAGCAAATGAAGCAAAAATTCTGAGATGCAGTTCAGTTAATACGTAAAATTAAGCTTTTGACTTAAGGTATCTGTTGTGGATAGAATGTATCCCCTAAAAAAGATAAGGTGAAGTCCTAACCTCTGTGTCTGTGAATGAGACACATTGGGAGAGATGGGGTCTTTCTTTGAAAATATTATCATGTAAGTTACATAGGAACAGGTGGGTCCTAGTCCTAATCTTGTGGGACTGTTGTCTTATAAAGGGGGAGAACAGACACAGAAAAGGGTACACACAGTGGGCAAAGACAATGTGTCATGACCAAAGTGTATATATCAACAAGGATTATCAGTAGCTATCAAAACTTAGATGAGAGCATGGACTAGTTCCTGTCTCAAAGCCCTCAGCAGAAACTACCTTGCTTTGATTTCTATTCTCCAGAACTTGAAAGCCACACACTTTGTGGTAATTGGTGATAGCAACATTAGCACTAAGACAGTGCCTCTATAGAACACGGAAGTTAAAAAAAAAAAAAAAAGGTAACACTCCTAATCATAATTGCTTTAACAATTAAGAGTTGATGTGTAATACTCAGTTGCACGGCAAAAATATACAAATAATAAAACACCAATCTGATGGATAATTTAGCAGTGCTTTAATCATTTCGCTACTCTGCATGAAGAAACTCTTTTCTGAATAACTCAGTGTTCTTTTTAAGACAATATTTTATTGTAATAACACTGTATTGGACTCAGAGACTATGTACTCCAAATGTTAGTGTATTATAAAGTACTACAGTGCTGTAAACACAAATGATAAATTCTATCCATGTTTATCTGGGCTACAGAGAATGTACTCATCCAGCTGAGGAAGATGGACAAAAGCTATGGCCCCAGGTCCAGCCCTGGTGAAATAAATTAAACAACACTCACAGGTAGAAAGGCAGAATTCCCCCAAATCCCTGTCCTCATAATGCCCCTACACATATTTCCACAAGAAGCTGGAGGAAAACTATTTATGGTAGAATATCCTGGGGGTTGAGAAACAAAAACTATGCCATCTTCAATATGTTCAAGAGAAACATGGACAGATTAGTAAGTTTGATTCTGAGGGATTTCTGAGTACAACAAATGATATTTTATATTTCCTGTTGGATAAGAAAGAAGTTAGAAGCCACCTCATCATTTGGTGAAGCCTGATACAGAATTAAAAATATTTTAATGCCTACATATTTCACAGTGTGAGACAAATGTGTCTGCACAGATTTTAAAAGTACACATTTTACTCTGAAAGTGGCCTTCCCCACCATTCCTAACCCTATTCAATCCTCAGATGACTTTCATTTCAAAACAGAGAAAGAATTCCGAGATTTGGTTCCTATTCTACCACTACCCTCTGGTGAGAGGGAAAACTTACTCAGTGGTAAATGACCATGCCATTAGCTTACATGGCAGTATGCCTGAGAAAGCATTTTAAGACAGGGATGTTGCCTTCAAAATGATGTCACAATGGCTGCTCAGAGTAAAAAGTTGTTTTCAAAATGCTTTCAACACTGAAATGAGGGCAGAAAAGAAAACACCCAGATTATGAAACCCGAAGTGGGAAAAGCAGAAAGGAGAAAGCACATGCTACAATTTCTTAAAGTGCTAAGAAATAAAAACTATCGTAATTTAGTGTGCTCAAGAGCAAAGAATACATTATTAAAGGAAAGCAGCAGGGCACTGGGTGCTAATCATATTCTGCTTCCCAAGCTCGGCCTTTTCCTAGCCAGCAAGCAATTGCCCCAGTGATGTCTCCTACTGCAGCTACGATGTAAGAGTGAACTCTTACGCTTCTGGCTGTCTGAATTCCTCTCTGGTCTGTGAACTCCTAAAGGGCCAGACCATGTCTTACCCACTTCAGTGTCACTCCAGTGTCTAGCACTGCTTCAACATCCTTATATTATTTTCATTTACTTAAGAGCTTGAAGTATATCTCTTAAGAAGTTAGCCTGCTGTTTCTGAGCATTCAAAAAGTAGGACAAGAGTAGAGAGAAACAGAAATCATTTAAGGAAGGGATTTTTCATATACATATAGACAGAAATATAATTTCTTTTTTTCAAACTAGTGGGGACAGAGAAGAATTGGGAGCAGAAATAAATGAATGTCCTCATTTAACTTGGATCATGTAGATGAAAATTGTACAAGAAGGTAGCTGGAAATGAACCAACAACTACTTTCTATGCGTAGTGAGCCAGAATCAGGTGCCACCATGCTGACCCTAAGTCATGGTGATGCCACATGTGTCAGAGTAGAACTGGTTAACAACCCCTATCAGTGCCCTATGGAGAGACACAATTCTTTTCCTCAAGGAATAATCCAGGTGATGAAACAACATAAGCTTGAGAAAAATCAAACAATAGAGTTGAGCAGTTGTTCCATACAAAAATATAAACAAATTCTTTCACGAGACAGTGCAGGATCAATCACTGAATTACCAGCACAAACAAATCTATCGGAAAAAAATTCTGTGAGCCAGACTTGAGCTGGACCTTAAGAGACAGGAAGGAATCAAGTGGACGAAGAAAGTCAAACACACTGATGCAATGGTCAGAAACTCAAAGGAAGGACAGACAACCCTGGGCATGCTTAATCAGAAGACCAATTTGGGTGCTGTGAGGGAGAGAAGGCTTAGAAAATCCAGTGGCCACAGAAATCAAAGGATGGTCTGAGGCCAAAGCTAACCAAGTCTTGAATGCCTAGCTAAGGGAAGACTTGAGTCAAGACTCCACTCTGCTCCTCTGAATCCCATGTGCTTCTACCACTGAAGTGGCAATGCAGCCTTTTCCCACTTCGTAAAAATTATTTGATAGAACTGCCATCTAAAATCATTTTTTAAGCAAAAGACATAGGTGGACAGAGATCTCTCTAGAAATTCCATCTGCACCTATGCCAACAGGATACTTAACTGCATACAGTATACTTCTAGCAGTTAAACTGTTCCCAGTTCCTAAACTTTTTTGAAATCTATCACTATCTTACGAGATTTTTATACCATACCAGATTTACAACTTCCTTCTAGCTGAAGCTGCTTAACTAGTAAATCTTATGAGGGTCAGTACTAGACATCTCAAAGACCAGTCTTGGAAGGTGAAAATAGGTGTCCCAGTTAAAATAAAACATGCTTGAAAATAACAATACCAAATGGGATTTCTAAGGCCAGTACTCTACACAAGAAATGCAATAAGACCTTGACACATTCTACTTTCCGATACATTTTTTTTTTTTAATCATCAGAACACTGACAAAGGGAACCTCCATTCTGATAGCATTATTCATAGCACTAAGAAAAAATGGGGCTGACATTCCTGTGTAGGCAGAAACAATGCCCTCGATTCTCTGACAAAGTCAACATGTGGGAACTCTCAGATGCCAGAGGAAAATGTGAGCCACTCCAATTCCGAACGCACATTCGCTCACGTTTCAAGGTCTCGCAGGAACTTTCACATTTATTTTCAGACTTTAAAAAGTATATTCAGACTTATCAGCTGTAGTAATACCAACTCAATCCTAGAAATGGGGGAAGCAGATATTTTCATTCTTACTCTGCAATCTGAGAATAGAAGAAAAGACAGGAAGTGACTTCCCTAGGATACCCAGAGAAGCAAAAGAAAAGTCAACCTAGATCTCTTAACTTTATATCCTGGGCTTCAACAAGCTGTATTTTTCCTTACAGGAAAGAGCCCGGCTGTTTCAACACACTGAATTGTAAATGATCTTTGCAGAGACACTACAGTGACATCTTTGGAATATTACAGCTAAATCCCTAATGCATCTCCCTGATGTTATTCACAACCAAACTCACACCAAAAGAGCTTGCCACACACCATGGAAATATGTTAGTGAAATATAAAACAACATATCAGAAATCAGAACTACACAACTTCTTCATTAAAGACACATAACAATCCTCAAAGATTTTTTTTTTTTCAAAATATGGTTGAGATTTCATTATCAAGAGATAATCAGTATAAAATATAAAGTATAATTTTAACTCTCTGTCATGAAAAGGGAGACCCTGGTGCTGTAGTGGTTAAGGGCTACATCTGCTAACCACAAGGCGGGCAGTTCAAATCCGCCAAGTGCTCCTTGGAAACTCTACGGATCGGTTCTGCTCTGTCCTATAGGGTCACTATGAGTCAGAATCTAGTTGATAGCAGTGGGTTTGGTTTTTTCCATTTACCATGAAAAGGAGGCCTGGTGGCACAGTGCTTAAGAGCTCAACTGCTAACCAAAAAGGTCAGCAGTTAAAATCTACCAGCCGCTCCCCGGAAACCATAGGGGGCAATTCTACTGTGTTCTACAGGGTAATGAAAATACTTAGCTCAACATAAAGATTTAAAGCAAATACACAAAGACTGACTAGGCCTTGGACCAAAATTAACACATGGCTTGGCAGTAAACAAACCTATCATTACAGTAGACAAAAAATAACACTAAAGTCAAGCTATTTCCATAGTGCTTTTTTAAACCTAGCTATAATTTTTCTTTTAAAATGTCCTATTATCAAACAGTTATGTTCATTTATTACTTACAACTTCTGAGAATCATGGTAGGTTTTGTGTGTAAGGCATTTTTTATTCATTTAATATTAACATACAAGGTCTGACAATTAAGTCCACAAACTTAATTGTTCGAAGTGTTACATACCTCATTGCTGAATATCACTAGCCACCTTTAAAGTACTCCCCTTGGGAAGCTATGCACCAATGCCAGCTCCTAGCCTACCCTTCAAAGCAATTTTGGAACTCTTTCTGGAATGGCCATTGCACTCAGTGACACAGTGGCCAGTACACAAACTTAACTGTACAGTTGTCTGCGAGGGAGTTTTTAGCCAGTAAACAACTGTATTGGAACATCCTCCCCTACTCACCTGATCTGGCCCTCGGTGACTTTGTCTTTACCCAAAGATAAAGGAAATACTGGAAGGAAAATATCTTGATGACATTCAGAGCCTCAAGGATAATACAACAACAGCCCTGATGGCCACTCCAGAAAAAGAGCTGGTGTTGGCGTCAGTGCATAGCTTCCCAAAGGGGGTACTTCAAAGGTGACCACAGTGATATTCAGCAATGACGTATGTAGCTCTTTTTCTATGATGAGTTCATGAACTTAACTAGCAGTCCATGTATATTGATTCCTTAAAAACACAAACTTGAATGATGGTAATTAGTTTTCAATAACAACGCTGGCTTGGTGCCATTGGCAATTTTCATCTATGTCTAATTCTTGAGCTTCAGGAGCAGAAAGAATAGGTTCACAAAAAGAATGAGGAAAAAGGGGTTTTAAAAAGTGGAGTGGTAAGGAAGAAGCAATATGGATGAATGTAAAGAGTATGTGTTTATCTATTTGAGGGTGATCTGGGGAGCCAAGATGATGTTAGGACACCAAACAAAAAAATACCCCAGAGAATTGTTTCTTAATTAAAAAAAAAAAAAAATTACTCCATTAATGCCTCAATATGTACCTTTTGGAGTCTAAAAAGGGTGCTTCTGTGGACCAAAGGTATTGACAGGTAACAATGCTCTGATCACATCACAAAAAGCTGTATCTATAAAGACCAATAATGTTTACCTTATTCAATGCAGTGAATAAAGAAGTTCCCCTTAAATTATTACAGTCAGCTCTCTATCATATTTCAAAATCTCAAAAGTCTTCTCTATTTTGCTAGGTCTTGTAAACCATAGACTTTACAATCTCTGATCAATTTCTCTCCAGTTCCTCTTCGCTTTATGGATGAGTTTTAATTTTCTCATCCTGGCATTTGAAGCCTTGCAGAACCTCATCCTATCCTGTAAGACCCTAACAACTCATGCATCCTCTGATGATTTCCTACAAAGGATCCCTCTACTCTTGTTACATGATCTAAATGGAGACAACTACGCCCTCTTCAGTGGCATGCTTTCATCCAATCGTCTCACTGAAAATTAGACATGTATACATAAAGATATGAAAACTATATGCCTCTGAAAAGTCTGTTAAAAAATATAACCCTTAATGAAAGTAAACAGACAGAAATAAACCTAATCTACCAAACCAAAATGTTTTTAATTTCCACATCGTATTCAACTTCCTTGATGCAAGTTCATTAGTAGCCAGTTTCATACAACATACTTCCCCAAACAGTCTGTAGACGCTGATTTCCGGTACGGAGCTAAAGAACCACAGATAAGCAACATCAGCACATCACCCCATCTGTCTAAGATCAGTACTGGAATCAGGAAACATGAGCACACTCACACCATGGCCAACCTCTGGGCTCCACAGCTAGAGAGCAAATAACAGCAGGTCTGATAAGCAGCAGACCCATGCTAGCAATAATAAGCAAGCGACCAGAAGACCAAATGGGAAGGATTCTTGAATAAAATGGAAATTAGTTAATAGAGAATACAACTTGTAACTTCAACATTGTTATAACAGCTATGATGATATTGTTGAATTATGGCCTATGGTAAGACATAAAGTGACTGCTTAGAATGTGAACAAACTGCTGGTAAACAGAATCTGCTACACGGTAATCAGTTGAGTCTACTCAAATTTCCTTTGGCTCCATACTTAGAGGAGGGAAATGAGTTTATTCAACAATAAACCTGATTTCACAACTACTGCCCTCAAAGTTCATTCTTGAAATGCTGCATTAAATAATTAACTGAAAAGACAACCTATCTATAAATTAACACACTGAAGGAGCTCATAAAAAGATGCTTTCCCAAAATTGAGTCAACAGCCAACTGTCAACAACATGTTTTCCCAATCAATTTAATTCTTGGTGAACTAAAGAAATAGGCTATTACTTTTACCTTGAGACAATACAGTAAAGCTGGGTCCCTATGCAGAGCTGAATCACAGAAGATAACTAATTGTGATAAGTAACTGCTTTACCTGGTAACATTTCAAAATAAGATCCAACACCTAATATGTGCTAACGCAATGAGAAAAGAAAGGTGCAGGCACCATGATTCATGTTAGACTTTAAGCCAAGTATTATCTGTAAGCCACATGAGGATGACTCCTAAAAGAACAACAGTAAAAAAAAGGAAATAAGGACAATCCAAGCAAGCACAACAAAACTATGGTAATAACAGCCCATTTCCTGTGACAGAATCACACTGTCCCACCCTGTTGTGGTCAGCCTTGACCACGTGACTTGTTTGGCCAAAGAAATGAAAGCGAAAATGACACATCCTATACTTCCCAGCAATTCTGCCATCTTTCTTTCCCTGCTATCATGAAACCAACATGTTCCAGATAGAGGCCACCCCTTCAGCCTTGGTCTAAAAAAAAAAGAAGATACAGAGAAGAGGCACAGTCCACACCTAAAGGACACAGAAAGCAGGCAAAAAACAGCGTCAGTCAGTGGAAGTTGAGAGTGATCAAATAAAGTTTAAGTTAAAATGTTGAGATAGTATTTTACATCCATACGATTGGTCAAAATTAGTAAGTCAGTGGCCGCTGGCAGGAATGTAAACTGGTACCCAAAGATGACTTGGGCACTTTGGAGATGACGTTGGCAATACCAGGAAAAACTCAAGAAGCAAAGCTGCATCACATCAGCAATTCCACTATTAGGTGTTTATCCTGAAGAAACTCTTGAACAAGGAAACAAGGAAACATGCACAATAATGTTTACTTAAGTGCTATTTGTTACGAGACATTTAAAAAAAAGTGTTTTAGGTATGATTAGTGTAACTGCTGTCACTAATTCTAGAGTAATGTTAAGTTGACAAATGCTGTTACATATATTTTTTACAATTAAAAAACTATGCCTCAGTAACAGAATGGATAAATCATGATTTATCATTCAAAGGCATACTACACAGTAGTGACACTGAATTAAAGAGATTCACATCTTTAACACAATATTGATAGTAAAAAAGCACATGTAAAAAGATACATGCAAAACAAAAAACAGACATGAGATTGAGCCTTTCACCATGTCTTTCACATGTTATTTCCTGGGAGGCAGTGCTTGGAGCACATGGTAAAATGACAGTACATGTTTTTGCATGGTGGATGCACAAATGTCTCTTGTTTATTTTTGTAGTTTTTACATGTTATGTGGTTTTATTTAAAAAGAAAGACAGAAAACAAAAATACTTAATTCATAAAGGATGTTGGTCAATTTCAGAGTTCAGTTATTTAAAGAACTGAAAGGACAAAAGTGGTCTGAAGCCTACAGAGGCTGAGCAAAGGACTTGAGGTCACGCAGTAAGCCATCATGAAAAGAATGTTTCTCAAGATCTGGATTCCCTAATTTCCAGGATAAAAATGAAAAATAATAAAAAATAAATCAAACCCACTGCCATTGAGTCAATTCTGACTCATAGTGACCCTAAAGACAGGGCAGAACTATCCCACCGAGTTTCCAAGGGGCGTCTGTCAGATTTGAACTGGAGAGCTTTTGGTTAGCAGCCACCAGGGTTTCCAACTTTTTGGATAAAACCAAAAACAATCCAAACCCACTACCATAGAGTTGATTTTGACTCATGAACTTCTAACATACACAGGAAAAATGAAGGCTATGTGGTCAGACACCAAAATGACACTGAATGACGTTCAGTGAACGATGCTTTTCTTTAGTGCCCTGGAGCCCCAGGACAGGTACAGACACATACACAAAAACATACATATAAGTCCATGTGCATGCTTTGTCTTCCCTACCCCTACTCCTTTTCAACCTTTCTCTTCTCTCTCTCTCACTCTCACTTCCTTTGACTCTCCAGTACCAGAGTGTTAAGAAGTGAAGGAGAGGGAAAAGAAGGGGTGGGGAGGTCCTTTAGTTCTCTTTTGACTCTCTTACCCACAATCAGAAAAATACAGAAGCTCATTTTCGAGTAAGAGCAAACACAGAAAACTATTCTTTAGACACACAGAAACTTCAAAATTATTTAAAACCCCAAGAAAAGAGATATGAAGGAAAGAAAATCAAAGACTACTGTCTATTCTATGCCAAGTTCCAGAGCAAGGGACCTAACGTTTTCATTCAGTTCACACAAATCTCTAGAGGGTCTGTAAGTTTTAAAAAATACTTTTTTTTAAGACTGTACAAAACACAAATCCCCTTTCCCTCTTGGTAAATAGCTCCCCACACCTCCAGCACTTAGTGGATTTAGCCTCAGCAGCTTGCTAGCCTAAAGTGAAATGAAGGAAGTCCAACAATTCAAGAGTACCCCATGCGGGTGGTGGGCTCACATACATATACACACCACAAGACACAGCCTCACTGAGTTCTGAGCATTGTCTCTGCTGCCTTACCTGGGTATCAGTATTGACAATGTCACTGAGCTAACTCCTGTCTGTACTAGTTAGCTAATCCTTCCATCAGATCAGCTAAGTAGAGTTACTCTCTTATTTTTATAAATAGATTGATGCGTAGAGACGTTTAATGACTTGCCCAATGGTAAAAGCTGGAAATGAGCAACATCACAATCTAAATAAGGCACTATGTGATAGCAAAGATAGTGCTCTTTCCAGTGAGTCACACTCTCCAAACCTATGTGGTAACTTCCACAGCATTCTGGGATTTGAACATTCTCCAGCATCCTTGATGAAAAAGCTATGTAACTGAAGCAAAGTTTACCTGGATACTTAGGTATTTAAGAGGATTTTATTTTTTCTTGAACAAGTGAAATAGCAGACAGAACAATTTATAACTCAAATGTGCTAGATTACTAATACAGAGATAAAAGCAAGGACTGCGAACTACCCACCTTAGTGCCCTCAACATCCTGAATATGATGCACATTCAAATATATAATGAACGGTTGTTCAGCTCGGGTCAAGAGTGATTTGTTGGCAGAATTCTTGCCTTCCTTGTGGGAGATCTGAGTTTCATTCTCAGCCAGTGGCCTTAACATACAGCCACCACCCATCTGTCACTGAAGCCTTGAATATTGCTATAACAATGAACGGGTTTCCGTGTAGCTTCCAGACTAAGACAGACTAGAAAGAAAGACCTAGGAATCTGCTTCTCAAAAACCAGCTAGTGAAAACCCTATAGATGACACTTGTCTGACTCCCTTGTGCAGGAGTTTCCATGAGTCAGGGGCTAACAACACTGCTCAACTAGCTAGACATTAATATGTCTTTACCAAGCTCAATACTTAGATTGTTGATGAAGTGTAATTCCTATATTTAATAAACCAAAATGAAAGGAATTACAGAAATATGTTTTTAATATTTAACAGATTAAAAGACTCCAAAAAAGACTATTATTTAGAGCCCATATTTGACATGAACAAGCTAAGTCCCATGTGTAGCAGATAAAACAGTATAGCTCAGTGGCCACGTTCATGAACTCTGTGGTCAAACTGGAAGGGAGAGAATTCTCATTCACTAGCTATGAAACCTTGGACAAGGTATTTAACTTCTTAAAGGCTTACGTTCCACATAGTAATACTGGGAATATCAATAATGATACCTACTCTTGGGTTGCTGTGAGTTTGAGTTGACTTGAAGGTGCTGGGTTGGGTTGGGTTGGGTTGGGTTGGGGTTGGTCATACTGGATTCTTGTAAGTATTGACTGAGAGAATTTAAAAGCTCTTCACACAGCTTTTCAGTAAAGATTAGTTATTAGTATATGGCCATCAAATCAAATTCCAACTCATAATGGCCCTTATAGGACAGAGTAGAACTGCCTCATAGGGTTTCCAGGGTTGTAAAGCTTTAGGGAAACAGATGGCCACATCTTTCTTCTGCAGTGCAGTGGGTAAGTTGGAATCTGCAATTTTTCAGTTTGTAGCCAAGTGCTTTTAACCACTGTGTCCCCAGGGCTCCTCAGCTGTCAGTACAGGCCCTATAAGCAAAGTGCCTCAGCCCTGAAGAGCAGAAGCCCTTGACTGACAGACGTGAGTTGCTGCGGGCTCTTTGAAAAAAGTACAACTGGCTTCCATCAGCATCAGTTCTAACTAAATTATGTTTTGATATCCCAAGTGTCTTGTGACTGATGAAAGTAAATAAATGATCTAATTTTTAAATGGTTTTCTGTCTCAGGATAAAACACTTGGGTTTAATTTTACTGCTCCAGTTTTACCCTAGTGCTAGTATTTTTTCTCACCTGGCCAGAGGTTAACAGTCAAAATACTTACTGCTCATTCAAAACCACTTAACTAGTGTCAGCTGGCAGAATTATGGGCCCTGTTTATCCTAAAGGCCACGAAATAACTGTTTATAGTAGAAGTATCCCTCTTTTAGAACTCAGAAGACAGAGAGACCCACGTGAGTGGGTGGCTACATCAACTTGGGACCAGAAGAACCGGATGGTGCCTGGCCACCACCAGTGATAGCCGTGATGGAGCCCACAAAGTTGAGTCTCACTAGCAACACAAGAATAAAAAGGGGTGCACCCTGAGATCTCCACTAAAAGACCGCAACTGATGTTCCAGTGGCCTTGGAGTTCCCCTGGGAGCATGGCTCCTGGCCTTGATGCTGCCCCTGTCAATAAATCATAATGGAGGTCAACTCTTTGGACAGGAACGGATTAGACTTGGTGATGCAGAGTGACCGTATCACATGTGCACTTTATGGTTCTATGCATCTATAGGATGTCGTCCTGCTGATCTCTTACAGGAAGAAGGGGAGTAGGTGGAGAGGAGGGGATAGAAGATTGCTGGGAGGATAAGACATGTATGGAGCTGTCACCGGGCAGGTAGAGCAGTGGGAGCTGCATATAGGCAGGCATGTAAGTTTATATGGAAATATACATTTTCATTCAATCATTAAAAAAAAAGAAGTGTCCCTCTTTCATATTTCTTTTTGAAAAATGCAAAATCACTATAAGCTAGCTCATAGTAACTTGGGAAAACACAAAAATCTAGTCATTGTGTCCTGCCATAAGTAAGAGCAAAAAGAACTTCTGCTTTCATTCCACACATCAAGACAGCTCTCCACTCAGGTCCTGCTCTCACCTCTAGATCACAGCTGTATTCAGTGCCATCCAGGAGGGTCACTTTACACTGGACAGTTTTGGTCTTCTTGCCGGCTTTTTGGGAGATCTTCTCTGCTTTTAGCTCATTGGTCTGCACTTCCTTTGTCTCCCTTTTTGCTGTTTCTACTTCTGGTTTTTCTTCCTGAATTTCCTTCTCCTTCTCCTCTTCTCTCTCCTTACTTTCTTCTTTAGCAGGCTATTGAGGAAAAACATTAAGTTCATGTCAATGTTAACTAATTTGCAGAAGACAGCATATTAAAAGGAAGATCTTCAATAAGAAATGTGATGGGTTTTATAACCACTGTAAGACTTCAAGACTTGAAAATTTTGGTACAAAAAGGCACTGAAAGGATACTTCCCCCCACATTCTCCCTCTTCAATCCACGGCCCATTTTCTCATTTTTGCCTATTTGGTAGCTTTGCCATTAAATAACTACAAGAAACTACATTCTGGCAACATTTTAAGTATCATTTCAAATTATAAATAATTAAAAATCTAGACTTCTTTAGGCAACAAAAATGTACCCACACACCGACACAAACTAATCTACTTCTTATTACGCAACTGAAATCAACAAATCAAGCCAAAGAGGCAGTTTAAAACAAGAAATGGCAGGATTATGAAAGTATCCACTTAACTCTAAGAGAGACAAAGAGAAATTTTTTATAGTTTCCACATACAGTGGATTTTCTTATTTTATAATCATTAGCATGGAAATTTTTTTTTAAAAAAGACAGAACAACAGGAAAAGGCATAAGAGATTCATGCACTACATTTCAGCTAAATTATACCACGGCAGCATTTCAATGCAAGAAATATGCAAATAAGCTAAAGGAAATTCTTTTGGCTATATGGTTGTCTCAGGCATCTAGTGCTGCCGTAACAAAAGTACCGTAAATGCATGACTTTAACAAAGGAAAATTTATTTTCTCACAGAAAAGCAGGCTAAAAGTTCAAATTCAGTGCATCAGCCCCAGAGGAAGTCTTCCTCTCTTGGTGTTGGAGGAAGGTCCTTGTCATCAATCTTCCTCTAGTCTGGAAGCTTCTTAGGCACAGGGACCCTGGGTCCAAAGGATGCATTCTACTTTCAGCACTGCTTCTTTCCTGATGGTATGAGGTCCCCAACTGTCTGCTTGCTTCCCTTTCCATTATAATCCACGAGACCACCTCACAGTACAACACAATCTTACAGATTGAGGCCTCTCTCACTAACACAACTACCTCCAATCCTACCCGCATTAACGTCACAGAGGCAGGATTTACAATAAGTAGGAAAATCATACAATACCAATACTAGGAATCATGATCTAACCAAATTACTACCCACACTTTTGGGGAGACACAATTCAATCCACGACAGTGGTTACGCCCATAAGGTTTCACTTCCAGACAGTCACTTTCCAAACATACCCGTGCCTCAGCAATGCTCACTGAAGGCTGCTCTTCCTTGATTTCAGCCTTAATCTCCTGTTGCTTTCTCTGAGCTGATTCTTCAGCATCACCCTTGGCCTGCCTCTCTTCTTTTAGAAGAGACTCCTCTTTATCTGTGATCTGTTCTTCCACCCCAGCTTCGGTAGGCCCTTTTTTATCTCCTCCATCTTTGGCCACTATTAAATTATATGACTTTTGCTTCTTAAGCCATGGGGGTATGAATCGAGAAATCCCCCTGCTTTCGGATGGATCCTTCTCTCTCTTCTGGCGGCGAGGACTACTTTGGCTTTCAGCTGGAAGAGGTAACTGGAGACCTTTTCCTTCTTCTGGGTCAGAAGGCTGATTTTGCTGATTTTCTGCTACTTCTTTAGGTTTCTCCTTGGTGACATCTGCTCCTAACTGCTCAGATTCCTTTTTCACTTCAGACGCGGAGCCGACTTCAGTAGTCATGATCACAGCTTACTCTGTTAAGAAAACAAAACCATAAAACATTCTTTAAAACACTTCCCAACTTCCGTTTGAAGGCAAGGAGCAGTGAAAGGAAGGGTGGGAAGTGGACTAACGGCAAGCACACCTGGAGAAAGAAGGTTCACAAGCACAAGAGAAAACTTAGAATTCTACTCTAACTTTTACAGTTTTCTGTCTGAATCACAGCATTAAAACTAGCATCACAATAGGATTAATTCTGATTCTGTACAGACAGAACTTAAAATCACTAAAGCTACAGGAAGAATGACTACTTTTATTCATTTCAATTGGCTCTGAACACTAATTGACAGAAAAACAATCCAGTTTTGTTAAGGTTAATTACTTTTCTCCATATATGGTCTCCTCTATCCTGGTGGCATAGTGGTTAAATGTTACAATTGTTAACCAAAAAGTTGGCAGTTCCAATCTGTCAGTCACTCCCTGGAAACTCTACAGGGCAATTCTATCCGGTCCTATAGGGTCACTATGAGTTGGAATCATCTCGACAGCAATGGGCTGTCTTATTATTAGTTCAGTAATATAAAATGTTACATATTCCCACACATAATACAATCTCACATATTAAGCTAAAAATAGCATAAATGTTACACACTGTAAAAACAAATATTAAATGAACCAAAGCAAATCCACTGCTGTCAATTCTGACTCATAGCAACCCTATAGGTAGGGTAGAACTACCTCATAGAGTTTCCAAGGAGTGCCTGGTAGATTTGAGCTGCTGACCTTTCGGTTAACAGCTGTAGTACTTAATCATTATGCCACCAAGTTTTCTGAAATATTAAATGGCAGGTGCTTAATAACAAGAAAATTAAAGTTGGGGCTAAGGGGGGAGTGCTATTTTTCTTTGCAATGCTAAACCCCATAATCTTCCATCACTATTCCAATGCCAAAGTCAGTCACTGGAGAAAGGTACTCTAAACTGGAGCCAGAACTGCAACTTTTAGAATTTTAAAATTTCGATTCTATCCAACCTCAAACACATTTTCTTATGGCTTCCTGTGAGTATAAGAAACACATCCATTATAGAAAGCTGTCCTGCTGGTTTAGAGGAGAGGGTGGAGAGGAAGGGACAAGTGTTAGTTGGGAGGATACCAGTAGCAAGAGTGAAAAGCAGGAGTGAGCGGTCACAGGATGAGGTGAGCAGACAGACTTGGTAGAGAGGCAGATATGCAAAACTGACTTGGATTGTATACTGTCACTTAATCATAATTTAAAAAAAGAAAGAAATACACCCAGGGACCCCTAATCTGAAACAAGTGAAGTGTGAAAAAGTACATCTAATTATTGATCCTATCACAATTAATGAAATCAAACTTTAAATTAAATGTAATAATACATGAATGTTCAAATTTTACAAAAACAAAGAATTCTTTATGACGCAGCAGCACGATGACATGAAAGACCACTGGCAGAGACTGGAGAGTCCGTATAAATGGAATCATAATAAATGTGCCGAGCTTCTTTCAATCTGGTTTCTGTCACTTAGTATATTGTTTTCGAACGGAAACCCTCGTGGCAAAGTAGTGAAGTGCTGTGTCTGCTAACCAAGGTTGGCAGTTCAAATCCACCAGGAGCTTGCTCCTTTCGCCTCGACGGCACTTGGCTTACCTACAGGGTTGCTATGAGTGCAAATCAACTCAACCACAGCAGCTTTGGCTTTTTTTGGCTATAATGTTTTCAAGATTTCTTCATGTTCGCACATATGTGAACATGGGCTAGAGATGAGGAGGATGAAGATAATAGGTTTTAGGGAATGAAAATATTCTAAAATTGGTGGTACTGATTGTACTACCTTATGGGTACACAAAAATCAATGAATTACTTTAAAATGGTGACTTTTATGGTAGATTAACTATACTTCAATAATAAAAATATAATTAGAAAAAATACACACACATATTTGTAAGCATAAAAATAGTCAGTCATGATCCCAACCCACCTGGAGCAGATGAAAATCAAGAACATCAAAAATGAGGAAACTACAAGCCCAGGAGAAACAGGGTCCATACGACTGGGAGACTACATCAGAATGAGGCCAGAAGAAATAGATGGTGCCCAGCAACAACTCAACACTGCCCCAGCAGGGAACACAATGTACAGGCCCTGACGCAGCATGACAAAAAGGGGAATGCAGATCTAGAACTCTGATGAAAAGACCAGGCTTGATGGTCTGACAACCTGGACGGTGCCCTGAGATCTCGGTCTCTGGACTTGCTGCTAGCCCAGACCTGAAACCAGTACTGAAGCCAACACTTCACAGAGACTGGGCCACATGATGGGCCACAGTGATAACAGGTGATGTGTGTACATTATGGTTTAATACACACACACACACACACACACACACACGAAGTTGTCCAACTTTTTAGAGCGGGGAAGAGAGTGTGGAGAGGAGGGGACAAGTGTTGGTGGAGTGGATCCTGGAAGTAAAGAGTGAAAAGAAAGAGTGTGCTGTCTGTCACAGGGTGAGAAGCGCAGGTAGGAGCTGCACCGAGGCGGGTGCTAGCAGTTTTATATAGCAAACTGACTTCGACTGCAAACTTTTACTTAATCAGCATTAAAAAATAGTCATCCAGACTATATTTAATGGGCGTGTACAATGCAGCAAGCACTGGACACAAGAACAAAGACAGTCTTCAAGGACCTAAGGGACTGAGGGTACAGACTAAGTCAGGAGCATGTTGCTCAAAAAGCACACATAGCAGACACTTAAGCCAAGGTGAGGAAAACTGGGTTATTAGGGAATCCTTCCGGCAGAAGTTCACATTTGAGTTGCTTTTAAAATGATGAGTACTCATTTTTCAGGCGAAGAAGCCAGGGTGGAGGCACGTGTCAGCCCTAAGGAAGTGTGCAGAAACATTCAAACAGTCCTCACATGAGGTAGCTACAAATGCTGAGCAATAATTCACCATACAAGTGCAGGGAAGGCCTGTGAGTGGGAATGGAAGGGAAGGAGGACAGCAAATCGGTAACGATGAAGTAGGAGAAGACGTTGGCAGAACCACAACACAGAAGGCTTTACGCGTCCTACTGAGGGTCTGGAGGGTTGAAGGCAATGAAAATCACGTCGACATTTTCAGTGGAGGAGTAAGGGATCAGATTTGCACTTCACATAGTCCAACCTGGCTGTAAAACACAGGACTGGAGAGAGGCTTGAAACAGAAAAAGGTCCAGGAGGCTGTTGCAATAAATTAGTCATGAGAAGATGGTTGGCACGATGACATAAACAGTGAGGTAGAAAGTAAGAAATGAATCTAACAGTAAAGATGAGGCAGTAATCTAATAGACAGGACTTGGCATCTAAACACAAAGTCCAAAAGAGAAAGGAGTTTAGGAACAGTTCCAGGTCCTTACAGACTGGCAAAATCATCCATGGAAATATGGACAGATTAAATAAGAGTATGGCTGAGACAACAGAATTTAAGCACATGCAACTGAGATGTCTGTGGGGCTGTGTAGTCGCATACTAGACACACACCAGAGAGACACAGATTTGGAAGCTGTCACCATATGGGTGGTAGCTTCAAGCACAAGGGTACTGACGTATCTAAGGAGAGTGTGTCGAGTTTGAGCAGAGGAAGCCCAAGAGAGGCCTCACTACCAACAACACTGAAGGGTGAGGCAGAAAAAAAGGCTGAGGACAAGAGTTACACAATGAGGCAGGGAGTAAAATCAGGGGACTGACATGTCCTTGAGGTCAATGCTGCAGAAGAGGAACTAGCTAAGTAAGTATCATACCAACATGTCCATTATTAGTTTTCCTTCCAGGGGCACTTAAAATTCAAAATTATATCCTAACAATAAGACCTAAGAACACTTAAATTGATTCCACTGCACAGAAATCCTTTTCTTTCATCAAGGTATCCTTTTCCATAGACCATTTAAGTAAAGAATATTTACATTAACAATGAATTTGAAGTTGATTTTCAGCATGTACTCTCTAGTTACAATTTAAGAGGCAAATCAATGTCCTTTGGTAAAACTGTAACAAAAATATCCTACACTTGTCCAAGCTACCCAAGATAATGGGCAACTCTTCATTTTGGCTGTGAGAAATAGTCTGGGGACTAATCAACTAATGCTGGTTTTTTTTATTAAGGTATCTTAGAAGTAATGAAATATGAGACTAAAAGTTTCCATTATTAAAGCATTGATATATATTTGATTTGAATCATAAGAGTTACAACTCAGTTTACTGCATGACAGACACCATGCATTGTTAGTGTACCTCAAAACATGGAGTATATCATCCCCATTTCTAAGTAATAAGCACAAATGCAGAAATTAAATGACTTGTCAAGATAACTAAAAACTTGGAGAGGTCACTAAAAGAAAGAACACAACTGTATCCATCTCCCTTCCTAAGTCCTCACATGCATGTTATAATGTAATCAACATTAAGCACAATAACCAATGACTTAGCTCTTTGCCTAATCCTTAAAGATTCATGCCAGTCTGTGAGAATGAGTACATAACAACAACATGAATGTATTTTATGATTTACTATAATTAACCCTGCCAGCCACACAAAATAAGGAATTAACAGATGAGTTCCTATCACACAGAAAATCATATTTCAAGATATTATTGGCCAGGTAAATAAAGTAAGCTGACAAACAGAAACGAAGACAAGGTGCTAACATGTAAAGAACACGGTTCAACTGTACAGTCAAGTTCACAAAGTTCTCCTCTTCATTACCACTGTACACTGACTCTTAATAGAACCGTACAGCTGAATGTTAGTGTCATCTATTCAAATGTAAGTTATAAGACAGAAAACAGAAATGGCTAACTGGATTGTGAATACTCAAAAATAAAGGTGAATAAAAATTCTATGTAAATAAGAACATTCTTAAAATAGTTTCACACACACAACAGAGCTCAAAACTAAACACTACCTGCTTTGTTGACAAAAGGGTTTTCTCAAACAAATTACCACCATCAAGAAAACATGATTATAGCACACACACTCACCATAATTACTGTGCTTATACCTCAAGAGTTTTAGATGTGGATAAGCCTTTAACTCACTGCTCACTAAAATGGACATTTCTGCACTGAAATGGAAGCACTCACAAAACTTAAAGTCCCATAAGAACTAGCATCTTCCTTTTATTCATTACCGTATGTCCCCAACATCTAAACTGCATATAAGCATCAGTAAACATTTACTTAATGAATCAGGTTAAATCACCTAATGAAATACTCACAGTTTATTTTATCAACAATAAAACAGGCTCAGGAAGACTAGGAGACTTGCCTGAGATCAGAAAACTCAATGGGCAAAGCCAAATCAGAACTTAAGGTTTCCCAAAGCCACACCATGTTCATTCCATTCATCTTTAATTACAATTACTGAAAATCCATTATTAGTACAGTTACATAACATACAAGCAAAAACCTTTCTACTCATCATCATCCAAAAAAAAAAAAAACCACTGCTGTGAGAAGCCAGCTCATTAGGCAACCACGTGATTTTGACACAATTACCACATTTGGCATGCTCCATCTACACTGATAAAAGTGTTCATTATTGTAACAGCTCGATGAGGAAAAGCCTGTATCATTTAACATGAAACCAAGCAGAAAACCATCACCAATGGAGAATCAGTACTGGTGAGGTAAGGAACATGTGCTATGTCCAACTATTCTTTTTTCTTTTTATTTAAAAAAAGGAAGTAACTTTCAGGGTGAGCCCGAGACACAAAACCATAAAAACCCACTGCCACTGAGTCGATTCTCACTCACAGAGACCTTACAAACAGAGTAGAATGATCCCAAAGAGTTTCCAAGGAGCATCCGGCAGGTTTGAACTGCCAACCTTTTGTTTAGCAGCCGTAGCACTTAACCACTACGCCAGCATGGTTTCCAAAAGGGCCACATAAACTCAAGACTGCAATATGAGACCAGAAAAACTAGACGGTGTCTAGCTACCAAGATTACCCTTACAGGTAACTCCACAAAGAACTCCTGATGGAGTGGGAGAAACGTGGGGTGCAGAACTTCAGCTCTAGTTAAAAGACCAGACTTGACAGTCTGACAGACTGCAGGGTTCCCAGAAGACATGGTCCCTGGACTCTGTTAGCCTACAACTAAAACCATTCCAGAAGCCAACAACTCAGGCAAAGACTGAACTGGGACACAAGACTTAAAATGATACTGTGAAGCGTATGCTTCTGGCCTTGGGTAGATAATAGAAGACTAACTGGGCAGCTCCTGTTCAGAGGTGGGGAGGAAAACAGAAGGGCACAGGAGGTGGTTACAAGGACATCAGACACACAAGGTGGAGGGCAGACCTGCGCTGGCACAGCCCGGGGAGAGCAGCTAGGATCCCGGCAAAGTGTATGGAGTGTTTAAGTTTTTGTATGAGAAACTGTAGTTGAAAATTTTCACCTAAAACACAATGAAAAAATTACAAAGAGGTAAGTTTCAACATGCTGTCTCCATCCTTAGCCTAAACTATCCACTATATACCGTTATGTTACTTAAGACACTGGTCCTTCATCACAGTACTACAGTAAACAAAGCAAAACAAACAGACACACAACTCTATACAACCGTACAAAACATTTTTTATGAAGCAATTCAACCTAATTATGGGGGGTCATCTGGTACCTTAAGATCTTGAGAGAAACAGGGCTACTGTAAGGGCCGTTAGTGCTGGTAAAATGTCTGCACAGGGAACAAAGTGGGTGTTGCAGCAGCTGAGTGGCTCCTGTTCTCTGCAGACACCGTGAAACATGAGACAGTCTCTGATGTCTACCAACAAAGCTCAATCCACTGTGTAGGGATCCAAGATTTAAAAAAGGGAAAGGTTGCCTTTCTCGAGATCGAGGATGGCTTTCATTTGAATTTTGAGAAAGAAACAAATTATTGCAAATACAGCAAAACTTAAATTACATCAGCAGTGTGCAAGCAGTTCTAAATTCAGCTGCTCAGTGAGTCTGACAAAACTTGCTTTCATCTCCTCTTGTCATGATTGGGCAGAGAATATGAAGAGACCCTGCTGACATCCACAGACACTTGTTAACGTTCACCTCCTCCACACAGCCTGCTGCCCGAGGGAAGGTCTTTTGAAATACCAATGTGCTACCTTCCCTTAAAGCATCCAATGTGAGAAAAACAAGTAATGACACAAATAGGGAATGAACTCAGCAGCCACCTACCTCTACTTAGCAAATACCAGAGCAACTCTTCAAAGACACAGGCAGCATTTAAAAATGAGGGAAAAGGGAATAGAAGGAGAGGAAAGGAAGGAAAAAGATGTTTCTAGTGCTTCGAGCAGACTGCAAGCAAATCCTTTCCTTCATAGCTTTATTTTCTTAAGAAGGTCTAGAAAATACTATATCCTGTGTTCAAATAGTACAAACACATTCCATTTTCTATTTAATACTCTATATTATCTGTGTTTTCTACTACTTGTGAGGATAAACAAGACTTACTTTCCAAATAATATAATAGTGCCCACCCTAGTTACCTTTACAATGCTGTATCTGTTGTTATTGTGGTTAAATGACATAAAGGATGACAAATACATTACACGACAAACACAACTATTTCTACTAAGACGTCAGCTAACATCTGGCTTAAATTAAACCCACACATACGAAAGACAGTCTAGGAAGGATCAAGTTACTTTCAGAGCACGAATTTCCCCTGCCCTTTCTTCTTTGTAACAGAACTGAAAATATATCCGGCTTTCCAGTCTCTTCCACATACATCAGTGGAGGCTGGCCCCAAACTTTATCACAAGAGGTAGTAGGTTCTGTGGTCCAGGACAACCACAGTCATCCCTCCCACTGCCAACATGGCACACTGAAAGTCTGCTACTGCATGAAAATCCCTGCCTCTAAATAGAAAATCCCTGCCTCTAAAAAGAACCACAAGCAACAAGAAGCCCTTTTCTGCCTCCGGGCATTGTACATATGACTCCCAGAAAATCTGTAGCAATCCTGAATCTAGGAGGAGAGAAAGTCTGAGGGCAAGATGACACACAGGAAACATCAGCAAGAGAATCACAAAGAACACCAGTTTCCCAATCATGCCACACATGGCCCAGCCCCCATTTGAACCTCCTGTTAAATGAAAATGCAACAGCCCTGGTGGCTCAGTGGCTGAGGGCTTGGCTGCTAACCAAGAGGTCAATGATTGGAACCCACTAGCTGCTCTGCTGAAGAAACACACGGCAGTCTGCTTCAGTAAAGGTCACAACCTCGGAAACGTTATGGGGCAGTTCTACTGTCCTACAGGGTCGCTATGAGTCGGAATCAATCTGACAGCAAAATGCTTGGTTTATTTTATTTTATTTTTTTGACTTCATGATTTAGGCAGTTGAGCCAGGTTCAGTTACTTGTAGCCTAAAGCATCCTGATGTTAGTCTCTGCACATTCTGAAACAAGCAATAGAAAATACGCCTGAAGAAAACTAAGCGTTATGGTTCTCAAAATTTTCCATTTTTCCCCCCAGATGCTCATTTGTAAAAATCTAATACCCAAGTAAATATTAATAAGCTAAGCCATTAATTCTTTACCCTAATAATTCTAAATAAGACGCAAACACACAAAAATGATCTTAGCGTTCATCGAAGTGTAAGGTTTCCTTTCTTGATATAAGAGACAGGGAAGGAAGTGTTTAAATATGGGCATAACTTTCAATAACGTGCAATTCCTAACACTCAGGAGATGTAGTTAAAATCTTACTTATTAAAAACCAGCCCCTGCTGCTCTCATTAAAAATCAGGTCAGAAAAGAGATCTATGCCAGGCAAAGCCCTCTCCAGGAGCAACTCCAAGAAAGAGAGGCTGTTTCCTAAAGGCAAAGCCAATCAGAAGCTGCACAAAAATCATGAAGGATACCAATATTGGGCATTATTCTCATAATCATAATGTATATGAGTGTCCTAAAACTGGGAAACCCAAGAGCATACACTAACAGAGATGATGAGGACATTCTGAAACCCTCTGGCTCCTCATTAATCAATTATGCATATTCAGTAATGACATCAGAAATATTGATGGACTACATTAGTACCAACTCCTCTCAAGGGGGCCCTAATTTTTGTAATGGCCAGAGCCAAAGCTATTTCTTTGTGAATCTATCAGATTTTCAATGAAACAATGTAGTACCTTTGGAGATCAATTCTGGTCCCCCCGATACGCACTAGGACTGAAGTTCTGGTTGTCTCTTACTAGCCATTTGACCATGTACAAGTTACTGGCCTCACTGAATTTCAGCTTCTTCATAAGCAAAAGAAGGATACAGTAAACACTCACCAGGTGGCTCTCAAGATGAAATTAGATACTGTATACAAGGTAAACTGACATAGCAAAATCACTATCAATAGTGAGTCACTGTCATATCTGCCATCACGTAGGAATTCTATAAGAACAGGACGGAACTGTATCCATTTGCTCACTAAAAATAAGAACAGAAGTAATAATAATGACAATTATACACCCATTCCTCACATAGTTAGGTTCCAAAGACCAGGTCATTAAGAAAAACTCATTGTTATACAAAAATAAAAGCCAAGGTACAGGCCAGCAGTGGCATGCTCCTTCTGCAGCCCCATGTGTCCCTGGAGCCAGGCAGCCTACCACCAGATCACATCTCTCAAATCCCTGACCTTGAGCATGAGTAGCAGCCCAAGCACCCAACTCAAGGGTCTTCTCCAGCACCTATGCCAGCCTGTGCTCCTCACCTTCATTGCCACCACGCTTGCTGTCCTTAGCCTGGCTTGCGACCAACACAGAACACAGCACCTTGGTGCCATCCACCTGTCCTCCCCTCAACCATTAGCTTGACTCAGGTATTTTGGTAATCATTAGCAACACGTTCTAAGGTCCTAATAAATTTCGCCAACCTTCAGGATATGGGTTGCAGGTATCTTACCCACCTCCTTCTTCAAAATGTATATTGAGTACTTTAGTACCATATGTACCTGACATCAGGCAACAGAGAAGAGAGAAATTCTGCTGTCAGTCTACAGAGGACAAAGCTAACAGGAGCAGCATTACCATATCTTCAAACATTTTCTCATTGAATCAAAATTTTGCCAATTTAGACTGAGAAATTACTACAGGTTTGAAAAGCTGGTACGGTTTCCTTGAAAGCAACTACCGCTGTCTCTTCAGAAGACACACATAGTCCTTCATGGGAAACACTGGCTAAACACTCATGAAATACTAATAGGCAACACTTTTTTAAAGAATACTTAATCATCATTCTCACTTTTATTTGCTAGAGAAATATTTGCTCTCCAGCTGAGTTCAACTAACTTAATGAAAAGCCAAACAAAATAATCCTAATTGTAACTTTTTTCTATATCAGAAATCCAATACTAATTTCACTTTTAAATTGTCTAGGCTGACTAACAAGAAAACATGGAAAAAATGTAGGTGAAGGATGAGCATGTATGTTGTTGACCCAGAAAGTGACACACAAACATGAGTGCTTACCACACTCACAGTAAAGGAAATGTAAGCTCAATTCAGAATGGAAAAGTCTGAGTTGGATCATGAAAAGATTGAGGCAAGTCTGTGGAAACAGAGGCACCGTTATATAATTGCTGGTAAAAGAGCAACTGGGTACAGATTCAAAGGCTGTCTACATGACAACACGCATGACAATTACAAATGTATGCATACTTGAATCTAGTAATTACTTACAAATGATCCTTTTCAGTAGCAAAGGATAAGTTGTCCAACAACAGGATATAACATGTTCAGACAATAAACGTTATATATACTGTTTCAAAAAAAGAGAAAGAGGATGGCTTCCATTCCAGATACAGAACTACATCCAAGGTACATTATTAAGTACACAAAGCAAGACTGAAAATAGCACAAATGGTATGCCACCATATGGCGTGAAAACAAAGTGTGTGGGAGGCATGCTATGTGAATACATACACACATTTGCCTGTAGATGCAAAAACAGACTATGGAAGAATGCAGAACAGGCGATTATACTGGTTATGGGGGCTGGAGGATGACTGGGTAGATGAGGGCGACAGATGCTGACAGGCGAGACAAAGCTCTCACTGAGCATAACTTTGCACAAACTAAAACACTTAAGTACTTTTTTTCAAAAAACAAAAATCCTCTGCTCTCAAGGCAATTCTGACTCCTGGCAACCCTATAGGACAGAGTGGAACTGCTCCACAGAGTTTCCAACGAGCGCCTGGTGGACTTGAACTGCCGACCTTTTGGTGAGCAGCCATAGAATGCAATCAATACGCCAACACAATTTCTGTACTTTCTTTAGGAGGACAGTGTTTATGCGTTGTTACCTTATGCGTTAAGCGTACCCAGCTTGGCTGGTCTGCTTCCTTGGAGACAGTCTGAATGCCACAAGCAACTGGCATGGTGCCACTTTGCCCTGCCACACAGCTCTGGCCACAAAATCGAACAGCAGCACATATGAGGGCAAAAACCTTCCACTCTATTCTAGCTCAGCCAGTAGTATTAAAATGGCCTAAAGTAAAACTGATTTCCTGGTTAGTTTAAGATTATCTCAACGTCCTCAAAGACACTGATTTCTGCCAGCCTCTAATTCAACACACTTCACAAATCCACCTCCTCTTACCCTACAGACAGCTCTCCTGGTTAGCAGAAAATCAAAATCTAAGCTTACAGAGCAGCCAGGCATCTTTTAACAAATATAACAGTTTTTCATCTATTAAAAAATAAACACATACACAGCCATTGCTGTCAAGTCGATTCCAACTCATAGTGACCCTACAGGACCAAGCACTAGTTCCTGAGAAAATCTCGCTATTCTTCCCTCAATGTGGATTTGAAACAAAAACACATCTTTCACTAATAATAACGTTGCTGCATTTGTGGCTAAACCACAACAATTATTCTTATTCCCTGCTGGCAGAGTAGGAACAGGCACCTGGAAGGAGATTTCTCCGAAAGTTGAAGAAATTAAAAAAGAGAATGAAACAGAAGGGAAAGATCCTTACTACATTTGTACGTCGATCACACATACACACCCCTAATCTCGTTCATCAGCTTTCTGCTTGTTTAGAAGGGACAGCACGAGCAAAATTGCTCCTGACAAACACACGGCTGTCATCACGTTTCCTGTTCACCCGTCTTCCCTGCGTCACATCTGCTCCTACTCCTGCATGCACCATGAGCGTGAAACTGGTGTGTGAATGTGCAAACACACGACTGCGTGTTCCTAGCGGAATGCTAGCCATCCGATGGCTTCTTAATAAATGTCTTTGAGAAGTTCCTCATTCTTCAGAACATTTCTTTGCACCATCATATGGCACCTGAACAAAAGCAAGACATGCTTCTGTGCAGCTTCTTCCAGGGACATCATAACCAGGTTTAGGACAGAGTAAAGACCACCAGTCTGCCCTGATCTACACAAGGGAGTGTACTTTTACCCCAGAACTAAATTTACCTCATGCAGAAGGATCTCCACCCCAACCCCATCATTAAACACACATCCACTTGCTACTAAATAGTAGCCTACAAAATACAGCCAATATATGCTCTACAGAATACGCTGTCTGAAGCTCTTCAAATTTTTTATGGATGTTGATTCATACCTATAGGTTTATGTAAGTTAAACATTTGTGATCTGGGGAATACCTGTAATACCGTTAGGGGACCTCCAACACACATGCAGATGGACACTGCCCAAACGGACGTCATGTAGCACATGCATATACATTAAAAATTCAATGTACATACAAAATGGTTCCTAATAAACAAGTGCTGCTTGCAGTGTGCACCAAAACATTATTTTTCCTGTATTATGTAAAAGATGTGTTAATGTGTATGTATATGGACACTTTCTTGAATGCTTTTATGCATAAAAAGGCATCATAACTTTATACAAATGATGCACGCCTTCTAATTTTGCCAAGTGCACCCTCCTGCCACAAGGTATTTTCTATGAGTGCTGCTGTACGAGTTGTGAAGGCTGGCAAACAAATGTAGAACATGCATGTTATTTTCATTAAAATATGGCACACCACATACTAAGACAAATATTTGAGTAACTGATTAGAGACAAACCATACCTGTGTCAATTGAAGTACAAATTTGACTTACAGATGGACTTAGGAATGAATCTTGTTCATACTCTGGGGACTGCCTGGCTACACTATGGTGTACACAAAACATCCAAGGCATAGAATATCCTATTTTACAGAACATAACATAGGTGTTAAGGGACACAGGACTGTATCTGCTCAGGTCAAGCACCACTTATTCACCACCACAACCACTTGAGCAATAACTGCAGAAATATCTTTAAGTGTACCATAATACAGAGAGTTTATTCTTAAAAGAATTACTGAATAAATGGAGGTTAAGGTCAGATTTTAAAGTAGCCCATAAAATCTATGGTTACTAAATAAACTAGAAACGGAAAGACCTGGAGAGACCTTTTTATAATTCATTAATAGTACTCCAGGCCATCAAGAAGGAAAGAGCTGTATTTTTCTCCATTTCATACCCTCGCCAGTCTTTAGGTATTTTCTTTGAAAACAAGGGGTCAGGGAGATCACAAACAACTTTTCTCATTCAAATTCAAATATGGACAGAAAACAGAGACCACAGGAAAGGAAAGGAGGAGCTTCAAATTATTTTAATTATGTGAATGTATGCATTAAATACACCCATACAACTCAAACAGTTTAAAGCTCTTTCTATAAGAAATCAAATTCCAAATTCTGTACCTAAAAAACAACAGTAGTGGCTCCCGAGGCTCTTCCCAAATAAGCCGACCAGAAATCCACCAAGGTTAAATGCACAAGATAAATGCCTGGACTGCAGACGCTGCATTTTAATAGGTCATAAGACAAAAGCTTGTCAAAGTCAATCAACTCTCCACCCTATGACAAGTTCACCAGGCTGGAGCCTACACTGATCTCACACTTTCAAATCCTCTTCTCCATAAGCTTTGAAACGCCACAGTTGACAGGCATAAATATCTAAACCTTATCAAAAAAACTAGTAATTCCCTTTTAAAATTCTGGTCACTACCTCTTCCACCATTTTAAATATTTACAGCACTACCAGAGAGTTACACCAATGCACAGAACATGTTCTAAAAGACGGGACTATAAATTCAATGATTTTTCCAGCATCAGTAAGCATATCCAAATGTTGACAATATCCCTTGGTCAGTCAGCAGATGCTGCCGCTAGCAGCATGGACCTTCCAAGCCAAGAACGATAGAGCAACTTTCCCAAGAGGAAAAAGCATAACTACAATGGAATTACAAACATACCATTCAGAATGCTATATAATCTTTTTTTTTTTAATGTGTTAAAGGAATACAAAAGAAAATTATTTCTGCTCTGATGATTAGTTCAAAACTAGTAAGAGCTTCAAATAACTATTTTTAGACAGTTATGGTTAGGGCAACTTTTTACTTCAGTTAAACATATTTCTTTCCTTGAAATAAGATTTTCAAAAATTTAAAGCTTGCAAACATGATTTGCCAAAGGATTCTTCTGGAAAAATATACTAGGCAAAGTTCACAGAAAAGAAAAAAATATCTATATATATATGCAAAAACAATCTCAGAGTTAAATATTTACCTTTCCAACTCTCTGCGACCCAGCAGTGATGGGTAGTATTGAGCCGATTCTGGCTCACAGTAACCCCATGTGACAGAGAACTGTCCTCCCCTAAGGTTTTCTAGACTGTAATGTTATGAGAGAAGATGACCAGATTTTCTCCCATGCAACAGCGAGGGTGAGTCTAAACTGCCACCTTTAGGGTCCGCAGCCCTTAACCACTGTACCACCAGGTCATCGGTGTCATATATCTCAATATAGCTGATAACGAAGAACACGAAACAAAGCAGATGGGGCTAATGGGATATTCAGAACATCAGTCAGCTCAACAGCTGTAACTCATTCAGTCCCTCCACCCAAGTTACCAGTAATTTGAAGAGACAACTCTTTGTTGAGACAAATAATAGGAAACAAACTTCACAAATACACATACATTCCCTAGCCAACAAAATAATTATTTTAGTGGTACAGAAGCACTGCAGTGTCAACAATAAAGAAGGAAACTGCAGAAACCACCTGCAAATTACAGTGACACTGCTTTTCATTTTGTCAGGAAGCAGCAGTGAAACAAGGTTCTATTGGAAGAAAGTTGTTAGCCTAGTAAATTATATGTAAAGAGAAATGCCTGAAGAAGATTTTTTTCCATGTCTGGATGTCAGAATCTGGGCAATATGATCTATTTTCACACTTCTTCAGTGTGACAACAAACGATTCAGCAGCAGAAGATGGTGATACCTATCCTGATTCATATGGAGTCTGACAACATTAGAATAATATACAATGCCTCGTAACACCAAATATCTATTAGTAACAGATGGGAATTCAAACCTCTGATACAGTACAAGTTTGTTTAATCAAACGAGTTACAACAAAAACAGACTATCTTATAATGAAATTTAAATTTACCATCCTTATAAATTTTACATAGTCTTCACTAAACTTTAGAAATAATTAACTTTCATACAGTATAGGTACCACTGAACAAATTAATTGTGAAAGAGCAAGATAAGTACACAAAATAAACCAACTAGCTTCATTATTCCCATAGGTCAAACCTGAGGTAGTTAGCAGGCTAAAGACAGTCTGATGAAACATCCTATTTGCCTGGAAGAATGTACACAAGTCATCTAAAACTACACTGACCACTAAAAATAAATAACATTATTTTACACAAGACTTGGTTAAAATATAACTGAACTGAATTTCTCAACAGTGTGCTTACCCACATTCCATATATTCTGTACATTAGTATTTCCCAAGTTTTCAGTTCACAGTGGCAAACTTCCTTCAAAAGCCAACATAAATAAAAAGATACCATAAAATTTACCACTACAACAAAAATTTGCTAAAAATTCCTCCCTGAAATACATACGCAGCTTTTAAGCCAATGGAGCTACGTATCTGCTTCTGTGTCATTAGAAGAGTGTGGAAAGCTGATGGAAATCCAGCCTCCAAAAGCTTAATGAGTAAGATCAGTCCCAGCCTGCAGGACACGGGCATGCTCAGTAGGAACAGCCCATTGGTTCCAAGTCACTTCACTCCTCAGCGGGAAGATTCACATGGGATCAAGGCCAGGGAACATCTCATCTTTCTGCTGTCTGTTCTATGTACTAAACGAAGAATCCTTCTACAGAAAGAACTGTTTTCACAATAACAACTATAGCTCTATAATTATAATTTTTGTAATTCTATTACTGCTGAGAGTTTTCTCTTAAAGTTTTTGTAGAAATAACTTGTTTTGCTTTGTCCCTGACCCTCAACCTTCGTTTTTATTCTTGTCATCTTCATGTACCCTACTAAGTCACCAAAAGTATATGCAAACAAGACGTGAGTCTAGTCATCTTTATTTAGAAGCTAGCATAAACTAACATGTACATTTTCAGATGCAGGAAAACAGCAAATGCCAAGTCCACTTTTCAATATAAAAAATTAATTCATTTATAAAAGAACATGCTTATTTATTCAAGTTGTATATCCAAATGCAAGCTTGTTTTGCTGCAGGTTGTATAGATGCAATGCTGTAGTGACAAAGTTGACAAATTCCTGTTTTATATGCCCATCCCAAATTGATCAATGTTATACCTATCATATAAATATAAACGCATATGAAAGTCAAGTAGATACAAAAGTCACTAAGAAAAAAAAAAGTTAATTCTGAGATTCAGTTCAGAGAAATCTGAGAAACAGTGGAACAGTGGCTCTTCCTTAACCCTACAAAATACAACTCCCTCACATCCCATTATATTTCCACAATTTGAATTCTACTCTTCCCCCAAAGTATCTATTTACATTAACAACCCAGGACTGAGATGCTCAGACTGTGCTTGTTGTTTCTGTACGTGCTGTCAATTTCAATTCAAAGAGACCCTACAGGGCAGAGTAAACTGGCCTCACGGGATTTTCCCAGGCTGTAATCTTGACAGGAGCAGATAAGCAGGCCTCCCCCCACCTCCCCAAAGAGGCCGGTGGGTTCCACCTGCATGATCTGCAGCTCAGCAGCTAAGCACTTAACCACTGCACCCCCAGGACCTCTCATGCCAGGCATACTAGTTAGTACACATGGTTACAACCTCATTCTGGAACCAAACCACTCTCCTATCAAGCAGTCCCTAAATTAGTAACTTCGTGCTCACCTACAGCAAACAAGTTTCAAAAAAAGAATATTTTTTAAACAGAAAATTCAAACTTTGGATATTTAAACAACTGACATATCATCTGTACCAACTAGCTATGAAAGGGAAGGTTTCCTTTAAGGAACAACTTAGTAAAAGTATGTTTCAGTAACACCTTTGTACAGACTAAATTTGTCAAGATGAAGACATACAAAATTTAACCCCCTCCCCCCAAAAATCCATCCTATATAACAGAAATAAACTTCACTGTCCACCATAGTTTTCACCAATTCACAAAAGAACAATTTGCTGTTTTTGGTATAGTCTATTTTATTTGATTCACAGCATCCTCCATTGTATTTCAACTGCTTTGCTCACTTTCATGTTAAATGTATTTTTTAATAAATTTCAGAGACTTTATTTTAAAATCTTAGCAGATACTTTTTAATAACCTTCCTTGGAAAAATATTTGCTACAAACCTTTTTCTGAAATGCATTACTCCATGCAATCCAGGTATCTGAGGACGACTGACCTGTGACAGTGGTTCCCAGTGAGGTCCACACTGGTAGCTCCCCGTGCTCCAACCCAGACCCTCTCGTCACTGCTGTGGCACCTGTCCTCTTCTCTTACTCCCCTACAACCTTGCCTATGGAGCCCAGTGTCACTGTTCAGCTCTTCTGCTGACTTCAGAATAAACGACCCGGCTCTTCAGGCATCGGCATCTCATGAGTTCAAACCAAGGTTAAGGCAGGCAAGACAAAGAGGCTGTTTTGCAGTAATACAATTTGGAAACACAACCAACCATGAACACAGGGAATAAAAAGGTTACACTATTAAAACTGAGAAATTAAATGAGCTCCCAAAACGACGGTGCTGTACGTGGCAAAGCCAGAATTTACATCCACTTTGGTCTGTATTTAAGTGCTACACCTGCTAAACTAAAAGTTGGCAGTTCAAGTCTGCCAGGCACTCCTAGGGAACTCTATGGGGCAGTTCTACTCTGACCTCTAGGGTAGTTATAACTGGACCCAACTCAATGGCAGTGGGGTTTTGGGTTTTTTGGTCTGCTTTAAATTCAATGTACTTCTTAAACTCCAAGGTCATATTGGCCTAGAGAGGAAGGAAAGGCAAGCATTAGGATCCTCAGAGAGGAATCTGAGGCTGTCCTATTAGCCCTTCTTTCCTTCCCCCGGGGATAGTGTATCAGTACTCTCACTACACCCAGAATCTCAAAGCCCAAACCAAAGCCCCTGTCCTAGTTTTAATTGTATCGTCCCAAAAATGTGTGTAGCAATTTGGCCAACCCATGATTCCTGATGATTTGTGTGATTTTCCTGTATGTTGTAAATCTTGCTTCTATGATGTTAAGAAGGGACAATGGGCCATGGTTGTGTTGGTGAGTCCAGACTCAAGTCTGAGATTGTACCGTGCCTTGAGGCAATCTCTTGGGATATAAGAGGGAAGCAAGCCCAGAGCTGAGAACTTTATACTACCAAGAAGCAGCGCTGGGAGCAAAGTGCCTCATTTGGACCCAGGGTCCCTGTACTCTATTACCTGTATTTTGTTATTGTACTTCTTAAACTCCAAGGTCATGCTACCTGTATTTTGTTATTGTTGCTGTTGTGTGCTGTCGAGTTTAGTCCAACTAATAGTGGCCCTACAGGACAGAGCAGAACTGCCCTCCAGGGTTTCTTGGACTGCAATCTTTACAGAAGCAGACTGCCAGGCCTTTTCTCCCACAGAGCAGCTAGTGGGTTTCAATGACAGACCTCATAGTTAGGAGCCAAGCACCTAGCCCTGTTTTCTAGATGAACAAACTGAATCTAAACACATTCCAGTGCATGAAATACACAGGTTGAAACATCCATAAACATTTGAACTTAACAAATGGTTAATATAAATGTATATATATTATATTCATCTGGTGAAAATTGTAAAATGACACATTTTGACATTGTTTCCAGTTATTCTATTTAAAAAAACAGAAATTAAAATTTCATCTCAGAATACTACTTTTTAAATACTTAAGGGAGAAGGTTGCAGTTAGGTACATAAACCTTTTTCTGTATTAGTGTAGGTCAGTCTGTCTATCAAGCAACATTCAACATCTTTTTTTTTAACTCTTTAAAAAACTGTCCTCCTTCCTGGTTTATGGGACAGGGACCAGAAGTGAACAAAGTGTAGACATGTAGAGCCAAATAATCTGACGGGTCACTCGCAGCACCAAAACAATTTAACCCTGAGCAGAAAATAAAGTTATCAATGTCAAAGAAAAGACAATGTTTGCAGAAGCCCTCAGTGTAGCTTGGACTCCTTCCTTCCGTACCAGCGGGTTTTGATCATTTGTGGTCCCTTCAAACGGTTGAATACAGACCAGTTATTTTTCGTCAGTGACTATGTCTCTTCTATCTTCTTTTGATGCTGCTTTCTGGCATAACTCTACAATAACCTACTAAGTACTCAGAATTAAACCCTTCTTTTGAGTCTACTAATTTTACAGAGAATCCAACCTTCCCACCTACCAATCATCATGCCAAGACTACACTTGCTGAACAATCAGGGAGAAAAGATTTACGGGACTTGGAATATGGCTAAACATCAGCTATTCTATAAGCTCACATTTCCTAATAGCTCCCACTTCACAGGATCATTGCTTTTGTATGTCAGAGGGGAGGTAAAAAACCTGCACCTAATTCCACCACTCCTATGGGCAAATTCTCTTTTCACCACAGTTTAAATTCTCTCAGGCTGCAAATCTAGAATGACTGGCACTACTGAAAATGAATCATTTGCAAAGTTTCTTCCCTATCACATCTTAGCACTACTCCACTCATAAATTCAGTAACATCAAATTATGTAATGCAGTCATGCATCACTTAACATCCACAATACGTTCTGTAAAACAGGACATTATATGAGCAAGATGTGTGAACACTATATTATTTGGTGGGTAAATAACTTCCTCCTATAGTTTACTGTACTGTTATGTGCGTGACAGCACGATCCCACTGTAGACAAGCAACATGAGATACACATGTTGTGTGCAGGAAGTTGTGCTCACTACGTCCAGTTATGTTTGCTATGTCTCATTCTGTGAGTGAGATTTCTGAGTTCTATAGCAACCGTATGGAACCACAGACACAGAGTGGTTAGACGCTGCCCAAAAGAACACTATTAGGTGATTACTGTAGTACAAAGCACTACAGAATATAAGACTCTGGAAAATAAAGATGCTATGTGGCCCTAGATTTTTAAAGGGATATGGAGAAAAACTAGATAGTAGGTAAACAGAGAGGAAGAGAATAGAAAAATAACTCAGTTAAAAACCAGGCAAAGGACATAAAGAAACACTTCACCAAAGAAAATATTCAACTGGCCAACAAAGAGAGAAGATGTTCAAGATCCTTAGCCATTCCAAAAGATCAAAACCAGACTCACGGTCATCAAGTCAATTCTGAGTCATCGTGACCCTAAAAAACAGTACAACTATTTCACTGGGTTTCCAAGGAGTGGCTGGTGGGCTTGAACTGCTGACCCTTTCAGCTAGCAGATGAACTCTTACCCACTACACCACCAGGTTTTCCAGTAGCCATCAGAGAGATGCAAATCAAAACTAAATTCAGCTATCATCTCATCCTGGCTAAAATGGAACTGATCAACAAAACCACTTAATAACAAATGCTGGTAAGGTTGTGCAGACACCCATTGCTGGTCAGCGGCAAGAAACTTGAGTAGTGGTAACAGAACAGCCAGAACACAATTAAAGAGACAGGTGTTCTATACTGCCTCATTTTCTTTCCATTTGTGTTGTGGTGTGCCGAGTTCCTTCTCTGCACTCGACACTGTTCCAGGTTCTTAGGATTTGAAGACTTAATCATACCTGTGCTCAGGGAATAATATCAACTGCTCATCTGCAAGCTCAAGTTGAAGCTGAAGACAATTAAAGCAAGTCTACAAAAACAAAAACATGTACAATGTACATCCTTGAATATAAATCAAAAACCAGACCAGCTGCCATCAAGCCAATTCAGGCTCATGGCTTTGCTAGCCTACAGAGTTTACAAGGCTATAAATCTCTACAAAACCAGACTGTCACATTTTTCTCCTGCAGAGCCACCGATGGTGTCAAACCACTGGCCGGCCTTTCACTTAGCAGTCAAGCTCTGTAAGCATTGTGTCACCAGGGCTCCTTTTCCTTCAATACTGTAATCCGAATTTAAAGACCGTCTCAAGAACAGATCAGAAGCATTATACCCTAATGACGAAACATCAGAAGAATGGTGAAAGGGCATCATACATGAAAAAAGTGAAGTCATTAAAAAGACACAAAAGAAACAAAAGACTAAAATCAATGTCAGAAGAGATTCTGAAATTTGCTCTTAAGTGCAGAGTACCTACTTCAAAAAGAAGAAATGATAAAGTGAGCTGAACAGATCTGCAAAGGGCTGAAGTTAGAAAACCAAAAGCGGGGAATACGACTGGCATATCCTAAACTGAAAGAACTGAAAGCCTGTGTTGTATTATTGAAGGATTCTATAGGGAAAAATAAATAAATAAATAAATAATGCAGAAAGCATCAAAAGAGGATAGAAAAGATACACTGGTCACTGACCCCAAATAACTGCTCTCTGTTCAATCATTTCAAGATATCACATAGGATGGAAAACCACTGAGACTGAAGGAAGGCGTCCAGGCTGCACTGAAGGCATCTGCAAAAAACATGGCTCTGGGAATTGATACAATACTAACTGAGAAGCTTCAAAAAAAGACAGAATACTAGAAACAGTCATCTATGTCAAGAAATTTAAAAGACAGCTACCTGGCCAACCCAACTGAAAGACGTTCATATTCATGCCTATTGAAATGCATCAATTATCAAACAATATCATTAATGTAACATGCTAATGAAATTCTGCTCGACTGCAGACATTCATAAATACATAACTGCTGGATGTTTCAGGCAGATCCGGAATGAGGACATGACACGACAGATATCATCGCTGTCGTCAGATACACCACAGACAAAAGTAGAAAGTACCAGAAAAACGTTACCTGTGTTTTCTCAACTATGAAAAAGCATTTAACTGTGTGCATCATAACAAATCATGGATACCATTAGAAAGAATGGGAATTCCAGGACACTTTATCGTGCTCATGCACAATCTGTATATAAATTAGGAGACTGTCATTTGAAGAGAAACGGGGCTCAAAGTTGAAAAGGCATGCAGTAAAGTTGTATTCCTTCACTTACTAACTCAATCTATATGCTGAACAAATATGCCAAGAAGCTGAACTACATGAAGGACACAGTGTTAGGATGAGATGAGATGAAAACCATTAACTCCCTATAATATACAGATGACATAATTTGTTTAACAAAAATGAAGGTGACTTGAAGCACTTATTAATGAAGGTCACAGACTACATGCCTTTGATATGGATCACACTTTTAACATGACGAAAATGAAAATTCTCATAAATGGCCTGATAAACAACATCACGACAAATGAAGAAGAACTTAGAGTTGTCAGTGATTCCACTGTACTTGAATGAAGAATCAACATCTGTGAAAGCTACTACTACTTACTGACTCAGACTCCCTATAAAACAGACTAGAACTGCCCCATAGGGCTTCTAAGGAGTCGTAGTGGATTCAAATTGCTGACCTATTAGTTAACAACCAGCACTTAACCACTATACCACCAGGGTTCATATAAGCAGTCAAGACATCAAATAACATACTGCACTGGAAATTTGTTGCAAAAAAAATCTCTTTAAAATTTTAAAAAGCAAAGATGTAGGTACCATAAGAATGAACAAATTCATTCGTCTTGTAAGAAACACAACTAGAACGCTCCTTAGAAGTTACAGGATGATGAGATCTCAACTTGCTTACAACAGTTAACTCTAAAGCCTAGATGAGAAATTTAGAGGGCAGTGTGTCTAAGTAAGGTAATGGTGGTGAAATAATTTGGGAAAAGATAGTGATAATAATGGCCCAACATCAAGAACTTAGACAATGTCACCGATTTGTACACATAGAAATTGTTGAAAGGGAATATGTTTGGTTGTATTTTCACCAAAACAAAAAACCTAGTAACAAAACTAGTTTCAACTGAAAACCACAGCTAAGCCAAGTGCCGTCGAGTTGGATCCTGAAAACCACTAGGGATCACAAAAAGAAATTAAAAAACCTTAAAGGGGAAAAAAAAAGTACTGCACAGAGTAGAACACTGCTCTACCTGGGCAAGTTGGGGGAAATGTCAAAGTATAATAAGCAGTGAAGAGCAAACTTCCATCCCCACCCCAGGGAGTTGTGACTCATTCTGAGGACCTTCCTTCACTGCACTTGCATCTCAGGCTTCCTCCAGCATGCTACATGCAGACTGCAGTGGTTTGGACACTTGATTCAAAACCCAGTGTCTTCCAACCCTTCCAGCTTTATTAAGTCCAAAATTCAAAACTCTAGCTGTGCTTATTCCTTTCATCTTGATTTCTAAAACTTTTGCCAAATCTGAAACAACATTTTAACCACAAATGTTAATCTATGTCCTCTATTCACAGTCCTCATCAACCCCAAACAATACAAAAGTATCCACCCCCAATCTAGCACACTCACCATAAACTTTGCCTATGAGATCTCAATTCATTCTGTACTTTCACTTTTGCTAAGTTTTATTCACACAAAGAAGAATTTCTCTTTGTTTGTTGATAGATGTTGGTACTACACATTTGGGTAAAACTTGGCTCCTGCAGTGTGAAAGCAGATCATTTAAACAGATATATTACAAAGAGAATAAAAACTGTAATATAAGCATATACATACACAATTTAACAATAACTGACGTGGTGGGCGGAAAGTGCATCCAGAAGTACCACTTGAGCTGACCTTGAAGGATAAGTAGGAACTTACTGTACACACTGTAAGTGGGAGGTAACACTGTAGACACAGTAAGGTCACAAAATCAGGAAAGATAAATGTATTATACTGAACAATGAATACATCAACTGCCTGAAACACAGTGTGGGGAGTGGAGAAGATGGGTAAAGAAAAATAGGTACCAATCAAATAATAAATGATCAATATGCTAAGCTCAGATTTTTTACTCAGGTATTTTTACTGCTTATTTATAGGCACATGTCATGGATTATACCGCAACAGAAAAAAAACAAAAATCTTCACAAATGGATCAGTAAGCAACATCATGATAAACAGGGAAAAGACTGAGGCTATCAAGGATTTCATTTTACTTGCATCCAGGATCAACAACCGTGGAAGCCGCGGTCAAGAAATCAAAAGACACAATGCTTTGGGCAAACTGCCTGTGAGAGACCTATTCAAAGCTTTAAAAAGCAAAGAAGACATCAAGGTGTGCCTGCTCAAGCCATGGTATTTTCAATCACATGATATGCATGTGAAAGCTAGACAATGAATAAGGAAGACAGAAGTGACGCCTCTGAATTGTGGTGTTGGGGAAGAACACTGACTATACCACGCACTGTCAAAAGAAGGAACAAATCTATCTTCAAAGAAGTACAACCAGAATGCTCCCTAGAAGCAAAAAAGGCAAGGCTTTACCTCAAATACTTCTGACTCCTTATTAGGAGGGAACAGCAGTTCCTAGAAAATGACATCATGATTGGTAGAACATAGGGTCAGCAGCAGGGCAGGGGAAGCAAGACGCTCAGGGAGACGGACAGACACAGAGCTGCAACAATGGGCTCCAGCACGGGAACAATTGCGATGAGGATCGCTCAGGACCAGGCCATGTTGTGCACCAGATCACCATGAGTCAGAACCAAGTCAACAGCACCTAACAACAATATCCTATAGGCAATGCAAAGTAATACTAATTTTGCATTTCTGTACTACTGTGGCAGCACATAAGAACAAGTGACAAGGATTAAAGGAAACTAGTTAAGAAGCTGCTCCAGTGATCCAAGAGAGCCTTCTACGTGAAGATGGAGGAAACATGTATGTAGCAGAAAAGATGGAGTCAAGAAATATTTCGCAGGCAACACAGACAAGACTTGATAATGAATTAGACTGCAGGAGTAACGGAAGGTCATACTCCTAGGTTAAAGGTCAAATGCTGGGGCCATTAGGCTAAAAATGAACTTCAGAGAAGGCAGAGCATAGATTAAGGAAGCAGTGACTCCATGTGAATGCATTTGGTCTGAAAGGGCTGTATGACACCCAGATGGATGAATGACTGAGTGTGAGTTTCCATGCCAAGATTTGGAACTACCTGGTCAACCAGAATTACTTAAAAGTCAGGGAGTTAGATGAAACCCCATTCCAAACAAACAGTAAAAAAAATGCTTACAATAAATTCCCGGCAGAGAATAAGGAACCTATGAAAGGGGCGGTGGAGGGGAGCGGGGATCAGCATAATAGGAAGAAAGCAAACCAGAGATGTATGGCCAAAAGGTAAGACCCAAAGTAGAAGAAGTGGCCAACACAGGCGACAGCTTCAACCACCCATAACGTTTCTTCAAAAATGCCATGAGAAGATTGCTGGTAACTTACAAAGACTAAGTTTAATGGACAGATGAAAAAGTCAACTGGGGAGAGCAGGTGGGTAACAGGTAGCAGGAATAAATTACTCATATCAATGAAGAAAAGGCTAGAGAAGGGATAAGTAATAATTTAAAGTACAGGGTTAAGAGAAGACATTCTTCTTGTACAGAAGACATTCTTGTTTTGGTTCAGGCTTTGGATTGGAGAACAAAGAAGAGAAGGGATGAAGACACAAAGGATACAGGAAAATGAATGCCATATCATTCAGGAAACGTGGAAGCACAAGGATCAAAACCACAAGAGAAGTTTAACAGCAGGAGAGATACCTCTATGCCAGGGATCAATGGGAATGGTAACTGGGAATACATATGAGCAAGGGAAGAGGGGTTTAAGGATGCTAGAAAGATGGAAGTAGATCTGAAGCCTCAGTATCCTTCCCAAATAACTTTGCTAAATTGGGGCCATTTAAAGAAGAAGGAAAAAACTGAAGAGAAGTTATGGAGAACATACAGGCAATCTCCTAGAATATACACAGCCGGACAATTAAGTTCACGAACTCATCCTAGAAAAAGTACTACATACTTCACTGCTGAGTAACACTATGGTCACCTTCAAAGTACTCCCATGGGAAGCTATAGACTGATACTGGCGCCTAGTCCACCCTTCTAAGGATTTTTTTTTTAGGATGAGTTCACAAAATTAATTGTCACACCTCATCCAATGGCAGCTCTGATGGACATTCCAGAAAGAATTCCAGAATTGCTTTGAAGGTGGACTAGGAGCTGGCATCACTGTGTAGCTTCCCAAGGGGAGTACTTCGAAGGTGACCATAGTGATATTCAGCAACGAGGTATGCAAGCACTGTTTCTAGGATAAAGTTAGCCAACGTAATTGTCCGTCCTTGTATTAAATGATAAATCTCTTAGTATTTCTGTCAACATAGAATTCCAAAGAATTGTCATTGAATAAGCTTCAACAAGAGAAGCTACTGATGTTGTAATCTATTCAAGCTTGGTTTTGGGTTTCCTGAATAAGCTGTCTTCGAATATATTATTCAGATTTGTATTTTAATGTTTAGTAAATGAGACAGAAGAATTTAGTCAAATGACGGCCATTTTCAACAGAGGCAGAAAACAAGAAATAATTCACTGGAAGTGAAGATGTCCCAAGGTTTGGGGATGGATTTTTATTTTAATTACGAGCATGTGCCAAGGGCTTGGCTAAATTTGTTTTGCAAGATACAAAAACTGTAACTGTACTGTGAAACCTGTGACTTGATAAAATGCCAGTTTAAAAACTAAGATTATGAAGATCACCATCACCATCAGAACCCCATAAGAACATGGGAAAGGTTTTAAAACAGAACTCCTTTTATAGAGTTGAACCCTTTCCAGGGTGGGCCTTTAAGGCATTCTGACAGTGCACACAAATACTATCTCTGGAACACAACCAAAGAGGCACAGCTGCAAGACATCTTCCACTGAAGTTGTAACTGACTCAATAGCAGCTCTTCCTTTGAGCAAAAGAGTCTATAAAAGACAGAAGCAGAGCTATTTCCCCTAATAACGGCTTACTGGAGCCACTTTCCCTTTATCCAAACTGTAGCTTTATTAAAAAGTTAAAATGAACAGCACGGCTAGTGTAACTTTATCATAAACCTGTAAACTAAGACTTCAAAAATTATCTACATACTGTGTTCACTCAGAAAAACCCCCAACTGAACAAAAATGAGCCTAAAATAATGGGGATACATTTTTTTTTTTTTATTATAATCCATCCATCCCAAACAAGAAACTTGGATTTGCCTAGCAACATTTTTTTTCAAGCTTCTAGGCAGAATTGACTCAGGGGTTTGGTTTCTAAGAAGTAACAGTGACCAAAAACTTCGAATGGTTAGCATTAGTGGTTAGAATGCTGAGTTAATTAATTTATCTGTATAAACTTACAATATCTGCATTATTTATGCCAGCTAGAAATTAAAAAGAAAAAAAGACATTTGAAATCATTTAGGAATAATTCACATCCAGGTAATCAAATCAATGCTTTATTGTGATACTTTCCCTGGTGTAATTCTATGTTTCTATGGCAACACCAATAAATATACTTACACAAACACATCTTCTGTGGCCAAGATGAAAACCAATAGCCATTTCTCTGGTTTATTTCTATTATGGCTTCCAACATAAAACCAGCCCTCCTAAGCTTCATTCCACATATTTCCAAATAGAAGGTTTAACTTCATAACAGTTGCGTTAACTGCATTAAAAATAACCAAACTCTTCATAAAGGAAGTTAATGCCAGAGAAGGTTTAATCTCATTCCTTCTTTGACAACAAATCATTCTGAACAACAACAAAAAATACAAAAGAGGGAAATAAATCCAAGTAATTAGTTACAAAGACTTACTTGGAAAATTAGCTAAATTCTAGAGAAATTACATACTGAAAACTTCTGTCAAAAGGTAAAGAATTGTTTTCTAAAGCCAACAGATAAGCGACCTTCTCTAAGTTTCAGACATGCTTTCAAAACTACTTTCAATACCATTGTTCTGAAGAAATATTTTATCAACAGTATTAATAATATCAAAAAACTGTTGCGATTGAGTCAAGACTGACTCATACGAATCTTACACAACAGAGGACAACCAGCCCATAGTTTCCAAGGAGCCACTGGTAGATTTGAATTGCTGATCTTCTAATTAGCAGCCATGGCTTCAACAGGTCTAGAAGCGCTCCACCTTACAAACACTCTCACTTTTGTCTCAAAAAAATCTCTACATAGAAAGTTCATTACCAAGTTCATTTTGTAAGTGAAAAGACATGAGGCTCAGAGAAATTAAATAACTTCCCTTAATTAATGCGGAATGCAAAATAGTATATTTTATCATCAGCCCTAGAGGTGAATTCAAATACTGGCTTAAATTTACCTTAACGGCTACATACAAGGTAGGGTAAATATCTGATTTGAATCCAATTCTATTTAATGTGGACTTTGTTCTTTACATTACACCATAATGGCAACCTCCCAGTTTTATCTCATGGAATTCCACCAAGCGGCCTTCACATAAGCAGATTCATATGCCATGACCAGATATACTCTATACCGTGTCCTTCTTCAAAACACTTGCAACTATTTGGGAAAGCCAGAGAAATCAAAGTGAAAAGCAGTCCCTGTAAATTTGTGAGTTAACTGTAAATTGAAAAAATAAAAGTATGTCTACAGGTACTACAAACACATGTATTAGATTTCCAGGACAGTTCTGATCCCAAATACCCTTCTTAGGAAAACTCACACATTCCAGATCATGCTTTTCTTTTTTACATGGAGAAAATATAATCATCAGATTTAGGAGTTTGGTACCAAAAACATTACCATAGGTTACAGCAGTGAACAGATGAGAGGAACCCTGAAAGACAGGTTCCATTCCCAGTGGTGAGAGAGGAGAAAGGGAAATTCAGGCTAGGTAGGTGGACAACGATCCCTGGCCAGGATGAAGAGGCATGAACGCATTAGCTATTCTGTGAGATCACAGGGAAAAAGCGGTAGAAGAAAGGTGAGTGCATCAACCACTGTCACCGAGTCACAATTACATACAAAGACAGGCTGAAATCTCTGGCAAAGATTGCCAAAAGCTTTGGAGGCCAGGCTAACAAGGACCTTGAGCTAAAGCTGGAAGATGTATGAGCTCCCCTAAAGAAGTTTTTTTTCTTTTCGGTAACAGTTTTGCTGAGATATCACATACCACACTATTCCTCCATTTTAATTGCATTTAAGTCACTGGTTTTTCAATATAGCTCTAGAGTTGTGCCCACCACCAGAAATAATTTTAGAACATTTCATCACCCCAAAAAGAAACCCCAGAGTACGTCCTTACTAATTCTGTGAGACCAGTATCACCCTGATATAAAGCCAAAGAAGGGTATTACAATAAAAGAAAACAGATCAGTATGTCTTATGGATATGGGTGTAAAAACTGCTCAACAAAATATTAGCAAATCAAATCTAGAAACATATTAAAAGAGTTACATACTATAAACGAAGGAGAATTTACTCCAGGAATGCAAGAGAACTCTAACACATGGAAATCAACATAATGAATTACATTAATAAAGGGGAAAAAAAGAAAGCACATGATCATCCAGTTGATATAAAGAAAGCTTTTAACAAAATCTAACATGGTTTCACTATAAAACATTCAGGTACAAACCTATTGTTCTTGAGATGATTCCCGCTAACAGCAAACCTTTAGGACTGAGTGAAACAGCCCCATAGAGTTTTCCAAATTATAATCTTGATGTAGGCCAACTGCCACATCTTTCCCCTGCAGACTGTGGATAGGTTCTGCCAAGCTTCAAGTTAGCAGCGAAGCATTTTAACCACTGTACCACCTGGGCTCCTAAAATACTCAAAAACCTAGGAATACAAAACAATCTCATCAACACAATAAAAACAAGTATCTACAAAAAAATCTACAACTTAACATTATACTTAATGAAAGACTAAAGGGTTTCCCCCCTTGTTAAGAAGACAGACTATAAGGATATCTGCTTTCACAACTGCTATTCAACACTGTACTGGAAGTTAAAGCTAGGGCAAAAATAAATAAATAAAAGGCATCTGAATAGAAGAAGACAACATAAAACTATTTCCACTTGCAAATGACACAATCTTCTACATTGAAAATCTTGCGGAGTACACATACACCAAAAAAATTAGAATGAGTAAAGTTGCAGATCAACATGTAAAAAAAAATCAGTTGTATTCCTACACACCAGCAATACACAATCCAAAAATGAAACAATTCCATTTACAACAGCCTCAAAAAGAATACTTATAAATTTAACTTAGAAAGTACAAAATCGGTACACTGAAAAGTGCAGAGGCCAAGCCAAGCGCCATCGAGTCGGATCTGTTGAAATAAATCAAAGAAAACCTCAATAAACACGAATACACACCATGTTCATGGTTCAGAAGACTACAAATACTATCCAGAGTGATCTACAAAATCAATGCAATCCCTATTAAAATATCGACTACCTTTTTTGACAGAAATGAACAAGCTAATCCTAAAATCTACATGGAACTGCAAAGTCCTAAGTAATCTTGTAAAAGAACATGTGAGTACATCACACATCACAATATCAAAACTTACAACAAACCAGTAAGTTATCAAAGCAGTGTAGTACTGACATAGGATAGGCATTTTGGTCACCGGGAAAGAATTAACAGTCTAGAAATAAACCTAGGCATCTACGGTCAATTGACCTCAACAAGGGTGCCAAGTCCATTCACTGGGAAAAGAATAATCTCTTCAATAAACAGTAGTGGGACAACTTGATACAACATATAAAAGCGTTAATTTTCACCCCTTACTTCTTACTATATACAAGAAATATTATTCCAAAATGGATCAAAGATCCAAATATAAAACATATATAAAAACATAAAACTCTTAGATGAAAACATAGGGGTAAATCTACATGACCCTCAATTACATTCTTACCAAAAGCATAAGCAACAGAAGAAAAAAATAAGCTGGATTTATCAATATTAAACCTTTATACATCAAAGGATGATCCCAAGAAAGTAAAGGCAACTCAGAAAATGGAAGATTTCTAAATTATATATCCGATAAGACTTTACTATCCAGAATATATAAAGAATTCTTACAATTCAAAAACAAAATGAAAAACTACCCAATTAAAACAAAGGCAAAGTACCTGAACAGATAATTTTCCAGAGATACACAAACATATGCAAAAAATCGGAGTCACTAGTCATTGAGAAAATGCAAATCAAAACCACAATGAAATACAACTTTAGGGTGACTAAGATGCTTATAATCAAAAGAAGAGAAAACAGTAAGTATTGGTGAAGATTTGGAGGAACTAGAACCTTCATACACTACTGGTGGAAACGTGGAAAATACCTTGGCAATTCCCCAAAAGGTTAAAAATAGTCACTATATGAATTATCGATGCCACTTCTAGGTGCACATCCAAGAGAAATGAAAACTATGTTTGCACTAAAACTTGCACACTAATGTTCACCACACTATCATCTGTAACAGCCCAAAAGTGGTCAAACAGCCTATATGTGCATCAACTGATGAATGAGCAAATAAAAGCGACACAGCCAAACAATCAAATATTATTCAGCCATAAAAAAGGAATTTTCATTTATTAATTCATGCTACAACATGAATGAAGCTTGAGAGCAGCATCATGTCAAGTACAGGAATCCAGACACAAAGGTCACATATTACATGATTCCATTTTTATGAAGCATTCAGGATAGACTGAAAGTAGGTTAATGGTTGCCAGGGGCTGACATAAGGGAAGAATGTGGAATAACTACCTAATGAGCATGAGGTTTCTCTACAGGGTGATTAAAATATTCTGAAATTAGGTAGCAATAATGGGTGTACGGAAACCCTGGTGGCATAGTGGGCTAAGTGCTACAGCTGCTAACCAAAAGGTCAGTAGTTCAAATCCACCAGGCTCTCTTTAGAAACTCCACGGGGCAGTTCTATCCCAACTTCCAGGGTTGCTATGAGTCAGATATGACTCAACAGCAATGAGTTTGGTTTTTAATGGTTGTACAACACATTGAATAAAATTTTTAAAAACCACCGAACTGTGCATTTTAAAATGGTTAACACGGTGAATTTTATGTTACATTAATTTTACCTTGATTAAAAAAAATTAGGACACTGGTACTCTTCAGCTACCACCCTCCAATATAGGAGTTAAGGGATAGAGATAGGTCAAAGATAAAGAAAATGCAACTAAATGAATGGGAAAGGTAACCAAACAGGGTGAGTAGGCTTAGGCATACAAATGAGTAGAATTCAGATCGGGTAACAAAGTAATAAGCCAACAGTTGAGCGATGCAATCATTTAAAAAAAAAAAACCTCAATGAATCCAAAGACAGACAAACTCATTGCCAGCTGAATTCCAGCTCACAGCTTCCAAAGGTACAATAGTAGAATAGGCACAAGTAAGACATTTCCAAGAGTCAGATCCCACTCGACAGCACTTGGCTAGTTAGACATTTCTTACAAATGGGAGAAATTGCAGGGAAAGAAGGCATTAACAGGCAAAAAGCAAGTCAACATAACACATTACATTAACCCCCAAAGCTTTGAAAATAGTCCTCTGTTCTCTGAGACAATTTACACATTAGTCTTTCCCTCCAGACTTTAGGTATTATCCACACTCTCTGAATTCCGAGAGGAAGATCCCCATACTACAACTCTGCCTTCCAGGCTCACTTGGACAGCAAATCTGCCCCCTTGGCTTTAAGGTACACCCTAAGCCCAGCTGAATGGCAATTCCACCCTTACAAACACAGAAAGCCCTGGCTCCATCCTTTCAAACCCTTGAGGTCATGGCCATACCTTTTGAGACTGAGGCAGGCCAGCTTCTCTTGCTCTTTGTCTCTTCAGTTTCCGCACCCTACGGCATCATGGTCTGGGCCTGAGGCCCGCATTTGCCCTACTGAGGCAAGTGTTCCTGTGGCTCCACAGTGCCAGAAGGCACCCCACTCTGCCAGGAAGCCTCCTGCACACAGACACTTAATTCTGTCACTCCGTGGGTCAGAAAGCCTAGCTCCATTCACTCAAGTACCCAAAGGCACGCCACTCTGCCAGGAAACCTTTGTGCACAGGCACTCAGCTCTCTTGTTCCATAGGTTGGCTCTAGCACTGTCTAATGCTGCTCTGGTTCTGCTGCTGCCTGCCAATTGCTTCTGCCGCTGGTCCTCTGCTGCTCACTTCTCACCATCTGCACCTTCGTTGGCATTAATGGTTCTCCTCAGTTCCTCCTGAGCCTTCTTCAATCAATTCAGTTTCAAAACGACTTCCACATTTTAGGTTGTTAGAGCAGTACCCCACTCTCTCAGTACCAAATTCTGCTTTAGTCATATAGTGCTGCTCTAACACAGATACCACCAGTGGATGGCTTTAATAAATGAAAATTTATTCTTACACGATTCAGTAGGCTACAAGTTCAAATTCAGGATGTCTGCTCCAGGGGAAGGCTTTTCCCCTTGTTGACTCTGGAGGAAAGTCTTTGTGCAGCATCAATGTTCAGGGAGCATCTCGGCACGGGAACCTCAGGTCTGAAGGACGTGCTCTTCTCCTGGTGCTGCTTTCTTGATGGTGTGAGGTTCCCAGTTCTCTGCTTGCTTCTCTCTCTTTTTATCACTCGACGAAAGGATAAAGGATAGTGCAAGTCACACTCCAAGGGAACTCCCTTAGCCAGGGTGTGGCAATCCCACTCTAATTCTCTGTTAACATAATCACACTATCTACTAGCCAGATCCAGAGATTAGGATTTATAGCATCAGAAAATCCACAAAACAGAGAGCAATCACAGAATATAGGGAATCCTGGCCCAGCCAAATTACTACACATATTTTGGGGGACGACACAGTTCAATCCATGACATCAATCCTATAAAGCACAGAACAACTGCTTGCCCCACAGTTTCCAGGGATCTCCTGGTGGATTCAAACTGCTAACCTGGTTAGCAAACATAGAACTTAATAACTATCCCACCTGGGTAAAGATGAAACAAGAAACAAAGAAAATATGGCACAAATAGAAAAGAAATAAAAGATGGTATCCAACCATCACACCAATTGGAGTAGCTGTAAATGTTCTAAAAACACCAACTACAAGGCAGCTACTGCCAGGCTGAATTTAAAACAAAACAAAAGCACAACCAAATTCTATGCTGTATATAAGAAACATACTTCAAAACAAAAAGGGTAAAGAATAAAAGAAACCATATGAAAAAGCAAATTGTGATGTGCAGAATTAACTGTGATGATTAAGTAAGAGTTGTCCTACAAAGCAGAAATAAGGTACTCTGATAGCCAAGCCAAGTGCCATAGAGTTGAATCCAACTCTTGGAAACTCTGACAGAACCAACAAAAAAGTCTGTGCAAAACTTCAAAGAACTCACAGTATTACAAATAAGTGTGGTATTAGGCTATGCTTAGGGCATAACTGAATATCTCCCAGGTGCTTATAAAGTAGCCAAAGCCAAATGCAGTTGAGTTGGATCCCAAGTAACAGATTATATATTTTAGTTACTTAGCAATACAGTCCTAGTTCAAATCTATGACTTGGGACCACCAGTGACCTAAAAAATATCTGATTTGTGGCTGTGATACTCCTTTCCTGCTGTTTCCATTTTTCTAACCTATCACATTAGTAACATGCTCTTCCACAGCTCTGTCCTCTTCCACAGACACACAAAACATGATGGAAATCTTATTGGGAAGGAGATGAGAACAAGCTTAAGACATCTGGTGGTCCACCAAGAATGTGTTTATGGCACTTTCTATGGTTCACAAAGCCTTTACTGTTGCCCAATTGCATTCTTAGTTAACGAATGAAAGCTAAGAGACATTCAACATGTTTAAAGAATGTTTATCAAGTAGAAAACTTTCATTGTTTCCATATTTTATCTTGCTTATCTTCATAAGCCCAGCCCTATAAACTGTAGTCTTTGTCTCCAAAAATTTCTATATACTTTAAAACAGCAACGTCCACTGTTATTTGACCTTCACCACATACATAGTGTTCTTTCTATCAGTTTTGAAGGTTTTAAACACTGTCCAACATTCAGTGAACATTTTGAGGTGTTCTGCTAATTACTAGGTAAGGCGGAAACAATGTGAAGATTCACACATGTTTAACACGTTACGTTTGCTTTATTCCTCCTTAGAGAGACAGAGTTTCTGCCAAAGAAAGGCATAAGGAATATTTTTTCAAGTTTTTATTTTGAAAAGACTGTGAAAAGTTCACATCCAAGGTTATAATTTGTTTCTTCTGGATCTAAACATACACCCACCCATTGGCTTCAAAAAAAAGTGCTTGAACAGAAATCCTAGGAGACTGATGCTTCCTGGAAGTTTCTATCAGAGGAATAAAAAAGGTATTCTTTCCAAGTAGGGACAGCCAATAGCAAACAATCCAATTGTTCTTTTTAATTAAGACCAATTTTGTAAAAATCTATACTTACACAAAAGATATATCCATTCATCCAACAAATATTTCCTGAGCAACTATGAGGAAGATAATTTACAATAGGATTGTCTCTCTCATATGGTTGATATACAGTATAGTAAGATTCCATTAATCATTTGGCAAAAATGATTCAGTAAGAGAAATTCATTTATGCACCATTTTGGAAGACAGTTCTGCAGAGCCCCTGCATGCCTTTCTGTATGGTTAAACTTCTACTGCTTCTCCAAGTGCGCAATCAAGTTCCAAGGCCTAAAGGTTGCATCTTGCCTCCGGAACTCCCAAAGCCTGAAGCAGGCATATAGTAGACGATCAAAGAAATATCTGTAGAATAAGCAATCCAATCTAATTCATAAAGTAGTATACACCTACAAAGCAAAACAGTAAAAACAGAAACAAAGTACAGGTATTGCTCCTCATCCTTTTCTCTCTCCACCCAGGCTCACGTGGTTCTCCTTCCTGCATGTATTTGTACTGCTGAAGTCACCACACTAAATTCTTTTTTTTTTTTATTTAACATAACTGAGTGAAAATGTACATTCACGTATAAATTTACAAGCCCACCTATATGTAGCTTCCACTGCTCTCCCTGTCCGGTGACTGCACACTATTCCTCTCTGCTCTGTACATGTCTCATCCTCCCAACAACCTCCTTTCCCCTCCTCTCCGTCCACTACCACACTAAATTCTTAGTTAACAGTCTGTCTCAGTAGTTCAGTCTTCTTACCCATCTTTCTATCCCCAGTCAGGTATACATTAAAGCTGGGTACAAATTGTTTCATAACAAAGAGCAACAAATGCCAAAAACCAGCTCCCCAAATCCTATTCTCAGGCCTCAAACGATTATTCTGTAATAAACACTGTTACCATTGGCAACAATGAAATCTACTAGCACAAGTAAGTAAATATTTGAACCCAGTCCTCCTAGTTCTATTGTCCATAGGGTCCCTACCAGTCAGAACCAACTTGACAGCACTTAACAACCATAGGCATCTTTAAAACAAACCGCACTGAAATAAGAAAAATTCATACCACCAGGTTTTACTGCAGAGAGGGAAGGACAAGACTGCCACTGGAGCTGTGTCACCTAGCAGCTATGAGTAAAAACCAATCAAAAGCCTGCCACTGTGAAGTCATTTCTGACTCCTAGCAACCCTTTGGAACAGAGTAAAGCTGCCCCATAGGGTTTCCAAGGTTGTAAACCTTTATGGAAGCCAACTGCCACGTCTTTCTCCCACAGAGCAGCTAGTGGATTCAAACTGCCAACTTTTTGGTTAGCAGCAGAGTACTTTTAAGCACTATGGCAGAAGGAACTCAGTTCTCCCAAAATATGTGTCAATCTGGTTAATCCATGACTGCCAATATTGTGTGATTCTCCTCCATTTTGTGGTTGTAATTATATGTTAAAGAGGATTAGGTGGGATTGTCACATGCTTACTAAGGTCACACCCCTGATTCAACATAAGCGGAGATTCCCCTGGGGGGTGGCCTACATACATCACCTTTTATCTTAGACGAGATGAAAGCACAGGGAAGCAGAGAAAAATGGGGACCCCTATGACCATGAAAGCCAAGCCTGGAGCACACTGCATTCTTTAGACTGAGGTTCCTGTACAGAAAATTTCCTAGTTCAGGTGAAGACTGATGAGATGGACATTTGCCTGCAGCTGACGGAGAGAAAAACACCTTCCTCTGGAGCGGATGCCCTGGATTTGGTCTCTGGGCCTACTGTACTGTGAGGAAATAAATTTCTCTTTGTTAACGCCGTCCACCTGTGGTACTTCTGTTACAGCAGCACTAGGAGACCAAGACCACCCCTGTGCCGCCAGGGCTCCTGATGACTAGCAGACATACAAAACGAAGTTTCCTGAAGGAGCCTTCTTTAACTGACAGTAAAAAAAAAAAAAAAAACTGACAGCAACCCAGGGAAACAAGGTTATTCACCCACAAACCTGGCATTTATTCTTTCTACAACACAGATCTCTGTAATCATGTGACTTCTTAAAAAATGGTAATAAAAATTGTAAAGCATTTCAGGAGGCTTCATAGGGCCTTAGAAAGAGAAGACTACCTCCTCATACAACCTCCTGTGTTCAGTACCGGCTGGCTCCAAGCCAGCCTGGCAGCCTCATCTCCTGCTCCTCATCCCCACGTCTCCTGCTCCCTGAACTCCAGCTACACCCGCCTCCTCAGCCGGAAATCAAGACTGCCCACTGCGCATGTCTCACCGGAAACAACGATCCAAGCTTCCAGGTAAAAAGGTTTAACAGTAAGCAGCATGCACCCAAATATAACAACAGCTCTGTCACTGATTTTTTAAGCCATGGGACACCTAGAAATAAACAGGTTGGGGGGGAGCCAATAAAGTTATTTGTCATTTTAAGGTACACACACACGTATACAACCGTACCACAAGACTGTCAAAGGGAAGTGCGATATACAGAGACTCTGACCCGCAGGGAGTCTTGTCTAGTACAGCAATGCCCACTGACCAAGTAAGGAGATGCCAAGGATAAGAAAGCCACCTGCAACGTGCTAAGCGTTACGCTGCCTCCTCCCTGATGTAACATGGAGTTTGAAAGAAATCTTCTCAGTGAACATAACCAGGGGGTGATCAAGAATCATACTTTGAGGACAGTAACGACTCTTGCATCTAGTCATCCATCTCTGAACAACACAATTGTTAACGCAAAAAAATGTGATGAGATATATATATATATATATAAACAACTCACTGCCGTCAAGTCAATTCTAACTCACAGCAACCCTATGAGACTGAGTAGAACTGCCCCACAGCATTTGCAAGGAGTGCCCAGTGGATTCAAACTGACAATCTTTCAGTTTATACATATAGAGCGTGTAACAGGGCAGACTTGGGCAGAGTATCATCCTAGAAGAAACCTGAAACGCAGAGCTGACCGCTGCCAGATGGGCTAGAGAGTCAGAACCTGAGGAAAGAACATCGTCTGCAGATTGTTTCATAAGACAAAACACTGACTGCTTCAAGATGTAGTGGGTCAACAAGACGCATGTGGCCCGCCACCCTTGGGGAGGGAAGGGCTGTATCTGCCTTTGTATGTAAAAAACCTCAACTATGGAAGACAAGGATATAGTGGTACAATAAGTACTGAAAGGATATCCACATACTTATGTAGAAAAACAGGCGTGCATGTCATGATACCTCACCTGCACAACAGTCAACTGCAGCCTAACAATTCTGACTAGTTCTATTCAGTCTGGGTTTAGCCTATTTGGAACTATCTTAGGTCTTTTTCCCAGTCCTTTGTTATCTCCTCCTATTATCCCTGTAACTCTAGGTTAACCAGACTAGAAAATCTAAATTTAATATATGGGGAACTGAATCAATGAAACAGCAGTTATAACTAGGTAAAGAAATTTGTTTGGGCTATCTTATTATTTAAATATCAAAAATAAATATTCTTCCCATTTGATTACACTGCAATAAAAACTCGGTCTTTGGCACCTTCCCTCTTCTGTGGAAAGGGACTGGCCTTGGTAGCCACCAACCTTTTGACCAGGGGTGGAGAGACTTCTCCCTCTTAGACTCCTCTTTTTTGCCATATAAAGAAAGAATGTATTTCTGCCATGGAGTTCTACTGTAACAGGATCTGTCTGTACCAATTGTACATTTATCTTTTAAAAGAAACAGATGGAATGGCAGGACACAGGGCTTGGGCTCATTATATAAAAAAAGAGCAGCTGATGGCTAGACATATACAAACACTGTGTCCCCTGTGTACCTCTGGCCCAGATGACAGGGGTTCGGCCAGGGCAGAATCACCTCTTGTTAGAAATCAGCGAGCCAGCTCTCCAGGGCTTATATGTGATCAGATCTTTACTTGTTTCAATGGCTGCTGGACGGCTATAAAATGGACTCGTTATGCTTTTATGATCTTGGAAGACATCCAAAAATGATTAGCCTATTTCTTCTCGACATACATATCTACAAGCAATAAATGTATTCACTATCTATTATCTGAGGCTTTCCAGTGAGTCTACCTAATGAATGAAAGTCCTATGGATTAAGTTTTCCAGAGTTAAGTTTTCTCTCTCACCTTAAGAATTTATGAAGACACCTTCAGCCTATTTTGACAATGGAAAATAAGGTTTTAAAAGATACTGTGTCACTTTAGCATACCTTTTTTTTCACACATAAAAGACCAATGTGCTCAGCCAAAACATTAACAGTGGTTATTTAAGAATGTGAGAAATGGGAAATTTTGCTTTTTTTGTATTTTTCTGTGTTATCCACTTTTCTGCACTGAACATGTATTGTTTTTGTGATTAAGGGAAAAGACTGTAAATGGGCTACTTGGACAATTTTTGAAAAGTGGAAATTTCTCCCTTTATTTCTGTGTTCCTGCTTAGCAGTCTAAAGGCAGTACAAAACAGGACGAGTCTATCCTGCAGAGTTATAATATACTAGTCCTGTGCCATGTGGTATGGATTTACCTAAAACAGAGTTGCATTCATGCTAGTCCTCTTTGAGCTTGGCACTATATGCAAGAAATCACTGGCTTCTAAGCAGCACATGCTTTCAGCCACTGTTCCATCAGAGGCCTTTTTGAAAGTTAGATTTTAACTGGATTAAAAGGAATGAAAGGAATTTCCTGGATTTTATCAGGAAAATTTCCTGACAGATTTTTGCCCTCACCACTTCTGATTATCAGGATTACAGCTCTTCGTAAATTAGAGTGCAGACTTGCCACTTAAAATGCTATTAACAACATGTAAATTAAGAGAGCTTGAAAAAACATAACACATTCACAAAAGGCTTAGCATCTCTGCTTAGAAGTTGTTTCAACCGTTTCCTATGAAGCCAGTCAGAAAGCAGCCAACATCTGAGGTCACTTCTAAGTGGAGAAAGGATTCTACTTTCGGACCACACAGCACTGCAATATGAAGAAATAATCAGGGAACACATACAAACATTACGAAGATAAAGAGTCATTCTTTATTAAGCCAAAGGACAAGTCTTACTGTCAAGTTATGGCTACAACTTCATTAAAATGCCAAGCTACAATTTAAACACACACACACACACAATTTAACACAGCACAAAGGAAGACAGGGACATATTTTCCAGAACTGTGAAATGGCATCTGCAGAATGTCTCAAAGGAGTGACAAAGGCACTTCTTTAGCCCTAACAAAGAGAACAATGTTTCCACTAGGACACTACAGGACTATTGTATTTCAGAGCGGGAAAAGGCAGTAAAAATTAACACAAAACAGAACGAAACGTGTAGAATGACAGTCTGTAAGGAAGCATTAAAAGAAACTATTGGAACACACGTTCCGCTCACTATGACATATAAGTAAGAGTGCATACTGTTTAAACACTGGATAATTTCAAATATTAAATTTGCAAAGAAAAAATTGTTAACAAAAAATTCAAAACATGAAATTACTTAACCAACCAACTAAATTTTTGAGATCCATGAATACTGTGCTTTTATAATTAGTGTTGTTTAAAGGTAGTTTATAAGCGAGCTATGAAGTGCCATAAAAAAACAGATTGTAAGTCAAGAACTTTTAACTCTTCAGACTAAAACGTCTTAAAGCAAGACATTCTGATGACACAGCCAAGGTAGAACAGGTAGAACACCCTAACATAAACACCTGCTGGTGTTCAGTCAATTCACAGTGACCCTAAGGACAAACGGGCACAGCCCCCAGGCGATTTCCAAGGCTGTGAACCTCATAGAGGCAGACAGCCACAATTTCCTCCCTCAACGCAGGGGGTAGGTTCAAACCTCCAGCTTTGGACTAGTCGCTGAGCACCACATCTCTGCACCACCACAGCTCCTTCATTGCGCAACAGGCACCTTCTATTCTAACTGTCAACATCGGAGTGCTGACAAAATGCCTGCATTATGCTAAGCGATCCACAAGTAGCATTCCATTTCTCATGACCACTTCATGAGAAATGTACTATAAATGCCTCATTTTATAGATAAGGAAAAGGAGGTTGAGAGATATTAAAAGACTCAGCAGTCACCAAAATAGACTCTTAATCAACTGAGGGTGGAGAGCAGTCTGATATTCCCCCTCTTAAATCAACAAAGTAACATTTTCCAAACACTGTTAACAGAGTATACAGATTGAGAAATGCCTTGGGAAAAAGTAAAGGGATGAAAAAAGTCAAGGTTAATTAAAAAATAAATATTTGAATACATTACAGATTGTAATCAGAACCTCAAGCTGACTGTACCTCATTTTTATTTGAAACATATGTGCTTAACTATCTTCAGTGGATAAAATCAAACCTGTTGCCATCCAGTCAATTTCACTGGCTGTAATTTCACGGAAACAGATTTTCTTTAACTGTAGTCTTCAGGGGTTTCTTGGCTGTGATATTTAATGGAAGCAGATCACTAGGCCTTTCGTCTACAGCATCCATAGGCGGATCTGACCTACCAATCTTTTGGTCAGTAGCCAAGTACAAACCATTTGTACCACACAGCAACCTTTCTTCAGTGACCAACTCATAGCAATCCTATACGACAGGGTAGAAAAGCCCCATAGAGTTTCCAAGGAGCAGCTGGTGGATGTGAGCTGCTCACCTTTCGGTTCTTGGCTGAGCTCTTAACCACTATGCCACGAGTACCCCCAAAAAACAATTTGAAGACTTCTGAATTATAAGAAAGTTTTAGTTACAGTCAGAAGACTCTGAGTAAAAGTAAGTAAATCTGGTAAATAAATTGATACAGTAAATTTTTTTCTACATGATTATTTGGTTCTCAAATTTTCTGTCAGCCCTTCTTCAAATCCTCGAGAACACGGCTGCCCAACTACCAGTGATCATCTCCAACTGTGGTGCTGACCATGTCACCCATGTAAAAGTGCAGCGGTGATTCGCCAGTGTTTTAACAAAACAATTCTTTCACCTAAAATGCAGAGTCCGTGTCATGGTTTGAATTGTGTCCCCCCAAAAATGTGTGCAGCCATGTGGCTGGGATATAGTTCCCAGTATCTTGGAAATGTCCTCCATTGTGTGGTTTTGCTAACCTGTATGTTAAAGGATTAGGGTGGGGCTGTGAATTCCTGCTATGGGGGAAGTTTCCCTGGAGTATGGCTTGCCCCACCCTTAATGCTTTTAGCTTGCAAGGAATAAAAGGAAAAAGAACCAAGGACAATTTGAGAACCTCGCTACCATCAAGCAAGCAGCACCGGGAGCAGAGCACGTCCTTCAGACCAGAGGTTCTTGTGTGAGGACGCTCCCTGGACAATGACTGATGCAATACCGGACTTTCCTCCAGAGCCGTCAAGGGGAAAGTCTTTCCCTGGAACGGACACCCTGAATATGGACTTGCAACCTACCGGCCTGTGTAAGAATAAATCTTTCTTTGTTAAAGCCATCCACTCTGTGGTATTTCTGTTAGAGCAGCCCTAGCTGACTAAAACAGAATTGGTACCAGGAGTGGGGTGCTGCTCTAGCAAATACCTAAAATGTGGAAGCCACTTTGAAACTGCGAATGGATAGAAGATTCAGAAGGAACGAAGAAGGCGCAGATGGTGAGAAACAACAGAGGACCGGCAGCAGCAGCAGCGGCAGCAGCAGAACCAGAGGCAGCGCTGGAGCCGACCCGTGGAGCGAGAGAGGTCAGTGCCTGCGCAGAGTTTTCCTCGCGGAACGGGGTGCCTCTGGGCACTTGAATCGGTGAGCTGGCCTTGCTGACCCACAGAGTGAGAGAGTTGAGTGCCTTTGGGCAGGACGCTTTCCAGCAAGAGTGGGGTGCCTCCGGGCACTTAAACCAGTGGAGCTACAGAGCTTTGGAACACTTGCCCGGCAGGGCAGATGTGGGCCTGAGGCCCAGGCCATGCGGCCATAGGAAGCTGAAGCTGAAGAGGCAGATAGCGTGAGAAGCTGAGCTGCCTCAGTCTCAAGAGGTATGGCCATGACCTCAGGGGTTTGAAAGGGTGGAACCATGGCGTGCTGTGTTCGTAAGGGTGGAATTGCCACTCAGTTGGGCTTAGGGTGCTCCTAAAGCCGATGGGACAGAGTTTCTGTCCAAGTGGGCCTTGAAGGCAGAGTTGTAGCACGGGGCTGGCGGTCTCCACTCAGAAACCAGAGAGTGTGGCCAATACCTAGAGTCTGGAGAGCATTGCTGTTGTGTAGAATGTCTCAGAAAACGTAAGAGTATTTCCAAAGCTTTGAGGGCTAATGTAATGTGTTCTGTTGACTTTCCTGTTGCCTGTTAATGCCTTCTAAGTTTCACAGATGTAGAAGAGTTTTTGTATTTTGGACTTGGAACTGATTTAAGACTTCTGTTATATGGATGGACATAATTTTGCTATGGTGAGATGACTGTGTTAAATGTTTTGTGATGTGATTTTTGGGTTGTCAAAGGGTGGGATGTCATGGTTTGAATTGTGTCCCCCCAAAAATGTGTGCAGCCATGTGGCTGGGATATAGTTCCCAGTATCTTGGAAATGTCCTCCATTGTGTGGTTTTGCTAACCTGTATGTTAAAGGATTAGGGTGGGGCTGTGAATTCCTGCTATGGGGGAAGTTTCCCTGGAGTATGGCTTGCCCCACCCTTAATGCTTTTAGCTTGCAAGGAATAAAAGGAAAAAGAACCAAGGACAATTTGAGAACCTCGCTACCATCAAGCAAGCAGCACCGGGAGCAGAGCACGTCCTTCAGACCAGAGGTTCTTGTGTGAGGACGCTCCCTGGACAATGACTGATGCAATACCGGACTTTCCTCCAGAGCCGTCAAGGGGAAAGTCTTTCCCTGGAACGGACACCCTGAATATGGACTTGCAACCTACCGGCCTGTGTAAGAATAAATCTTTCTTTGTTAAAGCCATCCACTCTGTGGTATTTCTGTTAGAGCAGCCCTAGCTGACTAAAACAGTCCGTTCCAACCTTTCTCCTCAGTACTTGGTTAGAGGAGCGCAGGCAGCCGGGACAAGACCACTCACAAGTCTCCAAGTTCACTCCTCTGGCCTTGTATTAAATGAAACAGCTGGGCAGAAAGCAGTTCATCAACACTATTACTACCAACATCTGGTAAGGATCAGCTACCATGGAATGACATAAGTCCTGCCATGCAGATCCCAGCTCAGTGCCATCCTTCCCTCCTCCAGATCCCCAGGACACTCTGTGTTCCCACCCTACTAAACAATTCCTTCCTATTCATATCTGTATCATCCACAGAAACCAGCACGACCCTTTGCACAATGTTATGCCTAGTATTGCTGAAAAGCAAGTAACGAAGGCAGTATTAGTAAGAATACATCCTATAAAAAAAGAAATCCAGTACACTACTTTTTTAAAAGACACCCCAGACATTGTGACTTTAACTTACTTTTATCTAAGATAATCACTTTAATGATGCAATAACATAATTCTAATAATAAAGCCAAAAGCATCCTAATGGTACAAATACTATTTTTGTCACAGAAAATGAGAAATATATCATTTTCTTATGACTTATATTAGGAAAAGGTAAAGAGTTCGTGGTTTACTGTCTTCAAGCTGTATACTTTCTTCTTGTGAGTGAAGACCAATCCAAAGGGTCATAACCTTCAAAAGAGTATTTAATTCTATGAAAAGCAAACCAGAAATGGCTTTCAAATAAGTTCTAAAATAACAGATTTGGGGGTACAGAGTCCTGAATTACACTAGTTGTGAAAGTAGGTGGGAACCTAAAAATATACTTCAGCCAACCTCTTAATTCTGCAGGTGCTAGAGGATATAAAAACTTCTTAAATGAAATGACTAAGAGATAAGCGTTTTATTATATGCTTAAAGAAGGCAGATACCTACCCCTTGGCAAGGACATCTACCAGATCTTTTTCAGGTGTATTAACATACTAAACCAAGTAACCATGAGCTCACCTGCATAAATTGGCCCTTCAACATTTGCTCAAATGACTCACTTTTTCCACACACTTTCCTCTTAGTATTGCTTCTTCTCAAGGCACCTGAACCTGAACCAGTTTCCCTCTGAGCTACCAATTCCCACGAGGGCATCAACCATATAAAAATATAAAACAGACTGTGTTTTTAAAACTTACAAGCATTACTGTAACTCATTCATGCATAAAGTTTATCAGACAGCAGTAGAGGGGATTTTCCTTTGTTCAAATTGGTACTGAAACCACAGTATAAAGCAAGGAGAATGAATGGCTGGAAAAGGGAAGGAGTATCTGTGCAGAAAAGCAGCAGCTGAGGGTATCAGAACTGAAGCACACAAGGAATCGACTACTACTGTATTCTTTCGGAATCTCTCAACTATAGCCCGTAATAATTACATGGAACTTTCAGGGTATATCTACATAAGTAAAATACAAACCTGTCTTCCAGAAAGCCTGGCCATCCCAGACAGCTAAAACCCAAATCTGGACCATATCCCAATCAGCTGTGGGGCTAGTTCCTTCCTCACTGGCCATCTCCTCTACTTACTTGTGCAGCATAATAGCCATGTGTGAGGCTGAATCCACAGAAATACATTCTGCTCTAGAATGACACTATGTAACATAAATATCATTATATCTCATGAAAAACACAACATCCTAAGAAAAACGCCAACTCACATTTACCAGTAATGGATTCACTGGGTAACTATAAAGCTCCTCAGAATTCACACCTGCAGCCCAGGTCTGTGATCACTGATACCACCTTGCTCCTTGGCACTGCACAATCCAAGGACACTGGGATTAGGATAAACTCCTTAAGTAGCAGTGCTGACACAATTCAGTCCCCACTACTTAGGTCAGAGGTGGCCCAGCCATGGGTCAGGAAATAAGGCAACTGATACTGGAACACTTAAGTACCCACGAATATCTTTAGGAAAATTAGCTCTGAGATTGGTTGACTCTTTTCACAGAACAAAGAAAACAGATGACATATAATCCCAAACTGCCTGGAGAACACATTGCCGTTAGGTGTCACTCACTTAATTTGTGACTCACAGCAACCGTATGAGAGAGAGTAGAACTGGGTATTCTCGCCATCATCACTACAGAAACCAATTCCCAGGTCTCTCTCCTGTAAAGCCACTGGACAGGTGCTAATGGACAAACTTTCCACTAAGCAGCCAAATGCTTAACAAGTGATCTACCAAGGTATCCTATATGCAGATCCATTATTACTTAAATATAATGAATAATCAACAAAGACTACTCAAGAAACCTGACAAAAAAAAAAAAAAAAAACCACCAGCAAAACACGAAACTTCCTGCCCAAGTGTATTACAATTCCACAACTGACCCTTTTTAAAGGAAAAACACACCCGTGTATGCACAAACACACTTCATGCACGTGTACTTGGTCCATAAAGTGATGTGGCTGATCTCTTTTGCAACTACTAGAGACTGTCTCCTTTGCATCACATCCTCTCTGTCCTGGCTCTTCAACAATGAACAAAATCGGGGATGGGGGGCCCCTCTAAGGCAAGCAGCTTATATCACAGGAAGACAAAAAAAAAAAAATTAAAAAGTATGCAACTGATCAAAAGGGAGTTCCTTACAGAACCATGAACGAACTTTTCAGTACAGTACTAAAGAACAAGTAAAGAGCATCCAGGAAAAGAACTCTTTTTAATTCTGTTTCTTCCTATTTCATCTAGCCACTTATGCTAGTTTCCATGACATTTCTCCAACACTTCAGCTGTCATCTCCGGTGGAGTTTCCCTACCCACCCCAGTCATTTCAAAAACTTCTGGAATAGAATCAAAAATATAGTCAACTTTGCCAAATGACATTCAGATTCCATCCCCACCCTAATATCTGGGTATTTATCTTACTTCTTTCTTGATCTCTTTCCATTCCTTCTCTTTTTCTTCTCCTACCTACAAACAGATAATGGCAATTATTTCCTTTCCTGCCAACTCTACTCCTCAGATTTTCAACATTAAGCTTCTCCATCCCATCCTCCAGGCCTGCTTCAAATTTTAAAGTGCTTTATTATGTGAAAGTTTGCAGCAGAAATTTGTTGTTCAAATTCAAAAATTTATACACAAATTGTCTTGTGACATTGGTTTCCATCCCTGCAATGTGTCTGCACTCTCCCCTTTTCCACCCTAGACTTCCGATGTCCATTCCTTGAGTTTTCTTGTCCCTTCATGCCTTCTCTATTTTGGGGTCGGTGTTGTTGCCCATTTTAGTCTCACATACTGGAATGAAGCAGCACAGTATTCACAAGTGTTACTGTTTGCTTTACAGGTCTCTCCAACATGTGGCTGCAAGGTAGTATCCTTTAGAGCAGTTAGTATCTACATGACTATGAACTCACAGAGAGCAGAGACTGTGTTCCTTTACTTACTCCACATACACGCAGCATTTTATTTTTAAACAAATACTACCAAGAATCCACAAAGTACTCTGCTACTATTAGGAGAATGAAAGAAAGTGGAAGATAAAGAATGAGAAGAAATGAAAGGGAATGGTAAGACAACACTCACGACCTAGAGTTGCTGATGATGTAGACTGCTAACAAAGACCACTCCATGAAAACTTAACAATAATTAAAAAGTAAAATTCCAAGACAACAGTGGAATAAATGTCATACAACTGTGTGTGATCAATTGCCAAAGGAATTATACAGTTAAGAATTCTTGTAAGAATTCAGCAAGAAACAGGCAAATATATCCCAAAATAAAGGAATTTGGCATACGAGATGGTAATTACTATTTGGCAAACCATTAAAAAACTCTAAGGGTTTATTGGTTTTAACATGGCAGGAAGGGAAAAAAAAACTTCAAATATATTAAATGTAAAACATACATTGCTAACCTCCAATCTTTTCCCCACATAACCCCAAAATAGCACAAATCCACTCATACCATAATTTTTCAAACTTTTCCAAGGTTCCTGGGGCCATACTAATTTAACAGCTGTGTTCGGGAGCTCTCAATTTTTAACTTTCTTCATATTCAAGGTTAAAACCAAACCCACTGCTGTCAAGTCGATTCTAGCTCACAGAGACCTTACAGACAGAGGAGAACTGCCCCATAGAGTCTCCAGGGAGTGCCTGGCAGATTTGAACTTCCAATCTTCTTCTTAGCAGTTGTAGTACTTAACTACTACACTACCAGTGTTTGACATGGATTTAATCCTCTGGTTTAGCAGGCTCTACTTAACTTAACCTAGAAGAAGACATTTCAAAACTTCTCTGTAAATGAAGTAAAACAGGGAGAATGGCACAGTAGAAAGTATACCAGAGTAGGTGGTAGACACTGCTCTAATTCTGCTTTGAACACAGCAGTATTTTGAGCAAGTCATTTAATTTCACTCTACTAAGTTTCCTTATCTACAAAATAAGGAGAAGCAGGATTAACTGTCTCTTAAAGTGCATTTTAGTTCTCAAGTTTTACATTAAAAAACACTTCACCAGCAAACTATATACAAAATCATGTTGAATGACCAAGAGAAATCAAAACCAGGGGCTGGAGTGATGGGAGAATGGAATGTTACTGCTTAAGGGGTACTGAGTGTCTATTCGAAGTGACAAAAAAGCTTTTAGAAACTGAGGGTGATGATGGTTGCATAACATGGTAAACGCAATTCATGTCACACAAAAAAATGAGTAAAATTTTGTTATAATTTTACAATACAGTTAAGAAAAGGCTTCATCCTAATAACTCATACACAGTGAATTCCACTTTGTGAATTTTATATAGATAAGCATTTACTGCAGTATTTATTGATACAAACTATGAACAAGACTATATAAGGATACAGACAAAATATTAACAGGGATTAGATCTGGGGTAGGAAGAAGTTTGGCTTTTATTATTTATGCTTCTGCATAAGTCAAATTTAATAAATATATCAATTTTCATGAAAAAGAGTCAACACTTTGAATCCAAGGCTGACATTTTAAATCAGAGCTCTTCTGTCTCTACAGATATGCTGGAAATCAGGAGTTCTCTTAGAAACACTGTAGTCCAGCCTTCAACTGAGGAAAAACAGAAGGGGAAAAAAACTTCAACCTTCTTTTTCCACAACTACTTTTCTCATCTAGTCTGAAATCCCTTCCTTTGTCCCCACCCCTCCCCAGAAAAAGCTCTTGGGAGTGATTGAACGCAAGTAACCTAAAACTGGAATTTCAGGGACTGTGCACAGTTCAAAAAGGATTGTAATGTCATCTCCCGACCTCTACACATACACACCCAGAATTAGATTTCATACTTATTTCTGCAACAAAATCTCACAGCAGTGCCTAAGCATCTTTCACTCCCTCCCCTCTCCCCTTCCTTTTTTCAAAAAGCACAGGCAGGCTATATTGGAAAAAGAGGAAAATGGATTTAGCACCTGTGGAAGTGATGTCATTACCAGTCATGGTTCTGAACCGTCCCCGGAAAGCAGCCTGCAACTTGAATCCCTTAGCCCACCCAACGCTGTTTAACTTAAAAACACAGTCCTTTCTGGCCTCTAGCAAACCTCATGGTCATGGTCATACTTCGTGTGCTCTGTTAATGGAAGCCTCTACTTGAAACTTTTCAGCTTTAAACTTTTTGTAAAATTCCAGCATCAAATATTGCCAGGACCATCCTTGAAACTTTAGCTTGCTTCAACTTTCATCTACCATCTGGCAGGAGGGAGAAGAATTAATTCTGCATGCCTACGTTCATGACCACTTCATGCCAGACTATTTGCAACCAAGTATTTGAGAGTCACTGTCTTGAAATAAGAAGCCTACACACTCCCAAACACCAGACCAAGTGAGGGCTCAGCTGGGGAAGGCAGGCACAAAGAGGGGAGTGAGACAGGCGCACCAAAAGTCAAGCTACCATTGTGAACTTCAATCTGAAAAATGAGGCTAAGTAATTATAGTACCTGACCTTCCATACAGATAAAACAGAATGATGGTTTCTAGCACAAACTAAAAACATTCAATAAATGTTTGCTACTGTTAATCAATTTCTCCACAGAAACCGTCGTTAAAGGGAATGAATATTAACTTCCAAAGCATACCAAGGAAACCTAGTGGCATAGAGGTTAAGTGCTCCATCTGTTAACCAAAAGGTCAGTAGTTTGAATCTGCCAGATGCTCCATGGAAACTCTATGGGTCACTATGAGTCAGAATCGCCTGGACAGCAATGGGTTTGGTTTAGGTTTAAGCATACCAAAGAACGTCCAATAAATCTATAATGTGGTTAAGAAAACTTAACCACAGGTTTAATAATACTTCTAAGGCAAAAACTACAGAATATAAGGATTGCCAATTAAGTTCTCCAGCCCATCCTAGAAAAACTACTGCAAGCTGCACTGCTGAATATCACCACAGTCACCCTTGAAGTACTCCCCTTGGGAAGCTATGCACCAATGTCAGTGCCTAGGCCACCCGTGAAAGCAGTTTTAGAATTCTTTTTCTGGAATGGCCATCAGAGCTGTCATTGTATTACCCTTGACGTCCTGAATGTCATCAAAATGTCTTCCTTTCAATATTTCCTTTATCTTTGGGTAAATAAAAAAGTCTCTCGGGGCCAGATCAGGTACGTAGGGACAGTGTTCCAATAGTTATCTTTTTACTGGCTAAAACCTCCTCACAGACAACTAGATAATTAAATTTGCAAACTTGCCACCTTGCCATCGTGCACAATGGCCGTTCTAGAAAGAATTTAAAATTTACTCAAAGGGTAGACTAGGTGCTGGTACACAGCTTCCCAAAGGGAGTCTAGACTTCAAAAGAGACTGTAGTGACATTCAGCAATGAGGAATGCAGCACTTAGAACAATTAAGTCTTTGGACTTAAACGTCAGACCTCATGCCTTTGCTTGCTGGAAGAATAAATGGAAATAGTCCTTATTACCACCATCCATTCCTGCTGGACAGCCCAGCAAAGAATTCCCCTACCCCACTACTCTTCAGTTAAAAGGCCTACTCAGAGACGAGACTGGCCTTTGACCTTTGAGGTATATGAGAACCTAAGCCTCCATCCAAATCACCCAAAACCTGGTCACCTTTTCCTCCCTTTTTATGAACCACAAGAACGCACCCTCCTTCTTCTCACTGCCAATACTTACGCAGCATGCATGGAAACTAAATTCTCTACTTCTTCAAACTAAAAGGCAATACAAGGCTTCAGAACTTTCTATCAAGAATTGACTATTATTTAACAATGGAGAGACACACAATGAAACCCCAAATGCATTTCTCTGATTTTCCTATTTTTACTTACTATAAACGCAAACAAAGCCCAGATCATTCTCAATGTCAGTGTTAATATTTTTTTTAAAAAAGCAATGACAGCACGAGAAGCTAAAACTCATACCTTGTAATTTCTAGGCCTGTTTCAGATTGAATTATGTTCCCCAAAAACATGTGCTGTAAATTCTACCATAGTTGTGGTTATAATCCCATTTCCAAGGAGTTTTCTCTGTTATATCAATGAAGAAGTATTAACATGCGGTATGTGTTAAATCAATGGCTTTTTGAGATGTGTAAGTGCAGATTAAGTGGCAGCAAAAATGCAGCAGAGGCAGATAGATGCCATGCTGCACAAAGACTGTCAAGGAACCCAGGAATAGGAACTCAAAAGAGACTAAGCCCAGAGCAGAGACAGCAAGCCTTCTCCCAGAGGCCACACCCTACACTCAGACTTCCAAAGACCCAAACTATGAAAAAGTCAATTCTTGTTTAGTAAAGCTACCTACCTGTAGCATTTCTGTTGTAGCAGCACCAGATAATTAAGACTCATGCCTGTGTCCACTTAATCTTTTGTAGGGCTATAGGACAGAATAGAACTGCCCCACAGAGTTTCCAGGGAGCACCTGCCAGATTCAAACTGCTGACCTTTTGGTTAGCTGACATAGCACTTAACCACTATGCCACCAGGGTTTCCTTGTTACTGTTAGAACCCTCTAAAAATTTAGTCCCTTTATAATTATCTATTGTTGATGGAGTTCTATGGCTACCCATAACTGTTAAAACCCAGAAGGCTCTCTATTACCATTACCCAAAACTCATCAAAAGTCTCCCCTCCTCACTGTCCAGATTTTACAAAATCACAGAATCTTAGAGATGACCTAACCCTTGCCTGTTTACAATATACTTCTTCAGTTTGGCAGTGAACCAGCAGAGACCATGCTTTGAGCTTCACTAGTAAGCAAAGAGAAGAATGGGTGGGGGAAAAAAAAGGAATCTCAAACATTCTTGTAGAAGATTTGACAATTAAGCCCCCAAACTTAATTGTTCTAAGTGCTGCTACACACCTCATTGCTAAGTATCACTACAGTCACCTTTGATGTACTCCCCTTGGGAAGCTATGCACTGACACCAGTGCTTAGTCCACAGTTAAAGCAGTTTTGGAACTATTTCTGGAATGGTCGTTTCTCGAGGTGGCAAGTCCACAACTGTACAGTTGTCTGTGAGAGGGGGTTTAGCTGGTAAACAAATATTTCTACTGGAACATCCTCCCTACTCACCTGATCTGGCCCCCAAGGGCTTTTTTCTTTACCTGAAGATAAAGGAAATATTGAAAAGACATTCTGATGACATTCAGGACATCAAGGGCAACACAACAACAGCTCCGATGGCCACTCCAGAAAATGAGCTCCACAATTGCTCTGAAGGCTGGACCAGGCGCTGCCGTCAGTGCACAGCTTCCCAGGGGACCGCAGTGATATTCAACAACAAGGTACATACTACGTTTTCTTAGGATGAGTTCACAAACTTAATCAGCAGTCCTCATTAACACACTCCATATCTAAATTGTTTTTTTTAACTATCCACACTCCTAATCCTTTCCACAAAACACAAAACACAGAACCGTGTGTGTATTTTCCTGCTTACAGCAAATCTCCACGCTGCTTCCCACGCCTCTTTAATCATCCCTTTCCACAGCCATACCTACCCACAAGCACTGGCTTTCAAGTTACTCTGCCTGTGGCCTAGGGTAAAATATTTACATCCCAATCCAGTTCACAAATACACAGTAAACAAACCTAATTTTACTGGGAACAGTCTTTAAATGACGGTGATCCACTCTGATCAAAACTAATCCACAACCAGCTCAAGCCAATTCTGACTTGTAACTACCCTGATCAAAGCATGTAATTTTGGGCAATCGGCACTAAATTTACCTGTCACTCACACACTCACGAACTCACACACTCACGCACTCACACACGCCTACCCCCCATGAGCCTTCTCCCTGCCAGGGGACTGCAAGAGTTAGGGGAGTGGAGGTTTCTTTCTTCCTCCTCCTCTTTTCTTTCCTTTCCCAGAGGGAAAGATTTCTTTTTCCGTTTCACATGTATGTTCTGCATAGGTCAGATGACACCCTGACTCTCATATTGTCTATTTTATCTCATTTTTTAAAAAGCCAGTCACGACTCTAAAATGATTTCTTGAAAAATCCTGCCCAAGACCTATAACTCTTCCATTGCCTCAATTTCATGCAGCCCACTCTCTGATCATCTGCTGTTTCTGCAGCTCACTGACCCTCAGGAACTCTAACTCTGACCTGTAAAGGAGTCTGCCTCTATTGCTTTCCCCTGCCCCTGTCTGCACTACACTTCTTCCAGCAACCTGGATCCCATGAACTAGTATTACACCCATAACTCTCCTCGGCTCTTCTTTCCCTCCAGCAAACCCACCGTGGTTTACGAGGAACACCTGAGAGTGGGCTTACTTCAGACTGGTACTCAAGGACTCAAACACTAGTAACCATGACAACTCTTCTCAGTTTAAACTCACAGCTGCAACCTTTACATGATCCTTAGTGGTATCTGGAAATCCCATGGCAGCTCCCTATCAACTCAAGCTCCCAAGTTCCTGGCCATCTATCTCATACTTCTACATAAAGCAAGCCGCATAAAGCAAAGAAACAAAACTTAGACTCAAAATATATAAATGACACTAGAAAATGGATGTTCCCACAGTCTCAACCACAACCTAACCAGAGCTGATACTATTGAACAAGGGAAATCTGCCGCTACTTAAGCATACTGTTAACTGCCCATTTAAAAAAAAAAGGTACTAGTCATTTATTCAAATGGAGGTGCTGGTGAGGAATACTGAATATACCACAGACTGCCAGAAAAATGAACAAATCAATCTTAAGAAAAAAATACAGTCAGAATGCTCCTTGGGAACACGTTGAGATTCTGGGCTCTCTCACTTTAGACATGGAAACCCTGGTGGCATAATGGTTAAGTGCTACAGCTGCTAACCTAAAAGTCAGCAGTTCAAGTTCACTGGGTGCTCCTTGGAAACTTTACGGGGCGGTTCTACCCCGCCTGGAAACTCGATGGGGTGGTTCTACCTCAACCTGTAGGGCCTCTATGAGTCAGAACTGACTTGACAGCAAAGGATACTTTAAATACACCTTCAGGAAAGATCAAACACTAGACAAAAGTATCAAGGTTGGTAAAACAGAGGACTGAGTACGGCAAGGGAGGTCCTTGGTGAGCTAGAGTGACACAATGGCCAAAACAAGAGATGGGAGGCATACCAGCAATCACAAAGATGGCACAGCACCGGGCGAGGTTTCACTATGAGTTGGTGCTGATGAGATGACAACTAACAACAGTTATAAAAAGAGAAAATTTGCCCTGAAGAAGGCAGAGTTCCCACATTAATAACTTCCAGGAAATAACCACTAAGAAACACAAAAAGAATATATACTCTCAAAAATTACATTTGTTTTCTCCTTTTTTATGAAAATCTGTAGTAAGGTCCTGTAATTTCCTTACCACCATAGTCCATGTGTACCTTTGCCCTGCTTTTCTAATCACTGCCAAGCAGAGCAGTTTACTGCCCAAACCTAATTTGTTCAACCATGCAAACACCTGTGTAATCAGGCATGTTCAATTTGCAAAGGGCAAGTCCACAGGCATAGCCACAAGCGATAAGCACTGGTGCCCAGCTAGTGGGCCTTACACTGAAAGAAACAGCTCTTCTCATAATTGTCTCTAGAGTGAACCACAGTATCTAACAAAGGCATTCATGTAATTCAACAGAGGAACGAAAACGAAAAACACATGATTACAGTCACGATTTATTCTAATCCAGACCACTAACGGTGACATTAATGCACTTGAGAGAATAAATCTCTGAGTAAAATGGAGCTATGTCTCTTGAGCTGAAGGGCCAGTAGAAGTGAATGCTCTTAAGCATATCTGCCCAAACAGACAAAAAGAGGCCAAGTCTGGAATTAAACATGCTAAAAGAGTACTGTCAGTGGGAAATCACTGCAGGAAGTTAAGGGTCATGTCTATCATTTTAGAACCAAGTTCCTTATGACAGGGAAAATGCAACAGGGCAATCTAAACTTCACAGGCAGATCAGGCTTGAAACTACGCCAAGTCTACAAGCCCTCTGGAACAAGAGGACACTTTAGCTTGCAGGAACCTCAGGCAGAAAATGTGAATATTACTTGGGCCTGCAGACACAGCCAAGGCCAGACGATTGTGTGCTAGCTCAGTCACCCAGATTTTCAACATCAAAAACAAAAGTGAACAAGTCATTAATGAGAATGTTGACACACATGAAAAATATAACTAATGTCCCTGAACAACTTGTGCAGAAATCATCCAATGGGAACATAATTTGCTGTGCAAACTTTCACTAAAAACAATAAAATACTATTTTAAAAAATGATTGTGTACAATCATTTATAAAACATAAAACATAACAATCCCTGTCATTATTTGTGTACATCTTTTTCTAGCATCTTGCCTTTACTCTGTCCACCATTTTCTATTATTTCATGTTAAACTTGCTAAAGAGTTTGCTTGTCTTCTTCACCACTCATTCACTCAACATTTACGAAAAGTCTACTGTGTACCCAGTATTGCGCTAGGACCTAGAGGAGACCATAGACTAGAGACACAGGCAGAAAGCCAAAGATTGAATTCCACTGTGGAAAATGCCTATATAAAACAATAGAAGAAAAGCGTTAGAGAAGAGAATGGAATAAAATTAGAGTCCTATCTAAAAGAGAAAGGAAGGCCCAAAAGCTCCCATAAAAAAGGGAAGCACTTTCAAAGGCACACGATGTTCCTTTCAACTTTTTATACCGAATCAAAACATAATCAGGCCTAAGAATTCACCCAGTAATAAAATGCAAAAATCATTCAATTGCTCTCTTCTACAGTATTCACTTGATAGGTATTGGACCTATCCAAAAATTTCATTTATCCTCTGTATTCAGTTTGCAAAGCTAATAAATACAGCTCCATCAAAACTGCCTCCTCCGGTTGTTGTTGTGGGCTGCCATCGAGTCCATTCTGACACAGGCAGATCTCACACATATAGAGAACTAACGGCTCCAAGGTGTTTCCAAGGCACCGATGCCCCAGAAGCCAACTTGCTTCCCAGGCGGTTACCTGTGGGTTTGAATCAACGAGCTTATGGCTAATAGTTGAGTATTTGTTTGTAATATTCAAGAACTCCTGATACTCAGGTTACTGAAAATGTTCTACATACTACTTTGGTGAGTAGCATCTGGAATCTTAAGAGCTTGTGAGCAGCCACCTAAGATACTCCATTGGTTCCAACCCTATCTGAAACAAGTGAGAATGAAGAAAACTAAAGACACAAGGCAAGGACTAGCCCAAAGGACTAATGTACCACAAGTACCACAGCCTCCATCAGACTGGGTCCAGCAAAACAAGATGATGCCTTGCTACTACCATTCACTGCTCTGACAGGGACACAACAGAGGATATCAGACAGAGCTAGACAAAAACAGTAGAACAAAGTTCTAATTCACAAAAAGAGACTACCAAACTTACTGGTGTGACAGACACTGGAGAAATCACAAGAGCATGGCTCCAGACACTCTTTTAATTCAGTACTGAAGTCACTCCTGAGGTTTATCATTTACCCTGGAGTCTCTTTTTTCCGCAAAGATTAGAGTGACCCATAAAACATACAGGACTAAATAGGCACACCAGCTCAGGGGCTAGGACTAGAAGGCAGGAGGGACCAGGAAAGCTGCTAACAGGGAAACTAGGGTTGAGAACAGGTGAGGACTGACATGTCAAGGGGCTGGCAACCAATGTCACAAAGCAATATGGGTATAGTTTAATGAGAAGAAAAGTCTACTGTGCAAACCTTCATAAAGTTGTTGTCTTTTTTTTTAATTTAATTCTGAAAGGTACACACCACGACCTTTACCCTAGTCAAAACTTAATTTAGTGAAATTTATCTTTCAGAGTATCTCTTTCATTCTTAAAAATGTTTCCCTCCCACCGCTAACCAAATTACTTCATGTAACATTCTCAACAAGCAGAATAATAGCATATAATAGTCTGCCAATGTGACCTCTTCCAAGGCGAAGTTGGTGAAGGGGGTAGGAAGCTGGTCAAAGAGTCCAGTGAAAGGCTGGCTTCTGTTATTTGGCTTGAGATGAGTCAAGAGACTGCAGTGGCCTCTCTCCATCTCTTGAAAATGAAAACCTGCCCACTTAACAGGAAGTTTTGCTATTAAAAATAAAATAAAATAAAATAAATCTCATGGAGGTAGAGCTTCCAAATAGATTCAGCCTGTGCTCTATGTTAGCTAGATCAGGGCTTATCAATGTTGGCACTAGTGTACGATCTTTGGCCTCCTCCTCCTCCTAGATGCCTACATTGTTGTTGTTAGGTGCTATTAAGTCAGTTCCAGCTCACAGTAACCTAACATAAAACACTGCCCGGGTCCCAAACCACCCTTACAGTCTTGGTTACACCTACTGTTGCAGCCACTGTGTCAATCCATTTCTTGAGGGTCTTCCTGTTCTTCGCTAACCCTCCACTCTACCAAGCTCGCATGACGTCTTTCTCCAGGGACTGATCCCCCCTGATAACATGTCCCAAGTACGTGAGACAAAGTCTCGCCATCCTTGGTACTAAGGAGCACTCTGGCTGGACATTTCCAAGACAGTTTTGGTCATTCTGACAGTCCATGGTACAGTCAATATTCTTCACCAACACCATAACTAAAAGTCATCAATTCTTCATCAGTCTTCCTTATTCACTGTGTAGCTTTCACATACATATGAAGCAACTGAAAACACCATACCTTGGGTCAGACACACCTTAGTCCTTAAAATAGCATCTTTAATAGTTCAAAGAGATCTTTCAAAGCAGATTTGTCTGACGCACTGTATTGTTTGTTTTCTTTAATACTGCTCCAGTGAGTACTGACTTTGGATCCAAGGAAAATGAAATCCTTGACATCTTCGATCTTTTCTCAGTTTATCATGATGTTGTTTATTGATTCAGTTGTGAAGATTTTTATTTTACGCTAAGGTGTAATCCATACTCAAGGCTGTGGTCTTTGATCTTCATTAGTTTTTCAAGCCCTCTTCCTTTTCAGCAAGCAAGGTTGTATTATCTGCATATCACAGGTTATTCATGAGTCTTCCTCTAACTCTAATGCTGTGTTCTTCATATAGTCCAGCTTCTTGAGTTATATGCTCAGCATACAGACTGAGTTAGTATGATGAAAGGATACAACACTGATTTAAATCATGCAATATCCCCTTCCGCCTGAACGTCAGCCTCTCTTTGGTCTCTCATGAGCCTAATTAAGTGTTCTAAAATTCACCTTCTTTGCAACATTATTCATACTTTGTTAGGATCCACACAGGTGAATGCCTTTGCACAGTCCCATGGGTAAATTATCTTTCTGGTATTCTCTGCATTCAGTCAAGATCCATCTGACATCAGCCATGATAATCCTCATTCTATCTCCTCTTCTGAATCTGGCATACAGCTCTAGCAGTTCCCTATCAACATACTGTTAAAATGGCTTTTGAATGATCTTTAGCAAATTTTACTTGTGTGTGATAATAATGACATTGGTAAGTTATGCATCCTGTAGGATCCCCTGTATTTAGAACGGATACAACTATGGGCCTTTCCAGTCACTGGCCAGGTACTTGCCTTCCTAACTTCCTGGCACAGACAAGTTAGCACTTCCAGCACTCATTCATTTACTGAAACATCTCAACTGGTATTCTGCCACTTCCTGAAGTCTTGTTTTTTGCCAGTGTCTGAGCTACAGCTTGGACCTCTTCATTCAGTACTATCAGTTCTGGATCATATGCTACACCTTAAATGACTGAAAGTCGACCACTTCTTTTTGGTACAGTGACTATATATATACATATTCCATCCTCTTTTGATACTTTCTGTGTCATTTAATATTTTCCTCAAAGAATTCTTCAATATTGCAACTCAAGGCTTGACTTTTTCCTTCAGTTCTTCCAGCCTAAGAAATGCCAAACATGTTCTTCCCTTTTGGCTTCCCATCTCCAGGTTTTTGCACATCATTATAATACTCGCCTTTGTCTTCTCAAGCCGCCCTTTGAAATATTCTGTTTAGGTCTTTTACTTCATAGTATCTACCTTTTGCTTTAGCTACTCTATGTTTGCTAGCAACTTCCAATGTTTCTTTTGACATCAATTTGGTCTCCCAAATCTTGACAATCAAAAATGTCTTCCAACATTTCCAGTGTCTCCTGTTATTTGTTGTTAGTTCCCATCCAGTTGATCCCAACTCACCGTGGCAATCCTTTGTCTGCTGAGTGGAGTTGTTCCAAGTGTTTCCAAGCCTGTGATCTTCCATAAGTAAACTGCCAGGCCTGATTTCTGAGGCAGCTCAGAGTGGGGGATTGAACCTCCAAACTTTCTGACCTGCAGTCAAGTACTTATTAATCATTTGTGCCACTACCCAAGGACTCCTCAGCTATCCCCTAAGACAAAAAATCACTGACAATCCCCAGAGTGAGTATCACTGCACTACCCTGCAAGCTCAAGGCCATCAAATAAACACACAGTTAAGTCGACGGTGATGAATAGGGCAAAATATGCAGATATGGGAAAGGTTATGTTTTAAACAGCTATCTTGTCCATTTTAATGAAAAGCTAATAACTGTCATCAAAAGAAGAAAAACCAAGTAAAATTAAGCAAAACTCTAGTAAAACAGTAAAGCAAACTCTGGAACATTGAATTAACAGTGTCACTATGTATATATGATGATAACTGCCAATTCGGACCGCAAACTATATTAAATACTTCAAAGATGCTCAGTTGTGTTGGAAGCTCCAACTAAAAAAGAACTTAGCAGAAAACATTAAAAAGTAAGTCAGATCAAGTCTAAACTCCACATATCAAAGCTCATTTTATACGAACAGTCTTTAGCAAATTGTTATTCTATGACACAAAGATTTTGAAACTATTTAAAGGACTAGAGTCCAAATTCCAACTCCACTACTTTCTAGCTGCATGATCTCGGCAAATAACTTAATCTCTGGCCATTTCCCTCATCCAGGGAAGTAAATGATATAATTAATATAAGGATATCAGGACTTACATTGTTAAGTACTAGTAAATGATCATTACCAGTCATTAACAAGTACACAGAGACATGTGTATTTATTCCAGAAACATGTTAAAATAAAATGGAATGAGAAGGAGACATTTCTAAATAGTTAACTGAAAAACCACAGACCAAACTCATTCCTGTAAAATATATGCCTAGATGCCAAGATTTGCTTGCACATTTAACACAGGAGAAAAACATGTTACCATCCAAGCCTATGGCTAAATAAAAGCAGTATATAATGGCTCCCTTTTTTAGTACTAAGTTATGTCCCACTTGTGCTAACTCCAAATGTATTTTCCCTGACTTTTATCTAAATCAAAGAAGCTAACATTAAAAACCCACTTTATGAAAGACATTCTCTAAAAAACCTAACAACAGAGTCAAAAGAAACAAGTATTTTCTCACACATACTCGCAGCAAGTTTGGAGTCGCCAGTTTTGCCTCACAAAAGTTGTTTTCTAGCCACAAGCTACCACAAATTGTTCAGACCTTTTGGCAGCAACACAGGAAACTGCCCTTTTCACCCGTTCTCCCACAAAAATGAAGTCAATTTCTAGCCGACCCCGTCTCTCACGGCTACTTGTTTTATGATGTCAGATGCACACAGGTTTTCATTTAGCAGTATGAAAGCCTCAAATAGTTTGCATTTTTGCGAAGGAAATTGAAAAGTCACCAAAGACATGTGGGCAAAGTTCTTTATCAAATCAGCTCGTAAAGTGCAGTGCATTCACATTTGAGATTTATAAGGTATTTGGAATCACAGCTGTTTCCATTTTATACATATCGTCAAGGATTCTCAACAGCAACACATGAAGCTATTTCCTGAGGCTTAACTGTCCATGGCTTTCCATTATATTCTTAACCTGTCAGGTTTCAAACAAGAAAAGCAGTTAAAATGGGTATATTTGCTTTTTCATTATAAAACAGAACCAAAAAGTCCTCAGGCAGCCTACTCACGTATCTTTCTTCTGATTCTGTGGCTTTCACACAGCCTTATGGATCATGTGAATGCATCCAGGCAGGCCTCAAGGATGAAGCTGAAGTTCCTGTCAGCTTTTGACTCAGGTACACAAGATGAACTCACTGGTTCTCTTTTAACTGTTTCAGAAGGTGGAAGGGGACCAAACCCATTGCTCTGGAGTCAATTCCGACTCACAGCAGCCCTATGAGAAAGAGGAGAACTATCCTATAGGAGTTCCAAAGGAACAACTGGTGGACTCGAACCACCGACCTTCTGGTTAGCAGCCAAAGGTTTAACCACTGGCACCACCAGGTAGAGGGCAGGCAGCGGTAAATTACTCAACAGCTGTAACATATTTAATTTCTAAAAATAAAATTAAACATTCTTTCCAATGCAAAATTAAAGTAGACTCCTCTGAAAATCAAATTCTTTTGTATCCCATTTGGCTTAAAACTGAACAGATCAGTCATTTATTTTAAAAAAAAAAAAAACCAAATGGCAAACAGGCATCTGCAATTACTCACAAAGTGAAGCTGGACACTACCCTGCCCTGAGAAAGTCAAATGAACTGAGCTCACAATTCACAGATTAAAAAAAAAAAAAAAAAAATCAACCCAATATTTTCCAGGGAACATTTTCTGTTTCCAAAAACCCTTCCAACCTCAATCAAGTTCCAATAATGATACAAAGGCAGCTTCTCTAAAAGATTCCAAACTACACAGACAGACATGATAAGCAAAGAAACCTCACTCAACTCAATTACACAAGACCCAATGGATAATCAAGAGTTTTTTCTGTCACAATCCAAAATAAATGCTAATTTAAAATATGCTCCAACTCAGACTGCCTTTTCAAAAGTATTTCAATGATTCCAGCAAAATAAATTCTATAGATTATACAAAAAAGATATCTGGAAGGCAGACTAGGGAATTTAAATTAGAAATTAAAAGGAAAATTCTAGGAGGTGAAGAGACCAGGCAGGTATGTATAGACTCACAAAAGGCAAACATATCACCTTGTTATTTGGGGTAATTTTTTGAATTTAAATAGATAAACTCTACAGTGGAGAAAGTAATGATTTGTATGCATGCTTTCATATACTATTAACCTTATCTAAATGTTAACAAACCAGACTCTTTCATCACCATAAACAAAATGGATTATCACAAAGATTTCACAGTACTGTTTATCAGTTTATCAGCATCTTCAAAGTACATTGAACTGTTAGTATTTACATAAAGTGTGGGTGGAAAGAGGAGAAGACACAGCCTCCTTGCTGCGGAGATTTACTTCAGGTGGGCCCGAGGTAGTTTTTGTGGGGTCTTCAAACCAGCATAAAATAGCTTGTCAGACAATCAAAAGAAGCCTTGAACTAAATGGCCGCATCTTCACAAAACTACTTCTGTAAACAACAACAGAAGAACCACTGCCCAAAGGTTACCCAGAGGTCTGGCCTAAGAAGACAAAGCACTCCAGATCACTGTTCAAACACATGGGTTGCCTGGCACAAGTCAGAAAACTTCAGCCTGGGAAAGATTTACTTCAGATTTGAGCTTAATAGGCAGTTAAGGAATCCCTTTACTACTGTTACATTTGTAAATTTTTAAACACACTAGAAAATCCACTTAAAACAAAACTGGATTTGCCTGAACAGTAAAAGCAGTGGAAAATGTAGAGTCAGTCGCTGATTTCTGTCAATCCTCATCCTACCTCCATTTATATTCCATAAATACTTACTGTGCAGTTACCACATTAGAAAGCACCAGGCTAATACTGAGAGGGAGAAACTGTAACCAAGGCAGAAAGATGTCTCTATTACTAAATAGGTCATGTTTGCACCTATATTTGCAGTAAGCTGTGGGCTGTGGGTTTCTAGTTAGGGTTAGTTTGTGTTTTTGTTTGTAGTTCAGACACAGGAAGAGCACTGAAAGCCCTTCATGTGTCTAAATGAAAAAGTCACAACAGACTTTAATAAAGACAGCAGTTTCTCTTGAGAATGAGTTCCAGCTATGCCTCTTCTACATTTGTGTGCTAGAAAAGGTGGAAAGGGCAGTTTTCTGTGTTACTGCCAAAAGACTGAAAAATTCGAGTCGCTTGTGGCTACAGAACAGCGTCTCCAACAAGAAAACTAGGACTTCCAAGCTTGCTGGGTATACTTGTGAAAAATAATGTCATTTTTCTCCATTCATTCTTATTCTGTCACATCTTTTCCACTTTCCTCAATTACCACAGTAGTATTTTTCATCAGGTATCCACTTCTGGGAAGCACTTTTTGAACTCACTCTACAAATATTTATTAAGTACCTAACAGGGAAAAACAAAACGCACACAACACACACCAAGCTGCTCATTGTGGAAACTACCAAAATAAACAGGAAAAGCTCCGAGCCTTTAAGAACTCAATCTAAGAATGCAAAGTAACAGAAAGGGCAAGATCTGAAGCTGCAGGATTGTGTCCTGCAAAAATTCACTGGATGATTCTAGTGACAAGTAGGGTTTAAGAATTACTAGCAAAACCAAACCCACAGCCCCTGAGTTGACTGTGATACACAGGGACTATAACCCATTGCTACTGATCAATTCCGACTCACAGAAAACTTGCAGACAGAACCACCTCACAGGGTTTCCAAAGAGCAGACAGGGGATTCAAACTGCAGACCTTTCAGTTACCAGCTGAACACTTGACCACTGTGCCACAAGAGATCCACTAGTCATCCAAAACAAAGACAATAAATCAGCAAGTCGTTTCCTTTAAAAAACACCTAGCCACCTGATCCTTTAAACTGGAAAACTGCTATAGGCATAAACCAACCCAAACACACCTGTCGCCATTGTATCAATTGTGACTCACAGCAACCCTATGAAACACAGTACAGCAGCCCCACAGTTTCAGAGACTGGAAGTTACCTTTGGATTAGCAGCTGAGCTCTTAACCATTCTTACTCACTGCACCACCAGTGACTTTCAGGAATAAATGCAGTCAGTCAACTGCGAGCTGGAAAAATGATAAAACTGTTATTGTTATACAGAGAAGTGAACTAGGACTTGTCAAAGGTGAACTGAAGACTAACTACTTCCACTGAGTCAGTTCCGCCTCATAACACCGCTATAGGACACAGTAGAACTGCTCCATAGTTTCCAAGGAGCACCTGGAAGATTGAAACTGCCTACCTTCTGGTTAGCAGAAGTAGCGCTTAACCACTGCACCACCAGGGTTTCCTTAAACTGACTAGATTTTAAAAATTAATTTTTAGGCTTCCCAAAAGTCCACTGATGAGTGGAAAATATCTGCCAGTTTGCCCATCTCTCAGCTGGCCTCCCCGTTATGAATCTTGAATCCACTCACTCAGTCTCCCCACAACAACCACAGCACAGCTGGATTCACCCACAAGCAAAGTGCCACAAAAGAGGCATGTGGTCAGTTATCAACAGATTCAAAATCTTAACATGAAAGAAAAAAAAAAAACTTCTGGGGAGAAATGTTCAGTAGAAAGAATCTTAGAGCAAAAGAATAAGAAAGAATTTTAAAAGAAAACAGTAAAAATCATTCAATGAGATCACTCACAAAGCTGTTTCCACACAGACAGGAAACATACCTGGAAAGCAAAAGGGAGGCCTTCGACCAGAAAGCAGTTGGAATATTCACATGGTTCCCACCAGCTGCCTGGAAAAAGGTACTTAAACCATCACACGAAGGCACAGAAGTGGAGTTGTAGTGACAAAACATTAGAAAAGCTAGTTTTCAGTCACCTATCTTAAGAACAAGTGTCCTTGAAAGTACATTTAGAATTTGCTTAAATAAAAGACAAAAACCAAGCAAAATCTTAAATATTTCTCTGAATTCTATTTATGAAAAACAGTGAGATTTAAGTGACTTTTTAAGATATATGTAAGTAAACAACCCATTGTCATCGAGTTGATTGTGACTCACAGTGCCTTCGTAGAAGAGAGAACTGCCCCAAGTTCTAAGTAGAGGCGGGTAGATTCGAACTGCTGACGTTTTGGTCAGCAGCTGAGCTCTTAATCAGCATGCCCCCAGGGCTCCATGTAAGTAAACAGTATTTCTATTTTCAAAACTGCAAATATCAGTAAGTTAAATCTTTTAACTTCAAAACTACAGCATAAAAGGAGAAACACCCTTACAGTAAAGAAGCAACGGTATACAGGTTTTTTTAAATTTTCTGAATTACCTGAATAATCTGTATGTAGAAAATTTTCACAGGAAGCAGAAACCTTCTATGATGTAGGAAATTCTCAAATATTTTCATTTAGAAATATAAGCAATAGGAAAAGGAAAACTAAGTATCACAGGTAACTACAGCCTGTAATTTCTAAAATTGAATTCCATTTCCTGCTGAAGCTTTAAACTTTTCTACTGACTTAAGTGAAGCCTTTATGAAGAATACTGATCCTTTACTATATGCAGGGCAAATGTCTCAGCAATTACAGTTTGTCCTTAAATTTTATTTATGACATTTAAAAAATTTTTTAAATGTTATCTATCAAACCTTGATAGTACATTTTATACCTTTAAGGTTATACTTACTAGGTTATCTACATTTCAGACAATACATTTAACTTCATTATCCTACAGTTTTTCAATGACTTCTTTCATTACATTTCACTCTTTACTGTAGAGTGTAAGCATCAACTCTATTTCACTCATATTGCAAGGAGTCTTTCCTCCTTGTAGAGAGATCATAAACAAAATCCTTGAACACTTTTTTATTCCTTTCTGGACTACTGAGTTCACATGGAAATCCTGGTGGCAAAGTGGTTAAGTGCTACGTCTGCTAACCAAAAGGCTGGTAGCTTAAATCCACCAGGCACTCCTTGGAAACTTTATGAGGCAGTTCTACTCTGGCCTGTAGGGTCTCTATGAGTCACAATCAACTCAATAGCAATGGCTATTTTTGATTTAGGTTCAGACATTCAGTCTACTCTGGAGTAGGCTCATACTTAAATTACTATGCATCTAAAATGTTTTAAAAACTGACTTTGTTGATCTATCCTCATTATTCCTCTCTTGATTGTTTATTCTTCCAGTGAATTAAAAATACTACTTTTAGTATAGTGTCTGGTACATAGTAAGCAATCTGTGTTAAGCCAGCCAGCCAAGCTGCCACTATGTCATTGAATTGTGTCCCCAAAAAATGTGTGTAGCAATTTGGCCGGGCCACAATTCCTATACTGCGCGGCAGTCCTGCATTTGTGATTTTCCTGTGTTGTAAATCCTAAACTCTGCCTATGGTTAATAGGGCAAGATTGGATTATGTTTAAAAGGATTAGGATGGGACTGTAACACGCATAGTAAGTTACATCCCTGATCCATCGTAAAGGTAGTTTCCCTGGGGTGTGGCTTACAACTACCTTTATCCTACAAGATATAAAAGGAAAGAGAAGTAAGCAGAGAGTTGGGACCTCATACCATCAAAAAAGTAGCACCTGCAACAGAGCACATCCTTTGGACCCAGAGTTCCTGCACTGAGATGCTCCCAGACCAAAAGAAGATTGATAAATCACAAGGACCTTTCTCCAGAGCCAAAAGAGAGACAAAGACTTCCTTTGAAGCCAACATCCTGAATTTAGACTTGTAGCCTATCGGATTTTGAAGAAATAAAGTTTTCTTTGTTGAAACTATCTACTCCTGGTAATTCTGTTTCAGTAGCACTAGGTGACTGAAACACAGAGTAGTGCGATCATAAAATAAATAATATCACTCATGACTACTCCAAACAATTAGCCAAAAGAGGCTTAAGAGTTGACATTACCCTAGACCAAAGATGAGAAGGTAAGGGGAGACAAGGATTAATAGAAACAGATTAATAGAAACAGAACAGAAATGAGAATCTTGACACTCTGTAAAGAAAAAAAAAAGACTGTAATGTAATGAATATTTATCATAACTAAAACCCAAATCTGTTGCCATTGAGTAAATTCCAACTCATAGCAACCCTACAGCACAGAGTAGAAGTTCCCCACAGAGCTTCAGAGAGACATCTAGTATTAGAGTTCAAACTGTTGACCTCTGGTTAGCAGCCAAGTTCTTAACTGCTGTACCACCAGGGTTTTCTGAATAATATGTGCAGAAATTGTTCAGTGAGAGCTTAATTTGCTACATGAATTTTCTCCAAAATCACGTGTTTTTTTTTTTTTTGTTTGTTTGTTTTTTTAATCCCTGTGAAGCACAGTTTTACTATGACATACATGGGATCAGCATGAACTGGAATTAAAGAAAAAAAATACTCCAGTAGAATAGTAGAATCAGAAAAAAAGAAAGAAATGTGTCTGGGGAGGGAGTAATGGGGAGGCATTGTTTGATGGCTTTGAAGTCAATTCTGACTCACAGAGACCCCAAGTGTGTCAAAGTAGAATCGTGGGATTTAGAGTTTTCAACACCTAGTTTTTCAGAAGTGGGTCACCAAAACTTTTTTCAAGGCACCTTGAGCTGCCAACCTGTGGTCAGCAGTTGAGTCTGTCAACCATGTGCGCCACCCAGAGAGACTCACTGAGATCAAGTTTTTGTCAGAATGATTACAAAACTGCCTGAGAAAAGTAGTAAGGTACTTAAAATCACAGAATTGCATTTTCAAGAATAGTCAGGATGGTTAGTTTTATGTTACATACAGCAGTGTGGTATCTTTTCATGTGGACTGTATTTTTCAATTTCCCATTTCATAAAACTTTTTATGTCTATAAGATTTTCCAGAATATAACTTTTTCATTTTTTTTGACACTGCTTGAGATACAGCACTTTTTTACTCACTTAGTTAACAAACACGTATTGGCGCCAGGCACTGATGTAGGTAACAGGTACAAGGCGGCTTACAAAACACATAAAAGTTTGTATTCAGGGAACATACTTATAGAGTTAAATACACTATAATGATGTCACAAAAATTTTATTCAGAAACATACTTGACCACTTAGCACTGCTGTATCTACACGGAATTAGTCTTAACTGGATTTCATTTTTAAAAGATTTTTTAGAAGCCTGTATACAATAAAATTATTTACATTGTGGAAGGACACACCTCTGGGAACCACTGGTGAGAAAGGAAACACCCTCCTCTTTTTTTTAACCTTTATTTTTATTGTAGCCAGCCAAAGCCAAGTGCCGTCGCCAAGTATTCTGTTATTTTGGAAACCCTGGTAGCACAGTGGTGAAGTGCTACAGCTGCTAACCAAGAGGTCAGCAGTTCAAATCTACCAGGCGCTCCCTGGAAACTCTTAGGGGCCATTCTACTCAGTCCTGTAGGGTCACCATGAGTCAGAACCCACTCAACAACACCTAACAAGAACATACTGCTGTTTTAATATGTATGTATAATTATTAAGTAATAAATAAAGATTTCATTATTTCACCTACAACCCTGTCAGTTCACACTGCCAAGGTGACCCACGACACCGGTGATGGATGGGAACAGCCTCACTACCCATTTCTTTTCCTCTGTTGTCCCTCATTGCTCCTAAATTAGTTTCATCGGATCCGACTCGACGGCACTCGGCTTTGGCAACGAGTAAGCCAAAAGGTCTCAGTAGACACAAACACAGATTTAAGCTTCCCTTGCCTGAAAAGAATTCTATGTCTATGAGAGGATATAACTCTCTACATCAAGTAAATAAATCACTTGAAAAAGAATTACTGAAGAAAATATGGGCATTCAGCCACTGTTACATCTTCTATTCAGGATCTATTTATTGAACACTCCCTACGGCTCAGACTTTGGGCTAAACTCTGAAAAGAGAGAAAGAATAGCAGACACAGCCTGTGTCCTCAGAGCTGCAACTGTTAGAACGGACATGTAAACATGTAATTATAAAGCAGTATGAAAGGTCTTCGAAAGAGGCTGAATCACAAAGAAAGGAAACCAGCTGCTGCAGGGGAGAAGCTAGTCCAACAAGACTTCCCTAGAACGACCACTTTTTTAACAACCCTAAAGTTCAGTCCAAGTACTCTGAGCACCCAGGCCATGTCTTGCTTTTTATCTTTTTTATGATGGAGGAGAAAAAGCAGAAACAACATTCCAGCAGAAAAGTAATGCACACAAAAGTAACAGATACAATGAAAGAATATGGCATGTTAGTGAAGAAAATGAATAATTTGGTTAGTTAACAACTGCAATTGCTGGTAAATGGAGTTGCAGTGCTGCACAGGAAGGAACAGTTCTCATTACAAACGATCTTATACACAGGCCAAAGAACAGGCTATGGCACTACTGAGGCTCCCCCACCCCAAAAGGTTCCCATAACTGGGCATTTCTGTCGCAGAATGGCACGTTATAGATAATGAATAAGCAGGATCACGAGCCACAGCACTCTCAGCAACTACGAGAGCTATTCATTAATACACAACAATTCATTTACGCTGTAACAAACATGTTCCCTGACTGGACTGAAAGTTTAGCTCACTAAGGGCAGAAACCACTATGCCTTACAAGTGTGCATCTCAGAGGCTGTCATGGATTGATCTATGTCCCCCAAAAAATGTGTGTAGTAATCTGGCTCGGTCATGATTCCCAATATTGTGTGATTGCCCTCCATTTCGTGGTTTTCCTATGCTACATATTCTAATCTTTGCCTACCGGCATTAGATAAAATTATTTTAAAAGGGATTAGGGTGGGACTGCAACACCCTTACTAAGGGAATTTCCCTGCAGTATGGCTTGCATGACCTTTTGTCCTTTCATCCTATAAGAGATAAACGGAAAAGGAAGCAAGGAGAGAACTGCAAACCTCACTTCATCAAGAGAGCAACACAGGGAGCAGTGTGCATGCTTCAGACCTGAGGTTCCTGCACCAAGATGCCCCCTGACCAAAGCCCGATGCAACACAAGGACCTTTCTCCAGAGCTGACAAAGAAGGAAGGCCCTTCCCCTGGATGGGACATCCTGAATTAGGACTTGTAGCCTACTGGACTGTGTAAGAATAAACTTTTCTTTGTTAAAGCATCTATTTTGTAGTATTTCTGTTAGATAAGTACCAGATGCCTGCAATGGCGGTCTAAGCACCACATGCAATAAGCACTGGGTACTCATGAAACTTACAATGCCTTTATCCCTATTTGAGGAAGTGATATTTACGGCGATACCTGAGGATGACTAAAGGCTAGCATTTGGAACCCACTAGCTGCTTCTTGGAAACCCTATGGGATAGTTCTACTCTATCCTATAATGTCAGAATCGACTCAATGGCAAAGAATCTGAAGGATTGCTGGTAGAGAAATGGTTAAGCACACAGCTGCTAAGTGAAAGGATAGAGCTGGAGGCCACCAGCCATCCCATGAGAGAAAGGATTTGGCAACCTGTCTGTCAAGTTCTACCATGTCCCGTAAGGCTGTTGTGAGTCAAAACTTACTCAACAGCACAGGACAACAACATCCCCGTCTTCTATTCTTTGCTGATGTTTAATATTAAATAGCCACCTTTTTAATATACTATATTTAGATTTGAGATCATCCTTCCTTAAATTGTTCTGCTTCTTATTCCTCTTCCAGTATACCCTTTGTTCTCTAAGGGTATCACTCCAGAATTTAGTCCAGTCTGTTTTGTTCTCCACTGAGTATCTCATTCTATTCTACTCTTCTCATTTCATGTTTTGTTTTTAAAAAGCTCTTTTCTAACTAATCAAAGAACAGCCATATGCTTTTTAGACTGCTGTCACATAAATTGTACTTGAAAGGCAATGTGGGGTAAAGGTAACAATGTATAAGCTTGGTAGTTAATGATCTACAAATCAGATTCCCAAGTCCACTCATGGTAGCCCTGTGGTATGGGATGCCTCTCTAAGCCTGTTTCCCCTCCCTTATGACAAAAACACAACGAAAGAAAGAAAAAGAAAACAAATTCATTGCTATACAGTCAATTCCACAGCATTCTGACCCTACAGGTCACAGTAGAACTGCCCCATAGGGTTTCCAAGGAGTGGCTGATGGATTGGAACTACCAACCACTTGGTTAGCAGCCAAGCTCTCAACCACTACACCACACCACCAAGGCTTCCATTCTAAAACGGATTTTAAAAAAAGGAGTTGACATCAACCCAATTCCAAATCCTGGCAATCCCATGTGTGTCACAGTAAGAATGTTCAGACTTCAATGGCTGACTTCTGGGGACTTGGCCAGGCCTCCCACAGTGCCACTGGGTGCACTCGGTCTTCCAGCCATCCAGTCACCAGTACAGCACCTTAGCCTTTTGTATAACCCAGAGAATCTATCATGAGGATGAAACCAAACCTGCGGCCATCAAGTCAATTCCAAATTACCACAACCCTACAGGATAGAAGAGAACTGCCCCACAGAGTTTCCAAGACTGTAGCCTTTACAGAGGCCAAGTGCCATATATTTTTCCCACAAGGTAGATGATGGGTTTGAACCACCAACCTTTCAGTTGGCAGATGAGTCTTTAATCACTGTATCACCACAACTGCTATGACAGGGACGAGGGCATACGGTGTTATCCAGTTGGTTCCGAATCATAGTGACCATATGTACAACAGACTGCAACACTGCCTAGTCCTGCTCCATCCTTACACAGTGCTATGTTTTGGCCCACTGTTGCAGCCACTCTGTCAATCCAACTCCAAGAGGGTCTTCCTCTCTTTCACTGCCCTTTATCAAGCATGATGCCCTTCTCTGGGGATTGGTCCCTCCTAATAACAAGCCCAAAGTACATACGACAAAGTCTCGCCATCCTCACTTCTACAAAGCATTGTGGCTCTACTTCTTACAAAAGTAGATTTATTGATTCTTCAGGCAGGCCATGGTATATTCGATTTCTTCATCAATACCACAATTCAAAGGTATCAATTCTTCTTTGGTCTTTCTTATTCACTCCCCAGCTTTCACATGCACAGGAGGGAACTTAAAAAGCCATGGCTTACTTAGGTCAGGCACACCTTAGTCCTGAAGGTGACATCTTTGCTTTTTAACAAGACTGTAAAGAAGTCTTCTGCAGATAACTTGCCAATGCAAAATACTTCCATTTGATGTCTTGCCTGCTGCTTTCTCAGGCATTGATTTTGGATCCAAGTAAAATGAAATCCTTGACAACTTCAATCTTTTCTCCATTTATCATGATATTGGTTAGTGGACTTGCTGTGAGGATTTTTGTTTTTCTTTATGTTAAGGTGTAATCCATACTGAAAGGTATAGTTTTTGATCTTCATCAGTATGTGTTTCAAGTCCTCTTCACTTTCAGCAAGCAAGGTTGTGTCATCTGCATACAGCAGGTTATTAATAAGTCTTCTTCCTCCAATCCTGATGCTTCATTCTTCATACTTTCCAGCTTCTTGGAGGATATGCTCAGCAAACAGATTCAAGGAGGGTAAAAGTATACAACCTCGATGCACAACTTTCATGATTTCATGCCGCCATTCCTCTGGTTGTTTGTCATACTGTGGTAGCTTGAGTGTTGCTACGTTGCTGGAAACTATGCCACTGGTATTTCCAATGCCAGTACGGTCACTCACAGTGACAGGTTTCCGTGGAGCTTCCAGGCTAAGACCGATTAGGAGAAGGATCTGTGGATCCACTTCTTAAAAAAAGTTTAAAAAATTGGCCAGCGGAAACCTTACGAATAGCAGTGGAACACTGATATAGTACTGGAAGATGAGCCCCTCAAGTTGGAAGGTACTCAAAATACAACTGTGGAAGAGCTGCTTCCTCCAAGTAGAATCAACCTTAATGACATGGGATACGGATAATGAGTTTTATATGCAGTATTTCACTTAATCTTCAGGAGAATCATGAGAATGACAGAGATAGGGGTATCCAATTCTCAAGAGTAATTTGAAGGATTAAATGAAATACTACATATAAACGTAATTAACAAACCAAAATAATGTGTTACCTATTTTATTACAAGTCATCAACTCAGCACTCTAAAGAACTGAAGGCTGAATCATTTACCTTGTTACAGACTTACTGTAAAATTAATTAGAAAAAAAAGACACCTTAAAGATCAGACAGCTATTATTCCTCATATGGACTGCCCAACTGTAAGTTCCTGGCTGGGATCAATAAAAAAAGTCACAATATCAAACCACTGACCTATAATCATTTCTACTTAGACGATGTGCCCTCCAACCCGAGGGGCTCAGCTTCCAGTACTGTATCAGTATTCCACTGCTATTTGTGCGGTTTTTGCTGGCCAATTTTATTTTATTTTTTTTAGAAGTAGATCTACAGATCCTTCTTTCTAATTGGTCTTAGCCTGGTAACTCCACTGAAACTTGTCACTGTGAGTACCAAGATGTACCAAGGCCTTCTCAAGACTCAACTGTCTTCCCACAAAACTGACTGTCCTTTAATCTGTTACCTAATGAATTGCCTAACTCCATCCTCTCCTTTACTCATGTTTATACTTATTATCTATTCGCTGAAGAATTTGGCTGATTTCGCCTTTTGTCATCATGCCCATAGCACAGTGATTAAGTGCTACAGCTACTAGCCAAAAGGTTGGCAGCTCAAATGCCCTAGATGCTCCTTAGAAACCCAAGGGGCAGTTCTATCCTGTCTATAGGGTGACTGTGAGTCAGAATTCACTCAACAGCAATGCATTTTTTTATCTTTGCAAGCAGCAAGAAAAGCCTAGAGCTGGAGTATCATTGTGTGTGGAAGCTGAAGCCCTGAGCTGGCCTCCTGATTCACCTCCCTGCCAACCCTCTTGGTCTACTTCAAATTCTATGCAATACATGGGGGTGAAAATATATATATATGTATGTATATATACATATACATACATATATATATATATACTGCTGTCAAGTCGATTCCAACTCATAGCGACCCTATAGGCCAAAAAAGGAAAAATAAATGTAAGATTATCCCTTGATAGTACAGGAAATTATCACAAAGTGCATCAAAGCAGAGCCAAGCAAAGTTATATAAAAGATACCAGGTCACTAAAACTGGTGGCAATATTGCTAACTCACTAACAAGATTTTATAAAAATGTTGTGAACTCTTCAGAGAAAGATTGTACTGGAGTATAAGACACAAAATGATACTGGTGAAGAGTATGCTTGTTGGCTTCAGTAGATACATAAGACTAACTAGGTAGTTCCTGTCCAGAAGTGAGATGAAACGGTAGAGGGGGACAACAGCTACTTGAATGGATCTGGGAAATAGAGGGCGGAAAGGAGGATTATGCTGTCACAGTGTGGGGAGAGCAGCTAGAGTTACACAGAAACATGTATGTGTAAGTTTTTGTATGACAAATTGACTTGGATTGTAAACTTCCACTTAAAGCACAATAAAACACTAAAAAGGAAAATAATGCCAATCTTAAAAGTACAAGAGAATGAGGAGACAGAAAGAAATTCAGAGAAGGACTGTATATGGTCAGACTGTTGCAAACAGTCAAGAAAAGCCATATACTTCAAAGACAGACAAGGTCTGGGGCTGAACTCACCTTACTGATACTATATGAGCAAGACAAAGCATTTAGTCCCAGAACCAAGAGAAAGCACACACACAGAAACAACAACGATTTACTCACAAACCACCTCTTATCATTATAACCAACCTCCCAATTTTGATTCCTCACTCAGAACTCTATCATCTGACCATGGGCTAGGTGTCAACAAGCAGAACTGACACTTGTTGGAAAGATGTGAGTATAAGGCCCGACAATTAAGCTTGAAAATTCATCCTACAAAAAGCACTACACAGTCACTGCTGAGTATCAACTCTGGTCACCTTCTAAGTACTCCCCTTGCAAAGCTATGCACTGATGCCAGTACCTAGTCCACCTTCAAAGCAATTCTGGAACTCTTTTCTAGAATCACCATCAGAGTTGTCATTGTTACTACCGTTGATGTCCTGAATGTCATCCAAATGTCTTCAATATTTTTTTTAATCTTCAGGTAAAGAAAAAAAAATCATTGAGCAGCCAGATCAGGTAAGCAGGAAGAGTGTTCCAATACAGTTTATAAACTGTCATTCTAATTTAAACCTTCTGATCTCTTACAGACATTCATTATTTACTTGTTTGTGGGAACTGGGTTTTTTTCTTTTGACTCCTGATGGGGGAAGAATGACATGATTCTGTTCTCCCAAGTCCCATTAGGAAGCTCTGGTGGTATAGTAGGGTCACTCTGAGTTGGAATTGATTCAGTGGTTTTGCAGCTGTAGTGGGTAACAGCTACAGATGCTAACCAACAGGTCAGCAGTCTGAATCCACCAGGAGCTCCTTGGAAACTCTAAAGGGAATTCTACTCTGTCCTATAGGGTTGCTATGAATCAGAATCAACTCAGCAGTGGAGGGTTTCGGCAGCCCCATTAACCAAACACTGACAAGGTTAAATTTGTGCCTGTGAGGCAGAACCTGAAACCCGGGACTAAATAAGGTAAATGTCACCCTGAGAGGAAAGTCATTGTATATCAGTAAATCCATCTCTATTGGTGTACAACACTCATGGAGGCCTTTCATAAAAACTGTCCTTCAACAATAACATGAGGGAAAAAGAACCCAGAAGACAGAAGGACTCACATGAATGGGTGACTGTATCAACACGTAACCAGAAGACCAGATGGTGCCTGGCCTCCTCCAATGACAGCCATGATGGGGCTCACAAGGTCAAACCCAGGGGTAACACAAGAAAAAAGGAGTACACCCTAAGAACTCTAATAAAAAAAACCAAAAGGCCAATAAAAGACCACAATTGGATGATCTGAAGGCCTGGCAGTTCCCCTAGGAGCATGCCCCTAGACCTGATGCTACCCCTGATCATAAATCATTACTGAGGTCAACTCTTTGGATAGGAATGGACTGGACTCAGGGACACATAGTGACCATACTGTGTATACACTGTTACGGTTCTATGTATCTACAGAATGTTGTTCTACTGGCCTCCTACTAGAGGGGAGTAGAGTGTGTGGAGACGAGAGGGCAGGAGACTGTTAAGAGGATACGACATGTATAAAACAGAAAGGAGGAGTGTGCTGTCACCAGAGAAGGAGAGCTGAAGGAGCTGCAGACAGGCAGGTGTGCACATTTAAAATGGACTGTATACTTTTACTCAATCACAATTAAAAAAAAAAAAAAAAGTCCTAGCCATCTTTGTCAAATGCCATTTATCTTTTTCAAATGCTACTTACATCTTGTCACAACTTGGCCACTATAATAAATCCTTACTGTCTTTCATACCATTATTTCAAATCATTTAATTTACATGGAAAGCCACCTCCACCCAGTCCTCCCACCCCAGGAGAGCCCCTCTATATCAGCCCCAGCCCTAGCACATGCTATACTCACTGGACCTTCATCCTTCTGTCCACACCGCTTCTCCAGTCTAAGTCATCAACTTTTCCTAAACATCTTTCCTTACTATAAATTCCTTTAGGTACCTTGATTAACATATACGACTGATCTCAAAATCACTCTGTCACTGTTTTATCTACTTAGCTCTTCCATTTTACTAAGTAAGATCATGTCTAAGAATTCACACAACTTTTATAGCCCTCATTCCAAGTACACTCTACGTAAACAACAGAGGAGGTACCTCATACTTGTTTTCCTGGTGGTAGTGAAAATTACTTGATGATAACCAAACACTAAAATTCCTGTGTATTAAAAACCAACTCAAACTGGATAAAAGACCTAAATATCAAATCTAAAACAATAAAGCTCACCCAAGAAAAGTTAGGATCAACAATGGAAGTTTTAATACACAACACAGACTTCAAAATCTGACAAACAAACTACAATCAACAGATAGATAAATGGGAACTACTAAAAATCAAACACTTTTGCTCATCCAAAGACTTTATCAAAAGAATTACAAGAGCACTACAGAAGGGGAAACAATATTTGGCACCTATATGTCACATCAATGTCTGATCTCTATAATCTATAATGTACTACAAAATATTAATAAGAAAAAGATAAATCATCCAATTAAGCAATGGGCAAAGGAGATGGACAGACACTTCTCTAAAGAGGAATCCAGGCAGCCAAAAAACACAAGCGGACATGTTCACAATCATTAGCTCTTAAAGAAATTCAAATCCAAACTACAATGAGAGATCATCTCACCTCAACAAGGTTGGCCATGATCCAAAAAAAACACAATACAACAAATGCTGGAGAGGCTGTGGAGAAACTGGAACTCTCCTCCACTACTGGTGGGATTGCAAAATGGTGCAACCTCTTTGGAAAGCAAGCTGTGCTTCCTTAAAAAGCTGGAAATAGATATACCATTTGTCCCAGTAATTCTGCTGCTTGGAATATACCCTACAGAATCAAGGCCATTCATACCAACTGATACATGCACAAGAATGTTTGGTGCAGCACAGTCCACAACAGCAAAAAGATGGAATCAACCCAGATGCCCAACAATAGAGGAATGGATAGGTAAAGTATGGTATATATACTCAATGGAACACTATGCAATCATAAAGAACAATGATGACTTTAGGAAGCATCTCATAATCAGCTTTCAATTGGAGGACATGGTGAGTGAAAGTAGCGACAAAAGGACAAATATTGTATGAGATCCCTACAATAAGAACTTAAAAACAGACTCATGCATAGAAGAAAAGACTTTTGGATGGCTGCAAGGGTAGGGAGGGAGGGTAGAAGAGGGTATTGATTTAGACAGTTGACAGAAAGTTGGTTGGGTGAAATCTGTAACAGCATACATTAGAAAGATGATAAATTTTAACTGGACTTCAACATAACATGATTACTTCTCCCATCTTAACCCACTATTGCAAGGACAGAGTAGCTGGGGTGGGGGGTCTGGGGACCATGCTCTCAGGGGACATCAAGGCCAACTGGCATAACTAGCATTTTGCTAAGAGAGTCTTCCACATCCCAAATTGGTGAGTGGCGTCTGGGGTCCTAAAAGCTGCCAAGCTGCCATCTGTGGTACACCAAATGGTCCCGACTCAGCAGGAACAGATGATCTCCAAGGACCAAAACCACATGAGGCAAAGAGAATCCAGAAGACACAGAGACCCATGTGAGCAGGTGACTACATTGACATGTGTCCAGAACTGGATGGTGCCCAGCCACCACCAGTGATAGCTGCAATGGAGCTCACAAAGTTGAGTCTTACTGGTAAAACAAAAATAAAAAGAGGTGCATCCTGAGATCTCCACTAAAAGACCACAAACGATGGTCCAGGGGCCTCAGGGTTCCTCTGGGAGCATGACCCCTGGCCCTAATGCTGCCCCATCCATAAATCATAACAGAGGTCAATGGATTGGACTTGATGACACAGTGACCATATCATGTGTGCACTTTATTGTTCTATGCATCTATAGGATGTCACACAGCTGACCTCTTACTGGACGCGCCAGAGAGGGTGGAGAGGAGGGGATAAGAGATTGTTAGGAGGATACGACATGTACAGGACAGGCGGAGTGTGCTGTCACCGGGCAGGGAGAGCAGTGGGAGCCACTCATTGGCGGGCAAGCAAATTTATATGGGATTGTATATTCTCACTCAATCATAATAAAAAAAGAGAGAGAGAGAGAGAAAATTCTTGTGTATTATCAGGTTGGGTCTAGGATTTTTTTCCCTCCACCTTTCTTTTCTTCCTGCAAGCCAGAATCATTAGGTGTAACTGATTCCTTTAAATATGAAATACACTAACTTATAACAATTAGCCCTATAACTCCTAAGTGTGTAATACAACAAAAGCTGACAATAAAGCAAATAAACTCCCTTTACACCAGGGCCATGCCCCAATAGTGCTGTTATAGCTTCCCTGGAATAAGCAGACTGGGTCTCAGCAAGTGGTTGCTGCCAAAGTTAAGCAATTACAACAACTTCACAAACCTGAAGAAATACAAATGTTTCCCAAAAAGATACAAGGCCAATGGTGAGCACAGCCAATGATTAACAGTGGCTCCGTTGGCCAAGTATCCCAGCAACAAGACTAGCATCAATACGCAAAGTTTATAAGGGCATTACATCAGTGAAAATGAAATACTCTAAGATGGTTTAAAGGTCATCTCCCGATGTTTATTATAAGATACACTCTACCGAAGAACAGCAAGTTGCTCATCTTTTTTGAAACGAAATCTGTGGAGACTTTCTATCTTCATTCAATTTTCACATCTTACAGTACAATTCATCCTACATCATGTTAGGAAAACTTTTAAAACAATTCTGAGGATTTTCTATTAATAAAAATTTAGAAACACTGTGTGTACATGCAGGAGTAGCAACGTATTAAGATAGTGACCAAACTGAGAAAATTTAAACTTACTAAACAAACAAAAAATCTGTTCATCTAACAAGCATGTACTCACTTTCTAAGCTAAGTATTCCAGACTTGATCATCAACATGAGTTTTATGTCTCCCTAAAATTTTAAAACCAATTATATAAAAAGTGTTCACATTTAAAGAGCGGTAATATTGCAAAATCAATCCAACTTTCTGCCGATTTCTAATTCTAAAAAGTTTATTCAAAATTTCCAGGATTTGATGAACTATTTCCCAAAGTGAAAATTCCAGAAGAAATGGCCCTGGACTCTCTGTCACCTCACAGCTAAAACCGTTCCCAAAGGCAGTTCTTCAGACAAAGATTACACTGGACTATGGGACATAAAACAGTGATACTGGTGAAGTTTCTTGGCTCAAGTAGATACATGAGATTAATGAGCAGCTCCTATCCAGAGGCAACATGAGAAGGCAGAGGGGAACAGGAGCTAGGTGAAAGGAGAAGAGCAATACAGGGTGGAGGGGAGAACAGTGCTGTCGCAGTGTATGGGGAGCAGCCAGGGCTGCATGACAATGGGTAAGATTTTGTGTGAGAAAGGGACGTGAATGGTATACTTTCACTCAAAGGATAAGACAAAAAGTGAAAATTCTGCATAGCAAAATTCTATTATCAGCACCTTGGTAAAATTCAAATATCTATGTAGTATACTTACTTGGTGGCTGCTGAGATAACTTCTAAAGATCTGACCAACAAAACTGATACCCATTAAACACCACTGCAACATGTTTTAGTAAAGGCAGATGCTGGAACTTAAAAGTCAGTTATAATTCACAAAGAAGATTCATCCTTCATGACTGCTACCAACAGAGATAACATAAATCACCAAGTAACATTACCAATCACTCTAGAGAAACATCAGAATAACTGATACTGTCTAAAAATACCTGTTTTAAAATACAGTCTCATGTGGGGCAAAGCAATTATTAGGCCACATAGTAAAAGCATAAGCCCTTCAAAACATGGCCACAAAGGGATTTTCTGTTCTGTGTATAAAACTCTTTTTCCTCTTCTGGGACTATCCAGTTATGCACTGTATGTCGCTAATGGACTGGATCACCCTCAGCGTGGTAATTTTGTTTCCCAGGAAAGAAAGCAATGAAGAAAAAATATTCCAATGTCTAATGCTCAGAACATATTAAACTGCACAAAAAGTGGACTCTAATCTGTTTACTGTTTTAGATGGGAAAAAGTTAACTAGGATCACATTGTTAAATCTGACTGAGGAATCTGAAAGGCAAAACATAACGTTTTCTAAGCACTGTGACAACAGAATTTTTTAAGTTTCCATAATCAGAAAAAAAAGGTCATACAGTCTCTAAATCACAGACCAAGCTTTATCTAAATCATATGGTGGTGCCACAGATAACTTTAGTATGGCCTTTCCAGCAATGGTCTTGTAACTCCCTCCCAAGTGATTGGACGAGACTGTGTGATAGGCTAACTGTGGCCCCCCCACTGGGATTTGTTGATTTGGCCACCCAGCTAGACTTGAAATGAAGCTACCACAAAGGCAGGGCAGAGCACGCCCCACTATACCAAGGAAGAAATGTCAGAAGTCAGCACATCCTTTGGAAACAGGATCCCACACTGAGAAGCCCCTGAAAGCAGGAGACAAAGGGAGAGAGAGCTGCACTTCAGACGGCAGTGAAGAGTGGTGCTGGGAGAGACCTGGCACCAGGAGACTGTGTGATGGGCTTCCTGGCCCATGGAGAGAGAAAGATGAGTGACTTCTGGCAGAAGCCAAGGGCCAGGGAGAGGTCTGCCTTCAAGTACAGCTGGCAAGAGGCTGTCCTGATGGAAGAATTGTATCCTGCGTGCTTCCCAGCCTGAATAATAACTTACTTCCCTAATAAACTCCATCATCTGTGTATGACCTGTAAGTTATGTGCAGCCACTGCCATGAGTCATCAACCTCAAAAGAGAAGTAGAGAGTGTTGTGGGAGGGACAACTGGAGTCAGAACTGGTAAAGACTGCAAAGAAAGGAGACATGTCTGACCTCCACCTCACAAAAACAGGCGGTGGGCTGTTGATACACATATGCTAAATTACACTAGTTTCAAAGAAAGTGTAGTAAGGTACTTTACCTACTATAGATAAATATATTAACACATATATACATTTTTTATCTCCATTATCAACCTCCAAACATAGTTTGTATATCACATGACTAAAATACTCCGAGGAATCATTGTTTAAAGCAGGTTTCTCACTATGAAATATTTGGAACTTGTTGTATCTTTATCCCTTGTAGTTCAATTCCCCGTGTGTGCCATAAAAATCATGCTGCATTTGTGACTGGTCAAATGACTGACAAGACACTGTAATGATTGTTCATCTTAGCTGGAGAAAGTTCCAAAGAAAGAAAACACCCACTTTTAAGGTACTGCAAACTTCCTTCTACGAATTTGAGTGATTAGCTGCTTTTATCATCACACAGCAAATGTTTCAACCTTCCCATCTTCCCATCAGTATACTCACTAGTGGTAACACTGGGGAGAAAATGCTGAAGAGAAAAAAACGCATTTCAACGTTTCTGCTTACATGGGCAGTTCCATCCCTAGCATCTCTTTCTCCTTTCCAGTATTCTGGTTAAGAAAATAAAAACCTGTATCCTCGTAACTTCCCCCCTCGGAGTGCCTTACTTGGAAAACAATCAAACAGAAGTTTAGAGCTGAGGCCTTAGGTTTTCCCTAGGCCTGAAAACCTTAACAGTTGAGTGTTTGATTCTGCAAAAAATCTGAAAATACCTCCCCTGACTCCACTCTCAACTTGAGTATTTGTAAAAAAATGTTTCAAGTAAATTGCACTAGTAAAATTCTGAAGAAAACATGAGTACAGAATATATTAACCACTGTCCTTTCAAAAGCTAGGTTTCTATTCTATGGAAATAAACTTTTAAAAATGTGCAGAAAGGATTACAGTTAACACAGCTGTTTTTCAACTAACAAATTAATTCCAGAAATTAAAATTCCATTTCTCCCCTTAGAATCCTGAATATGATGTACATGGCAAAGACTGACTTATATTTTATACATTTACTGTGGAAACTTAGGGACACCTGTCAAGCTACAAAGCAATTACCTAAACATTCCAGTGACATTTAACTGCTACGAAACTGCCTGATGCTCTTTAATAGGCCACAGCTGTTGGTGCCACACCACCTGAACATCTGAACCAAGAACCAATTATTCTGAGCCCTTTACGCAACAATGAAATACTCAGCAGAGGACTTGTTTTCTTGTTTTTTCCACACAGCCCCCTTACCTCACACCCCCACAAAAAATCAAAACTATTGCCATGGCTGAATGTCAACTCATACAGACCCTATAGGACGCAGCAGGACTGCCTCATAGAGTTTCCATGGCTATACACCTTTACTAAAGCTTACCACCACACTTTCTCCCATGCAGTGGCTGGTGGTTCCAACAACCAATCTTGCGACTAGCACCTGAGTACTTTAACCACTGCACCACCAGCGATCCTTTACTAATAAGTAGAACAGTTTGATTATTAGCAGCTCCGTAAGAACTAGAACCAGAAGTCTCAGACAAGTAACTCACTCCAAAGCAAAGCCAGCAAGAGACAAAAGCAAGATTCCAATCAAGCACCTGACTGCAGCTCTGACCCCTTAACCAATGGGCAATGCAGACTCTCAACAGTATGAAGAGGCTTAGTTTGGTGGCCCTTCTGGCCGACTGAGCCTCTTACTCGCAACTATCGAAGTATTTACAAGTGCTCCAAAAATGCCCAAAAGTAAATCAATAGGCTTTCATTGAAAATGGTTCTCAAGTGATTTCAATGACCAGGATTTGTATATTATCCTGGTATTTCAAAAAGCAGAAAGCTGGTGCCAGCTTTCTCTTACACGGTAATAATATTAAAGTAAGGCACACAGTCTTTCCCACAAATTTTAGATCATCAAATAGTACTTTTAAACTATAATACATTCCCAGACAGGCAATTTCTCAAGCACTAACTTACCTCAGTATTAAATAATTTTCTTAGTCTGAATTAAATCAATCTGAATCATTTATATAATGACTCCATCAGATTCATCTTGTAAAAAATGCCCTTGTATAATTGTAGGTATATAGCGACACGTCCTAATAAATGGCATCCTTCATCTGAAGATACCAAGGTTCTAACCAATTAAAAACTTACAAAGAATAATCAAGAACATGAAAATACAGCATAGTACTAAGTATGTATTTGCCCAAAAAAGGCAGAATGACTGAACTGTTGGTATTAAAAAAGCAGATTTACCTAAATGCTCATTTAGACTAATGGGTAGAAAAGAAAGCAAACAGGTAAGACTGAGAAAACAAAGATTTTTTGTTTTTAAGTGCACAATAAAGTTACTTAAATGGTAACAATGGACCAAAAAAAAAAAAAAAAGCCACAACAAAGTTGACTAGGTACCCAAGATGGCTATGACAAAATTAAACACGCAGATTGCAAATTCAATAGGTTTGTGCTAATAGCTAGGCTGACAGACTACAAGCTAAATTCTAACAATTAAGAGCATCTCACATGATTAATTGGAAATTTTACTAACTATAAATTAAATCTAGCTCTTGGCTAATGTATAATTTAAAACTTTCTGATTTCCTCATTCGGTTCTTCTGTTATATTGCCACAATACAGAGAAATTTATAAATGCTAACTGAAATTTCTGCGTAACTCTAAACATTTACAACTGGGAAAAATAATCTAGCCCATGAGCTACTCGTTTACGCCAAAATGAACTATGAAAATTATGAATGTGAGGAAAATACATTTTGACCATGAAACTCAAATATACTTTCTATCTTAACCTTTTTCTAACTCTGAAGGCAGCATTTAATGAGAACTAGAAAATAGCTATTTAAACACTTACATTTTCTCTTTAAGTAGCATGAAATGACTTCTGGAGGAAGTAGAAGTCTAACCTCCTATGACAAAGGTCACTCATTTCAAAGGAGACAGGATCACAAAGGGAAGAGGAAACAGGATAACTATTTAAACTAATACGGCAAATTTCAAGACAGCTTCAACTCTAAGAAAGCTAGCTCTAAAAAACACATCTGATGAGCCCCCAAAGAAATGCTTACCAGATAAACCCTTGAGTAAGTTTATGTATCTGTTAGATTCCTGTACATCACCTTATCAAGAATTCCAGAAAAGCTAAGAGCCTTAGGCCAGCACAAGGAAGCCTTCAATAGAAAAGCCTTCAAAAAAAAGCATAGCAGTTCAAGTTGCGGAAACACAGAAAAACAAAATCAAACCCAATGCCATCAAGTCCATTCCAAGTCACAGTGACCCTTATAGGGCAGAGTAGAGCTGCCCCGTAGGGTTTCAAAGGAGCACCTGATGGATTTGAACTGCCAACTTTCCGGTTAATAGATGTAGCACTTAACTCACTATGCCACCAGAGTTTCCTGTGGAAATACGGCAGGGTTTAATTTCACATCACCCATAAGATGTAGCAGCATTTATGTTCTTCCAGTTTCTGAGTATCCTGGTAGAATAAATGAAATAACAGTTTTGTTTCCCTCAAAGATGCTACATAAACCTTCATTTTCCATCATAATTCAAAACATGGCCTGCATGGAAGGTCAGCACATTTCAAGGGGTGAAAAAGAAAAGTAAAAAAAAAAAAACTTCAGTATTCCACTTACAAAGAATTTTCAAATTCATGCTTTGACAGCAAGAGCAAGTAGTGGAGCAGGGTGTCATGGATTTAGCTGTGTGTCCCAAAACGTATGCATCAGTTTGGCTAGGCCATGATTTCTTGCATTGTGTGATTTTCCTGGGTTGCAAATCCCGCCTCTGACATTATGAGGGAGGATGGGCAGCAGTTGTGTTGGTGAGGCAGGACTCAATCTATAGGACTGTACTGTATCTTGAGCAAGTCTCCTGGGATATTACAGAAAGGGAAGCAGGCAGAGCTGGGAAATTCGGACCACCAAGACAGAAGCAGTGCTGAGAGCAGAGCCTGTCCTTGTGACTTGGGGTCCTTGGGCCTAAGAAGCTCCCAGTCCAAGGGAAGACTGATGACAAAGGACCTTCCCCCAGAGTTAACAGAGAAAGACTTTCCCTGGAGCTGATGCCCTGAATTTGAACTTTTAGCCTACTTTTCTCTGAGAAAATAAGTTTCTCTTTGTTAAAGCCATCCACTTGTGGTATTCTGTGATAGCAGCACCAGATGACTAAGATACAGAGTGACCATCATCTCGGTACATTTGGCCACTTGCCAAGTTAAATTACCCAAGGCAGGGACACAGAAGTCTGAGACTTTAATCTGTAAGTTCTATTCAGTACTTTCATGTAATATCACAAGTCACAGAACACTTTGTATTTTTAAAAACTGGTATGAAAGAAGACAGTTCGTCATCCAGCTGCCCTGCCAAAATAGTACAAGGAAACAATCTTATGTTATCCACCATCCCCATGTCAGGTTTTCATACATGGCTTACGTGTTGCTATGATGCTGGAAGCTATGCTATTGGTATTACAAACACTGCCAGGGTGACCCACGGTAGACAGGTTTTAGCCAGGCTTCCAGAGTCACTTTCATAAATTGAGAAAGTGACAAATTCTTCATACCTAACTACCTGACTACAAAGTGACAATGATTTACATAACCCACATCCATAACTGAAAAGTACTTACTTACACAGTTTAAGCATCCTACCAGTTGGAAACGTTAGTTAAGATGACAAAGTTCAGGATCTTATTTTAGAAAATCACCCAAAACCTCTACTGGTTAAAAAGACCAATCTTATACAGAAAAATATTTGTTGATAACTTTTGTTGAGAGACAGGTTGAAGACTATTTGAAGAAAGAAACAGCAAATATAACCACGAAAAAAGCCAGAGGGGACAATGTGCAACGGAAATACTACTGCCAACTCTTACAGGTAAGTAAATGTATATCTTGTTACAAATCTTAAATAAGGAAAATTATGGAACTCACATTCCACAGAAACTCCATTCCATGGAAAACTTCAACTCCATATCACTGCTTTTTAATCACTCTTGCTTTTCATGTCCAACTTCTGCTTCAAGATACAGTCATCAACTCAAGACCCTCCCAAATGAAGTCAACAGACATTTACTGAGCTCTTCTGAGACAGATACGTAGGAGGTGGTGATGTTAGTGACCAAAGGGCCCATAAAAACTGCCAACAAGCCCAAGGAAAAATGCGCAACATCATTACTCATTGTTGGCAGTAGTTAAGTCAAGTTGACCCCAAGTCACAGTGATCTTATGTAAAACAGGATGAAAACACTATCTAGCCTACACTATCTCCAGAATCTTTGCTATCTCTGAGTCCACTATTGCAACTAATCTGTCAATCCATCTCACTGAGGGTTTCACTGACCCTGTATTTTACCAAACACACATACACTTGAGTTTCTGCAGACTCACAGCAACCCTACAGGACAGAGTAGAATTGCCCCATAGGATTTCCAAGGAGCAAATGGTAGATCAGAACTGCCAACCCTCTGGTTAGCAGATGAACACTCACCCAGTGCACCATCAGGATTCACTAAACACATCAGAAAGATGAAAATCCAAACAACAATAACACATCATTTCACCCCCCACTAGAATAGCAATGATCAAAAATAAGTAAGTAACAGCTGTTGTCAAGGACAGACAGAATTCTTTTTTAACCACTCATCTACTACTGATGGAAAGACAGGATGGTACAGCCACTGTGAAAACTGTCAGTTTCTCAAAAATTTTAAGAGAATTACTGTGATCCATCAACCCCATTCCTAGATAGACCCAAGAGAACTGGAAGCAGGCGCACAAACAGAATACATCAGTGTTCACTGCATTAATCACAGACTCAAAGACTGGAAACGACCTATACACTTATCAACAGACGAACAGATAAACAAAACGTAGTATTTACATGCAAAAGAACAGTATTTAACCACAAAGAAAAGTGAAGTCCTGATACGTTATAATATGCTTGAAACCTGAAAACATTTGGCTGAGTGTAGTTAAGTCAGCCAAAAAAATGACCAGTAGTTTACAATCCCACCTATATGAGACAGGTAAATGTATGGAGACCAAAGCTTATTAATGTTTCCCAGGAAAGGGGGAGATGAGGTATTTTAGTGACCCAGTACTGCTCCAACAGAAAATACCATGAGTAGACGGTTTCATGAAGAGAAACTTTACTGTCACAGTCCAGTAAGCCACAAATCCATTTATGAGTTACAAATCCCTACCATAAGAGAAATCATCACAGTCTGGTAGGCTAACCTCAAATTGAATGACAGCATCTCGGCCCAGGAATCCCAGGCCCAAAGGACGTGCTCTTCCCTCGGTGCTACCTTCTTGGTGGTGTGAGGTTCCCAAATGACTCTACTCACTTCTCTCCCTTATAACCCACAAGCTGGTAACCTGAGTCCTTCCTCACCAGCATTTCCCTCAACATCACAGAGGCAGGATTCACAAAACAGGGGAGGAACTGCACCATACTGGGACTAATAGCCAAGTCAAATCAATACATAGGGACACAAAGCAATCTATGACAGGAGTCATCACTATTTAGGGAAGACTGTATTTGAGTTAACAGTGCCAAAATTATCTGAAACAAGCATAGTGGTACTGACTCTACAAACCCAATGCACTCAATAAATGTCACTAAGTTACACATGTAAAAATTGCTGAATTGACATTGTTGTCTAATACATATTTTTACCACAATTAAAAAAAAAAATTAGGGACTTGCTAATTATTATTAAGAATCCCACAATCCAGTGGAAAACCAAAGATGATTACATATAAAAGATTACCATACAGGGTAGACAAGCCTAACTCCAGGACACCAACAGACCTTAGTTCAAATTTAATCTCTGCTACTGACCTGCCCTTTTAAGACTTTTCTTTCTAAATCTCAGTTTTCTTATTTCTAAAAAATGAATAACAATACATACTTGCTTTGGTGGCTCAGTGGATAATTGCTCAGGTGCTAGCCAAAAAGGTCAACAGTCAGAACTCAAGAGCTATCCCTTGGAAACCCTGTGGCTGCCGTCTGCTCTGTTCCACAGGGTGGCTATGAGTAGGAATCAACTGGACGGCAACAGGCTTGTGTGATTTTTGAGATACAAGCGAGGTAAGTGACCTGTTGCGCACCATGCCTAGCATAAAGTAGGCACTCAAAAGGTCAACAATGTCATTGGTGAGGATTCTGATCATAGAAAGCACAAATAATGCCATAACACAACTGGTGGCCAAAATAAACCCTGTAACTGAGGTGGAAAACAAAGGTTTCGGGAAAATGGCAGAATCTGAATTATATTTTAAAAGAAAAAGGTCTTGTGAAAAATGTAGAAACCCTGAGTTATAATCTTGGACTTCGGCTAACTTGTTTTGTGGCCTGAACAGTACACAGTAGGGGATCATTTAATATTTCTGGGTTCCAGTTTTTTCACCTGTAAATTAAAGGGCGGAACTAAGTGACTGCTGAATCTCCCTGAGTTAATGTTCTGTCATTTAGTGTGGGAACCAGGTAGACCATTTTCATTCATTTCACAACCTAAAAAAAAAAAAAAAAAACCATTGGCATGGATTTGATTCTGAGTCACATCGACTCTGGTGGTGCAGTGGTTCAAGGTATGGCTGCTAACCAAAAAGTCAACAGTTCAAATCCACCAGCTACTTCTTGAAACCCTATTGGTCAATTATACATTGTTCAACAGGGTCACTGTAAGTTGCAAGCAACTTGATGGTAACATGCTACATGGTTGTGTGTTTTCAATAACCACTTACTCAGTGCTTACTTAATGTACGCCAATCACTGGGAAGACACAAACAAATAAAAAGGGTGCTGCACTAGAAAAATTTACACAACAGGAAAAAACTGGTAATCTTAAGATTTTAAAACCCAATCTGATAAGTACAACTAAATTTCTACAGAGCCTTAGAAAACAAGAGATATTAAGAGAGATTTCAGAGAAAAGCTGACATGCGAACTTTTCCGTGAATGGTAAGACTCATTTCACAGGGACCAGGATTTAAAAATGGGCAATAGAGTATATAAAGAACTATCACTTAAGGAAAAAAAAAATCCCAACTACTCCTGTAACTTCATTTTTTTATTATTTTATTGTGCTTTAAGTAGCAGTTTACAATCTAAGTCAATTTGCCATACATAACACCCCTTACCCACACCACTATGCAACTCTAGCCGCTCCTCCCACCCCGTAACAGCACAGTCTGACTTACCACTTCCCATAACCAGGAGACTCTTGTCCCCTCTACCATTTCATCCTGCCTCTAAACAGGAGCTACTCAGGCAGCCTCACGTACATATTTAAACCTAGAAGTACATTCTTCGCTACAACTTCATTTTTTTTCAAAATATTATTTATCTTTACACTTTAAAAGCTCAAAACTGTTAAGGATTATATTCAAGCAAAATTAAAATCTTCAGTAATTTCCAGCAGACATGTGGGGGCACAACAATGGCTTAAATCCTTTTAAAAATATATTTCTTAATGTAAAAACACACCATATAGACACACACCCACACACCCACACACCCACACACCCACACACCCACACACCCACACACAAAGAAAACACCCACAACACACTACATTACACTATAGCTACAGCTAACATTATGCTTTAGGGTAGGGGATATATGGATGGCGAACATTCACTGTGGTATTTCTTTTTATTTATAATTTAAGCAACCCCTGATATATTTGTACTTAAGCAGTTTTATCATATGTATTTCCCAAAAGACGCTTCAAATCCTTTATAGGGTGATGCAGGATACAATTAACTTTCTAAATATATACACTGGTATTACTCACACCAAGTCTCTATAGAAAAAGCTGTCTTAATTGAGATAATCCAATACAGACTTAAAATGCACTAATTCACAATTCATTAATATCATGAATGGGAAAGAAACAATGAGTCAAATTCTTCCAGTTGCTTCACCATCTGGAAAATTCACAGAATAAACTTTATTTACTAAATACACTGGTATTCACAGCCTCAGCAACTAAAGCAATTGCAAATATTTTTTAAACACTTGTCATTTTAAAAATAACTAATGGTCTTATAGTTATTAAAATGATCTTATAAAGTTATTCTATACAAACCAATCACGCCTAATACTGACAAGAAATAACTTTTAACTAAAATACAGTATGATATGATTTTCTATTTACTCTGAGTAACTACAAAATTACATAATACTTCTTTCTATTCTTGGGAAAGAAGTGGTTTTTGAAGACACATTTTGTTTTTATTAGTATGATGTGCAGCTGTATTTCTTATACTTCTACGCAACACTCAGTTAAGTGTGAGAAGTATTAGAAAACTGTCAATTTACAATAGTTTCTATCAGGGCATAATGATATAACTCAGTCACATTTATTCTGGAAAATAAAACCTTCAAAAGTGAAAAGAGTTATTGCTGATGGAATGACCATTATCCACATTAAATTCCACACAGAGAAAAGAAACATCAACTTAGAACACTAATGTGTTTTTTAAAAAAAAATGTCAGAGGAGTGATTTCCCAGCAATCCTGGAAAATGATACAAGTTTTACAATGTTATTCCATTACAAAACAGTTCTTCACAAATTCAGTTATACATTTAAACTCTTGATGAAACCCAATCTGTTTACTCAAATCAGAGGAAATAAAGCTGCCTGCAGGAAACAAGGCAGCAGCTTACTGATCCCACGTTACAAGGCTGACCTTCTCCATGTGGAATGTTTAGCCATATTATGTTGGAATAAAAGGCAAAGGTTAGGATGCAAACCTCTTCTTGTTTCCTCTGACGATATTTCACATAACACTGTGAAATACTATGTTGGAACTGTTCCATTTCCATACTTACAGTCCTTCAGTCCATGGCCCAGGAAGCTGATTATCAGAAAAGAAACTAACCAAGTGCTGTTTAAGAAAAATTCGACAACATAAAAACTCTTGAAATATTCAAATAATAACCAAATAGTAAAAACAATTTCAAAGGTGGTAAAAGATATGGACCATCAATGAGAAGCAGCCTTAGACATGATTTAACTTCACCCTTTTTTTCCACATGTTAAAGAATTAAGGTCTGTGGTTTTCAAGGTTTTACTCTACTCTATGCCACTTTTCTATAACACAGATGTTTTCTGTGCTATGCTAAGTGACTTGAGACTGTGTTCTTCACAGGAAATTTTATTGCCTTTAAATAATCATATTTCTTGTTCTTAAAAAGCCTAATAGGGTCCTTGTGTTAGAAGAACACCAGAGAATAGAGACCAGTTATTATGCCTGGGATGGCCACTTGCATACTTCTAAGCAACAGAAAACGAGAGTCAGGAATTCCAGAAGGAAACAGAAAGTGTGGCTAACTCTTTCCATGAACAACCAACCACCTACTTTGCCACAAAACCAGAAGACCCAGATGGTGCCTGGCTACCACTCATGAACATTTGATCAGTCTACACAAAAATCTTGATCAAAAGAGGGGAGTACACACAACAGAATTTTGAATTCTCATGAAATTGAGATTTTCTGGAGCCATGGAAGCTGGATGAACTCTCACAACATAAGATAATCTTTAAACCACAAATCAAAAATATTCCCTTAAGTCTTCCTGAAACCAAACAACAATTTATCTTAACAAGTAAAGAATAAGCTGCCTTGAGCATTATGATCTTTTAACAACTATCTATAAGATCAAACTGACAACTACAATTTGAAATAATAGACAGGAACCATAAGGGCAATAAGTTTATGTTAACAGGAAAAACTCAGGAGACTGAGAATGACCGCACAATTAGAATAATGCAATCAACACCACTGAACTGTACACATAGAAATTGCTACGAATATTCTCAACAACACAATCAATTGAAGGGGAAAAGAAAAGACAGGAGCCAAGTGGAAGGGGTTCCCAATGACCAGACCTGGTACACTACGAACATCAAAAAGAATGATTTTAATTCATTGAAACATACAGAACATATTTTTTAAAAAAATCACTAATGACACTCAAAAAAAGACAAAAAGACTAAGATAACTGATACCAATAGCTTATACTGAAATTTGGTAAAGGGAAAAATAAGTGTTTACCCTCCATTTCAAATAAGAACTGTATTCCATACAAATAAAATGACCGAGATGGATGACGGAAAGCTATTCTGCACAGAAAAATTCCAGCTAATAAAGGTGAAGTGACAAAATTTTAAAATTCCGTTTTATCACCATTCTGCCACTTCAAAACAAAAAAGCCACTACCATCGAGTTGATTCCAACTCACAGTGACCCAAGAGTAAAACTGCCCATATAGTTTCCGAGGAGCACCTGGCAGATTTAAACTGCCAGTCTTTTGGTTAGCAGGCATAGCACTTAACCACTGTACCCCCAGGGTTTGCCACTTAGAACAAGATAAATGATTCAGTAAGATCATCAGTGAAGGGTAAAATATCTAGTCAGTTATCTATATGTGCCTGTCTCAAAGGAAAACACATAATGAGCAGAGATCTATAATGACTTTGAATCAGTCTTAGCTTCAGTAATAGACAACTACATGATGTGGTTCCTTATAATACAACATGAAGTATATATGCTGTCTACTAAATGCTCTTTGCCAAAATGTTTATTCTGAATCTAATCTATAGATCTAAATTCTAGTTCACAGAAAATACAGAGGAGTTAAATGCCATCATGAGGGAATAATAGACACACAGAGAAGAAAAAAGATTCTACATGAAGATACACCTTTCATCTCTTCAACAGTCACTGTCTTGAAAACGGAAAGAACAAGGAAGAAGGAAGGACTATTTTAGATTACAAAAGACATAAATGACAATAACTGTAACCACATGCAGTATGTGTTCCCTGAGAGGATACTGGTTCGATAAAAGATAACGACAAGGATGACTACAGAAATTTTAATACAAACTGGATATTACATAATATTAAGAGAATTTTAGCCAACTGTTACGTTAACAATACCCGTTGCTGTCGTGGTAATTCCAACTCATAGCGACCCTATAGGACAGAGTCGAACTGGCCGATAGGATTCTAGTTTCCAAGGAGCAGCTGATAGATTTGAACTGCCAATCTTTCGGTTAGCCGATCTCTTACCCACTGTGCCACAGGGGCTCCATATATAGTGTTCTGTTTATATGAGAATATATCCAACCAAATTAAGTTACATTAAATACATAATAAAGATTTTAGGGCAAAAATTTTAGAAGATTTATAATATACTTTAAATTACTTCTGAAACAGAAAATGAAAGTCAAACTCCCCTGAAAACCAAACCCACTCTGACTCACAGTGGTTCAAGTGCTAGGCTGCTAACCAAAGGTCAGTGGTTCAACCCACTAGCTGCTCTGTGGGAGACAGATGTAAGCAAGACTGCTTCCAGAAAGATTTATAGCCTTGGAAACCCTACTGGGGCAAGTCATTACGAGCTGGGAAAAAGTTAACAAGTATTGAATATAGGTATGGGGCCTCTAACAAAATAATGTATCTAGCCAATAATTACTGAGGGCTACTAAAAAATAAAAATAAAAAATAAAAATTAGCCAAAGTCTTGACAGAAAACTTTATAACAGACAAATTAATCTAGCTGAACACACCTGAGGCCACTGAGCAATCTGCATCCCCAAGAGAGAACCAACCACATGTTGAACCCCTCAAGGAGATGTAGTAAGAAATAAAGATGTCTGAAAGATTCTTTACCCCATGCCAACCACATCCCACCCAAAAACCACACACAGAGAAAAATTAGCCCTGACTCTCATTACGCCTCAGACCTGCCTACCAGCTTATAGGAAATTCAGAAGACAGAGAAATCTGTTAAACACTACCACAAGGATACAATCAACAAAATCCAGTATGTATGTGGGAAATTCCATAGAACAAAGAAGTTTCTTCAATGAATAAACTGGAAGAAGCAGAAGAAATTACACGAGTTGATTTAAGACACATTATCAACTAAATAATAATGTGAAGACTATCTGGATCCTAACGTGAATAAACCAACAAAAAAATATTTATGACAACCATGAAGATAAGCACACTATCTGAATATTTGATGATACTATGAAAATACTACTAAGTCTGTTAAACTGTGGTTTTAAAAGGAAAAAAAGAATTTGAGTCCTTCCCCATCATAGACATAAGAAAATATTTACAGAAGAAGTGGTATAGCGTCTGAGATTTGCTTTAAAATAATCCAAATAGAATTGAGGGGAAACAAGGATTTGAAGGGTACCTAGACGAAACACACTGGTCACATGTTGATAATTAGCTGAGTGTGGGATCTGACTTGACGGGCACGTGGCTTTGGCTGGCAACATGTTTGTATATGTTTCAATTATGTAATTAAAAATACACAAATATACTTATATAAAGGCAGCAGTTATAACACCTAATCACAGAATCTTCTTCACCTAATACCTAACAAAACAAACACTAGCCAACATTAAATCTAAGCCTAGTAAGCGATTTATCAGCAATAACAGAGAAAAAGAAACAACCTCTGTTCCATAAACCTGACAACAAAAGAATAAAAGAGAAGTTTCTGGTGACTAGCAGTGTTGCCCGGTGTCTTAGTCATCTGGTACTGCTCTTACAGAAATACCACAAGTAGATGGCTTTAACAAAGAAAAGTTTATTTCTACACGGTCCAGTAGGATAATAGTCCAGATTTAGAGTGTCAGCTCCAGTAGAAGCCTTTCCTTCTTTGTTGGTGCTGGAGGAAGGTCTTTGTGTTGCACCAATCTTTCTTCAGTCTGAGAGCATCTTGGCACAGGAACCTCGGGTCTTGAGGACACCCTCTGTTCCCAGTGCTGCCTTCTCAATGGTGTAAGGTCCCCAACTCTCTGCTTGCTTTCCTTTCCTTTTTTCTCTTGTAGGATGAGAGGTGGTACAAGCCACAATTCATGGAAGCTCCCTTTACACTGGAGCAAGGCGGTGACCTTAGGAAGGGTGTTACAGTCCCACCCTAATCCTCTTTAACACAGTCCAGGCTACTACACAGAGATCAGAAGATTACAAAATGGAGGACAATCACAAAATACTGGGAATCATGGCCCAGCCAAGCGGATACAAACATTTGGGGGGCAGGGGGGAGTAGACATAATTCAATCCATGACATCCTATCTTAAAAAGTACACTAAACATGACAGAGAGAAAAAAAAAGGAAGGTGGTGGGTCTATAGATGTTCAGTATACTATCCTCTCCAATAATTTGTACATTAGAAATTTTTCATAGTAAAATATTTTTTTAACAGAGGATTACAAATATCTTGAAAGTTATCGTGGCAGAAGACTTCCCACACATGTTGGCTGCTTTTTCACCTGCCTTCTTCCCATTTTTATGCTTCTACTTTCAACTGCTAAGGAGAAAAACAGGCAACTAAGGATACTGTTGAGAAGGAAATTTAACTAGCATAACTGAAATATTTCAATCACTGTGATAGAAAACTCAAGGCTGGCTTTACTGCAAAATGTCTTGCTGACTCAAAACCTGGTTTGTGGTCTGTAGAAATGACCAAGGCAGTTGCTGTCTATTTTTCTTTTTTGGAAATGAAACTGGATTAGAAACTCTTTTGTAATTTGTATTTGGATGTGGTGTTTTCAGAGTATTACTATTTTCCCAAATTGCTAAGTGGTTCCATCTGTTTTGATGGAGAATTTGGCTTAGGATTATTTCAGAAAACAGAGAACTGAGTAAGAAATTCAGTTGTTTCTACAATTCGCTTTGGTGTACTTCTTGAGTTGTTTGAAGAAGTAACAGAACTGGCAGTGTAGTTACGGCAAAAAAAAAAAAACTGAAAGCTGATTAAGACCTTCTGCATCACACTACCAATTTATAAGAAATACGGAAGACAGAGAAACATATTAAGCCACACTGAAATCAGTAAAATACAGTTGTGGAGAATGCCGTTAAGACAAACCACTCAACTGATTTAAAAAAGTAAATAATTAATGCAAGGATAACAAAGAGAAGACAAAATTATAACGTGGGAGCCTCATTCTGAATCTGATTCCAAAGCCATAAAAGGAAAAAAAGAGCAATGGGAAATTCAAACAGAGTGAACATTTGATACTAAAGATTTACTATTGATTTTTTAGATATGATAATGGTAGTTTTTTAAAAGCCTTATCTTTTAGAGATACATGCTGAAATATTTGCAGATGGAATGACGAGCTGCCTAAGATTTGTTTCACAACATTACAGGAGGAGGTAAAGTGGATCGGGATACAGCTAAGACTGGCCATGAGTCGGTAAGTATTGTGATCACTGAGGTCATGTGTCAACTTGGCTGGGCCATGATTCTCAGCGGTTTGGTAGCAGTCATACTATGATGTGATCATTTCCATGATGAAATCTGATATAATGTGAGCATCTCCATGATAGGATCTGCCGTGAGCTCTAAGAGGTTCCTCTGGGATGTGACCTACATCGAAATGTGAACATTCTGACAAGACTCAGTGAAGGCTTTTACTGGCTCTGGATCCTGGCCGCTGGCTCCCATTCCTCTGATCTCCAGTTCTTAGGACTTAAGCTGGCAGCTTCCTTGCTATCTTACCTACTGATCTTGAGATCTATCAATCTTGGCAATCTGTGTGCCAGAGCCAAGCTATCTAACCTGTCAGCACTGGGTCTGCCAGCCTCAGTGGCTACACGAATCAGGAGATGCCTCTATCCAGACCCACAAACTCGGGGTGTTCCAGCCTCTACAACTGTGTGAGTCATTAACATCAATCAGTAAATAAATCAATCTCTCTCTGCCTCTATTGTGACCCACAAACTTGGGATGTTTCCAGCCTCTACAACTGAGTGAACCATCTCCTTAATACAAATCAGTCTCTCTCTCTCTCCATAAACACACACACACACATTCATACGTTTTACTCAATTTGCTTCTCTAGAAAACCCAGCCTAAGACAAGCGTTAAAACTGTTACTATTCAGTTCACTATGCATACATTTGAAATGATCCAAAATAAAGTTTAGGGGAAACAAAAAAAGAAAGAAGTATAAAATTAAGTTATAAAATGTAAAAATATTAAAAAAAAAAAAAAACAGATTTAAAGCTAATATCTAAAAAAAGAAACAGTGAAAAAATTGACTTAATGAAGTCATATAGCTGGGTCTAGAATTATGGCAAAAAGGTTCAGAGTTAATCCTTTTCATCTTTAAAAAACTTTAATCACCTTAAAGTTTCAACAAGTCACAAAATGAGAATCATAAAACACATTAGACATGGAAAACACCCTGTTAGTCAACAAAGTCCCATCGTCCACCCAGTGACTCTCCTTCACTCATCTTCCACCCCACCTTTCACACAGGTGATTACTGCCCTCTGTTCTGTGACCTTCAGACTCTGGGAAACACTCCCTTCCCAGGGCAGCGTATTACATTCTGCACTTGCTCCAACTGTTAAAAAGTCCTTCTCATAGGTAAAAAAGTCACTCCTCCAAATCTCTTAGCTTGAACCACAGAATGTTTTCCAAAAACAGTTTCAGTGGTGGGTTGTGAAAACAAGTTAGTGGATCACTGACTGGTATCTTTAGTATTATTATTAAACAGCAAAGAAAATTTCGGAGTGCACTGTAAAGTAAGACTAAGAACTAATTTATGAAACTTGTTTCTTTTATTCACATATAAACACAAATAATCCCATATAGAGTAAAGGGTCAAGATATAAAATGTATTTCTTACACTGGGTCTTGTCAAAAAAGTTTGACCAGCAGTGCTCAAAAGTTACCAGCCTCAGCAAGTCTTAATCCCTTCAGTTCTTTTAACAACAGTACTAATCATTTCTCCTCAACCCAGCACTCCAGTCGTCCTTCCATGGACATAGTTTCAGTCTGTCAAAAGCTTCCACTGATGTTTATTGAACAAGTATATATTTAGTGCATACTATGTATGCCTAAAAATATGGCGTCTAAAAATGAACAATATATTCCCAGGTCAACACAGAATAACTGACAGCCCACATTCTGCACAAAATATTTCATACATTTAAAATTTTTTAGTTATTTATGGCATATAACGGAACGTAATAAGTCCCTGTCTGTAAAAAGCTCTCAGTCCAATACAGCACATGCATAAGCAAACAGAGAGAACATAAAACCAGTGGAGGAAGGCAGGATAACTCAGACACGAACAGCACGCCCCCTGGGTTTCAATCAAGACTATTTCATTCTTAGTTTTTCTCTGATGTAGGTTAATGCTGAGTCAGTTCCAACTCATGGCAACTTGAAGCAAAATGGAACAAAATGTTGCCCAATCCTGTGTAATCCACGTGATTACTGGCATCTTCAAACCCACTGCTATGGTTACTGTATATTACAAATAGCTTCCACCCTCGGGGCTTCACGTTCTAGGATTATCTCAGACAATGCTCTGTTGTGATCCATAGGGTTTTCACTGGCTAATTTTCAGCAGCAGATCACCAGTCATTTCTTCTTAGCCGCCATCTGGAAGATCTGCTAAAATCTGCCCATCACGGATGACCCTGCTAATATTTAAAATACTGGTGCAAAGTTCCTAGCATCATGGCAGCGTGCAAGCTACTGCAGTGTGGGAAAATAACAGACGAGTGTTGGTCTTAGCTTCTGGCTATGTTCAAACTAATTTCTCTACGACTTATTTCTCTTAAGGTTAAACACAAATACCTATTTCTGCTAAAAGATTAATTGAATTAATCTGCATCAATATCTAACACAATTTCTTTTAACTAAGCTAAACCTCAGTACCATGAAAAAGGACACACAGGTTAAACATTTTATTTCAACGTAAGCAAACAAAATAAACATGGCTGACATATATAATAAAGTCAACAAGCTTTTACTGTTGAGCCAAGGTGCTTTCTTTTGAGTTTTTAGTCCACTGACCAGAGCTCTAAACTGTCATTCTTACACAAATCAGAAGACAAATAAAAGCTAGATTTGAAATTTTACGACTATGAATCAGAACTAGATGCTGAGGGTAACGAAAACAGAATTTAAGAATGCTTCCCAGGTTTCTGGCTTGGGTAACTATGTGGCCATTATCCCGGACATAACAAAGAACAGGCTAAAGGGAAACTACAATGAGCTTGGTTCACACTTGTTAAAGTGGAAGCACGTGGTAGAGAAGCCAACAAATTTCCACTTCTTTTGTCTCTAGGAAAATAATTTCTACACAGTTCATTAGGTTTCCCCACAAATTTCTGTGAAGTTTCTAGAATTCCGTAGTCCTTGTCTGTCACTGTACGATTCACCAGCAAAAATGTACTGAGGAGGAGATAGCCAAGGTTAAAATTTTAGTAACAAATACCCACAAAGTCCTCTACTAACCAGTTTTCTCCCCCAAGTGGTTATAAAGGTATAATGAAAATCTTCATTAAACATTTTGCCAAAACCATGCCTCTCTTTTCACATGAGAAAAGGCTTTTTAAATCACTTTCCCACAAAACAGGCACAAATAAGTAAGCCACAAACAACAACTTCTATTAATTAGGACTTACCATCAAGATACTTGAACCAGTTAAGTGGAAACAGAAGCCACCAGAGGCAACATCACTGACCCAGTGTCACACCTAGTAAAAGGTGGGCTGTGGCTGAACTGGAACTAGAGCTCTTCCCTGAGCTCCAGAACCTCTGGTACTACCTTCAGCAATTTTCTTTACACCCTCTGCTCCCTTCAGGGAAAAAAAATCAGGAAGTATCAGTTACCTGGTTTGTTAAAATTCCAGTCACTACAGATTGGGGACAAAACCCTGCATTCTGCAGACTTGAACAATGATGGCTAAGATTCCATTAATATATCCAGCAGCTTCAAGGTCCTCAAATGAAGACACAGATTCTGATACTCTGAATCAAGAGGCTTCAGCAACTCCAATTGTGACACGTTAGAATGACTTCACATTCCGTGGTTTTTCTGGTTTATTTTTTTGTTTTTTAAAGGGGAAGAAAGATGACTGACATAAGCAGTTACCACCTCACTGTCCACATGTTTCCACTCTTTCTCCTTTCCTAATTATAAAACAAACATCAGTAAAGGACAAGTAGAATATCATGAACTACATTCAGGCTTCTGAATGGAACCTACCTTCCAATGACCAAATTATACCTGAATTAAATACAGCAGCATTGACTTCTCACTCCCAAGATAGTCACATCTTGAGGGTGGAATACACATAGGAATGAAGTCAGAAGGAATGTATATATTCTTAGAAGTAATATGAGACCATAGTTAGGACTACAGACTCTGGAACCAGACAGAACGAAAATACCTGTTGTTGTCGACTCAATTCCAACTCACAGCGACCATAATGGACAGAACAGAACTGATCCACAGGGTTTATAAAGAGTACCGAGTGGATTTGAATTGTAACTTTCAGTTAGCAGATGGAGCTCTTAGCTACTACTTTTAACAGGGTTTCTGGAACCAGACAATCAGGGTTCAAATTCCTACCTGCCGTGAATTAGCTGAGTGAACCTGATGGAGCTACTTAACCTTACAGTGCCTCCATTTTCACGTCAGGCAAATTTTGGCAAACAGTACCCACTATAAGTGGCTCCTATGAGGATTAATATACAAAAACGGTTCAAGAAGAGTGTTGAGCACAGACTAAGTATTTGAAAAGAACTATTTATTACCCATATTATCTAATTCAACAACGTCTTTACCAAAGAAGTTACATTTGAAGTAACAATACAAATTACATCAACAATCTCCCACATAAAAAATTCTACTAATTAGGAAAAGTACTTCAACTACTGATTGTCAGCTTCATCTACAATGCCACGGTCTTACCTGATGATTTCTAAGCTAGCATACAAGCAATGTTTAAGGAAGGCAGAAGTACAGACATGGCAGACTGTCTTTATTTTATCATAACTGTAGTCCCACTAAAATTCAGTAAGTTAAATTTTTTTAAAAAGTGCCTGACTCAGTCGAGTTCCAACATAGCACCACTGAACTATACTGAGGACTGCCAATTAAGTTCGTGAATTCATCCAAGAAAAAGGGCTTCATACCTCATTGCTGAATATCACCATGGTCGCCTTCGAAGTACTCCCCCTGGGAAGCTGTGCATTGATGTCAGAGCCCAGTCTACCCTTCAAGCAATTCTGGACCTCTTTTTCTGGAATAGCCATCAGAGCTGTCATCATATTACCCTTAATGTCATCAAAATGTCTTCCTTTCAGTAATTCCTTTTTCTTTGAGTAAAGAAAGAAGTCATTAGGGGCCAGATCAGGTGAATAGAGAGGGTGCTCCAATACAGTTATTTACTTACTGCCTAAAAATTCCCTCACAGACAGCTATACAATTAAGTTTGCAAACTTGCCACCATGTATATGGCCATTCCAGAAAGAGTTCCAAAATTGCTTTGAAGGGTAGACTAGGCGCTGGCAAGGGGAAAACTTTGAAGATGACCTTACTGATACTCAGCAATAAGGTACAGCCCTTAAAACAATTAGTTCTCGGACTTAGCAACTTAACTGTCATACCTCATATTAACTATACAAAAGAAAGAAAAGTCTCTCTATATTCTTGCTGCACAACAGATTCACAAAGTTAAGTACAAAGGCTTAAGTGTTAGGGTCTTAGTAGAATACAAGTGCCCCAGAAGAAAAGAAGACAAAAGTTATTTTAAGAGTTACCCTGAGTTGGAATCAACTTGAGGGCAACTAACAAAAACATATTCAAAAAGCATACGAAAGGTTAAAGAAGACATCTAATATAAAAAGCAGACAGCAGTACGTCTCAAAGCGGCAGATCTCCGTAATTTGTCCTACTTCAAGTTGACCCCAAAGGACATAACACACAAGACTCAAATGATTTTCAAAAGTACTATTACAAAAGGTTGATAAACATATAAAAAAAATGGACAGCATTCACTAGCAATCAAATGAATGAAATGAAATGTGAGAGATCTGTAAAATCTTTTCAGAAAGTTATTTTGCAATAAGAAACAAAAGCCTAGAATCCTAAAATGTGAATTTTTTAAAAGAGAGAGAGAAGGGGAAAGAGAGAGAAAGAAAGAGAGGTGAGTGAAGAGGAGGGAAATGTTCCAGAACATCAAAATTACCTCGAGAACATCCCACAATTGGAAGATCAGTTCAGATTTGGTTTAGAAATTATTAGGGATTCTTTGTTGTATTTTTTGTTTTGTTTGTTTGGGGGCGCTGGCTAAATCACTCCCTAAGTGCACAATGCTGCATTTAGGAGTAAACGCTCCCAGTGATTCCAAAAACAAGGCAACAGAATATGTCATAAATTGTTTCTGTAATTCCACAAAATTAGTAGTCACCATAAACTTTATATCTGAGACCAGGAAGCATATGACAAAAAGGAGGAAAGAGAAAAAGATCTTTCATTGACAAATGAAATCATACATACCTGGAATTCGTTTCACAATAATTTTGATGGGGGGATGTCAGAGTAGAAGGGAAATGCAGATGAAACAAGATTAGCCGTGTACTGATAATTACCGAAGCTGGATGAGGGTCATGGAGTTCATTATACTACTAGTTCTGAATATATTTAAAATTTTCCATAGTAAAATGTTTAAAACACACTTTTCCATAACTTACAATGAATGGCAAATGGCACAGTCTCTGAGAAAGCTCTTCAATAGAAAATCAAACAATTTTTTTTCCCCAAAAAAATGGCTTTAAAAGTCTAACAAACAAAATCCCCAAATAAGTCACATTATCCTTCACTGCTATCATGTGTGCTGCACAGAGCATCAGGGAACACACACAAACAGCCTAAAGATTGTTCTTGAATCACTCTCAAGTCTTTCAATTGAAGCTTGCACTACGGAGGATGCAAGCGAACGGGCCTTGGTGAGGAGCAAAGCTGTTGTCACATCTGTACTACACATGCAGCCCACACAACTAAGGCTCTTCACTGCAGAGCTGCAAAAGTTAATATTTTCACATACCTTTACTTTTCTGTTTTGGCGTGGGGGAGTGGGGAGGTGGGGAAAGATGAATGCATTCACGTTTCCATATGGGTATCATTCAAAACACACAATCTTGGCCTAAAGAAAATTAAGAGGCAGGCTTCACAGATGTTGATTTTAGTAGCTAAGATCCAAGAGCGGTTTTGGTTACAAGCTCATGGATCAACTCTTGATTCCTTTGTCAGTAGACTGACCCAACTCTCTTTCCTGGGTACTCGAACCTTTCCCATGCCCAGGAGTTATCCACTTAATTTAAAAGATGGAAAAAAGTTTTCCTTTTTTTCCACAAGAGTAATGGGTAAATGAAGCATGTGCAAGGAAGATGTTCATTTAACAGCTTTTCTGCCCGAGTCTCAGAAGCAGTTACACATAGAGCGCCGGGGAAAACTAAATGATGACTGTAATAAAAACGGACTCCAAAAACGAAAGCTGACTATGAGCCACTGCCGAGCATGTGACCACTGTCACATTTGCTTTTCAAATGCTTGTGAGAGCACTTGGCATCCTTCTCCAGTCATTCCACAGGACTCCGACTTCCTTGTTTTTTCAATAGTATTTCAAAAAGTTCACACATTACTGGACTATTCTTGGAAGATCTCACTCTGTTTACCTTCAGGGCTCAAGATAGAGATATATAAAAGCCACAAGACAGCTCTTAACAATAATACTTGGCAGTTTTCCTCGGTTCTCCAAGAAAACTTCAATTGGCAACCCCATTAAAAGCGAAAGGGCACAGTGTAGAGGGAATAGCTCTGGGCACAAGGAGACCTTGGCTCTGCCTGGTCACTAAACCACTAAGTGACTCAGGGTAAGTTTAACCTCTTCCTGACTCACTTTTCTTATTTGCCAGACCTAGGACACAGAACTGTTTTAAGATTCAAATTAGAAAATGTCCTAAGAACTCCACTAAAAGACTGTAATTGAAAGTCCAGGGACCTCGGGGTTCCCCTGGGAATGTGGCTCCTGGTCCTGATGCTGCCCATGTCCATAAATCACTACTGAGGTCAACTTTTTGGACTGCAATGAATTGGATTTGGCGACACAGAGTGACCATACTGTGTGTACCCTTTATGGTTCTCTGCATCTATAGGATGTTGCCCTGTTGGGCTATTACTGGAGGGGGCGACGAAGATGGAGAGGAGGGGACAGGAAACTGTTAAGAGGATATGACATGTATAGAACAAATAGGAAGAGTGTGCTGTCACCGGGCAGAGAGAGCAGTGGGAGCTGCACATACGCAGGCATGCAAATTTATGCTGGATTGTACACTTTCACTCAATCACAATAAATTAAAAATAAGAGAAAATAAAAAAAATAAAGTTAAAAAATGTTCTAAGAATTTTAAAAATACAAAATTTTTTTCAAGGAAAAAGTACTGTTTAAAAAAACAAAAACAAAAAAAATTAGGTATCAATGCCATAGCACGTGTATACTGCCTTACACTGCTATCTATTAGGAAGAGAAACACATAAAAGCACCTTCACTGAAGAAATCTTATTTTGATTACTTTGAACCTATTCCGTGTTTTTCAAACTTCAGTTATTCACATCATCTACTTGATAATTTTTGGTAAATGCATATACTACCTGTGTTAGTATTTAATACTTACTGATTTTAGTTTTATGCTAAGAAATATCTATAAAGTCATAGCTTTGAAGTACATGTTTATTTTTCTGGTACAAAGTAGCGTATATATTAACTCTTTTTAAGATTCATCTGTGTGCCACCTCAAATCATTTAATATACCACCACATTTGGGGGGAACTACTGTCCCTATCTATTGTCTACAACACTAACTACAAATAACCCTCAAATTATACTAATCTTTAAAATATCATGGAAAAAAAATGTTTACTCTTTTACGTGTCAATATAACCCACAGCTGTCACTGCTCTCCTGAGCCTTCAGGGCTGTCCTCGAACTTTGTCACAACTCACAGTGACTGATGACGATCACCATTCCTTAGGCAGAACCTCTGCTTTTGTTTTATCTTCACCAAAATCCATTACAAAAATACCTAACATCCGTGCCCTCAAATTACTATAAACCCTATTTCTATTTATGCCACAGTAACCATGTATTTAACACTAACAGTAGTTAGCAGAACCCACAGGAATTCAAAGGTTACGCTAATCACCAAATCAACCCTCAAAGAATATGCAAATTTATATTTGCAGACCATGAGTCACTCTAACACAGACAAGCTAAGACATTCAGTAAACTCTTAAATATGCTTGCCATTTTTGTATATATGTCAGACTTATACAGAGTATTTTTAAATCTAGCTCAAGTATATTTTGCAAGATCTATAAGAGATTATACTAATCTTTGAAATGTCACAGAAAAAAATGTTTACTGACTCTTTCTAGGAACCACCTTGTTGGATGACCTATCAGTTAAATCTACTACCATCCACCCACAGATGCTAACTCAATACCCTTTAGGTATTCTATCTTGGCATCAACTAAAGTTGGGCCCGTCATTTTATTATAGCTCTAATCATTACTAAACGCTGAGTACCCCAGTCATCTTGGGAATTTTATTTTTGCAGTTGAAAGCCCTAAATACGGTGGACTGAACATGAGTTAATTTCTTCTCCCTCCCAAAACAACATTAAAATGACACTAAGGGGATTAAAAAAGGTAAAAAAAAATCCACAAAACCAAAAAACAAGAGGGGACAGGCCAGTGGACATGCCAACAGAATTTTAGAAGATGGAAAGCAGATGTACAAAGTCACTGACTTGGCAAAGCAGAGAAAGCTGAAACCTGAGTTTCTGTCCTGGGAGGGGCCTGTGGGAAGCATACTGCTTGTTGGAAACGCTGAGAGCTTCAGAAACACAGGTTCCAGGTACCCTCTCAGGGCTGGAGAAAGACGTAGAGCTAAAAATAGAGCACTGACTAAAAATAAGTGAGGAACATTTAAAACACATCCACAGTCCTCTCAAAACTTTTACAGCCAAAGACAGGAAGTTTACTCTCTAGGGAAGTTGAAGAAAGGTTCTAAGCTCAAGGATCCCAGACATACAGCTAAGTGAGGCGCTAGACAGAAAACATTATTAGCTGCTATGGAGTCACACAGCAGCTCCATGCATGACAGAACACACTGTGCCCTGGTCCTGCACTACATGGTCACATATAGTTGGGGATCAAACTGTGTGATCTACAGGATTTTTATTGGTTGATTTCAGGAAGTAGAACCTCAGGCTTTCTACCGACTCTATCTTAGTGTGGAAGTTCCATCAAATCCTGTTCAAAATCCTAGCAACAAGTGAGACTCCCACAGGGGCAGGTGGTCGCTGGCTTGCTGCACATGAAGGTATTATGGGCCAGGAATCAAATCTAGGTCTCCCCTATGAAGACAAGAATTCCACCACTGAACCACCAATGCCCTCAGAGAAAACAGGGAGGGTTAAATACCTCTGTCACCAAATATTTTCAGAGTACTGATTCTGTATCATGCATTGTTGTAGACAATGAAAATACTGGAATAAATCAAACTAACAAGAACATTGGCTTTCATAGTGCTTATAGTGCACTCAAGAGTCTGTTATGGATTGAATTGTGTTCCCCAAGAAGGTATGCTGAAATTTTAACTTCTAGCACCAGTAAAGGTGACCACCTTTGAAAATAGAATCTTTGAAGATGTCATCACCTAAGGTAACATCCAGTGATACTGGAATAGGGTGGGTCCTAATCTAACTTGGGTGGTGCTCTTAAAGAAGAGACACAGAGACAGAAGGACAGCCATGTAAAGGTGTATCTACAAGACAAGGACTCCTGAGGCTACCACAAGCTGAGAAAGACAAGAAATGTCTTTTTCTAGAAACTTCAGAGGAAGCATGGCCCTGCTGACATGCAGACTGCTAGCCTTGAAAACTCTAAAAATAAGTTCTAACCTCATAAACTACAAGCAGTTCCTAGAAATGAATGCTGTTGTTAGTTCTCATCAAGTGGATTCTGAATCACAGCAGTTCTGTGTGCACAGTGTAATCTCATGCACATTGCTCCATAGGTTCTTCAAGGCTCTGACCTTTACAAAGCAGATCTCAGACCTGACTTCTGAGCCCCCTCTGGGTGGGATCGAACTACCAGTCTTTGAGTTAGTAACCAAGAGCTTAACAGTGTGTGCAACCGAGTCTATAAACAAAAAGTAAAACATATAGTGCATCAAATGGTAATAAATACACACTATAGAGGCAGTCGTGCAAACAGAACAAGAGGACACTGCATGGCTTAAAGTAAGGAAAAGTGTGCAACAGGATTGTATCCTTTAACCATACCTTTTCGATCTGTATGCTAAGCAAATAATCCAAGAAGCTGGATTATATGAAGGAGAATGAAGCCATCAGGATTGGAGGATAACTCATCAACAACCTGCGTTACACAGATGATACCACCTTACTTGCTGCAAGTAAAGAAGATTTGAAACACTTACTGATGAAGATCAAAGACCACAGCCTTCAGTAGGGATTGCACTTCAACATCAAGGAAACAAAAATCCTCACAACTGGACCAGTACGCAGCATCATCATAAATGGAGAAAGCATTGAAGTTGTCCATGATTTCATTTTACTTGGCTCCACAATCAACCCCCATGGAAGCAGCAATCAAGAAATCAAAAGACACACTGCACTGGGGAAATCTACTGCAAAGGATCTCTTTAAAGTACTGAAAAGTAAAGATGTCATTTTGAAGACCCAAGTCAGGGTATTCTCAACCGCATCCTATGCATGTGAAAGCTGGACAATGAACAAAGAAACAGAAGAATTGATGCCTTTGAATTGTGGTGTTGGAGAAGAATGTTGAATGCACCATGGACCGCCAAAAGAACAAACAGATCTGTGCTGGAAGAAGTCCAACCAGAGTGCTCCTTAGAAGCAAAGATGGCAAGACTGCATCTTACATACTTTGGACATGTTGTCAAGAAGGATCAGTCCCTGGAGAGGGGCATCATGCTTGGTAGAGTGGAGGGTCAGTGAAAAAGAGGAAGATCCTCAATGAGGTGGACTGACACAATGGCCACAACGGGCTTAAGCATAACATCAACTGTGTAAATGGTGCAAGATCGGGCAGTGTTTTATTCTGTTGTGCGTGGGGTCGCTGCAGAGTAGACACCAACTTGATGGCACCTAACAACAACAACAACATCGAGGAAAGAGAAAACAAAGATTTGGAGTATGCCAGGTTAGGAGACGGAGTGGGGTTACAGTTTTAAATAAATGATGGTGGGAGGCAAAGACCTGAAGGACTTAAAGGGTTAAGGCACCTGAACAATATTCTTAGAAGACAGAAAGTGAGTGTAGAATGACACTGACAAGGGCAGGTTTGGAGATACTACATTCATGAAAAAAGAAAATGCGATTATTCAAAATGCAAGTTCAGTGACCAAGCAGCAAGCTTCAAAAACAGGAAAAGTTTAAAAGCACAAAAAAATAAATAAATAAACAAGGAGTTTGTATAGGAGAGAGAAAAAAAAGTAACAAAATTAGAGGGTCAATCTAGGAAATTAAAAATTCAAATAGGGGCTCCAGAAAGAGTAGAGACCACAGACGGTCAAATTATCATACAGAGAAAAGTTTCAGAAAGACAATAGAGTTTTCAAGTTGAAAGTATTCGCCAAGCGAGCAATAAATGAAAAACAACCTACACAGTGGCACATCATGTTGATATTTCAAAAATATCAAGTTCAAAGAAAAAACTCTGAAATTTCTAAATAGAAGAAACCAGCCATACATATGCAGACGTAAAAACCAGAAATGCATTAGACATCTCAGTAGCAACACTAAAATACTACGATACTAAGGAACAATGCCTTCAAAATTCTGAGGAAACTTAAAATTCTTCACCCAATCAAACTGTAGTACCAATCAAACTGAGAATAGAGAAGATATTTTAAGACACAGTCTTCAGAAAATCACCTCCCATTTATACTTTCTTAGGATACTACTGGAGGATGTGCTCATCTAAAGAACAATTAAGCCATACAAGGATCATAAAGGGGGTACAGATTACAAGACGGGTGATTCCCACGGGATACAGTGAAACAGCAGATCTAGAAGTAAACAGTCCAGGAGGATGAACAACCCAGGAAGGATGTGTCCAAGAAAAAAAGAAACACTGAGCTGAGAGATTACTTCCTGTTTCAAACTATTGGCAAGAACTTTATAGTTTTCAACATGATTTAGGGCTAAATTAAGGATGAGGACACAGAAAACTAAGTAGAAGAGAAAAAAATAAGACAATTTGCTTCAGGACAAAACACAAAGTTGTACATGAAAGTGCATGCGCTTAAGGCCCTTTACATGGTTCAGCTGTTGCATGTATATATAAACACATAAGGAGAATGGGGAGGGGAGTATGAGCCTGCATACAAGTCACTTTCAACTCTTAGTAACTCTACAGGTCAGCACAGTACTGCTCCCAAGTTTCCAAAGAGTGCCTGGTGGATTGAAACTGCCGACCTTATGGTTAGCAGACATTTCATTTAACCACTACATCACCAGGGTTTCCGTATATGGAAAGAGGGATAAGGAAATGGTAAAGATGCTAACTCCACCTTCCAAGGTAAAAAAATGTATAAAAACTGTCATCTAAAATAGAAAAATTAAGAAATAAAAATTCATGTTATTTAGAGATAAAAGAACAGAAAATAAAATCAAAGTATTGAAAGTGCCTCTGGAAGCTGTCATGACGCAGCCTAGGGCAGGAGTCAAATGTTTATAACCCCTGCAGTATTACCCTTCCAAATCAAATACACACACTATGAGGAATGCCATTTGCATTGTAAAGGAAACAGTGGAAGAAAGAAAAAAAGCCACATTTATTTTAACTTGTTTAATAGATGATACAACCAGTTATGCTCAATTACTAACGTAAGCGTTGGCAGTCTGAACTCTCTTATCGCACCACGGAAGAAAAGTCTGGTGCTCTGCTTCTATAGAGAATACAGCCAGAAAAATCCCATAGAGCAGTCCTATGCCCTAACACATGGGAGAATCCTGAGTTGGAATCCACTCAATAGAAATACGTTGGACATTTGGGGCATTTTGATTTTTGTTTCCTCATTTGTTTGTTTTCCCTGTTTTAAAATAATACAAAGGTTGATGGTTCCAAATCGGCTAGCACAGAGGAAAGGCCTGGTGATTTGCTTCCATTAACAGCCTAGGAAACCCTATAAAACAGTTTTCTCTGGGGTTGCCATGCCAGCCAGCCAAGTGCCGTCGAGTTGGATGAGTCGGACTAAACTTGATGGCTATCTTAGTTATCTAGTGCTGCTGTAACTGAAATACCAAAAATAGGTAGCTTTAACCAACAGAAGTTTATTCTCTCACAGTCTAGTAGGCTAGAAATCCAAATTCTGGGCATCAACTCCAGGGCAAGGCTTTGTCTCTCTGCAGGACCTGGAGGAAGGTCCTCTGTCATTCCTCTTCCCTGGTCAAGGAGTTTCTCAGGGTAGGGACTCTGGGTTGAAAGGACGCACTATGCTCCTGGTGCTTCCTTCTTGGTAGTATGAGGTCATAATGTCTCTCCGCTCACTTCTATCTTTTATGTCTCAAAAGAGACTGCCTTATAACACTTCAGACAACGACTGGACTGGACATTAAGACACAAAGTGACACTGGTGAAGAGTGTGCTTCTGACTTAAGTAGATACATGAGACTAACCAGCTGCTGTTCAGAAGTCAGAAGAGAGCGCAGAGGGGAACAGGAGCCAGTTAAATGGACATGGGAAATACAGGGTGCGTAGGAGAAGCATAGTGTCACTGTGTGTGCAGAGCAGCTAGAGTTACAAAGCGATGTATAAGTTTTTATACGAAACATTGACTTGGATTATAAACTTTCACTTAAAAAACAATAAAAACTTTTTTCAATAATGATAATAAAAAGAGATTGGCTTGAGGTACAATAAAATCTTGCAGATCTTATCAACATAAGTGCCACCTTTCCATCTCACTAACATCATAAAACCAAACCAAAGGTCACAGTGACATGACCTACAACACACAGAAAAATCACACAGTACTGGGAATCCAAGTTGACACATGTTTTAAGAGGACACAATTCAATCCGCAACAATGGCAAGGAGTTTGGATTTTGTTAATACTCCAGTGTCTTTTTCATGTTTAAAAACTCAGGCTGGGACATTACACTAACAGGAAAAACAAGATCAAGGGTTCTTCCAACCTCAGATAATTCGAGAACCACACAACTAAAAGTAGTACTCAGGTCTGCTTCATAACCACACTCTTAGAAAAGAAACTACCAAACCTACAGCTGTTGAGTTGATTCTACCTCACAGTGACCCTATAGAACAGAGTGGAACTGCCCCATAGAGTTTTCAAGGAGTGCCTGGCAGACTGAACTACCAATCTCTTGGTTAGCAGCTATAGTACTTAACCACTATACTACCAGGATTTCCTCCAGGGCTCCATTAATACTAACAGTTTCCAACTGCCAACACTTACTGTGTGTGTGTGTGTGTGTACACAACCCAGAGAAGACAGTTGGCAACACTATGTAAGTGCTTCTGCCTGTCTGTCTGTCTGTGTGTACACAGTCCTTATCACAGCACTCTTTCGGATGGTTGGCATTTGAGAAAACAGCTTCACCAGCAACTGGATACTTGATGATACTAAGAAATCAGTCTTCAGCAACTGGAAAGGTTAAATAGAGCTTAGGGGGACACTGAGTTTGTGTAATGTGGAAGGGACAATTCAGGAAAGGAGGGTGAGAATGACTACACAACTTGAAAACCTAATCAGTGTCAATGAATTGTACACACAGAAATTGTTGAATTGGTCTATTCACTGCGTGTATTTTCAACAACAAAAAACTTTAAAAAAAAACTGGTCCTAAAAATTTCAAATACGATGCTACTGAAGTTATGCTTACAAGAGTACTTATCATCCACAGAAATACAAATGATGAAATGGGGGGACACTTATAAAAAAGCCTTATCAATAATGAAAATACTGCTAGGATCTAACTCCAGGTTTCAGAGAATCTGACAATCTGTTTACGAGCAATGAGTCTTGAAGTCTAGGATGCAGTTAGAAAGAACATTCCCTCCACACATTGCTGAAGGCCTGCTGCCTGCCAGGCACTGATGAACTGGATTGATGAACTGTGATACCTGACAGTAACCCAAAAGTCATGTTCACAAAGGGAGAGGCAAGTAATAACTGGGGCCCCAGAGGTGGAAAAGCCCCACAGCTAGGAACACCTACTGTAAGGTCATAGGGATCCAAGCCTTTTTGCATCTTTCAACTGATACTTAGCAAAGTAAGTGCAAACACAATAGTCTAAAGGAACCAGATATCTAATGCAAAGTATTATTGAACCGGTCTAGGGGTAAGACAAAGGAAGTAGAAGAGACTGAGGCAAAGGAGAGAGCAGATGAACCATGTAAAATGGGGCAGGAGCGCCTAAACTCTAGCTAGCGGTTATTAAAAGAAATCAGCATGAGCCCAGTGTTGCCCAGACCTCTCAATCTTTCTAGAAAGGCCTAAAATGTACTTAGGTGAAGCCTCTTGATTTCTTAACGTTATTAAAACACTATGCTGGGGAAAAACATGTCTGCAGGTCTATTCTACATACAAATAGAGGAATTACAGATTTACAAAACATTTCAACGCTCTATGCAGAGGATTAAGCATCATCAATAAAAATTTCAGTAAGTCTTCTTTCAGCAAGTGTACTGAATTTATAAAGAAAAATTACAATAAGGCATATGCATATAAAATTTACACTCACAACTAGTTATCTCTAACAGTGGTTAATTGCTACAGCTGCTAACCAAAAGGTCAGCAGTTCAAATCCACCAGGTACTCCTTAGAAACTCTGTGCGACAGCTCTACTCTGTCCTATAATGTTGGGAATTTTGGTTTAACAACAAAAAAACTACATTAACCCTTGGTTACTGACACTAGATAACAACAGCTTTGCCATGTACACAACTTGTTTTGCAGTATCAAAAAGGATGCAGAAGTTTGCTAGGACAAAGATTCCTAAGAGTTCAAAAATGCTACAGATCTGTACTTCAATTGTTAAAAAGTGGTGTAACTTGTGGTCAGCACAGGAAATTACAGTTTCATATCAAAGACTATACTTCCACACAGATAATTTTTCCTGACTATTGCAAAAGAAGTTGCTTACCACATATTCTCACGCAACCCACTCTACGTCTTAACAATTTTCAGACACCAGGCAATATGTGTAGCATTTTGTAAGTATTAACTCATTTAATCCTAAACATAACTCTATAGACGAGATGATTATTAATTCCATTGTACAGATGAGGAAACTGAAGCATTGAGAAATAATTCACCAACTCTCATAAGTGGCAGTCTAGCCAGTACCCTAAAGCAAAGTCTTGTTCCTGATCCCTTCCATTCAAAGAAATTTGTGAAGAAATGAAAATACACTCATTAAATTCACACGAGACTATGACTGTCCAAGGTTATACCAGAAGCCAATTTAACCTCGACTACTAGGTAAAAAGGATCTACAAAAAGAATTCAGTTAAATGATAATTGCTATCATAGAAAAGGAAAACAACAACAACAATGCAAGTGCAATAGAGTTAAGTTCAAAACAAAAGAAAAAGATTTTCTAATCTCAAAATTTAAACCTAGACCAGCAGTTCTCAGCTTTTTCTATTCCCCAAAATCCTTCCAAACAGCTCTCCCAAAAATCTTACCAACACATGCACAAGTGCACGCACACACACACATACACACGCACACCACTTTCAGTCTAAGACAATCTGTGGACCCCTCAGGCCCACACCAGGCAACCTTCCCCACTAACCCAATACCCAACTGAGGTCAACAGTCTAAGTTACATGGTCTCCAAACTCTTCTCTGACCTTCAAGATAGATAAATCTAGCATGAAGAAAACAAGTAGCCTGTTTGGACAAAAAGGGAAAGAACCTAAGAATTATGTCACACTGCAAATGACATTTTAACGTTTTATGCTACTGAGTTGTATCAGTTATTGTTATGTATGGTGGAAAATCCCACCCACAGTAATACAGAACAAAACACTGCCCACTCCAGCACCTCCCATTGTTGCAGCCACTGTGCCAGTCCATCTGGTTCAGGGATTTGCACTTTTCCACTGACTCTCTATGAGGCCTGATGTTCCTCTACAGAGACTAGTCCCTCCTGATAAAACATCAAAAGTACATGAGACAAAGTCTCACCATCCTCCCTTCTAAGGATCATGTTCTGGCTGTAATTTTTGCAAGAAAAACTTGTTCATTCTTCCTCCAGTCCATTCTATATTCAATATTCTTCACCAATATCATAATTGAAAGGCATTACTTGTTCCTCTGTTTCACTTATTCATCGTCCAGCTTTCACTTGCTTCCGAGGCAACTGAAAAGACCACAGCATGCTTCGTACACAGGGTTTAGTAACACTTGAAAGAGGTTTTTAGCAGCAGATTTGCCCAGCGCGATGCATACTTCAATTTTCTGACTGTTGCTTCCATGGGCATTCCTTGTGGATCCAAGCACAATGAAATCCTCGACAACTTTAATCTTTTCTCCATTTATCATAATGTTGCTAACTGGTCCAGTTGTGAGATTTCTCAAAATGTAATCTGTTTTCTTATGTTAGGATGTAATCTCTACTGAAGGCTGTAGTCTTTCATCTTCATCAGTAAGTGCTTCAAGTCCTCATCACTTTCACCATGCAAGGCAGTGTCATTTAAGTATCCTAGGTTGTATTTGTTTTTCATACAGTCCAGGTTTTCAAATTATTAGCTTAGCATACAAGGTGAATCCATATGGTAAAAGGATAAAATCAGATGCACACCTTTTTATCATTTTAAAACACACAGTATCCCCATGTTATGTTTGAACAGCTGCCTCTTGGTCTATGCACAGGTTCTGTGGGAGCACAGTTATGTGCTCTAGAATTCCCATTCTTTGCAATGTTATCCATTAATTTGTTATGATCCACAGTCAAAGGCTGCTGCATAATCAACAAACCACAAGTAAACATCTTTCTGGTATTCTGTACTTTCAGCCGAGAGACATCTGACATCAGTAATGGTATCCCTTGATCCATGTCCTCTTCTGAAGGCAGTCTGAATTTTTAGAAGTTCTCTGTCAATGTACCACTTCAACCATTCTTGACCATCTTCAGCAAAATTTTACTTCTGTCTGAGATTAATGACAGTTTTTAATAATATCTGCATTCTGTTGAATCACCTGGGAGCAAACATGGGTCTCTTCCAGTTGGTTGGCAAAGTATCTGTCTTTTAAATTTCTTGACATAGTAAAGAGCATTTCCAGAGTTGTAGCCATTGTTGAAATATCTCAACAGCTATTCTGTCAGTCCCTGGAGCACTGTTTTTCACCACTTAAACTTCAGTGCCAATTAAACTTCTTCCTTTAATACCATCGGTTCTGTACATTACCTTCCTGAAATGACTGATTGGTGACCAATTTTTTCTGGCACACTGACTCCTTGTCATGCTTCCTGCATGGTTCAATATTTTGCTCCCAGAATGCTTCAGGACGGCAGCTCAAAGCTTGAATTTTTTCTTTAGTTCCTTCAGATTGAGAAATGCTGAGCATGTTCTTCTTTTTGGGTTTTCTAATTCCAGGTGCTTTCACATTTCATATAATATTTTATTTCATCTTCTCAAGGTGTCCTTTGAAATCTCTATTCAGCAAACCTTGGCAGTATAGTAGTTAAGTGCTATGGCTGCTAACCAAAACGTTGGCAGTTCAAATCCACCAGATGCTCCTTGGAAATAATCTTTAGGACAGTTCTTCTCTGCCCTATGGGGCCATTACAGGTCAGAATCGACTCAGTGACAGTGGGTTTAGTTTTTTTATTATTATTATTATTGTTCCACTCTTTTACTTCATCAATTCTTCCTTTAGCTTTTATTGCTTCATGTACAAAATCAAGTTTCAGAGTTTCTCCTAGTATTCATTTTGGTCTTTTTTTTTTTAATGACCTCTTGCTTCCTTCATGTATGATGTTTTCAATGTCATTCTACAACTTGATGCATTTAATGCACCAAATCGATTCTTAAGATGACCTCTAAACTCAGGTAGAATATATTTAAAATCCCACTTTCACTCTCATGAACTTATTTTCATTTTCTTCTGCTTCAGCTTAAACTTGCATATGAGCAACTGACAGTCTGTACCTTAGTCCCTGGCCTCATTCTGACTAACAACATTGAACTTCTCCATGATCTCTTTCCATAGATGTAGTCAATTTGATTCTTGTGTATTCCATCCAGCAAGATCCACGTGTATAGCTGCCGTTCATACTGGCTGAAAAAAGGCTTTGCAAAATCCCATCATATAATCCCTGCTTCATTTCTATCACTAAGGCCATATTTCCTAATGACTGTTTCTTCTCATTTCTATTTTTCACATTCCAATCACCAATAATTAACAATGCATTTTGACTGCATACCTGATCAATTTCAGATTGCAGAAGGTGTCAAAATCTTCAATTTCTTCATCTTTGGCATTAGTAGTTCGTGCATAAATTTGAATAGTTCTATTAACTGGTGTTCCTTGTAGGCATATAGATGTACCCCTTACATGTGTCATTCCTGGCATAGCAGATTATACGATTATAGATTCAAAATGGCCAATACTAGTCCATCTGAGCTTTCTAAAGCCTACGGTATGGATCTTCACATGTTCCATTTCATTTTTCTAATGTTCCCACATTCCTACTTCACACATCCCTATGTTCCGATTACTAATGGATATTTGCAGCTACTTCTTCTCAGTTTGAGCCTTGCCACATCAGCAAAGAAAGTCCCTAAAGCTCTACTACATTCACCCGCTATTCATAAAGTTTTGACTGGCCAATTTTTTCAAAAGTAGATAGTCAAGTCCTTCTTCTAAGTTGTTATGTGGTGGTGAGACCAATCTGAAGACCATAAAGAGGTATGGAAACCAAACAGCAGAGGGTGAAAGCAATGTTTAGAGTTGATAATCAGATCTTTAAAACCACATCTATCCTGGAAAACAGGCAAGGCAAGGGTAACATAAGTCTTTAAGTACTTGAAAATTCTTTCAGGAAGGCTGATAGAGAGGCTATTAAAAAAGCAAAACAAAAGGAAATCCACTTTTCAATTGTAGCATGAAAGATTTAGTTTAGAATGGCAAACTGCCCTACATGATACAGGCAATAAGGCCCTACAGGTAACTACGGCAAAATCACTATGGAACCGTTTCCACGCCCTCTAGGGCCTAATCTGGAAAGAACTAAAACCATCTCCAGGATGTTGGACTTACTTACGTATGTAAAATTTCAGGTTTGCTACCTAAAGCAGAACTTTACTTAAGATACCACTCTCAGATTAAACTAAAAAAGGTTTCCTATTTCTCATTTTTATTTTATATTATCATATAGATTACTTGGTACATATTCTATATACACTTACACCTTTAAGACTCTAATATGCTAACGTAGAAAAATACCAACATAATTAAAAACATATTTTCATTTTAACAGTCACTAAGATTATGAAAAGAAGCTCTGGTGGTACAATGGTTAAATGTTGGGCTGCTCCCCAAAGGGTGGTGATCTGAACACACCAGCAGCTCTGTTGAGGATGGACTGACCTTTTGCCCTAACGATTACAGTTTAGGAAGCCCTATGGAGAACTCCATCACATAGGGTCACTGTGAGTGACAATCAACTGAACAGCACACAACCACAACAAAAATATGAAATTACTCGATTTCAACCTTTGAAAAAAATCCAGAAGCACGATAAATGTACTAGTACGCTACATGAAGTCAATTGCTACACTAAGGGGTAAAAGACATCAATTTAATAATTAGAAAATTCAGAAAATCATGGAAATTCTCATTAAAATAAGCACTACCCCAAACACTAGGTATTTTGGAAAAGAACGAATAGATTATCTCCCCTTCTAGAATAAAAAACGTGCATTTAGGAAACCTACAGAGATCCCACACCAACCACAAAACAAGAGGGAGCAACATCAGTTTAAGAAAAGTTAAGCCCTTCTCTCTTATGTGAAATATTACCAATTCCTACAAAATCAACTCAAATTTTCAAAGAATCTTTACTAAAACAAACTCCAATATATTAAAGAAAGGTACAATGAATTAATTCATCAAAAATAATTTAGCACAATCTGTAGTTGCTTCAGAAACCCAGTAGCACAGAGGTTAAGGGCCACTACAGTTGCTAACCAAAATTTCAGCAGTAAAAGTCTACCATGCGTTCTTTGGAAACTATAGGGCACTTCTACTCTGTCCTATAGAGTCTCTATGTTATGAGTCCTACTCAACTCGAAGGCAAGGGATTTGGTTTTCAGGATGCTAGTTGCTTCACACAATAAACGCATATACTCTCACATATACCACAAATTTTATTTTAAAAACTCTTAGTCCTAACTATTGGTACTTTCTTGCTGAAAATAAAAAATATTTCTTTCCTTTTTGACATATCTATAATTTACAAATACTACAGCATTAATATCTAATTTAGAGGCCATTCCGCTAAATCTATTTTAGATTTCAGTCTAAGGATTTGCCCAGGCAAAGGAATGATAGAAATCTTACAAATACCAAGTTACTGGTTTGTGCCAAAACATGACATTCCCAAAGGATGTTCTGTCTGGAATCTGTGGGGGAATTATATACAAATCTCCTATTAACTCAGGCTTTCCAAAGAGGTTGGACATGGTTGAACGTTGAGGAAAGGAGAAAGGGGCTGAGAATAGATTTGCTGACTTCAAAAGGTCCAACCTTGAGATTCCAGAATTCTATAAAAGGGTGGTAAATTAGGGTCTGGCTTCGTATTGGCTGACTACTAAAGCCAGCATAAACATTTACTTGAGGCTTTTAAATCTGTAAGAGTACCCAGTGGTTAGGTACAGTAATTCTGAATCTGGAAAACAAACAAGGCCACTGGAAATTTTTCTAAATAAAGGTGGGGATGAGACAGTGGGCACATTTCCTTTGTATTCTCGAAGTAAGCAATACAAATTTTATAAATGCAAATGTAACTCTCAGTAGTACTGAATACCATAAAACTATTTTATTCCCTTATAAAAATATTGGTAACTCATACTTTTCAAAATAGTCTACACATACCTTATAATAAGACTGCTTCCATTCAAAAAAGAGGCAAAGTCAAAACTTCAAAAATGTTTAGCATTCCACTATAAAAAATATAAACCCTACATTCAAAAATAAAATGGCGATGACACAAACTTTGTAGTTCTCTAGCCACAGCAACATAAGAGTGGTGATTCAGAGCAAAACCTGATGTTAAACATAACTATACAATATTACTAATTATATAGTCATTTTACCAATAAGTATTTTGGTTAAAGGCTGCTTTGTCATCTTTGCAATATTTTTACTTGAAAGAAATACTTGCATAATTTATGTGGGCATGGTTCTGATTTTTAAAAATCTATTTTTAGATTCCAGATAGGCTTTCTACACTCAATTCTCTAGAACTGCTAATCTGGAAAGAAGAAACCACGAGAATGTTTAGATACAAAGAACCTAACAAGATCACCAACTCAGATCAGCTAACTTGGAAACTTTCAAATCTAGTAATGAGCCTAGAGCCACTAACACCTAAGGAACACATACACGCATGAGTATGTACAGCTAAACAGTACTAAAAGCTCTCTCTCAAAGCATAAGAAGAATTATCTGGATTTCTTACATTTAAAGTTATGTTTTAGTGGGCCTCTGTTCGGACTCCTCCCCTAAATCTACAAATTTGCTTCTTTTTACTTGAAACACAATTTGATTTCAAAATACATATCCAGTTGCTGCAAAATACTACATAGCATCTTTATTCCACAGTTAGTAAGAATTTCACTGAAATTCTAGCCTAAGTGATTTTTTTTCTTTTCAATTAGATATAGCTCAAGAGTCTGAGGTTGGTTGCTCAACTCGCCTACACAATTTTCTCTCAAAGGTCTAAGTACTTCAACTAGAGGTAAAAGATCCAAGAACTGTTCTGGCTGGCTAGGTCTTAAAGATCGATGTTTTAAAAAACAAAAAACAGCCCCCTCCCATCACTCTAAATGACCAGCCTCTTGTTCCCAGCAGTTCTTCTGAACACAAGACCACTACTGACTTCAGTGGGAATTCTGCCCAAGAAGTGAGAGACAGGGTAGGATTAAATTAGTCCTAAATCCACGGCATTGTTCTAAATCATTACCAACGATACAGTTCTCTAATAACCTCCAAAGAATATGATATTTGACTTATGACAGTGGTTCTCGAATTGAATTACAGAACGATTAACTCCAGTTCTGACAGGTAACACAGCCTAGCTGTTTAAAAGTTGTGTTCAACTCGTGGCCTGATGGGTGTACTTATTTAATGGCCCTTATCACAATTCCAGATTGCACTGCAATGCAGCCAGACCCATCTGGAGTTTCAACAGCGATCCACTTATTTCTCACAGTAACAAGTCTGCAAACGGAATTGGATTAAGCCTACTCCTCTTCCCGTAAACTCCGTTTAAAGCCTCAGAATTCTAAATATACACACTGCCCACAGCCAAGAAATTGACTCAGTTTCCCTCAAATGCAAGACAGGTGAGGAAATGTAAAACACCTGGGGAAATGTGATAGTACACTGAGAAAAATATTAGTTCTCTATACAGCATTATAAATGGATATGGAATCTAGAGAATAAAAACAAGGAGAAAACAAAAAGGTAACAGAGGAAAAGTAGAATGAAGGACACGCACTGAAAGCCGTCAAAAAGCTTAAATACCACCGACACGAGGAATAAGACGCGTGGCACACTCACACTATTTAAAATGCAAGGAGTTCAAGAAACTGAGGAAAAGATGTGGTTCAGACAGAGCTGCTCTCGATTCCACCACCCAGGGCTTTTAAAAACACGGGCAGTTGTTGTGGATACAGGAAATTCAAATGAAAGATGTCCTAGGTCAATAGCAAGACCCCTCCCAAAAATAACAGACTGTACGCTGGAGTTCTAGTGCCACCAAAAAAATGTGACCTCATGGGAGGTCAGCAATATGGAGAAGTACAATGACTGACGTCCCACCGATCACCCCAGCTACGGACAGGCAGTGCTTTGGGCTTGGGATGGGGTCTCCGGGACACACAGGAGCCAGTACCCGGGGCAACAATTCCTATTCTTCTTGCTCCTTTAGGTTCTCCTAGCCGTCTTCTCCTTCGACTCACCAGTAGACGATCCCAATCCTTCGCCCCCACCCCAAGAGAGAAAAACATGCCGTTTGTAGCGATACGGGTACAGTATCAGAATTGGAGCGATCACAGCACAAAATCTGCGTCCCTGCCCGCAGCGGCCGGGCCGCCGCCGTCGTCGCGCTCCTAGACGGCTCAAGCTGCAGTGGACGACGCGGGCACGAGTGGATGCTGGACTGGACCTCGCCGCGCGTGGGCCGGGAGCTCGGCTGCGGTCGGCCCCAGACATCGCCCTCGCCCAGTTCCCCGCCGTCGCCACACGCACAGAGGGCCCATACAGCCCAGAAACGTGTACCCGGGACCGACGCGGGCTTCGAAGACGTGGCGTTCTCATCCCCTCCAAAAATCCTACCGAAGAGGACGCCAAGGCCGCAAGCCCGGAGCCCACCCGCACACCGCGAGTCGCAGAAGGCAGGTGACTCCTCCATCCCCAGTCCAGTTCGCGCGTCGCGGCCGGCGACGGAGATGGAGCAGGATTCCTCTCCTGCTGCTCCGCGGGACCCCAGACGCGTGACCTGGAGGCGACAGCACCACAGCGAGGCTGGCGCGGTTCTCACCATGCCTCCATCCCTCCCAGCTCCGACGAGACGCGGTGGCCCTGACGCCCGGGAGGAGGGAAGCCGGAGCTAGGTGGAGAAGCGGGGGTCCAGACTGGAGCAACAGGAGAAGAGTCGAGTAGGGCAGACAGGGAAAGAAAGAGGCGGGAGGAAACGGCTGAAAATCCTAAAGCCGGCTGCCCTTCCCCCCTCAACCCCAGTGGGACCGTCCCGCCACTGCTTCCTGCCCGGGATCAGCTTCCCAGCTGCAGCCCGAGGGGAAATCAGAGCCGCCCCTTCAGTTCAGCAGGAACGAATCGCTCGGCCCAAGCTCTGCAGACCCGGGCCCGCCATTCTGCAGTCCGCACGTCTCCTTACCCAGACGCCGCACCTCAGGCTCTCACTCGCCGCAGGGACGGACTCCGCTTAGCCCCAGTCGCCAGGCTGCCGCGCCGCCTCCACCCTCCTCTAGGTTTCAAATTGAAATTCCCCGGCTGGGGCCGTCAGAGGACTCGGCTCGTCAGACCCGCCCCCTCGCAGCGGAAGCCCCTCCCGTCCCTCCCAGCCAGACGCGCCCCCGGCGCGGAAACCCCCGCGGGTCTCGCCACGCCCCTGCGAGTCCGGCCACACCCCCTAAGCTCAGGCCACGCCCCTCAGGGGCAAGAGGCGGATCTTCCCTGGAATTCGCTGCGCGCGGTCGCTCGGTGCCCCCAGCTGGAAGAACTTTCCTCCCCCTTAGAGCCGACAGGGTAATGACAGTTAATACCCTATTTGGAAAGCGTTCTTACCTGCTAATCCTGGCCTTAAATTCCCTCTCAATTTTTAAGTTATTTCTTCAAAGCGCTTTCATTGATTAAACGTTATAGAGTGCCTGTTCGGTGCATAAATAAAGGAAAACTGGGTCCCCTTCAGTCTACAGTGCAAATGCTTTCACCAACCAAGAGGGCACCGTAAAGAAGCCATTTAAGCTTCCTGCAAGACTCACAGGAGGGCTTGGAGAAAGCCCATGGAAGAAAGGCCTTTATAGTGAACCCAAAGCGTAAATAACACTTTGCCAGGTAGAGAGAGACCTGGCTGTCTGGGTTAGAGAGCATGACGTAGCCTAAGACACTCAGGTTGGGCCCAAACGATATAAAGCCAGAAACGTGAGCACACACCCACGCGATAACCTCACAATTCTTTTCTTTTGTATAACTCTACTTGTTTCAACCTAAAGTTTACATTTCAGATGCATTGCCCGGTTTACTACCGCTGGCATCCTCCCTCCTCTGCTGAGGTTTTCAGTGCATCACTTCGGCCACTTAAAAAAAAAAAACTTTTTCCTAATCCTCATCTTTCATAAAGTTAACTTTATCAAACGAAGTGTGAGAAACAATGCCATGTGTGATTATGATGCTTTTCAGTTTACAAAACAACATTCTTAATTTTATCATTTCTTAACCCTATGAAAAAGGCAGAGAACGTATTACTTTTATTACATCAAAGAGACAAAAGTGGAAAAGGTGCAGTATTTGTTACAGTTCCTCTTCACTATCCTGTTGTCGAGTCAATTCTGACTCATAGCAACCCCATAGGACAGAGTTGAACCACCATATAGAGTTTTGAAGACTGCCAATCTTTGGGTTAGCAGATGGAGCCCTTAACCACTACACTACCAGGGTTTCCAAAAATAATCATAGCTAACAATTATTGTATGTCTTATGTGTTAGGCACTGTTCTAAATCCCTTATGAATTAATATCCCTCACAATAACACAAATAAGTTAAATTTAATAAGGAAAACTAATATGTAGAAATCTTGATTAGACAGGAATTTTGGTGAAGAAGACTTGGAAATTTCATGAGCGAATATTATTATGATGAACCTAGAGGTAAATTTACAATGAAATTAATGAAGCTCAAGCGTCTACTCTCTAATTTGTGCAGGTGTTGAGAATAACTTTATACTGGTAATTTTTATATTACTTTTTCACTAATGAGGGTCATTAAAGTAACCTTTGTTGTGGGCTACTATTGAATCAGCCAGAATTCACAGAGACTTCGTAACAATGGAAGGAAACAGTGCCAGCACTATCCCTGTGATCAGATGCAGATTGCACCATTGCGACCCACAGGAGTTTCAATGACAGATTTTTGAAATTAGATCGTCTTTCAAAAATGAAGAAAACTAAAGAAGCAAAAGAAATGTTAGTCCAAAGTACTGATGGAATTTTCTTTCTATTTCCTCTTAGTGTGGAAGCCCTGCTGAGACCTGTTCAACATCATAATAACATGCCAGTTTCTAATGATGGAAGGGCTGTATCTGTGCACGTTGTGCATTGTCTGGGAACCAAAGGTCTTCTGCATGGAAGGTGAGAATTCTACTACTGAATCATAGCTATCCCTATGTAAACTCTAGGGCCGATAAAACCTCAAACAATGACTGATGAAAGCACTTTAATACACTAATACAAACTAATAATGTAAATAAGGGTTTTTTTTCTCCTTATTTTTTTATTTTACTTTTATGAGGGTTTCTGGGACAAACTAGCTTCTCACTAAACAGTAAGCACACTGTTTTATAACATTGATTAACACCCTCATGACAACTTACCACTCTCCCTTCTAAACTTAAAAAAAAATGAGAGGGGCAGAGTCAAGCTGGCGGACTAAGCATACGTCTCCTTATATCCCTCTGGAAACCAAGACCTGAACTGATAATCAAACGGAGGCTTCTGGTCACCTAGTGAGCCCCCAGGAAAGAGCACAGGGCTGTTAATTTGGACTTCATACCACTGAACGAAAAACCTCCTCTCTTTTGCTGACTCCTGCTCCTGTCTAGCCCTGGCTCTCATGTAGTGAAGGTAAACACACCATTTTGACTATTTTTTCTCTGTCTTGGCCAGCAGGCAGAGCTGGGTCTTGCCTAGCAGCTAGACTCAGACACACTGCTGGGGGGATAGGCAGGCAAAATTGCCATATTTTGAGAGCCAGGCTCTGTTCTTCTAGCCACTTTGGGCCTGTCTTTTTATCACTACCACAGCATGGTTTGTACAGAACCGAAATGCCTGTGCACGGGACGCCATGTTGGATATGGAGATTTTAGCGAGACCTAATTCTTAGCCTGGGAGCCAGTGCCTGCAAACAAGACAGCGCTTCTCCCACAGAAAAGAAGTAGTTTACACAGTGTCACCTACAATGGGGGCCCAGAAACAGAGGCAGAAGACTCAATACCTCTTGGCACCTTTAGCCCCTCTATCTGCTGACCGTGTAGTGGGTGCCAGCTTAGAAATGATGGCCACAGCTGGACCTATTTCTTAGCTTGGGAGCCAGAGCCTGCCTACAGGAGAGCGCTTTTCTACCAGAAAAGTAGTAGTTTACACAGTGTCACCTAAGGCTAGGCCCTCTCAGCAGAGGCCTACAGGGCAGTAGCATTCCTGTATTTTGAACTAGTTTGTATCATCTGTGGTTGGATATAGAGGTGCTTACTTCACCGGTTGGGAAGAGGGGACTCTACACCTGAAAACTGGACTGACTTGGGAAGTGGTCAGATACCTTTTGTTTTACATTTTAAGACAGCCTAGAGACACATCTGCGGTCCATTCTAACAGTATCTCTCCCAGCCTTTACTTACTCACGTGAAACCCAAAAAGCAACAGACACTTGTGGCATACAAGATCTCACTGATGGCTTCAGAAGGCTCCCAAACAAAACAACCAAGGAGTTTTCCAGATGAAGAAACTTTCCTGAAATCGTCAAATGGTGAATACAAAATGATTATATACAGAGCCCTTCTAGACCTTGTGCAAAGTGCAGCAGAACAAAAGGAAAACTTAAGCAAGCTGTTTGATCTGATGGAACACCAGTACTCTGAAATCCAACAGATCAAGAACAAGATCAAAGACATAGAAACTTCCATTAAAGCCAAGAAAACAGAATAACAAATGGAAAAAAGAATTTCTGACTTGGAAGACAGAGCTACTGATGCCAGTGTCTATGAGCACAAATCAGAAAGAAGAAACAAGAAAAATGAAGAAACTTTAAGAAGCATGTGGGACTCAATTAAGAGGAACAACCTTTGATTAATTGGAGTCCCTGAACAGGATGAGATATGTGAGAACACAGAGAGTACCATTGCTGAGCTGCTGACAGAAAACTTCCCAGAAATCATGAAGGAAGAGAGTATAGATATCCCAGAAGCATACTGTACACCACTCAATATAGATCTCAAAAGAAAGACTCCAAGACATATTCTAATGAAGCTTAACAAAATGGAACATAAGCAGCAACTCTTAAAGGCAGCAAGACTCAAAGCAAAGCTACCATTAAAAGGGAAAACCTGTAGGCTTTTGTCAGAGTTCTCAGCAGAAACCATGCTGGTGCAGAAACAGTGGCATGACACATTTAAAGCCTTGAAGGAGAAGAACTTCCAACCAAGAATTATGTATCCTACAAAGCTATCTTTCAAATATGAAAACGAAATTAAGACATTCCCAGATAAACAGAAACTCGAAGACTTCGTAAAAAACAAACCAAAACTACAAGAAATACTGAAAGAAGTCCTTAGCTTTTGCTTAGAAGAATGAAACCACTAACTTTATATTTCAGAATGACACATCATCCAGAATTCTACTCAGTTAGGGAAAGCTCCAAACTTAATCACAGCTTTAATACTGAGAGAATCAATCCAGTGATTATCATGAAAACTATGGTGCCATCATATTAAAAAGAAGGATGTGCTGCAATCATTATAGTTCTTCCAGATGGAGAAGAAGATGTAATTAAAATTGGGTTTATGTATAGTTTATTAAGGGGGATCCTAAGGGCAGCCGTAAGCACAACAAAGATGTAACATACCATTTCAAGAAATGTGACACAGGAGTCTCAACAACTACAAAATCAGCTCTGAAAAAGGTGAAAAATCAACTGACAAAAAAGAATGTCCCAGAGCAAACAAATAAGAACAACACAGAAAACATCAACACAAAAATAAACATATCACAATGGCAGCACTGAACATATACCTATCAATAATTACATTGAATGTGAAAGGACTGAATGCTCCAGTAAAGAGACATAGAGTGACGTCTTTGATCAAAAGACATGACCCATCCATATATTGTCTACAAGAAACTTACTTGAGACTTAAAGATAGGAACAAAATGAAAATTAAAGGATGGAAAAATATGTATCAACTAACAATGAACAAAGAAGAGCAGGTGTGGCAATTCTAATATCAGACAAAATCAAGTTTAATGTAAAATCCACCATCGTGGACAAAGATGGACACTATTTATTGCTGAAAGGTTCAGTACACAAATGACTTGACTATATTAAATATTTATGCACCCAATATGAGAGCACCTAAATATATCAAAGAAACACTAACTACACTCAAAAGAGAGTTAGATTACTCTACAACAATAGTGGAAGACTTCGACACTCCACTCTCAATACTGGATAGATCATCTAGTAAAAAGCTCAGTAAAGATACGGAAGACCTTATTGCCACAATTAACTAATTAAACCTCATCGATATACACAGAACTTTCTACCCATCAGCAAATAACTACACTTCTTCTCCAGTGTACATGGAACATTCTCCAGAATTGACCATGTGTTAGGACACAATGCAATTCTCAACAAAATCCATACGATTGAATTACTGCAAAACATCTTCTCAGATCATAAAACCATAAAAGTCAAAAGCAGTAGCAGAACAAATATAGATAGAAAGTGGAACTCTTGGAGACTGAACAACATCTTGCTTAAAAAACCGTGGGTTATAGAAGAAGTCAAGGATAAAATAAAGAAATTCATGGATTCCAATGAGAATGAAAACATTTCCTACCAGAACCTATGGGATACAGCCAAAGCAGTGCTCAGAGGTCTGTTTATCTCCGTAAATGCACACATCTGGAAGGAAGAAGCCAAATCAAGGAACTAACCCTACAGCTGGAATAACCAGAGAGAGGACAACAGAGGAACCCCTCAGGCACCAGAAAAAATGAGATCATAAAGATTAGAGCAGAGCTAAATGAATTAGAGAACAGAAAAACAATTGAAAAAATTGAAAAGACCAAAAGCGGTTTTTTTGAAAAAGTAAGCAAAATTGACAAACCACTGGCTAAACTTACTAAAGAAAAACAGGAAAGGAAACAAATAACCTAAATTAGAAATGAGAGGGGAGGTGTCACAAGAGATCCAACAGAAATCAAAAATATCGTAACAGAATACTACGAAAGACTGTACTTTAACAAATTTGAAAACCTAAAGGAAATGGACAAATTCCTTGATTCACACCACCTATGCAAATTATCACAATGTGAAGCAGAACAACTTAATAAACCCATCACAAAGGAAGAGATTGAAAATGTCATCAAAACACTGACAACCAAAAAAAGCCCAGGCCCAGATGGCTTCACTGCAGAATTCTAATTAAGTTTTAGAGAAGCGTTATCTCCAATACTACTGAGACTATTTCACAGTATAGAAAGGGATGGAGTACTCCCAAACTCATTCTATGAAGCCAGCATAACCCTGATACCAAAGCCAAGGAAAGACCCAACAAAAAAGGAGAACTGCAGACTGATATCAGTCATGAATCTAGACGCAAAAGTCTTCAACAAAATTCTTCCTGATAGACTACAACAACATATCAAAAAAATAATCCATCAGGACCAAGTTGGATTCACACCAGGGATGTAAGGCTAGTTCAACATCAGAAAAACAATTAATGTGATTAACCATATAAATATGACAAAAGACAAGAATCACCTGTTTTTGTCCATTGATGCTGAAAAGGCACTTGATAAAGTCCAACACCCATTCATGCAAAAACTCTTAGCAAAATAGGCATAGATGGAAAATTCCTCAAAGCAATCAGGGCCGTTTATACAAAGCCAACTGCCTACATCATCCTGAATGAGAGAGTGAAGGAGTTCCCCTTGAGAACAGGAACTAGATAAGGATGCCCACTCTCACCTCTCCTATTCAACATTGTACTAGAAGTTCTAGACAGAGCAATTAGACAAGACCGAGAAATAAAGGGCATCTGCATCGGCAAAGAAGAAGTCAAAATCTCCGTTTGTTGATGATATGATGGTATATGCAGAGAATCCCAAAGAATCTATCAGTAAACTACCCAAACTAATAGAAGAGTTCAGCAAAGTCTCAGGATACAAGATAAACATAAATAAATCAGTAGGATTCCTTTATACCAACAACGAGACTGTTAATGAAGAAATCATCAAATCAATACCATTTACTATAGCCCCTAAGAAGATAAAGTACCTAGGAATTAATCTAACCAGAGAAATAACAGACCTTTACAAAGAGAACTACAAGCCCTTACTACAAGAAACCAAGAGAGACTTAGATAAATGGAAAAACCTACCTTGCTCGTGGATAGGAAGACTTAACCTTGTGAAAATGTCTATTTTACCCAAAGCAATCTGCTTATATAATGCAATCCCAATACAAGTACCAGTGTCATTTTTTAACGACATGGAGAAACAAATCACCAATTTTGTTTGGAAAGGGAAGAAGCCCCAGATAAGTAAGGTACTACTAAAGAAGAAGAACACATTGGGAGGCCTCTCGTTACCTGAACTTAGAACGTATTACACTCCCACAGTGTTCAAAACAGCCTGGTACTGGTACAAGAACAGACAGATCGATCAATGGAACAGAATTGAGACCCCAGAGATGACACCATCTGCCTATGAACAGTTGATATTCAACAAAGGCCCTAAGACATTAAACTGGGGTGAAAACAGTATCTTCAACAAGTGGTGCTGACAAAATTGGATACCCATCTGCAATAAATTAAAACAAGATCCATATCTTACACCTTATACAAAAACCAACTCCAGCTGGATAAAAGACCTAAATATCGAATCTAAAATGATAAAGCTCATCCAAGAAAAAGTAGAAACAACAATGGAAGTTTTAGTACACAATGTAGACAGACTTCAAAATCTGTCAAACAAACCACAATCAACAGAAGAGAAGATAGATAAATGGGAACTATTAAGAATCAAACACTTTTGCTCATCCAAAGACTTATTAATAGAAATAAAAGGCCACCTACAGAATGGAGAAAAATAACTGATGCCTGATCTCCATAATCTATGGTTCTACAAAATATCAATAAGAAAGAGACAAATCATCCAATTCAGCAATGGGCAAAGGAGATGGACAGACACTTCTCTAAGGAGGAGATCCAGGCAGCCAAAAACCACATACAGACATGTTCACAATCATTAATTATTAAAGAAATTGAAATCAAAACAACAGTGAGATACCACCTCACCCCAATAAGATTGGCCATGATCCAAAAAACGCAAAACAATAAATGTTGGAGAGGCTGTGGAGAGATTGGAACTCTCCTTCACTGTTGATGGGATTGCATAATGGTGCAAACCTCTTTGGAAAGCAATTTGGCGTTACCTTAAAATAATGAATATAGATACACCATTTGACCCAGTTATTCCTCTGCTCGGAATATATCCTACAAAATCAAGGCCATTCACACCGACTGCTACATGCACAAAAATATTCATTGCAGCACAGTCCACAATAGCAAAAATTTCGAATCAAACCAGATGCCCAACAACGGAAGAGTGGATAGGTAAACTTTGGTATATACACTCCATGGAGTACTATTCACTGATAAAGAACAACGATGGTAGCAGGAAACATCTCTCAGTTTGGTCTCAACTGGTGGACATTATATTGAGTGAAACTAGTCAGCAACAGAAGGACAATTATTATATGAGACCCCTCAGATAAAAACTTAAAAGCATGCTCATACATAATAGAAAACTCTTTGACGGCTTCAAGGGTGGGGAAGGTGGGAGGGCGGGAAGGCAAGGGGTGAGGGTTTAGATTTGTTAATTGTTAGAAATTTGGTAGGGTGAAATTGGTGACAATTCACATTAGTAAGAAGATCAATATTAATGAGACTTCAACACAACTTGTGTACTCCTCCTCTCTTAACCCAATATTGTAAGCACAGAGTATGTACACTTTCATTTTTTTATTTAATAAAAAAAAAACAATATGTATACCTGTTAAATGAGAAGCTAGTTTGTTAGTTAACTTTCATCTAAAGTATGAGAAATAAAAACAGTAATAGATGTAAAAAAATATATATATCAACAAGAATAGGATAAATCATCTAATTAAGCGATGGGCAAAGGAGATGCACACACATTTTTATAAAGAGGAGATCCAGGCAACCAAAAAACACACCCAGACATGTTCATGATCTTCAGTTATTCAAGAAATTCAAATCAAAATGACAATGAGATATCATCTCACCCCAACAACGTTGGCTATGATCCAAAAAACACAAAACAACAAATGCTAGAGAGGCTGTGGAGAAAATGGAACTCTCCTATACTGTTGGTGGGGTTGCAAAATGGTCCAGCCTCTTTGGAAAGCAATCTGGCACTTCCTTAAAAAAATAGATATAGATATACCACTTGACCCAGTAATTCCACTACTTGGAATATATCCTACAGAATGAAGGCCATTCACACCGATGGACACACGCAAGAATGTTTATCGCAGCACAGTCCACAATAGCAAAAAGATGGAATCAACCCAGGTGCCCAACAACAGAGGAATGGATAGGTGAACTATGGTATATATACTCAATGGCACACTATGCAATGATAAAGAATAATGATGATTCAAGGAAGCATCTCATAACTTGATTTCAGTTGGAGGACATTACATTGAGAGAAAGTAGTCAGCGACAAAAGAACAAATATTGTATGAGACCCCTACGATAAGATCTCAAAAACAGACTTGTGTATAGAAGAAAACACTCATTGATGGCTTCACGGGAGGGGAGGGAGGAAGGGCCAAGGGGGTAGGGCTTAGATTAGATAGTTGGTAGAAATTTGGTTGGGTGAAATCAGTGATAGCACACATTAGAAACAAGAACAATATTAAGTGGACTTCAGCATAACTTGAGTACTCCTTCCATCTTAACCCAATATTGCAAGGATAGAGTAGCTGGGGCAGGGGGCAAGGGACCATGCTCTTAGGCAAAATCAAGGCCAACTGGCACAACTGGCATTTTGCTAAGAGGGCTCTCTGCACCCCACATTGGTGAGTGGCGTCTGGAGTCTTAAAAACTGCCAAGCTGCCATCCGAGGGCACAGCAAATGGTCCCAACTCAGCAGGAATGGATGCTCACCAAGGACCAAAATGACTTGGGTCAAAGACAACCCAGAAGATAGAGAGACCCACATGAGTGGGTGCCTACATAGACTTGGGACTGGAAGAACTGGATGGTGCCCGGCCACCACCAGTGATAGCCGTGATGGAGCTCACGAAGTTGAGTCTCACTGGCAACACAAGAATAAAAAGGGGTGCACTCTGAGATCTCCACTAAAAAACCACAATTGATGGTCCAGCATTTTCGGGGTTACACTGGGAGCATGGCCCCTGGCCCTGATGCTGCCCTTGCCCATAAATCATAATGAAGGTCCACTCTTTGGACACGAATGTACTGGACTTGGCAACACAGAGTGACCATATATTGGATGCTCTATATGGTTCTATGCATCTATAGGATGTCATCTTGCTGACCTCTGGCTGGAGTAAGGGGAGTGGGTCGAGAGGAGGGGAAAGGAGACTGTTAGGGGGATGAAACATTTATGGAGCAGAGAGAAATATTGTGCTGTCACTGGGCAAGGAGAGCAGAGGAAGCTGCATGTAGATGGGCATGTAGATTTATATAGGAATGTACATTTTCACTCAGTCATAATAAATTTTTTAAAAAGCCAAAAAAATGAAACCTAGTGCTGTTCTGTTGATTCTGACCTACAGCAACCCTATAGAACAAAGGAGAACTGCCCCATAGAGCTTCCAAGGAGTGCCTGGCAGTTTCAAACCACAGACATTTCAGTTAGCAAAAGTAGCACTTGACCACTCTGTCACCAGGATTTCCTTCTCTGTCTTAAGTTTCCTGTTACCAAATTTCCTATCCCCTCTTTCCTTCTAGTCCTTGCCCCTGAACTGGTGTGCCCCTAAGTCTCATTTTGTTTCAGAGGGCTGTCCAATCTGTGACTGAAGGATGAACCTCAAGAGTGACTTCATTACAGAGCATAGAGAACATCGAGGGGCTGTACTCTCAGGGTTTCTTCAGTCTCTATCAGGCCAGCAGTACTGGTTTTTTCTTTTTGAGTTAGAGTTTTGTTCTACACTTTTCTCCAGCTCAGACCAGGACCCTCTGTTGTGATTCTCGTCAGAGCAGTCGGTGGTACTAGCTGGGCAACATCTGGTTGTACTGGATTCAGTCAGCTGGATGCCGTTATGGAGGTGGTCCATTAGTACTTTAAACTAATCTTTCCCTTATTTATTTAGTTTCCATCATTCTTCCTTGCTCCTGAAGGGGTAAGATAAGTAGAGCATCCTAGATAACCATTTACAGGCTTTTCAGACTTCTAATACTACTCACCCAAGTAGAATGTGCAACATTTTCTTCATAAAGCAACATTTTGTTTATAAACTAGATTATGCCAGCTGAGCTAGATGATTCCCACAGCCCTCCACCTAGTAATTTGGTCCTTCAGCGAATTTGGATGTGTCTATGGCGCTTCCCTGACCTCGCCTTGGGCAACTTGTGTAGGCTTCCCTAGTAGTAGCTACTGTCTTATCCTTCAACAAAGTTTATTTGATAATTTCTGCATTCATTGGATCACCTTTCTTGGAAACGGGAATAAATATGGATCTCTTCCAGTTGGCTGGTCAGGTAGCTGGCTTCCAAGTTTCTTGACATAGATGAATGAGCACTTCCAGCACTGCATCCCTTTGTTGAAACATCTCAGTAGGTATCCCACAAGTTTCTGAAGTCTTGTTTCTCACCAATGTCTTCAACACAGTTATTTAGTGTTTTTCCATCCCCACCTCTCCCTTCCTTCATAACCATCAAAGCTTATTTCTTTGTGTATAAACCTTTTCACAAATTTTTACAATAGTGGTTTTATATAAAAATTGTCATTTTGTGATTGACTTATTTCACTCAAAATGATACCCTCCAGATTCATTCATGTTGTGAAATGCATTACAGGTTCATTGTTGATCTTTATTGTTGCATAATAGTCCATTGTGTGTTTGTACCCTGGTTTGTTTCTCCATTCATCTGTTCATGGGGACAAACTTAATTTCAATAAAATATAAATCCTTTATCATAGGAAATTATATCCCTACTATATAGTCTCTGTTGAAACGTGAATGACTTTTGTATTCCACCTTTTAAGAGATACATTGACTAGCTGTCGAATTGGTTCCAGCTCAAAGAGACCCTATAGGATAGAGTAGAACTGCCCCATAGGGTTTGCAAGGAGCAGCTGGTTGTTTCTACCTGTCAGCCTTCTCTTTAGCAACCACAGCTCTTAATCACCATGGAATAGTGGTTGTAACCACAGAAGGTAGCAAGTTATATCCATAAATGAGTGAAATTGATGGTATGGGAACTGGCAAGATTTAGCCTAAAGAGACTATTAAAGGTGACAGGAGATTTGTTATCAAATGTCTAAGGGCTGTTGTGCAGAAGAGGAATCAGACTTTTCAGCCACATGGAGTAGATTCAGTAAGCACTCGTCAGTAACCAGATAGAAAAGTCCAATTGCAGGCCCTATAAGGAAGTGAAGAAAATAGGCAAAACAGGGCGCATAGAGATGGAAGCAAGTAACAGGTAGTAGTCTAGGAAAGCATGGAAATTTAACTGGGAGGGAAGAGGGATTTGGAAAGTTAAGCAGGACAAAGTCCTGAAGCAAATGGTACCTGGAGATACAGGCAAACTAAAACACTAGTAGCATGGGGCAGGTACTACAACATAGTTCAAGGGGATAACAGTAATCCTCAGGAAAACAGACTGATAAGAACAAGGCTGAGTATTCCCACTAGACAGACTGGAGTAACAGGCAAAAGACTATCAGGAATCTAGATATCAGACCTGAGACCCACCATATTCAAATTTAGCATCACAGCACCAGTGTTAGGCACTATCCATAAGGCACAGATCCTTTTGAAAGATCTTCGGCAAAATTTTGCTTGCATGTAATATTAGTTATATTGTTTGATAATTTCTGCATTCATTGGATCACCTTTCTTGGAAATGGGAATAAATATGGATCTCTTCCAGTTGGCTGGTCAGGTAGCGGTCTTCCAAATTTCTTGACATAGATGAAAGAGCACTTCCAGCACTGCATCCCTTTGTTGAAACATCTCGGTAGGTATCCCATAAGTTTCTGAAGTCTTGTTTCTCACCAATGTCTTCAACACATGTTGGACTTCTTCCTTTAGTACTATCAGTTCTTGATCACACATTACCTCCTGAAATCATTGCATGTCGACCAATATTTTTTGGTATACTGATTCTGTGTAGCCCTTTCATCTTCTTTTGATGTTTCCAGTTCTATTTATTATTTTTCCCATAGAGTCATTCACTATTGTAATTCGAGTCTTGGGTTTTTCTTTACTTCTTTCAGTTTGAGAAACGGAACCAAAGATATCATTGCTGATGTCAGGTGGATCCTGGCTGAAACCCACAGAATACCAGAAAGATGCTTATCTGTGTTTTGTTGACTGTGCTAAGGCATTAGACTGTGTAGATCATAACAAATTATGAATGAGATTGCAGAGAATGGGAGTTCCAGAGTAGTAAATTGTGCTCATGAGGAATCTGTACATGGATCAAAAAGTAGGTGTAGGCACAAAACCAGGGGATTCTGAAGGGTTTAAAATTAGGAAGGGTGTGCATCAGGGTTGTATGTTTTCAACAAACCTCTTCAGTGCGTAAAGAAGCTAGACTATAAGAAGAAGAATTGCACATAAGGATTGGAGGAAGACTTATTAACAAACTTTCTTATGCAGGTGACACAACTTTGCTTGACGAAAGTAAGGAGGACATGAAGCACTTACTGATAAAGATCAAAGACCACAGCCTTCAGCAGAGATTACCTTTCAACATAAAGAAAACAAGAATGTCACCGGACAGGGAGAGCAGCGGAAGCTGCATATAGGTGGGCATGTAAATTTATACGGGAATGTACATTTTCACTTGGTCATGTTAAATAAAAAATAAAAAAAAATAAAAAAAGACTATTGAAAGAAAAGAAAACAGAAGTCTTTCAACTGGACCAATAAGCAACATCATAAAAAAGGGAGAAAAGTTTGAGATTGTCAAGGATGTCATTTTGCTTGGATCCACAATCAACACCAATGGAAACAGCAGTCAAGAAATTAAAAGATGCATTGATTGGGCAAATTGGATACAAAAGCCCTCTGTAAAGTTTGGAAAAGCAAAGAAGTCACCTTGAAGACTAAGCAGTCCTGACCCAAGCCATGATGTTTTCAATCATATCACATACATTTGAATGCTGAACAATGAATGAGGAAGACCAAAAAAGAATTGATACCTTTTAATTGTGGTTTTGGTGAAGAATACTGAATATACCATGGACTGCCAAAAAAACTAACAAATCTGTCTTCAAGAAGTCCAAACAGAATGCGTGTCTTAGTCATCCAGTGCTACCTTGACAGAAATAGCACAAGTTGATGGGTTTAACAAGTGGAATTTATTTCCTCACAGAAAAGTAGGATAAATGTCAAACTCAGGGGGTCAGGTCCAGGGGAAGGTTTCTTTCTCTGTGGGCTCTAGAGGAAGGTCCTTGTTGGCAATGTTCCCTGGCCCGGGATCTTCTTAAGTGTAGGGACTGTGTTCCAAAGGATATACTCTGCCCCAGGCACTGCTGTCTTGGTGGCATGAGGTCCCTAACTCTCTGCCTGCTTCCGTTTCTTTTATATCCCAAGAGATTGCCTCAAAATACAATCCAAGCTCATAGACTAAGTGTCCCTCACTAATGCAACTGCTGCCGTGTTTCCTCATAAACACCATAGAGGCAGGATTTACGACATATAGCAGAAATCATGTGATACGGGGAACCATGGCCCAAACGAACTGATAGACATGTTTGGGAGGACATGATTGAATCCATGACAATGCTCCTTAGAAGCAAGGATGGCAACACTATATCTCACATACTACGGACATCAGGAGGGATCAGACCCTGGATAAGGACATCATGCTTGGTAAAGTAGAGATCAGTGAAAAAGAGAAAGACTGTCAATGAGAAGGATTGACACAGCGGCTGCAACAATAGACTGAAGCATAACAACAATTGAGAGGATGGTGTAGCACTGCACAGTGTTTTGTTCGTTCATGCATAGGATCGCTATGAATTACAAATGACCCTACGGCACCTAACAACAACAACATCTTCAAGCAAAGCTAATCTGCTGGTTTGGACAAGAAATTTACCTGGAATCTTCTTACTGCCTTTAGTGACTTGCTCACACGATCTCAGCCTCTGAGAAAGCTTGATCTCACTGTACTGGTGATTCATTGTTTTATCTTTGTGTCTTCTGGATGCCAACCGAAACCAAAGTGGGATTATTGGAGGGGCTCTGGGTTGCGAACTTGCCCTTCTTTTTTCCATAATCCACGGGCACTCTAATGCTCTGTCTAACTGAGGCATTCTCAAACAATGTTTTCTTTTTATTGGTAGACAAACATCATTGGATGTCATTTTATATCAGTTGAATTCAAGCAGTAACACAGAAGAAGTTTATACAAGTTTATTATGTTTTACTTCCATTCTCTGTAGTAGAAAGGTTACTTCTGAATATCCCTTGGAAAGGTATTAGATAGGCCAGGAAAGATGACTCCAGGCTCATTCACATACAGAAGCCTTGAGTATAAGGCAAAGAGGAGATGCCTTCTTGGCATGGATCCCTATTTTACAGGGAACAGGCAGAGGTCATATTATGGGAAATGATTGAGACAGAATACTAAACTTAAAAAAAAAGGATTGGTATTTGTCAAATTGACTTAGATTGTAAACTTTTACTTAAAGCACAATAAAACATTTTAAAGAAAGATTGTCATGTGACCTCCCTGACAGGTTTGTGATCAGTAGATCTGCAGTTGCTGAGCTTTGTTCCAGATTTTGACTGGAAAGGAGGCTTGGTCAGGTAAAAGAAACACTGCATTACTGGTGCTTAGTTAGATGTGGGGGTCAGAGTGACAAACGGCCTTAAAGCAGCATCCTTGGACTTTGCTGGGCAGGCAGAACTACACTGTAACATCACAGAAAACTTCTGATGTGGCATTATGGGAAGATCTGCCTGTGGAGCAAAATTTATGGTAGCCTAAGCAAGCAGATTTTACTTAACAAGTAAAAACCCATCAACAGCTACAATAGTAGCAGCAGCAGAGACTGCTGAATAAAAGCACCAGGGGAAAAAAGTTTTTAAGAGTAATCCCTTGAATAATTATGGAGTTTACTTAAAATATTTACACAGCCTAGGCCTGACTGCCTAGTTTGTAAAATAGCCCCTAGAATTACGAGGGAGACGAGAACTGGAACTGGAATGTTGCAGTTTCTAAGCAAATAAATTCCTCCACTTGGAAAAGGGACCGTGGTAGTGGGTAGCACTTACATTTATTCAAAACAGATGTGTGACCCACAGCTGGTAACAGCAAAGTAATATCCTTTAGTTTGATTTTGGAACACACTGTGTTCCTATTGAGAATACTTAGAATAAAAATGGTTTTAAGGTTATGCATGTGCTGATATCGTCTGTGATGCCACCTTCTCCAAGGAGTATCTTCCTATAGAGTGCAATCACAGAGGAGAAAAACACATCCAGAAAATAATAACCAAGGGCTGCTGGCCTATGTGCTTTGTGAAGGCAGGGATTGTAGCTGTTTTGTGTATCATTTTTAATGGCAAGCCAAGTGGCCCTTAGAGGCCTTCAGTAAGTATTTGTTGAAAGAATGAGTGAATCTCACCGAAAATGGGTAATATGATTTCTTTTCTAGCTGACTGGCAGATCTGATGTTCAGAAGGAAAATTCCCAGGAAGATATAAGATTTTTAAACATTTTTTAATGCAACTGAGCCTGATGGAGAAAGAAAGAATGACGATAAGAGGCCAGAATCAACGAGAAAGAGCAAATTTCAAAGATTATCAAGCATTAGCTGGCATAGGCCTCTGAACACATTTGTGAAACTGTGTCCTACACAAGACTATGCGGTCAGGGTAGAAATTGAGGCTAGTATTTAACCTCTACTCAGTTCCTCAAGGCCTGCATCATGGTAAACACTCACCTCAGCCCAGAGAAAGAAGTGCCTTTTTGAAATTTGTTTACCCTTAAGGGATACCATTTGTGCTGCATGGCTAGCAGAAGCGCTAAGCTAGCTTTTCCAAGTCTTTTTTAAGGAAAGACTTTGCACTAATTCTCTACATTAGTTCTAAGAGGAGGGAGAAAACTCTTTCTTTGAAAAGTCCTAACACAGGCCTACTTCTGTGATTCAGAGTTAGAAGACAGGCTGCCTTATGGCCTGAGGAATTCAAGCTAAAAATTTACCACGTGGCAGAATCAAACGTAAATCTTTGGAGGTATTCATTTTGAATCGAATTCTCAAATAATTTTTACTGTTAAAATTTCAAAAATCATAAAACATACACAAGCAAGCCGCCAAACAGAAATAACAACGTGCAGTTTCAGACTCTCAGTGCACGCATGGTGTGATTTTTTTTTATTATGAATCAGTTACAGGAATTGTCAGATACAGAATATAAGGCATTCTTTAATGCTTTAAAAATCAGAGATGCTACTTTGACAATTGGAATGCATCTGACACAGGTCATAGTCTTTTCAATCATCTGGAATTGATGTAACAGCAGTGGGTTTGGTTTGGTTTTTTGTTATTTGTTTTTTATCATGCATATCAAATCTGGATAGAGAAAAAGGAGGGAGAATTAACCCATCTGAACTGCTGTATTGTTGAAGAATATTGAACATACCGTGGACTGCCAGAAGAATGAGGGGCCTTTGGGGTGCAGTGGTTACGAATTCACTGCTAATTAAAATTCGAGTCAAGTCTGACTCTACCAGCCACTTCCCAGAAAGTTTACAGGGTGGTTCTGCTCTGTCCTATATGGTCAGTATTATTTGGAATCAACTCAGTGACAACAGCTTTGGTTTGGTTCAGCCAGAAGAACAAACAAATCAGTTTTGGAGGAAGTAAAGCCAGATGTTTATTAGAAGCAAGGATATCAAGACCTCATCTTGCTTACTTTGGACATGTCATTGGAAAAAAAAATTGCTGAAAAAGGACATTATGTTTGATAAAGTGGAGGATCAGTGAAAATGAGACGGAAACGAGGTGACCATGAGTCAAAGCTGACTCAACGGCAACTAACAACAACAATGGTAAGAACTGTTGTTTTTCAGAAGACACTATGAAGAGATTGAAAAGGCAAGCTGCAAGACGGAAGTAAACATTTGGAATTCCCATATCTGACAAAATATCTTTATTTAGAATATATTTAAAAACTCTACAAATCAATAAAAATGGAGCTTTGATCATTCAGTGGTTAATAAAAATAAGACTCCCCAAATTGAAAATTTGTAAAACACATGGAAGCTCCGTAAGAATAAGATAGTCAAATGGCCAACAAAAATCATGAATCCCTAGGGAAACGTGAAATAAATCAATCGTACATACATAACTGAATTAAAATAATAGTGTTACACCACTAATATCCACTAGAATGGCTAAAATCAAAAAAGTTAGTAATAATAAATGTTGGTGAGGATAGTGAGGGTAGAAATTGGTAAAAACCTTTTTGAAAAATTGTTTGGCAGTCTATACTAAACTTGAACATACACGTATCTTATGAACCAAAATTCTCTTCCAAGGAATGCATTCTAAAGAAATGTGTGCGTGTCTGAATCTCATGCACTGAATTGTTTCTCTAAAACATATGCACTGGAATCCTAACTCTTACATCTACAGAAATAATCTAATTTGATTACAGGGTTTTCCATGCTATGTTAATGAAGCCATACCTATGTGATACAAAGAGCAGCATAGACACAGAGACCTGTGAGCACAAGTGAAGATGCCATGCCACATGAAGATAGCCAAGGAATCAGGGCATACCAGATGATCTTGCTGCAGAGATGACAGAGAGCCTTCTAATAGGGGCCCCAAATTCAGCCTTGTAGCCTCCTAAACTATGACAGAATAAATTTTGTTCTTTAAACACACCCACTTGTAGTATTTCCGTTACACCAACACTAGGAAGCTAAGACAATGCACCAAAAGACATGTATAGAAATGTTCATTGCAGCATTTTTTGTAACATCACAAATATTTTACAAAATCCATAAATGATATAATTACAATATATTCATATCATCAAATGCAATACAGCAATTAAAATGAATGAACTACCGGTACAAGCAAATGTGAACGTATCTCAAGTTATAGTAATTAGTTAAAAAAAAAAAAGCCAGAAACTATATGTATATGTCTCTGTATATATACACAGATATATACACATATGTGTATATACAATACAATTTTATTCATATGATGTTACAAACCAGGCGCCAGTAATCTATAGTGAAACCATCAAGGATAATGGTCAATTTTGCCCGTAAAGAAATGATGAAAGTGGGGATTTTGAGGTACTGGCAATGACCTCTTTTCTGACATGGGTGGTGGTTACACAGGTGTGTTAGCTTTGCAAAAATTAAGTGAGTGGCAAACCTATAGTTTGTATACTCTTCTGTATGAATGTTATACTTCAATAAAATAGTTTAATTAAAAAACAAATTCTCAGAAAGAAATATGTATTCACATGACCTATATATGGCAGCAGTGTCTCTCTGCTTTTATCTTAAAACTTTGTATTAGAAAGAATTAACTCCTTACTCTCTGCATATATTTCAGGTTGTATTAACAATAATAAAATGAGTTTAAATAACATAGATACTACTCTTAACAACTGATTTAATAGAATTGACCTGTTTTCTTAACTCCCATTTGTTAAGTACTGCTATATAAGTAATTATCAGATTTTATTTTCCTGTCTGAAAATACTTTTTAAAAGGAATCAATTTGCCAAAATTAAATATGCTTTGGTTCCTCAAAATTAAACAAACTTTGATGAAGGGTAAGATAGTACACACTACTCAGAAAGCCAGCATAACTTGTAAGAGGCAAGGTCATGGAAGTTCCGTAGATACATTCAAACTCCCTGAGGACTGGGCTGAGGGCTGTAGTGACCATGGTCTTGTGGAACATGTAGCACAACTGGTATAGCGTAGTTGATAAAGAAAATGTACATTTACTTTGGTGAATAACATCAGGAGTCTTAAAAGCCTGTGAGCGGCCACCTAGGATGTTCCACTGGTCTCACCCCTTCAAGAGCATGGAACAATGACCACTTCTACCATGGCCTCTACCAGACTGAGTCTAGTACAACTAGTTGTGTCCAGCTACTCCCACTGACTGCTCTGACAAGGATCACAACAGAGGGTTCCAGGCACAGATGAAAAAAATGTAGAATGAAATTCTAGCTCAAAACAAAGACCAGACTTGCTGACTTGAAAGAGAATGGGGAAACCTTGACAATATGGCTGCCAGATACCCTTAAAGCTTGGTAATGAGGTCACTCTTGAGGTTTACCCTACAGCCAAAGGTTGACCTGCCACTCAGTTAATTCTGACTCATAGAAACCCCGTAGATAGAGTAGAAGTGCCCCATAGAGTTTCCAAGGAGCACCTGGCAGGTTTGAACTGCTGACCTTCTGGTTAGCAGACATAGCATTTAACCACTATGACACCAGCTGTGGTGGTCAGGATTATGTTAACTTGGCTACTACATATTTGGCTGCTGTATTAAGTGGCAGGGCGGGGTTTGTGGTGGCTCCCCGCCCCTTGGCTCTCATCTCGCAGCCTTCTACTACGGCTGCTGGTCCCTCAGGTAGCCAGGAGCTCCTGCTCTCTTGTTCCGGCATCTGGTTCCGGGACTTGAACTAGCAGCTGTTGGACTCATCAGTCCTTACAGTCCGCACTTGAGAGTCCTGCTCCCTGACCTGCCGATCCTGGGTTCGCCAGCCTCTGCCGCTCCTGCTCCCTGACTGGCTGATCCTGGGTTCGCCAGCCTCTGTCGCTTCATCTCACCACCAGCTTGGGATCCACTGACCTACACAACCGGTGATCTAGAACTCTGGCCTCTGACTTGCTGACTTTGGGTTCCTCAGCTTCCGTGGCCACGTGAGGCTTGTGCCAGAGCTTGGGACATTCAGCTTCGGTGATTATGTGAGCTGTTTCCTATATCTGTATCTATCTATCTATCTATCTATTATAAATCTTTCATTGTACCTATATGTGTTACTGGTTTTGCTTCCCTAGAAAACCCAGCCTAAGACACCAGACTTTCCAAAGATTGGACAGGTCCATAAAACAAAACAAGACTAAAGAGGTACACCAGGCTACAGGCAAGGACTAGAAGGCAAAGGGGGGCAAGAAAACCAATAATAAGGAATCCAAAGTTGAAACGGGAGTGTTGACCTGCTGTGGCAAAGAGATCATATACAGCCATATGACATAACCAGTGTTATGAAATAATATATTTTGTTTAATGAAAAACTAGTTTGTTCTCTGTAAACCTTCATCTAAAGCACAATTTAAAAAAAAAGCAGTAACTGAGTTTTTCTGTATGAATAAATGTACTTCATTACTCGTCAATAGCAATTTTGCTTTGTATTCAGGAAGATCAATTACTGGCTCTAAAATAATGCAAAAATGAAAATTTATTAATACTACCTGCATGCCCAAGGTCAGTTTTACGTATTCTTTATTTTAGAACAACATAATATTGTGAATCAGGTATTCTATTCTTGCTAGTAATCAAGAAATTAGAGTAATAGCATAATTACATTTATGTATAAAGACACACCTGATAAAATATACCCCTCATCACATATGGGCTCTAAATTAAAAAAAAATATTTTTAAATATTCACAGAATTGGGGATGCATAACTTATAAGAGAATATATGTAGGCAAAGAAAGGCTTGCTCTGCTGTTTCTCTTGTTATCTACACCCCCTCCAAAAGAAGACAAACTAGGACTAAAGGGAGGGGAAGGCTGCGAAAAGTAAACAGGGTGTGTTTTCCATTTTGGTGACATGGCCTTTTTGTTGAATCACAGAACAATTTTAATAAAGAAAATTCTCAGAGGAAAGGATGAGAAACAAGACCCAGGAAACAATGTATTATGTACAACTGAAAACCACCTCTAAACAAATATTTACTCAGTTGTTTGGAACATAGTGGGGTCAATTCTAAGCGGGTAGAATTTTCTACTACAACAATATTTACAATTCATGCTGTCTTCAAAGTTCTTAAAGCTAGTTGACAGTAAGAAGACTGGAGCCTTAGTTCTCAACAGTTCTTACTGGCTTAGTGCTAAGAACTGTGTTTGGGGACTCAGACCAATTCAGCTAACAGAGAAAAAGCAGTGTAATGGAACTCAATCCAAAATTGTGCTAACAGTGGGAGTTTACCACACACACAAATGGAGATGGCTATATATGACACCTCTGCCATATTATTTCTTTAAATTCTAAGTTGTCCATTTTATTGTTGTTTACAGCCTTAAGATATTGTGTATCTTTAAAACAAAGACATCAATTTTTAAAAAACACTGTTATCTTACCTACAGTTATTCACAACTTACCTTTCTTTAATTTCCCCCCATTCTTTAATCTTCCCACTCCTCAGAATTTATAATGTAACCGTTGTTTCTGACTATCTCATATCTTCTCACCCTTTTTCACATATTACAAGCTTTTTTGAATGTTAAGGAAATTTTCGCTATTCATATCTCCAACCTACAAACCTAGATGTTTCTCCTCTCACTGCACAAATTGTTGTTCACTTTGACATTATCTCAAGTTTATAACTCTGTTACACTTGTATTGTGAGTTGACACTTAAGACAGTGCATTTGGCTGTTTCTACTAGAATATGTATCCTTTGATGTCACTAAGCCTTTTAGGCATGTCAAGTTTACCAGCCCCTTGCTAAACATTTAAAGGAGAAATATGAGCATGGGAAGTTATTTTGTCATGATTTCTATTTCATTTCCTTTATATTCTTGCAGAACAGTCTATAGTCCTGTATTTGTATTATGAAACTATAGTCATGTAAGCTGCTTTGATGTTTTGAGGTTTTCAGCACCATGAAGGCTAACAAGGGAAAAAAGATGTACTTTCTGTAAATCTTATTTATCAACAAAGAACTTTGATAATTTTTAAAGGGCTCTAAATACAATTATCTAAATATGTATAAACTATTTTAAAAATTAGATACTTATGCCACAGTTACATTTAGAAAGACATTTTTATTATAAGTTTTGTATAAGGTAAATTACTGTTTTAATCAAATTTCCCATGTTAATTAACCTTAAGCATTTAAAAATATCATGAATAGAAACTACTAAGAACCAAACATTTTTGCTCATCTGAAGACTGTATCAAGAAAACTAAAAGACTACCTACAGAATGGGAAAAATATTCAGTAACTATATGTTGGACTGATATCTGATCACCATAATCTACAAAGTACTGCAAAATATCAACAAGAAAAAGGTAAATAACCCAGTTTAAGCAGTGGGGAAAGGAGGTGGGCAGACATTTCACCAAAGAAGATATCCAGGCAGCCAAAAGACACATGAGGAAATGCTCATGATCATTAGCTATCAGAGAAATCCAAATCAAAACTACAATGAGATACTATCTCACTTCAGCAAGATTGGCCATAATCCAAAAAAACACAAAACAACAAATGCTGAAGAGGCCGTAGAGAGATTGGAATTTGCCTAAACTGCTGGTGGGATTGCAAAATCGCACAACCTCTTTGGAAAGCAATTTGGCACTTCCTTAAAAAGCTAGAAATAGAAATGCCATTGGATTCAGTAATCCCACCGCTCAGAATATATCCTACAGAAACAAAGGCAGCCGTATGAACAGATACATGCATAGGAATGTTTATTGCAGCACAGTCCACAGCAGCAAAAAGATGGAGTCAACTTAGACAACAGATAAATAAATAAATAAACTATGGTACATATAATCAGTGGAACACTATGCAATGATAAAGAACAATGATGATTTTAGGAAACATGTCGTAACCTGATTTCAACTGGAAGACTTTATGCTAAGTTAAATCAGTCAGGGGCAAAAGAAAAAATATTGTATGAGACCTCTGCTATATGGACTTAAAAATAGACTTATACACAGAAGAAAAGACTCTTTGATGGCTACAAGGGTGGGGAGGGAGGGAAAGGGTAGGTCAGAGATAATCAATAGAAATTTGGTTAGGTAAAAGCAGAGACAGTACATTGTAGAAAATAGGACAACTTAACTGGACTTTACCATAAACTGAAAGGTTTTTTTAAACTCAACCCAATATTTCAAAGGATAGAGTAGCAGGGACAGTGGTCTGGGGACCATGTATTCAGGTGACATCGAGACCAATTGGCATAACTAATCTATTGTGAAGAGTGTCTTTTGCACCCCATATTGGTGAGTGGCATCCGGTGTCTTAAAAGTTAGGAAACTGCCATCAGAAGTACACTAAATGGTTCCAACTCATCTGGAACAGACGATCACCAAAAACATCAAAGATAAGAAGACAGAAGAGCCCAGGAGACAGAGGGACCCCTATAAATGGGAGACAGCATCAGCACGAGATCAGACCAACCAGATGGTGCCCGGCCACAACCAAAGACGGTTGTAACTGGGACACAATGTAGAATCCCTGAGCCAACACGAGAAAAAGAGGGTCCAGCCCAAGAACTCTTCTAAAAGACCTGAAGTGATGGTCCGACAGCTTGGGCACTCCCGTGGGAACATGGCCCCTAGTCCTGCTGCTGTCCCTTACTGGAAGGCAGTACTGAGGTTGACTCTTCAGACAAGAATGGACTGGACTCAGGGACACAGTGTGACCATATGGTGTGCATATTTTGTGGTTCTGTGAGTTTATAGGAATAGATTCTGCTGTTCTTTTTCTAGGTGGGAGAGAGGACAGTGGAGAGGAGTGGACATATGCTTACTGAGAGGACACCAGACACATGGAATGGCAAGGAGGACCATGCTGTCACCAGGTGGGGAGAGCAGAAGGAGCAGAAGATAGGTGGACATGCAAAAGTTCTGATTGTATACTTTCACTTAATCACAATTAAAAAATACATTAAAATTAAAAATATATATATCACAAGTGATATATGAAATTACTCTTAGGGAGAATAATAATTTATTGCTTACCTGTGTAAGTTGGATTATGATGGATAGGTAAATGCTGGTTATAATGATAATGCAAAATGTTATTTACATACATTTTTATGCCTATTAAACATTTCAAAATAGCATTTTATTTTTTCCGTAGAGTATAGTGGGGATATCACAGACTTAGAGGTCAAAATTATCTTTAAATTCCAGCTCTACTATTTTTACCATTACCAACTCTTGTATGAAGTTAGGCAGACTCAACAACTTGGATGTTCTCCATTTAGAACAGCCATATTCTTATAACATAAGATGACTAAGTGAAACAATATATGTGGAAGTGCCTAGCACAGCACTTGGCACTGATTATACGCTCCAAGGATGTTTCTTTTCTTTATTTTTCACTTTACCTTCTCTTCCCTTTCACCATTGCTATCAATATATGACACTAATTTTTAATTTACATTGATTTTTGATTTCAGGGACTAAGAGAATGCCGCATAATTTTTTTTTTTTTATTTTCTGTTTTTCCGTTGTTACTAACAGTTTAAAATAACAAAAATTCTCAAGAGGATTATGTATTTATTTCAGGGAAAGGAGTGTAGGCAAAAAGCTGTGAGAATATATTTTGTTTGGCAGTGGACAAGCAAAAAAGATAAAGACCCTCAATGCGAAGAACTGACACAGTGACTTCAAGGATGGCACAAGACACAGTGGTGCGTCGTTCTGTGTTATATAAGGTTGCTGTGAGTTGGAACTGTCTTGACGATGCCTACCAACAACAACAGCAAGGGCTAAAGGAAGGAGCTGCTTATCTATCGAGCCCTACTCTGAGCCAGAGGTTTATACTCTTAGCTTCTTCTTAGCCTTTCCCTGCTGAGGTCTGCTTCACTTTAAAGCTCACGGTTTTTTTTTGTTCCAAACAACTCTGTACAGTATTAATGGGAAAAAATGTGTCTTGAATTTTAAGCCACTGATTTACAAACGGATGCAGAAGGGCAGGACAGAAATGGATAGAAGGCTATTACAAACTAACACTGAAAGAGGAGACCTACGGCATATGGATAAATCAAGAGTGGTGTTGCCAAAGAAACTGCTCACCGCTTGCCTGAAATACAAAAAGAGAGCTAAAAACAGGAGCTGAGAAACAGCCACAGCTGGTGTTGTAGGGAGGTCCCGAAATATAAGGCAAAGTGGATCAAGCACAGAATGAGCTGTAAATGGAGGATGCATGGGGAAAGGGTTGAAAATATGTCAAAGAGATAAAAAGGGGTGCACCCTGAGAACTCCACTAAAAGACTGCAATTGATGGTCCAGGGACCTTGGGGTTCCCTTGGGAGTGTGGGCCCTGATCCTGATGCTGCATCTGTCCACAAATCATTACTGAGGTCAACTCTTCAAACAGGAATGGACTGGACTTGGAGACAGAGAGTGACCATATTGACTGGGCACTTTATGGTTCTATGCATCTATACTGTGTTGCCCTGCTGGCCTCTTACTGGAGGGGGTGAAGAGGGTGGAAAGGAGGGGACAGGAGATTGTTAGGTGGATATGACATGATTAGGATGAATAGGAGGAGTGTGCTGTCCCCGGACAGGTAGGGCAGCAGAAGCTGCACATAGGCAGGCATGCAAATTTATACTGGATTGTACACTTTCACTCAATCACAATAAATACAATTTTTGTTTTAAAAGAACAGGGTGTGGGGTAGATGATGTCAGGTGACTCAAAATATAAACCCCGAAATCTCCAGAATATAATGGAGTCTCCTCCGAGAGGGGACAGCTCTTTGGAGACCATTAAACAGATGAACAAAGGGAGAAAAATTCTGTTGGCCTTAGAGGACATTTCAGGGACTTTGGTTCTTCTTTAAATAACATGGAAAGTTAGGAGTGTTGAGCAATCAAATGACATGATCTGACTTCTGTTTTAAAAAGCTGGTGCTAGATGCTGCTTTGAGAATAGATACACACGTGTGAGATCCACACATACACAGTGGGACAGCTATGGTTGGCAAGAAACTTGGGGAGAGTGGAAACAGGGAGACCAGTCAGGCAGTTATTGCAATAATCCAGGTGAGAATTCAAATGAGAATAACTGTGCTTGTGGAACTTGGATTCTAGCGGAGAGAGTTAAGACCAAAAAATAAATAAGAAAAATATATGAGATGTTAGATGGTGACAAGAACTAAGAAAAAGAAAATAAAGCAGGGAAGATGGACAGAGAATGTACACGTGTTTGCGTGTGTGTGGTATGGACAGAAACTGTGTAACAGCGACAGAGCAGAGAGAGAAGACCTCTGAGGAGGTACTGTTGAAAAGAGTAAGCCTTGTATTTATCAGAGGGAAGAACATTCCAAGCAGAGGTTTTCTCGAGTCCAAAGGCTCTTTGTGAGGTGGTTGTGAATGTGTTTTCCAGGAACAGTGAAAAGGGCAGTGCAGCTTTAATGAAGTAAGAAAATGGGAGTTTATTGGAAGAGGAGGAGAGAAAAATATCTTTCTTATAAAAACAAAACAAAGCAACAACAACAACAACAAAAATTCATTGCTGTCAAGTCTATTGCAACTCATAGCAATCATAAAATATTTCCTATAATTACTGATAAAACTAATTTACAATAAGGTGTGAACAACTGATAGGTGTGGCTTACTAGAGCAATAAAGAAAGGGAATCTGACTGGGAAGTGCTTCTAAGCAGGAGTGATTCTCATCTGCCTTATGTCTACTCTTTAAAACAGTACCTGGTCACCACAGCATGGATGAATCTTGGAAACATTATGCTGAGGGAAATAAGTCAATCACAAAAGGACAGATACAAAATAAGCAAGTATATCAAAATATTTCATACTTGTATGAAATAAACAAGTATATAGAAACCAAAGTCAATAGTGGTTACCAGGGAGAGAAAGAAGGGAAGACAGGGAGTTTTGCTTGGGGGAGGCACTATGTTCACATTAATGGTAGTGGGGTCACTAGTAATAAGACAGGTGTAGAGATTGCGCAGCATCAAGGCTATGATCAATATCACTGAATTGTACATGCAGAAGCTGACGAATTGGCCAGTGTTTCTTTTTGGGCATTTCCACCACAATAAAAAACAAAACAAAAAAGCAGTGCCTTGCACATAAACCAGAAAGATCCACTGCCATCAAGTCGATTCTGACTCACAGTGACCTTATAAGGCAGAGTAAAGCTGCTCCATAGAGTTTCCAAGGAGCGCCGGCAGAGTTGAACTGCTGACCTATCTGTTAGCACCTAACCTGTTGTTGCACTTAATCATTAACCCACCAGTGTTTCTGCCTTGCATACATAAAACCGTGGAAAAACAAACCTGGTGCCGTTGAGTCGTTTCTGACTCACAGCGACCCTATAGGACAGGTTAGAACTGCTCCATAGCATTTCCAAGAGCATGTGGTGGACTTGAACTGCTGACCTTTTGGTTAGCAGCTGTAACACTTAACCACTGTGCCACCAGGGTTATGGCAGTTACTAAATAAGTAAATAAGTATAAAAATCTAACACTGAATGATTGGAAAACTATGATGAAGCTCAGCCACATACTTATACTTCCATAGAACAAACCTCTGTGCTTGTAGACAAAGATTCATTCTGATGGTCAGCTCTGATTAAACAAACAAACAAACAAACAAAAAACTCCCCAAAATGTAGCCCCAGCTATGGGGTTAAATATTTCTCAAAGCAAGGAGGGAAAGGCAAACTCTTCCCTCTGGTGTCAGGAAAAGCAGAGAGGCATATGCATCCTTTCCACATACATATACAGTGGCATAGCTGTTGGTAGGCAAGGGACATGTATCTGGAAAGACAAGGTCATTGTTTGGACCAACCAAAAGAATCTTGATCAAAAGTAGGAAAATTCTCAAAAGCAATTTTAAATTCTTACTAGAAACCAGACTTACTAGGCATGTTGAGACTGGAGGAAGCCTGAGTCTATTGCATGGGAACAATTTCTACACCCAGAAATGAATTAGAAGATTTCTTTTTGAATAAAGGAAGCGTTACAATTACAAAAATCCTCTTTCTCTGAGTCAAGCTGCCTTTATGTAGGAGAGAAATGTGGGAAGGAGCATCAGCAGAGGAGAGCACCCCAAGATTCTAAGAAAGATTCTCAAAAATTCTCTAAAATTTTTTTATAAACCTGAAAGTTTTAGACTGTACTCATTCAACCAATCCTCAAAATTTTATGTAGAATAAAATCTCATCTGTGGGAAGAATTAGCAACAGACGGAAGGTCTTCCCCCTGTCCCTGGGAGCAGGAAGAGGAGTAAGAACTGTTCACATGTGCTCCACAGCCTCAGACTGCTGCTGTGTGACTGAAATGTGGTTTATAAGAAAATGCTTCAGTGATGGTTCACTTTTTCCTCTCGTTACATTCATTACATTCTAATTTTTGAAAATTTATTTCCATGGAAAAAGAGTTCACATGAGAGAACGGCAGAGGAGTGCAGAGAGTGACCAGGGTGTAAGAGCATAATCAGGTTAGTAGCAAGCAAAGAAAGACAGGAATTATCCAGACTTGAAAGGAGAAAAATTTTGCGTAAATTGACATCCAGGCAGGAAAAGGGAGCTGGTAAGCTGGTAACAGTTAATTTACAGGAAGATCTTTTGACCTAGAATTATCTTACAACATGAGCTTCTTACTGCTGCTAAAATAACTAATTATATATGTTCTTCAGTCTGAGCAAATCATTTTTTCTACTGCTACATATATATGCCAGACTACGGTGTGAGTCAGAAATTCCAAGGGCATGATGATCTCCATCTTTCATAGCACCTGCTCCAACATTATGCTAATCATTAATTGATCATTTTTTAAAATGAGAGCTGCCCACCCTTAGCTGCTGTAGCTAAACATCTATAGTTAGAATACTAGGTACCAATTGGTACCTAGTACTAGAATACTAGGTACCAACTATTTTTTATTTTCAGTTGTGAATTTCCTTTTCAAAACATTCCAAAAAGCTAATCCCAAACAGGTAAAGCACTATTTTTCTCTCAAAAAACTTGAACATACTGATATTCAGATATTTACAAAACTGAAAAAATCTCTTGTAAATGCATCGTTTAACAGTGACTTCAGGCTGTTGTTACATTCTAAAACACCTTTGTTAAATGGGGTTTTTCTTTCCCTGTTACCAACCTACCTTTTTACTGTCCAGTGGTATAGCAGCTTCCAGAGCAGCATAAATATTTGTTTAAAAGTTTCACATCTTTAAAGAGGAGTCTTTTTTAAAAAAAATTAAAAAAATATCATGGTATTTTATTTATTTATTTTTTTGCATAAAGGCTTACATTTCCGAGGCAGCACATAAGAATTAAAAAATACTGAGGTTTTCTACCATTGTTGAATGGGGCTGAGTAAATGGATCTTGATCAAAAGGAGGAACATTGTCAAAAGGTACTTCAAATTTTTACTAGAAACTAGACTTAATGGACACATTGAGATTGGAGAAACCTAAAGCTAATGCACGGAAACAATTTCTGAACCTTGAATTGAAATGGTCCCATGAAGTCATCTTCGAATTATCTGTCAATAAAAACTATCTGTCATGATCACTATAACCTTCTGAAGAATTGTATATGTGAGATCAAAATGACAACAGTGATTCTGATGCATGGGATGAGAACTTTGAGGGGTAGAGGGTCTAAATTAATAATAGTGGAAAAATGTAGACAGAGGTAGGGAGAATGGTGCCACCATGCAAAGTCTGTAACTGCTGGCAACCAACTGTACGTATAGAAATAATAGACTGGGGGATAAAAAAAAAGAATGCTAAGGCTCAAGTCCCTTCATCGGAATAATTCCATTTGACTCCAGAACTAGACTTGGGCATTGGTATTTGTAAAATATTTCCGGGGTAATTCTATTGTGCAGCAGGATTGAGAACCAGTGATTTAGGGGGATCTGGCATCAATCATGCAAACTGCAAGTCAAAATTAAGTTAAATTTCCACTGGGTCTCAGAGAGCAGTAAAAGCAATTTTATTTTACAGTCTATTTCCTCTAAATTTAGCTATAGCGTCACTCAAATCCTTCAGGATTGTCAGTAAAGTCATCTATCTCACTAGCTTTGCCTCTAACACCGGACTTGAACCAGAGCTCTAATGATAAGTAACGGCCCCTGAGGCCGGGATAGTTATGCCAATAAAAATAATAAAGTGATTCGCTAAGACAAAGGTGAATGTCTTACCCAGAGTTCCTCTATGCATGCTTAAAGCAGAGCCTGAATTAAACATGAAAGGATAAAAAGCCCATAGAGAATGCTCTCTGGCCAGTACTATCTAATGAGCTATGTAGAATATACCTCCGAATTATTTGTCCCTGAAGGCAAGGAAGAGGAGGGCATTGGAATCACTGGCTTCAGTCTTGCAGGCCAAGGGCTTCCCATGGGGCATTAATTCCCTTACACTTCCAGTCTGAACTTTCTTGAATGTTGGGTAAGTTCCCCCAGATATCCTACCTAGTGTTATCAGGGTAGCACTAGGGTGAAAATAATAAGAATTAAACTGTGCAACTGAAGCTAGACACTGAGGTAATAGGTACGTGATGCTGTTTGTTACAACAATAACTTGGAGTAAAAATAGGAACAAAAGGATGTGAGTTAAGGTACAAGAAATGTTCAGTGGGGAGAATTTCTGGAGATCAGTTTGTCAAACACTGGTGGTGTAGTGATTAAGTGGTACAATCTGCTGACCAAAAGGTCGGCAGTTCATATCTACCAGGCACTCCTTGGAAACGCTGTGGGTCAGTTCTAGTCTGTCCTCTAGGCTTGCTAGGAGTCAGAATCAATTCATTGGCTATGGGTTTGGTTTTAGCTTTGAGTCAGACCTAAAGAAGCTTTGCTGGCACAAGGGTTAAATACTGCTAACAGATAGGTTGGTCATTTGATAATAACAACACTACTTTTGCGCTACAATGGAGTTAAGCAGTTGTAACAAAGGTCATCTAGACCTCAAAGCCTAAAATATGCACAGTTTAGCCCTTTACAGAAAAAATTGCTGGACCTACATGCTAGACGGCAAAAGGATGCTTGTTTAATTTCGTTGTGTCTTATCTATCCTTACGCATTCAGGCCAATGACTCAGGTGTCACACACAGCATTGATTTTGATTAGGCCGTTCAAAATCTTTGTAGGTAGCAAATGGTTTCAGTAAAGTTATTCTATGGTCTTCATAAACCTAGTATGTAGTCCATGATAAATATATTTCGACCAGTGAAACTGACTGGAAACCTTGGTGGCATAATGGGTTAAGTGCTATATCTGCTAACGGAGAGGTCAGCAGTTCAAATCTGCTAGGCACTCCTTGGACACTCCATGAGGCAGTTCTATTCTGATCTAGGGTTGCCATGAGTTGGACCTGACTCCACAGCCGTGGGTTTGGGTTTAGTAAACCTGATAGCATGCAACTTCAGCTACCAAACCCAAAACCCTGTAGCTATCAGGTCAACTTTGACTCACAGCAACCCTCTAAGAACAGACTGGAACTGCCCCATAGAGTTTCCAAGGAGCACCTGGTGGATTTGAACTGCTGACCTTTTGGTTAGCAGCTGCAGCACTTAACCAGTAAGCCTCTAGTGTTTCCAGCTTCAGCTACAGAAGCCAAGAAAAAGCATTCTTGTTTCTGCTTATTTACACTGAGCTTGATAGCATTTTAAGAAACATACATTTCTGGGATTATAAATTCTTTCACAAATGAGTTGACAGGATGAAATAAGTATCCAGAAACATTAACGCTCCTAAAGACAGAAAGCAGATTAGTAGTTACCAGCACCTGAAGAGAGGGAGACGTCTTGAAACTACCTAGAGGTGACGTGGTGTAACAGTGTGAAAGTGGTAAACAACACTGAAATGTACACTGCAAAACTGTTAATTTTACGTTACATGAATTCTGCCTTAATAAAAACTTAAGAGAGGGGAAAAAGAGAGTTTACAGGATGTTAAAGTGAGGAAAAGACATGTCTCTAGAGAATACATGGAAATCCTGGTACTATAGTCATTAAGAGCTGTGGCTGCTAAATCAAAAGGCCTGTAGTTCGAATCCATCAGATGCTCCCTGGAAACTCTAAGAGGCAGTTTTGCTGTCTCTATAGAGTCATTATGAGTCAGAATTGACTCAAAGGCAGTGGGTTTTGGTTTTGGGTGGGTGGTTAGACAAAATATCATAGTATAATAGAACTAGCAGGAAAGCATTTCATATGGCTACTGACTTTAAGCAAGACTGTACTTGAGCCATTCTCAAAAATTAAGTCTACTATTTAATAATTACTATCCAGAGACATACACTTGGCTTTGGCTTCGGCTTCAATCCAGAGACACTTCGCAACTTCCTGTGGCTAGATATTTCAGAATTCTACAATTTAGCTCTTGTAAAGTTATTCCTGTTCTTTTGCTAAATTCTTCATGCTGTAATATTAGCCCATTTTCAATGCCTTTCATTCGATTACTTTACAAAGTTTGACATTTGTGTCTCCTTCCTTCTGAACCAAAACCAGAAATCAAACCTCTTGCTGTCAAGTTGATTCCAACTCCTAGTGAGCCTGTAGGACAGAGTAGAACTGTCCCATGGGGTTCCTAAGGAACAGCTGATGGATTTGAACAGCTGCTGTTTTGAATAGCTGCTGAATTGTTAACCATTGTCTACCACCAAGTCAAATCTGTCATCAGCAAGTCCATTCAGACTCATAACAACCCTATGGGACAGAATAGAGCTTCCCCACAGGGTTTCCAAGGAGCAGCTGGAAGATTCAGACCGTCAGCCTTTAGATTAGTAGCCAGGCTTTTAATCACTGAGCACCAGGGCTCCTTACAAGTCATCTTATTCTCAGTTTTGAGGCAAGACTTAATATATTGTCATGTTTTTAAAAGTCACCACTACCGTTTACAATAATCACAATGCAACTTATAATATTAACAATATTGGACCTATAGTCTAAAAATCAAAATTTGAGTTCTGGTTTAACATGGTGGAGGCCCAGTAACATATTTTCTTTGGTCCACAGAGAAAACCTGTGAAGCCTGACTAGTAACTGACTCTCTCTAAGCCTGAGTTTTCTCATCTACAAAAATAGCAAAAAGTATACTTTTTTGGTTGCTGTAGAGATCAAATAGTATGTTTTTGAAAACATTAAATCTATGAAGCACTATAAAAATGTAAGTTATTACGAGAAAGTGAGAATTCACAAATTAAAAAAAACTCTGAGTGGCAGTGCAAATAAAAAGTCAGAGAACCAACATTTCCACTGCTTTCTCACCACTGATTTGGGAGAGAGAAGGCATTTCCATTTTTCTCAATAAACACAGGCCTCTGGCTCCAAGGCCAGCACCCCTTCACTTAGGTTAGTATTGCACTTCTTCAGTAACCCCAATGAGTTCTATATGAGGGTCCTGAAATTTGCCCTGGAGCTATCTTAGAATATTTTTTAAAGTCCTTTATTAAAAGAATAATTGGTTATGCCAATCAAATATGAGTAACTTTGCCTGATGTGTAGGGAACACAAATAAATTCTTCTAAGCAGGCTTATTCTACGAGATGTTAAGTGACAAGCACAGAACTGTCCAGGCATCCCCCCAACCCCAAATAGATAAATAAATAAACCCAGTGACACTGAGTCGATTCTGACTTATAGAGACCCAATAGGACAGGGTAGAACTGCCCTATAAAGTTTCTGAGGAGCACCTGGTAGATTTGAACTGTCAGTCTTTCGGTTAGCAGTCATGGCGCTTAACCACTGCGTTACCACAGTTTCCACTAGGCATTATACAAGATTGTAAAGAGGGAGGAGCCAAATCCATTTAAACATGGTATATATTATTTCAAATCTCAGGAAAAAAAATGGATCTTAATCATTATAAGGACAGTATATGTCTTACTTTGCATAAAGGGTCATGGTTATATTTTAAAATAAATCTAAAACTTTATTTCATCTACCTTTAGTTTGAGGGGAATATTTTCACTGGATTATATGATCTCTGTCACAACCTGTCAACTCTGCCATTGTAACAGGAAAACAGCCACTGACAATACATGAATTAATGGGCCTGACTGTGTTCCAATAAAGCTTTATTTATGAAAGAACAGATTGGTCTGGTGGCTATGGTTTAAAAAACTCTGATACTAATGAGTGAAGATTGCAAAAGCAGCTTCCTTTCACTCAGAAAGTAGGTAGATTTATCACCAAGATGAATTTAATTCTTGCTCCCTTTTTCCCTGACAGTGGCACCCGTTATTGTTATTAGATGCTGTTGAGCCAGTTCTAACTCACAGCAACCCAAGTGCAACAGAATGAAACACTGCCTGGCACGGAGCTCTCTGTAGAATCATTGCTAGGTGTGAGCTCTTTGGTACACCCACAATTACCAAACCAGCTCATTGTAGCCTGAGACCACTAGAGACACAGATTTGTGCAGAGATCTCTCTTTGGATCCCTCATCTTATGTAGACCCCCTGATTTTATCTCCTATTTTCTGCACCCTATGTGATCTTTGAAATGTGAATTTAAGGACTCTCAGGGTGCCCCTTGAAGCTCTGGTGGTGAAACCTGACTCTACCAGCTGATCATTGAAAACTCTATGATGCAGTTCTGCACTATCCTATAGGGTCACTCTGAGTCAGAATTGACTCAACAGCGGTGACTCTGATCTGATTTGGGTTTAGGTTGACCCTTTGGGCAAAAATCAGCTTGAGAGATCACTGAGATCTCAGGAATCTTGTCTTGTCTTGCCTTTTCTGCCACTTTTCCACTTTCCTCGTAATCTTTTGTTAGTTTCTACAGATTCTTTGCTGTCTTGGCAGTGCTATGAAGCAGCTAAAAATATTTTCATATAGTTAGTCAGGTCTTTCCAATTGTTTTTCAGAAGTAGGGCATTAGGATGCCAGCATCTAAATTGCTTTTCAAATCTAACATACATTTTACTGACTTTGAAAACGCACTCAGTGATGTGGATCATAAAAAAGTATGGATAACATTGCAGAGAATAAAATAATTCCAGAACATTTAATTGTGCTTGTGAAGAATCTGTACATAGATCAAGAAGCAGTTATTTGAACAGAACAAGGGAATAATGTGTGGTTTGAAGTCAGGAAAGGTTGCATCACAGTTGTATCATTTCACTGTACTTAATCAGTCCATGTGCTGAGGAAATAATCCAGGAAATTTGACTACATGAAGAATAAGGTACCAGGTTTGGAGGAAGACCCATTAATAATCTGCAATATACAGATAGTTGACTCAAACTTCCTTGCTGAAAATGAAGACGATTTGCAGTATTTACTGATGAAGACCAAAGACTACATCAGTAAAGAGTGCACCTCAGCATCAAGAAAGCAAAAATCCTCAGGGAGTCAGAGTCAAGATCCCTGACTAAGCACACATCTCCTTATATCACTCTGGAAACCAAGACCTGAATTGATAATCAAATGGAGCCTTTTGGTCACCTAGTGAGCCCCAGGACACGGCCCTGGGCTGTTAATTTGGATTTCATACCACTGAAGGAAAAGCCTCCACTCTTTTGCTGACTCCCACTCCTGGCTAGCCCTGGCTCTCACAGACTGAAGGTAAACACACCATTTTGACTTTTTTTTCTTTGTCTTAGCTGGGTTGTGTCTAGTGGCTAGTCTCAGATGCACTGCTGGTGGGATAGGCAGGCGAAATTGCCATATTTTGAGAGCCAGGCTTAGGACTCTGTTCATCTAGCCACTTTGGGCCTGACTTCTTTATTCTTTTTTTAATTATGATCGAGTGAAAATGTACATGCCCTTATAAATGTACATGCCCACCTATATGCAGCTTCCTCTGCTCTCCCTGCCCAGTGACAGCACACTATTCATCCCTGCTCCATACATGTCTCATCCTCCCAACAGTCTCCTTTCCCCTCCTCTCCATCCACTCTCCTTTCTCCAGCCAGAGGTTGGCAGGATGATATCCTATAGATGCATAGAACCATGAAGTGCATCCAATATATGGTCACTCTGCATTGCCAATCCAATCCATTTGTGTCAGAAGAATGGACCTTCATTATGATTTATGGCAAGGGAAGCCTCAGGGCCAGGGACCATGATCCCAGGGGAACCCCTGAAGCCGCTGGACCGTCAATTGCAGTCTTTTAGTGGAGATCTCAGAGTGCACCCCTTTTTATACTTGTGTTGCCAGTGAGATTCAACTTAGTGAACTCCATCGTGGCTATCACTGGTGGTGGCTGGTGGGCCTGTCTTCTTATCTCTGCCACAGCATGGTTTGTATGGAACTAGTGGCGCCTATGTGCAGGACGCCATGTTGGATAAGGAGATTTTAGGGGGACCTAATTCTTAGCCTGGAAGCCAGTGTCTGCAAACAGGACAGTGCTTCTCCAACAGGAAAGCAGTAGTTTACACAGTGTCACCTATGGTGGGGACCTGGCAACAGAGGCTGAGGACTGACTATGTATCGACACCTTTAACCCCTCTATCTGCCGACCATGTAGAGGGAGCCATCTTAGATACGGTGTCCGCAGCTGACCTAATTCTTAGCTTGGGAGCCAGAGCCTGCCTATAGGAGAGTGCTTTTCCACAGTAGAAAAGCAGCAGTTTACATACTGTCACCTAAGGCTGGGCCCTGTTAGCAGAGAACAACAGGGCAATAGCATTCCTGTATTTTGAACTAGTTCATATCATCTGGGGTTGGATATAGAGGTGCTTACTTTGCCAGTTGGGAAGAGGGACCTCTACACCTGAAAACCTGACAGACTTGGGAAGTGATCACATACCTTTTGTTTTACATTTTAAGACAGCCTAGAGAAACATCTGCAGTCAATCCCCACAGTATCTCTCCCAGTCTTTACTTACTCATATGAAACCCAAAAAGCAACAGATGCTTGTGGCAAACAGGAAATCGCCAGTGGCTTCAGAAGGGTCCCAAACAAAACAACTAAGGAGTTTTCCAGATGAAGAAACTTTTCTGAAATCATCAGAAGGTGCATACAAAAGGGTTATATACAGATTCCTTCTAGACCTTATACAAAATGCAGCAGAACAAAAGGAAAAATAAAGCAAGCTGTTTGATCTGATGGAACACCAGTACTCTGAAATCCAGTGGATCAAGAACAAAATCAAAGACACAGAAAAGTCCATTTAAAGCCAAGAAAACAGAATGCAACAAATGGTAAAAAGAATTTCTGACTTGGAAGCCAGAGCTACTGACACCAGCGTCTGCTACTGACACCAGCATCTATGGGCAGAAATAAAAAAAAGAAACAAGAAAAATGAAGAAACATTAAGAAGCATGTGGGACTCTATTAACAGGAACAACCTTTGATTGATTGGAGTCCCTGAACAGGATGAGACACCTGAGAACACAGAGAGTCTCATTGCTGAGCTGCTGACAGAAAACTTCCCAGAAATCATGAAGGAAGAGAATTTAGATATCCCAGATGCATATCGTACACCATTCAATATAGATCTCAAAAGAAAGACTCCAAGACATATTATAATCAAGCTTAACAAAATGAAAAATAAGCAGCAACTCTTAAAGGCAGCAAGACTCAAAGCAAAGCTAACATTCAGAGGGAAACCCTATAGGCTTTCGTCAGACTTCTCAGCAGAAACCATGCTGGCGCAGAGACAGTGGCATGACACATTCAAAGCCTTGAAAGAGAAGAGCTTCCAACCAAGAATTATATATCCTGCAAAGCCATCTTTCAAATATGAAAATGAAATTAAGACATTCCTAGATAAACAGAAACTCAGAGACTTCATAAAAACCAAACCCAAACTACAAGAAATGCTGAAAGAAGTTCTTGGCTTTGGCTTAGAAGAATAAAACCACTAACTTTATATTTCAGAATGACACATCATCCAGAATTCTACTGAGTTAGGGAAAGCTCCAAACTTAATCACAGCTTTAATACTGAGAGAATCAATCCAGTGATTATCATGAAAACTATGGTGCCATCATATTAAAAAGAGGGATTTGCTACAGTCATTATAGTCCTTCTAGATGGAGAGGAAGTCGACAAGACTGGTAGTAATTAAAATTGGGTTTATATATAGTTTATTAAGGGGGATCGTAGGGGCCATCATAAAACACAACAAAGATACAACATATCATATCAAGAAATGTAACACAGGAGTCTCAACAACTACAAAAATCAGCTCTGAAAAAGGTGAAAAATCAACTCACAAAAAAGAATGTCCCAGGACAGACTAATAAAAACAACAGAGAAAACATCAACACAAAAATAAACATGTCACAATGGCAGCACTGAACACATACCTATCAATAATTACATTGAATGTGAATAGACAGAATGCTCCAGTAAAGAGACACAGAGTGACATCTTGGATCAAAAGACATGACCCATCCATATATTGTCTACAAGAAACTCACTTGAGACTTAAGGATAGCAACAAACTGAAAATTAAAGGATGCAAGAATATATATTGAGCTAACAAAGAATAAAAAGAGCAGGTGTGGCAATTCTAATATGAGATAAAATCAATTTTAATGTAAAATCCACCATCATGGACAAAGATGGACACTATTTATTGCTGAAAGCTTCAGTACACAAGCAAGACTTAACTATATCAAATATTTATGCACCTAATATCAGAGCACCTGAATACGTTGAAGAAACACTGACTACATTCAAAAAAGAATTAGACGACTCCACAATAATAGTGGGAGACTTCAACACACCACTCTCAATACTGGACAGATCATCTAGAAAAAAAGCTCAACAAAAATATGGAAGACCTTACTGCCACAATTAACCAACTAAATCTCATCGATATATACAGAACTTTCTACCCATCAGCAGACAACTACACTTTCTTTTCCAGTGCAGATGGAACATTCTCCAGAATTGACCAGGTGTTAAGACATAATGCAATTTTCAACAAAATCCATATGATTGAATTACTGAAAAGCATTGTCTCAGATCATAAAGCCATAAAAGTCAAAATCAATAACAGAAAAAAACATAGATAGAAAGTGGAACTCTTGGAAACTGAACAACATCTTGCTCAAAAAACCATGGATTATAGAAGAAATCAAGGATGAAATAAAGAAATTCATGGATTCCAATGAGAATAAAAACATTTCCTACCAGAACATATGGGATATAGACAAAGAAGTGCTCAGAGGTCTGTTTATCTCCATAAACGTGCACATCTGGAAGGAAGAAAAAAACCAGATGAAGGAATTGACTCTACAGCTTGAACAAGTAGAGAGAGAACAACAGAGGAACCCCTCAGGAACCAGAAGAAAACAGATTATAAAGATTAGAGCAGAACTAAATGAATTAGAGAATAGAAAAACTCTGAAAAAATTGAAAAGACCAAAAGCTGGTTTTTTGAAAAGATCAACAAAATTGACAAACCACCAGCTAAACTTACTAAAGAAAAACGTGAAAGGAAACAACCCAAGTTAGAAATGAGAGGGGAGTTGTCACAACAGATCCAACAGAAATAAAAAATATCGTAACAGAATACTATGAAAGACTGTACTCTAACAAATTTGAAAACCTATAGGAAATGGACAAGAAAGCAAAAATTCTCACAACTGGACTAATAAGGAACATCATAGATCAACAGTAAAGTTTCACGTTGCCAAGGATTTCATTTTACTTGGTAACACAGTCAACTCCCATGGTAGAAGTAGAAATCAAAAGATGCATTGCAATGAGCAAATCTGCTGCAAAAGACCTTTTTGCAGTGTTAAAAGGCAAAGATGTCATCTTGAAGACTAAGGTGTGCCTGATCTAAGCCATGCTGTTTTCAGTAGCTTCACATGCGTGTGAAAGCTGGACAACGAATAAGGAAACTAGAAGAATCGATGCCTTTGCTTTACGGTGTTGGCAAAGAATGGTGAATATACCATGGTTTGCCAAAAGAACAAACAAATCTGTCTTGGAAGGACAACCAGCATGATCCTCAGAAGCAAAGATGGTGAGATTACATCTACATACTTTGGACATGTTCTTAGAAGGTATCAGTCCTTGGAGAAGGACATTATGCATAGCAGAGGTCAGTGATGAAGAAGATCCTCAAAGAGATGGATTGACACAGTGGCTACAACAGTGGACTCAAACTAGTAACGATTGTGAGGATGGTGCAGGGTTAGGCAGCTTTCTGTTCTGTTGTGTGTAAGAGTCAGAACTGAATCAAGGGCACCTAAAAGCAACAAGAAGTTGGGAAGAGATTTACGGAGAGTGACTGCTAGTTGGTAGGGGATTCCTTTTCGATGTGGTAAGAAAATGTTTTAAATTAGATTGGGCTAATGGTTGCACAGCTTGGTAAATAGACTAGAATGTATATTTTATTGTATCCTTTAAATAGGTGAGCTTTATGGCTTCTGATTTGTATGAAAAGAAAGCCACCAATAAAAATAAGGTAATAAGTATTCAAAATGAATCATTTCCTAAATATTTTATGACATTTTACTGTGTTCTTGAGGTCATTTACTGACAGGTGGTATCTAAGTGGTACCTGAACAAAGGATCAAACTGGGCACCATACTAAACTTAAAACAACAAGAACTGTTCTTCTCAACTAACATCTTGTTTATATCTGTGTATCAGACAGCCAGATGGCAATGAATGATAATCCTGTGCACTAATCCCTTAGGAAGACTAGTTGGCTTTGAGGTTTAGACACAAAGACATGCACCCCATAACAGATATAATGATGTAACAGAGGACATTCCAACAAATAAAATACTTAGAATATGTAATGCATATTCCATCAGTATTTGTTGAGCTTTATAAAAAATGCAAAAGCAAATTAAATCCTGTTCATGAATGTAGTCAGATCTCAGTGAAGAAACTAGACTGAATTAAAATATTTAAAGCTAAGGCTATTTAATGCAAGAATTAGGTACAACCCTCTGGAAGGAGTGAAAGTCAGGGAATCTGGCATCAGATTTCAGATTAACCAAAATACAGAGAAACTGAACTTCTTGCTTTCATGCGGAGGTCAAGAAAGTGTAGGAAACCAAAGCCAATGATCACAGCTGCCCTGCAGCTCTTAGGTGAAATACAAGGTACAACAATTAAGTCCATGAACTTAATCGTTTTAAGTGCTACACACCTCACTGGTGAATATCACTACAATTACTCTTGAAGAACTTCCCTTGGGAAGCTATGCACCAACACCAGCACCTCTTCCATCTTTCAAACTCTTTCTGGAATGGCCATTGCTCACAGTGGCATGGTGGCAAGTTTGCAAACTTAACTGTGTAATTATCTGTGAGAGAGATTTTAGCCAGTAAATGAATAATTATGCAGGAACACTCTCTCTATTCACCTGAACTGGCCCTTACTGTCTTTTTTGTCTACCCAGAGATAAAGGAAATGTTGAAAGGAAGACATTTGGATGGCATTCAGGACATTAAGTGTAATATGACAGCACTGATGGCCATTCCAGAAACAGAGTTCTAAAATCGCTTTGAAAGATGGTCTAAGCCCTGGTGTCAGTGCATAGCTTTCCAAGGGGAATACTTCAAAGGTGACCATAGTGATATTCAGCACTGAGGTAGGTACCAATTTTTGTAGGATGAGTTCAGGAGCTTAATTGGCAGTCCTCATACTGGCAGGGAAAATAAAACTTACCTAAAAAAGTCACGATTTCTAAGGTCCACATACCAACCACCTCTGTCGAAGAAAGAGGAATAGTTTCTGTCTCCCCTCTGCCTTCTAATTGCTGCACATGTATGAAATCTAAACTGTACTTGGAATCCTCCTATTTGGAAATTGCAGTCCTCATTTGTTCAGCACCTGCAATGAAGGGAAGAGCATAAAACAGAATGGAAATGATATGGAGTTGCTACAGACAATATACGCCTTATTACCCTCAAGGAGTTATTGCTTTCAAGTACTGTTGAATCAGTTCTGATTCACAATCACCCTACGTAATAGTGTCACCATCCTGGCTTCTAAAGTTCATTCTGGCTGTGCTTCTTCCAAGACAGATTTGTTTGTTCTTTGGGCATTCCATTGTATGTTCAATGTTCTATGCCAACACCATAATTCAAAGGCATAACTTCTTCTGTATTCCTAGTTCATCATCTACTTATGCATTCATATAATCTGATAGAAAACACCATGGCTTGGGTCAGGCACACCTTAGTTCTTAAGAAGAGTCAAGTAATTTTCTGAGACTGTACATGGTCTGAATTAGGTATTGTTTTTTAGTGGTAGCGGATGAAAGTTGCAGAAATTTAATCTTTCCCATGGGGCTTTTGTTTGTTTGTTTGTTTCAGGTTCTCTACAGGCATCTCATTTATTCTTTTTGAGTGATCTCTAGTTTGTGGTTAGGTATTATTATTTTTTCCAAGATAATGATGACTCTATTGAGCTTTGATAAGGCAATCTGCAAACTGGAAGGGATAAAAATGTATTGTTGACTCCTTATTCCTTTAATTTATCCTTAGCTTTTTAAAAAGCTTTTATTGTACTAGGAACACTACTGTACTAAAAACATTTGCCAATTCAACATCTTTTACATGTACAATTCAGAATCATGGGTTATATATTCATTGTGTTGTGCAACAATCACCACTATCTGTTTTCCAATTTTTCTACTACAATTTACTGAAGCCTAACACCACCTATCAACGCCCATGGAAGCAGCAGTTGAGAAATCAAAAAGGTGTATTGCATTAGGAAAATGTACTGCAAAGGACCTTTTTAAAGTGTTGAAAAGTAAAGATGTCACCTTGAAGACTAAGGTGCACCTAACCCAAGCCATAGTATTTTCACTGGAATTATATGAATAGAAAAGCTGGACAATAAGTAAGGAAGCCAGAAGGATTGATGCCTTTGAATTGTGGTGTTAGAGAAGAATATTGAACGTACCGTGGACTGTCAAAAGGACAAATAGATCTCTTCTGGAAGAAGTCCAACCAGAGTGCTCCTTGGAAGCAAAGATGGCGAGACTGCATCTAACATACTTGGGACATGTTGTCAAGAAGAATCAGTAAACTATGGTATATATACTCAATGGAGCGCTATGCAATGATAAAGAACAACGATGACTTCAGGAAACATCTCATGACCTAGTTTCAACTGGAAGACATTGTGTTGAGTGAAAGTAGTCAGCGACAAAAGGACAAATATTGTATGTGACCTCTACGATAAGATCTCAAAAACAGATTTGTGTGTAGAAGAAAAGATTCTTTGACAGCTGCAAGCGGGGGGGAGGGTTTAGATTAGATAGTTGCTAGGTATCTGGTTGGGTGAAATTGGTGACAGCACACATTAGAAACAAGAACAATATTAAGTGGACTTAAACATAACATGAGTACTCCTTCCATCTTAACCCAGTATTGCAAAGATAGAGTAGCTGGGGCCGGGGGCGGGAGACCATGCTCTTAGGCGAAAGCGAGGCCAATTGGCACAACTAGTGTTTTGCTAAGAGGGCTCTCTGCACCCTACATTGGTGAGTGGCATCTGGGGTCGTAAAAGCTGCCAAGCTGCCATCCGAGGGCACAGCAAATGCCAACTCAGCAGGAATGGATGCTCACCAAGGACCAAAATGACATGGGGAAAAGACAACCCAGAAGACAAAGAGACCCACATCAGTAGGTGTCTACATCGACTTGGGACTGGAAGAAATGGATGGTGCCTGGCCACCGCCAGTGAAAGCTGCGGTGGAGCTCACTAAGTTGAGTCTCACTGGCAACACAAGAATAAAAAAGGGGTGCACCCTGACATCCCCACTAAAAGACCTCAATTGATGGTCTAGTGGTTTCGGGGTTCCCCTGGGAGCATGGCCCCTTGCCCTGATGTTGCCCTTGACCATAAATCATAATGAAGGTCCACGCTTTGGACAGGAATGGATTGGACTTGGCGATGCAGCGACCATATATTGTATGCACTTTATGGTTCTATACATCTATAGAATGTCATCCTGCTGACCTCTGGCTGGAGGAAGGAGAGTGGGTGGAGAGGAGGGGAAAAAAGAGACTGTTGGGAGAATGAGACCTGTATAGAGCAGAGAGGAATAGTGTGCTGTCACCGGGTAGGGAGAGCAGTGGAAGCTGCATATAGGTGGGTATGTAAATTTATAAGGGAATGTACATTTTCACTCAGTTATATTAAATAAAATATTTTTTAAAAAAAGAAGAATCAATCTCTGGAGAAGGGCATCATGCTCGGTAAAATAAAGGGTCAGTGAAAAATAGGAGGATTCTCAAGGAGATGGATGGACACGTTGGCTGCAACAGTGGGGAGAAGCATAACAATGATTGTGGGCTTGATGCAGGACCGGGCAGCATTTTGTTCTGGCGTACACAGCATCACTGTGAGTCAGAACCAACTCAGCTGCACCAGACAACTCCCCCGGCAATCTAGTATAAAGATTTTTTTTTAAAGTTATAAAACCAAACATTTCCTTGAGTGTCCCAAGAAGAAACACAAAAGGAGTAAAATAATCCTTATATAATTTGAAAGTGAATTCTACTAGAAAGCCAAACAGCCAAAATGATCAAGATTTGGGAACTGATTGAAAAATGTTGCTATATCAATACAACAAAATGCAAAATATGTGTGACAAAAAATTGGAAAACGTTAAATGAAAATATTGATATAAAACATACCAACGTATTATCTATTTATGTACAGATATTATGTCTGTAAAGTGTTAGTCTTTCACTATACAGTGAAAATGATTGACAGAGTCAAAGGGCCTTATGGTGAAGGGACGTGTCTTAGTTATCCAGTGATGCTATAACAGAAATGCCAGAAGAGGATGGCTTTAAAAAGAGAAATTTTATTCTGTCACAGTGCAGTAGGCTATGATTCCAAGTGTAGAGCATCAGCTCAAGGAAAGGCTTTCTCGTTTGGCTCTGTAGGAAGGTCCTTGTTGTCAGTCTTCCTCTGGCCTGGCAGCTTTTGAGGGGCAAGGACCCTGGAACATTATGAAAGGACACTCTCTTCTGCTTACTGCCTCTTGGTTTTCTGAGGTCCCCAAATCTCTGTGTTAACTTCTTTCCTTTATATGTCAGGAGACTGCCTCAAGGCACAGTACAATCTTACACACTGAGACCTGCCCTACCAACACAACTGCTGTCCAGCCTCTCTCATTAACATCATGGAGGCAAGATTTACAACATATAGGAACATCACGTAATATCAGGGAATCAAGATCTAGCCAAATAGCTACACACCTTTTTTGGGGGACACAATTCCATCTATAACAGGACTTGTGTAGTTTTCTTGGTTGTAATTATTTTGACCTCATTATATGAGTTGGAATAAACTCAACAGCACTGGGTTTGGCAGTTCTGGTTTCATTATATAACTAGATCAGTTGTTAGGTGCCGCTAAGTCAGTTCCGACTGATAGCGACCCTGTGAACAACAGAACAAAACATTACCCCCGTCTTATGCCATGTCCACAGTCATTTTTATGCTTAAGCCCGTTGTTGCGGCCACTGTGTCAACCCATTTTGTCGATCGTCTTCCTCTTTTTTACTGACCCTCCACTCTAAGAGTCGGATCCGACTCGACGGCACTTGGCTTGGCTTTGGCTCCACTCTACCAAGCATGATGTCCTTCTCTGGGGATTGATCTTTCTCTACAACATGTCCAAAGTATGTAAGATGCAGTCTTGCCATCTTTGTTTCCAAGGAGTACTCTGGTTGTACTTCTTCCTGAACAGATCTGTTTGTTCTTCTGCCAGTCCATGATACATTTAGCATTCTTCTACAACATCACAATTCAAAGGCATCAATTCTTTTGTCTTCTTTCACATGCATAGGATGTGACTGAAAACACCATGGCCTGGGGCAGGTGCATTTTAGTCTTCAAGGTGACATCCTTACTTTTGAAAACTTTGAAGGGGTCCTTCGCAGCACATTTTCCCAATGCAATGTGTCTTTCAATTTCTTGACTGCTACTTTCAAGGGTGTTGATTGTGCACTCAAGTAAAATGAAATTCTTGACAAACTCAGTCCTTTCTCCATTTAAGAGAATGTTGCTTACTGGTCCAGTTGTGAGGATTTTTGTTTTCCTGATGTTGAGGTACAATTCATAATGAAGGCTGTGGTTCTTGATCTTCATCAGTGTCTCAAATCTTCTTCATTTTCAGCAAGTAAGGTGATGTCGTCTGCATAACGTAGGTTGTGAATGAGCTGTCCTCCAATCCTGATGCCTCGTTCTTCTTCGTATAATCCAGTTTCTCGGATTATTTGCTTGGCATACGATTAAAAAGGTACGGTAAAAGGATACAACCCTGACACACACTTTTCCTGGCTTTAAACCATGCAGTTCTCTTCACACGACTGTCTCTTGATCCATATACAGATTCCTTAAGAGCACAATTAAGTGTTCTGGAATTCCCATTCTCCACAACGTTTTCCATAATTTAGTATGACCCACACAGTCGAATGCTTTTGCATAGTTGATGAAACACAAGCAAACATCTTGCTGGTATTCTTTGCTTATAGCCAAGATTTGTCTGACATCAGCGACGATATCCCTGGTTCCACGTCCTCTTCTGAACCCAGCTTGAACTTCTGGCAGTTCTTCATCAATACATTGTTGCAGTCGCTTTTGAACGATCTTGAGCAGCGTTGTACTTATGTGTTATATCAACGTTATTGTTGGGCAGTTTCCACATTCAGTTGGATCACTTTTCTTTGAAATGGGCATAAATATGGATCTCTTCCCGTGAGTTCTATGTCTGCTAACCAAAAGGTCAGCAATTCAAATCTGCCAGGCACTTCTTGGAAACTCTATGGGACAGTTCTACTCTGACCTCTAGGGTCGTTATGAGTTGGACCTGACTCGACAGTGGTGGGTCCAGGCAGTTGTCCAGACAGCTGTCCTCCAAATTTCTTGGCATAAACGAGTGAGCACTTCCAGCGCTGTATCTGTTTGTTGAAATATCTCAACTGATACTCCATCAATTTGTGGGGCCTTGTTTTTCGCCAGTGCCTTCGATGCAGCTTCGGCTTCTTCCTTCAGTACCATTGGTTCCTGATCTTATGCTACCTCTTCAAATGGCTGAACATCAACCAGTTCTTTCTGGTATAATGACTCTGTGTAGTCCTTCCATCTTGTTTTGATGCTCTCTGAGCTGTTTAGTAGTTTCCCTATAGAAACCTTCACTATTGCAACTCGAGGCTGGAATTTTTTCTTCAGTTCTTTCAACCTGAGAAATGCAGACTGTGTTCTTCCCTTCTGGTTTTCACTTCAAGATCTTTGAACATGGATTACAATACTTTCTTTTGTCTTCTCGAGCTGCTCTCTGAAATCTGGTTAGGTCTTTTACTCCACCATTCCTTCCTTTTACTTTAGTTGTTCAACATTCAAGAGCAAGTTTTAGAGTCTCTTCTGACACCAAATTGGTCTTTTCATTCTTTCCTGTCTTTTTAATGACCTCTTGCTTTCTTCACAAATGATGTCTTTGATGTCATTCCACAGTGCGTTTGGTCTTCGGTCATTAGTGTTCAACACATCAAATCTGTCCTCGAGATGGTCTCTAAACTCAGGTGGGATACACTTAAGAACATACTTTGGCTCTAGTGGACTTGTTCTAATTTTATTCAGTTTCATTTTGAATTTGCTTATGAGCAATTGGTGGTCTGTGCTGCGATCAGTAACTGGTCTTATTCTGACTACTGATATGGAGCTTTTCCATTGTCTTTTTCCACAGATGAAGTCGATTTGATTTTGGTGTATATTTAAGTACATGGCTATCTATAAAGATATTTTCTACTGTGGAAGACAGAAGACACTCTAGGTTCCTCCAACTCTGATTCTTTTTCTCTTGTGCTCTTAAAATCTTTTTAATTTTCTTTTCATTTCTTAATCACTTGTGGAACCTTTGGTGGCATAGTGGCTAAATGCCACACCTGCTGACCAAAAGGTCAGCAATTCAAATCTGCGAGGTGCTCTTGGAAACTCTGTGGAGCAGTTCCAGTCTGTCCTATAGTGTCAATAAGAGTCAGCATTGACTCAATGACCACTAGTTTGGCTTTTTGCTTTATTTCTTTTGTAATTCAAATACAAGAATATTTGTATTTGTATATTTGTAATGTCATGTACAAGGAAGGGTGGTGGCATAGTGATTAAGAATGGCAACGGGCTTGGTTTTGGTTTGGAATGTAATGCACAACTTGTATTATTCAAATAAAACCTCATTATGGTCAAAGATATTCTGATTGGAATGCAAATAAAGTTAATTTTTTCAATGAAATTTTGTATAATGTTTGTTTTAAATATGGCTTATGCTACTAAAAAAAAGGAGGAATGCGAGCAATGTTTTTGTGTGTGGTAGAATGCAAATTGGAAGCAGACCACCAGATATTTTCACTCTCTGAGTGGTTGGTGGGTTATAACTGCTGACTTTTGACATAGCACCTGAGCATGTAACTATTGAACCACTAAGGCTTTTCAAAAAAATAACAAGATGACTAAATTTGGAAGGATGTAAAATCTTCTGACCCAGGTATTACTATCCTATTAAATAATCTATGTTAATACCTCCTTAAAATATTGTACCACAAATTTAAAATGACAACGAAGAGCTTAAATATAAATTTTATCATTGTCTATTTAAGACATTAGGAAGACAACGATACCAGCAACAATACAGCTCTGATGGCCTAGAATGTGCAATTTAATACAGTGCATTGTATCATTTTAGTACTCAGAGCACAAGAGCAACCAAATAATCATTATGTAAGATTGCCTGCTGTGAAGTTCATTATATGATGTACAAGGTGTATATGATACACCAAGCAGTCAAGAAAACATACAGCTTCCAGCTAGAACTACTTATGAGTCAGATAAACTATCAAATGAGAAGCTAATCTTCAGAATTTATCACATTTACTAAAACTAATTACAACTACTTAATCTAATCTCCTAATCTGGCATTGGCCCAATATAGGACCAGGAGCACTGATTATTTTGGTGTATAAAAATAGAGGTTATTTCAAAACCAACAGTGGAAGAGTATTATGTCTTGAACAACAGCACATTTTTGTATTATATTCAATAATGAGCATACACCTATCGCCATTCAGCTGTCAGTTGTACTGTGGTAGTTTGTATGTTACTGTGATTCTGGAAACTATGCCACTGGTATTTCAAATACTAGCAGGGCCATTCATGGAGGACAGGCTTCAGTAAAGTTTCAAGACCTAGACAGACTAAGAAGAAGGGCCCGACAGTGTACTTTTGAAAAATTTGGCCAGTGAATACCTTAGAATCATGGTGGATCGTTGTTTGATATAGATTCAGAGCCCCTCAGGTTGGAAGGTGCTCAAAATACAACTGAGGAAGAACTACCTCCTTAAAGGAGAGCTGACTTTAATGATATGAATGGTGTATCTGTATGATTCTGGGATCTTCATTTGCTGATGTGGCCAACGCAAAATGAGAAGAAACAGCTGCAAATATCTATAAACAATTGGAATGTGCAATCTCCTAGGAAAATAGAAAATTGTACAAAGTGAAAAGAAAACTCATAAAAATTGATATCCTAACTACTAGTGAACAAATATGTATTGCTACTGGTGATTTAGAATTGGGCGATCATATGGTCTATGTCAGGAATGACAAATTGAAGAGGAATGGTATCACATTTACTGTCAAAAAGAACTTGTTTTTGATGATAAGTATAATCAGAATGTTCCTTAAAAGCAAAGATGGTGAGACTACATCTCACATACTTTGGACATGTTGTCAGGATGGATCCATCCTTGAAGAAGAACATCCTGCTTGGTAGAGAGTCAGGGAAAAAGAGGAAAACTCTCAGGGAGATAAATTGGCAAAGTTGCTGTAACAAGGGCTCGATCATAACAATAATGGGAGCATCGTGCAGGACTGGGCAGTGGTTTGTTGCTGTGAGTGGGAATCCACCAGTGGACAACTGATTTTTTTGTTTTTGTATACCCAGCTGGAGTCCCTGGGTGGTACAGACGGTTAGTGTGCTCAGCTGCTAACTGAAACATTTTGGATTTACATCTACCAGAAATGCCTTTGAATAAAGGGATGGTGATCTGAGTTGGAATTGATTTGATGACAGTGGTTTTGTTTTTGTTTTTTTTTTTTTTTTTGATCTGCTTCCAAAAAGCCAGCCATTGAAAACCTTATGGCGTGTAGCTCTACGTGACACATGTAGGGTATGAATCAGAATTGACTAGATGGTAACTGGCTTTTTAGAATCTGATTTCAACCTAATTTTCCAGCCTTATCTCCCGTTTTCCTGTCACCTGAACCAGTTAGACTGGTATATGCACTCTCTCGTGCTTCCCCTTGCAGAGTCCTGTTACTGCCTCTACTGAAACTCTGTCAATTCACTTATTTTCAAGTCTGGTCTCAAATAGTAGCTCCTCTTACAAGCCTTCCTTGGTTCTTTCAGCTTACAGAAATCATTCCCCTTTTGACGCCTCATCTCATTTCTCTTGACTTGTATTAGGGTGACTATCACTATTTGCCTAAGACTGGGGGTTTCCTACGACACTAGATGATGAGCACTATAATCAAACAATCCTGGAAAACCAGGACAGCTGACTGCATTTAAAGTACACAGCATGGGTTCTGGGGCAGAAGAGAAGGGCTATGCCTTTTATGGATGCCCACTGTGGCCAGGTACAAAAGGTACAGAAAGGAAAAAAGCATGAATAAGGACTTTGACTGAGCCTAACGATGGGTCTGGTGGTGTAGTGGTTAACTGCTATGCGTGCTAACCAAAAGGTTGGCAGTTCCAATCTGCCAGGTACTCCCTGGGAACTCCATGGAGCAGTTCTACTCCATCCTATAGAGTTGCTATGAGTTGGAATCGAATTGACAGCATTAGGTTTTTTTTTTTTTTTTTTTTTTTTTTTTTGTTAACAGTGGTCCTGGGGCTGAGACTTTCAAGCAAATATGTAGCTAGAGGGAGCCTGCTTCAGGACCCTACTTCTGGAATTTTAATTTTATCTTTCCTTCTTTTTTTTGTAATTAAGGAATTAATAAGAACAAGATGCAATGAACTGGAATATTTCAAATAAGGACATTTTAATAAGGATCTAAATGGGTGGGAAAAGTACAAATCTTAAAACCAAGCAGAAAATCTAGAAAGGTCAATAACTTTTTCCTTTTAGTATTACCTTGAAAACAGTCAGGTATAGAAGATTTTACCATTAAGAGAAAAAGATAATCCCAGAATTTAAGGTCAAACTCTCTGGAGGTTTTCTAATGCCAAATAATAATACAGATGATTTATTAAAGTTTGATAAAACCTAGACAGAGAGCTGTTCAAGAGGTTTGTGACATGCCTTTGTTTATTACATGGTTTGAAGACATTCAGTTCTGCTATAGAAGAACATAAATGGGATGAATTCACTAAGATGTGATAACTATAGAAAAACAGTTAGTAGGTAGAGCATGTGCACATTAAGAGCAGAAGAAAAAAAAAAAGAACAGAAACTTGTTTCCATTAAGTCGATTCCCATTCACAGTGACACTATATGACAGGGTAGAACTGTCCCATAGGCTTTCAAAGGAGGATCTGATGGTTTTGAACTCCCAACCCTTTGGTTAGTTGCTATGGCACGTAACCACTACAGCACCAGGGTTTCCATGAAGAGTAGATGTATGTTTAAAGAGACAAAAGTACAATGAGATATGTAAGAATTACGAGGAGCAGCTGGTGGATTCAAATTGCTGATCTTTTGGTCAGCAGCTGAGTTCTTAACCACTGTGCCAGCAGGGCCCCAAAGCAACTTGCGAGGTTCAGGTTAAACATTTTTGGCAAGAATATTTTATATTGGTTCCAGCTCATGGTGACCCCACAGGCTAGAACTACCACATAGGGTTTCGAAGGCTGTAATGTTTATGGGTACAGACTGCCAGGTCCTTTCTATGGCAGATCCTCAAGCAGCTGACTTTTCAGTTAACGGGTAAGGGCTTTACTTTGCAACTAGGGCTTCTTCAATTAAAAAAACAAGAACGAACAACAAAATGTTGCTGTTGAGTCAATCCTGACTCACAGCTGCACTGTAGGACAGAATGTAACAGTCCCATAAGGGTTTCCAAAGAGTGCCTAGTAGAATCCAACTGCTGACCTTTTGGTTAGAAGCTGAGCTCTTCATGTCCCAAACCACACCAAACCCATTGCTGTCAAGCTGATTGTGACTCATAGAGACCCTATAGAACAGAGTAGAACTGTCCCATAGAGTTTCTAAGGGGTGCTGGGCAGATTAGAACTGCTGACCTTTTGGTCAGCAACTATGCTACCAGGGTTTCCAAAAAGCACTAGTGACCTCTCTGAGGCTCAAACTCAGGACCTTCAGATAGGAGACTTACACACTGCCTATTGTGCTAAAAAGGCATTTCATAGGTGGTGCTATATTCTTCATATGAGGCACAGATTATCCTACCATTATTGATGCTAATTTTGAAAACTTACTTAAAATGGCGACAACTAGATTTATTTATTCTTTGTAAGGACATACTCTTCCATATGTAATTAGCAAATACTTTGTCAGGTAATGTTTGGTAACTTACAGGTATCTTATTCACCATTAACCTTTCATATAATGGTTTCAGCACACATTGATGATCTTTGCAGGAATTAATCATCAGTTGAAGGTGACAAAATGGGAATTTTCTAATTCTTTCGTGTCTCCATATTATATGACATTTTTCTGTAAAAAAACAAGCTTTCTCTCATCAGCTACCACTACTTTTAAAAATAAGGTTAAATGCTTAATTTCCTTTGATTAGCAATTCCAAGTGAGGAGACCAAATAGTTGGTGTAATACTCACTTCCCGTCATGGTCTGTTAGTTTTTGTTTCTCTTTTTATGAGTATCATTATGGACTCAGATTTTATTTATTTAATATGTTACAGTAATTACAAATATTGATTTTTGATGCTCAAATTGTCTATTTGGTTAAAGAGCTGTTTCACGTTAGCTCCAGTGTTTTTGATTGTTCCCTACCTGTCTTTGTTTTTTGGTATAATAAGATATCTAATGGTCACCTTGTACTTCTACTCTAGTCATTTTTCAAAGCAGCTCTGGGAAGAACCTTATTTTCAGGACTTGGGTAATTCTAAAGTTCCTCCAGGTGACAGGCGTTGGGCAAAACTCTGTATCTATAAAGCTGATGGAAACCCTGGTCGTGTAGTGGCAAGTGCTGTGGCTGCTAACCGAAAGGTGCGCAGTTCGAATCTGCCAGGTGCTCCTTGGAAACTCCATGGGGCAGTTCTTCTTTGTCCTGTAGGGTCACTGTGAGTCGCAGCTGACTCAAGGGCAACGGGTTTGGTTTTGGCTTTAGGTGTGTTGACATGCCAGTTTAGGTAGAGAATGAAACTTGCATACATGTGGATTACATTTTTTGCAACTTCTAGTTTAGTACTTTGGCAGTCATCTATATTTATTTCTTCGCTATTAGGTGATCAACTTCTTAAAAAAAAACAAAACAAAAACCTTCCGCCTGCACAACCACGGCACCTAGCTCAGCTCTAGACTCTTGGCTGGCATTAAATAAACATTGGGGGAACCTGCTGTACCTCTCTACGCGTCCATAATTGCTGTGTGTAGAAACTCAACTTGCCAGAATTCCTTTAAAATAAGAGTAACTAACTTTATTATTTTAAAGTATGGTCTTGATGTCAACTATTGTGACTCTATAGAGGTCCACTTTGTTTTCTTCCTGGTTCTTGGAACCATTCAGTTGAAGTATTGTTTGCAAAGGGGACTAGACTGATTTGTTAAGGGATGCACCTAATTTTCTTGTGTTACGCTTTCTTTGGCCTTAAACTAAGGCAAGCTCTTGTCACCCTGTATTACAGAGTAAGTCATACAGAGTGGAGTAGAACAGTCCCCATAGGGTTTCCTAGGAGCGCTGGTGCATTTCCACTGCCCTTTATTTTGATTAGCAGCCGTAGCTCTAACTACTGTGTCACCACGGCTCTAAATAGCATTCTATTCCAAGGTTAAAAGTTATTATTATCATTTTAAACTAATTAAATTGCTTTCTCTCCCGTTTTACTTAACCCGGTGTTTGCATCTGCAAATACAAGAGCTTGGTCAGCTTCCATTTGCTTTCTACGCATAAAACTACAGCCAAAAATCCATGTAGCTGTCTCCACAATTTATTCTTTAAAAATTGCTAAGTAAATGAAATATCCTATTATACGGGTGTACAAAGACGGTCTCGTTCTTGTACATCTCGTTCTTCTAAATATTTGTGATCGGCACTGTTTTCAACGGTCTTTCCAAAACTAAGTATAAGGGATCCTCAGGGGACAACGAGCCACGACATGCTTTCAGCCGAGGCCTAATCTCATCCCTCAAAGCGTGGGACGGGAAAGGCCGCGCCCCAGGAAATAACCGAGCCCTGCCAAGGGCCGCGGACGGCCGCCCGGCTCCAGAGGAAGGTCGCCGAGGGGCCGAGTGCCCTCCGCAGCGCCGTGCTCCCCGGGGACAGCCAGAGACTCCAGCCAGCGCCTTCCCGTTCGGTGCGGGCGGGTACCGGGCACTGAAGGGAAACTCGGCCTCAGCGAGGATGCAACTCCTGCCGCTGTGGCCGCGGCGGGGACTGCGGTGCGGCGCGCTCCCCGCCGCCTTGGGCCCGGTGGCCGCGGCCCGCGCCCCTGCGCTGCGAGGCCCCGCGGTCGGCGGCGGCCTCCGCCCGCCGCTCCGCCCCCGCGCCCCGGCCGCCAGCCCTTGGCTCCGCCCCGGCCTCCGTCTCGCGCCTGGCCCGGGCCTGCAGAGCTGGGCGCCCGCCACCAGCCGAGAGCCGTCTCCGGCTCGCGCTGCGACGATGGAGCGCCCCGGAGCGGGTGAGACCGGGCTGCAGAGCGGGTCGGGATGGGACAGGCGGAGCCGCGGCGACGTGGGCGCCGCGCCGCGCTGCGCTCGGCTCGGGGGGACACGGCCCCGCCGCCTGCCTGCGCCGCTAGCTGGTGGAGCCCGACCCACTCATCCTGACCCTGAAAGGGCAGGTTCTGACCCGGTTCGGAGCCTGCTCCCCCGTCCCTCTGATGAGGAGGAATCGGTGCAGCAGCGGGGAACTGAATGGAACCGCGGTGTGATCGTTGCTGCTTAATTATGCGTTTCAGTGTTTAGGGAAGACATTGTGGAGGCGAGGGGTGTGAAACCACCTTTTGGTTTCGTTTTCACTCTTCGTGATCTTTTGACCCTTATTACAAAGTTCATGTAAACAGCTCCATTGTTGTTTGTCTCATGAGCAAAACCCAGAAAAACTGCTTATATTTTATAAAAGAAGCATTAAAGACTGAGCCACCACTTAGGGTTTATTCTTCGTTTGGAACTCGCCTCTTTAAATTTGGCTCCAAGTCTTGATGAAGTACAGGATGCATTCCCACCTTAGAATTGAACGTGGAGGCTAGTGAGTGAGGAGTTAAAACTTTTAGAGAAAGACAGTGAAAACCACAGAGATAAAAGGTGTTCTACGATTTTGGGGTTAAAAAAAAGCGTAAAAATGTTAAGATATACACATAGTCATACGCTAAGTATTTTTGTAATTGTTATGGGACTTGATTAAGTAGGACCTTGTTGGCAGATACAGAAGGTGTGAGTTTTTGAGGTACTATCCATATGAATAGATTTGGTTTCCGCGAGTTATGGGGAGGAGAAAGGAGTTATGTTCCAAAGTTAGGCTCGTCTGAGTCTTAACCGTACACATTAACAAAGTTTAAGAAAAGTGTGTGGAGATAACGGTATTCTTAAACATTACATTTCAAATATACAAAACCCACTGACATCCAGTTGATTCTGACTCATAGTGACCCCAGAGGGCAGAGTAGAACTGCTTCACAGAGTTTGCAAGGAAGTGCCTGGCAGGCAGATTTGAACTGCCAACCTTTTGGTTAGCAGGCATAGCACTTACCCACTACACCACCAGGATCTTAGGTATTCTTTCCTAGTAAAGTGGGTTGTAGTTTTACGTATTCTCATTTTATCAGGAAACCAAAGCACAAAGAAATGATTTGTTTATCACAGTTTTCAACATTCTTCAGATGTAAGATGCTGCTATTTTTAGTAGCTAAGCCAGGAGTAGAATAGGTGTCATGGAACCTTTCAGTTGGTTCTTGGAGAATATAACTGTTTACATTATCTTGGCCTCACTGGGAGAGTGATTAGAGAATCTTTTTTAAAAAATAAAGTAGTATTTTATTATTCAGGAAGGAACTTCCGTTTTATGTGACAGAGGGCAAACTCTCCCTTTTTTTTTCTGTGATACTGGCCTGTCTTTGATGAAGGTGCTTACTTAAGTGTGCACATATTTTAAAATTGTTGTTATTAGTTGCTGTTGAGAGGATTTCAACTTGTGACAACCCCATGGGTGCAGAGTAGAACAACTTCATAGGGTTTTGAAGGCTGTAGCCATTTGGCAGCAGATTTCCAGGCCAAGCATCTCTGGGTAGGTTTAAACTGCCACATTTTTGACTAGTATTCTAGCACGTAACCATTTTCACCACCTTTAGCATGTATATAATCTTATGGTTTCAGAAGATATTTAAAATGTATGCACAAATTGTTCTTCTTATTGTTGCGCCAAGTTCCAAGGTCGTCCACAGCAGACAGGAATCACGCATAAGCAGCGTGTGGGACAATGCTTTGCTTACATAGAGAAAAGACAGCGAGGTAAGCTTTACAAGCAGGCAGCAGTGCCCCATGCCCATTGAGTTGCTTCCTGCAGCCAGTATGGGATGGATGTTTTGCACCCTTTCTTTATCCTGCCATAAGTAAGAAACTGTTCTCTCCCTGCCAGGAACAGATAGAGAAATGGAGTTGGCCGGGTGTCATGTGGTTTCTGAGCATGAGCAGACGAGTAACTAGAACAGGTAATGAGACTTTGATAAGGAAAAGAAACTGAGAGAAACTGAGTTCCCAGCCTTCATTATAAGAAATGTTCTGAACCCAAGGCCTGTAATTAGGTGGCCCATATCAGAGACACAGTCCATGTGTCTTGTCAGTTTGTTATGCTGTGGAGGCTGTGTGTTGCTGGAAGCTAGGTCAGCAGTGTTCCAGTACCAGCAGGATCACCCGTAGTGGGTAGATTTCAGCTGAACTTCCAGAGACTGAGACAGACTAGGAAGAAGGGCCCCGGTGTCTGCTTCTGAAAGGAATTAGCCAGTGAAAACCTCGTAAATAGCAGCAACATTGTCTGATGTAGTACCGGAAATAGGACTGAGGAAGAGCTGCCTCTTCAAAATAAAGTTAGCCTGAATGACATGGATTGAGTCAAGCGTTTGGGACCTCCACTTGCTGACATGGCACGACTCAAAATGAGAAGAAACAGCTGCAAACATCCGTTAATAATTGGAACGTGGAATGTGCCCAGTATGTGAGGATGCGCATCTCTGGTCTTTAGTGGTCAAGCACTCGATGTCTACTAGGGCCCAACAGCAGGTAAAGAGTTGCCTTTTAAGTGAGTGTACCTATTGACTGCCTTGGGCATTCTGTGTGTCCAGAACCCAAGAGGCTGGTGCACCCTGATGGCATTCTCTTGTTGCTATAGACTCTTGTCTGTCTGGATAGAAATCCCTGAGGTCTGTAGTTCTGTAGGGCTGACATACTCTGTTGGCCAGCATCATAGTGCATGGTCTGCAGTTCTTGCTGTTGCTGGGAGCCCCTTTCCACAGTGACTGCCTTTCAGGTAACCATGACTAGCAGTACTAAAGAATACCCACACATGCCACATATTTTCTCCAGTAGACAGACAGGCCCACCAACTGTTGAACTTCTTTCTCATTGTTGGGAACTGCTAACAGACAGCAGGCTGTTTGTTGCAATGTTTAGACTTGATGTTTGTAAGGCCTATAGAAAGTATTCCTCAGTTGGGCTTCCAGTGTGGAGTTCATCAGTATGTTGGATGACAAGTACTTCTGGGAGTCATTGGGCTTGCTGGAAGTATCGCCTTTCCCACTGGTGACATATTGTAAGGGAGTTGACAGATCCCTTGAAGCACAGTGGTTTAGTATCTTGTACTTCTCTGATAGAATACCACAAAGTGTATGGCTTTAACAAAGAAGTGTTTGTTCTTACATAGTCCAGTAGGTTACAAGAATTCAGGGTGTCCACTCCAGGGGACAGCTTTCCTCTTTGGCAGCCCTGGAGAAAGGTCCTTGTGTTGCATCAGTCTTTGATCAGAGAGCATCTTGGCACAGGAACCTCAGATCTGAAGGATACTCTGTACTCCTGGTACTGCGATGGTGTGAGGTTCCCAGATCTCTGCTTGCTTCTCTTTCCTTTTTTATTTAAAAAAAATTTTTTTTTTTATTATGACTGAGTGAAAATGTACATTCCTATATAAATTTACATGCCCACCTATATGCAATTTCCACTGCTCTCCCTGCCCGGTGACAGCACGCTCTTCCTCTCTGCTCTATACATGTCTCATCCTCCCAATAGTCTTCTTTCCCCTCCTCTCCACCTACTCTTCTTCCTCCAGCCAGAGGTCAGCAGGATGATATGCTTTAGATGCATAGAACCATAAAGTGCATCTAATATGTGGTCACTCTTCATCGCCAAGTCCAATCCATTTGTGTCCGAAGAGTGGACCTTCATTATGATTTATGATCAGGGCAAGGGGCCATGCTCCCAGGGGAACCCCAAAACCACTGGACCATCAACTGCGGTCTTTTAGTGGAGATCTCAGGGTGTGCCCCATTTTATTCTTGTGTTACCAGTGAGACTCAACTTAGTGAGCTCTATCGCGGCTATCATTGGTGGTGGCTTCTCTTTCCTTTTATCTCTTGTAGGATAAAAGATGGTACAAGCCACACCCCAGTGGAGCAGGGAGATGACCTCAGGAAGGGATTTACAGTTCCACCCTAATCCTCTTTAGCATACAGCATAGGAAAACCACAAAATGGAGGACAATCAAAATATTAGAAATCATGCTATCCACATTTTGGGGAGGACACAGTTCAATCCATGACATACAGTAAAGGCATGCTATAGGCTATCCCCCAAACAAAACCAAACTCTACTGCCATTCCCCAAACCCAACCAAACCAAACCAAACCAAAGCCACTACCACTGAGTCAGTTCTGATTCTTAGCAGCCCTATGCCATGTGAATGCAAATTAGTCCTTATAGTATCTTATAAATAGATGAAGAAAAAGGCATTGGTCAAATAATAGCAGCACTCCATTCACAAACTCATAGGCCTCCTTGCCATGGTCACTGTGTGGGTTCCAAAACCTCTCAGTGTTTCTTTGCGTCAACACTGGCCCAAGATATTTGTCATTTGGGTCCTGCTACCTAGTAGTGGAAATTCGGCTGACACAGTGGTTAAGTACCACAGCTGCTAACTGAGAAGGGTCAGCAGTTCAGATCTACCAGGCGCTCCTTGGAAACTCTGTGGGACAGTTTTCTGTCCTGTAGGGTCGCTATGAGTCAGAATCAAGTCGATGGCAATGGGAGGAGGAGGACCTAGTAGTACCATGGTGATCTCCTTCTGAAAGATCAGTCATTAAAAACCCTATGAGTACAGACCTGTTGACCCACATGAGATTGTCATGAGTTGGATTAAACAGCAACTCTGTATGTGTGTGTGTTATTTTTTAAATTTTTATTACTTCACCTGGCTGGCTTGGCTATGTTTAAACTGTGTGGTATATTAGTATTAAAAGAGGAGACTTCTTCAACTTTGCCTTGGTCAAGTTGTGCTAACTTCCCCTACATTTGTCTGCTTGTCACTTGTCTACTGTCTAGTTAGTGATTTCTCCTGCCGTCTCCTCTTTCTTATAACTGTGTTCCAAGTACTTTTAGCTTTATAGAACAATCTGTTTCACATTCTTATTTCCCGTTGACTTTGAGATAACATTTCATCCGTCAGTTTAATGTGCTTTGTTTAGCAAAGTGGGGAATGTTGAACAAGTCACATCATGTTTCATTTTTATCCTGATGTCACGTTAGATGGTTAGGTTGTTCATGGTCATTCATCTTATGACAACAGGCAATCTATGATATGCTTATAGGCTGCTATTAATTACAGAAACCAGTTTCTCATGGGCATTGAGGCAGCTGTATTACATTGTAGCCTGAGTGATGTATTAATCACTCCTAAATATGCACTTAACCTTTTTCTAATGATTTAGTAAACACTTACTGAGCACTTTCTGAGAGCTGAGCACAGTGCTAGGCATTAAGGAATCAAACGACATGTGTTGTCTTCTTAGAGTGGTCATACGTGCTGGTCGGGCATAATTAGGAAAAATTTCCCCTTTCATTTTTAAAAAGACCGAGGTGTGGGTGGTAGGTTATATGGTTCCTTTAGCTTAGATTCTAATGGGAGGGACAGACAGATAGACATCTATAATACAATGTCCTTGTGTTATTATTAGTACCAGCACTAAATAGCTGGTACTGGGTCACCTCACGTGTTCATGAACAGAGAATCAGGAAAAGTTTACCCTGGCAGTAGAAATCTGATCTAACTTTTAAACTTGAAGTTAATTGACCTTAACTGTTAGCACACTGTTCATTAATCTGGTGTAGAATCAAACTGTGGAAGAAGTGAAAGAGGGAGGGTCTTCTTGAATAGTGGTTTTCAAACTTTGTTGCACATTAGAAATACCTATGAGTCTTCTAAAAAGATACCTGAAATTCTGATTTAATTGTTACAGCCTCAGCTCAGACTTTGGTAATTTCTAGAAGCCCCTCAGATGATTCTAATACACAGCGAGGATTTAGAACTTTTCACCTAGTACATCTCATCTAACAGATAAGTACATTTCATCTAATAGATGAGATAACTGGGGCCAGGGATTTCACATGACTTGCCCAGGATCACACAGCTAGTGAGTAGCAGATCCAAGCGTAGAATGTCTACCTCCTAATTTCTAGTCCCAAGTGATTTCTTTATAGCAGCCAGCATGCCTTGCCTCTTTACTGAAATGCCACCGTTACACTGCCATCGTGACTGTATAATTCTTTTGGTTGAGCAGCAGAGTGACCCACATACCTCTTGCTCTGTAACTGTTGTTAATTGTTGACTCAAGATAAATCACAAAGTTAAACTATTAGAAGTACTTTTTTCGTTTAAAAAAAAAACCAAAAAATCCCTCTTTGCAGATGATATGATTCTTTTTTTTAAAATTTTTATTTAACATGACTGAGTGAAAATGTACATTCACATATAAGATATGATTCTTTATATAGAGAAGCCAAAGGAATCCATAAGTAAACTATTGGAAGTAATAAAGGAGTACAGCAGAGTATCGGGATACAAGACAACGTAAGTAAATCAGTAGGATTCCTTTATACCAACAGTGAGATAATTAAGCAAGAAATCACCAAATCAATTCCATTTACTACAGCCCCCAAGAAGATAAAATACTGAGGAATAAATCTAACTAGAGAAATAAGAGATCTTTACAAAGAGAACTGCAAGAACTTACTATAAGAAACTAAGAGACACTTAACATAAATGGAGTAATCTGCACTGCTCATGGCTAGGAAAACTCAACATTGTGAAAATGTCTGTTTTGCCCAAAGCAATCTACTTATGTAATGCAATCCCAATACAAATTCCAGAGACATTTTTTAATGAGATGAGAAACAAATCATCAGCTTTGTCTGGAAAGGGAAGAAGCCCCGGATAAGTAAAGCACTACTAAAGAAGAACAACATACTGGGAAGCCTCTTTCTACCCGACTTTAGAACCTATTACACTGCCACAGTAGTCAAAACAGCCTGATACTGGTACAAAAACAGATCAATGGAACAGAGTCGAGATCCCAGAGATGCCACCATCCTCCTGTGAACAGCTGATATTTGACAGAGGCCCTAGGATTTTAAACTGGGGTAAGAGCAATCTCTTTAACAAATGGTGCTGGCAAAATTGGATATCCATCTGCAAAAAACTGAAACAAGACCCATGTCTCACACCTTATACAAAAACCAACTCAAACTGTTAAAAGATCTAAATATAAAATCTAACATGATAAAGCTCATCTGAGATAAAATAGGATTAACAATGAAAGTTTAATACACAATACAGACAGACTGCAAAATCTGACAAACAAAGCACATTCATCAGAAAAGGAAATAGTTAAATGGACATTACTAAGAATAAAACACTTCTGCTCATCGAAAGTCTTCATCAAAAGAATTAAGAGACTACCTGCAGAATGGGAAGAAATATTTGTGGCAACTCTATGTCAGACTGACGTCTGATCTCCATAATCTATAAGGTATTAGAAAATATCAACAAGAAAAGGATAAATAATTAAATTAAGTGATGGACGAATGAGATGGACAGACATTTCTCTAAAGAGGATATCCAGGCAGCCGAACGACACATGCAGAATTGCTCGTGATTAGCTGTTAAAGAAATTCAAATCCAAACTACAATGAGATACCGTCTCACCCCAAAAAGCTTAGCCATGATCCAAAAAACAAAACAACAAATGCTGGAGAGGCTGTTGAGAAATTGGAACTCTCCTACACTGCTGGTGGGATTGCAAAATAGTACAACCTCTTTGGAAAACAGTCTGGTGCTTCCTTAAAATGCTAGAGATAGATATGCCATTTGATCCTGTAATTCCACTGCTTGGAATTTATCCTTCAGAAACAAAGGTTGTCACACAAGCAGACACATGTACACGAATGTTTGGTGCAGCACAGTGCACAATAGCAAAAAGTTGGAATAAACCTCGATGTCCATCAACAGGTGAATGGATGAGCAAACTACGGTCCATAGACTCAATGGAACACTATGCTATGATAAAAAAAACAATGACAGTTTTAGAGAACATCTCATAACGTGGTCTCATTTGAAAGAGATTATGCTGAGTGAAATCAATCAGTGTCCAAAGGAGAAATTTTGTATGAGACGCCTGTTTTAAGGACTTAACAAAAGAATTATCCATATAAGAAAATGACTGTGTTGCCTACTTGGGTGGGTGAGGGCTGAGGGTTTATCATAGATGAGTTAATTGATAGATGTTAGAAATTTTATTCTTTTATTGTAATTAATAAAAAAGAAAAAAATCCATTATTTAATTCTTCCCCTTGCTTTCATATTAGAGCTTGGATGCAAGTTCTCCTCCCCCATTCCGCGTTTCCCCAAGATTCCAGTGTGTTTCCAAGTGGCAGATGGATTTGGAAGCTAATAATAAGATACTAGTGTAAACGCTTAATGCACTTGGCGTTTGTCTGAAGGGTTGAGGTTCAGGTCCACTCAGGCAAAAAAGAAAGGCTTGGTGGTCTCCTTTCAAAAAATCATACATTGTGTACCCTGTGGAGCACATAGTGTTGAACTCTGACGCACATAGTGTTCACCTGAGTCAGTCACCTTGATGGTAGCTTTATTTGTTTTATTGTAAGGTATTAGACTAAGTATAAAACAGAAAAAAAAACAAAAAAGTTGACTTGATTTCATTGCATTGTGATATTTAATCAGCCTTCTGCATATTTAACTGCACAACTATTTTGTTGCCAGCTTTTCCAGTGTAAGCTGCATGGTCAGTGATGATCTTTCTTTGTGTATAGCTGTAGGTACCCAAAGATGCATGATATATATGCATCTGTTCACATTTTTGTTTAAGGATAAACAGAATTTGTATTTTTAACCTTAAACATAAAAAAGAGGAAGCAGTTATTTGTTCTCACATGTTTCAAATATTTGTAATGAATAGACTCATAATAAACTAACATTTGTTGAATACCGGCAATGTTCCAGCCCTCATATTTAATATAAGTTTAAACTATAACATAGGTAACATTAAGAATGTCCTATTAAATTTTGTTTTGTTAATCGAATTTGACTAATTCATATACAGAAAAACAACAAAAAAGGTTTTTGTTTCTCAGTTTTATCCAGAATGTGTGTGTGTGAGTGTGTAAACAGTAACAGAGATGACTGAAATTGCAATTATAGTTTACAGTCTTTTGTATATACGAGGGTCTGACAATTAAGTTCCCGAACTTGTCCTAGGAAAAGTGCTGCATACCTCATTGCTAAATATCATGATGGTCACGTTAGAAGCACTCCCCTTGGGAAGCTGTGCACCAATGCCAGCGCCTAGTCCATCCTTCAAACACTTTTTCTAGGATGAGTTCACGAACATAATTGTCATACCTTGTCTAATGACAGCTCTGATGGACATTTTAGAAAAAGTGTTCAAGAATTGCTTTGAAGGATGGACTAGACACTAGTATTGGTGTACAGCTTCCTAAGGTGACTGCTTCTAAGGTGACCGTAGTGATAGTCAACAATGAGATATGCAGCACTTTTTTTCTAGGATGAGTTTGGGAACTTAATTGTCAGGCCTCGTATATTAACTGTGACCTATCATAGTTATCTCATTGTATGTAGTAAGCCATATTCTTAATGGAATGTGGTTTTTTTCAAGTATTACATTTGAATATAGAGTATTACAGCAGAGGAAAATAAATGACCTCATTAATATTTATGGAGCCTTGGTGTCACAGTGCTTAAGAGCTTGGCTGATAACCAAAAGGTTTGCAGTTCGAGTCCATCAACTACTCCTTGGCAGTGTTATGGGGAAGTTCTCCTCTGTCTCCTAGGGTACCTGTGAGTTGGTATCGACTCAACAGCAACAAGTTTGATTAATATTTATGGCAAATTAGTTTTTAGTGAATACCTAGAATATAAATTATCTAAGTATCCCAAGGTATGGTTCAGTCCTAGTTCTAACCACATTTGTGTCCGTAAATAAAGAGTGGAAAATGTTGGCACTGGAAAAACCACCAAGTGATAAAGTTAGCAGTTCAATTTATCAGTTTAAGCAGATACTCTCTTTCCTTTACCCTTCATCTAAGATATGATTCATTCAAGACATGACTGTGCAACTCACAACAACAAAACAAAACAAAAGACCAAATGTGTAATGTGTCTTTAATGTCAGTACATGTCTGTGGAGAACTGTCAGGGAAGCTGTAAGATCTTTTACTTTTTAATCATTGAATTTCCAGAAAAGCATGTTTTTAACTACATTTTCAATTTAAATGTAATAGTGCAGGGAAACATCTTAAAAATCTGTACTGTGGAAAAAATGATCAGAACTTGTATACATGTGAATACATGTGTGACATGATATTGTTAAAAATTATCATGAAAGAAAACTGACAAAACCTTGCTGATTTATTTCCAAAAGGTATATGAAAAAAATACTGTAGTTTTAGAATTAAGAAAATGTAGACGTAAAAGATCTTGAGGGTTACTGACTCAGTCTTTGCCCAACCCTGTGTTGAATACTGTGCTTTAGAGAATTATTAAAACTCTAGAAGCTTTTTTAACACACAGATGCATTTGTAAATGAGCAGACTATGGCATGTTGTTATTAGTTGTCCTGTAGTCTATTCTTACTCATGGTGACCCCATGTGTGCAGAGTGGAACCACCCCATATGGTTTTCAAGGCTGTGACCTTTCACATATTACCAGACCTGTCCTCTGAGGCACCTCTTTGTAGGTTTGAACTGCCAGCCGTTTGGCTAGTAGTCAAATGCCTAAGCCACTGTGCTGTCCAAGGACTCCCGCAATACGGTTATACATCATGTTTGTATTAATACAGTCAATCTTTATTAATAATTTGTGGGCTCAGAATTTGTGAACTCACCTGCTTCCTACACTTTATTTGTAACCCTAAAACCAGTACTGTGTGCTTTTGTGGTCATTTGTGGACGTACACAGAGTCGTGAAAAATTAGAGTTAATTAGAGTTGCCTACCTTGAATGTTTCCGGCTGAAATCAAACTTCTTTTAGCTCTCTTATACAGCTGTCCTTTTTGAGGTCTATTTATTGCCACATGTTTTGCATTTTTATGCTTTTTGTTGATCTTTTCAGTATTTAAAATGGGCCCTAAGTCTACTTGTATAGTGTTGTCTAGTGTCCTGAGTGCAAGAAGGCTGGGATATGCCTTAAGGGGAAAATGTGTCTGTTAGATGAGCTTCATTCAGGCATCAGTTACAGTGCTTTTGGTGAAGAGTTCAATGTTGATGAATTAACAGTATGTATCAAACAAAAACCAGTTGCCATCAGGTCAGCTGTGACACAGAATGACCTCATGTGACTCAGAATACAACTGTGCTTACTGGTGTTCTGAATGTTTCTTGTGCTCACTAGTGTTCTGTTTATTTTTTTTTAAATTTTATTTATTTTTTATGTATTTTATTGCACTCTAATTGAAAGTTTAAAATCCAAGTCAACTTATCACACGAAAATTTACACACACACTGCTATATAACTCTACCTGCTGTCCGCACACTGTGACAGCACACTCTTGCCGTCCACCCAGTATTTCCCATGTCCAATCAACTGGCTCCTGTCCCCCTTTGCCTTCTAATTTCTCCTCTGGACAGGAGCTGCACAGTTAGTCTCCTGAGTCTGGTTAACCCAAAAGCACACTCTTTGCCAGTATCATTTTATATTTTATAGTCTAGTCCAATCTTTGAAGAATTGGCTGTGGGAATAGTTTCAGTTTTGGGTTATCAGAGAATCTGGGGGCCATGTCTTCTGGGGACCCTCCAGTCTGTTGGACTATTAAGTCTGGTCTTTTTAATAGAGTCAGCGTTCTGCACCCCATTTTTCTCCCACTGTGTCAGGGACTCTGTTGTGTTCCCTGTCAGAGCTGTTATTGGTGGTGGCTGAGCACCATCTAGTTCTTCTAGATGTAGTCTCTGAATTATGTGGGCCTTTCGTGTCTTTCATGTCCTTTGCTCTTCTGTGTTCCAGGTGGGTTAGGACCAACTGATATTACTTAGAAGGCTGCTTCCTAGCTTTTAAGACCCCAGACACTTGTGGCTGATTTTTAAAAAGGGGGTAACAAAAGCATTCTTTCGAGGCAGCTCTGCCTGGTCTTGAGTCTCCAGTATTTCGGTTACCGTCCAGCTATATTGGCTGTTTGTACCACCCAGGGCCTCCATATATTAAATAAGGTGTCTTTAAGTAGAACTCACAAAAAACAGGATTATGTATTGATCTAATGTTAAAAATGTTGTGACAAAAGACTGTAGGAAACGAACCCTGTATTTCTCTTAGAAGCGTGGTTCATTTGTGCTAATTCAGGGTTCATGATGATTTCACAGAACATAACTAACAGATGCTGAGAATCGGCTGTAGTTATACCATGTGTTTGACTACAAGTTATACCATTATTATGTTGAATTTAGTTAGCTGAGATGTTCTGTTTTAGGATATGAGTTAGAAAAATAACAAGTTATAGTCATACATTTTTCTTTTTGTGATCTATTAAAGGAGAAATAAATTCCAGTGAGTGTGAAAATGTGTCAAGGGAAGTGAAAGTGTCAGAAGAATATGAAGCCAACATTATGGGTTCACCGGTGGACATGCCGTTTGCTACTATAGATACAAAAGATGACTACGACAGTAAGTACATTATTAAATACATATATATTTAAAAGCGGTGAACAGTAAATTTATTTTTACCTAAAAGTTTCTGATACAATTTTGTGAGTGTGTTTTTAATAATAAATTATATTACCTTAAATACTTATGGTTTTGAGTTTGCTGTATCTCTTTGTATTGTAGATAATATTATCACAGATCATGTTAAAATATGTCTCACAAAATCTTGAGCAAGATCACTCCATAGTTTGTAATCTTCTAAAAATAATAAACCAAGCTCTTCCATGGTTTATAATCTCCTTCAGTTATTCAGCAACCACTGCTGAGTGTTAGCAGCACCTACTCATCTAAAGAGTGCCTGCTCATTGACTGATATGTGCCGGGTAGTTTGCTAGGTACTGGGAGAGTTTGTCGATGAAGAAGACTGACATAGTCCCTGCCTTCAAGGAGCTTACAGGCTGGTGTTGAAAATGTCAAACTATTAAGTATGCACTTATTGGATCAACTGAGTCCTTGAGAGCTCTGTCCACAGACTTTCAAGAACCAGTATTTACTCAGCACTGATAGAACTACATGAGTGCCTAAATCTGAATTTTATGTCTTTGTGAAAACAGGACTGCACATGATGTTTGGGGCCACCTTCCCTGCAAATGTGATAGTTTTGCCTATTATTCAACTTGTGAAAAGGAAAATAAGGAAAAGCATCAATGTATTCAGCAAAACAGTAAATACTGGCTACGTTCTATGTGCCACGTACTGTTTTCGATGTTATGTAGAACTGTATATGATTTGGTATGGTTTTATTATAACTGGAAACATTATAAAAAAATTGTGTAGTTCAGCATCTTTACTGTATGAGGTGAAATCTGAGAATAACAGAATTTAAGTGAATTAACTACTTTCACGCAGCTAGAAAGAATTAGTTCTAAAATCTGTGATTTCTAATTCTGTAGCTATTTCTTGGGGAGTCCTGGTTGCACAATGGTTAAAGCACTTGGCTGCTAACTGAATGGTTGGCTATTTAAACCCACCACCTGCTCCATGGGAGAAGGATGTGGCAGTCTGGTTCTGTAAAGATTTATAGCCGTGGAAACCCAGTGGGGAAGTTGGTCTCATTCCTGCAGTGTCACCATGAGTTGGAATCAAATGTATGGCAGTGAATTTGTTTTTTTGGTTTTAGTTATTTTTTTAATATACGTTTATTGGCTGCCTGGTAGATGCCTGGCCTGGTACTAGGCATAGTATTACTGAAACATATGACAGTCTTGGCCCTCAGGAAGCTCACAGTTTTGTTGGGGAAGCTAATACGTTGACAGCTGTATCTTGTAAGATTCATGTTACACCAGATGCTCTTTGGTATCTGTGGATGGCTATATGTGTGGAAAAGCATCTGACAGGGATGCGAAGGTGGAGGATGTCCAAGAAGCCTTCCTAGAGATCTGGCAGGAGTAGAGGCTTAGAGGATAAGGATGAAGTGTCTGGGCTTTTCCCCCTTATGCTAACCGTACTTGAACTTGATTTATTATCACATCCATAGTTTCCACCTTTGGGTCAGGCCAGCAGATCTTTTTTTTAAAAAAAATCATACAGGTGATTCTGATGTTCAGCTTGTCTCAGAAACCACACTGCTCTGTATTATACTGTTGTCTGGATGCAGTGAACCTGGTTTGTGTTTTGGGGAGGTGTAAAGAGACAAGGATACTTAAAATTTACTTTTTCTTTTGTTTTAAATCAAATCTGCTCATTCTGTAATCCAAGGGGAAAAGGAAGTGTGAAGGCATATTTGCTTAGTCAGAGCATGTGGTTCCCATCATTCTTTTTACAGCTGGCCAGTGGGGAGGGGGAGAAGAAGCTTTATTGACTTTCACAGCTGTTAGGGAAACCTTCATTTGAAGAATTCACATGTCCGTTCACAGATGGAGCAATATGGATGACTAGGGGATGCGGGTCATCCTTATCTGTGTTTCTATGGAAACCACTATTTGTTTTATATTTGTTTTTATTCACGTTTTCAACGTGCTGCTAAAGAATTTACCCAGCTGCTTAGCAAGCATCTGTAGCTTGTATAGTGGCAGGGTGGGCCAAAAGCTTAGTGTTGTGACCTGTTTTAAAAATATTTGGGAAAAAAAAAGAATTCACATACCTGCTGCCTTATGCCAGGTTCTCTAAAGGTGTGGAACCAATGAATTGTATATGTAGTATATGTAATTGTATGTATATATGTATGTTTGTATGTATCTCAAGGAAATGGCTCACATAATTGTGGAAGATGGCAAGTCCTAAATCTGTGGGCCAGGCATCAGGCTGGAGGCTTCTCCTAACTTGTGTTTTGACAAGCCCCAATTGGCAAGTCAGGTGGAAGGCTACTGGCCCACAATGTTGTGGGAGCTGTCGAACTCCAAGACCTGCATGTCAAGTGGCAGGCTGCTGGCTCAGGTCCAAGAACTGGAGGTCAAAAGATGACAAGTTGGTTGCAGGATCCAGAGAGAACATTGTCAGAACCTCAGTATAGATTAGACGCAGGTCACATATGCAAGAAAACTGGTTGACTCTCAAATGATGGGCAGCTTGTATCAGGTCACAAAGGAGAAGGTGATTACATAATATCTGCCAAACCATTGAGAATCATTGCCTAGACAATGATGTTAGCCATCACACCTGTTAAGTAAAAGAAAGCATTAGTTGGAACAAAGAGGTAATATTAGCAATTTAATGTTTTCCCCTCAGTTCCCTACTTACAGAGCAAATAAAATGAGAGTGTTTTTAAATTCAGTCGTTCTTTCTGATTCCATTAACTCTATAATTTGTATATAAAATAAATAAAAATTTTCCTGACTAATCATGCTCTCCATGCCTGCAGGGACATGTCTTCTCCGTTCTTTCCCTTTGAGCCCTGTTTCCATCCTGAATCATTCCCATAGGAGCACTGTTAAGTTAGAATGAGGTAAGACATGAAACTTATTTACCATGCCAGATGTAGATATCTTTAACTGAAGCATTAAAAAAAAAAAATTAAAAAGTTGCCATTGAGTTGATTTCAGCTTATAACAACCCTATAAGCCAGAGTAAAACTGTGGCACAGGGTTTCCATGGAGTCTGGTGGATTTGAACTACTGACCTTTTGGTTAGCAACTGTAGCTCTTAACCACTATGCCACTAGCATATCTGACACATACATGGTGTATAAACAGTTTTTACTGAGTGGAGAACGAGGTATATCCAGAATCCCAGTGAGAAATTAGTGTTTCTGTAGGAACAGTATTCTTGTATCTGCCTTGTGAGGACACCAGTGGCCACTGGTTTCTGAAAGAAGGAACAGATGTGTTGTGGCTCTGAAAGACAATGCGCTGAAAGAGAAAGCTGCTGTTTCACAGGATAGACACTGGAAGATCAACTAGTCCTTCACATGAGTGGGAGGTCTTCTTTAGAGTATATGGTATAGTTCTAATCAAGTAAATGGTGTGATCTGTGTAAATTAGGGGCTCGGTGTAGCCCACGAAAGTCTGTTTTGGCCACTTTTTGATAGTTAACACTTCGTAAGCTAAATGGCTTTGTGGCTTAGTGGAGAGTCTAAAGCATCCTTTATACATGACTTGGATAGGCAGATGCATTTCACATTATAAGACCCAACTTACAGACAGTATGGTATAGTGAAAGAAACAAAAACTTGTGTTTTAAGTTTTAGTTATTTCATTTCCCATTGGCCTTGATGACGTAAACTGGTGAGCTAGACTTCTTTACTTGTGCAAAGTGGTAATCCCTCCTGCTTACCTCACAGTGTTAGCTGTACAGATGAAAAAAAGGTAAGGTGGGTAAGACGGCACTTTTGAAAGCAATTCAAGATAGAATATAATGTACAACTGTTATTTACAAAACCTTCAGAAAAATACCTCTTTGTTATTTCGTACAACTTGTTCCCTTATTTTTATAAGTGTATGTGTCCATTGCCATTGAGTTGATTCTGACTCATAGGAACGCTATAGGACAAAGTAGAAATGCCCCATAGAGTTTACAAGGAGTTGCTGGTGGATTCAAACTGCCGACCTTTTGGTTAGCAGCCAGGCTCTTAACCACTGTGCCACCAAGGCTCCCCGCGCTTTCTTCCCCCCAAATAATAGCTTTTAGTAAAACTGTAAGGAGTAGTAGTTCAGTTCTGTGCAAATTAGGACCATGAGTTTTTGTGAAGTGAGGCTTTTTCACAAATATTTCCTAAACTTGGAGTTTTATTGTCAACCTTTAAAACCCTAAAATTAGATACAGCAGTGGCGTTTGTCTCTAAAAGCTGGGCTAGTTTGCAGCTTGAATGGACACAATTTAGCTTTTCCTTACATTTAGTAACTTACAGATTTGTCAGTCTGCTGACTCCATCATAGACAAAAACTCTGTAAAATTCTCATGTTGTGGGTTGTTGCCTTGGGTTCTTTCCTTTGGTGGGTGGAAATTGTGAGTTAACTGCGAAAAAATTCCTGCTGATGGAAATTCGGGCAAACAGTGAGTAAAGGAGTGCTAACAAGAACACCGGGAGAATTTTCCAATAAGACAGTTCCTCCCTAGTGTCACCCATTGTCACCTGTGGTAGCTTCCATGTTAGTGCTGTATCATGATTAGGCATTAAGTGGTTTGGCTTACTGAATGGGACTTCACATTGCTTTATTTGTTTGTTTATAGGAGGAAATTATTTTACCAGAATTATAAATATAATATTAATTTGCTGAATTTTACTGAGAGAGTAGGGAGATAATAATTTGTGTAGAATATAAGAATATTCTAGTATGTCCAGTGTAAGGGTGTAAGCTGTCCACTAATTTATGAATTTAAAAGTTTTATGTGTGTTAAAATAACTATAATTATAGTCATTTTGATGAGGGAAGCCAAATTCACATTTAGGAAAGACATGTGGCTGAAAAACGAATGTAGATGTAAAAGAACATCACTTAGAGATGTTGAGGAGACAATAGAACCTGAGACACGCTTTTTCCCACCGTAGATCAGACATGTTCCTGGACAAAGCCCAACGTTAGTGAGTAGTTGACCTGGAACTGAGTGGGTTTGTTCTCTTGTAAGGGGAAATGCCATCGATCATTTGGTCAGAAGCCCAGTAGACCCTCCAGAAAATGCTTGGGGTAACTGTCAGTCCTGTGTCTGAAGCTGAATGGTATCTGCAATGGAGACTTACTCTACTGACGACGGGGAAAAGAGTGTAAGTCTGTGGAGGGCTTACTTTAATTGCCATTAGTCTCTTAAAAGAATCACAGTTTTTAGCTGTCAAACAATATTTAAATCAAGATTCAAAATAAAATATTTGAGTGAGTTTTTAGGCACATGCCAGCCAGCCAAGTGCCATTGAGTCGGTCACATATTTTTACTAAATGTAGGATTTACTTCTCTTCTAAATGATTATGGTCATAATTATTTTACTGCACACAGAATTTTAATCTTATAATTATTGCAGATTTTAGAAATATAGGAAATAATCATTTCTAAACTTATTAGCTAATATTGTTAAATGGTACTTTAAAAATATTTACGCTTTTAATCATTTAAAAATATCATTTGAAACTTTTACCTAGAAAAAAATCATAAAATGCTTTATCAAATAAAGGTCAAATGTCAGTACTTAGTGTAATAAATCATTATCTTAAGTCAATAAAAGAAGGATAAATTATATTCTGTGCCTTCTCTGTAATTAACAGGGAGGGCGTATAATACATTTCCCAAATTTTATTATGAAGAGACTTAAAGTAAGCATTTGTCTCAAAAGGAAGATAGGTTACTATCTTTTTAAAAAGTAATAAAAAGTAAAAATCACAACAAACCCGATAAATAAATTAGTTCATTAACCACATATTTACTGAATGTCTTGTATGTACTGGGTACAGTTATCAGTGCAGGGAAAAGGAAAGAGGAGATAAAATTTAACTAGTAAATATATTGAAAGTTATTCACCTTCATAAGTGATCAAAGAATACAAGTTAAATATAATTTTAATTTATCAAATAGGGTGTATTTCTACAAGATGACAATACTTTTAGTGGCAGTTTTACATTCTTTTGGATATCATGTTACAGTCTTTTTGGAATGTAGTTTGTTGGGATCTCCAACAATATTCATATGTGGGCTAAATCTACTCATGGGACTCTAATACAGTGACGTACTCTTGTGGGAAAAGGTTTTATTCACAAAGGTGTGTGTCACAGTGCCTTTTAAATAACAAAAATATTGAGAGGCAGGAAATGAGTAACATTAGGGAATGGTGGAATAAGCTCTATTAATGGCTGTAGGATACATATTGTAAAAATAGTACTTTGAAAAACTTATAAGAATTGTTTCTTATATATAAGGCAAAGTGAAAGAAGTAGAGAAAAAATCATACATGCAATTCATTAACAGTTGGTTAAATACCATATGTGGCCTGTCTCCAAAAAACAATGTTCCTTTCACTCATTTTCACACTTTTGAATATATTTCTATTTTTTAAATGAAAAAGTACAATTAAAAATTTTAAATGTAGTTAAAGCTTGATTTTAGAGAATTAAGCTCCGTTTAGTAAGTGGCGAGATGGGTCGGCTCTTCCTGGATGATGGTGCCTGCAGAGGCGCTGCCAGAGTGCTGAAGTGGGGGCGCTGCAAGTGGTGTGGTGGAGTCACACAGTCAGGGTTCACATTTTGCTTCTGTGCTCTTTTATTGTGTACTTTAAGCAAGTATCTAAGCTTTCATTATAAACTTGGAATAACAATGATAGCTATCCCGTAGAATTGTTGATAGTACTCCATTTTCTGACAGATTTTAAAGCTTTTAAACCAATGTGTGGCACACAGCTGGCCTCAGTAAGTTTTCATTAATCCTACAAAAAAAAATTGCCTAAATCTATCTGTTGAATTAAATAATTGGTCCCTTGAGTGATATTTTATAATGATAATATTGACTGCTTCTGGCACATTTCTAAATGCTTTATATTTTCTTATTTATTTCTTATAGAAACCCAATGAGGGAAGTAAAATAGCTATTAAAGAGACTTTTAGTAGTTTTACTGAGGTAGGGGAGAACAATTTGTATGCAATGTCACCCTGTTGCTGACAAATTGATTCCAGTTCATAGCGACCCTGTAAGACACAGTAGAAGTGCGCCCTGGGGTTACCAAGGCTGTAAATGTATAGCCAGGCAGATTGCCACATCTTTCTGCTGTGGAATGCCTGGTGGGTTTGAAGTGCTGGCCTTTTTGGTTAGCAGCTGAGTGCTTAACCAGTGAGCAACCTGAGCTCCTGTGTGAATATAAAAATCAATATTCTAAGTCATCTAACTAAAAGTTTTAATTATGGTTACTTCAAAGATTGAAGCTGCTTAAATAACAGCGGAAAGACAAAGTAAAACCTAATTCTGCCTTGGGCTTTTGGCTAAGAGCGAAGAGCAAACAACAAAACCACTGACCAACTCACAGTAACAGATGGAATGCTTAAAGAAATGAAGCCATTTCTCCCATAATTCACTATTCTCTTGTAGATTTTGAGAGAATGGAGAACTTGAGGAAAAATTACATAATTTACGTAAAGTGACACATGATGTATTAAGCAAAAAGAAAGAACAAACAGCAGAAAGGCACGTGCCAGAAACTTACAGTCTTTGTCAACAAGAGCAGATACATTAGAGCCCATTAAAATGGCTACTGAAATCATTATTATGACTCTTCACAGGTGGAATACATTAGATTTATTGGATGCATTTACAAGCTGTCTGCCATCACTGACGATTTTTTTGTAAACAGTAAAATTAATCCCAATGACATATCCAGGGTACCTGTCCAAATTGATCTCCACTTTGCTTCTGTGGTCATCTGTCTTTAATATAATCATAAGTACACTAGGTTGAAACAAATAATAATAGCAAATTGTGCTTTATGCCGTAGATTATGATTTCAAAGAAATAAAATGAATTCACTAAGAAGAAGCTGAGAGTTTTATGTTTTGGCAATAGAAATAAAAATCAAAGATGATATGGGAGAAACAAAAAAGATATTGGGATCAGTGTGAAGAAGTTGATTGTAAATCAGCAATACTTGAATTAAAGACAAAAGAAGTGTTTTAGAAGTATAAATATAACTGTACCACAGCAATAAATACTCAGGATTTTCCCCCTTTTTTTGCTAGGCTTTCATTAGATAATTTAGTCTGAATACCAGTCTTTATTTAATTTTACCATGAAATACTCTAATTGGCGTGAGTGTTATAGTGTGTCTACCAAAGGTAGTAGAAAACCAGCAGTAGAAGAGACCCTACATAGAGATTATCTAGTCTTCTCATCTTCCTCCCACTCTTCCTTTGGTTTTTAGAAAATGTTTTATCATTGTAATTCAGGCATACTCAGAAGTAGAGCGAAGTATGGTGAACTTGACACTTAGTTGACCTCTGTCATCTGGATGTTAGTTCTAGAAGGAAAGCATGTATCTTCCCAGAAACCCTTAGTTTTAAATTTTAAATGTATAATAACTATATTTTTAAAAGTTCACATTAAAATACTATTTGCATTATTCCCTTAAAATTTGAGTTTATTAATATTTCGAAAAGGAAAAGAATAAGAACAGTTAATTTTGCTCAGTGGTTTTGTATGTTGTTTTAACCAGTTACCTGGAACGTGAATAGACTAGCGGTAGAGTAGAAAGTACACTAGAAGAAGAGTTAGAAGGTCCTGATTATGAGATTTTGGCTCTGATTTTTAAGCAGTTTTTAAAAGGTTTTCTGGGCCTCTGTTTCATTATATATGAAGTAAAGAGTTAGATTCAAGTCGCGTAGGCCTATGGGAGTTGGGCTGTTGCTGCTATCTGTGTTTCGAAGTTGAGCCCAGACTTTTTTCCCAATCCTTTTTCAGGGTGTTGTGGGCCAGCTGGGTTTCTAGTCTGCTGCAGATGATTCCAGAGATAAAACAAACCTTAAAGGATAGATCTTACCTCAGAAAAAGAAGTATATTTGAATTCTTAGAAAATCTCTGTACGTAACTGTCAGTGACTTTATCGTGAACATAAACTATAGTTCAAGAAGACATAGCCTAAAAGTTCAGTTAGTAATAGCTTTGCAAGCTGATGGAAGCTCTCTGATAGAATCTGTAAAAAATGGAGGTGACAGCATTTCATATAGACTTGGTAATTTGTTCTGGTAGCATAGCTTTATAATTAGAATTGTTGGCATTGTAACCAAGTCCTTTAAAAGCAGTGCTATTAAATACTTCTCCAGTTATCCAGGTCAGAGACAAAAAACAAAAACAGAAACCCAAATGTGTTGCTGTGGAGTTGATTCCAATTCATAGTGACCCTATAGGACAGAGTAGAACTGCCCCATAGAGTTTCCAAGGAGCACCTGATGGATTTCAACTGCCAACCTACTGATTAGCAGCCACAGCTCTTTACCACTCTACTACCAGTTCAGGGACCAGGTTGTTGTTTTTAATTTCTTTTGTTGCAGACTGATACTTTTGTAAAATACAACAAAAAATGAATTATTAGAAAAAAATGTTATCGAAAAGGAAAGAAAAGCCTGTAAGTGGAAACCTAGAATTCAACCTCCAAAATGATTTTCTCTAATTGCTGTGACAGTTTCTAAAGCATTCTCTCAATTTTTGCAACAGTTTGTAGTATGACATGAGGATTAAATCACTGAGTGGCACTTCTGCAAGTGATTGTGTTCTAGAAGTTACTAGTATTATGTACAAAGGACTGTTTAAAAAGTCCTCTAGCTTTATGCAAGTTGTGACCTGAGGGAGAGAATGGTCCAAATTTGACTGGTCGTTTGTTTTGTAAGTAAAGCTTTATTGCACAGAGCTGTTCCTATTCATTTATGTCATGTCTATATCAAAGTTGCATAGTTGGGATAAAGACCATGTGGTCTGGAGAGCCGAAACTATTTACTGTCAGCTTCTTCACAGAAACATTCGCTAGTCTCTGTTGTAGATTTAAAAATGACAGTTAAGAATGACTGCTATTTATGTTTCATGTTTCCTGTCTTTTCCTTTATATATTTTGTGTTTGAATGTATTACATATGTTGTTGCTTGACTTTTTTTCTATAGTCACTGATGTATCTCAACTAAGTTTGAAGACAAATGAAGAAAATGATTGCATCAGGAAAGACCAAATAAAGAAGAGCAAGAAAAAGTGTAAAGATTATCAACCCAACTATTTTCTGTCCATTCCGATCACCAACAAAGAGGTGCTTTTTAAAAGTAATACATATTTTTACTATAAAGTTTTGTGATAAATTATGTTTAAGATTCACTAAATGCTTGTCCATCCTGTTCTACTCAGTGTCTAAGAATCTGGTGGCCTGTTAGCTGAGCTACACCAAGAATTTAAACAGCGTTACTGTTAGCTGCCCTTAAACAGACTCAGTATCGTGGCGACCTTTTGTGTAAGAGAATCAAACATTGCTTGGGTCTGTGCCGTCTTCATAATCACCAGCATGGTGGAATCTATCCTGTGGGTACTGTTATGCTAGTCGATCTTACTGAGGGTCTCTCATGCCCTCTGGCTCTCTCCTTCACAAAACATGTCCTCCTATAGCAGCTGATGATTCTTGATGATATGTCCAAAGTGAGAGACTCATGATGTTCTGTTGTGATTCCTAAGATTTTCATTGACCAATTTTGGGAAGTAGCTCACCAGGCCTTTCTTCCTTGTCTGTTTTAGTCTGGATGCTCTGCTGAACCCTGTCCGTCATGGGTAATCCTGATGGTGTTCGAAAAGCAAGGTGGCTTAAGCTTAAGCATCATTGCAACATGCAAGCCACTCCAGCATGGCCGATTAACAGATGAAGGGTAGATGTAAACAATTAGGAATATAATTGAATAATAACTTTTATTTCAGAAATCATATTTAAAGAATAATTTTGAAAAAACATGGCCAAGTGGTTTGTCAGGATTTTCTTCACTATAGCCAAGTAACCCCTTCAGAAACAGAGCCCAGTGACTGACTAAATACGAAAAGAGGGTTTGGAAATCTGCTGTGAAAGTGCTACCCTGTGGTGTTTTGCTGTTTAGTCTTGTTGAGGCAGTGATTACTGCAACATAGTTTCTTCACAAATTACTCATTATTGTACCAATTTAATCACTTGCCATAAATGTATCAAAAATCTGGAAAATTAATACAGTATGAAGAATAGAGAAGACATGTGACCAGCTAATTGTTCCATACCAAGAAATCTTTATGTGTGGTTGAGCTGGAAAGCTGCAGTTGCTGATTCACACTGCTGGAGCAGTGAGACAGAAATTGAATGTCTCAGGAAGAACACGGTCGTGGAAGACAGTGTTTACATCTTGGCCCGATTTAAGAGACAGATCTGAATTGCTGTTTGATCATGGGTTATAATTTTCTTTTTACCTGACAGATTTTCAGGTTGCTTCTCTCCTTTTTAGCTAGAGTGTCTTCTGTTTGGTGGTTCCTTAAAAAGTTAAACATAGAATCACCATGTGACCCTAACCTAGCAGTTCCATTCCTAGGTACTTACCCCAGTGTCCTGGAAGCAGGAACTCAAACAGATAGTTGTATACCAGTGTTCACTGTTGCATTAGTCACTATAGCAAGAACATATAGCAACACTATAGCAAGTGTCCAACAGTAGATGAATGGAGAAATAAAATATGGTGTAGCCACCTAATGGAATATTATTCAGCCATAAATGAAGTTCTCATACATGGGTAGCATTGAGGAACTTTAAAAAAAGCATTATGCTGAGTGGGATAAGTCAGACACAGAAGGATAAATGTTTCATGATTCCACTTACATGACATATTTTGATAGCCATGTGCATAGAGACAGAGTGCATTTAGTGTTTGGCCATGGCTGGAGGGAGGGGAGTGGGCTGGGAGAAAGGGAATGTGAAGTTATTCTTTAAGAAATACTGAGTTTCTGGGGTGATAAAAAATTTGGCAATGTGTAGTGTGATGGTTACACAGCATAGTGAATACGAACTTAATTACACACTTAAAATCATTAAAAAGGCAAAATTTTTGTTATGTATTTACTGCCGTTCTGTATAACTAATGGAAAAATGAATAAATTCTGTTGGGATTCTAGGAAATATGTAGTCTGTGAGACATTGTAATACAAATTTTAGGATTTGATGCTGTAGTGAATCTGACTTTACTATATGGGTTTGATTCATTTGGTGCACTGACAATAAAATTGTTAAAATGTTTATGTAAGATAGTCCATAAAAAGTATTTAATGTAATTGATCAGTGTATATTAAAATATTTACAAGTCATCTGGATAGGTTTTCTTTGAAACTGAAGCTCATGTGTACATACAGAAATAGAAGAAAGTCAGAAGTCAGAGGGTGACACTGTCTTAGTAAGCTGAAGAGTCTTCCTCAGGACATGTGATCTGTAATTGAAATAGCATCCAGGTTCTTTGTCTTGATTTGTGGCTTAGAGATTTTCCCATCGTAAAGTCTCAATGTGGATGTCTGATGTGCACTTTTATGTATTCATTTTATGTGTCTCTCTTCACAACTCTGGACTCTGCTTCTGCGGTAGACCTAAAACGAAACCGAACCTGTTGCTACTGAGTAGATTCTGATTCACGGGGCCCTCAAGGACAGAACAGAATGGCCTCTTAGCGTATCCATCCGAATAGCAGCCAGTGGATTCACACTGCTGATCTTTTGATTGGCAGCCCGAGCTGTTAACCACTGCGCCACCAGGGTCCTTTCCACGGTAGACGGAACAGTAGCTCTGCGTTATCCTTTAGTACCGGCCTCTCCCATCCTGGCCTTGATGTGGCTTCTCACCTGTTCCCGTGAAGATGGCTGGGCTGCTTTGGTGGCATAAGGGATGTGTGGGAAGGAACTGAGCTAAACGAAGATAGAGAAATTCTGTCCTTCTACTACTTGGTTCTAGTTGGCTCTAGGATTGGGCCACAGAGGTGATGGAAAGGGGATAAAAGAGTACTATCTGCAGCTCTTGATTTCGCCCTGCAAACATCTGTCGCCTTTGTTTCTGCTTTTCAACTTCTGTGAGGGTGTATAGATACTGGAAAGCGGATTGGCTTTGAAATCCCACAGACCTTGTTAGAATGTCAGATAGGTCACAGACGCCACTGTGGTTTAGGTTACTTGCTTTGTCAGTTTCAGTTTGTTTAGGTATAAAATGGAAGTGATAAGACATTATTATTTTTTAAAATTTTTAATTGTGATTAAGTGGAAGTTTGCAATCCAAGTCAAATGTCTATATAAAACTCTGTGAGCACCTGCTCGTCTGTTTCAGGTGAGTTGGAACCAATTGATGGTCCTCAGATGGCAGCTTGTTGGCTGTTAAGACCCCAGCTGCCACTCCCCAACATAGGATGCGGAATACTCTCTTAGAGTGTTCTAGAAAGAGACTAGAAAAAGACTTGTTAGGTCAGTTGACCTTGATGCCCCCCAAAACATGGTTCCCAGATCCCTGTCCCTGCTACTCTGTTCTTTGAAATGTTGGGTTGAATTTAGAAAGCCTGTTAGCTTGGGGTGTAGTCATGAGTATTTTTTAAATCCAAATCTGGATATGTCATCTACCTGCTTGTTTCAGTCATCTAGTGCTGCTTTAACAGAAATACCACAGGTAGATGGCTTTAAACGAGAAATTTTATTTTGTCATAGTCCAGTGTGCTAGGCGTCCACCTTCAGGGGGTGAGTTCCAGCAGGAGGCTCTCTTGGCTAGATCTGGAGGAAAGTCCTCTCGTCGTCAGTCTTTCCCCTGGGCTGGAAGCTCCTGAGACGCTGGGATCTTGGTCTTTTTTCAGAGGAACTGCTCAGCTTCCAAAACAGTTTCTAGGCAGAAAGAGGTCCCCAAATCTCTCTGCTAGCTTCTTTGCTTTATATCTCAAGAGATTGCCTCAAGGCATGAAACAGTCTTTTACAATGAGTTGTGCCCCACCTGCACAACTGCTGCCCATCCTCCCTCATTAACATCACAGAGGCAGGATTTATAACAAGGAGGCACATTCCAGAATACCAGGAAACGCAGTCTAGTTAAATTGTCACACACAGTTTTAGGGGAACACAGTTCAATCCGTGACACTGTTTATATACTTCAGTATTTTCTGATTAACGGTAAGGTACAGACCAACTCCTTACCATGTTCCGTAAGGTTCTGCCTAGTGCGGTGGTCTCCGCTTCTAAGCCGGCTTCTTCCCACTCCGTTATTCTTCCTACTGAGCTCTTCCAGCCTTCCTTGAACTTGGCCTCCTTCCCTCTGCCCTAGGGAAACCTTTCTTTTGGCTGGGAATTTTCTTTCTTCCCTTGGTTTTGTTAATGCTCAAACTCTGCTCAAACCTCTCCACTTGTGGCCACTGTGACTAAGCCCCCTAACCCCCAGCTAAAGCCTTCCACAGATTTCCTTTTGTCATTTGTCATTGTTGTAATTAGAAGTTGGTTTGTCTTCCTCACTAGGCTTTTAGTTTGTTCCCAATTTCTTGCAACAGTACTTGGCGGAGAGTAGTCACAAAAAAATGCTGACGTTTTGGCATACCAAGTTACAGCCCGAACGTTTAGTAACAGTAAAGACAATGTTATGAATGCTGGTTTCATAATAGAGATTCAACAGCAGTTACTTGTTTTGAGGGGGATGTGGGGACTTGTAATAGTGAGGCATGTAGGTTTCCAGTGACTTTGAAACCAAATAATTTAGTGTTCCCCTCTCAAGAGACTTATTTGTAGGTAATAGAAAGTTTATATACCAACAGAGGGAGAAGACATCACAGTGGCCAAGAGTAGGGGATGTATTTTCCATAAGTATGAACACCTTTTTGTTTTTTATTTATTTTAAAATACCTCATGATAATTTTCTTTTTAGAGTACATATAAGCTTTTGTGGGAAGGCCTGGGAAAAGAAGTACAATTTATAACATTGTTTCAATGAGAGACTGTATTCCAAGTTCCAATTAAGTGACTTGCAAACAAACTTTTGAAAGTTGCACATTCACAATGAGTTGTTCTACTTTTGGCTGTGTTTGTTGGCATCTAGTTTGAAAGAGCTGAGTAATTCACATTTCCATGGGTCTTTGATTTTTAAACATATTCTTGGAAGTTTGAGATTCTTCCTTTAATGGAAAATTGTGATTTCATATTGCAATAAAATAGAATTTGAAAATGAATTAGAATGTAAAACATCTTAATAGTAACTCAGTAAGAAGTATGTGTTTCTCCACTGTCTGCAATTGCCCATTAGTTTAAAAATAAAGAAGGAAACTCATTGATGGACTTCTAAACCCTAAATGTCTCTTAAATGGATGGAATTGTTTAATTATTAATTCTAGCTGGATTTACCCATCTGTTGGCTATATATGCTTTCATGAGGGTTAATCAGTATAAGATAAATCAACCCCTTAAAAATAGAAAGGAACAATTAGAAGCTGATTGAAATTAGAAGGTATTAATTTTTGGATAATAATAGAAAGCATGAATTTTTTAGAAGTTTTAAGAGATATTTGTTACATTTAATTCCATTTAACTCTGCATTGCATCATTTGGTAATGTGAAAATTTTTGGTCTGATAAAATATGGAAGTAGATTTGTATATTCTGGAAAAATGTATTAGCAAAAATGGTTGATATCATCATGTACATGTTAAGCACTTGGTGGACATTAAAACTGCTATTTGAAGTTGATATTTTACTTTTTACTGCAGTTATTGTTATATCATCAGTTTTTAAAGTTCTTTTCATGGTTGTGGACATAGGAAAATTAAACGTTCAGCTTTGAAGAAAAGTTACTCAGCAAATTGATGTGATAACTCTCTTAGAGCTTAAGGAGGCAGCAAATTTCGGATTATCTATGTAACAGCTTAGAGGAATTCTAAAAATAATGTGAGAAAGGTCGTAGAACTGGTTGTCTTGAATGGTAGCACGTAGCTCCTTTCCCTCCTGCAGAAGCCTACTAATATTAAGACATTTTCTTTAAACTCGTGTGCTTTCAATCAGAAAGCTTTAAAGATACAAAAGTGAATTTCTAATTGGATTAATTTTAGGCACGGGGAATATGGCTTAGCAGTGACATTTAGCAGATGAGTGTCTGTATGTATTATTTTAACGCCAAGATATTACTCAACAAATGAGATCTTTTAAGAGTAATAAACCTTTTAGTTTTAAAACTTTCTTTTATTGTTACTTAAGTATGACTGTAATATTATTAGGTTTTACAAACAAGTAGGATCCGACTCGATGGCACTTGGCTGGCATTCTGTAATACTGCCAGTGGTATTGGATTGTGGTGACAGTTAAGGATTGGTGGTTTTATAGATTTTAAATGGTGCTTATAAAAATTAGTTTCCTTTGGCCTTTAATGAAACTGGTCCTTCTTTTTTTTTTTTAAACTTACAGAGACGACACGCAACTATTTTTCCTTTCAAAACTGTGATTAGGAATAAAAAGAATTAAAAAAAATTTTACGTTGGCATCAGGGAATTTATAAATTAATCGGGAGCTTTGAAGTATAGTTAGAAATATAGAGCTTGATTAGACTATCTTTAACATTTTTATTGATTTCAAGTTAACTCTGTGTTGTTCAGTACTTTGTGGCTTGGGAATCCCTAGTGGCACGGTGATTAAGTGCTCAGCTGCTAACTGAAAGATCATTGGTTCAAACTCACCAGTTGCTTATGGGAGAGAGATGTGACAGTCTGCTTCCACAAAAATGATAACCCTAGGAACCCTATGGGGCAGTTCTGAACTGTCCTATAGGGTTGATATGACTTGGCATCAACTTGACAGCAATGTGGTTTTTCTTTGTTTTGTGACTTGGGAAAAATAGTTTCCAAAGTGTTCTTCAGTTTTTAATTTGCAGTCTTACAATCAAACCAACTAAAGCCACTGCTGTCAAAATGACTCTGACTCATTGTTCACCTAAAATGTTTTTTTTAAGGAAGCAGACCGCCCTGTCTTTCTCCTGCAAAGCCACGGGTGGCTTCAAACAGCTGACCTTTCAGTTAGCAGTCAGATGCTTTGACCGCTGCACAACTAGAGCTCTTTGAAGTTTACAGGGTACAGAGTAACTCAGAGACACTAATGATCTAAAATTCTTCTACCATGTAGGGAATTGCACTAAAAGACTAAATATACGTAAATGGAATTTTGAGTATTATCTTGAATTTACATATAATTAGTATTTGAGCTTCGAATGAAGACTTAAGTTGCTGTAGAAACACAAATATTATACACACTAAGTGTGAGTACCATTTCCCCTCTCCAAATGTGACAACCAAAAATGTTTTAAAAGGCATTGCCACATGTTCCCTGGGAGACAGAAGTGTCCTGGGTAGAGAACTACTTATTGAATAATAATATTGGCAGTATTACATACTTTGTAGTAGGCAAATGGTGTAGCTCTGACAAAATGCTTTTTTTAATGGCTTAACTAGGTGGTGCAAAAAGGCTCTCGCCTGCTAATTGAAATGTTAGCAGTTCAAACCGATGCTGAGGCCTGGTGATCTGCGTCTGACTGATCACAGCTGTGAAATCCCTGTGTAGCATAGGTCATTGTAATTGGATCCACAATCAACACCCATGGAAGCACTAGCCAAGAAATTAAATGATGTATTGCATTAGATAAATCTGATGTAAAAGACCTCTTTAAAGTGTTGAAAAGCAAAGGTGTCGCTTTAAAGACTAGGTGTGCCTGACGTAACCCATGGAATTTTCAGTGACCTCACATGCATGGGACACCCTGGTAGTGTGGTGGTTAAGAGCTACAGTTGCTAACCAAAAGGTTGGTGCTTAGAATCCACTAGGCACTGTTTGGAAACTTTGGGACAATACTGCTGTGTCCTATAGGGTGGCTGTGAGTTGGAATCGACTCAGTGGTAGTGGGTTTGGTCACATGCATGGGAAAGCGAGACAGTGAATAAAAAAGACTGAAAAAGAATTGATCCCTTTGAATTATGGTGTTGATGAGAAATGTTGAATACACCATGCAATGCCAGAAGAAGGAACAGCTTTGTTTTGAAAGAAGTGTAGCCAGAATGCTCCTTGGAAACGAGTATGGCAAGACTTCCTTTCCTGTACTTTGGGTGTGTTATAAGGAGGGACCAGTCCCTGGATAAAGAAGAGTAGAAGGTCATTGAAAGAGGGGAAGACGTTCCCCTAAGATGGATTGACACAGTGGCTGCAACAGTGGACTCAAGCATAGCAACAAGTGTGAGGAGGGCGCAGGACCAGACTGTGTTTCTGCTGTATGTAAGGTCACTGTGATTCAGAACTGACTAGATAGCACCTGGCAACAGTGAAGCCTCAGTGAGAGTAAGTCATTTTAATGGGCATCATACGTGTGGCAGACCTGAAGTTAAAATCCAGAGTTTCTTACTCAAGTTCAGCACCACTGATGTGTAGAATTGTCTTATTGAACAGAGTTCTCATGCTAAGTTATAGGTTCATGATAAATTAGAGCAATCGCTTGTACTAGTTAAAGTTTGAAGATATAGGTTGTTTGCAGTCTAATACTTTTGAACACTTCCTATCTATTTGACATGGTACTAGGCCCTTTATGTACTGGGGTCCTTGTAAGCTACTCTGTTGTTCCTTTAAGCTGATCCTTGGCACTGAGGAGAGAAACCTTCAAAGATTCAAATTTTAAGTTGTTGAAGAGTAATTTGGACTTAATCTAAAGACTTTTGTTGGGAAGGCCAGCATGTTCCATTGCACAGTAAGACTTTCTCAAGTGCCCCTTTGAATGCCTCTTCTCACTTGGTGTCTCATCCTTTGCTGGAGGCCAGCCTCGACAGGGTCTGGGATCAGGAAGGGATGGCGGCATCGGCAAAGAAAAGAGACTCAGACAACCAGGAATCTGGAGGTCAGCAGCCCATTAAGGCCTGCCTTTCTTTATTTTTTATACAATCAATGAGGTGACGTGATTTCATCCTGCTCTTTGACCACATAAGCTGTTGGCTGGTAAGGAACTGACTCGACGGCACTTGGCTTGGCTTGGCAGTAAGGAACTGATACCTTGTGGTCTCTTTTCATGTTAATCATTAGGGCCTTCTAGGTAATGGCCTGAGACAAGTATATTGTGGTTATAATCAACAGTGAAAACAAAGTTATGCCTTGAGCTCAATCAGCTCTATCTATGCCTTGAGGTTAAACATGCAGGAAGAGGGTAGACTTATCTAAAGGTTATTATCTGGCTGTCTCTGTTTGTTCCTTCTTTGTTCTTCTTTTATCTCTTCCTGTGGGGACAGTAAGTGCCTACCATCCCCCACCCTATGCCTCTCTTAAGCTGTTCTAAGAAGGGTATTTCTTAAGTATTTGCCCATTTGTCATACCAAATATAATAGACTTGGGAGCCTATCCACCTTCCTGATGCAGAGAGTGGGATGTCTATATCTAAGGGCTGTGCAGGGGGTTGTCCCTGGGGAGCTTCCCAGGGCCTTCCTGGGAAGCTTTTTATATTTCCTGGATCTTCCTGTATTTCACATGTGGAGGGGGATGTGCAGTTGGGGAAAGCCAGCGGGGCCGGCCCGGCCTCGGTGTTCCCAGGCTGGGCGTGCTGTGTTGAGATTCATTCCTCTGAGCTTTTTTCTCTAGGAACTCCTGTTCAGGTTTCCTCAACGTTATTTCATAAGCCAAGGGGGTTGTAAAGCCCCTCTTAGAAGGTATCTTCCTTAATCCTTGTGCCGGGAGATGAGAGGGTACTTTTGAGGAAGGTTTAATTAGGATGCAAAATATTATCAGGGAAAGTACAGCCAACAATATGCCAAGGGTGAGATGCCTCTGCTTGCCATCACATAGGCGTGTAGCTTTGCTACAGGGGCTTCTGTGGGTGACGGGCCTCAGCAATCCTTCAGTCAGTGCCCATACCTTTGCCCTTCCCATTGCCCACTCTCAAAAACAGGCAAACGGCTCATAGCTGTGTGGTGTCTTGTCCTTGGTCTAATGCTCTCTAGCTCTGCCTCTTCCCCCTTAACCTCTCCTGGATCTTTTTCTCCAGATAACCTGCCTCATGCTTTTTCATGTATCGTAATTTGAACTTTTCTCAAGTTCTCTTGCTTTTTTAGCTATATGACCTTGGAGACATCTTTTAATTTTTCTATGATTCAGTTTATTTTACTAGAGATAATACCAGTAGCTACTTTACAGAATTGGTCCAGAGATTTCTCCTAAGCAAGCACATGTGAAATGCTTAAGATAGTGCCCAGACTCAGTGAGCACACAATAAAGGTTAGTTGCTCCTGCTATTGTTGTGCAAATAGTGTTTATTATTATTACCAGGCACTGTAGTGAGACAGCAGGATAGAAGAAGTCAACATTACCTTCAAAGAGTTTACAGTTCAGTTTTATCTGTGTCAGGTGGTGGGGCCCTGGTGGTGCCATGCTTAAGAGCTTGGTAGCTAACTAAGTGGTTGGCAGTTTGAGTGTACCAGCTGCTCCTTGGAAACCCTGTGGGGCTGTTCTGCTCTGTCTTTTAGTGTCACTGTGAGTCAGAATCAACTCAAAGGCAGTGGGTTACAAAGTAGAAGAGCCTGGTGGCACCACAGTTAAGCAGTTAAAGGAAACACTGGCACTTCTGTCCCAGCCAGCAGCTTGGTGGGGGAAGACCTGAGGATCTGCTGCCATAAAGACTACAGCCTAGAAAACCCACATCTGTCACATGGGATCATTGTATAGCACATACAGTAGAGGGAACTGTGGCTCCTATAAAGACCTTTGCCAACTGGTATGCTAGGAATGTTTTATTTATCAATCACTCACTATTCTTTTACTGGGTGTCATAGAAGTAATATCTTGCCTAACATTATTTTGAATTATGTACCTTTCTACTAGCAGAGCATTGTCCTGTGTGTTTTCTAGATTCTGAAGAATACAGAAATGCTGAGGTTATTGTGGATGATGTGGATTTATTCTAAAGATGCAAAGATGTACTGGAAGTCAGATCTCAGAACAGAATCTCAGGATTTGCCCTGTCACATTCCGTAGACAAGAGAAGCATTGTTTCACTCCAGTGTCAGTATTGGCTTCTGTGCTTATGATTTAGTTTTTGTGCATCTTGGCTTTTTAGTGACTGTGCTTCTGCTGCTAGTTCTCTCTCTTACTAATTCTGCTGCTTAAGGTGTTCTGTTGCCTCATGGCTTCCCTGTGCTTTCTTTAAGAAAGAATATGATTAGCTTACTAGGTGTTATAGTTTTTGTGACCCTTTTTTTTAATTTTTATTTTTATTTAACATAACTGAGTGAGAATGTACATTCACATATAAATTTACATGCCCACCTATATGCAGCTTCCACTGCTCTCCCTGTCCGGTGACTGCACACTATTCCTCTCTGCTCCATACATGTATCATCCTCCCAACAGCCTCCTTTCCCCTCCTCGCCGTCCACTCCCCTTCCTCTAGCCAGAGGTCAGCAAGATGATATCCTATAGATGTACAGAACCATAAGGTGCTTCCAATATATGGTTTTGTGACCCTTTGAATGCACCAGCATGTAGAAGTGGACTAACTTGAGATCCAACTGGAACTGAAGGCAGGAGAATGCATCATTCTTCTTCCTGTTTCAGAGAAGTAGGTACCGGAGAGGAGAAGTCAGATGAATAACCAGGTCTGGATATAAGTTTGGACAGTTTTATAGCATGCGCATACGGACTTGTGTATGTTAGAAAATACAACTCTATTTGTATATCTATATGCAACTCTACTGCTATGGTTATGTTTCTTCTCATGTGTCTATAAAAATGACCGTAATTATTTCTGTTGACATCTGTACTGTCCTAAAAAATATTAAAGGCTGTGAGGTGGGGTTCTTAGAGACATTCACTTGGAGACAAATAAATATTACTTCCAACAGAGATGGGATGTTATCTGATGTTTGACCTTTCCATGGCAAGAATGAAGTATTTTTGGGAAAAAATCACAGTTATGGTGAACTCTAGTGACGATTTCATGAGTGAGTTTCTGAAAAGATTGTATGATCATCAAGAGTTTTTCTGCTCAACCAATGACTCCGTCTATAAAATGAGGGTATTGGGTTTAGTGTCATTACAGTGGCCAAGTATTGTATGATTTTTATAAAACTTATAGATTCTATTGAGCCTTTTGAACCAGTTATCCAGGGTATTTGAGAAAAAGTAGACAAGCAGATAAGTGTTTGTTTGGGTGAAGAATCTTGGCATCATTCTTACTTGGTTTGTTCTTTATTTGTCTTTTTGATTTATCTTTTGCCATGAAACTTTTTGTTAACCTAATCTTCAATTTTTTGTGTATGTGTGAATAGATTACGAAAGGAATTAAGATCCTGCAAAATGCAATAATACAACAAAATAAACAACTGGCCCACACAATGGTTGGTGATGGTTCCTTTCATGTTACCCTGCTAGTGATGCAGTTGTTAAATGAAGATGACATAAACATGTGAGTAATATATCTTCCCTGAATATTGTTATCTAAATTATTACATAAATATGGGCAAACATAACTGGAACCCAAAGAGGCATTGAAGTTCTAAAGAAGTATTCTTTATTTTAATTTATTCCAGTTAATAATCAGTGTATACAGTTAGCCATGTAAATATTCTTCTTAGCCTAGACTTTTTCACTGTATTGTTATAATCAAATGGTAGCCCTTGGTTATCCAGTTGTTTTGCTAATGCTAATTATATAAGTATATTTACTTACCTAATTTAGGTTATGTAGCCTGACCAGGAAGGACCAATCCTTAGAGAAGGTCACGATGCTTGGTAGAGGGTCAACAAAAATGAGGAAGACCCTCAACAAGATGGATTGACACAGTAACCGCAACAGTGGGTTCAGACAGGATGATGATTGTGAGGAAAGCACAGGCCTGGGCGGTGTTTTGTTCAGTTACACACAGGCTGCTGTGAGTCAGAAATAACTTGACAGCACCTAACAACAGCAGCAGTCTATTTAGGTTAGGATTCTAGGTAAAGATTCTGGGAGCAGGGCACAAGCCAACTACTTCTTATTAACTGATATAATTAGGTATTAGAGCTGCCATTCTGCTGGGTCAGTGGACAACTACAATTTCACCTCAGTTACTCTTAGAGTCCCCATATCTACTTATACAAAGATCATACCATAAAGGTTAAATGTAAGACATTGATTATTGGTTTCCAACCTGGAGTTCAGAAACCTTGCATTTCTCCAATACTTTGGGTCACTCTATCTTCACTTACGATTCCCACTTTACCTAATACCTCTTTTGTAGCCCTCTTAATTTTTCCAGAAAGCCCAAGGTCTGGAAAACCAAAGCCAGAATGAACTGAATGTTACTTTTGCTTTCTACCCTCACATATGTGTCTTCTGTGGGAATCAAGAAGGCGGCTTGAATTGAGGATTAGCAAAAGGGAAAATAAAAGGGAGAAAAGAAAATAGGTTAATAAATAAAAATAACCATCCATATTGTGATTATTGTCTTTCACATATTTTTAGACAGCAGCATTCCGATCTGTCCTGACCTGATATACCTGAGAGCAGTCCTTGAACACCCTTTGAAGGCAGAGAGGGCTAGGTGATTGCACTTAACTTTGGCTGATGACTTTGTCAACATGGAGGGTGAGGGCTTTGGCACTCATAAAAACAGGGAAGCCCTGGAAGATGTGAACCAGGAAGGTACAAGGCTGAGAGCAAGGAATAGCGGCCAGTATGTGTTGCAGTGGCGGAGTATGAGTGAACACTGCTCTTGTGTACAGGATGGCAAGTAGGAGACAGTGGAGCAGCAACAAATTCAGAAGGTCTTCGGTGTGGTCAGTGAAAGCAGCACAGATGTCTCTGAGTAGGGGGTGGCCATGAGGACACTGGATGGCGGGCAGAGAAAACAGAGGCAGAGGCAGAGGCCAGAAGCCAGGGACAGCATGCTAGTTTCCCCTTTGGGATTAAACACCCTCTGGAAACCCTAGTGGTGTAGTAGTTACGTGCTGTGTCTGCTGACCGAAAGGTCAGCAGGTCAAATCTGCCAGGCACTTCTTGGAAACTCTGGAGCAGTTCTACTCTGTCCTGTAGGGTTGCTGTGAGTCAGAATTTGCTCCATACCAGTGGCTTCTTGCCCCCAGTGCTGGGGTAGAGAACTAGGAATGATATAAAAACACTGGTTGGCTTCAGCTTCTCAGGGTGTAGCTGGGGAAAAGTGCAAGCTCTTTAGAGAAGTTCATCTTCGACTAATATTGGAACGATGTGGTGCTAACTAGATTGAGGAAGATTGCTAGCAGATGGGCCTGGGGTCGTTCCTTAGTCTCTACTGCCTACATGGGAGATAGAGACAGATCCGCTGTGAGTTGGAAGTTCAGAGAGAAACAGTGGATCTGAAGAAGCTGGGTGAGGGCCAAGGCCATTGCTGAGTATCTGTTTCTTGGTAGGCAATCCAGGCAGTGTCCTTCAGCAGCTGGTGACAGTACACAGAGAGAAAAGCATGCTCTCAGGCGCACCCGTGTAGGGCATCCAGGGATATGACCACGCCAGTGTTCCCCACCCCCTTCCACCCACCAGAAGTCTCAGAGAAGACCAAAGACCAAAGATCTTCCCTAATCCTATTATAAGGGTATTCAGGCCTTCTTGGGAAGGAGGTAGAAGAGAGCAGGGTAACCCCTGCCAAGAGAAAAACAGTTCTGAAAGGAAGTCTGAATTAAATGAATAATTGTACCCCCAAGAGGCCTTTTGAAACTGGTAAAGACTGAGTTACTGTTGACAGAGAGACTGAGAAGGCAGAAAAAAGCATGAGAGATTGGCCTACTAGAAATATAAATGAACTTGTGTATCTCAGTAGCCTCTACTGATGAACACGTAATTAACTATAAAGACTGTTAAGCATTGGGCTTGGGGTGAGGGAGGCAGATACCTCCATGATGTATTGAAACATTTACAGCTCTCAGTGTGGCTCGAGCTACCCCTTATAGAGACCATTGGAACTACTTGAGGGTGTTTTTGGTTGTCACGATTATTGAGGAATGTTACAGGCATTTTTTGGGCAGGAAGTCAGCTGCTAAAGTACCTTTTATAACCATGGGCTGGAGTCAGGGCTGCTAAAGTGTCTTTATGAGGGACTTCTGAACTAGGGAGACTTTTCTTGCATTAAATCCCAGTATCACTTGTTGAAGAATACTGTAGGGAGCACAGTAACCTCAGTCGTTCAGTACTGTTGTCCACCATATCTGTTGGCAAATGGCACACAGTGGTTAAACATTTGGCTGCCACCCAAAAGGTCAGCAGTTGGAGCCTACAGCTGCTGCTTGCAAACTTTGTGAGACAGTTTTCCTCTCTCCTGTAGGATTGCTATGAGTTGGAATCAGCTTGATGACAGAGGTTTCTTTGGTTTTGGTTGTTTTTGCAAATACACTTGACTTGTGTTAGAAAAACTAGGTACTTAGTAAGTCTACTTTGTATTTGAAGAGTCAAAATAGCTTCCTTACACTACTTTATTATACTGGGAGTAATATTTGCACTGGAAAATGATAGCTGGATATTTACAATTTAGTAATTACTCTTCACTAAATGATACTGGAAAAATCTAAGAAATAACTAAAGTATTGCTGTCAGCCAAGATTGTATTTTGCAATTCAATCAGTATTAATTATCAGTTGTGAACAAGGTATTGAGATAGGTGATTTGGGGAAAATAGAGATAAATTTGGAATGGATCTTGTGCTCCTGGGTTATGCATTAACTGTGTAGATGCTGTATGGACTTAAATAACTAGATATAAAATGTTAATGGAATTTAAAAGGAGTGAAGATTTGCTTCTAGTTTGGACAAATTAGGAAAGTGTGTGTGGTGGGCGTGAGCTTCTTGTACACAGTGATGGTAGGATTCAGGATGTGCTCTCAGTTTGGGCAGCTGTATAGTGAGAGAGAAAGTAATTTGCTTTACTGCAAGACATTATTTATGTGAAGGATTTTTTTTAAATCTCTAAGATGTTATTATCTTTCATCCTGTGCTATGCAGTATGCTACCCATCAAGATCATCTGTCTCTGTTGATATTTATTCTTGCTTTTTAGAGCCTGTTGTGTTCACATTTTAGTTGTTTAATAAAGGACGGATCAGTGGAGTAAATATGGAGTGTGCAGAGACAATGTTTATAACCGTGAATTTCCTCAGATACCACCTAAGATGCTTTGTGTGTGGTCAGTGTAAAAGAAGGGGAGTAGAATTATATTATGCCAAACACAGCTACTGATTTGACAAGGTATCTGTGCCATCTTAATTGTAAATACAGCCTTTGGGTCTGAACTCTGGTTTCAGAATTCTGTTTTCTGTATGCATATACTTTCTGTTTATTCTACCATAATGAAAAGTCTCTCTGTAAACCCTTCTTGAAAAGACACTATGTTTAAAGAATTTGACAGTTAATCTCAGGATTCCTTCTAACTCCGTGATTCAGTGACATCTAATTAGGGCAAATGTATTCATTTATAGTACTAAACTGAGTTTATATCACCTCTTTTTTTTTTAAAGAAAAATAGAGTATATAATTGTGCAGAGCTCTAGTTCTTAGCTTTAGCATGTAGTTTAATTTAAAGCAAGTGTCTTGAATTCCTACAACTTACCGTAGATGTACCTTGTTTATTTTCATTTAACTCACAACACAGAATGAATAACAATATTGTAGAACTATGTACACTGTGTCTTTTTGGATGGACATAAATACCGGGAAAAAATGGATTTAGGATGTGGATATGGAGGTACAAAGAGAAGTTTTGACATTTCCAGAGCTATCGTTAAGTATTACACATAAAGTTATTGTGCAGTAATGAGACTATGTATGGAAGCCAGGAGTGAAAAATCAGTTAGAAAGTATATACGTGCTATTGCCGTACTTTAAACCAAAAATATCACCTGAAGTCTTCTTAAAACCAAATAGTAATTTAACGTAACTAATAAAGATTATCTGCCTTGAGCATTGGGCTCTTTTGAGATCTATCTGTATGAAATCACATTGACAGCAGCAGCTTGAAAGATTGGATAGAAACCTTAGGGGACAATGAGTTTATGTTAATGGAGGAGGAACAGCATAGAAAAAGAGAGTAAGACTGTTTGGACAACTCAAAGAATATAATTAATGTCACTGAATCATACATGTAGAGATTGTTGAAACTGGTTGGTGTTGTGCTGTGTCTGTTCTCAACAACAACAAAAACTGCTTTTAAGAAACTGTGTATTACAACTAGAAATATAAAGAATGTAGAAAAATACCACTCTCCCCACTTCACATGTAAGTTGATGCAAGTAGTTGAATCAACTCTTAGCTGCGTAAAAAGGTATTTCTTTTGTGAGTAATTGCTGCCCTCTAGTGGTGTATGTTTTTTCTAATAACAAAATACCTGTACACTCCCTTCAGTATGGAAATAAAAACCCCAAACCAAACACCCTGCTGCTGAGTCGATTCCAACTCATAGCAACCCTACAGCCAGAGTAGAACTGCCTGGTAGAATTTCCAAGTAGTGCCTCGCAGATTTGAACTGCCAGCCTTATGGTTAGCAGATGGCGCACTTAGCCATTATACCACCAGGGTTTCCCCGGATGGAAATATCCACCCACTGCCACAGAGTTGGCCCAACTTGTAGCAACCCTAGAGGTCAGAGTAGAACTGTCCCATAGAGTTTCCAAGGAGCACTTGGCAGATTTGAACTGCCAGCCTTTTGGTTAGCAGCTGTAATAACTACCACAAATTTTCGAAATTAGAAACTCTGGTGGCATAGTGCTTTGGTGCTACATTTGATCACCCAAAAGTTGGCAGTTCAAATCTACAAGGCACTCATTGGAAACTATAGGGTAGTTGTATTCTGTGCTGTGGAGTTGCTGTGAGTCGGAATCAACTCCGTAGCAGTGGGTTTGGTCTTTTTTTTGTTTGGTGTAATTTTCAAGATATTCGAAACCTGATGATATCTAATTCATTAATGTAGTGGACATTTGTCTCTGTGATGAAAAATAAAGTATTTGAAACACAGAGTAGCTTTGTAATTATATAGCCCAAACAATTGTAATAGGCTTATTTTACATAGCTGCAGTTGGGGAATATAATTCAGTATTTTTCTATGAATGTAAGTATAGTAAATTATTCTTTATACTCTCATAAGAGATAATGTATATTTAGGTTTTAATAGAGTACCTTGTAGATAGTAAATACTCTATAAGTATTAGTTCTTTGAACAAGAATCTAGAACTTCACATAATCTAAGTTTTTTGTAAGTACTGGGTTTTCTTGGAATATGTTATTAGTGATTTTTTTGGATAGTCCATACCACATTTTCTTGGTTAAAAATTTCTTACCAAATTATGAAATAGTGTCTGCTTTCATGTCTTTAGTAGAAATTATAATGAGGTAAAGATTTAATTCACTTCCCCATAGTTTAAATTTAAAAATTAATAATAATTTTAGTCATATAGATTAGGTATTCTAAGCTCTAAAATAAGTAGTACAAATGGAAGCACAGATGTTAACATTGACTTATATTTCTAAATCTGATTACTTTGTTCCTTGTTTGATTTTACCTGTTTTGTTATTTAATATATTATTGAAAAATATATTACCTTTTACTAGGGGTATTGGCGCACTTTTGGAACTAAAGCCACTCATCGAAGAAATCCTCCAAGGAAGACAACTGACTTTGCCTTTTGAAGGTGTCGGTAATTTTAGAGATCAGGTTGGATTTGTAAAACTGGCAGAAGGAGATCACATAAACTCACTGTTGGAGATAGAAGGTAAAACATACAGCATCATACTGATACCAGATCTCGTCTGTTTAAAGAAGCGAATGTTTAGAAATTTTTTGTATAGAAATTTGGTGTTGGTTACTTGTGGGAAGCTGGTATAATCTCATTTTAGAAGTGAACTGCTTTGGTATTCATTTATATAAGCAGCTAAATAAAGGGCCTGAAAAGTTATTTTGAGTGTCACCCTAAAGGTGATGGTTTTGTAGGACTGTCTGGAAGGTGATGGACTGGAGGTACGTATGTGTTAAGATGGTCCCATTCCTAAGTCTGAAGGACCTCATTGGTTATCACGACATTTGATGCATAGTTGGTATTTAATAAGTACTGAATGTATGAGTAACATTCACCAGTTGCTTATTCAGGTTATAAAAATTGTTAGACCTGGCCCACAGAGCCAGCAGGTCACATTCAATTCCAGTTCCCTGTTGATGGCATTTGGGAGCTGGTCCTGTAGGCTTGGCATGTAGTGGTTAAGCACTGCAGCTTCTAACCAGACGCTTGCAGTTGAGATCTACTAGGAGCCCCTTACAGACCCTGTGGGGAGGTTCTCATCCTGGGGGGTTGCTTTGAGTCGGAATCAATTCAAAGGCAATGGCTTTTTTTTGTTTTTTATTGATGTTATTGGTGAAACAGCCCTATTTACCTTAACTGAAGTTTTTTACAAATTTATTTTCTTTACCTATATTTCGTTTATGTCATATTGAGCCCAAAGAGTTATACTCTGGTAGGAAGGATTTATTCTTTTATCGTGCTGTTAGCCAGTGTCATCTAGGTGTTTGAAATGGAAAACTGAAAATAAACAAAAGACTTCCTTTTCCTCTAGAGAATTTACACTCTTACTCAAGAAAACAAAAGCAAACAATTACAGTGCCTAAAACCCAGTTTATTATGCACCCCAAATTAGAATATAGGATATAATGTAATTCTTTTTGTGCACTTACCTATTCCTACCTTGATCTTATCTACTGAGTTTCAGTTTCTCTTTGTGTCATTTTACTTATTTTAAATGTCTTTATCTTCCAACAGTGTATACTACTCTTTGGAGTCAACTTAATCATTACTATTGTTAAGGGGCAGAGCAAAATAGATGTAAACAAATGAACAATGTTTTCAAGTCCAGTAAGATTTCACTTAAAGGAGAAGGCCCTCTTAACAGTTTTGATGGCACATCATTAGGAGACTGACACGTAGTTAACAAACTCAATCTGTTCTCCTTGACAGTTCTGGAGAAAACATTAAACTCAAGTCTTGCCTTTTCTAACAAATATTTCTGAGGTCCCAGACATCTCTAAGAGTTATTCATTGTTCTTTTAAGTATTCAGTGGTTGCTTGCAGCATTAAGAATTCCATCCATTCTTTGCAAATATCTTCATAAAAGCGGTTTCCAGTATTGGTGAAAGATCCATTGTGCACCGAGGAATGTGGACTCTCCCAGTTTTAATCTGAATACAAACTCAAGGATGCTTGTTTGTCATTTTAACAAAAGCTACATCCCTTGTAATTCTTAGGTACTGCTTAAAAAATACCTGCTTTTCCAAAAATTATAACAAATCATTGAAAAAAATAAAAGGAAAATAGAGGGAGAAAAGTACTGTTTCCTCCTGTGCAATCACTGTTTGTTGTACTTGCTTTTTTTGTCTTTTATGGGCACATAGTACTGTTGCTTTTGCCTATAATTTTTAAAGAAATTCAGATAGTTGAATATGTATATAGAAAACTTTATTCAGACAAACAGCTTGTGTGTATTAATTATGGGGGACTTACCGTGTATCTCCGGAGGGAGGTGTGACACTGTGCTTTTATCAAGATTACAGTCCTGGAAACCCCGTGGGTTGAGTCCACTCTGTGCCTCAGAGTCGCTGTGAGTCAGAATTAACTCAACAGTGGGAACTATGTCATCTTTGACTCAGCTTCCTACCTGGACACTGAATGATTCCATTTTTGTAGAATAAAGTGGTCCCATTTTCCCTTCTCATTTCCTAGCATTACACAGTAGCTCAAGCTAAGAAGATATTGACAACTATGCATTTACATGGAATTCCACCACCTTTCCCAATGATTAAATTGCACTGAAAAGCCCTTTGCACAGAAATGAATATGTGATTTCATTCTTTTTTTTTTGCAGCTAAATGTAATTTTGTTAAAAAGGTTATTAAATTGAGAGATTGCTAAAATTTAGCATACTAGAATTGTAATGGTCCTTGAAAATCTGTTTTAAATGAGAAAAGTGCCTTGGTTAGCATGATAAAAGATTGCAAGTACATTTATCTCACAGAAGCAAAAGGAAAAAGTTTTTAAGATATTCATTTGAATGTTACATGTTTTTTTTTTTTAGTTGACATCCCTTCCCCCTCAGTTCAGAGGGTGCGTGCTTTGTTGTGTAGTTGCTGGTATCTTTGGACCCTCCAGGCCAGCGGCTCCCCGCGCCACCACACAAACTCTTGGGCTGCATTGCCTTTTGTGGTCTCACAGCCTAGGCTGGTTTCTCTTCAGAGGCCTTAGACCCATGTAGCATCACTTCATTTGGAACTAAACGATCAACAACTCTTTTTTCCAAGCAAGGTATCTTCCTGTTCTTCGGTTTGACCTGGATGACAAACCCCAGTGGTAGATCAATTCAGTCATGACTTTTTAACTCTGGCTACACTGGTTCCTTGCAGGTACTGAACTCAGCAAGTTCTGTCTTGCCGTAGAACTTCTGCAAATGAAAAGTCACTTTGCTTTGACCTTTTCAGCCTGCATGCCTCAATGTTGCCACCTCGGAGAGTCTGCTCGAAGCAGCCAAACCAGACCCACTGCCTTTGAGGATTTGAGTCTAACTAATAGTGTCCTCACAGTGTTTCTGAGGTTGTATATCTCTGTAGAAGCAGACTGCTACATCTTTCTCCCACAGAGCTGCTAGTGGTTTTGAACTGCTGACCTCTTGATTTGTAATGGATGACTTTAAACGCTGCACCACAGGGCTCCTCACTGTAAATAGAGTACCCTTATAATCTGTCATTGCCCTTGTGTGTTTCCTTCACATTTGTTTTCACAAGTTGTAATTATATAATTACATACTTACCTGTAATTATGTATTTATTTGGCTCTCTCTCCTACTAGATTGAGTTTTGTGAAGGCAAGGACCATGGCTGTTTTTCTAACTGTTGTATACCCAGTGCCTCCTATAATGTGCAACACAGAAAAGGTTCCTAATAGTATTTATTGTGTGAAAGACCAAAGCAGAAAACACACAGTCATGTAGAAATCCTGTAGGGCATTTGGCTGTACTGCAAATGCATGCTTTTCACACTCAGCAGTGCCCTGTTTAGCAGTCCCCGTCTCTTGCTGAATTCTTTCTGTTGTCTGCTGTCATTGCTCTAGCCTTCTGTCCATGCTCCCTAAACTTCCACCTGTCTTTCAACAATTAACTGACATTAATCACATTCATTTTGTTGTGTTTCCGTCACAATTACCCATTCCCAAAAGATTTTCAACTCTCTGTTTACCCCTCAGAAACCCTAGTGTTGTAGTGCTTAAGAGCTGTGGCTGCTAACCCAGTGGTCAACAGTTTGAATCCACCAGGAACTCCTTGGAAACTGTAAAGGGCAGTTTTGCTCTGTCCTCTAGGTCACTATGAGTCAGTGTTGACTCCATGGCGATGGGTTTTGTTTTGTTTTTTTATTCCTCCGCTCTGTAGCTCCTACCTCATACCCATGGCCATCGAGTTGATGCCGGCTCCTAGCGACCCTATAGGACAGAGTGGTACTGCCCTATAGAGTTTCCAAGGAGCGTCTGGTGGATTAGAACTGTGGACCTTTGGGTTAGCAGCTGTAGTGCTTAACCACTGTGAGACTGGGTTTTCCTGGTAGTCACTAATAGCATTTATGTTTTTACAATCACATATGTTTTAGGAAAAGGGATGTCTTATATTCTTTTTAATCTCTTTAGCTGTAGGAAGCTAGGTAGCTAATAGGTTAAATGCCTATTAGCTGAAAGGTTGGTGGTTCAAAGCCACCCAACAGTGCCTCAAAAGACCAGCCTGGTAATCTGCTTCTGAGAAGTGACAGCCTTGAGAACTCTTCGGAACAGTTCTGTTCTGCACGCGTGGGTTTGCTACTAGTCTGAATCGACTTGATGGCAACTAACAACAACAACAGCAACAACAGCTCAGATCTGATGGTTTGTACCCGGACCTTGCTCGGCCAGTTGTGTCTTCCTTTTCCTGTGCTGTATGCTCAGCGCTTTCTTTTCCTGAGCATTGTTTTCCTCAGCTTGATTAACTTGGTAACATTTTTTCTGTGCCCCAAAGCAACACACATACACATACGCCGGAACGCTCTCTTGATCTTGAATTTCTTCTCTTGCTCTGTTTTGTACTCTCTTCCTCTTCCTTCCCAGCCAAAATCTTTAAAAGACTAGACTGTTGTGCCTGTTTCTAGTTCTTTAGCTCTTTTCACCCTCTTTTGTTTACCGAAGTCGGTAGGTTGTAACCTACTTCACCACGTTACATGTTAGGCCACTGATGGCTTTCAAATCACCAGATGTAATGGATGCTTTGAATTTGTTAATGTGACCAAACAGTCATGTCTTTAAATTCTCATTTTGGTTTCTGAGACACCACTTCCTTGGCTTTTTTTTTTTTCTGCTTCTCTTCATATATCTTCTCAGTTTCTTTCATTGACTTAGCTCTTTATTTCTCAGTGCTTGCATTTTTCGGAATTTGAACCCAACTGTCATCTCCTTAACCTACCTTCTCTTATATTTACTATCTTGGTGAACCTCTCGACTATTCTAACAGGCATATAAACCAGAAATTTAGGAGCTAGCCTATGCTCCAGCTTCACTCATTCTGTGTAGTCATCAAATCCTGGGCATTTATCGGAAATATCCTTCTCTTACCTACACCAGTGTAGTAGTTGCCTTGTGTCCAGCCTGCCACTTGGCTTCCAGAGTAGTTTTCTAAAGCACAAAACCAATCATTTGTAGACGCCTTGCTTAAAAGCATTTACTGAGTCTTTGTTGAGTAGAAGATGAAATTAATTTTTCTTGCTGTGCCGTTTAAGAGTCTCAGCTGTTTGACTCTTGCCTGTCTCTTTAGTCTTATTCTTGTTGTGCCCTGCGGTGAGCCAGGATGTGGACCTGGATGTGCCATCTCAGGTTTTTGTGCCATAGCTCATTCTGCTGCCACCTCACAGGACACCTTCACACTCCTCACATGTCCAGAGGGCAATCTCCGATCTTTTGTAAAGACTCGTCTCAAGTGTTGATTCCAAACTGAAGACCTTTCCTGATTTTTAAGGCAGAAGTGATTATTTTCTCCAGTACTTCCCCCTATACCCTACATAGATGTTGACCATAGAGAACTTAACACCTTATTGCATTTGGTTATTTAAGAATCTCTTGCTCAAATAGAGTGAAAGCCCTTGGTAGCAGGGAATGCTTCATCTTTGTATCCTCAGAGTTTGTCACATAATACCAAAGAACCCAAACAGACGAGCAAACAAAAACCCAAATCCATTGAGTCAAATTGATTCTGATCCATAGCGACCCTGTAGACAGAGTAGAACTGCCCCATTGGGTGTCCAGGGCTGTGATCTTTACAGAAGCCACATCTTTCTCCCAGAGTGGCTGGTGAGTTCCAACCACCAACCTGTTGATTAGCCTCTAAGTGCTTAACCACTTTATCACCAAGGGTCCTTGTCGTGTAATAAAAGTTCAGTAAATACTTTTTTAGTAGTTGAATAATTCAGTGAAAAATTGTGTGATTAAAGCATCATTGAAAGACCATTTAACCTTAGAAGGTCTGTCTTCCTACATTTATAAAAACCCCAAACAAAAAAACAACAACAAAAAAGCTCACTGCTGTCAAGTTGATTCTAATAGTGTCCCTATAGGATACAGGATAAGTGCTCTATAGAGTTTCCAGGGTGTGACTGGTGGATTCAAACTTCTGAACTGTTAATCAGCTACCGCTCTTAATCACTGGGCCACCACGGCTCCTCCTCCACTTACCTTCATGTCTAAGTCTTCTCATGAGAATTAAATCTAATTCTGTGTTCTGTAGTCCCTTATGGAAACCCTTTTGGCATGGTGGTTAAGTGCTACATCTGATAATCGAAAGGCCAGCAATTCGGATGTGCCAGGTGCTCCTTGGAGGCTTTGGAGGGCAGCTCTGCTCTGTCCTACAGCATTACTGTAAATCGGCAGCAACTCGAGGGCGGTGGGTTTTGGTATAGTCACTTATGGATGAGATACCAGAACTCTCATTGACAGCTCACTCCTACTTTCCAGCTGTTAGAATAAAAGGGACCTAAGAGGTTATTTATTGTGTCCTGATTATTTTTATTGTCAAGGTTAAATGACATTTCCAAGAAAATGAGTTGAACTGGGCCAGTGTTAGAATGCTTGGTCTGGTTCTTTCTCCTGGACCACATTGAAATGAGTTTAATGAGTTTGATTCCTCTGGGATCCAAGTGTAATTTTAAAGACCTGCATTTAAGAATAAAGCATTTTGAAATTCTGTTTGACAGTTTTACATGATAATTCACTGGAAATATCTAGTTAAAATGGTGATTATAAAAAATTTTAAATTGAGCTTGGGTTCAGTGTTATGTCAGCCTTTGTTTTGAAACATATAGTTCATTTGACTTGCTAAAACCGTCTAAAATTAAACACTTTAAGCAGCATGTGGAAACAATTAAGACTTTTTTAGTAGTAACAAGAATGACAAAAGAAGTTACATGACTTTTCTTTGCAGTTTTAAATGACTAAAAAGTGGTTCTAAAATTTTACTGAGAATTTTTTATAATATATGTGACATAATCTTACTGTAACTTACAGTGGTATTAGAAAGTCTCTTCCAATTAGAAAGCATTCAAAGAACTTACTGTTTGTGATTGTACAGTGTATTGTTTGATCATAAATCAGTCTTTTAAAAATAAACACAGAACATACTGCTTCCATTATGTCCATATCCTGAAATAGAGTGTATAACTTTAAAATATTTTAAGAAAAACAAAAACCTATTGATGTTGTGTTGATTCCAACTCGTACAGACCCCATGTAACAGAGAAGAACAGCTCCATAGGGTTGTCCTGACTGTCATCTTTGTGGAAGCAGATTGCTGGACTTTACTTTGCAGTGCTGCTAGATGGATTTGAACCACTCACCTTTGGTTAGTAGCCCAGTGAAAACTGTTCCACTCAGCGACCTTAAAACTATATTACCCAGTGTTGTTGGATTGATTCTGATTCACAGTGACCTCATAGAACACAGTAAAACTACTCCATGGGGTTTCTAGAAAGCAGGTGAATTCCAACTGTCGAATTTTTGATTATCATCTAAGCTCTTAACCACTGTACTACCAGGACAACTTAATCTACATTTAGCATTCTAGACTGTTTCTATTAATAGAGCTCTGTGATTATTCTTAAATTAGAGATCATATCATCATATAAACATCTCTCATAATTTTAGAAAAAGGAAGAAATTGACAAAAAGGAGAGAAAAAAGTATTTGCAAAGAACTGTGTATGATTTGAAATACATGTCTTGTTAAAATTAATCTCTTGCAGTTTGAGATATTTTTTAGGAGTTGATTTACAGTTTAAGTATAAGTTTATTGCTGAAGAAAATCTTATATGTAAATAAATATGTGTGAAACTTGAAAAACATGTTACCTTAATGTATATGAAGTCTGCTAATTAAGTTTGCAAACTCATCCTAGAAAAAGTATTACATACCTCGTTGATGGATATCACTAGGGTCAGCTTTGAAGTCCTCCTCTTGGGAAGTTATGCACTGACACCAGGACCTCATCCACCCTTCAAAGCAATTTTGGGACTCTTTTTCTGGAGTGGCCATCAGAGCTGTTGTCGTATTACCCTTGGTGTCTGAATGCCATCCAAATGTCTTCCTTTCAGTATTTCCTTTATCTTTGGGTAAAGAAAAAAGTCACTGGGGGTCAGATCAGGTGAGTAGGGAGAATGTTCCAACACCGTTTCTCGTTTACTGGCTAAAAACTCCCTTACAGACAGCTATAAAAATTAAGTTTGCAAACTTGCCACCATGCCACTGTGCACAATGGCCATTCCAGAATGAATTTCAAAATTGCTTTGAAGGGTTGCCTTGAAGGTGCTGGCATTGGTGCATAGCTTCCCAAGGGGAGTATTTGGAAGGTGAACCTAGTGATACTTAACAATGAGATGTGGAGCACTTAGTTGTCAGATCTTTGGGGTGTGTGTGTCTGTGTGTATGTGTGTACAGATACATATTTATATGTAAAACAAAAAAAACCAAACTGGTTTCTATTGAGTTGATTCAGACTCCTAGTAGCCCTATAGGACAGTGTAGAACTGCCATGGTAGGATTTCCAAGGAGTGGCTGGTGAATTTGAACTCCCACTGTTTTGGTTAGCACCTAAGCTTTTAACTGGTGTCTCTCTTGTCTATTTATCTGTGTATCAAAAAGATAAAGTTGTATTTGTTAGCATTATAAAAGCATTGCATTATTATTAAATTATTCATTTACGTAGCAAAGTCTTATAATATTGAAAATAAGTTTTCAAGAAATTTTCTACAGATAATTTTCACCTTCAGTTGTGAAGTGAGTTATATTTAGGAAGCACTCTTGGCTGACTTTTGAAGGCTATCTGATATATTTGCTGTACGATTTTCTATTTAGTGCTGGAAGGAAATGTCTGTGGCACTAGGAGAAATTAGTCTCTTCAATTATTCATAAGCTCCTCTTCTAGAACATAAGCTAACATAGATGAAAAATGACACATAGTTTTTCCGCATTAGCAAAAATTCTTATCTCAAAACTAATATTTCTTTAACCATTACCCAGTACTTTGGCTAAGGAATAGATTATACTGTTATTAGGAATATAAAATCAAGTTCTAAGAAATATTTTTTTAAACAGAGGTATTTTCCTTTTCCCTCCTTCTAGGGACCTAGAAGGAGATCCTGGTGATGTAGTGGTTAAGTGCTATGACTTGCTAATCAGAAGATCGGCAGTTCAGATCTGCCAGGCGCTCCTTGGAAGCTCTGTGGGGCAGTTCTGCTCTGTCTGTAGGGTCACCATGAGCTGGAATTAGCTAGATAGCAGTGGGTTTGTTTTTTTTGGTGAGGAACCTACAGAACACTACAAAACATGTCACTAAGAAATTCAGATGTGCTTTGTGAGAAATATTACTTAAAACAATATTGTAAATAAATATGTACCATCGAAAACTTTGGCCCCAGTGAATGGTAAGAACTCTTGGGTGAAAATTAGATTACTGAAACCAGTAGATTAAAAAAAAAACAAAAAAAACCCTATTTTTCTGTAGAATGAAGATTTCTTGTATCAAATAAGATAATATGTAAAAACCAATGTAATAGTGAATAACAGTGCAAATGTATGAAATGTGTATTTTGGTTTCTGTTAAGAAAAGTCCTTATATTCATTCTGTTTTTTGATGACTCTGATCACTGTAAACCCTTCTCTTTCTGGGACTGAAATCTGTTCCATTAGGCAGGTAGTGTGCCTGGCTCAATCAGTAACTCAGCATATGAATTGGCGCTTCCATGCCTTTGTGGTATCTCAGTTTTCTGGGATTCTGGGAACATGTTGCTGCGTTCCTGCCAGATATTCTTTTATGTGAAAGTTTTTGAAATATTTGATGACTTAGAAATTAGGCACTGATTATTCTAGCCAAAGTTTAAGAACTTAGTTAATTAGTCCACCATGATGTATTCTGTATCATAACAAATGGCCAATATTTGACAGTTTAATAAACAAAAATGATCGGTTTGTCTGATTTGGTGTAATATTTCAACTCTAGGATATTTTAAAACCATTGAGAACAGGTCAAACCAGAAAAGGCCCAAATTGGGTTTTGATAGGGAAGTGAGTAAAGAGGTGCTTATTTCATGATTTATATGAGCTGTACATTGATAAGTGAATTGCAGTAGTGTTATGAATATGTTTTTATTGGTGCATGTACATGATTATACTGGACAGTTGTCTTTTTCTCTCCAGCATCTAACCTCTTCTTTAGCCATCTTCCATGTCAGGTACTTTTGTCCCAGAGTCTTTTACTGTTTGGGTAGGAGAACATGATCTTGGCTTAGTCCTAGGCTTGAATCAGAAGCCAGCAATATGAAGAAAAGGAACTGCGAAGGGTCCATTCTAGGCATAGGCTGTGTCGTTTGTAGCTGTTTCCAGTCTAAGCAGTGGTAGGTAGCTGCAGTTCTAACCTGTGTACTTTATCAGTGTTTTCAGTATCAACAGCTGTGTTACCTCATGCTCTGTGGAAGAAGGGGTCATGCTGGACCTGTTCTCTACTGTGACTTTGGACGTCTTTGATTTCAGCACTGTTGAGCCTGATGTATAAAATATTTCCTACTCACCTCAGCCAGAATTGGCATCAGTTGCTTACAATTCAGGACCAGTGAGTTCTTGGGATTTTAATCATATCTTGTTTAACCTTCTTGATTACCACAGAGCAGCGAAGAAAACCCCTTTAATGGCAGTCATTATCAGTGAAGGATTTTTAGTTTATGCTTCAAATTCACAAACCATGATAGAAATAACACATTTGGCATGTGCTAGCCTTTGGTAAAGAGCTCTGCTGAGACAGCAGTTAAGTGCTCAGGTGCTAACCAGAAGGTCAGTGGTTTGACCCACTCGGCACTCTGCAAAGGAAGATGCAGCAGTCTGCTTCCCTAAGGATCAGAGCCCTAGAAACCCTGGAAGGAAGTCTTTCCTATAGGGTCGCTGTGAGTCAGAACTGACTCGACGACATGGGGTTTAATTTTGGTTTGGAGGCTGTGGTAAGTATTACAAAGATAGAATAACGTTAAGAATTTGAAAATGTGATGGGATAATTTTGAGATATTAATGAGTTGATGTCTTTCTGTTTGTGTTTGCTCAGCTCTCTCTTAGGCAGTGGCACTCATGTTCTCAGAAGAGAGCTAATACATCAGAAAAATTAGAGATATGATTTTGGAGTTCCCAAACTAAATATGATGACATGTTCTTCCTGCCACTGATGTTAGAGGAGATTCCCTGGGCTAGGTGTGGAGGAGAATTAGAGGACAAGCAGTAGTATCTGCCTCCATCCTCCCATGAAGAAAACACTAGAAAGCCAGACAAGTCTGAGAGCAGAGTGAGTGCACCATACCTGAGATGGGCTCATAGAGGCAGCAAAAGCAGAATTCTTTGTGCTCCCAGAGTGACAGTGGAGGTGAAGAGGAGAGATCAATATTGTGTGTTGGGCAGCCTCATAGTGTCCTGACTCTTTCCCTCTTGGCCCAAGAAACTCTGCTATTTCTGTGTGCTCGAGAGTAGCAAAAAGGTAATAATGAACTTCAGACAGCCCAATGAGTTTCTGCTTGCCCTACTATGAAATCTTGTGGGCCTGAGAGAGCACCAAAAGTTGCAGAGTCATCGTATATAAGGGAAGATCTGGATGCAAAAGAACCAAGCATGGTGCATGTTTCAGAAGATGCCATGTGGTGATATGAGGCCCACATGCCACCTCCCTGTCCAAAACAGGGCACTGTACTAATTGCCTTCTACTTCAACTAAATAGTCTCGGGGAAAGAGTGGAGTAATTAGTATTGCTAGTGATTAGGTGTCTTCCACTAGGAAGTCATACATATTCTAGTTGAAGTATAATGTTAAAAACCTGTTGCTAATGAGTTGATTCCAATGTATAGTGACTTTCTAGGACAGTAGAACCACACTAGAGGGTTTTCTAGGCTAAAATCTTGATGGAGGCATTTCTGCCATATTTCTGCCATATCTGTCTTCCATGGAGCAGCTGCTAGGTTTGAACCAGCAGTCTGTCAGTGAGCAGCCAAGTGCCTAACCATTGTTCTGCCAGGTCTCCAATAGGTGAAGTATAAAAATTCAAACTTGTTGCCATTGGTTTGATTAGATGCCAACTATAGCAACCCTGTTCTGATACTTGGAGGCATAGTAGTTAAGTGTTATATCTGCTAACTAAAATATCAGTGTTCAAATCTGCAAGGTAGTCCCTGGGAACTCTGTGCAACAATTCTCTTCTGACCTATGGCATTGCTATGAGTCAGAATCAGCTCCATGGCAGTGGCTGCGACTCTTTGGCTTTTGTAGTGACGGAAGAGAAAAAAAAACAAAACACAAATGCACATGTAAATCTCCCTTGCTTAAAAGTAATCGTCATTGTAAAATAATTTGTTAGTTTTCGATTTGGCATTTTTATAATTAAAGACAACTGTGTTTTACAGTAACATTTCTTGTGTTGCTTTTATTTTTTTCAGAGGCTGCAAAAAGGACATTTCAAGCAAAAGGCATCTTGGCAGGAGAGAGCAGAGATTTTAAGCCTCATTTAACCTTCATGAAATTGTCAAAAGCACCATGGCTCCGTAAGAAAGTGCGTTCACGTTTTTATTTTAAACCTTGATTTTCCAGGCCACACCAGTCTTCAGCATGTCTAGGGCATGAATGACATTTGTGGTGGTTTTGATGTCCTGTGGCTGTTGCTCCTGGGATTCCAAGTCTCTTTGGTTCCAGTTCCCCAGATGTGGAAAGGCTCAGAATCCTCCACAGAGGCTGTTACGAGCTGTGCCCTCCTTGGCCACTCTGGCTCTTAGTTGCATACTTTAGCTATTATTTGCTGCTGCTTCTGTTGCCACATCTGCTTTGTGCCTTTACAGCTTGGAGGTAGTGCCAGGGTGCTGATTTGCTGTTTTTTTTTTTTCACTTGTGACTGTTCGCAGCCTGCTGCTTTCACAGCCTTTCCCACTGGCCTCCAATACGCTGGTGCTGCTCACTGCGTGCGTTCTTCAGGTGGGAAGAGTTTCTCTACCCCTCCCGCAATTTTACAGTAGCATTTTCAAACTCCCAGAAGACCACCTGCCCCTTTTGGCAGTTGCCTCTACTGAGGAGCAAATACGTTAGGGACTGGGCAAGATAACTGACCACCACCCACGCCCGCCCTAGGCATTCTCGAAAGTCCGTCTCCCTGAGAACAATCACAATGACACAAGCCAAGGGACAGTCTTTTGACTTCTGTCTTAGGGTGATTTGCTGCCTACCCAAGATAGCCACTCTTCCTCAGAGATTGAAAGCCACTTTGATTTTCTTTGTATTCTGAGCGTTTCTCCTTGAATCCTAAGGCCACCCTTTGTTTTTCCTCTTTCAGTCCAGGGAATTCGTCATGTAAGTGTAGACATCGGGTGACCTGATATGCCCCAGTTTTGACATGAGGATGCAGAGTAACGTCTCTTCCTTACTTTCCAGGGCGTTTTGTTTAAATTAAGACAGATTTGCAGCTCTGTAAATGAAAATCATATTTATTAGTAAATAGACTTTTTTTCTCTTCGTCTTGGCATGTTTTGTATTTAATTATGCTCAGAAAGTTTCTCTTGATTCTTTAAAATGTGAGTTTGGGCCCTTTGGCATCCTCAGGATGACGCCAAAAGATGCCTTGTGTTGTTTTTTGATAACTGTGACATAGATTCAGTAATAACTGTACCAGGTGTCACTCCAGAGTGTGTGAGCGAAAGACCAGTTATGTGTATAATAGATTTTGAAATATGGAATCATAACAACTTACAGACTGACAGTTTACTCCTTACTCAGTATCTTTCCTGTTTGGCTTCCAAACGGATCGCCCTCTCCCAGAGGCTTCTGACTTAGTCACAGAGTGACAGGTCAGTGGTGAAGGTAATATCTCCACTTCAAAATGTTTCTTTATTTTTTACAGTATTAAATTTGAAATGAGAGAACTGAAGGACATTGATCAAAGCAATATTTATTCTAGGATCTATATTTCAGCATTTCAGACTGCATTTAAATTATTCTTTGGATGTTGATTTCACAGAGTTGATGCCCTCACTTTATAGGAAAGGGATGTCAGGCTTAGAGGGATTATGGACTTAAAAGGAAGCCTGGTTTCACAGTGGTTAGGCACTCAACTGCTAACCAAAAAGTCGGTAGTTCGAGCTCACTAACTGCTCTGTGGAAGAAAGATGTGACATTCTGCTTCTTTAAAGCTGTACAGCCTTGGAAACCCTCTGGGGAAGTTCTGCTCCATCCTACAGTGTTACTAGGAGTTGGAATTGACTTGACAGCAGTGGATAAGAGACTTAAATGAAATCATATGTAGCACCTCGTGTGGAATCCATCTTACCTCATTCTCAGTCTTGTGTTCTTTATTCCCACTGGCCAGCTGCTGTTCATCTAAATTCATTTCTATATATAAGGAACTGCCTGGTCCAAGTCATATTAACTCAACAAATATTTGATGAGGGCCTGCTGTGTGTCAGGCACTGGTGCTGGGCAGAGAAATTTGGTCAAAATAGGAACAGTCACTGCTATTTGTTTTTTTTTTTTTATTATAACTGAGTGAAAATGTACATACCCATATAAATTTACATGCCCACCTATATGCAGCTTCCACTGCTTTCCCTGTCCGGTGACAGCACATTATTCCTCTCTGCTCCATACATGTCTCATCCTCCCAACAGCCTTCTTTTCCCTCCTCTCCACCCATTCTCCTTCCTCCAGCCAGGATGATATCCTATAGAGGCACAGTACCATAAAGTGCATCCAATATATGGTCACTGTGCATTGCCAAGTCCAATCCACTCGTGTCCGAAGAGTGGACTTTCATTATGATTTATGGACAAGGGCAGCATAAGGGCCAGGGGCCATGCTCCCAGGGGAACCCCAAGGCTGCTGGACCATCAATTGTGGTCTTTTAGTGGAGATCTCAGGTGCACCCCTCTTTATTCTTGTGTTGCTAGTGAGACTCAACTTTGTGAGCTCCATCGCGGCTGTCATAGGTGGTGGCCGGGCACCATCTGGTTCTTCCGGACCCATGTTGATGTAGGCACCCACTCGTGTGGGTCTCTCTGTCTTCTGGGTTGTCTTTCCCCCATATTGTTTTGGTCCTCAGTGAGCATTCGTTCTTGCTGAGTTGGGATATTTCGTGCTTTCAAACCAGCCTATATAATCTATATCTGATTGCTTTTTGTTTAGATTGAGTGCTTAATCTACTGAAAATAAGTTTAAACTTATGCTTAAGAAAGCCAAATAATTTTTTTTCTTTTAATTTATGTAATGATGTTGTTTCTCCTCACTACTATGATATTCCATGTTTTGTAATGCTTAAGGAAATGGATGTGAAACTTGGGAATTCATGTTTCAGCTGGGGTGCCTGTTGAAATCGCAGGTTTCTGCCCTCTGCCATTCAGGGCAGAGGGCAGAAACCTGCGATTTCAATAGGAGTCGGATCCGAATCGACGGCACTTGGTTGGCTTGGCTGGCCCTGAAATGGAGTGGGGCTTGGGACCTTGGCTTTTGATAGTAAGTGCCGCAGGTGATTCTGATCCAGATGACCTGCATAGTGGTATACTAGGAGACTCACTGGCTTAAATATATCCAGAAGTTTCTTTATGCAGCAAATCATTGGTTCTGCTGTAAAAGTTAAAGTTACTATGAAAAGGTGACATGCGTAAAAGTAGATTTAATTTATTTACTTCTTTAAGAATTGTGGTGTGAAATGTTTATTGTTTGCAAGTATAGGGTTCCTCAGTCTTGCTTTGCAACATTTTTAAGAAGTGCTTCCTCTCTCTGCTTTTATTTAATACACAGGGACATAGAAACGCGTGTATGTATATGTATGTATATACACACATATGTGTAAAATTTATTTAAAACAGAAATAGACTCGTACTCTATTATTTAGATATATCCTAATTTAAACATTCTCCCTTTGATGAACAATCAGATTGATTCCTATTTCTTTGCTGTCACAAACAGTGATGCAGTGAACATCCTTGGTTTTCTTTGGAAAAGTGGGCCAGTATTTCAGAGAACCGCTTCTTCAGAGTGGAATTACAAGGTCAAAGGGTAGTGTATATTATAACTTTTCAAAAAGACTGTAAACTGCCTTTTAAAAGACCAATTTATTTCCAACTACAGTGAATTGGAGGAATATTTGTTGGGATAACTTTTTGGCAAAAGGACTGTCAAAGATTATGAAGGATGGTTTAAGAATTGACATGGCCCTTTTATATGTGAGTCATACAACTCACATCAGAAAAATCTTAAAATATTTATATCCTTGAACTAAGAAGTACTTTCTTCTGGGATTTTCTTAAAGAAATAATTCAGAGGAAGAAATCCTTTATGCATATATAGATGTTTACTGAAACATAATAGGGAAAAATTAGAAATAACTTCCAATATAGTAGGGGAACATTTAAGTCAATTATAGTAAATCATATCATTGATCTAAGCAGCTATTGAAGTAGATATATACAAGGATCATAAACCACTGCTGTGAAGTTAATTCAGACTCATAGTGACCGTATAGGATAGAGTAGAACTGCCCTGTAGAGTTTTCAGTGATTGCCTGGTGGATGCACACTGCTAACCTTTTTGATTAGCAGCTGCAGCACTTACCCACTATAGTGTCAGGGTTTCCATGAGAATTTTGGAACTGTATGAAAAAGGTAGCTATATAATAGAATGTGCATGTATGTTTTTATTGCTTTGTCCAGTCAATTCTGACTCATAGCAAAAAGCCAAACTCACTGCCATGGAGTTGATTCCGACTCATAACAACCCTATAGGACAGAGTAGAACTGCGTCATAGAGTTTCCAAGGTGCACCTAGTGAATTTGAACTGCCAGCGTTTTGGTTAGCAGCTGTAGCACTTAACCACTGTGCTGCCAGGCAACCTTATATATAACAAAATGAAATGTTGCCTGATCCTGTACCTGTCAGCCCATCTCATTGAGAATTTTCCTCACTTTTACTAACCATGTCTTCTACCAAACGTCATGTCCTTTTCTCTTGCTAGATCTTTTTTGATTCCATATCCAAAGTAAGCAAGCCAGAGTTTCTCCATCCTAGCTTCTAAGGAGCATTCTGGTTATATTTTTTCCAAGACTGGTTTATTCATTCATCTGGCATTCTACACCATATTCAGTATTCTTTGCATACTGTAATTACAGTGGTATGAAAATTGTTTCTATAGGTTTTCCCTGTAAAGCAGTTCAGAGGTAAAAAGTAGATTCCCTTAATTGCTCTTTTAGTCTGTAATTTTGATAGTAAGTCAGTTTCTACAGTGGACCTAATGTCACTCACGTACGGTAAATCCACCTTGATATTTTCAAGAGTCCCATCATTAGTTGGGTAGTTGCTGAAGTTCTGAGGGAGGGTGGAGAGCAGAGAGCTTTGGTGAGCTGAGCATAGAAGGAAGTGGTGATGAACAGTTAGATGCCTAATGAAAATTTAAGGGTGGGGGAAGGCCACTGGATTCAGAAAACCAAGGGTTCTTGGGGAATGTTATTTTATTTCTTGTTTTGGATGTGTGGTGCAAATCGGGGACTGGAAAAGAGGCTAACTGATATCTCCCACTACAATGCTTCGTTTTGATGTTTGATGCCAGTCGCTCTGTTCCTTATATTCCTGTTTGCCTGTTAGGAGATTTGGAAATTATGTGTAGTTTTGAGTGCTGGTGGACTCCTGTTATAGTGGTGGTACACCTTTAGTTGTAAATGTGGCAGTTCCTCATTGTCTGCAGGAAGCATAACGTGGTGGTCTGCAGTCATACTGGAATGGATATTTTTTTTCCACCTGTTAGTCATTCTCCCTGTTTTATGCAGTGAACATCTGAGAAGCCATAATCCAGGCTGACTTAAAGATTCGGAGTTGAAGCTATAATTGGTCAGTTCAGAAAGCTAAAACATGTCACTGACGTAGAGGTGTAGACAGATGGCTGGCGCAGGGGATGAGGGCTCACCTCCTGGGATGGCCGTGCAAGTCGAATGCAAAGATTCCCCAGTGGTTTCAGTGTTGGGTGCAGAAGTCCTGGGGCTTTTGGGTCCTGTCTTTGCTGTACACCTATTTGTAGCTAATAGTGTGCAGTGAAGAAAAACAGAAAGTCAAACCTGTTGCTGCTGAGTCAATGCTGACACATAGCGACCCTACAGGACAGAGTAGAACTGCCCCACAGCATTTCCAAAGAGCACCTGGTGGATTCAGACTGCCAGCCTTTTGGTTAGCAGCCATAGCTGGTACAAACCCATGGGCTAACCAAAAGTAGTGTGGATTGTGTTCTCAGTTTTGAACTTCCACAGCATAGTATTATGGTTCCCCAGTTACAGAACTGATTTAATGCTGAGGACAGATTCTGGGAAATGTAAAGCTTTCTTTCACAGATACATATTTTTCTAACACAGGATGGTAGTCAGTTGTCAATTTCTCATATTCTTAGTTTTATGAAATACTAGTGGGTATAATGTGTTAACCAAAAAAAAAAATGCCATTGAGTCGATTCCAACTCATGACACAGTGATTGAGAGCTTGGCTGCTAACCAAGAGGTCAGCAGTTCAAATCCACCAGCCACTCCTAGGAGAGCTTATGGGCAGTTCTACTCAGTTCTGTAGGATCACTGTGAGTCAGAATTGACTCTATAACAGTGATCTGCTTTTTTTTTCATACTGCGTTAGACAGTATTGAAAGTTCAGCTGGTGTGGATTTGGAGGTATTTTGGTTATCACTGTGCTTTCATAAATGTAAATTGCTTTATCAAATGAAGCCTCAGAAAATGTTACTAAATTATGAGATTTCTGAAATAGTGATTTGAGTTGAAATAACTTGTAATTTCCTTAAAATGTATTTGCTTGTTCAGGTTATCCTGCTGTGTGTTTAGTGCCATGCTTTATGTAGTGTGTCGTTTTAGATTTGTTTTTTTTCCGTTGAATGACTTTGTGTTCCTCTGATTTAAACACTATAAAAAATTGGTTGGTTAGAAGTGCGTGCTAACACTTGGTGGCAGAAAAAGACCAGTTTTCAAATCATGCAAGCGTTTTAATGTAGCTCTGGATTTCCTCAAAATACATGTGGTATTTTGATAGGTAGATAGGTTGTTTGTGAGCATAAAATATTTTGTAGGCTATTTAAACTAGCAGAAAAAAAGTGACTTGCTCATTGGCATTTCTTTGCAGCAGCTTCTTAGAGACAATGAGAGAACTTCAGAAGTGGGAGGAAAAAAACTTTTAAAAGTGATTAGCTGCTGTTTTCACTTAAACTGGTTTGCACTGAGTGTGGAAGCATGTATGCGTTCAGCAAGGGCTGGGGTGCGGCGGTCGCCAGACTATGTCATGTTGATGCTAAGGTGAGGGGGCAGAAGGATACAGGACAGGCATTAGCAAGAGTGGCCATGAGAAGTGGAAAAGCTCTTGTGAATGAAGGTTCTGTTCCAGGACTGCCATTAAGGGGGAAATCCCAGTCTCTCCGTTATTTGGTGATTGGCTGTATAGGACCATGATTGTAATGAAAAATTGCTGCAGTAGATTGGCTGAATCCTAGCCTTCCTCTGCACCTACCCCTGATCAGGACCCCGCCCTGCCATCTTTCCTTACCCTGTACCATATTTACTGTGTCTGTCAGTAACACATTTTCTATAGATTTTGGTGACTGGCCTAGTATAGTCTGGATGTCATTTGTTGTTTTAGTCAGCTGCTGTTGCTCTAACAGAGTTACCACAAGTGGGTGGCTTTAGTAAAGAAAAGTTTATTCTTACACAGTCCAATAGGTTACAAGTCTGAATTCAGAGTGTCCGCCCCAGGGGAAAGGCTTTCCCTCTATCAGCTCTGGAGGCAAGTCCTTGTCTTGCATCAGTCTTTGGTTAGGGAGCATCTTGGCTCAGGGACCTCAGGTCTGAAGGAGGCACTGTTCTCCAGATGCTGATTTTTTGATGGTGTGAGGTTCCCAGCTCTCTGCTTGCTTCCCTTTCCTCTTATCCCTTGTAGGATAGAATGATAAAAGGTGGTACAAGTCACCCTCCAGGGAAACTCTCTTTACAGTGAAGCAGGCAGGTGAATTTAGGAAGAGATTTACAGTCCCATCCTAATCCTCCTTAACATACCATGTGGGAAAATCAGAAAATGAAGGGCAATCGCACCATGCTGGTAATCATAACCCAACCAAATTTCTATACATATTTTTGGGGGGACACAGTTCAATCCATAACACTTGCTTTCTTGGATCTAAATGATAGTAAGCCATTATGAACCATTACTTAGTTCAGGAACACAAGGATGCATTCCTTTTCTAAGGAGTCTCTGTAATAGATTTGAAGGAGTATAAATTTTCCTGTTTTGGTGCTGAACAAAAGTAAGTTTATTCTGCCTGTCACTGCAGCCAAACCCAGAGACAGGGAAGGGTTCAAGTAGGCTTTATCGGCAGGCAAGCATGTGAATATGGGGAGCAGTGAGAATAGTTTCTCCAAGACTGTTCTGCCTGAGTTACAATTCCAGCAGCTTTTATAGATAAAATACAAAGGGGTTTGCATCTGAAAGATGTCAAACCTTGTGGTAAGAAAGAACAGGGAGTCACAAGGTTCCATTATATCTTATGGAACAATGCAGATTACCCAAAATATCATTGTCTCCCTGAAGTTTTGAAATAATCGATTTACTACCTCAGAGACAGGAAAAGGTATGCAAGTCGGCTGATCCAGTTGGGTGAGTGGTAACAAAACAGGGGATGGAATGGAGTTTAGTAATCTAGACAACCTTTATGAAGTCCTGTCCTTACATCGACTGACATTTTGACTCTGTTGCTGATAGGCTATTTCCTTGCTGAGTGCCTTTGAGTTAACTGACTCTTAGTGACCCTTTTGGACAGAGTAGAACTGCCCCACGGGGTTTCCTACTTTGTAGTCTTTACAGAAGCAGGTCCCCCTGTCTTTCTCCTGAAGAATGGCTGGTCCGTTTGAGCCAGCAGCCACTTGGTTTGAACAGTTAGCAGCTGAGTGCTTAACTGTTGTGCTCCTGTTGACTTTTGCTTACTCTTAATGAAAGTAGGAACTTAGTCTAAGTGACTGGTGACATCATTTGCTATTTTGGAATGTCTGTAAGGTTAACATTTTGACCAATAACCTACTTTAGTTTTACATGGAATGTTTTTTTTTAAATCTCAGATTGACTTCCTAGTGTGGGTAGTAGGGATGAAGGAATTGTGAAAGGAACACGACAGCAGTTCAGATGTAGATCTCTCCACCTGTTTTCCTGGAAGCAATCCAGAGCAACAGGGACAATGGGAAAAGTGTCACAAACAGTAGTGCCTTGGATTGAATAGTGTTCCCCCAGAAATGTATGTTAACTTTTCTAGGCTGTGATTCCCAGTATTACACGATTATCTACCTTTTTTGTGATCTGATATGATTATCTTGTGTGTTATAAATCCTAACCTCTATGATGTTAATGAGGCAAGATTAGAGGCAATTATGTCAGTGAGGCAGGAGTCAGTCTACAGAATTAGGTTGATGTTGAGTCAATCTCTTTTGAGATATAAAAGAGAGATGGTAGCAGAGAAACAGGGGGACTTCCACAAAGAACAAAGAACCAGGAGTGGAGTGCATACTTTGGACCCAGGACCCTGTTCTGAGAAGCTCCTAGACCAGGGGAAGACTTTCCCATCCCCCAAGAACCTTCTCTAAAGCCAGCAGAGAGAGATGACACTGGAGATGACACCCTGAATTGGAATTTCTAGCCTCCTATAGACTGTGCAGGAATAAGTTTCTCTTTGTTAAAGCCATCCATTTGTAATATTTCTGTTGTAGCAGTACTGTGTAGCTGAGACATACAGCTTTGGTGAGACTAGGATACACAGAAAAGAAGCAGACAAGTTGTTTTTTCTGGCTTACGGATGCATTGGGGAGCCCTGATGGTGCTGTGGTTAAGCACTCAGCTGCAGACCTAAAGATTAGTGGGTGGAACCTACCAGTCTCTCTGTGGGAGAAAGATGGTAGTTTGAGCCTGCAAAGATTTACAGTTTTGAAAATCCTATGGGGACAGTTCAACTCTTTGCTTTACGGTCACTGTGAGTTGGAATCAACTCCATGGCTTTTTGTGTATTTATTTTTTAAATTGATATATTTTAAATACTTTGCTGGTGTATAGCCCCTTGTATCCTATGTATTTAAGTCCTCATTTGGATCACACTTGGTACTGTATTTAAGTCTGCAGTTCTCTCTATAGATTATTTAGCCAATTTCTCTTTGCTTTGTTGTTGAGGCCCTGAGTATGTTTTCCTTACAGCTTACCTATTTAATATTGGAATGTACTGATTACAAAGAAAAGCTGTTAATTATAAACCAGAAAAAAACCCAAACTCACTGCTGTTGAGTTGATTCAGACTCATAGTGACCTTATAGTATAGAGTAGAACTGCCCCATAGAATTTCCATGGACTGTCTGGTGGGTTTGAACTGCTGACCTTTTGGTTAGCGGACATAGCACTTAACCACTACACCACCAGGGTTTCCAATGGTAGTAATAATATAGGAGGAAAGTATGTTAGACCAAGTGGTAAGCATAAAGCTGTATTTGGTGAGGAATTTTGAGGTGAGAGAGAGTTTATATTTTATCTTTAGTTTGTAGAAATAAAATGATTATGTCATTGAATTCAGGAGAACTGGTACGGAAAAGCAAAGCAGATGTGACTGGGAAGTGGAGGCTGTAGTGTGTTCCTATTTTGGTGACCACAAGACTGTGGTGAGCCAAGAACAGAGTTGGAGTTTGACCAAAGGAAGTGGAGAGTACAGCTGAGCTTGAGCTGCATTGGAACCATTCTTGGACGCCTCAGTTATGGGGCCTCTTCTTTGTTTCATTATAATGAAAAAAGCCACAGACAGAGGCTAGCAGTAAACAGCTACATCATCAAACAGCACATACCCTCTCTTGCTCCACTTGAGAGGGCTTGAAGAGGAATTTGGAATAAGTTTGCTAATTAGTCAGAGAATTGAGTTTATATGGCAACAGGCTGAATTCTAAATAAAGACGCTGGAGTTTTCCAATGCGTAGTCTACAGAACCTGCAAGTTTAGAACTTCTGATAGTGTGGTGGTTAAGTGGTGTGTCTGCTAACCTCAAGGTTGGCAGTTCAGATCTGCCAGGAGCTTCTTGGAAACTCTATGGAGCAGTTCCACTCTGTCCTGTAGGGTTGCTGTGAGTCAGAATTGACTTGACGGCGCTGGGTTTGTTATTTTTTCTTTTCTGAGTACCACAGACAGACTTACCTCTTCATTTAGCAGGATCATAGTTAATACAAAAGACCTAAATGCTTGTGGACTGCAGCCATGTTTCTTCTTCTGTTCTGTGGATGCCACCACCTCAGGGACCAGGAAGCAATTCAGCATATTCTCTTGGTGGCTTTTGTGAAGTGGCTAGTGCCATGAGGAGTTGTATCACCTTCCTTCTGTGGTTGCTTTTCTTGGCACTTGGTGTCACTGAGGAGCATCCAACTCACCTGGAAGTATTAGGTAAAGGAGGTGTCAACAATAGTTTAAACACCTACAGCTCTGGCAGCTGTGTTTGTACTTACTACTTACTGAGAGGTGCCCTATTGTAAATGTTAGCTCAATGCGAGGATAAAGACTTTCTGTTTTTCCTTTCCTTGAAGTCTCAAGATGAGATAAGTCAGACGTGCTGAAAGCATGGTTAAAAATAGAAGGATTGAGGAGATACTTCTCTGAAAACCTCAAAGTGTGTGGATGCTTCAGCATAAAGTAAAATGCAGCAATGAGAATTTTGGATATTTAAATGAACAGCTGGTATAAAAAATACAATCTCTGCACATATTTTACCTAATTGTTTGGGTATTAACTGTATAAGAAGAGTTGTTTTCATAGGCTAGACTATCTGGACACTATTTTTTGTGTATAAGTAGTATTTATGAATGCTTTCTCATTTTCCTCTATGAAATGTATTCAGTATGGAGATATAATTATCACTGAATTTATTAATATTAATGCTGTATATTACAGCCAGGTATTTTAGAATGCTGAGTTCCCAAAGGAAACCCTGATGGTATAGTAGTTAAGAACTATGGCTGCTAACTGAAAAGTCAGAAGCTCAAACCTTACAGGGCAGTTCTACTCTGTTCTGTAGAATCACTATGAGTCAGAATTGACCCAACAAGAACAAGTTTTTTTTTTTATTTTTTGGTTTAGGTGCCAAAAGTAGTTTTCAAAATATGGTTATAAGAATGATTAATATTCTTAGAATCTTAATATTTCAAAGTAAGTAGTGAAGAACTTGAATGTGTTGGCCACTTACCCTGCATCTGAATCCAGGCTCTACCACTTGCTGTCTGTGTGTTCTTTGGTAAATGCCCTAAGATAATTTCACTGTGTTTCAGTTTCCATATATGGAGATAATAAAAATATCAATCTCATAGGGTTATTGTGATTATTAAATGAGGTAGTAAAGGTTTCTAAAGCAGTGCCTGTACTTAATAAGTGCTGTGTATTTTCTCTTGCTGTTATGCAGAAGATGGAAACCATCATTTTTCCAGATCAGTACAATAACCAAATTACAGTTGACTTTTCTGTTTTTGCCACTCTGTACTTCTTCATGTCTAAACTTGTAGATAACTGGTAGGTAGAAGTCAGGGTTTTACCCTGGCAGGAAACTGCCACGCAGAACTCACCCTCTTAAACTGGCCAGGCTGACAGGAGGAGATGAGAGTAAGACTGCAAGCTAGTTCTCACCCAGCAATGTCGGGGGCACTGGATCTTTTTTTTTTTTTTTAATTATGACTGAGTGACAATGTGCATTCCCACATAAATTTGCATGCCCACCTATACGCAGCTTCCACTGCTCTCCCTGTCTAGTGACAGCACACTATTCCTCTCTGCTCCATACGTGTCTCATCCTCTCAACAGTCTCCTTTCCCCTCCTCTCTACTCACTTCCCTTTCTCCAGCCAGAGGTCAGCAGGATGATATCCTATAGATGCATAGAACCGTAAAATGCATCGAATATATGGTCACTCTGCGTCGCCAAGTCCAATCCATTCCTGTCTGAAGAGTGGACCTTCATTATGATCCATGAGCAAGGGCAGCATCAGGGCGAGGGGTCATGCTCCCAGGGGAACCCCGAAGCCACTGGACCATCAATTGCAGTCTTTTAGTGGAGATCTCAGGGTGCACCCCTTTTTATTCTTGTGTTGCCAGTGAGACTCAACTTTGTGAGCTCCATCACGACTATCACTAGTGGTGGCTGGACACCATCTGGTTCTTCTGGTACCAAGTCGATGTAGGCACCCACTCATGTGGGTCTCTCTGTCTTCTGGGTTGTCTTTCCCCATGTCGTTTTGGTCCTCGGTGAGCATCTGTTCCTGCTGAGTTGGAACCATTTGCTGTGCCCTTGGATGGCAGCGTGGCAGCTTTTAAGACCCCAGACGCCACTCACCAATGTGGGGTGCAGAGAGCCCTCTTAGCAAAATGCTAGTTGTGCCAATTGGCCTTGATTTCATCTAAAAGCATGGCCCCCAAGGGGGCACTTCATCTTAAATCACTATGCTCATTCTGGAACCTACTGGCTGGTGCACTGTAGGCTCCTCTTTACATCTCTGTCAAGACTTTTCTTTCCATCTTTGTCAGAAGCAGGCTTGGGTGGAACTGAGCCTGAATGGGAAGGTCCCCAATTACCTTGACTGACAGGAGTTGAGAGGAGAAGGCAACTGCCAAGGAGGTGCTCACGAGTCCATATCAGGAGGATGGAAATGAAATCATGCGAGCAACAATGAAAGATGTGCTTGTGAAAGGGAGGTAAGGGGTCATTAAGAACTTTAATTCTTACCTAAGATAGGTTCTACATCAGTATATACTGTAATTTTTTCCTAAACTTAGAGTGTACATTCAATATATGCATTTTAATTAGGGATAGTGATCATTGATGGTGATCTAATTTTGTTTCTTAAGCCATGTTAAAGAAGGGTAACCTTTTTCTGGTTATGAAAATAAGTATAAAAGATTATCACTCCTCGTTAACCAGTTAATAACCCCAAAATGAAAAGCCAGATTGATTTGGCTTTTGATTTGTGTTAAATTTGGTTGCAAGTCATTTTCACAGGAAGTGAATATTTCTGTTATAGCTACTTACATGACAGGAATAAAGTGTTTGAAAATGCGTCAGAGTTCCAGGGATATCATACTTACTGTCAGGAGGACAGTTGGTTGTCTGATATGCAGCCTGTTTATGGTGTGGTCATGGAAGTTGTCCTTATTGTTGTAAGAAATAATAAGAAATCATCTTCTGTCACAAAAAGTCTTAAACTTGTTAATAAAATTGGAACTCCATCATTTGTCTAACTTTATGATAGAAATTAAAGATTAATAATGTGTATTTTATCATGCAGAACCTTACATGGATGATTTTGAAATTCATATTGTTAACACAGGTGAATTTTCATTGTTTGTGGCTCTGTGCTTCCTGTATTGAAAATAAAATTGGATGCATAGTAATATATCTTAACCTTCTTTGGTATATATTAAATTATGCGCACCATTCAGCTAATGGAAATGATACTGTGAGTGCTTCCTGAGTAAATAATTTTCATGCTTATGAGATTTAGCTATCAGATGAGTCTATAAAAATACTCCCCGATGCTCTCAAGGGCATTTTTTATCTGTTGTTGGCTGTTTGGGTGCCACATTACAATTGAGATTGAAGTTGCTCACAGTTGCGTTGTCCACGTATCAAAGGTTATTCAGGGGGCTTCGCACATCACTGATCATTCTCCCTGAAACTAAATTCTGAGTAAAACTAAACTGGAGGGAAAGAAAACCTCAGTCATCTCTAATGATTTATCAAAACAGTCTTGATAACTTTTTAATGCTTCTTGCTTCCAATTTATTGTTTCAAAATCTGATTTACTGTTTAACTTTCTATTTTCTCTTTCAACGTTAAGTTGTATAATCAGTATTTCACTTGTGCTAGGTACAAGTATAAATATGAAGACCTTAGAAATACACCCTGGCTGTATTCGGTTCAAGGCAAGAGTTATTTTTAGACAAAGTACTAGACTCTCATGAAGCATATTCAGAATTCTAGGGTTGTCGCACCTTTAGCATGATTTAGTTGAATGTACTCCATGTGTTCTTTCTCTCTATTTGAAATAATCCCAATGCTCTTAGCTTTTGCAGGCCAAATTCTCATGCCTTTAACTATCTGTCTATGTGATTTCCTTTGAACTTGCCTAAAATGTTATACCTCCATTGATATTTAAGTGCTTTAAGAAGGCATCTGGCCTGTGAGGAAGAGAAGCGGAAAGTAATTTTGGAATCTGAATCCTGAAAATAATGCCACCATCCAGCCTTTTTAGCTTTAAAATAGAACTTTGAAAGATGATGTGTCTGGGACTATTTAGGCAACCCAGAGAATCCATTAGGAAAATAAGACCTTCTTAACCTTACCCTAAAGATAATCCAGTTTTGAGGTACTCATTTATTTTCTCAGAATGGTAGTCCTTTCTTTTATTATAAAAAGAATGTGTTACTTGCTGCAGCTGTATGGTGAAACTAATTCGGATAGATTTTACTAGAAAAATACCCTCCAAACAAAAATTCTCCAGTGAACAAAAATCATACTAATGTTGTAGTATAAAAAAAATCCATTCCTGTCAAGTCGATTTCAACTCCTAGAAATGCCATAGGAGAGAGAACTGCCACCCCATAGGGTTTCCAAGGCTGTAATCATGGAAACAGACTGCCACACATCTTTTTTCAATGGACTGTCTGGTAGAATTGAACCACAGACTTGTTAGTTTGCATCCAATATCATAACTACTGTGCCACCTGGGCTCCTCAGAATTATATATCAGATAAATTCTTATCTATTTCTAGATTCTTGATTCTTGAACATATTTCTTATCAGGGAATATGATTTCGTTGCCTTCTAAGGTCTGATGCCTCTTTGAACTACACCTGTCTGTAAATTATGAGTTCAGGAATTATTCCATTTCCCTGTCCTGTAAAGGTTTACTCTCTAAGACTAATGTTTGCAGTCATCTGTGAGTAATTCTTGCGTATTATTTGATGCTTACCTTGTGCTCAAACAAAATTAATTAGCCTAGCAGATTAGAGTTACCCTTATGAGTACCTTATTTATTACTTTAAAATGATATATTTCAAAATTGAAATGGATATTTCAGTGGCTAGTGAGTGCTGTAATTTGTATTTCAAAAACTGAAGGCTCTTCCTTGTCTGCTAAACTATCATAACTCCTCTCTTTCTGGTTTAAAAGGATACCATTGTTTAGGTCCATAAATGAAAATGGATCAAAAAGAATGATCAGTTTACATGTACTTAGAGTTTTTTTTTTTGTCCTGTAGTCTTAACTGAAATTTACAAAAATTAAAAGTTCACTTGTGATAATGCTTTTTATTAATGTGATAATAAGGGCTACATATTTATTGTGTTGTTAGGTGCTATTGAGTTGATTCTGACTTACAGGAATTACATGTGAAAAAGTCAGACCACCCCATAGGTTTTTCTAGGTCGTGATTGTTAAGGGAGCAAGCAGGTGACCAGGTCTTTGTCTCCTGGAGCGTCTGGGTGGGTTAGAACCACCACCTTTAAGCTGGATACTTAACCTGACTCCCCAAGGTCTCCTTATATTTATAATAGCAATTACTATGTGCCGCTGAGTTCTGCATCTTCTATCAGTTAATTCACTTAGTCGACATAACACTATTTTGAGGTAAGCACTACTCTGTACTTCCTTCTACGGATGAGGAAACTGAAGTGAAGCGACACGGCTGAGAAGTGTCAGAGCTGGGAGATGAACCCAGACATTCTGGTTACCCTCCAGCATTATGCTCTGCTTCTCCCCCCAAGGCATCCCACTCACCAAAGCAGAAGATGTCTCTTGACATCTCCTCGACTTTGGTTCCTGTTGAACTTTAAATGAAGAGCATATGGTGTTGTCAGCTATCCTCTTCTTCAAATTTTATCTTCCTTTGCATTCGTGACAGATATTTATTGAGCATTGCCCTGTGCCAAGCGGAAGTCAGTGGCATATCAAAACTGAGGGTAGTTAGTTGTGTGAATAAAAATCAGGCAAAAATCCTTCCCGTTGTGGAGCTTACATGACTGTGGAAGAGAATCAGCCCAGTGAAAAATAAACAGAAAGAATAAGTAACTAGTATGCTAGAATATGTATGGTAAGTTATTTGGAAAAGTGTACATAAATATGTAAGAAGAGAAAAGAGCAGACAGAATCTAGAAGTACTTCTTGTGCCACTGTGAAAGGTCGTGAAAGAAATACAGCCACAGTGCTCCTTGGAAGTAAGGAAGGGGAGGCTTCATCTTACGTACTTGGAACATGTTGTCAGGAGAGACCCGTCTCTGGAGAAGGCATCATGCTTGGGGAGGCAGACAGTGAAAAGAAGAGACGGACTGTCACAGTGACTGCAACAGTGAGCTCAAACATAGTGACAGGGTGAGGACAGCACAAGAGTGGGCAGGGTTTTGTTCTGGTGAACAGAGGGTAGTTAATGAGTCAGAAGGGACTTGGTGGCACCTAGCACCAAACGACTCGAGGCAAGAATACAAGCTAAACGAGGCGATCAGGGTCAGTCCTGTTGAGACGGTGCTCTTTGAGCAAGGATATAAAGGAGTTGGAGATGAGTCTTGAAGATACCTGGGTGAAGGACATCTCGTGAAGGGACAATAGTATACAGGCTTTGAGGCAGGCGTGTGCCTGGCGAGGAGCCCAGGAAGGCTGGAGGGGATTGAGGGATAGACGAGGAGGAGATACAGTGTTACTAGTGTGGGGTGGGCAGAAACAGGACCTTCTCAGTCGTTAGTGGATTTTTGCTCTGTCTCGGAGAGAAATAGGAACTCTTTAGGGAATTGTGAGCAGAGGAATGATCTAATCTGATTTATATTTTTATAGGATCACTCTGGTGGTGAAGGAGGCAAGGGTAGGAGAATAGGATGCCCTTGCTGTCATCCAGGGGAAAGACAGACAGTGGTGGCTTGGACAAAGGTGGTAGCAATGGAGTGCTGAGACTGGATGTGGATTTTGAAGGTAGAGTCATTGACAATTTGATCAGACATGGGGTGTAAGATAAAGAATGGAAACAAGAGTGATTCCAGTGCTTTCAACTGGAGCAATTAGAATAGAATTATTGTTAATTAAAATGGAAAAGACTGTGAGGGACCAGTTCAAGAAGATGGACAGGAATTCAGTTCAGACAATGAAAAATATAAACCTTTTTAAGAAATCAATTATTAAGTTTAATGTTGTAGTTAGTTAAAATTGTAATATATATCCAGGAGGTGAGATTTATTTGTCAGCCCTTCCTTGCATAGGAAGTTATTGTACTCTTTTAGACAGGAATGATGTGGTTTCAGGGCTCCCATTTCTTTTTGCCATCATTAATTAGTCGTTCTTATTGACTCTCATGAAGTAGTGCAATGTCTGATTGCTTTTCTTGGGTACCTCCTTTGACATCTTACTGTTTTCTTTATACATGGTTGTACCCATGTGACTTTATTCTTCTGTACCTTCTCATCCACCTTTTCTGATGTTCATCATGTTTGTGCTCCTCAGTGACTTCTTTTTGTGTAGTCGTGTTGCATTTGCTTCTGTGGCTACCAGTCATTGAATCTCTTTGTTGCGCCTTCTTGCCCGTAGTGCTGTAGTCAATCCTGTTATCACTGCGTCTGAAATAGAAAGGCTACATACCACTATGTGATTGTAGAGTAGCCTTTTTTTTTTACCGGAGAAATCGCCCTCCTATCAGAAGAAGTGTTGTCGTGCCATGGGAGAGTGCCAGCTGGAATCCATGTTTAAAAGGATCACCCCAGAAATCTCTGCCAGAATTACAAAGAAAAGATCTTTGGAGACTGGAAGAGTAGTTTTTAATTGTTCCCAAACCAAGTTTTTTTGTCTTTCTTTCTGGTTTTACTATTGTGTTAACTATTACTAGAAAGAGTGGTGTGATATCATTGTCAGACTTCGTCTAACTTTCCAAGGTGGAGGAGAATCAAGATCAGCATCAGCCAACACTGATTCCTTTGAGGTAGAGGTCAGACATACCTCCTCTCTTCGGCCTTTTTTATTTACCAATTCTGACACCAGTTGTCCCTCCCATGGCACTCCCTACTTCTCTGCTGGGTTCGGAAACTCATTGCAGTGGCCACACAGAACTCAGTGATCATACTCACAGTTACAGGGTTTGTTAGGGGAGTAACACGTTACAATTTATGTTCAGGATATACTCAGGTTACCTTTTTTTTCAATCAGGACAATTTCTTCTTTGGCTGTATCCATGGATACCCTGCTTGTGCCTGTCCTCTCATCCTTAGCCTGACCTCTGGCCCTCACCTTCATCCTGAGCCATGGTGGTAGGCTTGGGCCCTCATGCTCATCTGGGCCCTCACACTTAGCCTGGATCCTTGCTGTCAGCTTGGGGCAAGTATTATAAAACTGTGGTTCCACCAGTGAGTGCCCAGAGACACTCCACTCTGTCAGTGAGCTGAGGCCTCAAGTCACTCAGCTCTCTTGGTATAGTGAGTTGGCTTACACACTTGACCTGCCTCACTCTATGAATAGGGAAGTCTACTGTGCCTTCTTGTGTTGGTCCGCCTGTTTTCCTGCTGCTACTACTCACTGTCTCACACTGTGTCCATTGTTCCAGCTCTCTGTCTCTCTTGGGTGTAGGAGGTTCTCAGAGCAAGGACCCAGGGTCCAAAGGATACTGTTTGCTCTTGGCTCTTCTTTTTGGTGGCCATGAGGTCCCTTCTGCTTCTGGGATTGGCGCCTTTTAAACCTAGCCAAGTGGCAAAGCTGACCTGTCTCCTAGTTAGGATTCTGTACACCTTGTTTCCATGGTCCCACTCCCCACGAGGGTTCTGTGCACCTTATTTGCATCATTAGTAGGCTGTCTTTTCACCTTGGTGGGCCACAGGCATCTCACTTGCATAGTCCCACCCAGTCATTTTGTGTTAGTTTCCTAAAACAAATTTTATTAGTGAAGGGAGAAAAGTATGTATTATGATTATACTTTAGTAAATTTATATAAATATAATCTAAATAATACGTATGCATACAAAAAAACCCTGAAAGATGTACACTCAGGTTTTATTATCGGTTATATATATGTAAAAAGCACTATTATAATTTTTATTTTGTTTTCATGAATATACATATTTTCTGATTTTTAACAGATGATAAGTATTGTCAGGGTAACACAATGAAATTATAAATTAAAAAGTGTGTACATGGCTAGTACACGTACCCTGTAAAGTATATCTTCAGCCTACCAATTGTGTTTTGGGTCTAGGAGGCTGGGTTGCAGGGTCGTTGTATGATATAGGGAGGTGGGGAGACAGTGTTTCCCATGTTTTAGGAAACTAACACATTTTAGAATGTGAGAAAGTGGTTGAACAAGATGTATGCAATTTTAAACTCCATGTAAGAATGATACTGGAAGAAAATTAAAATGTAGTCAAGTTGGTGGTGGGGAGGTCAGTAAATCTCCTCAATTCTTCTACCTGTCATCCTTATTCTCTGTGTTCTTTTGTAAGAGGAGGTTGAAAAATTGGAGGGAGATACCCTTGTTAGAACATTTTTTTCCCACTCTAAAATATTAAGATCTGTATCACTTTTTTTTTTTTTTTTTTTTTTTAGTGAATTCACTGTAGGCCCATTGTTGTTGGAGATGATTACTTTTTGGTCCTTTACATTTCTGTCTTGTGTACATTATTATTTCTGAAGCTTCAAGTATATAAAGATCTGAAGGCTGCCAGCATCAAACCCAAGACATTTTAATGTTTGTTTCTTTAAAAAAACACCTTTACTACAGTTTGGTGGTGTGCATTTTCAAGTGCTAGGAGGCAGTACTGTGTAGCAGGCTGTAATATCAGGTTCTTACAAAGTGATACAAGTATGAACTGGGAAATAGTTCTGAGGGAAATGATTCATTGATGTAATTTTGTTTTATCATTTCAAGGGAGTGAAAAAAATAGATCCTCAACTCTATGAAGGATTTATCAGTCACAGATTTGGTGAAGAAATGTTACATCGCATAGATCTTTGTTCAATGGCGAAGAAAAAACAGAGCAATGGTTATTATCACTGTGAGTCTTCAATTGTGATTGGTAAGTGTCATTTCAAAAATTATTATCTTTATTTTTTATTTATGTCAGTACATAGTTGTTATTTAGCATGTATTTTTTGCAAATATATGTATTCCCCTCAATGATACATTTCCTGAATATTATGTTTCAATAACACATTCAAAATTTTATGGAGCAGTTGTTAGTTTTTATACTCATCAGTCAAGATTTTAGAAGCTGTGTTTTTTATACTTCCATATTTTAAGTCAATTATAAGGAAGGCTTGAAATGTTGGTTCAGAATTCACTTCAGTTTAATTTTATTGGACGCATGTGAAAAACGCCTTTGATCCAGGGAAGGCCAGCATAACCATACCATGCCACACTAGATATTTCTACATTTCCTGTTTTTAACTGAAGAGAATGAGCCTAGCCAGGAAGTTTCAATATGAAAAGAGAGAAACTACAGTGGCCTACCAAGGTTGAAGACTCATCCTTCAGTTTCTTCCCTAAGGAAAACGTGTTTCAAGGAAAAGCAAAGATTGACACACAAATCCTTGTGCTGTTTTACTGGGGAGATGGCACATAATGAGAAAAATATGCACATTTCTTAAATTTCCAAGGGGGTTGTGTATATTTCTAAGGACCTGTTCTGTTGTAATTCAAATTTTACTATTTTAAACCATACATTATTCATAAAAAAATAGTAAACTTCATGACAAACTGATTTGTGTACTTACAAAGTAACATGAAAATACTCAAGGAAGATAAATGTATTTATCTGAATATCTGAAGGTCTTTGACCAAGATAATTTCCTTCTACATCAGCTTGAAAACAATTTATGGAAGTATACATACCGACAGAATCCTAAAGTGAAGTTTATTAAAGCATTTAGAAACATTGAAAAATCAACAGTTTTATTTCCTGATACTCACTAGACGTCTTTGGAGGAATCATTTCAACCTTACAAGATCTTAGTTCTCTTAAACAGCGGATATTCAGTATGTCATATGAATTTTACGTTCTGAAATATTTCAAGTCTGTTAAAGGATTTTCATAATCTTTGCAAGACAGCTAGCTGTCTTCCCTTTCAAGTTTTGTTGAAGACTGAATAGTTCTGCACAGGTTCATTATAAAGGACAATTGTGGATCTTTTTTGTGTGATAATGCAGATTTTGGCTAGTGAGAGCCATATCTTTATAATTACTTTAGGCTAACCTTTAAAGAGAACTCAAAGTTCATTGTCTTTTGCATACTCATTAGAAAGAAAAAAAAAATGAAACCACAACAACCACAGACTCCTGCAGACAGAGTCCAGCACAGCTAGATGGTGCCTGCCTACCACCAGAGACTGCTGTGACAGACTATTGTGATCATAGAGGGTCCTGGGCAGAGCTGGAGAAAAATATAGAACAAAATTCTAACTCCCCCAAAAAAGGCTAGACTTACCTGGTCTGTCAGAGACTACAGAAGCCCTGATAGTATGGTCCTGGGACCCCCTTTTAATTCAGTAGTAGGGTCAGTCTAGAGATTCACACTTGAGCCAAATGTTAGATGGGCCTGTGAAACAATAACACACATAATTCAACCATGTAGCTAAGATTAAATGAGCACACCAGCCAGGGGCGTGGATGAAAAAACAGGAGGGGACAGGAAAGCTGGATTAATGGGAATGGGAGAACTCGGAGTTGAGAAAGGGAGAGTGTTGAGTCATGCAGTTGACAACCAGTGTCATAAAATAATACGTATTAACTGTTTAATGAGAAACTAACTCTGTAAACTTTTACCTAAAGCACAATTTAAAAAAAATGAAGGGCAAAAAACCCAAACTGAGCTTCACAGATTCTACTAAAGACACTGTGGGAAAGCTTGTGCCCTTTGTTATCTTAGTTGCCATTATATAACTGTTTGCTTGCCCTGAGTCACTCAGTGGAGGGAAGTATTGAAGACAAATGGGTGTGCAAACATCTTGCAATAGAAAAATGTGTCCCAGTGTGCTTATCTCATGAATGAGTCAATGTCATGGTAACTTCCAAAGTTTTAGTTTATTGAGTTTTAAACTCTTTTAAAATATACTTTAGTTAACTAGCTTTCAAAGCTTGGGCTGTGGTTTCTTGGGGGTTCCTGAGAAGCTTTAGGGTATCTGTGAAGTACAAAACTATTTTCATAAAAATACTGACATTATTTGTGTTTCCCACTGTGTTAACAGTTGCAGAAGGAATGGTGGGTAAGGAAGCTGGAATTGGAAGAAAAAAAACTTTAAAATCTAGCTTCATGTAAAATGTTCTGCTGAGTAGCAGAAATTATTAGTTGCTTTTAATCTTAATGTTTGAATGTGTCTTTTTAATATTCTGCATAACAAAAAGGAAATGTCTGCATACAGTGCTTCAGCCACAGATTGACTCAGGATGGTTAACACAGGGGAAGCATTTGTGTGAGTCTGTACACAACAGGTGGAATCAGTCACTTTCCTCAAGGGAACACTATGTTTACTTGAAGGATGACTGCCAGATAATCATTTTCATACTCAGGTATTTGGCGGACATTTCCCTAAAAAGGAAGTAAGTCTGTCATATCACAGACAACAACTGACGTTATTTGCTGCTAATAATAAAATTCAAGCATTTAAGCAAAAATAGGAAGTTTAGAAACCTGAATCTACCACCTTGACTTTGAAAATTTTCTAGGACTTAAAGACTGTCTTTTCATTCTTTTCATTATAAAAATCTTGTATGCAAAGTAAAGAGCATTGAGTAGAATAATCAACTCCATTTTCCCAATTTATTTTCACTTATTCTCTATATTTGCTTTACTGAGATAACTTATGTACAAATTTTGCACATCTTTGAAATTTTCAGCTTGTTAAGTTCTTACTTAGATATATACCTGTGAGTCCATCATCACCATCAAGATAGCATGTATTTCTGTTCCCCCAAGAGCTTACTGGTGCCCTTTTGCAGGAAAGCTGGATGAATGGAAATGGAGAACCCAAGGTTGAGAAAAGGAGAATGTTGACAAGTCATGGGGTTGACAACCAGTATCATAAAACAATATGTGCATTAACTGTTTAATGAGCAACTAATTTGCTCTGTAAACTTTCACCTAACCTACAATAGTAAAGTCTTTTCTAATGAGATTGAGTGGTATTAATGAATGCATTTTTTGATGTTGTATAATGAAATGTGTCAACATTTGGAAAATCTGCACAGGTAAATGAATCAGTATTTTTAAAATGACCAAAGCGTATTATTTCAAAATTGTGCATGGATCCATTAAAATTTCAAGATCGACCAGTGGATTTGAAAGAGTAAATTGACTTATTTTAAGAGTTAATAGTGCAACTGATTTTTAAGAAATTACAATTTGTCTAGTTTTGTTATAGTGTGAAAGAATATCCAGAATCATCTGAAAAGATTTTTATTTTCTTTTTCAACTTTTTATCTGTGTGAGGCAGTTTTCTTCTATACTTAAAGTAAAACAAGACTGCAGTGGCCTGAGTATAAAAACAGATATAAGGATCTGTCTTTGGTTAAGTCAGGTGTTAAAATGAATAGCAAAAATGTAAAATAACACCATTCTCCTGGCTATGCATTTTTTTGACTTTCTTTTGTATTTTAAGTGCAAGATTATAGTTCAGGTCAGCTTGTCATACATAAACTGACACACATGGTTATGGAACCCTGGTTGCTCTCCCCATGATCTGACCACACACTGCTTTCCACCCTATATTTCCCATGTCCATTCAACCGGCTCCTGTCCCCCTCTGCCCTCTCATCTCACCCCCAGACAGGAGCTGCCCATTTAGTCTCCTGTATTGTACTTAAGTCAAGAAACATACTCTTATGGTCCAGTAAAATTCTTTCTTTTGGAAAATATAGTCATTTTTCACTAAAACATAATAACCTATATTGGGTCTGTTACTAGTATTTTAAAATGAACTAATGTTTTAAATCCTGTTTTAATTTCTAATACAGTGCATATTGATAAATATAATCCACATCAATAAAATCTATTAGAGACTGCCAGTAATTTTTAAGAGTGTGTAGGAATCCTGAGGCCAAAACATTTTGGAAATGCAGCTTTATTAGTGCATGGGTCCAAGGAAACCAGGAACAAATTTTAATTCCCAGACAGCTCTCCAAGTGTAATTTTGTTTAATATTTGTAAACTTTTCCTCTAGTGGCTACTCAGGTATATAAAATATAAACTGGTTTGATTCTTCTCTCAATTTTTTTTTCTCCCTTTTTAATTCCCACCCAAGCGTTCTGTGATAAAAATGTAACAAGTGGCTCTTTTGTCATGGCTGTGGGGATGGAAGCATCTGCCCCACATGTTGGAAGCCAGCTGCTGGCGAAGGTGACTCGTCCCTCCGCGCCCCTCCCCGCCGAGACCTTGCGCGTGTCCTCGCCAGATGAGCGCGCTGAAGCGGCCGTGTCCGCTCAAGGAAACCTGGAGGGAAATTCTGAGTCTCTAAGCCTTGTGGAATGGGCGACAAAGCAGCCGTGGTGGCGCAGGCTGTTTAGGCGAGACTCTGAGCCCTCTGCCAAAAAGCATGCTGTGGCCACCCAGCTGCTCGCTGGAGGTGTCGCCGGCTGGTGCACGGGTTTCACGTTCCGGAAGCTTGGGACGTTGGCCGCAACTGCTGTGGGAGGCGGATTTTTTCTCCTTCAGCTTGCAAACCATTCTGGCTCCATCCAAGCTGACAGGCAACAAGTAGAGAAGGATGTGAAGAAAGCCAGTGAGCTGCTGAAAATCCCTGAGAGTGAGCAGGTACCTAACAGACTCAAAAGCAAAGCTCGGGAGGTCAGATCGCTTGTGAAGAAGAATGTCCTGGTGACCGGGGGATTTTTTGGAGGCTTCCTACTGGGCGCGGCATCCTAAGGGGGATGAGTTCACGTCTGTTGTTTCTGAATTGTTTTTCTTCCATCGTTCGTCAGACTGTGTCCGTTGTGTTTTTCTGACCGGAGGCCTTCACACTGTGTCTGGGACGTGGAGTCTCCCATCATCCGCTCACGTCCCCACCCCTGCCACACCTGTGCCTTCCTCCTTGCACTTGCCAGAGACCATAATTTTTTCTTGGTACAAGTTAACTTCATGTGGACTTAACTTGGACTTGCTGATGCTGGAAGAGACTGTAGACATTCTATTCATCTTCCAGCAGTGACATCAGTAGGGTAGGTGCCGTTCAGTGTGGTAGCTCACCCCGTCACCCATCCCACCATGGACTTCTTCCTGAACCAGGCCATACAGAATCATTAGCAGTGTTTATTATCAATTTTAATCATAAAATAATACGTGTAACATTTTTAAAATATAATATCTCTTAGATCATATGAATACTAACCCAATTGTTTTGTAAAATATTTCTACACTGAATTAGAACATCGTTAGTAACGGAGTGGATGGCTTTTTCCACCTTGGTTTCCTTTACTACTTCCTACTCAAAAAAGTTACTGATAAGGTTTACAGTTAGTAATTACCTCAGTACTGTAGCTGAGACACCAGAAAATGTGACAAAGTGAGGGATTATAAAAACACCAGCAGTGTGTGCATGTAGACAGAGTCAGGTGATTTGTAGCATCGTTGTGATTGGTAATAATGACATCTTTGCCTGGTGGAGGGCAGTAGAAGGTTCAAAGAGTAGCATAGAGTTTTAGATTTTAAAGTATATTGATACTTGTAACCTGGGCTTATGAGAAGGCTATTTTATAACTAAATAGAGGGATATTTTTATAAAAGGTAATAAATTTCTGTTGAAACACTGCACAGACATTTTATATACAGTCATTTTGGTGTCACTCCCTCTGACAGTGTCACGTGGTACAGTCCACACCCCCTGTACCCTGCTTGGTGACCTCCACTGTCTCCCAGCACTCTCACCACACAGTGTGGCTGGGCTGTTGTTCGGTAAGAATGCTTGTTTTCTCTACGTGAGGCAAGGTGGCTCACCAAGGAGGACAACTAGATCCTCAGATCTTGCCCCAAACTGTTGATTTGGAAAAGCAATTAGCAACCACAATGATTATCTTGTTAGTATGTGTGACTTGGAAAAGAACTGAACACATTTGCCTTTAAGCATGAAGTATAAAAATAATACCCCAGACTGACAGCAGCATATCTGTGTGAAATGACTCATTTAAAAATCATTGTTAGTATGAAATCGATATTCTGTAATATAGGAGTATCTCTCTTGTGGTGGGAAAGACCAAAGACTATATCTTGTTTTCTTCTGCACAGGCTGACAGGGAGATGATTAAGAAAATTTCATCTGTATTTAGACTGATTAAGACAAATCTATTTGAAGTATGTTAGAAGAGGGAAAAGGGAAAATACAGTTTATCATCTGAGAGAACTGTGATTTTTTTTTCCGTTTGGGAACTTAGGAGTTAGAATTTTCTCTTTGCTCATAATTGCCAAGTAAATAAAGAAGAGCTGAATGCAGGCTATTTCATTATTTTATGGCATGTGAATTGGGGGACGTACAATTTCCCTAAGGATACTCGTAAAGGGGGACCTGTTAATTATTATACTGATAGAAAAGAAAAAAAAAAAAAGCCAAGACTATCTTGGTTAACCTGGAACTGAGCTAGCTTGCCTAGGACACATAATATTTTTGAAAAAGGGAATTTTTGATATGTTAAAACAGTGTATTTCAAATGTCAGTCTTGTTCCTTTTTGTAATTTAATTGTCATCCTAAGTGTCTTCAAATAAGAAAGTCTGAAATTTCATTGTTTATGTGTCCCAAATAAAAATGAAAAGTAACTGACATTTGAGACTCTTAGCTTATTTCTATCTGTCTCCTTGAGTTAGAGAAAGCTTCAGAAAAAGTAACTGAGAAAATTAGTCTTAGTGATGGGTCACTGTATTTTAACTGGGGTATCAGCTGTCAGTCTGGATGCTCACACGTAGTGGCAGCTGTGGCTCAGGCTATTTTGCAAACCCAACCTCTGTTGGCCTGGTTTCAAATCTTAGAATTGGCATTAGTTTGTGTAGGAAGCCTGGCAGGCAGTGCTGGATGGTAAATTCAACAAGGTGACAAGTGAAGCATCACTAGTAGAGTGATACAGTAATAATTTGTTATTTTATGATTTATTTGGAGAGTTTTTAATTTTAAAAAGTGAGCTGTAGAAAATGTGAATGTAAACATTGAATTCAAAATAAAAAGAAAAATAGATTATGTGAGTGGAATTCATCAAGTGCAGAATCTGTGGTGAAACAAAGTGATTTAGGAGCTAATAAAGAGTTGCCAGTGGTTTGAGTTAACAAGTCTACCACATTACGTAATTGCCTCTGAAATGTACTGTTTTACCACACTGAGTAGTGTTTATTGATGTCTTAAAAGTATTTAGTACACTGCCTGACCTTTAGTTTTATGTAAGTGTTAGCTATTGCTAATGTTAGTAGAGGTAGTGTTTGTATTACAGTACTATTGCAACAGAATTCTTGTTTTCCTAACATCTGAAAACCCACTGCACGGGTATTATAGATTCACATTATTTCTAATTCTTTCCTTTAAATATACATATGATTAACATTGGTGCATTGCAAAAATAAAAATGTATATTTATATGAAGTGCTTTTATTTAGATATGTATATAATATTTTATAATACATGTTTAACTTATGTATATAAATACATAAAACTAAAAAAACATTGTCACTGAGACAGTTCTGACTTATAGCTACCCAATAGGATAGGGTAGAACTGACCCATAGGATTTCCAAGGAAGGGTTGGCAGGTTGGAACTCCTGAACTTTGGGAACCCTGGTAGTATAGTGGTTAAGTGCTACATCTGCTAACCAGAAGATCTGCAGTTCGAATCTGCCAGGTATTCCTTGTAAAACATGTAGGGTAGTTTTCCTCGGCCCTATAGTATTGCAGTGAGTCAGAATCAACTTGATGGCAGTGCTGTTTAGTATAGTGTTGTTTTAAAAGAACAATTGAAATGGCAATGTGGTGAAATGACAAGAGATAAACATGTAAAACTTAATTTTTTCTCTATTTCAGTGAAACACCAAAGAATTGGAGAAGGTGTAAAATAACAGAGAGAGAGAGAGAAACTGAGAGAGAGCACATAAATAAGCTACAGAGAGATAGGCACAGTGACCCAGCAGTTCCTGGAAACAGACAGGCTCATTCTAATTTAAGTCACCTTCACTTCCCACCTGGACAACTGTTTTTACGTTATTTAACATCTTTAGAGTCAGTTACTTCATCTGTAAAATGGGGATAATTATAAAAGTCTATTTTGTTTCAATCTTTGCTATTTTTGTGAGGTGCCATTCAATCTGATCAATCTCGTGGCAACCTTGTGTGGGGTCCTGCACCAGCCTCACAGTCCTCATTATGCTTGAGCCAGTTACTGCAGCCACCGTGTCACTGTTCTCCTTGAGGGTCTTCCTCTTTTTCACTGACCCGCTACCAAGCATAATGTCCTTCTCCAGTTACGTTATAACATGTTCAGAGCACATGTAATGAAGTCTCACCATGCTCCCTTTTTTTGAGCATTCTGGTTGTACTTCCTCCAAGATTTGTTCATTCTTCCGCAGTCCATAGCATATTCAGTGTTCTTCACTAACACCATAATTCAGAAGGCATCAGTTCTTTGGTTTTCCTCATTCATTTTCCAGCTTGCATATCCATGTGAGGCCACTGAAAACACTGTGGCTTGGATCGGGTGTTCCTTAAAGTGACATTTCTGCTTTTTAACACTCGAGAGCTCTTTTTTAGCAGATTTGCCTAATGCAATATATTGTTTGATTTCTTCATTGCTGCTTTCATGGGTGTTCATTGTGGATCCAAGTAAAGTGAAATCTTCGACAACTTTGATGTTTTCTCTGTTAATCATGATGTTATTTATTGGTCCAGTTATGAGAATTTTTGTTTTCATTATACTAAGGTGAAATCTGTACTGAAGTCTGTGGTCTTTGATCATCAGCAAGTGTTTCAGGTCCTCGTTTTCCTTTCAGCAGGCAAGGTTGTGTCATCTGCATATCATGGGTTGTTAATGAATGATCTTCCTGCAATCCTGTTGCCCTGTTCTTCATAAAGCAGCTTGTCGAATTATTTGCTCAGCATACAGATTGAATAAGTATGATGAAGGGATAGATGTTTCCTGATGCACATCTTTTCTGACTTTAAACTATACAATAACCTCTGTTCTGCTCAAACATCTCTTCTGACTTTAAACTATGCAATAACTTCTTGTTCTGTTCAAATGACTGCCTCTTGGTCTGTGTACAAGTTTTTCATGATTACAGTTAAGCATTGTGGAATTTCCATTCTCCAAAATATCATCTGTAATTTGCTATGATCCACACAGTCCAATGCCTTTGTACAGTCAATAAAACACAGGTAAACACCTTTCTGGTACTCTGTGCTTTCAGCCAAGATCCGTCTGACATCAGCAGTGATATCCCTTGTTTCACGTGCTGTTCTGAGTCCAGCTTAAATTTCTAGTAGTTCCCTATTGATGTACTGCTGCAACTGTTTTTGAATTATCTTCTGCAAAATTTTACTTGTGTAGTTGTCTTCCAAATTTCTTGTCGTAGATGAGTGCTGCAACCATTTGCTGAAAGAACTCATTTGGTCTTCTGTCAGTTGCTGGAGCCTTGCTTTTTGCCAGTGCCTACAGTGTAGTTGGATCACTTTCTTCTGTACCATTGGTTCTTGATTGTATGTTGCCTCCTGAAATGGTTGGATGCCGTTCATTTATTTTTGGTGCAGTGACTTTTGATACTTCCTGCGTCATTCAGTGTTTTCCTTGTAAACCAAAACCGAACCCACTGCTGTCGAGTCGATTCCAACTCGTGACAACCCTACAGGACAGAGTAGAACTGCCCCATAGTGTTTTGAAGCAGTGCGTGTTAGATTTGAATTGCCGACTAGCAGATGTAGCGCTTAACTGCTATGCCACCACAATTTCCATTTTCTTCATAGAATACTTCGATATCACAACTTGAGACAGCCTTTTTGTAGGTTTTTCAGCTTGAGAAATAGTGAATACAATCTTCAGGTTTGGTTTTCTAACTCCAGGCCTTTGCACATCTCATGGTAATACTTTGTCTTCTTGAGCCTTCCTCTGAAACCTTCTGTTCAGCTCTTCATCATCGTTTTTTCCTTTCACTTTAGTTACACTGGAAACCCTGGTGGCATAGTGGTTAAGTGCTGCATCTGCTAACCGAAAGGTCAGCATTTCAAACCTGCCAGGCGCTCCGTGGAAGTTCTGAGGGGACAGTTCTACCCTGTCCTGTAGGATCAGTATGAGTCAGCATCGACTGTGTGTGCTGGGTTTAGTGTTTTTTTTAGTTACACTATATTCAGGAGCAAGTTTCAGACTCTCTTCTGACATCTAGTCTTTCATTTCTTTCCTCTTATTTAATGACCTTTTTCTTTCTCCATATATGATTTCATTCCACAGTATGTCTGGTCTTTGGTCAGTATTGTTCAGTGCATCAGATCTAGTTTCTAAAGTTAGGTGGGATATACTCAAGGTCATATTGGGGCTCTCTTGGACTTGTTCTACTTTTCTTCAGCTTTAACTTGAACTTGCGTGTTGTCTGTTCCACAGTTATCCCTTGGCTTTGTTCTCACTGATAATATTGAGCTTTCTTTTGTCCCTTTCCACAAATATAGGCAATGTGATTCCTTCTTAATATGAGTATGGAGCCCTCCTGGTGCTGTGGTTGGGAGCTCAGTTGCTAAGTGAAAGGCCAGCGGTTCAAATCTCCTAGCTGCTCCTTGGAAACCATATGGAGTAGTTCTACTTATTCCTTTAGGATCACTATAGGTTGAAAGCTTCTTGACTGCAGTGGGTTTTGTTTTTTACAAGTTTTCCCATGAGTATACTATTCTAGGCATCAGGAAAAACTTTAGAGTCCAAAATTTGGTTAGACATTACATCAAGGTATTAAGAGATTTGTAAATTATCTCTGTGGTTCGTCTTTTAAGATGGAAGAGAGATTATCATTGATGAGATACCCTAACCTGGAGGTTTGAGTGATGTAATGAAATTTCTTCCATCATTACAATTCGTGAATTCTGTATTTTGCATTAAATCTTTTTATTAACTTTTGCCAAAAGTAAACCAAAAAAATCAAACCTACTGACGTGTTACTTTCAACTCATAGCGAGCCTATAGGACAGAGGAGAATTAGTCTGTAGAGTTTCTAAGGAGTACTTGGGAGATTTGAACTGCTGGCCTTTTGGTTAGCAGCCACAGCTCCTATCCACTACACCAGCAGGTTTCCTTGCTGAAGCTAGACTGATGAAAATTGTGTCTCTGATTAATTGGGAGAGAAGTAATAAAATTCACATAGTCCAGCTCTGTTTGAAAATTCAACTCCATCATGTTTTTGTTTTGTTATATATTTACTTTTGCAATAGCAATAAGAGGTGTACAAAGTATGACTGCAGTAAGTAAATGATGCCTGGCAGTCATGCAGACAGGGCATTTAGGATTCACAGGAATTGTCTCCCTTAGCTCCCCTGGGTCCATTGAAGAATTGCTAGCTGTGGTGCACATAAAGCCTCCTGCTTCACCTTAAACGTTATTAGTGCCTTTTTGGTTGTTGTGATTTATTTGTACAATTTCTTGGGCAGATATTCATTGATGCTAATGTTGGTATTTAATAGTGCCAATGCTTTATACTTCTCACTGAGGGTCAAAGACAGGGCAGCACACAAACCATACCCTCCAATAGTTCCTTCTCTAGAGGGAAGTCATGCAAGGAAGCAATTACAATTCAAAGTGATAAGGATGGCCGTGAAGTTGATGGGAACGGAGAGAGGGTACTTCTGATTTGGACAAGAAAGAAAAGGCTGCACAAAAGAGGAAAGGCTGGAGCTGAAAAATGCAGTGTTGGCTGAGAGGCAAGTAGAAGGGAGGTGTTTTTCAGGCTGAAGAAGCATGGAGCAGAGACCCATAGGAGTATGTGCAGGAATGTGAAAGTAATTCACTCCACGAAAGGATCATTTATCTTTAAAATGAGGTCTTAAGAAAGTCAGATCTCTTTTGTAAGGGATGTGGGCAATCAAAAATTTTTTGAGCCCCAAATGACATGGTCAGATTTGTGCTTTCCCGAGGACCCTCCACTAGTAATGGAGAAGCACCATGATTCAATGGGAAAAGCAGACTGTGTCTGCCAAACCAATAAAGAGGCTATAGCGCTAGTTAGTCTAGGCAGGCCGTGGCTGTCACCTGCACTTAGCATTTGCAGTGGAGATGGAGAAGGAAGGGTACATGTAGGGAGATGAGACAACAGAGAAGATTTTCATATTGAGGGTAGATCACAGATTGGAAGAAATCTGCATTAGGTCTCAGATTTGGGGTTTAGATAGCTAGACAGTGCTAGTGCACTATCCCAAAGTTGAGGGCAAAAGAGAAGACAGATTTTGGTGACAAGGTGATGAGTTCGGTTCTGGACATGTTAAAGATAATAATAATGTCTGGGACGGATCTGAGACACAGATGATGTATCTGAGAGATACCTATGGGATTCAGTGGCATTCGGTTTGTAGTTAAAACCCTGGCTTGGATGAAATAGCTGCGTGGCTACCTCAGAAACTTGGGGCTTTAAACCAGAGGTAAAAAGTTGGAAAATTATTTCAGTAACTATGACAAGTTTGTTTATTTTTCCTTGGTATAATGGACAGCAACAGCATAAAAACACTGCTATTGCAGCTTGATCTGTGTCTCTTGTTCTGCTGGAAACAGGATAGTGAAGGTTAAAGAAACACATTTAAAAAGAAAATCACTGCCCCCTGCCATCGAGTTGTTTCTGACTCGCAGTGACTCTGTAGACAGAGTAGAACTGCCCCATAGAATTTCCAGGTTGCTCCTGGAGGATTTGAACGGCCAACCTTCTGGTTATCAGTGATAGCACTTATCCAATACGTAACCAGGGTTTCCAAAGAAACACATAATGTACTTTATTTCCCTTTGTGAATTTCAAATTCTCTGTTGCTTTTCCTTAACCTATGATGGTCCTTTGATATTTTTCCTGACTTTAATATATTTTGTATAAAATACCCAAAACTGAGAGAACAACAGTTTGTCACCCATTAATTGTGGTTCTATTTGATCTTCCATTGTTTCAGGTGAGTATTTTGTCTTGATTCTGCCTGTGAATAAAGGCGATGGTATTTGATCATCACAAGTTTCATATTTCATCCCACACCACAGCTGCCATATACAGTTTCACTGCTGACTGCTCTGATCAAAGTAAAAACTTTGACTTAAAGCAGTCAGTCTTAACATAATAGCATGTAGAGACAGTTCACAGTTTGCTGTTCTGCTCCTCCAGCTGTGTATTTTAGCAAGAATTTAGTTTGTAAGTGTGACATATATTTACTCATATATTAGGTTTTTATTAGGATGACATACTCTTTATTTTTTTTTATAGTACATTAGATGAAGATTTATGAAAGAAACTCATTCTCATTAAACAGTACACTGAATTGTTTTACAACATTGGTTAACAACCCCACAACAGGGCAACACTCTCCCTGTTCAACCTTTGGTTCCCTGTTACCAGATTCACTGTGACCTCTTGCTTTCTAGTCCTGTCCCAGGGATGGTATGCCCCTTTAGTCTTTGTTTTGTTTCAAGGGTTTGTGTGATTTGGGGCTGCAGAGGAAGCATCAGGAGTGTCTTCATTATTGAGCTGCAAGGGTGTCTGAGGACCACACTGCCAGGCTTTCTCCAGTCGGTCAGGCCAGCGTGTCTGGACTTTTTTTTGAGTTAGAATGTTGTCCTGCGTTTCTCTCCATCTCTGTCTGGAACACTGTGTTACGATTCCCGTTAGAGCAGTGGTGGTTGCCAGGCACCACCTCGCTGTACTGGCTGGATTCAGTTGGCTGGAGGCTGTTGTGGATGTGGTCCTTTAGTCCTTTAGACAAATCCTGCCTTCGTTTCTTTCATTTGCTTCGTTATTTCTTTCTCTCTTTGACTTAGAATTTTGTTCTACATGTTTTCCCCAGCTCTGTCTGGGCCTGTCTGTTGTGACCTCTGTCACAGCAGTTGGTGATGGTAGCCAGGAACCATCCAGTTCGACTCAACTCAGTCTAGTGGAGGCCAGTGGAGATGTGGTCCATTAGTTCTTTCGATTAATTTTTCTCTTGTTTCTTTAGTTGTCTTCATTCTTCCTCACTCCCAAAGGGATGAGACAATGGAGTATCCTAGATGGCCACTCACAGAATTTTATGACCCAGATGCTGCTCACCAGAGTAGAATATGGAACATTTTTTTTATAAACTGTTTGATGCCCATTGAGCTAGATGTTCCCCAAGACCGTGGTCCCCACAGCTCTCAGCCCAACGGTTCCATCCCTCAGGGAGTCCTGTGGTGTCTGTGGAGACTTCACGACCTTGCCTTGTACAGGTTGTGCCTACTTCCTCAGTTAGGTACTCTTTCAGTGATTTAGTTTTTAGGGCTTTTTCTTTTATATGAAATTAATTGGCCAAACAGTAGCCATCAAGGTTTTATTCAAAGGTAAATACAGAATTCTAGCTGGCTCTGTTGTTGCCTATTCTGAGTTTATTCTCTTCCTTAAGTTTTACCCTGCTATAGGGAGCTTCCTCTGTGAGGCACTGGGGTCCAGGGTGAGTGGCCTGGGTGTAGGCATGCAGGCAACTGGTTCCAGTTGCTAGGTTGTTGTTAAGTGCCATCAAATCGATTCTAATAGTGACACATTGTGCAACAGAATAACAGATTGCCTGGTCTTTTGTCATCCAGATCATCTTTGCTGTGTTTGAGCCCATTCTTGCAGCCACTGTATCAGTCCATCACATTGAGGTCTTCCTTTTTTTTTGGCTGACCCTGTATTTTACCAAGCATGATGTGCTTCTCCAGGGGCTGGTCCCTCCTGATAACATATCCGAAGTATGAGCATTCTGGCTATACTTCTTCCAAGACATATTTGTTCATTCTGGCAGTCCATGGTGTGGTCAGTCTTCTTTGCTGACACTGCATTTCAAAAGCATCATTTCTCTTGCTGCCTTCCTTATTCATTGTTCAACTTTCACATGCTTATGAAGTGATTGAAAACATCATGGCTTGGATGAGGCACAGCTTAGTCCTTAAAGTGACACCTTTGCTTTTTAACACTTGAAAGAGGATCTTTTGCAGTAGATTTGTCCAGTGCAATGTGTCCTTTGATTTCTTAACTGTTGCTTCTGTGGGTGTTGATTATGGAGCCAAGTAAAATGAAATCCTTGACAACCTCAATCTTTTCTCCATTTCTCATGATGTTACTTATTGGTCCAGTAGTGAGGACTGTTTTCTTCATGCTGAGGTTAGTCCATAGTGAAGGCTGTGTTCTTTGGTCTTTATCAGTAAGTACTTTAGGTCCTCTGCACTTAGAGCCGTTTTGTCACCTGCATATTGCAGGTTGTTAATGGGTCTTCCTCCAATCCTGATACGTCATTCTTCTTCATGTAGCCCAGCTTTGCAGATAATTTTCTCAGTATAAAGATTAAATAAGTAGGGTAAAAAGATACAACTCTGATGTGCACCATTCCAGACTTTAAACTCCGTAGTATCCCCTTGTTCTGTTTGAACTGTTGCTTCTCGGTCTATGTATAGGCACTTGGTGAGCACAATTAAATATTTTGGAATTCCCGTTTTTTGCAGTGTTATCCATAGTCGATTATGATCCACACAGTTAACTGTCTTTGCATAATCAATAAAACAAAAACATCTTTCTGGTATTCTCTTCTTCCAGTCAAGATCTGTCAGACATCAGCAATGATATTCCCAGTTCTATGTCCTCTTCTGAATCCAGCTTGAATTTCTGAGTGTTCCTCTTCACATACTATTGTAATCACTTTTGAATGATCTTTTGCAAGGTTTTACTTGTATGTGATATTAATGATAAAAAAAAAAAAAAGCCAAACCTATTTCTCTCAAATCAGTTCTGACTCATAGTGACCCTTTAGAACAGAGTAGAGCTGACTCATAGAGTTTCCAGGGTGCACCTGGTAGATTTGAACTGCTAACCTTTTGCACCTAACCACTGTACTAGCATAGTTTCCTGATATTAATGATAGTGCTCGATAACTTCTGTTTACTGTTGGATCTCCTTTCTTTAGCATGGCACAGATGTATTTCTGCTAGTCAGCTGGCTAGATAGCTATCTTCCAGATCTCTTTGCATAGACAACTTTGTGATTCCAATGTTGCGTCTATTTGTGAAACATCTCGGTGTTCTGTCGGTTCGCAGAGCTTTGTTTTTTGCCAGTGCCTTCAGTGCAGCTTGGACCTCGCCTGTGAGCGCTGTCAGTTCATGATCAATGTGCTACCCCCTGAAATGGTTGGGCATAGTCCTCTTTGTCCAGTGACCCTGTGCATTCCTTCTGTCTTCTTTTGGTATGTCTTGAATTGTTGAATACTTTTTCTCCATAAAATCCTTCAATATTGCAGTGAGACTTGATTTAGTTCTTCAGTTCTCTCAGCCTGAAAAATGTGAGGCATATTCTTTCCTTTTTGTTTTGTATCTCCGGCCTTTGCACGTTTCATTTCAGTTACTGGCTTAGGAAGTAACATTCCTCCACTCCTCCCAGTTCTAATAATGAAAATAAGTCTGTTCAGAGCCTCAGAGAAAAGATTCCTCACTGATAAAGATAGCAGCCTCATCAGCTGTGTGAACACTGGATAACTGTGAGTATGGGAGACTAGAAAGATGAGTCTTGATGACCTTATAGGCCACTGAATTAGCCTACACTGGAGTTATACTACTTCATGTTATACGTGAAAATGAAATTTATTTCTGTAACCATTTGACTCTTTTCTGTTATTTGCAGCTGGGCACGTTCTAACAAATATATTTCAGATGTGAATTAAGAAATGTACTAACAGGAGATATATTCAATATTTTGGCTTTATGGGTATTTAAACAACAGTTTTTCGAATTACTGACTGTTGTTGTAAGCATCTATAAACAGCCTAATCAGAATGAGTACTGACAGAGTGTATGAGGTGAATGTCAGCCTCGGCCACGGTGGGACATGATAGATTCTAAGACCTCTCAAAACCAATTTTGATTTAATTGCATTTCATCTAGTTTAAATGAATTTTCTTATAGCCTTTTGTTATCTTGGGATTCATTTTCATTCTTATCCCTTTAACAGAAAAAAAAGCTTTAATAATAATGTATTGAGTTGTTAAAGCACTTTTTATTTGAAGCCTTCAAATCCTTTATGTAGCAGGAAATATAACTTACTGTGTCTTGCCCAGGGTTAAACAGTAGATCACATTCAGAGCTAAATATAGATTGACAGGGTTCCACACAAAGAATCATTAGGACATGTGAAAAAACTCAATAGGTTAGCAACTGGGGAATCAAAGTTTACGTTGCTTACATTGTTAAACTACAAACACAATCTCATTGGGTCCTCCTGGCTTTTCTGAAATGTTTCTTCCCTCCCTGTGAAAAATATTAGTTGAGATGGGAGACGTTTAAGGATTAAAGGCACTTGAATAAGAAAGCAGCCATGTCAGATAATATACATACTGGCCAGCAGAGTAAGTATATATTTTGTTTTATCTTTTTTTTTTTTTGGTAGATATGGTTTTAATATTCAAAAGCTTAACTTGTCTTTGAGTAAGTAACTGAGTTAGTTTTTGTGATTTCACCATTCTTGAAAAGAAGAAACTGGAAAGGACTGAACAGTGTCTGAATATTGAGAACAAATGACTGGCAATGGCCTGTGTGCTGTTACTGCATTGACTTAATAAAACTGAGTGGCATTTGTGAATGCTGAGCTCCCTCCCACTCCCTTAGGGGCATGCTTACAATCGTGGAGTTCACCCCCCCTTAGGAATGGCCTGGCTCGCTCACCCTTGCTCTGGATACACTCCTCAAATCAAGAGATGAGCTAATCTTAAGGGCTGATGTGATTATGATACTAAGCACATGGCTGTTGTTCGGTGCCATCAAATTGGTTACAACTTACAGTGACCTTATGTGCGACAGAACAAAATTTTGCCCTCTTCACAATGATGGGTCTGTTTGAGCCCTTTGTTGCAGCCACTGTGTCAGTCCATCTCCTTGAAGAATTTCCTCTTTGTCACTGACCCTTGGCTGTACCAAGCATAATGTCCTTGTCCTTCTCCAGGTGTTGGTCCCTCTTGGTAACATGTCTGAGGTGAGGAAGATAAAGTCTCACCATCCTTGCTTTTAAGGAGCATTCTGGGTACATTTCTTCCAAAGCAGATTTAGTTTGTTCTTCTGGCAGTCCATGTTAAATTCAGTATTCCGCACCAACACCACAATTCATAGGTATCAGTTCTCCTTCAGTCTTTTTTATTCGGTGTCCAGTTTTCTCTTGCATATGAAGTGGTTGAAAAACACCATGGCCTGGGTCGGATGCACCTTAATCTTCAAAGTGACATTTTTACTTTTTAACATTTTAGAGATTGTTTTCTTTTTTTCACCCAGATTTTTCCCAATGCAGTATGTCATTTAATTTCTTGACTGTTGTTTCCATAGCCATTGATTGTGGATCCAAGTAAAATGAAAGGCTTGACAACTTCAGTCTTTTTTCTGTTTATCATTGTGCTGTCTGTTGATCTAGTTGTGAGGATTTTTGTTTTCTTTATGTTGAGGTGTGATCCGTACTGAAGGCTGTAGACTTTGATCATCATCGATAAGTGCTTCAAGAACGCTTCACTTTCATCAAGCAAGGTTGTGTTATCTGCATATTGTAGGTTGTTGATGAGTCTTTTTCCTCTCCTGATGCTGCATTCTTCTTCATACAGTCCAGGTTCTAGGATTATCCGCTCCGCGTGCAGATTGATGGTGAAACAATACGATCATGGTGCACACCTTTTCTGATAATAGTAGATATTCAATAAATAGTGGCTGGAGTGAAATGAAATTAAGAAAATGGCCTAACATAAATGCAAAGTATAGAGATACACAATATTCCTTATCAGCAGTTCTTCCAACCTCCTGCTTTAAATGCTGTACTGCTACCTCTGGATAGAAAAATTCTCCCTGATGTATTACTCACAATTAAGGAAAAGGCTTACATATATTATCTATATTGTTTAAGATTGGACCACACATAAAAAAATAACTAGCTGAATAATAACCGTGGAGAAGGCATTTGAAAATTGACAACTAGTAGAAATGTATCCACAGAGATTTTAGGAATGACTCTTATGGATTGGAAGGCACCCTAGTGGTACAGTGATAAAGTGTTCAGCTACTAAGTGAACAGTTGGCAGTTCAAACTCACCAGTGGGTCTGTGAGAGAAAAGATCTCGTGACCTGTTCCAGTAAAGATTTACCCACTGCCATTGAGTAGATTCGGACTCATAGAGACCTCATAAGGCAGAGGAGAACTGCTACACAGAGCTCCCAAGGAGCACCTGGCAGATTTGAACTGCTGACCTTTGGGTTAGCAGGTGTAGCACTTAGCCACTACACCTCCAGCCTAGGAAACCCTATGGGGTGGTTCTGCTCTGTCCTGTAGGATCACCAAGAGTTGGAATCCACTCAGCAGCACTCAATAATAACAGAATGGATTGATAAAAATAAAAACTTCTTTTGTAGCTATAGTTATCTGCTGGTTTCCTACCCTTTCTACCCTGCGTGCACGTATACGTCGTGTTTTTCTTATGTTTTATAGGGAGGGAAAAACCACATTCTCTTTCCAATTATATATTGTGATTATATAGCACATGACAATCTTGAATACAAATACTTACAACTTGTAGGAAAAAACAATTAAAGCACTGTAAAGGGAAGTAAAAATCTTTCTTGAAAATATGACTAAAGTAGGAGTAACAGTTAAACAAAATTCTTGGCTTCCTGAATTTCACAGACCAAAAATTCTTTTTAGTGGTAATTTTAAAAAAGACTGTAACAGATTCACAGATAATCCCTGCAGGTTTTTTTCCAGTTGTGATTTTCAGTTCCTTTCCCTTACAGACAAGATCCCTGGTGGGAGTAAGTGGTTTCCAGTTGACTAGAGACCTAAAGGCTGGCATGAGCCTGCCCAGTGGTGCCACAGGAAAAAGGGGTGCTGATCCACATCAGTAAAAATCACAGCCAAAGAAATCCTACGGAGCAGTTTACAATGCACAGGGTTGCCCTGAGTCAGTATCGACCTGATGCCGGTGGGCACCCTTATAAGCAGCCCTTGACAGGGACATTTAGTTTCAGAACCTTTTCCTGTGCTTACAGAATGCCTACAGACCTGCAGTAGTGGTTAAAAAGTGGAGGATCATTTCTTGGTTCTGGGTGATACGTATGTGCTTGTGTGGATTAACTGAGTATTGATTTTGTTTTTTGCAAGAACATGGAGATACAAGATGTAACTGTTGGGCCACGTCCAGCCAACCTCCTTTAGGGCAAGATTATTTTGATTTTGTACCCCAGTGTCAACGTAATAAATTGGTATGTACTCTAAAATGTCCCAGTTTCCATGGGTTAGGTTTCCTGAATTGTCAAGTACTTTTTGAATTTACATACATTTTCATTGAAACTATGACTTTTCTTGGCCTATTTCCGTAATTGCATTATCTGCTGTATAATGAATGCTTCCACAAGAGTCTCTTTTGTGCTTTAAAGGCATGTTCCTGTGGCTTGGTTACAGAATTTGAAGGAATACATCATTTTTTTCCAGTCTTTACACTTCGTAGTTTCATATCCTCTTTGCTTGCCACTGTTTTGCATAAGGATCATTTATTTATTTATTGCTTTCTAAGTCATCAAACTTAAATTTCCTGTAGTTTATGAATTTGTGGTGTGAGTAGTGTTAAGCAGACCATCTGAGATTGCTGAAAAACCACATATATATACATATCTATGTACACACACACACACATATGTTGTTTGGTGTCATCAAATCAGTTCTGACTCATAGTGACCTCCAGCAGCAATAGATACTGTCTGGTCTTGCACCATCCTCAAAATCGTTGTGTTTAAGTTCATTGTTGCAGCCACTGCATCAGTCCATCTTATTGAGAATTTCATTTTTTACTGACTCTGCTTGACCAAGCATGGACTAGTTCCTCCTGATAGCATGTCCCAAGTGTATGAGATGAGGTCTCTCCATCCTAGCTTCTAAGAAGAATTCTGCCTGTACTTCTTCCAAGATACATTGGTCCATTCTTCTGGCAGTCTATGGTGTATTCAGTATCATCAACCAACACTGTAATTCAAAGGCATCAATAATTCTTCAGACTTTCTTATTCGTTGTTGAGCTTTTGCATGCATATGAGGTGGTTGAAAATCGGATAGTACCCTGGCTTTGGTCAGGCATACTTTGGTCCTTAAAGAGGCATCTTTGCTTTTTAACACTGGAAAGAGGACTTTTACATCAGATTTGCCCAGTGCAATATATCGTTTGATTTCTTGACTGCTGCTTCCATGGGCATGGGTTGTGGATCCAAATAAAATTAAATTCTTAACAACTTTCATCTTTTCTCTGATCATCATGATATTGCTTATTGGTCCAGTTATGGGGATTTTTGTGTTCTTTATGTTGAGGTATAATCCATACTGAAGACTGTATCTTTGTTCATCTTTAGATAAACTGACAGATGAATGATAGTATATATATAAATATGACTTATTTATATACATATTCATTCAGTTATAGATGTTCTTGTTGTTAGGTGCCATCGAGTTGTCTCCAACTCCTACCGACTCTGTGTACAACACAACAAAACGTTGCCTGGTTCTGTACTGTGCCCATAGTCGTTGTTATGCTTGAGCCCGTTGTGGCAGCTGCTGGGTGAGTTCGTCTCATTGAGGGTCTTCCTTTTCTTCACCAATCCTCCACTTTACCAAGCACGATGTCCCTCTCCAGGGTCCGATCCCTCCAGACCACAACATGTCCAAAGTACGTTAAGATGCAGTCTTGCCATCTTTGCTTCCAAGGAGCGCTCTTGTTGTACTTCTTCCAGAACAGATCTGTTGGTTCTTTTGGCAGACCATGGTACCTTCAGTCTTCTTCTCCAGCACCACAATTCAAAGGCATCAATTCTTCTGTGTCCTGCTTATTCACTGTCCAGCTTTCACATGCATATAATGTGATTGAAAATACCATGGCTTGAGTCAGTCTCATCTTAGTCTTCAAGGTGACAGCTTTGCTTTCATAGATATAGTTGCCACTGTCATAAAGTCTGTTTAGACTCACAGCAACCCTATAGATAGTATGTACCTCACACCACACATACAGATTGTGTTCGTTAATATAGATCTTGGTGATCAGACAGCTCTGTCTAGAATCAGATGTACTGAATTTAAATCCCAATATTGTCAGATATTCTCTGAGAGATTTTGGCCAAGTTACTTTGGTAAACGTAAATATTTTTCTTAAGGTAAAAGGAAATAATAGTAGTACTTACAGAGTTGTTGTAGGGGTAAAATGAAAGAGTAAATGTAAAGCATTTTGCAAGTACCTGGCATGTAGTAAGTTTTCAGTAAATGTTAGCAATTATTATTATTCATCTTGTTTTTTTTTTCTATTTTTCTTTTTTTGTGGGGTAAGGAAGGGGTGAGGAAGAACTGTACTATTTAAAGAAATCACATGTTTTTGTAATTGCAAATAATTGAGTAGGATGGCTACTTTCCTAGATTTTTTTCTGAATGGCAGCTGTTCATACTTAATGGTAGGGGCGCAGAGAATGGTAGAAAAAAGATGATTTCTTAAAATCAGTGTTCCAGGATATATATACACACATATGTGGCATTCATTTCCTGAGTAAAGAGTCCAGATGCTTAAATCTCTCAACTATTTTGATTTTAAAACTTATGTATATGAAGAATCTTACAAAATATGTAGAAATAAAATCACATTAAATTATGTATTTAATGAATCATTTTTTTATTATTTTTTATTAGGGGAAAAGAAAGGCAGACTATCCAAGAAGAAGCCTACTCTTGACAAATTCAGGCCTAGGAGTAGCCGTAGACATGTCGTGTGAAATTATATCCTTTCTGGGTTGAAAAACCTTAACCCCAAACTGAACTATCCTATTGATTCTGACTTGTGGCAACCCTGTAGGACAGGATGGAAGTGCCCGCATGGGATTTCCAGTGGCTGTAAATCTTTATGGAGGCTGATTGCCCCATCTTTCTCGGGCACGAAACACGGGATGGGTTTCAACTGTTGACCTTCTGGTTGGCAGCCAAGTGCTTAACCACTGGGCAACCACGGCTCCTTTGAGAGCCGTTAGTGACTGTGAAATCAGACAGCACTTCCTCCTTCAACTTAAGAGATGTGCTTATCATTTTCACAACCAGGATAAAAGCCAGTTTTTAGACTACTGTCTTGGATTTCTCTTGTTTTATCATCTTATTATGGTGAATTCATTTTTAGTGCTTAGCAAAATAAGTCTCTAACGTTACATACCTTCCCCTCCCTTCAGTGGCAATGTATTCTGAAAACACTTACTTAGCTAAAGATACATTTTATGTATTCTTAATCCTACAAAATTCTTAACATATGTTCTTAATCTTCTATATTCTTAACTGACTATTTTCAGTAGTGCTGGTGGGGATGAATTAATGAAGTGAAGTGGATAGAGTTTGTCACAAGAATGTTTTCTGGGCTGTGCATTTTAAGGAGGGGAATTTTCGATTGGAGGCTGGATGCGTGGCAGTAGCTCACAATGGCAGCCAGTAGGGCAGAAAGTTGGAAGAGGAGAGGGCCAGATTTCTGGCTTGTTCTAAAAAGACCAAAGTTCCCAATATACCATTAAAAATCCACTGCTGTTGAGTTGATTCTGACTCATAGCAACCCTGCAAGATAGACTAGAACTGCCCCATAGGGTTTCCAAGGAGCAGCTGGTAGGTTTGAACAACAAACCTTTTGATTAACAGCCAGGTTCATGAAAGAAAACCCACTGGGGTCCAGTTGGGTCCAACTCATAGCGACCCTGCAGGTCAGAGTGGAACTGCTCCATGGAGTTTCCAAGTACGCTGTTCGGGTTTGAACTGCCAGCCTGTTGGTTAGCAGGCGTAGCGTTTAACCCACTGCTCCACCAGGGTTTCCCCACTATGTATATAGTTGTTAGTAAACCTTTTATCCTTCTCCCAAGCACGCATACACACGAAGATAAGACCTAGTGGTTGGGTTACAGATACATATTTGGTAACAACAAATTAAACTTCATAATGAACTTAATGTAGTTTAAAAATGAAGATATCAAAATTCTGAGGAAGAGACCGAAGTTGTGCAACTTTTATTACCTGACAGATCTGGAATTCAAATCCATGGCTCTCTAACTCTAAAGGTGTTCATCACTACACCAGTGTTAGTATTTGGGTAATTCCAGAACCTACTAATTTTACTCAGTGAGGAATGTTTGTTGCAATATTCTTTACTAACACAAAGAATAAAACAGAATAATTATTCACTGGTTGTCAGACATTATTTATCTCCTTTGTCATTTTGATTACAAAATTATATAACGTTAGCACTGAAAAGAATCTTAATAATCCAGCTGTCTTTAGTTTTGGTTGATGAAACTGAGGCTCAGAGTGGTCCCCCAACTTGTCTAGTATTTCCCAGTTGGTTAGTGACTGTTAGTAGCATAAGACCTCATCCTATGTCACTGCTCCAATGTCTGATGTATGCCCTGGGGTCTGATTTATTTTACCTTATTAAAGTATTGTCTACTGTTTATGTGCTTTCTAGTCTGAATAGCACTCATATTATTGCTTTGATTACTATTTTACATTTATATGCAAAAGTTTATATTTAAAAAAAATAGCTATATTCATTGATGTGTAGGTAAATTTGAGAGGCAGTAATAAAACAGTTTAAAATTGCTGTCAATTATTAGATTGATATGCTGAGAAGAAATAAAGCTACATATAAAAGGAGAGCTTGACCTAAAATTGTAATGTTCATTGTTTAGTGATAGATTGCAGTTTCCCCCTTTAAATCAAGGCAAAATAAACATTGTTTCACTTTAAATATTCTGAAAAAGTGAAAACAATGTAAACATCTATAGCATTGAAACACTAATTATGGGGATAGACCTGAGAATGTCATTTAATTAGTTTAATCTTTGCTTTTTATTGCATAGATTTTCATGTTTTTTTCTACTCTCGGGCAATGAAATCTATGATAATTGACCTGTGATCACAGAAACAGCCTATCGTACTTGATCTGCTCCTCTAAAATACTCCTAAACATTTGTCTGGAGACTGTGATTATCAAAATTCTTCTTTCTGAAAAAAAAGCTATTGAAAATATTTTAGTGCTCTCACCTTCTTAACTAGGATTTTGAAAAAGTGCAATTGTACTCTTTTTGTTTGGGTGAGTATTGAAGTAGAAATACTACGTTCACAGTCACGGGAAATTTGGGTTACCCTGAAGCCCTCTCCTTTCAAATCCTGATGAATAGGGCTGTGTGTCTGGCTAGGAAGTATAGGAGTAGGGTAAGAATTTGGATGTAATTTCTACTACTAAGAGCCATCTTTCATTCCTACAGTTTCATGAAGTAAGGGTATTCACTATATAAGATTACAGATTTTAGACAATTTCATGCAAGCAGTCATCTCCCATCATGAAGCTCAAAACCTATTGTCTGTTGAAATGAGTTGTTTTCTTGCCCTTGAATTTGCTCAGCCACCTTGTGGTTTCAGTTAGAAGGCTGTCCTTGGCCCTCATCTTTTTGTTAGTACTGCATTTCCACTGGGAGATTTTCTAGACTATTGACATATTTGATGCTAAAATTTAAAAATTCATTGTATTGATTAACACTTTAGTCTGGGGATAAAGGAGCATTTCAGAAAGCAGGTCTTTAAAAAATACGCTGTCAAGTGCAAATAACAATTGATACTGTTTCTTGGCCCACTTTCTCTGTCATTTCCATTGTTCATGCATTTCCTTGAGGTTAGTTGATGCTACTTAACACAAGTTGTGTTTTCAGTGATCTGCAATGCCAAATGTCCCTATTCATCAAACAAACAAACAAAAATACACTGGCGATCAAAGAAGACTCTTCCTCTTTAAATAGCTGACAGAAAATAGGATTTTGGGGATTTGAATTTCCATGCAGGATTACTTATTTGTCCGTAGGAGGAAAGGTTCTTGGTGGTTAGTTCCTGGGTACCTTTCTTAAAGATACAGACAGGCAGCCACACCCGCGTGTGGTATTCATCCAAGGCAGAGGGCTCACAGTTTGGGGACAATCAGGCGAGTGCTCGGCTACTTCGTTCCCTGACTGTCAGCCCCGGAGCAGTTGCATTGGGCTGGAAGGCTGGGAGGTGGAGCCTTTCTGCTCGCTGCGGCGAGTTCCCCTCTCCTTCTCCCTGCCTGCTTCCGTGTGCTGCTCCTGCTCCGCCGAGTGGCATAGGCAGGGTGTGCTGGCAGACCATGCAATAACCTGCAGCTTCTCTCTGGGGCGCCCACGGAGAACACCGAACACCGGGAAGGAAAGACAGCACCAGTGCCATGGGCCAGCTTTGCTGCTTTCCCTTCTCAAGAGATGAGGAAAAAATCAGTAAGTGGCGTTTGTACTGTGCAGGATCCTGTGTGCTTGACTATTTTATAGGGATTTCTTTGAGGTAGGGGCATTTTTGTTTTCCCTTATGAGAAAAATAGCAGTTTAGTCGGCTGTGATTTTTAATGTGCCTTTTTTGAAAGGGCTGGTCAATGTGTAGTTATAAATTAACTGCCAAAGTGCAGTAACTCAGTAGATAGGCTGTGTTACAAATACGAATCCTGAGAAAACTCATTTCTGATTTTGTTCTGTTGGTATTCTTAGAGCTTATTCTTGTCACACCACCTAGAGTCAGAGTTTAGTTTGGAGTTTCTTGAAATCACTGCATGCAATTTGCTATCATCTGCAACCTAGACTTCATTTTCCTGTCTGAAACTGGCATATTTTCAGAGCAGTGCTCAGTAATAACATATAGAGAGTTAAAGCTGGGTTCCGGATGACGTGGAGTCCACATTTGCAGATATTTTCATGTATCATCTGCTTTGTTCTTCATGGAGGGGATTCAGGTGTGATTGTAAGACCACTTAGAGCAAGTGATGCTGCTTTGCTTCCAGCAAAAGCCCCACTGAGTATTTTTAAATGAGAGTCAGGAAGATTCCACTTCTACTCATGGCCCAGAAAACAGAACTTAGTGATGACATTTGCCTTGAATTTTTTTCCCTTCCTGGCTTCTGTGTGTTCACATACACTTTGAGCTTTGTTAAATGGAACACTGATTTAATTAGTGTGCCGAATAGATTTGGCCATACACTAGTTGTGCTTAAATATTGACTTTTTACATGTCGATAGAATGTTTTTAGTCATAGGAAATTTGTAGCCACATTTCTGTCACAGCGATGCTTGATTCTAATTTAAGCAGTCCACAGAATTTCATGATAGCTGGTTCAGATATTTGGAAGACCCAGACTTCTGTGTCTGGTTTATATTTCCTGTTTCTGCCTCCTGAGGAAACTAACCAGGGACAGATTAAAAATCACCATCATCCTCATAATACATATTCTGTACCTAATTACTTGGGATATAAGTCAATGAGAGGTGTTTTGAGAATGTTTTGGGATAAATGTCAGGAGACTTTGGAACATTTGAGTGCTGATTGTTAATGAGAGAGCTGATCTGCTCTCCTCTGAATTTCTCTCATAAAAATGATACCAAGCGGTGTGTGATGACCCTGATCTTAAACCCTCAGGTGTCATTAAAACTGTTCACGTTCTAACAATGAGCACTGACATTCATTTAGCAGTCTCAAACTTTTCAGATGTTTATCAGCATGATTTATTTGTAGTTCCTGAGGATTTGGATTGATTAATTTGGGGGAGGGAAACACCATTATCTGAAAAGCCTTTCCTGGACAGCTGCAGGGATAGGGAATTCTTCCCTTACCCTTCTCCTCTTCCTTGTCTACTGCTCAGGGAGGTTGTCCTTTGGGCCATCTACTCTGGGTCTCTTCTTCCCTTATGTGGAGACAACTTTCTTAGCATTCTCTGAAGCCCCAGTTTCAACTCAACGAAGAGTTTGCTCCTTTCTGTTTTTCATACCTGAAACTGTTGGGAGGCACAGTCATGTGTTTTGTGTGTACTAAACCCAAACTCATGCCATTGAATCGATTCTGACTCATAGTGACTATAGGACAGGGTAGAACTGCCCCACAGTGTTTCCAAGGAGTGCTGGAAACCACGAGGGTTTCCCTCTTATGTCTGGTGTTGTTGTTAGGTACTGTTGAGTTGGTTCCGGCTCATAGTCACCCTGTAAGTCAGACTAGAACTGCCCCATAGAGTTTCAAAGGAACACCTGGTCGATTGGAACTGCTGACCTCTTGGTTAGCAGCTTTCTGATTCTGACTGACAGGAAGTTGTGTAGCCTGCTCTTGGGGTTGCCAGCTTTCAGAAAGAAAATGAAGACAATATGCCATGTCTGAAGGGAGAGTTCTAGTCCAGAGTGCCAACTATGATTAGAATGCACGTGTGCGTTCTCCCTTTCTCTCATTCACTGCAGATGAACCTCAGTTCTTCCACTCTCTTTTCAGTTAGTTCGTTTTTATTGCTTCACTCTTTTGTCTTCCAGATCTGCTCCACACCCATTCACACCTTGGCCCACCTCCATGCCTTCACATGCAGAGGCAGAGGCACATCTTAGAGCTGTTCCCTTGTCCTGGGCTTCATCTCTCTGCTAGACAGAGGGTGATCTCCAGAGAAAGTTCTCTGGAGAACATTCTGGAGAAAGTACTGCTGTTTTGCCAGTAATAAGGGTCAAAGTACTTTGAAATGGAGGCTTTAAAAAGAAGTGGCATAGAATGAATTACCCAGCCTACCTCTAGAAACATGTAAATTAGCAATAACCGTTAGTATCTGGTCCGTAGCTGTGTTGACAGTATGAAAGAAACCATAACAGAAATTGAGGATGGGAAGGCTCAGCATTTTGCTGAACTTGCTGCTAGATTGTAGTGACCTTCTGTCTTCTTCATCTTTGTGTCCCCACATAGTAGCCTTGTCAGCCTTCTCTGAGTCACCTACCCAGTGGACATCTACTATGGATAGACTACAAAATGCCAGTGCCCACACCTTTCTAATTCTACTGCCAAAGTTTGTAGCCCCAGAATGTACCTTCTGGGGGAACCTTAGGTTGTGGAGAATTGAATGGGTTTTTGGTGAAAGTTTGAACTTGTGGGTGTCATTCTCAACATACAGGTGAGTTGGGAAGCCCATGCTCTGCAGTACTACAGAGATACAGCAAGGAGATAGCCAGCTGGCCAAGTGGTAAGAGTCAAGCGGCCCCCTTCTCTCCTCCAGGTGCTATTTTATCCTGCTTTTGCCTTTTGGTGGTGGTGGTAGATAGAATGAGTCCTAATTTAATTGATTTAGTGGTGCTACTATTTTAGTATATTAATAGTAAATAAAATCATTTTTTAATCAACTAGTTGTGCATGGGCCTAAGTTTGTGTGAGAAGTTGACTGTGTATGTACCCAGAAATCTTGATGATGGGGTGAATAATCAGATAAGATGGAACTCTCCTGTGTTTATCAGTGCAGCGCAAACCAGCGAGGCCCACTTGGCTTAAATCTGAGCACCACAGTGTGTTTCCAAAACGTATACTTTTTTGGCCATAGTAAGTAGAACATAGTGACAGTAACTCAATGTTTCTTGGAAGCTTAGGGACTCTTTCCACTGCTACCTAGGAAAATTCTTCACCATTAAAAATTACTGTAAGTGTTGTAGGATTAAAAAAAATAATACAGCTGTTCTCCAAAGTAGTTTTTACTGAATTCTTTTATAGCTCTGGTTTTCTTTGCATTATCTAATTTTTCATGAGTTTCCTGAAAGGAATGTCCATTAACAAGAGCGTTATTACACAGGTTTACTAATCACTGCTGTTTGTCTGCCTTACTGAACAACTCTAAAAAGAAAACTTGATAACTAAATAGATGTTCTATAGTAATTAGAAAACATTTTATTTGCTCTTTTTCTATTGCACATCTACCTGTATTAAAGTACATTGCTTTTATGTAGAATGAAATAAGTGATTCCCCAAAGATGAACTGAACTGCCTAATGGGGTGGTTAGTTTCTGGTCACTGGGATATTTAAGCACAGGACTCCTAAGGATGTTATAAAGGAGAATGACACAGCTAATAAATAAGTACTTTTGTAATTTGGTTACTTTTGCCCTGATAGTCTGGGATGTTGAAAATAAAATGTTGGTATGTGTTTTAACTAGACACATATTTTAAGTTTATACATGAACTATGTTCTCGTATAGTGGTTTTGTGTGGGATGAGTCACCAGAGTCATTTGTAATATTAATTTCATACAGCACTTGGCAAACATTAGTCAAATCTCTGGGTAGTTTATTCTGATGATTTGGAATTTGATGTTGTTCTGCTAATACCTAAATTGAGGTGCGTGTGTTGACTTCATGCTTGCTGAAAATTTATTTTTTTGAACTGTAATTACCATTATTGCTCACTTAGATTCGGGGAAGTTTGTATTTCTATTTTCCAATTCTTTAGAAGATTTCTTAGCCTTTTACTTGGCTCTTCTCAGTTGCACTTAGGATGCATTAACATCATGGTTATTGTATTCTCAAACAAATTTTTATTATGTAAAATATGTATAGCAAAATATTTGGCAGTTGAGCAGTTTTTACGTGCACCACTCAGTGACGCTGATGAAATTCATCATGTTGTGTAAACCATCACCACTGTCCTTTTCCAGGTGATGCTAACACCTTGAACAGAAACTCAATGTCTCTAAACCAGGAATCCTGCTTTCCCGCTTGCTTTCACTCCTGGTAACTCCTGTAAGCTTTGTTCTCTATTCATTAGCCTATTTCATATAAGTTGCAGCATACAGTATTTGTCCTTTTGTTACCAACTTATTTCACTAAGCATGGTGTTTTCAAAATTCATCCATGTCGTGATATCAGAAATTCCTTTTGCTTTACAGCTGAGTAGTATTTTCTGTATATACCATATTTTGTCTTTCCAGTTAAGGCTGTGTCTGCAAACCAAAAGGTCAGGAGTTGGAATTCACTAGGTGCTCCTTGGAAACTCTATAGATAGAGTACAAAATGCCAGTGCCCACACCCTTCTAATTCTACTGTCAAAGTGTGTAGCCCTGGAATGTTCTTCTCGAGGGCACCTTAAGTTATGGAGAATTGAATGGGTCTTTGGTGAAAGTTTGAGTTTGGAAACCCTGCTGTGTCCTGTAGGGCTGCTATTGACATCGACTCAAAAGCAACAGGTTTTTAAATTCATATTGACCTACTTTTAGGTTGTTTCCATGTGTTAGTCATTGTGAATAGTCTGCAGTGAATTTTGGTGTATAGATTTCTATTTGTGTTCCTGCTTTCAGTTTTTTGAGGCATAACTGGAAGTTGGAGTCTACGCAGAGGCTCTTAGCAAGAAAGACCTGGTGATCCAGTTCCAAAAAAAGAAGCCGTTGAAATTCGTAAGGAGTGTGTGTCAGTTCTGCTGTGACACACACACAAAGTTAACTTGAGGACAACTGGTTTACTTTAGGTTTGATCATCTTCTTATATGTCTGCTCTGCCTCAGCGCAGATTTCAGAGCACTCTGTGCTTGGGATGTGTGTTTTATACCTCTCTTGATGGCACAGTGCCCTAACATAGAGTCCTAGAGAAGGCATGTTGTAAATACTCATTAATGAAGAAAGTGACACACATTTCCTATGAGAGAGTATAAGACAACTTGAGTATAACTTAGTCTATCTGAGGGTAGTATTTTGAATAGTTCTGCTTAATATTGGAATCTTTAAAGAGCTTTGGTTATTGAATCTACCAGGGAAACTTGAGCAGATTTTCACTTAGACTCTATAGCATAGACCCCAGGTAATATAGGATAGGGAACCTCTTAGCAATGAACAATATCATATTTATTTTCCTTCCTTGCTTGTAGAAGTGTATCTGCACACAGGGAACACTGCGTAACTCCAGATCTGCGGCTGCCCTCTGAAGACAGATCCATTTTTGATGTGGAGTTAGTGAGGACAGAGCACTGGACTGGGAGCAAGCACACTGGGCAGTAACCCCAGCACTGTCCCTAACATCATTTCTGATGCTGAGCAAGCTGCTAACATTTCCAGGCCTTCAATCCTCACCTTACAAGAAGTGGAATGGAGCTACCAGAATTTTGAAAATTTATTTTTTTTCATTTGCCTCTTAGTGTTGAGTCTAGGAAGCAAGGAATGAGTGGTATTATTGACATAATGTGATTATTCTTTTTAATGTGTTGAATGCTGACTGTATGCTAGGTGCAATGCCAGGACTGTTTTGAAAGCTGCTTATGAAATTCAACTATTCAAAAATACATGTTTTCCAGCTGTCTTGTTTAAGAGGGCAATGGCTGGAAGCCACTGAAAATCTCCCAGGGGTGTTATGGTTCCAAGAGTTAGGAGGCTAAGATCTCAAAAAAACAAAAACCAAACCAAACCAAAAAACAAACAAACAAAAAAAGCAGTGTAGTCTGACTCATAGCAACCCTATAGGGCAGAGCAGAACTGCCCCATAGAATTTCCAAGCAGTTGCTCGTGGATTTGAACTGTTGATTAGAAGACAAACTCAACCACTGCACCCGCCACCAGGGCTCCAAGGTGGCATCTTTTTTTGCTGCTCCATTTATGAATCTGGGTGACACAAGCCAAAGACTGCATCATACCAGGAATGCGGTGTGTAACCTGCGACTACACTTTGCATAAATTTTGTTGGATAGCATTGTAACATTGTGACATTGTACAATATAGACATTTAACTATAGTCAGGAAAGCTTAGATTTTTCCTTTGTTAAATAACGTACACTCAGGAGGGTTATACTTCTAAAATTAGTATGGGGATATTAGAACAAATGCAGTATTCACTATTCTTATTTTACCTTCCTGATTCCCTCAGTTATATAGTAATTGTATTTCCTTTTTTGGTTGTTTGCAGACTTTTGCTAGTTTATCTGAGTGGCTATGATCAAATGCTGAGTAATTTTCACTGGGAGTATCAAGGATGTTGAATTGTTCCCATCCTCTAAGGCAACCAGGAAACCCTGGTGGTGTAGTGGTTATTAGCTTCTAACAAAAAGGTTGGCAGTTCAAAGCCATCAGGCATTCCTTGGAAACTGTATGGGTCTATGGAGCAGTTCTCTTCTGTCCTGTAGGGTCACTGTGTGTCACAACTGACTTGATGGAAGTGTTTTTTTTTTAAAAAAAAAAAACACTTATGTGGGCTGTCACCAGATGTTCTGCAGCAGTGTGTTGTGGCTGGTCTCTAAGCTTCCCTTCTGAGGAGCCATCTAAAAAAGGAGCCAGGAATCTGATGTACATAAAAGTTTTGACTAATAAAAGAGTTTTTCATTTACTACCCCTTCATGGGGCGTTTAAAAAGAGCAAATTATCTCAAGTGTGCTTGGGAAGTATTTGTATTAAAATAATAAAATAAAGTAAGCCGGGGTAATTACAGCCCGAAAGAATCTCTAATGAAGGAATGTTATACATTAGGCTAAGCTAGTGAAATGCTTTCGGGCATCTGATATATCATTTCCTGTAGATAATTGCCTTCTGTTTAGTTAAGACGGTGCTGCTTAATATGTAGGTCACTGGACCTGGCATCTGTGAACTTCTGACACCCACAGTAAAGAAACTCCAGAAGGCCTCAAAACTCTCAGGAGATTTAGAGATAGGTGGACTCAGTTCGCACTTTTGTTTCTGACATTTACTAGGTAGCTCCTGTAGGCCTCTGCACCCTCATCTTAAACAATATTTAATTTACGTGTTATGTAAATAGCTGATGTCTGTAAAATGCGTCCCTGTATTTGACGCAGAAAGATTCACTGAATGTAATTCTCTGTAGTAAACCCAAACCCACTGCTGTTGATTTGATTCTGGCTCACAGCAAACCTATACAACAGAATAGAACTGCCCCTTAGAGCTTCCAAGGAGTGCCTGGCAGATTTGCTGAAAGGTAGGGTAGCTGAAAGGTTGGTCGGTAGTTCGAATCCACCAGCAGCTCTTTGGAAACCCTGTGGGGTGGTTCTACTCTGTTTACAGGGTTGCTGTGAGTCAGAGTTGACTCGTTGAGAACAGATTGTTTTACTGAACCTCAAAGTTGGTGGTTCCAACCCACCTAGCAGAGCTACAGAAGAAAGATTAGTGTTCTGGTTCCGTAAAGATTTTAGCCCAGAAAATGCTATGGAGCTTTGTTCTACTCTCTAATAAGTGATGTTGCTAAGAATTAGAATCAGCTTGAAGGCAATGGCTAGTCAGCTTGGGAAAACGATGTTTTATTTCTGTCATGCCTGGGAGGTAAATAAAAGGGACTTGGAATTTTATACGTTGAGGTGTGGAGTAGACTAACAGTGTTTGTCTGTGTACCACCTTGTCTTTCAAGGAGCTTCTGTCCCCTCTCTTTGGAGCTGTGTCCATCATAAAGTCTTGCTTCCCTGCCTTAGGGACAGCCATGTGTTCTAAACAGAGTCAACAGAGTCTTTTCTGAGCCGTGAGAGTTGTGAGTGGAAATGATCTAAGCAAAAGGTGGCTAGTTGGTAGGAGTGTGATGGAAGTTGTCTTTTTGAGGCTGAAGCTGACACCTAAGAAAGCACAATCCAGAGATGGAGAGAGAGTCCTAATAATGCCACTGAAACCTCTGAGTCCTGCCATGTCTGAGACCTTCTCTGTTATGCAAAGCAATAAATTCTCGTCCTTTACTATTTAAAAGGTTTGTTTTAATAGTTTTTGCTTAATTTGAGTTAAATTTTTATCACCTGAAACCAGAAGGTTTCTGACTAGTACAGATTGTTGATGCAGATGTTGTTCAGGGGCCCTCTCAGTATATATAAAAAGTAGGCCCATTCTGGAACAGATGTGCCCAGTGCTGGTGGAGAAGGAAAAGCTCTATAGTTTCTTTGTCATGTTTTTTCAGTTAGTGGCATTGAAATTGAGTCATAAGTGAGAGCTGCTGTGAAAAGTACTGCACTTTAGTGAGCACTGTTGAGTACCTCAGTTTAGAGGGCTCTCAGTCAGCTCTGAAGTTCTTCAAATTTGCATTGGTTTTTAAAAGCCATCTGTTGATTCCCAAAGCTTATTACCAAAAGGCCAACATACAGACCTTGATGCTTTCAATCAGACAGGCAAAGCCATTCTTCCTAAATCTCAGGGAAGTTACAGAGCTAAATCAGCAAAATCCAGTGCGTTAATTACTGTCAAGACAGAGAGTTACACCAGCCTCCCGTCAGAGGTGAGGTTACAAGTTGATGTGAGGAAACACAGGTTCCCCAACCAATATTCTAACCAATGAGATTTCGTGAAGCAAATACTCCTAACATCAGAGTTACAAGATAACAGGCCTTGGAACTACTAAAAGAAAGCTTTTAAGATTATAGTAAAGTTCTTTGTCCTTAGCAAACAAACATAGACAAGAAATGAACTATCTGATGAAAAGGTTAAAGAGCAGGTGTAGTTTTAACTTAAAGTCTGTGCTAACTGGCACATAAATTATGTTACTTTTATTCAAGGCTGACTCAAAGATGATTGAGACTTAACATTTTTCTGTTTCTACGTCCTCCACTGAAAATGTATGTCTTTAGTGAAGGACATTGATAAATATAGACATATATACTGAAAAATTATAGTTCAAAGGAGGTCTGTACAAATAAGCTGCTTAGGGTTGATGGAGGGTTTCACGTTCCCAGAAGATAGCTTACCCAGTTGGTAGGGCTGATGAGAGAGGCAAAAACCTGGAGGGGAAACAGTGTTTAATTTTTCCTTCTTCTTCTTTTTGAAAAAATGCATTCTAAATGAAGGTTTGCCATACAAACTAGCTTCTCATTAAACAGTTGGTACACATATTATTTTGTGACATTGATTAACAACCTGTGACATGCCAACACATCCTTCTCAACCTTGGGTTCCCTATCACCAGCTTTCCTGTTTTCTCTTGCCTTCTGGTCCTTGCCTCTGCACTGGTGAGTCCTGTAGTCTCATTTTGTTTTATGGTCCTGTCCAGTCTTTGGCTGAAGAGTGAATCTCAGGAATGACTTCAGTACTGCGCTAAAAGGATGTCTGGGGGCCATATTCTTGGAGTTTCTCTAGTCTCTGCTAGGCCAGTAAGCCTGGTGTTTTTTGTGAATTAGAATTTTGTTCTACGTTTTTCTCCGGCTCTGTCCAGAACCCTCTGTGGTGATCCCTGACAGAGCAGTCAGTAGTGGTCGCCAGGTACCATCTAGTTGTACTGGGCTCAGTCACATGGAGGCCATGGAAGTTGAGGTCTGTTACTTCTTTAGACTAACCTTTGCCTTGTGTTTTTAGTTTTCTTCATTCTCACTTGCTCCTGAATTGGGGAGACTAGTGGAATATCTTAGATGGGTGCTACAGGCTTTTAAGACCCCAGGAGCTGCTCAAGTTACTTCATTTTTAATAACCGGTCTCAGTAGCTCCTCTCTGCACCTGTCTTTTGACTCTGTGCTCAGTTATTGGCACTTACGAATGCATCAGGTTTATAATTTACATCTATAAATTGCATCAAGTTTCAACTTGATGTTTTCTAACCATTAGAACAAAAATAAAATTCACGCTTTATAAGCATTTTAAATGTTTAGCTGAAGTTAGCTGCAAGCACAGCTCTTCCAGAATTTTGAGTGATGGCTAAGATAGCTAGTGAGCTGGCAAACAGATGATTTGTTAACTTGAGACATTATATATAGCCCTGTAGTTAAAAACAACAACAACAAAAAATAGTTGTAATTGAGTTGATTTCAGTTCATAGTGATCCCCTGTGTGTCAAAATGGAACTGTGCTCCACAGGGTTTCTAGTGGCTGATTTTTCTGAAATAGATCACCAAATCTCTCTTCAAAGACACCTCTGGGTGGACTCCAGCTGCCAAAGTTTAAGTTAACTGTATCACCCAGGGAACTAGACCTGTGGCACCAAAAATGTCAAACCCGTTGCAATCTCTTTGAATTGATTCTGTCTCATAGTAACTCTGTAGGACAGAGTAGAACTGCCGCATAGGATTTCTTTTCTTCCTTTTTTTTTATTATAACTGAGTGAAAATATACATTCCCGTATAAATTTACATGCCCACCTATATGCAGCTTCCACTGCTCTCCCTGCCCGGTGACAGCACACTATTCCTCTCTGCTCCATACATGTCTCATCCTCCCACGGTCTCCTTTCCCCTCCTCTCCACCCACTCTCCTTCCTCCAGCCAGAGGTCAGCACGATGATATCCTATAGATGCATAGAACCATAAAGTGCAACCAATATATGGTCACTGCATCACCAAGTCCAATCCATTCATGTCTGAAGAGTGGTCTTTCGTTATGATTTATGGGCAAGGGCAGCATCAGGGCCACGGCCTATGCTCCCAAGGAAACCCTGAAGCTGCTGGACCATCAGTTGAGGTATTTTAGTGGAGATCTAAGGGTGCTCCCCTTTTTATTCTTGTGTTGCCAGTGAGACAACTTCGTGAGCTCCATCGCGGCTATCACTGGTGATGGCTAGGCACCATCCAGTTCTACTGGTCCCAAGTCTGTGTAGGCACGCACTCATGTGGGTCTCTCTATCTTCTGGGTTGTCTTTACCCCATGTAATTTTGGTCCTCGGTGATCATTTATTCCTGCTGAGTTGGGACCATTTGCTGTGCCCTCACCCATAGGGTTTCTAAGGAGTGGCTGGTGGATTCCGGCTGCTGACATTTTGGTGAGCAGTCAACCTCTCAACGACTGTGTCTCTGGTGCTCCAGATGTATGATAGTCGTACCTTATTTAGAGTTTCAACTATCAGAAGTCTGTTCTGAGAAGGAAGGCCAGGATGGTGACAAACTCAGGACCATACACTGGGAGGAATCTTCAGGCCTTAAGCTGTTTGGCTAGAAGGAGACAAGACTGAAGTTAGTTGTCTTAAAAAATTTGGAGGGTAATTTGATGAGGGTGAGACAGACCAGGGGGCAAAATAGTGCAGTGTGTGTTACTTTTAACACACTTTCTTTTGAGGGCCAAAACGTGATTGGTTTTTAGAAGTTAAATGATAAAGATACATTACCTAGTGCTATTCTGCTTACAAAAACTCTTTTGTTTTAAACAATTAAAATACTGAAACTGAACCCCAAACCACAGAAGAGTCACCATAGTCAAATTTTGCACTAATAACTCTTAACACATTGTCTAAAAGATAATTTAAAGCAGTATTTTCAAGCTATTGTTTCATACATGTATGACTTGCTGACATTAATTATGCTTACTGTGCTGTATAGCTATCACCACTGTCTGCTTCCAGATTTTTCCATCACCCTTAATAGAAGCTCAGTTAAATAGAGTTTAAGCCACCAAATTCATTCTTTAAATGGAAGACCAAAATGTTTTGGGGGGGCTGGGAGGAAGTACTGTACTATTCCTTAATTTATAATAGCTTTTAAATGACTATTTTAAGTTAGTGCCTTAGGATCAACTTATTTGTTTTAAAATAGAAGTGTTGCATATAACTTTGGGCTCTAAGTATATTGTTCATTACCTTTGTACCACATAAAAAGTTTATTATAAAACTCATGGTAGCATTAGTTAGTAGTAGGTATGAATCAGTTCTACAAATAAGAAGCTCAGGCATATTGCCTAATGTTTGTCTGGTTTTCTAAATGAAATTTTTGTAAAAATTATAAATTATTTTAAACTAATTTTTTGTAATGTGGGTATGGTAGATTTCAGATTACATAAATTCATTGAGCTGATGTTGTATATCCACTACTGTATTCCATACTTAACCTACTATGTCCCAATGTGACATGAGATGTATTTACAGATTCTCTAGAACTTAAAAGTATGTGTGAGAACTTAGATTTGAATATTAAATTAAAAGCAGAGTAAATGCAAATCACCCAGTGGGGAAGCAAGTTGATGAGGGTCAATTGTGATGAAAGGTGTAAGTCTTCTAAAACATAGCTCATAGCTACTCCTAACTTTGGACCCTTTGCTTTTGTCATTCATGTCTTAGTCCTTTGTCAACCCAATAATCTAGATACTGCACCAGTTATTTTAACAGAGAGAATTTAATGTAGGGAGCTAATTACACACATTTTGGAGAAATAAAGGGTGGAAGGGCAAGCTAATTTATGTATTGTCTATTGAGGAAAAACAAATGCAGTAACTTTCAGGCTTGGCTAATTGAGAGCAAGAGTCAGAGTTTTTTGGAGGGGAAGGTCTCAGAGAAGGTGCCCCAGGAACACAGAAAAGAGGCCTGAGAAGCTGAGATTCTGGCTTCTGAAGAGGGGGTACTGGCCAGCTGTGCTGTTATTTCTCAGGAAATGCAAAGAGACTAATTCCAGGATGAGGGGAAAAAGTGAAACTGGAAGCAACTGCTATTGGAACTAGTTGCTGCTGTGGAACTGAATAGCTCTAGATAGCTCAACGCTGACGGGAACAAGGAGCAAATAGCATAAGTTCCTTTTCCTTTTGTGCAGTCATCCAGTTCCCATGTAGTGCCCCCTGTTGGCAGAACCTAACAGGGATCCAGTTACCAAAGGAGAAATTATACTTTCTTATCCCAGCCCCTGGAGCCTTGGTGGTGTAGTGGTTAGGAGCTTGACTGGTAACCAAAGGTCCAGCAGTTTGAATCCAATAGCTGCTCCTTGAAAACACTATGGGCAGTTCTGCTGTATCCTACAAGGTTGCTGTGAATTGGAATCAACTCAGCAGTAGTGGGCTTCTATCCCAGCCCCTAAGGATTCCTTGTGGTGTAGTGGTTAAGCCATCAGTTGCTAATCCATGCTCTAACTAAAGATTAGAGCTGAGGGAACCTTGTGGACAGTTCTGCTGTTGCACGGGGCCACTGTGGGTAATTGACTCCATACTCTACAGCACACAACAACCCCAGCCCTATAACACAAAAGTGAGAAAATAAGGATGGGTGGAACTGAGAGGCAATAGCTCAGCAACTGGCACATTATTACTGGGCATGTTTTAATTATATCTTTTTTCTTATTTTATTTTATTTACTGTGATTGAGTGAAAGTGTGTAATCCAGCATAAATTTGTGTACCCGCCTATGTGTGGCTGTCACTGCTCTCCCTGCCTGGTGACAGCATACTCCTCCTATCTGTTCTATATATGTCATATCCTCCTAACAATCTCCTGTCCCCTCCTCTTTACCCTCTCCCCCGCTCCAGTAAGAGGCCAGCAGGATGACATCCTATAGATGCATAGAACTATAAAGTGCACACACGATACGGTCACTTTGTGTCACTGAGTCCAATCTGTTCCTGTCCGAAGAGTTTACCTTCATTATGATTTATTGTCAGGGGCAGCATCAAGACCAGGGGCCATGCCCCCAGGGGAACCCTGAGGCCCCATACCATCAATTGTGGTCTTTTAGTGAAGTTCTCAAGGTGCATCCCTTTTTATTCTTGTGTTGTCAGTGAGACCCAACTCTGTGAGTCCTGTCACGGCTATCATTGGTGGTGGCCGGTCACCGTCTGGTTCCTCTGGTCACATGTCGATGTAGTCACCCACTCATAGAGGTCTCTCTGTCTTCTGGGTTCTCTTTCTCTTATGTGGTTTTGGCCCTTGGTGATGATCTGTTCCTGCTGAGTTGGGACCATCTCATGTGCCTCAGAGTGCAGCTTGCTAGCTTTTAAGACCCCAGACACCACTTACCAATATGGGATGCAGAGGACTCTCTTAGCAATATGCTAATTATGCCAACTGGCCTCGATGTCCCTTGAGAGCGTAGTCCCTGGACCCCTGCCCCTCCTACTCTGTACGTGCAATATTGGCTTAAGGTTGGAGGAGTATTCATGTTATGTTGAAGTCCAGTTAAATTGATCTCCTTTCTAATGTGTACTGTCTGATTTCACCCAGTCAAATTTCTATCAGCTATCTAATCTATAACAAGCCCTTTCCCTCCCTCTTTCCCTCCCTCCCTTCCCACCCTTACAGCCATCAGAGAGTCTTTTCTTCTATACCTGAGTCTGTTTTTAAGTTCTTATCATAGAGGTCTCATACAGTATTTGTCCTTTTGCCACTGACTACTTTCACTCAACATAATATCTTCCAATTGAAACCAGGTCATGAGATCCTTCCTAGACTCATCATTGTTCTTTATCATTGTGTAATGTTTCATAGAGTATATACACCACAGTTTATTTATCCATTCATCTTTTGTTGGGCATCTGGCTTGATTCCAACTTTTTGCTGTTGTAGACTGTGCTACAATAAACATTCGTATGCATGTATCTGTTGGTGTGAATGCCCTTGGTTCTGTAGGATATGTTCCAAGCAGTGGAATTACTGGGTCAAATGGTATATCTATTTCCAGTTTTTTAAGGAAGCACCAGATTGCTTTCCAAAGAGGTTGTACCATTTTGCAATCCCACCAACAGTGTAGGAGAGTTCCAATTTCTCCAGCATTTGTTGTTTTGTGTTTTTTGGATCATGGCTAACCTTGTTGGGGTATGATGATATCTCATCATAGTTTTGATTTGAATTTCTTTAATAGCTAATGGTAGTGAGCATTTTCACATGTACTTTTTGGCTGCCTGGACCTCTTATTTAGAAAAGTGACTGTCCATCTCCTTCGCCTATCGCTTAATTGCATTATTTATCTTTTTCTTATTGATTTTTTCAGTACCTTATAGATGATAGAGATAAGATATCGGTGTCACATATAGTTGCCAAATATTTTTTCCTGTTCTGTGGGTGGTCTCTTAATTCTTTTGATAAAGTCTTTGGAAGAGCAAAAATGTTTGATTCTTAGTAGTTCCCGTTCACCTCTTTTCTGTTGTTCGTGCTTTGTCAGATTTTGAAGTCTGTTTGTGTTGCGTATTAAAACTTCTATTGTTGATCCTATTTTTTCTCGAGTGACCTTTATCATTTTAGATTTGGTATTTAGGTCTTTTATCCACTTTGAGTTGGGTTTTGTGTAAGATGTGAGATATAGGTCTTGTTTTAATTTTTTGTAGATGGATATCCAATTTTGCCAGCAGCATATATTAAAAAAGAGATTGCTTTTACCCCAGTTTAAAGTCTTGAGGCATTTGTTGAATATCAGCTGTTCATAGGACTATGGTGGCATCTCTGGGGTCTCTACTTTGTTCCATTGGTCTATATCTCTCTTTTGGTACCAGTACCAGGCTGCTTTGACAACTGTGGCAGTGTAATAAGTTCTAGTCAGTCAGTGAGAGGCGTCCTGCTGTGTTCCTCTTCTTCAGTAGTGCTTTACTTATCCAGAGTTTCTTGCCTCTCCAAACAAAGTTGGTGATTTGTTTCTCCATCTTATTAAAAAATGTCACTGGAATTTGTATTGGTATTGCATTATAGAAGTAGATTGCTTTGAGAAAAATAGACATTTTCACAATGTTAAGCCTTCCTATCCATGAGCAAGGTAGGTTTCTCCATTTATCTAAGTCTCTCTTAGTTTCTTGTAGTAAGAGCTCGTAGTTCTCTTTGTAAAGGTCTGTTATTTCACTGGTTAGATTAATTCCTAGGTACTTTATCTTCTTAGGGGCTATGGTGAATGGTATTGATTTGATTATTTCTTCATTAAGAGTCTCGTTGTTGGTATAAAGGAATCCTACTGATTTACTTATGTTTATCTTGTATCCTGAGACTTTGCTGAACTCTTCTATCAGTTTGAGTAGTTTACTTATAGATTCTTTGGGATTCTCTGCATATACAATCATATCATTAGCATACAGGGAGATTTTGACTTCTTTGCCGATGCAGATACCCTTTATTTCTTGGTCTTGTCTAATTGCTCTGGCTAGAACTTCTAGTACAATGTTGAATAGGAGAGGTGAGAGTGAGCGTGCTTGTCTAGTTCTTCTTCTGAAGGGGAATTGTTTCAGTCTCTCTCCATTCAGATGATGCAGGCAGTTGGCTTTGTATAAATGGCTCTTATTGCATTGAGGAATTGGCCATCTATTCCTATTTTGCTGAGAGTTTTTAGCATGAAAGGGTGTTGGACTTTATCAAATGCCATTTCTGCATCAATAGACAAAATCAGGTGATTCTTGTCTTTTGTGGTTGACCACATTAATTGTTTTTCTGATGTTGTACCAGCCTTGCATCCCTGGTATGAATCCAACTTAGTCGTGATGAATTATTTTTTTGATATGTTGTTGAATTCTGTTGGCAAGGATTCTGTTGAAGATGAGATTCATGAGTGATATTGGTCTGTATTCCTTTTTCTTGGGTCTTTCCCTGGCTTTGGCATCAGGGTTGTGCTGGCTTCAGAGAATGAATTTGGGAGAATTCCATCCCTTTCTGTGCTGTGAAATAGTCTCAGTAGTATTGGAATTAACTTTTCTTTAAAAGCGTGGTAGAATTCTGCAGTGAAGCCATCTGAGCCAGGGCTTTTTTTGGATATCTATATTCTCTTTTTTCATAATTTCTGGGAAGTTTCCAGTCAGCAGCTCAGCAACAATACTCTCTGTGTTCTCAGGTGTCTTGCCCTTTTCAGGAACTCCAATTAATCATAGATTGTTCTTCTTAATAGAGTCCCACATGCTTCTTAATGCTTCTTCATTTTCCTTGTTTCTTTTTCTGATTTCTCCTCATAGATGCTGGAGTCAGTAGCTGTGTCTTCCAAATCAGAAATTCTCTTTTCCATGTGTTCCATTCTTTTTTCTTGGCTTTGAATTGAAGTTTCTATGTCTTTGATTTTGTTCTTGAACTGTTGGATTTCCGAGTACTGATGTTCTGTCAGATCGAACAGCTTGCTTAATTTTTTATTTTTCTGTGCTGAATTTTGTATAAGGTCTAAGAGGGCTCTACATATAATCCTTTTGTAGTCACCTTCTGATAGTTTCAGAAATGCTTCTTTGTCTGGGAAGTTCTGAGGTGGTTTCTTCTGGGGGCCTCCTGATGCCGTGGAAGATTTCTGGATTTCCATCTTCTCCAACGTTTGTTGCTTTTGGGCTTCATATGGGTCAATAGAGGCTGGGAGAGATGCTGTGAAGATGGATCACAGTTATTTCTCTGCCAAGCCAGGCCAAGTGCCGTCGAGTCAGATCCGACTCATGGCAACCCTAGGGGCCAGGGTAGAACTGACCCCCAGAGTTATTTCTCTAGACTGTCTTAAAATGAGAAGGAGAAAGTATTTGACAACTTCCAAAGTCAGTCAGGCTTTCCGATGTATACGTCCCTCTTCCCAGCTTGCAAAGTAAGGACCTCTATATTGAACCCCAGATATTATAAACTAGCTCAAAATACAGAAAGTCTACTAGCCTGCTGGCCTCTGTTGTTGGGTCCCAGCTGTAGGCGATACTGTGTAGAATTCTACTTTTCTACTGGAAAAGCAGTCTCTTCTGGGTCAGTAAAGGCTTCAGTCTGTGAGAGCAGGCATTCAGCAAAGGTGGGTGTCAGTGAAAGAGAAGAGTTTCCCTTTTAGTGGCATGTAGTCCAAATTGGCAGCCTATGCCATGTCCAAGGGCTCACTGGGTGTCCACAAGGCTCTGTTTAATTATCAATCCAGGCCTTACTTTTCAGAGGGAATTAAGGAGACATGTGTCTAGTCCACCATGTTAACTCTGCCCCTCACATATATCTTTTTTAAAATAGATATTCTAAAATAAGAATTTAGTTTATGCAGTTTGTCAGTTAATGGCAGTGGTTTCTTTTGGGGCAAAAATTGTCATGATACATTTTTACAAATTGAGTAGAAATGTAAGCAGCTCAAAAGAAACAATTTTTGATAGGTATGCTACAGTGATTTAAACTACCTCTTCACATGGTGTTTTCAAGGAAATCGCTTCACTAGATCAGTTGAGGAAACTTGAAAAGAACAAATTATTTTTTTATATTTTATTGTGCTTTAAGTTCAAGTTTACAATTCAAGTCAGTCTGTCAATAAAATCTTACACACACTTATTATATAACCTTAGAGCTGTCCCTTCTGTGTCAGCACACTACTCTCCACCCTGTATTTCCTGTGACCATTCATCCAGTTTCTGTCCCCCTTCTGCCTTCTGTTCTGACTTTCAGATGGGGGCTACCCAGTTAGTCTTATGTTTCTCCTTAAGCCAAGAAGCACACATTTCACCAGTATCATTCTGTTTCTTATAGTCTAGTCCAATCTTTGTCTGAAGAGTTGGCTTCAGAAATGGTTTCAGTTCTGGGCTAACAAATAGTCCAGGGGTCATGTCTTCTATGTATCTTCCAGTCTGTTAGACCCTCAAGTCTGGTCTTTTTAATAGTGTTGGAGTTCTGCACTCAGTTTTCTTCTGCTACATCAGAGACTCTTTGTTGTGTTCTCTGTCAGGGCAATTATTGGTGGTAGCCTCACACACTCTAGTTCTTCTAGTCTCATGCTGATGTAGTTTCTAATTTATGTGGCTCCCTGTCTCTTGGACTTATATTTTCTTCATGCTTTTGGTGTTCTCCATTTTCTTTTGTTCCATTTGGATTGAGACCAATCAATGCTTCTTAGATGACTATTTGCTAGCTTTTAAGACCCTGTATGCCACTCACCAAATTGGAATACAGAACATTTTCTTAGTAAACTTTGTTATGTGAGTTAACCTAGATGTTCCTGGAAACCATGGTTCCAGATCTCTGCCCCTGCCACTCAGACCCTCAAAGTGTTGGACTATGTTTAGAAACCTTCTAAGCTTTTGGTTTAGTCCAGTTGTGCTGACTTCTCCTATATTAGTGTGTTGTCCTTCCCTTCACCTAATATAATTCTTGTCTGCTATCTCATTAGTGAATATCTCTTTTCCTCCCTACACTTGAAGCCATCAAAGGATGTTTTCTTCTCTATTTAAACCTTTCCTTGAGTTCTTATAATAAGTGGTCTCATACATTGTTTGTACTTTTATGACTGATTTCTCTTGGACTTCCAGATTCCTGCATGTTATGAGATGTTTTACAGATTCACCATTGTTCTTGATGGATGCATAGTATTTCATTGTGTGAAAACACTGTAATTTGTGTATCCATTTAGTCACTGATGGACACCTAGGTTGATTCCATCTTTTTGCTGTTGCAAACAATGCTGTAGTGAACATGGGTGTATACATACCTGTTTATGTGACAGCTCATATTTCTCTAGGATATATCTCAAGGAGTGGGATTGCTGAATTGCATAGTATTTCTATTTCTAACGTTTTAAAGAAGTGCCAATTTGATTTTCAAAGTGCTTGTATCTTTTTACATTCCCACCAGTGATGTAAAAGTGTTCCAGTTTCTCCACAGCCTCTCCAACATTTATTGTTTTGTGTTTTTTGGATTAATGCTAGTCTTACTGGGGTGAGATGGTATCTCATTGTCTGTTCACATCCTTTGCACATTTTTAATTGGATTATTTGTCATTTTGTTGAAGTTTTGCAGTATCTTATAGATTTTAGAGATTAGACACTGATTCAATTTATCAAAGCCAATTTTTTTTTTCTCTGTAGATTGTACTTTTACTCTTCATGAAGTCTTTGGATGAGCTTAAGTGTTTGATTTTTTAGGAGTTCTCAGTTATAGTTTCTCTTCTGATGAGTTTGTGTGTTGTTACTAATGTTTTGTATTCTGTTTATGCCATATATTAGGGCTTCTAGCATTGTTCCTGTTTTTTCTTCTGTGATCTTTATCATTTTAGATTTTATGTTTTGGCCTTTGATCCAATGTGAGTTTTTGTGCAGGATGTGCAGTATGGGTCATGTTTTATTTTTTACAAATCAATATCCAGTTATGCCAGTATCATTTGTTAAAGAGACTGCCTTTTCCCCAGTTAATGGACTTTGGGCCTTTGTCAAATATCAGCTGCTCATAGATGGATGATTTTAAATCTGGTTTCTTAATTCTGTTCCATCAGGACATGTATCTGTTATTGTACTGGTACCAAGCTGTCTTGACTACTATGGTAGTATAATAGTTCCTAAAGTCAGGTAGTGTGGGAACTGCCGCTGTGTTCTTCTTCTTAAGTAGTGTTGCTTCCCTTTCCATGTGAATTTGCATATTTGTTACTCCATCTCATTTAAAAATGTAATTGCAATTCAGATCATGATTGGATGGTATCTATACATCCTTTTGGGTGGAGTAGACATTTTCAAGATGTTGAGTGTTCTTATCCATGAACAGGGTAGGTTTCTCCACTTATGTGGATTGTTTTTGGTTTCTTTCAGTAGTGTCTTGTATTTTTCTTTGTATAAGTTTTTTCATAAGGTTTTCACTGACTAATTATTTTCAGAAGTAGACGGCTTTCAGTATGGATTGCACCTCAACATCAAAGAAACAAAAATCCTCACAACTGGACCAGTAAACATCATCAACATACACGGAGAAAGCATTCAGGTTGTCAAAGATTTCATTTTACTTGGTTCCACAGTCAACACCCATGGAAACTGCAGTCAAGAAATCAGAAGACAAGCTGCATAGGGAAAATCTGCTGCAAAAGACCTCCTGAAAATATTGAAAACTAAACATGTTTCCTTGAAGGCTATAGTGCACCTGTCCCAGGTCATGGTATTTTCAGCCATATAATATGCATGTGTAAGCTGGACAGTGAGTAAGGAAGACAGAAAAAGAATCGATGCCTTTGAACTGTGGTGCTGGGGAAGAATATTGAGTATATCATGGATTGTCAAAAGAACAAACAGATCTGTCCTGGAAGAAGTCTAACCAGGGTGTTCTTAGGAAACAAGGATGGTGAGACTGTGTTTTACATACTTTGGACATGTTGTCAGGAGGGATCAGTCCCTGGAGAAGGACTTCACACTTGGTAGAGTGTCAGCGGAAAAGAGGAAGACCATCAACAGGATGGACTGACTCAGTCGCTGAAGCAATGGGCTAAAGCATAAAGATGATTGTGGACATGGAACAGGACTAGGCAGTGTTTTGTTCTGTTGCACATAGGGTCACTATGAGTTGATATTGAATCAATGGCGGCAAACAACAGCAACATAGGTCTTCTACATCTCTGATTAGATTTATTCCTAAGGTTTTTGTTTTTGGAGGGGTGCTCCTACAAATGGTATTGAGATGATTACTTTCTCTTTGATGTTCCTTTTGTTGGTGTAGAGAGGAATCTATCTGACTTTTGTGTGTTTATCTTGTATCCTCATAGTTTGCTGTACTCTTCTATTAGCTCCAGTGGGGTTTTGTGTATGTGTGTGTGTGTATTCTTTAAGGTTCCCTGTGTGTAAGATCATACCATCTGTAAATAGAGACATTTACCAATTTGGATGCCCTTTATTTCTTTATCTTGTCTGATTGCTGTAGCTAGAACCTCTAGTACAATGTTGAATAAAAGTGGTAACAAAAGGCTTCCTTGTCTGGTTCCCTTTCTTAGGGGGAATGCTTTTAGACTTTCTCCATTTAGGATGACTTTGACTTTTGTCTTTGTGTAAATGCCCTTTGTTATGTAGACAGAGTTATCTTGTATTCCTATTTTGCTGAGGTTTTTTTTTTTTTTTTTACCATGAATGGGTGTTGGACTTTGTCAAATGCTTTTTCCGCAACAATTGTTGAAATCATGTAGTTCTTGTCTTGTTTTACTTGTGTGATGGATTACGTTGATTGTTTTTCTAATGGTGAACCATCCCCACGTACTTGGTATGAATCCCACTTTGTCATGGTGAATTATTTTTTTGATATGTTATATAATTCTATTAGCTAGAAGTTTTCTGAGCATTTTTATGTCTACGTTCATGACAGTGATCTATAATTTTCTTTTTGGTCAGTGCCTTTGCCTTTTGCTATCAGGGTTATGCTGGCTTTGTAAAATGAGTTTGGGAGTATTTTATCCTTTTCTATGCTCTGAAATACCTTTAGTGATATTGCTGTTAAAGCTGTCCAGGGCAGGATTTTGTTGTTGGTGGTGGAAGATTTTTAATTACCTGTTCAGTCTTTACTTTTGTATAGCGTTACTAAGTTTTTCTACCTCTGTTTGTGTTACTTTAGGTAGGTAGTGGTATGTTTCTAGAAATTTGCCCATTTTCTCTAGACTTTCACATTTGTTAGAATACAGTTTTTCATAGTATTCTGTTATGATTTTTTAAAATTTCCTTTGGGTCTGTTGTGATGTTGCCCTTCTCATTTTTTATTTGAGGTATTTGCATCCTCTCCTGTTTTCCTTTTGTTGGTTTGGCCAGTGGCTTATCAATTTTCTTGATCTTTCCAAAGAGCTAGCTTTTGGTCTTGTTAAGTCTTTTAGTCATTTTTCAATTCTGTATTTCATTTAGTTCTGCTCTAATTTGTATTATTTGCTTTCTTCTGGTGCCTAAGGGCTTCTTTTGCTTCTCTTTTTCTATTTGTTCTAGTTGTAGCGCTAATGCTTTGACTTGAGCCCTTTTCCTCTTTATGGATGTGTGCATTTATTGAAATAAATCTACCTCTGACCACTGCTTTTGTTGTGTCCCAAAGGTTCTAGTAGGATGGGTTTTCATTCTCATTGATTCTCTGAATTTTTGTATTCCTTACTAATTTTGACTACACCTCAGTAGTTTTTGAGCAAGATGTTCCATTTCCATGTTTGATTTTTTTCCCCTTGCTTTTTCTTTTACTAATTTCTACTTTCATGGCTTTGTGATCAGAAAGGATGCTTTGTAATATTTCAGGGCTTTGGGTCCTGCTTTATGACCTACTATGTGATCTATTCTGGAGAATGTTCCATGTGCTTTGGAAAAGAAAGTATGCTTGGCTGTAATTGGATACATTGTTCTGTATATGTCTGTGTGGTCAAGTTATTTTATTGTGGCATTTAGGTCTTTGGTGTCTTTACTGAGCTGCTTTCTGGATATTTTGCCCTACACCAAAAGTGGTGTGTTGAAGTCTTTTATTATTATTGTGGAGCTATTTCTCTTTCCAGTGCTATTAGAGTTTGTTTTATGTATTTAGGAGCCCTATTGTTGGGTGAGTAAATATTTGTTGTAGTTATGTCTTCCTGGAGTGTTAATCCTCATTATAGTGTCTTTCCTTATCTGCTTTGCCCTGTAGGCTTGTTGTGAGTTGGAATTGTTTCAATGGCACTGAGTTTGATTTTTGTTTTTACTCATCCTTTGTTGGAAATCCTGGTGGCATAGTGGCTAAGTGCTACACCTGTTAACCAAAAGGTCAGCAGTTCAGATCTGCCAGGTGCTCCTTGGAAACTCTGTAGAGCAGTTCTACTCAGAACTATTGGGTCACTACACGTCAGAATCAACTCAATGGCACTAGGTTTGATTTTGGTTTTATTCTTTGTTGTAGATTGTTCTTTAAGATCTGTTTTGTCCTAAATTGATACTGTCACTTCTGTTCTTTTTTGAATGTTATTTAGTTGATGTATTTTTTCATTCACTGAGTTTCAGTTTGTCTATGTCTTTAAGTCTAAGGTGTAGCTCTTGTAGTTATCTTTATAGGTGGATCTTCTTTTTAATCCAGTCTACCACTGTGTCTTTTTATTAGTGTGTTTAATTCATTTACATTCAGCATCATTATTGATAGATATGATAGGTATGAGGTTTTGATACCTTTTTTGTGCATTGTTGACAGCTCCTTTGTTCCATTTAATTTTCTGTGCTGAATTGTTTTTCTTATGTATTTTCTTTTCATTTTTATTGCTTTTGTATTTGCTGAATCTTTGTGTTTTTCATGGTTTTTATTTTGATGTGTAGGATTGTTGGTGTTCTTTGTCATTACTTTAATATTTACCTGTATTTTTCTACATTTATACTAGTCATTTCCTTCTTTGTATTGCCTTAACTTCCTCTCCATATGAAAGATCTATGAGTACATTTTTTAGTCACTCTTTTTTATTATAATGTCATCTTTTACATAAAGACTTCTCAGTTTTCCTATTTTCAGTGTTTTAGCTTTGACATATCTTTGTGATTTCCCTATCTGGATTGATATTTGGTTACTCTTTCCTGCATTCTAAGCTTGAGTTGTCATATGGTGTTCTTGATTTTCTAACCAAAGGACTCCCTTTAATATTTCTTGTAATTTGAGTTTGGTTTGGCAAATACCTTAAATTTCTCTATTTTGCTTCATATTTGAGAAACAGTTTTATTGAATATATGCTTTTCTGGGTGCTAATGTTTTTCTTTCAAGTCTTTATATGTATCATTTCATTGTCTTCTTTTCTGCATGGCTTCTACTGAGTAGTCTGAGTTTAGTCTGACCCACATTCCTTTGTAGATTATTTTTCATTTATCCCTGGCTGCTCTTATAATTCTGTATCTTTAGTTTTGGCAAGTTTGATTATGTCTTTGTGATTTTCTTTCGGCATCTACCTTATGTGGAGATCAGTGAGCATCTTGGATAGATATTTTCTCATCTTGCACACTATTAGGGATGTTTTCTGTCAGAAAATCTTTAACAACTCTTTCTGTATTTTCTGCTATACCACCCATTCTAGTACTCCAATTACTTTTAGGTTATTCCTCTTATAGAACCCAACAGAATTCTTTCTTCATTTTTTATAGTTCTTTTATCTGGTTTTTCCTTAGTACTTTGGTGTTAAGTTCTTTATCTTCAGACTCACTAATTCTGACTTCCATTGATGCAATTCAGCTCTTTTGATTTCCTGTTGAATTGTCTAATTTTGACATCTTATTGATGTTCTGAAAATCTATTTGCTGTCTCTTTATGGGGCTTGTAACCTATTTGGTTTCTCATTGTGCTCTGCTCTAAGCTTCTTAAGTTTCTCAGTTGCTGTTTCTGTATGTTTCTTGTCTTGTTCTGCATTTTACCTGATCCCTTTCCTGATCTTTTGAAGGATCTGTGTGTTAATCTTTTGTATTATATATCAAGTTTATTTCTGGGAAATTCTCTTCTTCTAAAAGATTTCTTGATTCTTTGTTTTGGGGACTTTCTGATGCCATTGTAGTCTGCCTGTTTATGTGATTTGATAATGATTGTTGTTTTTGAGCAATCAATAAGTTATTGTATTTATTTAATGTTTGCTTATTGTGTACTATCTTGTTTTGTTTTGAAGTGCCCAAATAGGCTGGTCTTGTGAGCTAGTTTGATTATTGGCACCTTTAAATCTCTAACATCCTCCACCCAATGGTTAGAGCTGCTACAAGGGATATGAGCCCAGAAGTCTGTTTACTTTTCTTGTATGGATTCAGCTCAGATATCCATGTAGTAGGTCTACAAGTTTGTGGTGCAGGCTCTCACCTTCTGTCCTAAACAGGGAAGGTGACTGGTATAGTCATGGATATGTGGCTGCATGCACTGAGCAAGGCAGAAGAAGCCAACATTGATTGTCTGTGAGGAAAGTGTGTATCTGTGCCCTGCAGTGTATGGGTGATTTGCAGCTGGGCTTGGGGTGCCCAGTGCTGTCTGCTGTAAGAACTGAGAGCCACCACTTATCTTGGACCCTTGTTGCAAGTGGCTAAGAGGTGTGCAAGGAGCCACCAGTCTTCAGGCCACTGCTCTTGGTAGGTAAGGAACTTATTTAATGGGCAACTCGGTATCAAATGTCAGAAGCCTGCCTTTCCACCAAATAACTGTTACAGTAAAATTAGGGTTCAGATATATGCCCTATTTTACTGTAGTAATGAAGTTCTGGACTTTCGTAGTGGGCCCATACAAGTCTATGCAGGAATAAAAGGCATTCAAAGTCTCTGAATTTCTTATGCTTGTGCTTAGGCAAAGGAACTGTTTCTGCTCTGAGTTCCTAGCTTCAGGGAGCCAGCAAAATACTTTTTTCCATTGGTTAATTTGTTCCCTCTCCAAAGCTGGGAGAATGGCTTAGGGTACATAAGGGGTACTATTCCTGGCCCAGGGGCTATGTCAGTTTCTGGAGCCTGCTCTGGCCTAGTGCAGAGTGGGAGGAGGGCAAGTAAAAGGGAGAGAGGCTTATCCCCCAGGAAATTTTTTAGATCCCCACAAAGTAGGTTAGATACAAGTTACTTTACCTTTTGATGATCTAATGCCACTTTTCACTGATTCTGGAAGTGTGAGGGAACTCTCTACCACAGGTCTGTCCTAATATGGAAGACATATTTTGAACTCCACTGCTCACTTCATCACACTGGTGCCGGTAGATGTGGCCCGCAGGATGCCAATTCTTGCTGAGTCAGGTCTGGCAACTCCTCACCACTTTTGAAATTCCACTCCATCTTCTGATGCTCAGTCTGATATCACAACTTTGCCTTTGATGTTCAAGGCTTCTAGAATGCTATATATAATTGATTCATCTTTTTTTTTGAGTCTTTGTTGTAAGAAGGATCACAAGAAGTGTCTGACTCTTTCAGCATCTTGGCCCTACCTCTCAAGAACATTTTCTTTTTAATGACTTTGTAAATAGCTATGAAAATTCCTTAAAAACAATTTGTCCTTTATAAATTTGTTGAACATGTATTTTTATAATCTTCTTTGTAGCATATTCTTTTGGTATATATTTTTGTCAGCCAAGCCTGTGGTTCCTCATTAATGAATTTCACTGTCAATTTATGATGTAGAGACAGGTTAATGAATTAAGTGAGGAACAAGGCCTCAGAAGTAGCCAGGCAGAAGTTAGGCTGTGGTCTCATGACTTCAGGGATCAAAGGGAAGTAGAGACTCAGATACTAGGAGGCCAGGACGGGAGCTAGAATGTTCTTTAAAGTTGGAGATATTTGTAAAAGGATCTGGAAAGCAGACAGTCAATGCAGAAATAGAAAAGAACAGCAAAAGAGTGAAGACACTGCCAGGAAGTCATATATATTGAGATATATGCTGTTGTTTTTAACTATGAAGAAACACTCTGTAGTTGAAAAATAGTATAAATGTAAGTTATGTAGAAAGGTGTATAAACATTTTGTTATCTCAACATTGTTTCAAGAAATATATTGTGTATTTGTGGATAGGTTACCCATATCATGTTCACTTGCAGAATTGTGCAGTAGAGAGAACATAAATAAACTTGTAATCTTATATATTGCTAGTCATAGTGTCGCTTTCATTTAATTCAAAACAGTAATGATAGTAGTAAATTTTATTGAATACTGACTATGTGCCTAGCACTATGCTAAGTGTTTTGTATATTATTTAATATTCCCAATAACCCTTTGCTGTGTAACTACTGCTATCCCCTGTTTACAAATAAAGTGAGACTTCAAAGTTTAAGAAGTTTTCACAAGGATATAGGCCTAGTGAGTGGTAGAACAAGGATTCTAGTCCAGGCATTCTGGGACTTTAGACCATAAGAGGAAGTAGCATAACAATTTTCTGTTGAAAGCAATTTTAAACTAAAAATACTACAGAAAGCACCATAGGACTATATTTTCAGTTGTCTCAGAGAAGTATCACAGAAAAGGGTGAAAGCACAGAGACAGATTTATAGTTAAGTAATATCTTCACATTTTTTAATTGTCTGGACTTGGGAAAAGTCTCTTAGTTTTTCTGACTCTGTTTTCTTATCAATATGATAGTAATGGTGATAATTAATGGTAGGCTTTTGATTTAAATGTATAAAAAATCCCCAAACATAGAAACCGAGGCATGTAGTAAACCAACCAAATTAAACCCATTGCTGCTGCGTCGGTTCTGACTGACAGACCCCATGTGTTGTAGAGTAGAACTGCTCCATAGGGTTTTTGTGACTGTAATTTTTACTTAAGTAGATTACCAGGTCTTTCTTCTGTGGTGCTACTGGGTCGTTTGTACCACTAACCTTCAGATTAGTAAAAGACTGTAAACCACTTTTGCTACCCTGGGACCCGCAGGCACATAAACCAGAAAAATCCATTACTGCCCAGTCTACACAGCAACCTTATATGACAGAGTAGAACTACCCTCTAAGAATTTCCAAGGAGTCCCTGGTAGATTTGAACCCCTGACCATTTGGATCTTCACTTTGCCAACAGGGTTTTCCACAGGCACGTACTAGGCATTTAAGATTAGGAAGCTATTATTATTTTAATAGCATTCATATTATTTTAATAGATTCATAGGCATAATTATTACAATTAAGTGATGCAGTGTTTGTGTTGGCTAGCGTAAATATGCAGAGTCGTGGAGCTCAAGGTATAGGATTCTAGGCCTTTGAAGAGGCTGGCAATGAAGGGACATAGCTCTTTATCCTCCAAAGCTCCTGGAAGAGACTCTAGCATAGGAGACAGATTCTAGTTTATTCTTCAGAGAAAAAGAATTTAGACATTGTAGAGAACAAAACTGGATTTGTCTCTTTTCTCCTGATGAGCTTTTCAGTGCTCTCTTTTCCCCAAGAAAATCAAGCCTGCCTTCAGAGGGGGCTGACGGGAAAGGAACTGTTCTTAGTCCACTCTTGGACCTTATGTCTGAGTTTCTTATTGGTGCCTGACATTCTTTTGACTGGGATAACTGATGATCAAGAGGATGAGAAACACATATTAACTGATGGAACAAATGAATTTACATTTACAAATCACTATCATATTATTCACCCAGTTTGAATGCTAGTTTAATTTTTTATGTTAAGAAATCCAATATTCAAAAAACTTGAATGAATAGTAGATATCTCCAGAAAGAACTTGAAGACTGTTTGAGTTTTGTCTAAATGTTTTTTGGAAGCCTGTAATAAATTAATAATCTATGGTCATTGAGAAAAGAAAAATATAGTCTAAATTACTGTCTTCAGTCATTCTTCCTGAAACTCTATCAGTAAATTTACAATTTTACCAGGCTTCACTCTTTTGAAACTGTGCTGCATTTTCTTCTTAATTTTTAATATGTTCCCTGAAAGGATAACCAAGTATAATTCTTTAAGTTGTCTGTTTACTCTTGATTTTATTTTAATAATTAATCATCTTCAAGTTTTTGTTGGCATCATACATTCCTATTTGACCTAGTTATTATTGCTTTTATAATTCCTGATAGAATTGGTCTGTAGATTATCAATATTTGCAAGAAAAATATATTGACCAGAATTTTCGTAGTTAGACTTTAAAAATTAGGTTTAGGATGCCATCAAAGAAAAAGAACAGTGGCAAAACTTAACCTATTTTATGCATTTGCAAAGTGAGTAATCAGATAGAAAAGTCTGGTGGAATGCGTTTTGGATACTCATCCGAAAGGATTTGGTTTCAGATTAAGCACCTAAGTTAAAGAGAGCTAACCCTTGGAAAAAAAAATTCCCTGTGAAATTTCAAGTATTCATGATACATGTGACAGTGCTGTCACTGTACTTATATTGTAGTCTTGATGACTAGTTGTTAGTATTGAACCTAAAACAGAAGGAAAGGAAATTGATGGTTGGTAGTGTATTAGATGCTTGCATGTAAATAGAGAGGACCCATACTCACATTTAAAAAAAATTAAGTGTTCTTAAAAGTTAATTTTAGAAATAAGTGATGTGCAAATGCCACTTTATTCTGTGTTAGGTTATTGTGGTTAGGTGCTGTCAAGTGGCCTCTGACTCATAGCAGCCCTGTGTGCTATGGAACAAAGTACTGGTCAGTCCTGCACAGTCCTCATGACCCTCATTAAGTTGGAGCCTGTCATGCAGGCACTGTGTCAGTCTGTCTGGTTGAGGGTCTTCCTCTTTCTCACCGACCCTTTATTATACTAACCATGCTGTCCTTCTCCAGGGCTGATCCGTCCTGCCAACATGTCCAAAGTACGTGAGATGAAGTCTCACTGTCCTTACGTCTAATGGGCACTCTGGCTGTACTTCTTCCAACACATGTTTGTCCATTCTTTCGGCAATGCATACTGTATTTAATATTCTTTGTCAACACCATAATTCAGAGGTATCAGTTCTTCTTCTGTCTTGCTTATTATACAGCTTTCACATGAATATGAAGTGACTGAAAACACCAGAGGCTGGGTCAGGTGCACCTTAGTCCCAAAAGTGGCATCTTTGCTTTTCAACGCTTTAAAGAGGTCTTTTGCAGCAGATTTGCCCAATACAATGTGGTCTTTGATTTTTTGACTGCTATTTCCCTGGATGTTGATTGTGGATCTAAGTAAAATGGAATTGTTGTCAACTTTAATCTTTTCTCCGTTTATCATTACATTGCTAATTGGTACAGTTGTAAGAATTTTTGTTTTCTGTGTGTTGAAGTGTAATCCACACTGAATGCTGTTGTCTTTGATCTTCATCAGCAAGTGCTTCAAGTCTTTTTCACTTTGAGCGAGCAAGATTGTGTCATCAGCACCTCGCAGGTTGTTACTGAGTCTTCCTCCAGTCCTGATATGGTGTTCTTCTTTATATAGTCTAGCTTCTTGGATTATCTGCTTAGCATCCATGTTTGTTCTATGGGGCCCTTCATTTTTCATCCCTTGCATAAGTTTCTAGTCAAGTAATTTTGATTCCTTCCCAGCTCATTGATCACTTTATATTGCAGGAAGTTCTGCAGTTAGCCAAATAGGCTGAAGTTGTTCTTACCTCTCTGTCATCCCATTTCTACCCTGGTCTGCGTACCTGCTGCCGAAGGGTCAATTCTGACTCCTAATGACCCAACATGACAGTGTGGAACTGCCCCATAGAGTTTCCAAGGGGTGCCTGGTTGATTTGAACTGCCGAGCAGCCCTGGCTCTTAACTATTACGCCACCTGGGATTTCCACCCTGGTCTACCAACTTACTTTATAAAATTCAGCTCAAGTATCACCTCCTGTATTCAAAGGAAACTGGTTTTATTTATTTGTTAACAAACATATGTTTCCATCATGTCTAAACTGCAGGTTTCCTGAAGGTAAGGCCTATTTAATACAGTACTTATTAATAGAGAGTATTCAGTGAATATTTGTGGAAGGGAAGGAGGAATGAAAGAAGGAAGGAAGGGAGGAGGGAAAGAAAGTATGAAGAATGGGTTGATTTTATTACATAAATCAACACGTTATATGTTATATAGTATAGAAAATTTTTGTTTTAGAATGAAAGCTTCTGAATTTTTGTTTGCCAATCAACCAATCATTAAATCATGTGGTATTTCTCACATGTTTATCTTCCTTTTCTAGTGTGAGAATACTCCCAAAAAACTGTGGATTGTTTACCTGAGGATGGGTGTCCTGGATGAGCTAGGTTCTCTGAGTCCCAGTGAAAAGCCACAGATTCTATTATTGTATTATCTTAGGCAATTCATGCAGTTTCTTGTGTTTCCCTGTTCTTGTAATTTGGCAAGAATAACACTTGTATATTTTGCCTCATAAGGTTTTTGTGAGAATCAAATAAGATAATATCTTTTAGAGTCTTTTGAAATGTGTTGGCTGGCTTGGCAAAATGTTATTTAATGAAGGGAAGGATATTCTCTTGCTGTTGCTCTTAGTCCCCTGGCAGTGTGGGAATTCGCTCAGCCTGTGCAGCCTTCTGATCTGGGTGTGTCCTTATTGCTTATAAAAGAGATAATGTGATTTCCACAATTATGATTTATTTCACTAGATTAAACTGATGGCTGTATTTACTCTGATGATCTGTATTTGTGAACATGGCCTTCAGAACAGGAAGGCAACCTTTATATCTGCTTGGATCAATTCCTGGCTTGGCTTATTGGCCTAGAGGGAAGAGTTTCCTTTATATGTGTTCATGTTTGTTAGCCAAACAAGTAAAAATTAATTCTGGTTAGTTATATTTTTCAGTTTTATGTAAAACCCTCTTAAAATAGGTAACAACAAACTATGAATATAATACTTTTAAGATTCTAAGCAGTGGTTCATTATCTAGCCTCTTTCTTTTTCTGCCAGTTAAGGGAATTATGCATGTGACATGTTTAAGACTATATTTTCTTTGAGACTATATTTCTTCTTTGTTATAAGAAAAATCTCCAGTGATAGGCATCTTTCTGTTGTTGTGTCTGTGGACCAAGCCTTCCGTTTGGAGTGTCTGCTTCATTATCACTACCCTGCTTGTACCTCTAAATCAGGTTTTGCATAAGATAGCTCACAGTGGTCTTGAGCAGGGATATCAGGAATTCCCCAGATTCCAACTGTGGTTTCTGTGTAAAGTGAGGAAATGTCTAGGATGGGACAGTGAAGGGGAGTCTGCCAATGGTGCTAGGTGTTGTGAGGTCGTGTCTGATTCATAGTGACCGTGTATACCACAGAGTGAAACACTGCCTAGTACCGCGCCGTCCTCACAATCATTGCTGTGTTTGAACAAATGCAGCCATTGTGTCAATCCATTTGGTTCAGGGTCTCCCAGTTTTACACTGACACTCTACCAGGTGGGGTGTACAAATAGGACAAAATAAGTGAGCAAAACAAATCACAATGGGCATAGTGCCACTCTGAAATGGATTTCAGCAACAGTGATAGTCATCACTTGTCTGTCACAGAAGACTGGTACAAAGTCAGTTTGAACTCTTTGAGCAGATAGGGGCATACCATGCAATGTCTGATACACTGAAGGGGAGAATTAAAACAGTTTAAGAAACAGACCAGCCTACTTAACTGGAAATTATTTCTCAATTTTGATAGTGAGCACAACAGAAAAATAGGATCCAGATGAAAATCAGCTGAAAACCCAAGACCTGCAGCAGTGAGAGATCACAGATATTCCAGTTGAGGTGCACCTCTTACAACAGAGAGAAGAGAAAAATGTCTTCATTTCTTTTAATGCAGAGAGCGATAAAACACTAGTCCATTCAGCAGATTCTCGTGTCGACCCCAACAGAGCTAAGTGATCCTTCATCAATGGACAGAAATTGTCCTCCTTAGTATTTTTCTTTTAGCTGAGGAATAATTTACATTAAGTAAAATGCACTCTGTGAATGAGTGTTAATTAACAGAGAGCCATATAACCACCACCATAATCAAGATATAGAACAGTTCCATCATCCCCCCAAATTCCCTCGAATGCTTTTATAGTCGACTGCTCTCCTTGTCCCCCTAGTCCCTGGCAACCACAGGTTTGTTTGCTGTCCGTGTAGCTTTGCCTTTTCTAGAATGTCATGTTACTGGTTGTTGTAAAGCCAATTCTTTCTTATGAGGATTTTCTGCCTAAGTGACTGGGTAGATTTGAACTTCCAAATTTTGCTTAGTAGATAAGCATGTTGACTTTCACACACCCAGGAACTCTGGGATGTCGTGCAACTGGAAACATTCAGTGTTAGCCTTTTGAGTCTGACTTCTTTCACTCAGCATAATACATTTGAAACTCAGCCATGTTGCCTGTATCAGCACTTTGTTCTTTTGTATTGCTGAGTAAGTCGTCCATTGTGTAGATATGTCATAGCTTATTGACTCACTCCCTGGTTGAGAGACATATCAGTAGTTTCTAGTTTGGGGCAAGTATGAATAAAGTAACTATAAACATCTATTTTTATTCATTTGTTTTTTACTGAGCATGTGTTTTTCACTTCATTTCAGAAAATACCTAGGAGTAGTGCGATTGCTGGATTGCATGGTGAGGATCTGGTCTGCTTTATAAGAAATTGCAAAACTGCTTCGCAAAGTGGCTGTACCACTTCTTCATTCCCATCAGCAATGTATGAACATCCTGTTCACTTCATATCCTTATCAATACTTGGTATCGTCAATCTTTTAAATTAACAGCTTTTCTAGTAGATGTGTAGTTGTATCCATTGTGGTTTTAATTTGCATTTCCCAGATGGTTAATGATGACAGGTATCTTCTCATGTGTCTATTGACTGTCCATGCATCTTCTGTGGAACAGTTCCTTTGTCCATTTTTATATTTGGTTGTTTGCCTTCTCCTTATTAAGTTAAAGTAGTTGCTTTTTATGTTCTGAAGACAATACCATTAATGGATATATGGCCAGTATACCTCCTGGTCTGTGATTTTGGTTTTTATTTCCTAGATGACATCTTGTGAAGAGCAAAAGTTTAAAATTTTCGTGAAGTCCAACTTATTATTTTCCTTTTACAGTTTGTGTGTTTTGTGTACTATTTAAGAAGTCTTTGCCTAATCCAGGTCACTGAAAATTCTTCTGTGTTTTCTTCAAGATGTTTCATGTTTTTAGGTCTGTATTAGATTTCTGGTTCAGTCTGAGTTAATCTTTGCCTATGATGCAAGAGAAGAGTCCAGGATCATGTATTTGCATGCGACTATTGGTGGTATAGTCGGTGAGTGCTACATCTGCCAGCCTAAAAGTTGACAGTTCAAATCTGCCAAGCGCTCCTTGGAAACTCTATGGGGCAGTTCTCCTCTGTACTATAGGGTTGCCGTGAGTTAGAATTGACTCGGCAGCACTGGGTTTAGTTTTGGTTTTGGTTTGGTATTCAGTTGTTTGGAAACCCTGGTGGCGCAGTGGTTAAGTGCTATGTCTGCTAACCAAAAGGTCGGTAGTTCAAATCTGCTGGGTGCTCCTTGGATACTCTGTGGGATAGTTCTACTCTGTTCTGTAGGGTCACTATGAGTCAGAACTGACTTGATGGCACTGGGTTTGGTTTTCTGTTTTTGATATTCAGTTGTTTGGAAATCCTGGTGGTGTAGTGGTTAAGTGCTATAGCTGCTAGCTGTTTCAGCACCATTTCTTAAAAAGATTATTCTTTTCGTATTGAGTTGACATCAACAGGCACCTTTGCTGAAAATCATTTGGCCACATGTGTGTCAATGTATTTCTATTTTTACTCTTCTCACTGGTCTGTGTTTCTGTCTTTGTGCAGTCACAACATCTTGATTTCTATAGCTTTATGCCTGTTGCCACTGAGTCTATTCTGACTCATAGAAACCCTGTAGGGCAGAGTAGAACTGCCTTATGTGGTTTCTGAGGAACAGCTGGTGAATTCCAACAACCAGCTGAACTTCTTAATCATTGTGCCACCAGGGCTCCCTGGCTTCATGGTGAGTCTTCTTTTTAAAGGTGGTATTTATTGACGACTTTTGCTCCAAGAATGCTGTATCATTATGTACTCTCACACTGCCTGTTTTAAAAGTCTTATTGTGACTTAGGTGAGTTAACATCACAAATTAGTTTCTCTTTCAAAAATTTATATGTAGATTGTTTTGTGACATTTGTTGCTGTAAAAATGGCATGGACATGGTGTCTGACCTACTCTAACTTAACAAGGGGGAAGGAGAATCAAGATCAACAGCCCCCAGCTGGTTTCTCTGAGGGAAGATCAGACATGCTTCACGTCTCCCGCAGTCTGCTGATCCTGACACCATCCATCCCTTCCATCACACTCTCTACTTCTCTGCTGGATTCAGTTATTCATTGCAATAGCCACTCAGAACTCACAGAAATCCTCGTGATTGTAGGGAAGTAGCGAATTAGAGTTCAGGCTCAGGAACACTCAGGATGCAGGTCTTCCATCAGGGCAGACTCTTCTCAGCTGTGCTTGCAGGCCCACCACCTCTCTCTGGCCCTAGGCCTCTGCCCAGCTTGGGCAGGTGTTACAAAGCTCTTTCAGCCCCTGCCAGTAAGTCCTCAGAGGCATCCCAGGCACTTACCTTTCTCTCTCCACAGGCCAAGAAGTCTCTCTTTTGCCACCATCTTTAGGGTCACAGCTAGCTCTCTGTCTCTCGGTCTGCTGGTTCCAGGAGATTCTTAGTGCAAGTCCAAAGGATACATGATGCTCCTGGCTATTCTTACTTGATAAGATTCTGTCTGCATTAGAACTAGCTTGTTTTACGTTAAAATTGACCAATCCCATTGGTGAGCTACAATTGCTTTTTTTTGCTCGGTCTCACCCAGTCACTTGGGTGGAAGTTAGAAGACCATGGGAGGAAAGGCCACACAGAAATGATCCATTGCATGGAAGCTGCAATGCCTACAGCGTGTCGGCACTCTTCCCCTTCCCAACCAAGTTCTCTGTGTCCATTTGTTAAGTTTTCATGTCCCTTCCTGTTTCTCACGTTTGCTTTTGGGCAGGTATTGCCTATTAGTTCTCATATGTGATTGAACTAAAAAACACTTTCCCAAAGTGTTATTTGCTTTATAGGCCTGTCCACTCTTGGGTGAATAGTGGCCTTCTGGAGTGTCTTTCACTTCTGACTTAGTAGGGTGTCTGCGGGCCATAGTTTAGCAGTTCCTCCAGTCGCTATCAGACCAGTAAGTCTGGTCTTTTTTTGTGAATTTGAATTTTGTTCGACAGTTTTTTTCCTTCTCTGACCAGAACCTTCTATTGTGATCAATATCAGAGCAGTCAGTGGTGGTAGCCAGACATCATCTAGTTCTTCTGGGCTCAAGCTGCTGGAGGCTGTGGTTCAAGTGTTCCATTAGTCCTTTGGACTAATATTTTCCTTGTGTCTTTGATTTCCTTCTTTCTTGTTTACTCTAGACCAGATGGACCAAAAGGTCACTTATAAGCTTTTAATAAGACCTCAGACACTACTCATTCAAGTGGGATGCAGAACATTTTCGTTATGCATTCTTTTATGCCAGTTGAACTTGATGTCCCCTGAGATGATGGACCCCAGCCCTCAGCCCCAGTAACTTATTCCTGAAAGTGTTTGGATGTATCCAGGAAGCTTCCATGACTTTGCTTTGGTTAAGTTGTGCATAATAAGTCTTGAAATCAGGTAGGAAAAGCCTTCCAACTTTGTTCTTTCTAAAAAATTTAGCTGCTTTAATCCCTGAGCATTTTAGAACCAGCTCATCAATTTCTCCAAAAATTCTTGATGAAGTATTTACTGAAATTGTGCTGCATCTATAAAGGAGCTAGAGAGAATTGATACCTTAGCAAAATTGAATCGGTTTGTCGTTACAGTGATTCTTTCTGTTGTTTGTCCATTTTTAATAACTTTATTTAATGTGTGAGTCATGCACGTATTTAGTTATTATTTTGCTTCCTTTGGGTTTAGTTTGATTTTCTTTTCCTATGTGGCAGCTTTGATAACAGGAGACCTTTGTTATTTTCGAATATAAGCATTTAATGGTATAAATTTTCCTCTATGATTTTAGCTGTAGGCTACCAAATTGTATGTTGTGTTTTCGTTTACAAATATTTTCTAATTTCCATTTTGAATTTTCTTTGATTCATAGATGATTTACAAATGTGTGTTTAATTTTATAAATAATTTAATGATTTTCAAGATGTCTTTATGTTACCAATTTCTTATTGGATTCTGCTGTGAACAGAGTACATTATTTTATGTTTTTCAGTCATTTTAGATTTATTGAGATTTGTTTAATGGCACAGGAAGTGGTCTATCTTTTGTATACCCTGAAAGAATTGTAATCTGCTAGTCTGTAATTGCCAGTTAAGTGAAATTGGTAGTAGCTATTTTAGTTCAACTCTTGTAAATGTCTTTTTCTTTGTTCTTGATATCAGTTATTGAGATTGGTTTTAAAATCTCGAACAATAATGTGGATTGTCTGTTTCTCTTTTTCAGTTCTATTAATTTTTGCTTCATGTTCTTTGAAACTTGTTATCAGATACATACACATTTAGAATTTTTATGTTATCATGAAAAATATAACATCCCTGGTTATCCTGGGTAATATTCCTTTTTCAGAAATTGCTTTGTCTCACGTAAATATAGCTTCTCTACTTTCTTTTGATTAATATGAGTGTGGGATATCATTTCCCATCCTCTTGCTTTTAACTTTTATTCATCTTTATGTTTGAATTGGTTTGTTTTGTGAATAGTATAGCTGGTTCTTCTTTTTATAATCTAAGCCAATAATCTCTAACTTTTTATTGTAGTATGTAGAAAATTAATCTTTTATGTGATTCTCAGTGTGGATGAGTTTAAATCTCCCATCTTGTTACTGCTTTTCTATTTTCCATGTGCTCTTTGTTATAGTTTTTGTTCTCTTTTATTGTCTTCTTTTTATTGGCTTCTTTGCTTTATCTCTTTTTTTTATTTTTATTTTAGTAACTGCCATACAGTTTTACATATACATCCATAACTTATGGTGGTGTGCCTGTAAATAGTATTCCATTCATGTTTAGTATAAGAGTTTTATAACAGTTATTTTCATTTTTCTCCTTTCCAGTCTTTGCACTATTGTTGTCATACATTGTATTTCTACACATTTTATAAACTCCGTTTAAAACAGTTATCTGTCTCTTAAAGAGATTAAAATGAGGTGGGGGGAAGTATTTTAGTTTTACCTACCTGTTTATAATTTGCACTTCTCTTCTTACCTTTCCGTAGATGTACATTTCTGCCTGGTGCCAGTTTTTTCTCTGCCTGAAGTTCTTCCTTTATCCTTCCTCCTCATGCTGGTGTGCCGTTGCTGAATTCATTCAGCTTTTGTATGTTTGTCTGAAGTAATCTTTGTTTTGCCCACCTTTTTGAAAGGTAGTGTTTCTGGGTAAAGAATTCTATGTGACCTTTTTCATTTGGTACTTTGAAGCTGTTGGACAGTTGTCTTTTGCCTTGTAGTTTTTTCCTTTGCTGCTATTTTGTATCCCCTCTTCTGTTTAAAATGTGTCTTTCTTCCTTTGGTTGCTTTTAAGATTTTTCTCTCAATACTTATTTTCAGGAAAGCGATAATGATGTTCTTTGATGCACTCTTATTCACCTTTCCTGTACTAAGGAATTCTTTGAGCTTTATCATTCGAAAGTTTACAGTTTCTATTGAATTTCAACATCTTTTGCTATTATTTTTTCTTATTTTTTCTGTGCCACTTCTTTCCGTAACACCTCCTCCCTCAAATTAAATTGGCTCCGTGACCTAAGGTTTGTGCCTCTTAACTCTCTGTGATCTGTCCTTTGCATTCCCATTGCATCTGCTGTGGGTTACCAGATCATTCCTTCTCTCTTCGTCTGTGGCAAAAGGTTGCCTCTATTTTGGCTCTTGTCTCATCCTTTGTGTGTATTCCATGTGGCTACCACAGTGAGCTTTCTAAAACAGGTTTGCTTAAATTCATTGACAAGTGCTTATTGTCTGTAGAAAAAGTGGTCTCAGTGGTGTGGTGCATAGGAACTTTCATCGCTATGTGCTATTTAACCTTCTTCCTCCCACCCCACCTCCATCTCTACCATGACTGTGAACTCTGTGCACCTTTACTATGGAGGTACCTCAAGTTCCCCAAATGCGTCCTGCTGTTTCATGCCTCTGTGACGAAGCTCAGGCCTTTATTATGTCTGGAACACCTTTCCAGTCTCCACTACTTCACCCATCCTCCACACCTGAAAACCTCGTTTAACCAAGTTGAAATATTTCCCCTATGAAGCTCACCTTGTTTATCCTTCCCAACTACACTGGACCTTGAAGTGTCTTCTATTACAGCTCTGTTGATAAAAGGTGCTGTCCGGTCAGTTCTGACTTGTAGTCAGAGATTATATCTTACTTATTTTTAAATACTTAGTAGGGGAAACTAGTTAGTGGTTCCTTACTGAGTAAACAAGTAACTGGCATTTAGCAGGTGTTTAACATGTTCTTCTTAAAATAAGTTGATCTCAATCATAAGTCTAAAATGTACTGTGAAAGAAGTGCCACGTTTTGAGGGCCTGTTGTGTTCCAAGCAGTGTTAGGCACTCTACGTGCAGTTTCTGTAATCCTTATACCAGTGAAGCAGCGGCATGATCGTGCGGATGAGCAGTTCAGTGAGGGGAAACAGGGTTGGAGAGGTTGTGGACAAAGACATGCGGGCAAGAAAGGGCAGACCTGCATTTCAGACCCCTGTGTATATCGTTACTTTCCCCTTATACACACGTTAAGAGTTCAGTCACATCCCCATTAGTGTTTTCCGGGGCTCCTAACAAGGAAAGGCAGTAATACAGTAGAAATTACAGAGAGAGCCATTTGGATCCTAATAAGAACTCAGAGAATTGACATTCCAGACTGAAAGAGAAAAATCTCTAAGGGGCGGTGTCCTGCGTCTGCAGTGTCCAGGAAAGGGAAAGCAGGAGAGCCCTTAGGCTTTTTGGCTTATAAATGTCTTAGCAAAATTTGTACTGTCACATCTCTAACATGACTAGATGAAGGTCTTGAGGTTACAAGTCATAGGAATCATCCTAACCAATGTGACTGGGGTTGCTAGAAGGATATGTAGATCTGGCTTCAGGCAATGACGTGAGAATCAGTGGAGGGAAGTGAAAACCAGGGAGGCACCAGCAGCAACCATGTGAAAGAAGGCCCGAAGTGTTCGTATTCCTTTGTCATTGAGATGAGTTTGACTGAGGCTGCCTAGATCACAACCTTTGCCCACTTAGGCTTGAGGATGACTACCACTGGGACCTCTTCTGTGCTTTGTTTCCCTTCAAGGCTGCTCTTGACACCCACTTTAGTTGCATTCTGACCCCTCCCACCATCTGCTCTGCCATGTAAAACCTGAGGATTGCGGTGGATGAAGCAACATACAGAGAAGTCTCCAGAACACCTAGGGCTTATATTGTATCTAATGCATCTCAGTTTTCTATTTTCTGTTGCTGACTCTATAATAAACCTTCCAGAGGCATAGTTTCAACCTTCCTGGGATTTATTTCTAAAAATTAAAAAAAAAAAAAAGTTTTAATGTTTTAATTCTAAATTTTCTGGGGTGCTGTGTGTGTATCTGTTGCTGAGGGGATCATCAGTACTTGGCAGAAGAAGGGGAGCTCTATTTGCCTCTGGTATTGCCTCTGGGAGACAAGGGTCCAAGGACAGTGCCAGTTTGAGTACTTGGGTGTGGTTCCTGACCTGTGTGGCTGCACAGGTGAGTTAAAGGTGTGCAAGGAACTGACAGTGCCGCTCGAAATTTTTAAATAGACTACAGATCTGTCTTTAGTGTCTCTTTTCAGCTACGTAGTTGTTGTTAGGTGCCATCCAGCGGATTCCGACTCATAGCGGCCCTATGAGCAACAGAATGAAACACTTTCCATTCTTGTGGTCTGTCCACAATCATTTTTATGCGTAAGCCCGTTGTTGCAGCTACTGTGTCAATCCAACTTGTCAAGACTGTTAGTCTCATTCACTGGTCTTCCCCACCAGCAAGCACGATGACCTTCTCCAGGGACTGAGCCCTCCTGACACCACGTCTGAAGTATCTGAGATGCGGGCTTGCCCCGGGGAGCCCTCTGGGTGTACTTCTAGTTCACATCTGTTTGTTCTTTTGGCAGTTCATGGTGCATTCAGCATTCTTCTCCAGCACTGAAATTCAAAGGCATTGATTTTAGGCAGATCAAAGAAAAAGTAGGTTTGGTTTGGAAAAAAAAAAAAACCCTTTTAAGGAGGACACAATTATAGTCCAGGAACAAAAGGTACTAAGTTGTGTAGAAGTGGGATGTTGCTCAGGAAGCCTTCTTTCTATTAAATGACAAGTGGAGTTTTTGATGGTTGGAATATGAGGATTTTTAATGTAGTTGCCCTCTCTCCTTTAGTCTTAGAGTGAATTCCTCTTTTGTTTCAGTTCCTTTTTTTAAAAAAACAGTGTGATTTATCCTTTTGAGAACAATAAGGACATAGGTACCTAGGGTGCGTTGGGGGTCATAATGGCCTCTGGAGTCCTTTATGCGACATTAAGCATTTGTTGGGTCTGCTCATCCATAAGACCAGTTAAACTACCTTAATGTTGGTCCTAAATTATCTTAGTATGTGAAAACTATTTTTGCAACTACAAAGGAGTCCACTTATTTTCTGTTTTATATCCATAAAACTCCTGCACTGGTTGGTATCTGAGATCTCAGATAATGCAGAGGGAAACAGAACCACAAAGAAAAACCATGGGTTAACAATGCTGCGGCTTTTATGGCGAGTGGCTTTGCTTGAGGTTTGTTGAAGAGTTTCCTAGTCTGCTCTTTTAGGGACATTACTGTGTTTGGAGGACTTGAGAGAATTTTTCATTACCTTTCCTTTATATTTTTAGCATTCTCCCAAGAAACTGAGGGTATTCTGGAGGGATTTCTAAAATAACAGTGTTGGAGACAAAGGTTGCTCTGTCATTGTAAGTAGGTCAGATATTGAACTACTCAAGCAGACCAAAAAAGAATATTTTTATTAACAATGTGTTGCATACACTGGAAATATTTTTCACATATAATTTTGTTGGAATAAAAAAATACTTTGTGTACATTTTAACAGCATGCTGACCTATCATTGTTAACTAAACTACAGTTAAAATGAATATAATCATTTATCTTAGAGGTCACTGTGGGAGACAGATATTTTTATTCAAGTAGTGGGGAGAAGAAAAATACAGCATAACTGTAATCTTAACTGTTTCTTTTTCATTATGTTACATTAAGTCTGTTAATTGCAGGAATACAAGAATGCCTTCCTGGAATGAAAAATGCTTATTTTTGAATTGCCATATTCTTGTAGGCCTCTGTGATGAGCTTTCCTTTAAGGTCTTGCCTGGACCATTATTGTCAGCACAAGGATGTTTTGTGGAAATCTTAAGGGGAAGGCTGGAATCCAGGTCCATTCAGGAAGATTTGTTTGATTTTTTTGGTTGGATGATTGGTTCGTTTTTATAGGCAATAAATATTTATTCCATAAGCCAGATATTTTTTCATATTGACCATGTTAATCAAGCAAAGTGAATAGAGACTTTTAATGTAGATATTTGGATTATTCTGATATTCTCTTATGTATAGATTTGTGATCATAGTGCCCTATTCTTATAGGAAGTTAGTAAGATTTTTTTTTTTAAATGCTTGCTTGCTACTACTGCCTTTGTGAACTTGAATCAGCAGTTCCCTCCACTAAAAAATGTTTATTGCACTCCTGTTGTGTTCAATCAACTGTGCTGTATATTGGCAGAGTGAGAGATGATTGAGAAGCCCAAGACATAGTTTCTGTATTCAAAATTGTGTCTTTAGAGAAGAAGACACTAAATCAATAGTGGTTGAATTAATATATTAACAGATAATTAACACAATTTGTAAAGAAGTTAAGGAAAACAGTGGGACTTCCGTTTGTCCACAGCTTCATTCCTGAAGGCTAGAAGAGTTCTAGGTATATGGTAGGCATCCCAGTAACATTTTTCTAATGAAAGACCATGTACTACGTATGCAGGCTCATCACTTCCAGGAAGTCTTCATGGATTAGGCGACACAAGAAAGGACAGTAGGTCTAGAAACAGGAACTGCTGTTGAGGCTCCTGAGGTGTTGCAAGCTGCATGGAATTGTGGCAGTGGTGGGTGATCAGGTTAGGAGGTAAATTTTGGAATGCCTTATGAAACAAGTTTTCCTTTTTTAAAAATATTATTGTATTTTAAGTGAATGTTTATAGCCCAAATTAGTTTTTTATTCAAAAGCCAAGCCAAGTGCCGTCGAATCGAATCCGATTCCTTCAAAAATGCATACACAAATTGTCTTGTGATACTTTGAAATCTTCTCAATGTTTTAGCACTCTCTACCTTTCCATCCCAAGTTCTTTTGTATCCTTTCATCCAGTTTTCCTGTCTTCTCTGGCCTTCTAGTCTTTGGTTTTGGGCAGCTGTTGCCCATTTGGTTTCTACACTTGATTCAACTAGAAACATGTTCCTCACGTGCAGTCATTACAAGCTTGTTTTCTAGGCCTGTCTAATCTTGGACTGAGAGGTAGACTTCTAGAATAGCTTCGGTTCTGACTTAGCAGGGTAGCCATAGTCTTGGGGGTTCCTCCAGTCTCTGTCTTGTCTTTTTTTTGTGAATTTGAATTTTGTTCTACATTTTTCTCCTGCTCTGTCCAGGACTGTCTTTTGTGATCCCTGTCAGAGGAGTCGGTGGTGGTAGCTTGGTACTATCTAGTTCTTCTGGGCTCGGGCTATTGGAGGCTGTGGTTCATGTGGTCCATTAGTCTCTTTGGACTGGTATTTCCCTTGTGTCTTTGGTTTTCTTTATTATCCATTGCTGCAAACTTTATGGGAATCAATAGATTTTAGATGGTCACTAGTAAGGTTTTAAGAAACCAGATGCTGCTCACTAAAGTAGGATCTAGAACATTTTCTTTATGACCTATATTATGCAAGTTGACCTGGATGCCTTCCAGGACCGTGGTCCACAGCCCTCAGCATCAGTAATTCTTTCCCAAAAGTTGTTTGGATATGTCTGGAAAGCTTCTACGACTCTGCTTCAGCCAAATTGTGCTAACTTCCCCTACGTTGTGTGTTGCCTTTCCCTTCACTAAAATTAGCTGGTAACTATCAAAGATTATTATTTTTTTCTGTATGTAAACTGTTTCTTGAACTTTTATAATACTGGTTTATACAATATTTGTCCTTTGTCGCTAAGCAGTCAGTCATGTAGTGGTTAAGTGCTGTGGTTACTAACCAAAAGGCTGGCAGCTCTAATGTACCAGATGCTCCTTGGAAACCCTATAGGGCAGTTCTTTGTGTCCTATAGTACTGCTATGAGTCAGAATTGACTCAACGGCAATGGGTAACACCCTCCAGATTCATCTATATTGTGAGATGTTTCATGGATTCATCATCATTCTTTATTATGGCATAATACTCCATTGTACCATATTTTGTTTTTTCATTCATCTCTTGATAGGTGTGTAAGTTTTTGTATCTTTTTGCTGATATGGATAATACTGCAGTCAACATGGGTGTGTATGTGGCTATTCATGTGAGGGTTCTTATTTCTCTAGGATGTATGCTAGCAGTGGGATTGCTAGATCAATGGTACTTTTTATTTCTAGTTTTGTAAGGGAGTGCCATGTTGTTTTCTGTAGTGTATGTACCATTTTACATTCCCACCAGCAATGTGTAAGAGTTCCAGTCTCCCTGGAACTCTCTGAAGCCAGTCCAATATTTGTTATTTTGTTGTTGTTGTTGTTAGTTCCAGGAATATTGAGGTGAAATGATCTCTCACTGAAGTTTTGATGTACATTTCAATGGCTAACAATGCAGAGGATATCCTTAAGTGTCTGTTAGCCGTGTAAATGTCTTCTTTGGTGAAGTATCTGTTCATGTATTTTCCAGTTTTTTTAAACAGAGTTATTTGCTTTTTGTTATTGAGGTGATAGAGGGTTCTATAGATTTTAGAGATTATACCTTTGTCAGATATGTTGTAGCCAAAAAAATTTTCCCTGTCTATGAGTTTTCTTTTTACTCTTTTGGTGGAGTATTTTGATAAGCATAAATATTTAATTTTTAGGAACTCCTAGTTAATCTGGTTTATCTTCTGGTGTTTGTGCATTTTTAATTATAGTTTCTGTTCTATTAATGCTATGTATCAGGATACCTAGTATCATTTATGGTGTGAGGTAGGGGTTCTGTTTCATTTTTTCACAGATAGACAGCCAGTTTTGCCAGTGCCATTTGTTTTTTTTAAAAAAATGCTGTCTTCCACCTATTGAATGAGCTTTGGTCCTTTGTCAAAGATCAGCTGACTGTGGATTGATGGATTTCCTTCTGGGTTCTCAATTCTGTTCCGTTGTTCAGTGTGTCTGTTGTTTCACCAGTACCAGGCTGTTTTGACTATGGTGGCTGTATAGTATGTTCTGAGTTTAGATAACATGAGACCTTCTGGTTTGCTGTTTTTCTTCAGTAACACTTTACTTATCTGGGCTTTTTTCCTTTTCATATAAGGCTGGTGATTAGTTTTTCCATCTTGTTTAAGAATACTCCTGTTGTTTGAATCAAGACTGCAGTGCATCTGTAGACTGCTTTGGGTAGGAGTGACATTTTAGCAATATTGAGCTTTCCTATCCGTAAGCATGGTATGTCTTTCCATTTATATAGGTTTTGTTGCAACAGTGTTTTGTAGTTCTTTGTATAGGTCTTTTACATTCCTGTTTGGATTTATTCCTAAGTATTTTATCCTTTTAAGGGGCTATTATAAATGGTATTGTATTTCTGATTTCCTTTTTGAGGTTTTCTTTGTTAGCATGTAGGAACCCAACTGATTTTTGTATATTGATCTTATATCCTGGTACTCTGCTGAATCTTTTTATTAATTCCATTAGTTTTTTGTGTGTGTGTATGTTGGAGGGGGTTGGTTATCTGTGTATCATATCACCTGACATAGGGATAGTTTTATTGCTTACTTTCCCATTTGGATGCCCCTTATTCATTTCTTCTTGTCTTACTGCTCTAGCACAGTGTTAAACAGGAGCAGTAATAAAGTGCATCCTTATCATGTGCCCCTTATCAGGGGTGATGCTTTTTGCCTCTCTCTGTTGAGAATGATGTTGGTCATTGGTTTTATAAAGATGCCCTTTATTATGTTGAAGACTTTTTCTTCTATTCCTATTTCACTGAGAGTTTTTATCAGGAATGAGTGTTGGACTTGATCAAAAGCCTGTGTCCACTGAGATGATCATGTGATTCTTGTCTTTGGTGGTATTTATTTGGTAAATTACACTGATTAATTTTCTAATGTTGAATTAGCCTGTCATATCTGGTATGAATCACACCTAGTTGTGCTGTATTATTTTTTTGATATGATGCTGAATTCTCTTGGCTAGAATTTTGTTGAGAATTTTTGCATCTATATTCATGAGAGGTATTGGTCTGTAATTTTCTTTTTTTGTGATGTTTTTCACTGGCTTGCTTGGCTTGGCATCACTGGCATTGGTTTAAGGGTTATGCTGGTTTCATAGAATGAATTTTAATGTATTCCTTCCATTTTTAAGCTCTGAAACAATTTGAGTAGTGAGTAGTACTGGTGTGAATTTTTCTCTGAATGTTTGGTAGAATACTCCAGTGAAGCCCTCCAGGCCAGGCTTTTATTTTATGGGGAGATTTTTTGTTTCTTTTTTTTTAACCTCTTCAATTTCTTTTCTTGTTATTGCTCTGTTCAAGTTTTCTACTTTAGTTTATGTTAGTTTAGGTAGACAGTATGTTTCAAAATACATGTCCATTTCCTCTGGGTTCTCAAATTTGGTGGAGTATAATTTTTCGTAGTATTGTGTTATAATCTGTTTTATTTTAGTTGGGTCTGTTGCAATGTGCTGCTTCTCGTCTCTTATTTAGCTTATTTGGTTCTCCTTGTTTTTGTTTTTGTCAGTTTGGCTAGTGGATTTTCAATTTTGTTGATCTTTTCAAGGAACCAACTTTGTTCTTTCTGATTCTATTGCTTTTCTGTTCTCTGTTTCCTTTATTTCTGCTCTAATATTTGTTATTTCCTTTCTTCTGGTGCTCATGGACTTCTTTTCCTGCTCTATTTCTGTGTGTCCAAGTTGGAGTACTAATGTTTCATTCTGGCCCACTTTTCTGTTTGATCTGTGGATTTAATGCTACAAATTAACCTCTGAGTTCCGTCCTTGGGGTGTACTGGAGGTTTTCATGTGGTGTGTCTTCATTTTCGTTTGATTCCAGGAATTTTTTGATTCTGTCTTTGATTTCTTCTATTACAAGTTGTCGTTAAACAAGGTATAATTCAGTTTGAATGGGTTTGGAAAATCAGCTTTTTTTAGGATTTTTTTTTTTTTTTTTAATATCTCGATGTTTGAACTAACAGGAATACTTCATTGTGGACCACTAGTAGTTTCAGAAACACAGAATATTAGACCTGAGAGGATCTTGGAGAATGAGTTATTAACTAGACTCAAATACAACCCTACTGTCTTACTTGTGAGAAAGCTGACTAGTACATTCAGGGATAGCTGTAGGAACAGAGTTCCCAGCCTCAGCCCTGCACATGTAGGGTGGCAAATGTAGTGTCAATTCCAATGTTTTGAAAGGTACTTAGAAAGTATTCCTGGTTCATACCTTAATTTTCACACTTAGATTTCAAGAGCCGTTATACGGATGGTTCTGGATGTTGAATTTGGAGCTGTAATCTACACAATATAAACACTATATTCTAACATCGATGCAATATACTCATTCACCCTTACTAATGGGGACAGTCTTAGCTTATCCTAAAATATGTTATCAACAACGGATTTATCTCTCTTTTAATAATATCCTGACATCTTTATGTGTTGTTGTTAGTGGGCATAGAGTTGACTCTGACTCTGACCTTATGTATAACAAAATGAGACATTGCCTAGTCCTGCACCATCTCCTTAATTGTTGATATGTTTGAGTCTAGTATGTATAGTGAGTTTGATATAGATGTTGCTAAGCTGAAGCTGAGAACTCTGGTGTTGTAGTGATTGGAGTGATTGTAGACCATAGAGAAGTCTTGGTTACCTAACATTTGATAATAAATAAGGGGAAATAGAAACAAAGCTAGTTAGTGAAGTCACATGTCCAAGGCTCCAGATGGTGGGCAGATCAACTTTAATGATAAAAGCAATTAGCCTTGGATGTGACAATAACAAAAAAAATTGATGTAGAAATGGAAACTTCCAGCTTTGCTAGCTAGGCTATTTCTAGATTGGGGATAATAAATCATTCTTCCACCTGAAGTGTTAAGGAATAGGCAGACTCCTACTTTCTTCAAATACCAAGTGAAAATGTAGTGACTGTAGTGATTTAGGAGTTTGGCTGCTAACTCAAAGTTTGGCAGTTTGAATCTGCCAGCAGCTCCTTGGGGAAACTGCTGAAACCCAGTGGGACAGTTCTGCTGTGTCTTGTAGAGTTGCTGTACGTCGAAATCAAATCAGTGGCAATGGGTTTGGTTTTCTAATTTAAGATGAAGTTTACTCAAGTCTATACGTGTTTTGCCTTGTAAAGTGTTTTATCTAGGCCTTTTGACCCATTGGCTGAAGCATCATATTGACAATGTAGAGGAGGAAAAAACCAGTTGCTAAATTCCCCCAATTTTAGATAGACCCTTAGCTAATCACTTGTTTGCCTTCCAAGGGATGTAGCTAGGAATGGTGGGGATGATTATAAGCAGAACTGATTCTAGATATGTGTTAAATAGAAGTGACGACACACTGGAGGGTCAAGAAACCAGTTCTTAACCTTAGTGTATGTATTTGTCTACTTCAGCCTCTTCAGAATCTGAAGAGACTGTCTTAACATTTTTGTGATAGAGGATGGACTATAATGCCGTACTGTGCATGACTCGCACTGGGTGTGCATTTGGCATTCACATCCACCGTACCATCTGTCGCAGACCTGAAGATGCACGGGCAACACTGGGCTTTTACTTTCTGGAACCCATGAGGAATGTTCTAAAACTGGGAGTCAATCTTAATATGTGACACCTTCATTATACTTCTTTGCCTCCAAGCATCTACCGTCCTACGTCCATGGCCCAGTGGAGGGAACTAGGGATCCAAGTAGACACGGGAGAAGAGACTCTTTATTCTTTTGTCCAGTTATGGGAGTGTGACTGGGAAATGTGTTGCATGAGAATAAATGAGAACCAGCTCCTCTATAGTAAAATGAAAGATAGACTAATTAAAACTTAATCATCCCTAGCAGGGAAGCAAAATTATCACAAAATATTAACATCTAGTAATTTACTGCCATGATCCTAACTCTTCTTTGAATAATTTCCTGTTTTTCAGAGTGCAGTGATAGCACTGAGATTTGAAAGAATATTAGTTTCACAAACTTATTTTATACTAATTCCTACTAGTAGTAACTGTCTTTGTCTTTACAAGAGTATTGAGTTTATTAATACCCAATCTACAGGTCAAGCATTTTAAAATAAGTGATCCTAAGTAATCAGACCATAGAGAAATCTTGGTTACCTAACATTTGATAGTAAAGAAGGGTAAGTAGAAACAAAGCTAGTTAGTGAGGTCACATGTCTGCAGCTCCAGATGGTGGGCAGATGAACTTTAATGATAAAAGCAATTAGCCTTAGATGTGAGAATAACAAAAAAATTTCATGTAAAAATGGAAACTTCCAGCATTGCTAGGTAGCGTATTTCTAGGTTGGGGCTAATAAACTACTCTTCTACCTGAAGTGTTAAAGAATAGGCAGGCTCCTACTTTTTTCAAATACTAGATGAAAAGCCAGGCCAGTGTTCCAGGATTTATAGATTCAGTTTATGAGATTATAGGACATTTGCTCATTTTAACTGACTCGACTAGCTGGCCCCTGCATGCTGAGTTTCTAGGGTGCTATGCTGTCAGTGATCTCTCTTCTCTATTGTGGAATGTAGGTGAAAAGAATGGAGCTGAGCCCGACGATGCTGAACTGGTAAGGCTCAGCAAGAGGCTGGTGGAGAGCGCGGTGCTCAAGGCTGTCCAGCAGTATCTGGAAGAAACACAGAACAAAAGCAAGCCAGGGGATGGGAACTCAGTGAAGCCTGAAGAGGCTGATAGGAATGTCAGTGACAGTGACAACAACAAGAAATGAGAGCTACCTTTGGCTCCGCTGCTCCCTGAAAAGTATCCCTGCTCTCCTCTGCTAAGTCACAGGACTGACCTGCGTCACGCCACTGAGTGTCTCATGTGGAATCTGAAGAGACTGTCTTAACATTTTTGTGATAGATCTGCGTGCCTTTCTGAAACACAGCAGAAAAGGAATGGAGTGCTGGGACTAGCAGAGGAAATGAATTTATGGATGAAGAGTGGCCTGAGTTTCCGTCACCCTCAACATGCTGGAATCTTTCTGTGCACAGGGGAACAGGACTGTGGATTAAGCCTCATGGACTCAAATCTAAGGCCGCAGAGAGGCCTTGTCATAAATAGAATACTGCCAATTGTATTGTTTAGCAGGGCATTTTCACTACTCTATCTGAGGCCAAAACACAAAATTAACAAGTGCTAAATTTAAAATAATCATTGCAGAAATCATCAATCCATATAATCTCAGTATATGATGTTTCATTTTTGTCCTAATTATCCTGTCGCTACACAGTGATTTTTATTTACCATAAATTATGTTTAATGTAAATGATATATTTTTGGTGAAATGTAACCTTTTCTATAAAATGTGGGCAACATTTTAAAGATTTTTTTTAAGATGTTTTCTGATAAGTCAGTATACCGTATCTTCACGTTTTTATTGGCATTTGTATGTAAATTGTATAATTTCTCTCTTTAGGCCAGAAACGTATTGGAATCCGGGACTTAATTCATGAAGCTTTGCGTCGAGAAAGGCTCATTCGGAAGTCCAAGGTGAAACAGATAAAGGAGCTTTTATTAAAGCCTGAGACTCAGGCAAAAATTAGGAGGGAGCTTTTTGAAGGAAGACTCATCAACTACAGGGAATGAGTAAACAATGTTGATTTTAGTGCGACTTTGGTATAACCGCTGCATTGCTATCATGGAAACACAGTTCATACAGTCTTTCCAGTTTATTAGATATCTCTTTGGTGAAACCTGTGACGTGTCCACATTATGTCCATATAATGGCAAGCCAGCACCTGGTAAGGAAATAACAACTTCTTGCCAAAGAAAACTGATTCTTTCTATTATATTTTAAGCTGAATTTATGCTTTCGAAGGAGTCCTGGTGGCACGGTGGTTAATGTTTGGTTGCTAACCAAAAGGTCAGCAGTTCAAATCCACTAGCTGCTCATTAGAAACCCAATAGGGCAGTTCTAATCTGTCCTGTGGGTTGCTGTGTGTTGAAATCAACTTTAGTTTGGCTTTTATGCTTTAGAATGTTTGTTTTCTGTAATGCTGAGAAGTATTTTGTAAAAAGGACTTCTTAGCTGTTTGAGATGTTCCTTGGATACTTGCAGATAAAAAATACAGACTGAAAAATCACTTACAGACAAAAAAAAAATCAGTATTTTAAGAGTCACTTGACTCCTGTTGACATGACTCTTTTTTTTTAAATCAGAAAAAGCACTGTTTAGATGTGTCTACATCTAGTTGTTATTTTTAATAGGAAGTGTGAATGTTTATTGAGCATTAGTACTTGAATGAACATTTATAAATGTAATTATTATAATCAATGGCTAAGAATGTTTTACAGTATACATATGTATTATTTTTCACTGATCAAGAAATGCAGTTTTCTTTTTTTATTTCTTAGTAAATGAGTATTTAGGGTTTTTATTTTCTACTTTTCTGAAGATAAGCCCTGGGTCTTACCCTTTTCCTTGCAGTCTGAATTTGTTCATGCTGATAACAGTTTTTTAAAGAAAATTCTTGAAAAATTTCCCCCATAAAATGCTTATTGGTAACAACTTTTTCTATAGTCCTTGTGAAAATGCTGCTATTAATAGATCATGATGGAGGGGGAAGATAATCTAGAGACTGTTACAGATTGATCTGTGTCCCCCCAAATATACGTTGTAAATCCTAACCTGTAAAATCAAGTATGGAAGCATTTCAAATATAAAACCCAGTTTGATCAAGGATTTTCACTATTTTTTTCACTGGGTAAATTGTATTACATTTATTTATAAATGAGTTTATGCATTTTTCATGCCTCTTAATAAATGCATTGTTTTCCCTTTGTTGCCTTTCTGCATTTTTCTTCTCACTCTTAGAAGCTGTTAGATCTCTGTTTGTACACTGAAGTTATAAACAAGAACGCTGATGGTCTTCAGATTTCTTCACCCTTGTGTTCCTATACTTCATGCTGAAATAGCACAGCTGTCAAAGCATCTAAAGACAAGTGTGACAGGAACTGTTGTCACCTTTAGACTTCTAAAGCATTTCTAATCAGACTACTCCACAGAGCATTATCAATAGAACGTTAAATTCAAAGGGAACCTAAATGGCATCTCATAAACTGCTGCTAATGTGTCACTGAAGTGCCATCATTAGTAAAGATGAATGGAACAGATCTATCGAAAGTCAAAACCCTAGAAACTGCCTTATTATGAAAGACCTCCCTGTAAAAGAGGGTCTTATTGCTTGTAGAGGGCTTCCTTAAATCAACCCTTAAATTAGCAAGCAAATACATTTTTGGTCTCACTTTTCAAATGAAAGGAGAGACTAAAGGTTGAGTGCTTTCTCCAAGGCCACACTGCTGTTAGAGAATAAACCTGGACTAGAACCTCAGGCTGTCTCTCAAAGTTCCAACACTATTATGTTCCCATAATCCAAGCTAACAATATTTTGGGAAAGATAGCATTTTTCAGTATGTGTTTATGAATATCTTTATCCTCAAGGAGATATTCTCAATCCAGCTGAATAATTTGAAAGTATAAAATTGTATACATTTGCAATCTAGGGTTACATGTCTTATGGTGAATTTAGTTAAGAAACACACTTTCTAATTTGTTGAATATCTACTAAGTTTCAGGCTATCTGATGCATGATTTGGGCACATTATTACATTTCTTTCCTTCAAGGACCCTGTTAAGAAGTTATGAGATTTATAGATTTATAGATTAGGAAACTGGGGCTTTAAGTAGTGACATAGCCCAAGGTCTTAAAACTAATAAGTAAACCAAAAACAAAACCCACTGCCTTCAAGTCAATGCCGACACATAGGGACCCTACAGGACAGAGCAGAACTGCACCATAGAGTTTCCAAGGAGCACCCAGCAGATTTGAACTGCTCACTTTTTGGTTAGCAGCCATAGCACTTAACAACAATGCCACCAGAGCTAAACTTAAACTCAGGTGTGACACTGAAGTCAAGACTCCTTCCACAGTGCGACATTTTCGTTCTCCAGAAAGTATAAACATTTCACAAATTAAAGATGACTAACAAAGGAGAAGCCACTTTCTTTGACTAGACCAGCTCCTTGCAGCCCTGAAATTCTATGATGCATATAAGAGAGTCAGCTGATGTGATGGAATGGAGAAAAGCATATTTAGGGATTAAGGATTCTAATTCTTACCAATCATATATTTATTTAGGCAGGTTTATAAAGACAATGGAAAGTATGAAATAAAACAAATCTTCATGATTCCATTTTTGAAACCTAATAAGATGTCAGTTGGCAAAAATGTAACTTTGAGATCTGAAATACTCAAAATGAATTTTAAAAAAATTAACCAGATTCACAGAATAATCACATACTGGGTCACATAGATGGAGTATGTGGTCCTAAGTAGAGCCCAGCTGTGATGCACTCTTGTCTTCCAACACAAAGCCTGTGTGGTTGCTGAAGGAGCATTGGCTTGAGACAGTAGGCAGACGGGCTTCTAAACCGGGTTGTACCACTGATGTGTGCTCTTGACCAATTCACTTTGCATTTCAGAGCCTCAATTTCCTAATCTTTATTTTGAAAAAAAGTGTCCATGTGAATAAGATGGATGATTTGCAAGGATATTAGGCCAGTGTTCTTTGTGACAATGTGTTTATGCCACCCTCTTGATTGGGCCACTGTAGTGCGTCTATTGGTGATAAGAAGTTTAAAATTCTAGAAGACTTGATGTTCAGTTTCACCTATGTGACTGCCAGCTTAGTGCAGGGAAACCCCAGTGGCATGTATTCACATTTATAACCACATTCTGACATTTTTAGGGATGCAACACTCAAAAATAGTTGATGCTATATGAATATTTCAAGGGATGTCAAACTAGTATTTCCAACAACAGAGCAAGATTCTGGCAACTCTGAACTTCGTCCCATTCACAGACTCGAATTATTATTGTTGTATCAATTACTTCTCAGTGTAGGCTAATCTTTGAAATGTAGTAGAGCATACTTAAGATTCAAATTACTCACTGCAGAGCCCCAGTGCGCCTCCTCCCATCATCCTGGCAGCCAGGTGTTCCCCACAAGAAGGTAAGCGCTGGGAACTGTCACCCACAAAAGCTTCTGTGAACAGAGTTACAAACTTATGTGATGGAGGGTGGAGGCATCTCACCTGTGACATATTTCTGGCCATACTCACCTTGATAATATTTTGCAACCTTATCAAACCTTCCTCAAAAATACCTTCTTATCTCCCAGCACAAGGATCAAAGAAGAAGGATTTTACAACCCCCTTGGCTTAATGAATTCCGACACAACACGCCCAGCCCGGCAATACTGAGGCCGGCCCAGCTCCACTGATCTGCACTTCCCCCTCCACATGTAAAATGCAAGATTACAGAAAAGCCCTGGGGAGCTCCCCAGGAATGACCCTTCGCACAGCCCTTAGAATATAGATACTCCACTCCCTATATCAAGAAGACAGATAGGCTTCCAAGTTTATTGTATTTGGTATGGCAAATAGACAAATACTAAAGAAATACCCTTCTTAGAACAGTTTGAGAGGCTTAGAATGGGGGACGGTGGGTGCTTACTGTCCCCACAGGAAGAGATAAGAAAGAGCAAAGAAGGAACAAATAGAGACAGCCAGATGAGCCTATCCTTCCTGTACTTTCGACCTCGAGGCATAGAGTTGATTAAGCTCAAGGTATAGCTTTATTTTCACTGTTGATTATAATCACAGATATACTTGTCTCAGACCATTATTTAGAGGGCCCTAACATAAAAAAAGACCACAATGTATTGGTTCTTTACTAGCTAACAGAGAGGGCCCTAATAATTAACATGAATAGAGACCATGAGGTACCAACTTCTTACTAGCCAACAGCTTATGTGGTCAAAGAGCAGTTACCTCATTGATTATAAAAATAAAGACAGACAGACCTTAGTGGGCTGCCATTCTTCAGACTTCTAGTTGTCTCAGTCTCATTTCTTTCTTTTTTGCTGACGCCATTCCCTCCCTTCGTGGTCCTGAAACCCTGCTGGGGCTAGCTCCCAGCAGGTAAGTGAGGCAGTTTTGGCTTCATGTTCTGGATTTTATTTCAAGTGTCTGACCAGTAGTATGTGCTTACACTTCTGAACTCGATTGCAGATTCATAAACCAACTACCATATTCTGTGACAAGTTGAGTTTATTTCATCATGCAAAGAAAACAAGCCTATACCATGTCTAAAGATAAGTTGATAAACAGATGATCATCATTCATTTTTTCATCACATTCAAATCTCACCTAAAATAATTTTATCTTTGAATTAATTGTAGATGCATTCCTGGATTCAGTTTTTTCCAGGCAGAGATAGTTCATAAAACAAGCAGAAAAACTCACTGTACTTTTTAATAATAGTTTGAATTCCTACATGAATTTGGTACTATTTACACATGTTAAAAAAAAAAAAAAAAAACACCAACTCCTTGGACTAGTCCATCAGAGTAAAAACGAACATTAAAGCAATTTGCTCTGAGTCAGTGCATTTAAAATTCTAATACTAGCTATCACATTTCTTTCCTGGATTACTGTTTTGGGGATAATCAGACTTGTTTATAAGGTAATTTGAGAGCTTTTGAAGGAAGGTGCTATCATCATCTTTCTTGTAATATGCTCAAAACTATGCATGCATGAAATATAATTGATAAATTCAAGATAAGACATAAACGGTAATATTTATGTCTCTATATATTCCACCATTAGGTCCCTTCTTGGAAAGCTATGAAATTCTGTTAATCATGAAATAACAATAAAACACTAAAAAGTCAATTTATTGTTTCCAGTAAACCTCTTGGATTTCTGTTTAACGTTTCATTTAAAAAACAAAACAAAAAAATACCACATGGCACTGCCCTATATATTTATGTTACATTTTTAACTCATCTTAGAAGAATGGCACATTCTTGCTTGCTATCTTGTTAACATAAGCAGTTATACATGGAGTTCATAAATATAGAAAATTGGTCCAGTACTCTAAATTACTTCCCACACTTCCCAAAGCCACTGGGCACAGTGTCGCCACTGTAATGTCTTTGAATCAAAGTGCACTGTACTTTCTATATTCTCTCTCTCTCTCTCTCTCTCTTTTTTTTAAAGCCACATATTATCTCACCCATGATTTTAAAAATATGTACTTGTTTTTTGGAAGTACTTATGAGGTGTAAGTTCATGGAAGGTGAGAGGAAAAAAATAGAAGTCTCATAAAACAAACAAAACCCACAGCTGCTGAGCTGATTCCAACTCATAGCAACCCTATAGACAGACTGAAATGCCCATAGAGTTTCCAGGGAGTGCCTGGTGGATTTATACTGCTGACCTTTTGGTTAACATACATAGCACTTAACCACAATGCCACCAGTCTCATAGCTAGACAGTAATTGCAGTGCTGAGAAAAGAAAAATGATATGTATGTACCAATTCAGGAATATCTGTTATAGTAAGATAGAGAATAGAGTGAGTATGGAGTACTTGGGAGAGAGAAAGCCCATCTTCTTTAAGATCCTAGAGGACAACTGAAAACTAAGTCCATCTTTGGAAAGTGTCCATATGAAGAGGCATGTGAAGAGCATTTATGATGCTATGGTAAGCGTTTGTCATACTTAGTGAATGACTAGCATCTTTTGAACACCTTTCTTATGTTTGGAGAATTTCCTACCCTGAGATTCCTGCTTCCCCAAGGCAGAGGCCCCAAGGTAGAAAGGCCTTCTCAGCTTTGTTTACCACTGGAATTTTAGCATGTGACCACTTCTTTGCCATGCAAGAGGGAGTTCCCACATGGAATCTACTCAGTTGAGGATGATGGAGAGACATCTAGTTCTGAGAAGCAATTGTTTAAAGGTCCTGTGTGAGGGATCCTGTACCTGGTGTAGATAGTACAGGCTGGCATAGGGCAGTAGTCCCAGGGTTCCCCTGGAGAAGCTGGCAGTGTGATGGGGCATTGTTCTCGATACTAGGGTGGCAAGTCTGGTCATTTGCACTTCCTGGGGGCTCTGAGCTACTGAATCCTTTAAAAACTTCGTTTTTCATTTAAACTAACTGAAGTTGGTTCTCTTGTTTGTGACTAAAAGTCCTGACTAACTTAGGTTACAACCCACTGAATCAGTCTTCCTCTACACCTGGCATTTTGGGTGGGACACTTTTCATGTAGGATACTTCCATGCTTTGTAGGATGTTTCCATTCCTGACCTCCAGCACTAAACACCAGCAACAGTCTCCATTTATTGTAACAACAGAAAATGACCCACACATTTCCCAAATCTTCTCCAGATGGGGACAACGTGAACCCAATTGAGAACTGTGCCAATATATAGTGCTCTCCTAGCAATATAAATGTGTATGTACCCTCTTATCCCAGGTCTATCAAGAAGTCATTTGTTTCTTGAAAAGCGTATGCTCACTGTGACTCTGTGCACACATTATCAGACACCCAACAAGAAATCAGAACATGAAGCTGTCTGCTTATTTTATATGACATGGATTAAAACAACAGCCCTGGTGCCACAGTAGTTAAGAGCTCAGCTACTAGCCAAAAGGTGAGGAGTTTGAACTGATGTTCCTCGGAAACCCCATGGGACAGTTCTGCTGTGTCCTCTAGGATTGCTGTGAGTCAGATGTTTGTTTGGATCAAAACACCTAGTCACTGGGATGGTAACTGACAGGATCAGTTGTGGTGTTAGTTGTGATGTCACTGTTTCAAGCATTTGTTTATTTAAATTAAAACCTTTGGCTTATGTGATTCTTTGGATAGACTTGAAGAAAGGAGATGAGCGCTGTATTCTAAAACAATGTGGTATGTGTTATGGATTGAATAGCATCCTCCAGTTATGTATGTTGGAATCCTCACCCTTAAACATTTGGATGTAATCCTTTTTGGAAAAAGTGGGATTTTTGTTGTTATGTTAATGCGGTCATACCATTGTAGGTTGTGTCCATAACTGAATGGCATCCAAGTTGAAAGGGCAGATCAGACGTAGAAGCAGACCCAACCTGATGGTGATGACCAGACCAAACCAAACCCGTTACTGCTGAGTTGATTCTGACTCACAGAGACCCTATCGGACAGAAAACTGCCCCCTAGAGTTTCCAAAGAGCATCTGATGGATCTGAACTGTCAACTTTTTGATTAGCAGCTATAGCACTTAACCACTTTGCCAACAGGGCTTCTATTGCCAGCTGTTAGAAGCTGAAATACACAAAGAATAACCAGAGCCACACTCTGAATTTGGAGTTGTAGCCTGTGAGAAATCTCTGTTCTTTTCAACCAGCCACTTGTGATATTTTTGTTACAGCAACACTAGGAAACTAAGACAGTATGATTAATGTATGTGATAAAATAGGGCTTTTGTTCCTTTTGCAAAACGTGAGTTTTAAAAAATATTTTGCATTACATTGTGCTTAAGAGAAAATGTCTCCAATAAATAATATAGGGATAGTTTAATATAAGAGATGTATTAGAAATACAGGAATATTTTAATATACAAAAGGTACCAATTTTTTTCTGAGAGGAATGGTAGAAAGGTTTCAGATAGAAAAATGAGAAAGAGCTGTTCCTATAGGGTTCTCCTAAGGCCTGGAGAAAGGCAGCTTCCTGAACTGAGGGAGACACATGAAATCCAGAGGAAAGTTCAAAGGATAAGTCAAATCAAAGGAACTCAAGGCATTAAAAAGATCAAACATATCATGTCAACTACAAATTGTAGAGGATTTGAATTTAGTTTTTTAAAAGGGAGAAATTACTAGTCTTTAAGGCATTCAGAATTTCATGCTCATATGAAAAAAATTTTATAGTTTGTGGCTACTGTAATGAAGCATCACACAAATCAGTAATGTCCTGAATGAGACTATAAGGACATGGTTCAGTTAGGGATGGGTAGGAGTCCCTGGGTGGCACAACCCATTAAGAACTGGTCTACTCACTGAAAGTCTGGTGGGTTGAACTCACCTGTAGGTATCTTGGAGGAAAGACTTGATAATTTGCTTCCATGAGATCACAGCCTTGAAACCCTTGTGGAGTGGCTCTGTTTTGCATGTATGAGTTAGTATGAGTTGCAATTGGCTAGATGGCAACTGACTTTTTTTATAGGCCGGGGTAGATTAGATTATTATTTTCAATTCTTCACCTCCCCCCATATATCCACTTCATTTGCTACACTGGAGGAAGTACGCATCTACGCCACATTGATGTCAGGCTTGGCTGTAGGACTTGCTTTGGCCAATGGAGTGTTAGTGGACACAATGCAAACCAAAGATTGAAATATGGACACATGTGGAACAGATTGGAACAAATCATGGAGCCTGTGACTAAAGTGAACCACGCTTAGTTGTTTCTAGTAGATCTGCCCTTGCAGCCGTGTGACTGGGAAACAAATGCTCATTGCTGTGTGCCATCTGGTTCTTGTTATGCAGTGTTGTTATGGCAAAGGCTGACAAATGCAGGGCCTATGATTTGAAAAGAAACACAACAGCAAACTTGAACAAAATTGTGCTAAAACAAAAAGCTACAGACACAACCATTATTTTGATCTATACATTCAGTATTGCGTAACATACTTCTATTGGAAACCCTGGTAATGTAGTGATTGAGTGCTATGACTGCTAACCAAAATGTTGGCAGTTCATATCTACCAGTTACTCCATGGGAACTCTGGAGCAATTCTACTCAGTCCTGTTGGAATTGACAGCCATGGGTTTTTTGTTTGTTTGTTTTTTTTTTTTGCTTTTTTCTAGTATTTTTGTTTTAAGTAATATATTTAAGATGTGTTTATAATGCATAAAATATTAACTGATGATTTCTGAGTGGTGGGATACAGGTAGGTTAATAGTCTGTGCATATTATTTTTAAAAATTCATATAATAATTTTTAGAATTCAAATTTTAAAAATTACTTTAAAGGAAGTATGTTCTCAGTCAAAAATAAAAGTAATATATTCAAATATTGGACAATGACAATTTGTTACAGCCATAAAGGAAGTATTACATGAAGATTGGTACTGAGGAATAAGGTCTATTCATTCATTCATCCATTTACTGAGCATTTCCTATGGGCTACACACTGGGCTGCTGGGTGGGCACAAGATCCATGTGTTAGAATGAGACATAACACTTTGATGTAAGTGTATTTTTCCTCTTCTCTGTAGTTTCTTTGTTTCCTCCCATTATCCGCTTCATTTCAAATAAGACCCCGTCTTTGGTGGGAGCCTACAACCAAAATAGAAAGCAAATTAAAGGAGGCTGATTTTCATATTTTTGAATTTTGAACTCCAAATGGTCTACTTCTTGGTATTAGCCGTAGAGTGTGCAACATAACAGTATCAGCCTGTTTGCTATTATGTCCACTAGGACACCGGTAAGCTAGATAGCAAAGTATCAACGTGCATGTGAGAGAGACCCTTTCCCAGAGTCATCTTTATAAAGGGAGTGATACTTAGACCCTCCCAGGGAGATCAAGAATGGGAGACACAGGTAAAAGAATCTTGTGAGAAGGAGGAATTTAGAGAAAGCTGCACTCTATGCCTTTCATCCTCTCCAAGTAGTCCCTAGGTGATGCGGACTGTTAATGTGCTTGGCTGCTAACTGAAAGGTCAGATGGTTGAGTTCACCTAGAAGTGCCTCAGAAGAAAGGCCTGGTGATCTGTTTTCAAAAAACCAGCTGCTGAAAACTGTGGAGTACAGTTCTACTGTGACACACCTGGGTTCGCCATGAGTTGGTTATCTTCTTCAAGGTGGGTGGGGAGTGTCTGTTGCCCAACCTCAAGCTTTATGGTGGGGGCACTAAAAGAACTAATTGGGGAACCTGGAAATATATTTCTTGTGCTTGGAGACGAAGAGGACTGATGCCTGATCCATCTGAGAGACTAAAGCAAACTGTGGCTGTGGCCATGCTCACCACCTAGGAATCTAGAGGATGAGGAAAAGGTTAGTTCCCTTTCTGATGCAGACGGTGTTGCTGCATGGGACAGGCCTCGGCTCCTGGTGCACACCTCTTTCTCCAGCAGAGAGCACAAGCATGGGTTTGCAGTGGAGCCTCTCAGAGAGGTGTGAAGACCCCAATGAAAGGTACAAGAGGCCTGGGGATGGAGTGTGGGACCTAGTGGAGGTGGACCTGTATCCCCCCAGGCCAAGGGAACAGCACAAGAGAGGGACGGATTTAGGATGAACCATGGAAGAGTCTACAAAGAGAAGGAGGAAAGAGGCTTTCTCAATCAGGAATGCTAGTTTGAAACAAGTTGCTGAGAGAATGAAGCCACCCAGCCAAAGAATTTTCTCTCCTTTAGTCTGCTGCCTGCCTGAGTTTTCGCTCTTCCAGGGAGTGAACCAGCAGAAAGTGAATCATGGAGACAGTGAACTGGGGGGGATATAGGGCAGCACATCGTGCCAACGACTCTGTCACAGTAAGGTAAAAACTTCTAATTCTGTGGTTCCCACAGGTTGTTCCTGAGTTCTAGGTAGCCAGGAGGCTATTAGAAAAAGGACATTAACAGCTGACATGGATTGCTCCAGAAGCATCACAGCCTCCTGATCAGAGCCTGACCACGTGTTAGCACACAGAAGGGAGCTTTCATTACTTACCAGCATCAGACAGCATACAACTTGAAAAGTGCCATCACAAGCAGTCCCTCTGGTTCTAAAGCTATCTGGCCAGAGATGACAGCTCTTCCTTGAATGGCCCACTTTGTGCCATGGGTGAGAGGCTCAAGTGGGGTACTATCTACTGCCAGTCTACCTTGGCCAGGTAGTTCCACTTAAGTGGGATTGTGCTATGTGTGTCCTACCTGCACTATAGTGAAGGAGACTCAGAAAACTTCCTCTCCCAGCTATTTTAAATTCCCATTCTAAGTCACTAGTTATATCTTTTTAATCCCACTAAAAAACATTATGCCCCTTGACTTGCTGAGGAGGGGGCTAGTTATCCCAGAACTGTATATTTCTAACTTTGCTAAGAAATATCAGGCCTCAGTGGGGGTTATGGTTTGTTCTGAGGCCTAAAGATGTCAGCAGGGAGAGGACTGGAGAAACTGTGGCCATCTGGCTTGTCCAAAAGACTTGCTTTTCATAGTGGGCAGGGTAGGAGGACCACAATTCTCCACTCACAGCTTTCAGCAGGGGCAGGGGCAAAGATTTCAAAGTAGATGCGTTAGTGTGGTGAAAGAGAGAGAGAGAGGGTCAAAACAGTCTACAGTGGCTGTGGGTCAGGAAAGATGATGGTAAGTTGATGAAGAACATTCTACTTGAATTCCAGGTAGAGTGAGTGGTCTCTTCAAGGACGGCAGCATAGGCTTAAGAGATTAAGAGAAAGCTGCTTTTGCTCCATAGGCATCGTGCATGTTTGCGTCAACCTTCTTCTCTGCAAACAAAATTTAGCAACAACCCCAAGAAGGATAAATGGTAAAGAAGAAATCCTGAATTTATCTAAATTCAAATGAGAGATGACTCAGTCGTGAATTTGGATCATCTAGCAGCAAAAAGACAAAAATTTCTTCATCTGATAGATACTAGTTAACATCACTTAAAATACGTATTAGCTTAAGTTCATGTGACAGTGAAACTCATGTTCAATATGTGAATTTTTAAATATTATTCTGGAAGTTCCAGTTAAAGAAGTTGGATAAAAGAAAGAAAAAAGAGTAAAACAATTTGAAATGAGAAGGTAAACATCATCATTTTTATTTTTAGGTAGTGTGGTTGTACACACACAAAATCTAAGCGAATTAACTGAAAAACTGGTAGGAATAATAAGAGAAATTTGTAAGATGACTGGCTATAAAATTGATTTTATCTAATACATAAAATAAGGAAAATGGAAGGAAGGCCACCACCGACAGTAACAAGGAAAACAATATACATCTATGTATCTATCTAAAACACCTAGGATAAAAAAATGTAATGATTTAGATTTATTTGTTTGCATTACATCCATAAATAAAAGTCTTAAAAATTCTAACAAGCAACATAAAAGGTAAGAATAAAGGAAAATCATGTTGCATCCTTGGACAGCATCCTGGGTGCTGTCTGGGGTGGATTATCTAACAGGCATGGTAAGCATGCTGCTTACCTCACTTATCAGATCATCTGTGGTGAGCAATCACACCTTTTTTCACTACCTCAAAGATTCTACTTCTAGCAACAGCTGGCATCGGTCTGTCCCAACTCCATAGCACTTTCCTACGGAATGAAAGCCTCTTTTCAAATTTACAATCTCTTATAGCGGTAGATGACCCAGTAATCAAGGTAACCATGGGTTTACTGGTGCTTACTTGGATGTGATGACATCTTCACTGCTGGAGAATTCACTTCTGACTGCAGTGACGCACTGCCAAGATCCCTTTCTGGGAGGGAAAACTTATTTTCTTGACTTCTAGAAGTGGTGGCGGTGGAACGGCCTCAGCTGCCAGCACTCTTTGCGGATTGCCTCAGCTGCGAACAGCACGAGAAAGACAGAGAGACTGCGAACATACGTATTGGTGGGCAAGTTCTGGGAGGATACTGGAGAAATCATTTGAGACGATGCTTTGGAGAACAAGACTAAGGATCTGGAGGAAAATGAGAGTCACTTTCCATCAGTCCACACTGAGGAGTGTAATAAGCAAAACTTGTCCATGCATGGACCAGTAACTGGAAATTTGCCCCCAAACTGGAAGATTCCAAGAGACTGAAGAAAGAAGTAGACAACTCTAGCGTGGAGACTTACATACAAGGAAGCGGTCCCTGATTGTAAAGGAACCAAAGCAGATCTCCACACCCAGCAATACAGGGGCAGAGCTTTTATAATGGTCAAGGACAAAGGTGGCTATCTTTCAGAGAGTTACATGAGATCTCCTTAGCAAGGTCACGTAACGGGGGGCTTGGAACACAGAGTCAGCTAACAGTATGAGCAGCCATGTTCAGCCTGAAAAAGCCTGTTTTCTCCTGCAAAGTCTCTAGAGATGGAATCTCAGACCAAGGGGCTCAGCTAATCTCACGCTAGGAAACTGAAAAGTAAGACAGAAAAGGAGGACTTCAAGAGAGTACAGACTCGCTGGGAAGTGAGTCATTATAAGGAGAAGGGTAAATAAAGGAAAACTAGAAAGAGGCAAAAATACACTGTTCTCAAGTATAGATACGCGAATTGTAAGCAGTAAAACCGGTTATGGCCCGTGCCTAGGGATTTTAGTAAGAGGTCCCAAGACATACCATGGGAGGATGCATGATATTGTCCTTAGGAATTTTCTATTAGTACAGGATTTCGAAGACTTAAGGAAGAAATTGGTATGGCCACTCTTGTTCCCAGAAACACGTACAAAATAGAAAATGCTCACCCAGGAAGGGTTTCCAGGTAGGTGTGGAAATGGAGTCTTGGAGAGTACGACTAAGGATCTAGAAGAATTCACAATAAATTGAAGTGCAGGCTTTTCTCTTTGATGTTGACTTTAGGCTTAAAGATAGCATGCTGCATGGCAACAGTGTATGTGTTCAAAGTAAAACACTGTGTTGGGTTTCACTAACAAACTGGGAATGGCAAAAGGGTCAGGAAACCAAAGGGCATGAGGAAGGGAGCCACATAGGAAAGTCTGCCTTAGATTCTGTATCATAACTGATACCCACGTAAAAGGACAGACAGCATCCCCCCAAATTGTAAGTAATACAACTTTCTCACTTTTTTAGATTTTTTATTATTTTCTTGAGGGGAGACTGAAGGAATAAATTTATGATATGACTTGTAAACATACCTTTTTGGTATAAAATAACAAAAACGTGTGTCTGATAGCTTGCTAATTATGTGTTTTAAAATAGTGGCCCCGAAACTAGACAAAGATAGTAAAAGTCAAGAAAATGGGAACAGTGGGCACTTCACCAAACCCAAAACCAAACCCAAAAACAAATCCCAAACCAAACCTCACGCTGTTCAGTCAATTCTGATTCCTCTGTCTCTATAGGTCAGTGAAAAATTGTACTATCAAATTTTCAAGGCTGTGAATCCAATGGAAGCTGCCTGCCACATCTTTCTCCCTCACAGCAGCTGGTGATTTGAATCACACACGTTTAGGTTAGCAGCCAAACCCCTGAGCTACCACACCACCAGGGCTCTTTGGAAGCTTCACACTAACTATTAATTAGTTTTAGTTGTATTATTTAATTAGGAGGACACCTTGCTTCGGTAACACTGAAGTTGTCAGCTGCTGGTGAGTGAGTCAGCTTCGGCTCACGGTGACCCTATGTACTACAGAAGGACAATTGCCTGGTCCTGTGCCATCCTTGCAATCATTGGTATGTGTGCTTGGGTCCGTTGTTAGAGCCACTGTGTGTTTTGAGTGACTTCGGCGGTGTAGCGGGTTAAGTGCTATGTCGGCTAACCAAAAAAGGTCGGCAGTTCAGATTCACTAGTAGGCACTCCTTGAAAACTCTATGGGGCAGTTCCACCCTGACCTGTAGGGTCACTATGAGTCAGATCCAACTCAACAGCAGTGGGTTGCGGTTCTAACTTAGGAATCCCATTTGTCAGCTTATTGTATGTACCACCGTGGCACGTGTGTTTTGTGAAACTAGAAGCCATGCCACCAGTATTTCAAATATCAACAGGGTCACCTATGGTGGACAGGTTTCAGTCACGCTTTTCAATGAAAACAGACTAGGAAAAAAAGACCTGATGATCTCCTTCTGAAAATTCACCAGTGAGATCCCTATCAAGCATTACAGAGTAATGTCTAATGTAGTGCTGGAAGTCACTGTATTGTAATGCAGATGGAAGAAATACCCCAAGACACTAGTTGCTGTGGAGCTGAGTTGGACTCATGACATCTCCCTGTGTGTCAGAGTAGAACTGTGCTGCATAGGGCTTTCACTGGCTGATATTTTCAGAAGTAGATCACCAGGCTTTTCTTTCCAAGGTGCCTCTGAGAGGACTTGAACTTCTAACCTTTCAGTTAGCAGCTGAGCGTGCTAACAGTAGGTAACATTTAGGGACGTCAACGGAACAAAAAATGCTGTCACGATGTTGAAGAAGTAATGCCGAAATGATGCTGGACTTAAGACTGTAGTTGAAATGCTGAGTATCCAGCATCATTATGGCAAGGAAAATCTCATTCTTGCCTTGGTAAAGTTTTTAAAATTTCCATGTAGTTAAATTCAGTTTTTTTTGTTTTTTTTTTTTTATGTGTAGTTCTGCACATTTTTATATGTGCATAGCTTCTTGTTTTTACCACCACAAGCAGGATACAGAAGACCATTAATGTTACTGTTGTTGTTTGGTGCTGTTGAGTCAGGTCCAACTCATAGCGACCCTACACACAACAGAGCAAAACACAGGGCTGTCCTGCACCAGCCACACCACGGTTGCAGCCATTGTGTGAATCCGTCTCACTGGGGGTTGTCTTCTTTATCACTGACCCTGTACTTTACCAACACGATGTCACCACTTCAGGGACCAATATTTCCTGACAATATATCCAAAGCGTGTAAGACATAGTCGTGCCATCTTTGTTTCTAGGGCGAGCTCTGGTTCTATTTCTTTTAGGACTGTTAATACCTGCCCTGTCCCCCCAAACTACCTCATGCTGTTCCTTTCTGTTGAGACCCTTCCTCTACCCCTTGGCAACTACTTCTTGGTTCCTACTTTCTTGCCTTTTCTGCAATGTCACATAAATAGAAAAGTACATAACTTTTGAGATTAAATAATACAAGTTAAATAACACAAGTCATGCTTTATCTATTTATTTATTTTAAAGGAGTGTTTATCTTTGCTGAATTTAAGATAAAGGAAGAAAGCAGGGAAGACCCCACACAGAATGTATATGGATATAGCATCTTGACATTTCCAAAAGGTTGGAGAAGTAAATAAGACACTGCTGAAATCCTTCTGTTTGCCTTCATGTGTAACAAGAGCTTCATCTATTTAAAGCATATGTATTCTGATTTGCCTTTTCTATTTTGGGTGTGTTAAAGTATATAGCCTCTAGAGGCGTGATGGAAGAAAACTCACCTCCCTACAGACATTCTTTGGTCTCTGCGTATGGAAAACACAATTACTCCATTTTAACGTTATATTTTTTAGCTGGTTAGGCACTTGATCTTATTCTAGTGCTGGCAAGATAGTCCTCCGCAGCATATTTTCTAGTTCCCTGGGAAACTGCTGACCTTCCAAGCTTTCATCGTCTTTTATTCAGCACAGCGCAACTGTGTACAACCCCAAACTGAGTTGGATCTCTAGGAGGTGAGAAGAGCCACAGCTTGTATTTTATTGCCCAAGGGACATTTCCAGCTTCCAGCTTCCGTACATGTGCCCCCACTTCCGCTTTAAGTAATCTCCCTTTGTTGCTGAGTTCTGCTCTTTCATATTCTGCAAATCATTATATATGGAGGGAATTACTGTACTTTGAAATCTCCATCGAGATAAATATATAGAGCAGATCGAGAGTGTAATACCTGCTGAGTAAACAGAAGCAGTAACTTCGATTTATAGCTGCGCATGCGCGCACACAGACACACGGACACAGGGACACAGGGACACAGGGCCACAGGGACACACGGACACACAGACACACAGACACAGACACACACAGAGACACACAGACACACACAGAGACACACAGACACACAGACACAGACACACACACACACAACCCGCTATGTTTTAAAGGGGTTTAGGAAAGGTGGCTCGCTATTTTAGATAGGGTGGCCAGGGAAAAGTGCACATGCAGACTGATTTGCTGTCACATTTTTAGTGGTATGCTACGTAAAGAAACACATGTGTTGTGGGAGGTATAAGACCAAATAGATCACTGAGCCTAGATAATGATGATATGGAAAGTTGCTTGAATTATTCAAATGGTTAAAAGCAGGCTATTTAATTAGATGAAGTTTACCAATGGGCTCAATTCTCCACTTCTTAGAATTTTTTTAAAAAATGTTTTGCAATCATAAATGGATTTTCTTTTTTTCAGTTTTTGTTTTCTATTCCTTTTTTTGTTTTGAGACTGATAGAGTCTCTATTTGCTTTATGGTACAAATAATGGAAAGTTTATGATCTTAAATATCAAAAAGCAGAGTAGTTTAATAGCCAAGCAGAGCAGTGAAACTCGATTCCTATTTATACCACCATTGTGCCGAACATGCGGGAAAGTCTGTTACTAGTTAGTCTTTTATGCTGAAGAAGGATGATGTACTCTGCTAAAGACCAAATACCACACTGTGGGCAACAAGACCACAGCTCGGGCTGTGGACAACTTGGCCATGGTTAGGGCAAATATTGCCAACTGGGTGCGGGGCTTGTGAGTCTGGAATGAATGAATGCAGAATAGCTGCAAGGCTGGAAGTTATGACATCACACCCTCGCAAATGATGGGTCTTGCCCGTTGAAGGTGACCTTGGTACATTGAAGGTGACCTTGGTACGTTGAAGGTGACCTTGGTACCCATGTCCAGGCCTAAGTGCTTTACCTCCTGGGGAGGTGAATTCATGTGAGGAAGTGGCCTCTGTTATGTTAGTTAGACAGCAAAACACTCACCTACTTTGTGAAGAACTGTCTGTGCCCTATTCAAATTAATGCCTGTTTTACTGCATGTATACCTGTTTTGTTCACTAAATAAAAGAGAGCTGCCTGCTGCCTAAGAGTTGTTGCTGGGGCATCAGAGATACGAGCCTCCCTCCTCACCACCAGCGTTTGTTGTGTGGCGTTCTTCATCAGCACTGATCAGTCACGGGCGACACAGACCACTGGCCGAGTCAACCTGACTCTATTTCTTCTGAGGAGCAGTGGTGGTTCGGTCCAAATTTTCACCTGTCCTAATCATCTAGTGTTGCGATAACAGAAATACCACAGGGATGGCTTTAGCAAAGAAAAATTTAATCTCTCAGTCCAGTAGGCTAGACATCTGAATTCAAAGTGCTAGCTCCAGAACAAGGCTTTCCTTCTCTCTTGGCTTTGGAAGAACGTCCTTGTGATGCCTCGGTCTTGGTCTGCGAGCATCTCAGTGCATCTCAGGACGTGCTCTGCTCCTGCCACTGCTTTCTTGGTGGTATGAAGCCCCCCTGTGTCTCTGGTACTTTCTTTTACCTACATTTCAAAAACATTGGTTTAAGACAGTATCTAATCTTGTCAGTCTCATCAATATAACTGCCACTAATCCATCTCCTGTCATCATAGTGGTCGGATTTACGATGCATAGGGAAATCACATAAAATGGTGGACAGTCACGTAATACAGGGAATTATGACCTAGCCAAGCTGACAAATATATTTGGGGGGGGGACTGATTCAATTCCCTGTACCTCCCATGCACCTTCTATGGGGTCATCATGAGTTGAAATCAACTCAGTGGCACTGTATTTGCGTTTTTTGGTCCATGCAGGAGAAGTGGGTTTGATTCCTAAAGAATGCACCTCCCATACAGCCCATCTGTCAGCGGAGGCTGGTGTGTTACTGGGATGCGGCGCTGGTTTCAGCAGAGCTTCTGGACTAAGACAGAGTAGGAAGAGAGGCCTGAGGAGCTAGTTCTGAAAGTCAGCCAGTGAAAATGCTAGGGGTCACAATGGTCCCACTGCAACTGATCATGGGGACAGTGCAGGACCTGGCAGCATTTGATTCCATTGTGCCTGGGATTGTCACAAGTAAGGGACTTATGACAGCAACTAATATTTGTCTGGCTGGATAACCCTCTTTTGAAGTCAGAATGCTATATAATGAAAGATTTGTTGTTGAACTGTATAAGTTTGGCTGTCATCCAAACAATAATAAATGCTTCTTGTTTGTGCTGTCATTGCATAATGAGCATGCTATTATTGTCACCAACTTAATGCAACTATTTCTCTCTTAGATGTCTGGAAACTTCCAATGACAAGATTATTCTTTGCACACGGAAAAGCTCAATGAATGTTTTGAATAAATGTTTGTGCTTTGAGGACTATAATTTTCCTATTGTTCCTAGAACTAAAAGCCAATATTCTATGGCTTTTGAAATGAAGATTTGCAGATCTAGTCTGCTGTGAAAACCATTTTGACGTTTGCTAGGTTCTTTATGTTAAAGGTGATTATTTCTATGTAGTTTGGTCAGTCTACAGCTGCAGCTCACTGGCTCCCCAGTTCTACTGATTTCGTGGTCTTCATCTGCATTATTATGGACCTTGTTGTTAGCTGAAGTGGAGTCCGTTTTGTCTCATGATGACCCCAGTGTGCAGAGTAGAACAGTTCCGTAGTATTTTCAAGGCTGTGACCCTTTGGGGAGTGCCAAGCCTGTCTTCTGAGGAGGCTGTGAGTGGGTGGGTTTGACTAGCAGTCTAGTGCTTACTCATTTGCTCCATCTAAAATCAAACCAAACCACTGCCATTGAGTTGGTTTAACCTTAACCCAGAACAACTGACATCCCCTGTGTTCCTATTAGAAATGCAGAACCACACCTGTTCTGAACAAGTCCCATGTACTTTCAAGTGTTGAAAGGGCTGCACATTTAATCTCCACTACAAAGCCACCAGCTAATCTGCACTGGCCCATTTTCTTTTCTGTAAGAATGAAATTGTAGGGATGTCACTGGTTAACTTTTACAATCTAATGGGTCAGTTTTGCTTCTCAAGCACATTCCCATGACTCTGTGGGACAGAAAAAACTGGCCGTGGAATTTCCAAGGTTGTAAACCTATAGGAAAACAGACTGCTGCGTTTTTCTCCTGTGGAGAAACTGGTGAGGTCAAACTGCCTACGTTTTGGTCAGCAGCTGAGCTTTCAACCGCTGAGCCACTGGGACTCCACTCTCAGTTTAAGCAGAAGGATTTTTCCCTTTGAAGCCTCTAATCCTCACGTTTTGCAGAGCCAGAACACCAGTGTGGGATTCCTGGTCCCTGGACTTTATACAGCATGTAGAACATTGTATTTTTTCACTTGTTTTGGCATTATATTTGATATCCTGGAAACATATTTTTCTGGGTGGGTTTTTTTTTTTTTTTTTTTTGAAGGTAGATGTGATGATATGTCAAAATAAAATTTTGTAAGATTTCGTGATTTTGAATTAGTTCTCTTTGGAAACCATTCAAGAAATTCTGCTAAGTATTTGAGTCCAGTTATTTCAAGTTAAGCTGAGGTTATTATTACACTAATTGCCAGAATATACCTTTATTCTTTTCATAAATCAAGTCCAATAACTGGAGTGACTGAGTTCATTTCACAGGACTTGGGACATTGTTACTGAAAATCAAGTTGAAGGCCCTTATCTTATTCTCTTTAGCTTTCTTCTCCAAGTATACTCCATGGACCAGAAAAATCAACATCCCCTGTGTTCCTGTTAGAAATGCAGAACTCCAGCCCCATTCCAGATCTCTTCAGTCCAGGTCTGCATTTGAACAAGGCCCATGTACGTTCAAGCGTTGGAAGGCTGCACATTTGATCTCCACTACAAAGCCACCCGCTAATGTGCCCCGGCCGGGTTTCTTTTCTGTAAAAGTGAAATTGTGGGGATGCCACTGGTAAGTGTTATAATCGAATGGGCCAGTTTTTCTTCTCAAACACATTGATTGAAATTGCCAGTAACTTTATCCACCATTTGCTTCTGATAAGATAATCAAAGGAAACGATTCTCAATGGAACATATTATTGAGATTTGACAAACCTTGTTTTTCAACTTAAATACATATATGTTTAAGCTATATATATGTTATATAAACATGTATAGTTCTATTTATACATTTAATTTAGACACATTTAAAACAGTACTCTTTCTGTTAAGTCCTAGTTCAACTCGCTTATTGATCGCTCTTAGGTCATGTCACTAACAGGGCCCAAACCTCAGGAATAATCACTCAGACAGAATTAATATATTTCAGCAAATAGTTTTTCCTTCCTTCTTAGGATTTCCTTTCTCACGTGCTTCATCTTTTCCTGAACATTTTTGGGTTACAAGCTTATTTACCTTATGAAGCTTGTGAATTTCTTTTTCCTCTCTCAATGGCTTTACAGTTTTGTTGAGGACTATATAGCTTCTCATACATCGTTGCATTCTCCATAGCAGACAACAAAATGTCCTGCAAATACAGTCTCAAAAGAGGGATGTTAAGTGAGCAGATGAATTAAGGAATGAAAGAGTCAACGAAAACTGGTAATTTGCCTAAGATCACACAGGGAGAAACAAAAGCAGAACAAAGGTTTTTGGCTGCACATCTGGAGGCAACCTAGAGCACTCAGCTTAACAGCAAAATCTAGAAATAAAGATATCCCAACAAATGGTGTAAAGGCACTGAATTTAGACCTCTTATCTGGATCTTGATTTATGGATGGCACCTGGTTGATTCTGTATTTGGAGCTCCATTTGCATACGAAAATGAGGTTTTAAATCAAAGGCTAAAATCAATGTAGCCCAGGGGAAAGACGCAGGAACTGCAGATGTAGTATCTGTGTCGTTATCTAGCCTAGTGGTTTATCATCCAAATGTGGTTGTTGGGTCTGTTGGACAAAGTTTGGCTGGCCACCTGGGTTCAAGCCTCAGTCAACTCAACTGCTGCCCACTAGCTGGAGAACCTCGAATAACCCAGTTAACATCTCTAGCCTTAGTGTCCGCAGCTGACCGGTAACGTCTGCATGGCAGATGGTTGTGCTAGACGACTTCTTAGAGTTTTTCTCCCTCATCCGTCAGTTTGATTTTTGTGGTGGCTTTTGTTTCACTCGGTGTTGGAAGCAATGCCAATGTTGTTGTTGTTAGGTCCCTTTGATTGGGTTCATACTCTAAGAGACCTCGTGTACAACGGAATGAAATATGTCCTGGTCCAGAGCTATGCTCGCAGTTGTTGCTATGCTTGAACCCGTTGTTGCAGCCACTGTGTCAGCCTGTTTCATTTAGGGTCTTTCTATTTTTTGCTGACCCACAGTTTACTGTCTCCAGGGACTGATCCTTCCTGACAACATGTCCAAAGTATGTGACATGTGGTCACACCATCCTTGCCTCTAAGAAGCATTTTGGCTGTGCTTTTTCCAAGATAGATTTGGTCATTCTTTTGGCAGTCCATGGTATATTCACTATTCTTTGCCAAGACACCACAATTTAAAGGCATCGGTTCTTCTTTGGTCTGGAAGTACTTCAAATATTGGCAGGCAACCTATGGTAGACCTGTGAAGGGCCACTGGCTTTCAGTGGACCTTCCGGACTAAGACAGATGAGAAAGAAAGGTCTAGCAATCTACTGAAAATTAGCCAGTGGAAACCCTGTGAATCACAGCAGAACATTGTCTGGCATACTGTTGGGAAAGTGAGCATCCTGGGTCAGAAGACACTCAGAGTACACTGTGGTGACAAGGATGGAACACACCAATGATTGTGAAGATGTCAACAATTCATCTCACATACTTTGAACATGTTATTAGGAGAGATTAGCCTTTGGAGAAGGATATCGTGCTTGGTAAAGCATAGGGTCGTTGAAAACGAGAAAGACCCTCAGTGAGATGTATTGACACAGCGGCTGCAACAATGGGCTCAAGAATAACAAAGATCATGAGAACCTCAGGACTAGGCAATATTTTGTCCTGTTGTCCAAAGTGTCACTATAAGTTGGAACTGACTCGATGGCACCTAACAACAACAGCCAAGTCTGTTAAGCCAAGTGTTAAGGTATGAAATGACCCTTCTGAGAGCTGCTGAATTTTGTTGGATATTACCATTAATTATAAAATGTCTCCTTGTCAACAGAGAACTTCCCAGAAAATATCACAAAACTTTAGATACATCTGTTATCCAGGATATGTTTTATAAAACTGAGTTATCAGTGACTGTGTGATGCTGAAGATTTTATCTGACCAGTCCACAGAAGACTACAAAGGTCTTCCAAATGTTTTTTTCAATGCTTTCTCTGACTTCCTAAATCACATCATTGGGGTCTGAATTTTATTAGATTTAACAAGGACTGGATATAAAATACTGCACCAGGCACACAGTTAATGTAATTTCTTTTGCTTGGAATTATGCTATCTGTTCTATCTGATTATCAGTTCTGTTTCTCATGACTTGACATTGACAATGGTAGAACAAGTTCAGATGTCCTTTTTCTCTGAGTGATTCACAGCATGCTTACCAAAGAAAACACGGTAGTGTTTTTGTTCTTTGACAGTCTTCTGAATATTTTGACAACAGGTTCCTCAACAGGATGTCTAAGTCGTGTGAGTGAATGAACAGCATTCACAATCCCTGAATACGTGCCATATACTGTGTGTTTCAATATACCTCATAACAGACTTGTCCCTTGGTGGTTTGAGTGGGTAATGCCTTTGAATATTAATAAGGTTCCCACCCAGAGGAAGCTTGGAATTAAGGCCTGGCAATCTTCCTCTGAAAGGCCACAGCCTTAAAAATTCTACAGTCTAGTTCTACAGTAATAGTTCTGCTTTGCCTCACAGAATTACCATGAGTTGGAATAGACTCAACGGCAACGAACAATAACAAGACAGAAGCAACACAAAATTGGCCTAGGAAGAATGGCTGTTGGGGTTGAGTGATGTGTGCATAAAAGTTTATTATACTAATGTATCTACCATTGTGTCGGTTTGAAGTTCTCTATAATAAAGGGTAAACAAATATATAAAGAAACAAACAAAAAGACTGAAACGGTAATTCTTAATAGAGGCTCAATCAACCCATAGATGTATTTCATTAACTTCATAAGCCTCCTGAAACTATATACAAGATATTTTATGCATGGGCATATCAGCCTTTTTCCCCCTAAGGAACAAGAATGTGAGATGGATTGACACAGGGCTGCAACAACGAGCTCAAGTGCGACAACACTTGCAAGGAGAGCACAGGACTGGGCGGCGTTTCATTCTGTTGTACACAGGGTTGACGAGCTGAAACTCACGGGATGACAGCTGACATTAACGACAACAACAAAGGAGCAGGCACAGAACGCAAAGCCGATTTTTAGGAGACTGTTTTGCTAAAAAGTTAAGAACAATATGGGTTATGTAGTTTGCCTAACTGTTAGCCAACCCTCCACGAGGATTTTTCTTACAACCAACAATCATGATGGAAATTGTGAAATAGAGGTTTTCAGGTTATAATCTCTTGCAAAGACCCTACCAAACCATGAAGGATCTTGAAATTATTTCATTATAGAAAAGCTAATGATTGAGGAACATAAGACCTTTTGGAAAATGGAGTTGGGAGGATTGAGGGTATAAGTGAAGCTGAGAAAGCCACTGTAGTGTGCACACTTGTTAAAACCGCATGATTGGGGCAACACATTGAATAAAGCAACTGAAAGTGACATTTTATAAATCTTAAAAGAGTAATTATGGGCATTATAAAATTAATTTCCATTTATCATTTCTAACTCAGGAGAAATGTATTCATCATCTCCCATTGAGCTGCTTTCAAATTTCTTCTGCTTTGCTGCTGATAACATGGTTTCTAAAAACCTCTCCTCTCCCTGCCTCCTACTGCCTAGTGTGTCTGATCTCAGTCCAAATGTTCAAGCCCTTTTAGATTTTTTCATTATAAGTTATTGATTTCCACCTTCCAAGCCCACAGAGTTCTAGAGACAAATAGAGTGAAATAACACTGCTTAAGAATGCTTCAATAGCCTTTTTTTTTTAGAAAAGTCTTAGGATGTGATACTTTATTACCCTCAGCTTCCAATACATCATATAAGGTATCTTCAGAAAACTCTTCTGTCATCTGACTTGTCTTCTTTCTGTTTCTAATTAAATATTTTAAATTGTTTTTGCTCTTGTTAGGTGCTGTCAATTCTGACTCACAGTGACCCTATGTACAACAGGACAAAATACTGCCAGGTCCTGTGCCATCTTGCCAGTTGTTGTTATGCTTGAGCCCACTGTTGTAGCTGCTGTGTCAGTATATCTCGTTGTGGGTCTCCCTCTTTTTTGATGATTCTCTGTTTTACCAAGCATGATGTCTAAAGTATGTGAGATGAAGTATTGCCACCATAGCTTTTAAGCAGCATGCTGGTTGTATTACTTCTAAGACAGTCTTGTTTGGTTTTCTGGCATCCCATGGTATAGCCAATAATCCTTGCCAACACCATAATTCAAAGGTATCAATTCTTCCTGGGCCTTCTTTATCCATTTTCCAGCTTGTGCATACATATCAGGTGACTGAAAATATCATTGTTTGTGTCAGGCACACCTTAGTCCTCAAAGCGACACTAACTATGAATAATATACAAGAATCTGAATATATAGCTATAGGATGACAGTGACAATGATGGTGGTAGCTAGTGATCACTGTCTGTATGCCAGGCAGTTTCCTGTGTGATTTTCAGGCATCAACACATGTAATTCTCACATAAACCCTAAAGGTAGTGTCAGAAAAATTATCTGAAATTTTGAAATATATTAAAGAGACCACTGAGTGTTTTTCCAGTGTGTTGCTGGGCTTGCATCTTTGATTGATTTTATATTGCTTGGACTATTTACTACCTTATAGAGGCACAGGTTAACTTGTAGATTTTTGTGCCCAGTTGTTGTTGTTGTTGTTGTTAGGTGCCGTCAAGTCAGTCTGACTCCTAGTGACCCTGTGAATAACAGAATGAAACACTGCCCGGTGTTGTGCCATGTCCACAATCATTTTTAAGTTTAAGCCCATTGTTGTGGCCACTGTGTCAATTCATCTTGTCAAGAGTCTTCCTCTTTCTTGCTGACTCTACACTCTACCAAACTTAATGTCCTTCTCCAGGGACTGATCCTTCTTGAGAACATGTCCAAAGTATGTAAGACATGATGAAGGCTTGCCATCTTTGCTTCCAAGGAGCACTCTGGTTGTACTTCTTCCAGAATAGATCTATTTGTTCTTCCGGTGGTCTATGGTACATTCAACATTCTTCTCCAACACTGTAATTCAAAGGCATCAGTTCTTTTGTCTTCTTTGTTCATTGTCCAGCTTTTGTGTGCATATGATGTGATTGAAAATACCATGGCTTGGGTCAGGTGTACTTTAGTTTTCAATGTGACAATAGAGATACAAATAATTACCATTAGGACAGAAAGGATGATCCCAAAGGTTATGGCTCCTTGTCATCTTGGAAATGAATCAATTTTGTTTCTATTTGAGCAAACTTGGCCTATTACTGCTCTTTCTGACAATGAATAAAACACCTTTCCTCTGCAATTTGTCCTTCTTGGTATAGTAGACCACATAGTTGTCTGATTCAGTATGGCCAATATCAGTCCATTTCAGTTCACTAATGCCTAGGATATCAATCTTTATGAATTTCAATTTCTGATACTTTGAATTTTCCTAGATTCATACTTTGTAAATTCCATGTTCTGGTTATTAATGAATGTTTGCAGTTGTTTCTTCTCATTTTGAGTCATTCCACATCAGCAAATGTAGGTCCTGAAAGCTTGATTCTATCCATGTCATTAAAGTTGACTCTATTTTGAGGAGGCGGCTCATCCCAGCACGTATTTTGAGTACTCTCCAAACTTAGAGGCTCATTTCCTGGCACTATATCTGGCTATGTTCCATTGCTATTCATAAGGTTTTCACTGGCTGATTTTTTCCAGAAGTTGACTACGAGGTGCTTCTTCCTAGTCTTTCTTAGTCTGGAAGTTCTGTTGAAACTTGTCTATCAAGGTGACCCTGCTGGTATTTGAAGTATCCTGATATTTGAAATATCCTGCTGGTAGCTGAAGCAAAGCTCCCACTGTTACAGCAACATGAAAGTCACCACAAAATGACAATCAAGATCTATATTGAAGTACAACACTGTTAGTGATAGGATAATACCCATATGCCTACAAGGAAAACCAGTCAATGTGGCTATTATTCAAGTTTATGCACCAACCACTAAGAACAAAGATTGTGGAAGTTAAGGACTTCTATCAACTTTTGCAGTCTGTAATTGATCAAACACGCAATCAAGATTCATAATAATTACTGGTGACTGGACTGCAGAAGCTGGGAACAAAGAAGGATTTCTAGTTGCAAATATGGTCTTGCTGATAGAAATGATGCTAGAGTTCTCATGACAGAATTTTGCAAGAGCAGCACTTCTTCATTGCAAATACCCTTTTACAATATAAATGAAGATTATAAAAGTGAACCTCACCATACAGAATATACAGAAATCAAAAAGATGATGGAAAAGCTCAATATCAGTCAAAACTAGGCCAGCAGTTGACTGCACAACAGACCAACAACTGCTTATGTGCAAGTTCAAGTTGAGGCAAAAGAAAATTAATGCAAGTCCATGACAGGCAAAATATGACCTTGAGTATAGTATATCCTACCTGGATTTAGAGACCATCTCAGGAATAGGTTTGACTGTCTAATGCTAATATTGCCCATTAGGGACACATTCTGAGAACTAATTCTAAAACAGTTGTTCTCAAAACTTATCATACGTGATGTGTCAGTCATCTCGGGCTGCTATAACAGAAATACCACAAGTGGATGACTTTAACAAAGAGAATTTTATTCCCTCACAGTCCAATAGGCTAGAAGTTTGAATTCAGAGTGGTGGTTCCAGGGAAAGGCTTTCTCTCTCTGTTGGCTCTGAAGGAAGGTTTTTGTGGTGTGTCAGTCTTTTCTTGGTCTGGGAGCATGTCAGTGCAGAAACCTTAGGTCTAAAGGACGTGTTGTGCTCCTGGCACTGTTTCTTTGTGGTATGAAGTTCTCATATCTCTCTGCTTGCCTCTTTCACTGTGTCTCAAAGAGAATAGCTTAAGACACTAGCTAGTCTTGTAGACCTCATCAGTGTAACTGTTGTTAATTCATCTTATTAAATCACAGCTATAGAATTTATAACACATATGAAAATCCTATCAAATGACCAAGTGATGGAAACTCTCATACTACTGGGAATCACCACCCAGGGAAACTGATACACAAATTTTTGGTGGGACACAATTCAATCCATGATAAACACTAATGACTGGAGACAAGACAAGCTGTGACATGACATCAAGGACAGGAAGATAGCAAGAAGTGTTTACAAAAATAAGAAAAAAAAGACCAAAATGGATGTCAGAGGGGACTGAAACCTGCTATTTTGAATGAGTAGTAGCTAAATTGAAGGAAGAAATGATGAAGAGTTGGACAGAAGATTTCAAAGGGCAGCTCCTGGTGACATAGGGATGTATGACAACGAAATGTGCAAAGACCTGGGATCAGAAAACCGAAAGAGGAAAGCATGCTCAGAACTTCTCAAGTTGAAAGAATTGAAGAAAAAATTCAATCCTCAAGTTGCAGCTTTGAGAAATTCTATAGGGAAAATACTGAATGAAGGAAGCATCAAAAGAAGATGAAGGAATACAAAGAGTTACTGTGCTAAAAAGAATTAGTAAACTTTCAACCATTTTACGGGTTAGCATATGATCAGTAATGATGGTGCTGAAGGCACTAGTGAGAAACAAGGCTCCAGACATTGAAGGAACACTGGTTAAGGTGTTTCAACAAATGGATTCAGCACTAGAGGTGCTCCTTGTCTATGTCAAGGAATTTGGAGTGCAGCTGCTTGGCCTACTGACTGGAAAAAAAAAATCTATGTTTGTGCCCATTGCAAAGAAAGGTGATTCAACAGAATGCAGAAATTATCAAACAAAATCATTAATATCATACAGAAGTAAAATTATGCTGAAAATCATTCAAAAGTGGTTGTGGTAGTATATCAATAGAGAACCTCCAGAAATTCAAGTTGGATTCAGAAGAGAATATGGAATCACTGTTGATGTCAGATGGATCTTGGAAAATAGATGTTACCAGAAAGATGTTTCTTTGTGTTTATTGACTATATAAAAGCTTTTGACTGTGTGGATCATAACAAATCATGGCTAACATTGTAAAGAATGGGAGTTCTAGAACGTTTAATTGAGTTCATGCAGAACTTGTACATAGTTTAAGAGACAGCTGTTCAAACAGAACAAGGGGATATTGTATGGTTTAAGGTTAGGTAAGGTGTATGTATCCTTGTATCACACTTATTGAATCTGTTGTTTCCCAAGCAAATAATCGGAGAAGCTAGACTATATGAAAAAGAACATAACATTAGGATTGGAGGAAGTCATGTTAATATTGTTCCATATGCATGATGATATCATCTTCCTTGCTGAAACAGAAGAGGACTTGATGAAGATCAAAAAACCAGCCTTCAGTATGGTATTACACCTCAGTGTAAAGAAAACAAAAATCTGCACAACTAGATCAATAAGCAACATCATGATAAAAAGAGAAAAGATTGACATTGTCAAAGATTTCATTGTACTTGGAACTATAATCAACCATTGAAGCAGCAGTCGAGAAATCAAATGATGCATTGCATTAGGCAAATCTGCTACAAAAGACCTCTAAGATATTTAAAAGCAAAGATGTAATTTTAAGGACCAAGGTGCACCTCCCCAAGCTGTTGTGTTTTCACTTGTCTCATACACATGCAAAAACTGGACAGTGAATAAGGAAGATGAAATAAGAATTCATGCCTTTGAATTATAGTGTTTGAGATAAATATTTAATGTATCATCAACCGCCAAAACAGTGAACAAATCTATCTTGGAGGAAGTACAGTCAGAAAGCTCCTTAGTGGTGAGATGATGACACTTCATCTCACCAACTTTGGACACGTTACCAGGAGGAATCAGGTTTTGGAAAAGGACGTCATGCTTGGTAAAGTATAGGGTCAGTGAAAAAAGGAAGACTCTCAATGAGATGGATTGACACAGTGGCTATTTGTATAGCCACTAGCGTGTCAACAGTCATGTGGATGGCACAAGACCTGGTAGTGTTTCTTTCTCTTGTATGTAGGGTGACCAACTTGATGGCATCTGACAATTTCAACAACACACACATACACACTTGATCCAATGATTAAGTCTGTGAACTTAATTGTTCTAAGTGCTGCATACCTCATGCCAAATATCACTATGGACAGCTTTGCAGTACTTCCCTTGGGAAGCTATGCGCTGACACCAGCACCTAGTCCACCCTTCAAAGCTATTTTGGAACTCCTTCTGGAATGGCCATCGCACATGGTGACAAGAGGTAAGTTTGCAACTTCATTGTATAGTTGTCTGCGAGGGCGTTCTAAGCCAGTACACAAATAACTTCATTGGAAAACCCTCCCTACTCACCTGATCTGATCGCCAGTGACTTTTTATTTACCCAAAGATAAAGGAAATATTGAAAAGAAGACATTTCGATGACATTTGGCACATCAAGGGTAATATGATGGCTCTGATGGCCATTCCAGAAAAAGAGTTCCAAAGTTGCTTTGACGGATGGACTAGGCACTGGTGTCAGTGCTTAACTTCCCAAGGGGAATGAGTAGCAGTGAGCAGCACTTTTTCTAGGATGAGTTTGTGAACTTGTCAGTCCTTGTACATACAAACCCATTCAGAGAAATGAAAAATGTAATTCTAATGATAAAATGGACAGGCTCCTGAAATCGGTGAGAAGCAGGCAGAGAGAAGGAAAATGATAATTTGATAATCCTGGAAGAACCAGAGGATCCTGAAGAGTAGTGTTCTTGTCTCACTGAACCTCTAAACTGACATCATGCCTGCATTTGGATCCGCTCCCTCCCAAAGCAAAATCTCCTACATTACGTTATTCCAGGAAATGTATGCTATTCTTCTTCGTGTGTTTACTGCATACCCCCTGAGAGCACGTAGCTCTTTGTAGTTCTTAAACAAGCTCCATGTTTTGGTAACCGTTATGATGAAGAACAAGAAAAAGGGGTCACCAAAGTCATTAACTTCAGTGGTCAGATATCCAGATGTTGGGGGATGTTTATCAGAATTTCTTGCTAATGAGTCAGACTGCTTTGGCATGGATTATGAATCGTTAGAGAGGCTTTCTGGGAAATTGATTCAAGACTATCCTCTCTGGCAAATGTGCCAGACCTCAGGTCTGAGGCATTAAAGGTTTATTTTTAACTGAAATATTTTTAAGACAAAAGACAAATCTAGTCAGAAACTAAAACTGAGTCCAGAGCAAAGCTTAGAAAGAGAGTTTGAGGAACCGAACTTTTTGTCTCCTAGAAAACACAGTTTTAGGACGTGTAAGTGTAGATTTACTAAAAAGAACAGTCTAAGTCAGCAAGTAAGCATGCATTAAGCTTTAATGTTTGCAATTTTCCCAACAACTCTAATTTCAGGTATTCAGGATACCTAATTTCCCGTGAAAACTATTTTAGCCAAAGGGATAAAAACAAAACAAAATCAAACCCACTGCTGTGGAAACGATTCCAACTCATAGCAACCCTACAGGGAGGGAAGAACTGCCCCCATAGAGTTTCCAAGGAGCACCTGGTGTGCCGGAACTGCTGACCTTCTGGTTAGGAGCTGTAGCACTTAACCACTATGCCACCAGGGTTTCCAAAGTCAGGGTACAATATAATGGTTTTTCTAAGAATCCTTGAAGTTCAGTGTTAGAGGAATTTACCCGATGCACCACCCTTATTTCTTCACTGCCGACCACCTGCCTAGAGATCCAGCCTGGTACCTGATGGAGTCTCAGACATGGTAGACCCTGGGGAGCCAGGAGAAATCTTGAAGCCAGTGCAATTTGAGGTTTCCTGGTATTGTTTTTGGAGCACCAGTTGAAGCAGAGTTGTAGGATACTGCTGAGAGGAGGGAGATATCTCAGGAGAAACCCTGGGACAATCAGACTCCTGAAGGCTTTCTCTGAGTGGGATTATATATAATGAGTTTGTACTCCAGAGACATTTGAAATATAGTTATTTGTCTTATGATTAGGTCAGAGTAGATTTATCTCTGTGAGAGGTGATGAAAGTTGAGATGACTTGTCCTACAACATATTTCTTACATGTTGTCTTACAACATGTGTCTTACAAGGCATATTTCTGAGTATGAGCCAGACATCTGAATAACTTTAGCCCTATGGAGTTGGACAGTTACTTAATTTCATGATAAGCTACAGTATACCACTTTTTTCAGTTATATAGAAAACCAGTGAGAAAAGGTGGAAATTTGAAGCTAAGTGGTACTTCCCAAACAGAGTGATAGAGATGAAGACTGTGTCTGGTAGTGTGGCCAAAGAATCTTTGGGAAGCTTAAGGAAGAGGCAATCAGGTTTGTGACAGTGAGGGGAAGGAGAACCACCAGACAACAATCAACAGAGGAAGCCAAGGATCTTGGGTGGTGTTAACTGGAGACAGAGAAGTGTTTTCTGGCTCTTCCCCTGTGTCTTGTCTTCTAGCTTTGAAGAGCTGATGTGATTACCAGAAGAAAATGCCAAAAAAAATCTTGTAAGTGAAGAGTTTGATCTAGAGAACATTTAGGGAGCTTTCTTTAGAAATGGTAGTACTAAAAATACCTGAGACCCATGGTTTCTGAATGTGATGACAGGTCGTAGTTCTGAAACAACGGAGCGCAGGACAGATGTGACTTTCTAAATAGGAGCGCACTGCCTTTTGAAAAGTACTTAACAAAGCCTGGATCATTTCTTTTTTAAACTCATTTCCTGTGTTCCTTCCATTTCTCAGAAACGAATTTCAGAGTTAAGCGGACGTCTCTCCACGTCACTAGATTGAACAAATGTAATCCAATTGTATAATTCTTTGCTGTTTTCCAATGATTCTTCTTATGCCTCAGATTGCTGAAGGAACATGTTCAGTCTTGACATCAACTGATTCATCTATATCCTAGGCAACTTATTTCCAAATGAGTGGACATTTATATATTTTTTAATGTGATACTGCAAATATGAAGCTAACATTCATCACAAAAATAAGTATTTCAGGATGTATTTCCAAATTCCTTTTGTTGTGGATTGAGTTGTATCTCCCCCAAATGTGTTAACTTGGTTAGGCCAGTATTGTGCACTTGTCCTCCATTTTCTGGCTCTCCCTATATGTGTTATAGATCATACTCTCTGCTTGTGGTTGGAGTGTATTAGGGTGGGATGTAATATGTTGCTTGGATCACACCTGAGCTCTGGCCTAATGTACAGGGAGTTTCCCTGGGGTGTAGCCGGTGTCACCTTTTATCTTAACAAGAGATAAAAGGAAAAAGAAACAAGCAGAAAGTTGAGAAGACCTCAGTCCACCAAGAAAGCAGCACTGGGAGCAAAGTGTGTCCTTTGGACCCGGCATTCCTGTACAGAGAAGCTCACAGTCCAGAAGAAGACTGAAGACAAGGATGGTTCTCCAGAGCTGACAGAGAAAGGTTTTCCGTGGAGCTGTCGTCCTGCATTTGGACTTCTAACCTACTGAAGTGTAAAAAATTAAACTTCTCTTTGTTAAATGTGTATGCTTGTGGTACCTCTGTTATAACAGCACTAGATGACTAAGACACCCTTCTTCTGTTTACTTCTTAGATTAATGTATTTCAGTGTCTCTCAAGTTACTGCAAACTCTCTAGGGAATCTCGAGATTTAAGTTAAGATTTTCTATGATAACTTCGAACCCTGGTCAGAAATATCAGATGATGGATCTGTAGGTTTCAGACTGTGTTTGGCATCAATGTGAGCATGAAGACCATGTGTATGTCTACTATACTTGTTCAAAACAGACACTAATAAACTTAACTTCAAAAAAATGTTATCATTAGTCATAAATTCCTAAGTTTGAAAATAGTAGTTAAAATTGTTACACAATTGTTACACAACAGGTTGCATGGTTGAATAATAATAACAATGATAATAATAGTTCTATGTCCCAGAAATTGAAATAATCTCTTTCGCTTGCACGTGCTCATTTAATCCTCACAACAGTACTGTAAGGAGGATATTGCAAATAAGAAACATATCCAAAGTAATGCAGATAGCGTTCAAACCCTGAGTCTAACTCCAGGGCAAAGTTTGAATGTAATTAAACAGTGCCTTGTATTCCCAGAAAGTCTTGTTAGCCAGATTTTAATAAATCTGGTTCCCTGATTTAAAAATAAAGTTTATAATTTCTTAATTTAAAATTCTATTTATATAAATTAACATATACTGTTGGTGTTTAGCTGATAGATGGCTTGCACCCAACTTGATATCTATAATTTTTAAAATAAGTTCCTTAATCTTTGCAGACCTAAATTCTAATCTGTGGTTATAAAAATATGATTAGAAACTAAACCTATACTGTGTCTGCTCATCATCTATTTTGTTCTAATTCCAAGGGTGTCCAGAGCACGTAAACTTTGTCTTATGCCTAACTTCTTCCTAGGTGATTCCATACAAAGTGTCGGAAACTTTTTGAATCAAATCTTGTTCAAAGTCCCTCATTCTATTTTTAAGTTTACAATCCAAGTCAATTTGCCTTGTAAACCCCGCCCCCCTCACTGCTATACAACTTTAGCTGCTCTTCCCACCCTGTGATGGTACACTCCTACTTTCCAGCCTGTACTTCCTGGATTCGGACAACCACCTCTTCTCCCCCTCACCCTCTCAAGTCACCTCTGGACAGGAGCTGCTCAGACAGCTTCGAGTAAACGAGGTCTGACGAAGTCTGTGGACTTAATTGTCCTAAGTGCTATGTACCTCTTTGCTCAATATCTCTAAGGTCATCTTTGAAGTACTCCTCTTGGGAAGCTATCACTGATGCCACCAACTAGTCCACCCTTCAAAGCAATTTCAGAACTCTTTCTGGAATGGCTATTGTGCAAGGTAGCAAGGTGGCAAGTTCACAAACTTAATGGTCTAGTTGTCTGAAGGAGTTTTTAGCCAGTAAACAAATAATTGTATTGGAATATCCTCCCTACTTTCACCTCATCTGACTCCCAGTGACTTTTTTCTTTACCCAGAGAAAAAGGAAATATTGAAAGGAAAACTTTTAGACAACATTCAGGACATCAAGAGTAATACAATGACAGCTCTGGTGGTCGCTGCAGAAAAAGAGTTCCAAAATTGCTTTGAAGGATGGACTAGGTGCTGGCATCAGTGCATAGCCTCCGAAGTGAAGTACTTGGAAGGTCACTGCAGTGATGTTCAGCAATGAGATATCTAGCATTTTTTCTAGGGTGAGTTCGCAAAGTTAATTGGTAGTACTTGTATACAAAAATTTCAGCCAAGAAGCACACTCTGCCAGCATGACTTTACATCTTACAATCTGATGCAATCTTTGAGTTGGCTTTGTTACAGATTTCAGCTTTCGGCTAACAGAGTCAAGGGCCCATGTCCTCAGTGAATACTGCAGTCTGTCAGACCATCAGTTGTGGTCTTTTAATAGAGTTCTATTTCTGCACACCTATTTTTCTCTTGCTATGTCAGGGACTCTCTGTTGTGTTCCCAGTATGGGCAGTCACTGGTGTTGCACAAACACCATCTAGTTTTTCTAGTCTCGTATTGCTCTAGTCTCTAGAACATATGACCCATTCTGTCTCCTGGGCTCATGTTTTCCTCTTGTCTTTGATGTCCGTCCTTCTCCTTTGCTCCAGCGGTTTGGGATCAATTGACACTACTTAGATGGCTGTTTGCTAGCTTTGAAGATCCCACATGCCACTTACCAGAGTGGGACGTGGAACATTTTTTTAAAAAAACTTAGTTGTGCCAAATTGATCTAGATGTCACTTGAAATCGTGGTCCCTTGCCCTTACTACTCTGTCCTTCAAAATTTTGCATTGTGCTTCAGAAACCTTTTAGCTTTGGCAGCTGTGCTACTTCCCTTCTACTAAACATGCTGACACCCCCAATTTCTGTTTACTGTCTAATCTGTGAAGACACCTCTCCCACCTCTCCACCCTTGTAACCATCAAAGATTATTTTCTTCTGTGCCTAAACCTTTTCTTAACTCTGTATAATAGTGATCTCATACAATATTTGTCCTTTTGCAGCTGATTTGTTTCACTCAGCATAATGTCCTTCAGACTATCTCATGTTATGAGGTGTTTCCTAAAATCATTGTTGCTGTTTATCATTGCATAGCATTCCATTGTATGAATATACCGTAGTTTATCTGTTCATCTGTTGATGGGCATCTAGGTTGATTCCATCGTTTTACTCTTCTGGACAGTGTTGCAGTGAACATTGGTGTGCATGTATCTGTTTGTATGTTAGCCCTTATTTCTCTAGGATATGTTTCAAGAAGTGGAATTGCTGGATCATATGATATTTCTATTTCTAGCTTTTTAAGAAAGAGTCAAATTGCTTTACAACGTGGTTGTATCATTTTACATTCTCACCAGCTGTGTAGAAGAGTTCCAGTCTCTCTACAACCTTTCTAGCATTTATTATTACTATTCTGAATTAATGCCAGTTTTGCTAGGGTGAGATGACGTCTCACTGTAGCTTTTATTTAGATTTCACTAATGGCTACTGATCATGAATATTTCCTCGTATATCTGTTAGCTACCTGAATATTTTCTTTGGTAAAGTACTTGTTCATATCCTTTGCCTGTTTTTTAAAACTGTTGTTTTGTCTTTTCCTTCTTGAGGTTTTGAAGTACCTTCTAGATTATAGAGATTAGACAACAACAGGATTTGTGGTAGCCTTTTTTTTTTTTTTTTTCCAAGCCTGTGTGTAGTCTTTTTACCCTTTTGATGAAGTTTTTGGGAGAGCATTAGCATTGAATTTTTTGGAATTTGCAGTTATCTATTTTCTCTTCTGGTGTTTCTACACTGTTAATAGTATTTTGTAGTCTGTTTTTGCTGTGTATTAGGGTACCCAGTGGTTATTCTTATTTTTTCTTCCATAACCTTTATGGTTTTAGATCTTATATTCAGGCTTTTGATCCATTTTTGAGTTAGTTCTTGTGCATGGTGTGAAAGATGTATCATGTTTCACTTTTTTGCAGATAGGTATTCAGTTACACTCACACCATTTGTTAAAGCCACTGTCTTTTCCCCAATTTATGGACTCAAAGTCTACTGATAGCTTGTTGAATGAATGATGCTCTTCAAACTCTTGCAGAAACATGCTCTGTAGGTGACCTGGCTCCTGAATCCATTGTCAGCATAAATTGATAATGATAACAAGAAATTTATACTGCTTTATTTTCACTCATTGCATCTTTCTGTCCTGGATGTCTATATATCTTCTTTGCAATTAAAAGGTCAATGGCAGTATTATTTAATTTGACTATCAATAGCCACTTTGATTCTGATTAGTGTCTTCTTTGGAATGAATTGGGACTCTAATTGGTTAACAGGATTCTAAACGTGTATGTTTTTATTCTGAGTTTTGGCCCAGAAATAAACTATTTTTACTTATGTTTGCAAGAATAAAATGACCTCATTCAATATTAATTAGTACATAGTACATTCATTATTATGGTTTCCTTTGCTGCTTTGATAGTCTATGAATTTGCACATATTTGACTTTTTTTTTCAAGTCTTCCACCAAGACTTTTCTCTTATTGAATCCATTAATCACTGAAGAAATTCAAAAGATGACCTTTTGACTTTTTATTTTATTTTATCTTATTCTCTTACAATAAAGAATATTAAAAAGAAAAGCTAATACTAAAAGAAAACCCACATAGGAGCACATCAGAATTGAATCTCATGTTCTTTGCAACTTCCCCAAGGCCAGTATTCAACCTACTTTGTTTTCACAACAAAGCAGATGATTTCACATAGCATCTATCGCTATGGTGACAATAGGACAATGATAGCTGGAAAAACTAGTAGGCTTTTTTTGTTTATTTCTGGTCTTCTGGAATGTGTAGCTGATAGCAATTGGTCAGGGAGAGGTCAGTGAGCACATCTGGTGAGTCATTCATTGCCTCTTTTCCAAATCAAGAAAAAGACACAGGGCCACTGCCAACTATCCTTCTGAAGAGTTCAAATGTCCTGCCTTTCACCTGTTTTGGTGCCTGAGTTCCTCAAGGAGAAGTTAAAAGAATAACTACAAACACTGTTAGGAAAAACATGATAGAAAGAAAGAGGGATGGAGAGATGAACACACAAGCAGCAACGTTATGGTTTCAAATTACTTAAATTGAAGTAAGCCCGGTGAGGGAGCAGATGAGGTAGTGAGAATTGCTTAAAGATGTAAATGACGCAAAAGAGAAGGCATGGGAAGTATGGATTACTATCAGCCTTAAGGCATTTATCACAGCTTGTGTGATGACAAGCTGAAAAACATTCGCTTTTTATATAGTTATGTTCATGCATCTCTGACTGTATAGGGTTATTTTAGCACAGATGAAAATGTGAAAGCATACTTGTAAATTGCTAACATGGGTTATCCTGACAATGGGTACACATGGGGGATAGATAGAGAGGGCAAACGAGAGCCATGAACATGTCAGGCAAAGCGTGTATGTGAGTACAGCTATGAATGTGTCAAGGATTATAAAAGTATTGTTTACCTGTGAGCCACAACTCTGCTCAGACTCAAGAGGAGGGGAACTAGACTCCAACTCTTGAGGGGGACACCACAGTTCTAGACAGCATGTGCCATAGGAGAAATAGCTGTGGCCATCTCTGAGAAATACAATTGCTATAGATACTTTGGAAACCCTGGTAGCATAGTGGTTACGTGCTATGACAACGAACCGAAAGGTCAGTGCTTCAAACCCACCAGGTGCTCCTTGGAAACTACTGGGCAGTTCTACTCTGTCCTGTAGGGTCGTTGTGAGTCAGAATCAACTCATCACCAATAGTTTTGTTTGTTTTTTGCTTGTAGATACTTTATTGAGAAGAATTCAAAGGCTATGTCTACAGTGTTTGTGAGGAGTGGCTGGCAGAGTCTAACCGCCAACCTTTCAGTTAACAGCTGAGCTCTTAACTACCGTGCCACTGGGACTGCTGCTGGTATTTCTGTGAAGGATCAGGAGTCTGTGACACAGGTTCTTCAATTTGATTCAGTTCCCTGCCCAAACTGACTAGAAAATTCTCATTTTGTGCAATTTTAGGTCGTTATTGCCTTTCTTTACAAAATCATTTCCTTGAGGAATAAACAGATTTTGAGAGAGACTAATTTTCCAGAACGATTTAAAAAATCGTAGTGCCTCATCTTTTTGAAACTTGAATTTGAACAAAATCCAACAGTTTAAATTCAACTTTCTGCTTTAGAAGGCTTCTTTATAAAGGCGTCACTACAGTGTACTCAGTAACACTCCATTTCCACTCATTGTGCTATTATCATGTGTGAATTCAACAATGCTTAACTTTTGATGAAACAACTAATTCTTCTTACCCACATTATCATCTCTATTTGAATCTGGGCAGGCCCTAACTAGACTCTCAAGAGAGGAAGAGAAAGGAGCCTCCTTCAACTTGACTGCTACTTCCTTATGCATCCAAAGCTCTTGAGTTAGTAATAGTTTCTCATTAGTCAAGCAGGACCATCTCTGGATATGATCTATGAATCTGAGCCTCACTTCTGGACTGTTCTGTGAAGGCAGAACACACGCTGCACAAAGAGCATACTCATCAACTTCTGGCTTTCCCAATTCTTATGAATCTGTGGCACAAGAGGTTAAGGTGTTGAGTCACTAACTAGAAAGTCGGAGGTGAGCACCCACCCAGAGATACCTCATAAGAAAGGCCTGATGATCCACTTCTGACAGATCAGCCACTGCAAACTCTATGGGGCACAGTTTCTCTCTGACATACACCAGTCACTGTGGCTTGGAGCTGAGGCGAAGCTCACACAGACATGCGACAGAGAGCTGTGCCTGTCAAAGTCTGGGTCTACCACAGGAAAGCTGTGCTCCTTCAAACAAACAAACAAAACAAACCCACTGCTGTTGAGTCAATTCTGACTCATAGTGACCCTACGGGACAGAGTAGAACTGCCCCACAAAATTTCCAAGGAGTGCCCTGGGGATTTGAACTGCCGACCTTTTGGTTAGCAGACATAGCACCTAACCACGATTCCACGAGGGTGTGCCTCGGGAAGGGAGAATTCAGTTTCTTCTCCAGCTTGCATAGACAGGCTGGGAGGATTATGCATTCAGGGTAGCATGGCCTACATGGTCGATGCAGGGACACTTCAGGTGAAGTTGGTAACAGGACTGTGTTTGTAACAGGAAATATTTCTAAAAACACAAAGATTTCTGGTAGCTGGGAAATCTTTCCAGGGGAGGAGGCCAAAACTGAAAGGATCTCAACTGTCTGAATGCGACACATAGTCTTCCTGTGACAGGCAACATGTAAGGAAGATCGGAGCTAAGGCTGACTGGGACTCCACCTTAGTGTCTGGGAATAGACCTTTTTTTACAGGCACTGGGACTCAGAGGGGACTATCTAAATTCTGCTTAATTAGGCAGTGAACTAGAGCACAGAAATCCAACTGGGGCAGTCTCAGTGTGTAAAAACCAAACCTGGAACAACTACTGGGTTGCTGGAAATGCTAGGATGCTGGTGGTATGTTATCTAGTGAGGAAATGGCCATTCCACCTGAGACCAACCCAAGTCAGAGAGGAGCTGGGTGCCATGCTGGTGCCGGACAAAGAAAGAAAATCCAGGCCTGACTAAGAAAGGGCAAATTCCTTTAACTTACCTGACTGATGACTTTACTCATTCACAATGAGAGGGAGTGAAAGTTAATAGAAAACCCACAGGATATTCAATTTGTAATTTCAATATATTAGCATGGGTAGTCATGCTCAAGTTACTTTTTAAAATAAGCTTTGTGTAATTCTCGTTTCTTTGTGTGGAATTACACGTGCTTATCTTCCTCCTCAGGGATACATTAAACGGAGGCTGTCTCAGTCTAGAAGGTCCTGAAGCCTATTATGGAGCAATGAGGCCCAAGCACGTTGATTCTACTGTAGACTGCTGACCCCTGACAACCTGGGTCCTCAGCACTGTTCACCACTCTCAGGTGTGGTCACTGTATGACAACCTCCTTCACTGAAAATCTGACATTATCAAGTGATGTTTTCCTCGACTTCCTTTCAGACCACCCACATTTGAAGACATCATCTCTTGTCTCCTTTCCCCGGGGGCACTAAGTGTCTCATTCCTCCTGACAGAGACCAAGTATTCTGGGCACATCCAGAGGAACAGTCTTTGTCTCATGGAATCTGGGAGGAATGAAAGTGAATTCAAATTAAATTTGGAAGTCCTTGGAAGTTTTGCTAGCACACTTATATTACAGTCTTGTAAGAACTTGAGCTGAGTTCCTAGGTGGTACAAATGGTTAATGCTCTCCACTGCTAACTTCAAAAGGTTGGAGGTTTAAGACCACCCAGAGGTATCTTTTAAGAAGAATCTGGGGATCTACTTTTCAAAACTCAACCTTTGAAAACCTTATGGAGCACAGTTCTATGCTGACACACATGGGGTCACCATGAGTCAGAATTGATGCATCGGTAACTGAGTTTTAAAAAAATAGGAAGACATGCTTATGAAATGGAAGACTCAATATTGTTCAGATGGCAAGGATTGTTCAGGTGGTGAGGATCTGAGCAGGGAGGAGGAGGGACACCTACTGTGTACGGATGTTTTTCTTGTTAAGAGCCAGCTGTGAGTCAGAAATAGACTCAATGGCAATGGCTTTGGTTTTTTGATTTATTGCAGAAATAAATGAGGAATAGGATGAAGACACAGGAAACTTCTCAAAGATCGTTTTTTACATAATAGCCCTACAAAAAGGATCAGGAGGTTGACAATTCTACTTCAGTCTTAAGTGCAGAAGGGATAACTTGTGGGAGATGTTTTTCAGAATACCTGAACTTCACAATTTCCCTCATGTTTATTAGTCCAACTCCTCTGTGACTAGCACTTAAACACCATAGGTTAGAAGGAAATTTATATGATAAAATAAACAAGGAAGACACAAAAAAAAATTGATACCTTTGAATTATGGTGCTTGCAAAGAATATTGAATACACCATGGACTGCCAGAAGAATGAACAAATCTGCCTTGGAAGAAGTACATCCAGAATGCTACTTAGAAACAAGGATAGCCAAGTGCCGTCGAGTTGAATCTGACTCATGCTGCTGGCCCCTAGAGTCGCCATGAGAAATAAGGATGACTAAACTTTATTTCACATACTTTGGACTTGTTATCAGCAAGGATCAGTGCTTGCAGAATGACAGCGTGCTTGATAAAGTAGAGGGATCAATGGAAAAAAGGAAGACTCAGCAAGCTGGCGGACTGACAGAGCAGCTGCAGCCATGGGCTCAAGCACTGACAGTGACAGAGAGGATGACACAGGACTGGGCAGTGTTCTGTTTTGTTGTACACAGGATGGCTATCATCCGGACCTGATTCAATGGCAGCTAACAATAACATCATAAAGGAAATTTACACTTGATTAATAAAAGCAGGAGTTGGAAAATTTGCATCACAGTCACACTTCTGGGAAGGAAGTTGGAAGACATAAAGGTGGGAGAGCAAACAAAAGCTCAGAGATCAGCCAAAGTGTAACTGGAGAAATTGATCCTAGGTGCCGCTAGATGAGAGGTCTTTTGGTTTCCAGAACTGAGTTGTAGACTGAATGTCTTGACTGACAACACTAGCTTCCAAAAAGAAGCTTTAAAAGCTTACCACACTGCTTGTAAGCACTGTGGTTTGGAAACTGAAAACCAGACCTTCTAATGATTTGTTCCAGTTTGAACTACTGCTGATAATTTGCATATCTAACAAGTTTCCAGGCAATGCTAATAACACTGGTTAAGGACCAATTATGAAAACTGCTCAGACAAACCAAGGAGATATTGTGTTGTTTAAAGTCAGGAAGGTGTGTGTCTAGGTTGTATCCTTTCATCACAGCTATTCAATCTGTATACAGAGCAAATAATCCAAGAAGCTGGGCTATGTGAAGAAGAGGGCATCAGGGTTGGAGGAAGACTGATTAACAACCTCTGCTGTGCATATGATACAACCTCACTTGCTGAAAGTAAAGAGGACTTGAAGTACTTACTGATGACGATGACAGACTACAGCCTTCAGTGCCGATCACACTTCAACATAAAGGAAACAAAAATCCGCACAGCTGGACCTATAGGCATCATCATGACAAGCAGGGAAAAGATTCAAGTCAAGGATTTCATTTTACTTGGATTCCCAATCAACACTCATGGAAGCAACAGTCCAGATATCAAAAGAGGCACCGTATAGGGAGAGATCAGCGGCAAAAGACTTCTTTAAAAGTGTTGAAAAGCAAAGGCATTACTTTGAAGACTAAGGTGCACCTGATCCAAGCCATGGTATTTTTAATCACCTCATATGCATGCAAAAGCTGGATGATGAATAAGGAAGATTGAAGAATTGACTCCTTTGAATTGTGGTGTTGTAGAAGAATATTACACATACCATGGATTGCTAAAAGAATGAACAAATTTGTCTTGGAAGAAGTATGAACAGAATGTTCCTTAGAAGTAAGGATAGTGAGACTACGTCTCATACACTTCAGAAATGTTGTCAGGAAGGATTAGTCACTGGAGAAGGGCATCACATTAGGTAAAGTGAAGGGTCAGATTCAAAAAAGTAAGACCGCCAATGAGCTGGATTGAGCCAGTGGCTGTAGCAACAGGCTTAAGCCTAACACTGATTGTGAGGAAGGCACAGGACTGGGAACTGCTTTGTTCTGTTGTACATAGGGCTGCTATGACTGGGAACAGACCGAACAACAAAAACAACAGCAACAACTCGTAGAGCTATGGTTCTCGAAATTTGTCATACATAAGAATCACCTGGGGCCCTTGTTAAAATGCAGATTCGAATTCAGTATATATGTCTAGGGTGGAAATGCAAATTCTCAGCAGGTGTTTGAACCACAATTAACCAGCTTGGAGCCCTGCCCCAGATAGATTCCTTCTGTTATAGTTTAGAGAATTTCAGTTGAGGGACTGGACCAGTGACACTGTAGCAGGTCCTCAAGATGAGTGAGAAGGTTGAAGTGGTCTAAAAGATCTCAAACTTGTTTTCTCTTAAAACTGTTCAAATGAATTCTTAACCAGAACTGTAGAATCAGATCCAATCATGGTTGCTACAACTGAGGTTGCAAAAGGAAGCCAAGAGTCTCTCTTGTATGGCATCCCTCATTGCCATGGTGACCACTGGAGTGTTGTCAATGAGTCCTAGGGCTTGGCAAAAGATCATTTTGAAAACCACTTGATCTGCTTCTCTGTTTATTAGCCATGGTCTCTCATCCTCCTACCCTATCCCATGCTTCACATCTAGGTGCAATTCTCTAAATAGTACGTGACTTTCTAGTTATAGCTCTTTGGACTAGAGGTGGACGTGTTATCTAAAAGGATCCAGTTCATAGGCTGGACTCAGCCACTTAGGTTTTCTCCCTTAAAATACAGATTTCATGGTCCAGAGAACATAGTGAAGTGATACACTCAGAGACCACTATATCCTAGCACATTCTAACTGCTCAATCAAGGAAATAAGTCTAGAGTTCAATTAGAATCACAGTTATTCATACTATAAAGCAAGATTTTCAAAACCAATTGTTGTTATGTGCCATCGAGTCAGTTCTGACTCATAATGACCCTGTGTACAACAGAACAAAACACTGCCCAGTCTTGTGCCATGCCCACAGTCACTTTAATGTGTAAGCCCATTGTTGCAGCCATTGTGTCAACTCATCTCCTTGAGGCTCTTCCTCTTTTTTGCTGAGCTTCTGCCTTACCAAGCATGATGTCCTTCTCCAGGGACTGATCTCTTCCAACAACATGTCCAAAGATTTAGGATGCAGTCTCACTGTCTTTGCTTTCAGGGAGCAATCTGGTTGTACTTCTTTCAGAACAGATCTGTTTGTTCTTTTGGCAGTCCATGATACATTCAACATCCTTCTCTAGCACCACAATTCCAAAGCATCAATCCTTCTTTCTTCCTTATTCATCGTCTAGCTTTCACATGCATATGATGAGATTTAAAATACCATTGCTTGTGTCAGGTGTGCCTTAGTCATCAACGTGAAGTCTTTACTTTTGAATACTTTAAGAGGTCCTTTGCAGCAGATTTTCCCAAAGCAGTGTGTCTTTTGATTTCTTGACTGTGGCTTCCCTGGGCATGGATTGTGGAAGTAAGTTAAATGAAATCCTTGACGACCTCAATCTTTTCTCCATCTATCATGATGTTGCTTATTAGTCTGGTTGTGAGTATCTTTGTTTTCTTGACATTGACGTGTAATCCATATAGAATGCTGTGTTCTTTGATCTGCATCAGTAAGTATTTCAAATCCTCTTTCCTTTCAGCAAGGAAGATTGTGTCATCTGCATAACACCGGTTGTTAATGAGTCTTCCTCCAATCCTGATTCCCCGTTCTTCTTCAGACTGTCTAACTTCTTGGATTATTTGCTTGACATACAGATTGAAAAGGTATGATGAAAAGAGACGACCCTGACACACACCGTTCCTGACTTTAAACTCCCCAGTGTCTCCTTGTTCTGTTTGCATGATTACTATTTGATCCATGCACAGATTCCTCATAAACACAACTAAATGTTCTGGAGTTTCCATCCTCCACAAGGTTATCCATAATTTGTTAATGATCCACATAGTTGAATGGCTTTGCATAGTCAATAGAACATAAGTAAGCTTTTTTCTGGTATTCCCTGCTTTTAGCAAGATTCATCTGACAGCAGCAATGATGTCCCTGGTTCCATATCCTCTTCTGAATCTGACTTGAACTTCTGGCAATTTCCTGTCAATATACGGTTGCAGTTGCTTTTGAATGATTTTTAGCACAACTTTACTTGCATGTGATATTAATGACATTGTTTGGTAATGTCTGCATTTGATTGGATGGCCTTTCTTGGGAACAGGCATAAATATGGATCTTAGCCAGTTGGTTGACCAGGTAGTTGTCTTCTAAATGTTTTGGCCTAGATGAAAAAGCCCTTCCAGAGTCACATCTATTTGTTGAAACGTTTTAAAATTGTAAGTTATTATAACTGCTGTCAATAAATTTTGTACCTCTAAAAATTGAATTGGCAAATGATATATAATAGATGTATTTATAAGGAGAAAAATAAAACAGAAAAGCAGAGTAGCCACTGGGGCTCCTTTTGTGTATCAAAACTCTCAGGGATGTGGTTCCTTTGTTTGAAGATTTAGGGTCATGGTTTCATGTAACATCCCTTTTAATTGGCCTAATACTGTGTTTAGTGCTTCTGTTCTATCTCCTAGTTTGTTATTTAGTTCCTGGAATCTTAAAAGCTTACATGTGGCCTCTAAGATGCAACAATTGGCCTCTATTCACCTGGAGCAACAGAGGAAGAAGGAGAGTCAGGAAAAGGAGGAGGACAATAGTATGTGACTGCCTCCATGAACAGCTGCCTCCTTTGCCATGACAGCAGAAGAACTGGATAGTACCTGGCTACCATTACTGAACATTTTGATCAAAGAGTCCATAGAATAATCCTGATCAAAAGGGGGAAAATGTAGAAGAGAGTTTAAAATTCAATGAAGTCTAGACTTTCTGGGACTGTGGAAGGTACATGAACCCCTGAAATTATTTCTCTAAGATAAATCTTTACACCTGAAAACACAAATATTCCCTAGAGTCTTAAAATCAAACAAGAGCTTAGCTTAACTTGTGAAACAGTTCTGCTTGAGCACTATGCTCTTTTAAGAACTACCTATGTGGGATCCAATTAACAAAAACAACTTGAAAGACTATATAGGAACCTTGGGGGTCAGTCAGTTTATTTTAACCAAGGAGAAACAACTCAGAAAAGAAAGATGAGAGTAGCTGTACAACCTAAAGAATATAATCAATGTCACTGAACTGTACATGTAGAAACTAATTGGTGTATGTTTTGCTGTATGCATTAACAACAACAGAATAAGTAAAATTTATTTTAACAAAGTGGAGATTCTGATTCAGGAATAGGTCTGTGACAGGGGCTAGAAATCTGCCTTTTAAATAAGAAGGTCTTGTAATTCTGATGCAGGTGGTACATGAACCATGATTTGAGAAACACTGCTTTAAGGAAACTGGTTCCTGAGCTCAGCAATTCGCATATTTATCACAGAGTAAATAGCTGAAATGTCGCAGCAGACGTGTTCATTCTATGCTTCATGTGCAGAAATGAGCCAAGGTACAAGTGCTGTCAGTAAGCGCAGTTTCTGTGGCCCAGCTGCCTTGCCGATCTTTGGGCTGCCGTAAGCACTTTCCACACTGTACTGAGATTTCCTCCTTGATGAGATGCCAAGTCAGACTGCCACAAATATAGAAGGGGAAAAAGGGAAGTTTTTTCATGTGGATGAAAAATACCCTATATTCAGCCTCTCTGCCAAACCAAGTATAATCCATAAAAATAAAAGCTAAATTAAGTAGAAAAAGATACCTTATACCTCAAAAAGAGACTGGGAAAAGTTGTGGAGAAGTCAGCAAAATGCATTATAGAGAAGGGAGGGCCTTGTGGGTGAAGTGGTCAGTGTGAAAGCCTACAACAGGCTCTCTCTTTATGAGGGTTCTTGTTTTGTTTAGCTGGGTGCCCCTGGGTGGTCAAATGGTTAACAAACTTGTTGCTAACCAAAAGTTGGTGGTTCGAGTTCACCTAAAGGTGCCTCAGAGGAAAGTCCTGGGGATCTGCTTCTACGAATTCAGCTGGTGAAAATCCTGTGGAGCACAATTGGGCTCTGACATAAATGGGGTCACCACGAGTCGGAATTGGCTCCATGGCAACTGGTTTGGTTTTCCAGTTTTCACCATGTTTGTTAATATCGTATATAAGCCCTAACCATTATTTTTGCCCAGTATATACTTGCAACAGAACAAAAGTTCTGTGCATGCAACCTTGCAGAATTAAGAAATCTAAGTTCTGAAGAGACCTCAGAAAGGTAGTGAATGAGGTCCAGTTCTTCTGGAGCTACCTTACTGTAGGAGTCGAGGAGATTTATCCCACTGACCTCCAGCTTGATGACTAATGCTTTTAAAATGACTTGTCCTCAAAAGAAGGCAATTCAAAGCTTTTTAAAAATATTCTTCTCCCATTTTCTTTTTAATATCATGATTGGCAAGGTCAGTTCTCTATGGTTACTGTAATCTTGACCTGGATTAACCAACCTAAATCTCATTGTAGTGATTTGCTAATAGTCAATATTTTAGTTGGAACTTTGTCTTCTCTATTCATTCTTTGATGAAGACGTTGATAAGCCACAAGGAAGGAGAGACAGCCAAAGTAATGTGAACGGTAGTTGGGGTCAGGAAGATAAGATAGAAAATATAAGACAATGTTCTGGTTCTTGACCTTGAGGATGTCAGTGATTTAAGTTGTAGTCTAATCACATGTAGCACTGAGCTCAGCACTGGATGGACACCAGTAAAACCAGTTGTTGTTGAGTCAGTTCTGATTCATGGTGACCTCATTTGTGTCAGAGTAGAGCTATGCTTCACTGGATTTTCGGCGGCTAAAGTTTTGGAAGTGGATCATCAGGACTTTTTTCCAAGTTTCCTTGGGTAGACTTGGCCCACCAACCTTTCGGTAGCTGAGTGCGTTAATCATTTGCACCCTCCAAGGACGCAGTGCTGGAAGTGCTCACATGGCTATGCCAAGAAATTTGGAAGACAGCTCCCCAGTCAATGGACTGTTCTAAATAAAGACGATTTAACAGAAGGCAGAAATTATCAAACAGTATCATCAATATCATAAGCAAGTATAATTTTGCTAAAGATCATTCAAAATCAGTTACAGAAGGACACCGACAGGGAACTACCAGGAATTGAAACCAGACTCAGAAGAGAATATGGAATGAGGGGTATCATTGCTGATGTCATGTGATCCTGACTGAAAGCACGGAATACCAGAAAGATGTTTGTCTGTGTTTTATTGACTATGCAAAGGCATTTTACCCCAGGGATCATAACAAATCATGGATAATATTGCAAGGAATAAGAATTCTGAAACACTTAACTGTGCTCATGAGGAAACTGTACATAGACCAACAGGCAGTCATTTGAACAGAAGGAGCTACTGCACAGTTTAAAGTCAGGAAAACTGTATATCAGGGTTGTATCATGTTGCCATGCTTATCCAGTATGGATTGTGAGAAGAGGAACATGCTATTAGGATTGGGAGAAGACTCATTAATAACCTGTGATGTGCAGATGACTCCTCCTTGCTTGCTGAAAATGAAGATGGCTTGAAGCACTTACTGATGAAGACTGAAGACCACAGTTTTCCATGAGGATTACATCTCAACATCAAGAAAACAAAAATCCTCCCAACCGAATGAATAAAAGTCGTAAACAGAGAAAAGACTGAATTTGCCAAGGATTTCATTTTACTTGGATCCACAATCAATGCCCATGGAAGTAGCCATCAAGAAATGAAACAACACATTACAAATCTACTGCAAAAAATCTTTTCAAAGTTTTAAAAAGCAAAGATTTTACTCTAAGGACTAGGATGTGCCTGACCCAAGTGATGGTGTTTTGATCACCTCATGTGCGTATGAAGGCTGGACAATGAATAAGGAAGGCCGAAGAGGGATCAGTGTCTTTGAGTTATGGTGCTGTTGAAGAATACTGAAGATACTGTAGACTGCCAAAAGAAAAAACAAATCTGTCTTGGGAGACACAGAGTCAGAACGTTCACTAGAAGTGAGGATGGTGAGATTTCATCTCACATATTTGGACATATGACCAGAAAGTACCGGCCCCTGGAGAAGGACATCATGTTTGGTAGAGTGGAGAGTCACTGAAAAAGAGGAAGAGCTTCAACAAGATGGATAGCCACAGAGGCTGCAGCCATGGGCTCAAGTATAATAATGATTACGAGGTGGGGGAAGGACGGGGCGGTGTTTCCTTACACTGTACAGAAGTTTGCTAAACGTTGGAACCAACTCAGTGGCACCTACCAACAATAATAAAGACTCTGGGTACACACAGTAGACCTGTAATAAATATTGCTTCAAAGAGAACATAAACTTCATCTGTGTCGAGTAATAGTATGATTAATACCCATTTTTGTTCTTAATCCACTCTATCTCATTCCATGTGTTTAAAGTCAGTTTTGTTTGGAGTGAGCAAGGGCCCCTGAGTACTTCATAGTAGCAAAGAAGTTCTACATCCCACTGTGTTTGTCCATTCATTTCAACAGCCCAGCACTCATGGAACACCAGCGTTCAGGTTGCTGTGGTAAGCACTTTGGTGAACTGGCAAAGATAAAAGGAAAGACATAGAGATTAAAGAGCATTCTATTTGGAAAAGTAAAATGAGACCTGAATAAACAAACAAACAAACAACAGACAGACAAACAATTTCTACCACTTAATGTGTTTGTGGTTTGAGCCGTGTTTTTCTCATTTGTAAAATGGGACAGCATCTATTTGGATGGCTGTCATAAGGATCAGATGAAATAATTAGTGTGGCTAGATTTAGCAAATAAAAATGATGTTGTTAGTATAAGTATGTCCTATGCAGTATTTGGAACAAACTGATACTAAAAAAAGTTTGTTGTTTATCTGAAGTTCAAACTTCACTACGTTTCCTTTATTGTATGGGGCAGCCCTAAAAACAATGTGTGATAATAGCCATTTGTTGAATGCCTTTCATGTGCCAGATACCCCTAAATCGAATAAACTCAAAAAAACTGTTGTCTTTAGCTACTCTAAGTGCTTCAAATACATAGTTCATGTTTTTTTAAACTGTCTTATGTTACACTTTAGCCAAGCCAAGTGCCGTCCAGTCGGATCCGACTCATGTTACACTTTAGATGAAGATTTACTGAGAAAATTAGTTTCTTACTAAACAATTAATACACATACTGCTTTGTGATATTGGTTGCCAACTACGTGACTTGTCAACACTTTCCTCTTCTTGACTTTAGGGCCCTCATTGCCAGCTTTCCTGTCACTTCCTCTGTGCTAGTTTTTGCCCTAAGGCCTGGTGTGGCTATTTAGTCTTGAACCTCAGGAATAACTTCATTAACTGAGTTAACAGGGTGGCCAGAATCCACACACTCAGATTTATCTAGCCTACCTTGGACCGGTAAGTCTGGTTTATTTTCGTGAGTTTGAATTTTGTTCTAGGGTTTTTTCAGCTGTGTCCAGGATGCTCTATTTGGATCCCTCTCAGAGCAGTCAGTGGTGGCAGCTAGATAGTAGCTAGTTGTGCTGGATTCAGTCTGGTGAAGGCTGTTACATCTGTAGTCTATCAATTCTTTGGACTAATCTTCCCGTTGTGTTTTTGGTTTTCTTCATTCTCCCTTGTTCTCCACGGGGTGGAACCAGTGGCGTACGTTAGACAGCTGCTTAAAGGTTTTTACAATCCTACATGCTAGTCACCAAAGTAGGACGCAAATCACTTTCTCTACAAACTGTTACGCCAGTAGAGCGAGATATCCCCCAAGACCATAGTCCCCTGCCGTCAGACCATTAATTCAGTCCTGGTTTGGAGTCTGGATGTGTCTATGAAGGTTCTATGATCTTGTTTTGGTCAAGTTCGGCTGTACGAGGTGTTTGTAACAGGGGAAGGCAGTTATTACAACTCCATTTCAGGACCTTGAGTTAGTTTGTTCTGCTTCGAACTCCTCCGTGAATTTGCTTTTCCACCTCAGAGATACTGCATAAAGACCTACATTTTTTAACAAGATCCTCTGTGATTCTTATGAATGATAAATTTTAAGGATCGCTGCTTTGCTACTGGTTCTCCGAATTGGCCCCTAACCCGTAGTATTAGCGTTGCCTTGGAATTTGTCAGAAATGCAAATTTTCAATACGGTTCAAACCAGAAAGAACCAGTTGGAAGCTCTGACCTGTTTTGTATGTAGGATATGGAAGTCTTCTGAAACGAAATAGTAAATAGCAGTTGGGATTCAAACTCGCTAAATCATGCTGCTTGTTTAGTAGGTGAAAGTGCTCTGAAACTGGAGAGCACTCAGGGCCTATTATTACCAGTGATCTCTGTGTTCACCCCTTTGTCCTAAGAAGAGTAACAGGAGTATAGAAACTAAGAAGTGTCATCAAGTGTAGCAAAAAGCGTTGTTTTAACTTCTCAATTTGAAGATCGTGATCTCTCGTGAGCAAAATCATGCTTCGAGGGATACTGAGGCAAGAAGAGGCTCTGCATTAGTTTCTAAGGTGTGAAGTAGCAAATTATCATGAATCTGAAGGCTTGAAACAACCAAAATGTATCCTCTTACAGTCCTGGAGGCTGGAAGTCTGAACTCACGGAGCTGACAGAGCTGGTTCCTTCTGGATACTCTGAGGGAGACTCTGTTCCATGGGCCTTTCCTAGCTTCTTCTTGGTGTTCTGTTGCTTGTAGATGCACCACTCTAGTAATCGCACGGCCTTCCTTTCTGTGTCTCTGTCTGTGTTTCATCCTTTTCTGTCTCTTATAAGGAAACCTATCTTGGATATAGAGTTCCCCTAATCCAGGACAACCTTACTTTGAGATTCTTACTTTTGTCACAACTATAAAGACCCTTATTCCATGGTACATCACATTATGAAGTTCTAAGTGGACATATCTTCTGGGGACATGCTTCAGCCTACTGCAGGCTTTATGACAACACCTTAGTGTGTGATGTGACTTGGGATTATTTACTCTAATACCTGTTTTGGAGCTGAGATTTACTGACTTCCTAGACTCTAAAGTAAATTAGTTGTGTGAACAAGCATATTCCTGTTTTTTACCTTCTCAGTAACCTTCCAAATAATCAGAAAACTTAAATAATGGTACCACTGCCTTTTGCAAATGACCATTTCAGAAAATTTTCTCTGCATCTCTTTCCCACCTCTCCAAATAGGTTCCAATTTTGCCAGTGGGTAAGTAACTTACAACTTCAATCTTTCAAGTATAGTCGGAACTTCATTCATTCATTCACTCACTCATTCAATAAGTACTTAAATAATATTATTCAGGCATAGTTCTAAGAACTTCACAAATACTATGTCATTTAATTCTCATAATGCTTCTATATGGTATATATTATCTTCACTGAAATTTGGAACGATGATCCTGAGATCCTGCAAGGGCACTGTGATGGGGAGAATGCCCCCAACCAATGTCCATGCTCTAATTCCTGACACCTGTGACTATGTTACATTAGATGGCAAAATGAACTTTGTAAATGTAAACAGGTTTATTTTTAAATCTTGTAATAGTAAAATGAGTCTGGATTTTCCAAGTGGGCCCAATTTAATCGTTTGAGCCCTTGAAAGCAGAGAACTTTCTCCGGCCTGGGGAGAAGAAAAGTGACAGAAGTCAGAAGGATTCAAAGAGTGAGAGGGATTTCATGTGCCATTGTTGGTCTGAAGATGGATGATGGCAACATGATGACATGTAACGCAGGTGACCTAAGCTGCGGACAAACTAAGTTGTTAGCAAATAATTAATGCTCTGACTACTGACTGAAAGGTTGATGTTTCAAGGCAAACTAGAGGTGCCTTAGAAGATCTATTTGCAAAAAGATCAGCTACTGGAAACCCTAAGGAGCACAGTTTTACTATTACATATGTGTGGTCACCATGAGTCAGACCAGCCACAAAACTAACATTTGTGTTAGAATCGACCCTGTAGCAACTGGCTTGGATGTTTTTTTAAGCTGCTAGCTAAGAAAACAGCAAACTCAGCCCTACTGCCTTGAGGAAATGAATTCTGCCAACAATCTGAATGAGTTCAAGGAATGAGTCTCCCCCAGAGTCTTCAGGAGAATCCAGGTCAGCCAGTACCTTAATTTCAACTTTGTGAGGCAGAAATGACCTGAACTTTTGGACTACAGTGGAATAATACATAATAGACTTGTGTGTGTGTCTGTTTTAAAAGCCACTAAATTGGGGGCAGTTTGTTACAACAGCAATAAGAAACTCTTACAGACTTTATCATTTTAGAGTACTTGTGTTTACGTTTCAATACATTTCAATATGGTGGCCAGACAATCCTCAGTTAACCAGAGTCTTTAGTTAACAGAGTATTTCATTCTGTAAGAATTTTGCTAACCAAGCATGCTTTGTGTTGTACAATTGAAGATACTCACTGTACAGTTTCTCAGATAATGAGCCCTAACCTAATTCAGAGACTAATTTCCTCTTTCATTTTACAGAGTTCCCTCTGAGCCCAATTCCTCTTCCAAGTTAAATGGAAGAGGGGTGGGTTCCTGAAATGTTGAATCAGAGAGGTCAGCAGAAGGAGGGAGCTAAGAGCATACACTCTCAGCCTGAGTCTGAATTTAAACTTGCACTTTATTACCTACTGGGCATGTGACTTTGGGCAGGTATTTAACATCTCTGTGCCTCAGATTATTTTCAAAGAGAGAATGATGATAAAAATAGCACCTAGGGTTGTGCAAAAAGTGTATTGAATTAACGTATGTAGAGCTTTTGAATATGGCAGAAATATTACAAAGACGATCTAAGTATTAGCTACAGTTATTAATCTCTTACAGAACAGTTTTACAGACAGGCAAAGATGGTGATACATCTAATGAAGAAAAGTTCAAAATGATTTGAAATCAGAAAAATGGAAATGAAAGCACTCTGAGATATCACTTTAAATCAATTCAAAAAAACCCCAAACCAAGCCCACTGCTGTTGGGTCAGTTCTGACCCACAGTGACCCTATAGAACATAATAGAACTGTCCCATTAAGTTTCTAAAAAGTACCTGGTGGATTTGAACTGCAGACCTTTCGGGTTTTAGCCACTGTGCCACGAGGGTTTCCATTTAAATCAACTAGATGGACGCAAAGGAGAAAGCTGGATAATGCCGATGTTAAGAAGGGTGTGGGGAAATGGAAGTCATCTTCACCCCTGCTGCTGGGCATGCCGTCTCTCTGTTGGGCACCCTCAAAGTAATGAAAAAACAAACAAGACAGTTTGTTACCATCAAGTCGATTCTGACTCACAGGCACTCCTTAGTACAGAGCCGAACTACCTTGTAGAGTTTCCAAGGAGTGCTTTTGGTGAGAAGCCATAGCACTTAACCACTCTGCCACTCAAGGTAAATACACACATACTCTCTGCCTTCATTTGGGTTCTCCCAGAAAGAGATCCTAAAGTGAAAATGCGTATTTATATATTAAACCCACTGCTACTGAGTCAGGTCTGACTCACAGGGACACTAGAGGTCAGAATAGAACCACCCCATAGAGTTTCCAAGGAGTATCTGGCAGATTTGAACTGCCAACCTTTTGGTAAACAGATGTAGCACTTAACCCCCTTCACCATCAGGGTTTCCCATATATATATATTTAATAGTAAATATTGATGCATGAGGTCCGACAATTAAGATTGTGAACTTAATTGTTCTAAATTATACATACCGCATTGCTGAATATCACTACAGTCACCTTCGAAGTACTCCCCTTGGGAAGCTATGCACTGATGCCAGAGCCTAGTCTGCCCTTCAAAGCAGTTTTGGAGCTCTTTCTGGAATGGCCATTTCATGTGGGGGCACAGTGTCAAGTTTGCGAATCTAACTGTATAGTTGCCTGTGAGGGAGTTTGTAGCCCGTAAACAGATAAACCGTATTGGAACACCCCACCTACTAACCCAATCTGGCCCCCAGTGACTTTTCTTTACCTAAGACACAGGAAGTCTTGAAGACATTTTGATGATATTCAGGACATCCAGGGTAAGACTACGACGGCTCTGATGACCATTCCAGAAGAGTTCCAGAACTGCTTGGAAGGAGGGACTCATCGCTGGCATCTGTGCACTGCTTCCCGAGGGGAGGACTTTGGAGGTTCCCGTAGTGATATTCAGTAATGAGGTATGTAGGACTTTTTCTAGGATAAGTTCGCTAACTTAATTGTCAGACCTAATGCAGCCAAACAACTGTCAATTCACCAATTTTTCTATCTACAATTCGATGACATTGATCATGTTCATAATGTTGTGCAGCCAATCACTATTATCTTCTGTCAAACTATTTCACTATCAATAGACTTTGATCTCTGTGTGTTGTCTGTTTCTTATAAGTGGGACCAAATAATACCTCTCCTTTTGTGACTGACTTATTACACCTAGCATAACGTTTTCAAGATTCATCCATGTTTGTAGCATGTGTGTATCAGAAGTAATTTCTTTTATGGCTGACTAGAGTTCCATAGTGTGGCTGCACCACCTTTTGTTTATTCATTCATCTGCTGATGGACATTTAGATTGCTTCTAACTTTTGATTACTGTGAATATTGCTGAACATGGGTATACAAGTTTTTGTTTGTGCTCTTGCTTTCCATTCTTTTGAATCTACACCTGGGAGTGGGCTTGCTGGGTCATTCGGTTACTCTATGTTTAACTCTTTCAGGAACCCTCAGATAAGAATTTGAGTGGAAGTAGTTTACTTGGGAGATGACCCCAGGAAAGGGAGAGGGAGACAGAGAAGGGAGGGTGCTCAAAAAAGGGTGTGTATTCCAGCAGATTGCCGCTGTGAATTAACGGAGCTTAGCTGAGGAACTCTGAAGCTGGCAAAGAACAAAAGCCTCCCGGATTTCCCACCAAAGCGTGAGCTGGGATATTTACGTCAACCTCTCTCAGGTGTTGGTAGAGGGTTGCTGAGAAAGGCCACGGGAGAATGCAGGTGCTGATAGTGAGTGGGAGAGGTCTGCATTTGGTGAGGAGGGCCAGGGTATATTAGTGTAGTGCTGCCAGTGTCTGCCAAACACCACGGCCCAGTAAGTCCGCTCCTGGGTATAAGCCAATGAGATGATCACAGATTCCGTAGGCGGATTCAGAGGAGAATGTTGTTTGCAGCACTATTTGTGGTGGTGAGCTGAATGACCGTCACTTGGCAAGGGAACAGATAGGATGTGAAGAGCTGGCACATGGAGTGCTACACAGTAGTTAAAAGCAACCTTTCGAGAATGGAGATGCCAGCCTGAGAGTTCCTGCTGGGCTGGGGTTGCTGTATTAAAGGTAGCACCAAGAGGAGGCCTTTGTTACCTGCTGGGATTGGAGATGTCAAAGATCGTGCTGTCATTGGCCAGGTTCTGGAAGGTGGATGTGGATGGGTACTAGGACAACAATTTTGTGGACAAGGAAGACTGGGGTGACTGCAAGCTGGGCCTGGTGAGGGAGTGGTGGGTTGTGGCCTGTGACAAGGAAACCGGCTCGCTGCTCTATCTGTAGCTCTGAAAATCTCACCTTCAGCATCAATAGTCAGGCAGTGAAGGATCTGGCAGGCAGTACCGTCTTGAAGGGGCTCACCCTCTTTAAAGCTAATGTCCTTGAAAAGGCAGTTCAAACTCGGGTCAAGAATGGTGTGGACTTCCTAATCAAGTACATTTATAAAGGGTTCAGAGCCTTTGGCAGAGCCCCTCTGCCAATGGCAGTACTGTGTTACTGCAGTGACACAGAAAGGCACTTGCTGCTGGAGCAGAAGGTCCAATGTTGGGGTCTTGACTGCAAGAAAAACCATGTAGTCCAGCAGGAGGGAGCTGGATGTCTGCTGGGCTGTGGGAACTGCTGGTACAAAGAGCAGAGCAACCCAATGCCATCACTGCTCTATGGGTAGCGCTGTGTCTCTCAATTTTGCCTCTTTGCTTCCTTTTTCATATCTATAAAGATAGAAAGGATGTGTTAGTTTTCCTTTAATGAAAATTGGGATAATATAGAGTAGATATTTCAACGGTTATGTTCTCAGAACCATTTCAGGGATGTGTCTACCAGTCTGTATGTAGTATAATTTACATTCAAGTTTAGTGGTGCAGTTTTTAAATTCTATTGGCTTTTTTTTTTTTTCCAATCTAATACTGAGAGATTCGATCAAAATTTGAGGCCAGTGTTCTAACTCATTGCTAGACAGGCAGTGATTTTTATCAAAAGTATGGGAGACAGGCGCTACTAGCATTGGAAAACTGGATCACACTTCCTTTATTTAAGTAAGATGTTTCTGGAACAAGCGGTGGGTGAGCACCACTACCAAGTTCCAGCTTTGTTTCTGTTCACTGCCAGATGATCTATTCTGTCAGTGGAAGTGTATTTCTTTCTCTCAGTATCCATTAATCATGGCCTCTCAATTTCTTGGTAGTCGCTTAGGGTCCAGAGCAAGGAGTCTTGTTCTGTACAAATGAATCCATAAAATAAAGAGTCTGTTTGGCAAGAGTATAAAACTTTGGTATAATAATATGGTCCTGTTTGAGCAAAGGATATGGACACTATGATGTGGTTCAAAGTCTGGGCAGCCTCTGAAAGAAATGCTGTCCATAGAAGTATGGTATCTGCCCTTGCTATGAGGCTGCAGAATTAGTATTTAACATGCCCTACCAATGTTTTGAGTGTTCCTCAGGATAACTGCAATCTCAGAAGATTTGGTTCAGATCCAAACAAATATACATTCCCTGTTTTATCTCAGTATTTTTTAAAAAAGAAAATGTCACACGGCAAGAAGTGTTTACTTTGTTGAACAAACCAGATCAAGTCTCAAAAAGATGACCACTGCTTATAAAAAAAAACTAGTCTTCAGTTGCTTCAAAGCAAATCACCTGAATGTACACGACCAGGAGAGAAACCACCTTGTGTTTAGTATTTATACGAACACTAGTTTCATAATCACTGGTTTATCTGAGAACTGGTGCAGAAATTCTGTAAACTCTTCGCAGTTTTGGATACCACTCTTTCTGTTCTTTTGTTTTATAAGAATGATACAGCTCAGAAAAAGAGGTCATTATTGAATCAAAAAAATAAAAGTAACAGATTGGATTATACACGGCTACATAATAAATCTTAAAAATAATCCTGAGTAAGAAATAGAGTGAGATGCACAACACATTATCATTTATGTAAATCAAACCACACGCACACATGCCAGTGAACCTTTTTTAGCAACACAGTTAACCAAAAAAATACGCATAAACACATTGGAATGGTTGTCTACTGGGAGTGAACAAAATAGAATTAGTTATGAGAATAAAGAGATAGTGAATAAATAAATAATTGATTTAATGAATTATATTTTTTAAATAAAACAAAAGGAGAACCTAGTGTAGATAAATGATGACGATATATTATGAACTAAGGAATGTAAATAATCCAAGAATGAATCTGTCCCTGTCGCCTAAGAGAAAAAAGGGTATGCTAGTTATTTCTGATCATCTCATCTTCTGTAATCCAAGGTGCTCAAGTTCAAGTTTCCCACATATCTTCTCATTAATGGTACCTTCATAGCCTGTGGATGGTAACTGCACAGAGAAGGCAGCAGAGGCTGGAGGCTAAGTCCCAACCAAGCCAGGGGGTAAATGCCACACCAAGGAAGGCAAGCTGGACCACCGCAGCCAGGCAGAGGGTGAGGCGCATGCTGTGTTCAAGCAACTTAAAAAAATTAAAATAAAAAACTGTGGTAAAAACATATATATATTACAAAATATTTACTAATGCCACACTTTTCACTTGCCCAGTTTGGTGACACTGATTATACTCATCATGTGGACAATCTTCACTGCTATCCTTTACCAGACTATTCCACCACCATTACCAGAAACTCAGTGCTCCCTAAACAATGACTCCGCTTTCTTCCCTGCTTCCCACTCTTGGTAACTACTAATAAAACACTAATAAATATTTGACTATTTCAGTAAGCAAGATCATATAGCACTTGTCATTTTCTGACTGATTTATTCACTTAGCGTATTTTCATGTTATAGCACTTATTAGTACTCCATTTCTCTATAATTTCTTCCTTTCTCTCTGAGTGGTGTTCCACTGTATGATACATCACCTTTTGTTTATTAATTCATCTCTTGATGCACATTTGTTTCCTCCTTTGGTTTCATTAAATAGTGCTGCAATAGGCATCTGTGTACAAGTTTCTTTTTGTGTTCCTGTTTTTGTTTTTTTTGATATATACATAGGATTGGGATTGCTAAGTTATAGGATACTTCTATGTTAAATTTTTTTTATTATGATTGAATAAAAATGTACATTTCCATATAAATTTGCATGCCTACTTATGTGCAGCTCCTACTGTTCTCCCTGCCCAGTGACAGCACACACTTCCTCTCCGCTCCATACCTGTCTTATCCTCCCAACAATCTCCTATCCCCTCCTCACCACCCACTCCCCTTCCTCCAGTAAGAGGTCAACAGGATGACACCCTATAGATAGATGCATAGAACTATAAAGTGCACACGTGATATGGTCACTCTGTGTCGCCAAGTCCAATCCATTCCTGTCTGAAGAGTTGACTTCCATTATGATTTATGGACAGGGGCAGTATCAAGGCCAGGGACTACGCTCCCAGGGGAACCATAAGGCACCTGGACCATCAGTTATGGTCTTTTAGTGGAGATCTCAGAGTGAACCCCTCCTTATTCTTGTATTGCCAGTGAGACTCAACTGTGTGAGCTCCATCAGGGCTATCACTGCTGGTGGTTGGGCAACATCTGGTTCTTACGGTCACAGGCCAATGTACTCACCCACTCATGTGGATCTCTCTGTCTTCTGGGTTCTCTTTCCCCCATGTTGTTTTGGTCCTTGGTGATCATCCATTTCTCCATTGCTACACCCTCAGATGGGAGGTTGGCAAATTCAAAGACCCCAAAAGCCACTCACCAATGTGGGGTGCAGATGGCTCTCATAGCAAATCACTAGTTGTACCAGTTGGCCTCGATTTCCCCTGAGAGCATGGTCCCTGGCCACCCACCCCAGGTACTCTGTCCTTGTAATATTGAGTTAAGGGGGAGGAGTAATCATGTTATGTTGAAGTCCAGTTATTATTGATCTTCTTTCTAATGTGTGCTGCCACAGATTTCACCCAACCAAATTTCTATCAACTATCTAATCTAAACTCTCTCCCCCTTGCCCTTCCTCCCTTCTCACCCTTGCAGCTGGCAAAGAGTCTTTTCTTCTATGCATGAGTCTGTTTATAAGTTCTTATCGTAGGGGTCTCATACAATATGTGTCCTTTTGTCACTGACTGCTTTCACTCAGTATAATGTCCTCCAATTGATACCAGGTTATGAGATGTTTCATAAAATCATCATTGCTCTTTATCATTGCGTAGTGTTCCATTGAGTATATATACCATAGTTAAGTTATCCGTTCCTCTGTATATGGGCATCTGGGTTGATTCCATCCTTTTGCTATTACAGACTGTGCTGTAAAAAACATCCGTGCGCATGTATCAGTTGGTGTGAATGGCTTTGATTCTGTAGGATATATTCCAAGCAGTGGAACTACTGAATCAAATGGCATATCTGTATCCAGCTTTTTAACGAAGTGCCAGATTGCTTTCCAAAGAGGTTACACCATTTTGCAATCCCACCAGCAGTGTAGGAGAGTTGCAATTTCTCCACAGTCTCTCCAGCATTTGTTGTTTTGTGTTTTTGGATCATGGCCAACCTTGTTGGGGTGAGATAGTCTCTCATTGTATTTTTGATTTGAATTCCTTTAGTAGCTAATGATCGTGAACGTGTCCATATGTGTTTTTTGGCTGCCTGGATCTCCTCTTTAGAGAATTGTCTGTCCATCTCCTTTGCCCATTACTTAATTGGATGATTCATCTTTTTCTTGTTGATATTTTATAGTACATTAAGATTATGGAGATCAGGTGTCAGTCTGACATATAGCTGCCAGATATTTTTTCCCATTCTATAGGTGGCCTTTTTAATTCTATTAATAAAGTCTTTGGATGATCAAAAGTGTTTGATTCTTAGTAGTTCTCATTTATCTATTTTCTGTTGTTTGTGGTTTGTTTGGCAGATTTTGAAGTCTGTCTATGTTGTGTGTTAAAACTTCCATTGTTCTTACTTTTTCTTGGATGAGCTTTATCATTTTAGATTTGATATTTAGGTCTTTTATCCAGTTTGAGTTGGTTTTTGTATAAGGTGTAAGATATGGGTCTTGTTTCAATTTATTGCAGATGGATATCCAATTTTGCCAGCACCATTTGTTAAAGGTATTGTTTTTGCCCCAGCTTAATGTCTTAGGGTCTTTGTTGAATATCAACTGTTCATAGAAAGATGGTTGTCATCTCTGGGGTCTCCGTTCTGTTCTACTGATCTATCTGTGTCTTTTTGTACCAATACCAGGCTGTTTTGACTACTGTGGCAGTGTAATAGGTTCTAAAGTTAGGTAGTGAGAGGCCTCCCAGTGTGGTGTTCTTCTTCAGTAGTGCTTTACTTATCCGGGGCTGGTTTTCTCTCCAGACAAAGCTGATGATTTGTTTCTCTGTCTCATTAAAAAATGTCGCTGGAATTTGTATTGGGATTGCATTATATAAGTAGATTGCTTTGGGCAAAACAGACATTTTCACAATGTAGAGTCTTCTTATCCATGAGCAGGGCAGATTACTTCGTTTATGTAAGTCTCTCTTAGTTTCTTTAGTATGGACTTGTAGCTCTCTTTGTAAAGGGATGTTATTTCTCTGGTTAGATTTATTCCTAGGTACTTTATCTTCTTAGGGGCTATAGTAAATGGTATTGATTTGGTGATTTCTTCATTAATAATCTTGTTGTTGGTGTAAAGGAATCCTACCAATGTACTTATGTTTATCTTGTGTCCTGAGACTTTGCTGAACTCTTCTATAAGTTTGAGTAGTTTACTTACGGATTCTTTATGGATTCTCTGTATATATAATCATATCACCTGCAAATAGGAAGATTTTTACTTCTTTGCTGATACAGATGCCCTTTATTTCTTGGTCTTGTCTAATTGCTCTGGCTAGAACTTCTAGTACAATGTTGAATAGGAGAGGTGAGAGTATGCATCCTTGTCTAGTTCCTATTCTCAAGGGAAGTTGTTTCAGTCTCTCTCCATTCAGGATGACATAGGCAGTTGGCTTTGTACAAATGGTCCTTATTGCATTGAGGAATTTGCTGTATATTGCTATTCTGCTGAGAGTTTTTAGCAAGAACGGGTGTTCGACTTTATCAAATGCTTTTTCTGCATCAATAGACAAAATCAGGCAATCTTGTCTTTTGTATTATTTATGTAGTTGATCGCAGTAATTGTTTTTCTGATGCTGAACCTGTCTTGTATCCCTGGTATGAATCCAACTTGGTCATGAGGGATTATTTTTTTTGGATATGTTGTTGTATTCTGTTGGCAAGGATTTTGTTGAAGATTTTGGCATCTAGATTCATGAGTGAAATTGGTCTGCAGTTTTCCTTTTTTGTTGGGTCTTTTGTTGGCTTTCGTACCTGGGTTATGCTGGCTTCATAAGATGAATTTGGGAGTGTTCCATCCCTTTCTATACTGTGAAATAGTCTTGATAGTATTGGAGATAACTCTTCTCTAAAAGGTTGGTAGAATTCTGTGGTGAAACCATCTGAGCCTGGACTTTTTTTGGATGACAGTTTTTTGGTGACTTTTTCAATCTCTTCCTTTGTGATGGGTTTATTAAGTTGTTCTGCTTCACCTTGTGATAATTTTGGTAGGGGATATGAATCAAGGAATTTGTCCATTCCCTCTAGGTTTTCAAATTTGTTAGAGTACAGTCTTTCATAGTATTATGTTATGATATTTTTAATTTCTGTTGGGTCTGTTGTTACAATTCCCCTCTCATTTCTTATTTAGGTTATGTGTTTCCTTTCCTGTTTTCCTTTAGTAAGTTTAGCCAATGTTTTGTCAATTTTGTTGGTCTTTTCAAAAAACCAGCTTTTGGTCTTTTCAATTGTTTTTCTATTCTCCAATTTTTTTTAGTTCTGCTGTAATCTTTATGATCCATTTTCTTCTGTTGCCTGAGGGGTTTCTCTGTTGTTCTCTCTCTAGTTGTGTAAACTGTAGGATTAGTTCTTTGATTTGGTTTCTTTCTTCCTTCTAGATGTGTGCATTTATGGAGATAAATTGACCTTTGGGCACTGCTTTGGCTGTATCCCATAGGTCCTGGTAGGAAGTGTTTTCATTCTCATTGGAATCCATAAATTTCTTTATTTCATCCTTGATTTATTCTATAACCAGTGGTTTTTTTCAGCAAGACATTGTTCAGTTTCCATGAGTTCCACTTTCTATCTATGTTTTTTTCTGCTATTGATTTTGACTTTTATGGCTTTATGATCTGAGAAGATGCCCTGCATTAATTCAATGGTATGGATTTTATTGAGAATTGCATTATGTCCTAACACATGGTCTATTCTGGAGAATGTTTCATGTGCACTGGAGAAGGAGGTGTAGTTGTTTACTGATGGATAGATAGTTCTGTGTATGTCAGTGAGATCTAGTTGGTTTAATGAGGCAGTAACGTCTTCTGTGTCTTTATAGAGCTTTTTTCTAGACAATCTGTCCAATATTAAGAGTGGAATGTTGAAGTTTCCCACTATTATTGTGGAGTGATTTATCTCATTTTTGAGTGTAGTCAGTGTTTCTTAGATGTATTTAGGTGCTCTAATATTAGGTGTACAAATATTTAATATTGTTAAGTCCTGGTTGTATATTGAACCTTTCAGCAATAAATAATGTCCATCCTTGTCCATGATGGTGGATTTTACATTAAAATCCACTTTATCTGAGATTAGAATTGCCACACCTGCTCTTCTGTGTTCATTGTTAGCTTGATATGTATTCTTCCATCCTTTAAATTTCAGTTTGTTCATATCTTTAAGTCTAAGGTGAGTTTCTTGTAGGTAACATGTGGATGGGTCATGTCTTTTGATCTCTTTACTGGAGCATTCAGTCCACTCACATTCAATGTAATTATTGATAGATATGTGTTCAGTGCTACCCTTGTGATATGTTTATTTTTGTGGTGATGTTTTCTCTGTTGTTCTTATTTGTCTGTTCTGGGACATTCTTCTTTGTGAGTTGACTTTTCACCTTTTTCAGGGTTGGTTTTGTGGTTGTTGAGACTCCTGTATTACATTTCTTGATGTAGTATATTGCCTGTTTATTGTGTTTTACAGTTACCCATATGATCCCACTTAATAAACTATGTATAAACCCAATTTCAATTACTACCTGTCTTATCAACTTCTTCTCCATCTGGAAGAACTATAACAACTGTAGTACATCCCTCTTTTTAATATGATGACATCATAGTTTTCATGATGTGATCACTGGGTCATTTATTTCATTATTATAGCTTTGACTGAGTTTGGAGCCTACCCTAACTGTGTAGGATTCTCGGTGATGTGTCCTGTATTTGCTTCTAAAATACAAATTTAGTGATTTTGTTTTTCTAAGCCAAGAGATTCTTTCAGTATTTCTTATAGCTTTGGTTTGGTTTTTACAAAGTCTCTGAGTTTTTGTTGATCTGCGAATGTCTTGATTTTATTTTCATATTTAAAAGATAGTTTTGCAGGATATATAATCCTTGGTTGGGAGCTCTTCTCCTTCAAGGCTTTGAATGTGTCATGTCACTGTCTCCGTGCCAGCATTGTTTCTGCTGAGAAATCTGATGAAAGCCTATAGGGTTTCCCTTTGAAAATTAGCTTTGCTTGAAGTCTTGCTGCCTTTAGGAGTTGCTGCTTATGTTTCACTTTGTTAAGCTTAATTATAATATGTCTTGGAGTCTTTCTTTTGAGATCTACGTTGAGTGGTGTTCGATATGCATCTTGGATATCTGTACTCTCTTCTTTGATGATTTCTGGGAAGTTTTCTGTCAGCAGCTCAGCAACAATACTCTGTGTTCTAAGATGTCTTACCCTGTTTAGGAACCTCAATTAATTGTAGATTGTTCCTCTTGATAGAGTCCCACATGTTAATTAATGCTTCCTCATTTTTCTTGTTTCTTTTTTCTGATTTCTCGTCATAGATGCTGGAGACAGTAGCTTTGTCTTCCAAATCAGAAAGTCTGTTTTCCATTTGTTCCATTCTATTTTCTTGGCTTTGAATTGAAGTTTCTATGTCTTTGATTTTGTTCATGATTTGTTGGATTTCAGAGTAGTGGTGTTCCATCAGACTGAACAGCTTGCTTAGTTTTTCATTTTACTCTGCTGCATTTTGTATAAGATCTAGGAGGGCTCTCTGAATAATCTCCACCAGGTGTTCCTTGGAAACTCTGTGGAGCAGTTCTACTCTGTCCATAGGGTCGCTATGAGTCTGCATTGACTCAATGGCACTGGGTTTTATTCACCTTCTGATACTTTCAGAAAAGTTTCTTCATCTAAGAAGTACTTTGGTTATTTCTTTTGGGAGCCTTCTGAAGCCATGAATGGTTTCTGGATTACGCTTTTCTCCTGAGCTTGTTGCTTTTGGGGCATCATGAGAGTCAATAAAGGATGGGAGACATGCTGTGAGCATGGACCGTAGTTGTTTCTCTAGGCTGTCTTAAAATGAAAGGTAAAAGATATCTAACAAATTTCAACGTCAATCAGCTTTTAGGTGTACAGTCCCTCTTCCCAGCTGGCAAAGTAAGCACCTCTATATCCAATCCCAGATGTTATAAACTAGTTCAAAATACAGAAAGGCTTCTGCCCTGCTGGCCTCTGCTGCCAGGCCCCAGCCATAGGTAACACTGTGTAAGATAGTGCTTTACTGCCGGAAAAGTGCTCTCCTCTGGGCAGATGCTGCCTCCCAGCCTAGGAATTAGGTCTTGCTGAGGCATCCATATGGGTGTATCTGCCTCCCAGTGGAACAAGATAGCATCCTGTAGAAGCTCCCCACCTGCCCTGACACAGGCCAGTCAATGGCGGAGGTGGAAAGTGAGGTCAAAGACTCTGAGATGCACAGAGTCCAAAGATGGGCTCTCAAAATACAGCAATCTTGCCCCCTGATCTCACCAGCAGTGCATCCAAGACCAGCTGCCAGTCAAGTTCCAGCTCTGCCTGCTGGCCAAGGTGGAGAAAAAAAGGTTAAAATGTGAGTTACCTTTCATCCGTGAAAGCCAGCACTCACCAAGAGTGGGAGTCAGGGAAAAAGAGCAAGCTTTTAGCTCAGTGGTATGAAGTCCAAATTAACAGCCCTGTGCCACGTCCTAGGGCTCACTAGGGGTCCAGAAGTCTCCATTTAATTATCAGTTCAGGTCTTGGTTTCCACAGGGATTTAGGGAGATGTGTGATAAGTCTGCCATCTTGATTCCACCCACCATGTTAAACTTTTTGAGGAACTGCCTATTTTCTGCAGTGGCAAATGCTACTTTCACTTGCTTTTATCTGCCACTGCCAATGAGAAAGACTTTTTTTCCTAATGAAATTGTTCCCAGTATTAAAAATTACATAAAATACTAAAAACAATTTGACAGTGCCTAGAAACTGTGGTGGAATGATAATTAAGTGCTATAGCTGCTAACCAAAAGATTGGCAGTTCAGTTGCTCTAGGCACTCCTTGGAAGCTCTATGGGGCAGTTCTACTCTGTCCTATAGGATCGCTATGAGTCACAATTGACTTGATGACAAAAGGTTTTGTTTTGTTTATAACTAAAGATGGAAATCTTGGTGGTAAAGTGGTTAAGTGCTACAGCTGCTAACCAAAAGGTCAGCAGTTCAGATCCTCCAGGCATTCCTTGGAAACTCTATGGTGGTAGTTCTACTCAGTCTATTGGGTTGCTACGAGTCTAAATTGACTCAACAATGGTGGGTTTGGTTTTGTTTTATAACTAAAGGTAGTTCAAATTTTGAATGTAATGTATCTGTAAATAAACAAGAGGTTTGAGTTACAACTGGAGCATAATTATTTTTCTCTGATTGGTCTATTAAAATCTTAATTTTTTATTAAAACATTTTTTTTTTTTTTTTGGTCCTAGTCAAGAATAGCTACTTTATCTTCTGCGACTTCCAGGAAGCATAGGGAAAATGCTTAACAAACAAATGTTATGGGGTAGATGATTTTGCACATTATGCATGAGAAATTTGTCCTGTTAAATTTAATTTAATAATAATACAATGTGTTCAAGGTGCTAGTCCTAGATGGTTGTGAATATGTGAAGACTAAAAAGATATGGCCTATAAATTTTAAGTCTGAAGGGTATGCAACAGCAACAAGGGTATATTATGTGATTCTAAAGCAGAATGTGCAAGAAACAATCTAATCATGATAGAAGATTTACAATCCCACGAGTATTCTTTTTATATCATACTTCCAGAGGGAATTTAGATACAGGGCTTTTCCTCTAAGACTAATATGTAGATATGATAATTTGACCAAGAGCTGTGGAAAATTAGAAGCATTTTCAGGTGGTTACAGAGTTCTTATCTTCGATCACATCCTGCTTAGCTCTCTCCAGTTATATTTATAAGGTGTTCCAGGTGATCTGCTTAGCTATATGGATGGTAAGATTATTTCTACCTTCTTAGCCATGTGATGCTGAATCCTTATTGATCAAAATAGTTAATGTAAAGTTATAGTTAATGTAAAGAACCCTATTAATTGGCAAAATATAAAATCTCTGACTAGCATCTGGCTGAAATATCTTGTTTATATTCTCAGTAATAAACTCTTCTTTGGAATAGAAGATTATAGGCATTTTAAAAATCTAGGTCGTTCCTCATGCATTCCAGAAAGAAATCTATGACAGACCAAGGCCGAAGGCCCCATCTGTAGCTGGGTGAAATGGCACGAGGTTGTAAACAAAGCTGTGGGGTGCTCAAAACATTGTTCAGCCTCTGACCCTTAGCACCAAGGTTGCCAAGCACTGAAAACTATACACAAGGAAAAAACTGTAAAAGCAACCAATTAGAATGATAATCATATTGATATTAAGAATGAATATTTTAATATCAAGAAAAGGGTGGCAATGTAATTGGATCACATGGGAGATCCTTGGAACTCAGAAAGTAAGGCTTTTTTTCTCCTTAATGCTTGACTATTCTTAAAAGAAACAGTCACATTAACTTTTTAATTAAAAAAAAATTACACTGATATTTATTTGGACAAAAGGTTGTTAAAAATGCTTGCCTTTGGTTGGTAAAGGATTTGAATAAAAGTAGGAGGTTTATTTTCTAGTTTATCAAGTTCACACACACATAGATGTAAAATCTGCATACATTTTACTTTATTTACTTTTTTTCATCTTTTCTACGTATCTTGTAGTAAACACACTGAATGGTGAGGCACTGTAGAGTGGTGGGTAAGGGTGAATAGAGTACAGACAATGAAAGTAGACTTAGAGTTTTAAATCTTGTCTCTGCCAATTCCTGCCTATGGGAACTTGGGAAAATCACTTTACCTCTCAGTGTTCCATCTATTCTTCTGTGTAAGGGTTTTCATTGAAGGATATGATTAGAATGCAAATCACATTCAACATTAACAAGGAATATTTTAATATTCATAGTGTTGTTGTGAACATTAAATGAGTTAATAAAGTATCAATGTCTAGGCTTTAAGAAAGGTTGGCTGATGTCACCATGAGCTGGAATCAATTTGATGACAGCTGATTTGGTTTTGGTATTATTAATTCTTGCTTAATGACTTTTTAAAAATAATTATGCTTCTTCATCAGAATTTTTTGTACTATTTGGTGATTATAATTATCATTGAAGAAACATAGCCAGACTCCTTTCTACCACTTAACCTGTTTCTGGATGATTATTTTCTCAGACTGAAGTTACCAGCTTGAGTAACTGTATACACCACTGGATAAATTTATAGGCCAGATACAATTGGAGCACACCGGGAACATTCTGGACTTTAGTGATTCTGACTCAGGAGTTTGCTTGCTAGCTGGGAGGTAGAAAATAAACATAAGGAAATTACAGTTGCCTGCTGGCCAGAAGACCGGGGATAATCTGACTCCCTCAAAGCTTTGAGCTTTAGTGATGATTTTGTTTTTTCTTAGATGCATTTATCAGTTGCTACTGATCAATAGACAAGTAATTACTTATATCACGTTACTTTTGTTACAATTCTTGTTCTGGATTTCTGATTCAGTTCAGATAATAATAGTAGTTACCATGTGTGGAATACTTAACATGTGCCAGGCACTGTGATAATTGTATTTTTATTTCCTTATTAATAACTCTGTGATTCACTCAGTCTAGACTTAAGCTAAACCAAACCAAAATCAAATCTATTGCTATTCTGACTCATACTGACCTTATAGGACAGAGTAGGATTGCCCTATTTGGTTTCCAAGGAGCACCTGGTAGATTCAAACTGCAGACCTTTTGGCTAGCAGCTGTAGCTCTTAACCACTATGCAACCATGCATAAGATGTTGTTACCTAGGAGAAACATAGTTCAACCATTGGAAAGAAATTTTAAAAGAAAGAAAGAAACAAACAAAAATTCATTTACTAGCATTTTTCTCAATACCATGAAAATGTGCACATACACACACATGCATGTATGCATGGGTATGCATATGAGTGTATATACACATGTTACAAAAACAACAACTATAGTTGAGTCTATGCTGACTCAATGACTCTGTGGAATAGAATACAACCGCACCATAGAGTTTCCAAGGAGTAAGTAGTGGATTCAAACTTCTGACCTTTTAAACCACTGCTCTGAACCACGGTACTACCAGGGCTCCACACACATGCAGACATACACATACACATACACACACACACACACGTGCATACTATTTTTATGGCCATATTCTTTTGTGTGTGTGTGTGTGTGCGTGTGTATACATAGATAGAATGATAGAATGATAGATAGATGATAGATGATGGATGGATGGGTGGATGGGTGGATGGGTGGATGGGTGGATGGGTGGATGGGTGGATGGGTGGATGGGTGGATGGGTGGATGGGTGGATGGGTGGATGGGTGGATGGGTGGATGGGTGGATGGGTGGATGGGTGGATGGGTGGGGGGTGGATGGGTGGGGGGTGGATGGGTGGGGGGTGGATGGGTGGGGGGTGGATGGGTGGGGGGTGGATGGGTGGGGGGTGGATGGGTGGGGGGTGGATGGGTGGGGGATGGATGGGTGGGGGATGGATGGGTGGGGGATGGATGGGTGGGGGATGGATGGGTGGGGGATGGATGGGTGATGGAGAGAGAGATAGAGAGACAGACAGAGATAGATGATAGATGATAGAGAGAGAGAGAGAGAGCTAGCTAGCTAGCTAGCTAGCTAGATGAGGATTTGACAATTAAGTTAGCAAACTTGCCACTGTGCACTTAGGTTGGCAACACTGTACAAACAACTTGGTAAGGTTTCATTATCTTGATATTTCAGTGTCTCACAGCTGTGTTTGTGCCAATATGTGGCGGTTTCTTGCTGAGTGGCACTCATTATTGTCATTGCATGTACTTGTGTGCCACTGTGAGAACGTCAGAGCTTGAATTAGAGCAATGAACAACACTCAGTTTCTTGTTAAACTTGTCAAGAGTAGAAGTGAAATCAGAGACGTGTTGCTCCAAGTTTATGAGGATAATGCCATGAAGAAAGCAACAGTGTACAAATGGATAAAGTATTTTTTTTGAGGGGAGAGAAAGTGGCACTGTTGAAGAGAGATCAAGGCAGCCAGTAACAAGCAGAATGACAAAAACATTGCAAAAATTCCTCGACTTGTGTGTCAGAATTGTCAGCTGACTGTGAGAAGTATAGCAGACTGAGTAAATATTGATCGAGAAACAGGGAAATTTTAACTGAAAGTCTTGACATGAGAAAGATGTGTGCTAAAATGGTCCTGAAGGAGCTCACCAATAAACAAAAGCAAAGGAGAGCTGAAGTTTGCCAAGACCTTGTGGAGAAGCAAGACAAAGTTCGGGGCCATGTTATCACTGACAAAGAAACATGGGTGTACCATTATGAACCTGAAACAAAGTGTCAAAGTGCACAATGGAAGTCAGCCAGTTCTCTGTGACCAAGAAAGTTCTATCAGTTCAAATCAGAGTCAAAACGATATTGCTAACATTTTTTTGATATCAGAAGGATTGCTAATTATAAACTTGTACAAACTAGACAGTTAACGAAGTTTACTATTTGTAAGTGCTGAAAAGAGTGCATGAAAAAAGCTGTATGAAAACGACCTGAGATTTTCACCAGCAACTCAGGGCACTTGTCACATCACAACAATGTACCAGTTCACATGGCACTCTCTGTGAGGGCGTTTTTAGCCAGTAAACAAATAACTGTATTGGAACACCCACCGTACTCACCTGTTCTGGCCCCCAATGACTTTTTTTTACCTGAAGATAAAGGAATTATTGAAAGGAAGACTTTTTAATGACATTCAATATATCAAGAGTAATATGAAGACAGCTTTGATGGCTGGATTAGGCTGGGTTTTCTGGGGAAGCAAAGCAAGTAATACACACATATATATACAGGGAAATATTTATATAAAGGACACAGTTCACACAACTACTGAAGGTGAATGTCCCAAGTCCTGGCAGAAGCCTCACATGGCCATGGAAGCTAGTGAACCCCAAGATCAGCAGGTCAGAGACCAGAGTTCTAGATTACCGGCTGTGTATGTTGGGGTGACAGTGAGACTGAGAGGTCTCTGCTGCCACTCATGGAGCTGCAGGGCTGGTGAACACAGGATCAGCAGGTCAGGGAACAAGACTCTCACTAGCTGGCTCTAAGGGTTCACGAATCCAACAGCTGCTAGTTCAGGTAGAGGAACCAGACACAAAAGAGAGCAAGAGTGCTATTCATCAATGAGGTATGTAGCACTTTTTCTAGGATGAGTTCACAAACGTAATTGGCAGACCTTGTATAATGCTTTAAGTGAAAGTTTACAGTTCAAGTTAGTTTCTCATACGAAACCTATACACACATTTTTGTGTGACTCTAGTTGCTATTCCTGTAATGTGACAATACACTGTTCTTTGCACCCTGGATTTCCTAAGTCCATTCCACCAGCTCTGTTTTGTCTTCTCATCTCACCTCTGGACAGGAGCATCCCATTTAGTCTCATGTGTCTACCCTTCACAAGTGCCATTTTATGTCTTATGGTTCAATCTAATCTTTGTCTGAAGAGTTGGCTAGTTCTGGGCTAACAGAGAATCTGGGGACTATGTCTTTGGTTTCCCTCCAGGCTCAGTCAGATCATTAAGTCTGGTCTTCTGGCTAGAATTTGAGTTCTGCACCACACTTTTCTTCTGCTCTGTCATAGTAAGACTCTTAAAGGCCCCTTACTTCCTCTATCTGCTTTCCTAGTGTCCCAAGATCCTCCAGTCTTTCTTTCCTCCAATGTCCCTGAAAAATTCTTCCTTGTCATACTCCTAGCCTTGGCACCTCTTGAGTTGTATCCTTCTTGATTACATATGCAAATTTTGTATCACAAAAGCCTGAAGAATAGCTTTGGCAATAGCAGAGCTTTTCTTGGAGGATAAGGGAGCAAAATAAACCAAGTAGCCCACACTAGACGCTTCTTTAACAGAAAAGGAGAGGGTAAGGCTGAGCACACTCAGGATAACTGGTCTCTTCAAGGGAAGCACCACCTTATTTTATCTCTACAGCAATACTGTGAGGCAGCTTCTATCTTTACCTCCATGTATCAAAAGAGTAAAATGAGGCTTAGAGAAATTACAGCATGAGTACAGATCTACAACTGGAACCTAGGCAGTTGTATTCCAAAATTCACACTCTGAGCTGCTGCACACACAAGGCTTTAACAAGGCTAGTGCGTTGGTCATTCATCATTATTTTGGACACAAGTCGTCTGAATGTTCTTCCTATAGTTTAGAAGACCACATGTTTTTTTCTCAGAGTTCATGTGCAATGATAGGTTTTGAAAATACCTGATAATCGCTTTCACAGCCTCCCGTGCACTTACGGGAACTCTGCTCTGTCAGTTGTATTGCACCTCCTACCCTTACCCCTCACTCACCCCAGACTTTGCGCTGCGAGGTGGTGACATAAAGAAGTGGAGGCCACGCACAGTACTCTGATGCACATGGAAACTGCATCTGCTAAAGCTGGCTAAACATCGTTTCTATTGCTTATAAATATAAACCTAAGCTTATGTGGGTGCTAACTGGGTTTCTTGTTTGTTTTCATCAGCTTCTACCTTATTCCATAGTTCCTCTCGGGAATAGTCCTTTCTTCAGTCTCAGAAGTCTTTTGTTTTAGTCATCTAGTGATGCTTCAATAGAAATGTCACAAGTGATGGCTTCAAGAGGAGAAATTGTATTCTTACACAGACTGGTGGGCTACAAGTCTGAATTCAGGATGTCTGCAGACAAAATCCTTCACTCTTTGTCAGCTCTGGAGGAATGTCCTTGTGTTGCATCAGTCTTTGGTTAGGGAGCATCTTGGCACAGGAGCCTCAGGTCTGAAGGACATGTTCTACTCCTGGTGTGATTTCTTGATGGTAAGAGGTTCCCAAATTTCTACTATATCCCAATTCTACTATATCCCAAATTTCTTCTATATCCCAAGAGGCTGCCTGGACCCACAGTACAAACCCACACCTAAGTCCTGCCCTACCAACACAACTGCCACCATCTGCCCTCATTAACATCATACAGGCAGGAATTCCAACGTGGAGGAACATCACACAATACCAGGAAGCCTGGCCCACCCAAGTTGCTACAGATCTGGGAGGAACACATTTCAACCAACGACAAATTTCCTCTCTCAAACCCATTCTCTGAAACTAACATTTTGTTCCTGACATTCGAATCTGTTCCAGAACCTGGGGGGCTACCTACTACTGTACCTTAGAAACAAGAACCACAAGACTTCGTCTTGAATACTTGGGACATATCATCAGCAAAGACCAAGCACTAGAACAGGACAAAACAAGAAAAACTGTCCATGAGTTAGACTGATGCAATAATATCGATAATGAGCTCAACCATATCAAAGATTATGGAGACGGCACAGGACCAGGCAACATTTTGTTCTGTCCCGCATGAGGTCCCCATAGGTCAGATCCCTCTACAGACACTGATTTCTCCACATTCCTTATTCCATCACCTCCAGGCATCAAATGGCTGCTAGAGATACGATTGCAAGGATCATAAAGTAAGCAAGCTAGCAAACAAAAAAACTGAAGTCAAAACTCAGAGTTTACTACCTAATAGGAGTAGACTTGGCCTTGTCAATGAGACTCATGAACCAACTGAATTCTGCAGCTTCCCCCTTCCTCTACTGTTTATTTACAGACTTCTTTTCATAAATTCTAGATGTGCCAAAACATAGATCTCACTTTCTGTTTTTATATTGTAGTTACTGTAAAAATATTTGTGATACAATAAAATGCTTCTGCCTAGTAGTTACTGAAACCTGAGTTGTGCCAGTGTAACAATTTAAAAAGCTTGAGGATGATGTTGGCTTCAGGTATGGCTAAATCTAGGTGTTCTGACAATGTAACTGTTGCCAAAATTGAAGCTGAGTTCATCCCACCTGCCACTGTAGCCAAAAATTCAGAAACAGCTTGGGGTTCAAGGAATAGTTTATTGGAAGATTTTCTAGCAGTCTGGGGGACAAAAAGCCAAAAGCTGTTTCACTTGGGTTATATTTCTAGTGATTTTTATAGCCAGAATTCAAAGGGGAGAGGGTTTGTCACAGAACAGTAGTCAGGAGTCGCAAGATTTCATTATATTATAAGGTTTCATTTAACAAACAGTGTGAATTGCCCAAAAGTTTGTCAAGGATAATCAAAAAGAGTAAACCCAAAAGTTTGTCACAGGATAATCAAAGAGTAAACTATCCAAAAATTTTTACCTCTCTCTGAGGTCTTAATCAACTCTATATCCTCAGAGATAGGGAGAGGAATACAGACCGGTTGGTCCAGTTTTAAGGCAGAAAACAGAATGTAGCTTAATAACCTAAGTGACCATTGTTAGGCTGTTCCATTGACCATTGTAACCAGGACTCTGCCATTACCTTCTGTGGTGGGTGCTCTCTATTTAGTCAAGAAAAGCAACTGACTGTTTGTAACCCCAGACTAACATCCCACCAGCTTAACGAGCAGGTGCAAATGGATAGTCACACTCTAAAACTCTAAAGTATATATCTGTGATGGAAGAGGCTACAGTACCATAATGGACAGATTCACTGGATTCACCTATTGAGTCTGACATATCAATCATACAGGAAGGGTAAGGCATTGATACTAGAAGAAAGAGGAAGGGATGCCTAGCAGTCAGAACAGGAGATGCCTGTAAGATACCTTTCCAGCTGACAGATGTTTTAAATAAATACTTACATTAGCATGCAGGGGAGTCTTTTACCACTCCAGCGTACAAGAAGAGTTTGCTCTAAGTTCCGGTGTCAAGTCTGCACTCGCATCTGACTTGAACTCTTAGCATCATTCAACATGTGGGACTTCCTCTCATTCTGGAAATGCTCTTTTGCATGGATTTTGTGTTACCGTATTTGCCTGTTTTTCTCCCCATCTCACTATCGTAGGTTGGGGTCTCTAGAGAAGCAAAACCAGTAAAGCATATAATTATAACATGCATATAGAAAGAGATTTATATCAAGGAAATGGCTCACATGATTATAAAGGTTGGAATGTCCTAAGTCTGTGAATCAGGACTGAGGTTTCTTGTGACTCACATAGCTTGAAAGGTTGACGAATCCAAGACCAGCAGGTCACACCGTAAGGTTCTTGCTAACAGACTAAGAAGAATCCCAAGACCAGCAGACAAAATGGCAGGTAAGCTGCTAGCTCAGCTGCTGCTGCTTCTGTTTATTTGTTTACTTTATTGTGACTAAGGGAAAGTTTGTAATCCAAGTCAATTTGGCATATGAAACTCCAGTTACCCACTTCTCTGTAACTATCTGCTTTCCTCACCCTGTGACAGCACACTCTTCTTTTCGCTTCCAGTATCCACTCAACCAGCACCTGCCCCCTCCTCTCCACCTTCTCCTCTCCCCTCTAAAAAGAAACCAGTAAGACAGCCATATAATATAAAACCCTAAAGTCCACACCTCATATGCCTCAGAGTGTCCCGAATTGCAGCCCATTCTTTGTCTGAAGTGTTGACTTCAGTACTGGCGACAGGTCTGGGCTATCAGCAAGTTGAGGGGCTGTGCACTTGACGGACCCTCCAGGCTGTCAGACCATCAGTTCTAGTCTTCTAATAGAGTCCTTGATCTGTACTCCTCTTTTTCTTGTGCCACATCAGGGCCTCTACACTGCATTGTGCTCCCTGTTAGGACTGTCTTTGGTGGTTGCCAGGCACCAACCAGTTCGTCTGGCCTTGTGCTGATGTAGTCTCCCAGTCATGTGGGTCCTTCTGTCTCCCGGTCTCATTTTTCCTCTTGTCTTTGATACTCTCAGTTGTCATCTGTTCTAGCTGGGTTGGGACCAGTCGATGTTCTTCAGACGACAGCTTGCTGGCTTTTAAGACCCCAGACACCACTTGCCAGTATGGGGTACAGAAGACTCCCTCAGAAAAAGACTAGTTATGCCAATTGACCTCAGTGTCCCCTGATAACATGGTCTCCAGACCCCTGTCCCTGTTACCGTGTCCTTTGAAATGTTGGGTTGAATTAAAAATTTTTTTGCTAGCTCAACTTCTAAGGACCAGAAGTCAGATGAACAGGAGCCGGCTGTGGGATCCAGAGTGAGAAAATGTCTGGGAGCCTTGCCAGAATGCCATGTGTATTTAGTGTAGGCCACAATCCTGAGAAAACGCCCGTTCAGGTGACTGGCTACTCACAGCAGATACCATTATGGAGGTGACTGCATTATATCAAATCTTATCATAGAAGCAATCACAATCAAACTACATCATAACTGCCAAACCACTGAGAATCATGACCTAGAAAAGTTTACCCACAACTCTAATGATTACAGCCCACCCCTTGTCAATTTGGCACTGTAAATTGTACATAATCTTTGAATAAAGACAATTACATAATCATTCTTGCACGTAATGTAGACATGTACAACCAAATATGCAAAAGTCCTGATTACATCTTATATTTTAAAAGTGAGGAAAACAAAAATATTTGATGCCCATAGGAGGCAGAAATACTCCTAACAATCATAGTTCTCGTTTTTTGCAACGGTCGTATGACTGTAAGTGGTATTTAACATCGCCTTCCACCACCGCCTGTTCTATATTCCCTTTGCCTTTAGTGAACACTTCAGCTGGTCATGGTTCTTTGCCTGGTGGGGTGGCCCGAACCCTCATTACTGGAGGGATTGCCTGTAGCCCAGACACTCTTCTTTACCTCCATTGTGTGATTTCAATCTGACTGCCTCTTGGTAGTTTGGATCAATCATACCAGCCAACATGGTAATGCCACTCTTTGCTTGTCAATCCAGAGGCATAAGAAGGCCAGAGTGGCCAGGTGGCGTTCTTAGCTTCCAGTTCAATGGATTCAGAGATGTGTCTCAAGGCGGGAGCATTCCTCCCTTTGGAACTGAGACCTCTAGACTTGCAGAGCAAAAGGTTGCAGGGACAGGAAGCAGAAATTTTGTGAGTGGGTTACTAGGAGTCATAGAGAATGATGCTATTTTCATTTCTACCTCTTGATTCCTGAAACCATGAGTTTTGGCTCTAGGAGAAATAGTACTATATATGGACACTGGTTTAGAGCATATGCAGCCTCCTGGAGGATGTTGCCTAACCTACAAGCTATTGTCCCCTAGCTGGCACCCTAGTTGTGTCTTTAGAAGGCAGTTGAATTGTTTTGTTAACTTCCTTGGCATGATGGGGAACACAGTAAGAGCACTGAATTCCACGACTGTGGGCACATGGAGGCACCTCAGCTGTTATGAAGTGACCCCCTTAATCTGAGGTGACGTTGTGTGGGATACCGTTCTTTAAGTTCATGGATGGTAGTTTTAGCAGAAGCAGGCAAGGCAAAAACATATCCAGAGTAATTGTCTATTCCAGTGAGAATAAGACACCGCCTTTTCCATGATGGAAGTGTCCAGCGTAACCTACTTGCCACCAGGTTGCTGGGTAATCACCTTAAGAGATGGTACATATCACAGAACTTATACCACAAAGAAACAAGAGCCAGGGGAATAACACATCCTTTGGACCTGCGTTCCATGTGCTAGAAAGCTCCTCAACCAGACAAGATAGCAGGCAAGGATCTTCCCCTAGAGCTGACAGAGAGTGAAAGGTTCCCCAGGAGCCAGCAATCAGAATCTGGACTCCTAGCCTCCTAGGCTGTGAGAGAAGACATTTGCATTTGTTAAAGCGATCCACTTGTGGTATTTCTGTTACAACAGCACTAGATGACTAAGACACTAACCAATTCCTCCTCCGCATTCTTCTTTGCCAGCTCTTTCTCTTCTAAATGTTGAAGTGCTCTCAGCTCTGAGCTTTTGTCTTTTTCTTTATTTATATTCATAACTGAGTGATCCAGGTGAACTTTTTCAATGCCAAAATAATAACAGTAATAATGATGATGGTAGTGAAAGGACCCCCAACAGGGGAGACCCCTCCTCAAGTCACAGGTGACGGCGTAACCCCAATCAGTCACGAAGTCTGCAGCTTGATACAACAGCAAGAGGCTTTTATTCCAGCGCGCTGGGGCTCAATCCATACTCTTGTCAGAGTAGAGGGAATGAGCCCCGAACAAGAGAATTACAGAGTATATAAAGATGGGGTCTTACATTCCTGGGGGAGGTTGGGTTGGGGAAGGTTTCGCGTGGGGTAATTTTTTTTGTGGTTTGTATTAGCTCGGGGCTAGGGTGGATATTTCGGGTGCATTTACTTCCTGGTATTTCTGAAACTAGCCTTTTTGGGTAAGTTCCTTCTTGTTATTCCCAAAACCAGCCTTTTTGGGTAAGTTCCTTGAACTCTGAAGGGAGGTTGGTTCTATACTGTCCTGTTGTTTCCAAAACTAGTTCTTGTGGTTAGGGAAGTGGCCCTTCCCGTTTTCGTTAGTGGCTATTTCAATAGTCAGGAATGTATGGGCTGAGTGCTCTAGAGGAAAGTTGTAAAAAGATCTTTTTCCTTACAACAAAATTTTTTCATGACAGTAGTAGTGGTAATAATGATAGCAAATACTTTCACAGCACAGTGCGCTAAGCCCTGTTTTAATCACTGTATGTATATTGGGTAATCTGCCGCAATCCTCCCTATGAAGTGGGTATTATTATCCCTACTTGACAGAGAGGGAAACTCATCTGCTCTGAAGGGCTGAATGTAAGGGCTGGTATTCAAATGCAGATATTTCAACTGTCATAGTCATAAAACACATTGCAGCCATTACCACAACCCTCCAACCTCCTTAGAGTTTTCAGTAAACCATAGCCAACTTCGGTTGCCAGTATCTGCAGGTCTGAACGTTATACCACAGATGTTATGTTATACTTATGCATGAAAGCAGGATGGGAGGATATCCTTGACCAAGAATTTTTGAAAGACATAATATAAATATCCTTCTGGTGAGATAGTTATAGGCATTGTAGTTTGTACTGCTTCCCAGAGTTTTATTTTGTTAACACTTGCTTTGGTGAGCAGCTTAAGTGTCCATTTTATTGGCTTTCTTCCCCTACTTGAATCATTTCCCTTCTCCTGTGTGTCTCTTGTGCTACCCAAATAATCCGTTTGCATCAAAATCCTTGTCTGGGGGTCTGTTTCCGGGAGAATCCAAATTAAGACAAGTAACCACCATATACCAAGATCCCAAATCAGTGTCTCTACTTCCGACTTCTCTTCTGAGTTTCAGTTCACACAGCCAACCCCATAACAGAGTTTCCATCTAAATGGCTTACAGGGAGTTCAGATGTAGTAGGGAATGCCAGAACTCTTGATTTACCTTCAATCTTGTATTATTTTCCCAGGCTGCGGTAATGAAGTACCATAAACTGGGTGGCTTTAGCAGTAGGATTTTATTCTCACGGTTCTGAGAGCTGAAAATTTAAAAGCAAGATATTGGCAAGGTTATTATTCCCCCCATGGAGCGCTCTGAAAGCAAGTTTGTTGCGTACCTCTGTCTTAGCTTCTGGTGGTTCTCAGCAAGCCTTAACATTGTTTGGCTTACATATACAGCATTCCACTCTCTGCCTCTGTATCACAGGGCTTCCTTCCCTGAGTATCTCTCTGTCTCTGCGTCTTCCCTCTTCTTCTCATAAGAATACTTGTCGTATGGAATTAAGACCCACCACACCCTAGAGTAAGCTCATGTTAGCTAATTGTATTAGCAAAGACTCCATTTCTAAACAAAGGCACTTACTTACACAGGTAACAGAACATATTTGAGGAGGAGGCACAATTCAGGCCACAACAGCCCTGTTTCTTTCCACGCATTCCTCGTCTCAGTAAAGCATATGATTACCCCAAAGGTTCGAGTCTCATTTGACTCCTTTCCTTTTCTCACTTCCCACGTGTAACCTATCAGCATATCTGGTGAATTCTACCTCCAAACTGATAACATTCCCATTCAAGTCAGCCACCTGGCACCGCCTCCACTGCTCCAGTGCTAGCCGGAGCTCCATCCCCCAAGCGTCATCTGTCAGTCGTCATACTGTGGGGGCTTGTGTGTTGCTGTGATACTGAAAGCTATGCCACTGGGATTCAGCTACCAGCAGGGTCACCCCTAATGGATAGGTTTCATTTGAGCACCCCGCCTAAGACATACCGGGAAAAAGGACCTGTCAGTGTCTTCTGAAAAGAATTAATCAGTGAAAATCTCATGAACGGCAGTGGAACATTATCTGACACAGTGCCAGAAGATGAGTTCCTCAGGTTGGAAGGCACTCAGAAGGTGACTGGGAAAGAGCTGCCTCCTCAAAGTGGAGTCAACCTTAATGACATGGATGGAATCAAGCTTTTGCGACCTTCATTTGCTGGTGTGGCACCACGCAAAATTAGAAGAAACAGCCACAAACATCCATTAATAATCCAAATATGGAATTTATGAAGCATGAATCTAGGGAAATTGGAAATGATCAAAAATGAAAAGAAATTCATAAACATCCAAATCATGGGCATTAATGAACTGAAATGTCCTGGTGTTAGAGATTTTGAATCAACCATATGAAATACTATGCCTGGAATGACAACTTGAAGAGAAATGGCACTGCAGTCATAATCAAAAAGAACATTTCAAGATCTATCCTGAAGTACCGTGCTATCAGTGATAGGGTAATATCCATATGTGGCCTAATGGTTAAGAGTTTGATTGCTAATCAAGTGGCCAGGAGTTCAAATATACCAGCATCTTCTTAGAAACCCTGTGAGGTAGTTTTCTGCTGTCCTGTAGGGTGACCATGAGTTGGAATTGACTTGACGGCAATAGGCATGCGGTTTTTTTTTTTTTACCAAGAAAGATCAGTTAACATGACTATTCTTCAAATTTACACACCAATCACTAAAGCCAAAGATGAAGAAATGGAAGATTTTTACCAACATCAGAAGTCTGAAACTGATCAAAGATCTAATCAGAAGCATTGATAATTGCTAGTGATTGAAATGCAAAAGTTGGAAACAAAGAAGAAGGATTCGTAGCTGAAAAATACTGCTTTGATGATAGAAATGATGTTAAAGTTCACATGATAGACTTTAGCAAGGCCAAAGAATTCTTTACTGCAATTACTTGTTTCATTAACATACCTGGTGACCGTACACACAGACCTTGTGAGATGGAAGACACAAGAATCATATCAACTACATATGTGGAAAGAGGTGGTGAGAAAGCTGAATATCGTTAGTCATAATAAAGCCAGGGGCCAATCTCAGAGCAGGCTACCAATTACTCATATTTGAGTTGAAGTCGAAAAAACTAGAACAAGTCCACAAAAGCCAAAGTACTACCTTGAGCTTACATTACCTGACTTTAGAGACCATCTCAAGAACAGATTTGATGCACTGAGCATTAATAACTGAAGACCAGACAGGAGCTGCAGAATGACATTAAAGATGTCATATGTAAAGAAACCAAGAAGTCATTAAGAAGAAAAGAAAGAAAGAAAAGATCAAAATGGATGTCAGGAGAGACTCGGAAACCTGCTTCTGAATGTATTATTGTCAGGGGCTGTTAAGTAGCTCTGATTCATAGTGACTCTACATACCACAGAAAGAAACATTGCCATGTCCTGTGCCACGCCCGCGATCATTGTTACACTGGAGACTCCTGTTGCAGCCACCGTGTCATCCACCTTGTTGAGGGTCTCCCTTTTTTTCACCGATGAGCTATTTCACCAAGCATGATATCCCTCTCTAGGGACTGATTCCTGTGAAAACATGTCCAGAATATCTAAGATGTAGTCTTGCCATCCTTGCTTCTAAGGAACGTTCTGGTTTTACTTCTTCTAAGACAGGTCTGTTCATACTTTTGGCAGTCCATGTTACATTCTGCATTCTTCTCCAACACTACAAGTCAAAGAAGTCAACTTTTCCTTTGTTTTTCTCTTTCATTGTTTGGCTTTCTATGAATATGATGCAACTGAAAATACCGTAGCTTGGGTCCTTAGCTTTCAAGGTGACATCTTTGGTTTTCAACACTTTAAAGAGGTCTTTTGCAGCAGATCTGCCCAATGCAAATTGCGTGTTGATTTTTTGACTGCTGCTTCCATAGGGATTGATTGTGGATTCAAATAAAATGAATTACTTGACAACCTCAATCTTTTCTCTGTTTATCTTCACGTTGCTTGTTGATTTAGCTGTGAGGATTTTTGCTTTCTTGATGCTGAGGTGCAATCCACACTGAAGGCTGTGGTCTTTGATCCTTATCAGTAAGTGTTTCACATCCTCTTCACTTTCAACAAGCAAAGCTTTGTGGTCTGTACAATGCAGGTTGTTAATAAGTCTTATTCTAATGCTAATGCCCAGTTCTTCACATAGTCAGCTTCTTGGATTATTTGCCCAGGATGCAGATTGAATACTGTTATTGTTGTTGGGTGCTTTTGTGTTGGCCCCAACTCATAAGGACCCTATAAACAATGAAATGAAACACCGCCCTGTCCTGCACCATGTCCACAGTTGTTTTTATGCTTAAGCATGTTGTTGCAGCCACTGGGTCAATCCACCTCCTTGAGGGTCTTCCCCTTTTCTGCTGACCCTCTAAATTATTAAGCACGATGTCCTTCTCCAGGGACTGGTCCTTCCTGGCAACGTGTCTGAAGTATGCAAGATGCAATGTCACATCCTTGTGTCAAGGGACACTCAGGTTGTACCTATTCTAGAACAGATCTGTTTGTTCTTTGGGCAGTCCATAGTACCTTCAACACTCTTCTCTAATACCACAGTTCAAAGGCATCAATTCTTCTTGTCTTTGTTCACTGTCCAGCTTTTGCATGCATATGCTGCAGTTGAAGAAACCATGGCTTCTGTCACGCACACCTTAGTCTTTGCGGTGACATCTTTACTTTTTAACACTTTAAAGAGGTCTTTTACAGTAGATTTTCCCAGTCATATGTGTGTCCTCTTGTTCTGTTCACTCGATTGCCTCTTGATCCATGTACAGAATCCTCAGTGAGCACAATTAAGTGTTCTGGAATTCCAATTCTCCACAGTGTAATCCATAGTTTGTTATGATCCACATAGTTGAAAGCCCTTGCATAGAAAAGAAAACACAGGTAAACGCTTTTCTGGTATTCTCTGCTTTCAGACAAGATCCACGTGACATCAGCAGTGATATCCCTTGTTCCATGTCCTCTTCTGAAGACTGTCCACCATGGATTACCCTGCTGGCATCTAAATAACCAGTGGCACAGATTTCAGTGTTATAGCAACAAGCACAGCAGGACAAACTAATGGACACATGGGGGTTTGAACTTAGAAAGCAAAAAAAAAAAAAAAAAACAGGAAATGATGAAGTGAAAGAGTTGAACAGAAGATTTTAATGGGTGGCTCTGGAAGACAAAGTAAGGTGTTATAATGACGTGTGCAGAGACCCAGAGTTCGAAAACCAAAGGGAAGACCATCTTTGGCATTTCTGAAACTGAAGGAACTGGAGAAAACATTCAAGCCTCAAGTTAATTTGCTGAAGGATTCTGTGGGGGAAAAGTATCAGAGCATGCAGGAAACATCCAAGTAGGATGGAAAGAATACACAGAGTCGCTCTACCGCAAAGAATTGGTCAACATTCAACCATTTCAGGAAGTAGCATATGATCAGGAACCAATGGTACTGAAGGAAGCAGTCTAAGCCACACTGAAAATATTGGTAATAAACAAATCCCCTAGAATTGATTGACTGTAAACTGAGATGTTCAAAAAGTGAATGCAGTGTTGGCAGTGCTCACTCATTTACATCAAGAAATTTGGAAGATAACTGCCTCGCCAACTGACTGGAAGAAACCTATATTTATACTTATTCCAAAGAAAGGGGGTCCAACTGAGTGTGGAAATTATCAAGCAATATCATTAATATCACATGCTAGTAAAATTTTGCTAAAGATCATTCAAAAGTTGTTAAACCACTGCCTCAACAGGGAACTGTCTAAAATTCAAGCTGGATTCAGAAAAGGATGTAGTACTAGGGTATCATTGCTGATGTCAGCTGGATCCTGGCTGACAGCAAAGAATACCAGAAAGATATCCACCTGTGTTTTCTCTACTAAGAAAAGACATTACACTTTGTGAATCACACCAAGTTATGCTAAATATCTTGGAGAATGGCATTTATAAAACTCTTAATTGTGCTCGTGAGGAACACGTACATACACAGATAAAGAGGTAGTCTTTTGGACAGAACAAGGGGATAGTGCATAAACTCAGGAAAGGTATGTTGAGGGTTATATCCTGCCATATTCAGTCTGTATGCTGAGCAAATAATCCGAGAAGCTGAACTATGTAAAGAAGAGCAAGGCATCACGATCAGGGAAAGACTTATGAGCACACCGCAGTATGCACAACTTTGCTGAAAGTGAAGAAGACTCAAAATACTTACTGATGAAGATCAAAGATTATAGCTTTCAGTATGGATTATACCTCAACATAAAGAAAAGAAAAAATCTTTACAACTGGACCAATAAGCAACAGCATGATAAATGGAGAAAAGACTGAAGGTCAGAAATTTCATTTTACTTGGATCCATAATCAGCATCCTGGAAGCAGAGGTCAAGAAATTGAAGGATGCATGGCATTGGGCAAACTTGCTGCAAAACACATATTTAAAGTGTTAAAAAGCAAAGATGTCACTTTAAAGACTAAGCTTCACCTGACCTAACCCATAGTGTTTTCAACTACCTCATATGCATGAAAATCTGGACAATGAACAAGGAAGACCATAGAAAAATTGATACCTTTGAATTACAGTATTGGCGAAGAATATTAACTGTACCACGGACTGACAAAAGAATGAAAAAATCCATTTCAGAAGAAGTACAGCCAGAATTCTCCTTACAGTGGAGAATGGCAAGACTGTGTCTCACATACTTCAAACACATCATCTGGAATGTTCAGGCCCCGGAGATGGATATTGTGCTTGGCAAATAGAGTGTCAGTGAAAAGGCGGCAGACTCTCAATGAAATGGATTGACTCAGTGGCTGCAACGATAAGCTGAAATGACACAAGGCTAACCAATGTCTTGTCCTGGTGTACTTAGAGTCACTATAAATTAGAAGTGATTTGGTGGTGCCTAACAACAACAAGGAAGCCTCCATCACTCCATCACCTCTCACAGGGATAACTGCCGCACTTCTAACAATTCCCCTGCTCACCTAACTGCCATTCTTTCTCCAGGAAAAATCCAGACCTACCTTTAAAAGAAATTAATTCAGATAATGTTTCTTTCTGTCTAAAATTCTGTAGTGGATTCCTGTTGTCTGTAGTATAAAATCAAAGTTCTCATTGTGTTTTGAAGAGTTGGGTTGCTCTTACCTGCCTGCTTCTCTAAAGCAGTTTCTGCCCGCTGCCACCTTGCTCACCACGCTCCAGGCCAGGGCTTCAGACCAGCTTGTTCTGGTTCTGTCCTCTGCTGAGAATTTCTGTTTCCACCTCAGATATACTGAAAGAGATCCCCAGGTGATTTTTATGTATAATAAATTTTATTATATTGTTGAGAACTGCTGGTTCTCAGAATTGGTCCCTAACCAGGAGCATTTGCATGGCTTGGAAACTTGCGAGAACTGCATATTCCCAAACACGGCATGCTTGTTCTCGCCTAATCCCTGTGCTTGTATCTGCTGCTGCCTGGTCGATATCATCACACCTTTCCACCCCAGCTGTGAAGCTGTCTCTGCCAGGTCTTTCCTGATAATTCTGTCTAGGTGCTTCTCTTCTGCCCTTAGTTGCCCTCCAAATCATCATTGTCTTTTACTTTCTTTGTATAGCTTAGTACCCCTTGAAATGGACTTACCTCTTTTCTGCCCTCCTCACTATAAACAGGAATGCTGTCTGCTTGTCACTAGTGACTTGCCTGGTGTGCAAGACTGTGTCAGCATACAAAGACTGCCAGTTAAGTTCACAAACTCATTCTAGAAAAAGTGCTGCATACCTTACCCCTGAACATCACTATGGTCACCCTCAGAGTACTCCCCTTGGGACGTATGCACTGATACCAGCACCTAGTTCACTCTTCAAAGCAACTGTGAAACTCTTTTTCTGGAACGGCCATCAGAAGCTGTCACTGTGGTACCCTTGATGTCCTGACAGTCACCAGAATGTCTTTCAATATTTCCTTTCTCTTCCGGTAAAGAAAAAAGTCACTGGGGGCCAGATCAGGTGAATAGGTAGGGTGTTCCAATATAGTGATTCGTCTACTGGCTAAAACTACCTCACTGCCAACTGAAACAGTTGAGTTCACAAACTTGCCACCATGCTGCCGTGCGCACTGGCCACTCCAGAAAGAGTTCCAAAATTGCACTGAAGGGCCGACTAGTCACTGGTGTTGGTGTATAGCTTACCAAAGGAAGTGGTTTGAAGGTGACCACAGTGATGTTCAGTAACGAGGTTTGCAGCACTTAGAACAATGAAGTCCACGGACTTGTCAGACCTCACAGAGCAGGCTCTTGAATGTACGCTTGCATGGGTTGAAACAAAATTTCTAATCCCAAATCTCTGACCATGTGTTTTGATTCTTACTACTACATTTCCCTCACTTAAAAATTCACTAATCTTAATGGAAAATTTAATTTGAATATTGTATATTTTATCAACAATTTTTAAGTGTCTTAGTACTTTTTTTTTTTAATTTTAACCCCTTCATCATATTTCTCTCATTAAGAATTCTGGACTGTTTTTGTCATTGAAGTGTCCAAATTTGAGGACTTGAGCATAGATTTTTGGATTTCTCCAAACAATTGAAAAAAAAAAAAATTCTACCCAGATATATCAAGCGAAAGCCAAGTGCTGTCTATCAAATCAGAATCTATATTTTAACAAGATCCCCGGGTGATTCTTACATATAATAAATTTGTTACTCTTAAAATAAATTTCATGACACACAGGAAACAACTAGGGCTTATTATGTGACTGATGATATAGTGGTTATATGTTAATATGCGGTATTTAGATGATTAAATGATGGAGTTAATCACTGCTACACTACATTCTCAGTACCTATTTTAAAGAAAAAAACATTAAACATGTTTCAAAGAAACGAAAAGGCAGTAACGGCCATTATCAGCACCATCAAGATGTATTATTTCAAAATTTAATTTTTTTGTTCAATTATATTGCTTAATAGGAAAAGGCATTGGGCACAAGTTCAAAGCACTTGATCTCCTTCCATTGCTACTTTCCTAAAGGTGATTTTGAGCTGCTGATATTGTAATGCACACAGTGTCGCCTTCTGAAATGAAATTATTTTAGAAGACAGTGTGAAATGAGTCCTGAATAATCATTGTCAGTGACTTTGTTCAGAAAGAGTCAGGGTTGCTTAATAAATAGCAGGATAAAAATGTTTTTACAACTTTCTCTCTGCTCAGGTGTGAAGGAAGATCTGAGCTGGACAACTTCTGCCAAGATGGACACACGGCAGATACTTGGTGAACTTCGCTAAGATTTTAGAAAAGGTTGGAAAGATAATTCTGCTTTGTCCTAAAATGAAAGGTGAAGAATGCATCATGAGAAAAAAGAAAGAAGACATAGAAATACCAAAAAGATGGTAGTAGGCTGGGGCTAGACTAGCAAGAAATATACACCAGTGGGTTAAAGAACATTTTTAAGCCTTGTGGTGACTGCTCTTCCACTTAAAGTTATTTATAAAATTTTTTGATAAGTGGGCCTTTTGCGGTCAAAAAAAAAAAAAATGGATCAAGTCTTTCGCTTCTAGAAAGATAGAGTACACATATTTTTCTCTATTTCTCCTGCTAAGTGTAATTATAAGCCTTGGATATTATATATAAAACAAACATAAAAAAAGCCTGAGAGGCGGAAAGAAGTAGGGTGGGAAAGTCGGCATGCAAGGAATCATACAATGATGAGTTTCCTAGGTTTTCTTTTTGCTCTATACGTGCCAGAGTAGGGGTTAAAGAAGATTAGAGTTCAGAGAACTTAGGAGGAAACAAAGAACGCTTCTGCCGAAGTCGGCTGTCTCTAACCAAAGAACCAGGAAAGAGGAAACCCGGAAGACTTTTAGACAATGATGGCTTTTCTCCACCCAAACATCATAGAGAAACCTGTGGTCCCTGCCTCATTCATGCTAGCAAAGGCTGGGTGGGAAGTCTAGATGTCCCCATTGCTAGGTTGTAAAGAGGTGCTCCAATACCTTTGCCAGGTTGGTGTTAGAAAAAGAGCTGGTGGAGTGGCAGGGTTTTCAACATTGGCTAGAGGTGACAATGAAGCCCTGCTGTGGTATTAGTGGAAGCCACGCTGAGAGCAGTAATCAGGTCCCACCCGGGACCTATTGGTGGAGGCCAAGTGGGGAACTGGTACTGCCACCCCTAGTCAACAGTAACTGAGTGACGGAGAGACAAGTGTCAACAGAGACCAAGTGGGGAATTTGAACTTCTTCCCTTCCCTGGAAATAACGAGGCTATGCCTTCCTGCCTCTGCCAGAACAATGTCGATGAAAGTCAGATGAAATATAAAGTTCGAATAAGATCTGAAGTCACATAATACCTCAAGTGTCGAGATTTTAATTAAGTCACTCATCATACTTGGCTGGCATCATACCAAGAAGATCTCAAACTGAATGAACAAAAGGCACTCACGAATTCTTACACTGAGATGTTAGAAAATGCCTAGAAAAAATGTTACAATTACGTGACAAAAATTTAGATGATCGTGAGGCCCATGGTGGTACAATGCGGCCTGTTGTGTACACGGCAAAAATATTTGATGGGTGAAGGTGTTCTTTCTCACATAAACGCTCTGCACATTTCAAATGCATTGCAGCCAGTTTTTGTTGCTTCAGGAATGTAAGGAGCCACGTGCAGAGCCTGGGTGGCTGGAACTGCATATTTGCATTTGTTCTGGTGTCCTTTACGGGTTACTTTCCAGGGCAGCTCTCAGTTGGCTTGGCCTATAACTGGCTCGGTTACAATATAGTGAGTTGGAAAGTCAGGCTAGAACATGAGTAAATGTGGCTATTGCTTGAGAGAGTATTTTTTCCTTCTCTTGGGAGAATAGTCTCTGAACCCTGGCATACATAATCTATTTCATACACATCTAAGTGGTAGGTACTAGGCCTGGCTCAAGAATTATGCTTTGAAGACAGAAATTCAGATGGAGACTCTGAAAAGCAATACTTATTTTTCTCTTGAAGATTAAAAAAAAAAAGAAAAAAAACTCAGAACAAATATAAAACCAGTTTACAGTGACTAAGAATTTTGAGAATACAAACCAGTCAATTTCAGATGGAACGTATCAGAACATTTTTTTTTCAGTCCATTAGTAGAGCTGAAAGGACATTAGAGTCACCTCGTACAGCCCCTTTGTTCTTAGATGACAGACGCAAGGCCAGACCATGACGCGGTTGCCAGTGAGTTGTGAGACAGTTGCTGAGCTGATATGAAACCCAAATGCAACCATGGCTTCCAGCCTAGCACTCTTTCTACCACATGCCATGTGAAACTGTTTTTTTAAAAAAAATACTTTTAGCCTTGACTTTCAAAATCCCTTGAAAAATTAACGTTGCAAACATGTAGATTTGCTTCAAATTATGAAAACCTCTGATACAGGGTAGGAGAACCAAACGGAAGAATGCAAATGTTACATCACTGCTTCTATTCAAAAGTTTTTGTTCTTACAGTGGTTTGGGAGGTTTCACTGGACTCCTATAGTACATCAGTGGACATAGAGAATTTGAGGTCCTGTCCCTCTCGCCGTGTCCATTCAACAATTTCTTAAGGATCTCCTTTGTGGCAGGTAGTATTCTAGGTGATGGGACTACAAAGATAAATAAAATATTTTTTACTCCAAGGGGTCATTAGTTGGAGAAAAGCACGTGTAATCAGACAATTTACAGGGAAATACTATAACAGCGGAATGATATGAAGGGGTTCTGGAATCTAACTGATGTTTTGTACCTTGAAAAGTTAAAAAAGGAAACCTTTCCAGAGGAGGTGCCGTTTGAGATGAGTGGTCATTTTCCAGGCAAAGGAGGCAGAAGCCATGAAGACTTAGGATGGAGCCCTGAGATTTTAAGAGCATGGCTGGGTCGGGAGGTGGAAGGAAGCTGATGAGGTAGAAGTATGTTTGTTAGGAAGACAGAGACAGGAAGGAGAGGACAGAGGGAGCAAAGTGTCTTAGGCTATGGCCTGGATGGAATTGTGTCTTCCTTAGAATGCGCGTAGCAGTTTGTCTGGGCCTTGATTGCTGATATTGTGTGACCTTCTATATGTTGGAAATCCTGCCTCTCTGATGTTAATGAGGGAGGATGGATGGTGGTTGTGTTGTGAAGTAGGACTCAATTTATAAGACTCTATCATGCCTTGAGACAGTCTCTTGGGCTAGAAAGCAAAGTGAGCAGAGAGTTGGGGATTTCATACCACCAAGAAGCAGTGCTTGGAGCAGAGTATATCTTTTGGAAAGGGCCTGTGGTCCCTGTGTCTCAAAAGTTCCTGGTCCAGGGGAAGATTGATGACAAGTACCTCCCTCCAGAGCCAACAGAGACAAACTTCCACTGCCGCTGATGCCATGAATTTGGACTTGTAGCCTACTGAACTGTGACTCTTTTTAAAGCCACCCACTTGAGGTACTTCTGTTACAGCAGGTCAAGATGACTAAGACAGGCTACACACCGAGACGTGCCTTTTCCCACGGAGGATTTTATCATGAAAGCAGATGGCAGCCAACCCTGCGAGCAGTGCAGAGGCCGGCAGTGCCGCTGCCGCCGGTGCGGGTCATAGGGAGCGATGCTGCTGTCTCCTCTGTTCAGGACTCAGGGGGCCAGCGAGGGCGGGACAGTAGCCCAAGCAGATCCACAAGACAGAGGAATATTTTTCAGTTGAAAATCAAATCAAAATTGCCCTGTTTGCTTTTGGATTTGCTTAGGATCTGTAACCCCACTTTTTTGCCTTCAATTTCTCCGTCTTGGAGGAGGAACGCTTCTCTTATGCCTCTTCCGTTGTATTTTGGGAGCCAATGACTTTTCTTCAAGGTTTCACAGGTCCACAGATGGAAAGGAATTTTGACCCATTATGAAACACACCAAGACTGCCAATTATCTTCACACACTCATCCTAGAAAAAGTGCTACATGTCTCATTGCTGAGTATCACTGTGGTCACATTTCAAGTACTCTCCTTGTGAAGCTGTGCACCAACTCCAGCACGAAGTTCACTCTTCAAAGCAATTATGAAACTTTGTTTCTGGAATGGCCACAAGAGACTGTCATTGTATTACTCTTGGTGTCCTGGCTGTCATGAGAATGTCTTTCAATATGTGCTTTATCTTCTGGTAAAGCAAAAAGTCATTGGGGGCCAGATCAGGTGAGTAGGAAGGGTGTTCCAAAACAGTTATTTGCTTACAGGCTAAAAACCCCCTCATAGACAACTATTACAATTAATTTGGGAAACTTGACACCTTGCAACTGTTCACAATGGCCATTCTAGAAAGAGTTCCAAAATTGCTTTGAAGGTAGGCTAGGTGCTGGCATTGGTGCACTGAGATTGTCTTAAGGCACAATATTTCGAAGGTGACTTTAGTGATATTCAACAATGAGGTATCTAGCACTTGGAACGATTAAGTTTGTGGACTTGTTAGACCTCATGTCTACAGTTTCATTCATACCTGACTTAGAATATGAAATTTTAATTTAGAGTTGGTGCTGGAATGGGTTAGTTGGGTTTGTTTGGATGAATGAATATATTTTGCATGGGAGAAGGACATGAATTTTGAGAGATCAGTGAGCACACTGTTATGAATTGCATTACCCACCCCACAAAAGACTTGTTGAAGTCCTAATCCCTGGTACTTGTGAAAGTGAACTGGTTTGAATACAGAATCTTAGTAGATGGTATCTGTTAAGTTTTCATGAGGTCATACTGCAGTAGGGTCAGGCCCTGCCCAACCTGAGAGGTGTTCTTATAACAGAGAGACAGAGAAAGGATGGCCATGTGAAGATGGATCTGCCAGCTAGGTAACACCTGGGGCTACCAGAACCTGGGACAGACAAGAAGGGATCTTCCCTTAGAGACTTCACAGGGAGCGTGGTTTAGCTGACACGCTGATTTGTGCTTCTAGTCTCCACACTGAGACAGTCAAGTTCTGTTGTTTGAAGTCATCTGTTTTAAGGTATTTTGTTATGACAGCCCAAGAAAACCAATGCAGAAGCCCATCCAGAGACTTTCAAAAAGCAGGGGTGGGGTTTGATGCAAGCGTATTTACTTTTCCTGAAAGTTATTCTGGTCCTCAGTTACTGTACTTGAAATGAGGGATAATATACCTACATTTGTTGTAGCAATCAAATATACATAGGTAGTGTGAAAGTGCTTGGTAAGTTATATATGAAACTATAGATGTGAAATATTTATGACTTGATGGAAAATCAGATTGTGAAAGTTTTGTGAGTATCTGTAGCAGTATGAGATTTAATCCTAAAAGATATTTTCATCAGATTCTTTAGGTACATGACAAGTAATACATCACGATGTTTCTTTCAAAACTGCTTCAATTAAGTTACACGCACGTGTTCTGACAACCAAAACCAAACTCACTGCCATTGAGGGGATTCCCATCCTGGTGCATCTACAGGACAGAAGAGAATGTCTAGTGGATTTGACCTGTCGTCTTGCAGCCAGTCTCTTAATCACTGCACCACCAGGGCTCCTAGAGTTCTGTATTTGACTTTGATTGGGGTCTTTACAAGAAACAACATGGGAACTTTCTACAGTTGCTAGGAATTTTTTTTTAAAGAACTTTGGCTATTAAATATCTCAATCTTTAAAAATATAAACAATGTTTTTAGAATTAATGCCAACTGGAAACAAGAAAGAATGTGCACAAAGATTTCTGTATAAAGATGTTCATTGCATTGTTAATTATAATGAGAAAACTTTAAAAATGGCTTAAGTGTCTCTCAGTGGTAGTGGATATTAAATAAAGTATGTCTTGTCCAATTGGTGAATTTTTTGCAGTCATCAAAAATCATGAATCAAGGACTATTTGGTGATTAAAAATATTCAAAAGGAAATACTATTTGCTTTCATTAATTTGAGAGCTAAAAAAACATAATCCTCCTAAAAAAACTAAAACAAATAGATGGAGCTGATAAGACTTAATTTTTTTGTGCATGAAATTACTATAAAATATTTTTATCTTTATATTCCAAATCTTAAAAAAAAAAAAAAAAAAGCCATGTTATTAACTTTGTAATCAGGGAAAACTAATCCTTTTTTTAACTTGTATTAAATGAAAGTTTACAATGCAAGACAATCTGCCACATAAAATCCTGAGTACCAGCCTCTCTACAACTCTGTCTGCTCTCCTCACCCTGTGACAGCACACTCTTCTTTTCCATTCTTTGCTTCCAGTATCCACTCTCGTCTCCACCTCCTCCTCTCCCCTCTATAAAGAAACCAGCAGGACAGCCTCATCTACACATCAGACCATAAAGTAAACATCACTTGCATCTCCCTGTGTCCCCAGGTCCAGTCCATCCTTTGTTTGAAGTGCTGGCTTCAGTACCAGTTTCAGCTCTGGGATAGCAGCAAGACTAGGGGTCATGTTCTCAGGGGACCCTTGAGGTGATGGGCCATCAAGTCTTCTCTTTTTAATAGAGTACTAGGTCTGCACAGCCTTTTCTCTCCTGTTACATCGGGAACTCTATGCTGTGTTCCCCATCGTGGCTGTCTTTGGTGGTGGACTAGCACCGTCCAGTTCTTCTGTTCTCCAGCTGATGTAGTCTCCCAATCATGAGGCCTTCTGTCTCCTGGGCTCATTTTTCTACATGTCTCTGGTGTCCTTCAGGTTTGCTGGGACCGACTGGTGTTCTTTAGCTTGCTGGCTTTTAAGACCCCAGGCACCGCTCAACAGTATGGGCTGCAAATCACTAACTTCGAAAAAGGTCATTTATGCCAACTGACCTTGATGTTCCCTGAAAACATGGCCCCCAGACCATGATTTCTGCTGCTGTGTCCTTTGAAGTGTTGAGTTGAATTTTGAAAAGCTAGTAGCTTATGGTGTAGTCCAGTTACGCTGACCTGCCTTCTGCTGTACGCTATCCCTCCCTTCACCTAACCAAATTCCTGTCGACTATCTACTCTACGAATCGCCCTTGCCCTCCCTCCCCACCTTTGTAGCCATTGAAGAGTGTTTTCTTCTGTGCAGAAGTTTTTTCTTAAGTCCTCATAATAGTGGTGTCATACAATATTTGCTCTTTGGCAGTTGACTGGTTTCGCTCAGCATAATGTCTTCCAGTTGATTCCAGGTTATGAGATGTTTCATAAAATCATCCTTGGTCTTTATCATTGCATAGTGTTGCATTGTGCACATGTACCACAGTTTTTGTTTTTTTATCTATATATCTGTTGATGGGCACCTAGGGCTGATTCCATCCTTTTGCTATTGTGGATAGTGCTATAATAAACATCTGTGTTCATGTTCTCTAATGCACTTTTAAAAAGATTTATGTAATATAATCTTGTGCTGAAGGAGCTGTGGTGGCATAGTAGTTAAGTCCTTGGCTGCTGATCAAAAGTTCGACATTTGAATCCATCTACTTCATGGGAGAAAGACTTGGCAGTCTACTTCCATAATATAGCCTTGGAAACGCTATGAGGCAGTTTTAGTCTGTCCTAGAGGGCAACTATGAGTCAAAATCCACTCACTGGCATACAGTCACCACAACCCAGCTCTAAGGAATGACTTAGTGCTTGGTTATCCTGATTTTTCTGTTTATGCTTTTGTATTTTTGTTAGGGTATCTGTGCTAACCTTGAATGTCAGTTGTTTTCCCTTTGTAATTCAGTAGGTTCTGAGCTCCTCAATCACCTTTTTTTTTTTTTTCTCACAGAAGTGGAAGAACTTCTTCCTTTCTTGGCATTATCTTATCAATTAGTTTATTAATAAGAAGTTCAATTTGTTCCCCAAATATTTCAACCTGGTCAACTAAAATATTCTGGGCTATACAAAGCCAGGTCTGCTAAGGAGAGAAAAGAAATACTGTTACTTCTGTATAGGAAGAGCTTATGATTTATGAGAGGTGATAAGAAAATGCAGAGAATAACTAGAAAATAAGAGGTCACAGTTACAAGATCTTAAGGACATTAACAGGGTTAACTTCAGTGGCTTCTGGGTGTGGGCCTTTTTGTGCTCTCTGGCCCTGTTCTGTCTCAGACTGACACTCACTGCTGCCACCTGGTGTTAGCTCCAGCTCCTCAGGCACTCTGAGTTACACTAGGGCTGAAGAACCAACACCCAGTCCATCGTGGTTGAATAGATTTCCCACTCATCCTAGTGGAGGGGGAGGGGGAGCAGAATTTATTGCAGCAATAATTTCTCCTGACGGTTATATCATGCATTATATTGTCACATATTAATTCAGTTTATGTCTGCAACATTCCCAGGAGTCACGCGTTATTATAATCACCTACATTGGCTGGCACATTTTATAGATAAGAAAACTGAGGGGTAGCGAAGTCACACAAGGAAATGATGATCAAATAATTGATTTTTCTACCTTCACACAAGTAGTTAGGAGTGAGGACCCCGATCTGTCAGCTCCACTACAAAACCAAACCAAACCTACTGTAGTGGAGTCGATTCCAACTCACAGTGACCCTATAGGGCAAGAGTTTCCATAGTTTCCAAAGGACTCCTGGCAGATTTTAGCTTCTGACCTTTTGGTTAGCGTATGTAGCACTTAACCCCTACACCTCCAGGGTTTCCCTCAGCTCTGCTCTAGGCTGTAAAAATGAGACTGTTATACAAAATCCAAGAGAAGCCAAGGTTGCTTCTGTGAAAATTTTAAAGAAGGGATGAGGCCACAGGTGATAACATCTCATGAGCTATGACTCTTCTCCTTCAACAGGCAACAAGTCTGTGTGGCCTTTGTCCATCGATACCACCCTAACTGGTAAGGTCTCACTGATTGTAGTTATGTCTGTGGCATCAGACACTAGACTTACAAATGTGCAACACATTTATAGAGATAAAACTGACCGCCCAAAAGGGTGTGAATTAGCCAGGGTGCTTTCAATCTCATGGGACTGAATCCTACTGCAACCATTGAAAGCAGGAAAAGAAGCGGCGGAATCTACTGATTCACACAACAGGGAAGTCAAGGGCCAGCTTGCTTTAAGAATGGTGTGTCCTAGGAGCTTGGGGATGCTGACGGCCCTGGCTCCACCTTTCTGTCTCATTTGCTCAGCCTCATTTTCTGTGTAGGCTTTCCCTCAGGTACCTGGCAAACAGCTGTCAACAATCATGGGCTCCCACCTGACTGTTTAGGAACCCCCTTGGGTTTCCTGGAAAGTTTTAGCAAAAAATGTTTTTGAAAAGACTCTTCCTCCCTAGGCCGTGTCATGTGCCTTTACCGGAACCAGCCACAGTTCTAAGTGGATCTGGTTCTTTGGGAAAGCATCCAGGAGGTTCAGCCTCATCCAGCATACCTGGAAAGGATTGTTTTGAAAAAGAGGAATCCTGTTAACAGAAGAGGGGAGAGGATACAAATCAGGTGTCCACAACAGCAGGGATTATCATGTCAGTGTCCTAAGTATTAACTGTGCAGTATAGATGGTATATATGGAGAGAACAAACAGTGACAAGTCTGTTGTCCCAGTTTTTCCTAGAGAAGGCAAGTGGTGACACATGTTATTGTTGTTGTTAGGTGCCATTGAGTTGATTCTCATCCATAGCGGCCCTATGAACAACAGAATGAAACATTGCCCAGCCTTGTGCCAAGCGCACAATTGTTTTAACGCTTAAGCCTGTTGTTGCACCTGCTGTGTCAATCCATCTTGTTGAGAGTCTTCCTCCTTTTCACTGACCCTCTGCTGTACCACGCATGATGCCCTTCTTCAAGGACTGATGCCTCCTGACAACATGCCCAAGGTATGTGAGATGCAGTCTCATTATTCTTGCTTCCAAGGAACAATCTGGTTATACTTCTAGGACAGATCTGTTTGTTCTTTTAGCAGTCCATGGTACACTCAGTATTCTTCTCCAACACAATTCAAAGGTGTCAGTTCTTCTTTTGTGTGCTTTATTAATTTCCAGCTTTCACTTGTGTAAATTATGATGTGATTGAAAATACCATGACTCGGGTCAGGTTTATCTTAGACTTCAAGGTGATATCTATACTTTTCAACACTGATGATAGATAGTTAGGTATTATGAAATCATGTTAATAATAGGCTGAACAGAGCCTAATTGAAAAGTAAATCTTTTTAAAGAGAAAGCTCACACTGTACTTACAGAAGCAAATAATTTTTTAAATGAAGTTTGCTTTTAGGGATTAATTGCAGTGACAAGACCAGTGCAACTTGCAGCTACTAGGTAAGAGACCACTTTCTTTCGAGTGAACACTTAGACTGGAGTCTAAAAAGCAAAGTTGCAATGGTAATAGCACTATCTCTTTAGATAATAGCTACAGAGACTAATTGGGCATACATAGTTTATGGAGATTCATTTTCATTTCTGAAAACAGAGGGGGATAATAAGAACAGTATTACCTGTATGTGAGTTATCTAATCAGCAACTAGGGGTGCAGAATTTATTGCGATAATAAATCCTCCCGACAGTTGCATCATGTGTTACACTGTTAATGTTTACTCGGTCTGTAACAGTCCAGGAAGCAGGCCTTACTATAATCATCTACGTTTTGTAAATAAGAAAACTGAACCACAGTGTGTGAGGCACAGAGGAGTGGAGGACTCGGTTCTCTCATTGGGGCCGTTTCCATAGGTATAACAGGCAGAACACGTGTTTGGAAGTGAGTCTGAATTCTCTTTACCACCTACTAAATGTGCAGTTGAAGTCTTTCCCAGCCTCATTTTCTCAGATATGAAAAGGTAATAATCAAACCTAATCTAACTGGGGAGTCCTAGTGGTACAGTGTTTAAGAGCTCAGCTGTGGACCAAACGATCTGCAGCTGGAATCCACCAGCCACTCTGTGGAAACCCCGTGGGGCAGTTCTACTCTGGAGTAATGTTAAAGAACTCTCTCTTCTTTTAGGTCCTTTTATTGGTTCTCTCTACTGTACTTCATCCACGACTAAGTTTAGGCTTGAGACTGGAGTAGAGAAGAAGAAGGACCTGCGTTTGGCTTGGACATAAATTTACTACACTGATTAGAAAGGGAAAGAAAATCACCTCCTGCGCCTTCTGGCTTGAGAGGCAAAAACAGAACATCAAAGTGGAGGGAAAAGGCATATGTCACCATTCTAGTCTTCTCCGTTTACCTTCTCAGACACAAATTCAAGTTGATGGAGAGTGGTGGGACTGGATATGAATGACTCCAACAACAGAATCTCTTTTGCTGCTGTTCATGGTCAGGCTGTAGTGGGACATTCCCTTGCTGGCTAGTCTAGTCCCGACCTGAGTGGTCCCAACAAGTAAACCTGGTGCACAGCATGACTAGACAGTGGGAAGGAGCCATCTCAGCTCTCCCGAGTGCCTTCCTTCCCCATGGTGGGATAAGCCCACCATGGGAATTTGCTAGTGTCCCAGTTATTAGGAGAAACTCTAGCAGTATGGTGGTTAAGTGTTACATCTGCTCAACAAAAGGTCAGCAGTTTAAACTCACCATGAACTCCTTGGAAACTCTGTGGGAGCTATTCTTCTCTGTCCTAAAGGGTTGCCATGAGTCAGAATTGACTTGATGACAGTGGTTTGGTTTTTGTTTTTCTGTTTTGGTAGATGACTGGGGCTGAGACCATATTGACCTTGCTGCACATTGGCCAGTGTGGAGTAGGGGAGTGCTGAGGTGGAGGGAGGATCCCAAAGAAGGCTGTGGAATCCCCAAAAGGGTCAGACTGTGGGATAGGCCAGCCACAGGGAGAAGAGGGAATTGGAGTCCCCACCAGTTGTGAATCACTGATGTACAGTAACACCTAGGTGCATTTGGTCTACATCCAGTCCTCCAGCTGCTGTATCCCCGGAGGGAAGGGATAGTGGGGAGACGGCTGCCCTTATCTCGGCTGAGTCTCAGTCCTAGTCCAGATCCAGCCAGTAATTCAAGAACAGCGTGGCTAGTGCGTGAATGCAGGTGCAGAAGCGGTGCAGGTTGGGTGGGGACAAGGGTAAAGTCCTAGACGCTGGCAAAGTCCATATTTGCTTCAGTCTCTGCAGAATTCAGTTAACTATCGAGTTAACTACTGAGATAATCAAAGAATTTTTTTTTAAACCTCATTTAACCCTTACAAAAGGTACTTTTGTTTATTCCACTGTGCTGGACAAAAACTGTCATTTTTGAGTGTACTATGAAATAAAAAACACTTGGGAAGTACTATGATACCTATTTAGAAGGACTTGGCACTTTAGGGGAGGCCTTGATAGCTCAGTGGTTAAGTGCTACAGCTGTTAACCAAAAGGTCAAATCTACCAGAGGCTGCTTGGAAACTCTGTGGGATGGTTCTACTCCATCCTATGGGGTTGTTGTGAGTTGGAATGGACTCATTGGCAGTGGGGTTGTTTGGCTGGTTGGTTTTTGGTTTTTGGTTTTTAAGCACTTAGCACTTGGAGAACGAGAGACAGTGCTTGTTTAGTACATCGGTTCCTACTTCTCATGCCAGGCCTGCTGCATCAAAATTTCAGGTGATAACACCTGAGACTCTACGTTTTAAGAACCACAGAGTTAGACTTTTCTATACAGTGAGAAAATAGCTTCTACTTTCCTTCACAGTCTAAAAGTCTCAAGTGAGAGCTTGGGAACGTAATGAGCAGGGTTTTCTCTATATCTACATTGCTCAGGGTTTTCTCTATATCCCATTACGAGTAGGAGACTCACTCACAAGAGGAAGAAAAAGCATGCCTGGGTAGTGCATCAAAACCCACTGCCGTTGAGTCGATTCCTACTCATAGTGACCCTAGAGGTCAGAGTAGAACTGCCTCATAGAGTTTCTAAGGAGCACCTAGCGGGTTTGAACTGCTGACCTTTTGGTTAGCAGACGTAGCACTTAACCCACAACGCCACCAGGGTTTTGGGTGGTGCATGCAAAGGGTTAAATGCTCAACTACAAATGTTGGTGGTTGGGACTGATGCGGAAGTTCCTCAGTAGGAAGTCCTAGCAATCTACTTCTGAAAGGTCATCGCCAGTTCTGCTCTGACACACAGTGGTGGCCATGCATCAGAACCGACTAGACTACAGCTGGCTTTGGTTTATTCCCTCTTCAGTCTGCTAATGGGCCTCATTATTTCCCAATTAAAATCAGAGAGATTTCTTGCCTAAGATTCTTGCCAAAGAACGACTTTATGATTATTTGACTGAATTTTTCCCAAAATCAATACCCTGAGCAGTATACATTTGCAGTCTTTCTGAAAATCAATGTGCTTGCCTCAACTAGTTAAAAATGAGAACCAAAACACACAGCTGGATTCACTTAAGATGTTCCCTTTTCATTTCAGCTTGAAATAAACTTCTCAGTAAATTGCTTTTGTGACAGCTGAAGGCCAACATAAATTTGAACAGCAGGTTGCTTGCCTCTAAGGAACCAAGGCTTCCCTGAAGCTTCTGCCAACAAAGCTTTCCTGGGGAGCAGCGGTGCTCCCCGAAGCACCAGGGCCTGTTGGCTTTGTGCCTGCTCCCGGGGAAGATGTGACCATCTCAAAGACAGCCTGGCAGGGGAACTCCAAGGACGTGGCTTACAAGCTGTCAGATGATAGCATATCTTGCTACTCACCCTGGCCCCCTGCCCGGCCCCTGGTCATTTCTCCCCATTGCATACCTCCTCCATGGGTGATAGTGTAGAGCTAATTTTCCAAAGCGGGGAAAGAAAGAGAGCATGCTGTGAAAATCTCTGTTGACTGTGCAAAAACAGTGTTTGTCCCTGTTTCTCAAACCCTGGCTTTTGTTCAAGTTTATCATTTTCCCAGTGGAAACAAGACTGCCTAGATGACTGAGAGATTGTGCCCTAGAGCCGACTCAGGAATGCCCACCACTGTACCTACGGCTACCACCCAACCAAGTGAGCATGCTGAAGTGCAGACGGACTAAGTGATAACTGTGTGTGTTAACTCATTCAGCAGGTATGTGTACTGAGCGTCTGTGATGTGCAGATGTTGTGTCGGATGCCGGAGACGTAATGGAGAACCACAGTGGAGTTGGTTACCACCCTAATTCGGCTAATTGATACTTATTAGATAGTTACTCAAAATGGTACTTGGAGAATGGGGACAGGGAACTGGGAGAGCCCTTGTCAGGAATTTGACCCAGCTAGGCTGACAGTCTTTACTTTTTCAAGGATGCAAGGATTGGGTTGAGAGCTGAAGGTTGGGAAAAGGGAGAAGGGGAAAGACGTAAGGGACTAGGGTTTGTTTAAGGAGAATAACCAGTGGTTCCCTGTGGTGGGAGGTCACATGCCATGTTTGGGGAACAAGGGGACGTATAGGTGGGAGACAGGGAGCCAGAGAGAAAGTGACGAGAAAGGGGACCAGGGGCCAGACCACACAGGTCCATGTTTACCATTAGATCTTTGTCCCACAAGCCGTGATCATACTATTGATAGATTTTAAGCAGAGATATAACAGGACCAAATTCAGTTTCGATCACTCAGTGCTTATGAATTGAATTCTAGGTGGATAGACACCCTGGCGTGCTGCACCGGGCACTTTCAAATCCAAATCCCTGCTTGTTAGTAGTGGCCTGGAGACCAGAGAGCCTTTTTCTACCATAAAAGCCTATGTAAGACCCCTAAGACTCATGAATGAAATCCATGAAGTGGAGTACTATAGTAACTACAGATTTCAGTTTGATTAAATTCAATTTATAAAAACAAAGGTATGCTACTTTGACTTACTGTACACATTGCTGTCAAACTGATTCTGACTCACAGTGACCATTTAGGACAGAGTAGAACTACCCCATGAGGTTTCCAAGGAGCAGCTGGTAGATTTCAACTGCTGACTTTTTGATTAGCAGTTGAAGCTCTTAACCACTGTACCACCAGGACATATACCTAATATTTACAGTAAAACTGTACTGCTTACATAAAGATTCCCAGAAAAGTTCACACTTTGGGGTTAGACTCTATGTGAACTTCTGATCTGACACATAAAGTATCCAAATCATCCTGTTAGGTGCAGAGATGTCTGATGAGTATGTCACCAGTCAGAATAGTTGCTGCTTCCTCCCGCTTCCCTTGTCCTGGATTCTCTGATGGCAGCATATGTTTCTTTCTGCCTTGTTGGCAGTTGATGTGCCCTTCCTCCAGATGGCCAGCTTCCCAAGGGTAAGCTGTAGAAGACATAGTCACTGTCATCTCAGTCACCTTCCTAAAGCCAAAGCCAGCTAACAAGCTAAACCTATGACACATAAAACCGTGGATGCTTGTACTTGCATAGTGTATTAGTGGAAGAGTTTATGAGAAACTGGAGTAACTGATTGCATCTGAGGACAAAACCTGATGGGAAGCAAGGGGTGAAAACATGGTCTCTTCCCTCTTTGTCTTTCCAAATACTTTCATTTTTAAAACTTGCATATACTACTTCCGTCCTAAAAAGTAAATAAATATGAAATAAAAAATAAGTATACAATTGAACTGTAGAAATTAATTCCCTGCTACAACCAGGATGGTCCAAATTCTTGCAGCTTTTCCATAAAGCATGATTTCTCAAATACTTTATATAAAGGTACTCATTTAGATCCAATAACAAGCTCATTAGATAAGTGCTATTACTATGCTCAGGTGAGGGAAATGAAGCACAGAAAGATCAAATCATGTACTAAAAGCTGCAGAGCTAGCAAGCGGCAGCACTTGGGTTAGAACTCAGGGAGTCTGAGTCCAGAGCCCACCCTCTTAGCCACCACACACTGCCTGCCTCTCCCACCTGGATGGCCAGGCAGCTGTTCGATGACGGTCTTTTAAGGCCAAGCCTGGGAGTGTTTGTATAAACCTATTAGAGTGGGATCTGTAGAAGTGAATTTCATCTGAGAGATCAAGGGTCCTCTTGAAAAAGATACTTCATAGAGAAAGAAAGCTGAGTTTCGTTGAAGGGTTGTCTGAGGTCTGTCTCTCAGACTGTCAAGTTGGCCCCTGTGGCCTTATGCCTGAGACGTATGGTGAGGAGGCTGCAAGCTACAGCATGTGAAAATGGAAAATCGCAGTGACAGGGGAAGCACTGTGTCTCTGTCAGTTGCAGGAGATGCTGACAGCAGGTTTAGGAGCCTGGACACTTGCTGTAGGAATCTCTGGGCTCCACACCAGGTCTGGGTGCTTTCACTTGGGCATGATGGGTTTCAGCGACAGAAGCAGTAATAAGAGTAGAGTTGCAACTACACCTGTCAACAGTGATAAGACTCATCTCTGTTATGAGCTAAAAGAGGCAGGAAGAAAATGATACATGTCAGTGCTGATGTAATTACCTGGGGACACATGTAGAAGATTCTCCTGGAATCCCCAGAAATACCTAGAAAGCATTTCAGGAGTGCTGAAACCTTGAAAATCCTGTGAAGCTGTGAGAATTAAGAGTGTATGTCAGTTTGACTGTGTTTTGGCAATTGTATAATGTTCTGATCACTTTTCTATTAATATCTGCTATGTGATCACCCCGTGATGGGATCTACTGTGAGTGGCCAGTCAGTTGAATGGAAGTTTACTTAAGCGTGTGGCCTGTACAGAATGTGGGCCGATGTCAAGGCAGGGCTTGAAGTGCTTTTGCTTGTTCTTGCGGATCCTGCGGCTGGCTCCTGTTGTCTTACCTTTGCTTCCCAGATCTGATCTAGCAATTTACCTGGGGCTTTGCCTGCCGATCCTGGGATTCATTGATCTTCACAGGCTGTGAGCAACAGCTTTGCTCTCCAGTCTGTCATTCCTGGGTTTGCCAGCCCCTGCAGCTACGTGAATCAGGAGAAGCCTTTTCACTGACCCATGGACTTGGGATGTTATTGTCTCTACCGCAGCATGAGCCATTTCTTTGATATAAATTTGTTTTGATGTGTATTTATACATTTTTTTAGCTTTGCTACTCTAGAGAACTCTGTCTAATACAGGAGCACCGTTGTACTGTGTAACACATGGATTGTCATGAATCAGAATAGGTAATGGGTTTGGCTTTTTGCCGGGGATGGTTCTGAAATTACTATGGAAGGGTACCTGAGTGGTGCAAACTGAACATGCTTGACTGCTAGCTGGAAGGTTGAAAGTTTAATCCCACTCAGTGATGCCACGGAAGAAATACCTGGCAATCTACTTCTGGAAAATCATTCCTGGAAAGCCCTATGGAGTCTGGTTCTATTCTCACACACACGGCAGAGACTACTTGACTGAAGTTGGTTTGGAGTGACTGTAAAACTAGACAAAAATTACTTTTGTCTCTGACCTTAATCTCAGGTTGGTATGGCTTAAATTATATAGAATTTAGGTTCTATAGGTCCTGAATATTACATAATTTGGGAAGTTCTTTTCAAGGTTACAAGATTAGAAAAGCAAAATTAGTTATAGGACCTTAGAAGTGACCACAGCAATGGCTTTACTAGTTTCAGTACGTTCATCTCTGCAGAGGTAGGAATAATCAATAACACTTACCCAAATGTATCATGAGTCGGATCCGACTCGACGGCACTTGGCCTGGCTACTTGGCAAATGTATCATACATTACCCAAAACCATAACACCCACTGCTATCAAATCGGGTCTGACTCATTAGTGACCCCTAGAGGTCAGATGTTACAGAGTTCCCAGCTTGCTTAGTTGAGCTGCAATTTGTTAAGAGTCTTATTTGGAGGGAAATATACATACATATATATCTATATATGTATGCATGTATAATTGAATTTGAACTTTCAAGCTGCAATGGCATCCTCTGTCCCAAAGCCTCGTTATGTTTGAGTAGTTGGAGAAGAGTATTAGTTTAATAGGTGTTCCAATATAATTGTGTTGTTAGCACCATCCTTCAGCTGCAAGTGTAGATATACTCAGCCAAATAGCAGATTGAAGGTCAGGCCAGTAGAAAAGCAATTATCAAGTGTGAAATAGTACTTTTGATAGACAGAAAGCAAAATGCTCCAGAAATGATCCACCTGCAATACAAAAAAGCACTTAAAAAGAATTCTCTACGGCTTCCACAGACTTTTGGAGATGTCTCTCATTGAAGAGAAAAAGTTAAAGAAATTATCCACTGAGCATAACCTGAGAAACTAACCCACAGGAGTTCTGATAAGGGTAACTAACTGTTTTAGTCAGTTAGTGCTGCTGTAACGGAAATATCACAGAGTGGATGGCCTTAACAAACACAGTCCGATAGGCTACAAGTCCAAATTCGGGATGTCCGCTCCAGGAGAAGGCTTTTACCTTTTTGACTGTGGTGGGAAGTCCCATATTGCATCAGTCTTTGTCCAGGGAGCATCTTGCAGCAGGAACCTCAGGTCTGAAGGATGCACTGTTCTCCCGGTGCTGCTTTCTTGATGGTGTGAGGTTCCCGATTCTCTGCTGGCTTCCCATTCCTTTTATCTCTTGTAAGATGAAAGGATTAAAGGTGGTAAAAGCCACACTCCAGCGAAACTCCCTTTACAGTGCAGCAGAGAGGTGATCCTATGAAAAGATTTACAGCATAGGAAAAAATCACAAAATGGAAATCAACCATAGAATACAGGGAATCATGGGAGGATACAATTTGATCCGTAACAGTAACTATAACTAACATAAGTCTATGTTTGACTCAACTTGCATAGCCACTGTGAAGAAGCCAAAAGCCAAAGCCACTGCCATCTGGTCGATTCTGACTCATCTTGACCCTACAGGTCAGAGGAAAACTGCCTCATGGGGTTTCCAAGGTAAGCTGTAAAACTGAGATTTTTACTTTTTCCTGTTGTTAGTTGCCATTGAGCCAATTCAGACTTGTGGCAATCCCATGTATGTCAGCACAGAAGTGAACTCCCTGAGGTCTCCAAGGCTGTGAGCTTGCTGAGGCAGGTCGCCAGCGCTGTCCTCTGAGGTGCCTCTGGCTGGGTGTGAGCTGCTGCCCCTGCAGCTAGGAGTTGAGTGCTTGACCACTTGCACTACCCAGGGACTCTGTACTTTTGGCTGCATAGTAGTTTCTCCATATTGCTATTAAATATTTATCTTACAGTTTTTGTTAACCCCTGTTAATAATCTAGAGGTAACTCAGGGTAAGTTTCTGCTCCGTCCGCTTTCTGACTCCCTCCAAGCCAGCCTCCATGCTTGTTACCTGAGAGCCCTGGTGGCACAACATTTAAGCACTCAGCTGCCAACCAAAAGGTCTGCAGTTTGAACATACCCAGTGGATCCATCGCAGAAAGACCTGACAGTTGGCTCCTGTAATGGTTAGAGCCTAGAAAACTCACTGGGGCTATTCTCCTCTGTCACACGGGGTCACTAGGGATTGAAATGGACTCAACGGCGTGCAGCAACAGGTGCCACCGAGTTGCCTCTGACTCATGATGACCACAAGTACAATAGGCGGGACAATACCATTTGAGAATCTGAGGAAGACACTACCTAACTTCTCCAAAGCAAAATCATATCTTCATGAAATAAACAATAGATTAGCAATTACAGACTGAATCCATTCTGAATACCTAATAGATATTCATTTCAATTTGGAATATATTGGTAAAGGGAAAATGTGTTAGTCTATTTTTGCAAACATTGAGGTGGAGAATTCAAGGGAGGAAGTTTTGTCTCTTAGTACCCTAGAGAGACAGCCAGGGAGTCTCCATCATTTGTTGTTACGGCTTAAACAACTGCAGAGGTAGGTAGAGGACAGTAGAAGCTGGGAAATTTTAAACACGTTTTATATACTACTTTCTCAATAGTTATAAGTACTAGACTGCCTTCTTTGCTTTGGAAACACTGGTGGCACCATGGTTAAGTGCTACATCTACTAGCCAAAAAAGTTCAGCAGTTTGAATCCACAAGGTGCTTCTTGGAAACTGTATGGAGCAGTTCCACTCTGTCCTATAGGGTCGCTGTGAGTAGGCATAGACTCCACGGCAGTGGCCTTGATTTTTGGTTCTTTGCTTTAATTACTCATGTTGTGAATGAACTAACTTTGAATTTGTACTAAGGTGGGCCTATGTATGTGTACACCAAACACTTGTCATTTCAGTCATTATGCTACATGGACCATCACTCATGAACTGGAATAAGCACATACTATGGGACACACTAACTATGCATAGATACATCAATTATGGGTTAAACATTTACTAACAAATTATCATGTATTCGAAACCCTGGTGGTGTAGTTAAGAGCTACAGTTACTAACCAAAAGGCCAGGAACTCTTTGGAAACTGTATAGGGCAGTTCTACTTGTCATATAGGGTCACTATGAGTCAGAATTGACTCTACAGCTGTGGATTTACTATGCGTCACCCATGAAACTGTGGGAGGGAGAGAGAACCAATGAACAGGACTTAGTATGTTGTATCCTCTTGAATAGTCAGTACTGATACATGCTGCCTTTCCAAATCGTGGGAACTGTAACACCTCTGAGGTAAGAGTTGCTGGGAGGGTTAAGAGATGATGTGTGTTAGCTATTAGCTTACCACTGGGGAAAACTTCTACTACATTCATAACTTGAATGTGTTGTCACCAAGAATGACTTCTGTCTGAAATTTTAATTGGTTAACTGCCATCCTTAAGCTGTAAAATCTCAGGCCTTGTCCAGGGAGCTCTAAACGTCTTCCAGGGGAAGACATTTTTTTGAACTGCAGTGGCCAGAGTTAGACCAGCAAACAATTGGAGACCACCCAGGTGCTCATCCACAGGGGCCTGGTGAGTTAGCTATGGTGCCTTGTTCCATGCAAAACTACACAGCTGTAACAGAGAGTAAGAAAATTCTCCGTGTGCCATCGTGTGAAGCTCTCAGCATGAACTTACTGTCAAAGTTCTGTAGGGCAGAAGTCTAGTGTGCTCAGCTTGTTTCTCTGCTCTGGGTCTCAGAAGGCCAAAATCAAGGTGTGGGATGGTTTGGACATTTATCTGGGGGATCTAGGTGAGGATTTGCTTTCAGGCTCATCCAGGTTGTTGGTAAAATGCTCTGTGGCTGTAGGACTGAGGTATCTGTTTTCTTGCTGGCTGCAGGGGGTGGTCAATGAGTTTGGAGATGGTTGGGTAGAGACTGCTCTCACTCCACAGGCTGCTTGTATCTCTTGTGTCTTCCTTTCTCTGTCTTCAAAGACAAAAATAACAGGTGGAGTCTTTCTCACACTTCTAATCTCGAACCTCAATTTCATTTTTTATCCCTTCTACCTCTTCTGATGTTCATGTGACTAGCTTTTGCCCTCTAATACAATCCAGGATAATCTCCCTGTTTTAAAGTCTATCACATGAATTGCTTCTACAAAGTCCCCTTCGTCACAGGTGTGAACTCCGAGGTAAAGATCATGCGGGCCAAAATCCTATTCACCTACCTCTTACCTAAGTAAATGAGAATGTAAATGTGTGTGTGTTTCAGGATTCTCTAAAGAAACAGAACGAGTGGTATATACACATATATGTGTGTATATATACATGTATGTATACACACACATGCCCACAAACCTGTTACTACTGAGTTGATTCCGACTCGCAGCAATCCTGTAGGACAGAGTAGCACTTCCTTCTAGGGTTTTCAAGGAAAGGCTGGTAGATTCAAACTGCTGAGCTTTTGGTTAGCAGATGAACTCTTAACCACTAGGCCATCAGATCTCCTATATCTTTACAGATATGTATAAGGACTGCCAATTAAGTTCATAAACTCATCCTAGAAAAAGTGCTACATTCCTCATTGCTGAATATCACTATGATCACCTTTGAAGTACCCCCTTGGGAGGCTATGTGCTGACACCAGTGCCCAGTCGACCCTTCAAAGCAATTTTGGAACTATTTTTCTGGAATGGCCATCAGAGCTGTTGTCATATTACCCTTGATGTCCTGAAAGTCATCAGAATGTCTGCCCTTCAAGATTTCCTTTATCTTTGGGTAAAGAGAAAAGTCACCCAGGGCCAGATCAGGTGAGTAGGGACAGTGCTCCAATACAGTTATTTGTCAACTAGCTAAAAATTCCCTTACAGAAAACTATACAGTTAAATTTGCAAACTTGCCACCATGCCCCCCAAGTACAATAGCCATTCCAGAAAGAGTTCCAAAACTGCTTTGAAGGGTAGATTAGACACTGACATTGGTTCATAGCTTCCCAGGGGGAGTACTTTGGAAGTAACTGTAGTGATATTCAGCAATGAGGTATGCAGCACTTAGAACAATTAAGTTTATGGACTTAGTTATCAGGCCTCATATACATAAGTAGTTATGTATGCATGCATATGAGTATACAGAAACCCTGGTGCATAGTAGTTAAGTACTACAGCTGGTAACCAAAAGGTCAGCAGTTCAAATCCATCAGGTGCTCCTTGGAAACTCTATGGGGCAGTTCTCCTTCTGCCTGTAGGGTTGCTATGAATCAGAATCAACTCAACGACAATGAGTTTTTGGTTCACATGAGTACACACATATACACACATACATAGCAAGAGAGATTTTTATTTGAAGGGACTGATTTATATAGTTGTTGGGGCTGGAAAGTCCAGAATCCATGCATCAGATTGGTTCACAGGTTTGGTGATAGGTCAGGGCGCTAGCCAGTAAGTCCAAAATCTCTAGTCAAGTGGCAAGCTGGAGACTCCTGCAAATTTTGGTCCCAAGATTTGTAGCTCACTAGGCCATGAGAAAAGGTAGAGTTGAGAGAGTGAAAGTGAGAATTAGAGAGTCCTGCCAAAATAATCTGCTTATAGTCTGAAGGCAAATCCTACCCTAAGAAACTCCCATTTCTACTGATTGATTGCATTACATTAAATTAAGTTATGGAACGTGATTCCATTCTGTTGTATTAGATTGAATTATGGAACAGAACTAACTAGTGTTTGGCAAAAACACTGGAACCTACAACCTAGGCAAGTTGACACATAAAATTAACCATCTCAGTAGATGTTTGTGTGTATTTGCTTAAATTTTCGTAGAGAAATAACTTCAAGTCCATTTCTTCTGAGGCTCTCGCTGTCCATGGTTTGCTTCCCTGGGCCTTCAAGGAACAGCATTCCCCCTTCTAAAAGAAAGCACTTTTGCAGATGACTGACATTGAAGCTCTCCAGTCCCTTCGGGAGAATCCCGATTCTTTATCCACAACAATACCTTTTTGCTCAATGTCCCACAACAGAAAAACTGCTGCAGAATATAAGTTCCTAACATCAGCACATTTTAGTCATAAATAACACCACAGCTTATAGGATGTAAACATCAATCCACTTTCCTCTGGTCTGGGTTGAGGTCCCACGAGCCCAGACCAGTTCATTTTGAGTATCTTCTTTAATATATGTGTAATGTATGTTATTCTTTCCTCCTTTTTTTCTTTTACAGAGTGTGAGATTTTATGAAAACATGTAGGTAGGCGTAAACAACTGAATCTTCCCAGAAAAAGCAAAAATTCTACAGAGAGGATTAAAAAAATATTTTCCTGGAGAAGCCAAAAACTAAAATCTGCTGAGAATTTGCGCTGGCTACACATACACACAAATTTACTTTACCAAAATGAATACTTCCTTTGCAGGCTGCAGCATCTGCTCTTCTCGTCATTTAGCAGTGTTCTTGGAGACCCATGCACTCTTAGTCTGTGTACTGAAAGGTGGGGCAGTGTTGGAACGGGAAGAACCACTCAGTCGCCCAGGGTAAGTGGCTGCTGCAGCTGTTGTTCCAGCTGAAGCTTCCTGTGTCTCAGCCGGGGTGAGTGGCCTCTCTGGCATGAGACATGATGCTTCCAAAGCCCATTGGACCCACAGCATCACGCAGTCAACTTGGAACTGGTTCATCATCAGCCTTTATTCTTTCTTCCTTTTCATACTACTGCCTGTTTGGACCCCCTAAGTCAAGGTTTGTGTGCAAGGGTGGGTGTGCAGGCCTGAGTCACTACAGAAATTGCAAAGAGAGAGATTGTATTGCTAATGGCTTTTGACGACGCTGGCTCCAGAGCGTAGGGAGAGAAATGACGAGGGCAACAGCAGAGTTTTCCTGTGTGGAAAGCAAATCACAGACTCGAGATAATGTCTAAAGCCCCCTTTAACATTGAAGTATTATGTGTCCACACGTAAGTTCAAAGATTAATTTGCCTCCTTACCCAGTGTAGAGAACTACTAACCAGCTGCTAACCAGAAGGTTGGCAGTTCACGTCCACCAGGTGCTTCTTGGAAACTCTCTGGGGCAGTTCTACTCTATTCTGTAGGGTTGGCATGAGTCAAAATTGACTCAGTAGTGAGTTGTGTGTGTGACTGCTTTTTTTTTTTTTTTTTTTTTTGTCTTGATGGCACTTGGCTTGGCCCAGTGTGTGGTGAGAATGAGCTAGGAAGATGGGAAATTTGGAAGCCAGGTGACGTTCTTTCTCATGGTTTGGTAAGAGTAAAACCCAAAACAGAAATCAAACACATTGCTTTCCAATTGATTCTGCCTCATAGTGGTCTTGTAGGGCAGAGTAGAACCACCTGATAGAGTTTCCATGGAGCAGCTGATGGATTTGAACTGCTGACCTTTTGGTTAGCAGCTGTGCTCTTAACCACTGTATCACCAGGAATGCCCTGTAAGAATAAAGTAGATTTAACTCTGTAAATCATAATTTCTGACAAGCAATATTAAACCACAATGATCTTTATAGCACTGAGATTGGTGTCTACACAGAAATACAAATCTGGCTGCCCTCATTGAACTTGTGAAGGCGTGGAGGAAGTCTTCCTTAGTAACGGGAGAGTGGGCTGCAACAGACCAGCCTTGTCAGTATTTGTTGCATATCTACTCATGCTGGTGGAATAGTGAGGGTGGTGACAAGGCAAGCTGTCCTAATAGCTTCTTGATGAACATGTTCAAACCCAGACAAAAGGCTGAATACTAAACGAGTATAAAATGGTTGATTTTCTTTCCAGCGCTAGCGGCTTTTGGCTACTGTCTCTTGAGCTGGACTGGGAAGGAAGAATGAAGCCTGAGGCTTTATTTATGAATACATACACATGCACACACACACACATGCACTCTCTCTCTCTGCATGGCTCTAATTTATCTATAAGCATACACATATTATGACACATCTTTAGACAATCTTGAGTCCTCTTCTCATGCTTGGAACTGAAAGTTAGTTTGAGTGTAAACACTCCAGTTTTCCAAGGAATAAGATTGCCCTTCAACTTGACTTCATGGATCAAAAAGCCAAAGCCAAAGCCACTGCTGTTAAGTCAATTCTGACTCATAGTGGCCTTAGACAGTCAGAGGAGAACTGCTCCATCTAGTTGCCAAGGAGTGCTTGGTGGATGCGAACTGCTGACTTTAGCTGCCATAGCACTTAACCGCTACCCACCGGGGTTTCCCTCAAAAAGCCAAGCTACTGTTAAACAGTACTTGGTGATAACCTAACCCAGCAGAAACAAGTATCTAGAGTTACTGAATTTTTTTTTTTTAAAAAAACCATTCTGACAACAATCACTGATAGAAATAGAGACCTGACTACAGCAACTTAAATGATTAGATAAGAAACTTAAGGGACAATGAATTTATATCAATGAGAGACGAACAACGTGGAAAAGGAAGCTGATGTCAGTTCTCAAAAAAATGTATCAACGTTATTGAACTACGTAGGTAGAAGTTGTTGAATTGATGTGTGCTCTGCTGTACATATTTTCAAAAACAACAAAGAAAATAAAGTATTTAGGAAATGTCTCAGTGTCATTGAGATCTACTGGGACAGAAAAGTGAATCTGAACAGGAGAAATTCTGCCCTCAGTTCTCAAAGTCATGGTTCTAGCCCCATGCAAATGCCCCCCAGTAAAAACAAACAGGTCCCTTGTTTAGTCAACGGGAATCTGGAACATTTTTTTCTATTTATACGGATACAACAGGAGCTCTGATGCTCATCTTTTAAACACTGGAATGTTAATCCTGCAAAGTTACCCAAAGAAGGAGGAAGTGCACAGGCAGTCTACGTTAACCGGAAAGATCAGTAAAATACAGTCAAGGGATGAGCATGTTGTTGGTGTGTATGTCTCTGGAATACTGTATATCACTGTTTAGCTAGTGCTGTCATGACTCAAAACAAAACAAAAAGACACCTCTGAGTCACTTCTGACTTAAGATGATCCCACGTGTGTCAGAGTAGAACTATGCTCTGTAGGGTTACAATGGCTGATTTTCTGGAAATAGATCACCAAGCCTTTTTTCCAAAGTGCCTGGATTGGACTTGAGCCTCCATCTTTTGGTGACGAGACTGTCTCAGTCATCTAGTGTGGCTGTAACAGAAATATCACAAGTAAATGGCTTTAAAATGAAATTTTATTCTATCCTGGTCCAGTAGGCTACAAGTCCAAATTCAGGGCATCAGCTCCTGGGGAAAGCTTTCTCTCTTGGCTCTGGAGGAAGGTCCTTGTTGTAAATCTTCTTTTGGACTGGGAGCTTCTAAGTAAGGTGCAAGGACCTGGAGTGATGTCCAAAGGATGCACTCTGCTCCTAGCACTGCTTCCTTCCTGACGGTAAGAGGTCCCCAAATCTCTTTGCGAGCTTCTTTCTTTTATAGCTCAAGAGATAGCCTCAAGGCACAGTACAGCCTTGTACACCGAGTCCTGCCCCGCCAACACAGCTGCCGCCCATTCTTCCTCGTTAATATCACACAGGCAGGCTTAACAGCACACATAAACATCACGTGGTACTGGGAATCATGGCCACATGTATTTTGGGGATGGGGGAGGGACACAATGTAGTCCATGACACAGCGTATCACAATAACTGTTTATACCCAGGGCCTCTGAAACACAGCAAACCAGAGAAGCTAATTTCCACAGACCAAGTTTTCACGTATAAAATGAGGAAGTTGAACCAGATCAGTTTCTAAACTATGATGTGTAAAACTAGAATTCTGTGGGTAAATTTAGAAAATTCTGGGTTTAATAAATTAGCCAGGATTCTTTACTTTGATATTTCTTAGATTTAACGTATTAATGAGTATTGTAACTCTTTAAAAATGGAAAGAAATAAATGCTGTTTTCCAAATGTGCTTGTGTATAGAAACAGTGGAAAATCTGAGCTAGCGGGTCTAGTAATCTATGACTCCAGGCAATGGGGAGGGAAATAGGGCCATGAGACACAGGGGAGGAGAGAGACCCTGGCTTCTGATTCTGATACCTCCACCACACTTACCAAGGCTGTAAGGAGCTAGGGGAGCCCACCAGGGTACTTACGGCAGTGTGAGGGGTGATAATTTTGTGAAATCTACACCAGCACTTTATTTACTTATTTATTGTACTTTAGATGAAGGGTTACAGAACAAGCTAACTTCTCGTTAAATAGTGTGTCTGTTGTTTTATGATGTGTCAACACTCCTGTTTCTTGACTTTTGGGTTTCCTATTCCCAGCTTTCTTGTACACTCTTTCCCCCTAGTCTTACTTTGTCTTATGGACCTGCCTAATCTTTGGGGGAGACCTGGTGGTGAACTTGTTAAGTGCTACAGCAGCTAGCCAGAAGGTCCATAGTTCAAATCCACCAGGGGCTCCTTGGAAAATCTACGTGGCAGTTCTACTCTGTCTTATAGACAGAGTATGAGTTGAAATTGGCTCAGTGGGTTTGGGTTTTAATCTTTGTCTTAAGGGTGAACCTCAGGAGTGACTTTACTACTGAGCTAAAAGGGTATCTCGGGGCCATACTCTTGGGGTGTCTCCTGTCTGTCTGACCAGTAAGTCTGGTCTTTATTTGTGAGTAGGAATTTTATTCTGAATTTTCTCCAGCTCTGTCTGGGACTCTCTGTTGTGATCCCTGTCAGAGCACTAGTGGTAGTAGCTGGACGCCATCTATTTGTACTGGACGCATTCCGGTGGAACCATGGTAGTTGTGTTCCATTAGTCTTTTGGACTAATCTTTCCCTTGTCTGGTTTTCTTCACTCTCCATTGCTCCTGAAAGGGTGAGACCAGTGAAGTATCTTACATGGCAGCTCACAGACTCGGATGCAGGCCAGCTCCTAGACCAAAGGTAGATTGGTGACAGGGACTTTTGTCTATAGCTGACAGAGAAAGCCTTCCCTGGGAGTTGATGCCCTGAATTTAGACTTGTAGCTTATCAGACTGTGACAGAACAGATTTCTGTCTGTTGAAGTCATGCACTTGTGGTGTTTCTGTTATAGCAGTCCTAAGACAGTGATGTCCTCCTTTCTGTACAGATTACTTCTCTTTCTTTTTATCAAAATGACTTTTCACAGATCACTTGACATGCTCATATCCTTTTGAATAATGCTAAAGTTCTTTATTGCAAAAACCAAACTATACTTTAGCTGAATGAGCAAAAAAAGAAAAAGTCTACATCGAGCATTGTGGTCTTTTAAGAACTGTTTACATGGGACCAAACTGACGATAGCAACTTGAAAGACTAGACAGAGACCTTAGGGGGCAATAGGTTTCTGTCAGTGGGGAAGAATAGCTCAGAAAACGAGGGTGAAAATGGTTGAAAAACTCAAAATAACATAATCAATGTCACTAAATGGAACAAGCAGAAGCTGCTGAATTGATTTATGTTTTATTATGTATATTCTCACCAACAACAAAATAAATAAAATTATTTAAAAAGGGGAAGTTATCTTTTGACACTGTTATTTTAGATGAAGGTTTACAGGACAAAGTAGTTTCTAATTATTCATTTAGTACACTTACTATTTTATGACATTGGTTAACAAGGCCACAGCAGGGTAGCAGTCTCTTTTCTCAACCCCAGATTCTCTGTTATCAGTTTCCCTGTCCCCTCCTGGCTTCCAGTCCTTGCCCTTGAGCTGGTGTGCCCCTTAAGTCTCACTTTGTTTTATGGGCCTGTCTGATCTTTGGCTGAAGGGTGAACCTCAGGGGTGACGTCATTACTGAGCTGAATGAAGGTCTGGGGGCCACCCTCTCAGGGTTTCTCCAGTCTATGTCAGGTTTGCAAGTCTGATCTTTCTTTGTGAGTTAGAATTTTGTTCTATCGCTTTCTCCAGTCCTGTCCAACGCCTTCTGCTGAGATCTTTGTCAGAGCAGTCAGTGGTGGTAGCTATGTAGCTGTTGTAGACGTGGTAGTTTAGTCTTTTGGATTTATCTTTCCCTTGTTTCTTTAGTTTTCTTCCTTCTTCCTTGCTCCTAAAGGGATGAGACCAGTGGAGCATTCCAGATAGCCACTCACAGGCTTTTAAGATTCCAGTGGCTACTCACCAAATTAAAATGGAGAACATTATAAACTATGTTATGCCAACTGAGCTTGTTCTCTGAGATCATGGTCCCCACAGTCCTTAGCCTTAGCCTAACAATTCTGTCCCTCAGAAAGTTTAGATGTGTCTGTGGAAGATCCATGTCCTTGCCTTGTACAAGCTGTTCTGGCTTCCCCGGTATTGTGTACTGTCCTACACTTCACCAGAGTTACCATTTATTTATTGTCTATTTTTTATTTTTCCATCCCAACCCCTCCCCTCTCTGGTGATCACCAACGATAGCTTCTTTTTTATTTAAACCTTTTCATGAATTCTTACAGTAGTGATCTCATACAATATTTGTCTTTTTGTGATTGACTTATTTCACTCAGCACAGTGTCTTCTAATTTCCTCCACGTTTGAGATGCTTCACAGATTCATCATTAACGTTGTGTAAATACTCTGTTGTATGTATGCACCATAGTTGGTTTATCCGTTAATCTGCTAAGGGGCATCTAGGTTGTTTCCCACTTCTTGCTATTTGTGAACCATGTTGCAATGAGCATGGAGATGTCTTTTCAAAAGTAGAAGCTAGTCTCATGGCATCCATTTTTCTCACGAACCTACCCCTCCCCCAAAAAAGTTAAAAGGAAAGGCTCTGCCTTTCAGGTCCTCTTCTTTCCCACAAAGCAGTTCTAGACTTACCTCAAGGGGATTTCAAGGCAATCCTTGGTAGTTCTTTGTGAGAAATAAGAGTAGTGTGCCTCTTACTGTAAATTATCACTCCTAAGAATTACTATCCGGCCTTAAAGTTTTCCTATTATATGCCTTGGAGAACTGCTAAACGTTCAGGTTTTCTCTTTTCAAAGCCTCCAATTCAGCGCCTTTTTCTACCAAATGATGGGAAAAATTTTATTTAATTCTCCCCCCATCTCTGCTGGCACTTGGAAAGTTTATGTAAGTGATTTCAACATTCTGTGTATTTTATAAAGCAAAATTGTGCTCCTCATAATTAAGAGGAAAGTAGTTGATAATTTCTAGAAGTTCCTATCAGATGGTGCATGCTCTCCGGAAGCCCAAGCATAGAGCCAGAAAATCATAGCCAAGTGTTGGTCAGCCTGAAGATGATAAATGACATTATTTCCAGGTCTCTGTTGGGACGGTTGGTCCATCATACCCTCACTGGTTTTATATGACTCTTTCTTTAAAGGTGATTTTCTTTTATTTCTCAAGAGTCTTGCACAAAAAGACACTTGCAATAAGTGACAAGCACTTTAACTTCCTGCCTTCTGGCTAGACTGATGTTCATTTTGTTGGTGTGAGACTACGCCTTATGTAGTTCTTAGCTTCAGAATACAGCGTGTGTGTATGTGTGTGTGCGTATGTGTGTTTAATGGTGGTGGTGACAAGAGCTATTCTTTTGTCATTTTTCTCTATATCAAAATTTGTTTATAAAATATATACTCTCAACTTGACAAACATTAGCTCTATACTCAAAATTCTGTTCTTGGAAACAGACAGACAGATAAAAACAAACCCCATCCATGAACACTACCACCACCACCACTCCCTCTCCTAGTGTGCCCTCTCTCTCAAAACAGCTGGTGCACATAAATCAAAAGTGCTGTGGCTTCCAAGCAATTCAGTCAGCTATGAATTTACAAAATCTCAGCAGCAATTCATTTGACTTTAGTCTCCCTCCTTGGGAAAGCAGTGTGTTTATCTGTGTGTTGCAATCAAAGCCAACCTACTGTTTGGGTGGTGGGAATGTACAAGGAAAACAGGGAACAGCAGCTTCTTAAAGTATCCAAACACTACAGCCAGGACATTAGTACCTGTTTGTAGGATTAAATGGAATGCTGTGGACAGAGCTCAAGGTGTCCAGCAAGTACAGAGAAATGGCATCACCATCTGCCAGCAGCACATCTAGGCTGCACTGATAGATTAGACAGTGTAGGGCATCCTCTCTCTTAAGAGACGAACCTGGTTAACACATTCAAAGAAAACCAACATGATTGTCAGCAATTTTCTCCCCTCTGGTTTGAAACTTAGTTCAGATAGTGTCCGTTCATACATTTTCCTCTCTTAACTCAAAATATGAATAGTTTCTATTTCTATCTAATGTTGATGCTGGTCATGGAAAACATCTAATTGCCTAGGTAAGTGTGCCCTCTTCTGTGACTGCCTGACTGGTTCAGCATCTGTCACATCTGTCCCTCCACCTTGGTGCTTCTCTATTTTGGCATTGCTCTTCCTGCTGTGTATCTCGAGATACCTCTCTCTCTGCCCCGCTGGACTGTGGGCTGCTGAAGCTTGGAGCGTACACCTTATGAAGATCTTACCTTCAGAATGCAGCATAATGCTTAGCATACAAATCATGCTCCTTATACGGTGGTAGAATAAATGACAAAATCCATGCGCCATCAACTCATTTCCAACTCACAGTGATGGAACAAAACACTGCCCAGCACTGCCCAGTGCTGCACCAGTCACACAGTCTTGTTAGGCTTGAGCCTGTTGTTGCAGCCACGGTGTCAGTACATCTCCTTAAGTATCTTCCTCTTATCCATTGATGCTCTACTTTACCAAGCATGTTGTTTTTTCCAGGGACTGGTCTCTCCTTAGGACAGCTACAAAGTATGTGATATGAAGTCTTGCCATTCTTCCTTCTAAGGAATACTCTGGCTACACTTGTTTGAAGACACATTGGTCTGTTCTGCTAGCAGTATATGGTATATTCAAGATTCTTTGCCAACACCATAATTCAAAGGCATCAATTCTCCTTCAGTCTTCCTTATTCAGTGTCCAGCTTTCACTTGCACATAAGGCGATTGAAAATACCATGGATTGGGTTGGGTGCACCTTAGTCCTTGAAGTGACATTTTTGGTTTTTAATGCTTCCAAGAGGTCATTTGCAGTAGATTTGCCCAGTGCAATAAGTCTTGATTTCTTGACTGCTACTTCCAGGGATGTTGATTGTGGATCCAAGTAAAGTGAAATCCTCGACAACTTGGATCTTTTCTCTGTTTATCATGATGTTGCTTATCAGTTCAGTTGTGAGAATTTCGGTTTTCTTTATGTTGAGGTGTAATCCACGTCGAAGACTGTGGTCTTTGATTTTCATCAGTAAGTTCTTCAAGTCCTCTTTGTGATTATCAAGGAAGGCTATGTCATCTGCACATCACATCTGTTAGAGTCTTCCTTTAATGCTAGGCTGAGTTCTTCTTCATGTAGTCCAGTTTCTCGACTTATTTGCTCAGCATACCAATTGAATAAGTATAGTGAAAGGCTTCAACACTCGTGCACACCTTTTCTGACTTTAAACCATGCGGTATCCCCTATTTCTATGTGGATGACTGACTCTTGGTCTAAGTATGGGTTACTCGTGAACACAACTGAGTGGCGGACACAAGGTGAACAGCTACAATAAAGAAAGCTTGTGTGCTGTGAAGGAGAACTGGTGATTCACTGGGCAAGTGCTCAGTCTTTAATTGAAATGTCAGTGGTTTGAAGCTGCAACAGGGCATCTGCTTTCAAAAGACTGCAGCCTTGGAAACCCTGTTGTGTAATTCTGCTCTGTCCTAGAGGGCTGCTGTCAGTCAGAATCGGTTTAACAGAAGTGAGCAGTATACTGTGAGCCACATGGTCATTCAAGGGTAGCAGTTTCCTTCATATTTTATGACTTTGCCATGCTCCTAGTGTATTTCCTCTTCCAAAGATTGTTTGCTAGTTCCACATATAGCATGCCAGTCCTAGGAAAGGGGTAATAAGGAAGCAAATGGCAATGGATTTCCTTTTAGGGAAGTAAAGTGGCACATACCACTGCTCTCACACTTCATTGGCAAGAATCTGGTCACTGGATCACACCTAAAAATATGGGAAGCTGGGAAATATAATATGTAGCTGGACATTCATGAGTTTCACTAAACGTGGAGGAGTGTGGTGGTGGATTTTACTACTATAAGGAAGAACGGAATGAATACAGGGGAAAATTTTACAGTGTTTCCCACAGGGTAATTAGTGCACTTAAGGAACCAAAGTAAACGCACCATTTTTTATTATTATTTTAAATAACACATTAATGTAAATAACACAGCCACACATAGGGATGTGCGGAAACTAGCATAGTCTGATTATGAAAATAACATGTAGGAGGTTGCATGGTTGACAAAAAAACATCTATCTTACATACACATTACTTATGTAAAAATACGGTAATGTGGCCAGAGACTATACACGAGACAGTAGAGATAGGTGAGACCAAGAAGGACTTTACATGCTTTATTTAAGTCTGATGGAAAGTCTCTGAAGACTTATAACAGGAGAAGTAACTGCCATATTTATGTTTTGAAAAGATTTCTCCAGTGGCAGGATGGAAAACAACTGAAGATGATGAAATAGGCGGCTTTTCGTGGATTCACGTAAGAGCTGGTGATCACTTAGAGTGAGGCATAGACTCCTCCCTGCAGAGATAAGGGAGAGAAGATGGATTTCACAGCCACGAAAGATACGTAACCAAGAACACTGAAATCACGTGGATGTGCGATACAGGGCTAAGGCTCAGGTGGGAGGTGAGGATGTTTCAGATTTTCTGGCCTTAGGATTGATGTGAACAGTGTTGTCAATTTCTGCTGGGAAAATTCTGACAGAGACCCAGACTGACTAAAGAAGGGAAGGCTCCCACTTTGAGTATGTTATGTTTAATGTGTCTGTAGGTTCAAACAGAGATGTCCAGTAGTCAATTTTTCATGGGCCTGAGTTCAGGAGAAAGGTCTAGGATAGGACTTAAGGGCTGGACATTGTAAGCATACAGATAATTAAGCCAAGAACATGGATGAATTCAGGGAAGGCAGGATAGGAAGAGAGAAGCTCCAAAGAACATCAACATGTAAGGAAAGCGGAGGAGGAGGTAACAATTATAATAAAAAGAAAATGCCAGAGGGAAAACAAAACACACACACACACAAACACACAAGAAATACAGTTTCATGGATGCTAAATGATGCAACAGTTTCAAGAAGAGAACAAATAAAAGTACAAGAACTTGCTGAGAAGCAAAGCAGCATGACTGCAGAAAACAAAATTAGATATAGTTCACACAGAAAAAGGTAGAAAGCAAATGAAATGGTGAGTCAGTATAAAAAAAGGAAGCATGTAATAGGCGACTGAAGTTAGGCCAAAACGCATCAGCAACATCATAAAAGTGAGGACAAAACAAAGATTTCAGATTTTTTTAAATATGAAAATAGACATACATGTTGCTTTTAGGGTGCTTGGCAGAAATATCAGATATCACTGACAATGTATGACAGAATAAGCAAACATTGCCTGGAAAGGTTGAATAATAAAACTAATAAATATGAAATAGTGAATTCCATAAAGAAATCTCTTGAGTTTCAGGAGTTCATACTACAATTAAATTTGAAAACTTTTAAAATGGAAACTTTTTTGAAAAAATTACTAAAACTAACCCCAAAGCAGGTTTATATATATGTGTCTCCATGTATAGACATACACACACACAGAAATATATATGTATATATATATAAAATCTATGATCAACTTACAAAATAACTTCCCAAAAGATATGGGACTTACATGCAGACACAAACCTAGTTGTTTAGGTGTTGCATGCCTCATTGCTGAATATCACTATGGTGATCTTCAAGGTACTCCCCTTGAGAAGCTATGCACCAATGTCAGCACCTAGGTCACCCTTCAAAGCAATTTTGGAACTGTTTCTGGAATGGCCATTTGCATAGTAGCATGGGGGCAAATTTGCAAGCCTAACTGTATAGCTGCCTATGAGGAAGTTTTTAGCCAGTAAACAAATAACTGTCTGGGAACACCCTCCCTACTCACCTGATCCGGCCCTCCTTTCAGTATCTGCTTTACCCAAAGGTAAAGCAGATATTGATAGGAAGACATTGTGATGACATTCAGGACATCAACAGTAATATAAAGACAGCTCTGATGGCCATTCCAGAAAAAGAATTCCAAAACTGCTTTGAAAGGTGAACTAGGTGCTGGGATCAGTACATAGCTTCCCAGGGGACAGAGTATTTTGAAAGTGACCATCATGATATTCAGCAAAGATGTCTGTAGCACTCAGAGCAATTAAGTTTGTGGATTTAGCTTCAGAAAGAAACCTTGGTGGCATACTGGTTAAGAACTGTGTCTGCCAACCAAAAATTCGGCAGTTTGAATCCACCAGGTGCTCTATGAGGCAGTTACTGAGTCAGAATCAACTCTATGGCAATGTCTTTTTTTTTTAAATTATTATTTTTTAAATGGGTTACTCCAGAAATGCTTTTTCTAGAAAATGCTTAGAACTGAATGAAAATGAAAAAACAGCCCATCAAAATCTATAAGATGCTGCTAAACAATAATTTGGGAAAAAATTTTTAGCCCTAAAAATATGTATTATAAAGGATGAAAATATTCAAAACCATAACCTCAGCTTTCACCTTAAAAAGCTAGAGAAAGAAGAGCCAATGAAACACACAATAGACACAGGTGAATGGAAATAGAAGAGATTAGAGCAGAAATCAGTGAAATAGAAAAAAAAATACAGAAAATACACGTAACATAAAGTTGATGTATTTAGGAGATTAGTAATATTGATAAACCTACAAGCTAGATTAATTAGCAAGAGGGAGAGAGAGGAGAAAGAGAGAGGAGACACAGATACCCAGTATTAGAATAAAGGACTATCATTAAACATTGTGCACATATTAAGAGGAAAATAAATAAATACATGAACAATTTTAAGCCAATAAATATGACAACTTACGAAATGAGTTAATTCCTTGAAAGACAAAAACTATATAATCTTACTTGAGAAGAAATAGATACTGAATAGCTCTATATCTATTAAAGACATTGCATTTGAGTTTAAAAATCTAACCATGAATATTTTTAACTTCAGAACTCTGGTTATTGAAATAAACTCTCCAGATAAACGAAGAGAGACTCCATGTTCATGGTAGGAAGACTCAATGTTGTTAAGATGTCCATGTTTCTTAATTTGGCCTATAGATTCAACACAATCCCGATTAAAATACAAACAAGTTATTTTTGTGGATATTGACAAACTGACCCTAAAGTTTCTATACAAAGGCAAAAGATCAAGAAGAGCCAACATAATATTGAAGAACACAGTGAGAGGACTGATACCATCCAACTTTATTGAGGCATATTATAAAGCTAGAGTAATCACAATAGTGTGGTACTGACAGCTAGATTAATGGGACAGACTGGAGAGCTCAGAAAGAGACCCACACAAATATAATCAACTGATCTTTGATAAAGAAGGAAAGGTAATGTAAGGGAGAAATGATGTGTATGGAGTACCTGTTACTGTTGCTGTTAGGAGCCATTGAACTGGTTATGACTCATAGTGATCCCACGTGCAACAGCAAAAAACACTGCCTGTCCTCACAGGCGTTGCTATGTTCAAGCCCATTGTTGAGGCCACTGTGTCAGTCCAACTCATAGAAGATTTTCTTTTTTTGCTGACCCTCTTACCAGCCATGCTGTCCTTCTCCAGGTCCCTTCTGATAACATGTGCAAAGTCCATTAGATAAAGCCATGCCATCTTTGCTTCCAAGGAGCACTCTGGCTGTATTTCTTTCAAGATAGACTTGTGTTCTTCCGGAAGTCCATGGTATATTGAATATTCTTTGACAATATCATAATTCTAAGTCATCAGTTCTTCTTTGGGGTTCCTTATTCATTGTCCAACTTTCCAAAGCGTATGAGGCAATTGAAAACACCATAGTTTATTTAGATCAGGCATACCTTACCTAGTCTCCAAAATGACATCTTTGCTTCTTAACACTTTAATGAGTTCTTTTGCAGTATATTTTCCTACTGCAATAAATTGTTTGATTTCTCGACTGATGCTTCTATAGGCATTGATTATGAATCCAAATAAAATCAAATCCTTGACCACTTCAATCCTTTTTCCCTTTAGCGTGATGAATGTCATGTACATACTGTGTAATTCCATTTATATAAAATAAACACAAAGTAATTAATAGTGACAGAAAGCAGATGAGTGGTTGCCTGGGATTGGCTAGAAGGTAGAGGAGTGTGGGTAGAGCATGGAGGGAAACCAAACCCAAACCGAACCCACTGCCACTGAGTCGATTCAGACTCATAGCAACCCTATAGACTAAGTAGAATTATCCCATGGAGTTTCCAAGGAGAGCCTAGCAGATTTGAACTGCCTATCATCTTATAGGCAGCCATAGCACTTAACCACTATTCAACCACGGCTTCCAAGGAAAGAATTACAAAGGGGCATGACAAAACTTTTAAGGGTGATGAACGTAGCCATTATTTTGATTATGGTGAGTATCACAGATGCGTGTGTTTCAAGACTTTCCATATTGTGCACTTTAAATATGTGCATTTCACTGTATATGATTTATAACTCAAGAAAGCTATGAAAATAAATAAATAAATAATGCAAATAAAAAACCTCTCCTGGTGAATCCGGTGGGGCTGAGAAGCATTGTTCCAGAAAGAAACAAAAACAAAAACTTGTGTTGTTGAAGAAATGCTTTTAGTAGCACCGTAATAGCAAAAAACTGGAAATAACCAACGTGTCTATCAGAAGAATATCTCAATGTATTGAAGTATATTCACACAGTGGAGAATTATAGAGCATTTTAAACACACGAGCTACAGCCCTAAAAGAAACAACAGGAATGAATCACAGAAACAAAGTTGAATCAATGAAGCAAGCTGTAGAATATTCCACACCATATGAAACCATTTTTATACAGCCAATATGAATAATACATTGTTTAGGGGTGGATTTACATGTGGTAGAACTGTTTATGAAAACCGAGGGGAAACTAATGTAGAAGCTAATTTGTGGATTACTCAGGGATGTAGGGTAGAAAGAGAGAAAGACAGCAACCAAAGCAAACCCGCGGGCAGCCAGTCGGTTCTCACCCACAATACACTTGTAGGGCAGAGTAGAACCGCGCCGTGGGCTTTCGAAGGCTGTAACCTCGGTGGAAGCTGGCTGCCACGTCCTTCTCCCACAGAGCTGCTGGTCGAGTCTGGTTTCAAACGGAAGAGGACGAGGGTTCACATATATGGGTGTATCTTAAGGTTTCTTGTTCTTGTTCTTGTTCTTTGTTTTTTAAATAGGCAAGGAGTCCAGTTTGCATGACAGTTAAGCTAGATGTGGCTAACCAACAGGTTGGTGGTGTGAACCCACCAGCAGCCATGGGGGACGAAGATGCTATCAGTCCGCTTCCCTAAAAGTGACAGCCTAGTGAGTACTGTGGGGCAATTCTACCCTGTCTGGCCTATAGGATCATTGTGAGTTGGAATGGGTTCAACTGCAGTAGGGTTGATTTTTTGTTTTGTGTTTGTTTTAATCTTGGTGGGAGCAGACTGCCGTATCTTTCTTGGAGTCACTGGTGGGGTAGAAACATCGTCGTTTGGTTCCCTGCCCAACTGAGCTCCCTAGAAGAAAGCTCCAATGGAATTCACCGTCGTTTAGTCATGCCCCAGTTCTTCAGTTAGATAGTGGGTTTAATTAAGAAAATATTTCACACTTTACTTATAGTTTCACATGTTTCAAGTATTACATAATTGAACCATTTAAAAAAGTGTCTACGTATAACCCAACCTTGAAAATCCTATGAAACAGTACTACTCTGTACTCGTGGAACTCACTTGAATCAGAATCTGCCTGACGGCAAATAACCCACGTTACCCAAGATAGGGAAACATTGCCTCAGAGAATGATGTCACTTCTATCTCTAAAATACTTTCCAAATTAGTGTAACCAAGTCTCTCTTGTCATTTTGATTATGTTCAGTGTTTCTTTTTTTTTGATTTTGCCATTACTGTACTGCTAAGGGCATTTCTTTAACAAGGCAAAATTTTTATTAAATACTTTTTGTGCTTGTAAAAAAAATATACCCTTAGTTAAGTAAATGGGTTATATTCGCAAATAAAAAATTAACAGTCATTTTCCAAAAATTATAGCTTATACTTTGGAAATACCGACTCTTCCTTCTTCTTTCTAATTGGAGTAAAAATAGCTAGCGGGGCCAGGCTCTGTGGAGATAATCACCGGTGCATGACAGTGAATCGTGTTGCCTGCACACGGAGGAATGCTTATTGTTTCATTCTTTATGCATCCAGCTCGTCCAAAAGTGGTCTCACATTCATACTGTTCAGGGGATCAGGGCACACACTCCTTCTAATCTCGGTAAACTTTGTTAATAGACCCACGGGAAGACTATTCCCACAGGCCCTGATACCTGTATTGATTAAGGATAAGTTATCTATTAACATTAGTAACTGGGGTGATGTTTCAAACTCAAAAACAGCTCATACTCAGTAGGAGCACATGATGTCAAATAAATATTGCCCAAACTCCGAACAATTTTATTCCATTTCTTCCTTTGAATTTTTCCCTGAGGTATTCCTGACCAACAGGAGAATAGAGACAGCTACACATGGAGCCCTGGGGATGCAACAGCTATGTGCGTGACTGCTAACCTAGAGGTGAGTGGTTTGAACCCATCCAGTGGCTCCAAGGGAGAAAGACTTAGTGAGATGTCCTTGTGAAGCTTACAGTCTAGAAAACTCTGGGGGCAGTTCTGCTGTTTCACCCAAGGTCCCTGTGGCTCCAAATTAACCGACAGCACCTAACAACAACAACAATTAGCCTAAGAAGCCTACATTTAAAATTTATTGAAAAGAAAATTGGTATAAATTTTACATGGAGTATTCAATGAGTTACTGGGGGCAGTTGAGGTTAACCTTTCTATTTTATTTTTTAAAAGAGGGTAGATTACATTGTGTGCCCATACCAATAATGGTGTCCGAGAGCAGATGGGTAAACACAATGCAAAGATAGCAGTGTTCATGAAAAGGTCTGGAAGCAGAGACTATTCCTCGATTATTTCATTTTTTTAGAAGTTTTGGTTCAAAACATTTTTTTAAAACATTTCTCAGTATTTCACAAGCTTAGACAACAAACATATTCATCAAGTGGCATTTCCATTTTTAATCAACCTCCCTCAGTTGAATCAGCATGGGATTTTTACCTGAAAAAAGCTGAAAATATTTTATAAACTCTCAATATGTGAAAGGAGCAGAGTAAAAACCATGTTCATTATCAACAGCATGAAGGCTGAAGCTTCCTGATGTCTCACTAGGTGGGTTTGGCATCAGCTTGAGCTCTGTATACACTTCTCTCATTCAATCCTCAGAATAATAGGAGGTCAATGCTCTTGTTATTCACGTTTTACAGATGTAGTTTAGAGGCCAAGAAGTTAAAGATTATAGCTCTGAATCCAAAGCCTTGCCTCTTCACCACTCCTCTAAATATACAAATACAAAATATAAATCTCTGCAAGGGGACTGATCTATGGGTGATGTGGAGGGAGAAATCTAGTTTCTAATAGTTCTGAAGGTTTGTAACATTTGGCACTCTCTTCCCTTTCTCACTCAGGTTTCCTTTCTACGTCAGAACCGGATGTTGAGCTGCCACCCAGCTCTTTGGGACACACTGTGCAGGTCCTCATTAATCAGTACCACCCTTCATAGATTGACCTCCCAGTCAGTTCTCGTACACATATTGAATTGCTCCTCTTAATTCAAGGATAACTACAATAAACAAGACAGACGCCAGTCTAGTAGGGGAGAGAAGGTGAAGGGAAATGTTTACAACGTTATTAGATAACGGATGCGATAGAATACAGTACTGTCTCCCTTCTCATAAGAGAGGTATTTGGATCAGAAGACATGTGTAAGGATAAAGCAGATTCTTATCACTGAGAAACTGAAAGACCGTGGCATCAGGGTTCCAAACTATATGCAGAAGACAATCCTAGGTCTGTACACATACAAGTGTGCACACACACATTTAATGGGCTCTTTAGATCACTAAACCGTTTGCCGCCTAGTCAATTCCAATTCATAACCATCTTTGCTTTGTTTAGATGTGAAGTGGGGCCACAGTCTTCATTAAATAGAGTCCTTGTTACAGGAAGTTCAATGAAAAAACCGTAAGGTGAAGTTCCTTCATACTTTGAAATAAATAGATACTTGTTCTGCGAGGACATATGTACATTGGTTTCAGCCAGTGTTTCTGCCGGTGATTCCTTGCGATTACTTTACTCCTGAAGATCAGATAACAGCTTCAGCTACTTCACTGGAGAAAGACAAAAGGTTCGGAAAGATGCTCTGAAAGATCCCTTACAACCATGCTGCCCTATAACTGCCAAGGCTGAATCTGGGAAAAAGTGGGAGTAAGGCAGAAACAGTCATCCCACACGTTTTTCCCTCTCCTCCACAAAGCTATTTCCCAGATGAATTTATTCAGTCTTCCTCTGAGTCTAAAAATGAAAACAAAGTCCTCCACCCCCGAAAATGAGGAACCAAACTCGTCACCATAGAGCTGATTGCAACTCATCATAACCCTGTGTGGTATAGAGTGGAACCACTCCACATTGTTTTGTTGGCTGTAATATTAATGGAAGCAGATTGTCAGGCTTTTCTTCTGTAGTTCCACTGGGTAGGTTTGAACTATCAAACTTTAGGTTAGTAGATGAGTTCAAGCCATCTTCACCACCTAGGGGCTTTCCTCCAAAGCAGAAGAGATTGAGATGCTTTTCTTGCTCTCTCTTCCTAGCCTTATCACTTAGGCAAGTTATTTCTCCTTATATGTAAAATAATTATAATAGTACCTTCTTCAAAGAATTGTCATGAAGGTTGACCAGAAACAGAAACACCTTCTGATACACAAGAGATTCTGGGCACCACTGGGCAACTCTTGGGTATAAAGCTTCATTTCAGCACCTCAAACTGTATCTTGCAGGAGTGTTCTGCTTCACTCTCTGGGTGAGATTTCTTTGATAATTATCCCAGATCAGATAGCTGAGTGCAGTGAGATAGAGATCAGTGTCTTTAGAGGCATCAATATTGGAAAAAGGAAGTGATTTGAATTGGGATACCAAGGCTGAGTCCCTCTAGTGGTTCTTATTAGTTCTTTGATTTGGGCAAGTCAGTTGACCTCTCCAAGCCTTGGTTTCCTGCTAAATTCAAACAGTAAACCTCCTCTTTATAGAGAGATCGTTGGAAGTGAATGGACAATTTGTAGAAGAAAAAACCTGAATGGTGAATAAACAGGTAAGATGATACCAACTGCAACAATAAATTGGTAAACACAAATTTAAACAACAGTATGTGCTTCAGATTGGCAATGATTTTGAAATATGACAATACTGAATATTGATAAAAATATGGGGAAATAAGAATTCACAAACACTGCTGAGAGAGTTTATTCATATAATTCCTGTGCAAAGAAATTTGTTTCTATTGTGTTAAATTTGAAAATATATCCACTTTACTACTTAATGATTCCACTTCTTCTAGGTACCCTAGAAATATCTTTTGCATATAAGCACATGGAAGCATGTACAAAGATATTTATTTGAACAATTCTTATAATAAAAAAATTTGACACCCAAATATATGTCAAATGAGAACAGACTAACAAAAGTGTGGTACTCATTCAACTGAGTATTGTCCAGAAGTTAAAAGGGATGAATAAAATTATATGTACTATGTTAGAGCTAAGCCTAAGACACAGTATATCTATAAAACAACACCTGTAAGCATAGATAGATTTTTTGGAATTTTATTGTCTAGCTACATTCACCATTTCCATTTATGTAAATTCAAAATATTACTGCATAAGGCAATATATTTTATACATTTATAGAAATAGTATGTAAAAAAATCAAGCCTGTTGCTATCATGTCACTTCTGACTCATAGAAACCCTACAGAACAGAGTAGAACAGCCCCATGAGATTTCCAAGGCTGTAATCTCACTGAAGCCAACCGCCACATCTTCATTCCACAGAGTGGCTGTGGGTTTGAGTCACACACCCTTTGGTGAGCAGCCAAGCTCTTTAATCATTGCACTGCTAGGGCTCCTTAAATCTTATATATATTGATTATCGTGAATTGACTTCTGTTACTCCCCACAATGTGTGTAGAAATGTGTGGACGTTTGACCAGGCCTTGATTCCCAGTCTTCTGTGATGTTTCTTTGTGTTGTGATCCCTGCCTCTGTGATGCTGGTGAGGGATGATGGGCTGCAGTTGTGTAGGTGGAGCAGGACTCAGCCTGTAGGGTTGTGCTGGGCCTTGGGGCAGCCTCTTGAGATATAAAGGAAAAGGGGGCAGGCAGAGAGTTGGCAACCTCATATCAAGAAGAAGCAATGCTTAGAGCTGAGTGTGTCCTTTGGAAAGAACTGGGAGTCCTTGGTCCTCAGAAACTTCTAGTCCAGGGGACAATTGACTGTAAGACCTTCCTCCAGAGCTGGCGGTGAAAGCTTTCCCCTGGAATGAATACGCTTCATTTGGACTTTTAGCCTACTGAACTGTGATGAAATAAAATTTCTCTTTTTAAAGCCACCCACTGGTGGTATTTCTATTATAGCAGCACTAGATGACTAACACATAATTATGTACTCTGCATATAGGCATATATATTTAATAACAAATTAAGCTTCTATTATGTATACAAATTAAATGATAATCAGGGCTTCTAGGGTGGAGAGAAATGAAACTGGGGATGAAGGTAAAGGAGATTTCAAGCATATTTTAATGTTATTCTCTTGATAAGAAAGAAGCAAATATGAGTTAATGCTAACCATTGCTCATTCTTTATTGCTGTATTTTTTATTAATATTATTATTTGTGATTTACACTTAGTAGTCCTCATTACTGTTATTTCAACACAATGTATTAAATTAAAAAAAATAATGCAAAGGAATACAGCATTAACTGGTCTGTAAAAGCAATTTAAGTTCAGTCTCTAATGCATCCTACTGTCAGATTTTCAGAGAGGAAATACAAAAAGAAAGCCATAATGCACAGGTACCAGCTCTGGCAGTTTCCTACAATGTCAGCAAAGAAGATAGGACAAACATTCCCCAAGGTATTTCTTACAGACTCAATACTGCCTATTTTGTCTCTTTTTGATGTCTTTTCTATTCCTTTCTTCTTTAAGACCTCTGTGGATGATCACAGTAAGCTAATCTTATTTATATAAAAGTGTTGAAGTTGCAAGGGATGGTCAACATTGACCTTGAGTATAGAGAAACACCACTATTCACCTTGCCCATGAAGCTAAATGGAAATACTGATTTTCTTATTGTGTTTTCAGTGATCCCTGGTTCAAGGTTGTTGTTCATTAACCAAACAGAACACCAGCAGCCTTTGAATAGTATAGCTGTGAAGTCTGATAGTAAATAACACAAATATTGAGGCCAAGTGAAAAAAAGAAAAGTCTTTTCAACAGATTAGTCATCACCCTTATTAGATTCTGTGTTCGTTAAAGTGGACTTTCAGCCAAGGCTGTATAGCACCCTTTCAATGATTAAATGAACCAAATAGAAGACCTTAGAAGAGGAAGAATAAGAGATCTTGAAGCATTTCAAGTTCTGGAACTTTCTACTTTCATTTTGAAGTTAGAGGAATCATGGGACTAGATGGGTTAGGTTTGGGCAAATTAAAATCACTGTGACAACTACAATGACATGGATTTCTAGACTTGTAGAAAACACTAAACTGACTAAATTAACCATGGACCAAAAGATAATATGAAAAATAAATTATAACAGACCTAAGCAGTGTTTTGTTCTGTTGTATACATACAGGGTTGCTATGTACTCAGAACTGACTTGACAGTACCTAGCAACAACAATAACAATAAACAGATATGAGATGAAGAAGGATCAGCATGGATATTTAAAATTGCAGTGATTATTTTTGCATTGAGTTTTCCCTCCTTGAGTCACTTACTGAGCCAATCTAAGGCATAATATGATTTTTAACTCAGTAATTTCCCCCTTATACAAAAAGATGAATCTCAGGTAGAAAAAGTTGGTGTTTCACACTCGTCTTTGCTACTGATAGTGATGTCTTGGGTTTCCTTTTTGTTTTTTTCAATCTGATTTATTTTGTTGTTGTTGAGAGCATGCAGAGCAGAACATATACCAATTCAACAGTTTCTAAATACACAATTTAGCCACATTTTACCTCTCTCAAGTTGGACAACCATTCTTATAATTGCTTTTTGAATTGTTCCTCCCCAAGCAGCAGAAATTTGCTGTCCCCTAAGGATCCTATCTAATCTTTCAAGTTGCTGTCATCAATTTGATTCTACATGTATAGTTCTTAAAAGAGCATGATGCTCAAGGTAGACATTTTCACTAGTTAAGCTAAATTATTATTTGGTTTTGAGATTTCAGGGGGTAGTTTTGGTTTAAATATTAAAGATTAGCTCAGGGCAGTAGTTTTAGGAGTTTATCTATACCTCAAGGCTCTAGGATGTCTGGAGTCTATGAGAATTTGAAATTCATTTTGCATTTCCCTATTTTCATAAGTATTCTTCTGTAGAATGTCAGATCAAGATGTTCAGTATTGGTAGCCAGGCACCACCCAGTTCTTCTGGCAAAGGAAGCAGTTCATCATGGAGGTAATTAGCCACACATTGCACATCCTCCTTTGTATTCTTGGTGCTCCTTCTTTCTCTGTTGGCTCCAGGTAAATAGAGATCGATTGTGCCTTGGATGGCAGCTTGCAAGCTTTTGAGACCCCAGGCACTATGCATTAATGTGGGAGGTTGAACAGAAGCGCTAGACATGATATCAGGCCAATGAACTGGCATGTCCCATGAAATCATGACCCTAAACTCCAAACCAAAGAACCAAATTCTATGAAGATTTTGGTTGTACGTAAGCAGTCTCAGCAGCTACTATTTGTGTGTGTGTGTGTGTGTCATTGTTGTAAACACATCTACCATACAACTACTGCCAATTCAACCTTTTACAAGTGTACAACTTACTGACAGCAAATGCCAATAATTGGCTGTGTAAACCTTCCCCTAATCAATGTGATATTTCTGACACTGCTAACCTCCTTTTCTCCTCCTTCCATCCCTGATAACCGTAGTAAACTTTGTTATCTATATATTTTCCTTTTCTTGTTTTTTTATATAAGGGGGGTCATACAGTAGTTGCCATTTGTGATTGAATTATCTCACTCAGCATGATGTCTTCCAGATCCATCTAAGCGTTTATCAAGGCTTCGTTTCTTTGTATGCACATCCCATGCTGTGTTTACCCAGTCATTTGTTGGTGGCCATTTATGTTGGGTTTTTGGCTTGGGTTTTATTGGCTATGTTCTCAGCATGACAGCTGTAAGTATATACATTGTTCTTCAGAATGAATAACAGAATTTGTGTGACCATGTTATAGGTTAAATTTGAATCTACTAGAATTCATTTTTAAAAGCAGTCATTATCAAAAGTTACTATTTTATATTTGTTGTTGTTGCTAGGTGCCATTGAGTCAGTTCCAACTCATAATGACCCTGTGTGCAACAGAATGAAACACTGCCAGGTCCTGCACCGTCCTCACTGTCCGTGCCACACTTGAGCCTGTTGCTGCAGGCACTCTGTCAGCCCATCTCATGGAGGGTTTTTCTCTTTTTTGCTGAACCTCTACCACCCACAATGTCCTTCTTCAGGGACTGGTCCCTCCTGATAATGTCCCCAAGTACAGGAAATAGAGTCTCACTGTTGTTGCTTCCAAGTAGCATTCTGGGTATACTTCTTCCAAGACACATTTGTTGGTTCTTCTGGAAGTTTATGGTATACTAAAGATAATTATAATGAGTCATTACATTGACAGAATCCTACAGTGTCTGCAAGAAGACAAGACAAACCTTCCCAATGCATCTCTTAAAGACTTAAAACTGCATGTTTTGTCTCTCTGTGATGTCTTTTTCTCTCTTTTTCCAAATGTGAAGCCTTCTTCAGATGATCAGTTTAGCTGACCTCACATATACAAAAGGTTGAAGTTAGGAGGTATGGCTAACACTGGATATAGACTTTGTGTAAACTTGGATATAGACTGAGAAACACTGCCATCCACAACCAATCATGAGAAGTCATTTTCCATCAATAGACAATTAGTGAAGGCTGACGATTTAGATTTCTGGTTGCCAATTTCAGGTTATAAGGTCAATTAAGGAGAATTTTGAAAGAGTAGAAGAATATTCTCACAAAGACATGCTCTAAACTAAAATAAAAAAACAAACCCACTGCCTTCAAGTGGATGCTGACTCATAGCAACCCTTTAGGACAGAGTAGAACTGCCCCATAGAATTTTCAAAGAGTACCTGGTGGATTTGAACTGCCAACCTTTTGGTTAGCAGCTGTAGCACCTAACCAGCATGCCACCAGGGTTTCCTGTTCTAAACTACAACCTATAAAGAAAATATTGCTGCTAATGTGATGAGGAATTAGTAACTTAATAATATTTTTACTACATAAGAAGCTAAGATAATTTAATGAGAAATATCCTCTTTCCTAGTTTATAATGAGGAAAAATTTTTAATAAATCATAAAAATGAATTATAATTAGTAAATACATGGAAAAATTTTACCTTACTAATAATAAAAGATTTAAATTTAAGTAGAAAGGAGATACTAACTTCAGGTGTTAAAATTAACAATAAGGAAAAATTAAAGACAATTACCTGTGCTAAGGATTGTTTTCATAGATTACTCAAAATAGCACAAACCTATATATCATCTTTGTAACAGCAGTTTGTCAAGTAAACATCGACTTGGGACCAGAAGAACTGGATGGTACCGGCCACCACCAGTGATTGCCGCAATGAAGCTCACTAAGTTGAGTTTCACTGGCAACACAAGAATAAAAGGGGGTGCACCCTGAGATCTTCACTAAAAGACCCCAATTGATGGTCCAGTGGCCTTGGGGTTCCCCTGGAGGCATGGCCCCGGCCCTGATGCTGCCCTTGCCCATAAATCATAATGAAGGTCCACTCTTTGGACACGAATGGATTGGACTTGGTGATGCAGAGTGACCATATATTGGATGCACTTTATGGTTCTATGCATCTATAGGAGATCATCCTGCTGACCTCTGGTGGGAGGAGGGAGAGTGGGTAGAGAGGAGGGGAAAGGAGACTGTTGGAAGGATGAGACATGTATAGAGCAGAGAGGAATAGTGTGCTGTCACCGGGCAGGGAGAGCAGTGGAAGATGCATATAGGTGGGCTTGTAAATTTATACGGGAATGTACGTTTTCACTCAGGCATAATAAATAAAAAAAAGATTCAAAAATATCTGTAACCTTAAGCCTGTAACTAGTTTTCATAAAGCTATATTTATGAAGATATTCATCAAAAGGTAACTTATCTAGTAAAGTATCAAGAAATGGTAACAATTTATAATTGGTAATAACCAATTTGTATTCATTTAATTATCTCTGGTACACTTACATTCAATTTGTATGTGCTAAAGACTAGGCTGCTGGTGTTGACAGCTGCCATCAAGTTGATTCAAAGACTAATTACATGAAAATCATAATAAAATAATATTAAGTGGAACAATTGGATCCATAATGGGATGTACAATATAATAGCCATTTAAATTAAAAGAAACAGAAAGTTAGGCACAGGAAAAACAATGGAGGAAAAGAGTGAAAAATACACATCAGCTGTCATCCAGCAGGCTGGGATAATAGACCCGTATGAAGCCAGCTGCTAAACTAACAAAGCACTATTGCTCTCAAGGTCACGGTGCAGCTGCAAAGTGTCCTAACAGTTTATTTTTTTGAGTGTCTATTGGTTAAGTGCTATGGCTGCTAACCAAAAGGTCAATGGTTCAAATCTGTCAAACGCTCTTTGGAAGTGCTATGGTGTCGTTCTATAGCATCGCTATGAGTCAGAATTGACTCAACAGCAGTGGGTTTGGTTGTTTCACGACTTGTAAGGAAAGACCTTGTTTTCTAAAATTATAGACTGTCAGGAAAATGCTACTGAAATCACACAAAGAAAAATGAAGCATCTCATTTCTCCTTCCTGGAGGCTCTCAGTTACTTTGACAGCAAGAACCAGCCTTGATTTCCAAACTGCGTGCAGCACTTCAGAGAGTAGTTTTCTGGACACAGTTCACATCTATCCTAACTTGTGTTTTCTAAGGATAAAGAATGCTTGTCCCACTTGGCAGCTCAAACTTCACAGCGATCCTTTCCCCCACAGCTCTGTTTTGCTCTGAATGTCAAAATGCTGCTTCTCTCAAATCCTATACTAACCTGAGTTTTTCCTTCTTTGATGAGATGTCCCATAGTCCCTCTGGTTTGTGGTCTGTCTCATCACAAGTCAATAAACTTGACTTTTCAGGCTGTTTGTGTTGTGGCTTGAGCTCTGTGACCCCAGAAAATGTCTGTAGTCATTTGGCTGGCCAATCATTCCCAGTGTTTTGTGACTATACTCCATTTTGTGATTTTCTTATGATATAAATCCTAATCTCTGCCTGTGGCTAACAAATAGGATGATTGTATTGAGAGATGATTGGGGTAGAGCTGCAACATCTCTGCTTAAAGTAGTTTCCCTGCAGTATGGGAAAGTAAAAATGAAAATAAAAACAAAAACCCGCCAATTTTGTTTCTAAGAAAAACATCAAAAAGGAAGCATAAGCTAAAACAAGCTCAATCCATCTCTTAGCACCCTTTTTCCCTGTCTAATATGTTACACTGTTGTTGTTAGACACCGCTGAGTCATTCTGGTTCATGTGACCCAACACACAACAAAAGGAAACTGCCCAGTCTCTTGCCAGCCTCAGAAACCCTGATATTGTAGCAGTTAGGAGGTACAGCTGCTAACAAGAAGGTCAGCAGTTCGAATCCACTAGCCACTCCTTGGAAGCTCTATGGGGCAGTTCTGCTCTGTCCTGGAGGGTTGCTATGAGTCTTAATCGGCTTGACTACAATGAATATTATACGTGAACACTTGAGACAACTTGCTTAGAGTAGACTCAAAATTATTATTTCAGACAAAAGATATAATCAGTAATCTCATATGGAACTCAGGGGGATGAAGGAGGCATAAGACACATAAATCTTAAGTGGGGATTGAAGGATAGAAGAAATGTTATTGATGAGAGTTGCATGGTATGTGAGAAAAGAGCTTGTGACTCTAGGGAAGCGCTGAGACGCAGTTTTATAACCTGCAAAATGATGACCCGAGAGGGAACTCTGTCCACTCGGAGGCTTCAATCAACCTGAGATGTGTCAGATTTGGCCAGCACTGTGTTTAGAAAGCTGATTTTGAATGCTGTAAGGCAGCATCTTCTGTCAAACAGAAGAGAAACTGGGTTGCTATGAAGCTACTGATGCAGCCCGCTCCAGATGTGGCTAGGTTAAGTTTTCCAGAATTGTAGGCTCAGGAAAAGATGTAAACCCGGTTACAGAGAATTAAGAATATTTTCGCTTCTGAAGCATTTAATTTTGTAGCCTGTGAAACTCATTACGCACTACATTGTTATTAGGTGCTCTCGAACTGGTTCCAACTCACAGCAACCCAAAGCACGACAGAACGAAACACTGCCCGGTCCTGTGCTATGCCCACAGTCATTTTTGTGCTGAAATCCATTGTTGCAGCCACTCTGTCAGTCCATCCTGCTGGGGGTCTTCTTCTTTTTCTCTGACCCTCTACTTTACCAAGCATGATGTCCTTCTCCAGGGACTGATGCTTTTTGATAACATATACAAAGTATGTTAGACGCAGTCTTGCTATGTTTGCTTCCAAGGAGTACTCTGGCTCTGTAACTCTTCTAGAATGAATGTTTGTTCTTTTGGCATCCCTGATACATTCAATATTCTTCTCTAATGCCACAATTCAAAGGTATTAATTCTGTCTTTCTTATTCGTTGTCCAGCTTTGCATGTATATGATGCGATTGAAAATGCCATGGCTTTGGTCAGATGCACCTTAGGCTTTGAGGTGATATGTTTACTTTTCAACACTTTAAAGAGGTCTTTTGCAGCACATTTTCCTGGTGCAACACATCTCTTGATTTTTTGGCTGCTATTTCTATGGATGTTGATTGTGAAACCAGGTAAAATGAAATCCTTGACAATCTTAGTCCTTTCTTCACTTATCACGATGCTGCTTACTGGTCTAGTTGTGAATATTTTTGTTTTCTTAGTGTTGAGGTGCAATCCATATTGAAGGCTGTGATCTTTGATCTTAATACATGAATATTTTAAGTCTTCTTCTGCAAGCAAACAACGTTGTGTCATGTGCATAACTCGGTTGTTAATGAGTCTTCCTCCAATCCTGATGCCTTGTTCTTCTTCATATAGTCTAACTTCTTGAACTATTTGCTCAGCATACAGATTGCACAGGAATGGTGAGAAGAGACAAAGCACACCTCTCCTGCCTTTAAACCATGCAGCGTCCCCTTGTTCTGTTCATATGACAGCATCTTGATCTACATACAGATTCCATCTGAATACAATTAAGTGTTCTGAAATTCTCCTTTTCCACAATGTTATCCATAATTTATTATGATCCACACAATCGAACGCCTTTGCGTAGTCAATAAAACTAGGTAAACATCTTTCAGGTGTTCTCTGCTTTCAGCCAAGATCAGCAATGATGTCCTTGATTTCATGTCTTTTTCTGAATCTCACCTGAATTTCTGACAGTTCCCTGTCAATACACCGCTGCTGTCACTTTTCAATGATCCTTTAGCAAAATTTTCCTTGCGTGTGATATTAATGATACTGTTTGATAATGTCCACATTTTGTTGATCACCTTTCTTATGAATAAGCATGAATTTAGATCTCTTCCAGTCAGTTGGCGAGGTTCTTCTCCAACTTTGTTGGCATAGATGAGAAAGCACTTTCAGCATTCCATACTTTTGTTGAAGCCTCTGAACTGATATTTCAGCAGTTCCTGGAGCCTTCTTTTCCATCAGTGCCTTCAATGCAGCTTTGAAGCTTAAGAAACAAATTAAACAGAAATGAATGAAATAAATAAATGAAACAGAAAAACAATAGAAAGAATAAAATAGAAGGAATCAATAAAACTAGAAGTTTATTCTTTGAGAAGATCAATAAAATGACAAATCACTGGCCAAACTGACAAAACAAATAAATGGGACTATGAAAACAATCAGAACAAAAACTGAAATGGGTGACATTGCAAAAGAACCATGCAAGATAAAGAGTAGCAGAACATTATGAAAAGTTATATTCTGACAAATTTAAAGACTTAAAAGAAATGGGCAAATTTCTAGAAACACACTACCTAAACTGACACAAACAGAAGTAGAAAACATAAATAGACTCAAAAGAAGAAATTGAAGATGTCGTAATTCTCCCACCCCTAAAAAAAGCTCTGAAAAAGAAGCCTTTATTGGAGAATTCAGACAAACGTTGGCACTAATTCTACTCAAACTATTTCAGAATGTAGAAAAGGAAGGAACATCCTTTAATTCGTTTTATGAAGCCAGTGTAACACTAATACTAAAGTTAGGCAAGCCAGCAAAGACATCACAAAAAAGAAAATTACAGAGTAGTATCCCTCATGAACATAGACACAGAAATTCTCAACAAAATCCTAGCCAGCAGAATACAATCAATGTATCAATAAAAATAGTATCTCATCTCATAGGATTCATACCAAGAACGGTTTAACATTAAAAAAAAAAATCAAGGTACTTCCCAACATAAGTAAAACAAAGGAAAATAACCATGTGATCTTCTGAATTGATGCAGAAAAGGCAACTGATAAAATCCAGCACTGTTTCTTGACAAAAGCTCTCAGCAAAATAGGAATAGAAGGGAAATTCCTCAACATAATGAGGGGCATTGTGTGTGTGTGTATGTATACGCGCGCGCGCGCACACACACACACACACACACACACATATACATGACCAGGAAACCAGGAAACCATGGTGGCATTAACAGCTGTAGCTCTTAACTAAGAGGCCGGCAGTTTGAATCAACCGTACACTCCTTAGAAAACATTGTGGGGCGGTTCTACTGTGTCTTATAAGGTCATTAAGAGTTTAGTTTCATTTTTACACAAAACCAGCAGCCAACATTACTCTCAACAGAGAAAGATTGAAAGAATCTCCCCTGTGAATGGGAATAAGACAAGGATGCCTGTCATCATAACGCTTATTCAATATTGTACTGGCCCCACCCAGAGACGTAAGGCAATAAAGGGAAATAAAGAACATCCATACTGGAAAAGAAGCAGCAAAATTATCCCAGTTGACATGATCCTATGCATAGAAAATTCTGCTTTCACTGTCTCCCAGATTTGCTGCCGTATCTGCAAATAAAATATTCCTTGAACTCTTCCTCCAAAAAAAAGACAGAAAATTCCACAGACTCCACCAGAAAGTTAATAAAACTAATAGAATGGTTCATCAAAGTGGAAAGGAACCAAATCAATGTACAAAAATCAGTTGGACTCCATACACTGACAAGGAGAACCTTGAAAAGGAAAGAAAGAAGACAATACCATTTACAATAGCCCCCAAAAGGATAAATTATCTAGGAATAAACCTAACCAGGGACATGGAAGACTTATAAACAAGGGAAACTACAAAACGCTACTGCAAAACACTAAAGGAGACCTACATATATAGAAAAGCACTATACTCATGGGTTGGAAGAGTTAACACTGTGAGGCTGTCAATACTATCTAAAGCAATCTAAAGATATAATACAATTTTGAGCCAAATTCCAACAATGTTTGTTAACAAATTGAAAAAACTAATCTCCAACTTTATATGGATAGAAAAGAGGCCCCCAACAGCTAAAGCACTACTGAAGAAGAAGAAAGTCAGAAGCTTCACAATTCCTGATGTCAGAATTCACTATACATCCACAGTAATCAGAACAGCCTTGTACTGGTATGACAGACACAGATAAATGGAACGGAGTTGAGAACCCAGAAGTAAATTCATCCAGCTATAGACAGCGGACTCGACGGCACTTGACATAGCCAAGCCAGCCAAGTGCTGTCGGGTTGGATCTGACTCATGGCGACTCCAGGGCCAGGGTAGAACTGACCTCCAGAGTATTCAAGGAGCGCCTGGTGCATCTACAAAAGATCGAAGTCCAGTCAATGAGGAAGAGAAAGTGTCTTTTACTGGCAAAACTGGATATCCATTTTCAGAAAAATGACACAAGATCCTTTCCTCAACACCAAACACAAAAACTAACTCAATATGGGTCATAGACCTAATTGGTAAACCTAAAGCTATAAAGTTCTAGAAGATAACACAGGGATAACTCTAGAGATCCTAATTAATGGCATAAATATACTATTAAACATAACCAAACATGCACAAACAACAGGAGATAAACTAGGTAACTGGGACTTCCTAAAAATTAAATACTTAGACTCATCAAAGACTTTCCTACAAGACTAGAAATAGAACCTACAGACAGAAATATGCTTTTAAAATGATGTATCTGATAAGGATCTAATCTCTAAAACACAAAGCACTTCAATATCTCAACAGCAATAAAAAATCCAATCAAAAAATGGCCAAAGAACATGAACAAACACTTCACTGAAGAGGACATTCAAGTGGCTGACAAACACTTGAGGGATGCTTGTGACTGTGAGCCATGTGAGATGCAAATCAAAACTACAGTGATATACTGTTTCACCTCACAATAAAGGCACTGACCAAAAAAACATTAAAAAAAAATGCTGGCAAGGAGATTGGAACTTTTATACACCACTGGTTGAATTGTGAAATGGTACAGTCACTATGGAAAATAATAAGGCACTTCCTCAAAAAGCTAGACACAGAAATACCATATGATCTGGTGAACCCAGTTTTAGGTACATATTCTACAGAAATAAGAGCAGTGACATTGACACATGCACACTCACTTTCATTGCAGCATGACTTGTGATACTAAAAAGATGGAAATAACCTATGTGTCCAGTAATGGATGAATGCATAAAGAAAATGTGGTACGTACATACAGAGGAATACTGCGCAATGTATGTACATACAGAGGAATACTGCGCAATGATAAAGAATAATGGTGAGCCTGTGAAGCATCTTACGATGTGGATGAATCTGGAGGACCTCACACTGAATAAAGCAATCACAAAAGGACAACTCTTGCATGATGCCACTTTTATAAAAAGTCAAGAAGAGATTTTGATGGTCACCATGAATGCCAGGGGGAGGAGGGGTGAATCACTTAGTAAACAGTAGTGCATTTTGGTTCTGGTGAACGGAAAGGTAATACATTGATATGGAGGAATCCAGCACAACACAACTAAGCTAAATGAAGATACTGAGAGGTATATAACAATAAAAGACAATTACAACAAATACTATAACAGACACAATTCTGCAACAACAGTAATAACCCATTACTTTCAAGTTGATTTCAACTCATACTGATCCTATCAGACAGAGTAGAACTGCCACATAGAGTTTCCAAGGAGCTCCCAGTGAGTTTGAACTGCTAGCATTTTGGGTAGCAATAAAAAGAACTCAAAGTTTTTCAAGTAGTTATACAAAATCTGAGAATTAAGTCCATGAACTTAATTGTTTTAAGTGCTAAATACTTCATTGTTGGATATCACTACCGTCACTTTTGAAGTACTCCCCTTGGGAAGCTATGCAGAGAAGCTAGCACTTAGTCCACTCTTCAAAGAAATCTGGGAACTCTTTCTGGAACGGCTGTTGTGTATGGTGGCAAGATGGCAAGTTTGAGAACTTAATTGTATAGTTGTCTGTGAGTGAGTTTCCAGCCACTAAACAACTAAAAACATATTGCAATACCCTCCCTACTCAGCTGATCTATCCCCCAGTCACTTTTTTCTTTACCCAGAGATAAAGGAAATATTGAAAGGAGACATTCTGATGATGTTCAGGACCTTAAGGGTAATACCATGACAGCTCTGATGGCCATTGCAGAAAAAGAGTTCCAAAATTTCTTTGAAGGGTGGACTAGGTGCTGGAGTCAGTGCATAGCTTCCCAAGGAAGCACTTCAAAGTTAGCCATAGTGACGTTCAACAACAAGGTATGTAACACTTTTTCTAGGATGAGTTCATGAACTTAATTGTCACTCTTCATACAGTTGGAGACACATACTATATAGGTGTGGGAGGGTGCATGGGAGTACATGATGTGTACATAGATGTACAGTTGTGGGTCTGTCTATACACACATTTGTATGTGCTGCAGATATCTGCATGTATATAATAGACCATATAAGGGCAGAGTTAAGAACAGACCTAGCCAAACCCCTCGTGGGACTTAGTTACTGAGCATGAAATCTCAGGACTATAGGCTCAGAGGGCATATAGGCAAATTGGCATACCATAGTTCCTAAGGTAATGTTCTACATCCTAATCTGATGAGTAGCATTTGGATCTTAAAAACCAGCACGGAGCCATCTTAAGACACAGCTATTGTTCTCTTTCCACGTGGAGCAAAGGAGAGTGAAGGAAGCAGTTATTCCACAGCCTCCTCTAGTCTGAGACCAGACTAGCTGGATGATGCCCTGCTACTGACTACTCTGACCAGGGGTGCAACAGAAGGTACTGGTTAGAATGGGAGAAATATGTAGAACAAAACTCAAATTCACAAAAAAGACCAGACTTATTGGATGGACAGAAACTGGAGGAACCCGCAAAACTAGCAGCCTAAGAGATTGCTCAATGAGAACTGAAGCCACTCCTTTGGAACGGGAAGGGAGGTCACCTTTCAGCCAAATAAGAGATTGAACTGTAAAATAAACAATTACATACATAAGGAAATCAAGTATATGAAAACAAACAGGCAACATTTGCCTAAAAGCAAACACTAGAAGGCAAGGAGAGGCCAGGACACTGACAGATGGAAGCTCGGAATGCAGAGTGGAAATGCGGAGAGCTCTGACACATTGCAGGGATAGGAACCAATCTGAAGGAGCAATCTGTGTATAAATTGTTAAACAAGAAACTAATTTTCTGTGTAAAATTTCACTTAAAATAACAATAAAAAGGTTTTAAAAACCAGATCTATTTCTGTTAATAAAAGACAAACAAATTTCCTCTAAGTATCAGATCATCAGTCTGGCAAAACCTCTATTAGTCTTCAAAATCAAGACCATGAAATATACTCTAAGAACTGTCAGGAGTCGTCTAGTACAGTCAATAAGAAGAGTACAGTCATTATCAAAAGCAGTATAAAAAACAAACAAACCAAACCCAGTGCCGTTGAGTTAATTGCAATTCACAGCAACCCTATAGAAGACAGAAGAACTGCCCCATGCTGTTTCCGAGGAGTGCCTGGTGGATCTGAACTACCAAACTTCTGCTTAGCAGCTGTAGCTCTTACCCAAAGCAGTATAGTGTGGTGTAATCAAGACTTTCAAAGCCAGACTGATGTGTGTGGAATGGATCTCTCATTCCTTGCATAAGGCCTCAGTTCGTCATCTGCAAAATGAGAATCACCATAGGCATTTTGCAAGGTGACTGCAACACCCTTTTACTTCCTGCTTGCTAGGAGAGGATATAGCAGCACCCATAGCCTCAGTGGGTGAATCTTGTTTAGTCAACTGGCAACAATTCTGGTCCTTTTGTCAGCATTTCCTGAAGTGTGTTCTGTGCAAAACTAGTTCAGTAAAGATTCTATTCTTACATCATTTTAGGAAATACTGCATTTTCTTCTATCACCTATTTGGAAACTCAAAACACGTATTTCCACATCAAAGTCTTGGATGAAGACTGCACTAAAAAAGTTGTTTAATTCATTATTTCCAATTTCCATTTGGTCATAGAAATCTGTTGCACGATGTTTATCACCAATCACAAAAGTAATCTTTCAAGAAAAATACTTTGGAAAATGTCACATGAATATTTGTTGCTCTCAAATAAGTTATGTTGAACTTTAAGGCACTGAAAGATTGCTGTTACAATATATTCATACCAAAGTTATGTTTTCTTAGGCTAATATTGAAATTATAATCCTAAGCATTTTTGTGTCTTGTTGGAATAGATTGTCTGGTAAAGCCCTGTACCAAAGGAAAATTGGCTGAGTTTTAAACATTCTCTTCTTGTAATACACAAAGTAAACCATCAATAGTGACTGTATACAGACACTCAAGAGACACTTTTGAATTGGTTACATGATTTTACACAGTTTACTTTGTATAAACAGAGGCCATGCCTAACATTTTTCTAAGACAGATTCAAACAGAACTGTGGTATTATATTACCCATCTGTCAATATGAGTTCTTAACCTATTATCAGGGCACTGTACACTATTTTGGCTGCTGAAAATATTTGTCAGTTACATTCCTCATTTCATGGCCACTGTACAAGAGCTTCATAAACAAATGCTTATCACAGACATACAAATAAAGAACACACACACACACACACACACACACACACATCTGTTTTTTACTGGATGTTGACAATTAAATCCTACAGTTATTACAAAAAAGAGCAATATATGACCTAGAATTCTTATTCTCTTGGCAAGTTTTACAGCTATGTGGTGTTATAACAGTTAGAGTAGCTTACTACTCAGAGAACCTTGAACCTCATGTTACATACAATGTTTCTAAGATGACCAATGGAGGACTGAGGGCGGAGCCAAATCTGAAAACCCAAAGGACTCTTCCCTCTCTGGGAGATGGTATGCACCTTATCCCACAGATACACAGTATTCCTCAGCACCACTTAGGTGTCCATGCCTCACATATTTTAGGTTCAGTTCCCATTTCAGCCATTTCACATCTTACCAACACCTCAGCTGAAGGATATTATTTTCCAAAAATTTTATTATAGTGTCTCAATTTCTTAGTGCTGCTGTAATACCAATACCACAAGTGGGTAGCTTTGGAAAACAGACAGAAATAAAATCAAACTCATTGCCGCTGAGCTGACACCGGTAAGTGTTGATCCCATATAGCAGTACAGAGAACAACTGTCCTGTAGGGTTTCCTTGGCTACAATCTTTGTGGCTGTCATCTGTAATACCACGTAAAAGCAAAATTTTGCTGAAGGCCATTCAAAAGTTGTTGTAGCAGTACATTGACAAAAAACTGCCAGAAATTAAACCTGATTCAGAAGAGAACATAGAATGAGGGGTATCAATGCTGCTATCAAACGGATTTTAGCTGAAAGCAGAGAACACCGGAAAGATGCTTGCCTGTGTTTTATTGTCTATGCAAATGCATTGGCTGTGTGGATCCTAACAAACCGTGGCTAACGTTGTGAAGAACGGGAACTCCAGAACACTTAATTGTACTCATGAGGAACCTATACAAAGCCCAGGAGGCAGTGGTTTAAACAGAACAAGGGGATACTGCCTAGTTTAAATTCAGTAAAAGTGTGCATCAGGGTTCTAGTCTCTCATCATAGTGATTCAACCTGTATGCTGAGTCAATAATCCAGGAAACTGGACTGTGTGAAGAAGAACAGAACATTAGGATTGGAGGAAGACTCACTAACAACCTGGGTATGCAGATAACACAACCTCACTTGCAGAAAGTGAAGAGAACTTGAAACACTCACGTTCAAAGACCAGAGCCTTCAGGATGTATTACATCTCAGCACAAAGAAAACAAAAATCTTCACAACTAGACCAACAAGCAACATTATAATAAGAGGAGAAAAGATTAAAGTTGTCCAGGATTTTATTTTACTTGGATCCACAACCAACACTCATAGGAGCAGTGGTCAGGAAACCAGATGACATGTTGCATTGTGCAAATCTGCTGCCAGGAAACTCTTTAAATTGCTAAAAAGAAAAGACGTCACTTTGAAGACTAAGGTACGTGTAATTCAAGCCATGATATTTTCAGTTACCTCACATGCACGCAGAAGCCAGGTACTGAATAAGGAAAACTAAAGAAGAATTGATGCCTTTGAATTAATGGTAGTGGTAATGAAAAGTGAATACTCTGTGGACTTCCAGAAAAATGAACACATCTATCTGGGAAGAAGTATAGCCAGAATGTTCCTTAGAAGCAAGGACAGTAAAACTGCATCTCCCATACTTTGGAGATGTTATCGGGAAGGATCAGACCCCGTTGAAAGACATCATATTTACTAAAGTAGAAACCAAAAATCAAACTTATTGCCACTGAATCTATTCTGACTCGTAATGACACTATATGACAGAGAACTAACTACTCCACATGGTTTCCAAGGAGCAGGTGGTGAGTTCAAACTGCAGACCTTTTGGTTAGCAGCCAACCTCTTAGCTGCCTTACCGCCAGGGCTTGTAGCAAAGGAGAGGGTCAGTGAAAAAGAGGGTGACCCCCAACAAGATAGATTGACACAGCGGCTGCAACAATGAGCTCAAATGTAACAATAATTGCAAGGATAGGGCAGGATCAGACAGTGTCTCATTCTACTGTACATAGGGTTTCTATGAGCTGGAATAGACTTGTCAGTACCTAACAACAGTAGCAACAACAATAATTGTTACAGAAGCAGACCATCAGATTGTCTTCCCATTGCTGCTGGATGGGTTTGAACTGCCAACCTTTAGGTTAGTAGTTGAAGGCAAACTGTTTGTGCCACTCAGACACTTCCTGGGCGTCTAAGTACCTGTTATGCAGTTCACACTCAGAGAGCAAAGCATATACCTCCTTGTCTTCCAGCGATAAACTCACCTGATGTTTTATAGAAAATAGGTAACAGATAAAAGGGTGAGCTGGATATAAATTTGTGAGTTCTTAGAACAGTTCACATGGCCTCTTTTATACCCAGCTCTCTCAGTTATGCATCCTAACTGCTATTCTGGAATCTTCAGCAAGGTCTTGTCGAAGCTGCCTCAGGTCTCATCTGTAGGATAAGCAGCTAGGAGAAGAGACTAATGTTGCTTGGGATAGAACCCAAGCATAAACACTAAGACCTGTTTTAGGGGGAACATTCACTGGGGAAGTCTTATTCATGTTGTGTAAGATTCAGCAGTAGATGAAAGACACAAAGTTCAGGTGCTACTGCCCATCACAAGTCACTGAAATACCAAAACCTGTGGGGTACAGATTGGGCCAGTCTCCCACTACTAGTCTGAAGGTTATACTGAAGCACTGACACAATTTTCATTCTGTGGCTGCTGTAGAGGAGTAGAACTAGGTTTATATAATTTGGGAAACTATGTTAAAGAAAAATATTATTGGTGTCTAGTCAAAATTACAAATCTAAATATCTGATTGTGAAAAGCATGAAAAATGAGTTTGAAAGAGAAGTTTTAAAATAACTTTCTTTGGCACTGTCAACCACAAATCACAAACTGCCACAAAGTACAAACTTACAGAAGCTGAGAAAAATCACAGGCATAACAAAGTCCAGAAAAATAATATAATACTCTCATTAACTGTTGGACATAGTTAGAAACGCATATTGTATATTTCTTGGCTAGATTTTCTTTAATTTCCTGTTCCTAAGACAACGATTTTATAAAATCATTTTCATTGAGAAAATAGAAAAAAATATTTTAGTCTTTCATCCTACATGATTGAAGTTTAGAACAAGTTCCAAAGGCTGGCATCTTCTCGTTCTATATTTTGGGGCAGTAGAAAGTCATAGGTCACACTTAAAATGGGATCACAGTATATGGCTGTGAGTCTTCATGTCACAATGTCAGTGAGCATAGAGGGCAGGAGCACTCCTGGAAGTCATTTATACTGAAGGACATTTAGCAGTAATGGAAATTTCTGTGTAAATGATTGTGAATCACGTAAATATATCACACTGTGTAGTTGTTACTGGTGTCTAGTCACCTCTGACTCATAGTGAGTGTCATGGATTCCATTGTGTCCTCTCCAAAATGTATGTATTGGTTTGACTTGGCTGTGAGTCCTAGTATGGTGTCCTTCCTCCCAGGTGTTGTGAACCCCGCCTCGGTGATATTGATGATGGAGAATGGGCAGCAGTTGTGCTGGTGAGGCAGGACTCCAGTTCCCAGCTGTGGGATGTAAGGGAGAGAGGCGAGCACAGAGAGTGGGAATCTCATGCCACTAAGGCAGCACAGAGAAGAGCACGTCCTTTGGACCTGAGGTTCCTGTGCCAAGATTCTCTCACTGGATTTGCACTCAACCAACTATGATAATTTCTCAAATTGAATGGATCTATAACACATGAATGAATTTGTGGCTCACCAGACAGTGACAATAAAGTTTCTGCTCATGAAACCACTCACGTGTGGTATTTTCTGTTAGAGCAGTACCAGGTGTCTAGAACAGTGACCCTGTACACGAAGGCCAAAGTTGCCTTCTAACTTATGCAGCCCATCTTCCAGCACTATATGAGGCAATGTTTCACAAGGGTGTGCTCAGGAATGTAAAATGTCCTTTAAAATGCTGTTTTTTTTTTTCCTCAGGCCTAAAATCACCTTAGGGTTTTCACTGGCTAATTTTTGGAAATAGATCTCCAGGCTTTTCTTCCTAGTCTATCTTTGTTGGGAAGGTCCACTGAAACCTGTCCACCATGGATGGCCTTGCTGGTATTTGAAATACACGGGGAATGGCTTCCAACATCATAGCAACGTGAAAGCTACCACAGCCCAACAAACTGACAGATGAAGGGCAGATGTCCACTTATTCTAAGCAAATATAAGCCCATCTCAACTTTGTATCAGCTGGAACCTCAAAATTCTGATGGATCATTCCAATACTGTGAGACTGGCAAGGAAGGGATCAAATGAATATCACAGTGGAAAGAGATGATGGCCGTATTTAAGCAATTGCAAATTTTACAAAGCATATGACTAATGGAATACATTGCTAGCATCTCTCCCAAGACCTCTGAAACCTGTTAGTATCAGGTCAACCCTGACTCACGGCAGCCCTGTAGGGTAGACTAGAATTGCTGCATAGGGTTTCCAAGGCTATAATCTTTACAAGAATAGACTGCCATGTCTTTCTCCCATGGAGTGGCTGATGGGTTTGAACATCAGATCTTTGGTTAGCAGCCAGTGTTTAACTACTGCTCCTGACGTTCTTGGGAGGGGCTAGTAAACTGAATTAGCTGAAGCTCCATTAGCTTCAAGGTGGATCTGCCTCTGAGCCCACATAATCTTATTTCAGCTAATGCAACGAGGAAATACTCCACTGGCTAAGCTCATAAGATGTGACCCAAGACTGACTCCTTTTATGCACAATTCTACTTTTTATTTTATCAGAAACTTATTTGAGACCTTTCTTTTCCTCCTTGAACACTACAGTATGACTTTTAACTAATATTTTCATCTGCTTTAAACTAAAAGAAAAAAAAAAGATAAAAGTAATGCATCTGCCAGTCCACATGCCTCCCCCCGTCCTCTGCCACCAAATCTTGGGTGGAAAATCACCCTCGTGTGAAACAGGCAACGGTACCATTTGGAGCAGCAGTTCAGACAGAAGCAGTCATACCCAAATGTTTCGTGTTCTAATGAAATATCTGTCATCACACTATTTTCATCTAAAGGTTTCAAAACTCTAGGAGCATGAATTATGAGGTAATTTTAGGCCTCAGGAAAAAAAATAGAGCATTTTAAAGGACACTTTACATTCCCGAGAACACCCTTGTGATTACAACTAAAGGAAGAAAAGTGCTATGCAAGCCCAGAGACACAGCTGCAGGGAGTAAGCAATCTATCCTTTTGTGTCACTCATCATGTCACTCTAATTTTTTTTCCTTGATGGTTGAAAGCATGAATGAAATAATATGAAAACTGAATTCTTTTGTCCTTGAGTTGTGACAAGATATTGAAGTCATAATATTGCTGAAACACTAGTCAGTCATGCAAAACCCATAAGAAATTTTAAAGGCTTTCAAAAATACTGAAAAGGAACCAGAAACCATAATTTAAATTTGCACATGGTATATGCTCTATAAATACTTGTTGCTTTATATTCTGAAAACAAAACTACACCTAAAGGAGTCCTTTTTTTTTTTTTTTTTGGATGAAATTAAGTATGGAAACACTAGCAAGGCAACATTCTGTCTTATTTTTGGCTATTTTGGGTTTAACAGTTCTTCAGAAAAATACCTTGATTTAGCGACAGTCAGTGGTCCTCAGGTTTCTTATTCTAGTTCACTACAAGATTGAACTCTATTTGGGCTAAAAGTTTTAAAGGAGTGACTATTTTGCAATCATCAGTGTATGCCGAGAAAGCCCAAACCACTGCCATCAAGTCGGTTCTGATTCGTAGCCACCCTATAAGTCAGTGTAAAACTGACCCATAGAGTTTCCCAGGAGAGCGCCCGATGGATTTGAACTGTTGACATTTAGTTAGCAGACACAGTACTCAACCACTGTGCCACTTTCAATCTATAATAGACACTAATCGACCAGTTTGATGTCATTATATTTTCAGATAAGTACTGAATCAATATCTGATAGTCCATATAAAAATATAAAACAAACAAAATGATATAAAAATGAGGGTGATGGTTACACATGATTAATGTAATGGACATCACTAAATTCTACACCTGAAAAATGTTGAGCATAAATGTGCTATATATATTTTCACAATTAAATTTTAAGGAAAAATATACAAAAAAGAAAAACAGTCATCAAATAAAAAAAACAAACACCTGAGTTATAGGGCAAAGTAACCAAATCCTGCTACTAAATAGAAATTGGTGAGAGAGGTGAGTTAAGAAGAGAAAATAAACGGGTTCCCCCCCAGAATGAAGGCATTGTCTTTACACTAGCAGGTATCATTTCCTTTGTGACGACCTGGCCTTTCTGGAGTTTCCACTGACATAATTAGCCTTTCAGCCAATGGCACTTACATACACTTAACTTGTACCCTTATGGGTACTTTGGCTGAAATAATTCCTTTACTAAAAATAACTGTGAAAATATGAAAGATTACAGAGGCTTCCTGGAAATGGAAAATCTTGATTTAATTATTTCACTATCAATGGAGCCTTAATATATGTACTCAGCTAAGGCATTTGATTGGTCCAATATCCACTTTTCCATTTGTGAAATGGGACACAGTTCACCCAGTTCAAGATAACAACAACAACAATGCTAATAATAAATTTCAAAGTAAAATCTAAGTTCTTTGAATAACAGAAAAGATAGACCTTACTTTCCTGCCCACCTACTTGCTATTTGATTTTTCCATTTTCATTTCCTTACGTAAAACAGGCTCTGAAGAGACAGGGACATCAATCCTGAGCCCACCCTGAAATTTCTTAACTCTATTATGCTGACTATACTTGTTCATGCTTTTTTAGACTCCAGATTCTCAACCCTGGGTATACATTAGAATCATCCAATAGCTAGATTCAAAATAATAAAATAACACAGCAAGGAGGGTGGATTGGGTGGGCATATAGATGCAACTTTAGCTGTGCCTCAGTAATAGTTGAAGCAAGTGATAATAAGTGCATGGATGTTCATTATACCACTGAATCTACTTTTGCAAATGTTTGACATTTTCTGTAATAGAACTTTTGTTTGTTTGTTTTAAAGTCTCCCAGGTGATTCTAATGTGCAACCAAGAATCTTCTTCTTGGGAATTCCAACCAGCAAAAACTAATAAAGCTGATTGCTGTCAAGTTGACTCTGATACATGATAACCCTCTGCGTGTGGAGTAGAATTGCACTTCATAGGGTTTTCAGTGCTGGGAGCTTCCAGGAGATTGCTGGGCCTTTCTTCTCAGGTGCCTGTAGGTGGCTTCTGACAGCCGAGCTTCTGGTTAGCAGCTGAGGGCTTCCCTGTTGGTACTATCCAAGGACTCCTGCTAACTCACAGGAAATACCAAATTGGAATCCTTGCTTGCCTTTCCTCATACTCTCTGGATTAATTATATAATTAGCTACTTACGCAAGTCCAGTGTCAGGTCTGGATACCCTTTAAGGGGTTTCACAATGTAGTCGGATAAGAACAAGTAAGCTACAGATCCTATGGTAGATGACACGTGTAGGTAAGAGTAGGCGACAAAGGAAGTGTTTGTGAGAGGGTTTGGGGGATCAGTTATTCCATGTCAAATGTCAAAAACCACTCTGCAGGAAAGTCATCCTTGAAATAAGCTTGGTAAAACTCTACTCATCCTTTAAGATTCAGCTCAAAGTCTACTTGTGTCCTTCATTTGTTAGCTAACAAGAATAATTTGTTTCTGTTCTGCATCATAACTCTTTCCTTCTGCATTTCTTGTTTGAATTACCTTAGGCCTCTTGTTATTATATATTATACTCTTTGAGATAAGGAAAAATGGTTTGTTTATCTTTGCATCCTTCAAAAACTTCTGGAAGAATAACTTGAACATAATAAGGACTCAATACAAATATACTAGACTAAATAAAGTAGCTTCTTACACTTCAGGGCTATAGTACACAATTTTGCCATATTGGACACTTGAGTTTACACATGCACTTTAATTGACAATCGATATTAATTTAGGTAAGAAAAGTAGTCTAAAAAATGCATGAAGTTGGAAAGAATCTTTTTTGATATTATTATTGCTCAGAAATGGACACTGCTCTTTGCAAAAAGAGCTACAAATAAACACTAATTTTCCTGCTCACTCAAAGAGGCACACTATCTTACCAAGTGCAGCCTTGAATGTTAATTTTGTTCTATTGAAAAGCACCTGGGATTCTGGCTTGCACAAGTGTAGTTTTATCTGAAGCATAGAATTTGGAGCGACCCAGTTCTGTCACTTTGGTGGGAACAAATAATTAAAAGAAAGTTGGCTGACAGAGATAAAAAGCATAGAAAAAGGAAAAAAAAAAAGCAAGACATAGGAAAAATATCAGGGACTTTCTTGGCACTTGACTAGCTTCAAAGGAAGTTCTATTTCCTTTTCTTTTTCTTGGAAATTGAAAATTCAAGGCCATTCCTAATGCTTGGTTAAAAAGCTCTAGCAAAGCTAGTAAGTATATCTCAAGGCTCTCATCAGGGAGTGCACTAGTAAATCTACAAATCAGAACCAGCTACAGCATGAGACACAACTATGTGTTGCCCTACTGCCTTTTGGGAGACAGACTCCATCCCTAACCTGCTGTTCCTTCAACACCGAAAACCTAATAATTTTGCAGCCAACACACTGAAGCAAGCAATTTAGAAATGAATTCTACCATGAGAAATAAACAGAAATTCTCCAGTAAGTGTTTCTGCTATTAATGACAGGATTTTTTTTTCCTTTAACTTTTAATGAGGACAAAACTACATGATGCGTTAGGGTTCAATATAATTTACTGCAGGAAAGAGTTTTCTAACATTATAAAATTTATATTTTGAGAAAAATCATCAGATGGCACAAAGAACAATAGATGTTTTCATTTTTATACAACTGGTAGTGTCAGAGTCAATTTTACAGACCAACAATTCTTCCAAAAACAGTTAGGAACTCCAGATATAAGACTGTAGAATATTTATTTGAAAATAAACCTACCCGGGTAGCGATGACTTAAAGAGCTAAAATCCCAGAGAGAAGAAAAGGACAATAATGTAAGCCTGACTCCCAGTCAGTTTTAACTCTTGAGGCATTGGCAGTTCTTAAGCAGCACTGAAAGACTGAGAAGTCTTAACATACTGAAGGAAAAAAAAGAAGAATGCGGAGTCTACCAAAAAGATAGTCCCGAGTTTTCAGTTAAGACTTCAGAAATACTGTAGAATTAGTATGGACTTAAACATACCAAGAATCAGGAGAATAGCACAGGGCCAGGCAAAGTTTTGTTGTGTTACACGTAAGCTCACCATGAGTTGAGCTGACTCAGTGGTAACAAACAACAACAGGAAAAGTAGAAACTGGAAATAGTGGTTAAGTGCTATGGCTGCTAATGAAAAGCTCTGTGGTTCAAATCTGCCAGGTATGCCTTGCAGACTCTATAGGGCAGTTATACTCTATAGGGTTGCTATGAGTTGGAATTGACTGGATGGCAGTGGTATAAGTTAAAACAGCCCAATCTATGGTTAGATTGTGATCTCTTTCTGTCCTACTTGTTTGCCGATAAGAAAAGCGTCCTTCAAAGCCTCATACCTGAAGTCTGATATTCAACCAAAAAACAAACGAACAGGCGTAACAGAAATAATATGAAATGAATAAATATCAGGACATAATACAGGAAAGCATTGGTGGTGTAGTTATTAAGTGCTATGGCTGCTAACCAAAAGATAAGCTATTTGAGTCTACCAGGTGCTCCTTGGAAATTCTATGTGGCAGTTCTACTCCGTCTCATAGGATTGCTATGAGTCAGAATTGACTTGATGGAAATGGATTACACAGAATATCTAAATATTGTAGTCTTTAAATAAGCCAGCCAGCCAAGTCTTTAAATACATAACTTAAAATATCTGTTATTAGAAACTTCAAGAAATTACATGATGTGGTAGAGAACTTCAGCAGAGGACTGGAAACTATTAAAACTAAAATAGAAACGCTAAAAAACATTAACAACTGAAATGAACAATGTATAAATTTAATGACAGTGTTGTGATGCTATTCATAATGTTTTTATTAAAGATCATTTAAAAGAGACTGGAACAGTACATTGACAAGGAACTGCCAGAAATTAAAGCCAGCTTCAGAAGAGAACGTGGAACCAGGGATATCATTGCTGATGTCAGATGGATCTGAAAGCAGAGAATACCAGAAGGATGTTTACCTGTATTTCATTGACCGTGGAAAGGCTCTTGACTGTGTGGATCATAACAAATTAAGGCTAACATTGAGGAGAATGGGAATTCAAGAACAATTAATTGTGGTCTTAAGGAATCTGCATATAGATCAAAAGGCAGTCATGCGAACAGAACAGGGGACACTACATGGTTTAAAGTCAGGAACAGTGTGCGTCAGGGTTGTATCCTTTCACCATACCTTTTCAATCTGTACGCTGAGCAAATACTGGAGGAAGCGAGACTATATGAAGAAGAATAGGACATCAGGACTGGAGTAAGACTCGTTAACAACCTGTGTTATGCCGACAACACAACCTTGCTGAAAGTGAAGAGGATTTGAAACGCTTACTGATGAAACTCCAAGGCCACAGCCTTCAGTCTGGATTGCACCTCAACATCAAGGAAACAAAACCCCTTACAGCCGGACAAGGACGCAACATCGTGGTAAGTGGAGAAAGGATTGAGGTTGTCAGGGATTTCATTTTACTTGGTTTCACAATCAATGCCTATGGAAGCAGCAGTCAAGAAATCAAAAGTTGCCTTGCGTTGGCAAAATCTGCTGTGAAGGACCTCTTTAGAGTATTGAAAAGTAAAGATGTTCCCTGGAAGACTAAGTCGTGGTGTTCTCAGTTTCATCACGTGCATGCAAGAGCTGGACAGTGAATAAAGAAGACAGAAGAACGAAGGCCTTTGAACTGTGGTGCTGGAGAAGAGTATCGAATGTATCGTGGACTGCCAACAGAACTAACAGATCTGTTCTGAAAGAAGTACAGCCAGACTGCTCCCTGGAAGCAAAGACAGTGAGTCTGCATCTTACATACTTCGAACATGTTGTCAGGAGGAATCAGTCCCTGGAGAAGAACAGCATGCTCAGTACAGTGGAGAGTCAGCCAAAAAGAGGACGACCCTCAGTCAGATGGAGTGACATGGTGACTGGAACAATGGACTTAAGCATAAAAACCATTGCAGACATGGTGTAAGATTAGGCAGTGTTTCATTCTATTGTGCGTAGGGTCCCTGTGAGTTGGGGCAAATTCCATGGCATCTAACACCAACAAAATATTAGACAACCTGATGGAAAGATTAATAAACTAGAAGGTAGACCCAAAGAATCAACTAGACTAAAGGGAGAAGCAAAGAGAGAAAGAATATTATGAGGCTTAGTGAAACAGAATAATTTATATGTTATATGAGAGTTGTAAAGAAGAGGAGAGGTACAATGGGACAGGAAAGAGAAAAGATACTTGCAATCATATAACAGTCAAACTAATCGGTTTCCATCAAGTCAGCTCTGACTAACGGTGGTCCCTGAAGTGTCAAAGCAAAACTGTGTTCCATAGGGTTTTCAATGGCAGATTTTTTTCAAAAGAAGACTTAAAGACCTTTCTTTCAAGTTGCCTCCGGCTGAATTCAAACCTTCAACCTTTTGGTTAGCAACCAACCACGTTAATGATTTATACTACTCCAGGTCCCCGAAGACTCATATTTAAAATACACAAAGAAGTCTTTCAAGGCAATAAGAAAAGAACATGAAATTCTATTTAAAAATAGACATAAAACATGAACAGGAATTTCACAAAAGTGGATATCTAAATGATTAATAAGCAGATAAAAAATGTTCATTCTTAAGAGATATATTGGCTGGCTTTTATATGCCTCCTCAAATCCTCTCATCTTCATCTGTTTCTAGGACTTTCAGCAAAATCTTTTGTTTTAGAAATTCCCCTGGTGGCACATATTGGGTTAAGTGCTACGTCTATTAACCAAAAGGTCATCAATTCAAATCTACGGGGCACTTGGGTCAGTTCCACTCTGACCTCTAGGGCTGGTATGAGTCAGACCCAACTCCACAGCAGTGGGTTTGGTTTGGGTTTTTTTATACCTGAGAATATAGTCAAAGAAATGCATATGTATGTGCATCAAAAGACATGTGCAACAGTGTTCATGGTATTCAAAATCTGGAAACTACACTAATTACTCATTTATAGTGCAATGAATAAATAAACCCTGATATGTTCATAAAGCATAACCCTATACAGGAACTAAAAAGCTAAATTACTGCTGTTAACAGCAGAGATAAATCTCAGATGCATCATGTTGAGGGAAATAAGCCAGATGCAAGAGTCCATACTGTGTATAATTTTACGTGTTCTCTCCCTTTCTTTCTATACATATAATTTCATTTTATGTGAAAATGATATGCTTAATATAATTTATATCAATAATATTATTTTATTAATTTAAAATGGACAAAAAGATATCTACAGTGTTAGAAGTCAGGATAACGTCTACCTCTGGGGAATAGAAAGGGATTAGTGGTTTAGGGCTCAAGGGGTCTTTTTGGAGTCCAATGATATTCTCTTCCTTTTATCTACTTACATGTATGTGTTCACTTTATCATAATTCATGAAGCTGTACGTATATGGTCCGCTGCAAGAAATCTCTATCAAGTGTTAAAAAGCAAAGATGTGTCTTTAAAGACTAAGGTGCACCTGATCCAAGCCATTATGTTTTCAATAGTCTCATGCATATGAAAGCTGGCCAATGTATAAGGAAGACTGAAGAAGTGGTAACTTTGAATTATGATGCTGGTGAAGCATATAGAAGATCAATTTGTCTTGGAGAAGTACAGCCAGAATGTTCGTTAGAAGGAAGGTTGGAGAGATTATGTCTTACACACTTTGGAGGAAGACTCCCCACAAGATGCACTGACATAGCCAAAGCCAAGTGCTGTCAAGTAGGATCCAACTTGTGGTGACCAGGGTCACCATGAGCATTGACATAGTGGCTGCAACAATGTGCTGAAGCGTAACAATTATGAAGAGGGCTCAAGACCAGATGATGTTTCATTGTGTTGTACGTAGGGTCGATATGAGTTGAAATCAACTCAATGGCATCTAATAAAAACAACATGAAAGCAGGGGGCAGCTGGCAACACTTGCACATGTACCGATGCACACACACAGACACACACAAACAAACACTTAGCAACAGCACCTCCCTTGGCTTTGACAATCTCAAGTATTCCACACATTAGAGGCATGGGTGCCCAGGAGGAGAAAGACAGTCCACAGGAAAAGTGGCAATGACTTTGACTCAGTGGACTTGGATATGATTGGGAGAGAGCAGCAAAGGAGAAATCAAGCTAGGGATCCAAGATGTACCCGATGACACTAGTTCATGAGAACACGTAATATACTTCAACAGAGATTCTGAAATTTGTAGAGAGGTAGGATATTTCAGAAAGCTGAAAGCTGAAGATGGGGGCAAACATCAAGAGAAAAGTAGGTAACTAGATTTCCAGAAGAGAAATGTTAGCCTCGTAAGTTACTTCTACTTAACTGACCTGCTTGGTCGACTGATGTGCCCACGCCAGCTGTAAAACTTTCTGACCAGTGACTGTGGTTTGCTGAACACTCAGCTAGCAGCTGCACAAACTTCTGCTTTCATTGGTTAAAATGTATGATTAGACTACAACAGTCAATTATGTTTGCTATTAAACCTGAATCTTCCTGTGATAATTGTTCCTTTAGTAAAATAAAGGTAGTTAAGTATTATATAACTTAACTTACAAGTGTAAAATAAAGTTTCTTTGAAAAATTGGCTGCTTTCATAGTAAACATGAATCAATAGAAAAGACAACAGGCTACCAGATGGTGACTAAAAACCATTGAGAGTAATCTTTTGGAGTATACCCATCATTAACATTTTATTAGATGAGAAGAATGTGTGTACATGCATATACGTATAAACACATGTGTAATTAAGTTATTGTTTTTTAGGTGCCCCTGAGTTAGATGCCTAATGATTACTACTTCATAAGGTTATTTTTGGAAATCCTGGTTGCATAGTGGTTAAGTGCCACATCTGCTAACCATATGATTGGCAGTTCAAATCTGCCAGGTGCTCCTTTAAAACTCTATGGAACAGCTCTACTGTATCCAGTAGGGTTGCTATGAAGTGGAATTGACTCAACAGCAGTGGTTTTTGTTTTTTAACATTGTTTGAAGATGCAAAAAGGTGACGTATCTAAACTATTTAGGAAATATAGATTAGATGAAAATGGTTGTAGTTGCTGGGGGCTGTCAAGTCAGTTCCAACTGCCAGTAACTCTGTACAACAGAAAGCAACGCTGCCCAGTCCTATGGCCTCTTCACAGCCATTGTTATGCTTGAGCTCATTGTTGTACACACTGTGTCAGGTCACTTCATTGAGGTTCTTCCTCTTTATCACTAACCCTCTACCAAACATGATGTTCTTCTCAGGTGACAAGTCCCTCCTGATAACATATTCAAACTATGTGAAATGTAGTGTCTCCATCCTTGCTCCTAATGAGTTCTCCGGTTATATTTCTTCCCACACAGATTTTTTTTCTTTCTTTTGGCAGTCCATAATACATTCGATATTCTTTATCAACACTATTATTCAAAGGTATCAATTCTTTGGTCTCCTTTATTCATTGTCCATCTTTCACATAGATACAAGGTGATCAAGAACACCATGTCTTGGGTCAGACACAACTTAGTCTTCAGGATGACATCTTTGCTCTGTAACAGAGTAATATTTCATGTTTTGCTTATCTATGCATCTGTTGATGGATATTTTAGTTGTTGCGGTGGTGAAGATTGTGTCAATTTGGCTACTCCATGTTTGGCTGCTGTATCAAGTGGCAGGGTGATGACTGTGGTGGCTTCCCTCCCCTCAGCTCTCATCTCTCTGCCTTTCACCACCTACTTCCTGTCTACTCACATAGCCATCAGTTCCTGCTCTCTTCTGGCCTCTGGTTCCTGGACCTGAACTAGCATCTGTTGGATTCATCAACGCTTACAGCCGGCACTTGAGAGTCCTGTTCCCTGACTTGCCGATCTTGGGTTCACCAGTCTCTGCGGCTCCATGAGTCAGCAGAGACCTCACAATCTTGCCACCAGCTTGGGATCTGTCAACCTATATAACTGGTGATCTAGAATTCTGGTCTCTGACCTCCTGACCTTGGGTTTGCAAGCTCCCATGGCCATGAGAGACTTGTGCCAGGACTTGGGATGTTCAGCTTCTACAATTGAGTGAGCTGTTTTCTTTACACACAGATCTTTGCTTGTACTTTGTATATAAATCTTCCCTTTTACATATACGTGTTACTACTGGTTTTGCTTCCCTAGAAAACCCAGCCTAAGACAATTTGGTACTGAGAGTGGGGTGGTTCTAGGGAAACAAAATTGTAAAAACGAATCTCTTCAAGTGCTTCTCGAGTCTGACTAATACTAATGCTGTTGCTAACCCTGCTCCTACCAGTACAGAGTGCCGTGCTGGTGCATGGGCTGAGGCAGCGGTACACATTGCAAAATAGCACCACCAATAGATCAGATATTGGTGAAAGGTGATGCTCAGGGTGAAAACACATGTGACAACTTTTTCAAATTATGCGAGGATGAGAAGTATAAGGAAGTTGGTTCGCTGGTCCTACTTGCATTAAACAAACTGGCGAAACAAAGAGATAGCTATTGGAATCAAAGCTCTCATGCGTATAAGAGACCTCAAAGCTTCCACTTGTGCTTTAAAAGGAAAATCTCATTATCTGATACTACCAAAAACCAAACCCAGATGCTTATCATTAGAGTGGCAGAATTGTAATGTCAGCTCAATTGCAAATCTTGAGAGGTATTTGAAGTTAAAGTGAGGACATTGATTTGGAAAAAATGGGAACTTGAAACTTGGAATGGGGACATATAGGCAGATGATAAGGAAGCTAGAGTCACTGAGCCCATAACCTCCAGTGAATCACTCCTGCCAGCAGAATCACACCTATGTGAAGGGATTACTTTGTATTTGCTAAACCACCCTGCCTAGGAAAGCCTCTCCAATCTAACGAGATTAGCTGTATTCCAGCTGCCTCTAAAGAGCCCCTGCCTGAGTCATTGCCTGGGGTATGGCCTGAAGTAGATGCTTTATGAGACTATGCTGAGGGTTCTAAAAACACTTCCACACTACCAATTTTGACTTTTAGACCTGTAACTAGACTTAAGTTCCAGCTAGCTGCAAAAGGTGAAGTACAAAGTGTGACCCAGTAGGACATATGCTGTACTTCAAAGGAATTATTTGACTTTTCTAACATGTACAAGCAGAAACCTGGGGAATATACATGGGAATGGCTTCTAAAGGTGTGGGATAATGGTGCAAGGAACATAAAGATGGATCAGTCTGAATTTATGGACACGAGTCCACTGAGCAAAGATTCTTCATTTAATGTTTCAGCTCAGGAAGTTAGGGAAGGACCTAAGGGTTCGTTTGGCTGGACTGCTGAAGCATGGCTGATATGGTGGCCTACACTAAATCAAGTTGAATTGTCAGACCTGTCTTGGTGTACTGCAGAAGGGGGTATCAGAAGGTTTAAGGAAATAGGCATGCTAGAGTGGATTTATTTGGTTGGACCTTCAAATCCATGTATAGAATGTCCAGAGGACACACCTTTTACCACAACTGTGAGAAACCAATTTGTGAAGGAAGCTCCAGGATCTTTGAAGACTGCTGTGATTGCCATATTGTCTAAATCAGATACGACGGTGGGAGCTGCCCTAACTGAATTAAGACACCTAACTACAGTGGGGCTGACCTGACCCTGGGTGGTAGGGGTCAAGTGGCTGCACTCAGTCGACAAAGACAAGGTGGGTGTGCTTACAGTAATGGAAAGCGGATAGTCATCTTAATAGTCTGACTTGTATGGACATACGGAGTTGGCTACGTAGTCATGGTGTCCCTAGGAGTGAAATAGATAATAAACCTCCTAAATATTTACTTGATCTGTGTGGACGGATGAATTCTAGGTCAGGTGAACAGCATTCTAACTCAGTTGTTTCTACCTTTTGTCTACTGTAAGTAGTACTGCAATGGATATCAGTACAGCCTTTAAATTCTCTAGCATTGTATCTTCCTCTGCCTCACGGGAATGTAGGTCCTGGGCTGGTTGTCTACACGCAGTGGGAAAAGGACCTGCTTGGACGTGTCACTGTGCCTTGGCCAGTCTTCTGCCTCACCTCCTCTTGCTACCTCGATTTATGACCCTTCTATGACCACAGCTACAGAGAGAAGGAGAAAGTGGGAGCAAAAGTCTTGCTAAACTACCGCAATTCCAAGGACAAGGGCTTTCCCTGGACTTCAGAGTTATTTGAAACTTTCCTAGGATCATCTGTGGAGTTTTTAGAGAATATCCCTTATTCCCAAGACATCTCATCTGCAATCCACATGCCTCGGAGAGGGACATTCCATGTCCTCTAGCTATTCAGGAGTGGCTTTAGCTTCTGGGTATGTATTCATTCATCTTCCTGTTAGGGTCCCTTTGTCCTACCATGGTCAGGCTGTCTCTCATGGCCCACACTTGAGGACACACTCATGTCACCATTTCCATGACTATCTCTGTGAACAAAGGCAGTCCTACTGGTACAGTGACCTCTTTTTGTTCTTGCAGCTGAGCAGCTAGGTATCTTGCCTCTGCCTTTTGGATCCAGTCATTGGAGCGATCCAATTTGCAGGAGACATTCATCAACCTCGCAGGTTCCCCAAGCTTGAGACAAAGAGAGGCAAACACCCTTCCTTAAGGGTGAGATTTATCACACATTCACAAGCAGCTTCCAAATTTTGTCTTCATCTCCAACTCTTCTTGGCCTCCTGGGTCTATAGGGTCAAGACCGAGTGGTAGGTCTGGGTTCAAAATACGATGTTCTTGTGATTCTTTCCTTAGATCTTGCATAGTAATTTCACACTTTACCTTGTAGTGTGTCATCTATGGTTTGGGGCCTCAATTCAAATGAGAAATAGATACTTCTTTCTCTCTGAGGGTAATGTTTTGCACAACTGAAATGGCAACAAATGCCAGTCTAATTAATGGATTTGTGCCTAACAGAGTAAATGCTCACTAAATATTTATTGAATACCGAATAGAAGAGCTACAGGAAGTTTCCTATTTGTAGACATATAAATGCTGATGATGGAAAGTGGGAAGTATTTCCTCCGACAGCTGCAGAGTAGGTTAATTTGACAGGTTAGAAGAGGCTGCGGTGACCTTCCCTGAGGTCAGTAGTGTGGACCAACTGCCTGTTGCAGTCTTTCCATGCCTACACCTCTAGAGGAAACCCTGGTGGTACAGTGGCTAAATGCTACAGCTGCTAACCAAAAGGTCAGCAGTTTGAATCTGCCAGGCACTTGATGGAAACTCTGTGGAGCAGTTCTACTCTGTCCTATGGGGCTGCTATGAGTTGGAGTTGACTCAATGACAATGAATTTCTTTGGATACCTCTCTAGGACCAGTGGTGCTAACCTTGTGGAAGAAATCAGAACTTCACGTTTCAGAAGTACATTTCTTCATCTTTCTTCTGCATTCTGTAACCCATTCACTTAGGACATTTCAAGGCTTAGGGAAAAAGAGTTCAATGCCTGATTTACCCATTTTGTTCTGGTTCCCAGCTGCTGATCAGTAGATGAAAGGGGAGTTGCTCTTGTTAATCAGGCTTCTTCAGATCCCTGCTGGAAGCAAGCCAGGCCCTCGGAGTGACTCTGGTCAGTGGGGCTCCTGCCTGCAGTTCTCTCTACAGCCAGAGGAGGAAAGAGTTTCAGATACAGCAAAGGAGAAGAGAGGGAGCTGGAGAGAACGAGAGCCTGAGATACAAACTAAATAAACTGAGATTATTTACTTTGCGTTTTGTTGATCACTGTGTGGAACTATTCAGCTGCTATGTTGAGTGGAACTGTTCTTTCATCTTTTCACATGTGTTGTGTGGGAAATGACATCACGTCAATGCAGCATAGAAGTCCAGGCAAGTGATCCCAAAGGTCACGGAACAGAAAGCCTTGCAAATCGAATCAAAATGCTCAAATATGTGGTTTATTAAATGAACATAATGAATATATAAAAAAATAAAATTATTAAATATTTTCTCTTCCAGTGAAAAGCAAGAAAAGGAGGAAAGTAATGGTGTGAGCAAACATGCTTAGGATTGGGTACAGGTAAGGAGATGGCCGTCACTACCTGATTTTCCACCACTCGCTTGTCAGGTTGTTTTGCTGTGGTGGCCTACATGTTGGTATGGTGCTGGGAGCTCTGCCACCAGTGTTTCAAATACCTGTAGGATCACCCATGGTGGACAGGCTTCAACAAAGCTTCCAGACTAAAACAGACTAGGAAGAAGGACCTAGTGATCTGCTTCTACAAAACTGGCCAATGAAAAGCTCTGTGTCTCACTGCAGAATATTGTCTGACATAGTACTGGAAGATGAGATGAGCCTTCTGTGTTGGAAGACATTCAAAATACACAGTGACCACAACAATGGGCTTCAAAATATCAAGGATTGAGAAGATGATGTTGAACCATGAAGATGACACAAGACTGGGCACCATTTTAATCTGTTGTACACGGGGTTACCATGTACTGGAGATAAATCAATGGCAAATAAAAACAACTCCTGAATTTGGGATACACAATATTCGTACACCCTCTCTCTGATGCATTCCTCCCAGCTGACTGTGGTTTCACAGACCACAGCTGAAGTTTGTATAAGGAGGACCATACAGAGAAACCACCCTAAGTCAACAGCATGCGTTTGCTCTGTTGGGAAGATTCAAGTACCAATACTCCTGGCCACAGCTGTAGCTTGCCAATCAGCCTGCTAAAAAACTGAGCTTTGTTTATGTTTTCTGGCCAGAAGACCCAGACTCAAATGGGTGTCACCAATGGGTGGCTGAATTAAGATTTCATGCACATTAAATGCTCATGTATATTTAATGCCTGTATATTTAATGCCTCTTGTAAATTTAGTTTTGTGCATGTGTAGTACCCAGGTGCATCATCAATATTAAGTATTTTTGGGTATTTCCATCTGTCTCTCTGTTTAACAACATGTGCTCTATTTGCTAACTACTTATATGTAACACCTCATGAATTCTGCCTATGTCTAACAAGATTTTTTGCCTACTAGTTCCTTATCTATATTTAAAACATCTTTAAAAGTTTTGAGAGAAAAATTGCTCCAGAATTTTAGCCAAGTTAATGCATGAGTAATAGTTTTTTAAGAAATGGGCTTATTTATATAATCTCAAATGGGCTGGTGGATGTGTTAATTCTTATCAAGAAGCTGTATATTCTGTTACTGAAACATGATGGAAAATTTAAAATGATTCAGTAAGAATATAGAATCCTATTTTGAGAACATTAAGGCTAAGTGTGGAGTAATTGTCTCCGGTGAATGTTTTCCTTGTCTTCCTCATCTTTTTCTCTATTAGCACTTATTGTGCCACTTGTAAGTCACCATCTTTGCTCCTGCAGGAGTGGCATACCTTGTTCTCAGGGACAGAGAGCAGAAGGCACCAGTCGATGTGGCTGTGGCTCCGTGGGATGCTCTGCTCTGTGTGGGGAGGTTCATAGGCTGCCTATGTTTTTAGCTGAGGAAGGCACTTTTCAGATGACGACACTAATGTGGGTTTCTAACTTAAATATTATTTAGATGGGGAAAAAATGACTGCATTAAGTAGAATTGGTAGTTTTATACTATTTTTAGCTCTAGGACTGTAATCCTGTAACACATCCACTGTTAACATCTGTCATGGTTTGAATTGTGTCCCCCCAAAAATGTGTGCAGCCACGTGGCTGGGATATGGTTCCCAGTATCTTGGGACTGTCCTCCATTGTGTGGTTTTGCTAACCTGTAGGTTAAAGGATTAGGGTGGGGCTGTGAATTCCTGCTATGGGGGAAGTTTCCCTGGAGTATGGCTTGCCCCACCCTTAATGCTTTTAGCTTGCAAGGAATAAAAGGAAAAAGAACCAAGGACAATTTGAGAACCTCGCTACCATCAAGCAAGCAGCACCGGGAGCAGAGTGCGTTGTTCAGACCAGAGGTTCTTGCGTTAAGACGCTCCCTGGACAAAGACTGACGCAATACCGGACTTTCCTCCAGAGCCGACAGGGGGAAAGTCTTTCCCTGGAGCGGACACCCTGAATATGGACTCGCAACCTACCGGACTGTGTAAGAATAAATCTTTCTTTGTTAAAGCCTAAGACAACATCTCATCATTAACTTTTATGTATGTTTTCTCATTTCCATTATTCACCTGAAATCTAAAAACAGGAGTCCTTTCTCAGAGAATGTACTTTACTGGAGGTCTTGATCCAAAGAAATTAGTACCTGAATTTCTTATTCTCTGTACAGATTGTGGGAAGTGTACATATTTTTCTATTTTTGGCATAGAACTTGTCTAAAGTTTCTCAAAGCACACAGCAGGATAACTACCAGCTCTGTTCTGACAATTCATCCCCAAAGCTTAGCAGAATGAGCATTGTGTACAAACTCCAATTGTTAAATGGTATGTGGCATTACAGCTGGTGTGAGCAAGCATTATCCAAATTTCCCCAAGAGGAATACAGGCCCAACTGGTAAATTTTCTTATGTAGGACATGAGTTGTTTATTGCCTCTTGTCCTGGAGGTCAGTGCTGTACCATGTCCCCCACAAATGACTTTTCCATGACCTTCCTTCAGTAGCAACCAAGCAGTGTTGGGACAATGTCACCAGCTGGTGACTACTGCTGCAAACTGGCTAACCAGTTTTTTCTCAAGTGCCAATAGCCGTGATAGAAATTTTACCTTTTTCTCCTCATTTACCAGTATTGTAATAACATTTTTCATTTTATATATATATAATGACATTTTAGATTAATTATTTGAAGACCAGTCTGGTTATGTATGTATCATGCATCTGATTATGTGTGTATCACATGTCATATATTGTTTCTATGAAGAAATGCATTCATTTTTCCAAACTACTGAAATTATTAGCACTAGACTTCTTTTGGTTTTTAGTCTGTTGATAATCTAAAAGTACACACACATACACACACATTTTACTTCACAAATCAGAATGTAAAATGTGTTCTTTTCTTTCACTCTCTAAATAACATGTAATATTTTCCCAATATCTGTCTTGCTGTAATGTTGGAAAATTTCATCTCGTTATTAGTTCCTTTTCCCTTCAGTTCTGCCAGGATTGTTTAAAGATTCAAGGAGTCATACTCAGGCCAATTATGGTGAAGGGCCTCCGATCACTGGTCTTCAAAGTCATTGCTGATTTTTTAAGCCTCTGGAAGGCAGATTGTTCTATTAATAACTGTCTTATTAATAAAGGAACATGAAAGTCTTTGCCTAGTCCGAAGATCTCCTTCCTAGAGGCCGGCTCACCTAAGTATACCAGACAAGTATTGTGCCTCTCAGAGGTTCTACAACCTTCACAGAATGCTGAGGCAGATGTTATCCCTACCCTAGCCCAACGCCACCTTCCAGGTGTTGTGAGTTTCTGTTCTTCCCTGGACCCTCAGATCCCTATCTCTTTGGTCTAAGAACACTCTTTGAGTTCAGACCACTTCTATGTCCCCACTCCCAAACTGAGAAATCTCTATCCTTCATTTCCCACATCTCCAAAGGCAAATATTTTCAAAAACTTTTAATTATCCACTAGGGATAAAGACAGCCACAGATATTCTGGATTTAATCTTGCTTGTTGTGGGTGTGAGGGAAGATAAAATAATTCTTGTTCTTTCTTATTCTTCTATAGCAAACAAGCAAGACAGAAAGCCAGCAAAAGTAGCAAAGACACAAAAATCCCCCCTCAATTAATGTCTCAATAAATCATCCTTTAACATATGTGTACCCATGACTTAAGTTTGGTTTTCGTAATTTTATATAGTATGTTTCCTGCATAATGGACAGTTAAACATTGTAATTTATAAAATTGCCTCTTTGAGTCTTTGAAAAGGATTGCATTTTGCAGAACATCAAAGGTACATATTTAGGTTTTTTTTGTTTTATTCTGTTTTAACTTCAGAAAGCCTTTCCTTTTAGACTGTGTAATATGCACATTTGATCAAAAAATGTATTTAGAACAGCTGCATGAGATGAGACACAAGATTTACCAGCATAGATCCAGTTGGTCTCTCTGTGATGCTTCAGATACAATGGGAGGATCCAGTCCGTAACTATTTTTCCCCTTTGTTTCACTCTGGAATAATAATGTTTCTCCCTAGAGAGTTAGCTTAGTCTGAAAGACTTAAACGTAATAAGAAATCTTCTACCAAGGAAAATCATTTCAAAATAATTTTGATTGTGTAACATGCCTGTTGGATAACACATTTATGAGTGGAGACATTTTTTTTTTTTTAAGTCTTTTTTCTTTGAAAACCAGCCTCCTTCAGTTTTCTTGGAAAAATAGAAAAACCCTATAAATCTGGCGATGATAAACACAGTCCTTGGCTACCTTTGCCTCTGTTGGTTGTTGCTTCCTTTTTCTAGTGATTTCAGGGAACTGAGGGGACAGGAGTGGGCTTGGGAGATAGCTCATTTAAATTTCATCGTTTTAGAAACCAACCTCCAAAATCATGCTGTTTTATACTTGTTGAATAATTCACGACAGGCAGATGGAAGTACACATATAGCTACAAACTCAAAGTGTCCCTTCCCTTAGCACTCTCCATTAAGCATTTTCTGTTCATTTCCACCAGAATTAAAGCCATTTGTTTTTCTAGTCACCGTCAAGTCAATTCTGTGTCAGAGTAGAACTGTATTCTGAAAGATTTTCAATGGCTGCTTTTGAGAAGCAATTATCAGGCTTTCCTTCCAAGGTGACTGTGGGTGGATTCGAACCTTCAAGTGCTTAACATTTTTTGCCACCCAGGGTTCAAGCAGTAAATAATAAATCTGTATGCATGTGGGTTTATTAAAGCTCTCCCTAGCAAGGTGATATGCCTCCAGAATACCATAGAACCAGCGGAAATTAATTATAACCCTGTCATTGTACTAAACTAAGTATCCAGCTAAGGGACTATGCTTCCGGTTTTGTGGTTCTTTATTATATATCATATGTATATATATGTATATACAAACTTCTTTCCAAAAAATGCAATTATTGCTTTGTTCATTCACAAGCATGAACAGGAAAGTAGAACTAAAGCTCCCACTGTGTTCTCTTGGGCCTCAGCCCACTCTCCTGCAGAGCGGCGGCAGGGCTGTGAGACTCAAGGGTTTAAGCATCACCCTCAGCTCCCTGAGCTTTTCTTCAATTTTCAATGACCTTATAAAAATGACTTCAAGTGTCAGAGCCCCTGCTTGCTTTAAAGGTGAGGAGAGTAATGTCAGGCTCCTACCAAGAAAGCATGCGGTTGAATAGTAAATGAGTGTAATTGAAAATGCATTGCTACTCTTGTGTGATGAGCAATGTCAAGAGCTGAATGATAACCCCACTCAGGGTAGGGTGACTGGAAGGTGGCTGATGACAAATAGCCTGCTGCTAGATCCACAGTTCTGACATGCTACAGCTTGACAGAAGTTTTTTTCTGAAGTTTTTTTTTTTTTTTTTTTGTGGTCTTAGAGTAGGAATAACTCATTTTATTCCTAAAGAAACAAAACATTAACACTTGCATTATTCCCTCTGCCGTTAAGTGGATTTCATCTCGCGGTGGCTCTGTAGGACAGAGGAGCGCTGCCCACGGATTTCCAAGTCAGAAAATCTTTACAGAAGCAGACAGCCACATTTTTCTCTCCTGGAGCAGCTGTGGGTTCAAACCACCAACCTTTCAGTTAGGGCTTCACGTATGGTGCCATTAGTGGTCCCATGCATTATTAGGCATTTCAAAAATAATTTGAAAGAAATATGCCAACTTTTAGTTTAGGCTAATATTGTAGAGCTCACATAGGCCTCAGACGTCATTCACTCCATCTCCCTCCTCCTCTAGTAGTGTAGAAATTGTCTATGTCACATCCCTGTGTTAGGTCACTTTTCATAGGAAGACATCTGTGGTTCCTGACAGTCGGTTGAACTCATAGTCCCTATAATGTCTACTCATTGGCTCTAGTCTGGTTCTCAGAAGCAGCAAAATCAACCTATTCTTTCTTTTGATGTGTTCACAAATATTTAAGATTTAACTTGCATTTTTTTCTTGAGTTTCTATCTTCAGGTAAAATAGTTTTGGGTCCATAACTTCTTTAACAGGGCATTTGTAACCTCCCACCATCTTCTTTAGTTGATCTAGTTTGTTATTGCTTCTCTTAAAACTTAACCTTAAGATGAAGGTTTAGTGATTCCAAGTACTGTGGAACCTTCTTAACTTAAAATTTAATCAGACAAATATTTATTCAGGGTCGTCTATGTGGTTGGCACTATGGATATAATGATGAATAAGACAGGTAACCCCCGTGCTTTTGAAGGTCAGCTCCAAGGAGGTAGGAATGGATGTTGAGTGGCAATCACGCATATTTGCCAGAACACACATTAAGACTTAGAATGACTTTATTGGCTTTTTTGGGTAATTTTGTTGAGGTGAAAAGGGCCCCCAAATAAAGCTATAAAATTAACAATAAGGTAATTCCAAGTCTTGGTATGTGTTGTGGTGAATGTGAGTTATTTGCACTCAACATCTATCCCGGCCTCCCAGTTTGCCTTCCTTTTCTGCATAGCCTAGAAAGGCGACACTACATTTCCAAGGCTCTCTGTTGATAAGGATTAGATTCTACATGTTAGATGCAACCCAAGTAGGCTCTTGTAAAGGAGTTTCATTCAAGAAGCAGTAAAAAGCCATTAAAAGATTTTAAGCAATATTCTAACTTCTGTAGCTTTAAAAACAAGTTTAGATATCTGGTAAGACTAAACCCCTTGCCTTTAAATTGATTCTGACTCATGATGACCTCACAGGACAGAGCAGAACTACCCAAGAAGGCTTCAAGGCTGTAATCTTTACAGAAGCCAACTGCCGCCTCTTTTTCCTGAGGAGTCACCAGTAGATTCGAACAGAAGAACTCTAGGTTAGTAGCCTTGCTCTTTTATCACTTCACCACCAAGGCTCCTGTTTCTTTTTATTTTTCAATTTGTAAGTTATTTTTGCCCTAGGGTCGCCGTGAGTCAGATCCGACTCGACGGCACTGCGCTAGGTAAGCTATTTTTGTTCAGTTAGTTTACTTGAGTTCTCAAGTAATTTTTTCAATTAAAGAAAAACATGCAGACAAGAATATTGGGTTAAATTTAAAAATTAATTTGGGAAATGATTTACTTTTTTCATCCTGGATATTTCTCTCCAGTTACATAGGTTTTCTATCTCTTAATAAATTCAGTGGTAAACTAAAGCAATTTAGAGAGTCATACATTAGGGGAATTATTGGTGTACTATGAGAATTTTTAGGATTAGTACTTAAACCAGACTGAGGGTCAAACACAGGACTTTTTAGGAGGAATTGTATCTCACTTGAGACCTAGGGAATGAGTAAGGTTTCACTAGGCAGAGAAACAATTGAAAGAAGAGAGTCCCAGACAATCTGACCAACTTATAGGAAGGTTCAGAAGCAAAAGCAAAAACACAAACAAACAAATCATATGGATTTATTAAAGCCCTTCCTATCATGGTGATACAAGTCCAGAATATTATAGAAATAAAATCCAAACCAAACTCATTGCTGCTGAGTCAATGCTGACCCATAGCAACCCTATAGGACAGAGTAGAACTGCTCCATACAGTTTCCAAGGAGCACCTAGGTGGATCTGAACTTCTGAGTTTTGGGTTAGCCACTGCAACTCTTAAGCACTATACCACCAGGTTTCCATACATGGAAGTCTGACAATTAAGTCTACAAACTTAATTGTTCTTAGCGCTACGTACCTCATTGCTGAATACCACTACAATCACCTTTGAAGTAAGCCCCTTGGGAAGTTATGCATTGACTTCAGCACCTAGTCCACCCTTAAAAGAAATTTTGGAACTCTTTCTGGAACAGCCATTGCACACAGTAGAAAGTTTGTAAACTTAATCATAGAGTTGTCTCTGAGGGAGTTTTTAGCCAGTAAACATATAACTGTACTGGAACACCCTCCCTACTCACGTGATCTGGCCACCATTGACTTTTTTGTATACCCAAAGATAAAGAAAACATTGAAAGACATTTTGATGACATTCATGACATCAAGGGTAATACAATGACAGCTCTGATGGCCATTCCAGTAAAAGAGTTCCAGAACTGCTTTAAAAGGTGAACTAGGGCTGGGCATCAGCGCATAGCTTCCCAAGGGAGAAGGGTGACCATAGTGATATTCAGCAATGAGACAAGTAGCACATTTTCTAGGATGAGTTCACAAACTTAATTTAAAAGCTTCGTATGCATATGAAAGCTGTACAATGAACAAAAAAGACAGAAGAAGTGATGCCTTTGAATTGTAGTGTTGGAGGAGAATGTCGAAGGTACCATGGACTGCCAGAAGAACAAACAGATCTATTCTGGAAGAAATACAACCAGAATGCTCCTTGAAAGCAAAAATTGCAAGACTGTGTCTTGCATACTTTGGACATGTTGTCAGGGGGGATCAGTCCCTGGAGAAGGCCATCATGCTTGGTAGAGTGGAGGGTCAGTGAAAAAGAGAAAGACCATCAGTGAGATGAATTGACACAGTGGCTGCAACAATGGGCTTAAGCATAAAAACAATTGTGAACAGGGTGAAAGACCAGGCAGTGTTCTGTTCTGTTATACATAAGGCCACTGTGAGTCAGAATTGATTCGATGGCACCGAGCAAAAACAGCATATGCAAAACAAGTATTTTAATTCACAAATCTGGATTTAAAATGTGTTCTTTTTCTTTCACTGTCTAAATAAAAAGTAGTATTTTCCAAATACCCATCTTGCAGTAATGGTGGAAAATTCCATCTCATTATTTGGTCCACTCAGTCACATCTGGGCCAGTCTTATGGGGAAGGCCCGCTGACCTTTGATTTTCAAACAAGGAGGATTAATTTAGCAAATGATGCTCTGAGGAGTTGAAAAAGTTGCATGTATCTCGTACATGAAATGCAAAGGGAGAGGAGGCAAAAAACAGAACAATCTAGATCAACATTGGTCAAATTAGGAATAACTTGGTAAGCCAGGTCTTGGTGTCTGGACCCCATGCCCATGATTAACACCTAGGCTTTCCATTGCATCACTCTTCTTTATTGTATCACCTTCCACGTGTTGCTTAACAACTCAGTTTGCAGTGTGAAATACTGTCACCCCCTTCCAGAACTGTAATGGTGCTTTTCCAAGATGACTAGTTCTTCCTGCCCCAGTTTTTCTAAACACAGCCTGCTCAGGTCTTTGACATCTGTAATCTGTGCTTCTGAACCCAGGCTATAGATCTGTAATACAGTTTTTTTGTTGTTGTTAAATTATGCTTTAGGTAAAACTTTGGGGAATCCCTTGTGGCATAGCTGTTGGGTGCTACGGTTGTTAACTGAAAGGCTGGCAATTAGAATCCACCAGGTGCTCTTTGGAAACTCTGTAAGGCAGTTCTTCTCTGTCCTATAGGGTCATTATGAGTTGGAGTCGACTGGATACCAATTTTTTTTTTTTTTTTTTGGCTTAAGTGAAAACATACGGAACAAGGTAGCTTCTCATTCAAAAGCTTATACACTTTTTTTTTTTTTTTGAGTGCGTCAGTACTCTGCCCTTTTCCACCCTGTTTTCCCATGTCCATCATTCCAGGTTTCCTGTCCCTTGCTGCCTTCTCATCTTTGCTTTTGGGGATATATTTCCCATTTTATCTCATATACTTGATTGAACTAAAAAGCACGTTCCTTATGTGTGTTACTGTAATATGTTCTTAGGTGAAATTTAATTCAAGTAGTATTTGTCTTAAGATGAATGCTAAACTTGAGTTTTAGAGAAGGTAGGTTTGCAGGAGAAATAAGTTATTCTCCTTTAGTAGAAAATATCTCATATAAATGACTTGAGCATAGAGAGATTCACTGTACTGTGCCTTCCGAAGCCACACTTAGATGAAAGTAGAGAAAAACAAAAAACAGAAAAAAGCCTTCAAAAGCCACATTAAATTGCTGATACATTTAGCATTACACACATACATATATAAAAACTCATTTTTGCTATCTGACATTTTGAGAGAAAGAGAAAAAGCAAAGGGGAGACAGAATATTGACCTGTAATTTAAAAAGATAGTGAGTCTGTTTACTAGACCCCTGTTGGACTCAATACAGCACAGAGAAGTGTGACAATGAGTGAAATGGTTTCAATCCTCTGTGACCTTAGGCCGTCACAATGTGTGTTGCTAGGTGAACATGCAAGGCTGTCACAATGTAACCAAACACCTTTTAGAACAAGCTTGCACAGATGCTCTTTGTTTTAGTCAGCTGGTACCACTCTAACAGAAATGCAAGTGAATAATTTTAGCAAAGAAAAACATTCTTAGTCCCGTAGGTTTCAAGTCTGAATTCAGAATGTCCACTCCAGGGGAAGTCGTTCCATCTGTCAACTCTGGAGAAGGTCCTTGTGTTGCTTCAGTCCTTGGTCGGAGAGCGTCTTGGTGCAGGAACCTCAGGTCTGAAGGATGTGCTCTTTGCCTGGCCTGTTTTCTTGATGATAAGAGGTTCCCAGTTTTCTGCTTGCCTCCCTTTCCTTTTATCTCTTATAAAAGGATAAAGGGTGGAAGAAGCCACAGTCCAGGGAAACTCCCTTTACATTGGAGGAGGGAGGTGATCTTAGGAAGGGATTTACAGTCCCACCCTAATCTTCTTTAACATACAATGTAGGAACGTCACAAAACGGAGGACAATCAGACAATACTGGGGATCACGACCCAGCCAAATGGGTACACAGTTCAAACCATGATACTCTTATGTCAGGGTTTTATGAAAGTACAGCGTTTTTTCCAGATGTTAAATCCACTCTACTCTGCTTTGCATAGCCCAGCCTTCGTCCTGGCTTTTGGACTGATATCAGAGGATAGGCAAAGGAAGCTCTCACCTCAAACCATCCAAGGACCTCCATTCTGCACTTTGGTCTACCATGTAAGTGACATTTTTATTCTGACTAACACAAAGTGTCAAGATACTTTTGAGACAACCTCATCTGTCTTAGGGTTCTCTAGAGAAACAGAACCACTAAGGCATCTATCTATAGCTATCTTGTTGTCAGGTGCTATTGAGTTGACTCTCACTCATGGTAACCCTATGTATACAAACTAGAACTGCTTTGTAGGGGTTTCAAGGCTGTGACCTTTTGGAAGCAGCTCATTAGACCTGTTTCCCAAGGTGCCTCTGTGTGGATTCAAAGGGCTAAACTTGTGGCTAGCAGTCAAGTGTTACTATCATGTATTCTCAGTGACTTCAGGGACTCCTATCCCTAACTGACTTCCAGGGACACTCTGTGTTTCAGAGTAGAATGGTGCTTTATAAGGCTTTCGAGACTGTGACCTTTCAGAATTAGATCACCAAGCCTTTCTTCCAAACCACTACAGGGTGGGTTCCAACCATCAATCCTTCAGTTAGTAGTTGAGTGGTTAACCATTTGCAGCACTCAGGAACTCTTCTCACTTACTGACATGGTTAGGTTCCAAAGACCAGGTTGCTATGCCAAAATTGGCATTATGTAAGAGTGGTAGATGGTTACATCAGATCACAAAAATGGAGGATGATGACATCATTGCCCAACTCCCAAATTACATAGTTGTGGAATTACTTCATTACATAACTGTCAAACCATTGAGAATCATGGCCTAGTCAAGTTGACACAGCCTTGACCATCACAGCCAGAGTTGTCTGACTTCACACTTGGGTGTTTTTACTGCCAGATGTGTGTTGTTAATGTGCATATAGTAGAATTTTTACTATTGTCCTAAGTGTGAAATGTTGGATAGTAAGATAGTTGATACATGAGGAATAGGTATACAGCTGTATAGAGAGAGATGTTGATTTAGTATTAGGAGTTGTCTTCCACAGTTTATACAGGGGCTGGTAAGACCAAAACCTATGACAAGCTAGAAACCCTTTAGACTCGTGTTCCAAAACCCATGGGTCAGGTGACTGGAAGAGTAAAGAAACTGTGGCAAGATGTGTATTTATAGTCTGGAGGCAGAATAAAAACCTGACCCACTACCAGTGAGTTGATATAAATCTTTGCAGAAACAGACTGCAACACCTTTCTCCCTCAGAGTGGCTGGTAGGTTCAACCCACTGACCTTCTGGTTGACAGCCAAGTGCTTTACCCACTGCACCACTGGGGCTCCTTGGAAGCAGGGTATAATCTAAGGAAAACAAAACAAAAACAAACTTATTTGCTGTAACGACCTCGGCTGATCCAACGAGGTCCACTCACACCATGGAGGGCAGCCTGCTTTACTTAGGGCCAGCTGTTGCAATCACATGTAACTCCTTCATTGGAATCCCTGGGTAGTAAAAACAGTTTACTTGCTCCGCCGCTAATGCAAAGACTGGAAGCTTGCGTCCAACCAGAGACAACTTGGAAGAAAGGCCTGGTGATGCATTTCTGAAAAATCAGCAATTGAAAATGCCTTGGGGTTCCCTGGGAGCGTGGCCCCTAGATCTGATGCTGCCCCTGTCCATAAGTCCTTACTGAGGTCAGCTCCTTGGACAGGAATACATTGGACTGGATTACACGGAGTGACCGTATCATGTGTGCTCTTTATGGTTCTATGTGTCTATAGGATGTCGTCCTACTGGCCTCTTACCAGAGAGGAGTGGAGAGGGTGGAGAAGAGTGGACAGGAGATTGTTAAGAGGATATGACATGTAAGAATAGAAAGGAGGAGTGTGCTGTCCCCGGGTGAGGAGAGCAGTAGGAGCTGCACATAGGCGGGCATGCACATTTAAACTGGGCTGTGCACTTTCACTTAATCACATAAATAAATAAAATATATTTAAAAAAGAAAAAGAAAATGCCATAAAGCACAGCCCCACTCTGAGTTGGAGTAGATTAGGACATAACTGATTCATTTTGTTTTTTTAATTATTTCATAACAGCACAAGATTAGTGTTTGACCAAGCAGCTGGGCACTACAGCTTAGCCAAGTTGATACAAAACGAGCCTTTATATTATCTTCTTTTACCCTGTATTTTGGATGTAGGGGCAAAGTGGTTAAGTGCTATGTCTGCTAACAAGGAGATTAGGAGTTCCAATCGCCAAGTGCTCCTTGGAAACTCTATGAGGCAGTTCTACTCTGTTTTATGGGTCACTATGAGTCGGACCTGACTCGATGGCCCTGGGTTTGGTTTGGTTTTGATATCCCATATTTCCTTTCCTGTATTTTTTCATTTCATTCCATTTCTCCTATTGTAATAACTCACACTCCTGGTTCTCTTTGCTTCAAGAAAGAAAGGGGCATAATAAGAATTTCTGGCTTTTATTTTCTAAATCCTATGTCCTAGAGGAAGAAGACAATTTATGAAAATCCTGCACAATGAGAACTGTTTCCAGGGCCCGTTCTTATGGAGAAAGGGGACAGGAGGCCCTGTGCCCTGCTTCCTGGTGGCACTATCAGAGAGGCAGCCAGACCTTGGAGGGTCTTTTGGTTCCCAGGAGAGAAGGGATTAAGGTCTAGCCTCCTGCTAAAAGACCACAGAGACCAAGGCTGCTGTGTGGATTCTGAAGCCAGCAAGCCCTGTGTCTAGGTCTGGGGTGGTGTCACCAGGAGACAAGTGGAGCTGGCACAGAACTCTCTGTGTGTGCACCTTGCCTAAGGACAATCTAGCTCTGCTTTGGAAAATACGACGAGGGCAAATGAAAGGGATATATTGTACTTTAATTTTATCCTGTGGTCTAGGGACCACATTGCTTGGGGCAAAAGGTATCTCTACACTAACTAGTGTGGGGACATTACTAGGGTTCAGGGGTTCCCAATGCCTTAGCACCACATGTGGTCCCAAACATTGACAGTAACTCACAGAGTGAAATGGGAGGAGGGAAAACTTTGCAATATCACTATTCATAATTGTTGCATGGTAAGACTTAAAACAGAGCTTAAGTTGAGTTCCATAAATTTGCAGAAGTTGCTCGCACGCCTGACTTCATGGACTGAGATCCCTGTTGTGAGAAACAGTAGAATATTCACAGAGATGGAAAGAATAGATGTTTCTTATACTAAAAACCTCACCTAGCACTTGTTCATCTGGCATTTTGAGTTGTAATTCCTCACTTCTCAAATTTTGTGCTCAGTTTTTTACTCAAACTCTTCTCATTGGTGAAGAAAAATCAGAGGTTTGTACCATTCATAATTTATAAGCATATCATCTTCAACTGGGCCTCTGGTTTTACTTGGCAATTATTATGATTTGAATTGGGTCTCCCCACCCCCGGCCCCAAAATATACATTGTAAATCCTAGCCCCTTACCTGTGGTTATTCTCCCACTTGAGGAATGGATTCTTTTCTTTGTTAGGAGCAGAGAGTACTAGCGTAGGATGAATCTTACAATCAATCTCTTTTGAGATAGGAAAAAGATTAAGCAACAAAATGAGCAAGAAGATACGGGAGAAGAGAGATGCCAGGCCACGTGAAGATGGCCCGGGAACAGACACTGCACGGGGACAAGAACCTTCCTCCAGGGTCTGCAGCAAGTCTTCCCTTAGAAAGTTTTCCCTTAGAGCTAGCACTCTGAATTCAGACTTCTAGCCTCCTAGGTTGTGAACAAATACATTTCAGTTTGTGAAAGCGGTCCATTTGTGCGTTTCTGTTACAGCAGCGCTAGCTAGAGAACAAAGGCAGCGATCTCGGAGTCCCTAGTTACTGTTCTTGTTTTCATCATGTATAGCAAGCCATGAGTCGGATCCGACTGGACGGCTCTTGGCTTGGCATAGAAAGCATTCAAACCATCTGTTATACGGCATCCTCCCTCACTCTCAATGATACTCTTGCTTTCTCCTTGTTCTAAATCCCCCCTCTGTCCGTTCAGGAGCCGTTTTTCATTAGTCAGCTTCCTTCACCCTGTGTCTGCAGCTTCTTTTGCTGGTTCTTCCTCAGCACTCTTTAAGGTCGCTCATCCACCAAAACCCAGTGCCACTGAGTCAGTTCAGACTCATAGAGACCCTATAGGACGGAGTAAAACTGCCCCGCAGAGTTTCCAAGGAGCACTTGTTGAATTCAAACTACTGACCTTTTGTTAGCAGCGCCATAGCACTTAAACATTATTCCCCCAGAGTTTCCAAGATTGTTCATAGTGCTCCTTTATTAAAAAACAAAAACCAAAACTGTCACAGTCCCTGGTCTCCCTGCCCCACTTTGCTGATGCCATCTTTCACTTCGAAATCAAATATTTTGAGAGTTGTGTCCACATCTCTCCCCACTTCTTCACCTTTTGATCACTCCTGAACCCCTCCGCCCTACACGGTGTGATTTAGGACTCTTATCGCTCCACAGAAACTGTTAACTCATTGCCATATCTGATGGCATATCCTCGGTCCTTACCGCCACCCAGCAGCATCTTGGGCATTGCTGACCCTTGCCTGTTCTCTTACTTCTCCAGAAATTCCTCCCTAATGTGCTCTGAGACCTTGTTTCTGCTGCCCCCCTCCCCCTGGGGCTTCTGCTCCTCTCACTCTACTTTCTTTCTCTGCATGAAGCATCTAATCCTATGCCTTCACCTATCATCCTAAAAACATATATAAATGGATATCATTCTTGTTTACTTTCTCAACCCACATTTCTAGTATCTATGTCTTCTGAAACCTTTGTTTCAGCACCTTTCAGACCTGTGCACATCCCCTCATGGCCATTGTGGAAATCTAACTTCAGACCACCATCATCTCTGCTAAGATTTTGGACGTAGCCTACGTCTGGGCCTCCTGCTTCTCCTCTCTGCTCCGTCTAGTCGACACTGTAGCATTGTGTTTTCATTCTAAAATGGTAGCTGGCAACCTTTTTCTATAAAGGACTAGAGAGTAAATATTTTAGGTTTTGAGGGCCATATGGTCTGGACTGGAACTACTCAGCAATACTGCTGCAGTGCAAAATCCCCCGCAGATGAATGCGCGCGCATGTGGTCCAATAAAACTGCACTTACAAAAACAAGCAATGGACCAGATTTGATCCAAGGGCTATAGTTTGATCTTTGTTCTAAAACATAAAATGTGGCTATATTCTTCTGATCACCTTTAGGATAAATCAGAGATCCTTAAAAACAGCTTACAACACCCAGCAAGACCACTTACCGTTCGCCTCTGTCACAAACTCGGCTCCAGCCATCCTGAAGGACTTGCGTCACTATGTTGTGTGACAGCTGAGTAAGTAGGTTGGTTGGAAGCTGATATTCAAATAAGGTTAGGAGCAAGAGGTGATTTGGATTTAAGTTACAGCTCTAGCTGTACCAAAATTGGGATCACAGGCAAGCTTCAATTTCTCCATTTATGAAAATAAATGGAGATAATGGTATTATCTGGGGGTGATAATATTATCTGCCTCTTACATAATTCAATTGCTTAAAAATAAATGGCATACTGAAAAGGAAAAGTATTCATAAACTGTAATGTGCTATATAAATGTTCCTTTGGCCTACACAATCTCATCCAGTCTCCGCCTCTCCCCCTTTCTTTCCCATCAGACTGTCTCAGCTGGTGTTCTCTCGGCCCCATGCTCACCACATCTATTTGCTTTTTGGCAGTGCAGGTCAGCCCCAGCTCAGAGGAACCCCAGAGGAGGCAGGCCACCTGCCCTTCTCAGATGGACCCATTTGGCGTTTTGCTGAAGCAGCCCACTCCTATTTCCCTGCCAAGCCCAGAATGTAGTGATGGAAACGTCTGCCTCTGCCCATCAGGCCCATTCCTAGAGTGCTTGCTCCCTCCCGTGAGGACCAACAACAATAATGTGTGTTTATTGAGAAAGATTAACCCACTCATTTATTCACTATTTCTGGCCCTCTCTTATTCCCTCATGTTCCAGGGAAGGGAGAGTGCATTTCCATATCGAAAAATCATGGACTGAACAAATGTAGTAAGTAAAAGCAAGTGAAACCAGTGCACAACACATGGATCATGTATTCTCCTTGTGATCTGGACAATTATTTCCACCTATATGTACCACCAGAAACCCTGATGACTAAGTACTACTCTGCTACACAAGAGGTTAGCAGTTCAAATCCGCCAGGTACTCCTTGGAAACTCTGTGGGGCAGTTCTAGACTGACCTCTAGAGGATCAGTGAGTTGAACTTGACTCAACAGCAGTAGGTTTTTTTTTGTATGTACCACCAGATTAGGGCCCAAATTTAAGCATCTAACCCACGCCTGTTGCCACCACGTGAATTCTGACTCATAGCAACCACACAGACAGGGTAGCACTGTGCTGTAGAGTTCCCAGGAGTGCCTGGTGGATTCATACTGCTGTCCTTCTGGTTAGCAGCCATAGCTTTTAACTACTATGCCACCAGGTTTCCAAACACCCAACGGGACTTTTAATTTTTATATTTGCAGTTTTTTTAAAGCTTCTTTACACCTTGTAACGATGGTTGACTTATTGTTTATAGATTCTGTAGCTCGTCCAGGGGCTTAAAGCACAATATTGAAGTTTTCTGGCAGGCATTAAAAGCACAGAGAACTAATCTTCCACATTCTTTAACTTTTTGAAGAAATAGCAGATCTCATCAGGGATTCAAACCGGTTTAGATCTTTGCTGAGAACCTGCGAGTCTAACAAGTGCACAGGTGATGCTAAGGCTGCTGGTTAGGCACAATTCTAGTAGAGAAGTGCTTCTCAAAAGGTATCACACACAAAAATCACCCAGGGATCTTGTTAACATGTAAATTCTGAGTCCGTGTATCTGAGGTAGAAGTACAAATTCTCAGCAGAGATTTGAACCAGTTTGAAGCCCTGGTTCTCCCATCAGGGTACTGGGATCAGTTACACAGGAGGACACTATAAAGAAGATGACAAATAACAGAATGTGGCTGCTTTTTACTTGATGTCTCAAAGAAAATCAAATTGCTTCTTAAATGATAGAGAAATCAAACATGCACTGTACAAATACTTTTTATAAGATGCTTTTTTTTTGGATTCTGAATTTATTAAAAGTATCATGATAGGCATTTAAACCACAAAAAACCCCTAAACAAACAAACAAAAAAAAAACCAAACCCAGTGCCATCGAGTCAATGCCTACTCATAGCAACCCTATAGACAAAGTAGAACTACCCTGTAGAGTTTCCAAGGAATGCCTGGCAGATTTGAACTGCAGACTTAACCACTACGCCACCACAGTTTCCTGATAGTTATTTCCATAAAATTACTTTAGTATGAGTGATCCTTCTTCGAAGAATCCTTTGTATGCATATGAATTGCATATTGTAGCATTTTTCTTTCTTTTTTTTTAAATTAAATAAAAAATGAAAGTGTACATACTCTGTGCTTACAATATTAGGTTAAGATGAGAGGAGTACATAAGTTGTGTTGAAGTCCCATTAATGTTGATCTTCTTACTAATGTGTATTATCAATTTCACCCAACCAAATTTCTAACAGCTATCTAATCTAAACCCTCACCCTTTGCCCTTCCACCCCCCCACCCTCCCCACCCTTGTAGCCATCAGAGAGTCTTTTCTTTTATGTATGAGTATGCTTTTAAGTTTTTATCATACGGGTCTCATATAATAATTGTCCTTCCGTTGCTGACTGGTTTCACTCAACATAATGTCCTTCAGTTGAGACCAAATTGAGAGATGTTTCCTGCCATCATCGTTGTTCTTTATCAATGCATAGTACTCCATTGAGTACATATACCAAAGTTTACCCATCCATTCTTCTGTTGTCGGGCATCTGGGTTGATTCCATCTTTTTGCTATTGTGGACTGTGCTGCAAAGAACATACATAGGCATGTATCAGTTGGTGTGAATGGCCTTGATTCTGTAGGATATATTCCAAGCAGAGGAATTACTGGGTCAAATGGTATATCTATGTCTATTATTTTCAGGTAATACCAAATTGATTTCCAAAGAGGTTACACCGTTCTGCAGTCCCACCAACAGTGTAGGAGAGTTCCAATCACTCCACAGCCTCTCCAACGTATAGTGTTTTGTGTTTTTTGGATCATGGCCAGTCTTGTTGGGGTGAGATGGTATCTCATTGTCACTTTGATTTGAATTTCTTTAATAATTAATGATTGTGAGCATGTCCACATGTGTTTTTTGGCTGCCTGGATCTCCTCTTTAGAAAAGTATCTGCCCATCTCCTTTGCCCATTGCTTAATTGGATGATTTATCTTTTTCTTATTGATGTTTTGTAGTACCTTATAGATTATGGAGATCAGGCATTGGTCTGACATAGAGCTGCCAAATATTTTTTCCCATTCTGTAGGTGGTCTTTTAATTCTTTTGATGAAGTCTTTGGATGAGCAGAAGTGTTTGATTCTTATTAATTCCCATTTATCTATTTTCTCTTCTGATGAATGTGTTTTGTTGGTCAGATTTTGAAGTCCGTCTACATTGTGTATTAAAACTTTCATTGTTGACCCTATTTTATCTTGGATGAGCTTTACCATTGTAGCTTTTTATATTTAGGTCTTTTATCCAATTTGAGTTGATTTTTGTATAAGGTGTGAGATATGGGTCTTGTTTCAATTTTTTGCAGATGGATATCCAATTATGCCAGCACCATTTGTTAAAGAGACTGTTCTTACCCCAGTTTAAAATCTTAGGACCTTTGTCAAACATCAGCTGTTCATAGGAGGATGGTGGTATCTCTAGGGTGTCTACTTTGTTCCATTGTTCTATATGTCTCCTTTGGTACCAGTGCCAGGCTGTTTCGACTACTGTGTCAGTGTAATAGGTTTTAAAGTCAGGTAGTGAGAGGCCTATCAGTGTGTTCTTCTTTTTCAATAGTGCTTTACTTATCCGGAGCTTCTTCCCTTTCCAAGTAAAGCTGCTAATTTGTTTCTCTATCTCATTAAAAAGTGTCACTGGAATTTGTATTGGGATTGCATTATATAAGTAGATGGCTTTGGGCAAAATAAACATTTTCACAATATTGAGTCTTCCTATCCATGAGCAGGGAAGATTACTCCACTTAGGTAAGTCTCTCCTACTTTTATGTAGTCGGATCTTGTAGTTTTCTCTGTAAAGATCTCTTATTTCTCTAGTTAGATTTATTCCTAGGTATTTTCACAAAGAAAGAAGTTCTGCACGGGTTTCTCTAATTAAAATGCATTCAGTTTTGATTAGAAATCCATTTTATGGTCTAACTCGTTCTTCCTTCTTCTTAAACACTTCATGTTGAATAGTTAACCACTATATAAAAGCTTGTAGATCGGCATTTTGGCGACTATTGCATATGCCCCAAATACAATGTTAAATATTAAACTAAGAAATGCTGAATTTCCCAACCTATTACTAGGTTCCTTTGGGCATTCTGGAACAAGGCTGCAGTCCCTCTAAATTCTGAGTGTGCCATGGATTGAACTGTGTACCCCCAAAAATTTGTGTCAACTTGATTAGGCCATGATTCCCAGTATCATGTGATTGTCCACCATTGTTTCATTCGATCAGCTCTTACTATGAGTTGCATATTGTATAGCTATGATGTTAATAAGATAGATTATCAGCAGTTATAGATAAGATCTACAAAATTAGATAGTGCTGTAAACTAATCTCTTTAGAGATATAAGAGAGAGAAATGAGCAGAGAGACAGGACTGCAGACTACCAAGAAAGCAGCCCTGGGAGCAGAGCACATTCTTTGGACCAGAAGTTCCTGGACTGAGATGCTCCAAGGGTGAGGGAAAACTGATGACAAGGACCTTGGTTCCAGCATCGACAGACAGAGAAGGTCTCTGCCCAGAACCAGCACCCTGAATTTGGACTTCTAGCCTACTGGACTATGACATAATAAACTTCTCTTTGTTACAGCAGTCTACTTGTGATATTTCTGTCGTGGCAGCACTAGATGACTAACAGAGTGGGTACAGAGAGACTTCATTATTAAACAGCAGAATCTATTTACTCAAGGGGAGTCAAAGGATACCAGCACTGAAACCAAATTCAAAACCGATATTTGACATGGGAAATAAAACTTTCTACAGGTGAGTGAACACAGCAGAATGGGTTGCTACAAGAGACTATCTTTCTAATAGAAGCACTGAAATTCACAGTCAGAATCAATTTTATCAAAACTCTGGAAAATCATCAAGAGTTTACAGCAGCCACAAACCAAAAACCAAACCCAGTGCCATCAAGTCAATTCTGACTCATAGCGACCCTATAGAATAGGGTAGAACAGACCCTACAGAACAAAGTTTCTAGTATTCTGTTATGATGTTTTTGATTTCTGTTGCATCTGTGGTGACAACTCCCCTCTCATTTCTAATTTGGGTTATTTGTTTCCTTTCCTGCTTTTCTTTAGTAAGTTTAGCCAGTGGTTTATCAATTTTGTTGATCTTTTCAAAAAACCAGCTTTTGGTCTTTTCAATTTTTTCAGTTGTTTTTCTATTCTCTAATTCATTTAGCTCTGCTCTAATCTTTATGATCTCCTTTCTTCTGGTGCCCGAGGGGTTCCTCTGTTGTTCTCTTTCTACTTGTTCAAGCTGTAGAGTTAGTTCCTTGATTTGGTTTCTTTCTTCCTTCCAGATGTGTGCATTTATGGAGATCAACAGACCTCTGAGCACTGCTTTGGCTGTATCCCATAGGTTCTGATAGGAAGTGTTTTCGTTCTCATTGGAATCCATGGTTTTCTTTAATTGATCCCTGATTTCCTCTATAACCCATGTTTTTTTGAGCAAGATGTTGTTCAGTTTCCAAGAGTTCCACTTTCTATCTCTGTTTTTTCTGCTATTGATTTCAACTTTGATGGCTTTATGATCTGAGAAGATGCTTTGCAATAATTCAATGGTATGGATTTTGTTGAGCATTGCATTATGGCCTATCACGTGGTCAATTCTGGAGAATGTTCCATGTGCACTGGAGAAGAAGGTGTAGTTGTCTGCTGAGGAGTGGAAAGTTCTGTATATATCAATGAGGTTTAGTTGGTTAATTGTGTCAATGAGGTCTTCTGTATCTTTACTGAGCTTTTTTCTAGATGATCTGTCTAGTAATGAGAGTGGAGTGTTAAAGTCTCCCACTATTATTGTGGAGTCATCTAACTCTCTTTTGAGCATAGTCAGTGTTTCTTCGACATATTTAGGTGCTCTGACATTAGGTGCATAAATGTTTAATATAGTTAAGTCTTGCTTATGTACTGAACCTTTCAGCAATAAATAGTGTCCATCTTTGTCCACGATGGTGGATTTGACATTAAAGTTGATTTTGTCTGAGATTAGAATTGCCACCCCTGCTCTTCTTTGTTCATTGTTAGCTTGATATATATTCTTCCATCCTCTAATTTTCAGTTTGTTCCTGTCTTTAGGTCTCAAGTGAATTTCTTGTAGACAACATATGGATGGGTCGTGTCTTTTGATCCAAGATGACACTCGGTGTCTCTTTACTGGAGCATTCAGTCCATTCACATTCAATGTAATTATTGATAGGTATGTGTTCCCTGCTGCCATTGTGATATGTTTATTTTTATGTTGATGTTTTCTCTGTTGTTCTTATTAGTCTGTTCTGAGACACTCTTTTTTGTGAGTTGATTTTTCACCTTTTTCAGAGGTGTTTTATAGTTGTTGAGACTCGTGTGTTAGATTTCTTGAAATGGTATGATACATCTTTGTTGTGCTTTATAGCTGCCCCTATGAACCCCCTTAATAAACTATTTATAAACCCAATTTTAATTACTACCAGTCTGGTCATCTTCCTCTCCATCTGGAAAGACTATAACGACTGTAGTACATCCCTCTTTTATTATGATGACACCATAGTTTTCATGATGATCACTGGATTGCTTCTTTCCAAATCAAAGCTGTGATTTACTTTGGAGCCTTCCCTAAATGAGTATTGAGTAGTGTGTCATTCTGAAATATAAAGTTAGTGGTTTCGTTCTTCTAAGCCAAAGCCAAGAACTTCTTTCAGTATTTCTTGTAGTTTGGGTTTGGTTTTTACAAAGTCTCTGAGTTTCTGTTTATCTGGAAATGTCTTACTTTCATTTTCGTGTTTGAAAGACAGTTTTGCAGGATATATAATTCTTGTTTAGAAGTTCTTCTCCTTCAAAACTTTGAATGTGTCGTGCCACTGTCTCCGTGCCAGCATGGTTTCTGCTGAGAAATCTGACGAGAGCCTACAGGGTTTCCCTCTGAATGTTAGCTTTGCCTTGAGTCTTGCTGCCTTTAAGAGTTGCTGCTTATGTTTCATTTTGTTAAGCTTGATTATAATATGTCTTGGAGTCTTTCTTTTGAGATCTATATTGGGTGGTGTACGATATGCATCTGAGATGTCTATATTCTCTTCCTTCATGATTTCTGGGAAGTTTTCTTTCAGGAGCTCAGCAACAATACTCTCTGTGTTCTCAGATGTCTCACCCTGTTCAGGGACTCCAATTAATTGAAGGTTGTTCCTCTTAATAGAGTCCCACAAGCTTCTTAATGTTTCTTCATTTTTCTTGTTTCTTTTTACTGATTTCTGCTCATAGACACTGGCATCAGTAGCTCTGTCTTCCAAGTCAGAAATTCTTTTTTCCATTTGTTCCATTCTGTTTTCTTGGGTTTGCATGGAAGTTTCTATGTCTTTGATTTTCTTCTTGATCTGTTGGATTTCAGAGTACTGGTGTTCCATCAGATCAAACAACTTGCTTAATTTTTCATTTTGTTCTGCTGCATGTTGTATAAGGTCTAGAAGGGCCCTGTATATAATCAATTTGTATTCACTTCCTGATGCTTTCATAAAAGTTTCTTCATTTGGAAAACTCCTTGGTTGCTTTGTTTGGGAGCCTTCTGAAGCCATGAGTGATTGCTTGTATGCCACAATTGTCTGTTGCTTTTTGAGTCCCATGTGAGTATATAGAGGCTGGAAGAGGTACTGTGAGGATGGATTGCAAATGTTTCTCTAGGCTGTCTTCAAATGTAAAGCAAAAGGTATCTGACCAGTTCACAAGTCAGTTAGGTTTTCAGGTGTAGAGGTCCCTCTTCCCATCTGACAAAGTACGCACCACTGTATCCAGCCCCAGATGATAACAAACTAGTTCAGAATACAGCACTGCTAGTGCCCTGGTGGTCTCTGCTGACAGGGCCTAGCCTTATCCAACACTGCGTCGAGTACTGGTTTTGTGATAGAAAAGCACTCTCCTGTGGGCAGGGTCTGGCTCCCAAGCTAAGAATTAGGTCCAGCTGTGGCCACCATATCCAAGATGGCGTCCTCCACACAGGCAGCAGACAGGGGGGCTAAAGGTGCCCAGAGGCAGCGATTCCTCTGCTTCTGTTGCAGGGCCCCCAATGTAGGCAGCACTATGCAAAATCACTACTTTTCTGATGGAGAAGCGCTGTCCCGTTTGCAGGCGCTGGCTCCCAGGCTAAGAATGAGGTCCCACTAAAATCTCGGTACCAACATGGCGTCCCGCACCCTGACCGCTGAGCTCCGCACAAACCCCGCTGAGGCAGCTACAAAACGAAAGGCTCAAAGTGTCTAGATTAACAGAGTCCTGAGCCTGGCTCTCAGAACATGGGAATTTCGCCTGCCTATCACCCCAGCAGCGTGTCTGAGTCCAGCCGCCGGGCAAGGCCCAGCTCCGCCCGCCAGCCGAGACAGAGGGAAAAAAAGTCAAAATGGTGCGTTTACCTTCCGTCCGTGAGAGCCCGGGCTAGCCAGGAGCGGGAGTCAGCGAAAGAGAGGAGGTTTTTCGCTGGGTGGTATGAAGTCCCAATTAACAGCTCTGTGCCGTGTCCTGAGGCTGATTAGGTGCTCAGAAGGCTCTGTTTGATTGTCATTTCAGGTCTTGGTTTCCAGAGGGATAGAAGGAGACGTGGGCTTAGTTGGCCATCTTGACTCTGCCCCCCTAGAACAGAGTTTCTAAAGAGTACCTGGTGGATTTGAACTGTCAACCTCTTCGTTAGCAGCCACGGCATTAACTTCTGTGACACCAAGTTTCCTACAGCAGACAAGCGAACGCTAATTCAAGAAAAGACAATTTAACAATGCAGAAAAGCTCTGCAGTGTTTCCTCTGTCTGTGCTCCACCCCACTTCCTGACTCCTCAGGGATCCTGAAGATGCCAGCCAGCATCCCCAAGGTAGGACCCAGCCCCTGATTCCAAAGAAAGCAGGACAGATTTTATGCTCAAACAATTGTGTTTATCTCTTTTGATCCTGTGTTGAGGTTACCTGAATGAATGACTCAAAGCACTTGCCTTTGTTCTGTCTAGCTCTGAAGTCTCCCAGAGCAGAAAAGTAATCTTTGCAGAGGACGTGCCTCAAAAACAGTACAAGGCAAGTGAACATCTCAATGCTGCCAGCAAACTTGAAGATAATAAATAGGTAAATATTTTTGCTCTGAAATTGGGGAAAGTTTTTCTAAGAAATTAAAAAAAAAAAAATCTGAAGATGAAAGCCCCAGGTTATATAGGATCCAACTATATGAAAATTTTAAAGCTCTTTATAGCTAAAAATTAAAAAATGAACATTAAAAAGGAAATAATAACTGAGAAGTTGTTTTAGTTATAGTATATATTACAAAGAGAAAAACATCCTTAATACATTAAAATTTTCTACAAAGTAATATACGTAACAACTCAGTAGGAAAATGGGCCATATCTGTGGTATGACAATCTACAAGATAAATACATTTTTGAAAAGTTCAGTTTCAAAGTAATAAAAAAAAATGCGTGTAAAGATAACAATGAAAAACTTTGCTTACCAAACTGGCAATGATTTAGAAGTAATGCCTAAAATTGGTAAGATCTGAGCAGAAAGTGACTTAAACACTGCTGATAATATCATAAATAGATGCTAACTTTCTGCAAGATTACTTCAAAATGCTCAAACTCTTAGCCTAGGAAGTCTACTTATAAAAACTTATTTTACAGAAATAGTCAAATATTTTTTGAAGTATTATTTAAATTCTCAAAATTAGGAATGGCACAAATGCTCAAAATAGGGGGGTAGGAAAAACAAAAAACTGTTGCCATTAATTCCTACTCACAGGGACCCTACAGGGTAGACTAGAACTGCCCCATAGAGTTTCTAAGGAGCGCCTGGTGGATGTGAACTGCCAGCCTTTTGGTTGGCAGCTCTAGTACTTAACCACTATGCCACTAGGGTTTCCAAATAGGGGATTAAAAAAATGAATTTTATGTGTATTGTAAGGGCCACCAGAGAACAGTTGTTAAGAGCACTTGTGGCAGTCTCCCTGCGCTCAAAGCTATGTGATCATTGCCAAGGGATTTTAACCATTCTATATCCCCGGTGGTGCAGCGGTTAAGTGCTACAGCTGCTAACCAAAAGGTTAGCAGTTTGAATCTGTCAGGATCTCCTTGGACACTCTACAGGGCATTTCTACTCCGTTCTACAGGGTTGCTATGAGTTGGTATTCACTAGACAGCAGTGGGTTTCGTTTGGTTTGGGTTTATATCCCCCACAGGCTTGCTAGCAGTTGGAAATGACTCAATAGCAATGAGTTATTTTTTTTTCTTTTTTCTAATGTCTGAGGATGATGCAAATGGTTTAATACTAGACTACCAGTGGAAGAACTGGGCGTTCATAAAACTCAGAGTTGCCTCGGAAGAAAGACCTGGAGATCTGCCTCTGAAAGATCACAGCCGTGAAACTCTGTGGAATACGGTTCTGTTCGGAAACACACGAGTTCACATTGAGCCAGAACTGGCTCAGCAGCGCTGGTGTTTTGGTTTGGTGCTTCAATTCTTTCCTCAGTAAAACAAATAACAATAGCACCTTCTCGTACAGTGTTATTAATTCATTGTTGTACAACAAAGTGGCACACACTCAGCAACTTAAAAACAGCATTCTGTGAGTCAGGCATCTACGCACCTCTAAGCAGTGTTCTCTGCCTCTAGGTCTCACAAAAGCTGAAACCCAGCTGTCAGCCATGGCTACAGTCTCATTTAAGACTTGGAGTTTTCTTCCAAGTCCATGCGGTGGTGGCCAGAATTCAGTTTCTTGTGCCCGCAGGACTGCGATCCTGAGCTCTTAGAGGCCATCTGCAGCTCCTTGCCCCAGCAGTTCCCTTGGCAGTTCATTGCACAGCAGCCAGCTTCTTCAAGGCCAGCAAGAGTGCCTCACTTTCCAACTGGCTGAGCTGCAGTCTCATAGAAGAAAACACAACCAAAGGAGTGACAGCCTGTCACCTTTGCCATATTCTGTTGTTTAGCAGCAAGTCACTGGTTCTGCCGGCATTGATGGGAGGTCACTATACAAGGATGTGAATCACTGGAGGTCCCTTTAGGTTGCTACATGAGGATGAAGTTTTGTATATGTAAGTATACGTCTATATTAGTAGTAGTTGGTAAGTAAAATATTGTTGCAAAGCTACTCTGCATCCATGAAGATGATATACTAGAAGAATATTCGATGATAGGTTTTTATTGTTGAAAAAAGACAAGTTATAAAACAATATTACAGTATAGCTCCAATGTGGTATAAAAATTTTACATATATATAAAAACAAAACAAAACAAACAAAAACCATGGCTGTCGACTTGATTCCAACTCATGGTGACTCTATGGGTCAGAATAGAATAGCCCTATAGAGTTTCAAGGAGTGCTTGGCAGTTTCAAACTGCCGACTTTGGTTAACAGACGTAGTACTTAACCACTCTGCGACCAGGGTTTCTGTGTGTGTGTGTGTGTGAACAGCAATGGGTTTTTACATATATCCAAAAAAACCAAACCTACTATCACTAAGTCAATCTCAAATCATAGAGACCTAAAAGGACAGAGTAGAACTGCCCCAAAGGGTTTTCAAGGCTGTCCCCTTTCAGGGAGCAGACTGTCACTTCTCTCTCCTTAGGGAAGCCGGCAGGCTTGAATCCAACCTTTTGGCTACCAACCGAGCCTGTAAATTTTGCCCCACCAGGGATTCACAAAAAGCACTGTAGTGCAACTCCAATTGGGTATCAAATTGTATATGCATATACATATACATGTAAATAAAATATTACATACAATTATTAAAATAGCAATATACATATTAAAAATTCAGTTGTGAGTTCCCACTCATGCTGACCCCATGTATGTCAGAGTAGAACTGTGCTCCACAGGGTTCTCAATGGCTAATTTTTTGGGAGTAAATTACAAGGCCTTTCAAACCTGAGACACCTCTGGGTAGTCTTGAACCTCCAAGCCTTCAGTGAGCAGCTATGTGCTTTAGCTGTCTGGACACCCAGAGCTTCTGCAGTATAGTATATTACAGATAGTTAACAATTACAGAATTCTACTTTTGCTTCTTTAGTCTGTGGCAATTTTAAGAACAATATTTTTATTTCCTTACTGTTTATTCTTTCATATGTATTTCATGTCTTTCCTTCTTCATCCCTGGAAGTGAAACAGAAAACATCTCTGCTTTGTGGGAACAATTTTATTTGCTTTATGGTTATTGGCCTGTATAAAGGATGTCCTAGTAGCAGATCTCTCTCTCACTTCCTGTCATCTCCCTGAAGGTTGTCTTTGTAGGATCTCTCATTTAATGCTCTTTGCTGGCCTACCCAGGCTCGCTGAAATGACATAGAAATGCCATGCTTTAAGGGTGGTGGCCGGAAAGTACTCTAAGGGTGCTGGCAAGAAAGCTCAGCATTGCTGGGTACTGTGTAGTTTTCAAGGCACTTTTCTTTTAGGAAGAACTGCTGAGCTCATCTCTGTTGCTGATATTTAACAGACTCTTCTTCAGTTCTGTTCAGGGAGTCTTTTCTTTTTTTTTTCTTGCTCCTGGCAAGGACCAGTCATACTTCTTAAAGATAATTCAGTCAAAGCCTTAGGAAATAAAAAATAAGAATAGATTCTCAGCAAATTTACGGCAAGAAGAAATTATTTTTGTAAGCAGTTTAAATTAGAAAACACATTGGCTTAAGGTGCTATTTGGTCTCTGTAAATTTAATTAGTGAAATGTCTGCAAGCATTTTAACTTCATTTATAATGTTATAGATACATGTCTATATATATAATTTACAAGCTGTATATATATAAGCATTGGTGGTTTGAACTCAGCAGCAGTTCTGTGGCTGAAAGATGTGGCAATCTGCTCTTACAAAGATTATAGCCTTGAAAACACTATGGGGCAGTTCCACTGTGTCTTGTAGGGCCTCTCTGAGTAAGAACTTACTAACAGCAACAGGTTAGTAGTGCTTTGAGTTCATTACAATAAATAACCCAAACCAAACTAAACTCGCTGCCATCCAGTTGATTCTGACTCATAGCAACCCTATAGGACAGAGTAGAACTGCTCCATGGAGTTTCCAAGGAGTGTGTGGTGGATTCAAATCGCCTACCTTTTGGTCAGTAGACGTAGCTCTTAACCACTATGCCATCAGGGTTTCCTGTAATAAATAGTTATCCTTATTTTTTCCAGTCCACTTATTTTGTTTTTCTATTTTCACATACTTTCTTTCTCTCCAAATGGGATTTGTATCCAAATAACATTAAAGAAAATCAGGATTCCAAGAATTAAGCGAGCACTCCCTGACACTCCATCACAATGCTTCCCAGCAGCTCCTGCAGACAAACAGAAGTGAACTATCAACAGGAATAAAGTTTTATTTAGAATTGTACTGGAAGGAGTGCAACATTTGATGTGTGCTAAACGCAGGACAGTATGAAACCGCTGTCCCCTATATTCAAGACAGACAAATCTGTCTTGGAAGAAGTACAGCCAGACTGCACCTTAGAAGCTAGGATGAGAAGACTTCATCTCATGCACTTTGGACGTGTTATCAAGAGAGACCAGTCCCTGGAGAAGGACATGTGTTTGATAAAGTAGAGGATCAAGGAAAGAGAGGAAGACTCTCAACCAGATAGACAGACACAGTGGTTACAACAGTGGGCTCGAGTAAAGCAAGGGTTTTGAAGACAGTGCAGGACCATGCAAGGCAGCGTTCCACTTTGTTGCTACCTTAGGGACGCTATGAGTCAGAATCCATGGGACCTAGCAACAATACAACCACCTATTCAGTTGGCTTTGGTCCCGCTGAGTTGTGTAATAGCACATGGGTCTGGAAGAGCTCATCTTGATGGCTGCTGATGTACACAATGCTGCGGGACCGCCCTAGCTTTTACATTTCATTGATTGACTCTATTTCCAAATTAATCCCTTTTTTCTCCTCCAAGTACAGTGGATTTTTTTGTCTTCAGTGCCTTCTGTAGCTTTTCAAAATAATCCGTTACAGTTTTGAGGACCAAGAGGCAAGACTACAGCAGAGATTTAGGGTGATGACTGCAGTACTCAAATGTATTTTCGATAGAGAGCCTACTTGCTTGGAAAAAATGATTTCTAACAAGATCATTGGCGGCAGGTTTCTAGCTTTCAGGAATCAGAAGGGAGTGCTGGGCAGAGGGGAGGAATGAGATGAGAAATGAGTTCTGTACCTTGGCAGGCGGCCCGTGGCTCTGCGGGGGATGACTCAGGGGAGCAGCGTGGGCGGGCGGACGTGTTTTCTCCTTATGCTGCTGCCGCTAAGTGACTGCGTGTCAACGTTGCACTATCGTTTAAAAACAAAGGGCTCCTGGTAGGAGGGCTGCTAGCTATTTTTGCTTTATTACCTAATTTTCAGACTCTGGAAATTAACGACAATTGTTAAGAAGTAAAAGGGGGCGAAGAAGAGAAGCAGCTGTACAATAATGATTCATTCATGTGAATAAGTCGCGACATTTGCAGCATGAAGACAAACGAGGTGCGGTCATTTCAGAAACATCAATGTCTCCACCGTCTTTTCTAGTTCCTTGAATTTAAATCATTGTACTTTTCGAACACCTGGTCATGAACATAAGCTTCAGAAGAGTTGCAGTCTAGTTTTTCATAACTTAACCATTAAAAAAAGGTGGTGTAATGGTAACACACACACACATACACACACACACCAAATTATGTCTTGCCTTCTCCATTAATTACTGAATTTATAACGATTCTGATATCTATGTAGAGCATGTTCTACACCTTGAGCATTTCGGGAATGGTACCTGTCTCAGTTTTCTTAGCGCTGCCGTAACACAAATATCACAAGTGGAAGGCTTTAAATTCTATCATAGGTATCTAGTGGATAGCTTTAATAAAGAGAAATTTGTTTCTCACAGTCTGGTAGGACAAAGGTCCAAATTCAGAGTGCTCGCTGTAGAGATCAGCTTTCTCTCTCTGTTAGCTGTGGAGGAAGATCTTTGTCATCAAACTTGCTCTAGTCCAGGAGCTTCGCAGGTGCAAGGACGCCTGCTCCAAAGGACGTGCTCTGCTCCTGACACTGTTTTCTCAGTGACATAAAGTGCCCCCATTTCTCTGTTCATTTTCCTATTTTATATCTCAAAAGAGATTGGTTCACTATGCAACCTAATCTTGTAGATCGACTCCTGCCTCATTAATGTAACTTCAGATCTGATTTATAACACATAGGTAAATCACGTTAGATGACAAAATGGTGAATAGTCACACAGCATTGAGAATCATGGCCTAGCCAAGTTTGACAGAGATTTTGAGAGGATACAATTCAACCCGGGACAGCACCTAAAGATAGCGGAATGTTTTAGTTCGGAATCTGCAGAAGTTACAATCTCTTATTAAGAGTCCCCAGTACGACAGGTTAACATGCTTGGCTGATAACCCAAAGGCTGGTCGCCTGACACCAGAGGTGTTCTAAAGGAAGGCCCAGTGATCCAATTCCAAAACATCACCTACAGAAAATCCTGTGGGGCATAGTTATGCTTTGACACACAAAAGGTTGTTATCATTTGGGACTGGAATTGACAGTAACTGGAGCAGGTACAGCTTCCTGTTGGTAACTCAGGGGTTCAAATTAGACAGAGTTGACAGAATTGGCTTTGTTGCAACTGACATACCTGCTTACTGAGCAATCTGGATTAGTAATTGTTTTCTAAACTTGTTCATGGGTCTTTGGGAAACAAACTGAGTGGAAAAAGGTTTTTTAAGTCTCTTGAAAAATTAAGTGTGGGAAACTAAGATTGTTGATGTAATGTGTCTAAAATGGTTTTAAAAATTACTAAAATTACACTGTTGATTTGACCTCCTTTTGTACTAAGTGGAAATTTGCCTGGTTCAGCTAATTTTGTACATGGTTTTTGTGCAGAGACTGTGGTTGTATGAATTTCCTGAAGCTGCTATAAAAAAATATCTGAAGCTGGTTGCCTTAAAACAACCAAAATGTAATCCTCTTGCAGTTCTGGAGGCTAGAAGTCCAAGTTCAGAGGTGTCAGCAGGGCCATGACCTCTCTGAAGATTTCTAGGAAAGTACTTCTTTGCCTCTACCAGCTCCTGGTGTTCCCTTAAATTCCTTGGCTTGTGGAGGCATCACTCTAATCTCTGCCTCCATCATCACGTGGTCATCCTCTCCTGCATCTCTGTGTCTGCATCCCTTTTATTTTTATAAGGACACCAGTCATATTGGATTAGTGTACACTCTAATGACCTTATCTGAACTAATTTTATCTTTAACCAGTCTATTTTTGGATAAACTCACATTCACAGGTATTGAGAGTTAGTACTTGGATATCTCTCTTAGCAGACAGCACAATTCAACCCAAAGCAGTGGCTTACTAACTATTTAGAATTTCAGAAATTACTCGTATTCCAGCATCACAGTTTCAATTTTGCCATATCCTCAGACTCTATTATCTTTTGTAATATTTTAAATAGAGTTTTAACAGATTCTATTTTTAAGTTTTTCTCCTCATCCTAAGCAATAAAATAATGGATTTGATGTGCTGCCTCTATTTTTTCCTGATATACCTTAAAATAAATACATACATAGCTATTTTAAAACACTCAGTGTACAACGTACAATCCTGGCACACTGTATTTTGGAAAACATCATTAACTTAGACAAACATGTAGGCTCTTGGTGAGTTACCTTGTAGGTATAAATCTTAATAATATAAAGGCAGCTGAAGACATGACAAAAAAGCAACAACAGCTGCTTTAAGAATGGAGGGTTCTCCACCCCCTCCATGTTTCTATTTATCATTTTGTTTATTACACCACATTAGCTAATATTGCTAAAGACAGTTATCACCATCTGATTTCTGATTTTAATTTAAATGGAGTTATTATGTTCTCATTGAATATTTTTTCTTTTGGTTTTATATAAAAAATAAACCAAATCCACTGCTGTTGAGTTAATTCTGACTCATAGGGACCCTATAGGACAGAGTAGAACTGCTCTAGAGTTTCCAAGGAGCACCTGAAAGATTCAAACTATCAGCATTTTGGTCAGCAGTTGTAGCACTTAACCACCACATCACCAGGGTTGGTTTTGTATAGTATGCTAAATTAGGTTTTGTTCCCAGTTCTTCCCTCCCTTCTTGTGACGGAGTTATATCTCCTTGCCTTATCATGGTGTGTAGAGTGTACATCCCTGCCCTTTTGACCTTTAGCTTGGCCGTGTGACTTGGCTTAGACATTGGAATATTAATGACCACGAATCATGTAAAATCTTTAAAGGTATTCCTTTAATCTAAAATAAGAATATTTCTTAGATAACTGATATCCTTTGTTAGGGCCTGAGACTGAAGAATTGTGAAACAGAAATAAACTGCACCCAAAACCTGAAGTTCAGCTTAGCATAGTGTTTTAGTCAGCTAGGGCTGTTCTAACAGAAATACCATGGAGTGGATGGCTTTAACAAAGGAAGGTTTATTCTTAAACACAGTCTGGTAGGTTACAAGTCCAATTCAGGATGTTCGCTCCAGGGGAAGGCTTTCTCCCTTGTCGGTTCAGGAGGAAAGTCTGGTACTGCATCAGTCTTTGTCCAGGGAGCATCTTGGCGCAGGAACCTCAGATCTGAAGGATGTGCTCTTTTCCCGGTGCTGCTATCTTGATGGTACGAGGTTCCCAAATCTCTGCTTGCTTCTCTTTCCTTTTATCTGTTGCAAGATGAAAGGATTAAGGGTGGGGCAAGCCATACTCCAGGGAAACTCCCTTTACAGTAGAGCAAGGAGGTGATCTTATAAAGGGATCTACAGTCTCACTTTAATCCTTTAACATACAGCATAGGAAAACCACAAAATGGAGGACAGTCACAAGATGCTGGGAATCATGGCCCAGCCACATGGCTACACGTATTTTTGGGGGGACACAATTCAATCCATGACACATAGCAAAGCCTTGCCTGCATCTGCCAAACCACCGCAACTTGCCAACCTATCAAGATGAAAATAAATGTTTACTATGTATTCTTTCAAATTTTATAGATGTCTAAAATGATTGAAAAACAAAAAAATGTGTTTCCTCTAAATAGAATTTAGTTGTTTCTTTAAATTTCGTCCATCAATTAACCATATCTGCCTTTTAAGTGAAACCTTTAGTTCAATTATATTTAATGTAATTTCTTAAGTTTGATATAAACTTACTATGCTGTTATTTATTTACTTAGTTTTTGATGTGGGCTATTGGCTTTTCATCTGTACCTCCTTATATTTCTTAGTGTGCTATCACTTGTATAAAGAGGAAAAAATATCTGTACATGCATTTGCCTAATGATTGTAAACTGTTTACAGAAGGATACCCAAGTAAATGATGTCTGTTGCCTGCAGAAAGGGAAACCAGGGGAACGGAGGCAGGGATCAGAGAGAGATTTGTGCCTTGCATGTTTAAATGCAAAAATATTTTTAAATGTGAACAAATTATGTAAACCCAAATAAATATGCATGTAAGCGCAAATATATAACTGATAAAACATAGAAAACCAAACTCACTGCCATCTAGTCGATTCGGTTTCATAGAGACCCTATAGAACAGGGTAGAACTGCCCCCTAGATTTTCTGAGAAGCACCTGGCAGACTCCGTCTGTCAACATTTTGGGTAGCAGCCCTACTGCTTAACTACTGCGTCGCTAGGGTTCCATGTACTTGATACATACTAGAAAAATTTGTTAGTAATTTATTTGAATAGTTTTAAAGAGTGTATTTTAAAGTGGTTTTCTCTGAAATAGTATATTGTTCTGTAGTCATATTTCTTGTTCAACAAATAAGTACATCTAAATTTATCAATATACAAAGATGTCCAAGTCACATTGTTGAAAGAAAAGGGTAGAATACAGAACAACATGCAACTATTCTCTCATGATGTATTATGCTGAACTACACAAAATAGAAAGCTAAATATAAACTTAGATACACACATGTGAGGTTCAACAATTAAGTCCACAAACTTAATTGTTCTAAGTGCTACATACCTCATTGCTGAACTTTACTGTGGTCACCTTTGAAGTACTTCCCTTGAGAAGCTATGTATGGATGCCAGTGCCTAGTCCACCCCTCAAAGCAATTTTGGAACTCTTTCTGGAATACCATTGTGCACAGTGACACGGTGGCATGGTGGCAAGTTCACAAATGTAATCGTATAGTTGCCTTTGAGACAGTTTTTAACCAGTAAACAAATAACTGTATTGGAACACCCTCCACATGATCTGGAGTCCGTGACTTTTTTCTTTACCTGAAGATAAAGGAAATATTGAAAGGAAGACATTTTGATAGCATTCAGGATATCAAGAGTAATATGATGATAGCTCTGATAGCCATTCCTGAAAAGGAGTTCTAGAACTGCTTTGAAGGGTGGTCTAGGCACTGGCATAGGTGCCTAGCTTCCCAAGGACAGCACCAGGGAGGTGATTGTAGTGACATTTAGCAGTAAGGTATGTAGCACTTTTCCTAGGATGAGCTGATAAACTTAGCTGACAGTCCTCCTGTACCTAGAGATGGCTAAAAATAGCATGGATATCAAACATCGGAGAGGGCCTCTATGTGGTACAATTTGCCTGCTTTTTGCTTTCTGCTTTGTACTGTTCTATAGTTGAATTTACTTTACATGTATCTTTTACCCCAAAGGAACATCTTAAAAAGTAAAAATACAAAATATGAACTGAAAAAAAATGCATGCCATAATGAATAATAGCATCAAGTATAGCACTTTTTTCCTAAATTGCCATTTGATATAAGAACAGAATATTGTGAATCAGCTTTCACCAGTGTTCTTACTTAACAGCATGCCAGCCTGGAAGAAAAACAGTATTTTTGTGAGGTTTCAGATATTTCACATTGTTTGCCTGCCAGTGCTTTCCTGAATGCGGACTTACATAGGACGTGATTTCACATGGCTTTCTCTTTCAACAACATGTACACTGAAAAATTCATACAAAGTTTTAAAGTCTTTTCTCAGATATAATTTGCAAACTGAACACAACCAGCCTCATACTGATGCAAGGTAAGAGACCACTGGCCTGCATTGTGTCGTCTTATTCAGGAAGACTGCTGGATTAAGTCTCTTCGCTCCTCTGCTCTTTGGCACTGATCAGTCTTATGTCGCCAGCATAGTAGTTACCTACGCTAAATTGTTACACAGTCTTTCTAATGAATAATTTCCAATTTATATTTACTTTATTGAAAGAAGAGTAAATTTTCTAAGGTCAGTATCTGATGTGCACACATTAAAAAACGAAACACGTACACACTCACACACATTTTCTTACTCCATTGTTGTGCCTGTTCTTTAGACCTTGTAGGGTTAAATGTACTTATATACTGGGCCTATTCAATGTAAATCATCAAACAATAGATGATTTAAAAAATAATATACACTTCATAACTACTTTACTCAACACTCTGTATGCATGGCACTGTGTTTGGCGTTTTGTGTTCATGATCTTTAATCTTCAGAACATCCATGCCCTTCACATGTTAACATCACCCTTTTCCAGAGCAGTAAGGCAATTTGTTCAGCAAACTACTCAGTTGGGAAGCAACCTCTGTCTCTGGCTCCAAAGTTTTCCCTCCTTTCACCACGACACATTTCCTCCCAATTTAAGCCCTTCTCAGATTGTCTGAGGAAGTCTTAGAATAACATTTTTGCTGCCACATGAAAAAGCATAGTTTCCAGCTACCAAGAGGGAGCTTGGAGCAATGTAAGAATTCATTTTTCATCAGGCACATGCTTCTGGCCATGGCTCCTGCTATAACCGATCACTGTCATGTCTTCCAGCTCTAGAGTGTGATTGCGGGGCAGAAGGCACGCTTATTTATAGTTTATGGAACCTTCTGTGTAATGGTAATCTCCTACCAGCATTGCTGGGCAGCCGGGGGAGCCGGAAGCTAGTGCATAAGATGTTTTCAACCAACATCAGTCCCCTGTACAGTGAGACGATGACTTCAGAAATCTGGGTAAAGCAAAGAGACCAATGATAGAGGAGGAGCTCGTTATGAGAAGAGTTTCGAATTCAAGAACAGAGGAGGGATAGACTAAAATTCATTTAAGTTTTTCATGAAATTCTAAGGCTGATAACCTAGAATGCTCAAACTTCTGGCCTGAGGCATTTCCTTTTGTGTTTCAACAGTGAAAAGAAGAGCCTACCTAAGAAGTTTTAGGATGCTGGTTTCCATGGTCCATTAGGTGACTAACAGCTCTAATTTCGTGGGCAGAAATGACCTCAGAAACTGGTAAATTAAGGAATCAAGAATATCTAGCCTAAGGTGAAAGCATCTGAAAGCTGACCCATTGGCATGGAGATTCATAAAAATTCTTTCTTAGACTCTTTAAAGCCTTGCTCACTGTTTCTTCCCTCCTTGATTCAACATACATATTCAAGTCCTGTGTTCTGCATTTGTGGGTGTGATCCTGTTTGGAAATACAGCTTTATTTTGTTATGTCAATGAGATCAATTTTTCATAGTATTCTGTTATGGTTCTTTTAGTTTCAGTTGGATGTGTTATAGTATCACTCATCTCATCTCTTATTTGAGTTATCTTCCTTTCCTTTTTTCTTTTGCCAGTTTGGCCAATGGCCTATCAATTTTGTTGATCTTGAAAAAAAACCAAACAGCTTTTGGTCTCGTTAACGCTTTCAATCTTTTTTCTATTCTCTAATGCGTTTAGTTCTGCTCTAATTTTTATTATTTGTCTTCTTCTGGTGCTTTGGGGGTTATTTTGTTGCTTTCTTTCTACTTCTTCAAGCTATAGGGTTAATTCCTTGATGTAGGCCCTTTTTTCTTTTCGTATGTATGCATTTACAGAGCTAAATTGACCTCTGAGGACTGCTTTTGCTGTGTCCTATAGATTCTCTTAGGATGTGTTTTCATTCTCATTTGATTCTATGAGTTTCTTTATTCCATCTTTGACTTCTATAACACAGTCATTTTTGAGTAAGGTGTTGTTCAGTTTCCATATGCTTGATTTTTTGGGGGGCCTTCTTTTTTTCTGCCATTGATTTCTACTTTTATGGCTTTATGGTCTGAAAAGATGGTTTGTAATGTTTCACTGCATTGAATTTTGTTAAGGATTGCTTTGTGGCCTAATTCTGGAGAATGTTCCACATGTGTTGGAAAAGAAATTATAGTTGGCTTGCTTTTGGGTGGAGTGTTCTGTATATGTCTATGAGGTCAAGTTAGCTGATTGTGGTGTTTAGATCTTCCGTGTTTTTACTGAGCTGTTTTCTGGATGTTCTGCCCTTTACTGAAAGTGCGGTGTTGAATTCTACTATTGTGGAGCTGTCTATTTCTGTTTTCAATGCAGTTAGTGTGTATGTATTTTGGAGCTGTGTTGTTGGGCATGTTGATATTTTAATAAGCTTATGGCCTCCTGGAGTATTGGTCCTTTAAATATGATATAGTGTCCTTCCTTATCCATTGTGGTGGATTTTACTTTGAAGACTATTTTGGCAAAGATTAACATTGCCACGCCTGCTCTTTTTTGAATGTTGTTAACGTGATATATATTTTTTCTATCCTTGGAGTTGTACTTTGCGTCTTTGGATCTAAGATGTCTCCTGTAAGTAGCATATAGATGGGTTGTACTTTTTTAATCCAATCTGACACTCTCTGTATCCTTATTAGTACATTTAACCCAGTTACATTCAGCATTGTTACTGATAGGTATGAATTTAGTGCTGTCATTTTGGGTGTCTTTGTAGGTATGTTGTTGTCTTAGACTGGATTTTCTAGGGAACCAAAATCAGTGGCACGTATATGTACAAGGAAAGATTTATATAAAGGAAATAGCTTACCCAACTGTAGAAGCTGAACATCCCAAGTCCTGGCATAACTTACATAGCCATGTGAGCTGGTGAACCTGAAGTCAGCAGGTCAGAGGCCAGAGTTTTAGACCACTGGCTGTGTAGATCAGCAGATCCCAAGCCGGTGGGTGAGACTGCAAGGTTTCTGCTAACACACAGAGCTGCAGGGGCTGGCAAACCCAGGATCGAAAGGTCAAGGAACAGGACTTTTACTAACCAGCTGTAAAGGTTGATGACTCCAACAGCTGCAAGTTGAGGACCAGGAACCAGATGAAAAGAGAGGAGGAGCTGCTGGAAATGTGAACAGACAGGAAGTAGGTAGTGGAAAGCACAGAGATGAGAGCTGAGGGCCAGGAAGCCACCGTAGCACCCCTCTCCACTTGATACTGCAGCCAAACATGAAGTTGCCAAGTTGACACAGTCTTAGCCACCATAGTTGTAGACAATTCTTTATTTCCATTTAATATTCTATGCCGAGTCTTTTTTCTTTATGTGTTTTATTTTCACCTTCTTTAATGTTGGTGGCTTTGTATTTTCTGAGACTTCATGTTTTTCTTTCTTTTTAATTTTGATGCATCGGATTGATAGTTTCCTTCTTGGTTACCTTAATATTTATCCCTATTTTCCTAAATTTCAACCAGTCTTTAATTTCTTTATATCACCTTGAGTTCCTGCCCACATGAAAGACCTATGTCAACATTTTAAGTCCCTCTTTTTTGTTATGTTGTTGTTGTTGTTAGGCACTGTCAAGTCATTTTGACTCATAGCAACCCTAAGCACAACAGAATGAAACACTGCTAGTCTTGTACCATGTCCACAATCATTTTTATGCTTAAGCCCATTGTTGCAGCCACTGTGTCAATCCATCTCATTGAAGGTCTTCTTTTTTGCTACCTCTCCCTTCTACCAAGCATGAAGTCTTTCTCCAGGGACTGATCTTTCCTGACAACATGTCCAAAGTATGTAAGACACAGTCTTGCCATCTTTGCTTCAAGGAGCACTCTGATTGTACTTCTTCCAGAATAGATCTGTTTGTTCTTTTGGTGGTCCATAATACAGTCAACATTCTTCTCCAACACCACAGTTCAAAGGCATAAATTTTTCTTTTGAATTCTGTCCTGGTCACTGAGTACTGCTCTAACAGAAAATACCACAAGTGGAGGGTTTCAAGAAGAGAAGCTTTATTGCCACAGTCTGGTAAACCACAAATCTGGTAAAAAGTTGTAAGTCCATTCAGAATAAGAAATCATCAGAGTCTGGTAGGCTGAGTCTAAATCCAGTGAGAGCATCTCGGGTCCAAAGGACGTGCTCTGTTCTTGGTGCTTCTCTCTCGATGGTAGGAGGTTCCCAACTTCCTCTGCTCACTTCTATCCCTTATATTCCACAAGCTGGTAGCTTGGGTCCTGCCTCACTAACACAACTGCAAACCATTCTTCATCATTAGTATCACAGAGGCAAGATTCACAACACATGGGAGGAAGGGCACAATGCTGGAACGCCAAACCAATTTCAATCAACACATACACTTTGGCGGGGGACACAATTCAATCCATGACCTACCACCCTTTGGCACCCCCAAAATCATATCATTAGAACACACAAAATATAGTCATTCATAGCACAGCAAGTTTTCATTCGATAACATAGCAACAGTTTTCACTTATATCATAGCAACAGTTTTCACTTATAACATACACCAGGCAGATTATCAGAACACATTATATTCAACATCATGGCTTCAAAAACATTATTTCACACTCAGACATTTTATAACCATTCCATTCAAACGCTTGGTATTGGCCACACTCTCCAGATTCTTAGTGGAGACACCTGGGCTTCATCTCGGCCTTCCAGGCCCACTTGGACAGAACTCTGCCCTCTTGGCTTTAGGTGCACCCTAAGCCCAACAGAGTGGTAATTCCACTCCCACACACACAGAAAGCCCTGGCTCCACCCTTTCATGGCCATACCTTCTGAAACTCAGGTAGCTCAGCTTCTTGCCAAGCTGGGGCTGTAACCCCGCATCTGCCCTACAGGGCAAGTGTTCCAACACTCCGTAGCTCCCGTAGCTTCACTGATTCAAGTGCCTGGAGACACTCCACTTCATCAAGTAGTCTCCTGCACACAAGCACTCAGCCCTCTTGTTCCATGGGTCAGCAAGCCTAGCTCCGCCTATTCAAGTGCCCGGAGGCACCCCACTCCATGAAGTAGCCTCCTGAACAGAGGGATTCAGCATTCTCATTCTGTGGGTAGGCTCCTGGTTCTGCTACTGCCAGTTCACTGCTGCTGTTGCTTTCCTCACCATTTGCTGTGCTCTTGGGTGCTAGTGGTTCTCTTGGGTGCCTTCATTTATGTGCTCACAATTTCAAAAAAAAAGCTTCCACATTTTAGGTATTTGTTAGAGCAGTACCCCACTCCTGGTACCAAACTCTGTCCTAGTCACCGGGTACTGCTCTAACAGAAAATACCATGAGTGGAAGGTTTCATGAAGAGGAGCTTTATTGTCACAGTCTGGTAAACCACAAATCTGGTAAAAAGCTGTAAGTCCATTCAGAATAAGAAATCATCAGAGTCCAGTAGGCTGAGTCTAAATCCAGTGAGAGCATCTTGGCACAGGAACCTCGGGTCCAAAGGACGTGCTCTGTTCTTGGTGCTTCTCTCTCGATGGTAGGAGGTTCCCAACTTCCTCTGCTCACTTCTCTCCCTTATATTCCACAAGCTGGTAGCTTGGGTCCTGCCTCACTAACACAACTGCAAACCATTCTTCACCATCAGTATCACAGAGGCAGGATTCACAACACATGGGAGGAAGGGCACCATGTTGGAACGCCAAACCAATTCCAATCAACACATACACTTTGGCGGGGGACTCAATTCAATCCATGACATCTTCTTTGTTCATTGTCCAGCTTTTGCATGCTTATGATGCAATTGAAAATACCATGGCTTGCATCAGGTGCTCTTCAGTCTTCAAGGTGATGCTTACATTTTTGCTATAGTGTTTACGTAATTCCATCTCTGTTTCCCTCTTTGATTTATTTTTGTGATTCTCTTGTTTAGGTCAATATCCAGTTTCTCTGTCTGTGTTCTAGTCTTGGATTGTTACCTGATGCTATTGTTTTTCTAACCAAGGACTCCATTTGGAATTTCTTGTAATTTTGGTTTGGTTTTCACAAATTCCCTAAATTTCAATTTATCTAGAAATGTCCTGATTTCATCATGATATTTGACAGACAGTTTTGCTGGCTATGTAATGCTTGGCTGATAATTATTTTCTTTGAGATTTTGTATCTGTTCTCCCATTGTCTTCTTGCTTGAGTGGTTTCTGCTGAATTATTGGAGCTTGATCTTACTGATTTTCCATTGTAGGTCATTTTTCATTTATCCCTAGTCACTTTAAAATTTTCTCCTTATGTTTAGTTTTACCAAGTTTGATTATAATATGCATTGATGTCTTTGTTTGGGACTTACCTTATGTGGAGTTTGATGAGCATCTTGTTAGATATCTTCTCACCTTTATATCAGGGACATTTTCTGTCCATAAACCTTTCACAATTCTCCCCGTATTTTCTGCTATCCCCCCATTTTGGTACTCCCATAATTTGTAGATTATTCCTCTTAATAAAGTCCCACATAATTCTCGGTGTTTCTTGATTCTTTTAAATTCTTTTATCTGATTTTTCCTTAAAGATGTTGGTATCAAGTGCCTTATCTTGAGTTTCACTAATACTGCCTCCCATTGCTTCAATTCTGCTCCTTTGGCTTTCTGTTGAGTTACCTACTTTTTATAATTTTGTTATTAGTTTTCTGAATTTCTAATCCCTATCCCTGTATGCTTTCTTGAAGATTTGTCAGTATGCTCTACCATATTTGCCTTGTCTCCTTGATGTCTTGAAGAACTCTATATATTAATCTTTTGTATTCTATATTTGATAATTCCAGGAAGTTCTCTTCCTCTGGAAAATATGAGTATTTGTTTTGGGAATTTTCTGAAGCCATCATGGTCTACCTCTTTAAGTGATTTGATCAGGACTACTGTTTCTGAGCCATTAATTAATTGTTGAATTTATTTTATGTTTGCTTACTGTGTTTTAACTTCTTGTTTTCTTTGTTTTGAAATGTCCAGACAGGCTAGTTGTGTGTGCTAGTTTGGGTACTGGTGCTTTGAAGGTCTAATGTCCTGTCACCAGACAACTAGAGTTGTTAACTAGACTTGTAAGCCCAAGAGTCCATTTACTTTTCTTGTGTGGATTCAGCTCTGGTGTCCAGGTAGTCTGTCACCAAGTGTATGATGTGGGTTCTTGCCTGCTGTCCTAGGTGGGGAGGAATAATTGCTGTAGGCACAGGTATCTGGCTGCAGCCACTGAGAAAGGAAGGGAGCTCTGAGTATCTATGAAGATGGTGTATTACCTTATTTCTGAATCTAGGTGAAGAAACAATTTCTGCCTTGAATTTCTGGTTCAGAGAAGTCAGCAGATTTTCTTTTTTGTCCCTTTCTTTCTTTCTCTTTCTTTCCTGCTCCCCACTGCTTGTTAAACTGTTTTCTCTCTGAATCTTTGAGCACAGCTCAAGGTGAGCTTCAGGAGTTCTAATTCTGCCTCTGTTAATGGCGTCAGATTCCGGAGCCAAACAGTGCACAGAAGAGAGTGCAAAGCACTTGGAGAAAGTTGAGAGGTGTATCCCAAGGGAAACTTTTAGACCTGTGTGTGGTAGGTTATACACAAAGACTTACCTTTTGATGATCACATGCTGTTTCTTACTGGTTCCAGAGGTATGAGTAGATTTTCTGTCCAGTTTCTCCTGCTGGGGAGGACATCCTTCAACCACTGTGCTCAGCTCACTATGTTGGCTGCAGCCATTTCCTGGCCCATCAGGTATGGCAAGTGCTACTTTCCCTTCCTTGTTGTTCTGTCTGATTTCTCAACTTTTCCTTTGATGTTCTAGGCTCTTAGGTTGTCATATGTAATTGATTCATTTGTTCTTTTGAGTCTTTGTTGTTAGAGGGGTCAGAGGAAGTGTCTGACTGCTCTACCATATTGGCTGCTTCCTGGGCTGTATTTCTAGATACAACTGTAATTTAAAAAATCATATTATTCAACAATATATTTTCTGCCAACTGGCACTATGAACTTTCTACATCAAGACGTGGAATCTCTGCCTTGTTGAAACAAAGGCAGAATCTTGATGGACAGAAAGATTTTTATGTCACTGAAAAGGAAAATTACCTTCTGACCACTTTCATAACTTAGGGAGAATAACTTAGATTGGGTTAGGAATGTGGGACTCCACCCAAGCTTTCACAAATAACTAATTAAAATAATTCTTTAGTTTCTAATTTCTCTTGGATAACAATAACTGAATTTTAATGCTGAGCAAACAAGAAATTTCTTGATGTTTTATGTAAGTCAGATGATGATCCACTTATAAACAGCACTCTCAGCTATGTCCATCAATTTTTGATTACAGCAGCAGCAGCATCTTTAATTCCTTGGCTCTAAGGTCATGGATAACCTATAGATTTCTTAAGCTGCAATTATTCAAATCACTCTTTGCTATCTTATTCTTGTATATTTTGGGGGGATTCCTAGCTTGGTCAGAGGTGCCAGTTTTACCTGCTCCGAGTGACAATTGTTTGGGGCTCTGCTGGCCCCCACTTACCCTGATAACCCTGATAACCAATCAGCTGTCATCAATTCTATGTTAAATGACTTTTTATTACCGTAAATCTATCCTTGGTTAGATCCTCATTATCTCTTATTTTCAAGGATAAAACCAAAACAAATCAAACCAGTAGCTCTGACTCATGGTGACCCCATGTGTGCAGAGTAGAACTGTACTGCACAGGGATGTCAAGGCAATGACCTTTCAGAAGCAGATTTCAAGGTGCCCTCGGGGTAGGTTTGAATAATCAACTTTTCTTTAGTAGTCCAACGTTTAACCATTTGCACCACTCAAGAACTTGAAGTGACTTTAATATATATCTTATTTAATTTTCATAATATCCTCTGTGCTAGTCTTAATGAGGCAACAGACAAAGTAACTAAGTTCACAAAGCTAAGTGACTTTCCCAGTGTAACTCCTTTACCACTCCCAATATGTTATTTGATATCTAGCAGTTAATCCTAGCCCGTTAGTACTGTTTTAGTCACCTACTGCTGCTCTAACAGAAATATCACAAAGCATATGGTTTTAACAAAGGAAAATTTATTCTTACACAGTCCAGGAGGCTACAAGTTTGAGTTCAGGGGGTCCGCTCCAGGGGGAGGCTTTCCCTCTGTTGACTCTGGAGGGAAGGCCTAGTGTTGTATCAGTCTTTAGTCAGGGAGCATCTTGTTGCAGGAACCTCAGATCTGAAGGATCTCTTCTTCTGGTGCTGCTTTCTTGATGGTGTGAGGTTCCTAACTCTCTGCTTGCTTCCCTCTCCCCATATCTCCTGTAAGATAAAAGGATAGAGTGTGGTACAAGCCACAATCCAGAGAAACTGCCTTTATATTGGAGCAGGGAGACATGGTTCAATCCACGACAAGTATCAAACCTAAACAGTCCTGGCACATCAAAATAACACATTAAACACTGATTAAGTGAATGACTCAGTCCTCTTTAACTGTACTGGAAATATATTGGAGTTCATCCTGTATAGTGTCACATTCAAATCCCAGGTCATTCACTGTATCATCATTATCCTTAGAGATGGTTGTTAGGATCTTTGACTAAGAAGAGACTACTTGGCTATTTCTTCAAATACTCTCCTTTTGTACACTGACAGTGACTTTCTGCCTACTGTCACCATGACAACACATTGTTCTTAGTTTCATCTCAGACCATTAGGCATTCTTTATAATAGAGTATTTGGTTTCATTCTGTCCAATTTTGCCTTAGCTCGTCTTATAATAAAACCAGAGATATTAAACATCATATCAAGTATCTGTTTTAAGACCCAGAATATTGTGCTGTCAAGAGCTTTTTATTTAATAGTTCACACTGTCTTATGTAACCTGTCATCTATATTTAACATTTAATAACTATTTTGTACCTTTAGCAAGTAGCAGAGAACCTACTATCTACTAGACATGAAACTATGTGGCAGAAACACAAAGAGAAACAAAAACACCTCTTTTTCCTTTGGGATACTTACAGTGAAGCAGCTAATCTATCCATGTATATGATGTATGAATCTGTAAACTTAAAGTTAGGGATAATATGATAAAACAGTATTATCCCTTTTTCTCTGCAATAACCACAATAAATTATCAATGCTGTCTTGCATTTACTTTTTGCTTTAGATTATACTATGAGAGTCTCAGTTCATTACACTGGTCAAGATTTATACCATGTCAGATGACAACTCAGCCAAATTGAGAAAAAGGACCTTATGTTAATTCTCATCAGCAGGTTATCTTTCTGTTGTATTTCAAAATACGTTTGATGAAGAAGAACATCCTTTTGCTTCATGCAATAAAGTGTCTTTCAGGATAATTTTCAAAAAATAAAAAATGCTGCTTTATTTCATTGTGTTTTACAGTCAGCCTCAGTAATCATCTTTAAAATCTTTTCAGCCAGGCTTTTCTAGGGACCAGAAGGCTCTGCAAAATTGTCTGGGTTTGGCACTGACAGTAATAACGATGATATTTACTGAGCTAAACAGAAGATTTCACAGAGTGGTTCAACAAGTAAAAGTAAAGGATTATAAGAAATATTCAGAGACCTGGACTAACAAAGCCAAAAGGAAGAAGACATTTGACATTTCTCAAGCTGAAAGAACTAATGAAAAAATTCAAGCCTCGAGGTACAATATTGAGGGATTTTATGGCAAAATATCGAGTGACAAAGAAAGCATCAAAAGAAGACGAGAGGAACACACAGAGTCGCTTTACTGAGGAAGTCACCTTGCTGAAGGAAGAAGTCAAAGCTGGGTTGAAGGCACTGGCGAAAAACAAGTCTCCAGGAATTGACAGAATGCTAACCGAGATGTTTCAACAAACAAACGCAGCACTGGAAATGCATACTTATTTATGCCAAAAATTTGGAAGACAGTTACCTGGCCAACCAACTGGGAGAGACACATCTTTGTGCCTGTTCCAAAGAAGGTGATTCAATGGAATATGGAAATTATTCAATGACATAATTCATATCATAAGTAAGTAGAATTTTACTGAAGATAATTTAAGAGAAGTTGCAGCAGTACATCAAGGGAGAGTGCCAGAAATACAAGTCAGGTTCAGAAGAGGACAAGGAAAATCATGGAACAAGGCAACAAGGGAAATCATTGTTGATTTCAGATGGATCTTGGCTAAAAGCAGAGACTATTAGAAAGATATTGAAATACATTTTATTGACTATACAAAGGCATTCAACTGTGTAGATCACAAAGTTGAGAAGACTGAGAATTCCAGAACACTTAGTTGTGCTCATGCAAGACCTGTCCATAGACCAAGAGGTTCTTTGTTGTATTGTTTGAACAGAATAGAAGACTACTGTGTGGTTTAAAGTCAGAAAAGTTATGTGTCAGGGTTGCATCCTTTCCTTATTCATTCAGTCTCTAGGCTGAGAAAATAATCAGTGAAGCAGGGTGTCATGAAGAACAATGGGGCATCAGGATTGGAAGAAGACTTATTGACAACCTGGCATATGCAGATAACACAGGCTTACTTCCTGAAATTGAAGAGGACTTGAAATACTTACTGATGAAAACCAAAGGCCAGAGCCTTCAGTGTGAATTTCACCTTAAGGTAAAGAAAACAAAAATCTCCAGCTGGACCAATAAGCAGCATCATGATGAGTAAAGGCTGAAATTGTCAAGGACTTCGTTTTATTCAGATCCACCATCAAGAACATAGAAGTAGCAATCAAGAATCCAAGCATCCTTTTATGTTGCCAAATCTACTGCAAACTCTTTAAAGTGTTAAAAAGCAAAAATATGACTTGGAAAACTAAAATGTAACTAACCTAAGCCATGTGTCTTAGTCTGATTTCTCTAGAGAAGCAAAACCAGTAAGAGGTGTGTGTGCATACGTGCGTGCATGCGTGTGTGTGTGTGTGTGTGTGTGTGTGTATCAGGGAAACAGCTTGCACAGTTGTGGAGGCTATAACATCCCACGTCTTTGGGTCAGGCTGGAGGCTTCTCCTGATTCCTGCAGCCATGCGGTCTGACAAACCCAAGATCAGCACTCAAACATGGGCAGGAAAGATGGCAGAGAAACTGCTAGCTCAAGTCCCAAGAACAGGAGCATAAAAAGTCCACCTATATAGCATGCAGGCCACAAGCCCAAGGAAATTCCCTTTAACCTGTTGACTATTCATAGCAGATCCTATTATGGAGGTGATCACGTCATATCAGATCTAAGCATGGAAATGATTACATCATGCCACTGGCAAACTACATCATAACAGCCAAACCGATGTGAATCATGGCCCAGCCAAGTTGACAGACAACCTTAACAATCACATCATGGTATGTTCAATCACCTTATATGTATCTGGAAGCTGGATTATGAATAAGGAAGACAGCAGAAAAATTGATGGCTTTGAATTGTAGTGATGGTGAAGAATATTGAATATATGATAGACTGCCCGAAGAATGAACAAATCTGTCATGGAAGACATACAGATAGAACTCTGTATGGTGAGAATGGTGAGACTTGATCTCACATACCTTGGACATGATATCAGGAAAGATCAGTCCCTAGAGAAAAACATCATGCTTGATAAAATTAAAAAAGAGGATGACACTCTATGGAATGTATTGACACAATGGCTGCAACAAAAGCTTAAACATAGCAAGGATTATGGATGGTTGCAAGACCACCCAGTGCTTCTACCTGTTGTACTTAGGGTCCCTATGAGTCAGATATCATGTGTCTGTCAGTTTGCTGTACTGTGGTGGTTTGAGTGTTGCTGTGTGATACTGAGAGCCTTGTCACCAGTATTTTGAATACCAGCAGGGTCACCATTGTTGGATATGTTTTGCAAAAGCTTCCAGGTTAAGACAGACTAGTAAGAAGGACCTGGCAGTCTAGACCAAAAAGACCAAACCCACTTAATGTCAAGTTGATCTTGACTCATAATGACTCTATAGGACAGAGTAGAACTGCCATATATAGTTTTCAAGGAGCTCCTGGCAGATTCAAACCACCAAATTTTGGTTAGCGGTCATAGTTATTAACCACTACACTGCCAGGGTCTATTTCTGAAACTAGGAAGAAACTTACGATGACAGTATGACAGAAGACGAGCCCCTCAGGTTGGAAGACACTCAAAAGATGACTGAGGAGGCGCTGCCTTCTCAGAGTAGAGCCAACTTTAATGAAACAAATGGAGTCAAACTTTCATTTGCTGATGTGGTATGACTCAAAATGAGAAGATACAGCTGTGTATGTATATTAATGATTGGAATGTTCAATGCACAAAATATGAATCTAGGAAAACAAGAGGTCTTCAGAAATGAAATGGAACATATAAACATTGCTGTCCTAGGCACTAGCGAGCTGAAAGGGACTGCACTGGCCACTTTAAATCAGACAGTCAAATGTCTATTATGCTGAGAATGACAAATTGAAAAAGAACGATGTGACCATCATCATCAAAAAGAACATTTAGAGATTTATCCTGAAGTACAGTGCAGTGAGTGACAGGATAATATCCATATACTGACAAGAAAGGCCAATTAATAAAACTACTATTCAAATTTGTACACCAACCACTAAGGCCCACAATGAAAAAAAATGAAGATATTTACCACCTTCTGTAGGCTGAAACTGATTGCACAAGCAATCAAGTTTCATTGATAATTATTGGTGATTGGAAAGCATAAGGTAGGGATAAAGTATCGAGAGTTGGAAAATATGTCCTTGTTAGAAATGATGCTTGAAATCGTATGACAGAATTTTAGAAGACTGATGACTTCTTCACTGAAAATAAACTTTTTCAACAACATAAACAGCTACTAGACATGAGGAACTTGACAGGTAGAATACACAGGAATCAAACTACATCTGTGGAAAGAGATGATGGAAAAACTCAGTATCACCAGTAAGACGTGCAGTCAGTGACAGGATAATATCCATACAAATTTACCTACAAGGAAGACCAATTAATACAATTATTATTCAAATTTATACACCAACCACTAAAGGATGAAGAAAATGAAGATATTTGCCAACTCCCATCTGCTTGCACTGTGGGACAGACCACCAATTGCTCATTTGCAAGTTCAAACTGAAGTTGAAGAAAATTAGACCAACTCCACCACAGTCAAATACAATCTGAAATCTATTCCACCTCAATTCAGAGACCATCTCAGGAACACATTTGACACATGGAATACTAATGGTCATAGACCACACAAGTTGTGGAAGGCATCAAGCACATAATACACGATAACAGAAAATTCATAGGTAAAAATTCAAACTTGTGGAAACTGAACAACACTTTACTCATAAAGCCTTGGGTTATAAAAGAAATTAAGGACACATTAAATAAATTTATGGATTCAAATGAGAATGAAAATACATCCTACCAGAATTTATGGAATACAGCAGAAGCAGTGCTCAGAGGTCAGTTTATCTCTATACATGTACACTTCCGGAAAGAAGAAAGAGCACAAATTAAAGAATTAACTTCACAGCTTGAACAAGTAGAAAGAGAACAAAAAGCAAACCCCTCAGGCACCAGAAGAAAACAGATTATAAAGATTAGAGCAGAACTAAATGAATTAGAGAATAGAAAAACAATTGAAAAAATTAACAAAATCAAAAGCTGGTTCTTTGAAAAGATCAACAAAATTGATAAACCGTTGGCTAAACTTACCAAAGAAAAACCACAGAAGATACAAATAACGCGCTTAAGAAATGAGTTGGGAGATGTTACAACAGACCCAACTGAAATAAAATACATCATAACAGAATACTATGAAAAGCTATACTCTAACAGGTTTGAAAATCTAGGGGAAATGGACAAATGTGTAGATTCATATGACTCACCAAGACTATCACAAGGAGAAATAAGGAGAAATAAGATCAACTTAATAAATCTATCACAAAGGAAGAGATCCAAAAAGTCATCAAAAATCTACCAACCAAAAAAAATACTGGCCCAGAGGGCTTCACCAAAGAATTCCACCAAACTTTTAGAGAAGAATTAACTCCAATACTAACGAGACTATTTCACACCACACAAAGAGATGAAATACTTCCAAATTCATTCTATGAAGCCAGCATAACCCTGATACCAAAACCAGGGAAAGATCCCACAAAAAAAGAAAATTACAGACAAATATCACTCATGAATCTAGATGCAAAAATCTTCAACAAAATTCTGGCCAATAGAATTCAACAGCATATAAAAAAAATAATTCATCATGATCAAGTTGGTTTCATTCCAGAGATGCAAGGCTGGTTCAACATCAGAAAAACAATTAATGTAATCAACCACATTAATAACACAAAAGATAAAAATCACCTGATTTTATCAACTGATGCAGAAAAGGCATTTGACAGAGTTCAACGTCCCTTCATGCTTAAAACTCTCAGAAAAATAGGAATAAAGGGGAAATTCCTCAATATAATCAATAGCATCTATGCAAAACCAACCACTTTCATCATCCTCAGTGGTGAAAGACTGAAAGAACTAGACAAGGATGCCCACTCTCACCACTTCTACTCAACATTGTGCTAGAAATTCTAGCCAGAGCAATCAGACAGCTCAGAGAAACAAAAGGCATCTGTACTGACAACGAAGAAGTAAAGATTTCCCTCTTTGCAGATGATATGATTGTTTATACAGAGAATTCAAAGAAATCCATAAGTAAACTATTAGAGCTAATAGAAGAATTCAGCAAAGTACTGGGATACAAGATAAACATAACTAAATCAGTAGAATTCCTTTATACCAATAGTGAAATTATTAAAGAAGAAATCACCAAATCAATTCCATTCACTATAGCCCCTAAAAGGATAAAATACCTAGGAATAAATCTAACTAGAGCAATAAGAGATCTTTACAGAGAAAACTAAAAGACCTTATTATAAGAAACTAGGAGAGACTTACCTAAGTGGAGTAATATGCTCTGCTCATGCATAGGAAGACTCAATACTGTGAAAATGTTTATTTTGCCCAAAGCCATCTACTTATATAATGCAATCCCAATACAAATTCCAGTGACATTTTTTTAATGAGATGGAGAAACAGATTATCAACTTTATTTGGAAAGGGAAGAAGCCCTGGGTGAGTAAAGCACTACTGAAAAAGAAGAACACACTGATAGGCCTCTCACTACCTGACTTTAAAACTTATTACATTGCCACAGTAGTCAAAACAGCCTGGCACTGGTACCGAAAGAGACATATAGAACAAGGGAACAAAGTACAGACCCCAGAGATGCCAACATCCTCCTATGGACAGCTGATGTTTGACAGAGGTCCTAAGATTTTAAACTGGGGTAAGAACAGTCTCTTTAACAAATGGTGCTGGCATAATTGGATATCGATCTGCAAAAAATTGAAACAAGACCTATATCTCACACCTTGTACAAAAATCAACTCAAATTGGATAAAAGACCTAAATATAAAACCTAAAATGATAAAGCTCATCCAAGATAAAGTAGGGTCAACAATGAAAGTTTTAATACACAATATAGACAGACTTCAAAATCTGACCAACAAAACACATTCATCAGAAAATAGATAAATGGGAATTAATAAGAATCAAACACTTCTGCTCATCCAAAGACTTCACCAAAAGAGTTAAAAGACCACCTACAGAATGGGAAAAAAAATATTTGGCAACTCTATGTCAGACCGACACCTGATCTTCATAATCTATAAGGTACTACAAAATATCAATAGGAAAAAGACAAATCATCCAATTAAGCGATGGGCAAAGGAGATGGGCAGACACTTTTCTAAAGAGGAGATCCAGGCAGCCAAGAAACACATTTGGACATGCTCATGATCATTAATTATTACAGAAATTCAAATCAAAACGTCAGTGTACATTTTCACTCAGTCATAATAAAAAAGCAAAAAAAATAAGTGAGATATCATCCCACTCCAACAAGATTGGCCATCATCCAAAAAATGTAAAACATTAAATGTTGGAGAGGCTGTGGAAAGATTGGAACTCTCCTACACTGTTGGTGGGATTGCAGAATGGTGCAACCTCTTTGGAAAGCAATTTGGTGTTACCTTAAAATGATGGATGTAGATATAGCATTTGACCCAGTAATTCCTCTGCTTGGAATATAGCCTACAGAATCAAGGCCATTCACACCAACTGATACATGCACATGAATATTCATTGGAGTACAGTCCACAATAGCAAAAGGATGGAATCAACCCAGATGCCCAACAACAGAAGAATGGATAGGTAAACTTTGGTATATGTACTCGATGGAGTACCAGGCATTGATAAAGAACAACGATGATAGCAGGAAACATCTCTCAATTTGGTCTCAACTGGAGGACATTGTGTTGAGTGAAGCCAGTTAGTGACAGAAGGACAATTATTATATGAGATCCCTACGATAAAAACTTAAATCATATTCATACATAATAGAAAAGACTGACGGCTACAAGGGTGGAGAGGGTGAGGGGCAAGGGTTTAGATTAGATAGTTGTTAGAAATTTGGTTAGGTGAAATTGATGACAATACACATTAGGAAGAAGATCAATATTAATGGAACTTCAATACAACTTGTGTACTCCTCCCATCTTAACCCAATATTGTAAGCACAGAGTACATACATTTTCATTTTTTATTTAATTAAAAAAAAAAAAAAAAGGCAAGAGATCCTTAAAGAGGCAAGGGAGGAAAAAAAGACCAAATGGATGTCATAAAGGACTCTCATAGATGTTATTGGATGTAAAGTAGCTAAAGCAGAAGTAGAAATGATCAAATAAAAAGTGAAATGAGATTTCAAAAGGCAGCTTGAGAAGATGAAGTATTTTAATGAAATATGCACAGATGTGGAGTTAGCAAACCAAAAGCTCAAAGAACTGACAGAAAATTTCAAGCTTTGAGTTCCAGTTTTAAGAGATTCTTCACGGAAAGTATTAAATGTCATAGAAGCATCTATATGTGTGTATATACATATATATATGAAAGGAATACAGAATTACTGTACCAAAAGGTTTTGGTTGATGATCAGTCATTTTAGGAGGCAGTACAGGATCCAGTACTGATGATACTGAAGGAAGAATTCCAAGCTGTACTGAAGGCGTTGACAAAAAACAAGGCTCCAGGAACTGACAGAACACCTGTTCAGATGTTGTAATAAGTGGATGCAGCGCTCGAGATGCTTATTCATATAAACCAACAGATTTAGAAGACAGCCACCTGGCCAACTGACCAGAAGAGATTAACATGGATACCTATTTCTAAGAAAGGTGATCCAACTGTATGTAGAAATCATCAGACAATATCTTTAATATCACACACAAGAAAAATGTTCCTAAAAAAACATTCAAAAATGGTTGCAGCAGTATGTCAACAGAGAACTGCTAGAAATGCAAGCTGGATTCAGAAACGGGCATTAAACAAGGGATGTCATTACTGATATCAGATGGAGCCTGGCTGAAAGCAGAGAGTACCAGAAAGATGTTTACCTGTGTTTTATTGACTGTTCAAAGGCATTCAACTTTGTGTTGTTGTTGTTAGATGCCATCAGGCCGGTTCCAACTCATAGCGACCGTATGCACAAAAGAACAAAACACTGCCCAGTCTTGTTCCATGTCCATGGTAGTTTTTATGCTTAAGCCTACTGTTAGAATGACTGTATCAATCTATCTCATCAAGGGCCTTCTTCTTTTTCGCTGACTCTCCAGTTTACCAAGCATGATGTCCTTCTCCAGGGACTGATCCTTCCTGACAACATGTCCAAAGTATGTAAGATGCAGTCTTGTCATCTTTGCTTCCAAGGAGCACTCTGGTTGTACTTCTTCCAGAATGGATCTGTTTCTTTAGGCAGTCCATGGTACATTCAATATTCTTCTCCAACCACGATTCAAAAGCATCAATCCTTCTTCAGTCTTTTTTGTTCAGTGTCCAGCTTTGACATGTATATCATGCAACTGAAAATACTATGGCTTGGGTCATGTGCACTTTAGTCTTCACAGTGACATCTTTACTTTTCAATACTTTGAAGTGATTGTTCTCAACAGATTTTCCCCTTGCAATGTGTCTTTTGATATCTTGACTGCTGCTTCCATGGGTATTGATTATGGATCCAAGTAAAATGAAATCTTTGACAACTTTGATCCTTTTTCCATGTATGACAATGCTGCTTACTTGTCCAGTTGTGAGGATTTTTGTTTTCTTGATGTTGAGGTGTAATCCATACTGAAGGCTGTGGTCCTTGATCTTTATTGGTAAGTGTTTCAAATCTTCTTCATTTCCAGCAAGTAAGGTGGTGTCATCTGCGTAATGCAGGTTGTTAATGAGTCATGCTCTGATCCTTGTGCTTTGTTCTTCTTCATATAATCCAGCTTCTGAGGTTATTTGTGTGGGCAACATGGCCACAGTTAGGACCAACATTATAGCCTGGGGGCGGGGCTTGTAAGCCAGTGAAAGAATGAACGTAAATAGCCAAAAATGGCAGGAATGCCTGTCGTCAGATCCCAAAAATGGCAGGTCTGGCTCTGTGATCCTGACCCTTGTACTCAACCCGGGCCTACATGCTTTCCTCCTCGGGAGTAAAGGACACATGGGGAAGCAGCCTTTGTTATACTGTATAGATAAGAAGGTACAAGAATGTTTTCTGACTTACCTCTCAAACCCTATTCAGATCAAAGCTCGTTTACTGCATGTATACAAGTACTGCTCACTAAATAAAAATGAGCTGCATGATGCCATCCCAGAGCTGGAGCATCAGAGTTGCTGCTGTCCTCCTCCCATCTGAGTCTCAGTGTGGCATTCTTCATTGGCGCCGATCACCCGTGTGCAGTACAGACCCACAGACACAACAATTTACTCACATACAGATTGAAAAGGTATAGTGAAATGATACAATCCTGACACAAGGTTTCCTGACTTGCAACCTTGCAGAGTCCCCGTGTTTTGTTCGCTTAAACTGTGTGGATCGTAACAATTACAGATGATATGAGGAAGAACGGGAATTTCAGAACACTTAATTGTACTATGAGGAAACTATTCATAGACCAAGAGGCAGTCATTCAAACAGAGCACGGAGATACTGGGTGGTTTAAAGTCAAGAAAGGTGTAGCTCAGGACTGCATGCTTTCACCATATTTATTCAGTGTGTAGAGTGAGCAAATAATCTGAAAACTTGGTCTATGTAAAGAAAAATGAGGTGTCAGGTTGGAGGAAGACTCATTAACAACCTGTGTTATGCAGACGACACTGGCTTATTTTCTGCAAGTGAAGAAGATTTGAGGCACATACTGATGAAGATCAAGGACAACAGTCTTCAGTATGTATTGTACCTCAACATCAAGAAAACAAAAGTCCTCACAACTGGACCAGTAAGTGACATCATCATAAATGGAGAAAGGGCTGAGGTTGTCAAGGATGTCATTTTACTTGGGTCCACAATCAACGCCTGTGGAAGCAGCAGTCAAGAAATCAAAAGACACATTGCACTGGGCAAATCTGTTATGAAAGACCTTTTTAGAGTGCTAAATAGTAAAGATGTCACTTTGAGGATTTAAAGTACACCTGACCCAAGCCATGATGTTTTTTGTTGACTTCATAGGCGTGTGAAAACTGGACAAGGAATAAGAAAGAGTGAAGAAGTATGGTCTTTGAATTATGGTATTCGTAAAGAATGTTGCAAATACCGTGGATTGCCAAAAGAATGAACTAAGAATGATAGTGACCCCATGTGGCAGAGTAGAACTGCCTCACAGGGTTTCTGATGCTAAAAATCTTTAACTAAGTAGATTGCCACATCTTTTTTGCCATATCTTTCTTCCTGCAGAAGCTAGCGGGTTACAATTGCTGATCTTTGGATTAACATTCAAGTGCTTAACCACTCACTGTACCACCAGAGTTCCTTCTAGAAAGATTATTCTAGGAAGCCCTGTGAGGCCATTTTACTCTGTCCTAAATGTTGCTAGGAGTAGGAATTGATGCCATGACAATGGAAAATTTATGGTAGCAGATTGTGAAGACATTCTCATTTGGAGCCAGTAGGTGAGTTCAACTAGCCTTTCAGTTAGCAGCTTAGTTCCTAACCATTGTACCACTAGGACTCCAGGAACATGAGGTTTGAAGAGGTTAAGCAACTTGCTCAACTCTTAATCTTGAAGTTGAGGAAATCCTGGATCTTTCTGATATTCATCTTTATTAGTAAAAGATCTTTTCTTCATTTGTTCTTAAGGTAACTACATCATAGATTAATAAAGCAGAATTGTTACTACAATTGAATATCTCCTTTTTTAAGAAAAGATGTTTCTAATCCTTTCCTATATTTACATTGTACGTGAGGTTGCTTTGAGTTGGAACCAACTTGACAGCACCTAACAACTTACCTCTTGAGTTGTTAATTTCTCCCTTATTATAAACCTAACCTAGTTCCTGTTGCTCTACAGCACCAAAATCTCTCCAGCAAGACTCTGGAATCCAGAAAGCTACCCTAAGGTCATGTCAATGTTGCTGTTTCTGTTCAGACCTCCCCCTTCTTCTCCGGGAGCTGTGTTCCTCATTCTTTATCTCTCAGCTCTTGCTAATGGCTCCAAGAGACAAAGGTGCAATAAGTTCTGGTTAATGAGCCCGTTAGCAGTCAGGACTGCTGTGGCTGCAAGACAAATCAACTCTCAGTCTAGGGTGAAAGCAAAGTGCACACTTCATGCTATAAACACGAGGAGAAATGGGGCCATAACTGTGAAAGGCACCATTATTATTCCCTTAGGGACCCCGTACTAGAAAAAGCTCATTAAAATATTTTATTATAGTCTTTTCATAACTGAGAAATACATATTTTTTAATGTGGAAAATAGAAGGAGAAAATACTGGAACTAAAACATAAAGCTAAACTAAAAACTAAGACCTTTGATAGAAAGAATTAGGTCTCACTCAGCATTCTGTAACTAGGCCAAGAAGAAGAAAATACAGCTCTTTAGGGTTTCAAAATTCTGTCCACTTGAAAGTGACCTGATGAACACTCAGAAATCTGAGATTTTGCTTGAGAGAGCCCAATTATTTGAATTTATGATAAAAAGGGGATTGGTTTGTAAAATTCTTGCCTTCCAGGGATGAGGGAAAGGGTGTCCTAACTCCAGGTCATCTAATCAATTGTCTAGATAGGTTTTCTCAAACTTAACCATTGACGTTTGAAGCCAGATAATTCATTGTGCACGGTGGAACATTTGATATCACTCTGGCTGCTGCCCACTAGGTGCCAGAAGTATCCACCCACCCCCATTCCTAGCCATGACAATCAAAAATGTATTTACATTGCCAAATGTCCCCTGGGGGGCAAAATCACTCCCAGTTGAGAATTACTGTACTAAACATTTCTGTTTCAAATTACTCATCCCGTCTGATAACACAGCTGACCCTTCTTTAGAAAACCAAGTTCCAGCATCAGCTAGGGCCACGTCTTAGCAGCTAAGAGGACTTTTACACTCCTTCAGATGGCTTTGAATCCCAACTGTTTTAGTTAAAATACACAGTTGTATTATCAGTAGTTATGATTTGTTGTTTATCCACTCACATACTCAACCAAAATATAAGAAGCCGGAAACCTACTAGGTTCTAAAGATACAATGTTGTGTGTGTGTGTGTGTGTATGTGTGTGTGTGTGCGCTACGAAGTTGATGCCAACTCACAGTGACTGAAATGTGTTCACCCGTATAACCATCATCCAGTTTGATAAATCAAATGTTACATATATGGAGCCCTCTGCGCCCTCCCTACTGTGTCTTCCTCTCCTCTAACCCATATTCTGGAGAGGTAACTATTAATCTGCATATAGTGTGTATCTTTCCCATATGCATGTTTGTACCTTTACTGCATGTGTACGTAATTAGTCCACAATATGTAGTTTCTTGTAACTTGAATTTTTAAAATATCATACTACATACTCATATATCCTTCTATAATTCATTTGCCATGCTTTATCTTAGGTTTAGTCGTATTGATACATGATAGTCTAGTTCATTCATTATTGTTGCTCTATAGTGTTCAATACGTTATTATGCCAGAATGTATTTCTTCTTTCCCCATTGATGAACTGTACTTCTTTTTAACTGTTGTAAACAATGCTGCAACAATATTCTTGTACATATCCTCTTGTTTTTTTGTACATATCCTCTAAGAGTTTTTTTGAAGACTGTACCTAAAAATTGCTAGGTCAAGGAGTATGCTGTTGTTCTTGTTAGATGCTGTCAAGCTGGTTGTGACTCATGGTGACTGTGTGTACAACAGAATGAAACACTGCCCAGCTCTGCATCATCCTCACAACGGTTGTCAAAGTTTGATCTCATTGTTGCAGCCGCTGTGTGAATCCATCTTTTCGAGAGTCTTCCTGTTTTTCTATGACCCTCCAATTTATAAGCATGGCATCCTTATCCAAAAACTATCCCCTTCTGATAATGTGTTCAAAGAACATGACACAACATCTTACTATTCTTACTTCCAAGGAGCACTCTGGCTATATATCTTCTGAGACAAACTTGTTTATTCCTCCGACAGTCCATGGAATATTCCATATTATTCTCCAACAACATAATTCAAAGACATCAATTCTTTGGTCTTCCATATTCGTTGCCAAGTTTTATCACTCATATAAGGCAATTGAAAGTATCATGCTTGGGTCAGGTGCACCTTAGTCCTTAAGGTGACATCTTTGCTTTTTTTTAAAAAAAAAATCACTTTAAGGAGATACTTTGCAGCAGGTTTGTCCAATGCAATGCACTGTTTAACTGTTTAACTTCCTAACTACTGCTTCCATGGGCATTGACTGTGGAATCAGAGTAAGATGAAATCTTTCACAACATCAAACATTTCTCTGTTTATCATGATGTTACTTATGGGCCCACTTATGAGTTACTTGTTTTCTTTATTTTTAGGTATAATCCATCCTGAAGGCTGTGGTCTTTTATCTTCATCAGCAAGTGCTTCAAGTTCTCGTCAAGAAGCAAAGTGGTATCAGGGGCATATTGGAGCCTGTAAATAGTATTCCTCCAATCCTGATGCCACATTTTTCTTTATGTAGGCCAGTTTCTTGTTTTATTTGCTCAGCATACCGGTTGAATAAGTATAGTAAAAGGATATAACCCTGATCCACAACTTTTTTTTAAAAAACTTTATTCAGTTTCAACAGCTGCTTTTTGGTCTATGTATGGTTTTCTCGTAACCACAATTAAATGTTCTAAAATTCCTGTTCTTCTCAGTGTTATCAATACTTGGCTATAACTCACACAGTCAGTTGCCTTTGCACAGACAACAAAGCATAGGTAAGCACAGGTAAAGCATACTTCTGGTATTCTCTGCTTCCAGCCAAGCGCCATTAGACGTCAAGGGTGATATCCATGATTCTACATCCTCTTCTGAATCTGGCTTGAATTTCTGCCAGTTCCCTTTCAATGTACTGCTACAACCACTTTTGAACAATCTCCAGCAAAATTTTACTTATATATGATATTAATGATATTGCTTGGTAGTTTCCACATTCTTTTGGATTACCTTTCTTTGGAAGGGTCACAAATACGAATCTCAGTCAGTTTGTCAGGTAGCTGTCTTCCAAATTTATTGGCCTAGATAAGTGAGCATCCGCAGCACTGCATCTGTTTGCTGAAACATCTCAGTTGGCATTCCATCAGTTTCTAGTCTCTTGTTTTTCACTTGTGCCGTCAATGCAGCTCAAACTTGTTCCTTTGAAATCGTTAGTTCTCAATTATATGATACCTCCTGATATGATTGAATGTTGACCAATTCTTTTCAGTGCAGTGACTTTTGTTTATTTCTTCCATCTGTTTTTGATACTTCCTGTATCATTCAATGTTTTTTCCATAGAATACTTCAAAATTGTAACTTGAGGCTTGAATTTTTGTTTAGTTTGAGAAATGATCAGTGTGTTCTTTCCTTTTGGTTTGCTAACTCCAGGTCTTTGCACATTTTGTTACAATATTTTACTTTGTCTTCTCAAGTTGCCATTTAAAAAAAAAAATCTGGTCATTTTCACTTCATTTCTTCCATGTGCTTTAACTACTTTATATTCAAGAGTAAGTTTTAGAGTCTCTTCTCATACTCATTTGATCTTTTTCCTTCTTTCTTATCTTTTCAATGATGTTTTGCTCTCTTCATATGTATATTTGATGTCTTCTCAGAGTTCATCTTATCTTTGATCGTTAGTATTCAGTGCCTCAGATATACTGTTCAGGTGCGATATACTCAAAGTCATACGTACATTCACTGTCTTGGACATGCTTTAATTTTCTTCAGCTCTAATTTGCATATGAGCAAATTGATGGTACGTTCCACAGCTGGCCCTTGGCCTTGTTTTGACAGTTGAGATTGAACTTTTTCATAGTCTCTTTCTACAGATGTAGTTGATTTGATTTTTGTGTTTTCTCTTCACTGAGGTCCACACGTAGAGTCATTCTTTTTTGTTGTTGAAAAATGGTATTTGCAATTAATAAGTCACTGGTCTTGCAAAATTCTATCATGAAGCTTCCCACATCATGTCTATTACCAAGGCTAAATTTTATAACTACCAATACTTCTTATTTGTTTCTAATTTCTGTATTCTAATCACCAGTAATCATCAATGCATCTTAATTGCATTTGTGATCAATTTCAGGCTGCAGAAGTTGGTGAAAATCTTCAGTTTCTTCATCTTTGTCATTAGCGGTTGGTGGATAATTTGAATAGTAGTCATATTAACTTGTCTTCCTTGTAGGTATAGGGATATTATTTTATCATTGACAGTGTTGTACTTAAGGATAGATCTTGGAATGTTCTTTTTGACGAACACTAGGCCATTCCTCTTCCAATTGTCTTTGCTGGTGTAGTGGACCATATGATTGTCTGATTCAAAATGGCCATTACTAGTCCACTTCAGCTCACTAATGACAATGATGCTGATGTTTATTCATTCCATTTCATTTTTGAGAATTTCCAGTTTTTATAGTTTTATGTTTGTACACTACATGTTCTTACTATTAATACTATTAATAGTTCTAACAATTAATAGTTGCAGCTGTTTCTTCACACTTTGAGTGGTAATCTATCAGCAAATAGAGGTGCTGGAAATTTGGTTCTATTCATGTCATTAAGCTCTGTTCTCCATTGAAGAAGTAGCTCTTCCCTAGTTGTATTTTGTGTGTCCCCTAACTTGAGGGGCTGATTTGCCACTACTATATCAGACAATATTCCACTGTGTTCATATGGTTTTCCCTGGCCAGTTTTTTCAGCAGTAGACTGCCAGGTTCTTCCTCCTACTCTGTCTTAGTCTGGACACTCTGATAAAAGTTGTCCATTAAGAGTGACCCTGCTAGTATGTGAAATAGCAGTGACAAAGCTTCCGGTATCACAGTAGGACAAACTGACAGACACACTGTAGTTTGAAGGGTATAAACATCTTTAATTTTACTAGACATTGGCAAAAAAAAAAAATAATTATCTTCAAAGTGATGCCCACTTAGAAACTCTGAGCAGTATGTGAGAACTCTTCTTTCCCATATCACACCCATACTTGGTATTTTGTCTTTTTTTTTCCTGTTATGTGTTATCTCCCAGTGTATAGTTTATCGTTTTATTTTGTTCTTTGTACTTCTTGTTGCCAAGCCAAGTGCCGTAGGCAAAAGTTATTCATTCTAATGTAGTTAATCTATCAATCCTTTTACTTAAGATTTGTGTTTTTTTCAGTTTTGTTTGAAGAAACCATAGAAATTAATGATTTGTATTTCTTTGCATATTTTGACTAATAATATTTTGTCAGCTATTGATTTCTTCTTCATACATTTTATTGCTAGTTTTTTACCTTATTGATTTGTCAACTATACATGTAGCAAAAATCTCCCAGTCTGTGGCTTATCATTACACTGTCTTTATATTGCCTTTTGTCAAGCAAATATCACAATTTTGCTGCAGATTAAATTACCATGTTTTCTTTGATGGAAGCTGCATTTTTGTTTAAGAAAGCCCTCCTTATAGCAAGGTAGGAAAGATATTTTTCTCTACAATGCTTAAAGTTTTATTTTTAACATAGGTATTTGGTACATCTAAAAATGCTTTATATGTCATGTGAGATAGAGAGTGGATTTAAAAACTTTTCACATTGAAAGCAAATTTCCCAGAACCCTGAACCTCACTAATCAGTATTATTACCACTGTCACATAACAAGTAACCAAATGTGTACATCTTCTTCTGGGCTATCTGTGCTGTTTGTCTTTTTCTGTAACATTGTGTGGTTACAGTTTTGCAATAAATCTTGGAATCTGATAGGGTACATTTACCTAATGTTGTTTTTGGAATTCTTGATCTTTTGCTGTTTTGTATAGACTTTAAGGTGAACTTCTAGTTCTACCAAAAAACCTGGTTGTCATTTTGATTGGAATTATATTTATTAATAAATTTGTGATTAAAAATTTTATAAGTATAAATTATAAGCTACTCAATTTATTAATCAATCAATATAGGATGCATTTATCTTTATAAACAAATCATGAATAAAAAACAAAAACCAAACCCACTGCTATCGAGTCAGTTCAGACTCATAATGACCCTACAAGATGTGTAGAATGACCCTATAGAATTTCCAAGGCATGTCTGGTGAATTTGAACTGCCAGTCTTTTGGTTAGCAGCTGAGCTCTTAACCGCTGAGCCACCAAAACTCCTAGAATGTACATCATTCTATTTAGTTCTTCCATGAATTTGAATTGACTCAATGGCAGTGAGTTTATTTATGTATTTATATTTGTGTCTTCTTTAAGAGCCATCAGTAATGTTTCATAATTTTTCCCATGAAGATCACAACATTAAATTTAGTTCTGTATTCTTTATATTTCCAAAATACATTAGCTAGCCCTTTGTTGCTGGCATATAGATATGCAGTTGATGTTTGTTCTTTGCTGTTATACATAGCTGTCTTGTTGAAGTCTACTTGTTACTACCTGCTCTCCAGATGGCCTTTGCTTCATGGCGACCCCAGGTGTGACAGGGCAGAACTGCTTCATGTAGTTTTCTCGCCCCTAATCTTTACAGAAACAAATCTCCAGGTTTTTTTTTTCTGTGGTACTGTTGAGTGGGTTCCAACCACCAATCTTTAAGGTAGCAGCAGATCAAAAACCATTTGTCCCTTCAGGGACCTGAACTTTGCTTTAAAAACATAAAACAAAACCAAACCCTGTGACTTGTGAGTCAATTCTGACTCACAGGTTACCCACTGCTGAAACCAAACACAGTGGGGTCAAGTCTGCTCTGACTCACAGAGACCCTCTGGGACAGAGCAGAACTGCCCCGCAGCGTTTCGAAGAAGCACCTGTCTGATTAGAACTGCCAGTCTTTTGGTAACAGATGTAGCACTTAGCCACAAGGCCACCAGGGTTTCCAACTCACTGCTTAAACTGAACCAAACGCATTACCATTGAGTTGACTGCGACTCACAGCAACCCTATAGGACAGAGTAGAACTGCCCCGTAGTATGACCTTTTGGTTAGCAGCAGTAGCACTTAACGACTATGCCACCAGGTTTCTAAGTCGCAGCTTAGAGCTCATAAAACACCCAAAGATTATCTTGGGCTTTCTGTCTACAGAAGCATAATTTTTGCAGAAAAGATTTTTTCTTCTTTTTCAATCCCTATAGGCTTAATTTTCTTCTTACTACGACTTCAGCAACTTGAAAACTATGGTGACCATTCTTAACCTGTCTTTGATCTTAAAGCCAATTTCTACACTTTCAGAATCGGTTACGATATTGACTGTGTATTTCTTGTCTCTACTTTTTACCAGTTTAAGAAAGATTTTTTTTTCTATTTCTACATTGCTAAAACATCATGAATGGAAATTAAACATTTGCAAGTGTTCCTTGATGTATGTGTTTGATTTTTTTCCCCCACAATCTATAATTGGCCAAGTGCTGTCAAGTAAAACATTTAAGAAGAATTTCCAGCCATGCACACAAAAAACGCTGCTTCATTTCTTTCTTCTGTCCCTCCAGATCTATCCACCTCTCTGACTCTGAGCCAGTGGACTGCAGAAGGAGCCCAGGTGGCACAGTAATTAAGCACTCGTCTGTTAACTGAAAGATCAGCAGGCTGAAACCACCAACCCTGGTAGTGTAGTGGGTAAGTGCTACCACTGCTAACCAGAAGGTCAGCAGCTCAAATCTACTATGTGCTCCTTGAAATGGGAGCAGTCTGCTTCCTAAAGTTTTATAGCCTTGGAAAGACCATGGGTGGTTCTACCTGTCTTAGAGGGTCACTATGAGAGTTGACTCAGTAGCAATGGGTTTTTTGGTTTTGTTTTTGGTTTGGGGCTCTGTTTTAATCATCTAGTATTGCTATAACAGAAATATCACAAGCGAATGGCTTTAGAAATATAAACTTTATGCTGTCACTGTCCAGTCAGCTAGAAGTCCAAATTCAAGGCATCAGCTCCAGGGGAAACCTTTCTTTGCTGGCTCTGGAGAAAGGTCCTTGTCATCAGTCTTCTCCTGGACTGGGGGTTTCTGAGGTGCAGGGATCCTAGGTCCTTTCCAAAGGACTCTCTCTGCCCCTGGGACTGCTTCTTGGTGGACTGAAGTCCCCAACTCTCTGCTTGCTTCCCTCTCCTTTATATGCCCAAAGATTGCGTCAAGGCACAGGACAATCTTACATATTGAGTCCTGCCTCACTAACTCAACCACGGCCCAGGCTCCCTCGTTAACATCATAAAGGAAGGATTTCCATTCGGAGGAATTTCTCAAGCTATCAGAAATCATGGCCGAGCTCAACTGCTACAGAGGTTTTTTGGTGGACACAATTCAATTCCATGACCAGCTCTCTTATTTTTGTTTTCTGGCTGAGTTCAGCTAACGGAAGGAAACAGTAAGATAACAAAGGATTAGAAGGTGAAGCTGGGAGTTACGTTTCTCCCTGGCAGTTTCCTTTCTAAGCCACCTCAGGTTGGTATCCTGCTTCCTGAAACCTTAGTTCCTATCACACAACCTTCTTCATACAGATGCCCTTTCCAAGATTCTGCTTACTGTCCTTTTCTGTCTGCCCCTTTGAGCCTCAAAGTGGTGACAGTCCTCTTCCCCAAACCCCTCTAATCTCTCAGTACTGGTCAGTGTCATATTGGATTGCTTCACTTTACTTACACCTTTGTAAACTGTCTCTTAGTTTAACTCTCCTCATATTGCTCAGCTGGAGTGTGCCTGGGTTTCATACTAGGAACTTGACTAACACAGAGAGGTTCAATAAAGTATTCATTACATCCCACTATAACCTGGATATGGATAAGGATGACTTTTAAATCCAAGCATTCCTGCTTGCCGGAGCATCTATTTACAGCCCTGAGCAACTTAAATGATTAAATTAATAATTACTATCTCTGATGGTATTGAAATTGATTTTCTGTTATCATTAATGTGGACATCTTGTAAGTTTCGAATCAGAGTTAAATATGTACACAGGCTAGCTCATTGCTCTGAAGCATTATAAAAGCTTAGTAACTTTTTGTTTTGTTTAAAAGAAGAATAAAGGGGATTAGGGAAGATTTTCAGGACTGGAAATATTGCAGTAATTTTCAAGATCACTAGGCTCTCCAGTATTACCTCCAGTCTTTTGATGTTATAATGCAGATTATGGACAGAAGTCATATCTGGAAAGCAAAGATATGGGAAGTTACTTAACACATCAAAAGAAACCCACCTTAACTCTAATTTGCCTCTTGCATACTCTGACAATCTTTCTCATTTTGAAGTACTTTCTACAAGCTTTGTAAAAGGTCATAGACATAGAAAATGAGGCAAGTAGAGGCTAAGCAGGAACTGGGGAATAAATTATCAGGCCAGTGGGAAAATGGTAGCAATCACTCATTTGATGAAGTTCTGCTTGTCATATATTTTGAATTATCTTATCATCAAAAGTAATCTCAGGTGAATTTTAAAACCACAGGTACCAGACACAATAGTTTCCTGCTCTTTCTCTGGCATCAAACACTTCAGGGGGAAAAAAGACTGAAACAGTCTTCTGGGGACCAATTTTGTTTTGAAAATTCTGTGTTTAATCTACGTTATTATTGTTGTTAGTTGTTTTCCCATTGCTACCATTTTCCCATTGGCCTGATAATTTATTCCCCAGTTCCTGCTTAGCCTCTACTTGCCTCATTTTCTATGTCTATGACCTTTTACAAAGCTTGTAGAAAGTACTTCAAAATGAGAAAGATTGTCAAAGTATGCAAGAGGCAAATTAGAGTTAAGGTGGGTTTCTTTTGATGTGTTAGTTGGTTCCCACTCACAGCCACCGTATCTACAACAAAACAAAACACTGCCCAGTCCCGCACCATCCATACGACCCTTGTTATACTTGAGGCCATTGTGTTAACCACCGTGTTGGTCCATCTCATTGAGGGTCTTCCCTTTTTGCAGACCCTCTGCTAGGAAACACTGATAGTGTCGTGTTTAAGAGCTATGAGTGCTAACCAACAGGTTGGCAATTTGTATCTACCGGGCCCTTCTTGGAAATCACATGGAGCTGTTCTACTCTGTCCTATGGTGTCACTATGAGTTAGAATTGACTCAGTGGTAGGAGTTTGAGTTTTTTCAGTTGATTTCTACACTACCAGGCAAGATGTCTGTTCATATATCACCTCAGAAGCAAGGATGGTGAAACTTTATCTCACATACTTTGGATGTGTTATCAGAAGGCATCAGTCCCTAGAGAACAGCCTCAGCAGCTATTCTTGTTTTTCTGGTCACACAACTTCTGCCAAGACAGATTTATTCCTTCTTCTGCAGTCCATATATATTCACTATTCTTTGCCAACATATTAATTCAAATGCATCATTTTTTTCTTTAGTCTTCCTTGCTCATTGTCCAGCTTTTGTATGCAAATGAAGCACTGAAAATGCTGTGCCTTAGGTCAGGCATACTTTAGTGCTTAAAGTGACATCTTTGCTTTCCAACACTTTAAGGAATTCTTTTGCAGCAGCTTTCTTGACTGTTGCTTCCATGGGCATTTGTTACAGATCCAAGGGCAAGGAAGGATTTACAATAGGGAGGAAAAATTCAACCTTTTGCAAGTATAGAAACATATTGACAATTACAATGATCATCTGTGCAAACTTACCCTTAATCAACACAATATTTCCCTCCCCTTTAATACCTCCCTCCCCCTCCTTCTTACCCCCCTTTTTACCACTAATAAACTTAGTTCTGCATATATTTGTCTTTTCTTGCCTTTTTTTGTGTGAGGTCACTCAATATTTGTTCTTTTGTGGTTGACTTGTTTCACTCAGCAGAATATCTTTAAACTTCATCCACATGGTAACATGTATGAAGATTTCATTTCTGCTACTGCCTGAGTTGTATTTCATTGTATGTATGTATCATATTTTGGTTATTTATTCATCTATTAATGGACATTTGTGTTTCTAACTTTAGGCTATTGTGTAATGAACATGGTTGTGCAGACTAGTCTCGGTCTGAGTGTCTTTCTTAAATCCTTTTGGGTATATACCTAGGAGTGGAATTGCTGAATCACATGATAGTTTTATTTTTAGTTTTTCGAGGAACCACTACACTGTTTTCCATGACAGCTATGTCATTTTGCATTCTCACTTGCAGTGGGTGTTTCAAACTTCTACTCAATATTGTATTAGAAATCCTAGCCAGAGCAATAAGCCAAGAAAAATTAAAAGTGTCCAGGTTGTAAAAGAAATAAAATCCTCTGTATCTGAGGGTGACATGACTCTATATACAGAAAATCTCAAAGAGTCTGCAAGAATTTCTCAAGCTAATAGAGCAATTTAGCAAAGTTGCAGGGTATAAGATCAACAAACAAAAATCAGTAGGGTCTCTGTACAGCAACCACAAAAAAATCTGAAAGGGAAACTAGAGAAACAATTCCATTTACAATAACATCTAAGAGAAGAAAATACCAAGAATAAATTTAAACAGGGATGCAAAGAACTTATACAAAGAAACTTTTTTTAAGAAGAACTACTGAAAGAACTAAGAAAGAACTACTGAAAAAGATTAAATAAGACTTAAATAAATGGAAAAATCTTTCATGCTTGTGGTTTGGAAGACCAAATTGTTAATATGTCAATACTCTCCAAAGTTATCTATAGATTCAATGAAATTTCAATCAAAATTCCAACAGTCTTCTTGAAAGAAATGGAAAAACCAATCCTCATCTTTGTATGGAATGGCAAGAGGTCCCTGAGAGCTAAAGCAACATTAAAAAAGACAGGCAAAGTGGAGAACTCATGCTTCCTGATTTTTTAACCTATTATACAGCTACAGTAATCAAGAATTTAGAGTCCAGAAACAAACCCACACATCTGTGGTCAACTGGCTACTATCCTAAGTCTACCAGATGGGTAAAGATGAGTCTCTTCAATTAAATAGTGCTGATAAGATTGGATTACCACATGCAGAAAAAATGGAGGAGGATTCATGCCTCACACCATATAGATAAACAAATTCAAAATGGATTAAGGACCTAAATGTGAAAACTAAAACTGTAGCAATACTGAGAAAAATAAGCAGAAGCAACACTGCTGGTCCTAGGTTTTAACAATGGATTGTTTAATATAATGACAAAAGCACAAACAGCAAAGGACAAAATAAGTAAATGGGACTTCATAAAAATTAAAAACTTTTGTTGATCGAAAAGGTTTACCCAAACAGTAAAAAGGCAAGGCACTGACTGACAAAGTATATTCAGAAATCATATATTCAATCAAGGGTTTAACAACACATGTATATGTCTCGTTCAACTGGATAAAAGACAACTCAATCACAAAATGAGCAAAAGACTTGAATAGATATCTCACCAAAAATAACATTCAAATTGCCACCAAACACATGAAGAAATGTGTTAATGTCACTATCCATCATAGGAAAGTACATCAAAACTACAAAATACTATCTCACTTCCACTGCCACCATCACCAAGTAGATTCCAACTCTTAGCAATCCTATAGGACAGAGTAGAACTGTCACATAGAGTTTCCAAGAAGCACCTGGCAGATTTGAACTGCCAACATTTTGGTTAGCAGGTGTAGTGTGTAACCACTATGCCACCCGGTTTTCCTTTCCACTTCCACTGTGATGGCTAAAACAAAAACAATCAGAAAATAACAAATGTTGGGGAAGATGTAGGAATATTGGAATCCGTATCCATTGATGGTAGGAATGCAAAACGGTGGGAAGCCGCTGTGGGAAGGAGTATAGCAGTCCCTCAAAAAACAGAATAGCACTATTGTGTTCTGTTGTTCTGTGCCATTGCATCAGTTTCAACTAATAGAGACTTTGTATTCAACAGAGTGAAACACTTCCCAGTCCAGCATGATCTTCACAGTTGTTGCGTGTGTGAGCCTATTGTTTCATCCGCTGTGCCAATCTCTTCCAGTGAGGGTCTTCCTCTTTATCATATACTCTCTACTTTCCCATGCATGATGTTCTTCTCGAGAGACTGACCCCTCCTGTTACTAAGTTTAAAGTAAGTGAGACAAAGTCCCGCCATACCTGGCATCTAATGAGCACTCCGGTGGTATGTACTACTTCCGAGACAGACTTGTTTATTCTCTGGGCAGTCCACAGTGTATTCAACATTCTTCATCAACACCAGACTTTAAAGGTGTCAATTCTTCCAGGGTCTTCCTTACTCACTGTCCAGCCTTTGCATCCGTATAATGCAACTGAAAACACTATGGCTTGAGTAAGATGCAGCTTAATTTTCAAGGTGACGTCATGACTTTTTAACAGATGTAAGAGGTCTTTAAAGAGAACTATCATATGATCCAGTAATTGCGCTTCTAATTTCTAGTCCAAAAGACTTGAAAGCAGAGACTCAAACAGAGACTTGTACACCAGTGCTTATCGCACCACCATCAACAATAGTCAAAAGGTGGAAACAACGTACATGGCCATCAGCAGATGAACGGATAAACAAAATGTGTGTACATACAATGGCATACTACTCAGTCAGTGGATAAATGAGGTCTTGATACTTGCTACAATATGGATGAAGCTTGTAAACATTATGGTGAGTGAAATAAGTCAATCACAAAAGAACAAACATTGTATAATTTCACTTGTAAAATTATAATTACATAATTTTGTTCTGTATACGTTTTTCTGTTCTTATCTTTTCACTTGTAAAAAGATAAGAACAGAAAAACGTATACAGAACAAAATTTATTAGTGGTCACCAAGGATGGGAGGGGAGTGGAACTTAATGTTTGTGGAATATTGAGTTTGGGTTTACAATGATAGAAAATTGCCTAAGAGGAGGACTGCAGAGTCAGTTATTTTAATTACTGTCAGTAAGTTGTATATCTGTGAAAAGCTGAATCAGCAAAACTCGTGAGATCGATATATGTACAATGACAGAAAAAAAAAAAGAGTCGCTACTGAGGCTGCTCCTGGACACCCATACACATCATGGGATTTAACTCCTTGGTTTGAAGTTTAGGAGCTTGGTTTCATAGTTTCATTCCAGTTAACTGGCCTAATAATGTGTTTAGTGCTTCTGTTCTGCCTCCTAGCTCATTGTGTAACCTCTCAGGTATTAAAAGTTTGCAAATAGCCATCTAAAGCATGATTGCTCTGTATTCTTCTGGAGCTACAGAGGACAAGGGAGAGTCAGGAATAGAAGAAGGAGATGAATATGTGGCTAACTGCATCTATTAACAATTGCTTCCTCTGCCTTGAGACGGGGAGAATCAGTGCCTGGCTATCATTACTAAACATTTTGATCAAAGATTCTATAGAAGAATCCTGATCAAAAGGAGGTGGGGGGAATGGTAGAACATAATTTCAAATTCTAGTGGAATCTAGGCTTTCTAAATCCATGTTTGCTGGGTAAGCTCTCAAACCTATTGCCCTAACATAATACTTAAACCTCAAACCAAAAATGTCCCTTAAAATCTTCTTAAAATCATCAAACAGCAGTTCAGCTTAACTAGTGAAGAATGTCTGCCTGAGCAATGTGCTCTTTTAAAGATCTGTCTATGTGGGATCAAACAGACAACAACTTGAAAGATTGCACAGGAACCTTGGGGAATAAGGAATTTGTTAACAGCAGAAGGACAGTTTGAAAAAGGAGGGTGAGACGGTTGCACAGTTTGAGGAATGTAATCAGTGTCACTGAGTTTTACAGTGGGTCCTCAGAAGAAACGATTTGGTGATCTGCTGCAGTCGAGATCCCAGCCTAGGACAGACACCCTGTGGGGCAGTCCTAGTCTGTCCCCCAGAGTGACTATGAGTCAGGATTGATTCCACAACACACAGCAAATAATATGGTCAATGGTAGTGCATCTTGAACTGCTTTTAGAGGTGAGAAAATCAAGCCACAGAGTCTGAAATTTGAACCCGAGACCATGTATCCCCAGAACCACGCTGCTTTCAGTTTAATATAGTGGAGTGAAGCTGTGAAAGACTTCATAAAATTTTTGTTTATCTCTGCAAAGTTAATTGTATTTCCACCAGAAGACCTGAGATTCAGAACTGTGAGTATTTTTTCCCTTGGACTTTAATGTTTACTAATTTGTTTTTCTACATAAAATCAAATGTTTATATCTTGGAAATATATTTGAAATGAAGATGTGTGTGTTCTCAGACATTAATTCTTGAAACAACACTATGTAAGCCTGGTGGTTTTCATAAATAACCACGGTGTGGGGAAGCAAGAATTTGGAGGAATAAGCCTGCCAGAAGGAACTTTGAATGAAAGACAACATATAATCCCCTTATGACTTTAAACTAAGCAGCCATGTAAACGAATAACCTTTTTAAGGACATACTGGGTCACCAGTAGAGTTCACTTAATTTATTTTGACAACTGTTCCTAATTACCCATTACATGGGTTAGAAAACATCTAGAAATATGAGACCTAATTGTTGCCTCAGAGCATTTGAGACATGTGGGCTTGTATGAGTGTGTGTGCACTTGTGTGTTTCTGAAGGGATATTCTTTCAAAGAAAATTTTGGAATCTGAGATGTGGAAAGAGATTTCATTCCACATGGAATGTAGAAAGACTCAATTAGCAAGTAGCATCAGTTCTCAGCTCTTGCAAATGATTGGCTGAATTTTATTCTAGGTTAAATTTTATATTAAATCTAATTTAAATGGCAACTTTTTGTGGGGTAGCCTATTATACATTAATCTAGCGCCCTCTTGTGTAATAGTTTTTAATAATAAAGTCTGCTGGTGAACATGGCCTATATTTTGATTTCTAAGCTCTAAGGGATAGAGTCATTCGTTAGTAATATTATTTTCTTTTTGCATTTCCAAAAGTATACACAGTAAAAAAAAAAAAAGTATTGAGAATAGAAAGGCCACTATTCCTGTTTCATGCTATATTTACGCATGTCACTGAACAAAAATCACTTTCACAAATCAGGACATAAAGTAAGATTCACTCTCAGGAGACAAAGAAAAATAACTGTGAAACAAGACAATTAGTTTTCATAGATTCATCGACTTTGAGAAAAAGAATCATGGAGATCTATTGAGGGGTAGGATAAGGTTGGCACTCACTGTGTATGTGTGTGTAATGTGGCTGGCTCTGAGCTAAGAGTCCACAAGTCTAAAAGGCAATGCTAGTATTTCTATGGAGCACAGTTTGCTACAATTTTTCCTTCCCAAACAAATCCTGGTGGTGTGATGGGTTAAGTGCCATGTATGCTAACCCAAAAGGTCAGCAGTTCAAATCTGCCAGGCACTCCTTGGAAACTCTGTGGGCAGTCGCTGTGAGTTGAACCTGACTCAATGGCAATGGGTTTGTTTTTTAGCTTTTTCAAGCAAATGCCATGTGAAAACAAATGTAAACAGAAGTAGCTTTGCTCTAGTCAAAGCGGAGGTGGAGCCTGTTCCCTGGGCCCTCTCTGGGATAGCCAGCTGCTCAGGTTTGTGTTGACTGCGAGTTTTCAGATTTCTCAGGCCTGTGGTTCACCACCACAATTACAGGCTCTGCTCTTTCCTTATTTGTGACCAATGGCACAGAGGGCGGTTACCACCAGCTGGACTAGCACAGACCACATAGACTTAAGGTTTAGGTGCAACAATTAACCCCCCAACCCCCAAAATATGACAGGATTCAGACATTTAATGCACTCAGCCACTAACTGAAAGATTGAGTCTGTCCAGAGGCCCTTGGAAGAAAGGTCTGGTGATCTATTTCTGAGAAATCAGTGTAGGAAGCTCTATTGAGCACAGTTCTGCTCTCACTTGGGGTTGCCATTGGTTGGACTCAGTGGCAACTGAGGAAAAAAAAAAGATACAATATCTTTGTAACATTATCCAATTCAATATTTTATTATAGAACATAATGGAATCCATTAAAAAAGTTTTAAATTGCCTACCTACTTCCTAAACATTCATCATTTATGTGGAATTGCTGTAATTTATGGGTTTATGGCTAATGTTGAGGAGAACGGGAATTCCAGAATACCTCATTGTGTTCTGTGTATGGATCAAGAAGCAGTCGTGTGAAAAGAACAGGGGGACACTGCGTGGTTTAAAGCCAGGAGAGGTATGAATTAGGGTTGTGTCCTTTCACCATACCTTTTTAATCTGTATGCCAAGCAAATAATCTGAGAAGCTGGATTGTATGAAGAAGAATGAAGCATCAGGATAGGAGGCGGACTCATGAGCAACCTGCGTTACACAGATGACACCACCTTACTTGCTGGGAATGAAGATTTGAGACATTTGCTGATGAAGATCAAGGACCACAGCCTTCAGTATGGATTGCACCTCAACATCAAGAAAACAAAAATCCTCACAACTGGACCAGTAAACAACATCATCATAAGTGGAGAAAAGTTTGAGGCTGTCACGGATTTCATTTTACTTGGGTCCACAATCAACACCCGTGGAAGCAGCAGTCAAGAAATCAAAAGACACGTCATGTTGGGAAAATCTGCTGCAAAGGAACTTTCTAAAATATTCAAAAGTAAGGACGTCACTTTGAAGACTAAAATGTACCTGTGGTGGTCAGGATTATGTCAACTTGGCTACTACCTATTTGGCTGCTGTATTAAGTGGCAGGGCAGGGTTTGTGGTGACTCCCTGCCCCTCGGCTCTCATCTCGTGACACTGGACTACAGCTGCTGATTGCTCACGTGGCCAGGAGCTCCTGCTTTCTGGTTCCAGCATCTGGTTCCGGGACTTGAGCTAGCAGCTGTTGGGCTCATCAGTCCTTACAGTTGGCACGTGAGAGTCCTGCTCCCTGACCTGCCAATCCTGCGCTCGCCAGCCTCTGCCCAGTCCTGCTCCCTGACCTGCCGATCCTGGGTTCTCCAGGCTCTATCACTTCATCTCGCCACCAGCTTGGAATCCACCGACCTCCAGCCTCTGTCGCATCGTCTCTTCACTAGCTTGGGATCCACTGACCTACACAACCGGTGATCTGCAACTCTGGTCTCTGACTTGCTGACCTTGGGTTCCTCAGCTTCCGTGGACACGTGAGGCTTGTGCCAGAGCTTGGGACATTCAGCTTCTGTGATTACGTGAGCTGTTTCCTATATTTGTATCTATCTATCTGTCTATATATATATTATAAATCTTTCCTTGTACCTACACGTGTTACTGGTTTTGCTTCCCTAGAAAACCCAGCCTAAGACAGTACCTGACTCAAGCCATGGTATTTTCAGTTGCATCATGTGCATGTGAAAGCTGGACAATGAACAAAGAAGACAGAATTGATGCCTTTGAATTGTGGTGTTGGAGAAGAATATTGAATGTGTCATGGACTACCAAAAGAAGAAATAGATCTATTCTGGAAGAAGTACAACCAGAGTGCTCCTTGGAAGCAAAGATGACAAGACTGTATCTTACATACTTTGGACATGTCAGGAAGGATCAGTCCCTACACAAGGAGATCATGCTTGGTAGAGTGGAGGGTCAGTGAAAAAGAGGAAGACCCTCGATGAAATAAACTGACACAGTGGCCGCAACAATGAGCTTAAGCATAAAAACAATTGTGGACATGGCCCAAGACCAGGCAGTGTTTCGTTCTGTTGTTCACCGGATCACTGTGAGTCGGAACTGACTCAGTGGCACCTAACAACAATGGGATAACAAAGGGATACACTTTCTTTATGACATTATCCAATTCAATATTTTATTATAGAAAATAGTTGACTCCTTTATGGATAACTGATATCCCTTATGGATATCAAGACGTTCCAACACTGACTACACCAGTCGCATTTATCTAAATAGCCAAAGTAATATATTCACACTTAAAAACATTGTTTTACAATCTTCGGTATTATCTAATTTTTGTATACCAGGCTTGTCCAAAACAGGATTTAACCCACGACCACACATTGCATCTGATTGTTTTGTTGTTAGGTGCCTTCACACCAGTTCTGACTCACAGTGACTCTACATGCACTGGGACAAAACATTGCCTTGTCCCCTGCTACTTTCCCAATCATTTATATGATTGAAACCATCTTTGCACATGCTGTCAATCAACCTTGTTGACAATCTTCCTTTCCTCTGTTGACCCTCTGCTTTACGAAGCCAATCTCCTTTTTTAGGGACTAATCCCTTCTGATAAAGTGTCCAAAGTATGTGATACCAAGTCTCCCCATCCTTGCTTCTAAGGAGCATTCTGGCTACTTCTTATGAAGCAGATCTGTTCTTTCTCCTGGACCTCCTATTCAGTATTCATTGCCAATACCATAATTTAAAGGCTTCAGTTCTTTGGCCTTCCTTATTTGTTGTCCAGCTTGCATATGCAAATGAGGTGATTGAAAATACCATGGCATGAATCAGGTGCACCTGAGTCCTCGAAGTGACATCTTTACTTTTCAGCACTTTAAAGAGGTCTTTTACAACAAATGTTCCCAATGTAAAGGATCCTTTGATTTCCTGACTGCAGCTTCTATGGGCTGATTGTGGATCCAAGTAAAATGAAATTTCAGACAACTTCCACCTTTTTCCACTTATCATGATGCTGCTTTTTGGTCTATTTGTGAGGATTTTTGTTTTCTTTATTTTGGAATGTAATCCATACTGAAGGCTGCAGTCTTTGATCTGCATCAGTAAATGCTTCATTTTTACCTTCAGCAAGCAAGGTTATGTTATCTGCATGACACAGGATGTTAATGAGTTTTTCTCCAATCCTGCTGTCATTCTCTTTTTCAAACATTTCAGCTTCTCAGGTTATATATTCTACACACAGATTGAGTAAATATGGTGAAAAGATACAAACCTGATGCACAACTTTCCAGATTTTAAACCATGCAGTATCCCCTTGTTCTGTTTGAACTGCTGCCTTTTGGTCTATGTATAGGTTCTTCATGAACACAAATGTTCTGCATTTCCCATTCTTCTCAGGGTTATTCAGGTTTTTTATGATTTACACAGTCCAATGCCTTTGCATAATCACTAAAACACAGGTTAAGATCTTTTCTGTATTCTCTGCTTTCAGCCAAGATCCAGCTGACATCACCAATGAGATACCTTGTCTCACGTCCCTTTCTGAATCTGGAAACCCTGCTGGCATAGTGCTTAAGTGCTACATCTGCTAACCAGAAAGTTAGCAGTTTGAATCCCTGAGATGCTCCTTGGCAACTCTATGGTTCAGCTATACGTTGGCCTATAGGGTCACTGTGAGTCAGAATTGACTTGACAGCAGTGGGCTTTGGGGTTTCTTCTGAATACAACTTGAATTTCTGGCATTTCCCTTCAATGCAGTAGGAGAACTACTTTTGAATGATCTTTAGCAAAATATTTCTTGTGTGTGATATTAAAGATACTGTTTGATAATTTCCACATTCTGTTGGGTCGCCTTTCTTTGCAGTGGATCTCTTTCAGTTGTTTGACTAGTTAGCTGTCTTCTTCTTTATTCGTTGTCCCGCTTTCCCATGGATGTGAAGCAATTGAAGATACAATGACTTAGGACAGGGGCACCTTAACGCTTAAAGTAATATTTTGCTTGTTAAGACTTTAAAGAGGTCTTTTGCAGTAGATTTGCCTAATGTCTAATAGCCTAATATGTTGTTTGGTCTCTGGACTGCTGCTTCCATGGGCATTGATTGCAAGTCCAAGTCAAATGAAATCCCTGATAACTTCAATATTTTCTCCATTTATGATGATGTTGCATCTTGGTATAGTTGTGAGGATATTTGTTTTCTTTGTCTTGAGCTTAATCCATACTGCAAGTTGTAGTCTTTGATCTTCATCAGTGCTTCAAGTCCTCTTTGGAAAGCAAAGTTGTATCATCTGCATATCACAGATTGTTTGAGTTTTCCTCCAACCTGAACTTGCTCATGAGTAATTGATGGCAGTCTTTGTACCACTCAGACCCTGGCCTTGTTTTGACTGATGATATTGAGCTTTTCCATTGTAACTTTTCATAGATATACTCAATTTGATTCCTGTGCATACCATCTGGTAAGATCATGTGTATAGGCATCGTTTATGTTGTCACTGAGGGGTATTTGCAGCAAAGTAGTTGGTCTTGCAAAATTCTATCACGTGAACTCTGACTTCCTTCCTATTGCCAATGCCATATTTTCCAGCAACCAATCTTCTTTGTTTCCAATTTTTGTATTCCAATCACCAATTATTGTCAATGCATCTTGATTGTGTTCTTCTTCAACTGTGGCCTTAGTAGCTGATGTGTAAATTTGAATAATAGCCATATTAGCTGGTCTTCCTTGTAGGTGTATGGATATTATCCTATACTGACAGTATTATGCTTCAGGATAGATCTTGAAATGTTCTTTTTTATGATGGATGCAACATCATTCGTCTTCAACTTGTCATACCTGTCATGGCACACCATATGATTGACTGACTGAAAATGGCCAATAATAGTCCATTTCAGTTGACTAATACCTAGGATATTGATATTTTTGCTATCTGTCTCATTTTGACAACTTCCAGTTTTCCTAGATTCATACTTTGTGCATTCCATTCTCTAGTAATTAATGAATGTTTTTAGCTGTTTCATCCCAGTTTTAGTCATGACACACCAGAAAATGAAGGTCCAAAATCTTGACTCTATCTACATCATTAAAGTTGAGTCTAGTTTGAGATGGCAGGTCTTCCCCAGTTGTGTTTTGAGTGCCTTCCAACCTAAGGGGCTTGTCTTCCGGCAGTATATCAGATGATGTCTCTTGTTCTTCATAAAATTTTCACTGTCCAATTTTTTTTTTTTCCATAAATAGACCACTAGGTCTTAGTTTGGAAGCTCTGCTGAAATCTGCCCACCATGAGTGAACTTTTGATATTTGAAATGTCAGTAATATAGTCTCCCGCATCACAGCAACATGAAAGCCACCACGGTAAGACCAATTGATAGATGAATGGTAGATCTGATTGCTATAATCCTTAAATCTCTTTTAATCTGGATTGTCACCTCTTACTGGCAGTGTTTTGCTGAAAAGAATAGCCCACAATGCAGAACAATTTCCAAATTCTGGAATTATCTGACAGATTCCTTTAGCCATCTTTTTGTAAATTAGGAATTAGATATACAGATTAGTTAAATTGACATTTTTGCCCTAGAATAGGTCACATGGTTTATTCCACACAGTTTCACACCAGGAAACACATGATGCCTAGTTGTCCACCAGTGATGGTGCTGAGAGACATAGCTGGAGGGTTGGGGGAAAGGGGACGATGTTCTGACTCATCCATTGCAATCAGAAACACAGTTCTCTGGAATTATCATGATCCCTTACAGCTGTTAAGTTCTCTGTCAGTTATTCTTATATTGGTATCAATAACAGTTCTTTGCCTGAGTCAATAATTTAAGTGTTGCAAAATGATTATTTCCTAATTCGTCATTACGCGTGCATTGACTGGGGCATTTCTCAAGTAGAGATATCTGGTTACCCTTAGATACAGTTCATACTAGACAGCAAGATACTTCATTCTTTCCCTTGTACATTTTAAAAGTAAAAAGCTTGTTGAACAATTTCCTTAAATGGTGATGAGAGATCTTTTTTTCTGACTTTCTCTTTTGTTACTGGTATTATGGACTCATGTAATTTAAAAAAAATTCATTTAATATATTTAATACAACTATAATTATTTAGGAAGCTTGTTAAAATCATCAAAAATGTAACCAAATTAGTGGAAGACTGTCCAGCTGGCTCATGGGATCTTTTGACATGACTCCATTAACATGGAAAATTTCTTTGCTTGCTTCGGGGCATAAAATCCGAATTTCTTTAGTGGAGAATAGAATGAGAGACCAAAATCTCTGCTCTAGTAACATTAATTTCTAATGCAATGAGAAAACATTCTGTATAATTTAGTGGTCAGGGTTTAAAAATATATATATTTTAAAAACATGAATTCATGTGTTATTTTCAATTCAATTTTAGCATCATAGATATTTTACTTAATTTTTAAATTATATAATTTTACCTCATATTTAATTCTACAATATAAAGGAAATAAATTAAAAAATACTAATATTACTTTTGAATATAGTTTTAAAATTATTTGAAAGTTTAAGTTTTAGGTTCTTAGAATGAACAGAAGATTTGAAAGGGTGGCCCAAGAAGGTAAAGTAAAGTAGTTTCAAAAACCAAAAGGGAAAGATACACTCGGCATTCACTCGGCATTTCTCAAGTTGGAAGAACTGAAGGAAAAAAATAAAGCCTTGAGTTGTAATATTGAAGGATTCTATGGGAAAGATAGTAACACTCAGAAAGCATCAATAGGAAACTGAAGCAACGCAAAGTATCACCGTACCTAAAAGAACTGGTCGACATCCAACCATTTCAGAAGGCAGCTTGTGATCAATAACTGATGGTACTGAAAAAAGAAGTCCTATCCGCACTGAAGTCATTGGCCAAAAAACAGGGCTCCAGGAATTGACAGGATACCAACTAAGATGTTTCAATAAATGGATGCAGTGCTGGAAGTGCTCAGTCATTTATGCCAAGAAATGTGGAAGACAGCTACCAGCGAGAGTCCCATATTTGTGCCCACTGCAAAGAAAGATGATCCAAAAGAAATTATCAAACAGTATCATTAATATTATGCACAAATAAAATTTTGCTAAAGATAATTCAAAAGCAATTGGAGCAGTACATCGACAGGAGACAGCCAACATCATGATAAATGGAAGAAAAAATTAGGCTGTCAGAAATTTCATTTTATGTGGAGCGGCCTGATGGAGTCACCATTAATTAGAATAAAGTCACCAGCAACTAGCAAGAGCCATCACAGCAGTGTGAACTGGTATCTCATTGTGGTTTTGATATGCTTTTACCTACTAACTAATGATGTTGAGCATCTTTTTATGCCTTTGTTAACCATGTATATATCTCTTCTTAAATTTTTTGGCTCATTTCTTCCAATATTACCTACATTTGTGCTTATTTTTTGTAACTAACAATTTTGACTCTCTTCTTATTTCCTTTTGTGCATATTTTTTCATTCCTTTGTGGTTATACTCGATGGCACTTGGCTGGCTGGCTTGTGGTTATACTGAGATAACATTATCTGACAGCTTCCTTTTGCCACCTTTTAGATTATTTCTGTACATTAGTAATTTGATATACAGATTAATTAAATTGACATTTTTTCCCCTAGAATAGGTAATGTGGTTTAAATGGGAAAGCCTGGTGGCACAGTAGTTAAATGCGTGTCTACTAACCCAAAGGTCAGCAGCGTGCATCTGCCAGGCACTCCTTGGAAACTGTATGGAACAGTTCTGCTCTATCCTGTAATGGTCACTATGAGGCAGAATCAACGCCATGACAGTAGCTTTGGGTTTTTAACTTAAATTACATATAAAAACTCTTCCTACACCACTCCTTCCCACCACCATTAGTTATAAAACTCTGGTGTTTCTGTACAAGAAGAGGAGCTTGCAGTTACCCATGCCATCATCTTGCTCTGGGTCACAGAGGAGTTGACATTCAGAAGCACAAAGATGCTACCCCATTATATTATAAGCAAAGCCTGGTGTCTTAGTCACCTGGTACTGCTCTAACAGAAAATACCATGAGTGGAAGGTTTCACGAGGAGAAGCTTTTATTGTCACAGTCCGGTAAGCCACAAATCCATTCATAAGCTACAAGTCCACTCAATATGAAAAATCATCACAGTCCAGTAGGCTGAGTCCACATCCAGTGAAAGCATCTTGGCACGGGAACCTCGGGTCTGAAGGACATGCTCTGCTCTTGGTGCTTCTCTCTTGGTGGTACTAGGTTCCCAACTTCCTCAGCTCACTTCTCTCTCTTATATTCCACAAGCTTGAGTCCTGCCTCACTAACACAACTGCAAACCATTCTCCATTCATCAATAGCACAGAGGCAGGATTCACAACACATGGGAGAAAGGGCACCGTATTAGAACTCCAAACCAAGTTAAATCAACACATACATTTTTGGGGGGACACAATCCAATCCATGACGTGACACCTGGGGAACTCGAAACCTAAAGTTTATGCTAAAGCCATCATCCTGATAAAACTAGAGGATGTCATAAGAAAGGGTTTGGTTTTTCCTCCCACTTCTGATGGAGATGCACTGAGTGGGCACCAAAGACCCGAGGAAACTTGGGGGTGATGCGGGAAAGCACAGAGAAAGCTTTGTGGATCTGGCCACCCAAGTACAGAGGGGCCCAGCAGAGGCAGCCAAAAAGGACCTAAAGGAACAATTCTCACAGACAGCGACTGTCAGCAGAGAAGTGACCACGTGACAGAGGGTTGGGGTACAGGAGGAGCCAGGGAAATGTATTGGAGATCACATGTTGCTCCCCTGACACCATGATCCATTTACATTACTTGGCATTCTGCCTGAAATATGAAGGTTTTGAAATAAAGTTATTTTTCTTGTTATTACTACCATTATTTTGAAAAGGGAGACACTCTCATGAACCACCCTGTAATAAAGCACTCACCAGTTACCAGAGGCCCTGAAAAGAGCTATGGAGAGCATCAGCAAGGACTCCACCACACTTCTTTGGGTAATCTAGACTCGTAGGGGAATCAGAGTTGAGAAGAACACGAAACATTGCATTCTGGGAGGCTGGGGCACAACACATCTCACTGGTGACTCCTCTGTGGTTCTCTGTGTTGAAGGAGCTGCAGTGAGACTGGGTGGATTCTGGAAGGGGGGTAGGAAGAGTTGTTCTATGAGATTTGTGCTGTGAAGCAAGAAGACTTGGCTGTTTAGACATCACTGAACCCCTAGAAACAATCTGGGTAAAGCCTGACATGGTTTGGACATGAGTAGTAAGTTGGGACTTCATGCCCTTCTCTTTTGCTCTCCTGTAGCTCAGCAGTAGTCTCAGATACCTTTCTCTGGCTGCCCTTCTACCCTGACCCTGTGCTTAAGGTTAGGACCCATCCAAGTTCAGGGTCTGATGGCTGGCTTAATGAGTCTCATTCTTTTTGGTTTTCATGTCTTCATGAATATCTACCAATATGCAGGATTCCAGTTGCTTTGTATGGTTAAATACATATCTATAAATAAAAATATGTGGGGATTTGTACTCCTTTCTCCCATAAAATATTGTAAACTTCTTTGAGACAGGAACGCCAACTTCTACAAGATCACTTAGAGTAAGTACTACACAAAAAACTGTTAACTGAATGACGTCCATCCTCCTCTGCTCTAATGGGAATGTTTGCCACTCTGTCGTCAGTATCACAGGTGCAAATGTGAAACAGCACTAAATGTTCCCAACTTGTTTGCTTTTCTTTCCCAAGAGAGCTGCCTTGTACTTCCCTAAGCAGTTTCATCTCACAGGCTCAACAAACTGTAACCTTATACAATGAAGTTGCCTGGCTAATGACATCAAACTTAGGACAAATCAAGTTTCTGGTTTCACCTATTGGCCTGGGAAATAGAGTTCTCATCATATTTTCTTAGCTTTAGTCTACATTTATTTTTATTAAACACTTTTTTGTCATTGATCAAATGGACAACAACAACAAAATAAAGAGGTTTGATAAGACAATATTATGTAAAGTACTTAACACAGCAAATTAGCTGTAGTCGTGTAACCCCTACCAAAGGTTAAAGGGGACTATGCAAATAATATGGAGCCCTGACGACACCATGACTAAATACTCAGCTAACCAAAAGGTAGACATTTCCAGTTCACTAACAGCAACGCTGAATCCCTGTAGGACAGTTCTACTCGATCCTATGAGTCAGAATTGACTCAACAGCAACAGGTTTGGGTTTTTAATGCAAATAGGGTGCTTGTGGCCCACTAAAGGGATTAGGTTATTAGCTTGCTAATCAGGCAAATAAGGTACATGTCAGACTTGTAGGACCACACAAGTGAAGTGTATTGGACTCTAATGAGGGGACTGGTCAGTTTCGCTACCCACTAAACTTAAAATGAGCCATCTTGGAGGCAGAAATGGGTGATCTCACTACCGTCAAGAAAAGACAGGGAAGAGCACCTTCTTTGGACCTGGGATTCCTGTGTTGAATACTTCCTAGGCCCAGCGGACAAAAGGCTGTAACACCACTGAAAGTACAAGATGAGAAGTAGCAGCAGTGGAACGGTCGCAGCTGACCCAGGAGACAGGCATGAGCTGACTCCCTGGGATTCCTGGCCTACAGAGCAAGGTGGTTACAGTGGTTGCACTGACCCACAGAACAAGAGGACTGAACAGCTTCAGGCAGGCAGACAACTAGTGGAATGCGGTGTCTCTCAGTACTTGGTGGAGTTTGCTTTATTGACTCTTGAACTAGAGTTGAGTGACTTTGGGCCTAGGTTTCCTAGTGAAGTGGGGTGCTTCTGGGCACGTATGGGTTGAGTTGAAAGGCTTTATAACTCTAGCCTGAGCAGGGCAGAGGCTGGGCCTAGGGGCTGAGGGCCAGAGAGAGGCCAACCTCTGGGCCTGGCTAAGAAGAAGCTGTCCTGTTCAAAGAACTCTTGATCTTAAATTGTGATGCAGAGTGAGAAGGCTTGGTTATCTGTACACTGCCAAACTCCCAGAGTCAACCTACATAGAACCTGACGTGGCCTGGACAAGGCTAATAACTGGGACTTTATGTTCTCCTTCTCTTTTGCTCTCTTATGGCTCAGTAGTGGTGTTGGATACCTTTATCTGTGTGTGACAATCCAGATGAATGTAGAAATCATGGAACAATATAATTAATATCACACACAAGTGATATTTTGCTGGAAACCCTAGTGGCTCTGTGGTTAAGTGCTCTGGCTTTTAACCAAAAAGTTGGCAGTTCAAACCCACCAGGTGCTACTTGGAAACTCTATGGGGCAGTTCTCCTACATCAAAAGGGTCATTATGAGTCAGAATCAACTTGACAGCAGTGGGTTTGTTTTTTAGTTTACCATTAATATCACACAAATGTAAAATTTTGCTGAGGATCATTCAAAAATGGATAAAGCAGTACATCAACTGGGAACCACTAAATATTTAAGTGAAATTCAGAAGAGAACATAGAGTCAGGGATATCCTTTCTGATGCCAGATGGATCATGATGAAATGAGAAAATAGCAGGAAGATGTTTACTTGTGTTGTGTTGATTATGCAAACCACTTGACTGTAAATTATAACAAACTATGGCTAACACTGTGAGGAATGGGAATTCCAGAATAAATCGAGAGGTAGTACTTTGAACAGAACAAGGGAATACTTCTTTGTTTAAAGTGAGGAAATGTGTGCATCAGTGTTATAGGTTTTTGTCATACTTATTAATCTGTATACTGCGCAAATAATCCACGAAGCTGTGCCATGTGAAGACTGGGGCATCAGGATTGAAGGAGACTCATCAGCCACATGTGATGTGTAAAGGATACAACCTGGCTTGCTGAAAGCTGAGAGGAGTAGAAGCACTTGATAATGAAGATCAAAGACTATAGCTTTCAGTATAAATTACACCTCAACACAGAGAAAATGAAAATCTTCACAAATGGGCCAATAAAGATAATGATGATAAAAGGAGAAAAGATAAAAGTTATCAAGGATTTCATTTTACTTGGATCCACAATCAACACCAATTGAAGCAGCAGTCAAAAAAAAAAAAAAATCAAATAACATACTGCATCAGATAATTCTGCTACAAAAGAGCTCTTTCAAGTGTAAAAAAAAAAGCAAAGATGTTGCCTTGAAGAATAAGGTGCACTTGACCCAAACCATGATGTTTTCAATTGCCTCACAAGCACGAAAAAGCTGGACAATGAATAAAGAGGACAGAACTGATGCCTTTGAATTATGGTGTTGGCAAAGAATGGTAAATATACCATGAACTGCCAAAAGAATGGACAAAGCTGTCTTGGGAGAAATATAGCCAGAATGCTACTTAGAAGCCAGGACAGTAAGACCACCTCACACACTCTGGACGTGTTATCAAGAGGGATCAGCCCCTTACAGAAGATGTACACATGGTAAAGTTGAGGGTCACTGCTAAAGAAGAAGACGCTCAACAAAATGGATTGACTTAACGGCTGCAACAATGAGCTCAAGCCTAACAGCAGCTGTAAGGATGGCTCAGGACTGGGCAGTGTTTTGTTCTGTTGTAACTGTGAGCCAGAACTGACTCAACAGCACCTAGCAACAGCAACTTCCCTGGAAAAAATCCCTAACTGTGGGTATGGTCTACGAGTTCTGCCTGCCCATTGCAACAAATTACCAAACTCAGTAAAGAAGTAGAGAATGCCATGGAAGGGATGGCTGGTGTCAGAATTGGTAAAAAGTTTGGAGGGTGAAGGTAGATCTGACCTCTACCTCCTAGCAGTCAGCTTTGGGCTGATGATGCTGGTAGTGATCCTCCCGTCTTTCGAAGGTAGGTGAAAAGCTCTGATGCCCCACCTACCATTTTTACACAGACCTTGTCAGTGTGGGCTATTCTTATCCAAATCTCTTGATCTTTGGAGAAATTGTTTTCTTTATCATTCTCTGATGTAATCATAAAACACTATATGAGAAAATACTGTTTGAGTTGTTGCACATGATATGCCTGATATTTTCATTCATTTTTAAGGTGTGCCCTCACCTGTTTTCCCTACTCTAAAGTGGTTGCAAATATTAACACAGTAAGAACTACATGAAAAGAGAATGTAATTTCTGTGCATTATTCATGGCCTCAGTAGACAGAAATGAATGGCCTAGTTTTCTGTCTCCACAGGGACATTCTGCGTGGCTCATAGTCGGTTTGACAGTTAACAGTCATGGCAGGTCATATTTTATTCATTCAAATCTACAAGACTTGGTGAGGAAGGTGAAGCCCCTCTTGGGAAATAGAATTCAAAGTTTATGGTCTGTTTGGGTAGGATGCCCATTCTCTTATGTACTGTTTTCAGAAAAAAACCTGTGACGGAATCTGAGGCAGTAAGAGTGGACATTTTCCTGTATTAAACTTGCTTATCCTCCAGCCAGAGAAATAGGTTTTCTTTTCACTATCCAACCAGAAACCAGCTGTGTAAGTTCAATCACAACTCTACGTCGGAATAGAACTGTGCTGCGTAGCATTTTCCATGGCTGTATTTTCAGAAACAGATCTCCAGGCGTTTTCCAGAGACTCTTTGGGAAAAAAGGTGGACTTGAACCTCCAACCTTTCGGTTAGCAGCCCAGACCATTAACTGTTTGCATCACTCAAGGACTCTCCTTCTATTCGGGAGCTTTAAATGAGTATAAGCAATGCCAGTGTCAGCCAGTGGTTCTCAAATTTTCAACTACATACAAATCACTTGGAAGTTTCAGAAAAAGACAGAAGTCAGGGCCCCTCTGCCCTTCCCCTTACACACCAATTCTAATTCACTACGTTGAGGGAGGGAGGTGTGCCAGAACTGCCTTTTCAGCTAGTGCTCCAGGTGACACGGAGGCAGGTGGTCCACAGACGTCCACTCAAGACAGCTGGTGAAGTCCGTTCCTGGAATCACAGTCAGTGAGCCTTTACTGAGCGCACAGGGAGAAGTTAGGTATCCAGGGAGATGCACAACAGTGAGTGTGCGCTGTGTGTGAGACAGAAAAGACAAAACAGCAACCGAATAACAGCATTTCCCGCTTGTGCAGTGCTAACAGTTTTCGAAGCATGTTCACATCCACCGTTTCCTACCCAAGGCAGATATGTGACAGGGGCAGGGCAGTGACTAGCATTTCCACTTTACAAAAGAAGAGGCCTTAATATTTGGCTGAAGGTTCCACCTCAGGAGTCACTTTAGTACTGAATTAAAGGTGTGTCTGGGAGCTATGTACTCTCAGAGTTTCTCCATTCTCTCTCAGATCAGTTAGTCTGATCTTTTTGTGATTCTGAATTTTGTTCTATACTATTCCCTGTGTTTCTATGGCTACTAGATGATGTTGTTGCTGTTGCTGGGTACTGTCAAGTCGGTTCTGACTCACAGCAACCCCATGCACAGCAGAATGAAAGACTGCCTGGTCTTCCGCCACGCCCACAAGAGTTTTCATGTTTGAGCCCATTGTTGAGGCCACTGTGTCAATACATTCTGTCAAATATCTTCCTCTTTTTTGCAGACCTTTTACTTTATCAAACAAGAGGCCCTTCTCCAGGGATTAATCCCTCACGACAAAATGTCCAAAGTATGTTAGATGCAGTCTTGCCAGCTTTGCTGCAAAGGAGCATTCTTCCAGGACAGATCTGTCTGTTTTTTTGGTGGTCTATGGTACATTTAATATTCTTCTCCAACCCCACCATTCAAAGGCATCAATTCTTCTTCTCTCTTCTTTGTTCATTGTCCAGCTTTCACATGCGTATCATGCAACTGAAAATACCATGGCTTGGGTCAGGTGTACCTTAGTCTTCAAGATGATATCTTTGCTTTTCAACACTTTAAAGAGATCTTTGTGAGAAGATTTTTTCAATGCGATGTGTTTTTTCATTTCCATGGGTGTTGATTGTGGAAGTAAATAAAATGAAATCCTTGACAACCTCGATTCTTTCTCCATTTATTATGGTGTTGCTTACTGGTCTAGTCGTGCGGACTTTTGTTTAGTTGATGTTGAACCCATACTGAAGGCTATAGTCTTTGATCTTCATCAGTAAGTGTTTCAAATCCTCTTACTTTCAGCAAGCAGGGTTGTGTCATCTGCATAATACAGGTAGTTAATGAGCCTTCCTCCAACCATGGTGCCTCATTCTTCTTCATATAGTCCAGCTTCTTGATTTATTTTCTTGGCATATAGGTTGAATATGTACGGTGAAAGGATACCACCTTAACACACACCTTTAGTGACTTTAAACCACAGTGTCCCATGGTCTATTTGAATGACTGTTGGTTGATTCATGTACAGATTCCTCATGAGCACAATTAGATGTTCTGGAATTCCCGCTGTCAGCAGTCTTATTCATAATTTGTTACGATCCAGTAGTCAAATAGTCAGTAGTCAATAAAACACGGGTAAACATCTTTGTGGTATTCTCTGCTTTCAGCCAAGATCCACATAACATCAGTAATGATATCCCTGGTCCACATCCTCTTCTAAACCTGGCTTCTGTTTCTGGAAATTCCCTGACAATATACTGTTGCAGTGACTTTTGAATGATTTTTAGCAAAATTTTACTGGTGTGTGATACTAATGACATTGTTTGATAATTTCAACATTTAGTTGAATCACCTGAGACATATAAACTATTAACTTTTTTTTGTTGTTTGGGAAATCTTTCTTGTGTGTCTATATGTGCTTTAGATGGTCTACAAAGAAAATTATTTTCCCATTATATAGTTAATCTGTATCTTGTTTTGACACTGGTGACTAATCACATGATGCATTAACACTGTCCCCTTCTCAGTCCCAGGCTTTGCATTTCCATTTATTCAGCTTTCGTGTTCCCTCTGTCTTCTTGTCCTTGTCTTTGGGCTGGTGTGCCCATTTAGTTTCATATGTATGGTTGAACTAAATGTATTATTGTTTGTTTTATGAGCCTGCGTAAGTCCTTCTGAACCTCAGGAATGGCTACAGTACTGAGTTAAAAGTGTGTCTTGGAGCTATGTACTCTCAGAATTTCTCCATTCTGTATCAGATCAGTTAGTCTGATCTTTTTGTGTGATTCTGAATTTTGTTCTACACTTTTCTCCAGCTCTGTCTGGGACCCTTTATTTTGATCCCTGTGGAGCAGTCAGTGGTAGTAGCTGGGGACCGCCTAATTGTGCTGGGTTCTGCCTGGTGGAGGCTATGTTAGTTGTAGTCCATTAGTCCTTTAGACTGATCTTTGTGTCAGTCTTTGTGTCAGTCCTTTAGACTGCCTTGTGTCTTCAGTTTTCTTCATTCTCCTTTTCTCCAGATGGAGTGGGATCAATAGAACATCTCAGATGGCTGCTCATAAGCTTTTAAGACTCCATATGTTACTCATAGGAGTAGGATGTAGAATATTTTCCTTATAAACTATGTTAATGCCAGTTGAGCTAGGTATACCCGGAGACCAGGGTCCGCAGCATTCAGCCCAGTAACTCAGTCCCTCAGGAGTTTAGATGTGTCTATGAAGCTTCTATGACTTTGCCTTGGCCGGCTTGTGCTGACTTTTCTAGTATTGCCTACTGTCTTACCCTTCACAAAAGTGATCTCCTATCAACTGTCTAGTCAGTGTTTTTGTTCCCCATCACTACCCCCACCCCTTGTAACCAGTCAAGATTATGTATACCCTTTCATGAGTTTTTGTAATAGTGGTCTCATACAGATTTGTCCTTTCTGATTGACTTGTTACACTCAGCATAATGCCCTCTGGGTTCATCTACGTTGTGAGATGTTTTGCACGTTCAGTATCATTCTTTATTGTCCGTTATGTGTATGTACCACACCTTGCTTATCCATTCGTCTGTTGCTGGGAACTTAGGTTGCTCCCTTCTTTTTGCTGTTGTGAATAATGCTGCATGAACATGGGTGCGCATATGTCTGTTAATGTGATGGCTCTTATTTCTCCAGGATACTGTCCTAGAGTGGAATTGCTGGATCACATGGTATTTCTATTTTTAAGTTTTTAAAGAACAGTCACATCATTTTTCAAAATGGTTATATATTTGGCATTTTCACTAGCAGAGCATCGGAGTTCTAATCTCCCCTAGACCTATCCAGCATTTGTTATTTTCTATTTTTTATTTTTCTTTATTCATGCTAGTAATGTCAGGGTAAGATAGTATCTCATTATAGTAATAGCCACAGTTTTTTTTGTTAGGGTTGAATAGGAAAATTAGAATGGTAGGTATGCTAACCTCTTGAAAGACAAGAACTTAAAGCTCCACTTACAAGGATGCTGATTGCTTTGTTTATCACACGGAAAGACTGAAAACAATGTAAATGCTCATCAACAGGAGACAGATTTAGAAAACTTCCAGACCAACTATCATATATTCATACAATGGAATACTCTTTAGTCCTTAAAAAGGATAAAGCATTTCTTTCTTTAACAGAGAAAAATATTTATGATGTACTGTCAAATTAAAAATAAAGGCATGAAACTCTATGTAGAGAATGGTCCTTATTATGGAAAACATTTATACATGAATTCAAAACTCTGAAAGGCAACTCATTTCCAGGTATCTCCAGAGAGATGAGCAGAAAGATAAAACTGTAGGGGGTATAGGTTACTGCTGTTTTACTTGCTGCCCCAGTGAACAGGTGCAGCTAGGTATACCCAGAGACCAGGGTTCCCAGCCCTCCGCCCAGTAACTCAGTCCCTCAGGAGTTTAGATGTGTCTATGAAGCTTCTATGACTTCTATAACACTAATCAATAGAGTCTAGGCTGGACGCTCTATGGAACAGAAAAAAACAACAACAAAAAGCAAAACCAAACCAAACCTAACTGCTGCTTTTGAGTGGATTCCCACTCATAGCAACCCTATAGGACAGAGTAGAATGGGCCCATAGGGTTCACAAGGAGCAGCTGGTAAGTTTGAGCTGCTGATCTTTTGGTTAGCAGCCAGATGCTTAACTACTGTCCCACCAGGGCTCCCTACAAACTAGAGTGCTCAGGAAATAATTTCTCTAACTTCTATATAAATTTGAGAGGTATCTGGAATAGAGAAAATAATATTTTTCTATTTGTGTCTTTGTGTCTGTGTCTGTGTCTATGTCTGTGTGTGCATGTATGTGTGGCCAGGAGAGCAGAGAGGGGGATATAATGCAATGTGTGACAACTACACAAGCCTTGGGAGTATAAAATGACTGTACAAAACCCAAAAGATCAACAAAAATGAAGTCCACTTCAGGATCATCACTTAAATCTTTTCCAAATTTAATATATACGCACACAAATGGTAGTACAAACACTTAAAAATATATACTACTTACAACTAAGTAGTCTAAAACTTAAAAAAATGTATGAATTGTTCATTCTTACCTGTGCATAAGCGATATTCTTCACAGCAACAGAGCTCAGTTAAACGTAACCACAAACAGGGTACTATGGGGGTGTTTTAAGACAGAATGTTGAGTCAGTTTTTCTCTTAATGTAAGTGCCTGTTTATCTGTTACCTCTGCTTAATAGAGTTTGTATGGTTTCATTTTAAAAACAAGCTGACAGTCTTACCTTTTGTTTTTGAAGTAGCTGTAATTCTGTTCAAAGTTAAAATGAATGTAGATACATTCCTCAGTGACAGACTTTAGTTTGCAGAAATGATCTGAGACAAAAAGGCTACTGTTTTGGGTGACTGAGTTATTCTTTTTAAAGAAAATGAAATGCTATTAACGTTGAAATTTGTGTATTTAGATAAATAAAGTCTAAACATTGTTTTCCTACTCTGCTAATGAAGAAAAGGAGTCCCCTGGGTGGTTCAAATGGAAGTTCTCCACCTGCTAAAATTCAGCTGTTTGAACCCACCAGGATGCACCTGGGCAGCCTGACCTGGAGATCTGTGACCACCCAAAAGGTCACAGCCTTGAGAAACCAATGGAACAGTTTTACACGGCAAACGGGAGTCAAAACTGACTCAAGGACAAGTAACAATGAAGAAGATAAAAGCCTAAAGAAAAAAACATATTTAATTCCTATAAGAGGGTTTTGTAACATTTTAGGTATGGACCCCCTTAGGAATCTAATAAAAGCAAAGGACAATCCCTTGAAAAATGCATATAAGCACATACCAGGTACTGTTGTAGATAATTTTAGGAAGCAAGGACTTCCAAAGCTCACCCATAAAACCATACAGAAACAAAAACCACCTGTTGCTGTAGAGTTGATTATGCTCATCCATAAGCATTGGTCAATAAACCCATTCTAGAAGATTGTTCTTTGCAAATGCAAATCTGGGAGTATTTGTCCCGCAAATAACGTTAGAGCACCTCAGCCACGCAAATCTCCTCTTGAGATGGTTTCTAAATTCAGATGGGAAATAGTCCAGTCATACTTTGGCTCTTGCAGACTTGTTGTAGTCTTCTTCTGTTTTGATTTAAACTCATATGTGAGTAAATAGTTGTCTGATCTGCAGTCAGCACCTGGTCTTGTTCTGACTGATGGGAAGATTTTCTATCCTCTCTTTCCGCAGTTGTAGTTGGTTTATTTCCTGGTATTCCATCTGGCAAGGTCACATATATATAGTTGCCCTTTCTGTTGGTGAGAAAAGTCATTGGTGTGAAAAAGTTGTTGATCTTGCAAAATTCTATCATGTAATCTCTGGCATTGTTTCTATAACCAAGGCCATGTTTTCGAACTACTGATCCTTCTTTGTTTCTAACTTTTGCATGCCAATCACTGGCAATTATCAGTGTATCCTGGTGGCGTATCCCAGCAATTTCAGGTTGCAGAAGATGGTAAACATCTTTAATTTGGTACTCTTTTGACCATAGTGGTTGGTGCATAAATTTGAACAACAGTTGTATTAACTGATCTTTCTTCGGGCCTGTGGATGTTATCCTATCTCCAACGGCAGCATACTTCAAGATACATCTTGAAATATTCTTTCTAGTTGTCATTACAGTGCCATTTCTCTTTAAATTCATTCTCAGCATAGTGGGCCTTAAGATTATCTCATTCCAAATGACCAATTCTAGTCCATTTTAGATCACTAATGCCTAGAACATTGGTCTTTATTCATTCATTTCATTATTGATGTTTTCCAATTTTCCTAGATTCATACTTCATACATTCTAGGTTCTGATTATTAATAAATGTTGACAGCTGTTCCTTCTCGTTTTGAGTCCTGCCATATCAGCAAATGAAGGTCCTGAAAGCTTGACTCCATCCACATCAATAAGGTCAACTCTATTTTGAGGAGACTGCTCTTCCCTGGTTGTATTTTGAATGCTTTCCAACCTGAGAGGCTCATCTTCTGTCACTACATAAGACAACGTCCTGCTACTATTCATAAAATTTTCACTGGATAATTCTTTTCAGAATAATACCACCAGACCCTTTTGTCTTAGTTTGTCTTAGTCTAGAAGCTCAATGGAAACCTGTCTGCCATGAGTGATGATGCACAGCTTCCAGAATCACAGCAACACACAAATACCCACAGTATAGAAAAATAACAGACATGAAAGTTTCCGAATTTAGAGACCATCTCAAAAACAGATTTGATGAGCTGAACACTAATGACCGAAACCAACTAAGTTGCAGAATGACATTGTACATGAAGAAATAGGAGGTGATTAAAAAGGCAGAAGGGAAAGAAAATTCCTAAATCGATGTCAGAATAGCCTCAGAAACTTGCCCTTTAACATCAAATGATGGAAGTCAAACAAAAAAATGATGAAGTAAAGAAGATGAAGAGAACCCAGTATTGCAAGGACAAAGTAGCTGGGACAGGTGGCAGAGGACCATGCTCTTAGGTGAAATCGAGGCCAATTGGCACAACTAGCATTTTGCTAAGAGAGCTCTCTGCACCTCACATTGGTGAGTGGCATCTGGGGTCTTAAAAGCTGCCAAGCTGCCATCCGAGGGCACAGCAAATCGTCCCAACTCAGCAGGAATGGATGCTCATCGAGGACCAAAATGACATGGGGTAAAGACAACCCAGAAGATAGAGAGATCCACTCATGTGGGTGCCTACATTGAATTGGGACCAGAAGAACCAGATGGTGCCCGGCCACTACCAGTGATAGCCATGATGGAGCTCACTAAGTTGAGTCTCACTGGCAACACAAGAATAAAAGGGGGTACACCCTGAGATCTCCACTAAAAGACCTCAGTTGGTGGTCCAGCGGTTTCAGGGTTCCCTTGAGAGTATGGCCCCTGGCCCTGATGCTGCCCTTGCCCATATATCATAATGAAGGCCCAGTCTTTGGACATGAATGGATTGGACTTGGCGATGCAGAGTGAATATATATTGGATGCACTTTATGGTTCTATGCATATATAAGATATCATCCTGTTGACCTCTGGCTAGAGGAAGGAGAGTGGGTGGAGAGGAGGGGAAAGGAGGCTGTTGGGAGGATGAGACATGTATGGAGCAGAGAGGAATAATGTGCTGTCACCGGGCAGGGAGAGCAATGGAAGCTGCACAGACATGGGCATGTAAATTTATACGGGAAGTACATTTTCACTCAGTCATATTAAATAAAAAAAAAAGAGGAAAAAAAAGATGAACAGAAGATTTCAAAGAGTGACTTGGGAAGACAGACTAAAGTTTTATGATGAAATATGAAAAGACTTGGAGATAGAAAGCAAAAAGAGGAGAACGTGCTCAGCATTTCTCAAGTTGAAAGAACTGAATGAAGAAAAAACTCAATCCGTGAGTTTCAACATTGAAGAGTTCTGTGGGGAAAATATTAAACTATGCAGGAGGCATCAAAAGAAGATGAAAAGAATACACAGCAACTGTACCCAAAAGAATTTGTTGACTGATGGTACTGAAGAAACAAGTCCAAGCTACACCAATGGTTTTGGAGAAAAGCAAACCTCTGAGAACTGACAGAATGTCAATCGAGATGTTTGCACATGTGGGTGCAACAGTGGAAAGTGCTCACTTGTCTGTGCTAAGAAATTTGGAAGACAGCTACTTGGCCCACCTACTGGAAGAGATCCATGTTTGTGTCTATTCCTAAGAAAGGTGATCCACCCAAATGCAGAAATTCTTGAACAGTATCTTTAATATCACACATAACCAAAACTTTGTTGAAAATCATTCCAAAATGGCTGCAGTAATATATCAACAGGGAACTACGAGAAATTAAAACCAGAATTAGAAGAGAATGTAGAACCAGCGATATCATCGCTGATGTGAGATGGATCCTGGCTGAAAGCAGACAATACCAGAAGGATGTTTATCTGTGTTTCACTGACTACACAAAGGCATATGACTATGGGGATTATGACAAGTTATGGATAACATTATAAATAATGAGAATTCTAGAACACTTAGTTGTGCTCATGAGAAACCTGTACATGGATCAATAGGCAGCCATTTGAACAGTATATGAGGATATCACATGTGTTGAGTTCAGGAAAGGTATGTGTCAGATTTGTATCCTTTCACCATACTTATTCAATAGGTGTGTTGGACTATATGAAGGAGACTGGGACATTGGATTGGAGAAAGGCTCACTCATACACAACCTGTATTATGCAGATGACAGTGAAGAGGACTTTCTGAAAGTGAAGAGGACTTAAGTAATATATATATGGATCAAAACACAATCATTCAGACAGAACAAGGGGATACTGCATGGTTTAAATGCAGGAAAGTTGTGTACTGGGGTTGCACCATTGCACCATACTTATTCAATCTGTATGCTGCGTCAATAATCCAAGAAGTTGGACTACATGAAGAATAATGGGGCATCAGATTCAAGGAAGATTTTTTTTAACAATCTGTGTTATACTAATAACACAGCCTTGCTTGCTGAAAGTGAAGATTTGAAGCATTTACTGATGAAGATCAAAGACTGCAGTCTTCAGTATGGATTACACCTCAGCATAAAGAAAACAAAATTCCTCACAAGTGGACCACTTAGCAACACCAAGACAAATGGAGAGAAGATTGAAGTTGTCAAGGATTTCATTTTACTTGGATCCACAATCGATACCCATGGAAGCAGTAGTCAAGAAGTAGAAAGATGCACTGCATCGGGCAAAGTGACTGCAAGACATCTCTTTAAAGTATTGAAAAGAAAGGACTGGCTGGAAGACATCTCTTTACTGAAAAGGATTGGCTGCAAGGCATCTCTTTAAATTATTGAAAAGCAAGGATGTCATTCTGAGGACTAAGTTACCCTGATCCACAGCATTTTAAATCACTTTATATACATGCAAAAGCTGGGCAATGAATAATAATTGATGCTTTTGTATTGTGGTAATGGAGAAGAATATTGAATGTGTCATGGACTGTGAAAAGAAAGAACAAATCTGTCTTGAGAGAAGTACAACCAGTATGCTCCTTGGAAGCAAGGCTGATGAGCTGGCTTCTCACACGCTTTAGAAGTGTTGTCAGGAAGATCAGTCCCTGGAGAAAGACATCATGCTTGATAAAGCAGAGTCATCTAAAAAGAGAAAGTACCTCTACGAGACGGATTGCCACAGTGGCTGGAACAATGAACGCAAACATAGCAACAGTTGTAAGGATGGTGCAGGACTGGGCTGTGATTCCTTCTGTTTGGTATAGGGTCAGAACTGACTCCACAGCACCTAACAACAACAGCATATACTACGCAAACACTGGGTTAGATGTGGGGCAGGGGCAGCAATCTGTGCTCTGACGAGCCTTACAGGTACTGCTGATGCAAGCTACAGTTTGAGATACAGTGGCCTAAGCCAATATTTCTCAACCTTGACAACAGAGGAGAAATATTACAAGGAGTTTTTAAAAAATACCTTGCCTAGGCCCTACCGCAGAATTTGTGATTTATTTGATGTGGTGTGGGGACTCAATCACTGGTGTTCTAAAAGTCTCTCCAGGAGATTTTTATATGCAAGGACAGTTGGGACCCATTAGTTTAAGCACTAGAAATGTGTCTTCTGGCTCCCAATAAACATTTTTAGCCCTGAAAGGTAGGAAATCCTTTACCCACATTTTTGTGTCTATGGCTCCTAGCATGCAGAGTGGCACTGGGCTAGGAACTTGGAAGGTATCGAGAATGAAGTGATAGTCCTGGGTTTGGGGGCTGTTCTAATTTCCCCATACCTGCACTAATTTACTGCTCAAGAGCAGGGCTCTCAAATCCTCTTCTCTCGTTAATCAATGTACATTAATTTCTCTTTTAGAATTTTTTTTGAAGTAAAAATTACAAAACAAAATTTCCAAATGGTTTGTATGAAACCAGAGGACAGGGAATCATTCTTGAGGTGAAGGCTTTAAATTTCCACTTGCGCCCTTAGTGACAAATAGATCAATTTTTGTTACTGATCAGCCTCTCTGCTAACAGTTTCTGAAAGGCACATCTATTTCACAACTAATGGAGAAATCGTTTCTTTGAAGAGTTTTGCGGCTTCAATTCACCTGACACACAATTTTTTGCAAGTCACTGTCCTCTGGAATATTTTCATGGGATCACTCAAGCTAGGTAAAAGGCACTGCCTGGCCCAGTAATTTTTTTTTTTACAATAAGTATTTTTTTAAAATGAGTTTTAAGTGAAAGTTTACCATTTGAGTAAGTTTCTCATACAAAAACTTACACAGACTCTGTTATGCTACCCTAGCTGTTTTCCCCACATTCTGACACCATGCTCTTCCCTTTTACCTCAAATTTCCCACATCCATTCAACCAGCTCCTGTCCCCTTCTTTCACCTACCGTGCCTCTGGATAGGAGCTGCCCAGGTAAGCTCCTGTATCTACTTAAGCCAAGAAGCACACTCTTTACCAGTATCATTTTCTGTCTAACAGATCATTTCAATCTTTGTCTGAAGAGCTGGCTCTAAGAATGGTTTCAGTTCTGGACTAAAAGAGAGTTTGGAGGTCATGTCTTCCAGGGATGCCCCAGTCTGACAGACCATCAAGTGTGGTCTTTTTACTAGAGTTTGAGTTCTGCCCTACTCATTTCTCTCACTCTGTTAGGGACTCCTTGGGATAGCTGAACACAGCGAGGTTCTTCCCGGCTGATGTTGGTACAGACTCTGGTTTAGGTGGCCCTTTCTGTCTTTTGGGCCCATATTTTCCTTTTCTCCTTGATGTTCTTTCCTCTCTTTTGCGCCAGGGATGTTGAGACCAGTGGTAGTTTCTTATATGGCCACTTCTTAGCTTTTAAGATCATGAACACCACTATCAGACTGAGATGAGAACGTTTTCTTGATAAAGATTGTTAGGCCAGTTGACCCACATATCCCCTGAAATCATAGTCCCCAGACACTTAGCCCAGCTTCTCTGTCCCTCAGAGTGTTTCATTGCCTTTAGAAAAGTTTTTAGCTTTTGATTTACTCCAGTTGTGCTGACTTCTTCTCTACTGTGTGCGGTTCCTGCTTTCGCCTAGAATAATTCTTGTCTAGTATCAAATTAGTGAATACCCCTCTCCCTCCCTGCTTACCCTTATAACCATCAGATACTGTTTTCTTCTGTGTTGAAACCTTTTCTTGAGTCCTTATGTTAGTCGTCTCATACAATATTTGTCTTTTGGTAACTAATTTCACTCAGCATCGTGTCTTCAAGATTCCTCCATGTTGTGAGATGTTTCCCTAATTCGTTGTTGTTCTTTATTATTGCATAATATTCCATTGTGTGAATATACCAGAGTTTGTATCCATTTATCTGCTAAGGGGCACTGTCATGGATTGCATTGTGTCCCCCTAAAAATATATGTGTTGATTTGGCTTGGCTATGAGTCCCAGTATGGTGCCATTCCTCCCATGTGTTGTGAATCCTGCCTCTGTGATACTGATGATGGAGAATAGGCAGCAGATGGCAAAAAGAGGCAGCAGCAACTGCAAACTGGCAACAGCAGAACCAAAAGCTGACCTATGGAGTGAGAGGGCTGAGTGCACAGAGTTTTCCTGGTAGAGTCGGGTGCCTCTCAGCACTTGAATCAGTGAAGCTTCAGAGCTTTGGAACACTTGCCCTTGCAGGGCAGATGTGGGCTCGAGGCCTAGGCCATGAGGCCATGAAATCTAAAGAGACAAAGATGAGGAAAAGCTGAGCTGCCTCAATCTCAAAAGGTATGGCTATGGCCTCAGGGGTTTGGTGCAGCCATGACTTCCTGTGTTTTTAAGGGTGGAGTTGCCACCCATTTGGGTTTAGGGTGAACCTAAAGCCAAGACAGAGCTGCTGTCCAAGTGGGCCTAGAATGCAATGTTGTAGCACGGGGCCAGAGATCTCTTCTCACAGTCCAGAGAGTATGACCAATACCTAGAGTCTGGAGTGCAATGCTAATGTGTAAAATGCCTCAGAAAATGGGGGATTATTTTCAAATCTTTGAGGGCTCTTGTAATGTGTTCTGACTTGCTGGTTGTCTGTTAATGCCTTATTTCTCTGCAATTTCTCCAGTTGTAATGAAAATGTGTAATTTGTACCTGCCTGTTATGGATTTGGGACCTGGACTTAGGATATTTTCTGTGCTGTAAATGAATGTATTTTACATGTTCTAATGATATGATTTGGGGGGAGCACAGGGTGGAGTGTCATAGATTGCATTGTGTCCCCCCAAAAATATGTGTTGATTTGACTTGGCTATAAGTCCCAGTATGGTGTCATTCCTCCCATGTATTTGAATCCTGCCTCTGTGATATTGATGATGGAGAATGGGCAGCAGTTGTTCTGGTGAGGCAAGACCCAACTTAAACAGCTGGGAGATACAAGGGAGACAAGTGAGCAGAGTAAGTGGGAATCTCATACCACTAAGACCAAGAGCAGAGCATGTCCTTTGGACCTGAGGTTCCTGTGCTGAGATGCTCTCCTGGAACTTGGATTCAGCTTATTGGACTGTGACAATTTCTCCTATTGAATAGACTTATGACTCATAAATGGATTTGCGGCTTACTTGGTGAGACTGTGTCAATAAAGTTTCTTTTCATGAAACCATCCACTAGTGGTATTTTCTGTTAAAGCAATACCAGGTGACTAAAACAGGCACCCCAGTTAAGTCCATCTTTTTTGCTACTGTGAATAGTGCTGCAATGAATAATGTGGTGCATGTATGTTTCTGTGGCATCTTTTATTCCTCTAGGATATATCCTAGGAAGTGGAATTGCTGGCTTTTGGAAAAGTACTAAATTGATTTCCAAACTGGTCTTTCCATTTTATGTTCCCATCAGTCTCTCCACAGCCTCTCCAACATTTATTATTTGGATGAATGTTAGCCTTGTTGAAGTAAGATGATATTTCTTCATAGTTTTGATTTGGCTTCCTCTAAAAGCTAATGAGCATCAACACTTACTCATATATCAGTTAGACATCTGAATGTCTTATTTGGTGATGTGCCTATTTATATACTCTGCCCATTTTTAAATTGAGTTATTCAGTTTTTTGCTGTTGATGTTTTTCAGTATCTTCTAGATTTTAGACATGAGATGCTGGTCAGATTTGTAGTAGCCAAAATTTTTTTCCCAATCTGGATGTTGTCTTTTTACTCTTGGTGAAGTCTTTGGATGAGCCTAAGTATTTGATTTTTAGGAGTTTCCAGTAGTCTGTTTTCTCTTCTGATGTTTGTGCATTGTTAGCAATGTTTTACATTCTGTTTATGCCCTGTATTAGGGCTCCCAGCATTGTTCCTGTTTTTCTTCCATGATATTTATTATTTTAGATTTTTAATGTAGGTCTTTGATCAATTTTGAATTAGTTTTTGTGCATGGTGTGAAAAATGGATCTTGTTTCATTCTTTTTTTTTTTTTTTTTGCAGATGAATATCCAGTTATATCAACAATTTTGGTTAAAGAAACTGTCTTTTTCCCAATGTGGGCTTTGGGCCCTTGTCAAATATCCACTGCTCATAGGTGGACAATTTTATGTCTGGATTCTCAATTCTGATCTATTGTTTTATGCATCTGTTGTTGTACCAGTACCAAGCTGTTTTAACTACAGTGGCAGTGTAACAGATTCTAGAGTCAGGTAATATGAAGCCTCTAATGTTGTTCTTCAGCAATGGTTTGCTTATCCAAGGCTTTTTTCCTTTCCATGTGAAGTTAGTAATTTGTTCCTCCATCTCACTAAAAAATGCCATAGGAAATTGAATAGTGATTGCATTGTATCTATAGATTGCTTTGGGTAGAATAGTCATATTCACAACATTGAGTCTTCCTATCCATGAACAAGATGGATTTTTCCATTTATATAAGTCTCTTGATTTCTTGCTGTAGTGTTCTGCAGTCTTCTTTGTATAGGTATTTTATTTCTGTGCTTAGTTTTATTCCTAAATATTTTATGTTTTGGGGGGCTATTGTAAATAGTATTGGTTCAGTGACTTCCTCTTTAATGCTCTCTTTGCTAGCATAAAGGGATCCAACTGATTTTTGTATGTTTATCTTGTATCCTGAAAATTTGCTGAATTCTTCTACTGGTTCCATTATTTTTTTTTGCAGATTCTTTCGGATTTTCTGTTGTATAAGATCATATTGCCTGCAAAAGAGATTCTTGTACTTCCTTACAAATTTGGATACCCTTTATTTCTTTTTCTAGCCTGGTTGCTCTGGCTGGAACTTCTAGGCCAATACTGAATGAAAGTGGCAACAGAGAGCATCCCTCTGTGATTTCTGTTCTCAAGAGGAGTGCTTTCAGAATCTCTCCATTTAGGATGATGTTGACTTTCAGCTTTGTATAAATGCTCTTTGTCAAACTGAGGAATTTCCCTTCTGCTCTTATTTTGCCGAGAGTTTTTAACATGAATGAGTGTTAGATTCTATCAAATGCCTTTCCTGTATCGATTGATAGAATGAAATGATTCTTGTCTTCTGTTTCGTTTATGTGGTTAAATACGTTGATTTTTTTTCTAATATTGAACCTGCCCTGCATCCCTAGCATGAATCCTATTGGTCATGGTGAATAATTTTTTCAATATATTGTTGAATTCTATTGGCTAGAATTTTGTTGAGGATTTTCACATCTAAGGTCATGAGAGATATTTCTCTATGTTTTCCTTTTTTCTAGTGTCTTTACCCGGTTTTAGTATCAGGGTTATACTGGCTTCATGGAACAATTTGGGAGTTTTCCATCCTTTTCTATGCTCTGAAATACCTTTAGAAGTGGTGCTCTTAGCTCTTCTCTGAAAGTTTGGCAGAATTCTCCAATGAAGCCATCAGGGCCAGAGCTTTTTTTTGTTGGGAGTTTTTCCAATTACCTTTACAATCTTTTCTTCTGTTACAGGTTTATTTAACTGTTCTACCTGTATGTTGGTTTAGGTAGATAGTGTATTTCTAGAAATGTGTGCACTTCCTCCTGGTTTTCTAACTTGTTAGAGCACACGTTTTCATAGTATGTTGTTATGATTTTTTAAATTTCTGCTGAGTTTGTTATGATATCATCCATCTCATTTCTTATTTCAGTAATTTGCTTCCTCTTCTGTTTTTCTTTTGCTAAGTTGGCCAGTGGCTTATAGATTTTGTTGTTTTTTTCAGAGAACCACGTTTTGGTCTTGTTAACTCTTTCAATAGTTTTTCTATTCCCTGATTCATTTATTTCTTCTCTAATTTTTATTATTTGCTTTCTTCTGTGCCTGAGGGCTTCTTTTGCTGCTGTCTTTCTACTTATTCAAGTTGTGGTATTAATGCTTTGATTTGGATTCTTTCTCTTTTTTGAATATGTGCATATATTGAAATAAATTGACTTATGAGCACTGCCTTTGCTGTGTACCAGAGGTTCTGATAGGATGTGCCTTTGTTCTCACTTGATTCTGTGAGTTTCTTTATTCCATCCTTGATTTCTTTTATAACCCACTAGTTTTTAAGCAAGATATTTTTCAGCTTTCATATGCTTGATTTTTTTTCCTTGTTTTTTTCTGTCATTGATTTCTACTTTCATGGCTTTATGGTCTCAAAAGATGCTTTGCAATACTTTGATGCTTTGGGTTTTTTGTAAGGCTTGCTTTATGTTCTAATATGTGGTCTATTCTGGAGAATGTTCAATGTGCATTGGAGAAAAAAGTATATTTTCTGTTAGGAGGAGTCTTCTATACATGTCTGTGAGGTCAAGTTGGTTGATTGTGCCATTTAGATCTTCCATATCTTTACTAAGGTTCTTTCTGGATGCTCTGTCTTTTACTGAAAGTGGTGTTTTGAAAACTGCTACTATTATATTGTGGGTCTGTCTGTTTCTCTTTTTAATGCTGTTAGAATTTATTTTATATATTTAGGAACGCTGTCATTGGGCATGTAAATATTTAATACAGCTATGTTCTCCCGGAATATTGACCTTTTAATCATTAGATTGTCTTTCCTTACCCATTTCAGTAGATTTTAATTTAAAGTCAATTTTTTTTCAGAAATTAATATTCCACTCCTATTCTTTTTTGAATATGGTTTTCTTGATATATTTTTTCCATCCTTTGAGTTTTAGTTTGTTTGAATCTTTAAGTCTAAGTTGTGTCTCTTGTAGGCAATATCTAGAGAGATGGTGTGTTTCTATCCATTCTGCCACTTTCTTTTTATTGGTACATTTAATGTATTTAGATTTTGCATAATTATTGGGGTTAGTGCTATAATTTTGATACCTTTTTTGGGGGTGCATTGCTGATAATTTCTTTGTTCTACTTGATTTTCTGTTCTGAGTCATTTTTCTTCGCATGTTTTCTTTCCATCTTTTTGTCATTTTTGCTTTTGTATTTGCTGACACTTCATGCTTTTCTTGTTTTTTATTTTGATCTGCATGGTTATTAGATTTTTTTGTGGTTACTTTAATATTTACTCTCTTTCTGAATTTAAATCAGTCGTTAATGTATCTGTATTGTCTTGACTTTCTGTCCATGTGAAACATCTATGACTACTTTTCGTTGCTGTTGTTAGTCCTTTTTGTTATAATGTTGGTCATCTTTTACGTACTGACATCTGTATTCCCTATTTTCAGTGTTTTAACTTTGGTTTATTTTCATGATTTTCCTATCTGGGTTGATATCTGTTTAGTCCACCTTGTATTCTAGTCTCGGGTGGTTATCTGACACTATTGATTTTCTAATTGAAGGATTCCCTTTAGCATTTCTTGTAATTTTCATTTGGTTTTTGCAAATTCTCTAAACTTCTGTTTATCTGGAAATGTCCTTATTTCACCATCACGTTTGAGACATAGTTTCATTGGATGGCATTTTTTTTCCCTCAAGGTTTTATGTATGTTATCCCATAGCCTTCTTGCCTGCCTGGCTTCTGCTGAGTAGTCTAAGCTTAGTCTTACTGATTAAGCTTCATAGATTGTTGTTTGATTATCATTAGTTACCTTTAAAACTCTCTCCTTATCTTTAGTGTTGATATGTTTGATAATAATATGTCTCAGTGTTTTTCTTTTAGGATCTACCTTGTGTGGAGTTTGATGAACATCTTGAACAGATCTGTTCTCATCTTTCATGATATCATGGAAATTTTCTGTCATCAAATCTTTGACAATTCTCTGTGTTTTCTATTATCCCTCCCTCTCTCACCCATTCTGGTAGTCCAGTCACTCATATTTTTTTTTCTTTTGATGGAGTTCCACATAATTATTAATGTTTCTTCATTTTTTTAATCTGATTTTTCCTCAAATATAATTACACCTTACATTGCTTCAGTTCTGCTACTTTGACTTTCTATAAAGTTATCTAATTTCATATTATTGTCATTATTCTGAATCTGCACACTGTTTATGCTTTCTTAAAGCCTGTTCAATTTTCCATTATGCTGTGCTGTGTTTTGACTAATACTCTTTCTGATGTCTTCAAGAATTCTAAATGTTACTCTTTTGTATTCTACCTCTGATAATTCCAAGAAATTCTCTTCATCTGGAAAATTTCTTGATTCTTTGTTTTGGGAGCTTTCTGAAGCCATCATGGCCAGCCTCTTTAAGTGATTTGATATTGATTGTTGTCTCCAAGCCATCAGCAAATTGTATTTATTTTATGTTGTCTTACTGTGCTCTAGCTTCTTGTTTTATTGTGTTTTGAAATGCCAAAATAGGCTTGCCATGTATGATAGTTTGATTATCGGCCCCTTTGAGGTTCTAATATCCTGTTACCAGGTGCTTAGATCTGTTACTAGGTGTTTGCATCATCTGGTACTGCTCTGACAGAAATACCACAAAGTGGATGGCTTGAACAAAGAAAAGTTTATTCTTACACAGTCAGGTAGACTACAAGTCCAAATTCAGTGTGTCTCCTCCAGGGAGGACTTTCCTCTCTGTTGGCTCTGGAGGAAGTTCCTTGTATTGCATCACTCTTTTGTTAGGGAGCATCTTGGCACAGGAACCTCAGGTATGAAGGACATGCTGTTTTCCTAGTGCTGCTTTCTTGATGGTATGAGGTTCTCAATTTTCTGCTTGCTTCTCTTTCCTTTTGCCTTTTGTAAGATCAGAGGATAAAAGGTGGTGGAAGCCACACTCCAAGGAAACTCTCTAGCCTAATCTACTTTGTTAACCACAGACTGAGATTAGGATTGACAGTATCAGAAAATTACAAAATGGAGGGCAACCACAGAACACAGGAAATCCTGGCCCAGTCAAATCGCTACACATATTTTTTGGGGAACTATAATTCAGTACATGACACTAGGCATGTTAGCACAGGCATCCATTTACATTTCTTGTAGTACTCAGCTCACATGCCCAGGTAGTTGGCCACCAAGTGTATGGTACAGGCTCTTACCTACAGTCCTAGAAGGGCAGGAGTGATTGGTGTAGGAACAGTTATCTTACTGCTTGCACTGAGAAAGGCAGTGGGCTGAGATCCATCAGTGAGTATCTGTGAGTAAGGTATATCCTCTTATGTCCGAGTGTAGGCAAAAGAGCTGTGTCTGCCCTGAGTCCTGGCTTAGGGAGCCAGTAGCTTATTTGTTTATTTTTTTCCCCTTGTTTTGTTAAATTGTTCCCTCTCTGTCTATATGAGAATGGCTTACAGCATGCATAAGGAGTCCTACTTCTCATCTAGGTAATGGCCTCAGACTCTGAAGCTGGGTGCAGTGCAGAGAAGCGAAAGGAAAGCACTGGGAAAAGGGACAAAAGTTTATCCTGAAGGAAAGATTTAGAGTCTCATATGGTAGATTAGATAGTGTCTACTTAGCTTTTGGCAATATAATGCTGTTTTTCACTGATTCAGGAGGCATGATTAGGCTCTCCACTGCTCCATCTCTCCTACTGAAGAAAGTGCTTTCAGAAAACCACTGTTTTGCTTGCCAAGTTCCACTTACCTGCATAGCACTGATTCCTGTTGAGTCAGGTCTGACTAGACCTAGGTGCTTCTGCACCTACTGCCCATTCCCCATTGCTCATTATGATTTCTCATCTTTCTGTTTGATGTTCAGGACTCCTAGAATGTTATATAGAATCTGTTTTTTAGGAGGGTTCTTCATTGTTAGAAGGATCACAGGAAGCACCCAATTACTCTGCTATCTTAGCCCTACCTCTAGAATGAATTTTATTAGATGAGTAAATATATATGTGTTAATTTTAAAAGGAATAGTAATAACAACCATTTTATGGAGCATTTATTATAGCTGGCTGCTGGACTTATAAGCATTAGTCAATATGTATTTCACAAAACCACTCAAATTTTTAATTATTGTCCTCACTATATAATAGATTGACCAAAGTCACATACCTGGGAGTCATACCCAGATCTTTCTAATTCCAGTATCTGTGGACTTGTCACCGTATTACACTATCTTCTGTCTTATTGTGACACCCAAGATCCTAATATTCATATCACACTTCCATAAATTACCATGGAGAAGTACTTGTACCATAGAATTCCAAACCTCTTTGCAACTGAGTATTTAAAATGTTTAAGAAACTAATTGCAAAGGGATCATTATCTCCCTGTTTATAGGTCCTATAATGGGTAGTTGGAAAATACAGTCTTGGAGATAGAAATGATGCTGCCAATTGCATGGTAGACCTTTGAAAGACCAATAACTTCTTCATTGCAAATATCTTTTTTTGCCAGCATAAGCAGGGAATATACACAAGCCAGATAGAATACACAGGAGTCTAACTAACTATATCTGCAGAAAGAGACAATGGAAAAGCTCATTATCATCAATCAGAACAAAACCAGGGGCTGACTGTGGAGCAGAACATCAATTGGTTATATGTACGTTCAAGCTGCAACTGAAGAAAATTAGAACAAGTTCATAAGAGCTGAAGTACAAACTTGAGATGATCCCATCTAAATTTAGAGAGCTATTGAGAATAGACTTGACAAGCTGAACACTAATGATTGAAGAACAGATGAGCTGTGGAAGGACATCAAGGGCATCATAGATGAAAAAGCAAGATGTCATTAAAAGACTAAAAGAATGGAAAGACCAAAGTGGATGTCAGAGGAGACTCTGAAACTTGCTGTTGAGTGTAAAGTAGCTGAAGAGAAAGGCAGAAATGATGAAGTAAAAGAGGTGAACAGAAGATTTCAAAGGGTGTCTTAAGAAGACTAAATAAAGTGTTATAAGGACACGTGCAAAGACCTGGAGTTGGAAAACCAAAGGGGAAGATCATGTTTGGCATTTCTCAAGCTGAAAGAACTGAAGAAAAAACTCAAGCATCAATTTGCAACATCAGAGGATTCTGTGGGAAAAATATTAAATGACTTAGAAACATCAAAAGATAGGAGGAATACAAAGAGTCATTATACCCAAAAGGTCAACATTCAACCATTTCAGGGCACACCATATAAGCAGGAACCAGCAGAACTAAAGGAAGAAGTCTGAACTCCACTGAAGACATTAGCAAAAAACAAGTCGTCAGGAATTGAAGAAATAGTCCTTGAGGAATACCAACTGAGATGTTTCATTTGCAGCACTGGAAGTGCTCACTCGTCTATGGAAGACAGTTACTCAGCTGTCCATATTTATGTGTATTTTCAAGAAAGGTGATGCCACCAAATGCAGAAATTATGGAACAATATCCTTAATATTAAATGAACGTAAAATTTGCTGAAGATCATTCAAAAGGGCTGCAGCAGTATGTTCGCAGGGAACTAACAGAAATTCAAGCCAGATCTAGACGGGAATGTGGAACCAGAGATATCATTCCTGATGTCACATGGATCCTCGTTGAAAGCAGAAAATATTAGGATCAAATAAAAATAGAATATATATACAGACACACACACACACTGCCCTAACAAACACTCACACACTACTGCCCAACATGCAGCTATTAGATGGGACACAAATTTGGTTTTGAGTTTCCTGGAAACTATGGCTTAAAAGAAATGTCAGTTACATAGTATTCACTTGTAAGAGTTTCTCAAGCAAAGATTTTATAATAATTCTGAAAGAAATTTCTGTGTAGCCTGTTCTGACTCATAGTGGCCCTATAGAGCAAAGTAGAGCTGCTCTGTGGGGTTTCCATGGGAACCACTTAAAGGAAACAAAGACAAGGTATATAATGACATGTCTACATAACATACAGATAAGGATTTCACAAGGCTGCGGCCTACTGCATCTTTTAACAAGGTCAACTTCATAATGCTAAAACGTAACCTAGGGAAATCACTCTGTGGTAATCAAAACAATAGTGCCTAAGGACACCACTTGCTTAAATTTTGTCTTAAACCATAAATAAAGCTGAAACCCCAAATGGGTGTATTGCCTCACCTTTTATCTATCATCTATTAATAAATGCAGGTATGAAATGTTGTGATTGAAGGAAATCCCAAGCAAATACCTTCAAGTCAATCCAACAAATGATGTAATTGATGTTATTAAATAAAATCAAAGGGAAAACCAAGATTTCAGCTTGATAAGCCATTCCACTTTGGCTGACAAAGATACCTGCACACAAAGTTAGAGTGCACTTCAAACAACAACCTTTGAACTACTTTTGGACAAAGCTATTTTTAAATATACGGCAGCTTTTTAAAAAGTTCATCTGGTAACATTTTAAGGGGTAGGCACATGACCAAAATATTTTGATGTTATTCAGTGAAATAATTACTGATCAAATTTCGCTTCACCAGTTATAATCAGGACTTGGTAGCACAGCCTTTCAAAACTCATTTCCATTTCGAAGAGTGGAAGTATATGATCAATGTTTAAATGACATAAAATAACTTGAAAGTGTGCTGTACACTGTAAAACACTAAGCAAATGCTAGAGGTTATTAGGATATTCACTGAAGTTTTATAAATGACCACCAGACTTAGGCTGAAAGTTCTCGATATGACTGTAATAATTTTCCCCTGAATTTTTTTTTTTTAACCAATTCAATTCAACAAGTACTTATTTGAGCATCAACCAAATGCTGTTGGAACTAAGAAATAGGCATGGTTTCTTAATACAAAGAGGATTAGGATGAGATCTGTAGAAACATGTCCTATTATTAAGTGGTACAATGATTGTTTCTGATGACAGTATCTTTGCAAGTTTACAGCAATTGGAGTTGAGAGCATCAAGTGCTGACTGGGAAGCTTCTTGGGGCAGAAGATGAAAGAGTGTTCTTCCTCCTCTTCTTAATGAAGTCCTCCATGAACTTGTCACATGCTGTCATTAATAGGAACTTAACTTGTAAATACTCAAGTAATTTTAAAAAGTCTTTCCAGGATTGAGGGATATGTTCCAGTTTCAATGCAAAATCAAATTTTGCTGTCTGAACTCAGATCATAAAAGATAACAATGTTTAAAATAGTCAAAAGTGTTTATGAGTCACTTCTACTTAACACGGAGCCCTGGTGGTGCAGTGGTTTGGTGGTGCAGTGGTTAAGGGCTTGACTGCTAACCCAAAGTTTTAGCAGTCCGACTTCAGCAGCTGTTCTTTGTATACCCAGTAGTGTAGTTCTACTCAGTCCTATAGGGTCACTATGAGGCCATAATCAACTCAACTGAAATGTTTTTTGTTTCCTTTCTTTGTTTTCTACATTACACAGTCAATCAATGACTGCTAGAGGTCACGTAGGTCAAGGTACTCATTTAAGTATGTGGAAGGATTTGGAAAACTTTCCCACTTTTTTTCACTTTGGGCACCATGAGAAAGAGAGAGAACGATTACTTCTAAAACCTAGGTAGATAAGAAATACAACCAAAACTGGATTCTCACATTCAGGGAGAAAATGGGATTGTCTAAGAATATTCAGAGCCATTTCAGAGATCAGTGAAGCTGCTTATTAGTCAAACAAGTCACGATGAGCCCAGTCAGAAAACCCCATCTGTAACCTCCAAAGGGATTTTTGCATGATTATTATATTTTTGTGTTAGAGACTCAGATCTCATTTCAGTAGTGATAGCTCTAAATTACATCAATTGTTTATAAGCAGAATGGCAGGATCATCAATAAAAGTCAAGGTTATTGGGTCATCAGTAAAATTCAGGGTCACTGATCTAGTCCAACAGGTATCGTAAACATTCCTCCTCCTAAGCACTTGAATTTTTCAGTTTGTAAAAGGCATTGCTACTACTTTCACATTGCCATGTGCCTCACCTCTCAGCAGCCTCTGCTTCCCCTTCCCTTAGCTACGCCATTGAGTTCAGGAGGGAAAAGAGTTTTTAGAAACATCAGTAGTGGGCTGATAAATAAATCTTCAAGTTTTGGCAGAATTCCCCACTACAGTAAATACTGATCGTGTTTTCTAGATTTCCTTGGGTACTCCTAACTTTATTTTTTTTTATAATAAAAGTGATTTATTAATATTTTTATTAAAAAAAAGAACTTAATTTTCAGCAGTACAATTCACTAGTTGGCAAAAACAAAATTTCCTTTATGTCCCCAAACTCACTTTAGTTTTTATGTCATAGCCTCTCTCCCACCTGACAGCAAACAGTTTTAGTTCTTTGGGTTTTCATCCTGCTCCAACCTTGCCCAGAGCCAAGTTTTGATGTGAATGAAGTCCCAGCTAGTTGGTGCCACTGAAGTGTTCACAAATAAGTTTGGCAGTCCCTATAGGGGACTGGTGGTCCTCAGTTGCTGTCAGGCCATGACTGGGAGTAGAAGTCTTTCTGAGATACCCACCTTCCCATCTATCAGCTGAGATATACTTTACCATCATGCCCTTTGGGACTGTTACATGGGGTGTGATGCAGAGGGAAGAGATCTGGCTTCCCAGGATGCACAGACCTTGTCTCTTCTCTTCCAGGGACCAGTGCCTTCTCTGTTCTGGTGGACTCCAAATATCAGGAGGAATTTCTAGGTTTTTTGTTTTGTTTTGTTTCTTCAGGAGGAAATCCTTTTCCTTTCATATTTTTCTCCACAAATACTAAACCCCAAACCTCACTTCTTCCACCTACATTCAAAATCCTCTCTTCACTCCAGGATATCACGAAATGATAGGAAGAAGCTTTGCAACCTTGTTCTACTGTCTACCCTGCTATGTGTCTCCACCAAGGCGAAGAGCACGAAGCTCTTCACCTGAATGGGGTAAATGGAAGGAATACAAGAAAATGAGAAATACAGATTGACTGTGTCAACATGTTATTCACTCTCACACATTAAAGAAAAAAAAATAGTGCTCTTGAGTCAGTTCTGACTCATAGCAACCCTACAGGAAAAAGTAGAACTACCCATAGAGTTTCCAAGGAGCAGCTGGTAGACTTGAACTACCAGACTTGTGGTTAGCAGTCGAGCTGTTAACCAATGTAGCATCCACCTTCATCAGTATAGAATTATGTTTCTTGTCATTTGCTTTTTCCTAGTGATAAAACTGGAAAAGTGTAGAGCCTCAGAGTTCAGATATTACATGCTTCTCGAGAAGGATCTTCTCATGTCTTTTCCAAAAGCTACCATGCAGAGCATAGGTTATTTTGTCATTGTTGTTAGGAGCCATTGAGTCAGTTCTTAGTGTCCCCTTAGTGTCCCCGGAGAACACTGGCTTCCCAAGTGTGCTAATACAAAGGGCCACACAAGCCAGTTATTTACAGTATCAGTTGCCTAATGCTTATTTATGCATTGCACAATCATCTCTTGTTAACATCAAATGAGGTAGGTGGTTAGGAGTTGTGTCATGACCTTATTATTTTTTAATTTCCACACCCTTTCTGCAACAAGCTCTCACTTAAAAGACATTAAGGGAACAACCCCCCTAATTAACATGAGCAGAGGTCAAATGATAATTATAATGAATTTTTTGTATGCAGTCTATCACCACATTTGTGACAGGCTATTAGTAACTAAAAAGCAAAAAGTGGTGTTAAACAAATTGCTTTGAAAAATCCAACTGGTACAACTAAATATACAGATCAGCAATCAGTTGCTTATTATGTATATAATAAATATATTACACAGGCAATACATTTTTTTAAATTTATTTATATAAATTCTTTATATATCTAAAACAGGTATACACATTTGGAAACCCTGGTAGCATATGGTTAAGAGCTACAGCTGCTAACTAAAAGTATGGCAGTTTAAAGCCACCAAGGATCCTTGGACACCCTATGGAACAGTTCTACTTTGTCTTACAGGGTCGCTATGAATCAGAATCAACTCTACAGTGAGGTTTTCTTTTTTTTCAAGGTTTGTAGTTATTTTCTGGGCTTGTTGATTGATTCATAGAAATGGAATACATTAGTAACAAATAATATGATATTCATAAGAATGCTTAACCTAGTTAATATAGTTTAAAAAGCCATAACACGTTAGCAGCATCACTTGCTTGTATTTGATACATCAATCACACACATTCCTTCAGAAGTCAACAATGCTAGTTACTAATTTTTCTTTTTAATTCTCTAAATTAACATTTCGCTATGCTTGCTGTGGAGCTCTCATGGCTCACCTGTTAAGAACTCAGCCAGTCGCTCCTTGGCAACCCTGTGGGCAGCTCTGCTTCATCGGACAGAATCGCTAGGAGTCGGAATGACCCGATAGCAGCGGGTTTCCTTTTGTCTTTCGTACTTGGTTTATCACGTGGCTATCTGTTCGCTCATTCCTCTAATCCCTCATCAGTCTTCTTTTTTCAAAGATATTTTATTGAACTTTTGATGAAAGTTTACTCAGCAAATTAGGTTCCCATTTAACAATTTTTATGCGTGTTGTTAGGCAACATTGGTTGCGTTTTTCCAGATTGTGTCCACATTTTCATTGTTTCCATTCTCCTCCTTCTACTCCATGAATCCTGCTTCCCTGCCTCATTCCTTATCTCTGTTTTCATGTGAATAGTTACGATTTATATGTTTTCTCATAGAAATCTATTGCTTTCAAGTTAATTTTGACTCATGGTGACCCTATAGAACAGAATAAAACGGTGCCATAAAGCTTCCAGTCAACTGAGCTGGTGGATTCAAACTGCCTACCTTTCGTCTAGCAGCTGAGCTGTTAACTACTACTAGGGCACCTCATCTCATATAAGTGATTTTTATTTTAATTTTAGAAAGGAGTACAACATTCATATTCATGGATGATATTATCTTATAGTCAATCTTTTATTTAGCTGAAACGTGACTCCTAGGAATAGTTTTAGCTTAGAATTTAAAGGGTATCTCAGAGTAATATTCTGGAAGTGTCCTCCAGTCTCTACTAGTCTAATAATTCTGGCCTTTTTTATTTTGTTTAAGGATTGGAATTTTCTTCTACAATTCTCTCCTATTCTGTTTGGGAATATCTATTGTATCCCTAGTCAGAATGGTTGCTAGTGGTAGCTGGGAACCATCTAATTCATCTGGTCTCTGGTTAAACGAGGCCATCGTTTGTGCAAGCAATTAGTCCTGTAGACCAATTTTTTTCTTGGAGTCAACTTTATTTAAAAAAATATATATTGTTGTAAAAATATGCAACATGACATTTGCAAGTTTAACATTTTTCATGTGTACAATTCAATAAAACCAATGACATCAATCATGTGGTATAACCAGCACCAATATCAATTGCCCAATATTTCATCTCATAGACAATAACTGGATGCTACCTAAACAATGATTCTCCCTGTACCCATCCCTCTAGTTATTACTATATTGAAAAGTAACAAAGCAATATTTTCTTGTTAAATGCATTCATAATTCAGGCTTTCACTTGGATTAGCCTTCCTCCAATCTAGCGTGGATTATGAGTTGTTATTGCATGTGGCTTTTCTCCATTTATATAACAGTTGCTTCTTCTGAATCAAAGGGAGCTTACACAGAAAGTGAAATCCATTAAATTCAGTTATTCACATGTAGCAGACATTAAAGTGAAGCTGGCCAGTGCTCAGTGCTTTCATCTCTCTTCTCTAGTCCATGCATACTCTAAGAAAGTAAATACCCGTTGTGAACTTAATTTCACAATCAAAATTAAGAAGACAAATTTTAAGTATCATAGAGCAAAAAGAAATAAAAAAAGAAAATATATACATTTGCAACATATTTGAACACCAAAAACTAATAGCCTTAAACAGAGTTTAAAAAAAAAAAATCATTAAAAGACAGAGAGGGACAAAGGACCTGATAAGGAGTTCATAGAAGACATAACACCCAAAAGATCCACTGTCATCAAGTTGATTCAAACTTGAGTAGACTTATCTTAGTGGGTCTAAGACTGTATCTCTGTAGAAGCAGGTACCCATATCTTTCTTCCACTGAGCAGCTAGTGAGTCTGAACTGCTGACCTTTTGTTTAATAGCTGAGCTCTGAACCACTGTGTCACCAGGGCTCCCTATAGAAGAAATACATATGACAAGTAAATGAATTGTGTATAATAAAAGCTGAATTTCTTACTATCAGAGAAATATTACAAATAAGGGAAGGCAGAAGGCTAGAATGAATTCTTGGGCATTAGAAAGGTCAGTATGAACTTGTGGTTTTCAATATATTTTGATGGATAGATGTAAAAATAGGAATACGGGTGTGTGTATGTGGCATAGTTGAGTGACACTGAGTCATCTAGACTTGTAAGCAGCACAACCATCTTTCTCAGTTCTATTTGCTGAAATAGCCTGAAAGCAGTGCCGACAGACACATGAGGCACACAGCCCTTAGACTGCAGATCTAAGGCCCCTGGAAATGGCTAGCTCCACGGCTGGAGCAGGGAAAGTGTAACGTGAAAGTATAAGACAAAGCTGGAATATTCTATGGTACAGGAAAGTAAGACAGTGCTCCTTAAATGTGTGGGTCTTGTAAAAAAGATAAAGCAATCAACTTGTGGAAATTATTGAATAGTATCATTAGTATCACACACAAGTAAAGTTTTGCTGAAGATCATTCAAAAGCAGCTGCAACAGTATATTGCCAGGGAAATGCCAGAAATTCAAGCTCAATTTAGAAGAGGATGTAACCCCAGGGTTATTATTACTGATGACAGATAGATCACGGCTGAAAGTAGAGTACCAGAAAGAGGTTTACCAGTGTTTTATTGACTATGCAAAGACATTCAACTCTGTGGATAACAAATTATGGATAACAACGCAAAGGAGAATTCCAGAACACTTAATTGTACTCATGAGAAACCTGTATATAAATCAAGAGGCAATCTTTCATCCATTTTTCAGAGGATACTGCATAGTTTAATGTCAGGAAAGGTGTGTTCCAGGTTCACATACTTTCACCACACCTATTCAATCTGTATGCCAAGTAGATAATTTGAGAAGCTGGACTACATGAAGAAGAATGGGGCATCAAGATTGGAGGAAGACTTATAAGCAACCTGAATTATGCAAATGACATAATCTTGTTTGTTGAAAGTGAAGAGGACTTGAATTGCTTACTGATGAGAATCAAAGACCACAGACTTTAATATAGATTGTACCTCATTATAAAGAAATAAAAGTCCCCACAACTGGACCAATAAGTAACATCACAGTACATGGAGAAAACACTGAAGTTGTCAAGGATTTCATTTTCCTTGGGTCCACAATCAATGCCCATGGAAGCAGCAGTCAAGAAATCAAAAGATGCATTGCATTGGGCAAATCTGCTGCAAAAGACCTCTTTAAAGTGTTGAAAAGCAAAGTTGTCACCTTGAATACTAAGGTGTACCTGACTCAAGCCATGGTATTTTCAATTGCCTCATATGCATGTTAAAGCTGGACAATGAATAACTGAGGCCAAAGAATTGATACCTTTGAGTTGCGGTATTGGTGAAGAATATTGAATATACCATGGACTGTCAAAAAAATGAATAAATTTGTCTTGAAGGACATAGAGACAAAATGCTCCTTAGAAGCCAGGATGATGAGACTGTTTCTCATATTCTTTGGCCATATTATCAGGAGAAATCAGTCCCTGGAGGACATTATGCTTTGTAAAGTAGAAGGTCAAGGAAAAGAAGACCCTTGATGAGATGGATCGATAGAGTGCTTGCAACAACGTGCACAACTATAACAGTGATTGTGTAGCTGGCACAGCCTCAGACAGTTTCATTCTGCTAGAAATTGGGGTCACTGTAAGTGAGAACCTACTCAACGGCGCCTAACAACAGTCTACTTGAAAGCTTGACCAAATCTGAGACAATCTGAACAATGAAATGACAGCAATAACTTACAACTCAAAAAGCAAAAAATAAAGAAAACCATGAATTCATGGTGAGATAAATGGGGTTGAAGGATAAATAAATGAAAACTTTCTTAGAGTAGGATTCCAACTAATGCATGTGCTAAAAAAAATGATAGACAATCACCATTTGGCAAATACCATGTAACAATAGTTTTTTTAATCAAGAATTAGCAATGAAAAATGAACACAGTGGGTCAAAATATGATAAGAAACAGAACAATTATGTAATATTAAATTACAAAGAAAATATACAATTACAAAGAAAAATAGTTAAAATTAACACCTCCAGTGATGGCATAAATCGAAATTACAACCCTGTAATGTGACACACTGAGATGTACACAGTATTATTTTATAGCATTCTTGTGAAAATGTCATAAAAGAACTTAATAAAAGGAAACATCAGACAAGTCTAAATTGAGAGACTGTTTTAAAGTCTCAGGGTCTTAAAAGACAAATAACACTGAGGAACTTCACCATGTTAGAGGAGCTCTGTGGCACACTGGTTAAGTGCTCCATACTGTTTCCAAAGAATGCCTGGTAGATTTGAACTGCTGACCTTTTGGTTAGCAGGCACAGCTCTTCACCATTATGCCACCAGAGTTTCCAGTTAATATATATACTGAATGTCCTAAGTAAAAATATAAAATTTCTTTTCAAATCCATTTCAATTCTCCAGAGAAGCTGGACTTTGAGGACATCTGTTATTTAACAGACAAATGAAATGAAATAAAGCACTGAAAAATAACTTATAGACTGGGTTTAACCCTCTTGATTCGGATGGACAGCATGAATAATTTTCTGCAGATTTCTGGATAGCTTTTTGGTTTGAGTACGTGGCTCAGCAGTCACCGCATTTAGTTTCTGAATGATTCCAAATCCATATAGTTTCTTAAAAGCAGAGGTTATTTGATTTACAAGAATGGAGAAGTCTTGCAAGCTTGGAGAGATGGTATCTGGAAGTAGGAATAGCATTAGAGTGATCCAGGAAACGTAGCTCCACTTCCAGTTCTGGCCTCAGCCGTAGGACTTAGGCAAGCCGCTCTACCTTGAGGGTCATGCACCTATAGACCTGCACAGAGTCCACATTCACCTTGGAGTATGACGGTCATGCACAGCATTTCTGTGACTCCTGCCCTCACCTACCAGTGTAGGACATTAAATCCCTGCAAGTATTTCTAGGAATACCAGGAGGTAATTCACGTTTTCTTAGGATTCTAATCTGTAATTTACACTCTCTTATTTCTCTCCTATCTTTAGAGTCCTCTTTAGGAGTCTGAAGCTACAGCCTCCAAAATTATTGGTCTTAAAAATCTCATCCTGACTCCAAGTTCAGGATTCTATGGGGCATTGAGTGGTATCTCTGTAGTCCACCAAAGTAGATGAAGCTGCCCAGTGGGGGTTATGTTGGTTACCTGGTCCCAGAGCAGGATTGCTTCAGGCTCCCTATGCTCACAGAGAAATGAGTGACACTGCTCTTTGGCACTTTATTTCTTACAGCTTCTACACGTAAATGGCTATAGGGGTTTGGAAAGCAAGAAGAGAGGGCTACACATCCGGGCTCTTAAAAGTCAGTGAGTGGCCATCTAGGATGTCCCACTGGTCTTGTCCACTTAGGAACAAGAATGAATGAAGAAAACTAAAGATACCAGGGAATGATCAGTCCACAGGACTAATGGATCACGTCTACCACAGCCTCCACCAGACTATGTCCAGTATAACTAGATGGTGTCTGGGTACTCCCACTGATTACTTGGAAAGGGATCACAACATGGGTTCAGAAGAGAGCTGGAGAAAAATTCCAGCTCAGAAAGAGAGACCGAACTTGCTGGTCTGGCAGAGACTGGAAAAACCCTGAGAGTACAGCCTCCTGACACCGTTTCATCTCAGTAATGAAGTCACTTCTGAGGTCCACCCTTCAGCCAGAGATTGGACAGGCCTATAAAACAAATGAGACTAAAGGGGCGTGACAGCCCAGAACAAGGACTAGAAGGCGGGAGGGAATAGGAAAGCTGGTCATAGGGAACTCAAGATTGAGACAGGAGAGTGTGGACCTGCTGTTAACCGACATCATAAAATAATACGTGTACTTAATGAGAAACTAGTTTGTTCTGTAAACTTTCATCTACAGCAAAAAAAAAAAAAGGCTACAAAAGTACAGCTAGAAAATATGAGCCATGCACTCAGAGTGAACTTTCTTCCTGCGGCTGCTCACTGTGTGTGTGTTAACAGACTTCTCACCTTGACCTGTAACTAGATAACCTATTTAGGGATCTTTCCAGTTTGAATATTTCCATAATTTCATAGTGTCGAAGGAGTACCCTATTCTTACTAACTGAACACAACTGTTTCCTCAAATCACTCCATTAGAAATCCAGTCCTTTGGATTTTGTGTATTTTTAAGTCATCTATAAATGTACTAAAAATTCTGGGCTTCTTCTGAAAAGAGTCTTGTCTTCTGGCTGGCTGATAAAAATAATTACTACATAAAGGAGTACAGTTTGGAACCTGAGAAAAACACACTATTTTATGGTTCTTCTCATCATGCAACTTATTTGTTCATCCTCTTGTTATTATTTTTAAAAAATGAATTAGTGTCTTACTATGTGGCATATTTCATTCTAGAGGCTTCAGATTAAGGCCAAACAAGACGTGGCCCCAATGCCAGTGAAATAACCAGATAGTATCGAAGAAGAAGAAGAAAAAGGTCTTCACAGGTAAGAGAGGGACTTAAAAAAAAAATTCAATATGTGTCTTCTAAAATAAAGAATTGAACTGGAAAAAGTAGTTTGGGACTTTCTTAGGTAGGAATGACATAAGTAAGATACTCACTGTTCTCTTCCTCTGGAAGTTCTGAGATGACCATTTTGAAGATGGAAAAGATTACGACAAGAAGGAAGTAATTAAAGGAGAGTAAGTGTAAGTTCACTGAGAACAGGCACCTGTTAGTTTCACCCCATCGCCTTTGACAGGGACGTTGGGCTGGTTGATGACGCAAGTGGACAAAGTGGTGCTGGATTTTGAGAAATCTGAGATTCCCTTATAGACAAGATGCAGTAGTTGCATTGGGAGTTGTTCCAACAGCTATACCTGGAGACGGATAATTAATGGATTTGTGTCCACGTCAGTTAAAGTTTTTAGTGGAACGTCAAGGAGCTCTTACATAAATGTTGCCCCCGTTCAACAATTTTATCAGTGACTTGGAGAAGTCAAGAGTTACCAAATTTGCATTTGATGGGCCAGACGGGTCGGTCTACACCCGGAGGTACGTATTTGGCTCTGGATGTACTGCTCAAAGAGGGCGTAGGCAAGTTGGAAGACATTTTGAAGAGACTGACCAGGATAGAGACCTGAAAGTGTTGTGAACTCTCACTGTGTTGGCTAATATATATAGAAGGAAATGTTGCCTGGTTCTGTGTCACTGTCACAATCACTGGCATGCTCAAGTCCATCGTGTCAGTCACTGTGTATCTGTGTGCAGCACAGAATATTGGATAATAATATTGGATAATATTCTGTTGTGATCCACAGGGTTTTCATTGGCTAATTTTTGGAAATAGACCACCAGTCCTTCCTTCAATTTTCTTAGTCTAGAAGCTCTGTTAAAATTTAGAAGACAACTACTTGGCTGAATGACAGGAAAAGATCCATATTTATGTCTATTTCCAAGAAAAGTGATCCAACTGGATGAGGTAGCTATTGTCACACCCAGGTAAAATTGTTATGCAGGTGAAATTTTGCTAAAGATCATTCAAAAGTTTATCAGCAGCAGTACATCAACAAGGAATTTTCAGAAATTCAAGCCAGATTTGCAAGATGATATGGAACTAGGGATATCATTGCTGATATCAGATGCACCCTGCATGAAAGCAGTGAATACCAGAAGGATGTTTACCTGAGTTTTGTTGACAACTCAAAGGCATTGGGCTGTGTGAATCATAACAAATTATGGATAATATTGCAAAGAATGGGAATGAGAATACAAAGAATGGGAATTTCCAAACACTTAATTGTGCTCACGACAAACCTGTATGTGGATCAAGAGGCAGTCACTCGAACAAGAGGATACTGCATGGTTTAAATTCAGGAAAGAAAGGTACATGTCAGAGTTGTGTCCTTTCATCACACCTATTCGATCTGTATACTGGACTATGTGAAGAATGAGGCATTAGGATTAGAGAAAGGCTCACTCACAACCTGCGTTACGTGGATGACATAATCTTGCTTGACGAAAGTGAAGAGGACTTGAAGCACTTCCTGATGAAGATCATGGACTACAGTCTTCAATATGGATTACGCCTCAACGTAAAGAACACAAAATTCCTCACAAGTGGACCAAGAAGCAATATCACGGTAAACAGAGAAAAGACTGAAGTTGTCAAGCGTTTCCTTTTACTTGGTTCCATAGTCAACACTCGCAAATACAGCAGTCAAGAACTCAAAAGACACATTGCACCGGGTAAATTTGCTGCAAAAGACTCCTTTAATGTATTGAAATGCACTAAAAGGACTAAGTTGCTCCTGACCCAATCCACGGTATTTTCAATTGCCTCATATGCATTCAAAAGCTGGACAATGAATAAGGAAGACTGATAAAGCATTGATGACTTTTAATTGGGTGTTGAATACTGAATATACCATAGACTGCCAAAAGAATAAACAAAGCTGTCTTGGAAGAAGTACTACCAGGCCTGACATGTCCGCTAAATTAATTGTCCTAAGTGCTACATATCTCCTTGCTGAATATCACTATGGTCACCTTCAAAATACTCCCCTTGGGAAGCTATGCATGGACACCAGCACCTAGTCCACCCTTCATAGCAATTTTGGAGCTCTTTCTGGAATGATCATTGGTAACATTGGCATGGTGGCAAGTTCATGAACTTAACTGTACAGTTGTCTGTAAGGGAGTTTTTAGTCAGTAAACAAAAACTGTGTTGGGACACCCTCCCTACTCCCCTGATCTTGCCCCCAATGACTTTTGTCTTTACCTGAAGATAAAGGAAATATTGAAAAGAAGAAATTTGGATGATATTCAAGACATCAAAGGAAATATGACAATGGTTCTGATGGCCATTCCAGAAAAAGAGTTCCAAAATTGCTTTGAGGGGTGGGTGAGGCACTGGCATGGGTTCTTAACTTCCCCAGTGGAGTACTTTCAAGGTGACCATAGTGATATTCATCAGTGAGGTGTGTAGCACTTTTTCTAGAATGAGTTCACAGACTTAATTGTCTGTCCTTGTACAGACATTGGACATACTGTCAGGCGGTATCAGTCCCGGGATAAAGACATCATACGTTGTAAAGTGGAAGGTCAGCAAGAAAGAGGAAGACCCTCAACAAGGTGGATTGAGGCGGTGGCTGTAAACAACAGTGGGCTCAAGCGTAGCAATAATTGTGAGGATGGCACAGGACTGGGCAGTGTTTCATCCTGTTTTGCATTCGGTCACTATGAGTGGCATAGAGTCACCATGACTCAACAGCACTAAACAACAACAGCAGAGGTGACTCTGCTGGTATTTGAAATACTGTTGGCAAGGCTTCTAGAGTCATGCAGTATGAAAGGCCCCACAGTGTGACAAAATGACACAGGGTGGCGGTAAACGAGGCAGAGGTGCTGTAACACAGGAAACGGGTGAGGCCTGCGGGAATACCCAGGCTTACCCTCAGAGGACACGAGAACACACGACAGCCAAGCATCAGACCCAGCTGCCCTACAGAGTTGGTTCTCATTCTGACACTATGGAGAGCAGGTCTGCTCTCCATAGGATTTTTCAATGGCTATGATCTTTCAGAAGCAGATTGCCAGGCCATTCTCTTGATGCGCCTCTGAATATATTTGAACTGCCAACGTTCTGGTTAGCAGCTGAGTGCTTAACCATTTGTACCACTCAGGGATTCTTTGACAGCTAAGAGCCACTGTGTTTTATTTGACTGTAAGAATTGTGATCTATGAATCAAATGACAGGGAGGCATACTTCCTTGGTATAGGAAGAACTTCTAGGATGTTTGACTTCCTCAAAGAAAAACTGTCAGATTTCTGTAGATTAATCTATAAATGTAGTAGAAGATTTAACAACATTATTTTTACTTTAGGGATTCAACAACTTATTCCAAAATAAGAGGCCAATGGATAGCTAACCCAATTTTGAAAAAGAGCAAAAACTATTACTCTTGTCTAAACAATAAGATACACAACAAAGCTGTAGGAATAAAATGAGGTAGCCCTGGATAAATAAGCAAATGGAACGGAAGAAAGAACTCACCAACAGACCCACATAAGTAGAGAAACTTGATAGAGGATAGTGGTAACACTTCAAACAGAGTCCCTAGCAGGCACAGAATGTTACATACTCAACTACTAACTGAAAGGTCGACAATTAGAACACAGCCAGAGGCAGCTTGGAAGACAGGATGGGCAATCTACTGCCAAAGCATCCCATCTTTAAAAATGCTCTCTCACAGTTCTGCTCTCCACCAAGAGTCAGAATCGACCTGATGGTAACTAATGACAACAGCACCTCAAATAAATGGATAGATGAATGAAATGCTGAAGGGATAATATTGAACAAATTTATGAACCATATAAAAAAGCCAGAAAATCCAGTGCTGTTGAGTCTATTCCCACTCATAGCAACCTTATAGGACAGAGTAGAACTGCCCCACATGGTTTTCAAGGAATGCCTGGTGGATTTGAACTACCAACTTTTGGTTGGCAGATGTAGCACTTAACCACTACACCACCAAGGTTTCCATGAACCATCTAGAGAAAGATAAAGTTGGGAAGTTTATACAACATACAAAGACAATCTAGAGATAGGTTAAAGACCAAACAGAAACCCTAAAATACACAGAAGCAGATGTAGAAATACGTATTTGTGATTTGAAGATGGAGAAGTACCTAAATGAAACTTTTCAAAGCACAGCACTTAAGGGGGAAAATTATTTCGTTATCTATTTCAAAATTAATGATCTTAAATGGTAACATAAACAATGTTTTCAAATTACTGATGGTTTGGAAAAAGATACTTGCCATAAGAGGCTAATATTCAAGATAGATACGGAATACCACTATGGAATATATAGGTTCTACAAGCAAATCCACAAGATAGGAAGACTATTTGGAAAACGGGCACAAAAAATGTACCTGGGAGATCTCCGTTCCCTCATCCATTCATTTAGTAAATAGTCACTGAAGGCCTTTCACATATGAAGCACTGTTTCTAGGTGCTAGGGATGCAGCAGGCATCATTCTCTGCCCTTGTGGAGTTGAAATGCTCTGCAGTGTTCTCTCCCACTGATAAGAAGTCAACCATATTTCCTAAGTGAATTTTCATTTTTAATTACAATCATAAAATTTTAAAGTTGGAAGGATCTTTAGGTTGCATTTCTTCTCAGTCCATACCTTTGCATAATGACAAATAACCTCAAGGGGCGGGGGCACATATACAGGTAGTTATTCGCTGACACTTCCCAGCTGTACATCACCCTGATGAGATGAATCCAGAGTACCTGAGACTGAATAATGGTTGTGACCTAAACCCAGGTGGAGCCCTCACAGCTTATCTGACTTTCAGCTGCCCCATCAATAAAACGGCATCAATAACGAGACTCAGTCATAAGGCTGGTACAAGAATTAAATGAGGCAATAAACCTGAAACAGTATCTCGTCTATGATGGCAACTCCATGTAACCTATTTTTGTTTCTATATCTTGATGAAAATTCCAAGAGCTGGTGTTTCCATCTACATCATATTTCAAAACTGGCATGGCAACATCTCTGGGTCCTTAATTAGGTTTTTTTTTTTTTTTCTTGAACTAATAATTAGAAGAAATACCCCTGTTATTTCTTTGAAACTTCACCTCCTGGTTTATAAAATCTCTCTCATGGATTAAACATTTATCCTGGTGTACAAAAGCTTCACTCAGGGCTTCAGGACCATCTTGCCGGTCCCTGGTTTTAGAAGGTTCAGAAGGATTCAGAGCCCTTGAATTTGTGCCCTGCCCTGTGGAAGCACAGAATCACGGTACTGCTTATGACACAGCATGTATTGGTGATTGCCTACAAAGATTAAAGTCACCCAGCTAGCTTTGGAAAAAGGGTGTGAATTGGCAAGATGAATAATAGTGACTTAGAGAGTTAGTTTGAGAGGAACTATGGTTATTCCACTTATGAGTCACTTTGTGAGGCTTTCTGTTGACGTGGGCCATTCTTCAGTAGGTGGAGCCAGTCCCCCTCATTAGAATAAAGGTAAACAGATTCAACTCAATTATAAATGGAAAAAAATGTGTGCCCTCTCTCACTGAGGGCTGCAGAGTGTGATGACTGGAGAAGTTGTGGGCAGTGAAGAGATATGAGTTCCAAGCCCAAATGCATAGGAATCATTGGGGCTCCTTTCTCAAAGGGACAGGTGAGTCAAAAACCAGGCTGTCAATAACTGAAATTTATATGCAAAGCTTGAACTTGAAAATTACTAAGGTGTTATTGTCTTGTTACTTTCATTCTCTGAAATAATTTGGTCCTAGAAAAAGAAAAAAATAAAAGGCATGCATGTATCTGTAAAGTCCTTTTAACATGTTGCAACACTGTGCAATTATGGTCACCAAGCTGTTTATTCATGTGGCCCCTGATCACAACCTAAACCAATTGTATTTCAATCTTCCAAATTTTTCCTTATACTTTTTAAAAGAAACTATTTTTATTTGAATTAAAATGGAATTTCCCATTGCAGCTGCTCATTTAGATTTTGTTGCTCTTGTTGCTTTTGATGTTACTGTGTGTGGTGTGCCACGTGCAGAGGGAGAATTTTAGGAAAACAATGTTTAGTCACAAATTTATAACTAGGAAATTTTCATGCATTGGAGATAACTTTCAGACTTCTTTTAACTTGGATAGCCTAGATATTATTATAGTTTTAATTGTTCCATTAAGCTGATGGTTTACAGACTCTGTGCAATTCTTTGTGTACCTCTCTTTGAGGGGAAAAAAAGAAATAGAAAATCGTACTGTAAGTTGGTCACATTGAAAGGGTTAAATGGGTTTATAAAACCCATAGATACAGATGGCTATGAATCAAAACCATATCAAACCAAAACAAACCCACTGCCATATAGTCAATTCTGACTCACAGTGAGCCTATGGGACTAAGTAGAACTGCCCCATGGAGTTTCCAAAAAGTGCCTGGCAGAGTCAAACAGCTGACCTTTTGGTTAGCAGACATAGCCCTTGTCCACTATGCCACCAACCATTCTGGTGACTTTTAAATACTCAGTCTTTTTTTTTTTTTTCCTTTTTTACCCCCTGCCTGGACAAACTCACTCTGGGTAAACATAAAGAGATTGCAGAAAACCTTAGATATCAATATGAGTCTGTGTTAAAAATAAAAGGAAATAATAAACAGAACAGAAGACAAAGTATGGGTTGAAACCTCAGAGATGGATTTTTGTTGTCGCTGTTTAGTGGAGCGCTCTCTGGGACTTCAGGATCCTCTGCCAGCTGAGCAGTGTTTTACTCCTTTTAGTTTGGAACTCTTGCTTTGTACTCTGGCTTTTGTTACAAAACAATCTGGTAGGGATCAGAGGTTAGAGACCCAAAGTGCACCCAGTAAACAGTGCCTTCAAAAGTCTCTCCTAGAACACAAGGGCATTGTATCTGAGCACAAGGCCTAAGGCTGATTGTCAGCCGCTGTTGCGTCAGTCCGCCATCTCACGGTGAGCCCATGCACAGCAGAATAAAATGCTGCCCGTGATGGGTTTTGCATTAGATCATTGTGAGGTTCTCACCTGAAGGTTTTGATTGTTTTTTGGAAGTAGACCACCAGGTTTGTCTTCCTATTCCATCCTAGGCACTCCTCTGAGACATGTTTAGCATCACAGCAACACCCAAGTGTCCACTAGCTGACTGGTAGTGGCCACACATGAAGTGCATGGGGTGGGAATTAAACCCAGGTCTCCACAGGAAGGTGAGGATTCTATCACGGAGCCACCGTTGCCTCCTCTCCTACCAGACACTGTAAACCGGTTGCTGTAGAGTTGGTTCTGACTCATGGCACCTCCATGTGTCTCAGAGAAGAACCATTCTTCACAGGGTTTTCAGTGACTGTGATCTTTCAGAAGTATATGGCCAGGCCTGAATCCAAGGCATCTCTGGCTAGATTTGAGCTGCCAGTAGCTAAGCACTTAACCATTTGATCTATTCAGGAATTCCTAATGGTCAACTACAGGGGACAGTATTTTGAAACATAGCATGATGTGCATTTTCCATTCTCTGTGATGCTTTTTACTTACAGCTCTTTCCCCAAGAAAACATGGCCATGAGAATGAGGTCTATTGCCCCAGAAGAGGCAAGAGTGAGAGAAATTATTCTACACAAACTCTGTGTTGTTATTAGGTGATGTTGAGCTGATTTTTCACTCATGGCGACCCCATGTGACAGAGCTGAACTACCCCCTAGGATTTCCTAGGCTGTTAACCTTTACAGGAGCAGATTGCCAGGTCTTTCTCCTGAGTTGCTGCTACGTGGGTTTGAACTACATGCCTTTTGGTTAGGAGGTGAGTGTTTAATCACTGATCCACAAGGCTCCTTACACCAAGCCCTAAAAAAGAGAAGAGAATATGTAAGCAGTTCTCCCCACCTAAAATGAGATAAGTGGGCAAGGATAGGGGCTGGATAAGAAGGTGATAGAAGGTTGACGATAGTGGTTTCCTATCCTACTTCACTCTTTTGTAAGACAGTAGGGGTGGGAAAATGTGGTGACTGTAAACACTGAGGTAGGTATTTTTCTTTTATAGTTAACTAAAGCTCAGAGAGGCTTAGTCACTTGCACAAACTGACTCAGTCAGTAGCACAGCCAGGACCCTCTGAATCCAAAGCCTGTATTCCTAACTTGTTCTGATGCGTCTCCAGACGGCCTGAATCCATAGTGGACCCTATACTTGTGGGCAGTAAGGGTTGGGAACCAGTATACAATATCAGTTGAGTTGACAAAACAATTTCTGAAGTAAAGAGATAAACCAAGCAATGAGAGAAAACTATTAGCAGAAGGAGTTTGAAACAACCCAGAAGATAGAGAGACCCACATGAGTGGGTGCCTACATCGACTTGGGACCGGAAGAACCAAATGGTGCCCGGCCACCACCAGTGATAGCCACGATGGAGCTCACAGAGTTGAGTCTCACTGGCGACACAAGAATAAAAAGGGGTGCATCCTGAGATCTCCACTAAGAGACCTCGATTGATGGCCCAGTGGTTTCGGGGTTCCCCTGAGAGCATGGCCACCGGCCCTGATGCTGCCCTTGCCCATAAATCATAACGAAGGTCCACTCTTCAGACAGGAATGGATTGGACTTGGTGATGCAGTGACCACGTATTGGATGCACTTTATGGTTCTATACATCTATAGGATATCATCCTGCTGACCTCTGGCTGGAGGAAGGGGAGTGGGTGGAGAGGAGGGGGAAGGAGACTGTTGGGAGGATGAGACATGTATGGAGCAGAGAGGAATGATGTGCTGTCACCGGACAGGGAGAGCAGTGGAAGCTGCATATAGGTGGGCATGTAAATTTATATGGGAATGTACGTTTTCACTCAGTCATACTAAATAAAAAAAATGTGGAAAATATCACTGTGGAAAATACAAGAACTATGTTATAGCAAATATAGTATCAACAGGGGGCCACTTAGATTTATTCTAAAGTTTGAAAGCATAATGGGGAAAGGTCAGGGCGTTTTATCAAATTGGCTATCTTAGAACATCTGCTAAATGTTAGCTCTAAAGGATGAAAAATAGTGTTTTAAAGAGGGAGCAGCGGAGCCTCAGTGGCAGAATTCTCACCTTCTCTTCATGAAACCTGGGTTTGACTCTCGGTCGATGTAGGCCATGCGTGGCCCCCACCCATCTGTCAGTAGATGCTGGTGGGTAGCTGTGATGCTGGGCAGATTTCAGAGGGTCGTCCAGATTGGGGTCACCTAGGAAGGAAGGCCTAGCAATCTACTTCTGAAAATTAGCCAATAAAACCTTGTAAATCACAATGGTCCAACCTGCAACTGATCAGGGAGATGGCATAGGATTGGGCAGTGTTTTATTTCTTTGTGCATGAGGTCGCTGTGAATTGGGCACTGACACAAAGGTTAACTGATAACAACACACTGAAAGAACTCTGGAATGGAATCTAATAATGGAAAGCAAAACCAAAGGCAGACTATGGACCAGTGCAGCACCCTATTGGGGCTTAAGGCAGATGTTCTATTTACTTGGAGGAGGTGGAATGTTTGTGGCAAAAATGGATCAATAAAGCAGGAAAATATGTCAGGGAGAGTACCTGGGAGTCCTAAGATGGCAGAGATGAAAATGTGATATCAAAGATTTGTCTGGCACCTGAGGCAAGTAATCTGGTCATTGGAATTGAGAAGAAAGATCTTTTGAGCTGGGTAGCACTGCCCCGATCTTAGGGAGAGATCTGTGTGTCTTGGCACATCTTCTCATCTGATGACGGCAAGTCAATGTCTGTATCTAAAAGCCTTGTTGGAAATATCAGAATAAAAAAATAACTAAAATATCAGATAATAAAGTAATAATAAAATAATAATAAAGTAATTGTTATTTTAGACCTCCAGTCAACCAGGGTAGACATTTCTCTCCACCATGCTTAAGCAGCTCAAAACTTCAATTTACTGGGTTGGTCTTTGGTCATGGATTCAGTTTGCAGTTGATGATTTTTCCTATTGCCCATTTCTCCCCAGGAGTCTGCCTTGTTGGCCTGCACAGAGGCCTCTTTTGGGCCATGCTCTTTCTCATCTTACACCTTCGCCTGAGTTGTTCTTTGGCTTGCATTTTTCTTCCATCGCCTGTTCCTGTTTTCCTGGTGAACACTTACTTGTGTTGTAAGACTCAGCTTACACGTCCCCTGCTCCATGAAACTTTCCTTGACACACTTCTGCCCTGATGGAGTGGGAAGCACCCTGCTTTTTTTGGCTGCGACATCTTGTATCTGGATTGAAGCAACCATCAATGCACTTTAATTTCATTTAAATGCCCAAATCCCTTACTAGCTTATGCATTAAAGAAAGACAGAAGCCCACTCCTTTTCGTTTTTATATCAGAATTTATCACAGTGTTTTTGAACACAGTGTCTTCACTATGTTCATACCAAGGAGCTCTGGTGGTGCAATGGTTAAGCATTTGGCTGCTAACCAGTAAGTTGGCAGTTTTAACCCACCCAGTGGTGGAAGAAAGACCTGGTGATTTGTTCTTCTAAAGACTGCTACTGTCAGGTACCTTCAAGTCAGTGCTGACACATAGCAACCAAGAAAAAAAAACACTGGCCCGTCCTGCATCCATCATGCTTACAACTGTTTATACACTTCATCCCACTGTTGCAGCCACTGTGTTAGTCCATCTCATTGAGGGTCTTTCTCTTTTCCACGGACTCTCTACCAAGCATGATGTCCTTCTCCATGAACTAATCCCTCCTGATAACATGTCCAAAGTTTGTGAGATAAAGTCTTACCATCCTGGCTTCTCAGAAACATTTTGGTTTCATTTCTTCCATTTGTTCATTCTCTTGGCAGTCTATGGTCTATTCAGTATTCATCACCAACACCACAGTGCAAAAGCGTCAACTCTTCTTGGGTCTTCCTTGTTCGTGGTCCAACTTTTGCATGCATGCAAAGCAACTGAAAATACCACTGCATGGGTCAAGTACACTTAAGTCTTCAAGGTGATATCTTTGCTTTTCAACACTTTAAAGAGGTCTTTTGCAGAAGATTTTCCCAACGCAATGCATCTTTTAGTTTCTTGACTGCTGCTTCCACGGCTATGGATTATAGCTCCAAGTGAAATGAAATTCTTGACAACTTCAATCTTTTCTCCATTTATTGTGATGCTGTTTATTGCTCCAGTGGTAAAGAATTTTGTGTTCATGTTGAAGTATAATCCATGTGAAAGACTATAGTCTATGTTCATCATCAGCAAGTGTTTCAATTCTTCACTTTCAGCAAGCAAGGCTGTGTTATCAGCATAATACAGGCTGTTAACAAGTCTTCCTCCAATCTTGATGCCCCATTCTTCTTCATACAGTCCAGTTTCTTGGATTACTTCGTACAAAATACAGATTGAATAAATGTGGTGAAAGGATACAACCCTGCTACACAACTTTGCTGCCTTAAAACCACACAGGATCACTTTGTTCTGTTTGAACTGCCTCTTGATCCTTGTGCAGATTCCTCAGAAGCACAATTATGTGTTCTTGAAATTTCCCTTCTTTACAATGTTATCCACAGTTTATTACGAACCACACAGTCTAATGCATTTGCATGGTCAATAAAACACAGACAAGCATCTTCCTAGTCTTCTAGTTTTCAGCATGGATCCATCTGACATTTGCAATGATGTCTTCTGGTTCCACATCCTCTTCTGAATCCAGCTTGAATTTCTAGCAGTTCCCTGTTGATGTATTGCGGCAGTCTGTATACCCCTTATATTCCTAGAAAACCCTACAGGGACATTCTACTTTGTCACATGGGGTAGTTATGAGTCAAAATTGACTAGGCAGTACCCAAAACAACATGTTGGTAACAATGTGATGGAAAAAGGGAAGGTAGACTTTGGAATCTACTGGGTTCTAGATGTACACTTATGCTCTGTCACTTGTTAGCTATGTCCAAATCTAGTTCATGTCTGACATAGGAGTAATTCAATCTACCTTGCTATGAAAATTGAATTCCTGGCACTGTAGAAGCTCAAAAAATGGTAATGACTACTCATCTGATTGGAAACCGAGTCTGGATTGACTTGACAGCAGTGGGTTTGGTTTGTGGTTTATTATGTTGTCATAGATTGTGTCCCCCCTCCACCCCAAAATGTGTGTAGCAGTTTGGCTAGGCCATGATTCCTGGTATTGTGTGATGTTCCTAAAAGCTGTAACCGTGCCTCTATGATGTTAATAAGGTAAAAGGGTAGGGGTTGTATTGCTGGGACAGGACTCAGTGTGTAAGACTGTATTGTGCCTTGAGGCAATCTCTTGGTTTATAAAGAAACAGAAGCAAGCAGAGAGTTGGGGACTTCATACCACCAAGAAAACTGTGCCTAGAACAGAGCCCATCCTTTGGGCCTGGGGTCCCTGTGCCTCAGAAGCTCCCAGTTCAGGGCATGAGTGACAACAAGGACCTTTCACCAGACCCAGCAGAGAAAGATATTTCCTGGAGCTGATACCCTGAATTTGAGTTTTTAGTTTACTTTATGCTGAGAAATTAAGTTTCTCTTTCTTAAAGTCATCCACCTGTAGTATTTCTGTTATAGTAGCACTAGGTGACTAAGACGTATGTTCACAATAGAAACCCTTTTTGCCATTCAATCAAATGATTATAGGCGAGAGAAGAAATGCCCTACAGACTTTCCAAGAAGTGACTAGTAGATTCAAACTGCCGACCTTTTGGTTAGCAGTCATAGTTGTCAACCACTACGCCAGCCAGCAGGGTTTCTGGACATCTGATAGTAATGTAACCATTATGATTATGTTATTTTTTTAACTTTTCAGCCACGAGCAGGAGTGGAAGAAGGCCCTACTGCATTGAGAAAGGCTGGTCTCCTTGAGAAACTTAAAAATCAAGGTAATTTTTTAGTTTAAAGAATCAGCTTGATTTCCTTTCCCATCTGGAGGAAGGAACAGGAGGCTGCTAAGTTAGCATGGGTCTGGAGTGATATTTATACCACAGAATCGCAGCACTGGTTGTAATCTTAGACACATATCTCATAAAATAACATATGGGGAAAATGCTCTGAATGTATTTTTGGATGAATATTCCTTGGAATGAGAACAAATATTCTCACTCAGAAAAACCTTTGTATAAGAGGATTCTGTGTGTGAATCTAGGGCTAAGGACACAGAAGCTGGAAAGTTTGAAAATAGAAGGCAAAAGGCGGCAGCAAGTCTACTACCAGCAAGCTGTTATTTGCTGTCAACAGCATTGTAATTCACAGCTAGGGGTAGACTACCCAATAAGCAAGGTAAGAACGGTGTCTCAGTCATCAGGAGCTGCTCTAACAGAAATATGACTAATTGATGCCTTGAACGAGAAAAGTTTATTCTTACACAATTCAGTAGGCTACAAGTCCGAATGCAGGGTATCCACTCCAGGGGAACACTCCATTTTTGTTGGCTCTCGAGGAAGGTCTTGGCATCAGTCTTCGGTCATGGAGCATCTTGGTGCAAGAACTGTAGGTCTGAAGGACATGCTCTATTCCCAGTGCTGCTTTGTTGACTGGTATGAGGTTTCCAACTCTCTACTTGATCCCTTTCATCTCTTATAGGATAAAAAAGATAAAAGATAGTACAAGCCATACTCTAGGGATACTCTCTTTACATTAGAGCAGGCAGATGACCTTAGGAAGGGTTTTCTAGTCCTATTCTAATCCTCTTTAACATAAATCCAGTTTATAAACCACAGGGAGAGATCAGGAATGTTACGGCATCAGAAAATCACAAATGGAGGGCAATCACACAATACTGGGAATCACTGGCCCAGTCAAATTACTTCATACAGTTTTGGGGAGGGGGCACAATTCAATCCGTGACTCATGGGCTTACCTTATATCAAATGTAGCGAAAACATGTGAAAGTGTTCACTACAGATCAGTAAGTAAGCACAAGTATGTCTGTGCTTACTTTCCTTACATTGTGTTCCAATCTCTGCCAGGGACTGTAAATGTGAAAGAGGCTTGGATTCTGTAGGAAGGTGCTATGTGGCTGGAAGAGAGACAGACGCCAGCTGTATCAAGAAGCAGAACCTGTGACATGGTGAAAAAAAATGTGACATTGTGAAGTGAAAACCTATGTCCACACAAATACTTACATCTGAATGTTTGTAAGCAGCATTATTTATTATAGGAAGGAAAAAAAAGGAAAACCTTCAGCAACTGACAAATAGACAAAACGTCGCACATCCTTATGATGGCACAGTACCCAATGATCAATAGGAACAGGCAGAAGTTATGTGAAAAGAGGCCAGACACAAAAGGTTATATACTGTGTGGTCCCATTTATATGAAGCGTTAGAAATGACAAACACATTGAGGTCTGCCAAGTAGGTTCATAAACCCATCCGGGAAAAAGTGCCACACACCTTGTTGTGCAGTATCGCTGTGGTCATCTTCAAAGTACTCCCCTTGAAGCAGAGAGGGAGAGTGTGCTGTCACCGGACAGGGAGAGCAGTGGAAGCTGCATATAGGGGGGCAGGTAAATTTATCTGGGAATGTACATTTTCACTCAGTTATGTTAAATAAAAATTAAAAAAAAAAAAAGTACTCCCCTTGGGAAGGTATGTACCAATGTCGGTGCTTAGTGCACCCTTCAAAGTAACTTTGAAACTCTTTTTCTGGGATGGCTGTCAGGGTTGTCACTGTATTACCCTTGATGTCTCGAGTGTCTTCCAAATGTCTTCATTTCAATATCTCCTTTGCCTTCAGGTAAAGAAAAAAGTCTTTAGGGGCCAGATCAGGTGAGTAGGGAGGGTGTTATGATACAATTATGTGTTTACTGGTTAAAAACTCTCACAGATAACTACACAGAGTTTGCAAACTTGCCAACTTGTGCAATGGTCATTCCATGAAGAGTTCCGAAATTGCGTTGAAAGGTTGGCTAAGTGCTGGTGTTGGTCCATAGCTTCCCAGGGGAAGTACTTTGAAGGTGACGGTAGTGATATTCAGCAATAAGATATGTAACACTTGCAACAATTAGGTTCATAGACTTCACTGTCAGACCTCATATAGCAGCAGGAAGCAGATCAGTGGTTGCCTGGAGCTGGGAGTTAAGAATGGGGATTTATTGCAAAGGAACAGGAGGAAATTTGGGGGTTAATGGAAGTGTTCTAAAATTTCACTGTGGTGGTATTTGCAAGAATGTAGCTATTTCCAAAGCTCATTGATCTGCACATTTAAAATAGATGAATTTTAATGAATAAAAATTAGACTGAGATCAAACAAAATACCCAAAATACCCAAAGCTTGATTGGATAAATGGACTGATTCTCTCAGTTACCAAGCACAATATGGTAACGTTTCATCTCAGGTTAAATCTCCTGGAAGCCTTACTGACTCACGGGCACACAGATACACACAACAGAACACTGACCTGACCCCATGCCAGTTTCACAGGAAACTCTGCACTTTTGAAGTCCAATGCATAGGAACTTTGCATAACTTGCTTTTTTCCCCCTTTATTTAAAAATACAAAGCCTTCCCATCACGAGTTCTTCTGTGAGGCTCAATACTAAGCATGCATTCTTATTTCTCACAACACCACAATGAGGCAGGTACAATGGTTAGAGGGAAGAAGCTGAGCTGCTTTAGCAGGTGATGGACTGGATTAGAGTCCAGGACGTTGCTACAGAGTGAGAACATTTAGAAAATACCCCAGTATTTTCTAAATGTTGGTGTATTTTCTTTAGGGTACAAGCATCAAATATTCTTAACTCTGTATTTATAACAAAAACAAAATACTATAGAAAATTAGAAAGTATGTAATGGGACAGAGAAAGTGAGGAGAGGGGAGAGAGAGAGATGATAGGTCACACATCAGTCAGGTCCAGGTCAGAAAGTTGCTGCTGTTACCTCGTAGCATCTAGCTAACTGGATCAGATTTGAGAAGTGTGAGGCACTCTGGGGGGCACTGGCGTGATGACGGTGGACCAGGGCAGACTCAGTTTCTGTCTTCATGACATTCATAGACCTTCCAGACTTTTTTATTTTCTTACATCTTTGAAAATACATTTTGGAAATTTGGAATCATTCTACAGAGTCTCTTATATGATCTGCATTTTTTAAAATTTAATATCCTGAAACTTGTAATTTTAGAGTATGATGTGAAAGATTATGGGGACCTGAAGTTTGCTGACGTCCCTAATGACAATTGCTTTCAAACTGTGAAGCATCCAAGGTCAGTGGGAAAAGCTAGCGAGCAGCTGGCTGGCGTGGTGGCAGAAGTCAAGAGGAACGGGCGAACCAGCGTGGTGCTTGGCGGAGATCACAGGTCTGGTTTAACGGTTGTCCATGTGGGTCTGGGTTACTAGTTAAGTGCTACGGCTGCTAACCAAGAAACCAGCAGTTCAAATCCAACAGGTGCTCCTTGGAAACTCTACGGGGGCAGTTCTACTCTCTTCTATAGGGTCACTATGAGTTGGAATCAACTTGATGGCAGTGAGTTTGGTTTATGGGTATCAGGGCCTGCTATAAATGATATAAATGATATAGCAAGACCATAAGATGAGAGAAAATACAGAAGGCACTGATGAGTATTTCCATCTTCCACTTACATTAGTGCCAATGGATATCATTTCTTTACAAATTTCCTGTATTTTCTGTTTGATTTTGTTGGATACTTCATTATGACAACACACATTTCAATTTGAAGTCTTACAATATTGTTGTTTTAATCTATTATAGCATAAAATAAAATATAGATGAATTTCAGTAAAACGCAGTCTTACATTTCTAAATAAGCATTACGCACCAAAGAAATTCAGTTTATTAAACATAGCGATAATACAAACAACTCATTTAGATCAACAATTTAAAAGTATGTTTTCCATTACAAAAGTAATAATAATACCATTTTTGAAATGCATATATTTTAAGGAAACCCTGGTGGCATTGTGAGTGCTACATCTGCTAACCAAAAAGCCAGGTGTTCGAACCAGCCAGGTCCTCCTTGGAAATTCTGTCGCACAGTTCTACTCTGCCATACAGGGTCACTATGAGTTAAAATAACTCAATGTCCGTGGATTTTTGGCTCATATGTTTTAAAAACAGACGGTTGCCACCATTATATCTGAGTGTATACCCTAACTCAATTGATTCAAGAAGTATTTGGCCCTGGTGTGAGGATATGTAATATTTCTCTGTAGATTGTACTTCTCTAACAGCTTTTATAAACATTAGCTCTGGCATGTTTCCTTCTTGGATTTTTTTTTTTTTTTTTATGTTACACGAATTTGTTTAAAATGACTATGTGTGTTATATCCTATGTTTTGCTCTTAACCTACAGTACAAATGTCCTTATGTTACTGCATAGCATGCATGTGATATTTTTTTTAAATGCCATATAATTTTCAAATGAACTGGATCCAGAGAATTGAACAGTGTCCTATGTGAGGCAATTACTGACATGGCTTGGGTTTTTATGCAGACCTATTATGATGTTTTGGCTAAGAAGTATTTTCCCATTTTATTACGTGGGTAGATTTGGGAGAAAAAAAAAGTTTTTGAGTAATTATATTGATTAAATATAACTTGGTAGTAAGTATTAAGCATACTAAGTTTGGCTATTAACAATTGCTTAATTGGCATCTGCATTTTCAAATCAGAAATAGCAGCCTCTTTTACTGAAAGGAAAATCAAGTCACAGGCACACTGAATGAGTTACTAATATTGTACGATGTGTATAGAGGGAGCTGAAACCCGATGTTCATGCAAACTGTTCTTTCCCCTTAGTTTAGCTATTGGAAGCATCTCGGGCCATGCCAAGATCCATCCTGATCTCTGTGTCATCTGGGTGGATGCCCACACTGATGTCAACACTCCACTGACAACCACAACTGGGAACTTGCATGGACAACCTGTGTCCTTTCTCCTGAAGGAACTAAAGGGCAAGGTAAAAGGCTGGTTGGTGTTTCATTACAAGAGTAACCTTTGCAGAGGTTCAGGCACTGGAAGGTGAATATGAACCTCCATAGTGTCCTATTCTTGCTGAAACCTCAAACCGTTTTCTCTCCAGCCAACAAATAAGAGACTGACTGACAGAAATGGTGAAGGCTCTCTGCCTTTACCTTCTTGGTAGTTTGCAAACTGACTTTGTAAACAACATCTCTTTTGATTCTTAGAATGACCCCTTTAGGGTTGCTAGGAGTCAGAATTGGCTCAGCTGCTCCAGGAAGTGTTCAAGGAAGCAGACTGTGAAAGGCCTAGCTTCCAAGGCCCCTTTGGGTGTGTCTGAGCCACCAATCCTGCAGCTAGCAGCCGAGTGCTTCATCATTTGTGTCATTCTGGGACTCTTGGAGATTTACTCCAGAGGAGCCCATATAACCAAACGGAAATGTTGCAATTTTAGATCCCTGATGTACCAGGATTCTCCTGGGTGACTCCCTGCATATCTGCTAAAGACATTGTATATATTGGCTTGAGAGATGTGGACCCTGCTGAACAGTGAGTTCCTCTTTGATGTGATTTATTTTCATTGTTTCCCTTTTATGTGCTAGATATGCTTTACTGGTCAAACCAACCAGAAGAGCAATGTGTGTGTGTGTGTGTGTGTAGTATATATATTATATGTTACACATTATATGTACACAAAACCTAAATATTTTATGTATTTACCACACTGACCTTTTCTTTAAAAGAAAGAAGATCCAAAGTTTATTAGTGCTTACCATGGGCCAGGGAGAAGTACTGAGTTTCTGTTTGTCCTTTGGAAATGGACAACAGTGAAGGCCGCACAAAATGATGAACATAATATCCCTAATTTACACTCTTAAAAATGACTAAAATGACCTACAACAACCAAATGACAAACAACTCCATCAAAAAATGGGCAAAGGACTTGAAGAGGCATTTCTCCAAAGAAGATACACAGTTTCTTTTGTTTTTGTTTTCTTTTTGATAAACGTATGAAAAGATGAGCAACATCATTAGCCACTAGGGAAATGCAAATCGAAACCACAGTGAGATATCACTTCGTTCCCAGTAGGATGGCTTTTATCAGAAAAAGAGAAGATAACAAGTGTTGGCGAGGATGTTGAGAAATCAGAATCTTTTCCATTGCTGGTGGGACTGTAAAATGGTGCAGCCACTAAGAAGAAGTTTGGCAGTTCCTCAAAAAGTTAAACACATAATTACTATATAAAAAAAACCCAACTCATTGCCCTCAAGTTGATTCCAACTCATAGGGACCCTATAAGACAGAGTAGAACTGCCCCATAGAGTTTCCATGGAGTGCCTGGCAGATTTGAATTGCCAACCTTTTGGTCAGCAACCTCACCACTTAACCATTATGCCTCCAGGGTTTCTAGATGATCCAGAAATTCCACACCTAGGTAAACTATATACCCCAAAGAGGTTAAAACAGGAATACAAACAGACACTTGCACACCAGTGTTTGCTGCAGCACTATTTACAATAACCAGAAGATAGAAACAAGCTAAATGCCCGTCAACAGATAAAAAGATTTTTAAAAAAATGTGGTATATACATACAATATTACTCAGTCATAAAGAGACATGATGTGTTGAGACATGCTACAACACGAATGGACCTCAAAAACATGGTAGTCAGTCCCAAAGGGACACATATTTTGTGACCCCAAGTTATAGGAAATATCTAGAACTGACACATGCAGAGAGACAGAAATTTATTAGTGTTTACTAGGGGTGTGTGAGAGGGACAAGGTGAGTTATTGCTAATGCGGTGCTGAGTTTCTGTTAAGGGTGATGAAAAAAACCTGGCAAGTGATGGTGGCTGCCCAGCATAGTGAAGGCAATTAACACCTCTGAAAAAAAAAGGAGGAAATGACTGAAATACATTTCTTGTTCTATTTTATCACAATAAAAAGTAGTTATAAATATGGCAAATATTTTTATATATTTTACTACCATAATGTTTCTTCTTTCGTAGCTACATTGTGAAAACCTTGGGTATTAAATACTTTTCAATGACTGAAGTGGATAAACTGGGAATTGGAAAGGTGATGGAAGAAACACTGAGCTATTTACTGGGAAGGTATGGGCTCTGTGTGTGTGTGTGTGTGTCGTGAGTATTAGGTATTGGCTACTGACACTCATAATAGACTTTAAGTACAATCATAGAACTTCACTGGGTTTTTAGGTTTTTGTAAAGGGGTAAGAACTATACTTACATGAAGTATTTACCTGAACATTAAAGCATCATCTTTAAACGGAATTCCTTTCCCACCTCTTAAAAGAAAGAAAAGGCCAATTCACCTGAGTTTTGATGTTGATGGCCTGGACCCATCCGTCACACCAGCTACGGGCACACCTGTCCCAGGAGGTCTGTCTTACAGAGAAGGTCTCTACATTACAGAGGAAATTTACAAAACAGGTAGGTAACAGTCTAAATGAGTGAAGCAGCAAGTCAACACCTGACTATACATATCTCTTTCCTCCTGATCTGAGAACCAGGCTCCTAATGACACTTGAAAAGCTCCCTTCATATGATATAGTAACTACAGTATTTCCAGATGGTTACCTCTTTACATTCCTGAGTAATCAATCTTTCAAGTCAATCTTGATTGAATGAGAAATGTCAACTATTTTATAAACTACACAACCACCATTTAAAAATTTTTTTTGTAGGACTACTCTCAGGATTAGATATAATGGAAGTGAATCCATCTCTGGGGAAGACACCAGCAGAAGTGACTCAAACAGTGAGCACAGCAGTAGCGGTGACCTTGGCTTGTTTTGGAGTGGCTCGGGAGGGCAACCATCAAGGTATTAACTACCTCAGCCCACCTGAGTAAGTCTGCAAACATCACATGACAGTCTCACACCAAATGGCATGATTAGCCAATCTAATAATTTACTTAAACCTACAGTTATCCTCCCAATGACTGCTCTTTTCAGAAAAATGTTTTCCCCAAGGAAATATTATACAATTAATACGAACTGTTAAAATGCTTGCTTTGGTATGAAATTCAGGATTTGGAAATTCTAATGTTTGTACAATTACAAAGTTTATAGTTCCCATTTTGGCAAAAGACTTATCTTTGGAAACAAAAGTATATATTAATTTCTAGTTGGAAATTTGTTGACACTTATATAAACCCCCAGAGTGGGACTCCTGCTATGAGGAGACAAAGATATCCTACCTGAAAAGGTACCATGTATCCACGTTGTTCAAAAACTGAAACTTTTATAATAAACTCTTTATAATGTTATATTGTGTTTACATGTTATGTTTCCAATACATACATATGTATATATACTTATATACATATACACACATGCATACATATATTCTATTAAAATACTATATTTACAAACCTACAGTGAAATCATTTCCAAAGCACTGGTAGATCTTGAAGAAGCAATTTAAATTCTCTAGCCTTGGTTTTTTCATCTGCAAAATGGGTGTCTCAGTTATCTAGTGCTGCTATAATCAGAAATACCACAAGTGGATGGTTTTAACAAGAAATTTATTCTTGTGCAGTTTAGAAGACTGTAAGTCTGAACTTACGGCACCAGCTTCTGGGAAGGCTTTCTGTCCATAGCGACTCTAGCGGAAGGTCCCTGTCATCAATGTGTCACTGGTCTAGGAGCATTTCACCTCAGGGATCCTGGGTCCACAGAATATACTCCACTCCCGGCTCTTCCTTCTTGGTGGTGTTAGATCCCATCTATCTGCTTGCTTCTGCCTCCTTTCATCTTTTATAAGATAAACGGTGATGCAGTTCATACCCCAGTAACACTCCTCTTGTACTGGATCAGGCCTCTGACCTGTGTACGAGGGTTGCATCCCATCCTAACCATCTTTAACATAACCTCATCTTGTCTCATTAACCAATGAGAAAGATTACGGTTTACAACACATAGGAAAATCACGTAAGATCACAGAGTGGTGGACAACCAATAATACTGGGAATCATGGCCTGGGCAAGTTGATACTCATTTTGAGGTGACACAATTCAATCTACAACAACAGGTAATCATGAGATTTGGATAATCATCTAGTTCACTAATGTTAGATGGCTATAGTTTACTACTTTTAACTTTAAACGTGATTTAGTTGATTTTAAACATGGTTGATACTCGGCTTCTTGGGAGGTAGAAGATATCCTCAAAAACATATTCGGATGCCAGACAGATCAAACTGCTATTTTGTTTCAGACTCTACTATTTCAGATTAGGGTTTCAACCAAACATTATCTGCCTTCCTAATGTCATACCCTTTGTTTACTGTAATTACAATATCTTTCTTAAGCTGAAATCTTTAAATATATAAAAAATTAATCTTAGCGCTGCAAAACAGTGAGGAAAAATGGAAACAGAAATGAGCACAAATTGTAATCAAAAGAAGAGAGGCCAACCACACTTCGCCTCCCAATTTATGTAAGACCCCAAAGGGCACAGTAAAATAGGCTCCCTCAAAGGGTTTTTATTACTGCTGTCAAACAGTTGCCAAGAACCTCTACCACTGATTTTTCAAACGTAACCCAGAACGTTAAATGTTACGTCACTGGAAGATAAATATTTTACTGAAGTACTTTTAGCTAAGAGCAATTGTGGTGGATCTAGAACTACTTTAGAACTATGCCGTCCAATACCACAGACTCATGTGGTTAGTTAAAGCTTAATAAAACAATCAGTTCCTCAGTTAACTAGCCACACTCTGCAAGTACTCAGTAACCACAGATAGCACTGCATAGCACATGCATGGAACATTCCAGACTATTTTGAGAATAACACTTGCAATCACTCATAGCATAAATCTGCTGGAGAATTTGACAATATTATTAGTCTGAGAAATATTACTTACGACATCATATAGATTTAAAGTAAGGCTTACACGGTAAATAAAGATTTAGTCTAAATGATTGCATGAAGAAAGATTTAGCCTAAATGACCTATGAAGAACATAAAGGTCTAGGAGAAACACGCAACCCTGGCAGCACAGTACTGGACGCCCCAGTGGGTCAGTACTGGAAGAACTACAGCTGTGAACCAAAAAGTCAGTGTTTTGAAACCACCAGACTCTCCTCAGAAACCTGCGAGGCAGTTCAACTCAGGCCTACAGGGTTGTTCTTGGTCAGAATCAACTTGAAGGCAACAGGTCCAGATTTTACAACAAATATACAACAAGCTGAAGTACAGCTTGTTACCCTTAATTGAACAAAAATCAGTAACTGCTGGGTTGATTCCCAGTCATCAGCCGTGATGTGTCTGACCCACGGAAGTGGCACAGTTCTATCTGTAACCCAACCAGCAGACACTCATTCAATTTAAGCATTACAGAAATCATATAGTTTATGCATTCAACATATTTTTACAATTTTCAAATCTTAATGGCATTTATTTCTTCCTTAAATTAACAGTATGTCTCTCAAAATCTAATAAACCCTCAAGAACAAGGCAGAGCACTGTAGTTACAAAAACATTATTTAAAAGTTTTAGATTATACTCAAAGAATCACATTATTTGACAACTGAGAACATCAATCTAGAAAAGCAATTAATTTATTTTTAAAAACAGAGATTGAAGTCAATCAGTTAAGCCTGTTTTTATTTAAATTTATACATTTCTAGAGATTTTATTTTCTTACACGGCCTCCAAATCATTTCATATAGTTACGTTCAAGCCAACAGCAAAGGCAAAAAATTGCCAATCAACCCTGACAGAAAACAATAATCATCTACTAGAAAGGTGATGATAAGAACTGTAAGCCATTTAAGAAAGAGTAGGAAATCATGTTTGCTCTTGCAGTGCAATGAAATCTAGAGTCCTCTATCTGATATGCAAACCAGACACATCAAAAGGTTTCTACATAAAAGGATTTGTAGTAACTAAATGTTGCTCACATTGTGGTGCTTTTAAAAAATTCATTTAAATATTGACTCTGTCATTAACGACAATAATAAAAAATACAAACAAAAACAATGACTGAAGTAGGAAAGACTGAAAATGTCTAATAAAAGTGATTTGATCATAGATACATTTAGGCAGGTCTAATAAACTGTTACGGATCTCTTAGAGACAAACACAGTGAGGAGGTTACAAAGTTTCAATAGATTCACCAGCGGAATCAAAATACAACAATCTGAACGTCACTGCTCCTTTTGCTACATTATGTAGTGTGATCATGTTCAGATTTCATAGCTGTAAAGTCTACTTTCAAAGATGAGTACACTTCCATTTTCAACACATTATGCCCCAGCTTCACTGAGTTACAGGTAAAGACACTGGCACCTGATTAGACTGTGGGGCTGGAGACCCACTACTCATGGCTTGTGCAGGCAGTGCTGCTGGTTCCATCTTGCTGATGTGTGTGATGAATCGAAGACGAAGCTTTAAAGCTGGTTTTAAATTACAGATAATCTTCTCTACCTAAGAAATGAAAACACATAACAAAATATTTTAACTAGAGAATTTTATCTTCCCATCTTTAGAAAAATGATTTACACATATCCTGAGACATTAACCAGCAAGTAGAGTAGGGTGGACCAGAAGTTTCTCTACATGTTTCTCATCTTAACAAAAGAAGATACAAATACTTCTCTCTCACTTTCTCACTATACCTACGAATATGTGCGTGTGTATAGGTATATTATATATGTTTATGCCTACTCTCACGAAAACATATCCTTCTATCTAGACACCTTACTACCAAAAACTAACACAATTAAAAAAGTTTTAGACATCCAACAAGTTAATCATCTTTTTAAAATGCCATCTTCAGACAGACATTAAGTGCTGTATTTTAATGTTCTTTGAATAGCTCTCATCAACAGCATTTAGCTACTAATATTTTTGTTGTTTTGATTTACACTTGAAATTAAACCAGACCACATTAGATCTAATTTTATTTATAGTATTTTAAGCAATGCTTTTCGCAGTTCTTTTAGTTTTATTAAAATACTCTTTGACCTTAGCAGGAGAGATCAATCCACTACTAGTTTTTCATTTCCATTTACCTTTCGGTCAAACTTTCTAATGCCCAAATACAAAGACTATGCTAAACAAACTGTCTTCGGCAACCCTGCTGAAGCATAGAGGAGTCAACATCTTCTCCACCCAACTTCCCCCTCCGAGGAAAGAACCCAGGAGACTAGGATTGACAACGTCAATTTATCTCCCTTTCCCATTACACAAAGACGTAAGATAAAATACGACCAGAAGGGGGCACTAAACTTCATCTGTCTACTCTACCCTCTCCCTCTCTATTCTGTTACCTATAGTTTGGAAGCTCAGTTATAATTCAAGGAGACGCTTTCTACTTTTAGACAGCTGTATTAGGGACTGCCTTTCTACATGCTGAGGCAGAATGTCCCTCCCTTCAGCTTCACCAAAACTCATACGTCCTGTGAGGTGACACAGAGTAAATCTAGTATCTTCAAACAGCGAGGACATGAACAAATTCTCTAAAACTTTTCTTCTTCCGAGTAAGCATTTCCTGATGCTTTAGATGTTCTTCACGAGGTAACTGTCTTGACAACTGCAGTTTCTGTTCTCCAGCCATGCTGCAATTAGTCCAGTGTGCCCACAGTATACCCTAACCACGGTGGGGAAAAGGCAGGATCTCTTTCACACAACCTAGCACTTCACGGGTCTTTTTAGTGTCCACACCACCTTGTTTCTTCCTAGAGACTGCCGCCAATTAGCTCTGGAAGCCTTTTTCACATGTCTTGTTAAAAAGATTAATGCAGAAAAGTGTGAGAAATTGTAACACATATTTAATACTATATCCAGAAGAAGATATCCATGTAGCTAAGAGTCTAGTATCAATAATTTCCCCTTACCAAAAGAAAGAAAAAGAAAAAAATGAACCAAACCAGAAAAACTCACCTAAACAAAGAAGTCCATCACCATATGCTCAAATTTTCTAAATTATAACAACACTGAAAAATAATCAAGTTAATTGAACTTACTTGCTCTTTTACGCTGTCCCCAGTAAACATATACTTCATATGATATAAGAAGTCACAGATGGGATCCATGTAATTCAAATGGGCACTACACTGGTCTACATTCAGCAGCATGTCATAAAACGCTACACCAATCTGTTTAACAAATAATGTAAAATTATTTAAATGGTCAAAAATCATTCAATAATTCAGTGTGATGAAGCTAGACTTCATTATAACACCAGCCCTGAGGGACCACGTTTGACGAAGGAGCTGTCACAGCTCATGTACGTCTCTCTGCACATGAAACACAAGCTATGCCCTGCGATTGCAACGGCATCCATAGTGTTACACAGCACTTCCTAACTGGGCTTAAATGGAATTTCTCTTCATAAATTAGTAATTTTTCTTAAAATTAAGAGCTACATAATTCCCATTCCAGAAACCATGAGGTTTCTGCACTCTGAAGGATCCTTTGGATTGCACCTTCTTAGTTCCACTTGATTGCTCATGCTCTGATGTTCTATTTCTGGCTCAGATTCTTTTTCTCTGCAACCTTATTACGGGTGACTGACTTGATCCATTCCGTGGCCTTCATGAACTATCCTGCACTGTAGGGTCCCAAATGCACTTTTCCATTCTTAATGTTCTCCTCTGAAAACCAACCTGAAGGACAAAGATATTCCCCTCCGTCTTCAATTCAAAACACCTCACAGCAAACTCACTGTAAGCATACTACATCTTCGAAAGTTTCTTTTACTTAGATCTCACTAAACTGACTTCATTACTACTGCTTGTAAGCTGTAGTTTGAAAAACACTGGAATAAAAATCTACATAGATCCTTTAGAACTTAGTATTATCATAAAAGACCAAGATTTTATTTACCTCTATCATACACCGAGTTCTCTCTTGCTGAAATCTTTGTAAAAACGGTCCTACAAGGTGGTATACATAAAGCAACTGGAATTCAGTCTTCACTATAGGAAGAAGCACTTCAGTGAGAAATCTAAAATTTGAATATATTAAAAAAGAAATCCCTTGTGAATTGATCTAAGTTGAATTACCTGAATTTGTTAGTATACAGCTTACCTAAGTATGTGTAAAACTTGCGGTAAGTCCTCCAAAGTTCATTCTAGTCTTAGTAACAATGACAGTTCTTATATCTTTCCTTGACTCTACTTTCATTTAACTGATTATTGAGACAAACTACTTCAGATTTAGAAATCATTCTTATCAGTAACTACTAAATGACACAAAGCAAATTATCTGAAGTAAAAAGAAAATAACCAATATAAATGTCATTGTCAGGAAGTTGCAATCTAATTAATACCAATTTTATGGTCAAGAAAAATAATCAGAAAACAGGTTAATATCAGTTAATCAGAGTAACTTTTGTGACACATTCTAGAAAAGGCAGGCATTTGACTTAGTGTCCTGAAATTGTAACATAAAACTACATACCAACTACTTGCATATATAATTTTTTTTTCCAAGTAACTGACACGTAAGAGGCTTTCTGTTAACCAGAAAGTCTACAAAACATTCTTACTTTGTAAACTGCTCCAAAGAATTGGGACATATTAGCTCACATGTAAATAAGATTTAAAAAGAGACATAAAAAGTCAAGTTTCTTAAAGAAGTCACAATACTTACTTTGGGATGAGAGAAAGCTGCCCAATGCTCGAATGGTGCCACACGGCATGTGCTAGAGCCAAGGTGTAGCTACAGCTCATCTCGGAGTAGGACTGATGACATGCTGTGAAATCAAAGAGGCGGAAGGGATAGCCAACCCATTCCGTCTCAGACGTCAGGCTGGGGCTGCTGATGACACGCACAATTCGATCATGCAGGACAATCCAGTATGGCTCCTTTAAAACCAGAGGAAAGCATGCTGAAAACTATCTCTCATTCAGTATTCAATTCCAAAACCTAAAAAAAAAAATGAGCAATTTCTCTGTCTTTCAAGTTTTCTACTTAATCAGTTTGCGTCTTTGTAAGCATGGAGATTTTGAGACACTGCTGGGTAGTTTCATAACTGGTCAAATTAAGTCGGCGGTAATAACCTGGAGAGAAATGTCTGTGAGTTAGAGGTGCCATATTTGCATCTGTCCAGCTCACATAAGTACCTCATATATACTATACAACAGATTTTACCAATTTTCTGTACAGGTAGTACTGTACACATATGTAATTTAAAATACACTTTTTAGAAATGTGTAAGAAAAAAATTATTCACAGAACTTGTATTATCAAACAAATTTGGAGAACACTGAGTTACAAAGCAGTATTGGAACTTAAAGATATCACAACAGGTAAAACTAACAAGCTACATTTCATTTTTTAGATTAGAATAAAAACTGCTTATGCTTGCAGAACTGATTTTAACAAAGCAAACAGAACTATCATGGACCAAAGGACAGGTGATAACTAATTTATTAAGCTGTGTAGTACAGACTATACACCAGAGAAGTCAGAGGAGGGAGATTTCATATAAATCAAAGAAGTCAAGGCCTACACTGTCAAAGAACGAGTAGGATTTAGAGAAGCTGATGGAAGAAAGAATGGTTCTGGATCGGTATCCCCTTCCTTAATCTATCAGAAGTGCTTCAAACACGTCTCAGGAGGCACGTGCATGCGCAAAGGCTCTAAATGCCCCAAAGTACATAAGATTATGATGGAACAACTAAGGCTGGATAGATAAAGTGGAACCAGAGGATGCAGGAACCTGTAAATAAGGCACATTTAGATTTAATGCAGAAAGTCAAGAAAATAGGCATTATAGATTCTGATGTAATATTATGACTTGTAAAAATACACTGCCATCAAATCCATTCTAACTCAAATCAACAATCCTTTAAGGGCAGAGTAGAACTGCCCCCACAAGGTTTTCAAAGAGCAACTGGTGGATTTGAACTGCTGACCTCTTTGTTAGCAGCCAAGTTCTTAACTGCTATGTCACCAGGGCTCCAGTATTATGACAGACTTTAAAAAACGTGAAACAATCATTAATATGTATGAGGTCTTACAGAATGGCATCCCACATGTATCTTACTCTTTCTGTCTGCAGGACCTATCTGCATTTGACTACTAAGTAAGAATTACAATTATTAACTCACTGGTAGGGCAGTGATGATCAGTCCAATTGCATTCATCCATGCTGTAATGTTTTCTCTTGGCACTAAAGGCTGACTAAAATGGAGAATAAAAAAAAAAGAAGAAAAACGTGAAATAATGAAAGTATTTTATATGATTCACTAATGGATCTTATTTTAGTAACATAGAAATTCACGGGATCTACTTCAATAAAATTGAGATGTATTCTCAATGAATAAAAAGCAACACACAAAAATTCAGTAAGGTATCTCTGTGGGTGCACACACATATACTTACATAAATACACCCGAAGCTTGCTGCTGTCAAGTCAATTCTGGCTCACAGTGATCCTACACGACACAGGGAACTACCCCATAGGGTTTCCAAGCAGTAGCTGGTGAACCAGAACTGCCAACCTTTTGGTTAGCAGTTGATCTTAACCACTGCAGTAGATGGATGTGCTGTTACAACAGTGCTACCGAGTTGATTTTGAACCCATAGTGGCCACATGTGACCAAGCAGAGTTGCTCCACTGCATTTCCTAGGCAGTAATCTTTAGACCTGCAGATCACAGGTCTTTGGCTGTCTTCAATCCACCAACCTTTCACTTAGCAGCTGATGGTGTACTCATAGACTCACCAGGGATTCCAGATACAGATGTATATTACATGTTATATATTTGGTTGTATTCTTTAACAATAGTTTCTAGGCTGAAAAGACTACTTACTTATAGTTCCCCAATCCTGAATTATCCCTTAATTTAAGCAGATTTTCACAAGAGCAATCTCGAAAGACTGTCTTTAGTGACAAGTTAACATTATTGCTAAATTAAATGCCAGACACCTAACAATGACTAGAAGTGGAAACAAACCCAAGTCTGGGCTCTGCCAACACTCATTCCTTTACACTTGCATTACTGCACTAGTCTAGTATCTCCAAAAACAAACGCAAAACTCATTCTCTTTACAAATGATCAGTGAATCTCACTTCATGAAACAGAACACGTACCTTTTAAGGACAACATTTAGGAGGGCGTTTCCAACATCTTTGCCTGAAACAGCCAAGGCCATGAGCTCCACACAAGTGACGTGCAGAGCATGGGCCGCCGGGTTGGGAAACTCGTTGAACCTCCAGTCACAGTTTGGGAATGGGCCAGGAGATTTGCCAGCCATCGGTACAGACAATTAAAGTGATAACTAGTTATTTTGAGATTAATGGCTCACATTTATATAGTGTTTTATACTTTTCAAAGTATTTCACATGGAAGCATCTGATTAGATTATCATTTTATCTAATTTTGAGCCCCAGCGAAGTTATCTGCCAAAGGTCTGATATATCAAAAGGCAAATAATATAAATCAAATATAAAGAAGCTTGATATGACTAAAATACATTGATGGCAACCACTTGAGCAATCACAGGTTATAAATGGTTGGTGTCATAGACAGAGTTTTAACTGTGGCATTAAAATATCTACAGATGCAATCAAGGCAGCCCCAGGCTTCATCAGATTGTCTCTCTTAATAGTTACAGGAAGTTAATAAGAAACCTACTTCTTAATGAACATATTCTTATATTTCAGGAAATAAATTTATTTCTCACAAAAATAGTGGTATGGTGTACAAATGTATGAAATCTAGTGTGCTGGTAACATAATACAGGAAATCAAAAATAAAGAAAAGAACAATATTAGTGCAGCAGTTTTTCACTAAAAGAGAAAAATTAAGCTTTTTAACATGAGTCAGCTCTGACTTGACAGCATTTGGCACTTGGCTTAATTGTCTATTAATATTTTTGAAAATATTCTAGAACTTATTTAAAACAAGATTCTATCCCCAGCTGCAAACAAATGCATGTGCTAAAAACGACAGGAAGAAGTCCAATTTTAAATACAATTTTTAATGCAGTGAATTTCAGCCTGTCTGGCCTGATGTTGCTTATTTAAGATTTCAAAACCTTTACAGAAGTAAATAACAGTACCAGGATACACAAACACACAAACACCAGAAGATAACTAGGATCTTCTAAAAAGTAAACACTTCTGTCTATCACAAGACTTCATCGAAAGAGTGAGAGGAGAACCTTTGGACTGGAAACATAAATTTTAGCTATGACAAATCTGACAAAAGGCTAATGTCTAAGATCTACAGAAAAATACAACACCTTTACAACTAAAAGACAAATAACCCAATTAAAAAATGGGCAAAGAATATGAGTTGTCGCTTCGCCACAGAAGACATTCTAGTGCCTACAAGACACATGAAGGAACGCTGGAAATCACTAGCCATTACAGAAATGCAAATCAAAACCACAATGAGATACTATCTCACCATAACATTAGTGGCATGAATCAAAAAGACAAGAACATAACTAATGTGGGACAGTCTGTGGAAACTGAACACTTAGGCATGGCTGGTGGGAATGCAAAACAGGAAAAAGAAATCACCTCCACCAAGCAAGGAGGACACGGGAGACACAGCAGTAGCTTCCCAGACCACAAAGTGAGAAAGCTGAGTGCCTCTGGGTGGAGTCTGATAGCCAGAGCGAGGGAGAGCTGCAAGTACGATATCCTGTTTCAAAAAGAGGTTCCATCAACCTATCCTGATGGAAGAACTGTATCCTCCAGTGTTCCTGAGCCTTAACTGCAACCTGCTATGCCTGTTAACCAAAAGGTTGGCAGTTCAACTCTACCAAGTGCTTCTTGGAAACCCTATAGGGAACTTTTACTCTGTCCTATATGGTTGCTGTAAACTGAAATCACCTTGATGGTGACCAGCTTAGGTTTTTGTTTTTTAATATATCCCTAGTAAACTCCATAATTGTGAGTATGGTTTGAGTTCCTTACGAAGAATGCAATGAACTGTCAAATGTAGTAGAGTGCCGTGGGAGGGAAGGCTGGTGCCTGAGCTGGTAAGCATGGCCAAAAGAGATGGCTGAGAGGGAAGGCATGTCTGGCCTCCACTTCACAGGAATCAGCCTTGGGCTTCCGATCTTGGTTTTCCTTCCCTTCCTGAAGTTAAGAGGTCAGACATGGCTCCCATGTTGCTTTTACAGTATGGAAAATAACAATAAAAGGATATTATCTACTAGTCTGCCAATCAATCTGCAATAGTAGGAGTCATCTGGGATCCAAGGATTGTCTTCTCGTGCATTCATAGCACTCTTCAGGTAAGTGTCACTTAGACACCAGCCCTGTGGTCGATTATCCTTGAGAGAGCCAATGATCGCATGGACAAGTTTACGTTTGAGAGTTGGCCGCTCCCTCAGGTGCATTTCATAATAGTGCAGCGTATTATATAAATAAGTTACTGGACGATCTGTCAAGAAGAAAACAAAACATTACAATGTTTATGTCAATAATGACAATTATAAAAAACTAAACCTCCATTTTCAAGATTACCAAAGAACAACTCAGAAGATTATGAAACTATTTCACATGCTGTGTAATTGCATACAATGAGTACTTCTATCTTAGGACATGGTCTGAGGCTTCTAATAATGAAGGCAGGTTGTATTTCAAATTTCAAAAAGATGTTCATATTCTTTGAACTAGCATTTCCACTTCTGTAATCTCACATAAATGACGTAAGTGCAAGGACTGTTGCTGTAGCCCTCTTTATACTAGCAAAAGACTGGAAAAAAATGAAATAATCAAAACCAGGAAATGTTGATTATGGTATTAAAAGGCAGCTCTTTTAGGCACTGATATGAAATGATCAACTGTAACAAGCAGAAAACACAAAGTACAGAATATGACAATATTTTATTTGTATAAAAGAAAAAAAAATCTAAAAACAAACTAGAATACCTAAGAAAGGGTGCATGGAAAGCTGATTAACGACTGCCTAGAGTGGAAGAAGCTGGCTGCTGGAGGACCGAACTAGGGCTTGATTATTTTTATGGTATTTTCTTCTGTACTGGGTACATATACTGTCTAATCCAAAAGGGAAATGTTTTCCATAGGAATACTCACTTGGATATTATTACCTGTTCTGGAGTATCAAAACCAATTCACAGAACTCCTAATGCATTTACCAAATAAGATGAAAACTTATGTCCACACAAAAATGTACACAAACACGTTTACAGAAACTTTACTCATAATTATCCCACATTGGAAGCAATCAAGATGTTCTTCAGTAGATAAACAAACTGGTACTGCTATACAATGCAATGCTGAGTATTATTTAGTCATAAAAACAGATCAGCAGCTATCAAGCTATGAAAAGATATGGAGGTATCTTAAATGAATACTGTTTATGTGAAAGACCAACCAAAACCAAGCCCAGTGCCGTCAAGTCAATTCCTACTCACAGGGACTCTGTGTCTGTGAAAGAAGACAGTATGAAAATGTAGCATACTGTGTGATGCCAACTACATCACATTTTGGAAGCAGCAAAACTATACACAGGAAAAAAAAATAAACAGTCATGAGAGGTTTGAGGAAAAGGCAGGTGAAGAATAAGTTGAATATGGTTATTTTTAGGCAGTCAAATGATTTTGTATGCTGCTAGACTGGTGGATACTAGACATTATGCCATTGTTAATACCCACAGAACTGTACAACGAAGAGTGAATCCTCATGCAAACTACAGACTTTAGCTGATAGTAATGTTTCAGTATTGGTTCATCAACTCCAACACATGTACCACACTAAGGTAAGATGTTAACGACAGGTGAAACTGCACACTGTGGGGTAAGGATACACATACGGGAACTCTATTCTTTGCACAATTTTTCTGTAAGTTGGAAAAACACAGGCTATTTAAAAAAAGAAAATATACAGCAACTAATTCATTGTTAGGAAGCAGACACCATAGATTAAGGACTGAGAATAACAATGTCTCACCAAAGAAATACATTCCATCTCACAGGGACCCTACTGGACAGAGTAGAACTGACCCACTGGGTTTGAAGAAGCACCTGGCATATTCAAGCTGCTGGCCCTTTGATTAGAAGGCACAGCTCCTAAGCAGTATACCACTAGGGGGTTAAGAACCTTATGCACCTGTTCCAACTCAACTACGAATTCAGTTTACAGAAATAGGAAGGATCTTGTTCATGACCCGGGGGCTGCCCATACTCGTTTGGGAATTCATCACACATGAAGTAAATCAAAGGCAGTCTGGTGGCACAACAACTTTGCACTGAGCTTCTAACCAAAAGGTTTAGGGCTTGAACCTACCCAGTGGCTCCATGGGAGTAACACCTGACACTGATCCTGTAGATTACTGTTGTTGTTAGGTGCTGCCAACTTGGTTCTGATCCACAGCAACCTCATGTCCAACAAAAGTAAACACTGCCCAGGCCTGCTCATAATCATCGTTACTTTTGAGCCCACTGTTGCAGTCACTGTGCTAATTCATCTCATTGAGGGCCTTTCATCTTTCTGCTATGGAGCCCTTTTAACCCTGTAGGGGTAAAGAGCTTGCTTGGCTGCTAACCAAAAAGCCAGCAGTTCAAATCTACCAGCTGATCCTTAAAAAACCCCATGGGGCAGTTCTATTCTGTCCTACAGAGTCTCTATGAGTCAGAATCGACTTGATGCTATCAGTTTTGTTTTCTACCTTACCAAGCACGATGTCCTTCTCTAGGGACTGGTCTCTTCTGACAACACATAGAAAAGAACGTGAGACAAAGTCTTGCCATCTTCTCTTTCAATGAGTTTTGGTTGTACTTCTTCCAAGACAGATTACTTGGTTTTTCTGGAAGTCTACCACTGTAATTCAAAGGCACCAATTCTTCTTAGTCTTCCTTAATCATTGCCCAACTTTTTGAACTCATACGAGACAACTGAAAAGACCATGGTTTGGGTCAAGAGCACCTTTGGTTTTTAACAATTTTAAAAGGTCTGTTGCAATAAATCTGCCCAATTTTGATTTCTTGACTGCTGTTTTCATGGGCACTGATTATGGACCCCAGTAAACCTAAATCTTTGGCAAGGTAATACTTTCTCCATTTGTCATGATGTTGCTCACTGGCCCAGCTGTAAAGACTTTTGTTTTCTTTAAGTTGAGGTACAATTCATACTGAAAGTCTTAATCTTTATCACTAAGTTCTTCAGGTCCTCTTTGCTTTCAGTAAGTCAGGTTTTGTAATCTGCATATCGCTGGTTGTTAATGAGTCTTCCTCCATTCCTGATGCTATGTTTTTGTTCATATACTCCAGCTTCTTATTAGATTACTTGCTCAGCATGCTAAGTATGGTGAAAGATAAAACCCTGATACACACCTTTCCTGACTTTAAACCACACAGTATCTCTTTGTCCTGTTTGAACAAATGCTTCTTCGTCTAAATACAGGTTTCTCAGGAGCACGATTAAATGTTCTGGAATTCTCCTTCTTTGCCATGTTATCTGATTTGTTGTGGTCCACAGTTGAATGTCTCTTCATAGTTAACACACCACAGTTAGATATCTTTCAAATCTCTTAGAAAAAATATAGCCAGAACATTCTTAGAAGTGAGGACAGTGAGACTTCATTTCACATACTTTGGAGATGTTATTAGGATTGAATAGAGAAGGACACCAGCCTCGGTAGAAGGTCAATGAAAAAGAGAAAGACTCAACAAGATGGACTGACACAGTGCCTACAATAATAAACAGGTTTATGCACAACAACCATCATGAGAATGGTACAGGATGGGTAATGTTTGTTCTGTTGCATACAGGGTTGTTATGAGCTGGAACTGACTTGATGTCACCTCAGAACAACATTTACCTTTCTAGTATTCTCTGCTTTTAGCCAAGAACCATCTGACATGCAGTGATATTCCTCTTTCCACATCCTCTTCTGAATCCAGCTTGAACTTCTGATAATCCCCTACAATCATGTTTGAATGATCTTCAGCAAAATTTTACTTGTACGTGACATTAACTACACTGTTTAATAATTTTTGTATTCTATTGGACCACCTTCCTTTGAAATAGGCACAGACATGGATCTCTTTCAGTCACTTAGCCAGGAAGCTGTCTTCCAAATTTCTTGACACAGACACGTGGGTGCCTCCAGTGTTGCATCCATTTGTTGAAACATTTCAGTTCGTATTCTGTCGATTCCGGGAGCTTTGCTTCTTTTGCCAGTGCCTTCAGTGCAGCTACGACTTCTTCCTTCAGTAACATCAGTTCTGGATCATGTTACCTCCTGAAACAGGTGAATGTCAACCAGTTTTTTTTCGTATAGTGACTGTGTGTTGCCTCCATCTTCTTTTGATGCTTCTTGTGTCATGTAATATTTTTCCTAAAGAATCTTTCAGTACTGCAACTTGATGCTTGAAAGTTTTCATCCGTTCCTCCAGCTTGAGAAATGCTGATCTTGTGCTTCCCTTTTGGTTTGCTAACTCCAGATCTTTGGTCTTTCATTATAATGTTTTATTTTGTTTTTATGAGCCACCCTTTAAAATTTTCTGTTCAGCTCTTTATCACTTCTCTTGCTTTAGCTACTCTATGCTCAAGAGCAAGTTTCAGAGTCTCTTCTGACATCTGTTTTTGGTCTTTTCTTTCTTTCTTTCCTGCCTTTTTAATGACCTCCTGCTTTCTTCACCCATGATTTCCTTGATGTCATTCCACAACTTATCCAGTCTTTAGTCCATTAGTGCTCCATGGGTCAAATCTACCCTTGAGACGGTCTCTAAATTCAGAAGGGATATATTCAAGGTTATCCTTTGGCTCTTGTGGACTGGCTTTGATTTTCTTTAACTTAAGCTTGAATTTGCATATATGTAATTGGTAGTATATTCTTCAGCTAGTCCCTGGCCTTGTTCTGACTGATAATATGGAGCTTCTCAAGCATCTCTTTCCACATATACAGTGGGTTTGATTCATGTGTATTTGATCTGGTGAGGCGCATGTGTATACCTGCCATTTGTGTTGCAGACAAAAGTTATTTGCAATGAAGAATTCATTGGTCTTGCAAAATTCTATCATAGCAAGCAAATTCTAGCATTGTTTCTATCACCAAAGCCGTATTTTTCAACTACTAATACTTCTCTGCTTCCAACTCTCACATTTCAATCACCATTATCAATGCATTTTGGTAATTATATGTTTACAGCCTAGAAAACTCTATGGAGCAGTACTACTTTGTCACATGGGGTTGCTCAGTAGAACTCAACTTGCTGGTAGCTAACAACAACATGTAAATTACGAGATCTCCTGCATTTCACTTACTTTTGTTATTTAGCAGTTTTGCTGTGTTCTATTCGGATGTTTATGGCTGTGAATTTTATACCTCACCATGAGTCATAATCGATTTAACAGCAACACACAACAATTCATACTTTGTTGCATCATCCCAACAACATTTACCTTCAAAACGCTTTTATTTAAAAACCAAAAAAAAAAAAATCTTCGGAACCACTACTACCACATAGTTATGCCCAGTCCACTTTTGTTTATGAAGTTACTAAATTAAATTTCAAGAAAGCTTACCATGAAATTTATACAAGCCACCTAAGTGATCCAGTAGAGTTTCCAGTGATTTGGATACTGGAAGCAACTCTAAGAATCGGTGGATGACAATATCAAATACTGGAAGGAATCGGAGACAAACATTTCCAAAATAGATGGGCAGGTAGGGAGACTGGATCTGCACAGGAGGATCAACCTGTTCCGCCAGGCCCTCAAAATACAGCTTCTCTGGATATTTCTGTGGGAGGGAGGAGATGGCAAATGTTTAAATAAGAACTGGATAAACCTGAAAAAACTTACAAATTTATTTCTTATAAGAAAACACTTTAAATTATACTTTATTATACTCCAATTCATTTTGCATTGTATGCACCACTTCTACCAAAACTGTAGTTTCAGTATATTCTTAACCTCAGGGAAACTGTGGAATCTTGAGGAAGTTTAGTAAACTAATTCACTTCTATACAGATCAGACAGAAAACAGCAGAACCACAAGAAAATACGCTGATCAATTAGCCGAATACCTAAGTATGGCTTAAAAAGGATTACCTGGAGCACTAACTAGAACTTACCTTGTGATAATTCATGTGCTTGGTGTGCCAGTCATTCTGCAGCCAGTGCTCTGGAGAATTTTCCTTCACAAAGTCACTGACTCGATTTCTGAAATCATTTGGCTTCAGTAATAGCAACTGAATTATGAAATAACAAACCTGGGCTTCATTTCCTTCATGACTACGCATGGCCTTGAAAGAACAGAAAAATCATGAAAATGGCCAACTTGTGCAAAAGCATGGCTTGGACTGTTCTCTGCCACTTCACAGTCTAAATTTTAATACAGTAAAATCTATTGTCATTTCTTTATAAATTTAGTCTATCCCAAACCAGCTGTTTAGCATTCCTTAGTCATATCCTTTCTTATCATTTCCTGGCCCTCACTATTCCTTCTGCCTGGAATATGCATCCTTACATTTTTTAAAATTTAATCTAGTCTTCAAGATCTATCATCAAGGTGGATGTGATCTCTCACTGATGTCTGGCTATATATTCTCTACCGTCCTATCTTAGTTCATTTTTTTTTGGTTTATAGATTTACTTTATTTCATCTACTAGATTATAATTACCTTTATACTTGTACTGTACAGCTAAACCATTAACTGATTAAGTCTTTCAAATAGTACTACTACAGTTTTAAAAAAAGTTACAGTATTTTCTAGTCTAGCTTAGCATCTTAAAATTTTGCTTGAAACAGAAATCAAAGTCAGGAGGAAAAACTTTCTGGAGGATACTGAGAGATGAGAACCATTCAGTTCATAAATATCGTTACCAATGTGAACAAAAATGGTTGTTGGCAATTCAAGGACATTCAAGGGCATTTTACTACTGCCTGCTAGGAGCCCTTGAGAATCAACTCAGAGGGTCTAACTGCTCACACTTTTTATGTGTATCATATTTATTTCTATCTTCTAGGTGCACACTTAGTTTCTTAAGGAAGTGACATAATGTTTAGTTCTAATATAAATCCATTAAACTCTCAGAGGCAATGTAGATCAGCACAGGACTTATCAGTTACACATGTTGATACAAAAAGAATGACAACGTTTAAAAATCTACTAAACTAAAAGCTAAGAAGTTTCCTGAATGCAGCCAAACACTTGGAGGGGCACAGTAGCAGGGTCAGGGGCCTGGGAGCCACGGTTTCAGGGACCAGCTGGGTCAACTGTCATAACAAAGTTGATTACAAAAACGTTCTGAGTCTCAATGTGCAGAGTGGTGTCTGGGGTCTAAAACCTAGCACACGGCCATCTAAGAAGCATCCCAACCCACCTGGAGCAAAGAAGAACGAAGAACAGAATGGACATAAGAAAAGTACGAGCCCCAAAGGAAAAAAAGCCACATAAACCAGAGACCACATCAGGAATGAGACTCGAAGAACTAGACAGTGCCCAGCTACCACCAGTGACTGCCTTGACAGGGAACACAACACAGAGACCTTGACACAGTAGGAGAAAAGTGGTGTGCAGAACTCGAACTCTAGTAGAAAGACCAGACTTCACGGTCTGACAGACTGGAGGGCCTGCAGAAGACATGGCCCCAGACTGTCTGTTAGCCCACAGTGGAAACCATTCTCGAAGCTAACACTTCAGACAAAGATTGGACTGGACTGGAAGACAAAAGGTTACTGGCAAAGAGTGTGCTTTCTGGCTTAAATAGACACATGAGACTAACTGGGCAGCTCCTGTTTGGAGAGAAGATGACAAAGCATAGGGTGACAAAAGCCAGCTGAATGGACACCGGAAATAAAGACTGGAGAGGAAGAGCGTGCTGTCACTGTGACAAGAGCAAACAGCATCACAAAACAACGTGTAAGTTTTTATATGACAAACTTATTTGAATTTTAAACTTGCACTGACAGCATAATAAAATATAAATAAAAGAAAAAAACCAATCATTTATTCTTACCAGGCAGAGGATTAATCTGTCCAGTGTAACAATGTTGTACTTCCATACCATGTCATTAAGAATCTCAATGCATTTGTTGAGTTGCTGTCCCCCGGCTGATGTAGAGAACTCGTACACCAAAAAATCTGCAAATGTTCTCACATGGGCTACCAAGGCTCTGGCTCCAATTCTCTCCAATACTCTGGATAGTGGACAGTAAAAATTAGGTCCACTGCTGTATGAATCTAAGTTACCAAAAAGAATTCAGATTTAGGTTTTTTGGCTTACCTATAGCCAATCTGATTAATATGATCTGTTTCCAAGAGCATTTTCCAGAGAAGACAAAGGAAGAGAGGAGAAGACCCTTGCTTAGAAAAGTGGGTAATGATGTCACTTTCATTGCTCATGGACTTCCACTTCCTGTACTCCTCCTCCACATTCTTTTTCAGATTAAAACGACTTTCCTGAGGTACATTATTCTGTTTGAAGAATGCCTAAAAGGAAGACTAGAATGTTATTTCAATGATTTAACAAAAAAAAAAAGCACTGGATACAGAGTTAAGAAACCAGTTCTAGATTTGATTCTAACATTAATAATCTCTAGGTGACCATGAACAATTAAATGAGCAATCAGGGCCTAAGTTTCTTCACATGGAAAATACATAGGCTTGACTCAATTATCTCCTAAGACTGTTTTTCCTAGATTACCTAAAGAGGTATTCAAAGTAAGCTTAAATTCTGTTTCTTCAATAAACTGTTGATATTTTTGCTAATGTTAAAGGTAAAAAGCAGGTACCCTCTGGTTAAATATTCTAGTATCTCTAACATGAAGAATCCTTATCCTAGTCTAGTGGTTCTGACTCTGGTCAAAGATCAGCAGTGCCTGGGACTTGGTAGGAGTGCAAAATACCAGACTCCAGCCCAGACCAATTGAATCAGAATCTCTGAGACTTGGGCCCAGCAATGCTTATTTTAAGAAATTCTCCAGGAGATTCTGATGTGCATAAGTTTTTTTTTTTACACTAATAATAATATTTGCAGTAATAACAGTAAATGTAAAATAGGAAGTTTTTCCTCCTTTTGCTGAGAAATGTCTTTTCTTTTTTATCTACATTTTCATATATTTGAAAAAGTTAACTGACAGCCTACAGGACTCAACATTTTTACCTGGACATACAGCATTTCAGAAATTTCATTTTCCTATCTGAAAAATATTTTTAGTTGGAGTAAAATTAAAACAAAAGGATACTTAATTATAATCTGAAGTACACTGAAATCTAGCAGTACTGTGATGCTATAAACAAGAATAGATAGAATGACAAAGGCCTCAGAAGTACTCATTCTCTGGCCCTTTTACAAGTTATGAAAAATGGAGGCTCATTATGCTTTCTTTACATTTTCTCTGAAAAGTTGAATGAGTACAGAAATGAGGAAATCTGAGTTTCTTAGGGAAGTGATATCCTTTCTTAGTGAAGAAGATAAATTAGATTTTCCTTCCTTCATATTATCAAAGTTTACTGTCTTTCTGTGCAATATTGTTTTCTTTTTAAACAGTTAAGTGCAGCACATGCATACTCTTGTGAACCTACATTATTATACTTTATGCAAATAATGCATATATGATGCCAGAACTATTTTAACTTATCATTTCCATGTATTATATGTGTGAGCATGTTATTTACATGAGTAAGTTATTCACCAAAAAATGTGAATTAGATTTCTCCCCATTTCAGTTCCGTTATGAGTAACAGCTTTTCAGGCAATGTGTTAATACTCCCCAGAATAGTTAACACTGCTAACTATTAAGATGAAACCATGATAATTAAACATTTCCAGCCCTAGAGTAGAGGCAGGAACAACTGAAGAGATTTTACAATTATACCAATTAAAAAAAGAAGAAAAAAAAGATGTTTCAGATGTCATAAAAACTAATACTCTAGAATACCTGCCCCTGTGAATGGAAAGAAAGATTTTATACATATTCCATACAGAATTCAAAACTAAATTACCTGTAGTGGGCCTGGAAAACAGCTAAGGGTGTGTGAAGCCCAGTTATGAGGAGTAAAACTCATAATGGTCTGAAGTATGTCTTTACACCAAGTTCCCTGAATTGAATCAGAGCCTGTAAAAAAATCTAAACAGAAACAAACAGATGTACACTATTCACAAATGATCACACCTACCATTCACAAAAGATATCATAATGAAAATCACAATTATGTATACCCAAGGGAATCTCACTGCATTACGTTCATGGCTTAACAGTTGGATTCAATTTGGAACCTAAATTTTTATAGTTTAGGAGTGATTTGCATTCTCACATTAATAAATAAATATAACCACAATTAGTGAAAAGAAAACTAAAAATACTCGGAATCTTTTATTCTTAAGGATACAGAGTACCAGCAATATAACAGTGACACAGTTCCACCACTACTGCTCATTGTTTGCTTTGGAAATGACTCACTAGAACTTTACCAACCCACCCAAAAATCAAACCAAACCCACTGCCACCAAGTAAATTCTGATTCACAGAGACCCTGCAAGACAGAGTAGAAGTGTCCCATAGTTTCTAGGAGGCACCTGGTTGATTAGGACTGCTGACCTTCGGGTTAGCAGCTGTGGCACTTGATCACTACCCCACCAGGATTTCCTACTGACCCAAAATAACAGAATTAAAAAAGTAGACGCCTTTTCTGGAGTTTGAAGATACCACAATTATCACACATCTTCAGAATACAAGTATCAAGCTAAATCTCTAAATTAAAGAAGTTTATCTATTTAGGTGCAACACGATAGTTTACATGAATATATTCGAGATTACTAAATTCAACTATTTCTTTAAGAGTTCTCAAAGTGTGGTCTATAGAATTTTGGGGTTCCCAGGACCCTCTCAAGGGGTTAAGGAGCCCAAAGCTATTTAAATATTAACTCTAAGATGTCACTAGCCTTTTTACTGTGCTGATATGAGCTGTGATGGGTCAGAGGAACTGTTGGGTCAAGCCACAACTGGCCCACAACCACGTCAAACACTGACACCAAACTATACTCAACAGTCATTGTCTTCTTTACTGTCTCACTTTTGTAGGTGAGGGAGTATCAATGTCACTTCAGAATGTCCTTGATGAAGTAATAAAAATTATTAAATCTCAATTCTTTTTAACACTTCGTAACAAAATGAGACGAATAAAGCATTTTAGCTACACACGGTAGTATGATTCGTGGCTCGAGGTAAAGTATTTGTGCAAATGTCTAAGCTGTGAGCTGAATTAGCTGCTTTTCTCATGAAACTTCAGTTTTATTTGAAAGAACAGTTGACAGGTATCTCACAGTATTTTCTGAAAATAAACATAGTGCCTGCCAGTCACTTCTAAGGGAATAAATGATGGTATCTGTAACCAGCGATAAAATCTGAGCTTTTATGTGAAGATCAGAATCTGGAAAAGTGGTATCCCCTATGAGCCTGATAGTTTTCAAAATGTACAGGTTTTCCAAATGAAGGTTATAATGATATTATAAAAACTCGATTTTCTGATACTATCTAATGGAATAACATGAACATCTGCAAGAGTTACATAACTCAGTGAACAAATACTTTCTCAGTGACTGATTCACGATATTATAAAACTACACATGGATGAAAAGTCCATTAGATGTAAAAAATAGACTAGATTTTAATGTAATAATACAAAAAGTTCATTGACGGGGTTTCAGATTCCACACTGCGACTAAACTTCAAGAAACTATGATCTGTCTAATTTTGGTACATCGAAAACTAGTCACAATTATTTGAAAAACCTTGAAATATTCCTCCTTTCTCCAACCTCCTATCTGTGTAACAACATATTTTATTTACTTCAACTATAAACACACTGCAATAGATTAAATGCACATGCAGACATGAAAATATATCTATCTTCTATTAAAGCAGATATTAAAGAAATATAAACATGTAAAGCAATGGCACCTTTTGTCACTACTGTCTTATTTTGGAAAAAAAATTTTCATAACAACAGTTATTTACGTTAACATGTGATAGTATGCTATTTCTGAATAAGTTAATAAATGAATATTTTGAGAACATTTCTTTTTTACAATTTCTGGTACAGTAAATATTGATAGATATAACCAACATAAACAGAAACTTTTTGAGGAATGTCAAGAATGTAAAGCAGCCTTGAGACCACAGGGTTGAGAAGCGCTCCTCTGACATGATCTAAGGTGGCTGAAACCTGATGCTTATGTTTAGTCCCCAGGAGAACCTACATTAATAACAGAAATAGTAAAGACATCAAACAATAACTGGCTTGTTTTGAACAAATGGAAAGTATGTTTTCAGTATGTTATCACTTTAGTAAGCAGCAGAGTTACAGCCAACTTCAATTCATCTTTATTGGTTGTTGCAGGCCATACGTTCACATACCTGTTACATGAGTTGCCCTAGCTAAGGTCAGTATCAAGGCTCGGTTCAGTTCTTCAGATTCTGCCGACAGCACTGTCTTGGGATCACTAAGGAAGCGTGTAAACTGTGGCTGCACCTCTGAACTACCTAATGCTGTTATGAGCCTGAGTGCAGTGCTCTCAACACTGAAAAAGGGGAAAAACAGGAGAAATGTGAAGTTCAGCTGCACATAAAATTTCAGAATTACAGAGTTAAATTACAGATTAACTACAATGGGGAAAGAAAGCAAGCTAAAAATTCCTTCCTTTATTATTAAAAAACAAAAATAGAGTTCTTTTGTATGAGAATGAGATTTGGTAACTTGCTTTTAAAAACCTTAGGTGACAAATATTATAAATAAGAACTGACATTTTCATATATTTGTAAAAGATAACATGTAGCTTACAGGACTCAAAATTTTAACTTGGATATACAGCATTTCAAACACTTCATTTTCCTATCTGACGTATACTGTTTGTTACATAACTAAAATTTAAAACAAGAGAATACTTAATCATAATCTGCAGTACCCTGCAATCTAGCAATACTGGGGAGGGGTAAACTAGAACAGAACGACAAAGGTCTGGAAAGGACCAATTCTCAGTCCAAAGACTGGAGGTACGGAATTTTAATGAGTTTCTCTTTTAAAAACTGAACTCCACTTGCTCTTCACTGGGAAAAAGAAAAGAACCATTTCAGGTACAGAGGAGTTTGTATGACAAATACAAAAGAAAATTACAAGGTCAAAGATTAAGTTCCCCAATGCCAACAAAGTTTCTAACTAATCTTAAGGAGAAATAGTCTCCAACGGACTTACCAAAGATGAAGCTGGTTCTGGTTGGTCTGTGCAACTGCTGCCAGAGTATGAAGATGACTCAGGAGCTGAACTCTGTAATGAGGCTGAATATGGTGCATCCGGTAGCTAAACATCTCGAGAAGTGTGTGTAAAATCCCCCATGCATGAGACTTGAAAACAGTTGGCAAAAGCTGACCTTTAAGAACAAGACAATTTTAAAATTAAATTAATTAAAAGCTACCCAATAAAAGATCTCTGAAGAAAAGTCACACTGAGAGATATACAAGAGATTTAACTATGAAATATATTCTCTATAATTTCTACTTGATGTATAAGAAAAAATATAGATCCTAAGTATACCAAGTTAGCTTTTTATTTTTTCTTGAAATTTGACAAAATAATACTCAATTTCACCAGAAACAGGAAAAAAAAAACCCTGTCCCCACTTCTAAGTTATCTTTTATTTTTATACAGTACATGTTCCCTACTGTTTGAAGCATGAGGATTCCTCTTTAACGTAAAAAACTTGTATCACATCTGCCTTTGTTCTCTCTTGCCTTTCAAGACAGTTATATCCAACTCTCAATTATCTGGAAGAATAAGTAACTGGTTCAAGTCAAAATTATACTGTATTGGTGCAAAATTAGTTACCATTAATCAGAAAAACACCTGCATGTTAGAAATTAGTTATTGTTTGAAACTGCATAATACGCAACAAACATAATTTGTCTTCTGCAGTATACAAACACTCATTCCCTACTGCAAGACAGATTTAGTACCTACCCAGGGAGAGCAATGCCGCCTTTGGGTAAACAGCAGCAGACACACAGCAGAGGAGGCAAACCGGACAATGGGTTCTCACATGAGGGCAGGGGCAATGTCTCTCCCACTCACTTCATCCTCAGAAGCCACAGAACGACATTTTCCTACCAGTCAAAAACCTCACTCCTCTGACTCTCACACTTCTTACTGCTCTTTTTTTCCTTAATATTTTTTCTATAATATTTATTTCACCTTCTGACACTACATATTTCAATTATTTACTCCATTTATTGCCTGTCCTCCTCCTCAGCATCTAAGTCCCATGATAGCAGTGATCAGATGTGACTATGTTGAATTAAAGAATGGGTTAATGGTTATAAACACCAGAAAATTTGTCTTACTGATAAATCCTTTGATGCCCAAAGATTCGATTTCCATATAGACCAATAAACGACTGTAAGTTTCAACTAGGGCTGGAGCCAAGGCCACACTGGACTTTGCATGTGCAAGTTTTATCACTCTGGTTGCAATGCTGTGAATAAGGCTGAGGAGAAATAAAAGGGGAGAAAATAAAAATCCACATTTTGGGGACATAAATACAGGGTTACTCTACTTATGAGTAACTTTATTCAGTAAAATCTAAACTTCAATGGTTAAAATTATGCTGACGCACTTACTGTATTTAAATTGTGCAATAAACTTGCTAGTGAAGTACTGTACAACCTGAGACTACTATATTTTTCACAAATAATGAATCCATGTAAAGAATGCATCCACTCATCTAATGCACACAAAGCTTAGGAAACTAATGGGCAAGGAAGTTGTGCAGTTAACAAAATGCATAGTGCACACATTATTTTCCTAAAAATATAGTAAGTCTGGCTTTTATGGCATTTTCAGTGTGCATCAGTATCTGCTCATGGAAAAACAAAACATGACTACAACTCACAGACATCCTTGAGAGAGTTTAGTCTGTTTTTCCTTTTCATATATGTAACTAAAACCACTTATATTAAAAAGTCAAGTCACAAAATTACTTAAATCATTGCAAAGACCTAAGCGTTAGGTCCAACATGGCCTTTCTCAGACCCGTCAGGAATGCAAGTAAACAACATGGATAACTCTATCAGTGTTTACTATTGGAAAAGGAATGCGGCTCTTTTAGAACTGATGCCCCACCTGGAGGCCCAGAGATGCATTCTCTTTGCCCTACACAGTGTTTTCAAGCTTGAGCGATACTTAAAAGTGGAAAGACCAGAAATAAAAAAATCTGGGATTTCCAGGCCTCCTTGAAAAACATCAGATTTAACTGCATTAGCCTACATCTGTATGTGACAGAAAGGAGCTAAAGTGGTAGTATCAGAAGAAGAACACTGCACGCCCTAGCTGGCCTCAGTCTTCTCCATCCACACATGCTTCTGTCAGTCTGTACAGCTGGAACATCAGTGAGAACCAGGCTTTGTTAATTTATATCACCAACCTGGTCCCTACAGGCATGTAAGGTTCTAGAATGGCTCTCAACAAGAGCCTTTTCTGTCTTTTACAAACTGTAATGTTCAAAACTAAAAGTTCTTCCATATGTAAACAATACACTATCACAGTGTAAGTCTATTTTGGTAAAAAAAAAAAAAAAAAGATATAGATATAGATACTTAAACTAAGGAAAAGACATTCAGGATATATACACAAAATTCTATAATCTGTCTCATAAAAGGATCATGGCAACTATCATTTTCCTTGGATTTATACAGTCTAGAATTCTACAATTTAACAATATTCATTATTATAACAAATACAATTATTTAAAAAAGTATACTCAGCTGTCAAATACACACAAAATATCATGAAACCAAGGTCCACATAACACCGTGACATGAGACCAAATAAATAGAAAGGACATACCTCATTTTGGCATGAACTGTCAGTGAATCCAGAAGATTCATTGGTAAGGGAGTAATAGATCCTGAAGCTGAACAGCTTGTTCCAGGGAGAGGTATCCTCATGATTCCATTTCCATAAATAGTTTCTACCAGAGCTCCCATCGGTAATGTAAAACATTCTGAGTTTGTAGAATATGCATTACACAACAGGGCAATTTTATAGTCATTCATTTGTAAACTTTTATTTCTCAGACTTTGCTGTAGGAACCTAAAAATTCCAGTCCATTAAAGACAAAAATTAACAAATTATTTCTGTAAACTTTCATTTTTTAAGTATAAACTTATGACAATAATACTTTCTTCTTATAGGCATTATACTCTGCCCAAAATGTAGAATGGAAGTATATATACGCAAATTTGGACAGAATTTCAGAAGAAAGTTAATAAAACTTAACAGTAAGTATTTGGTAAGTATGTACTATATATATGGCACTGTATTAGGCTACTGTTGACAGAATGAGGAAATAATTCATAAATACATGGACTAAGTTTTTATTTATTATCTACCTACTGAAGCACAACAATATGCCTTGATTACAGGTGTCACTATGAAAAGATAATTATGAGTGGCTGCCTCATAAAATGAAGGCCAAATAAAATCTGAAGTTATTATTTTTCTTGGGTTTATCTGTATATTCTAGAATTCCTAAAACAAACAATATTCATTTTCATTAAAAATATAACTGTAATTATTTAAAAAATGCACCTAGCCATAAAACACACTCTATAGATTCCTACGAATACATTTGGCAGTCCTTTTTGTTGTTCAACTATTTCCACTAACTGTGACTAATGCAGTTAGTCTATCTGAGAAGAACACCTTCTGTAAGTAGTCACAATTTTACTGCTGTTGTGACATGCTGTCAAGTAAGGTCCACCTCACAGTGACCCACGTAAGATAGAACATGGAAGAAAGAACAAAACACTGTCCAGTCCTGAGTCATCCTTGCAATTGTTATGCTTAAGCCCACTGTTGCAGCTACTGCAGCAATCCATCTCCATGAAGGTCTTCCTCTTTTCCACTGACCATGTATACTTTACCAAGCACGATGTCCTGCTCCAGGGACTAGTCCCTCCTGATAACGTGTCCAAAGTATGAGATAAAATCTTGCCATCTTGGCTTCTAAGGAGCATTCTCATTGTACTTCTTCCATAGCAGATTTGTTCGTTCTGTTGGCAGTTCATGGTACACTCAATATTCTTTGCCAAGACTATAATTCAAAGGCATCAATTCTTCAGTCAGCTTAATTCTTTGTTAAGCTTTTACATGCATAGAAGGAGATGGAAAACACCATGGCTTGGGTCAGGTGCATTTTAATCCTGAAGTGACATCTTTACTTTTTAACACTTTAAACGGGTCTTTTGAGGTACATTTGCCCAATGCAATACATCATCTGATTTCTTAACTACTACTGAAGGCTGTAGTCTCTAATCTTCATTGTAAAATGCTTCAAGTCTTCTTCATTTTCAGCAAGGAAACACAGTCTGTTCATGAGTCTTCCTTCAATCCTTATGTGCACTTCTCCAAAGTCACAATTTTGGAAGATATAAAAGGAAACACACCAGCCAAATCAGCTCAATCAATCCTGGTAGCCCACAAAGTGAAGATATCTCAGTAAAATCATGTTGAAATCCCAAACACTTAAGAAATTTTGAATCATTTTTACCTACTCTTAGAAATGAATAATTTCACTTAAAGTACATATAAGGATAAAAATAAGCCCTGAAAAGTAAAAAGAAAAAACATATACACACATATGCCCACAAGATTAACCTTTCCCTGATACTAGCTTCTCAGTTTTCTCTTGCTACAATATACACATTAAATATTTACCCTCATCCTCACTAGGAGTAAGGGTATTCCTAAACTTCACACTAACACTGTGATCAATATTAGATTATACTTCCTATCTACTCAACAAGGAAATTACTGTTAAGCTATAAATAACTTACTCATGGTGAAGATTTAGGGAATGAGGTATTGGAATCTGTAGCTTGGAGTTGTCATTTTGGGCTTTTCTATTGAGATGAATCCAAATACAAGTCATTGCAAAGGCATGAGTTGACTGCGGTTTGTTAATATCAGGAACTGGTATACACTGAAAAATAACACATCGCATATTATAAAAAATAAAAGATATGAATGAATCTATTTCTGATACATTATACCTTTTTAAAATATCCTATATTCATTTAACCTCAATGGGTCTTTACTACTCAACAATACATATCACAAGGTCTAATACCCATACAATACTGATAGGATCATAAGGCATGTTTTCACTTAGAAAGAAACTACAAGAAATTCACAGGTACTCAGTCAAGCCTCTCCTGCTACCACCAAGTATTTGTTAACAAGAATAATTTTTAAATGGCAAGTTTTTCCAAAATCATTAACAAAATATTTTGAAAAAGACATTATCTTCTATAAAAATAATAAAGCATACACATATTCAAATATTCATTATTTTGAGGGATGCCATGACTTACTTTGAAGAGAATCACTGGAGTTAAGTATCTTTTGTTAAGAACCTTTTGTATAAATTATCCCAGATCAATGATTTACTCTTTTAAATTTTCAGGGGAAAAAAAACTAGCAACATTTATTTCAAATTTCTTAATTCGACACCTTCAAAAAAATCTTCCTTTGTAAAAAACCCACGCATCTTTTTTCTACTGATTGGTATCTAATACAAATCAACCTGGATTGGGTTTAAGAAAAAAAAAAGTTCCTCATACACAAATTATGCCTTAACTCTTCCATTAAAAAAGCAAGGATAAAGTATTTAACTTCCTTGTTTTTGTTTTAAAATTTAACACACTCCTGGGAAATATTAACAAACATAAAAGATATACTAAAAATACATGAAATTTCTAAAAGCATCAGATACACTTTTCCAGAACATACAAGTTAAACAAAATACACAATCTAAATTACTATCACTATGCATATTGAATATTGATAGATGAAATAATATAGTGTCTAGAATTCACATTAGAATTGCCCATCATTAATAAAAAGATGAGGATGAAAGAGACAACAAGAATATTTCTTGGTGATGGGTAGATGGAGTTTACTAGTGTATTTTTTAATTATGCTTGAAAATTTACATAATAAAATATTCTTTAGAAAACAGTAATTACCAAAACACGTTTTACTTAAACATCTTTATAGAATGAGACACTGCGGGGACATGCTGAGATTCAACTGGTAAACAAAATGCATGAGAACAGTGTTGTTATTTGGACATTCAATGCTATGTATAGATTAAAACAGCTTTCACGCTTTTTGAAATGACAGATCTACTTAGAACACAGACAAAGAGCTTATGTACAAATGTTCAAAGTAGCTTAGGATAAACTTTAGAAACAATTTATTTCAATTCCTTTTCCTTTCAAGGAAACAGATCTTAAGCGAGACTGAATTTATATCCCATGACATGGAGAACTCAGGTTTCTAGCCCCCAAATGCAGTGTGCTCTTCTCACAAAATCACACAAAAACCCTTAAACTGTTCAGCTATTCACTAAAATTTACCTCTTTCTCTGGGTACAGAAGGTCAAAAAGCTTCATAACAGGAAGAAAATCAGCTAGCGCATTTTTCTGAATACTTCCAGAAATGAATTGCAGGAGAACCCACATCAGATGATCTCTGCCTTTAATAAGTCCTCGCCCTGCTAACTGTAAAAGACGTTTGAATACACATCTGTATATGGCTATTCAAAAGACATGAATGTAGCAAGTTTTTTTTTAAAAAAAAGAGTGAAGAAGAGAAATCTTCCTTTCTCCTTTCAGAAAGCTGACATCTAATTTTGGCACTTAGCTACTACACAGTCTCAGTAGAAGGCACACCAAGCAGAGCTTTTTAGTTATTTTGTAAATCGTATGTACATATGTATTTCCTCCCTGTCCCCCAAAACAGCTATACATATAAGCAAATGCAATGTTTTAGAACATAATTAAATGTACCATATATGTATGACAATTGAGTTTAATACAGAGTAACTTTTACTAAAAATATCTCATCAAAACACAGGGAATATTTTATTATTCCAAAAGGCCTTTTTTTATGTTTTTAATTTTAAATTCTTAAGCCTTGTTTATCGTATCTTCCACTGGTATTCCCTTTTGGGATTCGCCTATCCATTCACCGCCAAAGCAGAAAATGGAGTGACCTCAGACTCTTGTCCTTTCCTGTATGATGTGTCAGTTACCAACGTGCGCATTAACGTCTTTGGTGTAATACACATCTGGCTCCTCCCCTAGACCCTGGTTTATGTCTTCAGCATTTTGGACCCGGGCCACTGCAGTAGCTCCTCTGCTAATATCGTTAACACCCTCTGGTACTGCGTCTACCCACCTCCACACCACCATCCTCCCATACATGACCGTTCACAGTGATTTTCCCAACATGCATATGATGATGTAATCTTTCTCCTCAGTGCCTCCACAACAAAATAAAAACTCCTTGGAACAAATACTTGACAGCAGAAAGTTCTCCATGTCTGGCCTTACCTTCCTGCATTTCTTAGCTCATCAAGACTTTTTCCTTCAAATTTTTTATCCTCGTTGTCATATACCAGTATTCCTTTCCAAATGATCTTACTGTTAAGGAAATATAGTCATATTTTTCCCTCTTGGCAAACTTCGATTCATCATTCAAATATTCGCTTAAAGACTTTTTAATAGAACCTAACACCATGCTTGGTTTCCTGTTATTAGTGCTGCCAGGTTGACTCTGACCCACAGTGACTGCACGTGTTCAGGGCAGAAATGCCCCACAGCATTTTTAGAGCTGAGACCTTTCGGAAGCAGATCACCAGGCTTGTCTTCTCAGGTGCCTCTAACCACCAACCTTTCAGTTAGTGCCAGGCATTTAACCTGTATTTGTGTCACCCAAGGACTCCCCTGATTTCTTTAATAGAAATGGTTTCCCTTTACTTCTGTTGCACGGAAGACTGCCACTATGACCAGTGTTGTATTTTAATGGACTATCTGTACATGTATCTTCCCCTCTAGTAGACAGCTCCTTGAGGATACATACGAGACTTTTCATCTTATCCCCTCTGGTTCTTACATTATCGGCATGCAGAATGAACAAATGATTCTCAGTTTTACAGTGGCAAGAAGTGGAAAAGATAAGAAACCATAAAAGCACAGAACAGAACAAAGGATCAGAACCTCTGGTGCTGTCAAAATGAAATCAGTAGGCAATGCCCAAACCAGTCTAAAACACACTAATCAACAGGGGAAGTGGCCCTGACTGGAAGCGCTGGTGCGTACCTTCTGGTGAAGAGACAGAACCATATGTGGAAAACTTGCAAACTGGAAAAGCACAAAGAAGATGAGCTGACTTGAAAGATGCTGCCACAGGAGTTGGCTTGTTCCCCCGTCGTCAAACTTCTCCTCGGTCTCGGATCGCTCCATGGCATAGACCACCAGATCCACCAGCTGGTCCTCCAGCACAGGGCAGCGCTGCTTATGCTGTAGGGCAGAGATTAAATACAGTATTCCAAAAGCCTCCCGGTTAGTTTCAGAAGTTACCAGTTAATGAGTATTAATCGTAACAAGAGGCTGGAAAGCATGGAATGAAGTTGAACTTAAGAAGTTAAAGTTAGGCTTAATCCATTAAAGCTGCATCATGTTACATTATCACAGAGGATGGGTTTCATTCAAAAATTATTTTTTCAGCTCTCTCACAAAACAGAGTTTCCAGTGACTTTTGACTTCCACTCCAGGTATTACTGTGTCAGTTTGACAAAGGTAAAAGCACACTAGAAATTTTGCTATTTATCCTTGAAAATAAGGTAACATTTTAAAAGGTAAATAAAACAAACACAGCAGTATTAATTTTGCAATCTAACTCAAAATATGAAAACCTTGGGTTTCTAGGGATCAAATATTGTGATAGACAAGCAAATAAAAGAACATGTGAATCTACTTATTTTATAGTAAACACAAGTTTACACTAACTTTATACACAGAGGTATTCCTAGTTGCCAGATTATTCAAGGTCTGCTTTTCATCCCCTGCTGTCAATCACGATACCCCTAATACTGAAATGGAAACTTCTTTGGGGGAGGGGGAGAAGAAAGGAAGAACTGATCTTAAGTTAATCTCTGCTTTTCCCTCTTGGAAGCCAAACATAATGCAGCTTTAATTTAAAATTAGACTATTTTCAAATCTAAAACAAGAGAAAGAATTCAGTTTAAACACTAAAATGAAAATGCGACTTCCCTTTCTAGAGGCAAAAAGATCTGTACTTTTAAAAGTGATTCTTAAAAAGTATATTTTTGACAAAAGAAATCTGTTAAGCCATATTTTAAGCCATTTTCATATTTTCTTTATAAATATGCTATATGACTTTGTAGCAAGGCAGTTGGAAGCCTTTCTAGTGAATACAATCACTAACATAGATGCTTTCCCCCTAAACTTTAGATGTGATTCTTTAGTCTTTTGCCATGAAAAAGGGATATGATTTCTCCAAATTTAGGGAAAATAATGCAAAATGGGGACGAATTTGGAAAAAATAAAACATAATGAACAGCATCCCCTCTTTTGCATGCTCTTTGCCAGCTTCAGACTTGTAAAGCTTCAATATAGCTGCACTTTCTTAAGGCATGCAAATAAAACAAACATCTAACCAAAACAGGTAGCATCAATGGTTATTTCATAGTTTTTCCAAAAACACAATGCCATGATCACAGTTCAACCACATTACAGGTTTACAGGTAGCAATATTAACACCACTAGTTGAGACTACAGTTTTTTTTCCTCCAAATGTAATTATCATTATGAAGCAGAGCAAAGTGCAACAGACAACACTACAGACTATTTCTTAAATCAGCATGCAAAACTACTTTGTACAGGGCTTGAAATTCACTAGTTCTGCCAACCACCAACAACCTAAGAAATGTGTCAGACAACACGAATTTAGAATGAGATTATTCAAAGTATATAAGAGTCAGAAAAATTTGTGAAAAGAAGTAAAGCCAGGATTTCCAGTAGGAATTTTTCACTAGTGATGGGTATTTCCCTCTAGTTTGGAAACTAACCAATTGGCCCTCTATTCCTTCATCCATGATGGTCTTCTATAAATCTGCTTCAGAAAAAAAGAGCAAACTAAATAAAACTGGCTTTTAGCACCTGAGTCACTTTGCATTTTCCCTTTTTATTGTTATTCAGCTTTTTAAAAAAATGAATTTTCACCTACTTATTTTCAGGGTTTTCATCATGAGGAAGAAAGTCAACATATATTGATATTTTTATAAAACAAGCAGTAGGAAATTTACAGCTAAAGCTGATGAACTTTCAACATACGCAATGACTTAAAAGCACTTCCAAATTTTCTGCAAATACCTTTTGTTAGGCATGTATCACTGAATTGTTTAGTTTGTATCATTATCTTTAGTTAAAACTTGTTTTAACAATAAAGTATCTAAATTTGATATTTTAATAATTCAATTCCTACATAATGGTACAAAGTATACTGGAATCATATCTTAAATTTTCAGCTTTGATAAACGCTAAAAATCAAAATATTAAGTCAGTTAGAAATCTCTATGGTGCCTAAGGCCTTCACATCTGAGGACAGAAGGACATCTATCAGAATTAATTCTAAATTTCCAAGGTGTTTTTGGTTAAAGCCAAGGATAGTTTTAAAACGAACTTTACAGACATCTTAAATACACTGCTTTGTAGCTTTGTATGCCAAGTATCATAATACTAGTAGAGAAAGAAAATCTTAAATATAAAATTATCTGTGCTGCTATTTACATTAAGTTTTATGTTAGGTTTTAATTTTCAAAAGACAGGGGTATTAAAATTTAGACTTTCCTCCACGTAATAGATTATTTTATGAAGTGAAGTGGAAAAAATGAAAATTTGTAGTTTTAGTGTTCTATGAATAAAGGTTAATAAATAAGTAAATAGGCTAAAATAATTCCATACACCAATGCAATGGTCTATCTGAGGCTATTGACATTTTGAGTTCTAAAAGTAAGTAAATTTACAGCTACAAAATATAGGCATATATACTCAATTTTGTTAGTTTACATCACATAAACACATACCTATAGTTAGGCATGTATCACTGAATTTTTTAGTTTGTATCATTATCTTTAGTTAAAACTTGTTTTAACAAGTATCTAAATTTGATATTTTAATAATTCAATTCCTACATAATGGTACAAAGTGTACTGGAATCATATCTTACATTTTCAGCTTTGATAAAAGCGAAAAATCAGGTACAAGTCATTAAGAGAAATGTTAGCATTAACCCTGTGTATACATGATTTCAGATGGCAAATGACAACGCCTTTCATTCTTAGTAACTCATAGCCTGTATTAACTGACCTCTTACACTTCCCACTTCATCAGCTCCGGTTCTGTTTTGCCGTGACATCTTAGCACACTGTACTCAAACTCAAGAAAATCAAACCTACTGCTATCAAGTCAATTTCAACTCATAGTGAGTGAACCTGCAGGACAGAGCAGAATTGCTCCACAAGGTTTCCCTGGCTATAAATCTTGATAGAAGCAGCCTGTCACATCTTTCTTCCACAGAATAGTTGGTGGGTTTGAATTGCTGACCTTTCCTTAAAAGCCAAGCACTTAACCGCTATGGCACCAGGCCTCTTTACACTTACTTTCAAACCTACTGCCTTCAAGTTGACTCTGGCTCATAGCAACCCTATAGGATGAGTAGAACTGCCCCACAGGACTTCTAAGGAGTGGCTGGTAGATTCAAACTGCTGACCTTTTGGTTAGCAGCTGAGCTCTTAACCACCAGGCTTCCTATATTGTCTACTTCATCACCAGGGAGCCATACTGTATCTAGGTTGGCTTAAATTAATAAAAAATTAGTATTTTAGTAGTAGAAATCAATTTCAAAGCAATACTCTATTCATGACACAATGGGAAGAAAAATCCCATTCTATGCAATTTATTCTGTTTTCTGTTTTAACCAAGAAGGCTGTTGAACAGAACTGAAGCACTAAGCCACTTAATGTCAATTTCCAAGATGCCTTTCAACTGTAAACTGAGTGATTAGCCTAGTACACGTTTCGGCATAAATATAGTTGATCCAACACTGCAAAGTACATCTGTTTTGTCATACTTTTTTTCAAGAGCAAGAACATTAAATCTGTGTAACCAAAAAAAGTAAATTTTTTTCACTGTGTGTTTAAGTTCAATACTCCACCATGCTGGTCACAGAACTGGGCTATATATGACATTCTGAATGTGACTAATTGTAGGAAAAATTACAGCCCAATTCCTACTGGAAAATAATATGCACAGCTCTTAAAAGATTTTAGCTTTAAGTAAATTATTGCATTGCTAGAGAAAGGACAAGAAAGTAGAGTGCAAGATATAGTCCTATAATGATAAAAGATGTAATAAGATGACTTAGTTATTTTTAATCATATGCTTCTTGTACTCTGTTCTTATTTTCTATCCTACATTCCAGGAAATTAAAAAAAAAAAACATATTATCATATATTCAGCATACTGTCTTCTAACTACAGTCCCCTTACTACAGACTTTGCTATGAAAACAATTACTGATGGACTATGAATTTCTGACAATGTTAACACTACAGCGGGACCAATACTAATAATGTTTTGTCAGCATTTCCATTATAAACTTTATTTTTTATGGAATTATGTCTTAGTCATAAACTTTTTTTTTAGGTTGAAACTTGTTATTGAGGTGATCAGATGAGAAACAGTCTTTTTTTTTAAGTTGTTTTGTCAGTTCTTAGTTTGAGGAAACCTGTTTCCCCAAAAGACAAAAAGCTAAGGCTATCTGGGGACAGGTACACGCGGCTCAAACAACTGGGAGCACATTTAGCTACCAGGCTGCCAGAGCACTGAGTCACCTGTGACTGAAAGTTTACAGCTCATCACAAAAATTGCTTCTAAGACAGCATGAAGGATTATTTTTTTTCAAACTGAATACTTACCTCTAACTCAAGTGAAAGTTGATCAGAATTAAATGAGGTGCTGTTTAAGATGTCACATTGACAGATTGTGTGAGGTAACTGTCAGATACTGTAGCATGAAGCAGTTTCAATTTCACATGTACAAAGGCTTGTCCAAACAAGGAAACTTGGTAAATTTTTCAGAAGAGAAAACTTAAAATAATAAGAGATACTGCTACTAGGGTGAGGTTTAGCATGCAAAGTTTCAACACTGAGCAAGTTTTATGGCCAAGCTATATGTCCTTAAAAATAGGGCTTTATAAATGGAAGCACTGGCACAACCTTCACTATAGTATTGCAAACAGCAACGCTATTGTATGTAACCTAGACAAGAACGTCTTTTTAAAAAAGAAAAGCTGGTCTATTTTAATATGCTGGGCTCCAAAATTTTTAACAAAAATCATCGGAACCACTATTTTGCTTAAAAACTCAAAGGTGAAAAGTCCTAGAAACAGACTTGGGACTGCATAAGAGTTTGGCTGACAAAGTGTGGCCACAGTTGTCTTCTCCCACCATAGGTGAGCTTCCACTGACAGGAGCTCACTCCAGGAGGACACTTCCAGCAAAGACTGACAAAGAAGGGTGTCTGTCAAACAGGTGTGGGGCCACCTAAAGAGTGTGACATTTCTTAGTCAATCCCCATGATTCCAAAAAATCATTCCCTTTGTAACGTTTACCACTCCAGCATTTAAAAGCAGCACATCTCTATTAATGTATCTTTTTTCCTTTTTTTTTTTAAATTTCTTCTGTTTTAAGGCAAAGTAATGTAAGTATTTTTGTTGTTGTTATTGATTTATTTGTTTTAACTGTCTGGAAAGATAAAGGCCACCACAAATCTTTCCATCTATGAAAATTTCACCAGGCTAGCTTTAGCACTAATATATGAAAAACAGAAAATGGAGTGGGGAGGAACAACAACCCATCAAAAAATGACAGGCTTTATTAAGTGCCAGGTGTTGTCTCTTTGTTTAAAAAAAATTTTAAAAAATTTTTAAAAAACCAAAAGCACAAAAAAAAATGAAAACAAAAACAATCCAGCAAAAATAACTCTCATATCCCAAGAAGAAATTTGTTTTAGTGGCCTTGGTCTCAGCATGGTCCTGCCAATTTCAAGCCCCGACCACACACGTATTTTCTAAATGGAATCAGTGGCTACAAAGCGGCCAGCGTATCGTTAGTCACAATACAACAGTAAGGTTGTGAACATACCTGAGCAATGTTCAAGGTCTAGAGCATTGGAGGATGGGCAGGACAAGACAGGACAGAACAAAAATAAAGGAAGAAAAAAAGAAAAGACAAAACAGTGACTATGAGGCCAGCCTCAAGGAACCCAGAGTCAGCACAAACCCTCCCACATGTTAAACCACTAAAAAACAAACACCAAACAAAAATCAGCAATGAGGCCACGCTGAAGATACCAGGGGTTACAAAAATAGACACCCAAACATACAAACAAAAAAAAAAAGTCAAAAATTATGGTTAAGTCATGTGTAGGTTTCTCTGGCAAAAGGTATTCTTGAAACTGGCCTTATAGAAAAAAAAGCAATGCAAAATAAACCAACTTCTAAAATACTTCCTTTTTAATTTAAACATTTTTTTAAGCAATATATAAATAATAGGAACAATACAGTGTTTATAAATGATATAGTAAAAAAAAAAAAAAAATCACCCGATAGTTCTTAACTGTTTTGCTCAGCTACAGCAAAGAAAGGAGAAAAGAATAGTGCAGATTCTATACAGAAGTTACTAGGTTTCCAGCACAGTACAGTACCTGCTTATTTAAACCTAGCATATTGCAGACCATATCCCTGGAATAAGGCTGCTCCAATACATATCTCAACAAAGCAGTCTGTGGTTCAAACAGATCCTTTAAAGAAAATAAAGAAAATTATTGCTTCAAGATCAAGGTAAATGTTAACTCCAATTTTTTGAAATTGAGATTAAAAACTCCTCTAAAGGCACTTGTTACCTTCACATAGTAGGCAGTATCTAGTCGGGGTAAAAAATCAAAGGCTTTTAGCGCTTAGTTAATTCATTCAAACCCCTCGTTGATAAGTGATGAAAGTGAGGTAAAAGGCCTTGCCTCACATGACACAGAGGGGGGTACCACTGAAGAGAAACCTAGATCTTCCAACCCCTCATCTCCAGTGCACTTTCCACTCTACTACCCTGAAAACACAAAGGGTTTATGTTTTTTTAATTGTACAGCCTCATGGTATCAACTTAGATTTTGTCCTATGTGAAGCTGCGTCTTAGACACAAAAAAGCATCATTAAGAAATCTTCGCTTCCTTTCTGTTATAACTTGACAGTAAATTTTATAGATTTCTACACACCTATGTGTATTATTTCTAGCAAGCAAATTAAGTATAGCAACTACTAGCAAGATACACTGAAAATCAAAATCTTTTTCAGTTTGCAGCCCTTTTCTAAATGACAGCTGGAAAGGGTACTGAGTATGTTTAACAAAACAGCTATTATGAGCAATTAAGAGCTATTAAGTCGCTCAATCCTCTTTCACTAATGAGATTCACAAAATGAGCTTTTTGGCTCTTAAATATATAAACTTTTAGAGAAGCAGATAAAGTAGTCATATGTCTATTTATATATGTTAATTTAGTTTATCGATATTTATAATACATTCATTTTAAAACAAAAACCAACCCACTGCTGTCAAGTTGGGTCCAACTCATAGCGATCCACAGGACAGGGCAGAACTGCCCCACAGAGTTTCTAAGGTGCACCTGGAGGATGTGAACTGCTGACGTTTTGGTTAGCAGACATAGCACTTAACCTGCTATGCACCAGGGTTCCCCTATTTTAAAATAGTGGTACCTAAATACTTACTAAAATGTATTAAGAAATAATTTATTCTAGTTCATTCTCAATAGCTTTTAAATTATCTCAAGTTCTCCAAAGCATGTCATTTCATTTCCACCTATGCTGTTGAAGACACAGTATGCTGATGTAGTCAATGGAAAGTTTATCTCAAAGTGCATATTAATTTTTTTTTAATTCTCTCTTAGATAGTGGGAAAACAAAAGCACAGGATTACAGGTATTTATAGTTAATCTGTTCAAATCCCCCAATTGCTAAGCAATGAAAGTGAAGTAAAGGGTCTTGCCCAACACCATACAAACAGTAACCATGAAGATAAAACTAGAACCAAATCTTCCAACCCTCTATACAGCCACTATATCTTCCATTAATACATATGGATGCATACATAGAAGCATACGCTACCCACCCATATGTACCTATTCCACATGTGTACATGCATACAGATATGTGTATCTATATGTCTAAAATCTATATATAATCTCTTCATGTACCGATTTTTTAAATTAAATGCAAAGGACTGTGAAATTACAATTGTGAGGTAAAAGCCTTAGGAATAATTACTGTGGTAAACTTCTTTACTGTAAATGCACATGTGGGTGTGTGCATACACATACACACAACACATCTGACTCCTATTATGCTACACCAAAACCCCGCTGCCACTGAGTCCATTCAGACATACAGCAACTCTGGAGGACAGAGAAAAATTGCCCCACAGGGTTTCCACGGCTGAAATCTTTACAGAAGCAGACTAACACAATGTCTTCTCACACAGTAGGTTAATGGATTCACACTGCCAACCTTTCCCTCCGCAGACAAGTACCACAAGTCTCTCTCAATTCTTCCCAATTACCAAATGTTTGCACTCGTGTTAAAGGATTCCTTGGGAAGATTTTAAAGTAGAAAAGCCAAGGGCATGCTTTATCACTTAATGTGCACCTGCATAACAGCAACTATGTCAAATCAGCAAGATAATGCAACAATTTAGGAGTGGTGTTCCTTCAAATGCATATTAGAATTTCAGCAATCTGAAAAAGCCAGCCCAACTCCTTTTAGAATTAACCTAGAAATGGTGTCAGCAATAGTCACATTCAAGTCTTAAGCATCACTGTAAGAAAAGAATTTGCAGCTCAGAATTCTAACCAGAGGAATGGAAGTAGTTCACAATCCCTCTCATATAGAATAAACACCAACATTTATTTCTAAATTTGGAGAGGATAGATGACAAGGGTTAAGAGTATGGACTCCAGAGTTCAAATCCTGACTATACCAGTCCTAAATCTGACACCTCAAGGCATGCATCTCAGTTTCATCGTTTAAGTATATAATAAGCTGTAGTTAAGAAATTATTACAAAACAGACTGTTTGGAATAGTGTGCCTGGCACACAGGAAGTGCACAGTACGTTAGCCGTTTTCACTACTATTGCTGTCATAGCAATTGGAAATTCCATTCAGTTTACCACTTTCTAATACTCTCAAGTTCTACTGACACCAGAACTGTCATCTTAGCTTCATAATTTCATCATTCTCATTTTGGGATGAACTCATCTAACGATAAGCTCATGTCATCACTTAATCATTCTGCACATTTTGGACAAAAAAAAATTTATATGAAAAATCATCTAGTGTTTCCCATGCCCTACTCATCAGCCACTCCCAAGGGAAATAATGAAGCTATCAGTTCTTTTTATAGGCTTCCTTTGTACCACATTTCATTTTACTAATATTCAAAGATTTTTCTGAGAATTTTCTATTCCATTTTTTAATTGCTCCCCCTTTTTTAATCTAAAAAGTGGACGGCCATTTTTTTCTTCAAATTTTAAGAATACTATAGATACATTTGCAGTTCTTGCATGAAAACAAGGAATTAATTTAAAAATGCAGTTTTCTATCTCAAAGTGCTTCGCTGGAGGAGAACTCTTGGAGCATAAACACCTGCCACACCACAAACCATTAGGTATACCTGAATACTAGAATAACATGATTAACCATAAACTATCATTCACTAAATATCAAATAACAACAACAAAAACAAAATCCAAACCCATTGCCATCACGTTGATTCAGACTCAAAACAACCCTACAGCAAGAGAGCAGAACTGCCCAATAGTTTCCACAAGCAGCTGGTAGATTTGAATGCCAACTTTTGGTTAGCAGCTGTAGCACTTAACCATTACACCATCAGGATTTCCAAATATTAAACAGTCAAAGCCAATTACTGCTATTGATGTCAGTAAGTTGTATAACTATAAAATAAATGTATCTACAGCAATGACAAAAAAAAAAGGAGTTGCTGCTGAGACTGCTTAGGTACAAAAACCCCACAGAATGTGGTTCCATGGCTTGGCTCATGGTTCCACAGGACATTCCAATTAACTGCCCTGATAATGAAAACTCTGGTGGCGTAGTGCTAACCAAAAGATCCTTAAAAGCTTTCTGGAGCAGTTCTACTCTGTCCTGCAGGATCACTATGAGTCAGAATCAACTTGATGGCAATGGGTTTGAGTTTGTTTGGTTTGTCCTAATAACACATTTAGAGCCTGTATTCTACCCACTAGTCTCCAAACTGCCCAGGGTCTTACAAGCTTGTACACAGCCACCCAAACCACGTTAGTCTCTTTGCCTATAGCAACAGAGTAGGGAGAGTTAAGAATAGGAGGAGGTTAAGTGTGGCTAATTGCCTTCATGAACAACTGCCTCCTGTGCTATGAGACTAGAAGATCTAGATGGTGCATGGCTACCATTACTAAACATTTTGACCAAAGACTCTAAAGAAGAATCCTCACCAAAAGGGAGTCAGTCTATGTTAATGGGCAAGAAAAACTCTGAAAATGTGGATATAACTTTAAGAACATAATCAGCATCACTCAATTGGATACGTTACAAACAGCTGAATTGGTGTATATCTTCTGTGTATATTCTCAACAACAATAACAAAATAAATTAAAAAAAAAAATCAAAGTGGGTTAGGGACTTAAAGAAAATTTACTTCCTGAGACTGTGAAGAAACTTTGGCATCACACATCTTATAATCCAAGATGAATACAGTCAGATGAACTAAAAAGTTCCACTGTATTTAGTAATATACCTTATCATATGGCAAAAGGCCTTTCAAAGGAAAACGAAGAGTTGCAGGATCCAATTTCCATGAGTTACAAATAGCTCCTGAGTTATTTACAACTGGCAGAAGACTGCAGCGACCTGTATGTATTTAAAAAAAAGAAAAAAGTTTTCAAGTAAATGTGAATACAGCATGCCTGCTCAGCTATACACGGTCTTTAAATATTTGCAGAATGAGTGAAGGATCAGGTAGACACAAGGTGAAAGCGCGGGAGTTTTCGGTATTTTAATTCAGATGGTTAGCGACCAATTTATATAGCACTATTCAAATTCAGAAATGTTTCCATTTTATCGAAGTCCCTACGACAGGGTTCAGTAAACTACAATCTATGGGCCAAATCCAGCCAACCACTTGTCTACATAAAGGTTTATTGAAACACAGCTGTTTCTGTACTAAGTAGTAGAGCTGGGTAGTTGCAACAGACGTATAAACACAGAGCTAAAATTATTTACTGTATGATAATCTACAGACAAAGTATGCAGACTCCTACTCTAGGTCAAGATGATAAACTACAGGGAGCACATCCTTAGAGGCCTTAAGTATAGCATACGAGTATCAGCTCCTATGTACAACTGCCTAACAAACACTGCTACTTGGATGTCCTACAGGTATCTCAAATGCAACATGTCTCAAATTGTACTCAGTTCTGAGGCCACCATGACTCTTTTAGAAATAACTCATAAGTAACGCAGGCATTGTAAAAACTGCCAAATTGCACGCTTAACGTTTTCAAGAGAATTCAAAGACTAATAAACCATAAACCCAAATCCACTGCCGTCAAGTCAGGTCTGCCTCACAGCGATCCTAGAGGTCAGAGTAGAGTTTCTAAGGAGCACCTGGCAGATTTGAACTGCCAACCTTTTGGTTAGCAGACATAGAACTTAACCCACTACACCACCAGGGTTTCCCTAATAAATCATGACAAAATGAGAAACAAAATGAATGAAATAAAGAACAAAGGTATGAATTAAAATGGGGTGAAGGAGCTTGGTACTTTCATGTACCATGGTCACAGAGACAGGTTTATTAGAACTGGAACTAACTAGAGAATCCAGTCATTTACTAGCTGTAAAAGTCTTCCTAATAACCGGGAACAGCACTTTCTAGAATAATTCTACTTGACGCTCAGACCAAATCCAGGCACCTAGTTTTCCCTCCCTACACTTACCACAAGGTTCCTCAAAACAAGTGAGGCTACAAGGTTTGACAATTAAGTTCATGAACTTGCCACCATGAACTTATGTTGGTAGTCCTGTACAAACAACTTGATAGAGTTTTATAACCTTAGTGTATCAGTGTCTCACAACTATGTTTGTGTAGACATATGGCAGTATTTCCCTGAGTGGCATTCATTATCGTTGCTGCCTGTTTTTGTGTGCCATCATGAGAATGTCAGAGCTTGAATTAGAGCAGTGAACAAACATTAAACTTCTTGCTAAACTTGGTAAGAGTGGAAGTGAAATCAGGGACATGTAGTCCAAGTTTATGGGGATGATATCATGAAGAAAACAGCAGTGTACAAATGGATTAAACATTATTCTGAGAGGGGGAAAGCATCACTGATGAAGAGGTCAGGGCAACCAGGAATGAGCACAACTGACAAAAACATTGCAAAAATTCGTCCAACTGCGTGTCAAAATCATTGGCTGACCATGACAAGCATAGCAGACCCAGTAAACATTGATAGAGAACCAGTGAGAAAACCTGAACTGAAAATCTTGGCATGAGAAAAGTGTGTGCAAAAATGGTCCTGAAGGAGCTCGGTGAGAAACAAATGCAAAGGAGAGACGAAGTTTGCCAAGACCTTTTGGAGAGGCAAGACAATGTTTTGGGCCATGTTATCACTGGTGACAGAACATGGGTGTACCAATACAACCCTGCACAATGGGAAGTCAGCCAATTCTCCATGACCAAAAAAGTTCTGTCAGTATAAATCAAGAGTCACAATGATGTTGCTAACCATTTTTGACCTCAGAGGGATTGTTTATTATGAACTTGTATCAACTGGACCAACAGTTAACCAAATTTACTATTTGGAAGTGCTGAAAAGGTTGCATGAGAAAGATGAAAATGACTTGAACTTTTTGCCAACAACTCATGGCTCTTGCATCGTGACAATGCATCAGCTCACATGGTACTGTCTGTCAAGGAGTTCTGAGTCAGTAAACAAATCCAGACAGCTAGTCTGTACTGGAACACCTACCTACTCACCTGATCTGGCCCCCAGTGACTTTTTTCTCTACCAGAAGATAAAAGAAATATTGAAAGCAAGACATTTCCATGGCATTCAGGTAACACAATGATAGCTCTGATGGTCATTCCAGAAAAAGTGTTCCAAAACTGCTGTGAAGGGTGGACTAGGTGCTGGCATCAGTGCACCGCTTCTCAAGGGGAGTACTTCAAAGGTGATCATGGTGATAGTCAGCAATGAAGTATGCAGCACTTTCTATAGGATGAGTTCGTGAACTTAACTGGCAGGCCTCGTATTATTAAGCTCTAGAAAGTTACTAAAATGACAAGCCATCAAGGCTTGTATAAGATATAATCCTTCATCTTTAGCAGTGAGATCATTATGGTGTGAGTAATTATGCTTATGTGTAGCCTTTCTAGCCATCGTCTCACAACTTCCACACAGGTGATTGTGTACCAGGGTTAACTGTGGCCCACCAAGGGGATCAGTCAGTTTTGCCTTAAAAAGAAGCCAATTCCAGAGAACAAGCCCATCACCACCAAGAGACCAGTAGTAACAGACCCAACAGTGGAGACCTGGCGACAGAAGATAGGACAGCAGGCTTCTCTGTCCGATGACAAGAAAAAGCTGAGTGCCTTTAGGCAGGTACAGAGGGCCAAGGAGTGGTGTGCCTCTGAACACCACAGGGAAGCAGCTGTTATGATGAATAAACTGTATACTTGGAATATTCCTGAGTCTGGATTATAACCTGTTACTTCCATAATAAACTCTGTAATTGTGAGTATGGTCTGTAAATTCTGTGTGACCACTGCAATGAATTACCAAACCCAGCAGAAAAGCAGGGAGAGCTGTGGGAGGGAGCGGACAGCTGGCGTCAGTGGGTAAAGATGGGGGAGACAGGATATCCGATCTCTGCCTCCCACAAAGCAGGCTTGGGATGTTGATCTTGGTTTTTCTTCCTCCTTGTGGGGTTGGAGAAGTTCAGAACCACCTCCAAACCCATTTTTACAATTGTTAATCAGGTATTACTTAGTATATTTTAAATTATAATCCTACCACAAATGGAGTTTATTCTTGCTGTGGGCCTGAAGGTATCCACAAAGTCTGATACCAGGTTTCCAAGTAACTAAAAAAAAGACAATAAACAAATGCAAAAATAAAATCAAGACTTCCATGAACAAAATAATCATTTACATAAAGTAAGGTGACGCATGTAAAGATTTTAGTACAATATCTGGTACCTAGTAATTACTCAGAGATTAGTTTCTTTTTCTTCTCTTCCAATTATTTACCTGTTCAAATATCCCTGAATTAAGACAAGTTATACCACCACATCCTGAGCTATTTGAAGAAGCTATGTGTATTACATATTATATAAACTATCTCAGCAGACAGCAATTAAGGAAATCTAGCCTACTGATTGAAAAAGATACTATAAAAGGAAAACAGTGACTTGTTAAAAATCATGTAAGAACAAAATTACTACAACAATTGCTGATTAAGTTTCAATTAAAAATATTAGAAAATATAAGATTTACCCAGTGTGGAAGTTTTCCCTCAGGATATAGTTTTCTGATCTCAGTGACTGCAAAATAAGCTGGTAACAAACAGGCATTTCTTTCCAAGATATATGCTATAACCTATGAAAAACCAAAGAGCAATGTTATTACTCTTGAGTAGTTTTGTATATGGAATCCTGGTGGTACAGTGGTTAAAAGTTTATTTCAGCTGCTAATCAAAAGGTCAGCAATTCGAATTCACTAGCCGCTCCTTGGAAATTTTACCAGGCAATTCTATTCTGTCCTATAGTCGTTATGAATCAGAATCAACTCGATGGCAACAAGTCTTGTTTTAGTCCAACATAAGCCCTTTAAATACAACAACAATATAAAAACTGGTAAAATTTTAGATACTATTCCATGGATGCACTGATCTTAAACTATAACATAAAGCAACTGATTCATATACAAAGAATCTCCACAAAGTAAGATTAATAAACAACAGAATGGATTACTGATGATTAGTGAACCACCTTTGAAACATGGTTTAAAAACTGGTAGAGTTGGGAGGAGAGTAACAGACCAGAGTAACTACTCTCGCCACATGAACTACAGAGCATGAGGATCTTTCATGAGGTCCATTGGCTGGTGTCTTGTAATGGTTTGAAATACTTCACTACCTTTACTGTTGTTTCCATGATGAAAAACTATAAATTAATTAGTTTAAAATTCCCTATATAATACAATAAAAATGATTTTTGTAGAAATAAATAGAACATTCTGCAAACCACCAACAGTTTAAATGAGGAACTAAGGAAGACTTCTCTGAGGTTAAGATCAATGAATTTCAAATATGTTTAAATTACCTCTCTTGCTGCCAGAAGCTGCTGTACAACAGCTGAGCTCACTGTATTAGGAATTGTCAAGATTTTCTCCAAAATCACCTTCAAAAGATCTCGGACACCCTAATATAAAAAGAAAGAAATAGATTAAGCAATATGTCCTGTGCTACTTTTAACATCAAGCTATGCCTTAATACTAAAAACATAATTTATTTCTTCTGGTTGTTACTACCTGCTATTGAGTTGGCCCCAATCATGGCAACCCCATGCACAACAAGATGAAACACTGCTCATTCCTATGCTACCCCCATGATCAGTTGCAGACAAGACTGCTACGATCCATGAAGTTTTCATTGGCTGATTTTATAAAGTCAATTGCTAAGCCTTTCTTCCTAGTCTGTTTTAGCCTGGAATCCCTGCTGAAACCTGAGCTCAACCTAGCAGCAACAAGCAACACAACAATGACAGATGGGTGGTGGCTAGTAGGCCAGGAATCATCCTTGAGTCTCCCACATGAAAAGCAAATTCTGTCGCTAAACCATCAATGCCATTACTTCCTAGTTGTACTTAATCCAAAGGTTAGGAAAACAGTGACCTTCAAGGTCACAACTTTAATTTTTTCTAAACCAGAGTTAACATTTAAGTCTGCAACATTAACCCCAAAAAAGAGTCACATTCCAAAACAGAACTCTAAAGAATGTTATAAGATATGGATGAAAAAAGTCACCGAAAAATTAAACTTTTACACCCTCTGTTATTTCTTTAATGTTACAAGGGTCGAAAAGGCTTGACTGTGCTTAAGGGCAAAAATACATTTGAATCAGACTTGAAAATACTCTGAAAACATGGATAATGAGTTTAAAAAAATATTCTGACAGATGATCTTTTCTATTCATTCTCTTAGGCATGTTTTAACTCTGTTCCTTCTCAGCATCTCATACCTTAATCCCTCAAGCTTATTCCACAAGGCTACTCTGTTAGTGCATTACGTCCATCCACATACCTACTACCAGTTGCATCACTTCAGAGCACAATTTGTTATATATAAGAAGACAATTTCACTTAACATGTACTTATTTACTCTGGAAACCCTGGTGGCATAATGGATTGAGTACTATGTCTGCTAACCAAAAGATCAACAGTTCAAATCTGCTAGGCGCTCCTTGGGAACTCTATAGGGCAGTTCTACCCTGACTTCTAAGATCGCTGAGTCAGACCCAACTTGACGGCAGTGGGTGTTGGTGGTTATTTACTCTAAGTTATGTGACCAGTTTTTTGAAAAAGACAGATAAAGCAAAAAGGGAAAAAAATAGGAAGAATTGTTAAGCCATCACACAAGTAAATGAGAAGGTAAAGATTGCATAGTGAACTGCTAATATGATAAAAAAAACAGAAAGCTTCTTTGGATTAATTTTGTGTTAAGTCATGCTTCAAATCAATAATTATCTATTAGTTCATTATCTATTAAGTCACTTCAGATTAGAGATAACACAGCAGGCATAAAACACAAGAGGCTTTGCAGCTACTGAGCTGTTTTACGAGACAGGAGTGCAGGCCATAATGCTGCTGATTTTGTTGGAGAGCAGAATACAGAAGGTACTAGTTAAGGCAGGCACAGTCCAGTGAAGATGGACTGTCCAGTCCACGGAGGTGAGTGTGAAGCAGGCCCTAGCCCCATCATCAGCTGGTGTCTCCTACACCCCTTCTGTTTCCACATATTCCTGCTCTGTGCTCCTTCCTGTGTCATACAGCAGGGGCCTCAACACCGCAACACCTGTGGCATAAACGGATACAGATTCTGCTCTGTGATTTTCCTACTCATCATAAAAACACATTAACTGCATTTTTAAGAAAGAGGGAGGGAAACAGAAGTTGTGGAAACCACTTCTAAGCCCCCTTAAGAAATACACAAAAGACAGATTTTTTTAAAAAATACTTTTACTTAATTGCTTGGCTTTGGCTCTACTTAATTTCTCTTACCTGAAAGTAAGATGTATACATTGAAATATTAATCAAGTCTGAAAGAGATCACTTCGTATAATTAGAGAAAAATACCTTGTAATCCACTCCCCCAATTATTTTCCGAACCAGTTTAAATGTTAATGCCCAAAGCTGTGTCCTTTCCCATTCCAGAGTATCAGAGTTTATCAGGGATTCACAAACCATCCTAGAAAAAAGGAATACCCAATCCAGTTACAAATAGAATTTTAATACTCTGGGTATTACATTTGTCATCATAACTATTTTTCATCAAAGTAAAAGGATAATTCTAAAGCTGTATGCACAACATTTTACCTTTTCTGGCTATATGAAAGACTAAATCCAAAGCAGAACTGTGTAATATTAATTATATTTTTACTAGAAGGAAACCTACCAAAGACTATTGGTTAAATGTTTGCCAGGTATATCAGAGTGTGGCAAACTGTGTCTTTCTACTACAGTGACAACAAAACTTTCCATTCTACATGCTCTTCTGATATGTGACACTGGCACTTCTCCCACAAGGGAAAAGAGGTGTCAGTGTTCTTTCCTCTTAATCTGAACAGCTCTAGGGCTATGGCAGCAAAAGTGTTGCTGTAGGACTTCCAAGGCAAAGTAACAGAAGATGATACAGCTCCTGTCTAGCCCACTTTTGAACACCTGCTCTCGGAACCCACCATACTGTGAAGAAGCCCAGGCCACATGTGGAAAGGCCATGTGTAGTTTCCAGCTGACAGTCCAGTTGTGGTTCTAGGCATTAACCATCAGATGTACGAGTGGCAGAGCCTTCATCACAACTCCACCAATAGTCACCATCTGATGGTAATCAATACTAAAGAACCTGACAAACCGCCTACTAAACCCAGTTAACCACAATAACCATTAAAGACAATGATACAGTGATTGCTACTGCTTTAAATTAGGAAATACTGGAATAATTTATTATGCAACTGAAGTAACCAGAACAAGCTCATCAAAAACAGTGATCTCAGCCCCTCAGCTAATAGGCTGAACCTCCCTGGTTTTCAGCTTAAAATATACAGTTCTAAGAATGCTGTACTCTAGAAACTAAAACTTAAACTATTATGAAGAAATATCAGATGAATCATACTTCTTTCATCATTTATCCTTTTATAATTTCCACTGCAACCAATTTCTAAACATTGTATAAAGGAAAACTCTGCAGAATGCTTGGATCCATCATTAAACATACCTAGGTGGAAGAAGACCAGTCTCAACTGCCATTGCTAGGCAGTCATAGAGAAAAGAAATTCTTTTAGGACTGTGCTGACCATGAACGAATTTAACAATCCATTGGATGCACTGTTCATGAGACTCCTGGAAAATGAGAAAACATTTATACTTGGGATGCTATATTCGGATCTAACAAATGACTGATACTACATCTGAGAATACATACATACTCAGTTAAATGCTCCATCATAAGTACCAGTGGGTGAAAACAACAGGCAAAATGAAAAATCTGATTTGGTATTTTAGTTATATTAAGCTTATACTCTTACAATTATATAGATCAAAACTGCACCGCTTTTATTTCATGGGACCTTGGGACTCTTTATGAAGAGTAAGAATTTATTAATACATTCACAGCCAATACAAAACTATAACCTAGATTGTATACATAAATTGGAAGAACTTTTCTTTCAAAAGTTGCTTTAAAAAAAAAAAAACAAAAACATGTTGTTTTCTTGGATGGTACTAACATTTCTTAGAATATTTGAAGGACAAAAGGACAAAACATGTCTTGTGAGAAGTGTATAGGAAGCTACAGTAAACTGTTCTAGAATGGAAAGAAGATTGCCTTCCAAAAGTCAGAACTGGTATTAAAAAAAAAAAATGGAAAGCACTTACCTGTAGACAGCACTTTTGGAAAGAGATACCTGGAAATTAAATCAAGCTTTGAATGTGAGAGCAAGCTGGAACTTCACCAGCAGTACCAATAAAATCTGTATGAACAGACAGTGGTGGTCTTCTGGGGAGAAAGAATTTAACTGAAGGATGGGAGCAAGCATGCAATGACTCAAGTAACAAAAGATGTATTTTTAAGATGAAGGAGACTCAAAAAGATCTCATTCTTTTTGAACCAGTAAACACAATGGTTGTGAATTTGGTTTTCTAGGTACCCTGAAATGTTAGCAGCAGTCTTAACGGCAGATACAAATACTCCTACCACTGGGGAAAAATATCCATCAGGGGTTAGCACAACAGCTTCACAGGGATTTAGAGTGAAACTAATTTGTGAGAGCCCAATCAATTATGAACCCAATGACAACAAATACCTAGACTTGAAAAGCTTTAAGTCTACCCCAAAATATTATCTGCCCGCGTCAACATCTGTCTCGTGGGATGCTCTCAGGAAGAGCCTGTACATCCTGTTGGTCTGCACACCACTGTCCCTCACAGCCACTTGTACCACTGCACATACAACACTGACATCAAAATATTTATCTACTTCTGAACTCCTCCTTTATAATGTAAATTTACTGAAAACAACAGCCATGCTTTAAGTCATGGAGTATTTGTGTGTGCATTATACGTATATTTCTAACAATCTGTGTGTGTGCGCACATGTGCTTTTAGGTGCAAGTTTGCAGAGCAGATTAGTTTCTCCTTCAACCATCCACATACAGACTGATTTCTCTGACACTGGTTGCAAGTCCTGGGATGTATCAACATTCTCCCCTTATCCACCCTGAGTTCCCCATTGCCATTCATCCAGTTTTCCTGTCTCTTCCTGCATTCTCATCTTTGTTTTTGGACAAGTGTTGCCCATCTGGTCTCAACTGCATGACAGGGCTAAGGATCACGTTCCTCATGTGTGTTGTGGTTTGCTTTGCAGACCTGTGTACTCTTTGGCTGAAGAGAACTTAGGCAATGACTTCAGTTCTGAGTTAAAGGGTACCTGGCGACCATAGTCACGAGGTTTCTTCAGTCTCTGTTAGAACACTGTCTGGTCTTTCCTTGTGAATTTAAACTTTGTTCTACACATTTCTTCCACTCTGGCTGGGACTCTCTATTGTGATCCCTGTCAGTGTAGTTGGTGCCAGTAGCCTGGCATCATCTAGTTCAAGGCTCAAGCTGGTAAAGGCTGTGGTCACTTGTGTGCTCTATAAATCCTTTGGACTTACATTTCCCATGTGATTTTGGTATTCTTCATTCTTGTTTGCTCAGGGTGGGATGGGACCAGTAGATGTATCTTAGACGGCTGCTCAAAAGCTTCTAAGATCTCACATGGTGCTCACCAAAGTCAGATGTAGAATATTTTCTTTATGAACTGTTAAATGCCTATTGACCTAGATGTGCCCTGAGGCCACAGTCTTCAGCCCTCAACCCAGTAACTCAGTTCCTCCAGGTCATAAAATGTTTAATGAATTTACTTAAAAAGTTGAAGAGGTGTTCAACTTTCATTCAGAGAAATGCAAAATACAACTACACTGATAAAACTTGTCACTTTTTAAGACTGGCAAAGATCAAGTTTATTAACACTATATTACAACGCTAAATGGAACAGACACAGTTATGGATTAAACTACATCCCCCTCCCAAATCTATGGTGGAATCCTAACCCAGATATCTGTGAGTGTAATCTCATTTGGGAATATCATTTCCCTTGTTATGTTCAATGATGCTGTATCAGCATACATACATACCTAATGACTTTTCCAGACATAAAAAGAACTGCACAGACACTGACACACAAGCAAAATGGAGAAAGACAGATGCCATGTGGTGTCTCCAAGCAACTAAACAATGTCGGGGAGAGGGAACTAATCAAGTACCTTCCCCCTGGAGCAGATGGAAAGAATGCTTTCCCCTAGAACCGGTACTCTTGAACAATGAGTAAATATATTTCTGTTCTTTAAAGCATCCACATTTGTGGTATGTCTGTCACCATGGCACTTAGAAACTAAGAAAGACAGTCTCATGCATTGCTAAAGTCATTGCTGTCAAGTCCACTCCAACTCATAGCAACCCAACAAGACAGAGGAGAATTCTGCCCCGTAAGGTGCTGTCATCTTTTTGGAAGCAGAATGCCACATCTTTTTCCTGTCAAGTAACTAGTGAGTTGCAACTGCCAGGCCTTCCAGTCAGCAGCTGAGCACTTAACCACTGTATCGGCAAGGATCCTCATACAGTACTAGGGGGTAGAAACTGGTATTTAGCAATTTCTATAAAAATTACAGAGAAACAAAACCTTTAAATCAGCCATAACACTTCTAGAAATTTAACCTATTTTCTGTACATACTATTACTCATTCCAGCATTGTTTTGAGTAGAAAAAGAAGCACCCTAAATGTCAGGTAGTGGGGGACTGGTTAAATAAAGGTACAGACATACAATGGAAAATTAAGCTGCTGTAAAAAAGAATTTACTATTATTATTATACATTATTTATAAATAACAAATGATTATTATTATGAAACATAAATTTATTGTTAAGAAACACTATTATCAAGGGGGAAAGCAAGGTTGTTATCAGCAGTGTGCACAGTATATGACCACACTATGGAATGATTTTATATGCATAAAATATTAAACTGAGGACAATGACTATACACAGAAAAAAAAGGTGATTAACAGAGGTGGAAAGAAACTGTTCTTTGGATCTACTTATTTGCACCTTTTACACTTTGAACTTCACTCATAAAGATAATTAAAACAAACAAACATTTAAATGAATGCATTGCTGTAAGTGATCTACCTCTGAGTGGAGTGTTTCACCACCAGCAGCTCAACTGCAAAGAGTTATTTCTCCACCTAAAATGTATTACACCAACAGGAGCTCTTTAAGCAGCACACATTTTGTCTTTTTCATGGATATATTTTCAGGTGACCGTCTCTGTTGGAAACCGTGGTGGCGTACCGGTTAAGCGCAGCGTCCCTTTATTAAAAAGTCGCCAGTTCAAATCCACCAGACACTTCTTGGAAACTCTATGGGGCAGTTCAACTCTATCCTATAGGGTTGCTATGAGTTGGATACACTCCAGGGCACTGTTGTTTTTTTTTGTTGGGGGGGGTTCTTTGTTACTAAGTCTTACTGCTTTTTTCCCTATCTTTCACTATAATACCTTTGTAACTTTATTACACTTTCTTTGTAACCACATTGTTGTATCTTTGTATCTTTATTATCCTATTATTGTACCTTTATAATAGTGTCTTAGTTTCAATACTGGGCCAGTTTCTTTTACCTGTAAATGTATGAAATTTTTATTCTTTACAATGCCTACTACAGTTGTTTGCAAGTACACCAAATAAATCAGAAGAATACAATGAAAATATCTTGCATCATCTACCATAGGAGTTTTTTTTAAAAACATCACTCTCATCAACATGATATCTCAACACGGATTTCCACTGGGTAGTGCACCAATTAAAACAATGGAAATCAGAATAGACGAAAAAGAGAAAAACATGCCGCCAATTTTATTTCTCCCTTTTCACGAAAAACAGTAACATCAAAGAAAATGCTAAAAAGAGAGAGAGATGGCAAAAGCAACAGCATGACCTAAATATATTAAAAATTTAGTGCTCACCTGAGAAAGACCAGCCCAAAACTGTCTGAAGGCTCCCAAACAGCTGATAAGTTTTGTTTTTTCATCTTCAGGGGTATCCATAAACATGCTTTAAAAAAATTATATTATTTGCCAACAGTTTTAAAAACGGAATCCAACGTAACTACAAGGGTCGATTTTATAGATGCCCCAGAAAAACCTCAGTCTTACAATGGAACGCTCACTTACAAGCACAAAAATCTGCCATGCATTACACTCACCCAGGAAACGCCTCTTCTATAATTTCCGTTTTCTGTAAAATAATGAAAAAACAAAACAAAACAAAAACCAGGTAAATGAACGACAAATCCGAGCGGGAGCTGGAGCGGCGGGGGTTGGGGGGGATGGGAGAGTGGCGCTGCGCGGTCACTCCTAAGGACATCTGTTAGCAATACACACAAACTAACAGCACCTGCCTGGCCTGTCACTAGACAGCTGTGGACTTCAAAGGAGACCCCGGATTTGACAACACCTTGAGAATCACTACCCCCCCGGAACACTTTGACCGTCTCACAACTAAGCGGGAGGAGGAGGCCGCCGAGGCCGAGGTAATAGATTCGCTGCCCGCGCTGCATCGCCCCGGATCCCGAGCCGGTCCACTCACCACCACCTCCTCAAAAATGCTCTGCAGTTGCGTCTCCATCTGCACCATCGCCTCCACCTTCCTGTGGGTCTCAGCGCGGCCCAGCTCAGGCCCGAGCAGCGGGAATGGAGGGCCAGAAGGGTCCAGACGCCCAGATGAAACCGCAGCTCACCGGGTCGCTTTCCTTTCCGAACCCTGAGCAGCCACAATCTCCTCCAAGCCCCACAGAACAGCTGGAGCCTGAACCCCAGCCCGGAAAGCTGGGTACGCGCCGATTACTGAATCCCTCCGAAAACTGCAGTCCCGCCAGATGGTTCCGCCTGGGAGGCTGGCTGCGAGCGAGACGGCCGAGCGCGCCCTCAAGCGGAAACTCCTGTCCCAGTCACCCGGAAGCATCGTCGGCTGCAGGCTGCCCCCCTCCTGCTGGAACGGGCATTGCTTCCTCTTCGGGACAGACTTCTCAGGTCTGGGAAGAAAAAGCTGTAGAATCTCGGGGTGGGGAAGGGGCTGGGGCGCAGCCTGCAGGAACTACCTCCTGTCACAGCCTAAACCAGCGCCCCCTGACAGCACCTGACTTTCTAGCCCAGCCTGGAGCTGTGAGATGAAACTACACTTCTCTTGACAGTGGGTATTTTAACCATGGTAACCCAGGTGGTCTAGCGTAGTGCTAGACACATTTTTAGTAAATTGCGGGGTGGGGTGTGGTGGGGTGGGGTAGGGTTGGGGAGTGGGGGGGATGTGTCACTATTGATTTTAGTTAGCACCATAATAATAAAATCTGTCTTTTGGGTTATAATAATCTGATAATAGTCATATTATTTACCATTTATTGAATGCCAATACCAAAAACTCAAATCAAACTCATTGCCGTTGAATCAATTCTGACTCATAGTGACCTTATAGAACAGAGTAGAACTGCCCCATAGTTTCCAAGGAGTGTCTGGTAGATTTGAACTGTTATCTTTTGGTTAACAGCCATAGCATTTAACCATTTCACCGCCAGGATTCCAAAAGCATCTAATAATAATGGTGGTGTCCTGTCAGTTCCTGGGTTCTTGTATTTTGCCAGCGTTTTCAGTGCAACTTGAACCTCTTTCTTAATATCACTGATTCCTTGACCTCCTAGTGGTTCAACACCAACTAATTCTTTTTGGTATAGTGGTCTTAGTACTCGATAAATCTTAAACAATGTTATTATAATAATCTAATAATAATTAATCTAATTATTATAATCATCTACTACTTACCATCTAATAGTAATAATTCATCTAATAATTATAATTATCTAATAATGATAATATTGTTTACCATTGATTGAGTACTGATGCCACTATACTAAAAAGAATTAGTTGGTGTTCAACCATTAGGAGGTCAAGGAATCAGTGGTATAAAGGAAGAGGTTCAAGTTGCACTGAAAGAATTGGTGAAAAACAAGACTGTAGGAATTGACAGTTGTGGAGCTGAATTATTTCAACAAAACAGGCAACACTGGAAAGCTTCACTTGTCTATGGCAGGAAATTTGGAAGACAGCTTCTTGGCCAACTGACTGGAAGAGATCTGTATTTATGCCTACTTCAAAGAAAGCTATTACAATAGAATGCAGAAGTTATTGAACCATAATCATTAAAATCACCCATAAAAAACAGTGCTGTCCAGTGGGTTCTTATTCATAGCAACCCTGTAGGACAGAGTAGAACTGCCCAACGGAGTTTCCAAGGAGTGCCTAGTGACTATAACTTTTGGTTGGAAGTCAATCTCTTAAACACTACACCACCAGGGTTTCCATTATATCACACAACTAAAATTTTGCTAAAGATCATTCGAAAGTGCCTGCAGCTGTAGTACAACATCAGGGAACTGCCAGAAATTCAAGCTACTTTCAGAAGAGAACATGGAACTAGGGATATCATTGTTGATATCAGCGGGAACCTGGATGAAAGCAGAGAAAACCAGAAAGATATTTACCTATGTTTTCTTGACTATGCAAAGGCATTCGACTGTGTGGATCATACCATTTATGGATAACATTGAAAAGAATGGGAATTCTAGGACACTTCATCATGCTCATGAGGAAACTGCATAGATCAAGAGGCATTAGCTTGAACAGAACAAGGAAATACTGCATGGTTTAAAGTCAGGAAAAGTGTGTGTCAGAGTTGTATTCCTTCATTACACTTATACTGTGTAGATAATCAGAGAAACTGGACTACGTGAAGAAGAATGTGGCATCAAGATTGGAGAATTTATTTTAATAGCCTGCTATATGCAGGTGATACAACTTTGCTTGCTGAAAGGTAAAAGGGCTCAAAGCACTTACTAATGAAGATCAAAGACCACAGCCTTCAGTATGGGTTATGCCTCAACATCGAGAAAACCCAAATCCTCACAACAGGACCAATAAGCAAAATCATGGTAAACGGAGAATGTATTGAAGTTGTTAATGGTTTCATTTTACTTGGATCCACAATCACCACCCACGGAAGCAGCAGTCAAGAAATCAGTGTATTGCACTGGGCAAATCTGCTGCAAAAGACCTATTTAAAGTGTTCAAAAGCAAAGATGTCACCTTGAAAACTAAGGTCTGCCTGACAGAAACCATAGTGTTTTCAGTCATCTTGTCTGTAGTGTCAAAGCTGAACAATAAGTGAAAAAGTCCAAAGAAGAGTTGATGCCTTTGAATGTTGGTGAAGAATTTTGAGTTTAGCATGGACTGCCAAAAGAATGAACAAACTTGTTTTGGAAGATGATAGCCAGAATGCACCTTAGAAGCCAGGATGGTGAAATTATGTCTCAGTGCTGTCTTAACCATCTAGTGCTGCTGTAACAGAAATACCACAAATGGATGGCTGTAACACAGAGACATTTAATCGCTCATGGTCACTATGAGTCAGAATCGAATTGATGGCAGTAGTGTTTTCGGTTTTTTCAGTTTGGTCTGTCACGCTAAAAGTCTAAATTCAGGATTCCGCCTCTAGGGAAAGTTGGCTGTAGAGGAAGGCCCTTGTTGTCCGTTTCCGCCTTGTCTAAGAGCATCTTTCCACAGAAACCACCAGTCACAAGCATTACTACTGTAAATCTCAAAAGGTAATCCTGAAGTTTCCTAAGTGCAATGCCCATATATTCACCAGGAATTTAAATGAGAGATTTCTCATGCAAATTCACCAGCAGTTGGAAAGGGATCACTTAAACTACTATTGTTGGGTCCATCATGCAAAAACATGAACAGCACACAAAGTTTGCATAGAGAAGACAGAAGGTATAGAGAAATTTACATGTGATAACCCAGTTTCCTTTAGAAAATTCATGATTAGCAAGATAATACAAAATGAACCTCTCCTACTGGGAGTCCTCAGTCTGTTTAAAACATATCAAGTAATCTTCTGAAGGAAAAGCTGCCTCTTGCTGATTTACCTATTAATAGTCATAGGTCACTTATTGAGAAAAAGCCATAGAAACTAAAACAAAGTGGAATCTGATCCATGAGGTCTTTGTCATCTGAGAACTGGTTCCTCAGAGATAGATAACTTTTTGCATGGCAAGATAGTGATTGTTTGATTACAAACATTAGACAGATATTTCACATGACACTGTCTTGAAGATTAAACTAATTACTGATTTACCCTAAGCATAGCTCTCAGTCTGATCTCTGATCTTGGAGTCAGTTGCCTTAAAAAATTCTTCAAAAAAAAGCTTAATGTCCATAGCAAAATGGTCTTACTAGTTAATCTAGACCACCTTTCTTTTTTTGCTCAACAGTGCCTTCTGGAACTAGTACCTGCCCACCCCACCCCGCCTTCTCAAAATTTGAGGTTAAAAGTGACACCCAAATGCAGCAGCCTGTATAGGTTACCCTAATTTTCAGGAAAGCCACAGTGTGGATTCCAGTATTACAGCTGTTACATCATTCTCTCCTTTGTATTGTGATCATCAAAAACTAGCTGCTTCATCTGCTATTCGTCCTACAGTGATTGACAAATTCAATAATAGTAGTTGGGCATCATCTGGTTTTTAAGATCCCAGGTACCATATAATGAACTAGGAGTTAGAATAGAAACACTAATGTTACACCATTTGTCTTAAATATTCAGTGAAGGAAAATCTCATGAAGTATTTGTTTATACATAAGCAGCACCAGTAACCACTTTTCACATTCCTCAAAAGTGATTACTTTCTGTAAAATCTCAGATTGTATATTAATATAAAATACAGCGACATTTATCTAGTAAGTGATAAACTGTTTCTTGAGAGACTAACAGGAAATCTAATACTATTCTGTTTTGTAAAACCATGGCTCAGACTTCAGACATTTACTTGGTTATGATAGTTACAACTTTGCTAAGTTTACCAGTAAGAACTTATAGTTTGAAAGTTACAATATTCCCATATAAATCCCATAGTAATGCTTTAATTTATTCAGTCTTATGTAGTTAATTTTTATTCCATGTGATTCCAGATCAGCCACAGTCTGTGAACCCATTGGCTTCTACATAAGAGTTCTGGAAATCTTGATTCAGTCTAGTCAAGTCCTTTTCATAGATCCAGTATAGTCCAACTTTTTGTTGAGCTATTTTGACCAGACATTTTCAGCAAATCTTATTTGCCAATGACAAAACTTAACATAGCCATGATTGATTTATAAAAATAATACTCTTAGAAGTGAAAGACTTAACAGAAACTAATTACAAACTTAAACTAAAGGCAAATACATTGAGTTTTAAAAAAAATTTTAGACATTATTTCTAAATATAATCATTAACCTTATTTTCAAAGAGCTTCAGATATACTGTGTAATAATGATAAAACATAATACCATATAGTCAGATTTTAACAAGTCTCCAAATACTTGAATAGTAATTAAAAGGAAAAAAAAAAAAGCTATCTAAAAGACTCCATGAGAAAACTACTGGAACTAGTAGATTCAGCAGACTAGCAGGATATAAACTAAATATAAAAAAAAATCAGTTGGATTCCTATACATCAATAAAGAGAATGATAAAAAGGAAATCAGGAAAACAATTTATAATAGCCCCTGAAAAGAAAATAAACAAAATTCTTAGGAATAAATCTAATTGGGCATGTAAAAGACCTATATGACGAATACAAAATACTATTGCAAGAAACCAAAAGAAATTTACATAAATGGAAAAACATACCGTGCTTGTGGATAGGTAGACTTAACATTGTGAAAATGACAATTCTACCCAAAGCAATCTACAAATACTATGCAACCCTAATCCAAATACCAGCAACATTCTTTAAAAAAGTGGGAAAACTAAGCATTAACTTTATACAGAAAAGAGGCCCCAGATAAGCAAAGCACTACTGAAGAAGAATAAAGTAGGAGAACTGGCACTGCCTGACCTCAGAACCCACTATGCAGCTACAGTACACAGAGCAGTGGAAAATAATTGAGAACCTAGATGTGAATCCATCTGCATATAGTAGCCTGAAATTCCATAAGTGAACAAAATTAATCAGATAGGAAAAATTCAGTCTTTTTAACAAATGGTACTGGCAAAACTGGTTGTCCATCTGCAAATTATGAAACAAGACCCATACCTCATATCATATAGAAAAACTAATTCAAAATGGAGCAAATACCTAGATATTCAAACTAAAAATTATAAAGATCACAGAAGAAAAACCAGGATTAATACTATAGACCTTAAAATGTGGTATTAATAGGATACAAACCATTGGTTGGTAACCAATGGCACAAAACATTTTATGTACTGTTTATGAAAAGATAGTTTGTTCTGTAAACCTTTGTCTAGAGTACAGTGATAAAAATTAATTAAAAAAACAAAACTTAATAGACAAGTGATGCAAATTCCCCAAAGCACTGGCTTTGATTATTCCAAAAAGTAAAGTTATAACAAATTCAGAAGGTAGTAATAAAATTGTCATAATATTATGTGTTTATTGTCTAATAATATGCAAAAACATAAGAGGAAACAGTAACACATACATTTTACCCCAAGAGAATCAGGTGCTTCTCTTGATTTTGATACATTCTGTATAATTTATAACATATTAAATAAGACTTTGTCGTATTTCTTCTTTATAAAATTTTTCATGGCTTTCCCTGAAGTTTTTCAGTTGTCAGGAGTTGATTGTAGATTACCATGAAACAATGGTTAAGTTATTTAACCAAAGAGCATAAAGATTTTTTTTAAAGCTATATGGCTTGGTGTTAAACTTAAGAACCTTACTCTAATGAGACTAAACCTGTCCCTTTGAAGCAGATTATGCAAAGAATAAATGAACTCTTCAACTCAATAATCAAAGAGAATTTTGTTATTTTAACAGGGAGAAACCCAATTCTTTTTCTCATTAGCTGCTTCACACTGCCAAGCCAAGTGCCATCGAGTCGGATCCGACTCATGGCAACCTAAAGCTCATAAAAACATTACAAATTAAGCCATTTAACTTTAGTTGGATAGATGAAACATTTGGCCGTATCAAATACATTTCTTTATAATGCAGGGAAAAACCTCTTAAGTGAAGCAAAAAGAAATTTTACTCAGCATATATTCTAAAAGGCAGAAATAGAAAGCAGATATGCACACTGCCAGAGCTAATGTCTGCCCAACTCTAAGGAAGGTATAGTATCATTAGTATATGTTAACATCACAGAATGGGTAGAATCTTTGAAAGTTTCATCTTTTCACTGATTGGCTAAAAGCTGCTATGTCAAAGTGATTCTACCATTTGAATCATCTTTCTTCATAATTATTGGTACAGGTGTCAGTAATGAGAGTCAGGAGGGTCTTCATTGGTGTATAACAATTTTCTATTCACTAAATGCTAATGGAAAAATGTAAGAGTGGAAAATCTTTTGTGTTCTGTGTGATTGGTTTATGTAAAAGGTTTCCTAAAGGACATTTTTATTCTCTAAAAGATAATTTTTCAAGACTATCCTAGATATCGTTGTTATTTAAGGGTCTGGTTGATATGTCTTTTTGAGTCTGACTCCACTACAGGGCTTAAGAACAGGAAATAATGATTCCAGTATTATTTCCTAAATCATTAATAAACCTTGAAAACATTATCTTTGTTCCATATCTCATATAGTATTTCCATATCTCATATAGTACATCCCATAAATACCAAGACTGAACACATTCATTTCCAGATCGTAATATGTATATATCTTTTCTCGGTGCCATAAAGAACAAAAATATTTAAACAAATCATGATGAATGTCTGTTTTCTCAAATTAACTAATAAGTTTGCTAAAAGGTCTTGGAAATGATTTTAAGCTGTATCCACAAGACATTTGGAGGACAGCTACTGGGCCAACTCACTGGAAGAGATCTGTATGTATGCCCATTCCAAAGAAAAGTGAGCCAACTGAATGTGGAAATTACTGTACACTATCGTTGATATCACAGGCAAGTAAAATTCTGCTCAAGATCATTCAAAAGGGACTACAACAGCGTATTGACAAGGAACTGCCAGAAATTCAGCTGAATTAAGAAGAAGAAGTGGAACTGGGGATATCATTGATCATGTTAGATGGATCTTGGCTGAAAGCAGAGAATACCAACAAGATGTTTACTTGTGTTTCATTGACTATGCAAAAGCATTTGACTGTGTGGATCACACTAAATTATGGCTAACCTTGCAGAGAATGAGAATTCCAGAATCCTTAATTGTGCTCTTAAAGAATCTGTATATGGATCAAGAGACAGTTGTGCGAACAGAACAAAGGGATACTGCATGGTTTAAAGTCAGGAAAGGTATGCATCAGGGTTATATCCTTTCACCATACCTTTTTAATCTGTATGCTGAGCAAATAATCCAAGAGGATAGAGTATACCAAGAAAAAGCATCAGGATTGGAGGACAACTCCTTAACAACCTGTGTTATGTAGACGACACCACCTTACTTGCTAGAAATGAAGAAGATCTGAGACACTTACTGATGAAGATCAAGGACCACAGCCTTCACTTTGGACTGCACCTCAACATCAGGGAAACAAAAATCCTGACAAATGAACCAGTAAGCAACATTGTCATAAATGGAGAAAGCATTGAGGCTGTCAAGGATTTCATTTTACTTGGGTCCACAATCAATGCGCATGGAAGCAACAGTCAAGAAAGCAAAAGGTGCATTGCATTGGGAAAATTTGCTGCAAAGGACCTCTTTAAAAAGTATTCAAAAGTAAGGATGTCACTTTGAAGACTGAAATGCATCTGACCCAAGCCGTGGTATTTTCAGTGGTGTCGTATGCATGCAAAAGCTAGACCTTGAACAATGAAGACAGAAGAAGAATTGATGCCTTTGAATTGTGGTGTTGGAGAAGAATGTTGAATGTACCATGAACTGCCAAAAGAATTGACAGATCTAGTCTGGAAGATGTCCAACCAGAGGGCTCCTTGGAAGCAAAGATGGTGAGACTGTGTCTTACATACTTTGGACATGTCAGGAAAGATCAGTCCTTGGGGAAGGACATCATGGTAGAGTGAAGTGTAAGGGAAAAAGAGAAAGAGTCTCGACGAGATGGGTTGACACAGTAGCCGCAACAATGGGCTTGAGCATAAAAATGATTGTGGACATAGTGCAAGACTGGGCAATGTTTTGTTCTGTTGTCCATAGGGTCGCTGTGAGTTGGAACCAACTTGACGGCACCTAACAACAACAACAGCAACATTGCAGTCACAATGATTTTGCAGAATGTTCAAACTGTAGGGGTGACAGAACTCAGATTATTAAAACCCAGGCCTCCTAACAATCTATTGTTCCTTTACTCCACTCATTGAATAAAACTGACTTGATTTCCAGACTTTCTTAATGAGTTTTTCCTGAATAATTTTCAAAGTTGATACTTAATTTACTTGTAATGAAGTGCATAAATTTTAAATAAACAGATTCAGAAAAATGTCAGACAAATGTTGACACTTGTATAATTAACCATTTCTATCAAGACATAGACCTTTTCTATAGAATTTTCTGGTATCCTTTTGTAATTAACCCCTCCCCTTCCCAGAGGCAATTTTTTTTTCATTTATATCATCATTGCTTAATTCCATATGTTTTTGATATTGTATTATTGGAACACGAAGTATGTACTCTTTTGTATCTGGCTTCTTTCACACATTATATTTTGAGATCCATCTGTATGCATTATTGAGTGGTATCTGTTGTATGATTATAGTACAGATTATCTGTTCACCTGTTAATGGATATTTAGATAGTATTCAATTTTTACTACTATGAATAAAATTGCTATGAACAGTCTCATACAAGTTTTCTATTGGTTGAATACTAGGGACAAAAATCTCTGGGTCACATGGCAAGTGTGTATTTTTCATAAGAAATTGACAGTGTTCTCCAAAATGCTTGTATGATTTTACACTCCCGTTTCAAATATAACCCTAAACCCCATGCTGTAGAGTTGGTTCTGACTCATAGCAACCCTATAGGATGGAGTAGAACTGCCCCATAGAGTTTCCAAGGAGCTTCTGGCAGATTAGAACTGCTGATCTTTTGATTAGCAGATGTAGCACTTAACCCACTACACCGTCAAGGTTTCTCACTACTAATATAGGAGAGTCACAATTGCTCTACAGCCTTGTGAACTTTTTACTACCTCAATTCCCAGATTAGAGGCACCTTCCTCAAACTGTCACTTCCTGAGACAGGTGAGTAGCAAGAGATTTATTATATACTGGTATATAAGGAGATGGGGGAATGAGCTCCTCCAAAAGCCTGTGTCCCCTAACAAAGAGCCAAGAAATATTTTGCACCATGTAGGAAAAGGGGAGTTATATATATTCATTACATTTCTGGAAAATAGCATGCATATTCGAAAGGGGTGACTTTGCACATAAACAGGGTGGAACTCCTCGCTCCCAAATCCATTCACCTAGTGACGTGTGACTGGTGTTTTCAGCTCCTTGACACAAATTTCTTAGTGCCTAGGTAGGACTCATTATAGGATAGAGTCATCTGGAAGTCATCTAAGCTTCTTGTTGGCATGATTCTGGACAATCAACCTGAAAAGTAACTACAAACATGAAGATAAGAAGAGAGTGGGGTGCGAGTTTCTGTCATTATGAACTCAAATCACTATTTGCTTTTATAGTCAAAAAGGACATTAATTGTTAGTGAAGGTTTAACAGGAAGGAGGAGCCAAGCAACTGAGTTATACCTAGTGGTAGGAATAAGTTTAGAAGACAAGAACATGGTTAGCAATGTCTAAATTAGTATATTATCAGCACCTGTTGCAGTTTGGCGCTCTTTTTATTTTAGCCATTCTATGGGGTGAAATCGTCAAGGATTTCATTTTACTTGAACCCACAGTCAGTGCCTACGGAAATAGCAGTCAAGAAATCAGACAACACATTGTATAGGGAAAATCTGCTGCAGAAGAAGACATTTTTCTCTTCTAAAATTTTGTCTTCAGGTCATGGACATATCCTCTAATATTTTTCTTCTAAAAGCTTCATAGTTACAATTTTAATGTTAAGGTCCATGATATATCTCAAGTTAATTTTTGCAGATGGTGTAAAGTGGGAATTGGGATTAATTTTTTCCTCACATGCTTTTCCATTTGTTAAAACAACTTTCCTTTACCCATTGAATTGCGTTGTGTTAATATGGGTCTGTATCTGGACTCTCCTATTATTCTATCGATCAGTTTGCCTGCCCTTATGCAAATGTTACAACATGTGACATGCTATAGCTGAAATAGAGTAATAAAGGTTTTGCAACTTTATTAGGTTTTTTTCAAATATTTTTAATTGTTTTAGGTCCTTTGGAAACCTTGGTAGCATAGTGGTTAAGCACTACAGCTGCTAGCCTAAAGGCCGGCAGTTCCAATCCACTGGGTGCTCCTTGGAAACTCTGTGGGGCAGTTCTACTCTGTCCTGTAAGATCACTAGGAGTCAGCTTGACGCAATGGTCTTTTTTTTTTTTTAGGTTATTTATATTCCTATATAAATTTTAAAATCAGCTTGTTAAATTTGACCAAAAAATACATACTATGACTTGGATTGAGTTTGGATTGGATGTGTAAAGTGACTGTGATGCCTTTGGATGATTGACCCACTTTAAACTCACCTTGTAAACGAAATTGCTGATGGGAGTCACTGGCTTCCCAAGGCCCTTTCACTTCTTTAACTTTCTTTAGTTAAAAAAAAATATCTCTTTTTTAACTTCTTAGAGACTGTGGATTACCAAACGGTACTGGAGCTGTGTTGCTCCACTGCTGCTAGGCAACGACCTGAAAACTTTTCCAGTCCTGGTTTTTTCATGTGTCTTTGATCTGGCAGAAACTTAGTTCCTTCAGTGCTGCAGTATGCAAGCACAACCACTGTGTGTCGTGGTTCCCATGTACTAATCCAAACCAAACCCACTGTTGTTGAGTCACTAGCTATTAGAAACCGAGAGGGAAGAAGCCCAAGTTCCCTGTTAGAGAATAGCTTCAAGAATTAAGCTTAGATATTCTATTTGGATATTTCCCTTAATATGGTTTTGGTAATTCCTTAAAACTTAAGTTTAAAACTGTGGTATGAGCTGGTAAGTTTAAAAATGCTGTAAGAGCTGGTGGTAATAGAACACAACCTTTTGTTTCAGATGAAATTGATTTAACTTATGACTTGATTAACTTAAATTACTAAAAACAAGACATTTAATTTAAAATTAATTTAATTTTAAAAACAAGTGTTAGAAAACTACAGGAAATAATTAATTCTGGTTTTATGGAGACCATCTGTGGTGGGAACAATCCTATAAATATACCTGTGAAATTCACCCTCACTGAAATAACACTGATTCTCTGATAATAATAGAGAACTTTTTAAACAAACAAACAAACAAAAAACCTGTTTTCTTTCTAATCGTATTTCGTACTAGTCAAAATCCTTAAGGCTACCAGAACTATTTTTCATCCCAAACTGTTTCTTCATCTCCAGAGCTTTTACTGAATTGTTGCAACTACTCACTCACTTGTTCACTTCAAGTGTAACTGCTAGGTGCATATGAGGTCAAGCAGTGTTGGGTGGACAAGTAAAGAACATCCTTCTTAGTTTTAAAGAATCTAAATTTCTGTCAAGGAGGTAGCACTTGACATGACTAGAGAAAATGCAAAGCAGAGTATCATCAAGTGTAAAAATGTATATGGCACATGGATTTTGGAGAGTTTTCAGTTGCTGTGTCTGCTGCATGGATACAAATTTAACTATGAAAAGGACTCAGCGAAGGTATAAAATTCAAGGAGCAAAGTACTTGCAAAGACATGGAGGTAGAAATGAATACAGAGTATGTCATAAACATAAACTGACTTGGTTGAAACTGAATAACAGTAAGCACTTGGAAAATCAGACCTAAGAAATAAAGAAAAGATTGAACTGTAGTCACCATTTTATATGAAACATTCAAATTATATTTGAACATATTAGGTAATATAAAAGCAAAAGAAATACTCTCCATAAGTTCTTAAGTGGAGGAGAATTTTGGCAAAATGAAATTTAGATATTCCAGCAGATATACATTAAAAAGTGATTAATAATAGTTCAACTACCAATATAAATTTTAGAAATTTTTCCATGAAAATAAGCTATTAATTCAACATTTATTAATTTTTTTTCTTCCATGCTCTGTATTAAGCTCCAGGGATTCAAAGATGAGCATGGGATTCATGTAACTATGTTATAATAGCAATGTGAAGACATTGTTTGGGGATACAGAAAGCCATTAATGAACGGTGCAGATTCCTTAGAACACTTAAGTCTAGTTATCCAGATACACAAAGAAGCAAGATAAACAAATAAAAACACAATTAAAATGTTAGCTTTGTTAACGTCTTTTTGAAATTGAGTATTATTTTAAATCTGTTACACATTGTCCAGTACCAAAATCCAGGAAGCAATTGACTTCAGGGAAAGCTATGAAAGAGACAAGTTATGGTTCCATCAGACAGTAAATACATCATTACCTTTAATGACAGCCAAGTTTCTTATTGCTGTAGAAGGCAGATATGAATGTGAAACGGAGAAACTAGAATGAATCCTATATTGCTAGCTTTGGTTTGGAATTATCTGTATGAGATCATATTTTCAATAGTAGGTAGACAGATAGTTAGAGAAACACAGATAGCTGCAAAGTATATACATATGCAAATACGCTTTTACATGTGTTCTCTAGCTCTGTCAGTTAAAGGAACCAAAACTCTGAAATAATTCCTGATTGCAGGTCTGAGGCAGGGAAAGTATAGGCATGAGGTAAGCCCGAAGCATTCAGTTTCACCAGAAAGGAAGGAAATTCTCAAAGAATGATCAGAAGCTTGAAGGTATTCCCACTGGCCAAATCAAGGCCAATGCAAGCACCAGAATCAATAATAATGGATTTCAATCTATGAACTAAAATAGGAAGCTGAGTCCATAAACATGTTAAGTAAATTGATGATGAATAAATTAAAAAATTTTGGTGAGAAATGATGTATTTACATAGTTTCTAGGTAACTCCATATAGAATGCTTATTAATACCAAAAAGACAAAAGAGCAACTTTGCAGTGGAGAAAGCTGGCAGACAGTACCTTAACTGAGTGATCCAAGTGAACATCACCAGGAATGAAAAAGTTGAAGTCATTTGCCACCCTGTTAGGAGGTAACGAAAAGAACACAACGCTTCTCATATTTTCCTGTCAAAATTACGTAACCTGAATCTAATCATTATAAACCCACATCAAGAGACAGTCTTCAAAACAACATGCCTCTAATATTCAAAAACATCAAAGTTAAGAAAGTCAAACAGTAACTAAGAAACTGTTTCAGTTTCAAGAAACTACTGTTTTAGTTTCAAGAAACTACTGTTTTAGTTTCAAGAAACTGATTTATTCTATTGACAAATGCAAAACATGATTTTGAACAAACTCATTTTTGGTTTTGAGGACAATTGACAAAATTTAAATGGGATCTGAGGAGTAGAAATGGATCAGTGTTAATTTCCTAATTTTGATGACTAAGTTGTCCTTGACATCGAATCACTTCAGCTCGTAGGGGCCCTGTAGAAAACAATAGAATTGCCTAATACTGTTTCCAAGGCTGTAATCTCCTGTAGAGTGGCTGGTGGATTTGAACCATCGGCCTTTTTATTAGCAGGTATAGCTATTAGCTACTGGGCTGCCCTGCTTGTGCAGTGGTTAAGAGCTCTGCGGGCTAACCAAGAGGCTGGCAGTTTGACTCCACCACCTGCTCCTTGGAAATGCCACGGGCCAGTTCTGCTACAAGCTGGAATTACAATGGGTTAGGGTTTTTTGGTACATGGTGGTTATACAAGAGATGCCAGTTTATAGGATATGCACATACTAACATGGTTGGAGAAGACAGGAGGCCAAGTCAGCAACTTATCTAAAACAGTTCAGGAGATAAAAAGTATTCTTTGGAATAAATTTTAGGAATCTTTCAATGAAAATAAGCTATTCAACATTTATTAAATTTCTTCTTTCATGCTCTGTAGTAAGTTCTAAGGGTTCAAGGATTAGCGTGGGATTTAAGTAACTAGGTTATAACAGCAATATGAATACATTGTTTTGAGAAACAGAATAGAAAACTACTAAGAAATGGTACGGATTCTCTAAAACACTGAGATATAGTTATCCAAATATACAAAGAAGCAAGTTAAGCAAATAAAAATTATACTAAAGCACAACATCCAACTTTTCTGATGTTATTTTTGTTGCTAGGGTTGTCAAGTTGGTTCCAAATCATAGTGACCTTCTGTACAACAGAACAAAATAATGCCCAGTCCTGCATCATCTTCACAATCACTATTATGCTTGAGCCCCTTGTTGCAGCCATTGGGTTAATTCATCTCACTGAAGGTCTTCTTTTTCACTGAGCATCTACTTTCCCAAGTGTGAGGTCCTTCTCCAGGGACTGGTCTCTCTTGATAGTGTGTTCAAAGTATGTGAGACAAAGTCTCCACATCCCTGCTTCTAAGGAACATTCTGTCTGTATGTCTTCCAAGATAGATTTGTTCTGGTAGTCCATATTCTTCACAGTGTAGTAATTCAAGGACATCCATTTTAACTCAGTCTTCCTTATTCATTATTCAATTTCACATGCTTATGAGGTGATTGAAAACACCATGGCTTGAGTATGCACACCTTAGTCTTTAAGGTAAGACCTTTGCTTTTTAACACTTTAAAGAGGTCTTCTGCATCAGATTTGCCCAATGTAATACATCCTTTGATTTCTTCACTGCTGCTTCCATGGGCATTAACTGTGGATCGAAGTAAAATGAAATCCTAGACTTCAGGTCAGCACAACTAGTTGATACCTGGCTACCCCCGGTGATTGCTCTGACAGGGATCACAATACAGAATCGCAATCCTTCTGGACAGAGGTAGGGAAGATGTAGCACAAAATTTGAATTCACAGAAAAAGACCAGACTTTCTGATATGACAGAAGGCTAGAGAAATTCTGAGCGTATGGCCCCTAGACACCCTTTTAACTCAGTACTGAAGTCACTTCTGAGCTTCACACTTTAGTCCAAGGTTAGACAAGCCTCAAAAAGAAGTTAGGTCAATAGATGTAGGTCAATATACGTAGGGAACAGAAATGGAGAATCTAAGATCAAGAAACGGAGAGTGTTGATGTGTTACGGCATTGACAGCCAATTTTATAAAATAATTTGCATATTAATTGCTTAATAAGAAACTAATTTGCCCTGTAAACCATCACCTAAAGTACAAAAAAAATGCCTTTTATAGTACAGTAAACAAACTGCCTTTCCTAGCTATATCCAAGAAAGAAAGAAAGACAAAACAATTTTGATTTAGAAATATAATAACTTAGATTTGAGGGTCAAATACCTACCTCCTTAAGGAATAAGGTACAGTAACTCTAATACCCAAAACCAAGCCAAGCCAAACCCACTGCCAGCAAGTTAATTCCAACTCACGGCAACCCCACAGACAAGTAGAACTATCCCATAGAGTTTCCAAGGGGGGCTGGTAGATTTGAACTGCCAAAGTTTTGGTTAGCAGCCATAGCACTGACTAATAGGAATCTAAAAATTCTGTATGCTGAGGATAGAGATGGGACAGCTTAAGAGCCTTTGCAGTGCAATGGTTCAACCGTCACTGCTAATCACAAAGTTGGTGGTTTGAACCTACCCAGCGGCTCTGACAATGTGCTTCTGCAGAGACTATAGCCAAGAAAACCCTTTGGGACAGTTAGACTCTGTCACACTGAGCTGCTATAGGTGGCACAACAATAGCCACAGCAACAATAAAGGGTCTTCAGAGAAAGAGAACAGGGAGCCAGGAAGAACTCTGCATATGCCATCAGCACTTGGGTGCCTTAACGACATCTTCTGCATCATTATGTCTTCTAAAGTCTAGTACTATGCCTGATACATGGTGGTCATTAGTTGCTGTCTACTGTCTACTCGTAGTTACTCCAGTTTATGGTGATCTTGTGCACAACACAAGGAAACTCTGCCCAGTCCCATGCCATTTCCACTATCACTGGTATGCTAGAGTTCATTGTTGTTGCCATTATGTATTTTGAATGACTTTCAACTTAAGAAGCTTATCTTCCTGCACTGTTTTTGACAGTACTCTGTTTTGATCCACAGGGTTTTTGTTGGCCAACTTTGGGAAGTGTATCATCAGGTCTTCTTTATAGTCTGTTTAGTAATTCCCACTGAAACATGTCCATCGTGGGTTCCCTGCTGGTATTTGAAATACCAGTGACGCAGCTTCCAGCACTATAGCAGCAGCAAACCACCAGTGTGTGACAAGCTGATAGATCACTGGTGGTGACACATGGTAGAAGCTTATAAATATTTTTGGAATAAATAGATAAATAAATGAGATTGAAAAGGAAGCTGAGGAGAGTGTTTCAAATAGATAAGAATTCTTGAAACTTCCATTGGCTAAAACCATAAAGATCCCACCAGCCAAGGGATCAGAGTTCAGTGATTTTGAGTACTGCAACTTTGACCTTGGCTTGGGGAGTGAACCACCACTGCCCAGCGCTGGCTGGGGGTGGAAATGGTAGCTAGAAGATAGGTCATGCTTCACCAGAGACCAGGAATGCTAGAAGTCAGTTCCTTTTGGATTTTAGAATGAAAATTAAAATAAGCTAACTTGAGAAAAATCAGCCAAAGCTTAAGGTTAGAGATAGGGTCAGTAAATGAAATGCAGATGACACAAAAGTCTGGAAGATTCTGACAAGCACCTGTGTCAAGTTTGCTGGATGACCACCAGTGCCTAGGTGGTGTCTGGGTTTTGTCTATTCCTAGCTACTCAGAAGCAGATTCATATTAGGATGACACAATAGAGTGTGGTTGCCATCTCCCCAGAAAAGGGACTTAGACCTGAGGCAGTGATGGGGCTCGGTGAGGAACCTGGGTTTCCTGTGCTTCTGAGTTGCAGGTTCAGGAAGGAGTTCAGCTTGCTCAGTCCTACCATGGGGAGCATGACTGGGTAAAGTGAGAAACTTCCTTACGAGCCCTCCTCACCATAAGAGCTGATCAACACAGGCCACTGTAGCTGTGGCAGAGACCAAACTAGCAGCCCAGAATGCCAGGACCCAGTTTATACCACCATTTTTTTGACCTGGACCCCACCTGAATCTCCTGAAGCTTTATTTGCAGTCTGAAAAACAGCTAATTTCAATGAGAAGGAAAAATGTTTAATGTGTTTGAAGAATTCTGTCTAATACCAGGCACAAAGTAAGGGATCTTTAGCATCTCCAGTCAGCTAGTACACTTTTCGTGGCTCCTTCCCTCTCTAAGCAGACTGAGCCCTTCAGTAGTATTCGGGTTACTCAGAGGAAGGGCGACATAAATAGGGATACATCCTCTGGAGAAGAAATTCGACCCTTTTTCAATGCATGGGTAGTTAAATTATCCTGATAGCTACCAGGATGGCAGGATATTATTGAGGCGCTGTTCTAGGAACTCCTGTAAAGGAAAGTCATCTAACCAGCTCAGTGTTGGTACGTGTGGGAGAGAGGAAGTGTAGGGGCAGGGAAGGTTGCCCAACAACGGGTACCCTGTGACCTGTGTGTAGAGAAGATTTTAGTCTCCCCTAAAAAGAGGACAGGGTTTTGCTCTTGGTTTCTGGGAAATAATTTCTAATACGTTGGAATGTCTTTTCTGATAGGAATGTCTTCCTTCGCCTGGGTGCCTGCGTGGGTGATTCCTGAAGCATGCTTCAGCCTTCAGACGTTTGTTTTAGGTCTTCTCTCAGACAGAATACTCTTTTCTAGTTGTCTGTAGAGCTTGCTTCATCACTTTCTTTGGGTCTCCACCAAATGTTAGCTTCTGTCTGTGTCCTTGCCTTATTTAAAAGTGCGCTTCTGATTCCATTCTTGCTGTCTCACTTACTTGCTGTTATTTTTCTATAGCAAATATTCTAGTCAGCTAATGCTGTTCCAACTGAGATACCACAGTGGATGCCTTTAACAAAGGAAAGTTTAGTCTTACAAAATCCAGTAGGTTACAAGTCCAAGTTCAAGGTGTCCGCTTCAGGGGAAGACTTTCCCTCCGCAAGCTCTGGAGGAAAGCCCTTGTGTTGTCATGTCTTTGCTCAGGGAGCACCTTGGCACAGGAAACTCAGGTCTGAAGGATGCGCTCTTCTCCCGGTGCTCCTTTCTCAGTGGTGTCAGGTTCCGTGTTGTCACCTTGCTTCTCTCTCTCTCTCTCTTTTTTTAAATCTCCATAGGATGAAAGGATAAAGGGTGGTGCAAGTGGCACTCCAGGGAAACTCCCTTAGCAAGGGTGGTGCAGTCCCACCCTAATTCTCTTTTAACATAATCATTTTATTTATCAACCACAGGCAGAGATTAGGATATACAGCTTCAGAGAATCACACAGAATGCAGGGAATCCTGGCCCAGCCAAATTACACGTATTTTAGTGTGGGGGGGACACAATTCAATCCATGACAGCCTGCGTCATCTGCTATTGATGTACTGGGTATTTATTTCATATTTTACTTGGTGTTTACTTTCTGTGTTCCTCCGCTAGACTGGAAACCGATTCTGTTTTGTTCACTGCTCTGACACTTAGTAAGCACTCATCGTCATTGAATAAATGACCTACAGGAAGCCCTCATCCCAGCAACTTTGATCTGCCCCTTCAGAAACTCCCATGTAGGTATTAAGCCACAGGTTTTCCATGAACCCACATATAACAGTCAAAGCTCACCCCAGTGCCACAGAGTTGATTCCTTCTCAAGGTAACCCCGTGTGTTACAGAGTAGAATTACTGTGTGTGGTTTTCTTAGCTTTAATCTTTATGGATGTGGATTGCCAGGACTTTCTTACACAGCCCAGTGAATGGGTTTGAGCCACAATAAAAGACCTCCTCAAAAGCACAAACAGGCTCTGAGTTAATTGGAAGGCCAGCATGAAGTGGAATAGAAAGCTCCAGGTCCCACTTGTGTGGGACTAGACAGTGCCATTTAAGCCATCTTCATAAGACCTGCTAAGCAAAAGCTTGGTGTACCACATAAATTTTTGATGGCGATTACAGAAAAAGAGTTCCAAATTTGCTTTGAAGGGTGGACTAGATACCGGTGTTGGTGCACAGCTTCCCAAGGGGAGTACTTCAAAGATGACTGTAGTGATATTCAGCAATGAGGTATGTAGCACTTGTTCTAAGATGAGTTTGTGAACTTAATTGTCAGACCTTATAGCACTTAGAACAATTAAGTTCTTGGATTTAATTGTCAGAGCTCCTGTGATCTTGTGTGTCCCTTGAAACTTGAGTGTGAGTTTGACACACCTCTTTTACACATAAGTAAGAAGGGGAATCACATGGTTTTGGTAATGTTTTCCCTGTTACCATAAAATTGTCATGTTCAGCTAGTTACTATGATCTTGGTCCCAGTCCTCTGAGAATGTGAAGCAGTGTGGATGATGACTTGAAATGGATATAATCTAGAATATAGAATATTGTTTGAAAGTAACTGAAACTTCACAGTCATTTGGACTGCAACAAGGGTGAGACTACATCGACTAATACAGTTTAGAATATCAAATTAAGTAGTTTTAAGAACTTAGTGTGTTGTCTTTACTATTTCATTATTTTACTCTGAAACTTTGATCTTTTTTTCTAGGTGCCAACATACCCAAATTCAGATTTCAGGATTTTTGCCAGATGACAGTAAATGATTACCTATCTCAAAATCAAAACCCTAGTGGCATAGGGAATAAGCACTATGGCTGCTAATCAAAAGATCAGCAGTTCAAATCCATCAGGAGCTCCTTGGAAACTCTATGATGCAGTTCTACTCTGTCTTATATACTATGTATCAGAATCAGCTATAATGCAGTAGGTTTTGAGAGACAGAATCTGACTTAACCTGTGTTTGTTTAGTGTACATACCTGATAAAATCCTAGGACAATTAGTTGACATCATAAACCTCTTAACTTTTCTTAAGCATGGGATATACCTACAGAAGGCTCTGATCTCTATAAGTAAGAAAACGATGACTTTAATTGATTAGTGAAAATCGCCTTGAATTTGTGAAGTTAGAAGACTTGAATTTCATCCCTGGTTCTGGTATCTAGTAAATACATCCGGGTTTTTTTTTTTTTTTCTTCTTGTTGCTGTTGTCTTTGGTGCTTCAGGGAAAATTAGTCTCTTATTAAACAATTAATACACATGTTGTTTTGTGACATTGGTTGCCAACTCCGTGACGTGTCAACACTTTTCCCCTCTCAAACTTGGGTTCCCTATCACCAGCTTTCCTGTCCCTTCCTTCCTTCTGGTCCTTGCCCCAGGGTGACATGCCCCTTTAGTCTTGTTTGTTTCATAGGCCTGTCTAATCTTTGGCTGAACAGTGAACCTCAGGAGGGACTTTGCTACTGAGCTAGGGGCCATAGCTTTGGGCTTTCTCCAGTCTCTGTAAGACCAGTAAGACTGGTCTTTTTTGTTTGTTTTTTGTGAGTTAGAATTTTGTTGTATATTTTTCTCCAACTTTACCTGAGACCTTCTTCTGAGATGAGAAGTCAGTGGTGGCAGCTGGCCGCTATCTAGCTGTGCTGGACTCAGTCTGGTGGAGGCTATTGTTAGGCTGAAACCCAAATCCCACTCCCCTAAGTATTCCCTGAATGGTCAGAGTCAAAATGTCTCATCTCCAACTATTCCGGGAATTCCATTCCCCATAGGCTCAACTAGACCTCTCCAAACCTCACTCCACTGAAAACAACACCCCCCTATGTTAATCAAGTGACTCAAATTGTCCACAACCCCTTTGGCTAGTTGCCACCCACAACCCCATTGGCTACTTGCCACGGGCACTGTCCTCAGCGCTGTCCTCAACAAGGTCCGCCACTACTCTTTTATAACCCCCCAACCCCCGGACCAGAGCTTGGTTTTGCAGATTCCCTCCCAGGAGCTCTGTAAAGCCACCCTGGATGCAAATAAACTTTTTCTTTCTCTTTCTCTCTTTCCCTGTTTTTTTTTTTTTTACCACATAGTTTAAACTAAACAAAACCTTTTACATCTAAAATCTCTAATAACTATTGTAGCTGTGACCCTTTAATACTTTGGGTAAAGAATGATCTTGAGTAAGTAAGTCACTCATCTTCTCAGCAACTTAAATTACTCATCTGCAAAATAGGAATAAAATATTTTTAAGGGTTATTATTATTTCTGACATAAAATATGTTTGAAGACATAAAGGAACTCTGGTGACATGGTTAAGTGTCTAAATGAAAGGTCTGTGGTCTGAACCCACTAGTTGCTCCACAAGAGAATGATGTAGCCATCTGCTTGAAACTTCAGAAATCCTAGGGGGCAGCTCTACTCTGTCCTCTGAGGTCATTTTGAATTGAAATTGACCAGATGGGCTTTTTGTGTGTGTGTGTGTGTGTGTGTGTGTGTGTGTGTAAAGACATATCTTAAACTGTGCACACTGTAAAATGCAAGACATAGTTCTCACAAAATTAAGTACTTTACATCGGTGCCTTTCAGTATATTAGAATTTCCTCTATGGCTAAAGAATATTTTTAATATGTTGGTTTTCAACTGTTAGATGAAATTTATGTAAATGTAGGAACTCTATGGAATTGCTGTAAGAAGGCTCTTTGTTATAGGTTCTTTAAAATAGAAGAACTGATCATATTGTATTAAAATTTGATTTTTGTATTATTCTTATATATTTTGATGAATACTTAGCAGAAACTACAAGGAGAAAAAGAACTGCTGTCTACAGTATATTTGCAATGGACTTCAGTCTTTTGACACTATTGTTACTATTTTTTTTTTTTTGCTTTCTTCTGATTGCCCAATCACTGAAGAGGTATAATCTTTGCAAACATTTGAAAGTGAGCTACAGCAGTTTCCTCTTGGCTGTACTGCTATCTTCTGGTAAGACAGGTTTGCACAGCCAGCAAAACAATGGCTTCAATGGCAATTTTATCAATGGAAGAACCTGTTAAAAAGGATACTGTAAAGAAATATAAAATCATTTGTATTGTAAGTATAGTATTTAATTTTACTTTTTCTAGTTTTCTTGCAAATGTTAAATGTATGGCTCCCTGTTTACATGTATTTCTGTTGCCATTTAAATGTAAAATCTGAAGTGATTATATTTAGTTTTATTTCTTATAACAGTTCTGCTGCAAGTTAATATATTTACTTACTTTATAAATGAGAAATTTGAGTAACAACAAATATTTGATCAGTCTAAAATGTCAGAATCTAAGAATACTTTCCAGCACTGATCCTAGAATAATTTTAATAATCTTTCGTGTCACTTCTTTATTGCATGAATATTTTAAGACCACTGAGTCGGAGCCGACTTGACGGTGCTTGGCTGGCTTGGCTGGAGTGAAAATTAAAGTCATTGTATTTTACATTCTTTGCTGTACTCTATTTTACTTTCTTTTCACAGACGTAATATCTTTTGCCTACTGGTTCTTTCACATGTTAAGATTTCTCCTATTCTAGAAAATAGCTTTCTCAGATTTTATGACTGTCTTTTCTTTTCACCGGCAAAGTTTTGGAAAAAAAAAATCACCTCTGTCAGCTGCCTGAGTTTTTTCTCACCCCTCAGTCCTTGGTTTTGAGCCCCAGTGGCGCAGTGGTTAAGTGATAAGCCTGCTAGCCAAAAGGTCACCAATTCAAATTCACCTGGGAACCCCGTGGGGCAGTTCTGCTCTGTTTCCTGGGGTTGCTGTGGGCTGGAAGCAACTCCACACTAAGGGGTTTTTAACCCTTCCTTGTTTGTGCTCTGGCTTTGCTTTTAGTGTACAGCGATCACCCCTTCAAATGTCAGTCCTCTCCTACTCTTTTCCTGATTGGGCTTCCAGAACAATTCATAGTTATTGTTGATCACTTTGTCATTTGAAATTTTTGTCTGCCCTTATTTTCATAATGGCATTTAAGTTTTCATTTTTTATGGTTTTCTTCTTTCTGTACTGTTTACTGATGTGTACTCCTTCTCATTGTACATTATGTGTAAGTGTCCCCCAAAGTCCTATCTGAAGACCTTTTCCCTTGGCAATCTTATCTTCTCTTATGGCTTTAGGAATCCTATCAATGACGGTAAATTCCAAGTGAGCCAGGAACTCTGACCTCTTGCTGAATTCTTGCAACACAGTTTCAATGGCCTGCTTGGTTGGTAATGCCTTACCCAGTAGTTCAAGCTGAAGCCAGCTGCGTAATTCTCTCTTATATATCCTGCTGAGGAGCTCTGTGGGTTGAGTCTTTAAGAGCTATGGCTGTTAACCAAAAGGTCAACAGTTTGAATCTACCAGTTGTGCCTTGGGTAACCTATGGGGGCATTTCTACTCTGTCCTGTAGAGTCACTGTGAGATGGAATTGACTCAACCGTGACAAGTTTCTACTCTGCTGCAGTTTTCTCCAGAATTACCTCCCTTAGTTCATGACACCACCATTCTTGTAGTCATTCACACTAAAAATCATGTTGAATTTTATCTCACATGAAATTGATTGTTAACCTCTGGCTTTTGCCTGTGTGGTATGTGTGTCTTCTCCTTTACTTTCTCCTAGCAACTTCACTAGTTTTCTCTGTCTCTTAAAATCTTTCATGCCTTCTCTTGTCCTGTTTTCCCCTCTCTGGTAGCTAGGAAAAGAGCCCTGGGGGCACAGTGGTCAGTTATCTGACTGCTAACCCAAAGGTCGGTTTTTCACATCTCCCAGCTGTTTCTGGGAAATCCTTCAGGGCAGTTCTCTGTCCTATACAGTCAGCATTACCTTTTTAAATTTTTAACTCCACTGATGAATTCTACTTTCATCTTCTTTTAGTCATTCATTGATTTAGTCATTCAACAAAGATTTATTGAGCATCTATGATTTATCAGGTACATAGTCTCTGAGGGATCCCTGGTGGTGAAGTGGTACAGAGCTATATGGCTGCTAACCAGAAGATCAGCAGTTCAAATCCACCAGCCACTCCTTGGAAACGTTACTGGGGGCAATTCTGCTCTACCCTGTAAAGTCGCTATGAGTCAAAATTGATGTGACAGCAATAAAAGGTTTTTTTTTCTTTTTTTGGTTACATTCTGGGAAGGAAGAAAACAAATTAAAATTCCTGTCCTCATTAAAGCAGGAAAAAATCAAGATGAATAATTACAAATGTATAGCATTAATAACTACATTAAAAATAGTATAAACCAAAAAAAAATAAGTAGGAAAGGAAAAGAACATTTCAGGCAGAGGAAAGGGCAGTTTATACACACCTCTGTTCACACACATGCTCAGATCTCCCAGTTTGTAAAAAAACTAGCAAAGGCAGATGTGGGTGGGGGGAGGGGGTGGGATGAGTGGGGGGAGGGGGTGGGGTGGGTGGGGGTGGGTGGGGATAAGGGGATGGTGTCAGGCTGGATTCCCTAAGCAGCTGTCTGGTTCTTGGCTTCCTTTTTCCTGCCAAGCCTCTCAAAAAGACTAATATGCACTCTGTATTATTATTATTTAAATTAACTACTTAGTTTATTCCTGTCTTCTCCCTCCTCCTCTGTAGTTTGTTCTTGGGAGGGCCAGCAACTGTCAGGTTAGCAGATCTAAAGCCTCTTCCCTCTCCTCGGTTCCCTGCCCCTTCCTCTTTCTGTGATACTTGGGTTCTTCTGGAGTGCTGCGTCGTTTGTGAAGCTTCCTTCCGTTTTTATGGTTTGAACTTTTCTGTTTTCTCCTGTTATTTTGATGGTTACAGCTTTGCCTCCACAAGTGACTGTCCTTTTTTCTTCTGTCAGTTATATTGTAGGTTTTCTTTAAAAAACAAAATTCCCAAACGTACCTAATCTTTGCTGTCTTATTTCTGTATGTTCTTATCTCAGTCTCTGTGGTGATACGCCTTTCTTGTGGTTGTAGGCTATAGTCCTCTGAGTGTGCCTAAAGGACTTCTTTCTTGAATTCCAGTGTATCTCTACCTCACTGATCCATGTGATAAGGATATGTCAAGAAGTTGAAAGTTTTTATGTCCTCTTAGAATGCCTGATTCATTCTTTCTGAGAAAAGCTTAGGTCTCAGTCATCTGGACTCATAATAACCACTGTCTACTGACTGTGTTCTAGTACACTGTACATTGTTTAACCCTAAATCCGTTGCTGTGGTTTCTGACTTATCCTGTGAGGACTAGAGTAGAACTGCCTTATAGGGTTTCTAAGGAATGATTGGCACATTTGAACTGCTGACCTTTAGGTTAGCACTGAAGTCCTTAACCTTTGTGCTACCAGGTGTGATCATCTCCCTTAGACAGAAAATAGATTTAGAAACTTTTCCTAAGTTCCCTAGCTACTAAGTGGCAGAATTTCCTGTTGCTGGAATGCAGGCTGCTAATTTGAAATATTGCATGATGTGGCCTCAACTGTAAGTAAGGTATCCTGCTGGTAGCTGTCAAAATCACTGCCATTGAGTTGATTTCTGACTCACAGATATAAGGACTTCCAAATGCCGGGAGCCGGTCCCAACGCTTTTCAGGGTCCCACATGGAGGGAGGGAGAGGCGCAGTGGGAAATGAATAAGAGAGACAGGGAAGAGTTTTTTGGTTTAAGGCAGCCCGACCAAGAGAGAGCGAGAGCTGTCTGTCTTTATTTTTTATAGGTGAGGTGACGTAGTGTTCACCCTATTTTCTTCATCATATAAACTATTGGTTAACAAGAAACTGACCCATCATTATTGGCTAACAAGAAACTGACCCCTCGTCGTCTTCTTTCTCTAGTTAATTGCCAAGGCTTTTTGGATAATGGCCTGAGGCAGGTGTTCATGGTTATAAATGTCAGTGAAAACAATTAGTGGTTTTATCCGTACCTCAAAATAGAAGGTACAGAAGGGTAAACTCCTCAAAACTTCACCATTTGGCTGTCTCCATTTGTTTCTCTAAGTTCTTATTTATATCTTCCTGTGTAGATAGTAAGTGTCTGCCATCCCCTAATCAAGCCCAGCTGCTCTAAGAAAGATGTTTCTTCAGTGTTTATCAGTTCGCCATACCAGCTATAATGAATCTAGAAGTTTATTTGTTCTTTCTGCTGTAGGGAGTGAGATGCTTGTGTAGTTTTAATGGCTATGTGGAGAATTGTCCTTGGAAAGCCTTTCAAGGGTTACTTTGTAAACCTGTGTATGTGGAGAAAAGGGAGGGGAGGAACGCAATTAGGGGGAAGTCAGCAAGGCTGGGCAGACCTCAGTGCTATTAGGCATGCTGTATTGAAATCCATTCTTCTGATCTCTTCCCCAGAAGTTCCCGGTCAGATTTTCCCAGTATAATTTCATAAACCGAGGGGATTGTGAAGCCCCTCTTAGAAGGCATCCTCCTTGATCCTCATATCAGGAGGAGAGGGGGTATCTTTTTTGAGGAAAATTTAATTAGGAAGCAAAATATTGTCAGGGGTAATAGGCTAAAAAACATGTCATGGGTGAGATGCCTCAGCCTGCCATTTACGGAAGTTTGTGACTTTGTCTACAAAAGCTGACGGCGGACCTCCACACCCAAACCCCCAACTCCTTTGCCAGTGAGTGGATCTCAACTCACAATGGCTCTGTAGGATCTCTGTGAGCTGTAAGGGATCCCTGGTAATGGTTAAGTGCTACAGCTGTTAACCAAAAGGTCAGCAGTTTAAATCCACCTGGAGCTCCTTGGAAACTCTATGGGGGCAGTTCTGTTCTGGCTCAGAGCATCACTATGAGCCAGAATTGACTCAACTGTAATGGGTTTGGTTTTTTGGTTTTGGTGGCACAGTGGTTAAGAGCTAAGGTATGCTATAGCTGCTAACCAAAAGGTTGGCAGTTCAAATCCACCTGTTTGCCTTTGCAAAACATATCAATCAGTTCTGTTCTGTCCTATGGGGTCACTCTGAGTTGGAATTGACTCCATGGCAATGACTCTGTCACGTAACATTTTGAAAACCTGTCTGAAGGTTGGGATCCTTGTTTTTACAATAAGGCTAGTAGGTCAGGTGTTCTATTACAAGATAATCTGAGTGGAGAAAGCATTTTTTTTTACTTTTACTTTTTTTTCCTTTCCGATGTGGTGTAACTGGGTTAAAATTCAAGGTCAGTATCCATTTGACACTGGGCCAGTTAACAGTCTCTGAGCCTCAGTTCAGCCAGTGTTTGAAAGGTGTTGCCACAGAAACATTATTTCAAGGAGTCAACAAAGCAGTGTGTGTAAAGCACTGAGAACACTGAGTGCTGGGACTGTAACAAAGGAAATCCTCTATATGTTTTATTAGTTCTTTTTTTCCTGGGAACTTTGGGATGCTCTTTATAGCTCTTACAACATTTATTATATTTATCCTATCTTATCTAGTCAGGAAATTATAAACTCCTTGGGAGCAAAACTTGTGTATCATCTATTTACTATCTTTGTATACTCTTTGTAATGTATTATTATGTATAATAGCTGCTCAATATTTTTAAAAAATCATATCAAAAGTACCCTCATCTGTCTAAAGTTGGACATAAATTTCACTTACAAATTATAACGTTATTTAGTGTGTTTCTGACACTCTTTGTTTGGCTAGGCAAAGGTTGAATGTTGAGTTTTCAGTGATCTGGGGAGTAAAGACTATTCTCCCACTTTGTAGGTAGCATAAGATGACTTAAGACACATGTGGACCTCAATAGCAAGCAGCACATACAGAATTACACATTTACAATAAGTAATTGAAGGGATTAAAAATGGAATCTTTCTTACCCTCACGGAGATTACAGAACAATGCTGTAAAGATATGGAAGTAAAAACTTGAAGACACAGACACTGAGATTAGCATTACAAAGTTACAAAATTTCCCAGCAACAGCCAGATGTTAATTTTTCCAGCAATTTTGAATAATGAAAGGACCAAAGATAAGATATACACATAAACATACCAATTTATAAATCTATAAGGCATGAAGTTTGCCAAAAGGAAAGTTTTCCCGTGTTATTTTGTTGCTTTATTGTAATTCTAATCTCTCATCTACGGCTTTTGAGCACCACGACAAGGGAAAAACTACTATTCACGTATTATTTGGTAACTGTTCCTATTCAGCTTCTCCTCCCCATCCTCTCCAACAGAGGCAGATTACCCAGTAAGCAAGTTATGGGTTTGCTTGTATGTACTCATTAATCTGGGAAACCCTGGTAGTGTAGTTGTTAAGTGTCATAGCTGCTAAGCAAAAAGGCAGCAGTTTGAATCCACCAGGTGATTCTTGGAAACTCTGTGGGGAAGTTTTACTCCGTTTTACAGGGTTGCTAGGAGTTAGAATCAATTTGATGGCACTGGAGTTTTTTCATTACTTACTAATCTGTATTCAACAATTTCATGTCTGCGGTGAAACCACAGGAAATTTTTTACTACTGTTTAGTAAGTCAGCACAGGTAAACCTGTTTTTACCTTGTACCTAGACCATTCACCCCTGATAGGGACAGCAAATTCAAAAAAGAGGCTTTCATTCTGTAGGAAGGTGATAAGGGCTTGGGAGACAGGCAAATGCCAGACGCAGGATCTTTGATATGAAAAATGTGAGATTGTTCACTATAGATGATCTAGCAAGCAGGGTAAGCACCAGGCTTCCCTTGCCTCTTGGATAATCTGCCCCTGCTCAACACTGAATAAATAGAATTTGGAAGATCAATAGCCCTTGGGCTAACTTTGAGACTTCATACAAGAATTGGGTTCATCATATTTTAACATGTCTTTACAAGCACTGGGTTAATTTCTGTCACAAAAGTTAAATGTGTTAACTTTCCAGTTGATTTCAGTATATAAAAAAATCAATAGTTTCTTCATGCAAATGTTGGTGTGGTTTTATTTCTATCAAGAGTTATTCTTCCTTTAAAAAAAAAAAAAAAACTATGAGAAAGTTCCTTGTAAAGTATTTCCCTAATTTGGTTGTGTATGTCTGTTTTATTTGCAGTCTTAATGGAATACACTTTATTCAAACACTATCATCCAGCATGCTTGTTAATCTGACTTAGTGGAAGGGGCAGTAAGAATTCCGTTTAATTACATCATAGTTTAATTCTGGTAGCAGCATAAAGTGCACTGCACAAATGAGCTTTGTCAGCAGGAGCAATAATAAATGTAACAAGTAATCTCTGGTTCAACAGTTTGTAAATTACCCTGAATCATGTGTCTGTGCTCTAGATCAAAGCAGATTACTTGTCAGGTAATTATTAGTACACTATATTCTTAAACAGTTTAAGCCAGTTGCCCTCATGCCAATTCCAGCTGATAACAAACCTGTATATAGGACAGGTAATGATTTCACCATTTTAAAATGCTTGTAGATAAATGTTGTCCAAACAGATACGTAGTCAAAAAAGAAACATGGGTGAACGTAAATAGTTCCAGCAGTTTTATTCTTATTTTAACTCAATTTGATGCTAAGCTCACTGAGAGGAAAGCATTAAAAACAAAACAAAAAAAGAAAAACCCTGAAGGTCTGTTACAAATGATATTTCAAAAGTCTTTTTAAAATCTTCCTTCTTATTTTCAGGCATTATACAAAATATTGTACCACTATCATTGTTGGGGAAACCCTGGTGGCATAGTGGTTAAGTGCTGTGCCTGCTCACCGAAAGGATGGCAGTTCAAACCCACCAGGCACTTTTGGAAACTCTGCAGAATAGTTCTACTCTGACCTACAGGGTCGCTATGAGTTGGAATTGATGTGACAGCAGTGGATTTTTTTTTTTAAATCATTGTTCAATTTTGTATCCTGAATGACTAGTATGCTTTGTGTACTTAGTATTTACTAATGTAGAGTGGTGATTAGCATCTCTCTGTATTAAAATGAACAAACACAATTGTAAAGATTACCTTTTCTTTTTTGTAACAGGTTCTTCTTGCTTTGTTGGTGATTGTATCGCTTGGATTAGGCATAGGACTTGGACTCAGGAAACCAGAATCACAAGGTATACCCCTTACTATTTTCTCAGAATATTCCCTTATTTCTTCTTTTTTTTCCTGCCCGTAACCAGGTAAAACCTAGCTCCCTGCCCCAAGTCTTCTTTCTGTTTTATATAGTTCTCTTCTAGGATCTCCCTTCTCCCACACTCACTTATCAGGAGCCCAGCTCTGTGGTTAACATTATCCACCACATTTCTAAGTTGGACTCTTTCATCCTTCCATCCTTTGACTCCTTTGCACAACTCTTGTTCCTTTGAGATTTATAACATTCCAGTGTCTCCTCCTTACTCTTCTTCACCTTTATAGAGAACTTTGATAACTGGATTCTAAAACCTGTCTCACCCATCTGCTGCTGAAATCACCCATACCGGGTTACAAACTTCAAGGCCACATGGCCTTGAAAGTCTGTGTTGCTGCATTCTCATGACCTCGTCCTGTCCCTATACCCTTGCACCTTGATATCAATGTGGGATTGCTCCATCTACAGCACTGGATTTCAGTACATAGCAGTTTTGATGTCAGATTTTTTTTTAGAGAGCAGTGCATAATGAAAGTTTTCAATTTTTTTTCAGAAGAAGCAAAGAAAAGTAGGAGCTACATGCCTCAAAATATAAAAACATTAAAAATAGGAGCCATTTTGCCATATCCCATTATTATGAACAGTAAACAGACCACTTACAAGTAACCATATAAAAAGTGAGGAAGGCCTGGTTGCGTAGTGGTTAGATGCTAGGTCGGCTAACCAGGAGGTCGGCAGTTCAGATCTTCCAGTGCTCCTTGGAAAATCAACAGGACCGTTCTATTCTGACCTGTAGAGTCACTATGACTTAGAATTGACTTAATGGCAGTGGCTTTTGGTGACATATAAAAAGTGAAGGAGCTTCGTGGCTCGATGGTTAAGTGTCTGGCTGCTGAAAAAGTTAGGTAGTTTAAACCCAACAGTGGGTCTGCATGAAAAGACCTGGTTATTTACTCCCTTAGAGATTATAGCCAAGGAAAACTTATGGGAGCAGTTCTACTTTGTCCTATAAGGTTGCTGACTCAGAATCAACTTGACAGCACCCCATTACAACATAAAAAGCATTTTCTGTAATCTTGGTATGCATTGTTCTGATACTTTCACTAAATGGAGGTGTGATGCTTCTGATTATTTGTTCCCTTTCAAATTTGACTCATAATTTCTAGTTTGACTCTTGCAGGAAAAGCCTTTTCACTTCTTCATTAGGAAGACTCTTAGGTTAATTGACAGCTTTCTAGTCCTATTTTCTCGCAGGAGTTCACAGTCCCTCCAGGACACTCTGGAAACACTTTAAAAAAAAAAAAAAAAAAACTCCTGTAGAGTAGGTTTTGACTCATAGTGACCCCATAGGACAGATTAGAACTTCCTCATAGCATTTCTAGGGAACACCTGGTGAATTCAAACCACCATCCTTTCAGATAGCAGCTGTAGCTCTTAACCATTGTGCCACCAGGGTCAAGACGTGACTTTTTAAGTTGAAAAATGACTAATCTCTTGGTCTCTTGGTCAATGTGTTTTTGAAATCTGGTGCCAGTTCCAGATCATCGGCCGGCTAATTTGGTAGTTTTATTCTGATGGAAGTGCACACCGGTGGATATTATTCCTGGGTTAATTTAATCCCACAAATCCCACAAATTAATTGTGAACAGCATATACTGAATCTCTAACCTACTTTTCTGGCTCTTTCACCCTCCTCCTTACTATAAAACTTTACTATGTAAATTTCTTGCTATGTAACAAATTACTACAAATAGAGCAACTTTAAATAGCAAATAAATTATCTCACAATTTTGGTGGCATAGCACGGCAGGATTCTCTGCCCAGGCTTTCACAGGGGTGCAGTCAAGATACTGGTCAGTCTTGCAGCTCTCATCTGGGACTTGAGAGTCCTCTCCCGAGTTCACTATTAGCTGGCAGAATTTATTTCAGTCTCCTACTAAATAGTAGTCTAATTTCATCTGTAAAATTCCTTTGCCATGTAAAACAATGCATTAGAATTCCAGGAACTAGGGTGTGGAATCTTTGGGGATCCTAATTCTACCCATCACATCCCTCTATTGAATTTTTTATTACTGCTCTCACATTTTCATGTCCAAGGTTACCCTACATGTTCTTTTTTTAATTAGAGGTTTCTTTCTTATTTCAAACACATGTTTCTCTATTTGTTGAGGATCTCAATTTCAGTGGTGTGTGTATGTAACTCTTCTGTTTCCGTAATGGTTTCCTTTTCAGTCAGATTTCCTCTTCTTTGTTGTTTGTTTTATTCCTGTCTACTTCCATGTTGGACATTACTTTGTTATCCTGAAGTGTTCGGTGACCGTGTGTTTGTATTTCAGAGTAGGGCTTGTTTATCTTTCCTCCTGGTTGCTGTCCTGTTCTGTGTCTGCTGTCTGAGGGATGAAAGCCGCTCATCCTGAATTCGTCGACTGTGAGCCTCTTACTCTTGGGTGGGAGGTGGGTAGGCAGTTATTGCTCTATAGCCCGACTCCCAACCTGTCGCCCCGTAGTTAGTCTCATGTCTGTCCCTCCTACCCTCACGTGCTGGGACTTGGTGTCTCAATCTCTGCTTCTTCTGGGGCCCCCAGGGGGGTGTATTTGTGCCCCTCTTTGACACACAGTTGTTACTTTCTTCACCCTATTATTGTTTTCTTTCAAGCAATTGCTTTTTTCCTGTTTCATTGTCTGTCCTTTGATTTTGTGGGGTTTTTTTTGAACTATTTTTTTCTAGTATTCTTTTTATGACTCTTTTTTAGGTTTTGGAGAGATTGCAGAAATAAATGAGAGTGACCAACCAGACACGTTAAGTGAAATGAGAAGCCTAGATCCTATTTTGTAGCTTTTTATTTTTCCCTCTAAATATTGGCATAAGCATTTCTCAAAATCATTAAAATCATGATCATAATAATGTTTTATAACAAATTCTACTGTCATTTGGAAATGCTTATATTATATGTAAATATAATTTAATAAACTGTGTGATTAAATTTTTCAGTGTACATTGAAGTTAATTAAACTTATAAAAATTACGATTACAGATAATGCTGTGGAGAACACTTCTGTTCATAGACTTTTGTATATTCCTTTAGGATAGATTGTAGACATGAAATTACTAGGGTTAAATGATAGGAGCACTTAGAAAAGTAATGAAAAAAATTAAATATATATATAAAAAGAAAGACTAATATAATAACCCCCACTCATCTGTCAACTCTGTCAGTAACTAATTCATGGTCAATTTTACTTGGTTTATATCATTTCTGTAAATATTTTAGTGCAGGTTTCTAAAAGATAGGTACTTGTTTTTAAGTACAATTATATTGACTATAAACATTTAAAAGTAATAAAATGCACACCACTTTGTGGGTACTGAAAACCCAAACCCACTGCTGTGAGTCAATTCCAACTCATAGTGACCCAGTAAACAGAGCAGCCCTGCCCCATAGAGTTTCCAAGTAGCACTGGTGGATCTGAACTGCAAGATCAGCAGCTATAGCACTTAATCACTATGCCACAAGGGTTTCCCTGTGTAGATAGACTTTCCAAATTGTTGTTACTTTAAAATAGATAATGCAGTCTATTATTCATTCCCAAGATTTCCTCTTGCTCCTACAAGTGTGGCCACCACGCTCCCCTCCTCAGAAGACACCAAGACTATCGCATTATTTTACATTTACAACCTAGAGCAGTCCTGTGGGGTATTAAAGGCTGCAAATCACTAGGGATAAAAAGTGCCCCATCTTGCTCCTAAGAAGTTGTTGCTGGTTTTGAATGGCTGATTTTTTGGAAAGCACTGAAGGCTTTAACCAGTGCACCACGAGGCTTCCTTTAGGGCACATGATAATATTATTGCATTTGTATTTTCATCTCACTTTTCCTTTATTTCTTCCATCCTTTTTTCTCTCTCCTTTCTTTTTTAATATCCATTCTAAGACACTAGATTTGTGTTGTTTTGCAAAGTAAACTTTCTGAAAGATTTTACAGATTTACACTACTAACTGTATTTATTTGATTGCTAGGAAACAATCTCCATGTTTTTCACATGTTTATTAACTTTTTGTAGTAGTACTTTTGAAAATAATTTGAGTCTTCTGTTTTGAGTCTTTTAGGGTCAAATTAGAGTAGGATGAATTAGGGAAATCTATTATTTTGAGAACTACTGCTGTCTGTACTGTGCCTTTTTTATTAGATTTCTTTAACCTTTTAGGTACCTTTTGAATATTGTTTCTGTTAGTTGTCTTCCTATCTTTTAGAAGCATACACTAAAATATTACAGAAACTGATGGTAACCCCTAAAATAAATCTCCTTATCCACTTGACTCCTGGGCATTTCTGTTGCACCAGGCCTCTGAAAATGAAGCCCCTAAACTGAACCTTGTGTGTACGTTGTGAAGTTAGAAGGTAGAGACCCCTCCGCTCCCGATATAGCCAGTCAGTTGTCCTGATACTATGTGTGGTGTTCACTACTGCTGTATTGTTACTATTACATTTATTTTATTATTAACATAAAGTATTTCATAACCATATCTTCATCATTATTTCATCCCCAGTGTCTAGCACAATGCCTTATACGTGATGGTGCTAAGATAGATATTTGTGGAATGGATTAATTAGTTTACAAGTATGTGATTTTTGAGGGGTGAAGACAGGGTATGCATAGTTGAATTTTCCCATTATATCCTCCCTGCCTTCAAGGAACTTATTTAGAGTATGAAGCAAAAAGAATCCTAAGAGAATTACAGACAACATTCAATGGGAGTATGCAGTATTGTAGGGGAAATCATCTCAAAGCAAAAAGAAAATTCATTCCGCATATATTCAATAGGCAAAAGTAGGAAGTGGACAAGCATCTCCTACCGCCATGTCTGCTCAAGTCCAAGGGTATACCACAGAACAGGCAGGAGGAGGAAAACAGACGAGCATGCTGCCACAGCCCTGCCCTCCTGAGTCTGAGGAACATTGTACTAATATGGCAAAAGGAGCAAAACCGCTGAAAGCTTTGCCTTTTCACAGATTGGCTAGAAACTGTAATCTAACATTTTGAATGACTTTCTTAACAGTTCTTGGTACAAGTTTCAATCAGTAGGCTTCTCACCAGTAAAACAATTTTCTGTTCGTTATATGCTAACAGAAAATGCTAATAGTGTAGTATGTTGTGTTCTGATTGGGCTTATGTGGAAGTTCCCCTCGAAGATATTTTCCAAGATCATCCTGTCAGGTTCCTTTATACCTTGATGTGTCCTCATGAATCCTGTGAGCCCGAGTCACGTTCTGTATGCTCAAGGAAAGGAAATAATAATTTCAGTGTTTCTTTCTACATCAATAAGGCAAAATCACATATAGGTGGGTGCAGACTCTGAGCAATCAAATCTTAGGATTCCCACTGCTTATTACCACTAATAGGCTGATGACTCCAAAGTCAGTGTGTTTAGTTTATTTCCCTCTGTTCTGATCTTTAGACTCAATCTTTCAGATGTCTTTATAAAGAATATACGTATCTTTGCATATCTGGTAAAACTGAACTTTCTTTCAGGCTCCTGCCCTGCATCTTGAAAGTTGTTCTAGACTCATTCCTAATTCATGTAAAATTATCGTCTTATTAATCACATTTCTATTTCTCTTGACTCCATAGCTTCCTTTTGTATGCTGCTACTACGTTTCTTTTGGGTCTTACCATTTGTGGTTTCGGTTAAAATCTGCTGTTTGACCCAGGAGTTTCCATCTCCCTTGTACTCCTCCCTGTTTTCCAGAGAGGACTTTGAAAACACAAGTCTAATTCCTTATCTTCTGGTTATTCTTTAATGGCTCCTGTTAGGAAAGATTAGGCTTTGTATTTCTTAGTACGAAACAGGTAGTCCCTTAGCCACCTTTTGAGTCACCTGGTACTGCTCTAACAGAAAATACCATGAGTGGATGATTTTGTGAAGAGAAATATTATTGACACAGTCTGGTAAGCCACAGATCCTTTTATGAGTTGCAAGTCCATTCAGTAAGAGAAATTACCACAGCCTGGTCGGCTAAGTCCAAATTCACTGAGAGCACCTCAGCACAGGAACCTCAGGTCCAGAGGACATGCTCTGCTTTCGCTGCTGCTTCTTGGTGGTACGAGGTTCCCAACTCGATACGCTCACTTCTCTTCCTTACACCTTACGGCTGGTAACTGGAGTCCTGCCTCACCAGCACGACTGCTGCCCTTTCTCCATCACTCATACCACAGAGGCAGGATTCACTACACATGAGAGTAATTGTATCATATTGGGACTCATGGTCAAGTTAAATCAATACATATGTTTTGGTGGGGGACACAATACAATCCATGACAGTCACCATGGCTTGCCTGCCGTTCTCCAAATTTACCTTCCTTAGTTTTACTGATTTTAAAAAGGTTGGTATCTCATGACTCACTGGTGTGCTCCACTCCCTCCTGCTGGTTTAGGTTCCATCTGTCCCCACGTGCTCCCGTGCACCCTTGTGTGTATCAGGATCTTATTTATCACATTATACTGACAGACCACACAGTACCATAAAAAAAACAAAAAAAAAAAACCAACTGTGTCTTTCCTAGTCTTTGCCAAGTATTTCTGTTGCTTCTGCCATGTAATCAGAAGATACTTGACAGCTTCTCAGCTTTTCTCTCCTTGTTTCCTCCCCTCTGTAGGCAGCTGCAGGAGGAAATGCTTTGACGCATCATTTAGAGGGCTGGAGGGTTGCCGGTGCGATGTGGGATGTAACGATCGAGGCGACTGCTGCTGGGATTTTGAAGACACCTGTGTGGAATCAAGTATGAATTATAAGTTCATTACCATGTTGGTTGTACTACAATAATGCACATCCAAATGTTCACGCAGACAAATTGCAGACTCCATCTATTACCATTTTCCTCTTCACTATGTTAAACATAGAGTTCTCACTTAATTTCATTGAGATGGAAGGAAAACTGTTCACAGCACATGGAATGTTATATGATTATATACATTCCAATGGACTTTTACTATGGCTTAAAGTTAAACATCTTGTTTAGCTTCATTTCTGGTGGGTTTTAGAATTCAGGTTGTATAATATTCACTTGTAAATCTGGGTACTCTAAGTGATTATGCTGCCAGTGTTCTACAGGCCAGTTTGAGAAGTACTGCTCTCTAGGTAGAAGAAATAGTTTGCAATATTTAGTTCTCTAAGGAATCAGGGAAGAGGAGTCTAGTGGTTAGAGAAGAGTGACGATTAGAACAGTAGAGCTACTGATATTACTGTAGTCTCTGTAAAGGGCAGAGGTAAATGATAGCCTAGTTTTGTGGATTGAATTGTTATCCCCCCCAAATATCTGTCAACTCAGTTAGTCTAACAGTATTGTATGGTTTTCTATGATTTTTGTCATCTGATGTGGTTTTCCTATGTGTTATAAATCCTGTTTTTATGATATTGATGAGATGGGGTTATTGGCAGTTATACTGATGATACAAGACTCAATGCAACAGATTGGACTGTTTTGAGCCAGTCTATTTTAACATCTAAAGGAGAGTCCAGCAGAGAGACATGGGGACCTCATACCACCTAGAAAGCATAGTCAGGAGTCTGTGTCTTTTGAACCTGAGATCTCTGCACTGAAGACTCCAAGTCAGAAGAAGATAGATGACGAGGACCTTCCTCCAGAGCTCACAGGGATAAACCTTTCCTCTGGAGATAGCACCTTGAATTTGGGCTTTTAGTTTACTAGACTGAGAGGATATACTTCTGTTTGTTGAAGCCATCTACCTGTAGTATTTCTGTTATTGCAGCACTAGATAACTAAGACACTTAAAATAGATGAAGATTTCTATTGCCTTTACTTAACCAAAAAACCAAACCATGCTGCTGAGTCATATTGACTCGTGGTAGCCCTGTAGGGCAGGGTAGAACTGCCCCATAGAGTTTCTAAGAAGTGCCTGGTAGATTTGAACTCCCAGCCTTTTGGCTAGCAGATGTAGCACTTGACCACTCTGCCACAGGGCTTCCTTCTTTACTTACTCTCTGAAAAAAAAAGAAAATATTTTCTTTCTTTGTGGATGATAAGCAATGTGAGAAGCAAATCTGTGTATATGATTGTGGCACATTAACAGTTACTTGTGTTAACTAGTGTTTGTTTTAGTTACAGGAGGCGGTAGGAAGTAGCCTCTTGCTTTTTCTTTTCTTTTTTTTTAAGCAACAAGATTTGTTTAAAATAATCCCCTACCAAGGACTCAGACAGTGAGCAGACCAGAGGTGTGGTAGAGAGCTGGTCTACCACTTCTCTCGTTGTCATCTGGGAGGCATGCGGACTTGTATACATGCTTGTGGACCTGATTGTGCACCTGCTACTTCTGTTCTCTCTCTTCCTTGTTACCTGTGCTTAGATCGGGCTGGGTAAAGCTTCTTGCGAGTGCCATTAATCAGTCAGGGCTAGTGATCTTCACCACTGGGAATTCCTGCTCTTGAGTAGGAATAGAACCGATATTCAGAATTTTTTTCCAAACTCAAAGGTACACCTACTAATAGACCAATACTGTAGTTAACAAAGCTGTATTTCTCTCTGCCATCTTTGCTAAATTGGATTGTTTCTCATTTTGTATCATGTATTTTCCGTCATCAGTGCTGATAAATCAAACATTTGACAGAATGACAATAATATAGGGGGAAATGCATGAAATTTCCATTTTCTGCAGGAACGTTTAAAATTAATTAAAAACCTAGAACTGAACTGTGCAATTTTACAGCTCAAATATGGACTTGCAATAAGTTTCGTTGTGGGGAGACCAGATTGGAATCTAGCCTTTGCTCTTGCTCAGATGACTGTTTGGAGAGGAAGGACTGCTGTACTGATTATAAGAGTGTTTGTCAAGGTAAGCTGCAGGATGCTGATAACCCGTGTGTCGCTGTGAGTTCAGGGACTCTAGAGCTGTCCTGGACTGCAGAAATTAAAACAGGGAATCTTAAGCTTCTTCATATAGAACAAAACATGATATTTATTTTCTGTGGAAAGAAATGCAGTTTGTATACTATGCAGCATGGGAGATCATAGCATAAATATCATAGAGAAAACAAAGCAGAACTGAAAACTCTATTCATAGGTCAGGCAAGGTGTTTTTCAAGTCAGTGGCTGTGGCAGAGACATGCATGTGGCTGGAGACACTGGATGGCAAATTGTGAGGCTAAAACATTATGAAAGAGATAGTCTGGCCTGAGCATCATTCTATTATACCAATATTTTTACTGTTGAAATAACTGTGTCCTGAATCTTTAAATGATCAATGGAAGTACCTTCAGAGTTAAGGTTTCAGCCATGATAACAATCCTTACTGTATCTGCTTAGGCTACTTTATAAGAGGTATAGAAATTTTTAAGTCACTGATGTCTCAGAATATCTGAAATTTATAGAAAATGTATATACACACAAAGCAACAGAATTGCTGGAAGCAGTCACCCCCTTTTCTGTAGCACCAGATCCCATTGAATTTACACTTTTTAATATTCTTAGACAAAAGAGAGAATACATTGAATTTTGAGCTTTGAAATAGGAGGAGAATCTTATTGTAGAAGCATTATGAGCTACAATCTGTTAGTAGAAAATGGTTCTCATAAATAGATGATTCAGTTTTTATACAAAATACAACTGAAAGTCAGCTGAAAGGGATGCCAAAAAGGGAAATAGGCAAAAGCCTGGAATGGCAACTTCTTGCTTTTCTTAATAATAGGTGTTGCAGTATTTAACACTGAACACTGTGTCATCAGAATTTTTCTTTGAATCATCAAAGGCAAGTGTAGTTCCAGTTTGCTTCTTTCTCTAAGTTGATTGATGATACTGCCTCTTTCTTGTCTTTGCCCCCTACCGGTTTTATCATTTTAACTTTTTATCTCAAGACTGATCCTGAGTTCATGGGACAAGTTTTCCCATTCAATTCATTGCACAATTCTAATTAAATTTAGCAGAAAGAAAAGTAATCATTAAAAAGCAGTGTTGAAGTTTACTATTAGCATTAATTACTTATTTTAATGGCATTAATTTAACCATTTGTGTTTATTTTTAAAATAAATGTGAAGCTTTTCTCTAATGAGTCAACACTTTATAGTTACATTGTCAAATTATGTAAGTAGCTAAATTATCTATGTTGTTGTTGTTGTTAGATGCTGTTGAGTCAGTTCTGGCTCATAACAACCCTATGCACAACAAAACGAAACACTACCCAGTCTTGTGCCATGTCCATGATTGTTTTAATGCTTAAACCCATTGTTGAGGCCACTGTGTCAATCCATCTCCACAGGACTGGTAATCTATAGGTGGGCCTTTTAGAAAATACCTAGCATAACATAATGTTAAGTTCAGTGTTTTGTCATTCTGTCATCTCTTTCCAAGTTTTTGACTTCTTTTTTTAAAAAAGGAAACAGCCTATTCCTTGCATTTCCCCAGTCTCCCTTTCCCTCCACTTTTGTACTATTTTGAAGTAACTCCTAGAGTTAATATTATTTTATCTGTCACATAATTTTCATGTGGAATAGCACTTACTATGTTCTGGAAGCATTTTGTTCTTGGAATAACATCAACTAAGTGGTTTGAGGAGATCATACCCATTGAACACTCGCTTCTGTTATCTATCATGCAGCAGTCTAAAGACTTTGATTTTATACTTTTCAGGAGAAACACGATGGGTGACAGAAGAGTGTAGCACAGCTGACCAGTCTCAGTGTCCAGAAGGGTGAGACCAATATGGAGATTTTTATTTTCTTTTAACAGTTGGCCCATGGGAATGTGATTGAAAGGCTGAGTGGAATTTCCTCACATTTATTTATACTTCAAAACAGAAAAGTTTTCAAATGGTTAGACTCCTTGTAGCTTCAAAGTCAGACTGGATCTGTTTAAGGGTTTACAAAGCACTTTTATATTAATTAATTATATTCATGCCTTTATGATCATAATTCAAAAACTAACTGAAGCATTAAATACTAACATTTCTGAGGTCCTAGGGCTAGGACTGGAAGTTAGATAGAAATTATTCTTACTGGAATGATTTTCTACTGAAGTCTAGAGTCTCAGATTTATTCTTCCTGAAGGGAAGAAAAGAAGGTTGCCCCAGGAAGACCTCATGATGAAAGGTAGGCTTTGAAGGATGAGTGAGTAGGACTTTGTCCGATGGGCCCAGACGGTGAGCACAGGACATGCCATGCCCCGCCACATGCGCATCCTCCGCGTGTGCACAATGACTGAGCTTTGGACTGTGTCCGGCTCTGTAATGGTGCCCCACATCATCTCAGAGGCGGTGGGATCTTCTCTCCTTCCTTCTAGTTGCCCCTCTGGCTTTCAGCTGCTTTACTCTTCAAGCCCAAGCAGCAAGAGGATGATGGTGAGATGGAAAGAGAAAGGAACAACTGATGTTAGGAGAATTTGGTGTTAGAAATTTGGTGTCTTTGATGATGCAAGATAAGACCAGAAGGGAAATTGGTGAAGAAATGAGGGAGAAAAGGGAGGTGATAAATGGCACACTAACTTCTCATGTTATTGTTACGTCTTTTATTATTCCATTTATTACACTGTGGTCATTCTCCCCTCCCCATCCGCCTCCTGGCTTAGAGTCCTGTATGGCTGTATGTGTATGAAAGCAGAAAATGAAAACAAACCCACTGCAGTCCAGTGAATTCTGACTCATTGAGAACTGTCCTACACGGTTTCCAAGGAGCACTAGTGGAACTTAACTGTCAAATTTTTGGTTAGCAGCCACAGTCCTTACCTCTATACCACCAGGATTTCTTCTACATTTGTGGATGCAGTATAATATGTATACAGTGATAACTCTGCTCATTATTAATAATATTCACCAGTAACATCATTGTAGTGGCTGGAGACCCAGGAGGTATAGTGGTTAATTGCTACAGCTGCTAAATAAACAAAGGGTCATCAATTCATATCCACCAGCTTTCTTTGGAAACTCAATGGTGCAATTCTATTCTGTCCTGTAAGGTTGTTATGAGTTGGAATTGACTCAATGGCAATGGGTTTTGAAGACATTCCATTACATGAAGGCTTCTTGCTGTACCTTCAAGTTAGTATTTCTGTTTGCTTGTTTGTATTTTCCTAGTCGTTGTAGCATAACAAGTCAGATAAATATGGGCTGAGAGCCTAACTCTGCTCCTTCTGGCAGTGACACATCTTGGATAAATTATCTGATCCTCTGTACTTGTCTCATTCATAAGTTGGAGATAATGTCAGCATCTGGGCTGCAGGCTGTCCTTAGATTTTTCGGTTAATGATAAAATGAAATAATTACTGGCATATCATGAGCTCTTACATAAGCTTCATTATATGTAATAAAAATAAATATTAATGCAATGTTCAACTATGTTAACAATTAGAGACTTTAAAAAATGAAAAGAAGATATATTTATATGCCATGTTAATTGAACAGGATGATTTGCATAAAATAGCAACCACCTGTTGTGCTTAGGGAAGTATAAATTTATTTTGATTATCACGAGAGAATCATGACAAAATATTTTAATTTGCTTTGAAAGTGCTTATCTTTTGACCAGGAAATTTCACTTTTTGAGTTATGGCTTAGGGAAATAAATACAGGTGCTTTAGCTACAAGGATGCTTGGTTCATAACCTTGCTTTTAAAATGCATATGGGATGAGTAGCTTGGAGGGGCAAGGATGCCATTAATAAAGAGATGTCCTGAAAAATATGGATTTCACTCTTTATTTTGATTAAAAATTTTTATTGTGGCAAAATATTTGCCACTTCAACATTTTTACATGTTCAGAGATATTAATTAACTTCATCATACTGTGCAACCATCACCATTATCTGTTTTCAAATTTTTGCATCATGCTTAGCAGTAACAGTGTCCTCTTAGCAGTGACTCTCCCTAGTTCCCACCCTGCAACCATCTGCCTCTAGTGAACTTTGGTCTCCATACTTTTGCATAATGCCCCGACAGTGGAGCATGTCATCTTTGTCCTTTTGTGACTGTCTTATTTCGTGCAGTACAATGTTTTCAAGGTTCTTTGACTCTCACTCTTTATCTCCTGGATGTTTGGACCCTGTCTTTAAGCTGCAAGGTTATTTTGATGGCATAATTATGCAAATAAACATTTTCATCAGAATGAAAACCAAACAAATTGAATCTGCTGCCACTGAGTATATTCTATCTCATAGCAACCCTACAGGGAGGAGAAGACTGCCCTTAGAGTTTTGAAGAGTGCCTGGTGGATTTGAAGTGCTGACCTTTTGATTACCTGCTGTAGCTCTTAACCACTGTGACACCAGAGTTTCCTCATCAGAATTATGCCTGTGTTTGTTAGTTTTGGGGGGAAGTGGGTTTTCTAACACAAACTGTACTACTGGGAAAGAAAAAAACAAAAAACCCTCAAACCTATTGCCACTGAGTCAATTTTGACTCATACCGATCTTATAGGGTTTCCAAGGCTCTAAATCTGCATGGAAGCAGACCACCACATTGTTATTCTGTGAAACCACTGGCGGTTTTGAACCGCCAATGTTTTTGTTGATAGTCTGTCCCTTTAACGTCTATGCCACTGTTGCTATGAGTCTGAATTGGCAGCAATGGCCAAACTGTACTAGGACAGTTTAATTTTTTGATCAATTTTCCACAAGTCACAGTTCAAAGCATTTCTAATTTTCTATTTCTTTAAAATTTAGGTGCAGTTTACATACACTGAAATGCATATATCTTAAATGTACAGTTTGATGAGCTTTAGCAAAGCATACAGCTGTGTAACCTCTACCACTATCAAGATATAGTATACTTATACCACCATAGAAAGATAGTTCATGTCCTTCCCCTCCTACCCCCATAGACACTCACAGTTCTGATTTCTATCATCATGGATTCCTGTTCTAGAATCTTGTATAAATGGAATCATACTGTATGTTCTCTTGTGTCTAACTCCTTCACCCAATGTTTTGAGATTCATGAATATTCCTTTATGTAACACACGAACTGTTTTGCACAGGCTGTTTTCCTTTGTTGAAACATTAGCTCAATTCTCCTTTAATATTTCTGCTTGTCACCCCCGGACAGCCTGTTATGTTCTCCTGTGTACTTGAATAGCACCCTGTGCTCACATTTAGTCCTGAACAACCCCTGTTTACTTTTCAGTTTCCTTCCTCCACACCTTAATTCTCAGCATCTAGCCCGGTGCCTGACTCATGTATTTGTTAAATGAAGAACTAAATGCCTCCTCTGGGAATATTACAATAAATGCTTCTTCTGGCAAGCCCAATAGACTGCTTTTGTAGACTCACCTCATACTTTTATAACATGTCATTAGATGGCACAATTATTTTTTTCCAAATTCATTCCAACACACTGAAAGTGATTGAATTAATTTTCTTGCTTTTAGTTGTCATCAGCATTCAGAATTTTCTTTCTAATCATATTGCACAGTTTGGCTGAATTTTTGGTGATTTGTTTTCACCAAAGTTTTTAGATTGATGTGTCTTTTTGTGTGTGCAAGAAAATTATTTGAGCATAGAGTTGAAAATGTTTCTTTATGTATTTGCATGCACTCTACCTATTCAGATTTTTAATTAAATTTACTGTGTTTAGAGTTGCTGTTCATAATGCCCTAACCTGTAAGGGAACCAAAAGCCCATCAGCCCATCAATAGTAGAATGAATAAATTGTGGTTTAGTCATTCACTGGAATACTAGGAAACTGTAAGAATAAACATGGCTAGCCATAACACTTTGGTGAAATTTCCCACATCTGACGTTAAATGAAAGAAGCCAGATGCAGTACAGTACATACTGTGTAGTTCCATTGGTTTATAAATGTAAGGACAAAAATAGGCAAAACTAATCTGTGCTGTTGGAAGATGAGAAAGTGTTTACCCTTGGTGGGGTGGGAGTGTGGTTTCCAGAATCTAGTGGCTGGAAGCACCAGGGTAGGCTTCTGGGTGCTGGCAGCATTCTGTTTCTTGATCTGGGTGATGGCTGTCCAGGGGATTCCATTAGTGAAACCTCATCAAACTATACCTCTGTGAAATGTGCACTTTTCTGTGTATCTTTTATAAAATTAATGAAAAGTAAAAAGTGAAAAAACAACAACAGCAACATACTCATTAGGGATATGGCCCCAAAACCACTTTTCATCATTTTAACTTCAATACTCATCTATAAAAAGACTGTAATGGATCTGAGTTGATATTAATATCTTTAGTATTAGAATGAGAAGTCAAAAAATTCAGTTAACTTGATATGTAAAACTTTAGAATATTAAAATATTTCATAAGCTACAGCATTTCTAAATTCCATGGCATCATTACGTCCAAAAGATAGTTGTTGCTGTTAGGTGCCATGGACTCAGTTCCAGCTCATAGTGACCCCTGTATGTAGCAGAAGGAAACACCGCCAGTTCCGGGGCCATGCCCATGATCATTGTCATGACCGAGCCCTTTGTTGTGGCCACTCTGACCATCCATTTCCCTGAGAGGTTTCCTCTTTTCCGCTGACCCTCTACTTTAGCAAGCATGATGTCCTTCTCTAGGGACTGATCTTTCCAGACAGCATGTCCAAGGTATGTGAGACATAGTCTTGCCATCCTTGCTTCTGAGGAGCACTTTCGTTGCACTTCTACCAAGATAAATTTGTGCAATGTTTTGGCAGTCCGTGATGTACTGGACATATGTGTCTGTCAGCTTGTTGTGCTGTGGGGGTTTCTGTGTTGCTGTGATGCTGGACGCTATGCCACCAGTCTTCAGATAACAGCAGGGTCGCCCATGGTGGACAGGTTTCAGATGAATTTCCAGACTAAGACAGACTAGGAAGAAGGACCCAGAAGTACACTTCTGAAAAGAATTAGCCAGTGAAAACCTTGTGAATGGCAGCAGAACATTGTCTGGTATAAATGTCTGAAGATGAGCCCTCCAGGTTGAAAGGCACAACAGCCTCCTCAACGTAGAGGTGACCCTAAATGGCATGGATGGAGTCAAGCTTTTGGGATCCTCATTTGCTGATGTGACATGACTCAAAATGAGAAGAAACAACTGCAAATATCCATTACTAACTGAAATGTGGACTGTATGATGTATGAATCTAGGAAAATTGGCAGTAGTCAAAAATGAAATGGAAGACATAAAAGATCAATACCTTAGGCATTAGTGAGCTGAAGTGGACCGGTATGGACCATTTTGAATTGGGTGGTCATGTAGTCTAATATGTAGGGAATGGTGACTTAAAGAGGAATATCATCACACTCACTGTCAAAAAGAACATTTTGAGATCTAGCCTGAAGTCCAGTGCTGTCAGTGATAGGCCTACAAGGAAGAATAATTAATATGACTATTACTCAAATTTATGAACCAATCACTAATGCCAAGGATGAAGAAATTGAAGAGTTTTGCCACCTTCAACAGTATGAAATTGATCAAACATGTAATCACCCTAAGCAAAAACTTGCTGTTAGGTGCTGTCAGGTTGGTTCCTACTCACAGTGACCCTGTAGAACAAACTAACAAACCATAGGGTTTCCAAGGAACAGCTGGTAGATTTGAACTGCTGACTTTTGGTTAGCAGTGTAGTTCTTAACCACTATACCACCAGGGGTCCTCAAACAGAAACTTAGTACCCCTTAAACAGTAACTCCCTATTCTCCCCTTTCCCCAGCCCCTTGAGAGTTAGTTAATAAACTTACCTCTAAGCTGGCATATATTTGCCTGTTCTGGACATTTCATATTTGTCCTTTTATGATGGATATATTTTACTTAGCATAATGTTTTCAGAGTTCACCCATGCTGAAGCATGTATCAAAAGTTTGTTTTCTTCATGGCTGCATAATAGTCCATTGAATGTATACACCGTATTGTTGACCTAGTTAGCTACTGATGATCATTTGGGTTGTTTCCACCATCTAATTATTGTGAATAATGTTGTAAAGCCTGTTGCCAGTACTATTTTCTTACTATATTTATAAAGCATCTTTCTAATTGTAAGTAGTACCAAAAAAAGTGTATTTCCTATTCTTTTACAATCAAACTAAAACTTTTGCTTTCTATTTTCAGATTTGACTTGCCACCAGTTATCTTGTTTTCCATGGATGGCTTTAGAGCTGATTATTTACAAACATGGCATACATTAATGCCTAATGTTAATAAACTGAGTAAGTTTTCTATAATTAGTAGCATGCAAATGATAAACCAATACCTGATTACTCTATCTCTAGATGATGAGCCTTTCTCTCTGACCTCTAGCTTTAGTGACTTTTCTTAACCCGAGACCTCTCAAGGCCCTGATGCCTTTGTCATATGATGTCTTTTTTTCAGTAAGTAGTGTGTTTTCCTATTTGTTGGCTTCTTCTTTTTTCTGGTAACATGTTCAGCTCTTTATTTTTACTTGTTTGTGTTTAAATATAACTTCCGCCCTATGGAAATCTGTTAACCTATACTGGCTCAAAAGTGGCATCCGTCAGAACTGGATTCTGGATCTCAACAAAGCAGACATAGCTAGCAAGGAGAGAATCCTGAGGTAATCTGTGTAGACTCGACAGATTCAACAAATACAGTAGATGAGAGGTTCAGGATCTACTGCTCATAGAATCAAAGTGCCCAAGACCTGGCTCTGCCACTCACTAGCTGAGAGGCTTTAGGCAAGTTTATTTCACTGCTTGGTGCTCCAGTTCCTTCAACTGCAAAGTAGTCATGATAATAATTCCTGTCTCTTAGGATTACTATGAGAATGTGTGTATAGTATACAGTGGATGATTTCAGTTATTATAATTATTGCTACTGTTATCATCTTCATCATGATGTTGTTGTTGTGCACTGGGGTGCTTGGTCTCCATGTAACTTGGTAACAATAATAAAGAGAAGCTGAGCACAGAAGGACACAGAGATAAAAGGTGGCAGAGCCTGAGTAGAGTCAAAAGGTGGGCTTCAGGGCCCACAGACGTCACTGCTCCGTGACTGCCCTTTGTCTCCCAAGTCCTCTGTTACATACAAAGTTCTCAAAGTTTATGACTGTTCTTGTCTTCTTGATTTTATCTTTCTTCAAATTATAAAAAGTAGCCTACCCTGAGTAAGTCAGTCAGCTTTTCCTGGCCTCTGTTTCCTTGTTTGCAAAACACAGTGGTTGTACCTCATAATCTCTATTGCTAATTTCTGCTAGAATGTTCCATGATTCTCAAAGGATAGAGAAACAATTCCACCTAGAACACAAGCTACCCTGTCATTACAGCTTGTCTCCCGTGCCCTGAGACAGATCTTGAGTAAAGAGATGAAGAGCTTTTGGCTTTGGTCTTTCAGATCCGTATTTCAATCTTCCAGCGTGTAAAGACATCACTAAGTATGTGGAGCTCACAAGGCAAAACAGGATCATTTGATTTTAAGAGTCCCAATTAAGGTTCAAAAAAGAATAAAAAAAAAACCAAACTCATTGCCATTGAGTCAATTCTGAGTCCTAGAGGCCCCATAGGACAGAGTAGAACTGCCTCATAGGGTTTGTGAGGAGCAGCTGGTAGATGCGAACTGCTAAACTTTTGATTAGCAGCCAAGCAAATCAAGGCTGGTAAAATGCTAGGATTAGGCCTCACTTTGCCTTGCGGTGAGACATGGGACAGCAAGCATCATGGTTAATGAAGACTAGGTACCCATCTCTAGGGTTTCTCAAGCTGTGTGGGTTTGAGGAAAGTGGTTCCAGACGCTGATTGTGAACTAATACTACTGAGTCTTTTCAGTGACAACTAGGGGAGAAGGGTAGGCTCAGTGTGGGGAGCAGCAGACAAGGTAGGGCCAGAACGTTAAATACAGATGATTTGACCTGAGTAGGAGGTCCAGCTTCCTGGAAAGCTAGACGGGAAAGGAATAAAAGAAAACTAGAGGTAGGAGGTAAAATGTGTTTCTAGGCAGGCAGCCATATCGTGTTTTGAAGGTTCGAATGAGCAAGTCTGGAGGTATTAAATGCTAGAACCATGGAGTTCCCTATAGCAGATGCCCTTTGCTGTTTGCCCTCTACTGTCTGTATGTCTCAGGGGTTGAAGTATATGCTTGCAATCACTGGGAATATCAAAGGCCTTGCAGAGATGATTGTTCTTGATTTTCTTGAGTACAGGACATGATACAGGCCAACTGTGTGCTAGGCTTTCCAGGAAGCTATTCAACTAAATAATACACGAAAAGAGAAGTGCCTATTTTGAGCTTGTAAATATTGTCGAGCTGTTTGCTGTATTTTCAATTTGTAGGATTACCCTAATTAATGATATTTCAATATGTCTCTCATGAGAATTTCCTAAGACTTTATAATAGTCTTGATCTGTATATTCTTCAGTTGTTCAACTACTCATCCATTTAGTTCTCTAGCCCTTCTTATAGTGTATAGCTACTATGAATATGTATTTATTCCATCTATATTTTCAGATTTTTATTTGGTTGAAACTTCTGTTCCTTCTAAAAATGTGCTTTTTAAAAAAAGTAAGTTATGCACGTGTAAAAAGTTTCTAAAAACTCTAAAGGCTATATACCAAAACCCTTTGCCATAGAGTCGACTCTGAATCATAGCTATCCTGTGGAAAAAATAAAACCTCTTTCCTGAGCTCTCCAGTTTTTCTCTGCAGAAGCAACTGCTGTTAGTGGTTTATTGTATATCTTTCCACTAATGTTCTATTCAGTCATAATTTAGATTTTAAGACCTGGAAGACTTCGCTTTCTAAAAGCTATACTTCAGTAGCTTTGGCTCAAAGGCAAGTAGCCCAAGTCTGTGGAAGTCAAGACGAGCGTCATGTTCAAGACATTCTAAATAGGAAAGGGTTATGTTTTCACAATATTGACAGCTTAACTGCCCCCCGCAAACCAAACCTAATACTATCAAGTAGATTCCAATTCATAGTGACCCTATATACAGATCAGAGTAGAACTGTCCTAGAGGACTTTTCAAGGCTCTAAATCTTTACAGAAACAGACTGCCACAACTTTCTCCCTCGCACTTGCTGGTGGTTTTGAACAAGGCCATTGCTTTAGCCACCATGCCGCTAGGGCTTTTGCTGGCATCTTAATCGGTAAATACAATACCATTTGAATTCTGTTTAGGTGAAAACAAAAGGTAAAATTGATTGCTGTCCAGAAAGTCACAAGCTTTGCAGCTGGAAACAATGACTGTTTTCTCCAAAAGATATGAGACTGGTCTTTTTCCCAGGATTTGCTTTGGGGGTTTCCAGTGTGATCCAGGAACTTCCTCCTGTTAGAACTCTCAAGAGCCCCATAACAAGTTTACTAATTAGGACTCTGATGGGGTGGAGTAGGGGGTATGGGAGGAATCAGCTCAAAAATACAGACGCTTAACAAGCCCTCCAGGTGACTCCAGTATAATTAAGTGTAAGAACTAACTGCTCTAGGGCTTGACTGATAGCATGTAATTTGGGAGTAAAATAACCTTTCTTTTCATTGTTAGTGCCACCAGTAAATAACTCTTGTCCATAAGAGGAAGAGATGCATTTAATATTAAGTAATCACATGATGAAAAAATAAAATGAAATCTAATTCTCTTACGTAATTAATAGAATTTAAATGGGAGAGGTCACACAATGAACAATGAACAGAAACCAGTTTCTGTTTGTATTTCCTTAATGAAAAACTCAAATTTTAAATGCCTAAGCCACTAGTTATTGTACAAATGATACTGTATTTACAAACTAAGCTGCCACTAAGAGCTTGTATTTCATATAATGTTTATATGTCACAAAATATCATAGAGGTGAAACTTGCTGTTAGCATTAGAGGCAGCAGGATTTATGTATAGAAATTTTTTTTGTCCTTCACTGCTGTGGAGGAAATAGCAGTATGTTCCCATGGCCTTGACCTCTGTAAGCAGAGTTCTTCCACTGAATGAAAACAATCAGGACAATGAATGCAAAATTAACACCATGCTTTGTGGAAAGCAGATCACAGGAAACATTACTAATGAAACAGAAACTGTCCCATGAGTGATAAGCAGTGAAGTTACTTGACTTTGTAAATGTTACTACTTATCCAAAAATTATATAAATCAAATTCCTTTTTGATTCTCTAGACAGTTGTGTTTACTTTTGTTATATTGAGTAGTTTACACTGAGAACTGTCTGTTGAGATGCAAGTGTTGTATAGAAATCTTTACTGTAGTTACCAGCATTGGAGGAAGAGAAGAGCAAATGCAAACAAAGCCTGCACTGTGTAATTTAGGATACATTTAGCTCAAAACACCAAAACTTGGCTGCCATCGAGTCAATTCTGACTCAAGTGACCCTACAGGACAAAGTGGAACTGCCCCATAGAGTTTCCAAGGAGCACCCAGTGCATTTGAACCACTGACCTTTTGGTCAGCAGTTGTAGCACCTAACCATTTCACCATTGGGGCTTCCACAGGGCTCAGCAAACTGGACGGTGGGCCAAATCTAACCCACTGTCTGTTTTTATATGGCCTGCCAATAGCTAAGAACTGTTTTTATATTTTTAAATGTTTAGGAAAAAAATGAATGGAGATATATAAATAAAGAATAATATGAGTTTTCTTGTGACATAAAAATTATATGAAATTCAGATTTTATGTCCAACAATTATACTTCATTAGGATGCAGCCATACTCATTTATTTATGTCTTGTCTGGCTGCTTTTGGTTACAATGGCAGCGTTGACTAGATATGACAAGAGACTGTACTCTTTCAGCCCACAAAGCTGAAAGAGTATGCTATCTGGCCCTTTATAGAAAATGTTTGTGGACACCTGGTTTAGCTCATTCCTCTTCTGAAAGCTAACATTTTTTTGCAATGGTAAACTTTTAGAGTCAGCATTTCAACCTTTTTCTGTCTACAGTCCACTCTTCTATTAGTTTCTCATTTCTTTGGGAAAACTCCCATTCAGATTATTAATTATGCAAAAATACATCTGAGGAGGACACATTTTGCTAATTTCTCACTGTTTTTTTTTTGTTGTTGTTGTTTCAGAAACATGTGGAATTCATTCAAAATACTTGAGAGCTGTCTATCCAACAAAAACCTTCCCAAATCATTACACCATTGTCACAGTAAGTGCTTGGTTGAGTGGCAAGGTTGACTGACAGGCCACTGACAGGCAACTGACCATGTGAAACAAGTTTAGGCAGAAGCCAGCTGAGTCTGATGCCACACATTTCACAAGCCTACATGGTGATGGTCCGTGACTAGATCCAGGTTGAGAAGGAGTACCTCAGCAGAAAACAACTCGACTGCTGTGAGCTCTTAGGCTAGATACCATGTGATGATCTACCAAGGGAGCCTCCTGGATGTGGGAAACAGCATTCTCCTCCTGTCTTTTGGTTCCCAGAAAAACACCAACGCCCCTGCCATTGGATCGATTCTTTTACATAGTGACCCTATAGCACAGAGTAGAAACGCCCCATAGAGTTTCCAGGAAGTGCCTGATGGATTCAAAGCACCAATGTTTGGTTAGCAGGCTGGGAACTTGACCACTACACCATGAGGGTTTCCATCCTTTAATCTGTCTTCATTTATTTGAATCCCTGGTTGGAAATGGTTGGCAGATACGAGGACAAGCACTTTGATGTCACAATTTCTTTTTTTCCTAATCTTTGCATTATATTGAACTTAATAGATGTTTCTATTTCATAAATGAATTCATACTGGCTATAAGTTTAGATAAAGAAAATATGAGTGAATTCTCCTTACAAGATGACAAAGTGTGGGTATTTTAAAAACACATTCATTCTTTATCATTCTGCTTCTTTTTTTTAACTGGAAAGATTAAAATGAACTCAAAGGAAAAAGAAGTCATAATATTCACAGATTTAGAAGACAGTCTTAAGAAATCTGCTTCAGCCTTTGTTGTCAGAAGATCTTTGTGTTTTTACTACTTTGGATTTTACTCTTGTTACTGTAGAACAGTCACTATAACTTATTTAAAGTTTAACAGTTACATCATTGTGTGTGTGTACACACAATGCATACATACACCTGTTTTGGTCGAGTTGATTCTGACTTAGAGACAGCGTAGAACTACCCTATAGCACTTCTCAACAGAGGTTGGTGGATTTGAACCTCTGACCTTTTGGTTAGCAGTCATACTATTAACCATCATGTAACCAAGGCTCCAATAGGAATTATATATGTATATTAAGTGACCATATATGTACAAGGTGCTCTGGTGACTTAGGGTTTGCATATTCTACTGCTAACTGGAAGGATGGTGGCTCGAAACCCCCAGCCACTCGAGAGGAGAAAGATGTCACACTGTGCTTTCATAAATCCTATGGAGTAGTTTTACTGTGCCCTATCAGGTTGCTATGAGTTGAAATCGACTTGATGGAAATGTTTTTTTGTACATGTGTATTGGGTTGCTAACCAAAAGCACAGCAGTTTGAATCCACCATCTGCTCCTTGGAAACCCTATGGAGCAGTTCTACTGTGTCCTATAGGGTTGCCATGAGTTGAAATCCACTCATAGCAACAGGTTTGGGTTATGTGTAAGTGTGTATGCATGTGTATATGTGGCACCTAAACAACAAGATATATATTATATATGGATATATATATGACATATATATCCATATATCCATATAATTGTTCTGAAATAATGACCCTAAAATCTGTCTAAAAGTCGTTACAACTTCATGGGATATAATACTCAGTTTAAAGTGTGTGAAATCATTATTGAATAAATGTGTGTAATTAGACTGAAGGATTAGATGGATGGGTAGGTGGATGGAAAGACGGATAGTGACTAAAGATGATATGTATATTTTAATTTAAATATTTCATTATACATTATTTTATCTTCTTTTTGTACACATATCATTATAGGGCTTATATCCGGAGTCACATGGCATCATTGACAATAATATGTATGACGTAAACCTCAACAGGAGTTTTTCACTGTCATCAATGGAGAAAGAGGACCCAGCCTGGTGGGGTGGGCAACCAGTAAGTAGCATTCTACACAAGGGACTCAACAGCCTCCATTTCCCAATGTGACAGCACACTTCTTTATGGAGCAGAGGATGTCCTGTTTCTGTCTACTTCGAGTTTGACATTAGCCGTCTAGTTTTAAGGGCCAAATGTAATTAACTTGTTTCACCACTATTTTTAAAAAAGTCATCAGTTTTCACTATAACTGCCTTAGGCTGAAATTTGAGTACTACCATGTAAATAAATCATTCTGGAAGTTACTTAACAGTATCTATTAATTTTCCTCATTCTGTTTTGTAATCCATTGAAAGAGTGTGTGTAACTGTCAGTCTTACCAATTTGAAAAAATGCTCTTTTTTAGTACCTGACTACTTTTCCAGTTTTTAAGGCTGATCCCTGAGTCATTATTTTAACTGTGGTTGTTAAGTGCTGTCAAGTCAGTTCTGACACGTGGCTACTCTGGGTCCCACGGAATGAAGCACCGCCCTGCCCTGTGCCCTTCTGGTGGTTGTTACATCTGCTCTTGTTGTCGCGGTCACTGTGTCAATCCACCTTGTTGAGGGTCTCCCTCTTTTTCTCTGATCCTCTGCTTTACCATGCAAGATGCCCTTTTCCAGGTATTGATCCCTCCTGACAACATGTCCAGAGTATGTTAAACATAGTCTCCCTATCCTTGCTTCTAAGGAGCACTCTGGTTGTATTTCTTACAAAATAGATCTTTTCATTTTGTTGGCTACCCATGATATATTCAATATTTTTCTCTATTTTAACTGTTAGAAAGACAAATTATGAATAATTCTAATATATGTTATAAATTTAAATACATTTTGCAACTGTAAATATTGCTCAGTTTCTGATAAATCGAGCCATTTTTACCCAAACTCATTATTCTATTTACTTTTACTTAAAAATTTTTCCCTTACAGATATGGCTGACAGCAATGTATCAAGGTTTAAAAGCAGGTACCTACTTTTGGCCAGGATCAGATGTGGCTATAAATGGTACCTTTCCTTCCAAATATATGTTATATAAAAAGTAAGTGACACACCTCCTTTAGGCATGCTCTCTTCTAGACAGGATTGATTAGGAATTGGTTTCCTTTTTAGTCTTAATCTTGCTGGTAATTCTGTTTTTTCAGTGGTATGAGCCCAAACTTTTGAGGTGATCAGTGATTCCTCCCTCTTATCCCTTATCCAGTCTGTCAGTAAATGCTTTTGGCTCTAATTCAGAATATATGTAGAATCTGAACATTTTTTTATTATTTCCAGTGCTTAACTACTGTGGGTTGCTCTCTCATCGTCTCTTGTATGTACCACAGCAATCACGTCCTTATGGATCTCTCTTCCACTCTTCTTGCTCCCTATAATCTATTCTTAATCCTTCAACCAGAATGATTACTTCAAAAAAGCAAGTCAGATTATGACTCTTCTTTCTTTTTGCACCAAGAAAACCTTGCAGGCTTCCTATTTCACTTAGAGTAAATACCTATGAGGCTCTATGCAATATGGCCTACACTGTCCTGTCTTCTTACTGCTCAGACTTCGTCTCCGGTCATTTCCCTGCATGTTAATTGTGTGTTAGCCATACAGACCTCTTTGGGCCTCTAACACACCAGGTTTCCTTCCTCCCTAGAGCTTTCGCACTGGCAGTTCCCTCTGCCTGGGATCTCAGCCAACGCAGCCACACAGTGCATTCTGTTGCCTCCTTCAGACTTTTGTTCAAAAATCATCTTCTCATTAATGTGTTTTATCTTGACCACACTAAGATGCAAAATTTCGTATTACTCCATTCTGGTATTTTAGTGCCTCTTACTCTACTCTGGTTTTTCTTTTTTATATAGAATTTTCACCTTTCAACACACTCAATAATGTATTCATTTATTAGATCTCAGCTAATTGCTTGCCTTCCTTCAACAGCATACAATATTCATGAAAGGCAGGAGTCTTTGTTTTATTCCTTGATAAGCTTTGTTTTCAGTGAACAAAGGGTGACTGGCCATAGGTGCTCAATATATACATCAATGCCTAAATGAATAAAATGGATAAAAACAAACAAATGGAAAACACTGCAGGGCTTTTCAGTCGAGCAGAACTGAAGAAGGAGAATGATGAGGAGGAAAGAAACTGATGCATATTTGATTTACAGTGCTGCATATAAATTTATGTATGACTCATTGAAAACAGGAGTCCCTCAGACCAGTAATGAATATCTTTCAGTGTTAGTCAATACATATGAATACCAAATGAATATCTGAAAATACCAACCCACCCTCCTGAATGAGTGTATAATAGGACAATTCTTAATGAGACTGATTGTTTTAAATGATTTTACTCATTTTTCAGTAGTGTTCCATTTGAAGAGAGGATCTTTACAGTGTTAAAATGGCTGGATCTGCCCCAAACTGAAAGGTAATGGCTAGTGTCAGAGAAGTAGTGGCATTTGGGTATAAAGTGAAAATGGGTGTAAGGTGAGATTATTTCCTTACTATAAATGACCTTGTTGGGGAAAAAGCCTAGAATTCTCCTTTAATGGACACTTTTACTATAGAGATATGGTTGCCGTATCTTGAGCAGAAGAGACAGCTGGTGAGGGCAGAGCTGAGAGTGTGTCTGAAATTCACTTGTGAGATTTGACTCCAGGAGCCAGAGTGCAGAGCAAGGCTGTAGCAGCAGGCTGCGTGGAGTCAGCACGTCTCACAAAGGGAGCATCAGGAAGACAATGCACCAGAAGCCAGACATTTGAAAAGACAAACGGTTATGTATGAATACCAGAGGGCAAACAGAGAGACAGCAAAAAGTCATAAACCAGGACATACAAAGGACTGGGACACAACAAAGACTTTGCAAGAGCAAGAAAAATATTCATAACAAGGAATAACAAACAGGAAGAAACTCTTTGGAAATCCTGGTGGTGTAGTAGTTAAGTGCTACATCTGCTAACCAAAAGGTTGGCAGTTCACATCCACCAGGAGCTCCTTGGAAATTGTGGAGCAGTGCTACTCCATCCTAGGGGTGCTAGGATTAGAATTAGCTTGACGGCAGTGCGTTTGGCTTTGGTTTGGGGTATTCTTTACTTTCTGTTAGGAGACTTATCCTGCCTAAGTCGAAGTGGAACCAGCTGGTCTGGATGAGAGCTAGGGCAGTGAGAAAGAGAAGGTTCTAGATCTACAGAATCAGACAGGAAATTCTAGATCTACAAAATCTCAGATCCAACCCACGGATTTAGTCTAAACTGATAATTTTTTTCCCTTTCAATTTTACCATTAGACCTAATTTTTATACCTTGTATTTGGAAGAGCCTGATACAGCAGGACATATGGGTGGACCAGTCAGTGCCAATGTAAGTTTTTTATTTTTTTAAAGCAAATATAAAATCATCTAACCCCATCCCACGAAAAACCTGTTTAATTTTCATTGAGCACAAATGTATCTGATATATATGTACGCACACACATATATTTATATAAATATGGAGATCAAAATAGTTATAGCAAAGAGGATATCTGCCTTATTAATCACTTCTTAATTCATTTGGCAAGCAATTGTTACTCAAGTGTCACTGTTGTATATAGAAAACATCAAGGCTTACTGCAGAAGCCGGTTTAACACAGTAGCTGACCAATTTCAATCTGAGTCTGTTATGGTAAACTCAACCGCTGTCTGAGCACGGTTCCATTCATGAATTCCTTGTCACTGGACCTAATACTTGATCACATAAACCACAGTTACTCCTCTCCTAGGCACCTATTATCGTTGAAATGATTGTTCGGCATTAGTTTCTTTATTGTCTAATCAGTTTCCTCATTAGCATTGTTTGTATGATTTGGGAGCATTAGTGGTTACAGTGCTTGTATGCTAACTGAAAGGTAGGCAATTTGAAGCTGTTAGCCACCCTGTGGGATAAATACAGCAATTTGCTTTTGTAAAGATTTTCAGCCTTGGAAACTGCTTGGAGGAGTTCTATTCTGTCCTATAAAGTTATAGTGGGTGGGAATCAACTTGATAGCTATGGGTTTGGTTGATTCTTCCCCTCCCCCATGGAAAGTCATTTCACAATTGTCCTCAACTGTAATGCATTAAGCACATGTGTTTCTGTGGGCAGTCTGCCTTTGCCCTTTGTCATTCTCGTTTTCCTTTCTATCTTAATTGTTACTGGTATTTGATTGATATTTGCAGTGATGGTGTCATGAGATATTATGCTTAAGCTTTTATTAACAATTGGCATGCAAAAGCAAAAATTAAAAATAAATTATTGTTATAATAGTATTATGAGAGATTAAGCATGTTTTCTCCAATTTGTTTCTATTACACTTTCTTATTCACTGAATGTCAGTTCAAAATACTGTATTGATGGTAACAAATGTATGAAAATTTAAAAGCATGGAAGACTATAATAAAAATGAACCCCAGTTTTGCTAGTCAAAGACAACATGGTTAATTAGCAGTTTGATACATTTCCTTATAGTTTTCTAGGCATGTGTGTTTACTAAGAACAGGCTAGGTGTGTTTGAGAATAAAATCAAGATTGTGTGTGATGTGTATACAGTTCAGTTTTCTTTTTTCATTATATGTGTAACCTTGTCTTGTGAATGCTTTCCCATGCCATTGTTCTTTAAAAATGTTTGTTAGTGGCTGTAAACTATGCGTTTTAAAAATACACCGGGTTAGTATTCCCTTGTGATGAAAATCCACCCTTGTTTGTTATTCTCCATTTATTTGTACTGTAATTATTTACTTAGAGCAAATGCCCAGAAGTAGAATTAATAGTTATAAGGTATGCACATTGTTAACTTCTTGGTTACACATTATTGAATGATTCTCCAAAAGGTGTGTAATGGTTTAGACTTCCACGGGAATGCTCGTGAACTTCCCTTCCCCAACTACAGCCTAGTCATGTAAATATTTGCAGTTGAACAGTGATTGTTGAGGCTGAACTTTTTTTTTTCTTTCGTATATTTATTGGCCAGCAGCATATCTTCCTCTGTAGGGGACATGGCTTCATTTTCTACAGAAATTCGGAGAGCTGGTACTGGTAAATGTGGTAGCACAGATTCTGGATTCTTGTGTCCTATTTCAAAAACCAGTGATTTGAGTGGAGGAAATGTGTTCATTTTTCAATCAGTTAGATAATGACTTGGTTAATTAAAACAATCAGTGAAAGCAATGTTAACTCCAAAGTTTTTTCCTAGGTAGTTCAAGCCTTGCAGCTGGTAGATCAAGCTTTTGGAATGTTGATGGAAGGTCTAAAACAGCGGAACTTACACAATTGTGTCAATATCATCCTTTTGGCTGACCATGGTATACCTTTTTTTTTTTAAATCATATTTTATTATCGATTATATTTTATTGCTTCAAGGAGTGTACAACAATGGTAATATTTTGAAGTTTGTACTTGCAGACCTAAAAACACTTGAATAAGCAAAGAAGGAGTCTTATTGTACCCTTTGATGAATACAGGGCTAAAATAAAAATTATAGTTTAATTATTCCAACATTCTTTTTTGAAAATTCACCCATATACTTTAATTTCTCTAAAAATGGAGAGTCAATGGGACTTACCAGGGACAGGGTAGGGTTGCTATTTAGAGGTAGCAAGTGCTTTTCAGCTGCTTGATTCATGCTTGTCTGTTGGCTGCAGATTATCTTGTTAACTAACTTTGCCATGTCGTGTGTAACTTTTTTAGTAAAGTATAATTGTAGCTTTCATCTGTAAAGTCTGTGTCACCCCATTCTTCAGTACTTGATGTTAACTCGTGATTTCGCTTCACTTGATTGCCAAAGGTAGGGGAAGGTCCGCCTTACCCTCTTCCGCCTAGCCCAGAATGCCTTCACACAGCTTGAAGGCATATGTTCATTCAACGAGCATTTTTAACCACTTACTGAAGGTTGAAGACCGTACAAGATTTGGAGTCTTCAGAGACATGTAAAGCAGACACGGACCTTTTCATGATAGCGTGTTCAGAATTGTATTTTCAAGGAGAATGTTAATGCGGAGCTTGAACAGCTGTGAAGGAAGCAGGCATGAGGCACGTGGGGTGCAAAGAGGCCACAGCATGTCTGCAGGACATTTGTTTGCGTTTTAGAACATCAAGGTAGTGATAGATGTAGTAATTTGTTTGTTTTTTTGAATCTAAAATGATTTGTTTAACATGTTGCAATTCTGGTGTTTTAAAATGAAAGGGAAATATACTTTTCTATATTTTGTTGTAAGAAATTCATTTTAAAAATAGTTGGCTTTGAGCATTATGCTTTTTAAAGATTTATCTGGGGTAAAATTGGTAATAGTAACTTGAAAGATTAGATAGAGACTTTAGGGATCAGATACTTGTAAGTCTTACTCAACCTTCTAGAGAGGATTTTCTTCCTCAGAATGATGTATCTTTGTTGTGCAAAGGATCTGTTTATAATAACTGTCTAGTCTCTAATAAATACAACCCTTCCCTCCACTGCCACTATTTTTTTGAGTGCTACCATTTAAAGTAGTAGGATAAATTGTATAGGTTATCAGTCAAACTTGATTTGAGATTTAGTAAAAAAATATCTCCTACTTGTCATGATCCAAGACTACAGATTGTTCCTACGTGTGCCATATTTTAAGAAAACAATGTGCACTTTCTGCAGTTGTTTGCCAATTTCTCCGTCTCCCCTCACAAGATATTTTCATAAGTGCACTACATTAACTGTTTTTATAGCAACATATAAAAAAAATTGTCATAGTGGCCCTTACAAAAATACTTCTGGGGGTGTATTTTTTTTGCCAACTGCTCCCACCCTCACCCCCCAAAATGTAAGAGGCCTGCATTATTTACATGAAAATACGGTATATTCAGTAGATAATGTTTGTTTTTGACTCAGGGATGGATCAGACTTATTGTGACAAATTGGAATATATGACAGATTATTTTCCACAAGTCAACTTCTACATGTATGAAGGACCTGCGCCTCGTATCAGGTCTTATAATGTACCTCAAGACTTCTATAGTTGTAAGTATGAAGAATACCCTGTGAAATGTGTGGGGAAACTGTAAGTGAATAAATAGCAGAACTAACTGCTGTCAAGTTGATGAAGACTCACAGTGACACTGTAGGACAGAATAGAACTGCCCCTTAGAGTTTCTAAGGAGCACCTGGTGAATTCAAACTGCTTATCTCTTGGTTAGCAGCTGTAGCACTTAACCAAAAGTACCCTGATTTTGTGAGGACATAAGGGATTTCAGGCTTCCTTTCTGACCTCTCTGGGCAAAAGCAAATGAGAAGTTCCCATATTTAAGTTTAATCTATGAAGTCTATGGTAATATCCAATGTTGTTAGGTTACAGTGTGTTCTACTCTGTTCTTAAATATCAAATCATTCTTTGCTTAAAACCACCTTTTGTTTAGATTTACTAAGATCATTCACTGACTTGTTCACACATTTGCATCAGTAGTAATGTGATTTATTTTTTCTTTTGAAACAGTTGACTCTGAAGGAATTGTTAAGAACCTCAGTGTAAGTATACAGCCTCCTCAGTAAATTTCTTAGGTTTAATGTAATGGCTTTCACAATTGGGATTTCAGGTTGTAAATTATAGCAATTTTTTATTCTATAATTCTGAGTTCAAACCACTGATAACTTATTTTTTTAAAACCCCTTCACCAGCATTGTTTTAACTGTGAATCATCAGTTGTTCTCATCTGAGTTGTTTTCCTTTTAGGATTGACAGTAAATATAATACAAAGTTGGTTTTAAGTAACCATGGCACTGACAGCTGGCTTTTGCTGAGCATTCAAGAAGGCTTTTCTTGTGAGCCTCAGACTGCTTAGCTTGTCATTTTTTGTATGACTTAGTGTCAGAAAATGGTGAATCACAGACTCATGTAAATTTTTTGTACTGATCAGAAAAATCATCTTCTAACCATCAAGCAGAGTTGCAACAGCTTTTGATTGGCTTCTGTGTTCTGGTTTGTAAGTAAATGACCAGGACAATGTTCAGATAAGTTAAAGAATATTTTTCAAAGCAGATTCACTATGTTAGGGTCCGGATTTCAAGATGTGACACAGTTTCTCTTTAAAGTTAAGTTTTATTAAAAATGTGCCCAATAGGAAAAAGACTGGTGCACCAGGGATGCACTCCAAACTACGCAGAGCAGGAGGTGACCCCAAGCTTCTCTAGCATGCATATTTAAGCTGTGAGATCACAAAGCAGGGAGAGAGAGCTGACCTTTACATTGATTGGTTGAGGCCACCTGGAATTCCTGTTAGTTGTAAAATGTGGTCATTAGCAAATATTTTAGTAGATTGTGGTCAAGGTCTAGGGGTCATTTGCAAGGCTGTCTCCAGGCTTTGTGTTGTGACAGACAGATGTTTTGCAAGACAAAGGTGAGATTACTGTATGATATTTCCTGCTATTTTCTGTTAAGTTGTTTCCTGGGGCTTCCTACTTTAATACCTTGAATTTTTACTGCGCCCTTCCTAAAATTGGAGTCTGAGGCTCAAAATGGAGTCACTTATGCCTCATTTTAACAAGTACTGCTAGAGAGGCCTCGATATGTTCTTAAGTGGGCATTTTAATAGCTACATATTTAAAGTATGTTCACCGATATACACCTAGTACATGGAATTTATGGGTTTATTATTGCTTGAGATGAGCTAAGGTTAAGTGAAGGTATGAACTTAGGGGAAAATCTATGAGGGGGGAATGTGAAGGATGGGAGCTAAGGAAACACTGCAGAAAGAACAGCTCATATAAACAGGAATGCTGTGGGCTGGGAGCTACTGTGTCCTATTCCCCTTGCCCTCCTCCCTCTCCCCATGTTTGAACCCTTCTGTTTGGTGTCTTGAGACTATTTGCAGGATAATAACCCTAGGCTAAACCATTTGCAATTCAGGCTAAACTATTTCCTTGAAACAGTTTACAGGATAATGGCTCAGGTTAAAACTATTTGCATGTCCTTGTCCTTTGAAGGCAAAACTTCCCTGTGCTCTGTAACCAATCAAAATACAAAGGTCATGACCATTTTTGGCAATGTGCCTCCCTTTTGACTTTCTACCTGTTAAGTTGTGAAAGCGACCAAGGTCCATGGTTCTCCATCAGTGACCAGGGCCTATGGTTCTCCATCAGGGACCATGGGCTCATGCGGCCCCAAATTTATCTTGTGTGATGTGTTTCTTGTGTGAGTGGGTTTTTTCCATCCCCTTCATGCCCATGTCAGCCTCAGACCCTATGCAGTGCTGGCCAGCGGGTGCCGGATGTGGCAGGGGAACCCACTGCAAGTTTGAAGCATGAATGATCGTAATCACTCCTTTTTTCCCTTACATCTTCTCATAGCCTGATCCAAGACTAAACATGATAAATGATCTCACCTCTACCAGTAAAGTATATATGTGCAATGTGTTCATGCTTATTGAATCTGTAAATCATAATTTAGAATTTTCAATACATGGCTTTTGTAAGTTCACATGTTGTTTTCCTTTTGTCCCATCACCTCGTGGTACAAATATCTCAAGTCTGCAGTTAAGAAGGGCAGATCACTAACAATTCCAGTAGTGCATGACGATGGGGCACCTGAGGATCTGGAAATCCATGACATGATACCACAGGTGTAGACTGGACCTCGTGCAGTAGAGGCCCAAAGAAACGAGCTACCATTCTATGGAGAAATATTTAGTGTGGTGGTTCAGTCTTCCCAGGACTGCTGTTCTGTGAGCCTATAATAATATATTGAATAGGCACAGACTGGCAGGTGTGATGTTCAGCAATATTCTGGCTACTTGAAAGACAATAACATCAACTTTGTCTTTAGAGAAAATGACCAAAACCTTGAAATCTCAACTTGGATGTCTTCATCTCATGTGAAATGCAAGGGTTAACCCCATACTTCTTCAGAGGTTGACAAAGTCCCATCAATTTTCTGTAGGTTTTTTTTTTTTTTTTTGGCTATGTTCTAACTTGGGAGGTGTAACTAGTCAAACTATCTGTGGTTCTTAGGTGGACGTTCCATTCCCATTCATCTTGGGAGATGGTGCGTAATTAACAGTTGCCGTCATGTGCATGCCTGGAAATTAGTAAAAATGTTGACTAAGGAAGGAAGTAATGAGAAATGAAAAAGAGCAAACCCAAGAAGCCTGAAAATTACTTAAATAGGGAAGAAAAAACTGACAAAATTATATGTGCAACAAATATTTTTTTCTTTATTCTTCTGTATAACTTTCTTTGCTCTCACAATTTCTTTTTAAGTTGTAGTTTTATACAACTTCATCATTTCTCTGATACTAGTGAACAGACTTGTTAGTATTCATGATATAGTGAGGTTTCAGATAAATGAGAAAAATGAAATAAAGAAAGTTATTCCCCCATATTTTTAGCTTTGTTTATTTCTTTCCTATTCCTCCTCAAAGCGGTCAGGAGGGAGAAAATAGTTCTTTATGTTTATCAATTTTATTCTCTTGTTCTTCAAAAAGGTCATGAGGGTGAGAAAAGTTCCTTTGTAGTTTTATTTCTCATTTATTCATTTTTTATGTGACTAGTTACCAATGTAATTTGCATTTTTACATAGTTTTAAAGATATGCCATCTAATTAGTTGTAAATTTTTTCCAGTTCAACTGTTTATAGATTTACAGCTTAGTTTTTATTAGTTTTTTCATTGTGTTTTAAGTGAAGGTTTACAATTACAGTCAGTTTCTCATACAAAAACGTACACACACTTTGCCATGTAATCCTAGCTACTCCCCTGACACTGTGACAGCATGTGGCTCCTCTGCCATGTCCATTTAACCAGCTCTTGTGCCCCTCCAAACAGGAGCTGCCTGCTTAGTCTTCTACATCCACCCAAGCCAAGAAGCACGGTCTTCACCAATATCTTATAGACCAGTTTAGTCTTTGTCTGAGGAGTTGTCTTTTAGAATCCTCAGTTTCAGGTCTGAACTAACAGAGAGTCCTGGGGCCATGTCTTCTGGGGACCCTTGAATCTGTCAGACCATCAAGTCTGACGCTTTAACTATTGTTGGAGTTCCACATCTGACATTTCTCCCGCTCCATCAGGGATTCTTTGTTGAGTTCCCTATCAGGGCAGTCTTCAGTTATTGCCAGGCACCGTCTGCTTCTTCTGGTCTCATGTTGATGAAGTCTCTGGTATACGTGGCCCTATCTTGTCTCTTGGGCTCATGCTTTTCTCTTGTCATCGATGCTCTTCTTTTTCTTGCTGCAGGTAGGTTGAGACCAATTAATGCTTAGATGGTCGTTTGTTAGCTTTTCAGACCCCAGACACCACTCATCAAAGTGGGATGCAGAATATTTGTGTAAAAAAACTTCATTGTGCCAACTGACCTAGATGTCCCCTGAAGCTATGGTCCCCAAACCTCTGACCCTGGTATTCTGTCTCTGGAAGAGTTTGGTTTTACATAGAATACTTCTAAGCTTTGGGCTTTGTCCATTTGTGCTGACTTCTCTGTTGTGTGTTGTCTCTCCCTTCACCTACAATAATTCTTGTCAATTATCTAATTAGTGAATATCCATCTTTCTCTTAGCCCCTATCCCTCGTAACCATCAAAGAATGTTTTCTTTGGCATTTAAACTGGCTCTTGAGTCCTTATCATAGTGGTCTCATACAGTATTTGTCCTTTTGTGATTGACTAATTTGGCTTGGCTGGCCTAATTTTGCTTAGCATAATGCCTTCCAGATTCTTCCATTTTGTAAGATGTTTCCCAAATTCATCATTGTTGTTTATCAATGCATGATGTTCTGTTATGTGAATATACCACAGTTTTTTTATCGATTTTTTTCTGTCAGTGTACACCTAGATTGATTCCATCTTTTTGCAATTGTGAACAGTGCCGTGAAGAACATTGTTTGGTGTGTATCTGTTTGTGTCACAATTGGTATTTCTCTAGGATATATCTCAATATTAATGCCAGCCCTGTTGGAGTGAGGTGCTATCTCATTGTAGTGTTCATTTGAATTTCTCTAGTGGCTAGTAACGATCGTGAGCGTTTTATCACGTATCCATTCACCTCCTGAATGCCTTCTTTGGTGAAGTGTCTGTTCATATCCTTTGGCCATGTTTTAATTGAATTATTTGTCTCTTTGTTGTTGAGATTTTGTGATACCTTATAGATTATAGAGATAAGATGTTGATCAGATTTGTCATAGCCAAAAATGTTTCTTTGATGGTTATGGGGATAGGGGCTAAGAGGGAGACGGGTATTCACTAATTAGACAACTGACAAGAATTATTGCAGGTGAAGGGAGAGACCTAGCCTGTAGATTTCTTTTTAGTCTTTTGGTGAAGTCTTTGGATGAGCATAAGTGTTTTATATTTAGGAATTCCCAGTCATCTATTTTCTCTTCTGGTGTTTGTGCATTGTTATTAATGTTTTGTAACCCGTTAATGCCTTTATTAGGGCTTCCAGGGTTGTCCCGTGATCTGTATCATTTTGGATTTTACATTTAAAGTTTTGATCCATTTTGAGTTGTTTTTGTGCATGATGTGAGGTATTGGTCTTGTTTGATTACTTTGCAAATGTATGTCTAGTTCTGTCAACACCAGTTGTTAAAGAAACTGTCTTTTCCCCGTTTTGTGTACTTTGGGTTGTTGTCAAATGTCACCCGCTCATAGGTGGGTGATTTCCTGTCTGAGTTCTCAGTTCGGTTCTGCTGGTATGTGTGCCTGTTGTTGCGCCCGTACCAGACTGTTTGACTGCTACAGCAGTGGAATAGGTACTACAGTCGGGCAGTGTCCACGAGCGGGAAGCCGTGCTGATACAGCGGTGACGTGCTATGTTTGATAACCCACGAGGTGCTCCTTGGAAACCCCGTGGGGCAGTTCTACACTGACTTCTGGAGTCGCTATGAGTCAGACTCCACTTGATGGCAGTGAGTTTGTTCTTGGGGGGGGGATTTATCCATGAGTGAGGGAGGTTTCTATACTTATATAGGTCTCTTATAGTAGTGTCTTGTAGTTTTCTTTCTGTAGGTCTTTTATATCACTTGTTAGATTTATTCCTAAGTGTTTTATCTTCTTGGGGGCTATTGTAAATGGTATTGATTTGGTCATTATCTCTCTGACATTCTCTTTGTCGGTGTAGAGGAGTCCAGTGGATTTTTCTGTGTTTATCTTGTATCCTGATAATTTGCTGAATTCTTCTATTAGCTCCAGTAGGTTTTTTTTCATAGATTTCTTTAAGGATTTTTTTGTATAAACCATGAAGATGATGAGATCATGTCATCTGCAAGTAGAGATACTTTTATATCAGTAATACCTTTTAAAGAAATAATATTTTACTCCAGTATGTGTGGAATCGATGAATTTTCAAAAAAAGGAGACTGGTTTCAAAAACTCTTGATTTGAAAATTAAGCAAATGTAGATTGTGTAAAGGATAAGTTGAGTCAATTGGAAGGAATTCTTGGTTGAATTAAATTGACTTTTTAACATGTTTACCTATATCTACTAATATGTTGTATATATTTTTCATATATAGCTGAGACTCAAGAGTTGTAACACCACTCCAAATCCAAACTTATTATTTATAGTCTCTGTCAAAGAAGGAGAGAATACTTATGGTGGCTTAAAATACATATACATGCATAAAATTTAAAATATCAAATACCAAATCATAATTTAAATCACATTTTTATTTGTAACATAAGAGCTGTTGTAACAATATACTGTAATTAGGGACCATGACTGTAATGATAATGGGCTTCGTGTTCCTGTTGTATTAACTGGCTTCAATCTCCTTCCTTTTAAAAAGTTTTTAATAGTCTAAGGAGTGTTAGTGGCACAGGGATGAAGTGTTTGGCTGCTAACTGAAGGGTCAGTGGTTTGAACTCACTAGCCACTCTGAGGGCGTTAAAATGTGGCAGTCTGCTTTCATCATGATGACAGCCTTGGAAAGGCTTCGGGACAGTTCTGCTGTCTCCCAGAGCCTCACCATGAGTCGGAATAGACAAGGCTGCGCACAACAGTAACAATTTTAGAAGGCAAAATTGTTGAAACGGTTTGTGTTTTTTATGTTCCATGAAGAAATAATTACTTGTTTCTCAGTGCCAAAAATCTGACCAGCATTTCAAACCATATTTGACTCCTGATTTACCCAAACGACTGCACTATGCCAAAAACGTCAGAATTGACAAAGTTCATCTCGTGATGGATCAGCAGTGGCTGGGTGTGAGGTTTGTATGTCTTTCTATTTATCTCAACATATTTTTAGCAACCATCTCACGTGATAAATTTACTTTCCCTTATGCCGTGACGTGATGTTCTTGTATTTTTCCTAAGCAGTATCCTTTTCTTTGCCTTTTACATACTATGGAGCACTTCTGTATTTGAACTGATTGCTATCCCTGACTTTGCTGTGTCTCTCCTTGGGCGGTAAGCTGGACAAAAGTGACTTCAATTATCTTCCTGGCTTAGATGGCTCTTTAAAACCTTTGTCCTTTTCGTGACTTTAGAAAGGAGCACTCTGAGGGCTCTTTTTCACCAGGCTAACTGATTAGTTATAGCATTTATTTAATTAGTTTTCTAATTACAGTTGCCACTTTATTGATCTTTGAACAGCTGCACATTTCAGTGCGTTTAGAGAGAAGAAAATTAGAATCACTCTATCCTGTAATAGTCAACTGATGTCAACAAAATTTTATTGAATGCTTACTATGTCTGTACAGGGCCTCTGTGCAGGCATTGGTCTACAGACTTGGTTTCTGCTCTCACAGAGGACACTCCATGCCCTCTAGTGGAAGACAATGACAATACACCAGTAAGCAAATACATCCGACTTCCAGATATAATCCTGGTGGCATAGTTGTTACGTGCTACAGCTGTTAACCAAAAGGCTGGCAGTTCAAATCCACCCAGTTCCCTTTAAAAGCTCTTGGCGCAGTTCTACTCTGTCCTATAGGGTCACTATGAGAGTTGGAATCAACTTGACGTGTAGTTCGTTCAGTCTGAGCCCTAGTGGCCCCATGGTTTAGTGTCTAGCTGCCGACTGAGCAGTCAGCAGTTCAAATCCACAAGCTGGAAGAAAGATGTGGCAGTCCGTATAAACCCTATGGGGCAGTTCTGCTCTGTCTTGTAGGGTTACTGTGAGTGACCAATGGCAACAGACTTTAGTTTTTTGGTATCTGGTGTTTCCTACTTCTGCATTTCATTCCAGTATTTCCCATATGCGCATGATCATATTGCATAGAAGGTCCCCTGATGGCAAAGTGTTTAAGCACTCAGCTGCTAATCAAAAGGTTGGTGGTTCAAACCCAGCAGCAGCTCCACAGTTGAAAGATATGCAGTCTGTATCCATAAAGATCTACAGCCTTGGAAATCGTATGGGGCTGTTGGGCTGTGTTCTTGATGGTTGCAATCGATGGAAAGCTAGGGAGTGTTGTTTCACACCATAGCTTTCTGGCTTCCCTTACCTGTGTGATGTGTGATACTAGGAGATGGCCAATCTCATGACCCTAGGTGATAATTAGAATAGATGAGTAACTGAAAGATGTGCTTCACAAAGACAGAGGGAGAAAAGCAGACAAGAGAGCTGAGCTCCAGTACAAGTGGGTGAGGAACTGGGTTATAAGACAACCGGTAAATAGGGCTTTGAACCAGTTCATATCGGTTTGACCACCTGCTAAGAATTTGTATTTCTACCCCAGATGTACTGAATCAGACTCTGTATTTGATCAAGATCCCCAGGTGTTTCTTAATTTGCAGGGGTGGAACCAGAAAGAACTGGTTGGTTCAAAGTCCGGCGGTAAATCCGAGCACTAGGCTGCGGGCAAAGCATGTGCACTTTCCCTCTGGCTCACTAGATGGCACTGTCCTCTCTGCTGTGGATCAAGGCTTCACTGTCCTTTTTGCAACAATAGGTTTGTAATTTTCCCAAAATGATGGGTTAGGTTGCAATCTTGTATTTGATTGATCTGTTTGTTTATTAGCCACGTTAGCGGCTTGCAGGAATTAGTTTACTAGCCACATACCAAAACAAACAAACAAACCCACTGCCATCGAGTCAATTCCAATTCATAGTGACCCTGTAGGACACAGAATTTCTAAGGAGCACCTGGCAAATTTGAATTGCTGACGTTTTGGTTAACAGACATAGCACGCAACCACTATGCCACCAGATTTTCCACATTAGTGGGTTGTAATCCATCCAATAGAATTGATTGGATTTTGGCTCAGCTATAGGACTGATTGGTTTTGATCCTGGTTAGAGGGTTAGTTGTTGAGATTAACAAGGAGTTTTCCTATATTAGAGGAGCAGTCATTGAAATTACCTGGGAGTTTTCCTGTATCAGTGGCCAAGCTTACGGGGTTTGGGGACAACCTCAAGATCATAAAAAGCCTGGAATGGAGTGAGATCTTTGGGGTAGGGTCCATTTGGACCTAGGGTGTCTGCACCGAGAACCTCTTACACCCAAGTAAAAGAGCTGTGATATGGGTCACCATGAGTTAGAGAACTTGCAATGCTAACTATGAAGTGGCTGGAGGTGAAGTGAGCAAGACTGGTGTTTCAGGGCACTCCCTCTAGCTACTGTGTGAAAGAGGATGGCCAGAATAAAAAGGAGACCAGTTACAAAACTGTAGTGATCCAGTCCTCCGCAACATGACAACTCCAGTGAGAGCCGTATAGCTGTGGGGATGGTGGGACTAGTCTATATATGTGGCATATTATTAGGAAAGTATGTATGGTTAATATGTTTCTGGAATAGTCCTGGTTTATAATGTTCTATCCTATATATTTCCATTTCATCACCTGTAAGTAGTGTTCTATAGGATTGGGGTGTGTGTGTGTATGTGTGTGTGTGTGTCAGAAAGGTACAAACGGGAAAGCTGGGACTTGACAGCTGATTGGGTATCAGGAGAAGTCTTGCTTATCTCCCGTCCATGTCATCCCCAGCTGTGGAAGGGAACCCTAGCCTTGAGTTCAGCTTTAGTAATTAAATGTAGAGAAGATAATAGAGCATTTGTTCCAAACAATTTCGTATAGTTTTTGGAAGTGGAGCTAAACTCTGACAGATAAGATCGACTCCTTTCTAAATGCCAGTTTCCATTTTTCCGTGTGTAATTTCCAACCCCAATTAATGGTTGTGGAAAACACGTGCAAGCAGAGGAGTAAATTTCTAAATGATCCACTTGGAAAGCAAAGAAGAAGAGGAAAAATTAAACATTATTTTTCTCTTGTGCTTCTGAATGAAGTTTTGAGATATTTATTACAGTTTTGGGGGGTCCTACGTATTGTTGTTGAAAATTTGATATGATAGTTTTTAATTAAGCTGGGTTAGGAATTTGAAATTTTAAAAATAGATTTTTCTAACAATAGAAGAATAGATAAGGGACGATTTTTTAAAAAATTCACCAATGACTTGGTCCAAATATCCTTTTTTTTCATCTACCGGTGCTCTAGTTTCACATATAAAAATTAAAACTTAATTATTTCCAACGAAATGGTTCCAGTAACCTTACTAGTACCAGTGGCTATAGAGAAGATTCTAGCTCTTAGCAAGCCCATGTGTGTCTGGAACTGCCCCTGGAATTTTCAATAGCTGGATTTTTGGAGGTAGAGTATCAGGTGTTTCTTCTGAGGTACTTTGGAGTCGGCTCAAACCTGCAGTGCTTTGGTTAGCAGCTGAGATTGTTAACTCAGCCAGCCAGCCTCCCCAATAGTCTACACAAAAACAAAAACTATTTAAAATAAGTTTTGCCTGCTGCCAGCAACTTCATTGAAATAAACTGAAGACATGAAATAGCCCCTTTAGGGCAACCAGACTTATAGCTCTTAATAAAGTAGGACTCTTCTTGTCTTATCATTCTAGATTTTTGTTTTAGCATCTCTTTTCCTCCCTCTTTTGGACAGAAGTGAGTTTGGTCTACTTAAGCTGTGATCTCTTTTTGTTTTCTATTGCAGCCAAGGAAGTGTCAGTTATATATTTGTTGAAGGTAATATTTTTTTGAGACATTGCTTTTGGTTGATCTCTCTAACAATATGTAAATAATATATATAGTAAAAGAATATTGTGTGTGTATGTGTATATGTACTTGCTCAGAGATACACATAAAAAAACAAAAAAACCTTTTTAAGGATAGTTTGTAGAAATAGGACTTATTTATTCCCTTTAGAGACCAAATTATAACATTCAATTGCTTTTAAAATTCTAGGTTTATTTCTCATTTTTTTTCCCAAGTGTAAAATCTAGGTGTGAGTAAAATTGCTACCATTGCTCAATTCAATGATTAAAAAAACAAAAAATTCACTAAAGACAAATTCATTATAGTAACAGATGAGTAATTTATAGGGCAGAAGGCCTATGAAAGAACATCTCAAAAGTTGAAAATACACTCTGAATTTATGGAATATACTGACTTCTCCTTACCAAGTATTTTGATTCATTTGTGTTGAGTATTCTTTATTAGTACTTTTGTATTACTTTCTTAGATATCACCACTGTAAAATAAAAATTAATGGTTTTCCCAGCCCCAAAGATTTGAGCATTGACATGCTTAATGCAACATTAACCAAACTCTTATCTCTGTCTCTCTCTTTTTATCCCTAAAATTCATTTAATATACAACATGCAAATAGCAGTAATATTTTCATTAGAGAGTGAAAAATTCTTCCAAAGGCTCTTATCCCCTGTCTTATTAGTATTGCTATGGAAAAAGGCCAGAGAACAGTGTTTACATAATAACAATTTCCCTAAAACACAGCTGTCAGTGCGACTCTGAAGTTCCCGTTTCTGGAAACTGGCTGCACATAGGTAATTCTTCAAATGAGCCCAATGCCTAAGGCAAAACTGTTTCCACTAGTTCATCTAGACCTTGTTAATCAGATTTTCTTCATCATTCAGTCTTTATGCATGAAGACACAGGGGACTGAAGAACAAACATTTCTTTTGACTCTGCCTTTGTAGGAAACCCTGGTGGTGTAGAGGTGGAGTGCTACTGCCGCTAACGAAAAGGGCGGCAGTTGAAATCCATCAAGTGCTCCTTGGAAACTTTATAGGGCAGTCTACTCTGTCCTATAGGGCTGCTAGGAGTTGGAATCGACTCAACGGCATTGTTTTTGTTTTTGTTTTTTTGGCATGCTTTTGTAATTGTGTGGTTTTTTTTGGTTTTTTTTTTGGTGAGTATCTAAAAGTCAAAAGACTTTTGAATTCTATTTCTAGACCTTAAAATACTCCTTCCTCCACCATTCCATTTCTTCCTCTACGATTATACATTTTAGTGTGGAAATAAATATATTTATGCTACTTTTGACAAAAAAAAAAAATAATCTCCAAAAGTAGAAGCTGCATAAAAATCCATTAAAGCTGAGTTTTCACAAAGGTCTGAATCAGTATATTGATCAGAGTGTAATCTTATTTCTTTATAGCAGTAAAGCATTTACATCCTGTGGGGGAGGCAATCACGGTTTTGACAACAAATTTAAGAGCATGGAGGTGAGTTACTGCAGTATTTAGACAAATATTTATTGAGCACCTATTTTGTGATAATGTTCAAGACTCTTGAATCACTTCATATCCGTGAAGAAAACAAAGATTCCTGCCTCATGAAGTTTTCACTTTGGCAGAGAGCATAATAAATGAATAATATAAGTATATTAGGTGATAAGTGCAATTGGGAGAGTGAAGAAAAAAATCAGAACACAATAAGGAGGACCTAGGGGAAAAGGGTGCACTTTTAAAAAAGTTAGAGGGTAGGCCTCATTGAGAACATGCCATTTGAGCAGAGAGTTGAAGGAGGTAAAGGAATTAACCTTTGGAGTGTCCCGGGAGCAAATATCTCAAGCAGAAGCAGCAGCCTGGGCAAAAGTCCTGAAAAGGGAATGTGCCTAATTGGAAGGATGCCAGGGAGGAGAGGGACAGGGAGGACACAGCTGATTGGGGAAAGACTGTGTGTTCAGTTGGACATGTTAAGTTTTAATTATCACTTAGACCCACAGGTAGAGGTACTAAATTGGTGATTACAGAGAGAGTCTGTCCTGAAGATTAAAAAACAAAACTAAGTTTTAGGCATGTAAGTGATTTAAAAGATATGCAACTATGTAAGATTCCTAGGGATTACGTGTAGATAGGGAAGAGGACAAAGTGCTGAGGTCTGGGGCCGTTCTACTTGAAGAGTTTGGGGAAAAAAATGATTAATTACAAAAAAAATTCCCAGAGGTAGTTACCAGTAGGGGAGGAAGGTAACCAGGGATGTACAGTGTCTTGGGGAGACAGTATTTAAGGATTTCACTGCAAAATGCAGGTGGTAGGTCCTTCTTAGGTTAAACTTTATAACTTTTGCAATGTGATAGTCTATCTAAATCTCTAGAGTCAGAGATTTCTATTAAGTTGGTGCTATATGATAGCTGAGCTAAGTGCTACAAAAGACCCCTGTGCTTCAAATTCTTTCCTGAATATCTTGGGGGGGAAAAAAAATCTGGCTGTCTACCTACCTACCTACCTATCTGTCGGTCTGTCTATCTATCTGTCTAACTCTCTGTCTATCTATCTGTTATTGTTAGCAGAAAATAATTTATTGTCTAGGTTTGATACTTTTTTCCTAGTTGCTTGTACTCTGAAACATTATAAATAACATAACTAAGTTAATGCTAGTGAAATGTACAGCAACGTATTTAGGTCTCTTTATTCTAAAAGTAAAGGGGAGATGCATTTTAGAAATAAGTGACTGAAGAAATGGTGCAAAATTTTGATGTTTAGAGAGATTAACATTTTTGACATGCATTAACATATTTGAGCAGTCATATGAAAGAGATATCAAAAGAATAGATGATGTCATGTGTGGAATTTCTAGTAGGTATATTGTCCAAATATTGTGAAGTTGTGCAGCTATTTTTGGTTGTCCACAGTTCTTTCTGTTCTGTTGACATGTGAAATAGATGTGGAAGCAGGTAGGGACAGGAGAAGTAAATAATGGGCTGTATTTGATCGAGATTAAGGGGTATAACATCACAGACGGTGATAATCTAAAGATAGTTTTCAAATTCTGTAAACAAATTCTTACAGAAGCCTAAAATATAAATAGAACTGTGATGGAAGGAAAACTGCATCTCTTTCAATGTCTGTTTTTGTGTTTGCCTGGTATCCGGTAATAGTGTGTCTGTTCCCATCTAGGCTATCTTTATGGCACATGGGCCCAGTTTTCAAGAGAAGATCGAAGTTGAACCATTTGAAAATATTGAAGTCTATAACCTAATGTGTGGTGAGAATATTTATATATATTTACCAACAAATGGTGGCTATGATTTTAACAATATGTATTTTGGAATTGGAGGTAAATTGATCTGAGAGGCAGTATGCTCTGCATTAGGAAAGCAAAGTAGAAAACATGAGGAAGAATTATTTATAACTCTCAGCAAAACTGATAAATGTTAGCTCTCCAGAGACCAACTAATTAGGTACTATCTGTAATTACAATGCAACTGGATAAACAAAGTGACACTTCAAATTTTTCAAAGCAGGTGAAACACAAGCTAAAAGCACAGGTGATGTAATTATAAAGAAGGCTTCCAGCATAGAAGGGTGGTAAAAGAGCCTATTTGCACATACTTTGTGTTATCACATACAACATTAGAAGAATTAGAGTTTTAAGAGAAATTGAATCCATCTTTTTTCTTATATGCTAGCCTCAGAACATTGTATTAGCAATTCATGTACCTGGGCAAAGTAACAGGTAAACGAGAATCCCACCTGAGCTTTAGGAATTTTGATATAAGTATGTTCAAATTACCTCTTTCAACATCACCACTAGTATGTGGTGATTGACTGTGACTTCAAGACCCAAAACTATGAATTTAAAAATACCCTGTTGCAGCCTAACGACTTCAATTGCTGGTTCCTGATGTGATCAGGACTGCTGGCTCCTAGAGAGGAGGTTAGAAGGAAATTAGACAGGATCCCAAGCCTGGAGAATTCTGGTGGCACTAAATAGGAGCCACTTAAAAGATAATGTTTGTAAGATGTTTGTAAGTGTTGTTTTTATGGAAGAAAACTAGACAAGGTTCTCTAGCCTGTAAGCAAATTTTACTAGTTCAGTGTTTTGAAAGTATTTCCGTCCTTAAAGAATTTTCATGTAACTAAGTAAATACACTACGAGTTAAGACTTTAAATCATATAACTTCTTTAAACTTGTTTTTACTAAGGGCATAGCTTTTTATACCAGAATACGGTGATATATGTGCTTAAGGATCATAGTGATCTTTGAAGCAGTGATTGTCTCCTTTGATGAAGTAGAAACAGTTCCTGAGAGTCCCTGCGGCCCGTTGTCAGTGACCATTCCTGTTCTCTAGTGAGATGAAGCGTTGGGAACTCTAGGGAAAAAAGAGTCTGTGACCTGCATGGTGTGTGTGGTGCACAATCTCATTCAAGAGAATTTCATAGAAGAAGTCGAAGATCAGCTGTTTGCTGTAACCATGTGGGATGTGGAACCAGTAGCAGAACTGTTTTGAGAACAGGTTGCCCATTTTCACAGGAAGCAAAAGAGGAAAAGGACTTTTTGAAAGTAAGATAATAATTAACAAAAGGTACACTTTATTTTGCCAAATATGCCTTATCCACTACAGAAAAGAACCACATCTGAACGCCTGCAAACAATTCAAACAAAATAGCTATACTTTTTAAGGCGGCAGCTAAAAGTAACTTGTTTTAAGAGCTCAAGGGCTATTTCATTAAAAGAGCTGCTGTGAAGGAGGCCTGGTAGTGCAGCAGTTAAGCACTCAGCTGCTAACTGGAGGTTGGTGGTTTGAATCCAGCCAGCAGCTCCACGGTAGAAAGACCTGACAATCTGCTCCCGTAAAGATTACAGGCTGGAAAACTCTATGAGGCAGTTCTACTCTGTCTTACGGGGGCTCTGTCAATCACAATCAATTCAACAGCACTCCACAACAACATACAACCAATGTAAAAACACACTAAGAATTAAAGAGCTACCACTATGGTGGGAAACCCTGGTGGTGTAGTGGTAAAGCGCTACGGGTGCTAACCAAGAGGTCGGCAGTTCAAATCCATCAGGCACTCCTTGGAAACTCTACGGGGAAGTTCTACTCTGACCTATAGGGTTACTATGAGTCAGAACTGACTTGACGGTACCTAACAGCAACAGCAACATTATTGCCAAGCCAAATGCCGTCGAGCTGGATCGACTCGTGGCACTATTGATTGTTGCTTAAAAAATTTTTTTTTTTCAGATTTAAAACTACTTTAAACTTATTTTAAAACAGATCTTCTACACATTCAACCGGCACCAAACAATGGGACCCATGGTAGCTTAAACCATCTTCTGAAGACACCTTTTCATAAGCCATCTCACCCCGAGGAAGTGTCCAAGTCTTCTCCGTGTGGATTTACCAATCCACTGCCCACAGATTCTCTAGAATGCTCATGCCCTGAACTACAAAACGTAAGTATTAACTTCATGTATCCACAAGAATATAAACGGCAACCTAGCCCATCAGGGGGCTCAAGATGACCGCAGTGGCTGCCAGACAGTTTTTTGTCCTGCTTCAGCTGTTTACCATGTACGTGACTTCTTTGAACCGTATGTGTAGATGAGAGGTTACAATGTACACATTATAAGACTAAATATAAGAATGTGCTTTGTAAACTGAAAAGCACTGTTAAGAAATTAACAGTAGAACTAATTCACAAATTATTTAAAAAATAGAATTCTGTATCTACCTTTGATTTTCCTATACTCTTTCTCTTTTATTGTTATTATTTTTTTTTATTGTGCCTTAGGTAAAAGCTTACAGAGCAAATTAGTTTCTCATTAAAAATTTTATATACTAATTATGTCATGACATTGGTTGTAATTCTGAGTGTGTCAGTGCTCTCTCCCTTTCCATTCTGGGTTCACTGTTTAGACTTTTTGGGTTACAACTTAAGAACCAGATAGTCATAGCTGGTTATTTAGAACAAAAGGAGCAGGGAAGGTGTAGGGAGGATAAATCTCTTAAAATAAGGATCTGGAGTTAGAAACACCCACTGGGTAGATACTATGGAGCTGACTAACAGGAAAGAGCCACAGGGAATCCTGACATTCACAAGAGGTCTGGTCTTATTCCAGATAAGCCCAGATAAGCAGTTGACAGGAGAGCCACAGATGAAAGCTGTGGGGATCCCTCTCAGGGAATGCTTGAAAGCGGGCCAACAGGCAGTACTGGGAAGGTCCTTATAGTAGATCAGCCACCAGACTCAGGAGCAGGAGACTCTCAGCAAGGTAGGATTCCAGTGCTAGAGGAGGGTTCTAAGGACAGGGAGCCAAACCACAAGGACCAAGCCAACCTGTGAGTGGAGGTGGAATTTCAGGTTGAAATTGGAGCCCAGGTAGCAGGAATCCATCAAGTTAAGACAAATGCTAAGGTAGATTTTGATGCCAAGTTCAACATATGATTGTAGAACTAAATAAACAATTGCTACCTCGGGTAAAAATACTTCCTTATATAAGCTAGGAGTGGGCAAAGATTTTACATTCTCTAATCCTCAAAATAACATTTATATAGCAGAAATGTTTTATTCTTCATATTATAGATAAAAAGGGCTCAGAGATGTTAGGTAAATTGCCCCATGTCAAAGAAGCTTGCTTGATCTAAACTTAAAACTCTTCAACTCGTCTCTAAATAATGTCCCTTGCGACTCACATTGTTACTTGCAAGCTCATTAGAGATAGGGAACTCAGACAGTATCCTGGACTTACTTAATTAGAATCTGCATTTTAATAAGATCCACAAAGGACTTGTACACACATTAGAGCTTGAGAGGTACTGAATGTTGTCATCTCAGTTTAGGAGTTGATTCCAGCTGTGGTCAAAATGCTTTGCCCCATTATCCATTATATCTTTGAAAACTCACAAACAAAAAAGTGTACAGTAAGTAGTATTTCAGAGTTAGTGGCTGCATTGGAATTTATACTCAAGTTGGTTAGGCTTCTTTGCTCAGTAGTAAAATATTTCCGGTGATTGCCACAGAAATGTTCTTCATCACCCTCTAAAGCCTGTGCTATGCCTTTGGCTTACTCCCCTCTCCCTGTTATCTTGCAGCAAACTCTTCTAGAACACGTGAATCAAAGGCTAAATCTCACCTCAGAAGAAAGTAAGTCTACAGAAAGTGTTAAGTCTTGGATGTTTAGGACTCAGTGAGGCTCAGTATGACTCCGTTTTTGTTCTTACCTGTCTTACAGTTCCTCTTGGTTCTACCATTTGGAGTGGCCATTGTCCACTTTCAGGCCAGAACTGCCTGAAAACAAAACATGGCAATATTCTTTCAGTGATTCTCAAAAATAAGCTCACCGAGACTTTTTGAATATTTATTTTGTTGCCAATATGCAGGAAGAAGGAAAAGAAAAAAAATCCAGATCTAATAACAGCATGGGCAAGCATGGGGTAATTGGAAAACGGTTCCAGGAACATAAATTCCTTGAAATGGTTGTGCCATATCTGCAGTGGCCTATTACATTTCTCAGATATGAGCAGGCCCACTGCTCGGGTTTGAGTCCTGTCTCTCTTACTTCCTGGCTGTGTAACCTGTGAAAAAGCACCTAAACTTTCTGTGCTTTAGTCTCTTCATTTATAATAATGATATTACACATGCTAGGTAGATGTAAAGATTAGAGTTAATCCATGGAAAGAATTTAGAATGGTTCCTGGCCTGTAGAAATATTACTGTTACTGTTTGTCCTTTAAGGGTCTTTGTTACTTGTGGTGAGAATTAGTGATGGTTCTGACAGAGTCCTGGTTGAACTTTTCTATGGACCTCTCCATATCTCTCCCATCCCACTGGTTTTCAGTTTCTTCTCTGATGCACCCAGACCATGATTCCCAGGCTGATGAGAACAGTAAATGCACTCACCACCAACCGGAAGGTGGTGGGAGGTTGGAGGGCACCGAGAGGCACTTTGGAAGAAAGGGCTGGTGATCTAATGTGACCACTATGACTCCATAGCAACTAGTTTTTTAACTTTTTTCTTTAATACCCAACCTAAAGGTATAAGCCACTTTTCCATTAACATACAGTGACCAATAATCACATTAAAAGGGGTTGCCATACTTTCCTAAAACCAAAAAACCCAAGGCACATTGCCAACAAATCAGTTCCAACTCATAGTGACCCTACAGGACAGTATAGAACTGCCCCATAGAGTTTCCAAGGAGCAGCTGGTGATTTTAAACTGTTAAGAGGTTAACAGCCAAGCTCTTAACCACTGAGCCACCAGGGCTCCTTTACTTCCCTAAAGGGTATAACAAAGTCTTTGGTAGAGAGGAAGGAGGATTATGAAGTATAATAAAAAGTCTTCTAACTCAGATTTTTATTTTGGTTGCACATTAAAATCACCAACAGAATTCATTTAAAAGCAGATAAGCAAACAAACGAGAAACAAAAATTCCCACTCCTGAACTCTACCGTGAAAGCATTTGATTGTTTTGAGGTGTGACACTTGCATCATTGTTGGTGTAAGTTTCCTGGACTGTTATAACGTGCAGCCTGGATTGAGAAACACTAGTCCAACCCAGCTGAAAAAGCCTATGTCTTCATAGCTACTGAATTTTTCCTGGCTTAAGAAAAACAGTCAACAGTATAACTAGGTTTACAAAGGCTTTCTGTGCATGAGTCTTACCATATTTACTTTAATTCTCAAAACAACCAAGTCAGATAGTTGCTGTCCTCACTTTATCGGTGAGGAAACTGAGTTTACATACTATTCGTGTTTTGTTTGAAACTGTAGAAACATACTACAGCCGTGAAGTTACCCAGGTATTTATAAATGTTTTTGTGTCTGCGTGACTCAACAGCAGTGGGTTTAGCTAGCTGTGATGATTGTGTTCTCCAGGCTTCAGACAAGGCCGTTGTAATTCATTTTTTACTCAAAAAATCATTGTTGACTGCCTACTGTGTGCCAGCACTCTTCTGTGTTCTGGATACTACAGTAAAACAAACCAGATAAAATTTCTGACCTTGGGAAGCTTTATATTTTTTGACAGTAATAGTATGTTTGGATTTTTTTTTTTTTTAAACTGGCTTCTGGGTGTTAAGACCACTCCTAAGCACATACAATGCCAGCAAAAAAAACGTAACTTTATCCATTTCCATTTCATTACCGTTGGCTCTGCCAATAGTGAAAAAACAAAACAAACAAACAAATAAACCTGTTGTTATCTAGTCAATTCTGACTCATAGTGGCCCTGTAGGACAGAGTAGAACTGTCCCATAGGGTTTCTAAGAAGAGCCTGGGGCGTTCTAACTGCCACCTTTTTTGCTCAGCAGCTGAGCTCCTTGGTACACTGTGGCTAAGGAGCCTGTGTATCACAAATTCCTCAGGGGCACAGGAAAAATCTCACAGGAATGTGGTGTTCTTGTATTTTCATGAACATTAAAATGTATCTATACACGAATACTGTGAAAGCATTTGGGAGCAATTAATAAACAAAAAATAAATATAAGTGCAAATTATTAATAAAAACAAGAAAAAGGGCATTAAAAAATCTTTTTAATAACTTTGACTAGCTTTCCAGTCTTAGGCAAGCCACTTTACCTTAACATAATTTTCTCCTTTAAAAAAAATAGTATTTTGAATTAAGAATATAGAAAAGACTCTGTGGTTCTAAATAATTAGAAAAACATGTCTGAGTGCTATGAAGAGTTTTTATAGAGGTCACATTATGGAAGTGAGAAGAGATTGCTTTCAAACTGAAAAGCACACCACCGTTGACTTCATCCCCAGTTTTTCTGGTAGGCCTGGGCAAGCCCCTTAGCCTCATGAGTCTCTGATATCGTCTTTGTAAACTAAGGATAATCCTTTCAGCTAAGTCAGAATTTTGGGGAGAGTCAAGTAAGACAATGTGTGCATAGGGGCTTTGTAACTTTGAAAAAAATTTGTATAAATCTAGGTAGAGATAAAATAGAGCACAAATGTGCATCAGGATCACTGAGAAGGAAAAGTTTAGTGCTCACTGTATTACAAACATTTATTAACAATACACTGAATGGTACTGTACTAGCACGGGAAACCCTGGTGGTGTGGTGGTTTAGTGCTATGTCTGAGAATCGACAGGTCGGCAGGTCAGATCTGCCAGGTGCTCCCTGAAAGCTCTGTGGAGCAGTTCTGCTCTGGTCTAGAGGGTCACTATGAGTTGGAATTAACTCAATGACAGTGAGTTTGGGGTTTGGGTTTTACACTAACAACAGCTTTATGTAGGAAAAAAAATAGTCTAAGCTAATTATTCCATGCTAGACATGTCCATGAAAACCAAACCCATTGCTGTGAGTAGAATTCTGACTCATAGTGACCCTACAGGGCAGAGTAGAACTGTACCATAGGGTTTCCGAGGCTGTAAATCTTCATAGAAGTTGACTTGCCATATCTTTCTTTCATCTGTGCAGCAGCTGGTGGGTTGAAACTGCTGACATTTCAGTTCACAGCTGAGTGCTTAACCACAGTGCCACTGGGCTCCTTCCTAGAAAAGTACTTTTCAAATTTTAGCATGCATATACACTGCCTGGAGATCTTGAAAAAGTATTTTCTGTCTTTGTAGGTCTGGGCGAGTTCTGAGATTGTGCATTTCCAAAAACCTCATGTATTGCCAGTGCTGGAACCTCGGCCTTAAGTAGCAAAGTGCCGGCGGCACCGCCAACCACAGCGATGACAAAAAGCTAACACACAGACTCATTACCATCGAATCAGTTCTCACCCACAGTGACTCTGTAGAACTGCTCCACAGGGTTTCCAGAGAACACCTGGTGGATTTGAACTGCTGACCTTTCTCTTAGCGGTCATAGCTCTTAACCGCCGTGCCACCAGGCTGTCCATAGGTACTAGCACAGGCTTTACAAATACGGCAGTCAGGACAGATCCAGCCTGTTGTCTGTTTTTGTATGGAGCCCATGGGCTGAAATGGGTTTTAACCTTTTACAATATTTTTTTTAAAAAAAAGTGAAATAAGAATATTTCATGACTCATAACTTATGAGTTTCCAATTTCAGCATCGGTGTCCGTACCGTATCACTGCGGTGCTCCCATGCTCTTCTGTTTAACTACAGTCTATGGCTTCTTTATACTACAGTGCCAGAGACATGAAGGTGCTGTAGCAGTTACATGGCCTTCAGAGCTTAAAATACTTATTATCTTGCCTTTTATAGAAAAAGTTTAAAGACCCCTGCATCAGAAGAGTATTTGAAGAATAACCTCACGTGAGTGCTTTCACTGTCTCCCCAATTTGTGTAATTTCTTTGCCTTTCAAATTATTCCCCTAATCACACAACTAACTCATACCTACATTATTGAAAAAAGGGAGATATCGAATGAACAATATGCCTATTCTCCCTGCTGCTAGAGGGAGCTAGTGATTTCATAGGCCTTGTACTTTGTATTTATATACTATATGGACATTGAGGAATATATAATTTGACTTCGTAGAATAAACAGAATGACACTGACAGCATTGTTTTGTACTCCCATGCCCCAGCATGCACCATACTGTGTTATGGGAATTCCTTCTGATTGGTTCATGCAGGCCTGCAGGGCAGTTCTGTGGTTAAGAGCATGAACTCCAGGTTCACATTCTGCCATACCACTTACTAGTTGTATGGCTTAGGGAAGTTTGTTCTGTCATTTATATAACGCAGAAATCTATGGAATTATTCTAAAGATTAAGTTAGTTAATATACGTAGGCATTTACAGCAGTGCCTGGCACACGGTAAGATTTCAGAAAATGTGTTAGCTGTTATGTTAATAGTCTTATCATTTGCCCAGTCTTATTCCATGGCAAGAATAGACCGAAGGTTTTGTAACCATTCCATAACTGATGAATTTCCAGATTGTAATAGTGTGTATGTTAAGTACATTAGGACGTACTTCTTGATAAAATTGCAATGTATTTCCTGGGACAAGTATTAAGGTAGGTAAATCCTTTTCATCTTGAGATTTTAATCCAGTAACAAAGTGATTTAAGAATCTGGCTGTTAAACAAAAAGGTCGGCAGCTTGTATCGACCAGCTGCTCCTTGGAAACCCTGTAGGGTAATGCCCCATTTTACAGGGTTGTTATGAGTTGCAATCAACTCATTAGCAATGAGTTTGGTTTGCAGTATGTCCTGTGAGCTGTAGGAATAAAGATCCAAAGAGAGGGGGCTTCAGATTATTGCGTAGCCTCTTGCTTGTCCCATTTATTTTCTAAACTGTAGTTTTGTAATCTGCAGCAGGGACTAATAATCCTATCCTCCTAGGTTTGTTATAAGAATCAAAGGTGATAATGTAAATTATTTATCAGAGTAGTTATTATATGCAGAAGCATTTGCTGATTTTACGAACATAGTTATTTTGTATTTTTATTTTAGTGACAGCAACGGAGAAAGAAAATATGCCATTTGGGAGGCCCAGGGTTATGCAGAAGAACAAGGAACACTGTCTCCTTTACCACAGAGAATACATGAGCGGATTTGGAAAAGCTATCAAGATGCCCATGTGGAGCTCTTATACAATCCCTGTACCAGTAAGTCTCTGAGGACATTGTTCCTGCAGGCTGGAAAAAATTAATAATGTTTTAATGATCTGAGAATTCTTGGGTGGTGCAAATGTTTAACATGCTCAGCTGCTAACTGCAGGGCAGAGGTTTCAGTTCATCCAGAGGTGCCTTGGAAGAAAGGCCTGGCAAGCTTGCTTCTGAAAAATCAGCCATTGAAAACCCTGTGAAGCGCAGTTCTGTTTTGACAGACGCAGAGTCACCGTGAGTCAGAACTGACTTAACAGTAACAGTAACTGGTTTAATATTCTTGATTTGCAGAGGAGTTCCAAAGAAAGACCATTGACCAAACCAAGACCAAACCCACTGCCCTTGAGTTGACTCCAGCTCACAGCAATTCTGTAGACAGAGTAGAACTGTCCCCCAGAGTTCCCAGGAAGCAGCTGGTGAATTTGAACTGATGACCTTTTTTGAGCAGATGTAGCAGTTAACCACTGCACCAAGGCAGTGTACCAGGTATAGCATAAAGATGTCATGGGAGTGCAGAAGAGCAAAACATTGTGTTTTGATATTTGTTGTTGTTAGGTGCTGCTGAGTTACTATTACATTTTGATATTAGGAAGTATTTACTGGCCAAGTGGTAAAGCTGGTAAGAAAGAATATTTCAAACAGAAGAAACAAGAAGTACAAAGGCACACCATTCCTTTGGTATTTCCCTAGTATGTGGTGGATACACCTAGAAGGTGGCAGTAACTAGACGACCAGGGTTTGGTGTTTGATGATTAAGTCGCTTAAACAATTTACTGTCTGCTGTCTGCTGCGGTAGGCACAGGAAGACGTCAGTGAACTGTAACCCTTCCCTGAAGGATTCAACACTCTAGTAAGCGAGGCTTGACATAGATACAGCTGTATTATGTCACAGGTCTCTGCAAACTGAGGTCAGGAATCTACTCATTCAAACTCTTATCCCTGTTTAATAAATGGTACTGGGACAGTTGACTAGACATAGGAAAAATAATTGAAATTAGATCCCTACTTTGTATCATACAGAGTTCCTGAGTGATACAGTTAGCATGGTTGGCTAGTCAATAAAAGGCTGGAGGTTCAAGTTCATCCAGAGGTACCTCAGAAGAAAATCCTGGTGATCTACTGTGGAAAAAATCAGCCATTTGTGACCCTGTGGAGCATAGTTATTCTGACACACGTGAGTCTGAATCCACTTCATGGCACTTGGTTCATATCAGACACTAAATTAAATCGCTACTGGATTTATAGACCTAAACTGAACAGCAAATCCATATTCCTTTGTGCATGTCTTTATGACATTGGGGTAGAAAAAGACTTCTGAAAACACAAGAAGAGAAAACAGAGGAAACTGAATAATTTGATTACATTAATATTAAATGTGACCAAAAAAGAGTTATGGATGGGGAAATATATTTGCATTACATGTAAAAGAACAAGTAATGAAAATATCCAATGCCAGCCAAGTGCTATGGAGTCGGATCTGACTCGTGGCGACCCCAGGGTAGAACTGACCCCCAGAGTATCCAATAGGTGTGTACAAATAAACAAGACAATGACAAGCATCTTAGTTGATAAGTGAGTAAAGGATGTGAACCAAACAACTGAACCTCTTTAGCTATCAGAGAAATATAAATTAAAGCAAAAAGCAAAGTCTGCCAAATTCAATCTGAGTGTTCTTTCAGGGCAGATGGTGTTATTGAATGTCCCTTCAGCACAGTAGTGCCTCTCAGTAAATGCTTATGAATGCATTTGCTAATCACAACCATTATTTTAAAACAAAACTCAACTTCTAAAGACAAAACTGTTCACCAACTAGAAGTGTAAATAAGTTAGAAAGCTGTTTTCGCAGAGATAATCTTACTGTTTCAGATTCAGCAACTGTGACAATAAACCTCTAGCTGTTACTGTTCTTGCTAATGAAACAGATATTCTGCCTCTTTTTATGGAAAGGAGATCTGTTGTATCCGGTTTATCTACTCCTCTTTCTCCAGCTCCAGAATTCTGAAAAATAAGCATATTGTCCACTATTGATTAAAGCTTTGTGTGTTCTGAAAGTCAAACTATGCTACTGACAATGGTTCAATTGTGGTCGCTGGTGGCACAGAGCTGATGTTGTGCATGTTCCACTGTGGGCCAGTAGTTTACAGTTACCTGAATTAATGTGTATGGCTGGTGGCAGCATTACTTAATATGCACAGTGCCTGGGTGTTTGTGATTTTCTTCAGCATGCCACATTTCTTAATTTCTTTTTTCCTTTGGGGAGGGTGATCTTCAAGCAGGCCAGTCAGTTCTCTATTTGAAAAAGGTACAAGGGACTGTATGTAATTAAAGGGCATGTTTATGTTTTCAATACTTTCCTCTGGAGTCTGACATTCCTGAATTTATATGAGCTCCAGCAGAAACCAAAGGCGAAGAGATTTTAATTGAGCTAACAGGCCATAAGTTTGGCTGCAATTCTTTTTGTTGTTGTTGTTACTGTTTTTTAAAAAACTAGCTTCTTTGCTCCCAAAAGTTCATGGGGTTCCATTGATCTCATGTAACTCCTTGTGCATTTCTCTCTCCCTGTGACTGAATGGAATTCTAGAAATCTTCTGCTTTCTCATTCAGAAATTACTCTGTTAGTATGTTGTGGTTCACGAAAATTATGTATGAGGATGTTTTGAGATTCACATAAAAAATGTCATCAATCAGTTCTGTGTTTGAAAAATCAGACTTGACATAAGAGCTTTTTGGAACATGGGCCCAATTGGCCTGAGCCTCTAAGTTTTACGGAGCTTTTGTTTTTCTGTGGCTTTGGTGGGTTTTCTAATTTTTGTTGTTGTTGTTATCTCAGAGGAATTCTGGGGAAGTAACTGTAATTTGAAATCATGGTTTTGCAACAATTGCTTCAAAGCCATTAAAGCTAATTAGGCCATATATGGTTTTGCTTCTGGCTTGGCTCGTTAGGAAGATGTGAAAAATTTCCATATTGTTGAATTTTTAAAAGTCTTTTGTTTCTAAAGCTTTTTTTCTGTTATGTTTGATATTTTAAATTATTGACGCATGTTTTTATGAGTCTTTAAGAGCTTGGGACTGTTGTGTTCTAGAAATACTTTTGAAATATAAGAAATCTTTTCCCTGGGGAAAAAAATTAGGGGGACAGAAAAAAACTTACAAAATGTATTTAATTATAATCATGAAACAAGACTATAACCTCTCAGTCTTCAAATAAGTTTAGCTTTTATATGCAGCCTACAGATAAGGAGACTCTATGACTTCAATAAAAATGTCTTTTTTTTCCCCCCTCTGTTCAGGTTTACCTCCTTGTCTCTATCATCCACTTACAACTGAAGAATTGTAAGGGCTAGCAAGTTCTGATTTTATCTGAGCACTTAAGTTCTCTCATTTTTCTAATGTCTTATTCTTTGGTTTTGAAAAGTCTAAGGAACTTGAAAAAACGACAGGATCCAAGAGTGTTTGAGGGTGATGGGGGTTCACTACTGTCATCTTTCTGAACCGAGACTCAGAAATGACTTAACTCTACTGCTTCTCTGTCTTTCTAGAGGGCTACTTGGTACATAGTGTTTCTTTTGTAATGTCCTGCCTTTGCTAGTCTTGACACACATATACTAGATCGTTCAAGTTTGTAAGAAATAAGTCGTAGGATTTTCAGACTGCATAAAAAGTATAACTTTTTTTTACTGCTTTCTCTCTGCAAAGATAATGGTCCATTTGTCATCATCTTAAGTCCACGCCACGTAGAAAAAGTGGTCAACATTTTGCTCGACTAAATTGTTTGATGATGGCTTCCACAAAGAATTATTTCAATGAGCCTATGTCCTTTAGTATTGGATTCAGATTTAGAGAGATTAATAACATTTAATTATTTTAATATTTCTCTTGACAGTATTAACATTTAATTGTGCACTTAAAATTACAAGAAACTTAATTTCTTGTAATTTTCACTGTTGAAATATGGGTGCTTAATTCTCTATGGAAAATGTGGCTATTGGTACTTTTACATGTTGCGTATTTCTTTAAGAAACGTTTGCTAAATGGTCCCAACTCAGCAGGAACAGATGCTCACTGAGGACCAAAATGACATGGGGTAAAGACAACCCAGAAGATAGAGAGACCCACATCAGTGGGTGCCTACATAGACTTGGGACCAGAAGAACCAGATGGTGCCCGGCCATCACCAGTGATAGCCGCGATGGAGCTCACTAAGTTGAGTCTCACTGGCAACTCAAGAATAAAAAGGGGTGCACCCTGAGATCCCCACTAAAAGACCTCAATTGATGGTCTAGCGGTTTCAGGGTTCCCCTGGGAGCATGGCCCCTGGCCCTGATGCTGCCCTTGCCCATAAATCATAATGGAGGTCCACTCTTCGGACACAAACAGATTGGACTTGGCAATGCAGAGTGACCATGTATTGGATGCACTTTATGGTTCTATGCATCTATAGGATATCATCCTGCTGACCTCTGGCTGCAGGAAGAGGAAGGGGTAGAGAGGAGGGAAAAGGAGACTGTTAGGAGGATGAGACACGTATGGAGCAGAGAGGAGTAGTGTGCTGTCACCGGACAGGGAGAGCAGTGGAAGCTGCATATAGGTGGGCATGTAAATTTATATGGGAATGTACATTTTCACTCAGTCACAATAAAAAAAAAAGAAACATTTGCTAAACATAAAGCGTTAGAGTAAAATGGTCAAGAGGTATGATAGGCAGCTATTCAGGTGCTTACTGGGCTGACTCAGTCACAATCAGTATTCCACACGCTGCTGTTTTACATCTTTATGTGCCCTTTTAAACTAAATGGAGAAAATTGGTCATTCCCTACTGTTTACTATGTTTTTGAAAAGCCATGAATAAATGTTTTTAGTATTCCAGACTCTGACTTCAGAAGAAAGAACCCATTCCCGTGGAGGCTATTTTGATTTATAGCAGCGCTTATAGGGCAAAATAGAATTGCCTCATAGGGTTTCCAGGGAACAGCTAGTGGATATGAACTGTCAACCTTTTGGCTAGCAGCTGAGCTCTTAACCACTGCACTTTAAACCAAACCCACTGCCATTAGTTCCATTCCAACTCATAGCAACCCTATAGGTCAGAGTAGAATTGCCCCATAGAGTTTTCAAGGAACACCTGGTGGACTGGAACTGCCAACCTTTTGATCAGAAGATGTAGAACATAAACCTCTAAGCCACCAGAAGGGTAAAATGAATGGTGAAATCTAAGCCCTTCCATCTAACAGCGATTATATCTGTATTTCTTGATTTACCATACTTCTTCCTTTTATGGACCTGAGAGATCACCCAGGAACTTACTGAAAAAGAAATAAGGAAAAATACAATTTTAAGACTTTGTTTGTCTCAAAATGTTCTTTATCTATACATTTAATTGACAGTCTGAGAGGCTTTTCAGAATTTTAGAAGTGATTTTTCTTCAAATATTAATACAACATTAGACCTGGACTGATACTCTAACATATATTTCTTTTCTAAGTCTTTGTTTTTATTCCATTTTTGAGAACTATATGAAACTTTATCTTCTATAACTTATTGAATGTTTTATTTTCTATCATATCTTTAAAATATCTAGAGTTCTTTCCCTCCTTTTGAAATTCTGCTTTAGATGAAAGTTTACAGAGCAAATCAGTTTCTCACTGAATAGTTAATACACATACTGTCTTGTGACATTAGTTGCCTACCCCTCAGTGGGGCAACACTCTTCCCTTCACCACCTTGAGTTCCCCATGTCCATTCATCCAGCTTTCCTGTCCTCGCCTGCCTTTTTGTCCTTGTCCCTGACCTCGTATGCCCATTTAGTCTCATATACATGGTTGAACTATGTGTATTATTATTTTTTAATGGGCGTGTCTCATCTTTGGCTGAAAGGTGAACCTCAGGAGGGACTTCAGCCCTGAGTTAAAAGGGTGTCCAAGGGGCTTACTCTCAGAGTTTTTCCAGTTTCTATCAGACTAGTATCTTTGTGTGTGTGTGTGTGTGTGTGTGTGTGTGTGTGTGTGTGTGTGTGTGTGTGTTTGTGCTCTGCCAGGGACCCTCTATTGTGATCACTGTCAGAGCAGTCGGTGGTGATAGCGGGCACCATCTAGTTGTGCTGAACTCAGTCTGGTGGAGGCTGTAGGACTTGTGGTCCATTAGTCTTTGGACTAATCTTTCCACTCTGTCTTTTGATTTGTCCTTTCTCCATTGCTCCAGGCAGAGTTCTTTGTTTCCTTTTTCACTACTGTCTTAGTCATCTAGTGCTGCTACAACAGAAATACCACAAGCAGATGGCTTTAAAAAGAGAAATTTTGTTCTATCACGGATCAGTAGGCTACCAGTCCAAATTCAGGGCATCAGCTCAAGATGAAGGCTTTCTCTGTTGACTCTGGAGGAATGTCCTTGTCAACAATCTTCCCCTGGACTGGAAGCTTCTGAGGTGCAGAGACTCTGAGTCCTTTCCAAAGGATGCCCCCTGCTCCTTGATCTGCTTCTTTACTGATGGTATGAGGTCCCCAAATTCTCTGCTAGCTTCATTCTTTGTATCCCAAGAGACTACCTCAAGACACAGTACAATCTCACACATTGAATCCTGCCCCATGAATACAACTGCTGCCCATCCTCCCTAATTAACATCATAGAGTCAGGATTTACAATATAGAGGAGCATCACACAGTCCTGGGAAGCATGGCCTAGCCAAATTGCTACACACATTTTTGGGTGAGCACAATTCAATCCATGACAACTACTTTCTGTTATTCATAAAGACCTCGTTTCTCTAAGAAAGCAGTTTATTTCTGTTCTCTGCATTCTTTTTCCCTTCTTATTTCTTCTTCTTCCTCCTGTCAAATGTCTTGAAGTCTGTGACAGTCAGTTCATATTTTTAAAGTGAGACACTGGACAATATGCTTGGGCTTACCAGCTGATGGGTTTTGCTCTAAGTTAGTCAAGAAAGGACCCTAGCATTTTGCTGAAGATCCCAAATACCAGTATCTGTTAATTTTCCACTTGTGCCAGGCTTGTTTTCCAAAAAGAGAACCAATCTGATCTGATGTATATGAAGTTGGCAACTACACTGGGCAGAGAACCTGCAAGCAGTATTTTCGTTCAGTTTGCACATCTTTATTTGATTTCATTGTTTTCAAAATGATACACTAGCTGTGTCCTGTGTTCTCAAGGCTGGCCGTCCCTCTGCTTCAATTTCCCCACAGAATAAACATTCTACCTCCCTTCTTTTATAGACTTCCACACTGCCCTCCTGCTTCTAACCCAATTCGTATCCTCTGTCTTTAGGAGACTCCAGGTTCTATACTGTCTGGGATTCTGCAGTTGGAATCTTCTTTCTTGTGCTTTCCCCAATCATAGGCTCTTGGTTGTCAGTGCTGATCTCCTGTGTCAGCTTACTGTTTATTGATCAGCTTTCCAGCTTCTGAAAATTTTTTATCAACTCTCATATGGCTTAATTTTTGATGTCTTTTTAGTGAGATTTCAGAAAGTAATGGAAATACACATTTGTGTTCAATCTACTGCATTTTTCTCAACTGTTATGTTTTCCGAATGGAGTGCTAGAGTACGTCAGAGGTACCGTCTCCACATGGCTTTTCTCAGACTCCTGTCACCTTCAGTTCTCACCTGTTCTACACCTCAGCATGGTACTTTTAGCCTAGGAATGATACAGTATACAGTGTACAGTTGCCTTTTCTTTTGCGAGTTGATCTCATACATTTTAGATACTAAAGCTAATCTTTGTTTTTAATACACAGTAGTGAGTAGAACAAGAATATTTGAATTTAACTTTCTTGTTTATTGATTATTTTGAGCTTTGTGTGTAGTTCAAAAACAAAAATAAAAACCAAATCCACTGACACTGAGTCAATTCCAGCTCATAGCGACCTTGTAGACAGAGTATAACTGCCCCATAGAGTTGCCAAGGAGCGCCTGGTGAATTCCAGCTGCTGACCTTTTGGCTAGCAGCTATAGCACTTAACCCCTAGGTCATGTAAATAAAAATATCTTTGAAAAATTCTAATAAAGATTGAAATATTTACTCAACTATAATGACATGCTAATCAAAATACAATGATCATTTGATATTGTATTATTTTTAAATACTAGGGCCAGCCAGCACATTTATAGGCTGTGTTGTGATGAATAAATGACTGTACTAGTCTTTAACTGGAATTGTAAAGAAAATTATAAAAGATACAAGATATATAGAAAGATGACAGAAATGAAACATAACTATAAATTTGTTTCAATTCTCAAATCAGATCAGTCCATGACAGCTTTTTAAAATCAATCTCAAACTGAGGTTGAAGTCCTTACTCAGCTGAAGACAGTTGCTTACACATTGTGTTCAGTTTGTCACTTATAGGTACAGTATATATCACCCATTAGAAGTTAGGTCTTGAAAAGGATATTGGTTTTCAGTAATAACTCCAGTTATTCCTCTGCTCTTAGTTCAAATTTTATTTGCAAATCTGTCTTTCTAAGGTGTATTTGATTTGCCCTCTGAGTGTCCCTATCTAGAAGGGAACCACAGAACAAAACACTGCTGAAGACACCCTTTCCATTGCTTACGTAGACCTGATTCACTAAGAAAATAGAAGAAGGTTAAATGGAAAACATCAGAGGGAAGTTACAAGCCATATAAGGCAGTGGGTGAGCCACAGCTGTGGGCATAATTTTTTTTTCTTTTCCCTCTTTCAGCAGGGAGACACATCACCTCTTCCTCCCCCTGTCCCAGACTGTCTGCGGGCTGATGTCAGGGTCGCTCCTTCTGAGAGCCAAAAATGTTCCTTCTATTTAGCAGACGAGAATATCACCCACGGCTTCCTCTATCCTCCTGGTTGGTATAACTCTTTTTTTAGAGCAATAGCTTAGAAAGCCCTCATCAGCTGGATGTGGGCATGTGACTTAAACATATATTCTCCATCAAAACGACCTGCTTGGGATAAACTAGCTGCCTCGGAGGTTTCCAGTGGTTGTAGACTGGCTAGGAGCAGGACACAGCTGTAATAAAGTCTAATAACTTCTGCAGCATAACCCACCAAACAATGCTAATTTGGCCCAGATGATCAGTGAGTTCGGCAGGTTTAAATTTAATTTTAAAACTGAAGATTCTTTGGAGAGGGACACAAGCATCTAAAATAAACTTTTTGAGGGAAGAGGGACTACTGCCCAGCTGAGGTCTGCCCTGAGAATGCAGCTGTGCCTGTGAAAAGGCATTAGGCCAGAATCTGGCCACACATTCATGCTGTGTATCCAATGGATTAAGAAAGCTGAATAAATCTTAAGTTTTTTTGGAGAGTATATCACTTGGGGATGTCCAAAGTCAGTGTGATTTTTTTAAAACTCAAATGTGTTCCCTGTCTAGCAGGAGATGTCATTTTTCATTAATTTGCCCAAGAAATTTACAGTAATTTCAGCTTCTTGGAATTGTTTTTACTTCTGATATTTTGCTTCATTTTCTTACAAGCTAAGACCAAATATGGTCAATTTAGAAATTTGTAAGTTAGAGATTCAGAAGTGTGTAGTAGGAAAAAAAGCTTAAGAGAAAGCAAGTAGCATAGCCATTTGAATTTTCAAAAGCAGAATTAGAATAAAGAACCTGATATTGAAGTATCTGGAGGCAATTACAGCTGCCAAATTTATGTAAACTGTAGGACAAATCTTTAATAGTTACAACACTTTGTTGATAAAAATTTAAAAATTGTGATTAAAATTATATTTGTTAAGACATTGTGTTTGCCTTAACAAGGAAATTGAGTAACTAAGCAAGCTGCCTTTCAAAAACTATTAAGGGTAAAATGATACTCCCTTCCAGCTTTCCACCATGAATTCTAGCTAATTAGAAACCCTATCACAAACAAATTCTTGTATTTGTCAGAAACAGAGGTAATATTATATTGATTGCCTTCCCAAATTTCAAGGCTTACTGTGAAATTCAGAAAAGGTTTATTGGAGTTTTGAGGGCCTTAAACTTCATATGAAATCTTATGAGAAAGAAAAAAAAAAAAAAGGCTTGTTTCTTCTTGTTTTTCAGTGGCCACCTCTTGGTCTCTGACTGAAGTATTAGTTAAGGTATCTACTCGGCCAAAAGCCAAGTGCCGTCTAGTTGGATCTGAGTGTAATTTAAATACACACAGTATTATAAAAAATGCTCACAGGTTTGCAGCTGTTAGTACTCATAACAAGCCTATGAGACAGATACCAGGAGACAAAGGAAACATGGGAAGACCAGCATTTTGCCCACGTGGTGCAGCTGAATAGCTGGCCTTCCAGCCTGGGCAGCCTTGATGCAAGAGTAGACACACTTGCTGGATTCACATGTAGGTTCTCAGAGCTGATCATCTCATGGTGCTCCTGCCACAGGACATTTTATTTCAGAATAGTATTATTCATAAAAGTGTTGCTGTTTTGTGCACATTAAGTAACTCTCCACTCGTGTCTGGTATTGTTTTCATTTTGTATGGCTGCTGTAACAAATTTTCAGACTTGGTGGCTTACAAGAAGAGAAATTTGCTCTCTCAGAGATCTGGAGGCCAGAAGTCCAAAATCAAGGTGTCAGCAGGATCTAGGGGAGAATCCTTCCTAGTCTCTTCCAGCTTCTGGTGGCTCCAGGTGTTGCTTGGCTTCTGGCTATGTCACCTCAATCTCAAGCTCCCTTTCTAAATGACCTTCTCTTTTGCATTTCTCTTCTCCAGTCTCCCTTTGCTTTCTCTCAGAACAACATCAGTCATTGAATTTAGGGACCACCCTAAATCCAGGATGATCTCATTTCAAGATCCTAATTTAACTACATTTGTAAAGACCCTTTTTCCAAATAAGCTAACACAGACAGGTGGCGGGAATTAAGACATAGACAGACATAGACAATCAACCTATCATAGACATCAATGATGACCTCTACTAAAGAGCATTTAGTATCTTCACAATTTGGCTGCTAATAAATTTACATTATTATTTAACACAAATAAGCCTTTATACAGTTTCTTATATTTTCTTTTACAATAAAATTTAATAAAATTCATTTACTTTGCAGCAAACAACAGAACTTCTGATGGTCAGTATGATGCTTTAATTACAAGTAATTTGGTCCCTATGTATGAAGAATTCAAAAGTAAGTATACATATGGATTATTATCTTTAAAATGGCTACATGATTCTCTGGGCATCTCAAATTAAGCACATCTTTAATTACAGTTTGTCCATGTTTTAAATGTAGATACAGGAAAGATCCTTGACATAGTTTCTGTTAAATGTACTGCAGTTTTGGCTAACTTGTTGCTGGAATTCTGATAATTTGTTTTTAACCCCTAATTTAACTATCTCTGCCTTAATTTATGACTTGCAATTTACTTGACAGCAGTGGGTTTGGTGTTAGGTTTACCCTGACTTGTCTGTCGTGGCATACTTGTTGCTGTGATGCTGGAAGCTATGCCACTGGTATTTCAAACACCAGCAGATTCACCTCTCACGGACGGGGTTCAGCAGAGTCACCAGACTAAGACTGGGAAGAAGGAGACCGAGGTCTACTTCTAAAAATCTGACCAGTGGAAACAGTCTAAGTAGTAGCACAACATTATCTGAATTGGTGCTGGAAGATGAGCTCTTCAGGTTGGAAGGCACTCCAAGTATGACTGGGAACAACTAGCTGCCTCCTCAGGGTACAATGGGCCTTAGTCACGTGAGTGAAGTGAAGTTCTTAGGATGTTTACTTGTTGATGTGGCACCACTCAAAATGAAAAGAAACAGCTGCAAGCATCCATTAATAGTCAGAACATGGTATGTACTAAATACGAATCAAAAAAGATCAGAAGTTGTCAAAAATGAATTGGAGCACTTGCAGATTGACATACTAGACACTGTTGAGCTGAAATGGAATAGTGTTGGTCATTTTAAATCTGGCAATCATATGGTCTGCTATGCTGGGAACAACAAGTTAAAGAGGAATGGTGTTACATTCATCATCAAAAAGAATATTTCAAAATCTCTCCAGAAATACAATACTATGTTGTTATTGTTAGGTGCCACTGAGTTGATTCCAACTCATAGCGACCCCATACACAACAGACCTAAACGGTGCGCAGTCCTAGGCCATGCCAACAATCATTTTTATCCTTTAAGCTCATTGTTGCAGCCTCTGTGTTAGTCCATCTTGTTAAAGGTCATCCTCTTTTTGGCTGACCTTCTACTTTACAAGCATGATGTCCTCCTCCAGAGATTAATCCCTCGTGACAACATGTCCCAATTCTGTAAGACACAATCTCATCATCCTTGCTTCGAAGGAGAACTCTATACTTCTTCCAAAGAAAAGTTTGTTCTTTTGGCAGTCCACAGTGTATTCAGTATTCTCCAGCACCACAACTCAAAGGCATCAATTCTTCTTCTGTCGTCCTTTTTTCATTGTCTACCTTTCACACGCATAAGATGCAGTTGAAAATACCATGGCTTGGGTCAGGTGCACCTTAGTCTTCAAGGTGACATCTTTACTTTACAATACTTTAAAGAGATCCTTTTGCAGCAGATTTTCCCAATATAATGCTTCTTTTGATTTCTTGACTATTGTTTTCATGAGCATTGATTGTGGAATCAATTAAAAGGAAATCTTTGACAATCTTGATCTTTTTTCATTTATCATGATGTTGCTTACTGATACAGTTGTGAGGATTTTTGTTTTCTTGATGTTAAGACACAATCCTGAAGGCTGTGGTCTTTGATCTTCATCAGTAAATGTTGCAAATCCTCTTCACTTTCAGCAAGCAAGGTTGTGTCATCTGCATAACACAGGCTGTTAATAAGTCTTTCTCTAATCCTGATGCCTTGTTCTTCTTCACAGTTCAGCTTCTTAGATTATTTGCTCAGCATATAGATTGAAAAGGTATGGTGAAAGGATACAGCCCTGACGCACACCTCTACTGACTTTAAACCATGCATTGTGTCCCCTTGTTTTGTTTGAATGACTTTCTCTTGACCTACGTACAGGTTCCTCAAGAATACAATTAAGTGCTCTGGAATTGCCATTCTCTGCAGTGCTATCCATAATTTGTTATTATCCACATGGTCGAATGCCTTTACATAGTCAACAAAATGTAGGTAAACATATTTTGAGTACTGTCTGCTTTCAGTCAAGATCCAACTGACATCAGCAATGATATTGCTGGTTCCATGTCCTCTCCTGAATCTGGCTTGAATTTCTGGCAGTTTTTGTAAATCACTTGAATAATCTTGAGCACAGTTTTACTTGTGTGTGATATTAATGAAACCATTCAATAATTTCCACATTTGGTTGGATCACCTTTCTTGGGAATAGACATAAGTATGGATCTCTTCCAGTGGGTTGGCCAGGTAGCTGTCCTTCAAATTTCTTGGCATGGATGAATGAGCACTTCCAGACCTGCGTGCATCTGTGAAAATAGCTCAGTTGATATTCCGTCAACTCCTGGGCCTTGCTTTTCACTAATGCCTTCAGTGCACCTTTGACTTCTTCCTTCAGTACCATTGGTTCTTGATCACATGCTACCTCTTAAAATGGTTGAACATCAACCAATTCTTTTTGGTGTAATGACTCTGTGTGTTCTTTCCATGTTCTTTTGATGGTCCCTGAGTCACTGAACATTTTCCCTGTAGAATCCCTCACTATTGCAACTCAAGGCTTCAATTTTGTCTTTAGTTCTTTCAGCTTGAGAAATGAGGAGCAGGTTCTTGCCTTTTGGTTTTCTATCTCTAGCTGTTTGAAAATGTCATTGTAATACTTTACTTTGTCTTCTCAAGCCACCCTTTAAAATCTCCAGTTCTTTTACTTCATCATTCTTTCCTTTTGCTTTAACTATTTAGCTTTGAAGAGCCAGTTTCAGAGTCTCTTCTGACATCCAGTTTGGTCTTTTCTTTCTTTCCTATCTTTTTAATGACCTCTTTGCTTTCTTCATGGATGATGTCTTTAATGTTTATCTGTAACTGATCTAGTCTTCAGTCATTTGTGTTCACTGCATCAAATCTGTTCCTGAAATGGCCTCTAAACTCAAGTGGGATATACTCAAGGTCATACTTTGGCTCTTATGGACTTGTTATAATTTTATTCAGTTACAATTTGAACTTGCATATGAGCAGTACAACACTACAGTGGCAGGGTAATATCCATACATCTACAGAGGAGACCAGTTAATACAACTGTTATTCAAATTTACGTACCAACCACTAATACCAAAGATGAACAAACTGAAGATTTTTACCAATTTGGGAAGCTGCAATTAATCAAGAATGCAATCAAGATGCATTGAAAATTATGGGTGATTGGAATGCAAAATTGAGAAACAAAGAAGAAGATTCAGTGGTTACAAAATAGGCTTTGGTGATAGAAACAATGATTCAGATTAGATGATAGAATGTTGCAAGACTAACGTCTAACTCACTGCAAATATCTTTTTTCCAGCAAAACAAACAGCCACTCTACATGTGGACCTTACCAGATGGAATACAGAGGAATCAAATCAATTACATCAGTGCAAAGAGACGATCGACGGCACTTGGCTGTCTCAAAGAGACGATAGAAAAGCTCAGTACCATCAGAACAAGACCTGAGACCAATTGAGAAGCAGACCAATAATTGCTCAAATCCAAGTTCAAGCTGAATTTTAAGATAATTATAGTAACCTCACGAGAGCCAAAATATGACCTTAAGTATATCCTACCTGAATTTAGAGACCATCTCAAGAATAGATTAGACATGTTGGATAGGTCAAATCTGAAGACAAGGATTGTGAAACATATTGCTGATGTCAGATGGATCTTGGCTGAAAGCAGCATTTTGTTAACCATGCAAAGATATTTGACTGTGTGGATCATAACAAACTCTGGATAGCATTGCAAAAGGTGGATATTCTAGAACACTTAATTGTGCTCATGGGGAAGCTGTACGTAGACCAGGATGCAGTCATCTGAATAGTCATTTAAGCACTACATGGTTTAATGTCAGGAAAGGGGTGCATCACGGTTTTCTCCTTTCCCTATACTTATTCAGTCTGTATGCTGAGCAAATAATTCAAGAAGCTGGACTATGTGAAGAAGAATAGGGCACTGGGATTGGAGGAAGACTTATTAACCACCTGCAATATGCAAATGTACAGCCTTGTCTGCTGAAAGGCAAAAGGACTTGAAGCACTTACTGATGGAAATCACGGTCTACAGCCTTCAGCATGGTTTACACTTCAACAAAAATCCTTATAACTACAACAATAAGCAATATCATAATCAGAGAAAATGTTGAAGGTGTCAAGGGTTTCAGTTTACCTGGATCTGTAACCTATGCCCATGGAAATCAAGAAATCAACTGATATATTGCATTTTACAAATTGACTGCAGAAGACCTCTTTAAAGTATTAAAAAGCAGGAATGTCCCTGTGAGGACTAAGGTAGACTGGACTCACACCTTGGTATTTTCAGTTAAATCACATGTATGCAAAAACTGGAGAACAAATAAGGATGACTGAAGAACTGATGCCTTTGAATTATAGTTTTGGTGAAGAATATTGAATTCACACACTGCCAAAGAACAAATATGTCTTAAAAGAAGTACAACCAGAATGCTTTTTAGAAGCAAAGATGACAAACCTTCATCTCAGTTTCTTTGAAAATGTATCAGGATGGAATGGTCCCTGGACAAGGGCATCATGCTTTGTAGAGCAGAGGATCAGTGACAAAGGGGAAGACCCTCAATGAGAAGAACTGACACAGTGGCTACAGCAGTGAGCTTGAACTTAGCAGCTAGGATGAGGATGGCGCGAGACCAGACCGTGTTTCGTTCTGTTGTACTTGGGTTTACTAGGAGTCAGAACTGGATGAAAGGTGCCTAACAATAAAGTAACAACAGTTCAATAGTAAAGAGCTGCTTACAAGCTGAGTTTTAGTGACACTGCGTGAGTAAATGTCAGTTTAATGTTTGTCCCAAGAGTCATTACAAGGTAGTTTGTGTATTCTGCATAGGATCCTTAGTGACACAGTGGTTAAAGTGCTGAACTGCTAACTGAAAAGAAGCCACCAGCCACCCCATGGGAGAAAGTAGCGACGGCCTGCTCCAATGAAGAGCAGAGTCTTGGAAACCCTATAAGGCTGTTCTGCTCGCTTCTGTAGGGTCATTGTGAGTTGAAATAAACTGGACAGCAATAGTTTTATTCTTTTTTTAATTTGTATTCTGACAAATTTTAGCCCAAACTCACTGTCTCCAAACCACTTCAGCCTTAGGGAAGAATTTGGAAGCATATTCAAGTATAATTCAAAGACTGCAATAACAGTAGCAACAATAAGTTGTCATCAGTATGTTTTGAAGAATTACCCAATCATCATTGCTAATTTTTTAAAAAATATATTTTATTGTGCTTTTGGTGAAAGTTTATTCATATTCAAAAATGTGTGCACATATTTTATTTTTCATATTGTGTTTTAGGTGACAGTTTATACCTCAAGTTGATTTCTCTTTCAAAAATTTATACATATATTGTTTTGTGACATTAGTTCCACTCCCTGCAACATGACAGCACTCTCCCCCTTTCAGTCCCAGTTTCTGCATGCCCATTCATTCGGTTTTCATGGTCCTTCCTGCTTTCTTGTCTTGCTTATGGGCTGCAGTTGTCCATTTGGCCTCATGTATTTGATTGAACTAAGAAGTAGTTTTCTTATATGTGTTATTTTTTGTTTTATAGACCTGTCTAATGTTTGTCTGAAACATGGGTTTTAGGAGTGACTTAAGTTCTGAGTTAGCAGAGTGTTTGGGGGGCGCGTAGTCTTGGGAGTGCTGCTGCCAGTTATTCAAGCAAAATGTGATGATAACTATCTAAATGGGCCTGTCTGTGATATAAAGTATTTCTGTATATGGCACAGGTGAGTCGGATCTGACTCGACAGCACTTGGCTTGGCTTGGCTAGACACTCTTAAAACTTATTCTTTTATTTTTAGAAATATGGAATTACTTCCACAATGTTCTTCTTATAATATATGCTGTAGAAAGAAATGGAGTAAATGTGATTAGTGGACCCATATTTGATTATAACTATGATGGTCACTTTGATGCTCCAGATGAAATTACAGAGTAAGTAATATGAAACCAAATGGACATTTCTTGATTTAGAAATAGAGTGTCACTAGAGAAAACCTCAGTATTTTAAATAAAAGCTCACTAACTATTCTAAATGTTATATAATGTGTATATAATGTATTTATAAACTATTATTGTTGACTGATAGACTTCAATATAATCTATAGACTTCAATCTCATATATGTTTAACAACATTTTTATATGGCAAATATGTAAACTAATGGACAAAAGAAAAAATGTTCCAGAAAAGTTTAGCAAAAGTCTTATTTGGCACATTTTTAAACTAATGGAAGAAGAATAAATATGAATTTATAAAGGTAGAAGATAAAGATTCACTATGCCCTGGTGGTATAGTGGTTAAGTGCTATGGCTGCTATCTAAAAGGTCAGAAATTCAAATCTACCAGATGCTCCTTGGAAACTATGTGGCACTTCTACTCTGTCCTATAGGGTTGCTATGAATTAATATCAGCTCGATGACACTAGTTTGGTTCTTTGGTTTATACTGTCAACAGAAACTCTGGTAGCTTGGTGGTTAAATGCTATATCTCCTAAGCTAAAGGTCAACAGTTCAAATGTGACAAGTGCTCCTTGAAAACTTTATGGAGCAGTTGTCCTCTGTCCTATAGGATCACTCTGAGTTGGAATCAACTCGATGACAGTGGTGGGTATTCTCAATAAAGGTACAACCAGATTGACAACAAGTGAAAAAAAAAAAAAACAAGTAAAGATTAGGGTAAACTTCACAAGATGAGTAGACACACTATGAAAGCATCTCCCAGGAGAAGGTTAAGCCTCCTATAGGAAACTAGTGCTGAGAACTAAAAGCGATGTCATTTTCCAACAATTGAAGACATTGTGTCTCTGTTAACAAAACAAAACAAAACAAAAGAACTGCTACTAAATTGTAATCTTATTAAACCTAGTCATACCTAATAGACTATTGACAATTATCTTTGAAATGTAGAACACTGAGAGAGAATTTTAGAGAGAAGTTTCATCAAAACATATGAAGGATCAAAATGAAACATTGGACTACCTGATTGTAGACTACAGGGTCACTATAAGTTGGAATTGATTCAATAATAATGAGTTTTTAAGCCTCAATTACATTAAGCAATGCTTTCAACTTACACTTTCTGATAAAGTAACAGTTACATACCTGTTTTGGAGAGTGTGCAGACTATCCTTTCTATCTGCTACCAACATTTAGGCCCTTGTTTCAGTGTTTATAGAGTCTACCTTTCACTATTTAATAATTCCAGCCAACATTTAAAAATTTCCTATGTGATAGGTACTTTTCTGGGCACTTCCACGTATTTCATTGAATCCACAAAATCATCCTATGTTGGTTCTCTTAGCCCCTGTTTAGAGAAGAGTAAACCGAGGCACAGAGAGTAAATAACTTTTTTAAGTTCCACATGAGCAAGTTGTAAACTCTGAACATGAACCCAGAAGGTTTGTAGAAGTGCCCTGCGCAATCTGGAATTTCAGCACCTTCATTTCTAGCTCTTGCTCTTTCCAATAGAAAATGCCACTTAAGGGTGTAAAGTTTCAGGGTCTGCTTATATACAAGCAAGCACCTCATAGGATTTGGTTTCTTTGGCTTGGAGATTTACTGTCATACTTTCCTGAGACATCACAGATAATCAGCATAATATTGTTTTTAGTGCCTCTGTTCTACCTTGCAGTATATTATGTGACACCTGGAGTCTTAAAAGCTTGTAGGCGGCCATCAGGGTGCAACAACTGGTCTCTATTCACCTCAGGCAGCAGAAGAAGAGAAAGAGTAGTGAATAGGAGGAAGAAATGGAATGAGTTTTTAAGCCTCAACTAGTTCCATGAAGAAACACCTCCTTTACCCTGAGACCAAGCAAATTGGATAGTGCCTGGCTGCTATATTGAATATTTTGATTAAAGTTTCTACAGAAGAGTCCTGATAAAATGGAGGAAAAATGAGAAACAGCATTCCAAAAGTCTCCTGAAATTCAAACTTTCTAGAGCCACTGAGGCCAGAAAAATCCCCCAAACTGTTACCCTGAGGTAGTATCTAAACCTTGAACCAAACATAAGTTAGCTAATTTAGTAAAGAATATTTGCTTTGACTGTCATACTGTGTTGAAGAACTGTCTCTATGTGCTCAAATTGGCAACAGGAACTCCAGTGGTCACATAGGAAGCTTGAGGGGTAGTGAGATTATGTTAACGTGGGAGGAAAAATTCAGAGGGCAAGAATGGTTGTGCAATTTGAAGAATGTAATCAATGTCACTAAGTTATACACGCAGAAATTGTTGAATTGGTGTATGTTTTGCTGTGTATACTTCCAACAACAATAATTTTTAAAAAAGAAGTATAAAGTCAACAAAACTAGGTTAAGCAACAAAGTTAGAAACATAGGATGCAGAATACCACACTTGCTTTTCTTTGCATTCTGTTTTTTCCCCCATAATGTTAAAATAACTGAGCTTGGATTACTAGAAATCTCTACTATAGCTAGCTGATGTCTGAAAATATGTGAGAAGACCCTGTATTTCTTATATACTTTACTGTTTTTCACCTTGGCTTTTTTTAAAAATATGTGAGAACATTTATAATCTTTAGAAACAAAAGTATAATAACATGAAAACTTTTCAATTATGTTTGTAGATATGTAGGCAACACCACTGTTCCCATCCCAACACACTACTTTGTGGTGCTGACCAGCTGTAAAAACAAGAGCCACACCCCCACTGACTGCCCTGGGTGGTTGGACGCTCTGACCTTCATCATCCCTCACCGACCTACCAACGTGGAGAGCTGTCCTGTGAGTATGCTTCAGGAGAGTCTGTGTGACCTGAGAAGAGGATTAGTCAGAGTTCATGTGGGCTTTCACAGAAGTGACACTGGCTAACATACATTCTTGTAGGAGGTTCATGGCTAGAGTCATGCTGAAAATGATTTTAAGTTTGAATTTTTCCAGTGTGCTTGATCTGTCTGTTATTACTATCAATGTAAACGTATATATGCGTACATGAACATGTGCTAACATAGGTATGTTGTTGTTGGTAGGTGCCGTCGAGTTGGTTCCAACTCATAGCGACTCTGCACAACAGAATGAAACACTGCCTGATCTTGTGCCATGTCCATATCATTTTTATGCTTTTATAGTTTATGTAGTTTATTTGTATACATCATATTCATACTCATTAATGAGAAAAAGATGGTATCTTACTGATCTTTTTATTCTGGGTACAAGCCTAAAGATTCTGTTAATAAGCTGAAGAAGTTAATATTTTCTGAATGAATGTTTAAATGTAAGAACTGCATTTAATTTGAAACACAAGGATCCAAATTAACTGCCAGCCTTAGGGTTGGTGGTTCAAACACCCAGCAGCAATGTAGAAGAAAAGTCTGATGATCTGCTTCTAGAAACATTGTTGTTGCTGTGTGCTGTTAAGTCAATTCTGCCTCACTTCTGCCTAGGAAATGTTACCCTACAGAGCAGGACTTCCCCATAATGTTTCGTAGGCGGTAATATTTAGGAAAGCAGTTATCTAGGTTTGTTCTCTTAGGGACATGCTACTGAGTTTGAACCACCGACCTTTTGGTTAGCAACTGAACATGTTAACCATTGTACCACCAAGACTCTTCTGCAAAGATTATATCTAGGAAAATCCTATGGAGCAGTTTCTACTCTGTAATGCATGAGTTCACCGTGAGTTGGAATTGACTCAGCAGCAATGGGTTTGATTTATAGGTTTATAGCTGCAAAATAGTTTGATTCAAGTATTTTTTTTTAAAACGTGCATTAGACCATCTCCAGTCTTTTTTGTATCATGGCAAATCGTATGTAAATTGTTACTCCAATGTGCACAAATGTAACTATAGAAGCAAACACATGTCCTGTTAATTGAATTTGCTGAAGTCATTCAACAAATATATTGAGCACCTACCTATCAAGTGTACAGTATCATTGTAGAAACTCTTTGGAATGTATTAGGGAGGGATAAATGGTCCTTATCCTCAGGAGGTGATCCACAGTTTCATTAGATACAGCACTCTAAGAGGTTTAAGGGAACTGAGACCAGTCATAGCTGTGGTAGATTCACAAATTCCACTTCACACTCAATCTAGGACATTAGATTTGTATTTCCTTGTATATTTTCTTCCTGCTTCCACCTTTCTTCCTTCCTTTCTTTTCCTTTTTTCCCCAATTTGGTATAGTTAAATTCAGGTCAGATAAATGAGAATGTGGCATGACTACAGGTGACTATCATTATTATAGATTACTAACAGGTATGGAACTCAGAACATCAACCAGGACTGTAGATGTAGATTTGGTATTAAATCATAGAAGCAAAATAAAATCAACAAAGGTGGTGAAGTAGAAAGACAAGACCCAAAGGTCAAATTGAGGAAGACATCTCTACTCCCAGGGTAGAACAAACTCCAATCTGCTGAAGAGAAGGAAGGTATTATCAGACAAGTGTGCAGTGAGTACAGCTACAGAAGTCAAAAGAGGAAGTTTCAGAAGAACAGGGTGGTTAACTAGGTAGAAGTCTGAGGAAATCATGTCAGTGTCATTGCAGACAAAACTGAGTCATTAGTGGGACAGCAGCAACAACTGCTTTGGAATGATTAAGAGAATAAGGAAGTGGTAAGGGGAGAAAAGTATTGAAACTGGTACATTGTCTCCAAAATTAACAAAGTGAGTTCTATTTTGGGGGTATATAATAACAAATCTATTCACATATAATACATCTGTAAGTATCCTGTTTTACGAAAACCATACATTTAAATGTAACTCATAAAAACCACGTATTCGTATAGAAATTTGGTTGGGTGAAATCTGTGACAGCATGCATTAGAAAGAAGATCAATATTAACTGGACTTCAGCATAACATGATTACTCCTCCCATCTTAACCCAATATTGCAAAGACAGAGTAGCTGGGATACAGGGCCAGGGACCATGCTCTTAGGGGAAACCAAGGCCAATTGGCACAACTAGCGTTTTGCTAAAAGAGCCCTCTGCACCCCACATTGGTGAGTGGTGTCTGGGGTCTTAAAAGCTGCCAAACTGCCATCTGAGGGTACAGCAAATGGTCCCAACTCAGCAGGAACAGATGATTACCAGGGACCAAAATGACTTGGGAAAAGAGAACCCAGAAGACAGAGAGACCCATGTGAGTGGGTGACTACATCAACGTGTGACCAGAAGAACTGGATGGTGCCTGGCCACCACCAGTGATAGCCATGATGGAGCTCACAAAGTTGACTCTCACTGGCAACACAAAAATAAAAAGGGGTACACCCTGAGATCTCCACTAAAAGACCACAATTGATGGTCCAGGGACCTCGGGGTTCCCCTGGGAGCATGGCCCCTGGCCCTGATGCTGCCCTGTCAATAAATCATGGTGGAGGTCCACTCTTAGGACAGGAATGGATTGGACTTGGTGACAAAGAGTTACCATATCACGTGTGCACTTTATGCTTCTGTGCATCTATAGGATGTTGTCCTGCTGACGTCTTACTGGAGGAAGGGAAGGGGAGTGGGTGGAGAACAGAGGATAGGAGATTGTTGGGAGGATAAGACATGTATAGAGGAGAGAGGAAGTGTGTGCTGTCACTGGGCAGAGAGAGCAGTGGGAGCTGCATATAGATGGACACACAAATTTATATGGGAGTGTACATTTTCATTCAATTATGATAAATAAATAAATAATGAAAATGTTCAGTGGGGGAAAACAATGTATTCAGAGCTGATATCTCACCGAGGTGCAGGAAGCTGTTTATAGCTGGCTTCTAGTCATCTTGGTTGGTGCCTGTGTGAGTATAGCCATGTACTGTACTTTTTGATCATTTAAGAGCGATTTTGTAAGAGGGAAGAATGTCATGTGTTCACTAAACTTTAAACTGAAAGGATTCCCAGATAAGCCAGAAGAGGGTAGTCAAAGAAGCCAAAAACCAAAGCCAAACCCATTGGAATGGAATTGATTCCAACTCATAATAACCCGTCCTATAGGACAGAGTAGAACTTCCCCACAGGGTTTCTAAGGCTGTAAACCTTTACAGAATTACACTGAGCCATCTTTCTTCCACAGATGGCCAATGGATTTGAAGAACCTACATTTTGGTTAGCAGTCAAGTCATTAACCACTCAGCTGCCAGGGCTCTGTGGAAGCCAAGTGGGAAAAAAGTTTATGAGGAAAAAATAATTGATCAAAATATTAAATGCTGTTGCAATATGAAATATTAAGGACAGGGGGAAATGACTTTGAATTAGCTTCCCATTTGTCATATAAGCTCAGATTTGCACACCACATATTTATTCGTTTAAAAAAAAACTCTTAATGCTCTTCACAGGAACAAATGCTTTGGTGTTTAGAAACAAAAAGTTTCTCTTACACTTCATCTGGCTGACAGCGACAGTATTTTAACTCTGCACATTTCAAAAACAAGTACTACTGTACTAAAGTCAAATGTGAGTTATTAAGAGACTCATTTAACGTACACTCTGTTAACATTAACTGAAAATTAGCAACATCGTATAAATAGCAGAGAACAAGTATAGAATAAAGAATGTCAGAGAAACCCACATTTCATTGAGGGCCCAGTTATTCATTGCAGTATTATTTATAATCATCAAAGCCTTACCAATATGATGATGTAAAGATGAATGGTGCTGCATTTTAAGGGAGGGAATATGACAACACTCAGCTTAAAAAAAAAAAAAAAAAGAACAGATGTAGATACATCATTATGGAGAGATCATAAATGTGATTCTGAATGAAAAAATAATTGTAGAGCACCAATTATGGTATCTTTTATATAAATTGGAAGACTCATAAAATAATATTGTATATTGTATATAGAGGTCCCTCAGGGGTGCACACTGTATCCATTTGACTACTACCTGGTAAAGGTTGTCAGTCCAAAGCCACCCTGCCGTGCCTGGCGATCTGCTTCTGTGAAGATTACAGTCAAGAAAATCCTATTGACCAGTTTTATTCCGTAACACGTAGGGTTACCGTCGGTCACGACTTGCTCGGTGGTGACGCGCGTTGCTTCGTTTTGTTTTAGTTTGTTACGTAGTGACATATGCAGTAAAAGCTAAAAAAAAAATTCTGGGTGCAAACCAGTTCTTGATAGTGATCAGCTCTGAATAAAAGACCACTGGGTATTTAAATGTCATCTGCAATATGTTGTTTCTTTAAAATCGTGTGTTTGGAGAATATATAAAGGTGGCTAAACTCTATGACTTTGTGATGATGTCTGTTATTATGCTTTGTATATTTATTTTTTTATAGCTATATCAAAATTCAAGGCAATAGAAATGGCAGAGAAAAGTATAGCTTTTAAGTAATAAAAGAGCTTGCTTGTGTTGACAATCGTGCCTCATGGAACCCAGCCCTGTGTTTCTCTGTTTTAGGATGGTAAGTCAGAAGCTGTTTGGATTGAAGAAAGATGGAATGCCCATATTGCCCGGGTCCGTGACGTGGAACTTCTTACTGGGCTTGACTTTTATCAGGAGAAAGCACAGCCTGTCTCTGAGATTCTGCAACTGAAAACTTACTTACCCATACTTGAAACCCTTGTTTAACAGATTATATAACACAAATTGGACAACATGTGGGTGATTTTTGTTGTTGAAGAATTGTAAAATAGAGTATTCTATTTTTCCTTAACTTCTTTCCATGTTGCATAATTTCTATTAGTCTCACCTCAGTTTTCCATTTGTATGAACATGTATTATTTTAAATTTAAATTTTATTTCGCACGGAGTTTTTCCCTTATTATACTGTGAAAACAGCACAGAGTAGAGCCTGACCTCTAGTTTCATAAGGAGGTGGGGAGAGTCAAGACCAACAGCCCCAAGCTGATTCCTGTGACACGAGGTCAGATGTACCTCCTCTTTCCACCATCTCGATAAATTCTGACACCAATGGCCCCGTCCCTGCCCTTGGCAATCTTCACATCACTGCTGGGGTGAATCATTCGTTGCCCTGGCCACACAGAACTCACCAATACTCATGGTTATAGGGTTCATTAGTGAAATAACAGGTTATAATTCAGGTTCAGGACCACTCAGGATGCAGTCCTCTGTCAGGACAGCACCTTCTAGGCATGCTTACAGCACCTTCTAGGCATGCTTACAGCACACCTCTCCCTGTCTGCTCCCTGCCTCCCAGGGCAAGCGTTACAAAGTTCTTTTAGATCTGCTGAAACCCTAGTGGTATAGTGGTTAAGTGCCTTGTCTGCTAACCAAAAGGTTGGCAGGTGCTCCTTGAAAACTCTATGGAGCAGTTCTACTCTGCCCTATAGGGTCCCTATGAGTCAGAAGTAACTCAACGGTGAGGCTCAGCAAACCAGCTTTACTGTGCCTGGAGTCCTTCAGCAAGCTTCCTGCCCTCAGATATTCACCATTCTCCCCCTGTAGACTGGGAAGCGTACACGCCACCTCCTGCCAGACTCTCTCACCACCACCACCACCACCATTTCTCTGTTCTGATTCTCTCAATTTCCTGGTTCCAGCAGCTTCTCAGTGAAGGGATCTGTGGTGCAAAGAAAGCACTCTCTTCCTGGCTTTCTTCTTTCCTGGTAGTGGGATCCTCTCCTTCATGCCTCTGGGATGGCTCATTTCAAACCCAGCAAGATGGCAGAACTGACCAGTTCCTATGCTAGGTTATGCTGTTTGCATAGTCTGACTCAGTCTCTTGGATGGAAATTATAAGACCATGGTGAGAAAGGCCACATGTAAAAGTGATCCATCACACCACATTACTTTTTATCATAACATAAAGATATTATCTCATATACTTATTTAGTAACTCATAGCCTATCTCTTTTGCCTAACATTATCTAAACAGACGGGAGAACAAGAGAAGTCGGAGTTGATTAAATTCTATAGCATTTTTGCCACAAATTGTTTTACAGTTGACAGTTTGGCCACAACTGTTAAAATCTTAAATATGTACATAACTGTTATTCAGTAATTTCACTTATAAAAGCTGATTCAACAAAGGTACCTGCACAAATGCTTGCAAAAGCCTTTGACAATCATAAGGACTGGAAACAACTTAAAAGACAGTTTCAACAATCCTGCCATTTGTTTAAATGAGCGATGAAATACTTCTTTACGACTACAAAGAAAGAAATAGATCTATCTGTTGGAAGAACGGCCATTTTTAAATGAAAAAACAGGTAGTAGAGCAGTGTGTATACTATGACGGTGTGTACACAGCACAGACAGCAGATGCTGGAGGCCTGTCGCGGGTAGTCGGCACTTGCAGAACGTTGAGAAAACAGTCATAAGATAGTGTGTATAATGAAAGGGAGTGGTTTTGCTCCACTAAGATTATTTACAATCACAGATGCGGATCTGGATTTGGTCCTTGGGCTGTAGTTTGTCAGTGATTGGCTTGCATAATAAAACCAGGGTATGAGGGTCCGAGAAGTAACAGAAAGGCAAGGCAAGGAAATACAACTGTTATTGTATGCCCTGTTGTACTAACAGTTTTTAAAATCATGGGTATATATTTCCTTAATTTTTAAAAATTCAGTTGTGAACTGAAGAGATCCCAGTATTATCCAAGACCTTTGAGTTGACAGATAGGCAGTATTCCAGATGCTTCCTTAGATAGAGAGACCAGTTCACCCAGGGGACAGAGTATCGGCTGGTGAGGTAAATGTGGCCACTGAATTGCTTTTGTCAGTAGCTAGATTTAATTAAAAATTCTTTGCAGTGCAAAATGCACAATACAGGGAGGCTGAAAGATGAAGACACAAATTGCAGACTATTTTGGAAACCCTGCAGGCATAGTGGTCAAGTGCTATGTCTGCTAGCCAAGAAGTCAGCAGTTCAAACCTACCAGGTGCTCCCTGGAGACTCTATGGGACAGTTCTACTCCGCCCTATAGGGTCACTATGAGTCGTAATCTACTTGATGGCACTGAGTTTGGTTTTGTGTGTGTGCAAACTATTTCTAGATATATAATGAAATGGATATGTAGTATTCTGTATGTTAACATAAAATTCTTCTAATGAATATTCCTCTGCCCCACCAGAGCTTGAACATTAGATAAGATCTCCTGTAAGTTAGACCCACTATGCAGATATGCTCCTGTAAAGATTGCAGCTGAGGCAACCCTATGGGGCAGTTCTGCTGTGTACTGTAGGGTCACTGAATTGGCTGAATTGTACACAACAACATGCAGAAACAGGAGTTTGTTGATAGTGTGAGCATTTAACACTTTGGCTACCAACTGCAAGGCTGAGAGCTTGAGTCCACTCAGAGGTACCTCAGAAGAAAGGCCTGTCATCTACTTCTGCAAATCAGCCATTGAAAAGTCTATGAGGCATGGTTCATTCTGACACACATGGGTCATTATGAGTGAGAGTCAACAGAAACTGTTTTTTATGGGAAGACAAGTGGAGGACTTGTACAGTCCTGAACTGGCTGAGTTTAGCTCTCCGGATACCCTCATTTTGAAAGTGACTAGATTATTTGCTTTATCAGATCAAGTGGATGCTCAAAATAGAACTAGAAAGTTTAGTCAGAGAAAAATCAAACTTGATTTGTGTGTATGTGCATAGACTGTGTGACGTTATACCTTCCTTGTGAATATTTAGTGACCTGTTAAAAAGGCATATTGAAGAGGAATGACATTGCATTCATCATCAAAAAGAACACTGCAAAATCGAACTTGAGGTACAGTGCTGTCAGTGACAGGATAACACCCAGACACCTTTGAGGAGACCAGTTAAGGTGACTGCTATGCAAATTTTTGCACCAAGTACTGACGCCAAAGATAAACAAACTGAAGGTTTTTACCAACTTTTGTAATGTGGAACTGATCAAGTACGCAGTCAAGATGCATTAATAATTACCAGCAATTGAAATGAGAAAGTTGGAAACTGAGAAGAAAGATCAGTAGCTGGAAAATAGCATCTTGATGATAGAAATGCTAGAGGTCACATCACAGAGTTTTGCAAAACCAAAGACCTCTTTATCGCAAATACCTGTTTAAAACAACAACATAAGTGGAGACTATGCATGTGGAACTTGCCCACTGAAATGCACAGGAATCAAATAAACTACATCTGTGGAAAGAAATGATGGAAAAGTTCAATATTACCAGTCAGCTTGGAAGTTCAAGTTGAAGCTGAAGAAAATTAGAATGAAACTACAAGAGATAGAAAACCAAAAGCATTTTCTCAAGCTGAGAGAACTAAAGAAAAAACTAAAACTGCAAGTTGCAAATATTGAAGTTTTCTGTGGACGAATTATGAAACAATGAAGAAAACATCAAAAAAAAAAAAAAAAAGATGGAAAGAATACATGGGGCCACCATACCAAGAAAATAAAGTCAACATTCAGTCATTTCAGGAGTTAACACGTGATCAAGAACCAATGGTACTAAAAGGAGAAAGTCCAAACTACGCTGAAGACATTGACCAAAACACAAGGTTTTAGGAGTTGGTGAAATATCAACTGAGATATCTCAACAAATGGATGCAGCAGTGGAGAAGCTCACTTGTCCACGCCAAGAAATTTGGAGGACAACTACTCGACCAGCTAACTGTCTCAGATCCATGTTGATGCCTATTCCAAAGGAAGGTGATGCAACAGAATGCAGAAACTGTCTAACAGTGATGATCGCTCTCAAGTTAAATTTTACTGAAGATCATTCCAAAGCAGTGGCAACAGTACATACACAGGGTACCACCAGAAGCTTAAGCCAGTTTCAGAAGAGGATGTGAAACAAGAAATATCATTGGTAATGGATGAATCCTGGCTAAAAGCAGAGGCTACCAGAAAGATGTTTATCTGTGTTTTATTGACTGTGCGAAGACATATGGTAGTGTGAATCATAACAGATTATGGATAAGATTATGAAGAATGGGAATTCCAGAACACTTACTTGTGCTCATGCATAACCTGTATATAGACCAAGAGGTAGTCATTCAAACAGAGCAAGGGGACACTGCGTGGTTTAAAGTCAGGACAACTTATGAGTCACGGTTTTATCCTTTTACCATAGTTGGCCAAGCCGTATGCTAAGCAAATAATCCAAGCATCTGTACTTCATGAAGGAGATCAGGGCATCAAGTTTGGAGGAAGCCTTAACAACCTGCATTATGCTGATGACACATAGCTCCTTGCTGAAAGTGAAGAGGACTCAGAAGCATTTACTGATAATGATCAAGGACTGCAGCCTTCACTATGACACCTCAACATAAAGAAAACAAAATTCCTCACAACTAGACCAATTAGTGACATCATAAAAAATGAAGAGAAGATTAAAGTTGTGAAGGATTCCATTTTACTTGGATTCACAAACAATACCTATGGAAGTAGCAACTAAGAAATCAAAGACCCACTGTATTGGGGAAATCTCAGTAAAGTGTTAAAAACAAATCTATCTTGGAAGAAATACAACTGGAATGCTCCTTAGAAGCAAGGATCACAGGACTATGTCTCACATAATTTTGTCATTTTATCAGAAGGGATCAGTCCCTAGGGAAAGATGTCATGCCTGTAGAGAGGGTCCATGAGAAAGAGGAAGCCCCTCAGTGAGACGGAATGACACAGCGGCTGCAACAAGAGGCGTACGCGTAACAACATTGTGAAGATGGTGCACGACCAGGAAGCGTTTCATTCTGTTGTACGTAAGGTCACTATGAGTCAAAACTGACTTGATGACATCCAACAACAACAACAGCAGTATTAAAAAGCAAAAAAACAGTGACACTTTAAGGACTATGGTGCATCTGACAGAAGCCAGAGTGTTTTCAATCCATTTATGTGCAAGTGAAAGTTGGGCATTGAATGTGGAAGGTCAAGGAAGAGTAGATGCCTTTGAATTGTGATGTTGGCAAAGAATATTCAATATACTGTGGAATGTTGAAAGAATGAACAAATCTATCTTGGAAGAAGTACAACCAGAATGTCCCCTAGGGGCAAGGATGACAAAACTTTGCCTCACATACTTTGGACATATTACTAGGAAGGGCCAGTCCTGGAGAAGAACATCAGGCCTGGTAAAGCAGAGGGCCAGTGAAAGGCAGGAAAGCCCTCAGTGAGGTGGGCTGACACAATGACTGTAACAAAATCTGCTCGTTCTGTTGTGTGTGATGTTAACTTTGATCACTAGGTTAAGTTGGTGTGTACCAAGTTTCTCCTAAGTAAAGATTTTTTTTTTTCCCATCTGTAATCTGTAAGTCATTTATGGGGAGATACTTTGGAGACAATCTACACAGATTGTCTTTTTCATTACATTTGCACATACTAGCTTTAGTATCTATTAATAGTATTAATAATTCTTACCTGATTCAGTTGTTGCTATGTTGGTTGCAAAGGGTGATTTTTAAAAAATTCCATTATTCTTTTTTCATTCATTAACATTCTATTGTAAGGAAAAGTGTTACCTTTTCTTCACAGTATAAATTTGTTTCTGTATTTATAAGAGCCCTGGTTGCTCAGTGGTTATAAGCTCAGTTGTCAACCAATGAAGGCCAATGAAGTTTGAATACACTAGCCATGACTTGGAAACCCTATGAGGCAGTTTTACTTTCAGTAGGGTTATTAGCTAGGAAAAGTGTTACAATTTCTCTATAGGCTAAATAATTTTTTATGTATTTATTGGTAGTATAAATTCCATAGGTTCTTTTTCTCCCTAATGGATTAAAATCCATTATAATCATTTATTTTAATACTTTGTCCTAGATTTGGCATGTTGAATTTCAAGTTGGCTCCTGTGCATTTTTGATGATTGTAAAGACATTTCTATTTTTTTTAATACAAAAATATGTTTCAGACTCATGTTGTGATTCCTTACTCTAACTTGAAACCAGCCTTGTCTCCCAAGATTCGTGATTCCATTTAGCACTTATTGTGTGCCCTAATTTCTTCCTGGGATAACATTGCATCTAAGCCCTTTTAGTCAACAAATGTAGGACCTGTATCTTTGCCTCTGCATCTGTGTTTCTCTATGCCTATTTCTTTCCTTATTTATGTGTACAAAACTATGAGCTCACTAATCACTCATTGCTGCATACTTCTTCCCAAACTTTCCTCACATTTCATAATTTTAGTTTTCTTTGATAGTAAGAAACTTTGGTTCTAAGCATCATCAAAATACTCATTTGCTCAGTCAGTCCTATACTGCAAAGAAAGTAATGTTGGGATTATTAACTAATTTCACTGAGAACACAACCAAAGTGCTCTTTGGAAGCAAAAATGGTGAGGCTGTGTCTTATGTACTTTTGACATGTCAAGAGAGGGATCAGTCTCTGGAGAAGGACATCGTGCTTGGTCAAGTACAGGGTTCGTGGGAAACGGGAACACCTTTGACAAGATGGATTGACACAGTGGCTGCAACAATGGTCTCAAGCTAACAACGATTGCAGACACGGCACAGAACCAGGCAATGTTTCACGCTGGTGTCCATAGGGTTGCTATGATTCAAAACTGACTTTATGTACCTAACAGCAACATCACTGAGAGAGGTAAATTTACTAATTAGAATGGAAGAAATATTTGCAGTCCTTCATATCTCCAGATTGAGAGTTTATATTCTAAAGACTCTATTTAAAACTACTCAGATGTGTTTTCTTCCTTCCTTTGGTGTAGTTGCATTACTTATTTGAAATATAGTGAAATTCCTTTGTTTCTGATTGTGTTACATTTAGGGATTTCCACTCTCCATGAGTAGTTTTTGACTATATAGATTTATATGATTTCAAATGTCATGACTTGATGAAAGGGAACACTCAGAAAAACATCCTAGCTCCCTTATCTCTTACTGTCCTTTCCCATCCACCCTTTGTAGACAGCTGGTCTCATGAGTTTTTGGTTTATACTTTCTGTATTTAATAATAATAATTCTTTTAGAAAAGAAGTCAGCAAAAGCCAAGTACTGTCGAGTTGGATCCGACTCATGGTGATTCTAGGGACCAGAGTAGAACTGACCCCCAGAGTATTCAAGGAATAAAAGAAGACATGCTATATATTTCTTTTGTACATTTTTTCACTTAAAAAAAACATATCCTGGAAACCACTCCATATCAGCTTGTGTAGATCTTCCTCTCCCTGTTTTATTGCTGCATAGTACTCGATTGTGTTGGCGTTGCTACTTGCCACTGAGTTGATTCTGACTCATGAGCACACAGCATGAGTAGAACTCCTCATCAGGATTTTGAAGGCTCTGACAGGCTGGAAGCAGGCTTGTCTTCCCAGGTACTTCTGTGTGGATTGAAACCAGCAATATTACCACTGCTAGTTAAATGCTTTACCATTTGTAGCACATAGGGACTGCTGCTTGTAGATTGACTATACCCAAACCCACTGCCAACAAGTCGATTCCGACTCATAGTGACCCTAGAGGTCAGGGCAGAGCTGTCCTACAGAGTTCCCGAGGACTGCCTGGTGGGTTTGAACTCCTGACCTTTCAGTTAGCAGATGTAGCACTTAACTACTATGCCACCAAAATTTCCAGATGGATCATAGTTTAGTTAAAGTAATCTTCTGTGTAAAGGCTCTTAGGTCATTTCTAATATTGTATAATTAGGAAGGTACAACAATTAATAACCTTATATATCTGCATTTTTCATATTGTTGGAGGTATATCTTCTGGAAAAATTTCTAGATGTGAGCAGACGTATATACACTAGTTATATTTTTAAAGAAGACTACAGTAAAACTTGAGAATGCCAGAAACTGCACTAGGCAGAAACCTGTCAGAGACGGAAAACTCCAATTATCTTCCACAACCTACTAGAGGGTAATGGAAAAGTGGTGAGTCTGCAGTCTGTCAAAGATGGAAAAGTTTGTAGACCTGGGAAAACAAGGCAGTCTTGTCCAGTTATAGCTTTCAGAAGTTTTACCGTATATTGTCACAACTGTCAGTCTTAAAATGGCATACTCAGAACATGAATACAGTGAGGGATAGTTCTTCCCCCACTGTAAAATGGAAATCTTTTTTGTTAATTATAAAAGCAACAGGTACTTGATGTAAAATAGTCCACAATTTATACTGATGGATATTAAAGTCACCCATAATCTCTTCAACCAGTGATTAAACCTATTAACTCATGGATGTGTCTCTACTGTGAATTGTAGTGTTTGAATATAGGATTTGGAAAAATACCAGTCCATGTTACTTTGGTTCTCATTCAAAATGCTTTCTCCCTCTCCAGGGTAATTCAAAGGCTTTCAGGAAGATATTTACATTTTGAAGATTTAGAAAAGCCTTTCTATGAGAAAATGTAACTTACTGGAACAAAAAAGGGAATAACTAACATACAAAAAGTACCTTGATTTTTTGGCAAACTGGTACTCTTAGGACATTTGTTGCTGAGAATTACATAGGGAATCATGTGGTTGTAGGAAGAATCCATAATGGCAGGCTTCCCAAGTTGATTTTTGACTTTCAAATGACAGAACTGTATCATCTCAGACAATATGCTTACCTTGCCCTTTTATTCTGCTAGTATCAAAACAAGAGTCCTGGTGGTGCAGTGATGAAGTGACATGACTGCTTAACAAAAAGTTGGCAGATCAAATCAACCAGCTGCTCCTTGGAAATCTATGGGGCAGTTCTACTCTGTCCTCTGGGGTTACTATGGGTCAGAATCGACTTGATGACTATGGGCTATGGGTTGCATGGAAATACGTAATAAATCAAAATTTTAATAAATGTTAGTCACGTAGATTAGCATTTAATACAGAACAACTGCTTGCTTTCAAATAAAGTGGCCCACCTATTATGGCTCTTTGTATTTATAAGTATTTTGACAGGCATTTTAGAGGGACGTTTTGTGACTTTCAATGCTGTTGAATCAACAATTATCATTAACTCTTGTTTGCATAAAGGGAGATGAGTTGAGCAAGATGAACTGAGATCATGGGAACTGACTTGGAAAGAAGGGGAATTCTAAATGTTGGCTTATTTTTCAGATACAGTGACAATTCTGAAAATGTATTTTTGCAATATATATATTTTTTTATTTAAATTTTCAGGGCTTTTAGTGCCATAGCTGGGATTAAGGGAGCTCAACACCTGTTTTTCTGGAAACTATTAGAAATGAGTGAGTTTTCTGCACATGTGGAAACTCACTTTCTCTGCTGGTGGGTGAGGCAAGGTATGTGGGTATGAAGGGGATGAGCAGGTGTGCTTGCTGATGTGCAAGGCATTCATCTTTGGCTTCTCGTTTGCCTGGAACTTAGTGTAAGAATGTCCATCAGCACTTGATCACTGTAAAATCAGCAACTGGAGTCTTTAGGATTCTGTGTTTATGTGCTTAAAAATTGAGCTGACCCTGATTCTCCAAACTCCATCCGGTTCTGGCACTGGAGTTTATTTCCAAGTTACATTTGGGGTTCTTTAGCAATCCTTCTCACCCTGGGGAAATCTCTTTCCTTCCTCCACCTCCATCTCCACCCACGCAACGCCACTACCCCACCACCACTTGTCATCTGTTTACTTTGGGAGGGCTGGGCATGGGAATGGAAAGCAGGACATAAACTGAAACAGTTTTAAAAAACACAAACAAGACTGTTGGTATAAACGACTTCCTTCTTACACAGCACCCTTGGGCTGACCACAATCACTCCCTGTATCAGGGGACTTGCGCTGGAGCAAACGTCCAGACAGGAACAAACCTCAGCCTTCCTAAGACCACGGAGAACTTGTGCAATTCAGACTCTGCGGAAACCCACACTGTAAATGTAGCTGGGTAACAACTAGCAAAGTATGGCATTTAGAGTTCGGCTGTCTGGTTCACGTAATTACCTTCTTTAATGTGTAAATTAAGGATTTGTAGGTCTAGAACATATTAGGGGAAGCCAGTTAGTCCATTTTTCAAGGCTCACTCCACCAAGAATTACTGTTTTGTAGCTGTAAGAGGTAAACAAAGACCTCCCATGAAAACCAAATGCACTGCTATGCAGTCAATTCTGACTGACAGTGACCCCATAGGGTTTCCAAAGCTGTAAACCCTTGTGGAAGCAGACAGCCACATCTGTCTCCTGAGGAATGGCTGGTGGTTCCTGAGTTACAGACCACTAGGGTTTAAATATCAGCTTCCTAGCTGTGTGACCTGGAAGGTTCCTTGAACTCTACAGTTTGCTTTTCTCATATTATAACAAGCACACAAACAAAAAACAGCTGAACCAGTTGCCATCAAGTCATTTCTGACTCCTGGCAACCCCATGTGTTTCGGGGTAGAATGCATTCCGCAAGGCTTCTGATGGTTGTCATCTTTCTTCGGAGGTGCCTCTAGGTGAACTCCAACCTTTCGTTAGCAGCCACAAGCCAGGAACTGCTCTCATATGTAAACAAACAAAAAACCCCAACCCTGTGACTACCAAGTCAATTTGGACTCACAGGGACCACATGTTGTGTTAGGTGCCATCAAATTGGTTCCAACTCACTGCGACCCCATACACAACAAACACTGCCCAGTCCCGTGCCGTGCCCAGAATTGTTTTCATGCCTAAGCCCATCATTGCAACCACTGTGTCAGTCCATTGTGTTGAGGGTCTTCCTCTGTTTTGCTGATGTTCTGTTACCAAACATACAGTACAGAATATAAATATCCCATAGGGTTTGGGTTTTAGTCAGCTAGCACTGCTCTAACAGAAATATCACAGAGTGGATAGCTTTAATAAAGGAAGGTTTATTTTCACACAGTGTGGTAGGCTACAAGTCCAAATTCAGGATGTCGGCTGCCGGGGAAGGCTTTCCCTTTGTCATCTCTGAAGGCAAGTCCAGTATTGCATCAGTCTCTGTCCAGGGAGCACCTTGGCATAGAAACCTCAGGTCTGAAGGACACGCCCTTCTCCTGGTGTTGCTTTTCTGATGGTGTGAGGTTCCCAATTCTGTACTTGCTTCTCTTTCTTTTTATCTCTCGGAGGATGAAAGGATTAAGGGTGGGACAAGCCATACTCAAGATAAATTCCCTTTAAAGCAGAGCAGGGAGGTGATCTTATGAAGGGATTTACAGTCCCACCCTAATCCTTTAACATGAAGCATGGGAAAAATCACAAAACAGAGGACAACCACAAAATATCAGAAATCATGGCCCACCCACATAGCTACACGTATTTTGGGGGGGGACAGAATTCAATCCGTGACAGTTTCTAAGGAGCAGCTGGTGGATTTGAACTGCCAGCCTCCTGGTTAGCAGGCAAACCCTGTAACCACTGTGCTGCCGGGGCTCCTCTCACTAGTATTATCTCAGGGGACTGTGAGGGGTCCTGGTGAGTTAACAGAGTGTGCACACAACACTGGCTGGAATACAGCAGCGATATCCTCAGTCAGGAAGCCCTCTTCTCAAATTAACCGAGCAGCTGTTTCTCTTTCATTTGGGGCTAAACACAGTCTCAGTGACTCAAATTTGTGGACTGTGTAGGGTTGAACTTTGTCCTGTGATTTGGAGGCTTTACTCCTATATTTCCTGTGGGAATGAGTTAGTCATGTTGATAGCAACCTCCATCATGCGCTTGTGGTTGCCCTGATCTTTAAATTTGGCCTGTCTCTCTTGCAGTCCCTATTTATTGGTTAGGTCCAAGAAGGTTTTTTATAAGTTTGGGCTACATTAGCAACTTAAAAAAAAAAATGGAACCATAGCCAGGCTAATCCTGTTACTTTGGGATATTGAAAAAAATGAAATGATTTAACCACCATGGCTCAAATTGACTGGCCCATGGCAGTAGTTTCAGACAGATCCTCCAACATCTGTTTGGATCTCATTTCAGAAAACGGGTTTATAGCCAAAAGCCAAGTGCCGTCGAGTCATAAGCACTGACAATTATGTTCACAAACTCATCCTAGAGAAAGTGTTACATGTTTCCTTGCTGAATACCACTACAGTCAACTTTGAAGTACTCCACTTGGGAAGCTATGTGCTGACATGGGAACCTAGGCCGCCCTTCAAAGCAGTTTTGGAACTCTTCACAGAATGGCCATTGCACATGGCGGCATGCTGGCAAGGGCACAGACTTAATTGTATAGTTGTCTGTGAAGGACTTTTTAGCCAGTAAACAGATAATTGTATTGGAACACTCTACCTATTCACCTGATTTGTCCCCCAATGACATTTTTCTTTACTTAAAGGAAATATTGAAAGGAATACATTTTGATAACATTCGAGGCATCAAGATAATGCAACAGTGGCGCAGATGGCCATTCCAGAAAAAGCGTTCCAAAACTGCTTCCACGGGTAGACTAGGTGCTGGTGTCGGTGCCTAGCTGCCCAAGGGGAGTACTTCAAAGATGACCATAGTGATATCCAGAAATGAGGTATGTAGCACTTCTTCTAGGATGAGTTCGTGAACTTAACTGTCAGTCCTTGTACACTAGAGATGCTATGGCTATAATTCCTAACTGTCTTCTCCTCCTCTCCTTTCCCCTTTGCTTTCCTCTCATCCAGGACATGGTTTAATCTGTCTTGTGTGTAAATCTGTAGTCCTTGGATGATGCCCGTAGTTAATGCACTTGGCTGCTAATGAAATCTTGGTGTTGCAAGTCCACCCAGGGCAACTTGGAGGAGATACCTCGTGACCTGCTAAAAAACCAGCCATTAATAACCCTGTGGAGCACAATTCTGCTCAGACACACATGAGATCACCATGAGTTGGAACCAACTCAACAACACTGGTACGTGTGTATATATGTTTTAAATCCTATGGTTGATTTTAGTCTTCCTTATTTTCTTTAGCAGCTCTGATGTCCTGTGGAATGCCTTAAGCTTACACGACACAAAGGCAGCAGAATTTAAAAATACAACTGATACTGTAATTCAGACATGCAGATGAGTTCTCATATGGTGGTTGGCAGGAGGAAAAATAAACAAAAAGTCTAGTTCTGTTTAAAGCATGGCCAAGCCAAGTGCCGAAGTGTGATCTTATAGTGCAAACGGTGACTGTTCTGAGTAGTGTTCAGATATTCTTAGATTAAAATATTCAGTCACTCAGACAATTTATTCTTTTTCTCTTTTGTATGGTGTGCACCTTTACAAGAAGTGAACTTTTTTTTATGATTTTGTAGTGCCAGGGGGAAGAAACCCTCTGGTCTCTTGTCGTCCATGAGTGTAAACTGGCTGGCATGTTTTAGTCTCAGAGTAAGATTCCTTTTCTTTTTGCATCTTCAATTAATGCTCCATTGGTCTCCAAGTTTTTTGAAAGTTGCCCGTGATGAACCCGACCAAAGTCCATCTGTTTGACTTAGGCAGTACTCCTGGCACACCTTGGCCCCTGGATCTCCCACCACATTTGCCCTCTACCCAGCTGGCTCAGAAACTGAATATCAGCCCCTGCTGCGAGATTTCTTCACCCGGAATATGTCACAGCTGACCTTTAACTTAGGATTCATGCCGTAGGGACAACCTTTAAGGGTGTTATCTGCCTGTCACTGTACTGGATTTCTCTATGACTGTGCCTGACTTTGTTTCAGGGTAGCTTGTTCCCCATGTCTGGATTGCAAATCACCACTCCTGCACTGTCATGAGTGATACTCTTACACATTTAACACATTTTGGACTGTAACCCACAGACACAAAAAAGATGGATGTGTCTGCTTGTTTCTCTTGCTCTTTCTCTCTTTTACTCTTTCTCTCTCCACAGTCCATTAGGGCCCCAAACTGGCATCCTTTCTCCACTATTCTTTCTTTTCTTGACCTCCTCCAGGTAAAGCTCCATAGCATGGCAGTCGGTCCATTCCCTGAAACCTAGGTAGTCATTTCCCCAAACAATAATGGATGTGAGAAAGCCAACGTGTTGATTAAAGTCCAACATTTGAAAATGAGAATACTGGTATTCCTGTTGATACTTGGCAGCAAGATACACAACACCCTGATTTCCCTTCTAGGGCTTCCTCATGTGTGTTTGGGCAGGACAAAAAGAATGCCTTCTGCTCAAAAAAAGCAAAAGAGAAAAATATCTTTAATTATATTTCAAGTATGCCTTTTTCTTTTAGAGAGATGGAAACCCTTCTCGTTTAATAAAATTGTACTGGGAGAGAAGTTATTAGTTACTTTAAAGTGATGTGCATACCATGTAGGGACATAAAAGTTTTTGGAAATGAATGTTAATATTATTTCTTAAATATAGTATAACCTGGGAAGAATTATAAATCCTTTCATTTTTTTTTTGAACTTTTTATTTGTGAAATAATTATAGATTCACAGGAAGTTGGAAAAGCAATATCGAGAGTTCAGTGTATGCTGCATCTAGCTTCCCCAAAGGTAACATTTTATATCACTAGGTAAAATCAAAACCAGGAAATTGGTATTTGTACCATGGTGTTACCCAGAAGACAGGCCTTGTCTTGGTGTCACCAACTTTCATGTGCACTCAGAAAATGTTACATTTTATATTTACAAAGTCTCATTTAGTCTACACAAATGGGAGAGTAGATACAGATACAGAAAGTGAAGTTCAGAGTCTGGAGTACTGACCCTAGTTCTAGTCTGCACAGAATATCAAATGATTTATAATGTGAAAGCAACTGTATCTGAGAAAAGTCCCTACCCTGATACTTTTCCTTCTGGGGACCTAACAATTCACATTAAAGATTTGCCAAATTCATTCTAATTCTTGTACCTCCCTTTGAATTGCAGCTTTAACTCATTCAATTACTAATTTCCCCCTCTGGGATCTGGAAGGGTGACAGTGCCTGAGAACAGTGGGCAGAGATTTGAAGTTAAGATGCCAATAACATGAGGAGGATCACAAAGGTGGAGGCCGGGAGCTATTCAGGCCAACACTCCTCCTTTGCAGGTTTGCTTGGGGTAGCTGTATCTCACAGGGTAATCGGGAACATCCATGTCACCCTAGACAGAGGGCATGACTTAGGTTTTCAGAAGCAGTGGCTAATGAAGAGGTCAAAAATTAAAATGTAAAATTGTAGTTGCTTTTACTTTTAAATAAGAATAACCCAGTTAATATGGAGGCATTAATTTTGAAAACCCCCAACAGCAAGGATGAAAATGGAGGAGTAAAACTGGGTTATACAGCAAAAAGCAATGAGGAGGACTCATCATACTACTCCATGAGACTGGAAGCCACTTGTCTGGAGGTTTTAGCAGTGCCCATAAGTAGAGGAAAACTTTCCACTTAAATCCAAGATCCAAGTACAGTCAGAGTCACTCAAGACATGTCTGGAGTTTAGAGTTATTTGATGGAAACTTTATAGGCTGGGTTTTCCTCCTTTCCCGCTCTGACTTCGTAAGCCAGGGCCCACATACTTGGAAACACTAAGTCAGCAATTACTAAATGGTTGCTGAGTGACGGTGAAAATAGTTGGAAAAAAAAAAAAAACCTTGGATTTGGGTACAGGACAGCCATCAAGGTATGCCTTCTTATTCTCATATAACAGAATTTTTTAAAATTAATTAGTATACTTTGTTTTTTTAGAGTTATTTAGCCAAATTAAAAAACAAAGTCTTGAGCTTTGTGTCAAGAGATGGGGGTAAAACTTTTCTCTTCAATAATCGTTTTGCAATCTGTCCATGTTAGGTCAACAAACTAGTTATGATTGACAGGTTATAATGTTTAGGTTAGTATGAGCTCACAGAAACCTTTTAAAGTTTTCTGGGACAGGAGAGGATTATAAAACAGCCATCTCTCCATTCTAACTTTCCAATCTTCTTCCCACCTGCCGTCTTCTTCCCCCTTATTGTTTGACTGTTATTACTTTACTGTGGTCAAAACATGTGTAACAAAACATTCACCAATTCAATATTTTTTACATGCACAATTTAGTCACATTGTTTATGTGCTTCATATGCAACTATCACACTATTATTTCAAAATTAGTCCACCTCTGTTATAGAAACTCTCTGCAGAGAGCCAATGTGGTATTATGGATACAAGGACGATGCCGTGCCTCTACAACAAAGACCTAGAAAACTAAATAAAATAAGACTGCCCTCAGTCCTTGAACATTAAGCATCACGTGAAGAGACAAAGGCCTCAGCCAAGCACCAAATGGAATAAGAAAACAGAGAACAGAGTGTAAGGTGAGATACAGAGTGGAGGTCTCCTATCAGCTAACGCAGGAGGGATTAGCCTCAGCCACGAAGAACCACAGACAGGGTTCATTACACCCCCAGACAGGGAGTGCAGGAAGATGGCTTCAAGGAGCTCCCAGCAGGAGACGGCTCCCAGCAATCGGCGATAACACGTTTACCAGCATCTACCACACTCGCTTGTCCTCTGCCACTTCCCAGCAGCTGTGGTGGATCCACTGCAGGGAAGCTGGCTCCTCACCTCTTCGCTTTGCCCGTCCACACTGGCCAGTTCCTGCAGTGCTGTTTTTTTTTGTTACTATTGTTGCTTTTTTCAGGTTCTTTTGGTTTCTTCTCACTTTCTCTCCTCCTTTCCTTCCTTCCTCTTGAAGATCTGGCTACATGTGCTATCTCCACTGGGGGTCTCTCTCGTTCTAAAATTCTAAATACATAATTGCATTCTAGAAACTAAAACGACCAGGCACTTGATTTCTCAGCCTTCTTGATGGGCTGTCAAGTGCTACTTGACTGGGCAACCACTTCCCTGGCCCACACCACCGTGTCAGGGATCCCTGAGCACTCTTTTTCTTTTATCCTTTTTGTTTTCCTTTCTTTCTCCGTTTCTCCTAGCTCTCTACTTACCTTATTTTCCTGTCTCCTGAATCCCTGTCACTCTGTACTGTCTCTGCTCCTTTTAGGTGGCTTTTAACAGCACAGCTCAGCTTGGGAGCCGCTTCACCATTTGTGCTGCCAAGCCAGTGGACAGCCTCTGGGATTTTTTTTTTTTTCCTCTTCTTTTGTTGACTTCTTATTTCTACTATCCTTCTCTTCTTTTATCCTGAACATCTGGAGCTATGTGGCATCCTTACTCCTTCTAAAGGGTATGCAGTACCACTCTTGTTTTCTCAGCTTCTTATCTCTCTGTGCTTCCCTGCGTTACATTTCCACTGAACACCTTCCTCCGTTCTTCTGGTCAGGCTGTGAGGTGCTGCTAGGCTGGGGACCTACTTTCAGAAGTCTCCCTTGTGGTATTTTCTTTTTTCTGTCTTCTTTTTGTCCCTCAGTATCTTGTCTTTTTCTACTTTCTTTCGTTTCTTTCTTTATAACTACCCATCATCTTTTTTTGATTAAATTCTTGTCACCCTTTACATTCCTTCCATTCTTTTCTCTTAAGGACTACTTGTGAGAGCAGCTTAAGAAAAACAAAAAGTCACATATAGAAGGAAAACGACAAGATTAATCTCTGATTACTTAGCAGAGATGGTTATTTAGCTGCTTAACAGAAGCCATACAGGTAGGAAGGTAATGGGATGATGTCTACAAAAGACTGAAATAAAAAAAAGTGCCAACCAAGAATAATATATCCTACAAAACCCTCACTCAAATATGATGATGAATTAGGACATTTCTAGGTAAACAGAAATTAAGGGAATATGTGAAAAAAAAAAAGGATGATTAAAGGGAGATGACAGCCTGAATCTAGGATGCAAGACTGCTTCAGCTAGACACCAGCTTATTTAATGAATTCTCAAAGATTAATTAAACCTAACACTTATAACATAGAACCAGCGAGGTTTATCTGTAAATGACAATAATGTCAGAATAAGAAAAGAAGGATTAAATGGCATAACAATCTTTCAAATGGAGACGAATGCAAGGTGATACCTAGTGATAAAATACTGGTTGAAACTTAGGAGTAAATTTCAAGGTAACTACAAATAAAGTTAACAAACCTACTTGTCAAAGTAAAGAAGAAATATATAAATTCTCAGTAAACACAAAATCTATAAAAACAAAAAAAGTGAAAGAATAAATCCACAACAAAAGACATTCAACACAGGAGAGAAAGAGGAATAAAGAAAATGTCAGACTGCCCCCACACCTGCAAAGAAAAAAAAAAAAGCACTACAAAATGAGAGCAATATACTTACACCTGTCAATAATTACATTGAATATAAATAGCCTAAAGGCACCCATAAGGAGACAGAGAGTGATAGAATAAATAAAAAATCAGGATCCATCACTATGCCTTCCAACCTGAATGGCTCTGCTTCCAGCACTGTATCAGACACTGTTCTGCTGCTAGTCATAAAGTTTTAACTGGTTAATTCTGTTCAGAAGTTGACCACTGGGTCCTTTCTGCTAGTATGTCTTCTGGAAGCTTAGCTGAAACCTGTCCACCATGAGTGTCCCCGCTGATACCCGAATACCAGTGGCATAGCCTCCAGCATCACAGCAACACTCAAGCATCCGCAGTATGACAAACTGACAGATGTGTGGAATCATGTCACATGTGTTAATTACTATGGCTCCTACATGCAAGCGTTACAGTAGTGAAACCTATGGTTGCTAACCAGATAAGCCGTTTGAATCCACTAGCTCTCCTTGGACATCGTGTGCGGGCAGTTCTACTCTGTCCTATTGAGTTGCTGTGAATTAAAATCAACAGCAATGGGCTTGGTTTTTTGGTTTATACTCAAGTAGTGTACGAAATACACTGCATAGGTTATTTTGTTTTTTCTTTCCTATGAGGTAAAAGCTATTTTACAGATATGACAACACTTGCTCCTTCAAATGGGGCAGAAATTAGGCTAGCTGAAGCCCAAATCCACTGCCATTGAGTCAATTCCAACTCTTAGAGACTCTATAAGTCAGAGTAGGACTGCCCTATAGAGTTTCCAAGGAGCACCTAGCAGATTTCAATGTTCCTCGACTAGCAGTCTTGTCTACTAGTGGCCTGGCATGTTTATTAGCTAAACTCTATTTTCACTTACATTGTAACAGGATGAACCCACCACCATGAAGTCGATTCTAAGTCATAGCGACCCTATAGGACAAAGTAAAACTGTCCAATAGCGTTTGCAAGGAGTGCCTGGTGGATTTAAACTGCTGACCTTTTGGTCAACAGATGTAGCACAACAGGATATTGACTTGGAAATCACCTCCAGAACCTGGCTTAAGTTAAAGGGTTCCACAGGGAGATTTCAGAAATATTAAAATTTCAACCTTAGCTAAAATTCCTAGTCTACTGAGGAAACAATACAGGAATATCAAAATAAAAAGAGTTTCTTTTGTTGTTGTTGTTGATTTGAATACAACAGAATGTATCTTCACATCTGGTGTATCCTCAACATGGAAATGTCAGGACTGTCAAGGGAAGAGTTAAGCTGTTTCAAATAAAATACTCAATGGGGTGACAAGTTCCTTTAAGAATAAGACCTACTCTGACGTCTGAGTTGGCTCCTCTCCCAGCTTGCTATTTGCTCATAGACCATATTCAGTCCTGTTTGCACTTAGTATGAAATATCTTGTTTGTTTGTTTAGCCCAATAGATATCTGAACTCCTTTCTTATACTGGGGGTCTCTCTCGTTCTAAAATTCTAAATACATATTGCATTCTAGAAACTAAAACAACCAGGCACTTGATTTCTCAGCCTCCCTTCAAGTTACAGCACAGTGCACCTAATATGTGTTCCAGCAATGAGCCATGTCCGTACCGGATGACTAAAAGTTAGGGAACTGGAGAAGCAGAGACTGCACAAAATCCACTTTAGTAGTAGCTGCTACAATGAGTTTCCAGAGGCAGAAGCAATTCCTGGCTAGTGTCCAGGGGCTAGGAGCTATGGTCAGTGGTACTGGTGGTACAGATGATAGAATTTAGTGGGAAGAGATGGAGTGTCTCTACCAGAATAATTCTGAGTGAAATTTGGACCATATAAATTTATTTTAACTACATAGACTCTGAATCTATTTCTCTAGTCCTCACAGAGATTCTCTGTGTGATATACTTTTATTAATCCCTTTATGATTTAAGTTGAACAAGATTGGTGAGGAACAACCACAAATCCTCGTGGACATACCATATCCTTTTACTTCCTGGTCTAAGCATCAAGTCTTGAGTTACGACAATCTTCTGGTTTAAAACTGGCTAATAACTGAGCATACCAGATCATACTCCTCACCTAATGAAGTAGATTTCTAGTCATGAAAAATACAGTATGGAGATACAATACTTGGCTTAGACTGCTCCTAACATAACCCAAAGATCATAGGCTACAATTTTCTTTTTAGTTTCTAGCGCTGTGCTTTTTATAGTCCAATATATCATTCTAGAACTTCTAGATCAGGATTCCTATTACTCAAGCTTATTTGCATTTAATGTAAGACAATCTACTAAAAAAGCCCTTTTAAAGAACAAACTATTTTTACCTATCAAAGAAAATTTAAATAAAACATAATACAAATGTCATTTACAACCAACGACTTATTTACACTCAACAATGGCAAATCTGTAAAATTTAGTATACTTCCTCAATACTGGTAGTAAATTGATATGTCCTTTTTTAAAAATCAATAGAATAAGATTCATAAATTTGTAAATAGCCTTTTGCTTAATAATTTCACTCATAATAGAATATTTGATAGAAGGTGGTATTATTTGCATGAAGATTTTTATTATAATTACTTATAATGGCAAAACAATGGAAAAAGATCTAAACGTACCAATAACAGACAAATGCTGCTGAATGTAATAATAATACAGTGAAATGCTATACAGTCATTCAAATGACAAGGATGTAAAACATAGAATATGAAAATTATTCTATATCCAATTGGTGAAGATAGTGGAATGTATAACAGTATGTCCTAATTGTTAGTTGTTTAACAATTTGATAGTAGCTCCTTTCTGAGCACATGGCTAGACTACTTTTCCCAGTTTCCCTTGCAGTTAGATGTAACCACAGGACTGAATGCTAGCCAATTAAATATGAACAGAGGAGGCTCATGCTCTCTTAGGCCTCACCCACAAACCCCTCTCATGGGTGTATCTTCATTCTTTCTTACCTTCTGTTTGACCAGGGTGGAGACAAGCTCAATGAATTTGTAAAATAGTAGAATTTTGTCCTTAAATGACAACCACCTCACCCATCCATTCACTGAACAGAACTCTCACTTTTACGTAGCAAGAAACAACCTATTATTAACCAGTATGTTTGTTAAAGCAGTTATTGTTACCTTAATTAATACATAATACATGTAGTTATAGCTGAAATATGAATATTTAAAACAACATGGTGATATCTTTTGTTGCAAAAAGTATGCAGTGTAACACTTTCCATCTTCAGTGAAATACAGTTAATCATGTTTGAGTTTCTTAATAAATACTGCATGTGTGGGAAATGTGAAAATCTTTTTCCAAATGAAATTGTTAAAAGTAAAAATAAATGAAATATGAGTCACCTTCCAGACTTCCAAGAAACCAACGCTAGGTTTCCTTCCACATGGTGATTCACTCTTCCAGGATATTTAAGCAGATGTCCTGGAAGGTGGGTGGCCAAGAAGAGAAACTAAGAGGAAGGACAAAAATTAAAGCACCCAATATGTCTTATATTATACAACTGAATATATGCTATGTTCCCAAATGCCTAATTTTATACACCTGAATGCAAATGTCTTATTTCTTAACTCAATACAAGTTACTGCTATTTTTTTTTTAACTACTTATTTTGTTACTTTCATCATCTGCTCTACAATCTGTAGTAACTCACTTTGAGATCTAAGTTGTCTTGGAATCAGAAGTATTGGAGATGAAGTCTTTTTGAGCAGCTAAATTTTTCACCTGCCTAGCGGTTTCCTTTTGAGAAGCTATACTTAAAGCCATCTAAGCAATTTGAAGAACAGCTTTATAAATGTATTAAAGTTCCCGTCCCTGCACACAGGCAAACACAACCAAACCTAAACATAACCACGCATTTCCTGATGATCTGGCTCATTATCGTAAGTGTCAGTGTACTCTGTCTTCTGATGTCCCTCCTTTGTTTTTTGATATTTTGTATATTCTATTGTGTTTCTGCATTTTGCCTCTTGGTTTTGGATTGCTGGATGTCACTTCACTCTCTGCTGTTGCATGGCTGCTTATTTCAGTCCTGTCTGTCACTTTGTATAACAGGACAGTAGCTTGGAAAGCCTGCAAACTCATTAGTACTTTGAAAACTATAAGTTGAATTGTGTGTGAGTCTGAAAACACATGTCCTTATCAGTAGTTCCTATGAGATTTATGATATGAATTTTGACTATGACAAATCATTTCATGCTGCCATCTTAGGCAGTGTCACTTATTCATTCAATCGTCATTCAATCAATGAGTATTTACTGAATTCTTGGCACAGTGAGGAACCTCTGGTGTGTAGTGGTTAAGGGCTACAGCTGTTACCAAAAGATTGGCAGTTTGAGTCCACCAGCACTCATTGGAAATTCTAGAGTGCAGTTCTACTCTGTCGTACAGTATTGCTATAAGTCAGAATTGACTCAGTGGCAGTGGGTTTGGTCATGGGTTGGCCCAATGAGGCAGTGGTGCAGCCCTCAGGGAGCTTACAGTCTCAGAGAGTGGGATAACGTATGAAGAACTGTTACAGTTCTTCTACAGGAAGAGGTGATTTATTTTACTCAAAAACTCTATATAGAGTTAATGATTCTTGAGCATGCATAGGGAAGAAAGGGCATCCTGCTTAGGGCATGAAGCACAAAGTGAAAGTGAAGACTCAAAAGGAACTCACAGCTAGAAGATTTAACTACATTCATTCATTCACTTAGCCAGCCAAGTGCTGTCGATATAAATGTTTATCACCCACCAAATACGTGCCAAGAACTGCATGAACATTGGAAGCACAGCAGCAGTGAACAAGCAAAGTTCTTTGCATTCATATAACTTACATTCTTTTATAGACAGATAATCAGTTAATAAGCAAACAAACAATATACTTTCAGATTTTTAAAAGTGCTATGGAGAAAAGAAAAAGGAATGAACTGAAAAGTACCTGTGGGATACCATAGCTACAATGTCAGAGAAGTTTTCTTCAAAAAAGTGATACTGAGCTAAGGCCGCAAAAATAAGAGTCAGACAGCTACATAAAAATCTGACACACAATAGTCCAGGTAGGCAGAGCTGCAAGTTCCCAGGCAGAAAAGAGTGTCGTGCGTTCCAGGGACAAGAAAGAGGCCTGGGTGGCTGGATCATAGAGAATACAGTTAGAGCTATGTGAGATCAATGTGGAGATACAGGAAGTGGACAGGTGGTAGAGCATTTTCTATGTCATACCAAAGAGACTGGAATTTACCTTGAGAACAAGAGGAGTTTTGAGTACATTGAACAAGGGAGGTAAATGATCACAATTTTGGCTTACTTTGATATTGAACGTATATTGGGATAGCTGCCAGATAAATTCCAGATTGCCCTTGCAATATTTAGAAAATAGGCCAAGCCAAATGGCTTTCCTAAAAACATCATTGATTGTTAATCTGAAATTCAAATATAACTGGGAATCATGTATTTTTATTTCTAAATATTTCTATCCACAGGAATACAGGTAGGGAGACCATTGTAATTGCTTTAGTGAGAGACAGCAGAGGCCTAAGGAGGCTGAAAGTGGAGAATGGAGCAAAAGAGCAGCGAGCTATGACTGATTGGACTTGCTAATTGATTACCTTTGTGGGGTGCAGAGAGTGAAGATTAAGAGAAAGAAAAGAGACCAGAATATTTTCAGACTGTATGACTTGGGTGGATAATTTCTCCATTTTCCTAGGGAAACAAGAGAAGGAACAGATTAGAGAAAGGGAAAAATTGAGTTTTGAAAATGTTGAACTTAAAATACTAGTGGCCCATTCTGGTGGAAAAACACACTGAGGTGACTGAATGCTTGGGTCAGGAAGTCAGGAGAGGTCTGGCTAGAAAATTCTGAGCTCCTGATTTGTGAGTCGCGGGCACATTTCTGTCAGTGATATCCACACAAAGGTCACACTGAGGGTACACGACAGAATGAAAAGGATGCCAGAACAGACCTCTGGTAATTCTGATATTTAAAGGGAAACAAAAGGAAAGAGCAGTAGCAAGGAACAAAGAGATAAGAAAAGAAGCAATACAACATGGTCATAAAAGGAAAGTTTAGAAATGAAAGTAGTTATTTTCCATTTCAAGTACTAGTCTCTTTTCTGAGCATCTCTGTGCTCAGATGACAAGAAAACACCCTCAGACAAACTACTATACTCCAGCATTCCATAAAGAAAGCTACCAGTACAGTGGTTAAGAGCTACAGTGTGCTATGGTTGCTAACCAAAAGGTTGACAGCTCAGATTCATCGGTTCTTCTTGGAAATAGTTGTACTTTGTCCTACAGAGTAGCTATGAGTTGGAATTGACTCTATGGCCATAGGTTTTTTGTTTGTTTACCCCACCAAGAAGAATTTCAGAATACAAAGGAGATTATACAGTGTTAATTAACATACACACAAAGGAATCCTGGTAGTGCAATAGTTATGTACTCAGGGCTGTTACCCCAGAGGTTGGTGGTTTGAACCTACCCAGTGGTTCCTGTGGAGAAAGATCTAGCAATTTGCTCCCATGAAAGATACGGCCTAGGAAACACTACCAGCCCGTTCTACTTGGTCACAAGCTGTCACTGTAAATTTAAATTGACTCCAGGGCCTCTAACAACAAGAACAGTACTAAAAGATAAAAACCATGCATGCATGATATAATCATGTTACAGATTACCTCTGGTGAGGGAAAGCGACAGTAACACCTACATATGTTGGATAAAATATGACAAATGTGACCTGATGCCACTGAGTTGGATCTGACTCCCAGTGATCCTAGAGAACAAAGTAGAACTGCCCCGTAGGATTGCCAAGGAGTGGCTGGTAAATACGAGCTGTTGACCTTTTGGTTAGCATCCAAGCTTGTAACTACTGCCTTATGGGGATTCCCAAAACACTCTCTAAATGTGCAGCTCAGTTTACAATAAGAAGGAATTATCCCCCCAGGGACCAGACAGAAAGAGAGAATGCAGCACAACAGAGGTGAGTGTGCAAGCTGATACTCAGAGCAAGAGGAAGACACTTTGGCTTCCCAGGTCGAGAATGTTAGTAGTATGCTTTAAAATAACAGCCCCAGAAGAAAGCATGCTTTTAAGTTTACCTTATTTCCAATTACGGTTCAAAAAATTAAAAAACACAAAAACAAAAACCAAATATTTAGTAATAAAGAAACAAATACTGTACATAGACTACATTTTCTTTAGTGATCACATCACTATTAATATTATTACTACTACTGTGTAACAAAAAAATCAACAGATATGGACTATCTGCTCCTGATTACAACTAGTATATACAGAGAAAGACAACCACTTTTGTTGAACATATAGCAATCCAAACAATAAAGTACAAAAATTTTAGTATTATAAATAATTATATTCTTAGAAACTCTTAGAAAAAATATGGGTTTCTGAAAAGATTTTCTTTTCTTGCTTTTAAGTCTGAAACATTTGATTTATGTATTTAAGGTCTATTTTCAATTGCCCTGATTATTAGAGAATTCAAGCAATTTATCGTAACTACTTTATATTTAGTTTGTTTTGATAGTATTTGGCTGATAGTATTTTGGTTAAATTAATTTTTGATACCTGTTGAATTTCGGGAAACCCTGGTGGCATAGTGGGTTAACTGCTTTGTCTGCTAATGAAAAGGTCAGCAGTTCAAATCCACTAGGCACTGCTTGGAAAATCTATGGGGCAGTTCTACTCTGTCTATAGGGTCATGAATCAAATTCGACTCAGTGGCTGTGGGTTTGGTTTTTTTTTTCCCCCCTGGTTGAATTTGGTGCTGAAGCCTGGAGTCTCAGGGGCCAGCAGATATAGCTAGCTTCGAACTCTGGTGACAGTGATGTAGCAACCCCTGAGGAATCTGCCAGTTTGGGCAACATGGGGGCAAGGAGCTTAGTTTTCATGGTGAAGCAGGAGATGAGAGCTTAAATTAACAAACACAAAAAGTTAGGGAAAAACGTAAGTATGGTGGTACAGTGTGTAAAAGGCTTGGCTATTAATAAAAAGGCTGATAGTTTGCATCCACCAGTCACTAGCTGGAAACCCCATGGGGCAGTTCTATTCTGTCCTCCAGGGCTGCTATGAGTTGGAATTGACTTGACAGCAACAGGTTTATTCACGAAGAGGCAAGTGAAAAAGTAAATTGTAGCATGTCCATACAATTGAATTCTACTAAAATTCAGTTGAAATAAAACTGTAGCTACATATATCATCACAGATAAATCTTAAAAAGCAGTGTTGAGAGAACAAAGAATTATACCATAATATTCCATGTGAAGAGACTGGTGGCCCAATGGTTAAGGGGCTTGGCTGCTAACTAAAAGGTTAGCAGTTTGAATCTATCAGCAACTCCTTGAAAACTCTGTGAAGGCAGGTCTACTCTGTCCTATGGCAGAGTCAGAATCAACTTGAAGGTGTTACGGAAAATGAGGAAGCGAAAGACACTCAGGAAAAGGCAAGAAGCTGTTTATTGAGCCGGCAGGCCAACGGGACCTTCTCAGGTTCCAACAATTGGCCCTGAGTGCTGTTTCAGGAGGGTAGATATAGTGCCTTTTGAGGATGTCGTGGTTGAGACAAATGGTTGGGGGGGGCGCATCCTGCTCCACGGGAGTGGGGCTTTGAAAGGGAGCATCTTATCAGGCAGGTGTGAGGCTTTGAAGGGGCGCATCCTGCCTGGCAGGAGTGAGGCTTATCAAAGGGAAATATCCTGTCAGGAGGTGGGGGGGCCAGGCTGAGAAAGGGAAAGGGGAGTATACTGTCAGGCAGGTGCGGGGAGTGTCCCGTTAAGCGGGCACCGGGCTCCGAAGGGGAGTGACCCGTCAGACAGAAGCGGGGAGTGTCTTGTTAGGTGGGCACGGGAACAGCAAGGAGGGGGAGGGAGGGGAGGAAAATTTTTCAGTCTCAGTTATCTACATTAAAGGCAATTGTTTTTTTTTTTTTTTTCCATTCCATGTAAAGAAAAATTAAAGAGTACAAATGAGGTTATATTGTGTTAATTAATCTATGTGTTAGTGCTAAAAGATACATACCAAATATGATATAATCATGTTAGAGCTTGCATCTGGTGAGGGAGAGAAAAAAACAGGATTAAGGACAGGTATTTGAAGGGTTTCCATAGTATGTTTGCTGCTTTATACTTTAAAAGGATAAGATAAAATATTAAGATTCTACAAAGCCAGGTGTTCAGTATCTAGGGTCTTAGGGGGATGCATGAAATACCTTTAGCATAATCTTTTAATGAGTGAGAGAAGTGGAGATATCATATGTAAGCAGGTGAAGCTGAAGGAAATGCAAGATTGGCAATTGTGTGTGTGTGTGCACCTGTGAATGAGAGAGACTGGGATTGTTTTGGAAAATTGTGTAGAAGGATCCGGGTCAAGTTCACTTATTATCAGTTGTTTTAGTCAGCTAGCACTGCTCTAACAGAAATACCACAGAGTGGATGGCTTTAACAAAGGAGAGTTTATACTTAACACAGTCCAGTAGGCCACACAAGTCCAAATTCAGGATGTCTGCTCCAGGGGAAAGCTTTCCCCTTGTCGGCTCTGGAGGAAAGACTGCTTTCTATCAGTCTTTGTCCAGGGAGCATCTTGGCGCAGGAACCTCAGGTCTGAAGGACGGGCTCTTCTCCCGGTGCTACTTTCGTGATGGTGTGGAGTTCCCAATTCTCTGCTTGCTTCTCTTTCTTTTCATGTCTTCTAGGATGAACGGAGTATGGGGCAGGCCATACTCCAGGGAGCCTCCCTTACAGTGGAGCAGGTAGGTGATCTTATAAAGGGATTTACCGTCCCACCCTACTCCTTTAACGTACAGCATAGGAAAATCATAAAATGGGGGACAATTACAAGATACCGGGAATCACGGCCCAGCCACGTGGCTACACATATTTTGGGGGGCACACAATTCATGTCATCAGTGAATATATGAGTAAGCAAATGAAAGATAGCCCTAACTTTCTCTGTAAACTGTGAAGAGAGGGCTTGAGACCTGGTGGGGTTTAAGAATAAGTTTTGCAGGGCATGGACGAGAAAGCTGCCAAGAGATGAGCAAAAGGATAAACAGCTGATGTTGAGTTCCGGAAGGTGAGTTCACCAGATGGTAGAATTCTATACACACAAAGCATTATGACTGCACACACACCTACCCCTCTTTTAATGCAATAGAGAAATTAGAATTTCAGAACACAGAAGGCAGGATGGTATCAGCACCCACTCTCACATTCCGCGTGGTTTCAGGGCTGATTACAAACTTGGGGGGCAAGTGGATAAGGTGCACAGAGGGGTAGTTAGAAGACATTTGCTTGAGTCCTATCTCTTATTTAAGTAACTGTGACCACAAAGATGTCACTTAGACTTTCTAAGCCTCAATGCCTTTCAAAATGATTGTTGTGAGGATTAAATGGGATAAAATATGTTAAAGGACTTTGGAAAGTATAAGACTTTAAATAACCCAATAATTTAGTGGAGAAAAAAATAAATTTGCCCAGGAAAAGAGATATTTAAAATTAAGAAATGGCAAATGGAACTTCACAGATAAATCAGGCACAAGGAATATATTAGCTAAAATTATTTTGTGTATCTTGAGTATTAAGTGGCTTTCTGCATGCAAGATGGGTGTTTTTATGTTTTTTGTTTGTTTTTGCTTTCTTTGACTTTGGCAGTACTAGTTAAGTGGTGCTCACTGCTCGTTTGTAAGCTGTATACTCACTACCGTATGTCTGCTAGAGCAGGTGAAAACTCTTAGTTGAATCAGGAACAAACACACTGATGAGCAACATTTTAAGTGGTTAGCCACACAGACTCTACACCCAACCCCACCAAGTTATTTAAACACTTTGTGGAAGAATGAAGTTTAAAAAAAAAATTGTATCTGCCTCATTATAGGGTTATTATGAAAATTATGTAATTTGATGCTTATGAAAGTACTCAGAGGATGGCTGGCACAACATAAATGCTGTATTAGTACTGTTGTTAGGTGTTACAAATTGATTCCAATTCCTAGCAACTCCATGTATGACAGAATAAAACGTTGCTGAGTCGTGCATCAACCTCAGAATCATTGCTATGCGTAAGCTCATTGTATCCGTTTCACTGGAGGTCTTCCTCCTTTTCACTGACTCTCTACCAAGCATGATTGTCCTTCTCCAGGGACCGGTTCCCCCTGATAACATGTCCAAAATAATGTGAGACAAAGTCTGGCTATCCTTGCTTCTAATAAGCATTCTGTATGTACTTCTTCCAAGACAGATTTGTTTACTCTTTGAGCAGGCCATGGAATATTCAATGTTCTTCCCCAGGACCATAATTCAAAGGCATCGGTTCTTATTCTTTGTCCAACCAGCTGTCTCATGCCTTTGAACTGACTAAAACCACAATGGTGAAACATGGTGAGAAGACACAACGCCATACACCTTTTCTGACTTTAAATAATACTTCAAATAATACTCTCTAGATCTATGTGCAGGTTCCTCACAAGCACAAGTGTTCTGTAATACCCATTCTTGGTGATACTATCCATAATTTGTTACAATCCACCTAGTCAAATGCCTTTGTATAGTTCACAAAATACAAGTAAACATCTTCCTTGTATCCTCTGCTTTCAGCCAGAATCCATCTGACTTCAGCAATGAAGTCCCTTGTTCCAAGTCTTCTTCTGAATGTGACGTGAATTTCTGGCAGTTCTCTGTCGATGTTCTACTACAAGTGCTTTTGAACGATCTTTAGCAGAATCATACTTGTGTGTGATATTGATGTCATTGTTTGAAGATTTCCACATTCTGCTGGATTACCTTCTTTTGCAATGGCCACAACTATGTATTGCTTCCAGTTGGTTGACTAGGTAACTTTCTTCCAAATTTCTTGGAAGAGACAAGTGAGAACTCATTTCTAAGTACTGGATTAATAAATTGGTTCTGTACCTCTGACAAAGTTTTGCTGATGTTCATAAAGTTTTTATTGGCTGAGTTTGGGAAGTAGATCACCAGACCTTTTTTCCTAGTCTCTGTGAGTCTGGAAGCTCTGCTAAAATGTGTCCATATGGGTGACCCTGCTGGTGTTTGAGTTACTGGTGACATAGTTGGAATTTTGCAATATGCAAGTCACCACAGCATGACAAACTGACAAACGTTGTCATGGATTGTGTTGTGTCCCCACAAAAATGTGGGTAGCTATTTGGCTAGTTTGTGATTTCTAGTATTTTATGATGTTTCTGTATACTGTAAATCCCGTCACTGTGATGTCAATCAGAAACCCTGGTGTTGTAGTGGTCAAGTGCTATATTTGCTCACCAAAAGGTCAGCAGTTCAAATCTGCCAGGTGCTCCTTGGAAACTCCATGAGGCAGTTCCACCCTGACCCATAGGCTTCCTCTGAGGTGGAATTGAATGGACTCTATGGTGGTGATTCTGATTTTAGATGTTAATGAAGGAGCTGGGAAGCAGTTGTGGGGGGAGGGGGCAGGACTCAACGCATAAGAGTGTATTGTGCCGTGAAGCAATCAATAGGGATATAAAAGAAAGAAGGTATCAGAGAGATTACCAGGAGACCTTATGCCACCAAGAAAGCAGTGCATCCTTTGGAAAGGGTCCCTAGGCCTCAGCAGCTCCCAGGCTGGGGGAAGGCTGATGACTCTCCAGAGCCGAGAGAGACAGACTCCTACTGGAGCTGATACCCTGGATTTGGACTTGTAGTAACGGACTGTGACAGAATAAAATTTATCTTTTTAAAGCCATATACTTGTGGTATGTCTATTAAAGCAGTACCAGAGGACTAAGACAGACGAAAGGTGTTAGTGGACTTAAACCAGTTAGCAGTCATGAAGAAGGCACAGTGTGGTTCATTCTGTTACTGATATGGTTACTCTAAGACCTGACTCTCTTGCAACTAACAGCACCTCAAAACGTGCTGATTTTCGAAATATCAGCTGTTATACCAACCACTGCCGATGAGATTTTTGTACTGGATGCTGGATACTGCTCCACTTTCTAAACAACATTGCACACCAAAACACAACTTTCTCAGAGGGCTCATTGTTCTTGTATAATCTAACTCTGCTACTGTCTTATTTTACACGTTTGGGATCTCCCACTACGGGGAGATGATCATGCATATTATTTTATGTGAATCATAAGAGACCTAGTTGGGGGACCTCTTGGAAAAGCAAAGAAACCTTTTCTCTCTCTTAGATTTATTTTTGGCATTTTCCAACATAGTGGAACTGTTATTTGATCCTCTTTGCTGGATGATAATTTATCAAAGCCCTAATAAATGTACTGCTTTGAGCTTTTGTCAATTTTTCTTGTACTAACTGGAAAACATTTTTTAAAAAGTATGAATGATGTCTTAGTTATCTAGTGCTGCTGTAACAGAACACCATGAATAGATGGCTTTAACACAGAGAAATGTATTCTGTCACAATTTAGGTGGCTAGAAGTCTGAATTCAGGGTGTTAGCTTCTGGAGAAGACTCTGTCTGTAAGCTCTGGAGGAAAAGCCTTGTCACTGATCTTCCCTTGGTCAAGGAGTTTCTCAGGACAAGGGCCCCAGGTCTAAAGACACACTATGCTCCTGGTTCTTGTTTCTTGGTGGTATGATAGCTTACTTACCTTGTGGTGCTATAACAGAAATATCACAAGCGGATGGCTTTGACACACAGCAGTGTATTCGCTCATAGTTCAGGACGCTACCCAAATTCAAGGCATCAGCTCCAAAAAAATCTTTCTCTCTCTGTTGGCTGTGGAGGAAAGTTCTGTTATCAACCTTACCCTGGACTAGGAGCTTCTCAGCACAGGAACTTCAGGTCCAAAAGACACAGTGTTCTCCTGGCACTACTTTCTTGATATCATGAGGTCCTCGGCTCTGTTTACTTCTCTTTCTTGTTGCATTTTTCTACTTCCAGTCCAGGAGAACTTCCTTTGTACAGGCTCAAGACTGCGATGAGTAAGGATGCTACGTGCCACCTTAATCCTCTTTAACACAGCCCAGTCTTGCCTCATCAACGACAGGCAGAGATTAGGATTTACAACACACAGGAAAATCACATCAACCCCAAGATGGAGGACAACCACGTAACACTAGAAATCATGGCCTAACCAAGTTGACACGTATTTTAGGGGGACACAATTCAATCCATGATGTATGAGATACCCCTGTCTCTCTGCTTGCTTCTCTCTATTATACCTTAAAAGAGATTGAGTTAAAATACAATCTAATCTTATAGATTGAGTCCTATGCACTTATACAACTGTCAAAGATCCCGCCTCATTAACATCACAGAGGTGAGATTTACAACACATAGGATAATTTCATCAGATGACAAAATGGGAGAAAATTACACAATACCTGGAAATTTGGCATAACTAAGTTGAAAGATATTTGGGAGTAAGGGGACACAATTCAATCCATAACATCCCACCCTTTGGCCCCCAAGAGTTTGTGTCTCTGCCACATGTAAAAATCTTCATCTCATCCTATCCTATCAAAAATGTTAATTCAACTTCAAGTCCAAAACCCAAAAAGTTCTTATGAAATCTGGAATGCACCTTACCTGCTTCCAAAGAACAGCAGTAGAGCAGACACAAGCTGGACATTTCCATTGTACGTAGGAAAAGTTAGACAGAAAGAACAGACAACAGACGCAAGTTAGTTAGCAGGACACAATACATTAGACCTCACAGCTTGACAACAACGTGTTCTCTGAGACCATTTAGACAATGGCCCTGCCCTCCACACTGTGAGCATTGGCCACTCTCCAGAGTCCTTGTGGAGACATTTGGCCCTGGCCTTCGACTTTGCCACTCAGGGCCACTGTAGCAGCAAATCTACTCCCTTGGCTGTGGGCAGCCCTCGTTTCCTAGTCCATTGGAGTGTGTACACCATCCTTAGAAACTCCAGAGGCCATGGCTCCACCTTTGAGACTGCGGCAGCTCTGCTTCGTGTGTTCCTTGTTTCTTCATTTTATGCTTCCTGGTTTCTTAACCTCTTAGCCACTCAAGACTCATTGCCTATGTCTGTCCTGATGAGGCAAGTGTTCCAAAGTGTCTAGCTCCTCTAATAAGTACCCAGAGGCATCTCACTTCACCATGAAGCTTTCTGCCAAAGGCACTCAGCTCTCTCACTCAGTGGGTTGGCTTCATTGCCGTCTCACGAGGTCTTCTAGTTCTACTGCTCCCAGTTATCTGTTGCTGCCCTTCTCTGCTACTGCTTCTTGTCATCTGAGCTCTCTGGTATTAACAATTCTCCTCACTTCTTTCTGCATCCTCACCAGGATTGTCTTCAGTTTCCATAATTCCACCAACAGTCTCTGAAGATAGTCTAGGCTTTTACTTTTAAACATTTTAAAACTTTCTCATCCTCTATCTATTCACAGTTTCAAAACCACTCCCATGTTTTAGGTATCTACTAGAAGATCACCCCTCTCCTGGTACCAAATTTGTAGCTATCTAGTACTGCTCTAACAAGTATAAGCGGATGGCTTTAACACAGAGGAATTTATTCTCTCACAGTCCAGGACACTAGAAGTCTGATTGCAATGTGTCAGCTCCAGGGGACGGCTTTCTGTCTCTGTTGGTCCTGGTAGAAAGGCATGGTCATCAATCTTCCCTTGGTCAAGAAGTTTCTCAGCACAGACACCCTGAATCCAAAGGACGTGCTCTGCTTTCAGTGCTTCTTTCCTGGTGGTACTAAATCCCCAAATCTCTCTGGTTTATTCTCTCTTTTATATTCTAAAAGAGATTGGCTTAAGATACAACCTAACCTTGTAGACTGAGCTTGTCTCATTAAGATAATTGTCACTGAGTTCATATTAATAACATTATAGAAGTAGAATTCACAGCACATAGGAAAATCATATCAGATGATAAAATGGTGGACAATCTCACAATGCTGGAATCATGGCCTAGACAAGTTAACAGATATTTTCTGGGGACACAATTCAATCTATGGTAGATGCTTACTGGGATGTTGCTTGAAGTAATGGCAACAAATGAAGAACCATCTAAATATTCAACAATACTGAACCAATTAATAAACTATAGTGTGTGATTGTGTTGCCATCTATAGGGCCATAAAATGAGAGCGATAGCTACATTTTTTTTAAATATAGAAAGTCCTTTTTGATCTATCATTAAGTTTTTAAGCCATGTGTAGAATTTGATCCTGTTTTCTTTTATTTTATAAAAGATAATTTTTATGTATTTTTCTTTTAATAGAAAAAACTTAGAAGGATTTAAACAAAGTTATTAATGGTAATTGTCTCTGGAAGGAGCCCTCACGGTGCAATGGTTAAAGTACTTAGCTGCTAACACAAAGACAAGAAGTTCCACTAGCTGTTCATTAGGAGAAAAGGCCTGGTGATCTACTCCTGTAAGGCTGACAGACTGGGAACCTCACTGGCAGTTCTACCCTGTCATACATGGTCACTAGGAGGGGACTCGAACACCCAGAACAACTTCTCTGGGTAGTGATGTTTCAAGTGATTGTAATTTGTCTTTTTTGTTTGTTTGTTTGTTTACCTGGGTTTTTCCTAGCTTTTCTGCAAAGATCATGTATAAGGAAAGAAAACTATTTTGAAGAGAAATTTCATCAATTTGGCTAGTTTGTTTCTTTTTTTTTAAAGCATGTGGAAGAGTTTTAACAGGGGACAGTACACTTGATAAGGAGTGCCAGTGGGGTTGCTCAGAAAAAGCACTGAGGACCCAATTCCTTTCACCCCCTGGGGTTTTGTATTCCAGATTTCCCCTCTTTGAGGAATTTTTGGTTCTTTTTGCCCATTGGTCCCTTCTGGTGATTTGAATTATTTTATAGGCTGGTGTTAAGTTCAGGTCCCTTTGTCATCTTTAGGTATAAATGCTGTCTTTTTGTTTAATTTCGCTAGTTTTTGACAATGATTTCCTTGGGGTGGGGGAATGTGCCATGTCTTCCAAGAGGGCCATCATTCACCTCGGGAATGTCTGGTTTTTCTCCTGACTCTGTGGGTAAAGAAAACATGTCTGTGGATTATGTGAAGGCTGATGGTGTAAAAACAAGTGCTGAAAAGTGCTACAATGGACATTTCCTTCTTCCCAAGGCCCTCCCTTTCTCCCCCCACATTATTCTCAATGGGAGAGAGGGTATCTATTGCACAAGGTCGAAAGCACTTTATCATCTAAGGTCTCCAGAATTTGAAAAAGAGAGAACAATGCTTATCTCAACCTAGTAATCAATGGTGAGTTCTCTAAACCACAATGTCTCTCTTCTGCTAAGCTAATTATCTTGGCTGAAAGACTATCTTTGAGCTACTCCCAGCAGACCAGACACAGCGATTAGGATCAGAGTTTGGAGTTTTGGGCTAACAAGTACTAGGGGTGCTGCCAAAAGGTCTCTTAAGGTTGTTCTCAGACTTTTTTTGGCAGATTTCCAGAAGCCAGAAATCTTTAAAAAACCAAGACCAGAGACTAGATTCTTTTCTGTGTTTACAAAGCTAGACTGCGCTCTTCTGGATGGGAGAGAAACACCCACAATAATCAGTCACACAGCTGTTGCTCTCTAATACCCCTGGTAGGAGTTTTCTTTTGTTTCTACTGACTAGAGATTCTAGGTTCCACTAATTTATCTCCTCCCTGATATTTTCATTTCATTGGCATACTGTAATTAAGTTCAGGCATCCGTAGACTGAGCTTGGAAAAGGCTGATTATATAAGTGACGGCATCTTAACATAATCTACACAATTTTGTTTCTTAATTCTGTCTTTAAGCATGAATCTGTTATTTCCCTTAGTTTTTCTCAAGGTTAAGGACTAATCTATGCTCTTTAGGACTATGGAAAAACAAGTGATAATGATCTAAAATCCACAAAGGAATCTGCTGGGGATTTATATCAGAGCAATACCACCTCTGGGCTCAAAACACCTATTCAGATATCAGCACATGGGGGATGTGACCAGCTAAAGAAGATTTACATTCTACAGATTCCTCCGACTCGAAAACTTATCTCCTTCTATAAAACCTTCAGCTAGTCTCCATTTCTAGGAGGCAGATTTTGGAGCAAGCAGTCCTCTTTGTCTCCTTGCTTACCAGTACACAATAAAATGTCTTGCTTCTCATCTCACCCCTGTCCCAAAGACTGGCTGTTTGTGGCAGGTGGCACAAACTCAGCTTGGCTTTGCTTTAACAAGTTTGTGTTGAGGGACCCTGGCTGAGAGAAACATTTTCATGTAATAACAAAGAATCAGAGCTCTAGGCTTAAGTCACAAATCATCGGCCATTTTTTAAATCTTTCAAAGCCTCAGTCTCTACCTTGGAGACCTTGTGGTGCAGCGGTTAAGAGTTAATCAAAAGGAGGACAGTTCAAATCCACCAGCCACTCCCTGGAAACTCTATGGAGGACTTCTAATCTGTCCTACAGGGTTGCTACAAGTTGTGATTGAGTTGATGGTGGTGGGTAAGCCTCCAGTCTCCATCTGAGTCAATTGGGAATGAAACAGCACCTACTTTAAGTGGTTAGAGTTCTTGGGTGGTACAAACAGCTAAAACATTTAGTTACTAACTGAAAGGTTGGAGATTCGAGGCATACAAGTGGGGCCTGAAAGAAAACCCTAGTGATCTACTTCTGAAAAATCATCCAGTGAAAACCCTGTGGAGCGCAGTTCTATTCTGACATGCATTAGGTCACTAAGAGTCGGACTTGATTGGACGGCAACTCTTTTTTACTTTTGAGATCCTGGGAGAGTCCATGAAACTGGGATTTCACACCTATTTAATAAAAGCCAACTATTAGCGAAGAACAGCTTCTGGAGAGTTTAGGATTAACCTGATTTTCATTTGTGAACCAGGGAAGGAAAGGTTGGATGGAATCCAGGTTGTGACTAAAATCCTCTGTGCTGAAGAACATGATTTCCTCCACTCAGGTGCAGGCATCTAGGAAGTTTACATAGGCAAGGTGCTGGGGAGAGGGTGGCCCGAAACACAGGCAGAGACACACCTGTCCAAGGGCCCAGGGACGCTTACTGGAAGAGAAAGAGAGTAGGATCTGAGCCGTGTGGCTCGACCCTGCCCCTCTCTAGCAGGGCAGGTTTTTTATAGTTTTAAAGTTTCAGTGAGGTAGTGTAGGGTGACGGGGTGGGGGGTGGGCTACGGTTTGATAAGAAAAGAAAGAGAAGTAGTGAGAAGTTCTGGTTAGGGAACTTGTGGTCTGAATAAGGAACAAGTTTTGAGTAGAAAGGGAAGGGTAAAGGTTTGTTTATTGTCAAGATTTTGATAAGGGAAGAGCTTTCAATTACCGGGGTGGAGAAGACAGGCTTGACGTTATTTAGGGTTATATCGGATGGGGCCTTCCAGGCTGTTTTCAGCTGATGGAAGATCTGATCATTGGGTAAGATCACCTTCCTGAAGGACAGAGTCCTCTCAAAGACCTCCCTAAATTTCAGGGACAGAGTTCTGGCACAAGATTTACTTCTTCAGTAAACACAGTATCTTTCAACAGAGTAGTTTTAACTCTTTTATAATCCAGGTTTCTGGGTTCTTGAAATTGGGGTGACCCAACAGCCTATCTGTTTTTAGGCATATTTTTGAACCTTGAAGAAACTAGTTTCCTGAAGTCATCTTCAGGTCAAATTGAAACCAGAGGCTAAAATAGCCTGAAATAGCCAGGGGTGCTCAAAACTAGGGACCTGAGAGTCATTGTTTCAGATCACCCCTCACACAAAAGGAAAGACTGCACAGGCCCCAGGCAGCGATGCTAGGGTGGAATCCTCTGGTGGCTCCACCACAGATTCAGTGAACTCTAGACAATGATTCCTTTTGTCTGGATAAAAGTAATGATAAAAGAATCAAGCAGGAGACCAGGAGGATGGAGAAGTAACTTGTGTTTGCATTATTCTTCTAGGTTACTGGCCTGATGAGTTTAACACCCTTTGGTTTTCCTTGATAGCTGGTGAAGATGTGCAGATTGTGAAGCAGACCTCCACCCAGTCTACCTCCAACCAGTTGACCTCCACCCAATTGACCTGAACCCAGTTGACCTCCACTCCCCTGACTTCCAACTCAGTTGACCCCCAGATGTCCCAGCTGCCCACAGTGTTCCCTGCATCTGCACGTGGTCTTTCTCCTTAAAGAATTTCTCAGACTTTGCCTGACCAATTTGGACAGGCTTTGAGGATGAGAATATCCCCTTGTCTCTTTGCAATGTTGGCTTGCAAATAAAACCTTTGATCTCACCCCAAAAGCTCCTGTCTCAGTGAACTGGCTTTCTGCAGCAGGTAGCCACACTCCCAGGCTTTTCCAGTAACAAATTCAATAGATTAAAAACCCGCTGCCATCAAGTTGATTCTGACTCATAGCCACTCTATAGGACAGAGTAGAACTGCCTAATAGAGTTTTCAAGGAGCACCTGGTCAAGATGCGAACTGCTGACCCTTTGGTTACCAGATGTAGCACTTAACAACTGTGCCACCGGGGTTTCCTAATCAATAGCTTAGTAAGCAATTTGGAGTATTTCTGCCTTAGACATTCTGCAGCCAGTTTCTACCAGCAGAACTCTAGGTCCAACTGGAGGCTGCTTTAGAATGTATGACGTGTCTTCAGTGATTGTTTCTGTAACTTTCCCTGTGCTTTCATGTTATCTTTTGATAAATTAACATAACAGTGACCTGTGGAACCCACTTTTACCACATGTTCGGGGTAATGCTGCTGGATTTGAATTGTCTCCACTCTCAGCAAACAGATTCCATCACCCTATCTTTTGGTGTTTCTCTAAGTAATTTGGTTTTGATACTTCCTAGTCCCAAATTGCAAACCACAATGGTAAAACAACACCACCATTGAATGATGTTTGGGATGCTGCTTTCTTGAATATTGCTTAAATGTATGTCTATGGCTCCTTTTAACAACAGAACTTCAGATGTTCATAATCTGTGCATAACCTGGAACACTGCCAGGGCAAAGGCTGCTTCCTCTTATGCTGCCAATTTCTTTGCAAAGGAAAGATCAGAAAGTTCAGAATCTTTTGTTTATTTAAGCAAAATAGGAAAAAGTGAAATATTAAATACTAAAAATAAGAAATGTCAGTGAATTGACTTAAACTGGTTGCTGCAGCTGGCAGCCACTCATTGAGAGTCAGTTTCATATGTGGCAGCTCTCAAAGAACCTTTTCATATACTTTTGGAGGCCTCCATCAAAGGGCTCCTTTCTTCCTGACCATGGTGGTTCAGGAGGGCCGCTAAATGGAAGATAAGCATGGCTCTTAAAGAAACAGAAGCCTGACTCAGGAATGCTGATGAAACTGGGGTTATCTAACTGACTTTCTACTCAGGCAGGCCACTTTGTCATTTTCAAAGTGAACCAAAGTTTTAAAATACTAATGTCCTGTTTATGAAATCCACAAACAGTTCCCACATAGTTTGCAGTCTTATGCTATCTGGCCAGGATAATTTTGAGATAGGGTGGCTAAGAGGCATGCTGTAGTTTGCACTCCTTGTGTTCTTTCATGTTACAGAAGCACTTGTGACCTCTGAAGTAGTTTCTCCACCTCCAGGTCTTTGTTAAACATTTGCCTCTAAGAACAGAATATTTTTCTCTTCTGAATCTTCACTGACCTTAACTTTCTGGAGCTTTTGGAAACAAAAAGTATCAGCTAAAAAGAGAGAGCTAAGTCAGACCCTGAAGCTATGGAGACTGGCTGTATGGAAATGTCTTTGAGAGTTCCTATGTGCTTCAAGTAGAAATGTGATATGTTCGTTTGCATGTAAGTCTACACACTTTAGATGAGAATCATAGCAGATAACACAAGGAAGAGTTTCCCACCGTGCAGCACCCTTTCTAAAATAACAACACTAGTAATAACTTGTTGCTGTGAGTCGATTCTGAGTCATAGTAACCCAGAAGAAACCACAAGACTTCCAAGGAGTGGCTGGTAGATTTGAACTTCCAACCTTTTGGTTAGCAGCCATAGTGTTTACAAACTACATTACCAGGATTTCCTCTGGAGACAGCTGTTGTGTATCTCTGGAATCTTCTTTTCTCTCAGGCTAAACACCTGGCTTTATAGATCTGTTTATCTGTCTGTCTGTCTGTCTATCTGTTCTATCTCGGTTGCTCTTTCATACGGCAGAGATTCAATACTCCAGCATCTTTGTTACTGTCCTCAATTGACCAACGCTTTTCATGTCAATTGTGGTACTTGGTCATAAACTCTACTCCAGGAGACAGGACTACTGCAGGACGGGGTGAGCTGTATGGCCTCTGAAGAAGATTTATCTCACATATCTGACCAAAGTCACCTGGGTTTACCCCGTATACTACTGATCTAAATTAAGTCAGCAGAAGCTCCTACTGGCTTCACCATTCACAGGTCAGGGAGTTGGGAAGACACTAACTTTATTCATACCACATGAAAAGCTTGGTCAAACACCTGTGGGGATTCCAGCTGAACTCTTACTATGGCATTGCTTTTATTTACCAGCAAAACAAAAAACAAAAACAACACAATGTGATTTTATTACTGAGTGCTTGGTGCTCAAGCAAATTATTATTATTATTTTATTATGACTGATTGAAAATCTATATTCCCATATAAATTTGCATGCTCACCTATATGCAGCTTCCGCTGCTCTCCCTGAACCCTGACAGCACACTTTTCCTCTCTGCTCCATACATGTCTCATCCTCCCAGCAGTCTCCTATCTCCACCTCTCCACCCACTCCCCTTCCTCCAGTACGTGAACAGGACGACATCCTATAGATGAACAGAACCACAAAGTGCCCCCCAAATATGGTCACTCTGCATCACCAAATCCACTCCATTGCTGTCCGAGGAGTTGACCTTCATTATGATTTATGGACAGGGGCGCCATCAGGGCCAGGGGCCATGCTCCCAGGGGAACCCCGAAACCCCTGGACCATCAATTGCGGTCTTTCAGCAGAGATCTCAGGGTGCACAGCTATTTATTCTTGTGTTGCCAGTGAGACTCAACTTTGTGAGCTCCATCGTTGCCATCACTGGTGGTGACCAGGCACCATCTCGTTCTTCTGGTCACAAGTTGATGTAGACACCCACTCATGTGGGTCTCTCTGTCTTCTGGGTTCTCTTTCCCACATATCATTATGGACCTCAGTGGTCTTCTGTTCCTGCTGAGTTGGGACCATTTGCTGTACCCTCAGATGGCAGGTTGGCAGCTTTAAAGACCCAGATGCCACTCACCAATGTGGGGTGCAGAGAGTCCTCATTAGCAAAACGCTAGTTGTGCCAATTGGCCTCAATTTCCCCTGAGAGCATGGTCCCCAGGCCCCCCCCCCCGCCCTAGCTACTCTGTCCTTGCAATATTGGGTTAAGATGGGAGGAGTACTCAAGTTGTGTCAAAGATCAGTTAATATCGATCTTCTTACTAAGGGTGCCGTCACTGATTTCATCCAACCCAATTTCTAACAACTGTCTAAACTAAACCCTCCCCCCTCGCCCTGCCACCGTCCCCACCCTTGCAGCTGTCAAAGAGTCTTTTCTTCTATGTATGAGTCTGATTCTAAGTTCTTATTGTAGGGGTCTCATACAGTATTTGTCCTTTCACTGACTACTTTCACTCAACATGATGTCCTCCAGGTGAAACCAGGTTATGAGATGTTTCCTGAAATCATCATTGTTCTTTATCATTGCACGGTGTTTCATTGAGTATATAAACCATAGTTTACCTATCCATTCCTCTGTTGTTGAGCAGATTATTTTTGAATGAACGAATGCATTTGTACTCCGTGAATTACACAGACTTCTGCTCTTCCAGTGACAATATGTAAGTATGTCTATCCGTTGTCTTCTGTTCCTCGGCAAATATCCCTCAGTTTGTTCCTTGCTACTAACCAGAGGTAGCCCAGAAATCTCAAACCCAGTTTCTTTTCCCCACTTGCCCCCCACTTTTGTGCAGGTTGGGGAATTTGGACTGGTTCAGGGCATGTACCCTTTTTTCTCATAATCTCCTATATCTCGTGTTCCTGTATTTTCTCACTAATGCTTGTTCTACAGCTGTGTTCCAAAATCCATTCTTCTTGAAAGAAAACTGACAAGCAAAATTGGTCAAGCTTTTCTGTTGTCTGTCAACATTTCATTGTTTATCCCAAGAAACAGATCTGTATTCACTAATTCTTCTAACTTTGAGTATTACTAACAAGATCGTTTTGTCTTCCTGAGGCATTCTTGACTTAAAGAAACTAGAAATCAACCAGAAACAACTGTGACTTTAAGCTGCTGATATCTTCTAGTGAAAAACTGAGCTACTGATATTTATTGAGTGCCTTTTTTGAGGGCATTCTATCTACCAGGTACTATTCTCTCCTTCTCTCAGTCTTTTATTGTACTTCAGATGAAGGGTTACATAACAAACTCGTTTCTCATTAAGCTGTTAGCAGACATATTGTTTTGTGACATTGATTAACAACCCACAGCAGGTCGACATTCTCCCTTCTCAACCGTGGGTTCCCGATGACCAGCTTTCCTGTCCCCTCCTGCCTTCTAGCCCCTGCTCCTGGGCTGGTGTGCCTTTTAGTCTTATTTTGTTTTATGGACCTCTCCAGTCTTTGGCTGAAGTGTGAACCTCTGGACTGACTTTGTTACTGAACTGAAAGGGCATTCAGGGGGCATACTCTCAGGGTTTTTCCAGTGTCTACCAGGCCAGCAATTCTGATCTTTCTTTCTGAGTGAGAATGGTATTCTACATTTTTCTCCAGCTCTCTCTGGGACTCCCTCTCATTATCCCCGTCAGAGCTGTCAGCCGTAGTAGCCGGGACTGGATTTAGTCTCCTGGAGGCTGTAGTTAAGGTGGTCCATTAGTCTTTTAGACTAATCTTTTCCTGTTTCTTTAGTTTTCTGTATTCTTCCCTGCTCCTGAAGAGGTAAGACCAGTGGAGTATCCTAGATGCAGGCTTTTAAGACTCCAAACACTACTGACCAAAGTATAATGTGGGACATTTTCTTTATTAGTTGTGTTACAACAGGCATTATTCTAAGTGCTTGGAAACCTTGGTTGCGTAGTGGTTAGGTACTGTGTCTGCTAACGAAAAGGTTGCTAGTTCAAATCTACCAGGTATTCCTTGAGAACTCAATGGGGCTGTTCTACTCTGACTTATAAGGTCACTATGAGTCAGAATCAACTCAGTAACAGTGAATTTTAGAGGGTTATTCTAAGTGATTATGAGGTGTTAGTGGTTCACTGGTAGAATTCTTGCTTTCTATGCTGAAGATCTAGCTTTGATTCCTGGCCAGTGTGTCTCATTCTCAGACACCACCCGTCTGTCAATAGCATTTGTGTGTTGCTGTGTTGCCAAACAGATTTCAGTGGACCTTCCAGAATAAGATGGGCTAAGAAGAAAAGCCAGGTAACCTATATTTGAAAATCAGCCAGTGAAAACCCTAAGAATAGTATCAGACCAATCACAGCCCAATTCTGGAGGTGGTGCAGGACCAAGCATTCCTGTGCTGCCCTCACAGTCATCTCTGGGATAGACTATTGAGATCCATAGTTTGCATGGGCTGATTTTTGGAAGTAGATCACCAGGCTGTCCTTTCTAGCCCATCTCTGTCTGGCAGCTTTCCTGAATCTGTTCAGCATCATAACAGCACACAAGCCTCCGTTGACAGATGGGTGGTGGCAGCACATCAGGTGTCTTAGACAAAAGCTGAACCCTGGTTTTTCACCCAGAAGGAGAGCGTTCTACCACTGAACCACTATCTCGCTGATAAAGAAAAAAAGAAAACATTGCCTTCAAGCTGATTTCAACTCATGCAACGATATGTGTAACAGATTAGAATTAAGTTCCACAAGGTTTTCTTGACTGTAATCTTTACAGAAACAGACCACCAGGCCTTCCCCCCACCCCACCCCACGGCACTCCCGGGTGGGCTTGGACCAAAACCAACCAAATCTGTTGCTGATGTTGCTGATCAATCAATTTTGTGTGAGAGCCACACTATAGAACAGAGAGAACTGTCCCACAGGATGTCTAAGGAGTGGCTGCTGGGCTTCACATTGATGGCTGTTTTGGTTAGCAGCTGAGCAATTTTTTTTTTAATAAATTTGTATTTTTTTCATTGTGTTTTAAGCGAAAGTTTACAATTACAGTGAGTTTCTCTTAATACAAAAATTTACACACACTTTGCCATATGTCTGTAGCTACTCTCCCCAGAATGTGACAGCACACTGCTCCCTCTTCTCGTGTTCCTCATGTCCATTTCACCAGCTCCTGTACCCCTGTCATCTCCTCTCTCCTTAGAACAGTTAGTTTCTGCCCAGTTAGTTTCTTGTATCTGCCCAAGCCAAGAAGCACACTCTTCACCAGTATCATTTTACGTCTTCCACATCAGTTCAATCTTTATCTGAAGAGAACGGTTTCAGTTCTGGGTTAACAGAGTCTGGGGAACATGTCTTCCGGGGATCCTCAGTTCTGTCAGACCATTAAGTGTGGTCTTTTTACTAGAGTTCAAGTTCTGCATCCCTTGTTTTTTCTGCTTCATCAGGGACTCTTTGTTGAGTTGCCTGTAAGGGCAGTCTTTGGTGGTGGTTGGGCACCATCTAGTTCTTTTGGTCTAAAGTTTTTACAGTCGCTGGTATACATGGCCTTTCAGTCTCTTGAGATCACGCTTTCTTGTGTCTTTAATGCTTTTCTTTCTCTTTTGCTCCAGGTGGGCTGAGACCAATTAATGCTTCTTAGATGGCCACTTGCTAACTTTTAAGACCCTAGAGAACACTCACCAAAACAGAATGCAGAACATTTGCTTAAAAAACTTTGTAATGGTTGTTGACGTAGGTGTCCCTCGAAGCCATGATTCCCCAGACGACTGACCCTGCTACTAGTCCCTGGAAGTGTTTGGTTTTGTTTAGACTGCTTCTAAACTTTGGGTTTCATCCATTTGTGCTGACATCTCCTCTACTGTGTAATGTCTCTCCCTTCCCCTAAAATGATTCTTGTCAATTATCTAATTAGTGAATATACCTCTCCCTCTCACTCCTCCTAGAGACCATCAAGGAATGTTTTCTTCCATGTTTAAACCAGTTCTTGAGTCCTTGTAATAGTGTTCTCATACAGTATTCATCCTTCTGCAATTAAATTTCATTCAGCGTAACATCTTCCAGATTCCTGCATTTCACGAGATGTTTGCCGAATTCATCCTTGTTCTTTATCATTGCATAATATTCCATTATGTGAATATACCATAATTTGTTTGTCCATTCTTCCATCATTGTGTACCTAGGTTGATTTCATCTTTTTGCTATTTCGAACAGTGCTGCGATCACCACTGGTGTGCACGTGTCTATTTGTGTGGGAGTTTTTTTTTCTCTAGAACATATTCTAAGAAGTGGAATTGCTGGATCGTATGGTATTGCTATTTCTAGCTTTTTAAGAAAGTGCTAAATTGGTTTCCAAAATGGTTCTAGTGTTTTACATTCTGGCCAACAGTGTAGAAGTGTTTCAGTCTCTCCACAGCCTCTCCAACATTAATGACAGCCTTGTTGGGGTGAGGTGGTATCTCATTATAGTTTTAATTTGCATTTCTCTGCTGTCTAATAATCATGAGCATTTTCTCATGGATCCATCAGCCACTTGAATGTCTTCTCTGGTGAAGTTATATCTTGTGTCTATTTTTAAATTGGATGATTTACCTTTTTGTTGTTGAGGTTTTGCAGTATCTTGTGGATTATAGAAATCAGATGCTGATCAGATTTGTGGTAGGCAATTTTTTTTTTTTTTTCCCAGTCTCTAGGTTATCTTTTTCCTCTTGATGAAGTCCTCAGAGGAGCATAAATATTTGATTTTTAGGAGCTCTTTGTTATCTATTTTCTCTTCCAATGTTCAGGCATTGTTATAAATGTTTTGTAATCTGTTTATGCCATGTATTAGGGCTTCCAGTGTTGTCCCTATTTTTGCTTCCATAATCTTAATCATTTTAGATTTGATATTTAAGTCTCTGACTCATTTTGAGTTGTTTTTAGTGCATAGTGTAGCAGCTGAGCAGTTCTTAACCACTGTACCACCAGGGCTCCTTAGAATACATCATAATTATTTCATTATCATGGAGATCTTTTTTTGAACTTCTCATCCTGAGAAACAGACAGCTAAGTCACAGAGGAGCACTGCTACACAAACTTGAACAAGACCAAGGTACACCTTGGAGTAGTATTTCACTTCATTCATTTATTTCCATGTTTTTTTTACTTGGCCATAATGCTGAACTCCTTGGTTGAAACTGGACTAAAATATGGAAAGAGTGAAATAATGTGACTGCATTTATTTTAACAAGGTTTTAAGGACTATTGGCAGGTCTACAAAATCTGAATAAGCCATGACTTCCTATAGCTTTCCTGATCTACATCTAGCTGTTTGAGGAGAAATCTCATCCATAAGAGAAATAAATCAGAAGTCCATTAAGAGACAGATCTAATGTATTAGTCTCCATATAGCTTTTTAAAGATATAAATATTTTACTGGTGTTCTCTGTGCCTCCTTCTGTGATCTAGAAACAAAACCTACTGCTGATGAGATAAAATTCATTCACCCTATATGGAGCACCATTTCCAGGATCTTTCACACTAAAAAATATACAGATGCTAATTCAGCAATTCCACTTGTAAGTATTGTCTTACAAATACTACAGTCAGGAAGGGGAAATGCACAATGTTCTTTGTAGTAGCAATATTAGAAACAACCTCATATCCAACTCCATCCACAGGGAACTGATTTTGTAACAGCTCGCTGATTCAGTGGTGTGTTGCAAAATTATTGCAAATCTGATTTATTTGCTCAAGTGAAAACAGAGACGATGGTCAGCACAGTGGCAGCTAGCTCTCTAGCTGTTGCTGTTTTGCTAACATACACAAAATTATCACAAGCAGGAAGAAACCAAACCCACGACCATCCAGTCAATTCTGACTCATAATGACCCCATTGGACAGAGAAGAACTGCAGTTTGTAAAGAATAGAGCTTGGTGCATAGTGTATTCTAAACACTAGTTTTAAAAAAAAGCACTACCATCAAATTGGTTCTGACTTACAGTGGCCCTATCCAGAAAACACCCAGACTCATTGCTGTTGAGTGAATTCCAACTCATAGCCAACCTACAGGACAGAGTAGAACTGCTCCTCAGAGTTTCCAAGGAACACTTGCCAGATTCAAACTGCTGATATTTTGGTTGGCAGTTGTAGCGCTTAACCACTACACTGCCAGACTTTCCTACAGGACAGAGTAATGCTATAGGGTTGCCAAGCAGCATGTGATAGATTTTGAAGTGTTGACCTTTTGCTTAACAGCTGTAGCTCTCACCCATTATGCCACCAGAGTTTTCTTAATCAGTATGGATGATCGTTTATTTTCTTGGTATAATGGAGCCATATCACCACATGGCTCTGAATGAGGCACCAACAGTTGCTTATATTAACATCCATCAGAGTCAGGGCTTCGCTTTAAGCCTCTGCTGAAAAAGAGCAACTCTGTCTCTCAGTTGCTCAACTTACTGATCTGTCAGTAGCTACTTCTCAGCCAGCACAGTCACGGGATGAGGCAGGGGACTACACTTCTGTGAATTCTTAATGTTTTTTATTTCTCTGCTTGTAATTCCTTCACTTATGTTTTCAATACAGCAACTTTTAGAGAGCTTGGCTGCCTCCCAGTTCCTTACAGATGGGCTGGTACATGGCTAACGCATTGTGACCTTAAGTGTTTATATCTACCTGTTTTGAAAAACACCCAATAATTTACTAAAATGAAATTTTGCTCTTTTTTGCTCTGTGACCCACAAAGTTTGAATGCCTCTATTCTGAAGAATGTATAAAAACAATCAAAATTAGTCTTCATGTTTAATGTTTCCGATTTACAGAGCATTCATTCTTAAGAAATTTATTTTTAAGGTCAACCTTATGTGATTCAGGAGAAAAAAGTATAAGATCAATTTTTTGTTACAATTTTCTATGGGACACTTGTTACATATAGTGCCTCAGAGTCCAGGTTATATCAAAAGAAGAAATATCCTTACTAATTTCCTTCTTCAGCATCATTTTATAACTTAGTCTGTTTTGAACTCTCCTTTTATATAATTTTTCTTATTCACTAAGTCTTCCTTTGTCTTCAAAATACAAATTTAAGTCTATTTTCAAATGTAGAGTGTACCTAATTTATTGTTTCTCTATTTTCAAAATACATTGAGTCACATTTCAAATGTATATTTTATCCACCCTTTGGAGTTTGTTGACTTGTGGGTTCAAGAGCCTGCCTCCTGTCTAGCGATGTTGAGGGGGCCTTCTGTAGTTCTTGTGCATAAGAGAAAACCCATAAAATTAGTGGAGTAAGGACTGAGGTGTGAATAGTCTCTAGCTCGTGACTCATGGTCAGTCTGTCTAACTTCTTCCTGTATAAAGATCTTGTACAAACAACAAAAGCCATATTTCAAAATTGTCTGGGCCTGTCGTCTTGTTTTCACTTCCCTCACCCAACTGTAAGTCATCCCTCAGATCTCAGTTTGGGCATCACTTCCTCAGGCGATCCATCTCTGACCACATCCTACCCATGCCCCAGATTTGTTCAGATACTGTGGTTATGTTTTTTCATAGCCCTTGTATTTTGTTCAGATACTGTAGTTATATTTTTCCTAGCCCTTGTACTTTTTCACTGTAGTGATTATTTCCTACTGTATTTTTTCTGAACTTGTTTGATAAATAGGTATTTCCTTTAACTAGACTCTGAACTCCTCAGGAAACTCTTACTGTTGTATACTGAGCCTAAAATAGAGCTTGGCTTGTATTTGGTGCTCAATAAATACTTGTTAAATTAATAAATGTAAAAGATGAATGAATGAATGATTGAAGTCCATAGTACATGGTAAATACCAGATATTACCAGCACATGGAGAGCATTTAACAAAAATGATAGCTCATATTATTATTGTCAGCCTCAATCCACATCTGGTTTATTTTCTAAGTTTTTCTGTTTGTGGAAGACCTGATTATAACTTCAAAAACTGGAAATTGTGTATCCTTTCAAATATGTTGGTTGAGTGAAAGGGGTCCTGGTGGTAGAGTTATTAACGAGCTCTGCTAATACCCACACAGTCACTGGTTCGAGTCCATCAGGCATTGTGGAAGAAAGATATGGCAATCTGGTTCTGAAAAGATTTAACAGATCAGATCCATTTCCGTGTAGTAGATTCCAACTCACAGTGTCCCTATAGGACAGAATGGAGCTGCTCTGTAGGGTTCCCAAGAAGCAGATGATGGATTTGACCCAGTGGCATTTTGGTTAGGAGCCACGCTCTTAACTGCACATCAATGACAACAGGTTTATACATAAGTGTATGCACATATGTGAACGCATGTTGATAAAGAATAATTCTCAGTGTTGAATATGTAAAAAAAATGTGATGTCACTTTCATATTCTATCTAATCCTGTATGATAAAATGTGTATTTGCCTTGAATTTACTGAATTTATGAAAACAGTTAAATTTTTAGTATAAGAGCTTATCAGAAATTTCCCAATTGCAAAACCTACAATCTTGAATAAACAAAATTTACTTACTCATGAATTTCTAAATCTTCTATTTTCTTTATTATAAACTGAATACTTTTAAGAGGATATGAAATTTGAAGACCAATTTTTTTTAGGAAAAAGTATGATAATTTCAAATATAGAGTAAATTTCTGTGTAGTTGATGCTTTACTATTATAATAAAGTTAATTTCAACTTGGATCCTCAATTTTTTGATAGCAAGGAAACAGAATTGCTTCAATTTACAGTCACATGAAAAATTTGAGACTTGTGAATAATTATCATTTCAAATTTTATGTTTTTATTTAATTTCTTAAAATGAATTTACTCATGGCTTAGGCTTATAGACAGTAGAAGTATTTTGAAAGATTTTCTTCTTACTGAAATAATTTTCTGAATAGAACATTTACACACAGCAACACTCCTATGAACCTTTCTTTAGTAACCAGATCATCACAAATCATCATTTTTAGATTGGCCAGTTAACATTTCCAGTAATCTTATTTATCTTTTTTGAGTTGTAGATGTAATTTCTCAAGATACAGATGAGCCAATTGTTTCCTCAGTCACCTTACTGTAGACACGGAACGTCTGTCCAGCTGTGTGTTAATACGCATTCCCCATGCTCAACCGCTTGTGTTGCCGTTCCCGGAAGATGTCACATTCTGTGTCTTTGTGTTTGCTCCTCTGTTATTCTGGGATATCAACTTCTTTCTCATTCTTGGCTAACTCTTGCTGGTCCTTCAAGATTTTCTTAGGCATCATTTTCATCAGAAAGCCCTCCGTGATACCCATATTAGTTTCCAATCAGTGCTGTTACAAATTATCACAAGCATAATGGTTTAAAACAATGCCTTTTTATTTTCCTTATTGTTCTGAAGAAGTCTAAAATCAAAGTGTCAGTAGTGCTGCCCTACTTCTAGTATGATCCATTGTGTTCCTTCAAGACAGAATACATTTCCTTGCCTTTTTCAAATTCTAGAAGCCACCTGCATTCTTTGGGTCATAGATCCTTCCTCACATCACACCAACTTTTTCTTCTATCACCTCTGCTACTACTAATTCTGGTTTTCCTGTATTTCTTATATAAATCCCCTGTGATTTCATGAGACTCACCTGGATAATTCAAAATTATCACTTGATATAAAAATCTTTAATCACATCTGTAAGGTAAAGCATCTACAGGTTTGGGATATTTGAACATGGACATTTTAGGAAAGCCAATATTCAGCCTGCCACATGACTTCTACACTGCAAGCCATCTGGGTAAAATACTATTTTTTATCTAAGCTTGGCTTTGGCATAATCTTCTATCTGTCTATCTATTTTATACCACTTTAGCTATTGCTGTTTAACACAGAGACATAATATTTCAGTGCTATATGACAATACACATTTCTTTCTTGTTTTTACATGTGCAGGTTGACCGGGACTTGGCTGATCTAGGCTGGGACAGATTATAAGTTATAGGTCAGTTCAGATTTCTCATTCTTCTGAAATAAGCTACTCAGGGCATGTTCTTCTCACATAAAAGAAAAAGTTTATTCATGTAATCTTATTTCAATTTTCTTGCATCACATTTGCTAACATCCCATTGAAAAAATTGAGTCACACAGCCAAGGTCAGAGTTAATGAGTAGAGAATAACACTGTACCAACCACGAAACCAAAGCAATCCACGTAATCGGGTATAACTACAATGAATCTGGGAAGTACATGCATCTGTCTGCCTTAAATGGAGGGAAACAGATAACGTTTGTTTATAATAATTTACTCCACCATATACAGTAGCTGCATATCCTCTCTACAAATACTCTCTCATCGGCCTTCAGGCAAACAAATTGAAAAAGTCTACAAGAACAACAATAAAAATTATAAAAACAGCAACGATCATATTAATATTAAAATGCATAGTAATGTAGTACTCAAATATTTGGCAGTAGGTGTCTGCCAGGTACTGTGTTAAGGTTCTTTTCATCATTTTATATCATTTAAATCCTCATGATAACCCTTTGATGAACATATGTTCATTATCTCTGTTATAGATGGGGAAACTGAAACTCAGAGAAATTAAAAATCTCAGCCAAAGTCACATAGCTCATTAAGAGTAGAGCTGAAATTCAATACCAGGAATTTGACTTCACAGCCTGAGCATTTCAGGAAAATCCTTATTCATTTACTTATGATACTGATTTCGTAAGTATGACAAAACATGGGAAGCAAACTTTTAGCAGCAATAACAGATGGTGTGCAGAAAATGCTGCTTGTCTGTTTTCACTTGTTATCAGTTGAAAATTCTTTTGTGGAATTTTAAAGGAACACACTTGCCTTTTCTCTCCTCCACTCCCCAATTTCCATTCTTTCAGTGACTATGTTAATTGTCTCTAGGTGTCAGCAGAATCTTCAGAGGGTAACAGCAGTTTCCCCCACTGAGTATGAGACAAGGACACAAACCAAAGACCAGTACATGCACATCAAAAAGCTCTGCTCCCTGTTATAAACTGGATTACTAAAATACCTCCATAATCCCACTGTTGTTGAGCTGCTTTTGATTCTTAGAGACCTTTTACCGTTTCCAAGGCTGTAAATCTCTACAGAAGTGGACTCACGTCTTTCTCCCTCAAAGCTACTGGTAGTTTCAAACTGTTGATCTTTTGTTTAGCAGTCAGTTGCTTTAACCGCTGTACCATCAGGACTCCTTGATTATTAAAATAAACAGACATAAAATGTTGTTGTTAGGTCTCTAATGAGTCAGTTCCAGCTCATAACAACTCTATGCACAACAGAACAAAACACTGCCCAGTCCTGTGCCATGCCTGCAATTGTTTCTATGTTTAAGCCCATTGTCGCAGCCACCGTGTCAGTCCATCTTGCTGAGGGTCTTCTTCCTTTTTTTCACTGACCCTCTGCTTTACTTAGCATGATGTACTTCTCCAGGGATTGATGCCTCCTGACAACATGTCCAAAGTACACAAGACATAGTGTCACCATCCTTGCATCCTCGATTGAAAATGCCATGGCTTGGCTCAGGCACACCTTAGTCTTCAAGGTGACATCTTTACTTTTCAATATTTCAAAGAGGTCCTGTGCAGCAGATTTTCCCAGTGCAGAGCATCTTTTGATTTTTTTTGACTGTTGCTTCCCTGGACACTGATAGCGGAGTCAAGTGAGATGAATCCTTGACAACCCCAATCCTTTCTCCATTTATCACGATGTTGCTCACTCGTCCAGGTGTGATTTTTCTTTTCTTGATGTTGAGATGCAATCCATACGTAAGGCCACAATCTTTGATTTTCATCTGTAAGTGGTTCAAATCCCCTTCACTTCCAGCAAGCAAGACTGTGTCATCTGCATAAAAGTCTTCCTCCAATCCAGTTGCCTCATTCTTCTTCATATAGTCCAGATTTTCAGATTATTTGCTCAGCATATAGATTGAAAAGATATGGTGAAAGGATACAACCCCGATGCCCACCCACCACACTGTTCTGTATGCACGACTGCCTCTTCATTCAAGTACAGATTCTTCATAAGTACAATTACGTGTTCTGGAATTCCTGTTCTCTGCAATGTTAGCTATAATTTGTTATGACCCACACAGTCAAATGCCTTTTCATAGTCAATGAAACACAGGTAAACATCTTTCTGGTATTCTCTCCTTTCAGTCAAAATCCATCTGACATCAGCAATGATATCCCTGGTTCCACTACCTCTTTTGAATCAGACTGAATTTCTGGCAGTTTCCTGACAATATACTGTTGCAGCCACTTTCAGATGATCTTTAGTAAAATTTTACTTCTGTGTGGTATTAACAATATTATTTGAGAATTTCCATACTCAGGTCACCTTTCTTGGGAATAGGCATAAACACTGATCTCTTCCAGTTGTCTGGCCATGTAACTGTCTTCCAAATTTCCTGTCATAGATGAGTGGCCATTTCCGCACTGCATCTGTTTGTTGAAACATCTCAATTGATATTCCAACAATTCCTTGAGCCTTGTTTTTCAACAGTGTCTTCAATGCAGTTTTGATTTCTTTCTTTGTGTTCCTGATCATATCCTGCCTCTTGATACAGTTGAGGAAACCTTGGTGGCACAGTGGGTTAAGTGCTATGTCTGCTAACCAAAAGGTCAGCAGTTCAAATCCACCAGGCACTCCTTGGAAGCTCTAGGGAGCAGTTCTACTCTGACATCTAGGGTCTTGACTCTGTAGCAGTGGATTTTATTTATTTATTTATTTTTGATATGGCTGAACATTGATCCATTCTTTCTGTTACAGTGATTCTGTGTATTCTTTCCATCTTTTTTGATGCTTCCTGAGTCTAATATTTACCCTGTAGAATGCTTCACTACTACAACTCAAGGTTTGAATTTTTCTTTAGTTCTTTCAGTTTGAGAAATGCGGAGCATGTTCTTCCCTTTTGGTTTTCTATATCCAGCTCTTTGCATATATTAACATAATACTTCAGTTTGTCTTCTCAAGCCATCCTTTGATATCTTTTGTTCATTTCTTTACTTCATCGTTTCTTCTTTTTGCTTTAGCTTTTCTCCTTTTAAGGGCAAGTTTCAGAGTCCCTTCTGATATACAATTTGGTCTTTTCTTTATTTCTTGTCTTTTTAATGACTTCATCCTTTCTTTATGTATGATGTCTTATATGACGTCTTTGATGTCATTCCACAACTCATCTGGTCTTCAGTCATTAGTGGTCAGTGCATCAAATCTATTCTTGAGATGGTCTCTAAACTCGGTGAGGTGTACTTGTACTTTGGCTCTCATGGGCTTTTGGTAATATTGTTCAGTTTAAATTTGAACTTGCATATGAGCAATTGATGGTTGGCCACAATCAGGACTTTGTCATGTTCTTACTGTTGGTACTGATGTTTTCTATCATCTCTTTTCAGAAATGTCATCAATTTGATTCCTGTGTATTCCATCTAGCAAGGTTCATGTGTATAGCCATTGTTAGTGAAAAAAGGTATTTGCAATGAAAAAGTCGTTGTTCATGTAAAATTCTATCATGCTATTTTTATTATCGTTCCGGTCACCAAGACCTTATTTTCCAATTACTGACCCTTCTTTGTTTGCAACTTCTGCATTTCAATCACTTGTAATTATCAATGCGTCCTGACTGCATGCTCTGTCAATTTCAGGCTGCAGAAGTCGATAAAAATCTTCAGTTTCTTCATCTTTGGCCTTAGTCATTGGTACGTAAATTTGAATAATGGTCATATTAACTGGCCTTCCTTGTAGGCATATGGCTATTTTTCTATCACTGCCAGCATTGTACTTCAGGACAGATCTTGAAATGTTCTTTTTGACAGTGAATGTAATACCATTCCTTTTCAAGTTTTCATTCCCAGTACAGTAAACCATATTGTTCCCCAATTCAAGATGGCCAGTACTGGTCCATTTCAGCTCACTAATCCCTAGGATATCAATGTTTACGAGTTCCATTTCATTTTTGATGATTTCCAAATTTTCCTAGATTCATACTTTGTATGTTACACATTCCAATTACTAACAGATGGGTGCAGCTCTTTCTTCTCGTCTTGAGGTTTGCTATAACAACAAATGAGGTCCCCAAAACTTTACTCTCTTTCTTCCCAAGCCGTCTCTTGAGTATATCCTACCTAGATGGCTCCTTTTCTCGTGTTATACCTATCAATGTTCTGCTGCTATTCATAAGGTTTTCACTAGCTAATTCTTTTCAGAAGTAGACTGCCAGGTCCTTCTTCCTAGTCTGTCTTAGTCTGAAAAGTCAGCTGAAACCTGTCTGCCATGTGTGACCCTGCTGGTTTCTGAATACTGGTGGCATAGTTTCCAGTATCACAGCAACATTCAAGCCCCCATTGTAATACAAACTGACAGAAAAGTGGGAGATGCATAAAATACGTGAATAGGAACAACTAAGCACTAGGATTCATGTACTTAAAGCAGAAACTTTTCTTCTCTAAAAAAAAAAATCTTACTTTTTCTCGCAAATTTAATACGTATCACTTCCAACATAACTTTCCTCAGTGTTGCTGACAAGTCCACAGAGAATTTACATTAACTATTTCCTCTATCACATGGTATTTGAACTATTTCCTTCTTAACAATTTTTATTTCCAATTGATTTTTATTCACTGGTCATTACCGATAATCCTTTCTCTTTTTCAGAAGTAAAAATTGAACTCACATCTTACCAAGAATATAAATATATGTTGGTTGCTTACTTATAAGTTCCAGCACTGGAAAAACTCAGAGTGACAGAAATATTGAAAAAAAATAAAAAGAAAAACATTTTATCCTCTTTCTAGTCTAAATCATCATTTTGACCAAAACAATTAATATGGACTTAAGATAAAGTCAAATTATAAAGTAGTATATTGCCACTGTAGAGCTGGTTTTGAAGAGACATTAAAATAAACACTCAAGCTGAAGAGGTGTCTTGCTGTACAGAGGATATAGAGAAAGCAGAGTAAACACTGCGGAAATTAAGACGTTTAACCTCTTCCTTAAAGGCTCGTTACCTGGTGCTGTAGTTGGACACCCTGGAGGCTTAGTGGCTAGGTGCTATATCTGGTCAGTTGTTTAAATCCACCAGGTCCTCCTTGGAAACTCTGTGGGGCAGTTCTAATGTGTTGTGTAGGATTGCTGTAAATCAGAATTGACCCAAGGGTAAAGAGTCAGTTTAAAAGCACATTCAGTTTTATGAACAAAACTCACTTTGATCAGCTGAGTGAATTTGTTTTCTGGTTATTTACTATTTAGAATGGAATCTTACATGAGGCCAGTGTAGGGAGTGAATGTTGGCACACAGCTGGAAAGAACACGGAAGAAAATGCCTAGGACAGCACAATGTCAACACGTAATGGAAAATTGTGGAAATCCACAATTGTTTCTTTGTTTTTTCTCTTTTGCACTGACTGTTAAACTACTCGAAACTTAGGTGGCATAGTAGTTAACTGTTACAGCTGCTAACCAAAAGTTGGCAGTTCGAATCCACAAGGTGCTCCTCGGAAACTCAATGAGCAGTTTTACTCTGTCCCATAGGGTCACTAAGAGTCAGATTTGACTCAGTGCTGCTGGGAACACGAATTATATCTTATCATTTTATCAACCATAACACATACATTGAAGTGTGTGAGAAGTAGATACTCAGTGAATGTTTCTTAAGAATGCCTGTCATAACTTGCAGTAATTGAAACAGTTGTCAAGATCAGTGTAAGCAATGGAGGAAATGGGTTTGAGGAAAGCTGAATTTAGATACTTTTTTGACTGTAGCTCAGATTGCTTAAAGATGAGGTGTAAAAGACTGTATTCCCTTAAATAATTCATGTTATTATGAAAGAAAGAAAACTTGCTGCCAGAAAATGTAATTTATATTTTCCTTTTAGCATCTAACTGCACTTTGTCTGTTAGATCTCTGCTCTTTTTGGGAGGAGACTTTACCGTGTGTAATCTTGGCATTTCATTTCAACTCTTGTCTCCCACTGTGAATGCCCAGGGACTAGATTCTGCCTTTTCCTGCTTTTGGGTAGGTAGTGAATCAGCCAATTAGACACTGGCTCCAAGGAGGTTGACCAGGTGCAAGTGGGAAATGCCACGCGGCAGCAGCTTAGCTGACAGATCAGCCCATCGCCAGGTTTCTTTGGCGCGACCTTTTCTGTGGTTACTGAACACCAGTCTGAAGATTCAATTGTCTCCTGTCTGTTTTCCAAATCTGGTTTGTATTTCAGCCTCTCATGATCTTTTGCACCTGCACCATTACTTCCGACCGATTCCTTTCTGTGGTTGCTCTGGTTATTAGGCTCTTCGAGTAGATTCCGACTGATAGCAATTCTCTGTACAACAGAATGAAACACTGCCTGGTCCCGTGCCACTCACAATCATTTTTATGCTTCAGCCTGTTGTTGCAGCCACTGTGTCAACCTGTCTCATCGAGAGTCGTCCCCTTTTTTGCCGACCTCTACTTCACCAACTGTGTGGTCCTTCTCCAGGAACTGGCCCCGTATGACAATATGTCCAAGGTATGTGAGATGAAGTTTCACCATCAGTAGTCAAAAATTCAGACTACTAGTGTTGAAGGTTTAAAAGATTTTTAAGGAAGCTGACAACTTTTAGCCTCAAAATTACAAGTGACAGTATTCTTTCCTTGACTGAGATATTCTAATGTTCTAATCACTTTCTTTTACAAAACAAACAAATAGAAAATCATATAAATAATACAAAAGATAAAAATAAGTATGTAGGAATTGCCTAATTATAAAACACAGTTCATAACTATAACATTCTACTTCCTAGTCTGGTGAGCAGTGTCTGGGATGTTAAAAGCTTGTAAATAGTCATTTAAAAAGCAACTATTGGTCTTTTCCTGTATAGGGCAAAAGACAATGAAGAAAACTGAAGACTCAGGAAAGCAATTAGTTCAAAGCACTAATGGGCTGCATAAATTACAACATCATCTGATCTGAGGCCAGAAGTACTGGATGGTGCCTGGCTCTCACCATCAGCTGCTCTAACTGCACCACAACAGAAGGCCTTGGTTAGAATGGGTAAAAAAATGTCTAACAAAATTCAAACTAAAAAAAAAGGCCAGACTTACTCATCTCACAGAGACTAGAGGAACCTCAAGTCTATTGCCTGTAAGACAACCTTCTAACTTCAACTGAAGATAGTCCCAGAAGCCACCTTTCAGCCAAATATTAGAAGGGCCTGTGAACTAATAGAAAACCCTGGTGGTGCAATGGTTAAGTGCTATGGCTGTTAACTAAAGATTGGCAGTTCAGATATGCCAGGTGCTTTTTCAAAACTCTATGGGGCAGTTCAACTCTGTCCTACGGGGTCTCTATGAGGTGAAATCAACTTGACAGCAGTGGGTTTTCTAAGTATGAAATAATAAAACTGATGAAGAATGTGCTCCTTTAAACAATCAACTGTGCAAGACCAAAAAGGTAACGTCTGCCCCAAACCAGAGACAAGAAAGCAGGGAAAGACAGAGGAACTGGAGGGATGGAAATGCTAACTGCGATTTCAGGAGTCAGGGACACCTGCAGCAGATGGCCAGTTGTTGAGGCAGGAGTGAGGTGAGCAGTAAGAGCTTTACTGTATCCTGGTATACAGCAGACAGAGCGGTGAACTCTTTCAAAGCTTGTCTCCTGGAACTGAGGGCTGGCTGGAGGTTTTATAGGGGAGGGAACACACACATCAGGTTTGTTTTTCTTTTGTGTGGTCATGTCTGGACATGTCGACCTTTTTGTGCTATAGACACGCCAGTGGATGACTAGTATCATGGTTTCTGTGGAACTCGGTGATGCTAATCTGCCTCCTTCAGATTAGTATTACTTGTTTTCCAGTCTGAAAGGACAATAATTATTAGTAAAAGTTTAACAAGAAGGAGAAACTAAACAGAATTGTACTTAAGGCAGGAATAAGTTCTAGAAGAAAAGAAAGTGGTGTGGGTTTTGTTCAGAAGGTCTTTTAGCCTTTTCCAGAAACAGGGGAACAGGGAAGGAAATCAGGACTGTGCTAATACATTTGCAACTGATGTCATGGAACAATCTGTGAATAAATTATTGATTGAGAACTAATTTATGAGATAAGTGTTCACCTAGAGCACAATAAAATGTTCAAAAAACAAACAAAAACAGGATTACTTAATTACTTCTTTTACCTCCTGGTCCTTCTTCCCAAAGTTCACCACTGAAAAAACTTCATTTGCATTTTTTAGGCATTTTTCATGAATATACAACATACATGTTTCATTTCTGTTTTTGTGTTCAGCTGAGTTCTACTCTACATACAGTTTTATCTCTTGTGTTTTTAGTTAATATATCTTGGATATTATTAACATCTACATATATAGATGTCATGGATTGAATTCTATCCCCCCACAAATGTGTGTATCAATCCAGCTGGGCCATGACATCAATATTGTGTGATTATTCTTGGCTTTGTAATTGTAATTTTCCCATATGTTGTAAATCCTGTGGCTAATAGTGTAAGATTGGATTAGGTGAAAGACAATTAGGGTAAGGCTTTAACATGTTAGCTAAGTTTATATCCCTCATCCAATGTAAAGGAACTTTCCCTGGAATGCAGCCTGTACCACCTTTTTTCTCTTAAAAGGGAAGTCGTAGAGGACTGGGAAACAAACACAGGTTGGGAACCTTGTATCATGAAGAAAGGAGTGCTGGGAGCAGAGCATATCCTCTGGATCTGAGGTTCCTGTGCTGAGATGCTCCCAAACTAAAAGAAGACTGATACATCACAGGGACCGACAGAGATAGAAAGCCTTCTCTTGGAGCTAGCACCCTGAATTTGCACTCCTAGCCTACCAGACTGTGAAAGAATAAACTTCTATTTGCTAAAGTCATCCACTTGTGATATTTCTGTTATAGCAGCACTACACGACTGAGACATAGATCTGCCTTATCTTTTTAATAGCTGTGTAGTATTAACACTCGATGAATGTAGCATGACACTGTTTACTGATTCTCTCTTGATGGATATATGTGTTATTCCAAGATCTTTGCTGTTACAATGTTATGGTGCCCACATTATTTGTATAGCTTTGCCACTTGTGCAAGTATAACTGTGTAACAAATTTCTATCAGAATTCTGTGTCAAAGGGTGTATATATATGTACTCATTTTTCATATGTATTGCCAACTTACCCTTAAAACGATTACATTGATTTATATTTGCACCAATTTTTTTTTTATAGTCGATTCTCCAACCCTCCCTAACATGGAGTATAATCAAACTGTTAAATTTGTATTAATCTGATAGACAAACAGCAGTGATTCCATTTTCCTTTAGTTTTTTGTTTCTTTTTTTAATTGTTAGTGAGGACGTTGTTTCAAGTGTTTTCTGCCTTGTCATTCTGCTTGTCATGTTTTCAGGTGGACTATAACATTCTTTATGTATTAAGAAAGATAATTCTTTATAGATCGTATTCATTCATTTGCTTGTTTTTATAGGCTCAGTAACGATTCAGAGGCTGCAGAGAAATTTCTGGTGATCACTCACTTTTTAAATACGGATTTATGGTTTCATAAATTTTTATCTTTTGGAAGTTTCTTTTGCTCAAAATATGAGAAAGATCTCTTTTTGATCCTGTTTTGCCAATATTTTTGTTTTCATAGAGATATACAATTTATTTGTTTGCTTTTCCTCCAGAATATGGGAAATAACCAATCTGTCCTACCCCAAGCCTGGTCTCAGCATTTGACATCATGAGTGATTTCACCAGCTGGAAAAGCCATTCTTAGTCTCTGGGGTTCACAGTTGCAAAAATTTCTCCCTGTCTTCCAAAGTTTAAGATCATACAACTATTATGACATTTTTATACCAAACATTCTCTTAGATTTATAGGGAGGAACACCAAGTACTTGTCTAAAGCTTGCCCTCATATTTCCCATGATTAAGCCTAAACAGTTTCAATGAGTACAACAATAAAAAAATGAGATGCCCCATACTGGAAAATTTGGAAATATCAGGTTTTTTCATATATGCATATTACATTTGGTGATACGCTTGCAAGGAGTATAAGTAGTTATTAATTTTAAAAAAATGATGTTTCCTTTTTTTGTTTGTTTTTCCGTGGGCGTGATGTACTGCGTCCTAAACTGTTCATTGGTGGAGCTTTGAGGATGGGAGCGGTAGTGAGGCTGGGCTTTATGATGCCAAATATGCAAACATAAAGAAATCAGGTTTTTAGAAGTTATTGATTTGTTTATTTTTATTGTGCTTTAGGGGAAAGTTTAAAGCTTCAGTTAATGTGTACTAAAATTTACACGCTTGCTGTTATGTGACACTACTTGCAATCCCTGAGATGTGATAGTAGGCTCGCTCCTTCCCCCCTGAGTTTCTTGTGCCGGTTCAACTAGTTCCCAGCCCTTTCTGCCTTGTCATTCTGTCTCCGGACAGGAACCATCCATTTGGCCTCCAGTATTTGAATGAACTAATAAACACTTATTCATAAGTTTTATTTCATGCTTTGTAGTCCAATCTAATCTTTGAGTGGTGGGCTTCCTGAATGGTTTTAGTTCTGGGTTAACAGAGTTCCTGGGGGCTACAGTTTTGGGGGACCCTTCAGTCTCTCAGACCACTGACTCTGGTCTTCTTACATGAATTTGAGGTCTGCTCTGCAGTTTTCTTCTGGGATTCTGTTTATGTTCCCTCTCCGAGCAATCACTGGTAGAAACTGGGCACCATCTAGTTCTCCCAGTCTCAGGCTGATGGAGTCTGTGGTTTATGTGGACCTTTTGTGTCTTGGGCTAATATTTTCCTGTGTCTTTGGTTTTCTTCATCCTACTTTGCTCCAGGTGGGTTGGGATCAATTAATGCATCACAGATCACTGTCACAAGCTTCTAAGACTCTAAATGCCACTCACCAAAGTAAGATGCAGAACATTTCCCTAATAAACTTTGTTACGTCAATTGATCTAATTGTCCCCTGAGATTATGGTCTCCAGGCCCTGACCCCAGCGTCTCTCACCTTCAAAGCATTTGGTTGTATTCAGGAAACGTCTTAGCTTTTGCCTTGGTCCAGTTAAGCTGAGTTCTCCTGTACTGTGTGTTGTTTTTCTCTTCACCTAAGATAATTCTTGTCTATTATTTTGTCAGTGAATTTCTTTCCCCTTTTCCCCACCCTCATAACCATCAAAGAATGCTTTCTTCTATGTTTAAAGCTTTTCTTGAGTTCTTATTATAGTTGTCTCATACAGTGTTTGTTCTCTTGTGACTAATTTCAGTCAGCAGGATGCCTTCCAGATTCAGCCATGTTATAAATGGAGATTTATTATTGCTCTTTATCATTGAGTAGTATTCTATTGTATGTGTGGACCATAAATAGTTTGTCATTCATCTGTTGATGGGCACCTCGGTTGTTTCCATCATTTTGACACAGTGCACAGTGCAATGAACGTGGATGTGCATGTATCTATTTGTGAGATGGCTCTTATTTCTCTAGGATACATTCCAAGGAGTGGGATGGCTGGATCATATGTTACTTTTGTTTCTAGCTTTTTAAGGAAGGGCCAAATCGATTTCCATTGTACCACTGTTGTACCGTTTTAAATTCCAACAGCATGTAGGTGTTCCATTCTCTCCACAACCCGTCCAACATTTATTGTTTTGATTTTCATTTCTCTAGTGGCTAGTTCTGACAGCAAACATTTTTGCAAGTGTTCATTCATTGCCTAAATGTCTTCTTTGGTGGAGTGTCTGTTCATGTCTTCCACCCATTTTTTAATTGGGCTGTCTTTTTGTTGTCAAAGTGTTATAGTACTTTGTAGGTTTTATATGTTAGACCTTATGAGATATGTCATAACCAAAACATTGTTCTGTCTGTAGATTCTCTTTTTACTCTTTTGGTGAAGTCTTTTGATGAATTTATTTTTTTAAGATAATTTTATGTATTTTGTGATTGTTGAAAATATATACAGCAAAACGTACATTAACTCAGCAGTTTCAGAATGTACCACTTAGTGACACTGCATACACTCTTCAAGTTGTTCAACCATTCTCACCTTCCTTTTCTCAGTTTTTGTCTTTTATTAACATAAACTCACTACCCACTAAGGTTTGCATCTAGTCTTTTGAGTTGCTAGTGTCAGTGTGACCCCGTGTAGATAGTTATTAAAAGAGCATAATGCTCAAAGCAGACTTTTTTTTTCTCTTTTACTATTGTTAGGTGCTCTTGAGTTGGTTCCAGCTCACAGCAATGCTACTCTGTAACAGAGCAAAATACTGCCTGGTCCTGTGCCATCCTTACAGTCATTGTTATGTTAGAACCCATTAATGCAGCCACTGTGCCAGTCCATCTCATTGAAGTTCTTCCTCTTCTTCATTGACTCTCTACTTTACAAAGTATGATGTCCTTCTTCAGGGACTGGTCCCTCCTAATAACATGTCCAAAGTACAGGAGACAAAGATCACCTCATTCTCCCTCCTAAGGGATATTCTGGCAGTATTGCTTCCAAGACAGTTTTGATCTTCGGGCAGTTCATGGTACATTCAGTTGTTCTTCATCAATGCCATAACTCAAAGGCGTCAGTTCTTCAGTCTTCGTTACTCATTGCCTAACTTTCTCATGCATGTGAGGTGGTCGGAAATGCCATGACTTGTGTCAGATGTGCCATAGTCCTCAGTGTGACATCTTTGCTTTTTAACACTTTAAAGGGGTCTTTTGCAGCACATCTGTCCAATGAAATATGTCATTGATTTCCTGATTGCTGCTTCCAGGGGCATTGATTGTGGACCCAAGTAAAATGAAATCCTTGACAACTTATATCTTTTCTGTTGGTCATGATGTTGCTTCTTGGTCCAATTGCGAGGATTTTTGTTTTCTTTATGTTTAGGTGAAATCCATACTGAAGGCTGTGGTCTTTGATCTTTATCAGTCAATAAGTGCTTCAAGTCCTCTACACTTTTAGCAAGCAATGTTATGTCATCTGCATATCACAGATTGCTGATGAGTCTTCCTCCAGTCCTAATGTCACATTCTTCCTTATACAGTCCAATTTCTTAGATTATTTTCCTCAGAATACAGTTGGAATAAGTATGATGAAAAGATGCAACCTTGATGCACACCTTTCTTGATTTTAAACCATGCAGTATCACATTGCTCTCTTTGAATGACTGCCTCATAATCAACGTACAGTTTCCTTATAAACACAGTTAGGAGTTGTGAAATTCTCATTCTTCCTAATATTATTCATAATTTGTTATGATCCAAACAGTCAAATGTGTTTGCATACTTAATGTAACACAGGTAAATACCTTTCTGGTATTCTCTGTTGTCAGCCACAGTACACCTGACAATGATATCCTTCATTCCACATCTTCTTCTGAGTATGGCTTCAATTTCTGGCAGTTCCCTGTTGATGTACTGCTGCAACGGATTTTGAATGATCTTACCCAAAATTTTACTTGTGTATGATGTTAATGATATTGTTTGACAATTTCCACCTGCTTTTGGATCAGCTTTCTTTATAATATGCACAAATATTGATCTCTTCCAGTTGTTTGGTCACATAGTCCTTCCAGATTTTTTGGTATATTACTAGTTAAGTTAAAATATCATGTGGGCTTTCTTTTTAAAAAAAATATTTTACTGTATTTTAGGTGATAGTTTACACAGGATATTCATTTCCCATTCAATGAATTGTATACAACATATTCCATGACATTTGTTGCAGTTCCTACACTGTGTCAACATTTTCCCCATTTCCACTCTGGGTTCCCTGTTTCCTTTCATTTGGTTTTCTTACCTTGTCCTGCATTCTCATCTTTACTTTGGGCAAATGGTACCTCTTAGGTCTAGTGTAATTGTTCTGTGGAGTGTGTTTTGTCTTCCTGCCTGCCTGTCTCCCTCCCTCCTCTATCTCTCCCTCTTCTTCCTTGCTTCCTTCTTTTTCCTTCCCTCCCTCTCTCCTTCTTTTGTTCTATTATTGTTCATTTTATAGGCCTGTTTATTGCTCATCTAGAAAGTGGTTTCAGGGAATGGCTGCAGTTCCAAGTCAGGAGGTTTCTTAGGGTCATAGTCTTGGAGCTTTCTGCAGTATATATGAGGCCAGTCTGATCTTTTTATGAATCTTCTTTTTGTTCTACATTTTTGTTCTGCCTTTTCTGGTACCCTCTATTGTGATCCCAGTCAGAGTGCTTGTTAGTAGTAGGTGGGCACTGGCTATTCTTCTGGTCTCAGGGTCATGTAGACCGTGATACCTGTTGTCCATTTGTTCTTTAGACTAATTTTTATCTTGAGTCTTTGGATTATTTATTTATTTTTCACTCTTCTTTCCTCTGGACAGGAAGAAACTATTGTTTGTGTCTGAGATGACTGCTAACAAACTATTAAGAGCTCAAACACTATTCACTGAAGTAGGATGTAGAGTCAAGTGCCTTCCAGTTGAATATGCAGTCTATCATGCCAGTTGATGTGGATGTTCCCTGAGTCTGTGGTCCTCAGCCTTCAAACCTACTATCTGCCTCCTGGGAGGTGTTTGGTTGCACAAATACGTATCACGGCTGCGTCACTTACATATTCTAGTGTCTATATTTGTATGCATGCAACATCTACAAATATGTGTATAGAGATATTCACAGCTTAACCTATATCTGCAGGTGAGCATGTACCCTTATACCTTCTGATGTCTCTTTAACATACCTGTCTACCCATGTCAAAAACCAAACTAAAGCAGCTGTTGTTGAGTTGATTCTGACCTGTAGCCACCTGATAGGACAGGATAGAACTGTCCCAGGGGGTTTCCAAGGAGCAACTGGTGGATTTCAACAGCTAGCCTTTTGGCTAGCAGCTGCAATTCTTAACCATTGCACCACTAGAGCCCCACCTACATTGCTTCATAAATCGTTGTTTGTTAAAACTATTGCTGCAGCATTTTCTGCGCTGTGGTGTCTACTGTAGTTCACATTTGCTCTTGCGTTCCTTTCAGTATTTTCCTTTGCCCTCCTCCTGTTGGGCTGGTTTCCAGCATGTTGCCTTTTCCTTCACCAATATTACCACATATTTTCTGTTTGGTAATTTATTCCCTCTCCAACAAAGAATTTATTATTTTTTCCATGTGTGAATCTTTTCTTTCTTCTTCTTCTTTAAAATATAATTGTGGTCTCATACAATATTCATCCTTTTGTGAACTGTCTGATTTCATCAACATAATGTCTTCAAATTTCATCCATCCTAGTCATGTCACAGTTCTTATTTCTCTAGGGTGTATACCTAGGAAAATCAATTGTTACTGTTAGTTTTCATTTACCAATACAGCAAATGCATTCCTCAGAAAAGCCAAAGTCTTGAAAGCCAGGTGTCACTAAGAGAGAAAACAATTTCTAAATTTCTTAAGTTCCCACTAACATATAGTGAGGCTTGAAGGACGAATATTAACTTGACTATAAACTGTGGAAACAGAACACAGAGATTAGGTGCAGGAAGTCCCTGCCACGCTGGAATGAGGGAACACTTCACTCTTAACTCTGGGGAGCATGGAAAAGAGAAGAGGGAGAAGAGTTAAGGTTGAGCGAGTTAAGGGAAGAATTCAGATAACTCATGATAGTTTTACTTTTTGGAATCTGAAATCCTGGATTGGTTAGATAGAAATCCTGAAGCAGAGATATTTTTACTCTGCTTTCTTGATTGGTCTCACTGAGGAGACTGTTGACAGAGTGTCTCCCTCATTAATGTGGAAGCACTACCTTCAAGGACAAAACAGACACACAGAGTGGCTAGACACAATGTGAGATGGCACTTCAGCCATTTCTATTGAGTTGATTCTGACTCACAGTGACCTTATAGGACCCAACAGAACCACTCCATAATGTTTCCAAGCCTGTAATTCTCTACAGGAAGTGACTGCCACATTTTTCCTTCACAAGGTGGCTGTTGGGTTGAACTCCTGACCTTTCAGGCAGCAGTCAAGTGCTTAATGACTGTGCTACCAGGGCTCCTGTAACATGTGACAAGGCAGAGGAGTCCTCAGTTTCATTAGCTGTAAAGGGTTCTTGAGCCTTGATAGAGTTAAGAAAACAAGTTAGAAATGTACCAGCAGCACCTCAGGAGACACAAGTGGAAGGTGCCCATGGACCACATCAGACTAGACATTGATCACATAGACCAACAGATATTAAATGGAAAAAAAAAAAAACAGTGTTGTGTGATTGACAAGATGATGTCAGTGGTGGAGGGGACAACAGTCCTAAGACTTGTGTCCACTGAAGCTTGAGTCTAACTTTTCAGTAAATCAGGCCACTCTCATTGTCCAGTGAAATCCTGACAACTTTTCAATTGCAAACTGCATAAGCCGATTAGAAATCATCTTCTTTGCTTTCATTTATTACTATTATTTTTCTTTTCTGTAAAATTCCAGTCACTGCTGATACTCTGTGGAGTACCTTTCCATACCTGGTTTTTGAGTCTTTTGCCCAAATAAATCTTATTTTGTAGATTCACTTTTACTGACTTAGTTTCTTTTGACAAAAGGAACAAACAACAATCTAAAAAGAGGCAAGTCAATGCAAGACTTTCATCACATTGTGACAAGAATCTTGCCCATCTTCAGAAGGAGTGGAAGCATGCCAGCAAACAGAAAGAATAAGTACATCTAACCTTAAATACTGAGGCATTCCAAAGATGTCAAAGGGATTAAGATGCTGCAATTTAACTCCCTCTTAACCACAGTCTTTTGTTATCCAGTGAGATGACATATATTTCATTTACATTTATTTCTATATACCTTGCACATCAGCATAGTAATGTGCAAATTTGTGTTGTTTTTTTTTTTCTACAGACATTTTCTAAAATTCAAAGAGACTATCATAGAACAGGTACAGCGTCCATGAAAGTGAAACTTCCCAGGAAGAATACATAATGATCAGAGAGTGCCCTTAACAAATAAGAAAACAAAAGAGAATATAACAGCCATTTGTTGTTTTTGTTGCTTAAAGAAATATTCACTTTGATCAATATGGTTCAATATGATTTTGAAGTTCCTCTCCTAGGTACCTACTGAAGAAAAATGACATTATATGTTCACACCAAGACATGCACATGAAGGTTCATAGCAGCATTATTCATAATAGCCCAAACCAGAAACAATCTAAATGTCTATCAGCTGGTGAAGAAACAAATTGTGGTACATCTGTATAGTAGAATACTGTTTGGTAATAAAAAGGAATTATGGAAAAAAGCATCCAAGCATCCACTAGCATCCAAACATTATGTAAAGTGAGAAAGAGAAGAAGAACTAATTCTCTGATACAATTTTGATATGAATTTTCTAGAAAAGTCAAAGTTATAGATGAAAGCGCAGCACTGTTCACTTCAGGCTGGGAGTTACTGTTGCTGTTGGGTGCCATTAAGTGAATTTCAACTCATAGTGACTATGTGACACAGCAGCCCATAGGGTTGTCTTGGCTGTAATATTTATTACTAGCAGATCATCATGTCTTTCTCCTGAGGATCCTCTGGCTGGGTTTGAATTGCTGACTTTTTGGTTAGCATGAATACTTTTTTACTTCAAGTGTGCAAAAGACATCTTTTTAAGGTAATGGAAGTGTTTCAAAACTGGACTGTGTTAATAGGTGCACAATTATGTAAATTTACTGTTTTAGTCATCTAGTACTGCTCTAACAGAAATAATCACAAAGTGGATGGCTTTAAAAGGAGAAATGTTTATTCTTACACAGTTTGGTAGGCTACAAGCCCAAATTCAGGATGTTCACTCCATGGGAATGCTTCCTCCCTTGTCGGCTCTGAAGGAAAGTTCTTGTGATGCATCAGTCTTTGTTCAGGGAGCATCTTGGCACAGGAACCTCAGGTCTGAAGGATGCACTTTTCTCTCAGTGCTGCTGTCTTAAGAGTGTGAGGTTCCATATTCTCTACTTGCTTCTCTTTCTTTTTATTTGTTGCAGGATGAAAGGATAAAGGGTGGCGCAAGCAATACTCCAGGGAAACTCCCTTTACAGTGGAGCAGGGAGGTGATCTTATGAAGGAATTTATAGTCCCACAATAATCCTCTAACATACAGCATAGGAAAATCGCAAAATGAAGGAAAAATAATAAAATATTGGGAATCACGGCCCAGCCACACGGCCACATACATTTTTAGGGGGGCACAGTTCAATCCATGACATTTACTAAAAATCATTGACTGCATACTTACCATGGGTGGATTTTATAATACATGAATTATATCTCATTAAAAAACAAAACTAAAAAACATTTGCTGTCTAGTTGATTCCAACTCATAGCAGTCCCATTTGTTTCAGAAGAGAATTGCATTTCATCGAGTTTTCCGTGGCTGTGATCTTTTTTAAGTTGATCTCCAGGATTTTTCTGAGATGCTTCTGGGCACATTTGAAACCTCAAGCTTCTGGTTAGTAGTTGAGCACTTCACAGATGGTACCAGCCAACGCTGCCTATATCTTGATAAAACAAAACCAATCACACTGTCATCAAGTCATTTAAGATTCAGTTCTCAATGTTTTCAGTATTAGGTGTCATCTAGTCAGTTCCAACTCATATCAACACTATGTGCAACAGAATGAAACACGACGTGGTCCTTCGCCATCCTCATGATCGTTGTTATGTCAGCCTTTTGTTGCAGCCACAGTGTCATTTCCTCTCACTGAGGTTCTTCCTTTTTCTGAGTAACACTCTGCTATACCAAGCATCATGTCCTTTCCCAGGAACTGATCTTTCCTGATAACATGCCCAAAGTATGTGAGATGAAGTCTCACCATCCCCACTTCTAAGGACCGTTCTGATTGTACTCCTTCCCAGACAGATTGGTCTATTCTTCTGGCAGTCAGTAGTCTTCACTGAAGCCATAATTCAAAAGCATCAGTGCTTCTTGAGTCTTCCTTATTGACCATTCAGCTTTCATATACATATGAAGCAACTGAAAACACTGTGGCTTGGGTCAGGTATACCTTAGCCCTTCATGTGACATCTTTGCATATTGAAGAGGTCTTTTGCTGTAGATTTGCCCAGTGTAATGCATCATTTGACTTTTTGACTATTGGTCCCATGGATGAGGCTTGTGGATCCAAGTAAAATGAAATCCTTGACAACTTCAATCTTTTATCAGTTTGTCATGATGTTGCTTATTGACCTAGTTGTGTGGAATCTTTTTCCTTATGTTGAGCTATAATCCATACCAGTCTTCAATGTTCATCAGTAAATACTTTAAGTCGTCTTCACTTTCAGCAAGTAAGGTTGTGTCATTTGCATAATGCAGGTTGTTAAAGAGTCTTCTTTCTTATCCTGATGCCCCATACTTCTTCATATAGTCCAGCTTCTTGAATCATGTGCTTAGTATACAGATTAAATAAGTACAGTGAAAGGATACAACCCGGACACATTATTTCCTGACTTTAAATCATTTGGTATCTCCCCGTTCTGTTCCAGTGACTACTTCTTGACATATGTGCAGGTTCCTCAAGTTTCGGAAGAGATAAGTCTTAAAGTGTTGTCCACTCCACCACTGACATCTTGTCAGTCACACAGCTCTATTTTTTTTATTTGATTTAATATCTGTTGGTCTACATGACTGATATCTGGTCTGATTTGGTCCCTGGGCACCTTCCACTAGTACCTTCTAGAATTCTCATTCTTGGCAATGTTATCCATAATTTGTTATAATCTACACAATCAAATGTCTTTGCACAGGCAAAAATCATAAGTAAAAATCTTTCTGATATTCTCTCCTTTCAGCTGGGATCCCTCGGACATCAGCCATGACACCCCTGGTTCCACATCCTCTTCCTAATCTGCCTTTAATTTCTGTCAGTCTCTTGTCAATGTACTCCTGTAACAGCTTTTGAATGACCTTCAGCAAAATTTTACTTGCTTATAATATTAGAGATTGCTTGATAATTTTCATATTCAGTCAGATCATCTTTCTTTCTTAGGAATACACATAAATATGAATCTTTCCCAGTATGTCGGTCAGGTAACTGTTCTCTGAATTTCTTGACATAGACAAGTGAGCACTTCCAGCACTGTTGAAGCATTTCAGTTGGCATTCTGTCAATTTGTAGAGTTGTTTTCTATTTTTATTTATTTATTATGATTCAATGAAAATGTACATTCCCATATAAATTTGCATGCTGACCTACATACAGCTTCCACTGCTCTCCCTGCACAGTGACAGCACACTCATCCTCTCTGCTCCATACATGATTTATCTTCCCAACAGTCTCCTATCTTCTCCTCTCCACCCATTCCCCTTCCTCCTGTATGAGGTCAACAGGACAATCTCCTATAGATGCCTAGAACCACACAGTGCCCACACAATATGACCACTCTGTGTCACCAAGTCCAATCCTTTGCTGTCTGAAAAGTTGACCTTCATTATGATTTACGGACAGGGGCAACATCAGGGCCAGGTGCCCTGCTCCCAAGAGAACTCCGAGGCCCCTGGACCATCAGTTGTGGTCTTTTAGTGAAGATCTCAGGGTGCACCCCTATTTATACTTGTGTTGCCAGTGAGATTCAACTTCGTGAACTCCATTGTGGCTATCACTGGTGGTAGCTGGACATTATCTAGTTCTTCCGGTCACAAGTCGATGTGGACATCCACTCATGTGGGTCTCTCTGTCTTCTGGATTCTCTTTCCCCCATGTCGTTATGGACCTTGGTGATCATCTGTTCCTGCAGAGTTGGGACCATTTGCTGTACCCTCAGATGGTAGCTTGGCAGCTTTTAAGACCCCAGATGCCACTCACCAATGTGGGATACAGAGAGACCTCATTAGCAAAATGCTAACTGTGCCAATTGGCCTCAATTTCCCCTGAGAGCATGGTCCCCAACTCCCCACCCCAGCTACGTGTCCTTGCAATCCTGGGTTAAGATGGGAGGAATACACAAGTTGTGTTGAAATCCTGTTAATATTGATCTTCTGACTAATGTGTGCTGTCACCAATTTCACCCAAACAAATTTCTAACAACTGTCTAATCTAAACCCTCCCCCCTCCTACTCCCACCCTCCCCAGCCCTGCAGCTGTCAAAGAATTTTTTCTGTTATGCATGAGTCTGGTTTTAAGTTCTTATCGTAGGAGTCTCATACAATATTTGTCCTTCTGTCACTGACTACTTTCACTCAACATAATGTCTTCCAATTGAAACCAGGTTAAGAGATGTTTCCTGCTGTCATCATTGTTCTTTATCATTACATAGCGTTCCACTGAGTATATATACCATAGTTTACATATCGTATCCATTCCTCTGTTGTTGGGCATCTGGGTTGATTCCATCTTTTTGCTGTTGTGGACTGTGCTGTGATGAACATTCGTGTGCATGTATCAGTTGGTGTGAATGGCCTTGGTTCTGCAGGCTATATTCCAAGCAGTGGAATCACTGGGTCAAGTGGTATATCTATATTGTTTTTTAGACATTTTCAGTGCAGCTTGGACTTTTGCCTTCAGTATCATCAGTTCTTATCATATGCTACCTCCTGAAATGATTGAACATCCATAAATTCTTTTTGATGCAGTGACTCTGTGTATTCCTGCCATCTTCTTTTGATGCTTCCTGAGTTGTTTGATTTTTGTCCTATAGAATCCTTCACTATTGCAAGTTGATGCTTGAGTTTTTTCTTCGGTTCTTTCATTTTGAGAAATGCTAAGCATATTCTTTCATCTAGGTTTTCTAACTCCAAGGTTTTGCACATTTCATTATAATGTTTTACTTGAAAAGATTACAAGAACTGTTTGAGCTGCTCCTTGAAGTCTCATGTTGGGTTCTTTTAGTTCATTATGTCTTTCATTTGCTTTAGCTACTCAAGGGCAAGAGCAAGTTTCAGAGTCTTGTCTGACATTCTTTTCAGTCTTTTCTTTCCTTCCTGCCTTTTTAATGACCGTTTGCTTTCTTCGTGTATGATTTCCCTGATGTTATTCCACAACTTGTCTGGTCTTTGGTCATTAGTGTTCAGTGTGTGAAATTTGTTCTTTAAATGATCTCTAAATTGGGGGAAGATATTCTCAAGGTCATACTTTGGCTCTTGCTCTCTCTTTAGCTTCAGCCTGAACTTGCATATGAATAGTTGAGGATCTGTTCTGCAGCCCTTCCACTGGCTTTGTCCTGATGGGTAATATTGAGCTTTTCCATGATCTCTATCCACAGATGTGATCAGTGTGATTCATGCGTATTCTGCTTGATGAGATCCATGTGTACATTCACCATTTATGCTCTTGGGAAAAGGTATTTGGTCTTGAGAAATCCTATCATGCAATCTCTGCCAACGTATCTATCACTCAATAACCAAAGTCCAACCCGTTGCTGTTGAGGTGATTCTGATTCGCAGAGAACCTACAGGACAGGGTAGAACCACCCGATAGTTTCCAAGGAGTGCCTAGTGGATTCAAACTGCCAACCTTTTGATAAGCAACCATAGAACCTAACCACTCACTACCAGCGTTTCCTATAAGAGTGGTTAAATTCAGATTGTCTGGAAGGTTTTATTTGAAACAGAGATGTAAAAAACAGGCAGTAACAGAGATTAAAAAACCAAAGAGCAGAGAACTGATCAGCACTCCTACAGTTTCTACCACTCCCAACTGTACATGAGCTTTTAAGTTTGCTTCTAGGGTCGCCATGTGTCAGATCCGACTCGACGGCACTCGTCTGGCTCACTCGTTTCATTATCTGACATCCCTGTAGGCCATGTCCTGCATCCCAAAGAAGAAAGCACCCCTTCCTGACCTCATATGCTCCCACTTTGTAGATGCATTTTGGAAGGCAGATTTCAAACCTTCCTAAAGTTTAAGTCATGCATTATTTCTGTAAAAATTAATAGTTTCATTCTCTCTCTTAGGAGTAGTACAACTGGATAATTTAAGCATAGATACGAATGTTTATATAAAGTTGAGGAAATGTAAATCTTTTTTTTTTCTTTTTTGCATTTAGAAATGGCAGTGTAGATTAATCCAAAGGACTAATGGACCCCAGCTACCACAGCCTGCACCAGACAGAGTCCAGTATGGCCAGATGGTGCCTCACTACCATCGTTGACTGCTCTAATAGGGATCCCAATAGAGAGTTCCAGAAAGAGCTGAAGAAAAATGTAGGACAAAATTCAGATGCACACACACACACACAGAACTGGTCTGAAAAGGACTGGAGAAACCCCAAGAGTATGATCCTTGGACACCCTGAAGTCACTCCTGAGGCTCACCTACCAGTCAAAGATTAAATAGGTCCATAAAACAAAGCAAGACTAAATGGTACACCAGTCCGGGGTGAGGACTAGATGAGAGAAGGCAGGGGGAGACAGGAAACTGGTACGGGGTCAAGAAGGGGAAAGTGTTAGCATGTTGTGAGGTTGGTAACCACTGTCACAAAGCAATTTGTGTATTAATTGCTTAATGAGAAAGTAATCTGTTCTATAGATCTTCATCTAAAGTACAATTTAAAAAGAAAGAGAAAAGCAGCAGTGCAATTTTATGATATTATTTGTACATTTTATAGATAAGGAAACTAAAACTCAGGGAGTCCTTGTAATCTATTCAAGGTCACACACACAACTAACCATAGGATTTGTTTTTCTTTTTTTTTTATGCTTCAAAGGATTTGTTTTTTCAGAAAAGGAAGAAGAATCAGGATGTCTCACAAAAATCTTCAAAATAATACCAAGGAAAAAATTTTTTAGATTTTATAAAGATTAAAAGAACCTTGTGCCGGTTTTTCGTTGTTGCTGTTTTTCATTTCAGGCTTGGCTGGATGTCTTCGGCATCTTCCTGGAGAATTAAAAAGAGGTGGAGAAACTCTAGAGCAGCTGCTAAAATAATTAGTCAATGACATATTTTGTTTTTTAAAAACTGAGTTGTTTCTCCACTTTGAAAATTCATAGTTCAAACATAGATAAATGGGTTTTGTTTGGAACTTTGACCTTATCTACTAAAGTTTCAGGCATCAGGTGAAAAATGTTTAAGTAAGTAAACAGTTACGCTAGTATAAAACTTTAAGAAATCCTGTAAAATCTTAAACTCTCATCTTTACTAGTATGCTAGGCCAGATACCTCAGTCATTAAAACAGAATTCTTTGGGACTAAGGAAAAGACGTTCGTTGTTCACTGTTGCACTAACCAAAGACTCTGTGATCCAATTTTGTCACATGGCATGGTTGTACTTTGGAGTGTGAAACTGTCCCTGACACCATTTAGAATAAACAAGATGGAGATAAGAGTCGATCACAGGCACTGAAATGTCTATCGTTACACAATACCACATATTTTTATTCCTCTGATTTTAAGAACTTTTATTGGCTTTTTCTAATCACCCATGTAAGTGCCAACTGGCATACAGGAATTTGGCACATACAGCAGAGGCCGCATGCTGGTGTCCTCTGCGTTAGGCCCTACTCTGCAGATGTGTGTGTGTGTGTGTTTTGGCTTTCAAGTATTAAAACCAATTGTTTTTCTGAATTGTGTAGACAGTATTTTGCAATCTGGAGAATTCACATAATCATCTAAATTTCCTGCTTTTCTTGAAGCATCTGACACTGGCTGCACTGACCCTCAGCCTCTCTGAGTAGAGCCAGCGGACATTCACAGGGCACAGAGTTTGCCTTCTGCTGTGTCTACTGGGGCTGCCCCCTCAGTATGGTTCCTACCAGTAGCCAGGCACTCCTTGGAAATTCTATGGGGTGGTTCTGCTCTGTTCTATAGGGTTGCTATGGGCTGGAATTGACTCCAGTGGCACTGGGTTTGGTTTGGTTTTATTTACCAGGCCCTAGGTGTTTTGAGTTTGTGACCCCACAGACTCAACACTGACTCTCCCCATGGGGAAGATTTTAAAGTGGTTTGCTTGTCTTCTGACACAGGCAATATACTCAATCCATTTGGTTTGTGAGGTTACAAACCATGGTGGAATGTCTCTGTTGAGTTGATTTTAGAAGTTTGGACAGTCATTTGACCAGTCTCTGGGGAGCACAGTTTTGTCCTTAAGTTGGACATGTGGAAAACAGCACAGGACAGTTTGGAGCCAAATTCTGGATCAAAAAACAAAAATGTGTGACTGTGAAATAGTGAAAACTCCTTCTCTTTGTGGCTTGTAAACTGATTCAAAGAGGGTTTCGTTTTTTTAAAAAGAGGTTCAATAATGCTGTCATGGATTAAACTGTGTCCCCTCCCCAAAAATATGTGTAGCCATTTGACTGGGCCATCATTTCTAATATTTTGTGATTGTCCTATGCCATACATCCTAATCTATGCCTAAGGCTAATAGATAGGATGACTGTGTTAAATGAGGATTAGGGTGGGAGTGCAACACCCTTGCTAAAGGAGTTTCCCCGGGGTGTGGCTTGCATCATATTTAGCCTTTTGTCCTATGGGAGATACAAATAGAAGGAAGCAAGCAGAGATTAGGAAACTCATACCATCAATAAAGAAACACCAGGAGTAGGAGGTGTTCATCAGACCTGAGGTTTCTGCGCCAAGATGCTCTCTAAACAAAGGCTGATGCAACACCAGGACTTAAAGCCTTCCCCTGGAGGGACCCCCTGAATTTGGATTTGCAGCCTACTGGACTGTGGAACAATAAACTTTTCTTTGTTAAAGCCTTCAACTCGTGGTAATTCTGTTACAGCAGTGCTAAATAACTGAAACTAAAGAAGACATCGCCTTTGATTGTCCTGATGTGAGACATCACTCCCTACATTCAACTTTCGGAATATCTTAGATGTGTCTCTATTATGCATATTGACTTGCGCTTATTTTTTCATTTGTGTATTCTTCCCCCCTCTTCCATGTGACCAAGAGACATTGAAGGAAGTATTCCTTTATTTCTCTGCATGTTCTCAAGGCCTATGGTTTGCGTCACTGGAGACCAAAATATTGGATGCAGGGATTTGCTACTAGATGAATGAATGAACTGTGGTGGTGGTTGTTAGGTGCTGTCATGTCAGTTCTGACTCACAGTGACCCCAAGTACAACAGAGCAAAACACACGTCCAAACCATGTAAGATGCAGTTTCACAGTCTTTGCTTCCAAGGAACACTCTGGTTTTACTTCCAGGACAGATCCGTTTTTTTTTCTTTTGCCAGTCTATGGTACATTCAATATTCTTTCCCAATACCACAACTCAAAGGCATCAGTTCTTCTGTCTTCCTTATTCATTGTCCAGCTTTCTCATGCAAATGAATGAGTGAATCAATTAGTATAAATGAAGAGCACCCCAAGTTTATTTTAAAGCTGACAATATCCACTTTATATCTATGGAAGATTCTTTTTTTCTTACACTTGCATATATCCAATTAATTTAAAATCAATTGGCTTTGCATAAATTTTCTTGGTCACTAAAGTAAGCCCCACGTATTGCAAAGCTTCAGCTGAAAGCCGCTGCTTTCATCTTGACAGGAAAGTCAGAGAAGTTTTTCCAAGGGATGAACAAAAGACACATGAAAGCTGTAGAATTCAAGGTGGAAAAAACAAAAAACAACAAGAATTAGGGCCTAGTGTCTGTGCCCTAGTTAAAAAAAAAAACAAGATTTATCAAACTATTTCAGATTGCATTAAAATCTTTGATATTTGCTAACCCTTGTGCCATACTGGTTAAAAGCTATGACTGCCGACCAAAAATGTTAGCAGTTTGGATCCACCAAGAGCTCCTTAGAAACTCTATGGGACAGTTCTACACTGTCCTATAGGGTTGCTATGGGTTGGAATTGACTCAAATGCAATTTTCTGTTCTTTTTAAACCAAGTATCAGGAATCTGGTGGCACAAGTGGTTTGTTTGCTTTTGTGGATAATCCACAGGTTGCTGGTTGACACCTAACCGTTAGCTGCACTATGTTACAAAAACCTTGCTACTCTGCTTCCACAAAGGTAACCAAGAAAACCCTGAGGAGTTGTTCCATTGTGTCACACAGTCACACATGGGACTGCCATAACTCAGGGCCACCGGATGACAGTATTAGGTTCAACTTCAGGACAGAACAACACCTATAGTTTGAAACTTTCCATCTTCTTAAATCTAAAAGAAATATGTAGCTATGTTAAAACAACATAAACCAGCTGCTGTCAAGTAGATCCTGACTCATGGTCACCCCATGTGTGTGACAGTCTGTGTCCCAAAGAGTTCATAGTGGCTGATTTTTCCAAAGTAGATCATTCGGCTTTTCTTCTGAAGTACCTCTGGGTGGACTTTCAACCTTTTATTTAGCAGTGACAAAAACCACGTAAAACCGGAAACCTAAATACCATCGTATGTGCGTGTGTCTGCGTGTGTGTTTGTAAAACCATATATACTAAGGTTGAATATTCTTATTGCAGGGTAAATAATGGATAGCAGGGCCTTGAGGAGTTCTTTCTACACCTTCCTCCCCACTCGACCCAGCTGTTCATTTCCATTTCTGTCCAGATGCCCAGGTGTGTCCAGGTCTCCCCTCTGAGGTGGTCTCCCGCCTTTTACAAGCTGGAACAGCGTCCGCGGCTGCATCCTTCCCTTCTTCTCCTTGTCCTCCTCCTCCTCCTCACTCTATTTTGAGGCCACATGATCTCATGCCCTCTGCAGACCACGCTCTGCCATTCCAGTCCAGGCAAGTCCAGCCCGCGCCGCGAGGCCTCGCAGGGCAGCTGCATGTGTGCACGGCTGAAGGGGAGGCTTTGGGTGAATTAAAGACACGCCCACGGCAAGGACCAAAATAACCAACACAGCGTGCCCGAAATCAGACAGGAAGCCAAAGAAACCCGGGCACTGGGCTGCTTTCGCCTCACTTTCGCGCCGGCCGGAGGGGAGGGAGCCCGCGTCTGCCGGGAGGGGCCGGCGCGGTGGCGGGGCGGAGCGGCGCGCAGCCTATTAAAGCGGCCGCGGCGGCCGGGCCCGAGCCGGCGGCGATGCAGCGGGACGGCTGCGCTGGGGGCGGCGGCCGCGGGGGCGGAGGCGACGGCGGGCGCGGTCCCCTGGAGGGCTCGGCGGGGAACGGCTGCGAGCTGAGCCGCGGCCACGCCGCTGGGGCGCCCGGGGAGCCGCGGGCGGCCGCGTCCCTGCTGGCCCCGATGGACCTGGCGGAGGACCCGCTGGAGAAGGCGGCGCACGCGCGCGCGGCGAAGAACCCCAACACCTACAAGGTGCTCTCGCTGGTAGGTCGGCCGGCCCGGCGCTCGCCTCTGCCGCGCTGAGCGCCGTCAGCACCCGGGGCCCGGGGAGAGGCAGGCTGTCCTACCTCTTGGCCGGGGCACGCCGTCCCGCAGGGTCATCACGTTGTGCCATCTCTTGACGCCAGCAGAATAGTGGGCCACTCGTTCACGTTACTGTTGTGTCATGAAACTGGGCTGTTAAAAAGCGTGATCGTTAGCAATACAGCTTTTTAAAAAAATCATTACCCTTTTTTTTTTTTTTCTTTGCCCAGGGAGTGGAGGGAATAATGACCAACCCGAAAGTAGTATTTTAGCTCTTTTGGGTGGTCTGGGTGCACTGTTGATGAACTTTTTGGACTGGTCTCCAGTTTAAAACACTTAAAGCAGACCTCGTTAAGTTTTGTTAGAGACTTTAGACGGCACTTTTTCATTTGACTTTGTTTAGAAATTTCCTTGTAGCTGCCCAGAAATTTCATCAATAGTCACATAATGTAAATGTGAAGAAATGTTTCTTTGCCCACTATTTTAACTGTAGGCTAGGGATTTTTGTTGCTAACAAAATTACTGTGCGATTTTGTTATGGAAAATCCTGGTAATGTAGTGTTTAGGTGCTACATCTGCTAAAAAAAAGATCAGCCGTTCGAATCCGCTAGGCGCTCCTTGAAAACCATGGAGCAGTTCTACTGTCGTCTCACAAAGAGTCGCAATCGACTGAGGACAGTGGGTTTTGGTTATTTTACTATGACTTCAGGACCCACAGTCAACTTTATGAAATATCAAAATATCGGTGATGTTTTCCTTTCTAAATCTGTGTGAAAAGTACTGTACTGAGTTAGAAGACCTGGATTCTTGGTTTCATGGCCATTAATTTCATGGCTGTAGTTATTAGCCTGTATAACTCAGTTTCCTCCGACATCACTTTCTTCTCTGGTACAGTGGGGAAGGCAGCAACTCCACTGCTCATGACAAAGGGTTATTGTGAGGATCAAATGGAACAATGTGTGTGCAAAGTATCTTGAAAACTACAGGAAGACAAAGTTATTTTTATTGTATTGAAGTCACAGATTTCTAAGTCTAGCCAGCCAAGTGCCGTCGAGTCGGATTCGACTCATGGTGACCCGGTGCACCTTTAAATGCACTGTCACTTAAATGTTATGAATGAACAATGCTTTATAGAGAATTTTTTTTAAGATTTTTGTGATTTCTCCTTTTGTAAGTGTCATGGATTGAATTGTATCTCCCCCAAAATATGTGTAGCCATGTGGCTAGTCCATGATTCCCAATATTTTATGATTATCCTCTGCTGTATGTTAAAGGATTTGGGTGGGACTGTACATCCCTTCATAGGATTACCTTCCTGCTCTTCTGTAAAGGGAGTTTCCCTGGAGTGTGGCTTGCACCACCCTTAATCTTTTCATCCTACAAGAGAGAAAAAGAAAGGGAAGCAAGCAGAGAACTAGGGAAGCAAGCAGAGAACTGAGAACCTCACACCCTCAAGAAAGCAGCACCAAGAGAAGAGTGTGTCTCTCCAACCTGAGGTTCCTGTGCCAAGATGCTCCCTGGATGAAGACTGATGCATTACGGGATCTCCCTCCAGGGCTGACAACGGGGAGAGCCTTCCTCTGGAGCCTGCATCCTGAATTTGGACTTGTAGCCTACGGGACTATGTAAGAATAAACTGTCTTTTGTTAAAACCATTGACTCGTGGTACTTCTCTTTACAGCGGCACAAGCTGACTAAGACAGTAAGCTTTTCCATTTTCACTGTAGTTTGGAGGTATTGGACGGTCAAGGTGGTTGTTGTTAGTTGCCATCGAAGTTTCAAATTGGTTCTTTTTGGTTCAACCCCGGGTGAGAATTTGTATTTCTAACCAATTCTCAGGTGGTGCTGCTGACTGGGGACCCACTATGAGAACCGCTAGCCCACTGTCCTTTAGTTGATTCTGATTCATAAAGACACTATAAGACAGAGTAGAAATGCCCCGTAGATTTTCCAAGGAGCACCGTGTGGATTCCAACTGCCAACCTTTGGGTTAGCAGCTGTAACACTTAACTACTATGGCACCGGGGTCAAAACCAAAAATCTAAACTCGTTACCATGGAGTCGATTCCAACTTATAGGTGACTCTGTAAGACAGAGTCGAACTGCCACATGGAAGGTTTCCATGGCTGTAAATCTTTAGGAAAGTTAATGGGCACATCTTTCTCCTGTAGGGAGGCCGATGGGTTCGAACGACCAACTTTTTGGTTAGCAGCAGTTAAGCACAGTGCCGCCAAGTTTCCTTACTAGTAGAGCACTGGTTCTTACGTTTATTGTATAAGAGAGTCAACTGGAGGATTCCGCGGGGAATGGCTGCGACCTGAGTGGCACTTTTTGATTCAGTGCAGTAAAAGAGCTTGTCTGCTAACCATAAGATCAGGAGTTCAAATCTAGCATCTACTCCTTGGAAACCTGGTGGAGCAATTCTACTCTGCCCTGTAGATTCATTCTGAGTCATAATGTACTCAAGGGCAACAGGTTTTTGGTTTGGTTGTATCTGGCGTGGAAATGTGAATACTCAGCAGGGGTTTGAACTGGAGTGAACTATCATAAAGCCCCTTCCTTGCTTTTGATTATCCGGGTTCTAGCCTTGTTGCATCACTTGTAACAGAATCTGAAACAATCCCAATCCACTAGTATAAAATGTACTTGTCCTGGACAGGTCATGAGAAGGACAAAGCGACAGCCACGAGGCCACCTGAAGCTTCAAGACTGTAGGCAAAGCATTCAAGAGGAGTCATATGGAAAGCTGCATCTCTGAGGAGTAATTTTTCAGAAAAAAGAAGAAGAAAAAGAGAAAGAAAGAAACTGAATTAGATCAAGTTTCTAAATCAACAACTAATTTACAGAAAATGCAGGAGGACAGAGGAACAGGTGAAATGACACTCTAGGGTTGAAACTAGCAAAAGTCGATTTCTTGAACTAATAAATGGCAAGGAGAAAATAGGGATGGAGAAAAAACTCTAGCTTTTAACAGCCTTAAAAGATATCAACCAAGCAAAATGTGTGAATCTTAGTTGGATCTCAATTCAAAAGATATCTTAAGTAGTGGAGACTTGAGGTAGTTAGAAATTTAAATACCAGATGGCACAGTAGGTTTCTTTTATGTGGCCTTTCCATCCCTGCATTCTTAATTTCCTCAGAACAGTGAGTCAGCCACAGGCTGGCAAGGAAGTGATCAGTGCGCTATCCACACAAGCATCTGGTAAGGACTGGTCATTTTGCTATCTGCATTGAGAGGCTTGCAAATCCACCCAGTAGAATTGGTCTGTTAGGAACTACCGGTGTAGGAAAGCCATACTCTGAGATTGACAACGAGTTTCCTGGTATCAACTGCCATGTCTCAGAGGTTTGTTCGAGGACCTCCTGATCAGCAACTGTCTTGACAAGCACACATCCTTTGGACTCAAAATCCCTGTGCTGAGAACCCCTAACCCCAAATAAAAGAAACCGTAGCATGTGTCAAAGGCTATAATGCTAAGCTGACAACACTGAAGAACAAGAGAGACGGTGACCAGCGCAGCAGAACCGGGGCAGAGAGGTGGCGAGAAGCTCGGCAGCCCTGCAAGCACAGCAGTCCTGCTTAGCAGAGAAAGGGCAGTAGCAGTACAGGCGGCTGGAGTCTGGGCAGCTGCAGCCACGAGACCAGCAGGCTGCAGGGGTGGGTGCCTCCAGCCCGGAGGTCGCCAGTGAAGCAGAAGCTTGGGCGTGTGTTGAACAGGAGTTGTCTGCAAAGGTTTTGCCTGAAGAGCTGTTGTAATGTTGGGCTCAGTTTGGGCAGAGTTGTCCCAAAGCTGCTCGTTGTGAGCTGTGCCAGCAAGTACTAGGGGCCGGACCCATCTACAGAAAGTCACAGAGAGAAACAGAGAGAAGGGACCCAGCCCTGCCACGCTTACCTGATAGAAGCTGACGATACATGTGCTGAGAGAAAGACACCTGCTGACACTTGGTCCATGGCATGCCCACCCAGTGACACAGAAATGGGCATGGGTTACTTGGAAAGGGCGAACAGGTCCCCTTTCAGACATAAGTGGCTTCCTCCCCTGTGATGCTAAGTGAGCACTTGTAAGGGTAGCAAGGACCTGTTTCCCTTGAATCTGTTCTTTTTGTTTGTTGTTTCCTTTAAGTAATCTGTTCTTGTTTACTGTTTACCTTCTATAAATAATAACAACAGCTTTCAATGGCCACATTGTGTTCTTGTGTGTATGACCCAAGGTAGGATAGTAGAGTCCTCATCCCAGGAATGTTACGGCTGCTTGTCATTTTGAGGCAACAGCTTAACCACCAATTGGATATTTGAGGATATTAAGAAACTGGTCTTCAGCAACTAGAAAGGTTAGATGGAAAGCTTAGAGAGCAGTGAGTTTTTTGTTAATGTGAGAGGAGTCTTTCAGAAAAGGATGGGGAGAATGATTGCCAACTTGGAAAATGTAATCAGTGTAGACAAATTGCGTATGTAGGAATTGTTAAACTGGTGTATGTTTCGATGCATGTGTTTTCAACAGCAGCAAAATAAATTATCAAGCAAACAAAAAACTGGTTTTAAAAATTTCAAATGTGATGATGGCATTGAAGTTATATTTACAATAAAGTACTTATTTTTTTAGAGAAACACAAATGATGAAATAAAATAAAAAACATTATATGAATTGACTTGTAACCCACCCCCCCCCCCCTGAAAGCATGTGTAGCAGTTTTTCTAGGCTGTGGTTCCCAATACTGTGGGATCATCCTCCATTTTGTATTTTCATATAATGTAAACCTTCATCTCTGCCAGTGGTTGATAGGATTATGCTAAAAGAGGTTTAAGGTGGGACTGTAGCACCCTTACTAATGGAGTTTCTCTGGAGTGTGGCTTGCACAACCTTTTATCCTACAAGAGATGAAAGACAAATAAGCAGAAAGTTGGCAACCTCATACCATCGAGAAAGCAGCACCTGGAGTAGAGTGTATCCTTCAGACCTGAGATTTCTGTGCCAAGATGCTCTCCAACCAAAGACTGATGCAACACAAGGACCTTCTTTCAGTGTCGACAAAGAGGAAATACCGGATTTGGATTTGTAGTGTACTGGACTGTGTAAGAATAAACTTTTTTAAAGGCCATTCACTTGTGGTGTTTCTGTTAGTACAGTACCAGATAACTAGGACAAACATGTAAATATGTTATAGCTATCAATTGCTCGGATCTAACTCTAGGTTTCAGAGAACCTGGAAATGAGCAATGAGTCATGAAGTATAGGAGGGAGCTAGCAAGAGTGTTCCTTCCACATGTTACTGAGGTCGTACTGTGTACCATGCACTGATTAATGAGATTCATGAACTATGACTCATGACAGTGACCCAAAGGTCAACAAGTCTTCCCGAAGGGGATAGCTGGGTATTGAATGTCCGGGGTTCAAAATTGGTTCATACCACTTCAAACTCCTGCTAAAAATTTTGCATTTCTACCCCAGATGTACTGAAGCAGAATCTACATTTTAAGAAGATCCCCAGGTAATTCTTAAGTATAATGAATTTTGAGAACTGCTTTTTTCACTAGTGGAAATCCTGGTGACATAGTGGTTAAGTGCTACAGTTGCAAACCAAACAGTTGGCAGTTCAAGTCTACTGGGTGCTCCTGGGAAACTGTGGGGGCAGTTCTACTGTGTCTTGTAGGGTTGCTGTGAGTTAGAATGGACACTATGGTAACAGGTTTGGTTTTGCGTTTTACTAGTGATTGAGACTGGTTTCAGAAGAGAACATGGAACCAGGGATATCATTGCTGATAGCAGATGACTCTTGGCTGAAAGCAGAGAATATCAGAAAGATGTTTACCTGTACTTTATTGACTATGCAAAGGGATTCTACCGCATGGGTCATGACCAGCCAAAGCCAAGTGCCGTCGAGTCGGATCCAACTCATGGCGACCCTAGGGGCATGACAGATTATGGATAATATAGCCAAAAATGGGAACTCCAGAACAATTAATTGTGTTCATGAAGAATCACTTGTTCAAGTGGCAGTTGTTCAGACAAAACAAGGGGACACTTCAGGATTAAAAGAGAGGAAAGGTGTGAGTCAGGGTTGCTTCCTATATGATACCTGTTGAGTCTATGCTTAGCAAATAATGTGAGAAGGTGGACAACAAAAAGAAGAATGAGGCATGGAGACTGGGGACTCATTAACAGCTTGTGTTATGCAGATGACATGGCTTGCTTGCTGAAAGTGAAGAGGACATAAAACACTGATGAAAATCAAAGACCACACCCTTCAGTATGAATTACATTGCAACATCAAAACAACAACAACAGCAACAACAAAAAACCTGGCAGCTGGACCAGTAGGCAGCATCATGATAAATGAGGAAAAGATTGAGTTTGTTAAGGATTTCATTTTAGTGGGATCCACAATTAAAACCCATGGAAATGGCATTAGATAAATATGCTGCAGAGGACTTATTTGAAGTGTTCAAAAGCAAAGTTGCACCTGATTCAAGCCATGGTATTTCAATCACGTCCTATATGTGTGAAAGCAGGACAATGAATAAGGAAGGTGAAGAATTGATGCCTCTGACTTGTTGCATTGAAGAAGAATATTGAATATACCATGGACTACCAAGCCAAGCCAGCCAAGTGCCGTCGAGTCGGATCCGACTCATGGCGACCCAGTTCTACCCTGGCCCCAAAAAGAAGAAATAGATCTATCCTGGATGAAGTCCAATCAGAATGTTCCTTATAAGCAAGGATGGCGAGACCACATACTTTGGAAATGTTGTGAGGAGTGATCAGCCCCTGGAGAAAGACATCATGCTTGGTAAAGTAGAGGGTCATTGAAGAATAGAAAGACCCTCAATGAGATAGATTCACACAGTGGCTTCAACGGTGGGCTCAAGCATAACAATAATTGTGGGGAAGGTGCAGGACTGAGCAGTGTTTTTTTCTGTTGTACAGGGTCTCTGTGAGTCAGAATCAAAGTGATGGCTGTCAGGTAAGAAGAGTTCCCCGATGAACAGGATCAGAGATGGGGGCGACGTAGAGATTAAGGAAAAAAGACAGACACAAAAAAGTGGGATCAGGAGGCTAAATGGTTATCACAGCCGAGAGCTCAGAACTGAGCTTTATTAGAGCATATATAGTTTGTACTACGGGAGGTTAATCTCTTTAACGTTAAAGAGTTAAAGATGTCCAGATCTGTTTAATTCCGTATCTGAAAGGCAGCGGTTTTCCCTGCCCTTTGTTTTCTCACAGTGTTCCGTGATTTATCTCTTTGATCTGGATGTACTCTTAGGTCACTTTTAGATCAAATGACTCAAGATGTTAATATTATGTCCCCTAGTACAAAAGATTAGGCAGAGTTATGATAAATAGGTTATGGTGGCTCAAAATAGCCATGGTCATGTTAAAGAGTGTACAATTCCCACAGATGGCACCTTACAGCAAATAGCAACAATGATTCTTAAAATTGGTCCGCTAACTAGCAACAGTAGCATCATCAAGGAACCTGTTAGAAATGCGAATTCTTAGTAGGAGTTCTAGACCTAAGAGATGGTATTAGCCCCCTTGTGGTGCAGTAGTTAAAAGAGTCTGCTGCTAGCTGAAAGACAGTGGTTCAAAACCACCACTGGCTCCATGGGAGAAATATGTGGCAGGCTGCTTCTGTAGAGTTTTATAGCTTTAGAAACCCTATGGCATCACTGTAAGTTAGAATCAGCTCCACAGCAGTCGGTTAGTTAAAAATAAGCCTAAAGTTCAAAGTGCCCCATCCACATAATGCTTGTTTCTCAAGATATTTTTTGTATCATGTGTTACTTTATTGAGTCTAGAACATGCAATATTGGTAACAACTTTTTTCCTTCCAGTTTTTGCCTGAGGGTTTTTTTTTTCCTTCTTAATGGAACCCCCCCCCAAAAACCTAATAAACCCAGTGCCACTGAGTTGATTCCAACTCACAGTGACACTGTAGGACATAGTAGAACTGCTCCACAGATTCCCAAGCCGCTCCTGGTAGATTCGAATTGCCGACCTTTTTGGTTAGCGGCCGCAGCACTTAACCACTGCACCCCAAGATTTCCTTACAACATAATCACTAAAATTACTTGGTAGAAGTGCCCTCAGGTGTTTAACACTTTATGAGGTACTCAGTAATTATACGTTGAATCTGTATGTAACTCCCGTGTGAGGTCATTTCTAAAGATGCAGAGTCTCGAGAAGTTTCCCAGTTGCTCAGTTGAGTTTTCTAATCATTTCTTTTCCGTTCCCTCCAGATTCTCACTAAGTATCAGCTAAGGTATGCTTTTGGGATGAGGCTTGCACTGTTTGACTCCCACAGTCAGCTAGTTGAACAGCATTCTGTTAGATTCTAGGAATTCAGCATAATTTTAGAAGCATTCCTAGGACTAACTTCCACAAGTAGGACCGTCAGGAGTGTTTTATAATTCCATTAGGTGGGATTCCTTTTTTTTCTTTTGTGATAGTACCACATATTGAATTGGAAAGAATTCTTACCTTAAAATCTTTTGGTGGGATAATATAGGACATTAGTATGGAGGTAAACACAAAACTCATTTGCTGTGTCAATGAAACAATTATTTAATGATTTAATCCCTGAACTGGAAGGGAAAAGCTACCTCTTCCTTATTCTCATCCTCCCTGCTTCAATACCCTTCTTCCCCTAGACTTTTCCCAGATGATATGCTTCCTAAAGGAAATGTCTCCAAATGAACTTAACAGCTGTCATCAAAGAGTCTGGAACATGTCTTCTTGAAAAGAATGGCAATTATGAGATTTCCTTTTCAGCTGAAGTGCCAGCAGTTTCCCATAAAGCTGAAATAGTGGGTTGAACTAATTGCTTCCTGGGATGGGATTAGGGTAGGTTCATTGCTGAAGTAGTCCTCAGCTATCTAGTTTTTTTGTTTGGTTAGTTTTTGTCCAAATCTAAAAGGATAAGCCCAAGGTTTGCCTTGCAAAAAGCTAATAAATCATTAGAAGCTACATTTTTTTCTCGTTGTTGCTTTTTTTCTTTTTAAATTTCATTGTGCTGTAAGTGAAAATCTACACGGCAATTTGCCATATGAAACCCAGTGCCCACACCTATATGCAGCTCTAATTGCTACCTCCCTCCCCCTGTAACAGTACACTCCTCTTTTCAACCCTGTACTTCCTGCATCCATTCAAGCAACTCCTGTCCCCCTCCACCCTCTCATCTCACCTCTGGACAAAGAGCTGCTCACATGGCCTCATGTATACATTTAAACCAAGAAACATATTCTTTGCTAGCATCACTCTGTATCTTATAGTCCAATCCAATATTTGTCTGGAGCATTGGCTTTGGCACTGGTTTCAGCTCTGGGGTAACAGAATCAAGGGGCCACGTCCTCAGAGTACCCTTCAGAGTGATGGACCCAAGAAATGCGATCTTTATAGAGTTCCCGTTCTGCACACCTGATTTTCTCCCACTACATCAAGGATTTTACTCTGTTCCCCGTCAGGGCAGTCATGGGTAGTGGCCAGGTACCATCTAGTTCTTCTGGTTATAATGATATTGTCTCTGGATCATGTAGCATCTTCTGTCTGGGGGCTCATATTTTCCACATCCTTGATTGCCTTCATTCTCCTCTTCAGGTCAATTCGGGACCAGTTGATGCTACTTAGATGACCACTGACTAGCTTTTAAGGTCCCAGATGCCACTCATCAAAGTGGTGTGCAGAACATTTTCTTTAAAATGTTAGTCATGCCAGGTAGCTTAGATGTCACCTAGAACTGTGGTCCTCATACCCCTGTCCCTGCGACTCTGTCCTTCAAACTGTTAAGTTATATTTAGAAAATCCTTTAGCTTTTGTTGTTGTGGTCCAGTTGTGCTAACTCCCTTCTGTTGAATGCTATGACAGCTACATTTTGTTCCCTGAAATTTTCTGTTCAGCCTAATGAACATAGACCTGTCAGAGTAGATGGAGAAGATCCTGCCTTGCCCTTGATTCTCTCTTGCATGGTGTTTGATCCTAGGATAAGGCCAGCAGGCTGTGTTCTAGAGGCTTTTGGTCTTGGGGTCTGAAAAATATTCATGCCTAGAAATAGCCAGAGTGTAGAAAACACCAAGGGGTATAATACAAGGATTGTTACCTGTGTGTTTCAGTAAATATGTTTAATACAGGATGTCTTTCCTCAGCTCCATGTTAGGTTTTGAAATAAAATGTAGACTTCCACTGAGGGTGGACTTGCCAATTTATTTGAAGTATCCTTCTTGTTTCCTGGCGTAGTTTTAAAAAAGTAGGCAATTTTCAACCACATTGGAATACAGTTCTCTAGCTAGTGCTGCTTAAGAATTACTTTGTGTGTGTGTGAGCATTTGCTGTATTTATGAATACATATACCTGTGTCTGTATACAAGCACTTTGTTCCATCAGATGGAAAGGGTCATACGAGCCACAGCCTGCTTCAGCATGGGACCAGAAGAATTAGACAGTGCCTGGCCACCATCAGTGACAGCCTGGATGGGGTATGCAGAATGGGGCTCCAGATACAATGGGTGATGGAGTGGAGGGCAGAGCTAGAACTCTACCAGAAGACCACACTTAGTCCCGCTGAACAGAGGGCCCCCAGGAGCGTGCCCTGAACTCTAACCCCAAACTGCATCCAGCACCGGCGCCAGTTCCCCAAAGACCGACCTGCACCATACAAAACATGGAGAGATACTGGAGGCAAACAAACCTTTAAAAATGCACACAGGGTTGTCTAAGGGACACTATGCTGGAGCCAAGTTGATTGGGTGAGGATGGCCAGACTTAAGTCAAAAGGTCATGGGAAGTTTTGAACAAAAGGGGAAGCGTGCTGTCATGTGGGTGCTGGGGATAGGGGTAAGGAAACTGGAATAGAATAGCAGGGAAAGTTCTGGGTGTTATATGGCAACATGATATAGATTGTAAAATTGTTAATTCATGGTCAAAAAATTTTTTTTTAAAAAAAAGGTCAGCAGTTTGAATCTGCCAGGTGCTGCTTAGAAAATCTATGGGGCAGTTCTACTCTGTCCTATATAGTTGATATGAATCAAAATCAAGTTGACACCAGTGGATTTGGTAGATTTTTTTTGTTTTGGTTTAATAAAGATGACACTTGACTATAATTTCAGGGTAAGATCAAAACTGGAATATCCTTTTAAAGGGAGGCAGTCGTGGGAACAGACCAATGGGACACTATATGGTTTAAAGTCAAAAAGGTGCGTCAGGGTTATATCCTTGCGCCATACCTTTTCCATCTGTTTGCCAAGCAAATAATCTAAGATGCCGGATTATACAATAAAGAATGAGACATCAGGATTGGAGGATGACTCATTAACAACCTACGTCACTGAGACAACACCACCTTACTTGTTGAAGTGAAGAAAATTTGAAACACTGATGAAGATCAAGGACCACAGCCTTCAGTATGGATTATACCTCAATATGAAGAAAACGAAAATCCTCACAACTGGACGAATCAGCAACATCATTATAAATGGAGAAAGGAGTGAGGCTGTCAAGGATTTCATTTTACTTGGTTGCACAATCAACACCCGTGTAAGCAGCAATGAGTCAAGAAATCAAAAGACTCATTGCACTGGGCAAATCTGCCTCAAAGGACCTCTTTAAAGTATTGAAAAGTAAAGATACCACATTGAAGACTAATGTGCGCCTGACCCAAGCCATGGTAATTTCAATGCATGTGAAAGCTGGACAATTATCAAGGAAGATGGAAGAAGAATTCATGCCTTTGAATTGCGGTGGTGTAGAAGAATGTTGAATGTACCATGGACAGCCTAAAGAACCAACGATCTGTTCTGGAAGTACAACCAGTGCTCCTTGGAAGCAAAGATGGCAAGACTGTGCTGTACATACTTCGGACCTGTTGTCAAGAAGGATCAGTCCTTGGAGAAGGACATCATGCTTGCTAGAGTGGAAGGTCAGTGAAAAAGAGGAAGATCTTCAACGAGATGGATTGACACAGTGGCCGCGACAATGGGGGTAAGCATAAAAACGATTGTGAACGTGGTGCAAGACTGGATAGTGTTTCATTCTGTTATTCCTAGGGTCACTATGAGTCGGAACTGACTCAATGGCACCTAAGAACAACAACAACAGGGAGATGGAAGAGGTAATGAACTATTATAAAAAGTTCTCGACTAATGCAAGTATGCTTGAGAAGAGACCAAACAGGGCTTGTTGCAGAACTTGGATTCACAGTTAGGAATCCGAGCCACTGGGTGCGCTTAGTGCATCTGACTGTAGTCATTAGGTACAATCAAGAATTGAGCCACTCAGGTACAGACAACCTAAGTGTGACTATCCTACTTGTACAAATGAGTCTCCCTCACTTACTAAAGTCCTGTTCTGTTTCAGTGACTTTGCTCTCACACTCCACATTCAGTCCTGTGACTCTTGGGGGGAACATGTTTTCTCCAGTACTGCTTTCTTTTACAGTAAAGCCTGTGAAAGTTGGAACATGAATAATGTCAGAAACCTGTCGGAGAAGGAGAACTCACATATTTTCCTCTAATAGTGATAGAAAAGTGCTAAGACTGCACCGTGTCAAGGGTGGAAAACTTGTGCGATTCAGAAAAACAAGACAGTCCTGTTGAGTTCCAGCTCTCGTAGGTTTCACTGTCTTTCTGTTCTGCCACCTTGGATCATGTTCTGGTGTTTTCTGTTGTTCACAATTTATAGCTCTGCTATTTCTACTCCAAGCATTCTCTTTCTCAGACAGCCACGCTTTTAACACCTTTCTTTTTTTCCTCTCTATTCTGCATGTTCAGCTCACTCTGGTCACTTAATCTTGCCATTCCTTGCCCTCACTGCCCTGGTGGTGCGGTGACTAAACACTTGGCTTCTGATGGGTTGGTAGTTTGAACCTAACTAGCAGCTCCATGGGAGAAAGATGTGAAAGTCTGCTTTTGTAAAACTTACAGCCCAGAAAACCCTATGGGGCAGTTCAGCTCTGTCATATAGGGCTGCTAAGAGTTGAAGTCAACTTATTGGCACCTCACTATATCCTAATAACACAATGACAGCACTCACTGTATTTTAATTATGACTCAAGGTAATTTACAATTGCATAAGGACCTGTGTACTCTATAATAAAGAACACTGACCTTTTTTAGAATCTTGACAAATTTTTGTGTAAACGTTTCTTATCTTTCTCCATTTAACTCTTTTTTCCCCTCAGGTATCAATATTAACAGTCAATGAAAATAGTTTCATACTCAGTTTTGTTTTTGAGTTTGATGAAGAACATTGCAAAGGAACCTTGTAATTTAAAAAACAAAACAAAACAGCCTATGTATTTTGTCCGTATTATGGTCTTTATGAGAGCCTTCGTAGTGCAGCGATTAAGAGCTCAGCTCTAAATGAAAAGATGAGCAGTTAGAATCCACCAGCTGCTCCTTGGAAACCCTATGGGACAGTTCTAATCTGTCCTGTAGGGCCACTATGAGTCTGAACCCCTTTGATGGCAGCAGACTTGGTTCGATGTGGCATAGGCTTCATGGATGAACCTGAGAACGTAATCATGATTCATGTATTTGTTTTATTGTTTTTCTTGCTCAGGAGAGAGTCATTTCAAATTCCAAACAACTAAGAACAAATAAGCTTTTGACATACAACTTGTAATTGGAAATTTGACTTTCATTAAAATAAACATGACTTCATCAAACATTAAATATTCTCCAAACATTAAAAGCAAAACAAACAAGAAACCTTTTAATAAATGAACTCTAGGTAGAACAGAGATGACTCTTCTGAACCTAAATCCTGTACAGGAAGAACTTATGCTTAGAATGCTGACTCAACATGAAAATTCTTCACATCAAATAAGAACCAAGTTATGTAGTTACCAAGAAAGTGTAATAATATGTTTATGAAGATTTGCTTGAAAGGTTGAATAGAATGTTCAGCTAAGCATTAACTAACATACTATATTCCATGAGTATTTTAGTTATTTGAGGTTTGAGCAGACAATTAAAACAATATGTGCTCATTTGTTTTTCCTACTCCTTCATTTTTAATTTTTGGAAGGAGATTGGGTAGAAAAAGAAGGTGGTAAAAGTTTAGGTGACTGTAATCAGTCACGTAGCATTTTGCTATTTAAGAAAGTATTTCCCCACCTATCTTTACTCATTCTCAGCAACTCTGAAGTAGAAAAGTATGGTGACATTCAATCTTAACTTGGCCAATAAGGAAACCAAGTCTCAAAGAGGTTCAGTCTAGTTTCTCAAGCATTAGTGTGCATGGGAATCACCTGAGCCATAGCTTCTTGGACTCTGATCTCAGAGAAAAGATTCCTGGTGGAGCAGTGGTTAGGCACTCACTCGCTAACCAGAAGGTCTGGTTTGAGCCCACCAGCTTCTCATGGGAGAAAGATGGGGAGTCTGTTTTTGTAAAAATTACAGCCTTGGAAACCCTATGGGTCAGTTTTACACTGTCCTATAGAGTTGCTAGAAGTTGGAATTGACTTGGTGACAATGGATTTGGTTTTGAATCCCAGAAGAAAATGATTCAGAACATGTGGAATAGATCCAATAAATTTATGTTTTTAACAAGCATCTCAGATCATTCAGATGTAGGTTGTTCATTTACTGCACTTTGAGAAACAGTGGGTTAAATATATAGGCAAAAACCAAACCACTCATTAGTAGGGAGGAAACTATGATAACTGAAATTTAGTATTTTTAACTACAGATTTTTATTCTGGACTAATGTCATCTCATGTGTCATGATTTGAATTGTGTTATCCAAATACTGTATCGCTTTGACTGCGTCATGATTCCTGGTGTGATAGTGTTGCATAGGTTTTTCCATATGCTATAAATCCTGCATCTATGATGTGAATGAAGGAGAATGGGTAGCAGTTGTGTTAGTTGTCGGGAGCCAGCCCCGGCATCTTTTTGGGGTCCCGCACGGAGGGAGGGAGAGGCGTCGGCAGAGAAATGAATTGAGAGAGACAGGAAAGAGTTTTGGAGAATGGCGGCCTGAAAAGGACTGTCTTTCTTTATTTTTATAGTCAAAGTGACGTGAGTTTCACCCTGCCCACTGACCACACGATCTATTGGCTAATTTGAAACTGAAACCTTGTGATTGGCTAATTTGAAACCGAAACCTCGTGATCTTGAGGAGACGTGATTTTTACCCTGCCCCCTGACCACATAAGCTATTAGCTAACTTGAAACTGAAACCTCCTGATCTTGTTAATTGTCAAGGCTTTCTAGATAATGGCCCGAGGCAGGTGTTGTGGTGATAATTGACAGTGAAAACAAAGTTATGCCCAGAGCTTAATCAGCCCTACTTATACCTCAAGGTTAAAAGGTACAGGAGGAAAGGTCTAAAGGCTATTACTCTATTTGTTCCTACTTTGCTCTTTATTTTATCTCCTCCTGCGGGGACAGTAAACACCTACCGTCCCCCACTTTACGCCTTTCTTAAACTGTTCTAAAAAGGATAATTGTTTTCACATGGGTGGGGATGTGCAGTTGGGGGAAGTCAGCGGGGGCTGGGCAGGCCTCAGTGCTTTCAGGCATGCTGTATTGAAATCCATTCCTTCAAGCTCTTTTTCCTAGAAGTTTCTGGCCAGATTTTCCCAGTATAACTTCATAAGCCGAGGGGGTTGTAAAGCCCCTCTTAGAAGGCATCTTCCTTGATCCTCATGTCGGGAGAGGAGGGGGTCCACCCTCCACAGTTAGTGAGGTGGGACTCAACTTACAAGTTTGGATTGTGTTGAGGCAATCTCTTGGGACCTTAAAAGAAAAGGAAACAGAAGTCCCCAACCTCATAACACCAACAAAGAAGTGCACAAGCAGAGCACATCCTTCAGACTGAGGGGTCCCTACTTAAAGAAGCTCCTAGTCTAGGGGAAGAAAGCTGGCTGAGAAAGCCTACGCTGGAGCTGATGCCCTGAATTTGGAGTTTGGGCATACTTTATTGTGAGGAACTAAATTTCTCTTTGTTTAGGTCATGCACTTACAGCAGCACTAGATGGCTAAGACACTGTCCGTTTTCCTTCTCCTTGGTGACTGGATGTTACATTCTGATTCAGCAAACTTGGTGTGCCCTTGAGTTTCCATTTCTCCTTTGCCCCCTCCAAAAGGTATGTAATTTGAACAAACAGTTCTGTTCTGGAAGAAGGGCAGCCAGTGTGCTCCTTGGAAGTGAAGATGGTGAGACTGCATCTTACATACTTTGGACGTATTGACAGAAGGGATCAGTCCTGTCTCTGGAGGAGAGCACCATGCTTGGCAGAGTGGGGGGTCAGTGAAAAGGAAGAAGACCCTCAATGGATTTAAGCATAAAAATGACTGTGGACATGGTCCAAGCCCAGGCAGTGTTTTGTTCTGTTGTTCATAGGGTTACTATGAGTCAGAATCGACTCGATGGTACCTAACAACAACAACAATTTGAACCAAAAATATTTCTAGTGGAGTGACACCTAAGATCACACATATGTCAGATGTAATATGTGTCTGTTGGTAGTTGAATAATTTAATTTCCCTGGTGGAAGTGCAAAACAGTGCACCTTTTTAAAAAAAATCCACATGAAGTCCATGTGTTAGCATGAGCTTCCAATGTAGGCAGCCTTGGGAAAGTGGCTTTCTTCTTAACCAAATTTTCCTCTGTTGAATTCTAAGATAGAACAGGGAAATAAGAGGTATGATAGGAAGATCATTTTGGAGAGAGTGAATTTTTGTAAGTGTGTCTCAATGGATTATTTTCTCATCGTATGGTAGGTTTTTACAGATTTAACTGGCAAACATTGTGTCACAGGTGTGATTTGGGAGCTTTGAGAATCATTTTATCTTGGTTTCCAGGAGAGAACTCCTGAGAAAGTAGTCCCCAAGGTTGCTTCTTTCACCCTGGAGAGCATTTTGGTATTAATAAGCATCTGTGGCCTTAATCTGCCACTTGGGACCTTGTGGTCTCTTATGGGAAGAAAACGTAACAGAAACTGAAATGTTTTTTTTTGATGCTATTATGCAGCAAAAGAAACACAGCTATCATAAGATTTTTTTTTTCCTCAGTAGAGTCTCATATTGCTTCTATCTTTAAGTTATTTTGGATTACAAAAAAATGTTTGTAAGCAAAATACAACATGGGTAGAACAAAGTTTTAGCTAGACTTTTAAGGCAGCAGTTCTCCAAGTATGGTTTGTGGATCTAGGAGGTTCCATGGCAGAGAGAGCTGATGATCAGCTTTGTGAAGATTATAGCAAAGAAAACCCCATGGAGAAGTTCTGCTCTGTCGCAGGGTATCACTCTGAGTCCAAACTGACTTGACAGTGCCCAACAATGACACACTGAAATATGATGATGTTGCACAGATGGTGTAAGAACAATGATGGGTGAAACGGCTGCTGTCTCATCAGGAATCATGGCAGGAACAGTAGACTCTGCAAGTTGTCATGCGCTTGCAGTCAAAAAAAAAAGTTTCACTAAAAGAACATACCTGAAGAAATAGATATTATTCAACTCAACCCTTGATTACCCATCTTTTACTATTCTGTGTGACAAAATTGGAAGTGTATTCACGTATTCACATCAGCTGCCTACTGAATGAAGTACCACTGTTTTCTTAAGGAAAAGCAGTTGTGTGATTGAGTTACCAGCTGAACTAGCTGTTTTTGTTGTTGTTGTTATTTTTTGTATGGAACACTGAGTTTGAAAGAATGGCTGGCAAACTGCGGTTAATATGACTTGGAGTTTTGGCACATTTGAAAAAGAAAAAGAATGACATTACCTTGCTGTTTCAAGAAAATGAAATTATCTGTTGCTTCTGAAAAAAAAATTGAGCTTTCAAGAAAAAAATGGAAGCTTGGAAAATTTGTCCATGCCATTGTGAGCTTACAGTTTCCTTGTACTTACAGACTTTACCGGTGAAATTGGTGGGGATTTTAATGAATGTGATTTGTTTTTATTATGTAATGATATATGTGTCAACATTTGGAAGATCTGCATAACTCAGTGAACCAATATTTTCCAAATGACCAAAGATGTTACAAAATTGTGCATGGGTATGAGTTCCTTTCAAAATGCAAAGCAAACTAATGTATTTTAGTATAAAAGACTGTGATGAATTCAATAATATTGTTTGGAGTTTCATGGTGTAATTTAAGGAACTATCATTTACTGAATTTTGGTGTAATCTTAAAGACAAATACGTACAGTTACCTGAAATTGGGGTATAAGGTAATTTTTAAGAGTATAAAGTAACCCTGAGACCACAACTGCATCTTTACTCATGTATGTTATAGATTTTTAAAATACTTTTGTACCTACCACCTCATTTGATCCAGACCACGGTTCTGCCATTATCCTCATATTAGAGATGAAAAAAATCATGGCTCAGACAAATTTTACAGGCTTTCCAAGATCACAGAAACTAATAATATTAATCTCCTCACTGTAGTTTATTACAGCATAGCTTTGAAGTTGGACAGATTGCCTCTTAGCTGTAAATAACTTGTTTCAGAATATAAGCTTCCACATCTATAAAATAAGTAATAAAGATGGTATTAGAGGATCTTAGGGAGAATTAATTTAGATAATGTATATGGTTAATTGCATGCTGTCTAGTCAGTGCAAATTCTGCTGACCTCATATGACACAGTAGAACTACGCCATAGGATTTCCTAGGTTGTAATCCTTATGGGGCATTCTGGTGGCGCAGTGAGTAAGAGCTCAGGCTGCTAACCACAAGGTTGGCAGTTTGAAGCCATCAGCCGTCCTTGGGAGCTATGGGCAGTTCTCCTCTGTCCTCTAAGGTTTCCACGAGTCGTGACCGACTCTGGCACCCAGCAACAACAACAGCCTTATGGAAGCAGATCACCAGGTCTTTCTCTGGCAGAGTCTCTGGATGAGTTTGAACTGCCGCCCTCCTGTAGGTTAGCAGCTGAGTGCTTAACTGCTGTGCCACCAGGGCTCCTTAGGTAGTGTATGCAAAGTGTTTATCATAGTGTTACATAGTGTGTCTTAGAAGAGTAGTCATTTTTCTTGTTATTTGTGATAAACTTGAGCATAACTGATTTTTTTTTCCTTACCTGTAAGATACTTTTTATCCTTGCTATTCAGAGTATGGTCTGCAGACAAGAAATGCCGCCATCGTGCGAGGGGAACTTGTAAGAAATGCAGACTCGTGGGCCTCCTCTCAGCCTACTGAACCAGAGTCTGCATTTTCACCAGATCCGCAAGGGATTTGTCTGCATGTTCAAGGTCGAGAAGCAGTGCTGCGTCGGGCTGTGAAGTGGTACAGAAGGCATAGCATCTGGAATTCTTGAGTCTGGGAGCTCTAGCTAATGATTGCTCTGCCATTGACTTCGTATATCATGATACGATCTAAAAACAAATTACTGAATGTTCATCAGTATTCTCAATTGTAGTGGCCTTGGGTTGAAGTGTTGCTCCTGCTGTTTGTCTTGGCCCTTTTCCTTCCTTAGACTCAGAGGCACATTGATAAAAGCCTTGTTTCTCTTGGTTAGTATACAGAATATTTCGTAACTTCTTACCTCCCTCGGGGCTGCAGTTTTGGCCTTTGAGAAACTTACCTGTGTACTCATTCTTTTTCTCACACTTTAATTGCCTTTACCTTACTCTGCCCCGTCTTGTCTTTTAAATGCTTTTCGGTGCTCTCAGCTATGCCAGTCTTCTGCCTTTACCAAAGCCAGAGCCACTGATGTCAGGTTGATTCTGACTCATAGAGACTGTATAGGTCCGAGTAAAACTGCTCTGTAGAGTTTCCAGGGAGCACCTGGTGGATTTGAAATGCCAGCCTTTGTGGTTAGCAGATGTAGCACATAGCCACTACGCCACCAAGGTTTCGTCTACCTTTACAGGGATCTGATAATGTTCAGCTGCTGTTTCCAGTTCAGCCATTTTTGTATCAGACTGTCACTGTAGATTCTCTATATCACACGTCAGTAGAACTCATCAATCCTAAGTTTCCACTGCAGCATCTTCTCCACATTCAACAATGTATTGATACCAAACCAAAACAAAGGAATCTTATACCAGGTTTTTTCAGGTGCTGTTGATTCAGGTTAAACGTCCTTGGCACAGAATGTATTCCATGATAGATCATTATTCAAACACATTGGCTTCCTACGTGGCTGCTACCTAGCATCATTTACATTAGAATATTCTGGAGACTAGGTATCAGGGTGAGTGAAATATATTCAAGTGTGGAGAGTCTGGTTAAGGAACTGTATGAATAAACTATGTTGATCTTATCTATTCTTGGAAAAAGGACAAAACAACCTTATGTATATCTTATTTGCTTAAATATCTTTTTAATCAATGCCAAGAACGTTAATGTAAAGAATGCTGACATGTAAAGGCATATATACATTGTCATGTCTTGTAAACTTTCAAAGAAAATGTGAAACACGATCTTTCTGGAAGATTCAGACAGAGCTCGTGAAAGACAGAGGGCCATGATATAAAGAGTACAAAGTTGGCATCACAGGAGTTATTTGCTGTGTGACCTTTGAGCAATCTCTTCACTTCTCTGGCTTTCAGTTTCCATATGAGGAGGTTGGATAAGATGTGTGTAAGAATGGGGTGGTGAAGGTGTCTGACCTCGCTAATTTCATAAGAGGAAGGAGAATCAGGATCAGCGCCCTAAGGCTGATACTCTTTTGTGGCATAGGTCAGACAGGCCACCTCTCTAAACTTTTGAGCAGTTCTGACCCTTGCTGTCTCTTCCCTAGCACTCTGCACTCCTCTCCTGGGGCTGAGAACTCACTGCCAGGGCCACACAGACCTGCAGACAATACTCATGATTGTGGGGCTCGTTAGGGAAGTTGTTGTTGTTCAGGACCAGAAACAACTCAAGGTAGAGTTCCTTGATCAGGCCACCTCTTCTCAGCCATGCCAACCGACACAGCCCTTGGCCTCTCAGTCTGGCGTCTGCCCTGCTCAGGTGACTGTCATTAGGCAGGTTAGCTCCACCAATAAGTGCCTGTAACCCCCTCAGTCTGCCAGAAAGCCTTGATCTGAAGGCGCTTGGCTCACTTGATCCCCGGATCTCCGAGCCTACCTCAACCAAGTACCCTGAAGCATGTCAATCGGTAGCAAGCCCCTGTCCAAAGGTGCTCAGCTCTGTCACTTCATGGGTCAGTGAACTCCATTCCGTGCCCAGAGGCACCCCACTCTACCAGCAGGCACTCTCTGTGGAATGGGCATTGCGCACAGTGGCACAGTGGCGAGTTTTCAAACTTATTTGTATAGTTGTTTGTGAGGCAGTTTTTAGCCAGTGAACAAATAACTGTATGGGAACACCCTCCCTATACTCACCTAACCTGCTCCACGGTGACTTTTTTCTGTACCTGAAGATAAAGGAAATATTGGAAGGAAGACATTTTGATGACATTCAAGATACCAAGGGTGGTGTGATGACGGCTCTGATGGCCATTCCAGAAGAGTTCCAAAATTGCTTTGAAGGGTGAACTAAGCAGTGGTGTCAGTGCATAGCTTCCCAAGAGGAGGCTGTAGTGATACTCAGTAGTGAGACATTAGCATTTTTTGCTAGAATGAGTTCATGAGCTTAATTGGCAGTCCTCGTATCTCAGGTTGCAGCTGTCATCTGTGCCGCCTGGAAGCCGCACCCAAGGAGCTCATTTCTGGCAAGTTGATTCGACTCATAGGGCCCTACAGGTCAGAGTAGAACTGCCACTGTCCCATAGGTCTTCCAAGGCTGTAATCTTTACAGAAGCCAACTGCCGTCTCTGTTTTTTGTCGTGGAGTGAGTTTGAATCAATGACTTTTCAGTTAGCTGCAGAGAACTTAACCTCTGTGACAGAAAAGTGAAGAGGAATTGACCTTGTCCTCAGGTCTAAGAAGTTATTCTGGAGGGAGTAAGAGGCAAGCAGAGAAGCATTCTGAGGGGAGCAAGCCCCATGAACAAAAGCCCTGGGATGGAAGGTAGCATGGTCAACCCCAGAACAGCCAGCAGGTGAGAAGGTTGGGGTGGCTGGTATGCAGCGAGCTGGGAGGTGCGTGATGCCTACAGAGACTGCAAACGTTCTCATGAACCCTGCCAGGGGCATGGGCTTGCAGACCATCTTAGGGATTTTTGGTTTTGTTTTAAGAGCAGTTGGAAACCACTGAAATCTTCTATTATTATATTTTTAGTGTGATCTGATTTACATTTGGGAAAGGTCATTTTCACTTTAGTGGCAGGAACAAGTCAGGGGGCAAGGTGGGTATAGGCAGAAAACTCAGATTGTCTTTTTTCCCTTTATTTAATAGGCTTTACTTTTTTAGGGAAACCTTGGTGGCGTAGTGGTTAAGTCCTGTGTCTGCTAACCAAAAGGTCAGCGGTTCAAGTCTGCCAGGTGCTCCTGTGGGGCAGTTCTGCTCTGACCTACAGGGTTGCTATGAATTGGACCTGGCTCCATGGCAGTGGGTTTTCACTTTTTAGAGAAAGTTTAGGTTTACAGAGAATTTGTATAGAAAAACAGAGGTCCTGTGTGCCTCCCCAGCCCCCTTGTACACAGTTTCTGCAATCATTAATATCTTGCAGTTTGAAGTACCTTTGTTTCAATTGGTGAACCAGATACATTATTATAAACTAAAGTCTGTAGTTGACATCAGGTTTCAGTCTTGGTGTTGTGTTGTCCTGTGGACTAGTTTCCTTGGCCATTTCATTGCTATTTTCTCCTTTGTCCTAGCTTTTAAGTTCTTAGAGCTGCTCTGTCCAGTATGGTCACCATTATCCAGGCATGGCTTTGTAAACTGAGATTTGTGTTAATTAAAATTACAGAAAATTCTGTGTCTAGTGCCTCAGTCACACTAGCCACATTTCAGATTCTTAACAGCCATATGTGGGCAGAACACTACTTTTGCACATGGAAAGTGGGCTCATGATTAAATGTTGTAGTTTTATAGTATCAAGGATAGTGGTGAATCTGTAGGAAAACAGAAAAGAGAGCAAGAAGGATCTAAAAGTCTAAAGCTTATAGTGCCAGAAAGTACTAAACCCAAACCAAACACGTTGCCACTGGGTTGGTTCTATCTTAGAGCCACCTTGTAGGACAGAGGGTTTGAACCAGTGACCTTTTGGTTAGCTGAGCACTTAACCACGGCAGCACTGGGGCTGCTTGCTGGAAAGTAAGGAAGTGCAAAATACACATGAAAACTTTCCTTTTTTTTTTTTTAATTCAGAAAGTAGATTACATAAACCTTTGTTCCTAAACTCTTTGTTCTTTTGGCAAAGGAAGAGTAATATACATCGTAGTACTCACGGCTTCCTGCCATTATCTTTAGGAGCTAGTTTTCAGGCATTTCCCTTCCTCCTTGCAGGAATGAAGAACCAGGCCATTCCCTCTAAATAATGCACACTAGTCTTGCATTTTAGCCAGTGCTAACTCTTAGATCCTTCTTTGACCACTTAATTTGAAAATTTTTCAGGAATAAAATTTGGGAGAAAGAGAAAGAAGAGCATTCTCAGCTGTGTGGTTCCAGAGGCCATTCTGGTTTGTACCACTACCATGATAAACTTGTCTTTCTCCAGAATCTGGTCATCTGATGGATAGGCTCAAAAGCCTCTTGTGCCTTTTGCTGGACAGAAATTTGGGAAAGCTTTGAGTAGCCGAGTGTGTTTGGAGATCTCTCATGAAGTTGCAGCCAGACGGTGGCTGGAATCAGAACTGCAAGGGGACGGAGCATCTACTTGTCAGGGCCTCCCTGTGTAGTCTCCACGGGATAGTTTGGGCTTCCTCACAGTATGGTGACCTCAGAGCAAACTACTTCCACTGGGTTGAAGATTTCAAAAGAAAGCATTGCAGGGTTGGATCAACCTAATTTTAAAATAATTGGATTACATTTTATTTTGTTTGGATTTACCATAATGTATTATGTTTATTCAGCTACTTATTAACAGATATTTAGATTATTTCCAAGTCTTTTGTTACTAGAAATAGTGCTACACTAAATAAATGCCTTTGTATGCTTACCTTTGTGTATTTATGTGACTGTTTCTCTTGGCTAAAGGAGAGAATTGGAGCTGCAGAGATCGAGGATATGAGCATTTTTAAATTTCCCTGGAATGATTTAAATGATCTTTGAGCAAAGTGTATCAACTTGTGTTTCTGTTGAGATAGTAAGAAAGTTCTTCTTTTCCCTCACTCACTTGTTAACACTTGAAAATGTCCATCTTTTAATGTTTTATCAATTTATGGGCCAGAAAGAAAAAGTACTCTTGAGTTACAGTTCTTTGATTTCTCATGAAGGTGAATATGACATTTTTATTAGCTGTTTTTCTTTAGCTGGTTTATTTTAATGTTTGAAAATGGGAATTGTCTTTTCTACTTGATTTTTATGTGCATGTTCTCTTTCATAAAACTGATCTTTTGTCATATGTTGAAAATGTTTCATTCTAGTTTGATTCACCCTCATTCCTCCGCTCAATTTTATTTGCATAAGTTTTCTTTTTAGCTTGACAGAAACTCCTAATTTTTATGGGCTCAAATATATTGACTTTTCTATTTTAATGTCTAGGTTTTGTGCCATGTTTGTAAAGGTATCTGCCAACCCACGATTATAAAAGTATTTGTTCATATTTCCTTCTAGTTACTTCATTTTATATCTAGATATCTACTCTGTTATTTTATGTTAGGCATAGTTTCAGGTTAGGGTTAGGGTTAGTTTAGTAGACACTTTCCTCAAGGTCTCTTGTCAAACGAATATTATTTTAAGAGGCTTATGGAAACTCTGGTGATGTAGTGGTTAAGTGCTACGTCTGCTGACCAAAAGGTGGGCATTTCGAATCCACAAGATGCTCCTTGGAAATTCTGCGGTGCTGTTCTACTCTGTCCTATAGGGTTGCTATGAGTTGGAATTGACTCAGTGGTGCTGGGTTTGCTTTTTTGATTTTATTTAAATCAGTTTTTTTTAAAGCCACACTAAGGCTTGTGGTTCTATTTTGCTATATTCACAGACAGACCTGTGGAAGACAGAAGACAGTTAAATAAACCATCAGACCAAGAACAGAAGTGTTGATATATAATACCTCCATGATCACTCATGGGAATTACGTGGAGATGAGTCTAACATTTTGTAGCATGAGGTTGTTTCTAACTAATTACCATCCATCTTTCTTAAGAGCTGATACTGCTTTATAGCTGAGTCATACTCTGTCATTCATCTTGTTAAATGGGTGTTTATATCTCAAGTTTCAGTGAGGGTATTCAAGTCATGAAGTGGAAATTGTGGTCAAAGTTGGGTTTCTACTGAAAACACTGTTCTGTGAGTGTTACATTCCTTGGCCTTTAACTTCAGAGAGAAATAGTCTGTGGAAGCGCTTAGTGAGATCAGGGAGAATTGATTCACTGACTGAGACCGAAGTCATATGTACTGGGTATTCTTTCCTTTGAAAATGGTTAGCATTTACTGATACAAAAATAAGTGAACATTGTCAGAAAGTGAAAATGCCCTCCGTGGGTAAATCCATCCTCTAGAGGTTCCCAGGAAGGAGTCCATATACCACAAGGGTATAGAGCATGCGAGTCTCTGACCCCCTTCCTCCTTACCCTAGGCAAGTAAGGCTCTAGCATGGTATTTCAGGTACTTCTCAGGGGAGGGCTAATCCTTCATCCCAATGGCCTCTATTGAACCAAGAATCTGTACAAGTACATATTTGGGTCATAGGGCTTAAGAGAGGAAGGTACAGGATGTGGTGTGGGGAAGGAACCAATTGAAGTGAGACTCAGTTGTTGGGAGAAGTGGACTCACAGATATTTTAGATTTTCTGGGGACCTTAAAAGTATCCAGTGTAGCCCTTCTTTTTAACCAGTGAAGGAACTAAGTAGATGATGGAACTTTCTCAAGATCACATAGCTCCAAATGCCATACACATCTTAATTTGGAGGTAAAGGAATGAAAATTATTGGTCTCTTTGTGATTAAGGCCTCAGTTTTGTCATACTTGTATTTTAATTGTAAGTGCCTATAATTTGAATGACTTCCTTACAGTTTAATGGTAGAGTACTAACATTGTTTATGCTTACTTAAACTAGATTTTTATTTTAATATTTAATTTTAACTTTCAAACAGTTGTTTTCCAATTATTGTTACCACCTTCCACCTGTTAATGATCGGGACTTTGTTTGAACCTTTTCAATACCAGAATAGCTCATTGACAGTTAGGGAAGCTATAAAATGACTGTTTCTGTAAATATCAAAGGTACCAGAAAAGCTTTTTCTGGATGAGAATCTGACAGTTTTGTGTTCCCAAGGGACTGACTAGTTCAACCAGTATAGTACTGCGGTTATTCAAAATATTTGTTTTGATCTCCTTCCCCTCATTATCAGCCACTCTTAGCAGATTTTTATTAGATTGCAAGCATCGTGTTCTCTCTTTCGTGTATATGGAGTCATGTGAATGTTGTGAAAGGTACCACTACTGCTATTGTCTTTCTTACTTAAGAAAAAGTTAAAAGCCATGAGGCCTTCAGTAATATCTAGGGAACAGTCATGAGAGCAGGTATTTAAACTACTAATTGAAAAATTTCTATTTTGTGCGTTAACTGTAAGACTTCCCTTCACTTCTCTTCACTTTTGTTCTTTCAGTGTGAATATAGTTCTCTTTATTCCAACTGTCATTTACTACAGGGAAGTCTATTAAAATCTATCCACTCCTGGAATTTCCCACTAAGTATGTGAACCATTCGCTTTTTTTTTTTTCAAATACATTAGATTTATATTACTATTTCTGACACAGAAGCAAGGACTGTTTGAAATGACGGTATGCATCCAACAATTCCATGAATCATTATTGTTAAAAATATGTTGGTGGTAGATTCTTGGAAAAGTCAAACAAAACAGCTGTTGTATGTCTTTGAATCTTGTTTTTGTGGACTCCTGTCTTAACAGCTCTCGTTTGAAAGCCAATATATTTCTTTGTACGTGGAAACAAGTGTCGTGCTGACATTCACAGAGCAGAGGTTCCTTTATCTGCAGAAGCAGGAGTCTCCCTTAGGGAAAGTGCCCTGGCTTGTGGTCTTAGCTTGCTTGGAGCTCCTGCACGGAACTCCGAGAAATGGGTCAGCAGCCAGGCCTGAGCGGGCAGTGACAAGTCCCTCTTCACACACGTGGATCTTTGCAGAGCCAAAGGAAACCTCATGGATTCTGTTAACTCTGAGTTAGCCTTCTCACTGCTGCATCTAGTACACTTTTAGGCAGTAGTCTGATGATAAATGGTCCTTTCCACCCAAAACAAGGATGAATTCTCTAGCTATTTTTGGAGGTTTTTTTTTGGCCCTTTGTGTGTGTATGCTAATGAATTTCTAGTTATTGTTGAAAGTTTTATAAAATTAGTTTTTCTTTTCTGTTCTAACGTTTACTCCTTGTGGTCTTTAACATGCTAGCTGTACACTGGTAGATTTTCTCATACTGATTTCTGTAAATCTTAGTCGAGACTTCTTAATGAGATAATAGGAGTCCCTAGGTGGTACAAACAGTTAATGTACTCAGCTGCTAACTGACAGTTTATTGGAGGTTTGGGTCCACCCAGGGGCATCTAGAAAGGAAGGCCTGATGACCTACTTCCCAAAGATCAGTTGTTGAAAACCCTGTGGGGCAGACTTCTACTCAGACACACATAGGGTCTCCGTGAATTGGAACCAACTTGACGGCAGCTAATTTTATTATTAATGAGAAAATAAATATTAGTATTTACGTGTTTGCCAAAACTGACATGATTATAAGGATAAAGTACATTCTACTGTAAGATAGTTGTGTCTGACTCCCTGGCACAAACATTTCTTATATTGGACTTAGTGAATTTAAAGACTGAATGCACAGGCAGAGATATAAAAGGTGTGTCATTGGGACCTGTCGTGAGTCAGAAATAGACATCAAGTTTTGAAGTCATAATTCTGTAAGAAATTGTGCATACTTACCTACTTTGTATGTATGCATTGCAAACATGTAAAAGTATGATTTGTCAGGTGTATCTATTGTGTGATTTACATGTATTCCCCATGTGTTAAGCTAAATGCACAGTGATTTCACTTTATTGTCAAACTGTGAAGGTAATCTGAAATGACACATTTCCCCTCCTGACAGAAGCAAACATAAAATCCTTTCTGGAGAACGACGCCTTCATCCTAAGCTCAAAGCATTCTGACAATTTGTAACTTCAGTGAACAGAGCGCAGTTGACAACAACCAGGCACAAAAGGAAAAATGATACCGTAAGAAAACCAGCCAAGACATCACCAAGCAAAAGCAGACCAGCAAAGACTTCCAGTAGTGGCATTATCAGATACAAGTTATAAAACTCTTTACTGTTTTTTGAACAAAATACTGAAGAGTGGACTGGAAGAAGGATAATTTTTGTGCCACCAGGCAATTTCTCCTGACCTATTCTGCAGCTCACAAATTTGTATTCAACTGCCTCATACTTTGAAGCCTCATCACTGAGTTAATTTTATTCACTTCATTTCTCCTTTTGGGCTGTATCATTCAGTTCTTTTGAGAACTTTCTAGGTCACTTTTCAGTTTATATTCTCTGCTCATATCTCTACTCTTTATCCTTTTTCATTTGGACACTATTTGAAGAAAAGAGAATGTTCCAAACTGATCAAAGGCACCAATATTCAGACTCAAGAAGCTCATTCAGTCTAAAGCAGAATAAATAAAGAATAAAACTGCAAAAGAAAGACAATGGTAAACGCCTTAAGAGATACTGGAGAAAATAAGACGATTTCCTTTAAAAATATGACAGAGTGGCATCTGAATTCTCAATAGCAATAGTTAGAGGATAAGATAATGCAATGATACCCTCACTGGGCAGAAAGAAGATCATAGACAAACTGGATTTGTATTCCCAGCAAGGCACCCTTCAAAAATGGGAACAAAATGAAGATGTATGTAGACTAACAAACACCAAGAGGGTCTGCAATCAAGAAAATATTAGAAGTCGTAGTTCAGATGGAAGAAAAATGACTTTAGATGAAAGATGAGCTATAAGAAGGAGAGAAATAGTCATAAAGTGATTATTTTGGTAATTCTAAATGCCCTTATAGAACAGCAACAATATCTTAAGAGTTTTAAAAGATACAATAAAAATAACACTAAAAGAAAAGAAAGTTGAAATTAATAAACTAAGCAACTATTATCAACAACTTAGGAAAAAAATAGTAGCAGAAAATTAAACCAAGGAAGTGGAAAGAAGGAAAAAATAATAATAAGACCAGAAATACTGGAATGGAAAATCAACATAAAAAGAGAGGAATGACAAAGCAAAAAGTAGGTTATTTGGAAAGATAAGATGGCTTCTTGTGATATTTATTAAAAAGAAAAAAGTAAATAATATTCAGAATTTAGAAGGAATACAATCACAGATGCTACAGACATTGAAAACAAAGGGCTACTATAAGTAACTCTATGCCAGTATATTTGAAAATGTAGTTGAAATGAAAAATTCTAAGAAAAATACAGTTTATTAAATAAAAAATCTGAATAATTCTGTAACTGGCAAAAAGATTGGACTAGAAACCAATATATGTCTTATACAGACCTCTGTAGACCCAGATAGCTTCAACCAGTGAGTTTTACAAACCTTCAAGGAAAATCTAACTCTGATTTTCTACATTCATCCTGCTTATTTTAGGAGGGTAGCGTAGCCTTTCTCTTCAAGATCTTTTTTGTTGTTTTTATTGTTCTGTAATTATTTTAAATCATATGTATGATTTTTCTTTAATATTCTGGACATTTGATATTGGGGCTTTCCAGGATAAAGACTTGTATATTTCTTCTGCTCAGAAAGATTTTCTGCTATTATTTCTTTGGTTGTTTCTTCCCTGTAATTTTTTTTTCTCTTTTTGTCTTGCTATTAGTAACAAGGTGTTCTTCCTAATTGTTTTTTCCCCATCATATATTAATTTTTTTGGTGTTTTATGTGCTAGGATATTCTCTAAATTTTATTTTATTTTGTTTTTTAAATTCCAGTAATCCTAGTTTTGAAGTACAAGTGGTCTTGTTCTTGAATTGTGGATACAGCGCCTTCTTGAATCTTACTGAAGAATGCTAAGCAGAGGTTGTTTTGTTTTTAACATTCTTTTCCCTCCTATGTTTTTCTTCCTCCTTTGTTGATTTTGGACTTGCTTTTTGTTGCTGTCATATTGCAGGCTTTCATGAAATGTCTGGTAAATCATGGCTGATCATTTATGCTTAAGACTGTTGGGTTAGGTGGGTTGAATAGAACTTTGAGTATTCAGGAAGAATTTGTTTATTGGACTCTTTAGGGTAAGTAGGCAAATAGGGTGTTTATTTTGTGCTGTGAACCTGTAAAATGACAAAATGAGGAAGATTTTGAGTTATTAATACCTAACTGGTATTCATAGTACTCCTGAATACTGATTCAAAAAAATATTTAAGTGCATCATGGAAATTTTGGAAAATAGAGGTAAGTACCAAGAAGACAGCAAAAATTACTTATCATCAGCCAGACTTAAAAACATTTTTGTTTATGAAATATGTTTGATGTATAACCTAGAACTTGGACCATTGCTGCCCATGCTGCTTTATAATTTATGCTTTATAATTTATACTTTATAATTATACTCAACACTTTTCATTTTCCCATGTTAGTAAATATTCCTTTAAATGGAGCAGAGAGAAATAGTGTGCTGTCACCGGGCGGAGAGAGTAGTGGAAGCTGCATATAGGTGGACATGTAAATTTATATGGGAATGTACATTTTCACTCAGTTGTAATAAAAAAAAATATTGTTACTGGCTGTGTAATATTCAATTATATTTTCTTTAGCCGTTTTGCCATTGTTGAACATATATATATGTCTGATTTTTATATGATTATAAATAATAATGTAGTGTATATGTGTGCATCTAAATATTCAGACCCCATTTTTTTACTTTGGGATGAACTCCTGGAAGTGTAATTTTTTAGTCAAAGAATATGCCTATTTTAAGGTGTTTGTTTCACAGTTTTCCTACATCTTTTTCTCCACAAAGTGTTTGGATCAGTCTGTGGCTACACTTTGTTGAGTGTGCAACATGACTTTGTAGTGATCTCTAATATGTAAGTTGATGTTTACATGGATGCCCTTTTTAGTCACTGTATAGATATAAGTAAAAGGTGTAGTGTCCTTATTCTCTGCAAAATAGTATCTTGCCTTTCTTCTCTATTACATCTTTCTCAGACTTTTTAAAATTGTGATTAAGTGAAAGTTTATAATCCAAACAATTTGCCATATAACACCCCGAGCACCTGCCTCTCTGCAGCCCTGTCTGCTCTCCTCACCCTGTGACAGCTCACTCTTCCACTCTACTTCCAGTAGCCACCCAACCAGTACCTGTCCCCTCCTCTCCACAATCTCCTCTGCTCTCTGCAAAGAAACCAATAGGACAGCCTCATGTATATTAAACCGTGAAGTAAACACATGACCTGTATTACTACGTGTCCCCAAGCCCAGTCCATTCTTTGCCTGAAGTGTTGGTTCAGTACTGGTTTCAGCTCTGGGCTAGCAGCAAGTCTAGGGGCCGTGCTTTCAGGGCGCCCTCCAGGCTGTCAGAGCATCACGTCTGGTCTGTTGGCAGAGTTCTTGGTCTGCACACTCTTTCTCGTACTATGTCAGGGACTTTATACTGTGTTCCCTGTCAGGGCTGTCTTTGATGGTGGCCAGGCACTGACAGGTTTTTTGTTCATCACTATATGTTCTTCAACTAGTGGTGAAGATATATTATTAACAGAATTAAAATCAAAGTGATGAGAGAAAAATGCCAATAGACTAATTTATGGTGTGTATTTTACCATCAAATAAAAAGTATGACCTGTAGTTTGATTAAACATTTTGATGAAGTTATATTGTCCCTTTGGAAAAACCTATACCCAGCTCAGTCCTCTTTGGAGCTGAATATCCCTAAAACGAGCTGTCATTTGCTGTGTCCCAGTCACCCATTTATCTAGCCACTTTCTGTACATTATGCTTTATATTCATGTCCACTCTGCGAGGAGGGTTTTAATCACCACTTTATAGATGGAAAGTGAGGCTAATTGAGGATATGTACCATGCCTAGCTCATACAGCTGTTGGCTGTCCAGAAATCACTGGAGTGTAAGCCCCACGAGAGCAGGGACTGAAATTGTTTTGTTCGTTGTCATAACCCAGCACTCGACAGTACTTGACATGTAACAGGCACTCAAGAAATATTGGTCTAATTCTGCATGAAGCCACTAGCAGAGGTGGAATTTGAACCCTCGTGATTTTAAATGTGAAGTTCTTCCAAGAGGCAGATAGCAATGCCTTCAGGGTTTTAGTGTTTCACTTGGGTGCTGAGGGATTTGCCCCTAAGCGATGGGCATGTTCAGTACTTGGTGTCTCTTTTCTCTATTTTCATCTGATTGGTTATGTAAGAGGCTTTGCCTAACATTTCCCTGAGTTCCAAAGAGCCCTCTTTCAAGTCAGACGTAACTAAATGATGCTGAGTGTGTCAGCAGCCTATTTGAGTGAGTTGAGGAATTTTTTTTTTCCTTTTAGAAAAAGTCTTAACTTCTACTTTGAAATTTGGAATGCATATTTAAACATTCTTCAAGAACGTGCTTCTTCCTTTGAATCGCTTGGGGAAGTTTCTCACCTTTGGGTTTATTGTATTAACATCTAAATCTCATCCTTCAGGAAGGAAAATCCCTCAAAAACTGCCAGCATGATGTTAGGGTTCTCACAGTGTTTTTCAGGAAGCATGCTGTTTCGGTTAAAGACAGAAGCAGTGTGGTTAGCGAGTTCATCTCTGCTTTGGATGGATTTTTGTGGTTCTGTTTGTTCCATTTGAATTCCAAGGTCAATTCAGCATGCTATCATTTCCTAATTTTTTAAAGCGTATGTTTATTGTAAGCATCCTTTGTAGCGCAAAGGTACTTAAAATTTTTAGGTCTCTGTGGTGTTCAAACTGACTTCATCGACTCATGAAGAAAAGTAGGGATTTATGGCTTCCCCCCAAACTGTGTTTCATTAAATAACAACATGCTAGTTTTCAACTCAGTGATTATTTGTTTAATGTCTACGAGGCTAGACACAGAGACTGCAGTGATGAATAAATAAAATCCTTGTCTCCCTGGAACTCAGCCAAATGACGGGCAGACAAGTAAATGAGTCCAGTGGAGCATGGTCAAAGCTGTCATCTGTGGGAGTGCAGAAAGAGGTAGAGGCATACAGAGCATGTCCTGAGATTAGAAAAAGGGAGAAGAGAGAAGAAGGGAGAAGAGAGGCAGGGAAACCCAAGTCCTCATTTCTCACTTGGACTCATACCGCAGCCTTCCACCATGTTGCCAAAAGGATCTTTCTAGAATTTATAAATTTAGCCATATCACTTCCATGTTTAAGTGCCTCAAGAGCTCTCCATTGACTGCCTCTAAGACCTCTGTCCCCTTCCTTCCTCCAGGCTCATTCATTTTACTGATGGCCACTTAATAATTCTGTGGTCTTTGGCAAGTTACACCTCTCTCTGGCTCATGTTCCTCAGTTGGGTTAATCACAGTTAATCATGGTTGATCTATTTTGTAATGTTGTTATGAAAATTAAAGGGTCTAACTCAAGCTCTTAGAAAAGTGTCTAGTACAAATGATAAGTACTATAGAAGTGATTGCTGTCGTTGCTACTCTCTTTCCCAGACGGGGCTCGTCACCCCTGCTTCCCTGTCTTTGTATGCAAGACCACTGCATTTATTGCCGGTATTAAGTGGCTTAATACTTAGGTTGACTCTGTATTTCATATGTTGATAATCAACAAATGGCATCATTCCAGGGTTACTGTTGACCTCATTAAATTCTGAGATTAGGGATTTCACTGCAGAATCTTTTTTGTTGTGCTTTGCTGTTAGATTTCCTTAAAAAATTTAATAGAGTGCACATTGCAGACACTCAAACATTTACTTCTTGTTTGAGGGGAAAATTCCTCTTTTCCACATCTCTTTTTAGGAAATGCTTCATCTTTGTTTATCTGTGAAGCCTTCTGTAAACATTTCTGCTTTCTCTGCTCTTCACTGTGCTGCTTGCTTGTTGACATTTTTGTTTTTTACAGAGTTCTAGTGTAGCTCTTGGACTGTTCCATTGTCTGTCTCCTTCTCTGCTCTCTATAATGTCAGGGCTTTCTTCTTCTGTGTCTCTGGCCTTTACCACAGGAATTGTACACAGTAGACGGTCACATTTGAATGAATGTTTGGTAGAGAAAATAATGTGCATTACTTTAATGTCACAGTTTTTGAGCAAATCGGTGCATGAAAAAAATAGGCTATTTCTTTTTATCTATTTATCTAGGCTCACTAAATGTCATGGATTGACTTGTGTCCCCTCAGAATAAATGTGTATTGATTTGGTGAACCTGTGATCCCCAGTGTTGTGTGATCATTCACCACTTTGTCATCTGATGTGATTTCCCATATATTATAAGTCCTGTCTCTGTGATGTTGATGAGATGGGATTAGCAGCAGTTACGTGAGTGAGGCAGGAGTCAATCTGCAGAATTGGATTGTGTCTTGAACCAATCTCTTTGAGGTATAAAGGAGAGAAGCGAGCAGGGTGACACGGGAATCTCATACCACCAAGAAAGTAGAGCCAGGAGCACATGTCCTTTGGACTGAAGGACCCTCCACTGAGAAGTGCCTAGTCCAGGGAAAAATTGAAAAGGATCTTCCTCCAGTGCTAACACAGAGAGAAAGTCTTCCTCTGGAATTGATGCCCTGAATTTGGACTTCTAGCCTACTACACTGTGAGACAATAAATTTCTCTTTGTTAAAGTTATCCACTTACGGTGTTTGTGTTATAGTAGCCCTAGATAACCAAGGTAATGTCCAAGAAAGATCTTAGGATTTGGAGATTCTGACTACACATGCAGGAAATCTCAATATTCTCTTAAATTAGAAGCAAAATAGTGCAACAACTCTGGTTTGACTTATTTGTCAGCTAGCTTCATGTTTTATAAGGTAAATTATACATATATTTTTAAAGAAAATATCAAAATACAGAACATACCTAAATTGTTACAGTGATAAAAAAAAAAAAAAGAGTAGTGGCTTTTGACATTTCCAACCTAAACTACTTTGAGAAGAAAACTCCTAGCGAATTCAGTTTCACGGCTCTGAAAATTGCTCATCTTATAAAGATTAGGTGTTTTGCAATGGAGTGGTAGACATTCGAAGTTTCATTTTTTTAATCTGTGCTTCCAGATGAGGAATGATTGTTTCTGTTGTTATACTTTTATTTTGGACGGAGTAGAACTGCCTAATCGGGTTTCCAAGGAGTGCCTAGTAGATTCAAACTGCTGGCCATTTGATTGGCAGCCAAGCTCTTAACCATTGCACCATGAGAGCAGCTTATATTATCTTATAGAAAGCTGTTATTGTTAGGTGCCATCGAGTCAATTCCAACTCATGGCGACCTCATGTGTGTGTAGCGGAACTGCCCCATAGGGTTGTCGTGGCTGTGATGTTTTTGAAACCGGTTTGTTTAAACTACTGACCTTTCAGCTGGTAGCTGAGCTCCTAGCCGTTTGTGCCATTCAGGGACTCCTTATAAAAGGTAAATCTGAGTAACACTGTTTATGAATGAAGAGGAAATTAAAAAAAAAAAAATCAACCAGCCTCTTCTGCTGCTTAAAAAGAGAATAACAAGTTTTAAGTATCACGTGTATTTTAAACCAGTGGTTACCGTTTAAATACTTGCTTACCATCAAATCTTTGCATAGTTTTCCTTAAGATAAAACTTACTTGTAACTAACTTTTGAGGACTTGTGGCATGAGAACTGTTAAACATGACCTGTTTTATATTTATTCAGCATAGCAAAGTTAATGTTAATATACCTTCATGACAGTTTCCTACAGTAGTGAGGGAATAACTATTTTTAAGTTAATATATTTCAGAACATGAATGAAGTTCTCTTAATGTTCTTTTCATTTAATGGTGAAAGATTAACTCTGATGATAGCACTGGAAGTTTTGTGTCTTCTTTCTTTCAGCATGTACCGTTACATGAGTTTCAGATACCCACCTTTGGTTTCATTTCCATCCCAAGAGATACAGTGGAGGCAAGAGGGAAGCCTGGGACCTGTCTCTTCATCTGGCCCACTGATCCATTCCTCCATCCTATTTCCATTCCCCTTTGCGTTTTCTTTGTTCCAGCCAAAATACTCACTATGATTCATCTAATACCTTTCCTGTGCTTTCTTTTCTGAGTCTCTCTTTTATACCCTTCTTCCTTCTAGAAGGTTGCTCTGTTCTCTCCTCTCTTCCTTTCCTCCAGCTGCCTGCCAGTATCATATTATCATTCCCCTTTTCAGAACCCATCCCAAAGGCTTTGTTTATGAAGTCTTTTTCTAATCTCCGTCTTCTAACCGCCTCAACCAGGAACAGTTTCTCCTTCCTTTAAATGACTGCAGCACTTTACATCTGCTTCCTAGAGCCTATCATATATGAGCCGATTGTGCTGCTCTGTTTACTTTCTCCCACCGAAAAGAGAACCTTTCTGTGGTATCTCCGACTTCCTTCCTTCAGCATATAATATAGTCTTCATGCATAGTTGGTACTCTGTGTGTTTTGTTGAACTGCCCTGAGAAGTGACATTCCTGAGACTGTAAAGAAAATGTCATCTCAATAAAAATTAGATGAGTCCAGTTTTATGGATTATTCTGCTCCTAATTGAAAAATTAGAGTTGAGTCAATCTTTAAAAAAAAAAAAATTATTTATTGCGATTGACTGAAAGTGTACAATCCAGTTTAAATTTGCATGCCTGCCTATGTGCAGCTCCTACTGCTCTCCTTGTCCAGTGACAGTACACTCCTCCTTTCTTTTCTACACATGTCATATCCAGTTAACAATCTCCTGTCCCCTCTTCGCCACCTTCTCCACTCCTCTCTAGTAGGAGGCCAGTAGGATGACATCCTGTAGATGTATAGAACCATAAAGTGTACACACGATATGGTCACTCTGTGCCACTGAGTCCAATCTGTTCCTGAAGAGTTGACCTCAGAAATGATTTATGGACAAGGGCAGCATCAGGACTTCAAATGGTTGTATGGCATACCCATCTATGGTTAGGTGTAGAGGAAATAATTTAATCTGGAGACCTTAAGAGGTAGAAGCCAGAATTGTGGAGAATGAGAAATAGCAAAGATATTAGAGCTGGAAAAATGTTTAGAAAGCCATTTAATCAAATTCTGTAGTTTTTTTGATAAATAAAGTGATTCCTAGAAAGCCCGAGTGTCTTAAAAGCCCGAGTGTCTTACCCCAAGTTATACAACAAATTTATGGTAAAATTGGAGCTTGAAATCTATTTACCTAGGAGGACATGTTTGTGTTTAGCTTTGTATAGTTCCACTATTTAAAGAAGCTGATGATAGTCTTATATCGCCTTCAGTGATTTAGCAAATAGGAAATTTTGAGTCTATCAATAACTTCCTCTCTTAATTTTTACAGTTTCCATGCCTAATTTACGTTAAATGGGACAATTCTGACAACCTTAACCATCCATGGGGTAGGATCATTTGCTAATGTTGAAGTAAACTTTTTATTGAAGTACGTTGTTCGATGCTGTTGAGTCAGTTCTGACTCAGAGAGAGCCCATGTGCTAGGGAACAAGCGCTGCCCTGTCCTGTGCCACCCTCACAGTCCTTGTTGTGCTTGAGCCCATTGTTGCAGCCACCACGTTAAGTCTGTCTTGTTGAGGGTCTTTTTTTACCGGCCCTCTACTTTACCAAGTGTGGTAACCTTCTCCAGGGACTGAGCCCCCTGATAGCATGTCCAAAGTATGCAAGACACAGTCTTCCCATTCTTACTTCTAAAGGGCATTCTAGTTGCACTTCTTCCAAGACAGATTTCCTTTTTCTTTTGACAGTACCTGGTATATTTAATGTTATTCTCTAACACCATAATTCAAAGGCAATAGTTCTTCTTCTTTTTTTTTTAATTGTCAAGATTTTGTGTGCTTAGAGGCAATTGAAAATACCATGATTTAGGTCAGGCAGACCTTAGTCTTCAAGTTGATATCTTTGGTTTTCAGCACTTTAAAGAGGTTTTTTTGCAGCTGATTTGCCCAATACAATACATCTTTTGATCTCTTGACTGATGCTTCCCTGGTTGTTGATTGTGGATCCAAGTAGAATGACATCCTTGACAACTTCAATCTTTTATCCATTTATCAGTATGTTGTTTACTGGTTTAGTTGCAAGGAGTTATGTTTTCTTTATATTCAGGTGTAATCCGTATCGAAGGCTGTGGTCTTTGATCTTCATCAATAAGTGCTTCAAGTCCTACATACCCCAAAGTGTATAAAATTACAAGAGTATAGCTTGAAGAATTTTCACCAAGTGAATACGTCTGTCACCCACACCGAGATCGGGAAACAGCAGGACCACCAAGTTTACATATATTTGAAGAAATGAAAAGACTGAAGCCATGTAATTTTTTTTTTCTCTCCACAGATATTGTCGGTCTGTGTGTTAACAACAATTCTTGGTTGTGTATTTGGGTTGAAACCAAGCTGTGCCAAAGAAGGTAATTAATATAGTGTGTAGTAGGTATGTGGGAGTCCTAGTGGCCTAGTGGTTAGGTACTCGGCTGCTAACTGAAAAGTTAGCAGTTCAAACCCATTAGTCACTCTATGGGAGACAGATATGGCCTTCTGCTTCCATAAAGATTTATGACCTTGGAAAACTTGTAGGGGGCAATTTTATTCTGTCCTGTAGAGTTGCTGTGAATTAGAATCAACTCCATGGCAATGGATTTGGTTTGGTTTAGGTTAGGGGTGTGTGCGTGTGAAGGGAAGAGTAGGGGCTGTGTGTGCTGATACAAAGCCTTCTTCAGAATGGGATTGAAATTTACCCTATTCCATTACCCTACGCAGACCACGTACATATGGCAAATGTGATATAGGCTTGAGCTTTCTTTTTCCTCTTGCAGTTCTTGTATTAGGAGTCCTGCGTGGAATAAATGCACTCAGCGGGTAACGAAACGGTGGATGTTTAAATTAACCTAGAGGCACCTTGAAAGAAAGGGCTGGTGATCTATTTTGAAAAATTAGCCCTTCAAAAACCTTACAGAGTGCAGTTCCCTTCTAACACTTAGAGTTCACCAGGAGTTAGAATCAACTTGAATGCAGCTGATAGCTCTTGTATTGTTTTAGCCACATAAAATTTTATTTACTTGCAAAACTTTGTTCCAGAAATAAGGAAGGACCATGACAAACCATTAGTTCATCAGATTAAGTTAAGAATGAACAAACCGGCACTGTGTTCCTGGAACCCTCCCTCAATAATTCCCTCCAGGTCACTCTGAAAAACCTCTTTTCACCCAAGGAGTTCATTGTGGAAGCAGCCCTGGAAGTTACCAGTTTTCTACTAGCATCCCTCGGCCAGCAGAAGCTTATCATTAGGGGCTTGTGATGCTTTTTTGAGTTGTGGACATTGGCGGTTTCAAAGCAATACTGGTATTCTTAAACTTTTAGACATTTGCAAGTTTATATTGAGTCCAGAAATCTATCCAGCATTGACGAGACCATTATTTTTATTTTGAGGCCACTTTTTTTTTCTTTTCCAGTGAAGCTAAAGATAGTTTTCCTAGGAAATTCAGTTTTGAAAAGTAAATTCTTCTCCTGTTTGACTGTTCTGTAATTGTAATATTAATCACTAAAGATTTTTGGTGATTGTTAAGCTATCACTTATTGACATGAATGAAATGTAGTGGTTTTACATATTGAGTGAGAAATCTGTTTAGAGCAAGTAGATCTAAGTTTCAGTACAATGAAGAAGTTACAAACTTTTGTGTTCACTTATGAAATCTTTTGACATGAAAAAGTTCACCCTGAATTCAACTTGACACTTAAAAAAATGAAACTAGGGATTACACACAGCAATTTGTAATTTAAGTTTACCATAAATATGCACAGTAACTAGTTTATAAAATTACACGATACGTATTAAGGAGTTCCAAATAATAGCTGTTATTAGCTTTTTTCTCCCTGCATCAAGAGAGTGAGTGTTTGTAACTCCAGAGGTTCTTGTTTGTCACTTCATGTTCTTTGAATTGTTTGCCTTTCCAGAGTCAAATGAGGGTTAAATTCTGTGGCAGTATCATGATGGGCCACGAGACTGTTCAAGTGACAAACTGATAATGTCTTTTTTACTTCTGTTGGACTGTTATTATTTTAGGTATGGATTTTTTTTTTAATCTCACCAGCTTGATTTTCTAATAATCCAGTAAAAATCCAGCTTATTCAAGCCCCACAGTAAATATCTGTAACAGTTCCATTTTTGTTTCTAATGAAATTATTTTCCTTCTGTATCTAATATTTATCCATTTAACAAAAATTATCAGATACCAGCTACACTCTAAGTACCTTGTGGGGTGCCTAGGGACAGAGTAAGGAAAGACTTCAGATACCAGCTACACTCTAAGTACCTGATGGGGTGCCTAGGGATAGAGTAAGGAAAGACTTTTGCAGCGGGAGCCAGCTGAACCTGAAGGTGAAATTATTGTAGGAAAGGCAAGGAGAGGACGCCCTGTGGAAATCATTCTGCACAAACACATTGCTTCTTTATACTAAGACGGGGAAGGAGATGAGTCAAGTGCTCTTTCTCTTGGTAAAATATTCCTGGATTGTCACCTTTTTGATCTTGGTCACTATTTTGAAATTTTGGAGAACTGCCTGAGTGCCTAAGGCAGTCAGCTCATAATGTAAAATATTCAGAACAAGTGCTTAATTCTAACTTTACTTTACCATTCCACAGATACTTAAGTCTTGTACACTTTAAAGCTCATCACACCCAGTACACTTAGTAGTGAAAAGACTCTGTCTTTCTTAATGCAAGAGAGAAACAATTATAAACTCAGTCCCTGAGGTTCCTTTCCGATGGTGTCACTTTCTGTGCATATTTGTGGAAAGGTTCATATTTTCTAAAGCAGTATTTGAACCCACTGAATAGCTAACTTCAGCGTATTAGTTGATGATTGCTTTGTAAATACATAATGATTACAGACGCCTAACTCATGGCTCACTCTTGCAGTGAAAAGTTGCAAAGGTCGCTGTTTTGAAAGAACATTTGGGAACTGTCGCTGTGACGTTGCCTGCGTTGACCTTGGAAACTGCTGTCTAGATTACAACGAAACATGCATAGAACCAGGTAATGATGTTCAGGGAAATGGAGTCAAATCCAGAAGGAAAAGATTAAAGTGAAATTTGCCACTTTCGGACATGTGAGGTAGTTTATTGGAGACTTCTTTTTTTAAAATTTTAGCAAACACAAATATTTTGACCCTAGTCACAGTTGCTTAGACAAATATCAAATATTTTGCCTTCATTAAGCATTTTAGAGATAACAGAACTGTACCCCTTTTTAGTAGATGCTGAAACCCTTCATGTTCTTATTATTATTTCAACAAAGTTCTAAAAGGCTATTTGATTTACGTGAATGTTTTTATTCATATTTTAATATCAAATATGGAGGCCCAGGGTGATGGAAATTATAAACATACTGGGCTGCTAACAGAAAGGGGGGGGGGCTCAGGTGCCTCAGAAGAAAGTTCTGGAGATCTACTTCTGAAAAATCAACCATTGGAAACCCTAGAGGACACAGTTCTACTCAGGTAGGCGTGGGGTCACCAGGAGTCAGAATAAATGAAATGTCAACTAGTAAAAAAAACCCAAAACCCAGCGCTGTCGAGTCGGACCCTACTCATGGTGACCCTAGAGGCCAGAGTAGAACTGCTCCCTAGAGTATTCAAGGAGCGCTTGGTGGATTTGAACTGCTGAACTTTTGGTTAGCAGTGGTAGCACTTAACCCATTACACCGCCAGGGCTTCCCGTCAACTGGTAAAGCTGCATTTATATTAATTATAAGCAGGCATTCTTAAATGTCTACATACACTACAAACAAAGCCGCTGGAGTCTAAATATTTTTTCATTTTACTCTGAAATTTTTTTTAATATTTAACATGAGAATCAGGCAGATTTAGATGAAATTCCAGAACCCTGAAAATGACTGGAAACCTTGGTAATGTAGTGATTAAGTACTATAGCTGCTAACCTAAAGATCTGTAGTTCAAAACCCCCAGATGCTGCATGGAAACTCTCTGGGACAGTTCTACTCTGACATACAGGGTCATTATAGGTCAGAATTGACTTCACGGCAATGAGTTTTGAAAATGGTTGGTGGAAGAAGCCAAAATCTACATATGTAATATATAACCGTAATTATGTGTATCTAAGTTTTAAAATTCTTAAATTCTGGGGTTTAGTGAAAGAACAACTGTTGAGGACTGTATGGTCTATGTCTGTTAGTTCAGATTGACCTTTGCAGTGACAGATTCTGGGAGTAACTAAAAGTTATGATGTTATTCATTGTCTGCCATAGATCATGCTCCAGAAGACCCCAGTTCTGTGTTCAGTTTGAACCATAAGATTTGAACCACATATTTTGCTTGATGTTTATTTCTAGAACATGTATGGATTTGCAACAAATTCAGATGTGGTGAGAAAAGGTTGCCAAAAAGCCTTTGCTCCTGTTCAGATGACTGCAGAGACAAGAACGACTGCTGTATCAACTATGGCTCTGTGTGTCAAGGTCAGATTTTCATAGCTCAGTGGGTTCGATGGGAGCCTGATGTTTTCTTGAGTCTTCCTGTGCTTTGGCATAGACACTGTTATTTATATTAAGAGTCATAGTTTTCACTGACTATATTAGTCCAGAAACAATTTTTAAGTATTTATTAAAGAAAATTTCAAATACTGACATCAATGACTGCTGTAATGAACTTTGTACCCATCAAAAAGCCTAATAATTATCATCCACATATGGCCAATAGTTGTCTTATCTGGTAGCGCCCTGGTGGCATGGTGCTCAAGAGCTCAGGTGCTAACCAAAAGGTCAGCAGTTCGAATCCACTGGCTCCTCCTGAAAGCCGTGTCTGTCCTACAGCGTCACTGTGAGTCAGAATCCTCTCCACAGCAATGAACATGGAGCCCGAGCTACAGTCATTCCATGTAGTTTTTTCACCATCCATAGTGTTGTTTTGCTGTCAGTTACACATTTGGTACTATATTTATGGAAAGATCACTTTTCCAGCCCTGACTGACTTCTGTGTCTCAGGTGTCCTCGGAGTAAATAAAGACCAGTGTCTACCACGTATTGAGAGAGTAGATGTGAAATTACTTCAAAAGATTATAGGATATCATGTAACCTGATGTTACTGTGTTACCTTGGCCCAGTGTACACGATTCCTTGAAATTTCTTTACAGGACCTGGCTAAATAAGATAGGGAAATCAGAATATCAAGGATTTAATATTGGAAGACTTTGCTGAGTAGATAAGGAGAAGGATTGTAATTGGTTGAAAACATTAAGACTTTGAACATGGAAAATATGCTTTCTGGTTTTAACAAACACAGTAGTACATTTTATCCTTTTAATTATATACTCATTGTTTTCTTCCTGATATCAGGTAACTGTTACTTTGAAACAAAATAGCTCCTTTTATTTATTATGTTTCCCTAGTATTAGTGCTACCTATTCATACCTTATACAGTGTTACCTATTTATACATTAACACCATTTGTTTGTGGAATTTGTCTTCATGTATCCCACAAACGTCCCAGTTGCTGCTGTTAAATGTGCTCAACTTGTTTTATTTCTTGAAATATTTTAGGTGAGAAAAGTTGGGTAGAAGAATCATGCGAGAGCATTGAGGAACCACAGTGTCCAGCAGGGTAAGATAATATTCAGAAAAATTAATTTTATAAGAAATGCTTTCATTTTTTCTTGCCACACTGAGAAGATAAAAATAATAACCAATAGTGGATTCAGTAATTATTATTTTTGATCAGGTTTGTGTTTGACAGTGAGGTATAGAGATGATTATGGCACAATCCCTGCTCTGTGAATTAATGGAAAAAAGAGATCACTCATATTTGGTATCATGAATGTAGGTGGAAATATTTGTATTTGCCTTCCTCCTTTCTAAAAAGGGAGGTAGAAATCTTTACGTTCATTTGTAGTTTTGAGAAGTAAACTTGTAGCACGTCAAAGCTTTTTATTTTTTCTATTTGAGTTCATTTGTTATAAATTTTTTCTCATCAAAATGTGAGAATGTTACATATTTTTGTGTTTCATATTTTTCCTTTTGTTCTTAATATTTTGCATATTACCTGTCACATACAATGTTTTGCACAGTGCTGTCACAGAAGTTTGTTTGGAATTTAAAGGGTAGGAATTTATATGAAGGTCTCCGAAATGTTTATCTTTGTTCTGTGAGACATACACTATCTCAGATAATTTGAATTATTAAACTTCAGAAATACATTTTTTTCTGTTTAGTAATTTTCCAAAATATAAAACTATTTGGAAACTGTAGTGCATGGTGGTTAAGAATTCCACTGCTAACCAAACGGTCATCAGTTTGAATCCACCAGGTGCTCCTTGGAAACTGCAGGGCAGTTCTACTCTGTCTTATAAGGTCATTATGAATCAGAATCAACTTGATAGCAATGGGATTGGGGTAATCCTGTCTTATTTAAGTATGTGATTTCGATTAAGTTTATAAAATGTCTGGTGATTTAGAGGTTAAGTGCTTGTCTGCTAATCAAAAGGTTGGCAGTACCAGGTGCTCCTTGGAAACTCTATGGGGCAGTTCTATTCTGTCCTGTAGGGTCACTGTAAGTTGGAATCACCTCAGCAGCAATGGGTTTTAATGAGTTTTAGATAAAAATGTCTATCTCCCCCTTTTGGAGGGGAGAGTATCTTTTGGGTATAAAACAACAACAACATTAGTAACAACTAAACCCAAGTGGGGAAAAAAATTACAGAAGAGCCTTTAATCACGTGTGATTTCTCATGGAGCCTAAGCCATCTGTTAAGTGTGAAGTTTGTTGGAAATCTTAGGCATAATGAATTTTGAATCTTTTTCTTTTAAAATAGATTTCTTTTTTAGTTATATTATTGAATTTTTTAGTGAAAAAGTTAATTCCTCCTCATTTTTTTCCAGAAGATGCTGACTTAGAACTTGAAATTATTGCAATTATTATAGCAGTATCTTCACCTGAATTGCCTGTATATTTCCTGTTGACTGAATATAATAGTTTTATACAAGTATGGACCACGGAGACTAGATGCAGCTTCTTCTGCAGAGTCTCCCCGAAGAGCTATATTACCAGTCATTTGTGGAAATTACGTAGATGCTTTCTCCCTTTTGTGGTGTGGCTTTTGTGTTTGTGTGGAGGTGAGACTGGGAGGAGGTATGGTTGGAAAGGGCAAGCAGAGGCAAGTATTTGCATTTAAGTATTAAATTACCAAGTAAACGTTTAGAGTAAAGTGCTTGTCATGATTATCTAGTGACATAAGACTTTTCAGCTCCCCACCAGATATCACTAGAAGCCGCAGAGTTGCTGCACTGTGGCTGTTTGCTGTAACCCTGTAATAGTTATCCAAGCTGTTCCCTTTTGTTGAGTTCAAGCTTTTCTTTTCAGGTCCTTCTTTGGATTTCCACCTCACGCATCACAGCACATTAACTGTTTGGTGTGTTGTGTGCTTGTGTGTGTCTGAACCTTACTACTTTTTCATTCCTGGCTTCATGCCACTGTGGTTTATATATTTAAATGTTATTTTAGTGACTCTCTCAAATTTTTGTGTTAAATATTCATGCATTTTGAATATATTAAACTTAAAGCTAAATGTTTTATATAAGTTATGAAGTATGAGATGCCAATTATTAGATTAGAGACAATTGATATTAGAAACTGATTGGTGAAAACAAATTTACAAAAAAAAAAAAAAAACAGAATTTTGACATTGCTATTTATTAACATTTTCCTATGAATTGAGGAAACATTATCATTACATTTTAGTAACAAAATACATGGATTTGGCTTTTGGAGTGGCAGGAACCGTGAAGGACATGCTTTGTATGGTGACTATGAAAATGGTATGAGTGCTTAATAAGTACTATTTGGTAATATGTATACAGACACACTTTACATGGATCCCTGGTGGCACAGTGGTTAAGAGCTTGGATGCTAACTGAAAAGACTGACAGTTTGAATCCACCAGCTACTCCTTGGAAACCCTGTGGGACAGGTTGATCTATTGTGTCCTGTGGAGCTGTCTGTGAGTTGGAATTGATGCAGTGGCAACAGTTTTAGATATACTTGTACATACATGAATACAAATTCATGTAAAATATCCATTCTGAGTGTGCTTGTTGAGGTTTTAAGTTTCGTTTAGATTACATATTAATCTCTGGGAAATCTTCATCGAATCTGTGCCAAAGAAAGAGAAAAGACTTCCTTAAATGTCTTATTTTTATCCCCCTAAATTTTTTTTTTCTTTCTTATTACCCAGTTTTGACAGGCCTCCTGTCCTCTTATTTTCTTTGGATGGCTTCAGAGCTGAATATTTGCACACTTGGGGTGGACTTCTTCCTGTTATAAGCAAACTCAGTGAGTAACTTCAGAAGCGACTGTTGGAGCAGGGTGGTTTCAGTCATCTGGAGGAGGGTGGCAGTCCTATTTGGAAAAGTACTGGCAGAAGTTAACTGTTTTACCAATTGTAGAGTACCTTACTGCAAAGTAGCTGAACCTGATGATAAAGAAATAGTCTTTAATATTGTAATTATTCTGAAGCTGTTTTTAAAATACCTCTAATACAGGTGTCTTAAGATGTTTATTTCCTGGCTATGTTTGTACATATTTATTCTTTCTTACAAGTTTGATTCTTCTTTTGAAAAAGTCATTTATCTTACAACTGTTTTAAAAATACAGTTTTAAAAATTTGTAGGAATTGTTGATGCAATACTAATAGTGTATAGTCATAGGGTGTTTGTCTGCTAGTTATTATAGGTTCATCTGATTTCTTTCTCTCAATCAGAGCCTTTGTTGAATGATTTTTCTGTTATTGATGTAATAGCACAATGTTTTTTTCCTAGTATTCATGCAGAAGTTTTAAATTTTGTTAACAACCAACATGATGACTCACAGCAGTACAATCACTGTTTTTCAAAGAGGACAAAATCATATATGAATGTAAAAACTATAGAAACCTAAGAACCATTTTTTAATTATTTTGGTTATCACTGACTTAATCTTCTACCTGAAAGAAAAGAGGTTTTATAAGTAATCATCTGACATAAAAAATGGGTAGCAAACAACTTGCACGGGCAAGGCTCTGTTCCTACCAGCCGCAGTCATAGATTTTAAAATTTGAATTCAGCCCTTTGTTGCCATTTGGAGGACAGTTTGTCTCAGTCACTGTGAGTTCAGAATTAAGGGGGTGCAGGTACCTATGGAAGCCCTGGTAGCCTAGTGGTTAAGTGCTACCGCTGCTCACCAGAAGGCTTGCAGTTCATATCCTCCAGGCACTCCTTGGAAACTCTATAGGGCAGTTCTACTCTGTCCTACAGGGTTGCTGTGAGTCAGAACCAACTCCATGGCACTGGCTTTGGTTTAGGCTTTTGGCTAGATCCCTATATGTGAAGTTTAATAGATGTCAGTACACACTGAACCTAAACCCTTGCTTTGGGTAATTAGGGAGTATAGCCTATAATTCCAAATTCTTAGGAAGATCGAATCAAAACTTTGCCATTGAGTGAATGCTGGCCTAGAGTGACCATGTAGGACAGAACAGAACTGCCCCATAGGGTTTTCAGGGCTCTTACTTGAAGGAAGCATTCTGCTGTATCTTTGTTGTAGTGTATCTGATGTGGTTTGAACCGTGGGTCTTTCAGTTAGCAGATGAGTACTTACCTACAGTGCCACCAGAACTCCTTGTTAGGAAGGCAGTGATGTGTGTGTGTGTGTGTTTGTGTGTGTGTGTGTGTGTGCACTTGTCCCAGCAACATATTTTTTAGGCAATGAGCTGTTGAAATGCAGGAATCATTAGCTATGTGTTCCTTCCTCGATACTAGAGGCAGGAGCATGATGCCGTGGTTCAATCAGCTGGACATCAGGAATGGTCTGCCTTCTGCACTTCCTCTGAATTGAAGCTAAAAAGATGCCTTTTATCTCTGGAACAGTGATAAGGTCAGCCAGATGTAGCTGGCTGTGGATTTGGGGGCTGGGACACTGTCATCGCAGCCACTACTTTACCCTTGTGTTAATTTTGCAAATTTAGCAACTATAAGTACAGGTTCTTTGGGTTTTGTTCTTCTTCTTTTAACTACCTCCTGCAATTTAGGAGGAGTCCTGTTAGTTAAGCACTCAGCTGTTAACTCAGAAGTCAGTGGTTCCAATATCCCAGCTGCCCTGCAGGAGGAAGCTGTAGTGGCCAAAACCCAACGGGGGAGTTCTGCTCTGTCCTATAGTGTCCCTGTGAGTTGAGATCTACTCAGTGGCAATGAGTTTGGTTTGGGTTTGGTGTAATTGAGGTATGTGACCACCACGTTAGCTTCACAAGGTGTTTAGCAGGCATTGTTACTACAATTTGTCCATCTTGATCTTAATGTTACTGTTAAGTATGAGATAACAAGTTAATTGGCTTAATTATTTTGTTAAATGTCTTTCAGACTGACAATGAACCCTGTTTGTTAATATTGACTTTGAATTCTCAAGGTTGCTTTATAAATTGCCTTGAATTTTTATGTGGTTAGAAATCCTTCCTGTCCTAATACATAGTTTTATAGGATTTAGACTGCCGTGGTACTAAAGATAAAAGAATTAGTAGATTCTCAGATGCATTCAATAACAGTCTTGAATTTTTTGTCTCCCTAGGAAAATGTGGAACGTACAGTAAAAACTTGAGACCAGTATATCCAACAAAAACGTTTCCCAATCACTACAGCATTGTCACAGTAAGCCATACATTTCAACTTTTCTTTGTTCATAGAAGACTCCCTAGGTGCTGCAACTAGTTAAGGACTCAACTGCTAGCTGAAAACTGGGCTGCTTGAACACACGCAGAGGCATCTTGGAAGATGCCTGACTATCTCCTTCCAAAAAGTCAGCCTTGAAAGCCCCGTGCATCAGCTCTGCTCTGGACGTACAAGGGAATCACCTCAGTAGCACCTGACAGTACATGTTCATGGAGTGAGATGTAACTAACATTTTTGAAGGGAATAATTAGATTTCAGAGAAAAAAAAAAAAGTATCTTCTTTTCCAGTGTGTAGTTACATGAGGACATCAAGGTTCTGGTCTTGGTCACTAAACTAGCTGTGACCTTGGACAGTGACTGTATTTACATTCTGCAACTCAGTTTTCTCATTTGTGAAAGGAAGTAACTGAAGATCCCCAAAATGCTGTTTAGTTTTGTTTTAGTTTTAAGATTCTCTGATTCTTGTGTCCTGTTTCCTGTCTCCTGTTTTACAGCTTCCTTAATCTAAGCCCCAAAGCTGTCCCCAGCTCATGTGCTCTTGAGTTGCCTTTTCAGTCACCGATAGCAAGTCACTTTGCTCGGCTACACCTAGAGTTACAGCCCTGTTGTGGCTTCAGTCACAGTGTCCAGATTTAACATGAATCCAGGAAAACATTCGACTCCATTAAGCCTCAGCATTGAAGCCGGAAGACTAGCAGTTTAGGGTGTCTTGGTACAAGGTGTTCTCAGACTCAACTTCAAAAAGAATTTGTTCTGCAGAAATGTTGTGTCCAGCAATGCAAAAAGACGACAGTGTTTTGTTTTGTTTCACCAAAATTTGAAAGGCTATCTATGCATATAGACTTCCATTCATGCTATTCCCAATCTATTTTCTCCTATTATGTAACTTAAAATACAAGTAGTACAAAATTTCTTGCGTGCTTATATTTCAATAACTTCTTCCCTCCTTAAACTTCATTATTGTTACTTGTAACTACTGTTAACAGTTTCCCACTGACCATTTTATTTGGTGACTTTACTTAACATTAAAAGATAATTAAAAACTTGCCTAACTTGACTGTATTTTATATTTTTTAGGGCCTTTACCCAGAGTCTCATGGCATAATTGATAATAAAATGTATGATCTCAAACTGAATGCTTTCTTTACTCTTAGAAATTCAGAGAAATTTAATCCTGAGTGGTACAAAGGAGAACCAGTAAGTTCTTTATTTGTTTGTTTTAGCTATTAAAAGGGTTTACTATTTTCATTAGAATAAAATGCCTGATTCCCTGGAGATTTTAATAACCTACTTACAGTGTCTATGGCTCTCGTTTTGTAAATGGAGATGAGTGCTGCTAGTTCTAAGTAGAGCTTGCAGGGGTGTGATGAGGCTGGCTTATTGCAGAGCTGGGCTCAGGTCGCGCTGAGCCCTTTGTCTTTTCCGCTTCATTTCCCTTTGTCCTCATAGCACACACACCGCAGTAGTCTAGACAGGGAACAGGGTAGGCCCCAGGAGGCTGATTTGTTTCTGGAGGAAGCAAGCCTTGGTTTCCTTTGTATGTGTTAACTCAGAAAGTTCTCTCTCATTATGTTTAGATATGTTGTCCTTTTTGTTTTTTAAAGTTGCCACAGTAATTACATGGGGTTTATTTGGATAATCTTCATACACATCTTGGAATGAAAAAGAACTTAATGGATAAGCTTGCAGGTTCTAAGTTCAGATCTCCGCTCTGGCAGCTGGCTGTGTGGCTAAGCAGGCTGTCGCTTCTGTGCCTCCGTTTTCTCAGCTCCACACCGTGGGGAACAGTGCTGACTACCTCGTAGGGTTACTGTGAGGGTTATGTAAGCCAGCAGTGCTGGACGCGCAGGGCAATGCCATTACTACACTGGGCTTGGCAATAATAAGTGCTTAATAGGAGATACGTAAGCAGAAATGTCAGTTAATGAAAAACATGTGTATTTGTGAATTTTGCTTTCTTCAAGGGACACTTATTAATGAGTGGTATAACTCTAGAAGTTTCAGAAGTTGCCAGCTGACTTATGTCCGTGGTTTTGTAGGTTAATTTAATTTCTGATTGTTTAATTGCTTTCTGCTGCTCTTCAAAGAGTTGTATTATTCCTTTTGACATGACTGTTGTAGCCTAACTCCTAGGACTTACTAACATTTAAAACTTGAAAGCAACATATTGGTATTGGGTGAACTCCCATTTTCCTAGGAGATGAATATTTGTGTTTAATTTCCTAACTTTCCTTCTTTGTTTTCCCCAGATCTGGCTCACAGCTAAGTATCAAGGCCTCAAATCTGGCACATATTTTTGGCCAGGATCAGATGTGAAAATTAATGGAATTTTCCCAGACATCTATGAAATATACAATGGGTGTGTGTCTATGTGTTTCTTCAAGAGGATCTGTAATACACAACTGGGTATATACATCTCACCGAAGCCTGGTGGCACAGTGGTTAAGCGCTACCGGCATCCGGCACCCCTTGGAAGCTCTGTAGGGCGGTCCTACTCCATCTGCAGTGTTGCTGTGAGTTGGAATCAACTCAACAGCAGTGGGTTTAGTTGGGGGTTCTCCTTTTTATCAAGTCCTAACCTTCAACATTTGAGTGATATGTTGGGTGAAAAGCGAGAACTGTCAGAATAAGAACTCAGAGTTTTGGAGAGGTGATAGACACTAAAACTAGACAAGTGTTTACTAGGATGCTCTGACAACATGCGAGGGTGGGTTCCGATCTTTGGGCAGGAGTAAAGACTGAGATCATGGTGAAGGAGAGGGCTGAGAACAGAGCACGTCACATTTTAACCTGAGAAAGAAAAAGCTAAAACTAAGAGAAAGAAGGTAAAAGTATTAAAGAGGACTCTCAGGTGTCTGGAAATGTTATTTAAGGGAAATATGAATGGCATGTCTGTGTTTACATTTATAAATTAATTTAATGAATGTTTTTTAGCATAATATAATAAAACAGTAACATGTCTATGATATTCAAAATCCATGATGTATTGTGCAACACATATGTATATCTATATATTTGTAGTCCTGTGTGTATCTAATTTTAATAAGATCATAAAATAATTTTATTTATTTTAAACATAAAATTTTATAGCAAAAATAAATTCTCCTACAACAGTGCATGTGAAGGAAGGGGGAACAGAAAAGATCATAAATACCAGAAAATCTATACATGGCCTTTTCTTTTTTGATAATCTTACTCTTATTTTTAATTCTTAATGGTTCTCATGAGCACAATATAGTCCTCTTCTCCACCTTAATATTTTCCTTTTTCTTTGGAATTCCCTAGATGCTGATTGAGATTTTATGTGCTACACAGTGTACTAGCTACGCTGAATTAAAAGATTAGTAATCTGTAGGTCCTGCCGCTCCACGGCTATTAGGGAACACAGCTTACGATGCTTGAGCAGGTACTCTGATGGAGGTGTATAAACAGAGGAAAGTGTCATTACCTTTGCTGTGGGAAGGCAATTTGGGGAGCTGTCTGCTCATCTGGGGCTACCTCTGAATTTTACTGAGTCACCAGTGGGTAAATTCTTCAGGAATTGTCCTCTGTGGAAGTATTAACACATAGGTTACTCACGTGGTATGACATGAGTGCTCTCAGGTACAGGATAATATCCTGACGTACAGTATAGAAAGCAGTTTTTAAAGTTTGCCTCCACTTTTCATATGTGTGAAATTTAGCTTTTGTTTCTTTGCTGGGATAAGAAATCTAATTTTGGAATAAACTCTTAAACCATTTCAACATAATAGATCCACTGAACTGTTTTTAGTTTTTCTTAATGCTGTTTTTAGTAAGAAATGCATTTAAGTTTTAAATACAAATCAACAGTTGTCATAGATTTATTTTGTTCTGTTTATCCTTAATTTCAGTTCAGTACCATTTGAAGAGAGAGTTTTAGCTGTTCTTAAGTGGCTGCAGCTTCCTAAAGATGAAAGGTATGTAGATGACAGACTTCTCTCTTAAATACTCTTTGATCTTCTAGAAATTATGTAGGATTTTAAAAGACTACACCAAAACTTTTACTATTACCTATGATATTTTCTATCAAATTAAATCCTTTGTGAAGTATTTGTGATAGCCATCTTCTGAAGAATTTCAAACCTCCGAATTATTTCTCAGAGCTCTGGTGGCACAGTGGTTAAGTGTTTGGACTGCTAACCAAAGGTCAGCAGTTTGAATCCACCAGTTGCGTGTTGGGGGTGCAGCCCTATGAGGCAGTTCTACCCTGTCCTGTAGGATAGCTGTGAGTTGTTCCAACTGTTGTAAAATTTTTAGTTATTATCAATTGTTGAATTATTCTTTCCGTTCTGTTTTTCAATGTGTTCGTAAAATATTACATTTTGATACTGTTTGATTTAGACCACACTTTTACACTCTGTATTTAGAAGAACCAGATTCTTCAGGTCATTCATACGGACCAGTCAGCAGTGAAGTAAGTGCATTTTTATCAGTGATTACTCCATCAAACTCGGCATCATCTGACTGAGTCTTGCTGTGAAGCAGGTTTCTGGAACATTCTAGATGATTCTATGCTTTCTGGAAAGAGTGAATGTTAATCACAATTTTACTGATCCAAAGGATGCACTTTAATCAAAATCAGGTCTGGGAGATTGTTTTGTGTATCCTTTCTGTATTACTAATGGAACTGATAATGAATGACATTTCTCTGTATGTTTTGTTTTCTGTTCTATTTCTCTTATACACCCTATAGCCCCCTACCTTAGCCTAAAGATGAAATAATTTGGGATAATTCTATTACTGTTACTTCCAGATCCGTCATCCATTCAGTGTCCTCCTGCCTAAGCCTAAGATATAAATGTTTTCAGAGAATGTTGTAACTGCTAAGACTCCAAATTTCTATGAAAATAAAGGATAATGTGTCAAATAGCAGAAAAATATTCCTGTGGAGTCTCTTCAGAGACTCTGACTGTTGGAAACCATGCTTACAACAGAGCTTGAACATCAAAGGATTAGAGATTTTATCAGAAATAGAGAAATTCAAGTGATCACTGTTTCTCTGAGTTGTTGCTAGGACACTAACCACCCCCCACAATACAATTTATAGACTAATGTTCTTAGTGTAACATCTTGTTTGACCTGATTTTCCTTCAGGAATGGGCTAGCTCTTGACTATGTTTGTAACCTGTATAATCTAGAACAACAAATACTTCTTTTAACTTTTTGTTTGTGGAGATATATGTATGTGTGTGTATATATATATATAGAATATTTTATATTCAATATAAAATATTGAAACACAGGAAGCATCAGAACAGAGAATGGTTGAGCTTATTTCTTCTTTTAAGTTAACTTCTAACTTACATTTTACCTGTGACCTAAGATATTAAAAAAAAAAAAAACAGTAAAGGATCTGTGGTTAGAGTGAACAGGAGGAGAGGAATTGCCAGGGTACCTATCTCAGAATCTTTGTCTGGTTATCTTTAGTCCTGTGTGATCGCAAGGGATACATACACTCTTTCTCAATAGCTAAAGTCTCTTTTGATGGTATTGTGCTGTGCTGTTGTGCAGTTGTCCCAGGCTGAATGGTTTGTGAGCTCCAGGACCCTTGAATGCTGGGTATAACTAGAGCCTGGCCTGCCATGTCTACCGTGAGCCTTGCTTTGCAGGTACTACCCGCTGTCCTCAAATAAAAACACTGCCATTGAGTCTATTACAACTCATAGCGACCCTATAGATCAGAGTAGAGCTGCCCCATAGACTTTCCAAGGATTACATGGCAGATTTGAACTGCTGACCTTTTGGTTAGCAGATGTAGCACTTAACCTGCTACACCACCAGGTACTACTTGGTCTAAAAGGGCATCATGTTTGTAGAGGGTCAGGGATAAAGTGGGAAACCCTCTCAGTGAGACAGATTGACATGATGGGCAGAACAGTGGCCTCAAACATGTCAGAGACCATGAAGCTGGTGCTGGACCAGGCAATGCTTTGTCCTTTTATACAAAAGAGTGGTCATGAGGTGGAGCCAGGTCGATGGGTAGCTAACAATAATTTGTAGTAACAGCAGGAGAAGGAAGAGAGAAAAAGCATGCTTGTTTTTCTCAAGTCCCGAAACCCGTTGCCATCAAGTTGATTCTGACACACAGTGACCCTGTAGAATAAGGTAGAACTGCCCCATACCATATCCAAGACTGTAGCTCTTCCACAAGCCGATGGCCATATCTTTCTCCTGTGGAGCGACCAGCACATTTGAACCACCGACCTTTTGGTTAGCAGCGAAGGGCTTAGCCACTGTACCACCGGGGCTCCTTTTGGATCCAAAGAAACTGGCTAAACCATCCTCCTGTTGCTTCCCTTGAGGTACTCAAGACTTGCCTCTTTTTGAGAGTACATACTGCACGGTTTGCCATCACCTCGAATAAAAGAAAGTAAAGAGAGAGAGAAGTTATCTATTTTTACCCTTTGTATTTTTTTTCCATCAAAATCTACCTCCCAGCAGTCTGATGTAGTTAGTAGCCGCATTGTGACCTTGGCTTCAGTTGACTGCTCTTTAAGCAGACGTGCTGTTGCTTAGAGATGGGATAGAGAAGATGTGAGCCAACAACGTGGCTGTGTCATAATTGCTCAAAGGGGAAAGATTTTGTAGCTCTTACCTTGGTTTGAACCATCGACCAGCTGCCAGTATATTTTTTATCCCTTCATAACATCAGTGACAGAAAGGAGGCCTAGTGGTTCAGTGATTAAGTGCTCGGCTGCTAAACAAAAGACTGAATGCTTGAAGCCACCTGCACTTCCATGGAATAAAAGATGTATAAGTCTGTTTTCATAAAGATTATAGCCTTGGAAACCTCCTGAGGGCAGTTCTACTCTGTCTTATAGAGTTACTGTAAAGTTGGAAATGGAAAGCCTGGTGGTGTAGTGGATAAGGGCTATGGCTACTAACCAAAAGATCAGCACTTTGAGTCTACCAGATGCTCCCTGGAAAGCCTGTGGGCCTGTTCTCCTCTGTCCTGTAGGGTTGCTATGAGCTGGAATCCATTCAACAGCAGTGGATGTTAGAATCAGCCGGACAGCAATGGGTTAACTCTGACATTTAAGTTATTTATTAAGTCTACATCAAGTTGGCTACAGCTGAATACTGAGGATGATATTGAGTAACACTGTCATGTCAGGAGAATCAAAACAATACCACATAGCTGGAACCTTTCCCGTCATCTGAGTCCTGCGTTTATGATGCGCTTTCTTTGTCTTATTTCAATATTCTGAACCTGTATGCCTCGCAGACTTTCTTGTACTTACCTACTTAATCCATACAGCTTCAGCATTGTTTGTCATCTTGATTCACCCCTGTTGTGGCTTTTTCTGTTATTGTTTGATGTCGGGTCATATATGTTTCAAAATCAGTGCTGCCTTTTCTAACCCACTCAAGATTTTCCAGGATACCTGCTTCCTGACTCATCTTTATTCAAGTTTGAACCAGTTGCTTTTTCAGTCATGTTTAATTTAGAAACGCTGTAAACTCCAATGTTACTGACCCATCAAAACTCAGCTTGTCTTAACACTTAAAATTCCCAGTTCATGTTGCTTGGATACTTTTGAGTAAAACCATAATGAAAGAGATTGTCTCCTGTTTCAGTGTAATTCATTGATTATTGCTGAGGATTAAATAGATTTGACTTCTTAAAGAAAACACATACTGAACACACATGGAGTTTCCTCAGGTAGTTTTGAGGGGAGAAAGGAAAAGATTAATGCCAGTAAACAGTTTGTGCCCACACCGTTTATGTTCTTTGTCTGTTATTTATGTGTAGAATATGTGCAGTTTGTCCAAAGATACTGAGCTGTATTTAGAAATTCTAATTGAAAAATGAATACATAGAACTGTTAGAGGCATTGCATGAATGATAATGTTTTTGAAAATTAGGGAACGTTGTATTCATGTAGTAAACACATCAGAAAGCACAAGCAAAAATTGTAGATAGTGAAGTGATAAGTGGATTAGAAATGCATTCATTTCTGTCCAAACGCTGGATTTGAGACCGTATGATTTCCACGTAAGTTAAGTCTGGTTTAAGTGGTAACATTCTGAGACCCCAGGAAGAGAGAGCTAATCGGATCAGCTAATACTGTTCCTGAGAGTTAAGACTGAGCATATACAGAATTTGGGCTTCTCCATTGTTAATGATCAGTGGTTATTTTTGTGCCTTCTGTGTCTTACCTGGCCTGTCTTAGCCCAGCGTGATGAGTTCACCAGAGTATTTGCACCCACTGAACGTTCTTTCTTTTTTTAACAGACAGCCTTACATAGAAATAAGCATTGTCTTGGAGGACATCACCTGAGATTGCTTCTGTTTCTTAGGTCATCAGATCATTGCAGAGGGTCGACAGCATCGTCGGCATGCTGATGGATGGGCTGAAGGGGCTGAGCTTGCATCGGTGTCTGAACCTCGTTATCGTCTCAGACCATGGTAACTGGAGTTTCCAACATTTACCTGTCTGGTTAAATGGCACCATCTTCCTCCCACAAAAAAGAAAATTTTATTCGACTATTGTTTCACTGTCTCCTCTGAATGTTGTAGTTAATTCTTTTCAATGTAATGTAATGTAATGTTCTTTTCATTGTACTGTACTGTACTGTAATGTAATGTAGTATAATATTCTTTTCATTGTAATCACATCACAATGAAAAGAATGTTATACTAAATTCTGTTACATTACAGTAAGTTCACCTGCAAAATGACATATAAAATTCAATGTAACTTGTTTACATTCTTGTAAAATATATTTTCTTTCAAAACAGAGCCTTGTAGAAGTCTTTAGGAGGCATTACAGAAACTATAACATGCAAATGAAACACCGAAGTCACCCAAGAGCTGACTGCCCACAGTACCTGTGTCTTCTTACCTGGGAAAGGCTTATTTACACTGGGAACTTGAGTAGTTTAAAAACAAAGTTTTTTTCAATATTTGTGATATATCTACTCTAATAATTTTAGGTTTATTTTGAACAGACTATTATACAGCTCTTCAGCTTCTTTGAGGATGATAAGTATAACTCTATTTAAAGGCAGTATATATTAATTTTGACCATATTTTATTTTCATTTTACTTACTGTAATCTTTGTAACACATCTCTGTGTGTGACTTTGGGACTGCAGCAGTGTTGGGTATTTAAGAACGCAGAGAACAGGTTCTTATTGTGTTTATTTGTGGCTGTCAGCCTCTTTCAGAAATGACTTCTAATAGCTATTTCCAGAAACAGTCCTGACAGGTTATATCCCAAAGAAGCTTTATTTCTGGAGTAATACTGTGTGTTTTTATTCCTATAGCTATTTTCCTTGGTGATTTGGTGGCAGTATTCAGCCTTTGTGGTTTTTTTTCAGTCTAGAACTGTGAGAAGACATTCTTCCTCAGTCACAGGCGTATGTTGTTGGGTATAAAAAGAAGTGTTTAGTTAATTTTGAGTGAAGGAGAGATAAAGTTGTGGATCTAGGTGAAAATTCATGTCTTATTAGGTGCTTATCTAACATAAGTGCTAAACTTATACCTATTGAATTAAATTCTAGAGGGAGATAGTGATTCTGTTCTACATGTGAAGTTTTTTATTAATGTTGCAACATGTTTGGAATTTTTTCTTTAGGTATGGAACAAGATAGTTGTAAGAAATATGTATTTTTGGATAAATATTTGGGAGATGTTAAAAATATTAAAATGATTAATGGACCAGCAGCTCGACTGAGGCTCACTGATATGCCAGGTGGACACTCTTCATGTAAGTAGATTTTATACTAACTTTGAATATCACTGCATTCACATCATACTCCTCTAAATCATTATATATCTAAACCAAAAGGAATCAGTGAAATTTAATTTCCTCTTTGTGATAAAATCTTCAGTGCACCTCTGCTGCATCGAAAAGGATTTTATGGGCTTGGATGTGTAGGTGCAAATTGAACCTACACCTAATTAAACCAAATTATTTGTAATTTGTGGCTGTGTATCGCATTGATAGGCCTAGGAAAGTTTTGTTGTAGCGTGTGTTTTACTTGTTTTAAGTTCAAGATGAATTTACTAGGGAAAAAAGTCTGAGAAAATTCAGCTCTATTGAAGTTTAATAAATTGGCACTACTCCATTAAAATAACCTACTGCTATTTTAGAATAATATTCTGTTAGGAGGAGAAATGTTGGCAGAAGTGGTTAGTTGTACAAGCAAATGATTCTTGTCCTCAGAAATGACTTCCCTGAAACCATTCCAAGAAACAAAGAAGTGTAACCTTTAGACAGGAGAGAAAAATTTCACATCGTCTCTTGACTATATGCAGACTCCAAACTGCTAAGAATTTTTTAAAAATATACACTATTTTTCAAATCAAGCCTGTTTTCATAATTATATTCATCTCTGCTACACGTCTTTTTTAGTATCATCCTTGGTAACTTTCAGATACTTGGGGTAAATCTTGTTTGTCTTTTTGTTACAGTTAATTTTGAAACATGAAGACAGAAAAGCTTTTTGCAGCAATTAATCAGGATTGGTTTAGATTTGGGCACTATACCAAAACCAAATGAAACTTGCTGCTATTGAGTCAAGTCTAACTCATAGCAATCCTAGAGGTCAGAGTAGAACTGCCCCATAGAGTTTAAAAGGAGAGCCTGGTGGATTTGAACTGCCGACCTTTTGGTTAGCAGATGTAGCACTTAACTACTGTGCCACCAGGGTTCCCTACTGGGACCTTAGAGTTCCCAAATTAAGTTAAAAAAAGAAAAGCTATGTATTGATAGCCAGTTATCTTCATATGTACATAAAATATTTACATGTGTGTATAGTGTAAATATGTACTCTTTTGTCTGGATAATTTTCTCAAATTTATTTAAAGTGTGACTAAAAGAGAACTAAACTGTAACATTGTTTCTCATTGCAAAGTATACTAAGTAAAACTGAGGGCTTGCTGTTTAAATTTAGTATTAAAATTGGCCTCCTTGCCCTTGCTTCTCGGTTGCCATGTGTCCTTCTTATTTGGAAATTCTGGAACTGTAGAATACCAAATATATAAAGTAAAACAGCAGAAGTTTTCCATCTTAGGCACCCCTCCGTCACAACTCAGTTCAGTTCTCTATAGGCGGCCACTGTTGGGTTTGGAATGTGTCTTTCCCTGTGGTTTCTATGCATATGTAAAACCTAGATAAATAAGTAGATGGATAGATGTGACTATTTAGATGGATGGACAGATAGTTAGAAAGATAGGCAAACAGCCAGATGAATGAATGGATGGTTAGCCGGATGGTCGGGTAGCTAGATGGGCAGGTGGATGGATAGATAGACAGATGTTCTGTAACCTGCCTTTTCGTTAAACGGGACACTATTTCATGAGTATCGAGATGCAGTTGTGGTACCTTGAGATTTGGTTAACTGTTTTCAGTGGCTAATATATAATGACCGTAATGAGCTGTTTGAAACCTCCTTTGGTATTTAAATATAGACTTTCCTTATGTCTTAGCATATTTTTGTTATTTTAATTTCTAAATACCATCAATTCTTAATTCTTATATTTATTCCCCTTCAGTTAATTATGAAAGCATTGCCAGGAATCTTTCTGTGAGTATTCTTATTTTACCACTATCTATTTATTGTTTCATGTAATACGTATATTTAAAAAAAGATTCTTGGGGATTGTAGGATTAAGCTTTCTGAGTATCTAGGAATATGTTTGGAACCCTGATGATGTAGTGTTTAAGAGCTTGGCTGTTACCCAAAAGATCTACAGTTCAAGTCCAGAAGCCACTCAGTGGAAACCCTATGGGTCAGTTCTGCTCTGTGTGATAGGGTTGTTATGAGCTGGAGTCAACTTGAGAGCAACTGATTTTAGAGGGCAACAGTGAAATGCTTTGTGATTATTTATTTATATGTTTTTTTAATTGTGCTTCAGGTGAAAGTTTACAATTCAGGTCAGTTTGTCATAGAAAACTTTACACACACATTGTCACTTGACCCTAGTTGTTCTCCCTCCAGTATGATGGCACAGTCCTCCTCTCCACCTGTGTTTACCATGTCCATTCATCTACCTCCTGTCCCTTTATGGCTTCTCATCTCATCTCTGGACAGAAGTTTAGTCTCATGTACCCATGTGAGCCAAGAAGCACTGTCTTCATGAGTATCATTTTTACAGGGCAGTCTAATCTTTGTCTGAAGAGTTGGTTTCAGGAACGGTTTTAGTTCTGGACTAACAGAGAGTCTGGGGTTTATAATTCCGGAAGATATTTAAGGACATGTCCTGAAAGAATTTATTTATTGGCATTGTAAAATTTATATTACATAAAAATGAATATTTTTTTAAATAGAAGAAATATACATCTGTACTTCTCTAAACACTGTTAGTATTATTACTAGTCTTTTTTTCTATGCCTGTGTATTAAAATAAGATTTTCGTTTTACTGCTGAATTATCTGTGCTATGTTTTTTTACTTGATACATTTTTTTATTATGATTAAGTGAAAGTATACAATCCAAGTCAATTTTGCATATGTGCATCTCTACAGCTCTCTCTGCTCTCCCCATCCTGTGAAAGCAGACTCCTCCTTTTCACTCTTACTCTTAGTATCTTCCAAACAAACACCTGTCCCCTCCTCTCCCCTCTAGAAAGCAACCAGTAGGACAGCCTTCTGTAAAAGTATAAAACCATGAAGTGCACACACCACGTGCTCACTCTGTGTCCCTGAGTCCAGTCCATTCATAGTCTGAAGTGTTGACCTCAGTACTGGTTTCAGGTCTGGGACAGCAGCAAGTCTAGGTGTTCCCAGTACTCGATACATTGTTAATATTGAAGAACATTCATAGAATGGTAGTTAAAAGAGTGTTTGCAAGTAAGATCATCAGTGACGTGAGTATAATCTATCAGCACAGTCTGAGAGTCTTAAGGCTTGTATGCAGCTGTAATGATGACTTCCTGTAAAAATTGTAGTCAGCTGTAAAAATCCAACTCATACATTATACAAGTAGTAAGAACTTGCAGTTATTTTTGCAAATGTGGCTTACTGGGCATGTTGATAAAATGTTTATGAGAGAGAAGTTTATCAGTTAGAAAATAGGAACACTTTCCTACAAATGTTTCTCCAGAAATATTCCTTTGTTTTGTAATTTCAGTGCCGGGAACCAAATCAGCACTTCAAGCCTTATTTAAAACATTTCTTACCCAAGCGTTTGCACTTTGCCAAAAGTGACAGGATTGAGCCTCTGACATTCTATTTGGATTCTCAGTGGCAACTTATGTGGTAAGTTCTCACATTCTTTCAGATGAATACAGCCTAATCCCTCAATAACTGGGGAGAAAGTTGAATCCTTCATAATGTGACATCTGCACATGTATGCTTCTCTTAATTCTCAACTGGTGTTTCTCAACTTCCGCTTATTATATCATTAGGGATGTTGTCCTTTGCTTTGTGGATGTTTGATAAGACCACTGGATTCTACCCACTAGATGAAGGTAGCCTCCCTAACCCATTTGTGATAACAGAAAATGTCTTTAGATGTTGCCAAATGCTTCCTGAAGAGTGGGAAAGCATTGTCTTTGGTTGAGAACCATTCCTCTGTCCTATGACATAAATGCTGATTTTTTTTTCTAGACCCCATATTTATATGTTACCACTTGTCATTGTGTCCCTTCTGTACATTACAGCTGTGTCTAATGATACCTTCAGATTCTACTTCCAAAGTCCAGCAAATAACTGGCAAAAGTAGTTCGCTTTATAATAATGGGCAGTTATCTTCTTCATTGTGTGCAGCCTTTATTCCATCCTTCTTATACTAATCTTAATGTGTGGTTTGTGGGTGATGGTATCTCAAAATCTGACTATTAACTTTTGATAGCTTCCATAAAGGAAATTATGATAAATGCCTCTGTGTTGCAAAAGCTGTGTGGACCAGAATTCAGTAAACAGAATTATTCTGTCTCTAATCTTGCTGGGAATGAGGCTTTTAGTGCTGGAAAGAAGAAATGAGAAAGGAAAGGCACTCCTTAGCCCTCAGAGGGAGTATTATAGGCTGGGTTCTTTAGAGATCCCAAACCAGTAAAGCATGTAAATACGTATAGAAAGAGATTTATATCAAGGAAATGTTTCACACAGTTACAGAGTCTGGAACATCCCAAATCTATGGATCAGGATAAAGATTTCTGATTCATAGCCACCGGGACTGGCAAACTCAAGGTCAGCAGGTTATAAAGCAGGGCCTTTGCTTACAGGCTGTGAAGATCGACAGATCCCGTTATCAGCAGATAAGCTGCAAGCTCAGATCTCAAGAACTGGAGGTCAGATGAACAGGAGGCAACTGCAGGATCCAGAGAGGGCAAAAGCCAGAATGTCCACTTATATTTAGATGCAGGCCACATACCCACGGCCACATGCCAAGCTGATTGACTGCTTAGAACAGATCTCACTGTGGGGGTGATCACATATAAACACTGATAGTCATAGCCCAGCAAGCTGACACAACTTTCACTATCACAAAGAGTGAATATTTCAAAAATATCTACTATGTCCCAAATATTTCTGTAGGCTATATAATTTTCACAAATAACCCAACATGACAAAATTGAAACCAAGAGAGGACCACTAAATTGTTTGATTGTCTGATAAATAAATTGTCTAATTGCAGCTAGTAAATAGCCCAGTGAGAGTTCAAAAGCAGTTCTGACTCAGTACTAGTGATTGTCTCTCTCTGTACGCTATGGCTACTCTGTGTCATAAAGAGTTTCTTTGTGTAATAAATAAGATATAGACAAATACAGAGGTTACTCCTTAATAGAGAGTCTTCAGGTAGGCATGTCCTATTTTTAACGGCTCAGGGTGGCCATATTTGTGAAGCTATAGCAGCTACATTTATCACAATTTTTTGATTACTCTTGACAAATAGCCATGAAAAGTTACACAATTCCACAACATGTAGAAATTAGTAAAGTTTATCAGTATCAAGATGGATGTTCTGTTCTCCATACATTCCGTGAATTGCATAAAATGTACAATGTACATAATTGTTCTACCGAGAGAACAATTTGACGTTCAATCAAAATATTTGAGACAAGTGGATCTGTTGACAATCAGACATCGCCTGTGCATCAGCAAACTGCACATTCCGTTGATAATATCGCAACTGTTCGACAGAGTGTACTTGAGAATACATCCCAGTAAATTTCTCCCCAAGCACAACAGATCCTTTTTGTCAACCACAATCTGGTGGATTTTGCATGTGATCTTGAAACTTTACCCTTACAGAATTGTTTTAACTCAAGAATTGAAATCCAGTGACTGTAGGTTGCACCATACATTTGCTGACTGGGCTGTGGAGCCATTGGAAGTTGACCCTGCTTTTGTCCAAAAAATCATCTTTACAAGGCCCACTTTTGGATGAATGGTCCTTTAACAAATGAAACTCTCACCTTTGGAGCCATGAGAATGTGATGGAGATTCAAGAGCATCCACTTCCCCCCCAAAAAGTTACCATGGGGCGTAGATCTTGGTCCACTGGAATCGTTGGCCCTTAATTTTTCTAAGGTGAAACAAGACAGGCTGTGACTGTCAATGGGGAAAGATATCAGATTATGACAACTGATTATTCATTAACCCAAAGTTGTTTTCCACGCATAATGCCATCAAATGTACTTTAAAAAAATAAGACAATTAAAACTGAGTCACTTATGAAACTTGTTTTATTCAAGTCCAAAGCTAGAACACCCTTATTGGAAGATGCTTTACTTTTCAAAGCCAAATACTTTTATTTACCTTTTTGTTGGTTTGTTTTAACAACATAGTTATTTATGCTATGAACTTTACATTGTTAATTGATGTATGTCAAAATTAGGAATCCTTCAGACAGGAGATATTGTGGAGGCGGATTTCATGGCTCTGATAACTTATTGCCAAGTATGCAAGTGAGTAAACATATGCCTTTTTACAAAAATGATTAGATTGTGTCTGAAGGAAAGCTAATACCTTAAGTTTTAGACTTAACAAATACAGACTGTGATTATATACTTTAAGTTAATGAGGCACATACCTTCATGTGGTTTATTTCCTTTGAATATTAAAGCAATAGAATTTTTGTTAAATTTTATATTTTTATTTCCGAAACGAAGAAGCCTGGTGGCACTGTAGTTTTAACTCTTGAAGTTCAGTGGTTCAAACTGATGAGTCATCCATGGGAGAAAGATTGGGTGTGCTTCCACAAAGAGTCACAGCCTGCAAAACCCTGGAGGGCAGTTCTACTCTGCCCTATAGAGCCATCATGAGTCTGAATGGACTTGAGGGCAGTGGGTCTGGTTGGATTTGGGTTTCCTCAATATGTAATTTGTAATGTACTCCCTACTAAATTTCAAATAATTATTTTGCACATATTTATGCTCCCATTAAGAATATTGCTTCACAGTGAATGAAAGACAGTGACTTAAGAGATGAGATGTTCAGAAAGAAGATAATGGCTAGAATTTATATAATACTTGTAATTTTCCCAAAAACGTTCATGGTAATAATCTAATTCAACAGGGACTGTGAGAAGTAGACGGGATAAAAATCTGTATCCCATTTCGTTAATGCAAAAAAGACTTTATTATCCATTGTATTGTGATTGCCAAGTCAAGAATTGTAATAAACCTAAGACAAAGATCTTACATTTCCTTAGATTACATCTGTAACTAGTTAAACAACAGCCTACAGAGTAGACTGGGTGAAGCAGTTTTCTTATCTCAATATAACAACTATATACATATATATATATGTCTGCACATATGTATGCACACACACAATGTATACAAATACCCAATGTGGATAACTTAAGATCATTTATGACCAACTAAATACATAACTGAAATTTACTGATAAACTTACTTTTGGCTGACTCTAGGCCCTCTTTATTGCCTATGGACCTGGCTTCAAGCATGGTGTTGAAGTTGACACCTTTGACAATATTGAAATCTACAACTTAATGTGTGGTAAGTGTGAACAGATGACTTAACCTTTCTGAAAACTGAAGTGCCATAGGATGATGCCATAGTGGGCCCCTTGTGGAGACAGTGGAGAGGGTACTCTCACCTTTTCACCTTTCTCTTCCTGACCCAGTGTCACTGAAGAAGTTATTACTTATCTGTTTTTTGTACTGGATTTGCAAAGTCTGGTGGTCTATATGTCCCCAGAGCCTAACACTGTGCCAGGCCTTGGACCTAACTGTGACAAGTGAGTCAGAGTAGTGGAGGAAGCTAGAGGAAAAGATTTGCAGGCAGAGAAATGTAGACCAAGCAGGTGAAACGTTCAGTAGCAAGGGTGGTGTCAATGGATGGCAATGTCAGGATGGTAGACATGGAGGCGGACCCATTAAGAATATTCTCAGCTTGCCCTGTACTTTCTGAATTAATACTCTTAGGGCAGGTTATTGAGACACAGTATAGCCATAGGGTACAGAGGGAGACAATCACTAGTACTGAGTCAGAACTGGTATTGAACTCTCACTGAGCTATTTACTAGCTGCAATTAGACAATTTATTTATTAGACAATCAAACAATTTAGTGGTCCTCTCTTGGTTTCAACTTTGACATGTTGGGTTATTTGTGAAAATTATATAGCCTACAGAAATATTTGGGACATAGTAGATATTTTTGAAATATTCACTCTTCGTGATAGTGAAAGTTGTGTCAGCTTGCTGGGCTATGACTATTACTTTCTTTTTCTGATATTGATATGGAGAATTTACTAAGCTGTAAATATGTCCTAACCAGAATTCTTTTAGTGGGAGCCTATGTGTTTCAGAGTAATATATATCAGAAGCACTTAAATCAGTGTCTGACACATAGTAAGTGATTTGCCTCATAAGCGCAAATCTTCTTTCCTGTTGTTATTGTGAAGAGTCAGGACTTCAGACACAGTGCTCATTGTGAGTTCCTAGATATGTTACGTCAGCAGCTTTGAGACCCTGGGCAAGGCATTGTGCTTACTTGCATATGAAATCTTGATGATAACTTGCTAAATTATATTCAGTATTAAATAAGAAGATATATACTAACCCCTATAGTAAGCACTTGGCAAATAATAACAATAATTTGCATAAAATTTTAAATTCAGACATTTTTTAATAGAATGTACAGCATTCATACCAGTATTTCCATTAAGAATAGCATAATCAAGGTATTCTAAAACTCAGGAAGGTTGCATAGTTTTATTTTTGTGAGAAAGTAAAATACTCATAGATGTGGTGTTAAAAAAATAAAAGTTAAGTATAAATCTATTTGTTTCCTTTGGAAACTTCTAAGTAACTCTTTACCATTCTTGGAATTGTGTAGATCTGCTGAATTTGGTGCCAGCCTCTAATAACGGAACTCATGGCAGTCTTAACCACCTTCTAAAGAATCCTGTTTACACCCCAGAACATCCCAAGGAAGTCTATCACCTGGTGCAGTGTCCCTCCACAGGAACCAGCAGCGGAGACAACCTTGGCTGCTCGTGCAGCTCCTCAGTAAGTGCTGTCAAGGAGCTTCGCCCACGGCGTGTGGCTTTATAATACCCTCCACGTGACCTGTGCTGCAGAAATATTTCATCATTAAATTGAAATTTAAATGTGTAGGAGGAAGCATAGGTTTAGTTATAATTCCAGGACATGAGAGTCTTTTATTATTTACTTCTCTTCTTCCTAATTTTTGCTTTGTTCCCTCTATTTTTGTCCCTTGCTGCTGTTACTTGACTTGGTGTAGGTTGGATGAAATCTAGTTGAGTCTTTGAGTATCTGGATAAGAGAACCCGTGCTGTTACCCAGATGGGAGAGTGCATGCTGTTCATCTTGTAATGAGGTCTTGGGTACATAGCAATCCAAACGTAGTATTTCTACTGTAAAATACAGCCCAGCCCATTTTTCATTTAGGGGAAAAATACCAATTGTGGGTAGGAAATGGATATATGACTCTTCCTTTTTCACTCCTTTTTTAATATATAGTTGTTGCAAGAAGATAAAAATGTATGACAAGTTTATGAACAAAACTGATAAGACTTCATAAAATTGGAAATTTGGGGAGTACTTTTTTGCTTTTTTTTGTTTTAGACTTGACTTAGGCTTGCAGAAAGATCTCAGGAGGAAAGATTAGAATTATAAAGCAGCAACTCTAATTTTTTAATAACTACTGTTGCTTATGATAACAGTTTGTCTTTTTACAATTGCTATCTCTATCCTTTTCTTCTAATTATCAAAAATAATAATAGTAATAGCTTTCACTTGTAAAAATTTTATCTTTGATCTATGTTAACTAAGCTGTACAAGTTGTATGTTACAAGATTGAAAATTGTCTTTCAGTCCTTAAAATCAGTACTATTCACTGTCTTAGATTTTACCAATTGTGGATGTGCAGACACAGTTGAATCTGACCACGGAAGAAGGTAAGACATGTTTACTCTGAAGGTTGAGATGTAGAGACGGGACTTTTATCAAAAGTGTGAGCTGCAGAGATTTGATTTTGGGTCATTGTTTGAGAATACCTGGTAAAATTAAGAGTAATGGAAGACCACTTGATGTGATTTCCTTGTTAGACAGTCTAGACTTTGGGGGGGCGGGGAAGAATACTGACAGTGGAAATAATATGTGATATATTTACTGGAAGCTGATTTACCCTTTATGAATATGATGGTGTTTTGAAAACTTGGTGAATTTTGAAGATTTATTATAGAGCCTCAGATTTCCATGTAAAATACTTGTTATTCCTGTCTCATTTGATTCTTTTTAATTATAGAGATTATAAATTGACTTATCATAGCTTATACAAAGTTATTTCTTTATAACTTTTCAATAAAAATTAAGAATATGCAGACAGCTGATGAAATTTTTCAGTTTCAAATTTAATGTTCCATATCATTTTGATAAAACCTTCAGTTCTTATGTTACTTGACTGAAATTATTTTTGTTGTCATTTTTACTTGCTGGAATTGAATTCTGTACTAGTACTGATTTAACCTTGACGATGTAAAAATCCCTGCTGTAACTGTTTGCAATAGAGAAATCTTTGATGGGTCCAGGGTGGCCAAGTATTGAGATTAAGGCCAACACTTTAGGAATTGGGTAGATCTGGCTTTGAATATGAGTTTTGGAAATGCATACCCATGAAAATATTATTTAGGTTTCATACACAGCTTTTTCCTCGTCTGTAAAATGAGCGCATAGCCTTACTCCATAGAATAATATGAGAATTAAATTAGATGATATATGTGAAAAACTCTGCAAAACAACAGATCTTTGAAGAAAGAGCAGTAAGTGGATTCTATTGTTATTATACCAACAATCATGCAGATAATACAGGACGAGGCACATGTCCTTCAGTAACACACAAGGTCACCATGAGTTGGAGCCAACTCCAAGGTCACTGACAGCAGCAACTCGTTGTTTCGTTTACTCAGACCCCATCGTTGCAGTTCTGGACTTTGGCTTTCCTACTTCTACTTGTCATCCTGAAAACTGACATTTTAGAGTATGTCCCGAAGAATTAAGTAATTAATTTAAAAAAAATTGTTGTTACAGTAATTAAATTCTAGTCAGGAGCAATTTATAGCAATTTCATGTAGTAGCCTACTGTATTATCTTGATACAACATTCATCTTTCAGCATCTTCATGGTCAGAAATTATAGCGAATCCCTTCTGTTTTATTATTTTGGGTCCTTCTTATTGTCATCAGGGTTTTTTGGGGGGGTGGGTGTGTGTGTGTGTATATGTGTGTGTGTGTGTGTGTTAATAGTTTTCAGAAGGGTGAAGTAGAAAAAAGGGTTAAACTGTAAGTTTTATCATCATATAAGTTACAGTCAATACATTTAAATGATGGTTCCACTCCCCCCCTCCAAAGAGGAAAGTATTAAGCGTGATGCTCTACCCTATGGAAGACCCAGGATCCTCCAGAAGAGCAGCGCCGTCTGTCTTCTTTATCAGCACGGGTTTGTGAGTGGATACAGCCGTGACATCCTAATGCCCCTTTGGACGTCTTACACCGTTGGCAGAAATGCAAGTATTTGTCACCTCTTGAGCTATGTGTGGCTATTTAAAAGTTTAATCATTAATAAAAGCATTGAAAGCATAGTTTCTGACTGTTGATCTTGGCTCTGTAATCAATTCTCAAATCAGAAGAATAGCAGGCTGAGAGTCAGAGAAACTGTTCTACCTCTACCACTAACTAGCCATTTAACTCTGAAGCCTGTACAGAGTCAGTTCCTTCTCTTGTGAAATGAAGGGTGTCCATGAAGAATTCTTTTTTTCCCAGTTATAATAGTTTAATTTATAATTTCATGAAGTTAGTTTACTGTCAGTTACAATTATTCATTTCTAAATATGTACCTATGTGAACACAAGAATTTAACTGGTTAAGGGATCTCAGTTATTTAGTAAAAACATTATTAGTGACTAGCATTGTGTGTGTGCATATGTGTGTGTACATGTGTGTATGTGTGTCTATTACAGGAAGCTGATTCAGACTTTACTTACTGCCCCAGAACTTGGAGATTCCAAATTGATACTAGCGGACCCTAAGTTTTCAACTTTCTAAAGATGGCAACCAATATTTCACAGACCTCTTCTCCCAGTGCTAGCTGTGAGTCTGCAGAACTGTTCCTACATTAGCCAACCACTGCTCCCATCACTACTAAGGTTACCGGATAAAATACAAATATTAAATTGGGCAAACTTATATTAAAAATCATTATTCATTCGAAATTCACATTTAACTGGATGACTCATATTTTTGTTGTGGTTATTGTTATATTACTGTAAACTCTACATCCTAGTTCCTAATGAGTTCTTACCTCTCAGTGAAAGATGAAAAAGAATTGTTACCTCTTCCCTAAGCCAGGTGAATGGGTAGGCTCTCAGAATCTCCCCTTAGAGCAGTGGGTAGTAGATTGGTGTCTTACCAGGGGCTGGATGCTGCTAACCCACAGCTGGTAGGCTACCTAGTACTTTCATTTGGAGCAGAGCATGGTGTGGGTCTCTTGGGAGAGCTTGACTGCATTATATGAAGTTTGATGTATACACAGGCATAGAGACGAGAGCCTGCCTTATGCGGACACATCTATTTGCTAGAGTGTCAGTGTAAACTGGTGCTAGTACCCACTGCCATTGAGTTGGGTCTGACTCATACCAGCCCTAGAGGTCAGAGTAGAACTGCCCCAAAGAGTTTCCAAGTTGGGCCTGGCAGATATGAACTGCCGACCTTGTGGTTAGCAGATGTAGCTCCTAACCCACTATGCCACCAGGGTTTCCCTGGTGCTAGTAGGGGCCATGAAATCCTGCCCTAAGAAGAGCAGGAAGAGGGTGGGAGGTGTATATACCTTGGTTTCCTGAAGTCTCCAGGGGTGACTCCAGAAGATGACCTCTGCAGTTCGCATGGCAGTCCCTAGCCATTCCTTTGATGGAGCTTAGAGATTAGAAGAGGGGGACGTAAGTTCTTTGTGGAGCAGGGTGAAGCAGGGGATTCTGTGAGCATGCTGTTTTGAGTGCAGCTTCCTTCTCTGCCAGTCTCGGATACAAGATATTTGTCTCCCCTGAACTAAAAAGCGTCTAGGCCTGTGGGTACCTGGGAGTAGGCAAGACTCAAAACAATGCCAGGGGCCCTGGAGATCACTGGTGTGTAGTTTTTTTCTTTTGTGAGGGTGCTTCTCCTGTAGGTGGTTCATGACACCGGAGAACCAAGTCAGAATCGAAGGCAAGGACCAGGAGTAGCAAATCCCAGGACGGACCTGGTGTTTGGGGATTTATGAGTTTGTGAAGGAGCCCTGATGGCACAGTACTCAAGAGCTCAGCTGCTAACCAAATGGTTGGCGGTCTGAATCCACCAGCAGCTGCTTGGAAACCCTGCAGGCCAGTTCTGTTCAGCCCTACAAGGTCACGCTGAGTCAGAATCAGCTTGACGGAAATGAATTTGATTTTTATTTTGGGGGGATAGGAAAAACTTGCATAATCCTGTCAACAGCTGCAGCTTTTAACCACTGCATGATCAGAGACCTTTTATAAGTAAGCACATTAGTGTAGGGTCCCACTAGACCCTAGAAGTCAGAGGGAGTAGAATAGCTTTCCTGCTTCTGAGACTGGGAAAATACATGGAAACTGGTGAGTAGAGCAGTTTCCTCCAGGTGCCCCTGCTGCAGACATCTCAGGGAGTTTTCTCTGTGGAAGGGGACCATTAAAGCTCATTGCCCCCTCTGCACAGACCACCTATGTGGAGACCCCCAGACCAAACCCAGGGGAAGCTGGGAAACCTCTCCACCATCAAAGCCAGAGGATTTAGGCCTTCAAAGGAGTGCGAGGCCAGTATCCCATAATAAGACCCATTTCCCCAAACACTAACTCCTCAGATGTTGTGGCAGAAGGATTAATCATGAAGAAGGGATGTTTTAAAAGAGGGAAATGGAGGGGATGAGATTTAGATTTTATGTGGATTTTAGTTTTCAACTGGATTGATGAGACTTGCAGAAACTATAGGTAACTGATAAGCTAAAGGAGGCCCTTAAAGGATAGAATAAGAGATTTGAGAGAACAGCTGAGGGTAGCAGTTGGATTTAAAAAAAGAAATTACTGTTAGTATTCACTGAGATCACTAGATAAAACTATACATATTTCTTTCCAAGTATCTATATGTTAATTAATCTCTGTTAAAAATGTATGCATTATACACATGGTCATAGATTAATATAAAGTTACAACTTTCAACTTGATTTTTAAGTTTCTTAAAATTTTAACTTTAAACACCTTTTCACATGGCTTTGTACTTCAGGGAAATTTTCACAATTTTTCGCAGGCTGTTTATTGTTGCTGGATGCCTTAGTTATGGTGTTCTGTGATTCTACTTGAATTTTCAGTTTTTGTATATCATTGGACCAGACTCAACAGCAGTGATTTTTTTTTAATATATAATCAAAATTGCATAAAGTCATAGTCATCAGTCCTCTGAGATTTTTACATTGCTTTTTTTCTCAGTAGCTTTTTCCCTCCCAATTTTTCTCCTTGTAGTTGAATGTGATAGACTGACATCTCTTTGAAAATCAGTGTTTTTCTGTATAAAATTTATAAATCATGTAGACAAAAACATTATAAACAAAATTAGTACAGAAAAATAGGAAAAAAGTATGTGTGTGTGGAAATAGCCTTAGCATGGTAAAGAGCTTTTAAAGTTCACTTAGAAAACAGGTGAATGGTGAATAGAACAAAAACTAATGATTAGGCAGCATGAATGCCATAATTTTATAGTGTGGTCACCTTTAATTACTTATAAAGCAATCTCCTTTTCATCTTTGTAACTCATACCTGAAGTTTTTATTTTGTTCATCAGGACGGTTTCTCCACAGAAGACTTTTCCAACTGTTTATACCAGGATTTTCGAACTTCTCTTACTCCTGTCCATAAATGTTCATTTTATAAAAGCAGCCCTGAAGTGAGCTATGGGTTCCTGTTCCCGCCACGTGAGTCATATTCTTCCTCCTCTGCTTCTCCCGTGACCATTCTTCTCTTTGTTTTCTTTGTTTTTAAGTCTGTCATACATCTTGTGCCAGCCTTATTTATTGATTGCTGAGAATTGTGAATTAGAAATAGAATTATTATCAAAAAATATATAAAGCATCTAAAATGTGAATTTTATGAGATTTTTCTCTTTTCTGGAGGGTAGTTATGTTGAGTGCGAGTAGTGTTGGCAGACTACTCTTCACTTTTTTATCAGCATTTCTTTCAAAACAGTACTTGAGAAAACTCAGTGAAGTTGGAAGGACACATCAAGGTTCTTAGGAAGGGGATGTAACTCTGTTGTTTAAAAAGAAAATATAATTTGTCCAAGAATTCGGGAAGGGTAGCCCCTAAGAACCTTTGCTTGCTCACTGACACAAGGCCTCTAGGGAATGATTTTGATAACTAAATGTTGTATTTTTGTAAGAGGAAATTTTGTATGTTAATAAGAAGACATTTTGAGGCTAGCCTTAAAAGGCAAAAATCAGAGGTCTACAGGTGTTCAAAGACCATCAGTATCCAGGCCAGTCCCCAGAGTAAGTGAGGTCAGAGCTTGGCTATTGCATTATAACAATAGACCAGGCCCAAGCTTAAAATTCATACAAAGAAGATTTGTATAGCTTTTCAAGGCAGACATCCTGTGATGTTTTTTTCTGGGCAGAAGGTGTTGTTCTAAAGCCAAACAGTCTCATCTTTGCTCTTCCCTATGAAAGCATTTAAGAAGAAAAGATTGTCAACACAGTATGTTTGAAATGAAATAAAGGAGATGACGTTTAACATGTTTCATTTAGAACTCTTATTCTTTTCAAAGTTGTTGATGTGAGACGTTCATCCTGAGGAAGAGAAGACTTAAATATTAGATCTTTTCTTTCTTTATTGTTAAGAAACTCGACTGATACACTGCATTTTCCCTTGACTTAAAACCTGGGGAGTTTTTACACAATTAAGATGATGCTCAGCTAATTTTTTAAAATGCTTGTAATAAACTATCATTTGTAATGTTACTTGCTAAGAATGACACAGCTGTCTTTTTTTTTTTCATTGTAGAAATAAATAAAGGTTCAAGCCAAATAAATTCTGAAGCTCTGCTTACCTCTAATATGGTGCCAATGTACCCAAGTTTTCAAGGTATAAATTTTCAACCCTATATTGGATAATTTCAATGAACTTAATGTACATATAGTTGTAATTTGTGTGTGATAAAATGTATGGTCTAAATTAAGCAACTAAATATCAAACACATCTTAAAGATCTGTTTAACTCTGAGAACACTAGTATACCAAAACAATTCAGAATTATGATAATACTTCCGTATCTATTCTTCCTTTGCATTTAACTGATTATAAACATTTTTTACTCAAAAAGTAATGTTCTTACTAAAGTTATCCAGCTAATACAATCTGCTAATATTTGTATCCTCAGTCTCTTTCCCTTTTTAACTATTTGGAAGTTCTTAATAATTGTTCTTATTTTAAAATTGATAGATTCACCATCATTATAAATTACTGAAGCCTTTAACACTTTAGGAAACACCGGTTGAGTAGTGGCTAAGGGCTACAGCTGCTCACCAAAAGATCAGCAGTTGAAAGCCACCAGGCACTCCTTGGAAACTGTATGTGGCAGTTCTACTCTGTTGTAGCATTGCTATGTATCAGAATAGATGGCAATTTTGTTTTGTGACTCCTCAGAAATAAACGTACATTTACTACTTAAGCTGACTTACAGATTTTCAAAATATGGAACATATCCAAAAGATTTTTACTGATTTGTATCTAGAGTACTTATATATATTTCAAAAGGGCTATTCAGATATTCAGACCCGGGACAACATGCCTTATTTGTGTTAGTGATGTTGTTATGCTTATGGATGGTAGTAATGCCGACTTCATGATGATGAACACGTCAAGGGAGGCTTGGTAGAGAGCAGAATTCAATATTTTGCTCACTAGGTCCTCTAAGGCCAAAGCTGAGCAGTGGGTTTTGGCCTCACATTAAGGCAGAAGCTAAACTTGACTTCATCTCTCTTAATTATGAGTGTTCCTTTTGGATTTTGGGGTTCATTTGTTTCACATGGCAACATGGCGCCTGGTCCTTTTCAAACTGTACCGTCCCTCCTCCTGTTTCAGTTATATGGCACTACATCCATGGCACCCTGCTACAGAAGTATGCTAAAGAAAGAAATGGTGTGAATGTCGTCAGTGGTCCCGTGTTTGACTTCGATTATGATGGACGTTATGATTCCTTGGAGACTCTGAAAAAGTAAGAATAGATTTCATTTACTTGTAAAAATGGCTGTCAACTGGAATTACTATTCAGTTGGGTCAGCAAAACCTTTTTTATCCAGTATCGTTCTTGTTTACATATGTGATATTTTTGACTACATTGGAAGCCCCCTGAAATATCTGAATAATTTTGATATTTCTCTCAGTGGTCAGTGAAATGTTCTTTTAGTATGTCTCCCTCAGCTCAGAGGAGCAATTCTTGAGCTCTGTGTTGAGGAGATAACTTTGGTTTAGTCTAATATCTCTCTTTGGGGCAAATTATTGCTGTTAATATACTGTCAGTTAGAGATGAAGAACCATCTGGGGTGGCTGTAGACATTTTAAGTAAAAGAATGAGTAGGGTTATAAAGCTTTTGGTGTCACAGGCCTAGTGGTCTCAGGTGGATGTCACAGCTTTTACCCAACTCCAGCTGGAGATTTTAGTGGCAAGCAGAGAATAATGGAGTAGGCAGATAGATAAAGAAGAGGAGACCTCTCTACTCTTCTCGTTCACAACTTCATGTAGCACCCTCTCTTTTAATCTGTTTTGCATGAATGTGGCATTTGAAAAAAGTGATCCTGCCACTGTGACTTGTGGAATGTGCTGGGGCAGGGGAGGAAAGGTGTGTTGTAAGGAAAACGAAACAACAAAACAAAACAAAAATACATAGCTTTGTGTTGAAAGGAAATGGGAAAATTAAGACGATATAAAAGTGTTACTTGGGATGTATCTTTTTTCCCTCACTTTTTATTCATTTATTGTGTTTTAGATGAAGGTTTACAGAACAAACTAGCCTCTCATTGAACAGTACACAGACGCTGTTTTATGACCTTGGTTAACAGTCCCACAACGTGTTTATACTCCCTGTTCTTGACCTTGGGTTCCCTGTTTCCTCTGGACAGTGTGCCCATTGAGTCTTATTTTGTTTTATGGGCCTGTCTAATCTTTGGCTAAAGCATGAACTTTGGCAGTGACTTCGTTACTCAGCAAATAGGGTGTCTGGGTCCATACTTGGGACATATTTATAGCATGCTGTAGGAGGACAAAAAGAGTAAAGATACTCCTTTGGGATGCAAAAGAAAAACCTGTTAAAGGGGAATTCACAGCAACATACGCTATCTGAAGGAACTAGGATAAAAATCCTTGCCCATTCTCTTTCTGTTCGCTATCTATACTGTCAGGTCATAGAGTTTAAAAGGCTATCAGTAATGCATTAATATTAGTTGTAGGTTTTCAAAAAAGATATTTCATTTTCTTTAGTATCTCTATTCAAGTGTTTTTCAGTAGAGCTAAAAAGAAAATTCTAAAGGTCAACAAATGTATATAGAAAATAAAAATTATTTGGATTGAGTTTGTCTGGCTGTTTTCTAATCATCTCTATCTATCGGACAAATTGTTTTTTGAGTTGTTGTGGTTATTTACTTTTTTATAGTAATTGTTAATATAGTTGATTATCTTACTGAAGCTTATTTTTAGATGTATTAAAAGCATATGCTGCTAAAACAGTTATAACAAGGAAGGTAGTTCTTAAATTGAACACTGGCATGTTTTACAGAAACAGCAAACTCATCCATAATCAAGAAGTACTGATTCCAACTCACTTCTTCGTCATACTAACAAGTTGTAAACGTGCATCGCAGACTCCTGTGTGGTGTAAAAATTTAGAGACATCGGCTTTCATTTTGCCTCACAGGACGGACAACAGTGAGAGCTGTGTGGTAAGTAGCTTTCATGCGTGTACCTTAAATGTAGAAAATATAAAACCCAAACCTGCTGCCGTTGAATCAGTTCCAACTCATAGTGACCCTATAGGGCAGAGTAGAACCATTCCCTAGAGTTTTCAAGGAGCACCTGGCAGATTCAAACTGCCAGCCTTTTTGGTTAGCAGACATATTAACTATTAACATTAACCACTACACCACCAGAGTTTCCAAAATCAAACTCATTGCCTTCAAGTTGATTCTGACTCACCAATCCTGTAGGACATAGTAGAACTGCCTCATAGGGTTTCCAAGGAGCAGCTGGTGGATGGATTTGAACTGTCAACCTTTAGATTAGCAAACACAGCTGCTAACCACTGTGCCACCCAGGCTACCCTGTGTTTATTTGTAAGGTAAGTGTGTGTCTCACATCTGATATTTACTGTGGAAAAAGATAAAACTATTAAGTATCTGTACACTTTGAAATGATAGAATGTTTTTCAGATTTGATCCTCTAAAATGGTCCATCTTCAGAGAATACCACTCTTATCATCTGTTAAAGACATTTAAAATGAGATTAGGATGTAAAAACTTAGCAACCACCTATGGTATAGCCACTAAGTTTGGGGTTTATTTGTAGTATTAATATTTATTTCTGCTTAAAAACTGAATTTATCATTCCAAAAGAATCAGCACTGTGATAAATTAGTTTTAAAGTTGTGGTTAGAAAAGGTTTCAAATGAATTTTCTGTATATCACTTTCTTTTAGAAAGCATATTTAAGTATTCTTTCTTTTTTTTGTTTGTTTTGTTTTGTTTTGTTTGATATGACTGAGTGAAAATGTACATTCCCATATAAATTTACATGCCCACCTATATGCAGCTTCCACTGCTCTCCCTGTCCGGTGACAGCACACTATTCCTCTCTGCTGCATACATGTCTCATCCTCCCAACAGCCTCCTTTTCCCTCCTCTACACCCACTCTCCTTCCTCCAGCCAGAGGTCAGCAGGCTGATACCCTATAGATGTATAGAACCATAAAGTACACCGACGACCAAAATGACATGGGGTAAAGACAACCCAGAAGACAAAGAGACCCACATCAGTGGGTGCCTACATCGACTTGGGACTGGAACAACCGGATGGTGCCCGGCCACCACCAGTGATAGCCGCGATGGAGCTCACTAAGTTGAGTCTCACTGGCAACACAAGAATAAAAAGGGGTGCACCCTGAGATCCCCACTAAAAGACCTCAATTGATGGTCCAGTAGTTTTGGGGTTCCCCTGGGAACATGGCCCCCGGCCCTGATGCTATCCTTGCCCATAAGTATTCTTCCTTTTCATTCCAGTATTTGTTTGGGGCCAATTATTTTATATTATGGTATTTTTCTTAGTTTCTCTTTGAACATAAAGACTACATAACATTTTAATAGTTAAGTTTTTCTTTATGTTGAACTACAATATTTATTTTCAGCATGTTCTCCATATTTTCTTGTTTTTTTTTTTTTTTTTTTTTTCTTTTCTTTCTACTGAAGTTAAAGGCAGTCTAGACTCTAGTCAGCAAATAGATTTTGGCTTTCATGTCAGTCCCAGCGGATGGGGGTGGATACCTGGAACCTCTGGTCAAAAGGATCTGAAAGTCTGATTTGAGCTTAGCACGAAAGACTGCTGTGATTGCTCATTTATATGCACCCTGAATAATCCATGAACCCTTTCTTTGGTCTAGCTGCTTAGTCATACTACAAATACTTATTACCAGATACTGCTCTCCAATTGGGAACCCAGCAGGGAACAAAACAGATAGTGACATCACTGTGGGCCATTTGCTGTCCCTATCTATGTGTCTTCTTAATTGTTTTTTATGATTGACTTTCGGCATTACTTGACCATTCCTCAGAGAACAATTTCCCATCAGGTTGTTTTTCCTTATTTTTAGAATTAACTGTAGAATAGCAAGATTGTGACCGTTTTCATTTGCCCTGTTGAAGTCTAACTGCTCAATGGTCAATATTTTGAACATGCTTGAATATGCATCATATATCCCTTTCTTCATTGTTTCTCTCATAGCCCTGGTAGCACAGAGGTTTAGAGCTTGGCTGCTATCCAAAAGGCCGGCAGTTCAAATCCACCAGCCATTCCTTGGAAATGTTATGGGGCATTTCTACCCTCCTTGAAGATTAAATTATCATTCCCTGAATCAGAGTTGTATTCAGGAGAAAACAACTGATGACCTAGTTAATGTAACTTGAGCAAGGGAGGAGTTCCTCAAGAAATAGGAACTCCCGAGGTAGTCAGTCCAGATGTGGCACATCGGGTCCGGGATCCAAGCATTTTTTTCCCATTTTTTTCCTTTTTTTTGCTTTCTGCTGTGGCACTCTTAGCATGTGACTTTGGTCCATGTACACTAAAGATAGGCTCTGCTTGTCTAGATATCAAGTGTTCATTCTGTTCCTCACCAAAAAAGCAAGCGTGTGTGCTTTAATCTCATTGACCAAAATGATGTTTCAGTGCTGTGAGTTAGGCGTTGATTTCCTTTTCCTTCTCTACCATTCCAAAAGGTATGGTACCAACATCTATCAAGTTGTACAATGTTACTATACCTACAAGACACAACTTATGGAATTTGAACTGGAGAGAGATTATTTGAAAGTATATTACACATAGTGATGGAATATCAACAGCCAGTTGATATTCATCTTCATCTTCAGCTGTGCCTAGGGATTAGCTGACTATCATCCTGAGAGAGCAGCAACTTTGAGGGCATGTTTTATCTGTATCTGTGAATGTGATACTGACAAATGCTTACTGACCAAAGAGTGTGTGATTCAGGGCTGTTCTCTTTAGAGTGAGAGGAGTGACTCCCACAGAGAAAGAAACTGAGCCGGGTAGCAGTGTTGGCTAGTGGAGTGTTTGGAGTCTCCAGTGGAAAAATGGAGTCTGTCTGTCTCTCAATCATATGAAAAGTCTGTATTCATTTTTTGACTAAAAATGTCCCAAGGGACACTGAAGCTTGTCCATCAAGCACAATTGTAGCTGACCAACTGGTAGATACTTTCTTCATCTGACTTTCTCCAGTGGCCTTTTCTAGAAGAACTTAACACTACGACAGAAATGTATGATTTCCATCCTTCTTACCTCCTTCAGGAAACCCTGATGGTATAGTGGTTAAGTGCTGTGCCTGTTAACAAAAGATCAGCAGTTCAAATCTGTCAGGTGCTCCTTGGAAACTCTATGGAGCAGTTCTGCCCTGTCCTGTAGGGTCGTCATGAGTCAGAATCAATTCAATGACACTGGATTTGCTTTGGGATTTACCCCATTCAACTATTACCTTTACACTTGCCGGGGTATCTTCCTTGAATTCCTTTTTGATCTCAAGTCACCTAAGACTGTATTAGCTTGCCAGATTGTGCTTTAAGTGTAAGTTAATAATCCGAGTCAATTTGTTATAAAAAACCTTGCCCACACACTGGTATGCACCTCTGGTTTTCTCCCCACCCTGTGATAGCGTACTCCTCCTTTCTGCCCTGTATTTCCTGTGTCCACTCAACCGGCTCCTGTCTCCCTCCACCTTCTCTTCTTACCTCTGGACGGGAGCCTGCTAGTCAGTCTCACCCTTAAGCCAGGAAATAAACTCTTCTCCATTTTATGTCTTATAGTCTAGTCTAGTTGTTGTCTGAAGAGTTGGCTTTGGGACTGGTTTCAGCTCTGAGCTAACAGAGTTTAGGGGCCATGTCTTCTGGAGACTTTCCAGTCTTATGAGACCATGAAGCCTGGTCTCTTAATAGAGTTCAGTTCTGCCCACCTATTTTTCACTCACTATGTCAGAAACCCTCTGTTGCATGCCCTGTTCAGGCAGTCATTGGTGGTGGTCCAACACTATTTAGTTATTCTAGTCTCTTGCTGATCCCAAACACATTTTTTATGAAACTGAGTAAATAACTCATTCTGAGAAGAACTAGTGTTTGTATAATGCATTTGCACATATTTGTTATTTTTAATCCTCAAAACGACCCTATAAGGATGGTGTAGGTAAGGAAATTGAGATTTCTGATGTGAGATAATTGGCCTCAGTTTACCTTGTAAAGTAGTGAGCGAACCAAAACTTTAAGTTTCTGCGTGCAAATTCTCATATTCATTCTGCCATGATATGTGGCTTCTGAGTTTCCACATTTTTTTTTGTTTAACTCTATGCTTTTCTGGACACTGTAGGTCATCTTTTCTTGATGAAAATTTGATATGCCTAATTAAGCAAAGATGCACTGTATATATTAGATGGTAGTCTGCTCAACATCAGGAACTAAGCCTATCAAACTTTCTCTTATCTGCCCTTTAGGGGCTAAAGTATCATAGCCGATTACTGAAAGGTGGAAGATGGAGAGCTTGGAACTGATGGATCATCAATGATTTTTCTTTATTTTCTGTTCTCATAGCATGGGAAGCATGAATCCTTGTGGGTTGAAGAGTTGTTGAAGTTACACAGAGCCCGAATCACAGATATTGAACATATCACTGGACTCAGCTTCTATCAAGAAAGAAAAGAGCCAATTTTAGATATCTTAAAGTTGAAAACACATTTGGAAAATTTCAACCAAGAAGACTAATTTTTTTAAATTCCAAAAACACACTGTAAATCTTTTTTAAAGAATCTTTTATTTTGTACAGTCCTCTATTCATACCGTATTGTGTTGTTTGGAAACTGTCCACCAGAGTTAGGATCAGGAGTCCTCTGTGATATGTACATCTCAGGGATACTTGTGGACTCAGCTCAGCAGTAAGACAGTGTTCCTGTTGAATGTTGCACTTATTTGAATGTGTCAGAATTCTTTGTATTATTCAAATTTTCTAGAATAAAGACAGACCATACCTAAAGCTGTCTTTCTGCTTTTCTTAAAGGGAGAAGTAGGTGTGAACATTCTTGGGGTACCAGATATATGAATCTTCTTAATACACTTCTACAGAGCAGGCTAATAGTAGACTAATGAAGAAGATTGGAATAGTTCATGTTATCTTAGTATCTTACAACAATTTAAAAATGACTCTGGATTCCTTTTAACTAGGATTTTCGTTGCTATTAATTTTAGTCAAAAAATTAATGGAAACTCACAAGTATTCCTGAGGTCCAGTTTCTCTTTCTGCTTACTGCCTTAAGAGGCAAAATATTAACCCTGTGTTATTTTTTACTGTGATTGGGTTTCTTCACATTGCATAGCTCTAACAAGAGATGATCTGTGTATTGCATATATCTACATGATAATAACATTTCATTCTGCATTTGTACAAAAAAAAGACAAATATTCTTATGCTGGTCATTAGCAATTATCATAGGTAGAAAATAACTCAGTAGTGACTATTTTGGACTCTTAAAAATGTGTGTTATCTTGGTGAAACTTCAGAGAACTTGCTAATGCACATAAAGCTGCATTTTTCATCTGCCATTAGGGACATTTCTTCTGTGCACAAGAATGACGCCACCAGTGGTAGAACTGTTCTGTGTTGACCTGATCATGTTGAAGTTCTGTAGATTTGGAGAACATATTGTTAGGGTCTGGATTTCAAGACACAACGCAGTTTGTCTCTGAAAGTTAAATTTTATTAAAAATGTGCCCAATAGGAAAAAAAGGGGCTGTTGCACCAGGGACAGATTCCAAACTATGCAGAGCTGGAGGCAACCCCAGGCTTCCTTAGCACACAGCATTTAAACCATGAAACTGCAAAGTAGGGAGGGGGAGCTAACCTTTGCATTGATTGGCTGAGGCGGTATGGAATTTCTGCAAGTTGCAAAATGCAGCTATGGGTGAATGTGTCAACCACATTGGTGAGTGTTTTCATCCACATAGAATTTCCGTAGGTTGTAAAATGTAACCGTTAGTGGATGTTTTACTAGGCTGGCTCCAGGGGTTATTTGCAAGGCTGTCTCCAGGCCCTATCTTTTGCAAGACAAAGGTGAAATTACGGTGTAATTACTCTATGGTATTTCCTGTTATTTCCTGCTAAGTTGGTTCCTGGAGCCTTTCACTTTAATACCCTGAATTTTCACTGCACCCTTCCTCAAAATGGAGTCACTTATGTCTCATTTCAACAATGTCACCATCACATCACATCAGTTGTTCACATCTATTCATTAATTCACTCACAGACAACTGTTTGACTCTCCTTAACAACATCTTGTTGCTGTTAGTTGCCATTGATGGGTTGCAATAAAGCATCTTAGCAAAGCTTAACTTACTGGATGGGTACCACTTCCCTTCGTTACACACCAAAGGCACAAAAGATGAACAGGTTACAGTGTCCGTCTTCCAGGTCTTCCAGCCTTCAGGACAGAGATGGGGTGGCAGCAGAAATGTCAGTGATCCCTGGAGAGTGGTGAATGTTGTAACAGAGTGGGTGTGTGCCAGGGTGCACTGAGAAGATGCTGCTTGGCATTAACAACAGTAGCTTTCCAGACATGGTGGTGTTTGGGCTAAGACTGGAAGGATGAATTGGAGATTTTCAGGTGAACAAGGTCAGGAAATGACATTCTATTTTTTCTTGAATGGGTACATTGTAGCATTGTTTCACTTACTGCAGCTTCTTTTCTACAAGTGTGGCAGTGTGGAACTTAACAACGTGCAATTTAACAATTGTTTCACTTTTCTTGCTTCCTTATAATGCTCTCTTGGTCTTAAAAGAAATGTCAGAACATAAGTGTTATGTTGCCTCTTTAAAGGTAAGGGTGTGCATATCTGTGCCTACTTTCTTTTTTCTAGTTGCTTTTATAGAGTTTTCTTTTCTTGAAAGAGACCCCTTCTAGCAGCATTTCATTGGTTTAAAACGTGTGGCTGATGGCCACCTCCCAGTTTGAATGGTAAACTTGCAGGAACATTATGGAAATAGTTTTACCCTACTTTCTACAATTAAGGCTATATTTTGCTTTTCAATTGCAAAGTGAAACCTTTATCTGTAGATTACCACTGTACTTCAGTTCCCAACTCCTTAAATAAGGTAACTGACTTCTGTAGAGAATTCCATGCTGGTCAGTTCATTTGTGGCAGAGCAGAGAGCCAGGTGGAGCTTAATGATATATCCAAAAAAAGAGCAAAGCTTACAACTGGGAAGAACCAAACCAAACCCACTGATGCTGAGTCGATTCTGACTCATAGGGACCCTATAGGACAGAGTAGAACTGTCCCATAGAGTTTCCAAGGAGTGTCAGCCAGTTTTAAACTGCCAACCTTTTGGTTAGCAGATGTAGCGCTTAACCACTACATTACCAGGGTTTCCTGGAAGACCGTCTGTGTTCCATCAGGGTAATTAGATACATAGGATAACGAGGATTGTAAGGCAGGCAGGCCAGTCTAATCCCGCCTAGAGATACGAGGGTTACTGAGTGGAGCAGCAACCACCTACCTCTCCGGGAGAGACTGTCACCCCACCCCCAACTGTTCTCAGCTGATAGTCACAGCAATAGCTGCCCTTCTATGTGGGAATATACTTATTTAACAATAGGAACTGGCATTTGAACTTTGAAACTAAATGTAGTGATCACAGGTCCTTGCTGAAGCTTATCACAGGAATTTGATGTGTGAGTCCTTGCGTGAGTGTAAAATCAAATTTCACCATGGCCACAATGCAAAGACAATTTCCCTGGTTTGAGGGTTGTCTAAATACTTAAAGGGGAAAAACCAAAATCTACAGGTGGAAGAGTCTCTAAGAGATGTGAGTGTACCAATAAATGTGGATTTGCAAATAAAGCTTGTGCAAATAAAGCTTGTGCAAATAAAGCTTGGCTTCTTTCTTATGTGGATATATTCATAGAGGGATAGGGAGTAGAGGGTAGTGTTTCTCTGGGGATATGACACTGAGTCCAGGGGTTGTTGACAATTAACTACAGCTGTTGTGTTGTAAGGAGAAAAAAGATCCAAAGTTCATTTCAGGTTCCAGTAATCATCCGTTTCTCATCTGTAATTTATAACCTTGTTTTGGGTATTTCAATCATATTTAATCACAGTAGTAGGTAAAGACAAGTGCCAGTCATATATAAATATTCCCGTGGTATTTACACTGGTCTCAAACCAAAGGGAAAGTATCCTATTTGTAACCTTCATGGATTCTTCCAAAGTGAAATATTTCTTTTTACCTCAGTTTTAAACCCCAGTTCTCTCTGAAGTTGAACTTTATGTTTGCCCATAAATCTTCAATTAGAAGGACAACTTTAGGATTTTAATAAAAAGAACTTCATTTTAAAGTTCATTTCTGCTTTCAGGTTATGACAGATACAGAACTCGGAATAAACTCTGTCTTTCAAAGTAGAGATAAGAAAACAATATCCAGGAAAGGAGATTTTTACATCTTTTAGGTAATTTTTCCTTACAGTGTCTAGGAGTTTCTCATTACCAAAATTTTCTTACATATTCCCTTTAGTGACATTGTGATACAGAGTAAATGAAACAGGGATCTCAGAAGTGGAAGTTTATTAGTTGGTGTGAACTTTTGAGAGATGACTTTAAGTGAGACTGACCTATGCTAAATGCAATGAGGGTATGTGGCTCATTGTCAAGTTTTCAGACGTTTTAAAATTTCAGATGACAGAAGTTTGGGTTCTCTGTTTTATGCCTTGACACAATTTCAGTGTCTTTGTTTTGAAAAGTTAACTCAGTTCTACTTAAATCCAGGCAGAAAACTGGTGGTAAACCTGTAAGGCTTTCGATGATGTATTTCTTCTTTATGTTACCCACACTGGTTTACGTAATAGTACACAAGATATTGAAACCAGATTAGATTGGATTAGGGATGATAACAGACTTCAACCCTGTGCTTACTGGCAGGGTATTAAACCCCAAACCAAACCCACCACTGTGGAGTCAATTCCAACTCATAGCAACACTATAGCAAAGAGCAGAACTGCTCACAGTTCCCAAGGAGTGCTTGGTGGATTCAAACTGCCAAACGTTTGGTTAACAGATGTAGCACTTAACCACTGTGCCACCAGGGTTTCCATGTCAGGCTATTAGATATTAGGAATATATTCAAGAATAAGACAGATGGGATGCCTGCCCTGCTGTGCTGTTAAACAATAATTGTATTAAGCCAATAACATACTGAAGTTGATGGAATATACAATTTGCAAACTGGGATAACATTTTAACTAGAGTGTCAGAAATGTTCTGAAGATGAGAACTCCCAAAATCCTTATACTATATTTTATTGCCATGCATAAAGGATAGGAACTGAACTGATAAACAAATCTGTAGTCAGAAGTGATTTCCCCACAGCATTGCCCAAGGAAAACTTAAAATAATTACTGTTTTACCCTAAACATGGTTCCCATGCTGAACCTTGGAGTTAGTTTGTTTTCTAAAACTGTCCATTATTGGCCTCAAAGCTGTTTTTTAGAAACTGGTTTTTTTCAAGGTTCCAGGTTCAAAGGGACACATAAAAGCAATGAATTCTGTGGGTTGGCCCAGCTTCCATGAAAAAGCAGAAATCTAGATTCTAGAAAACTAAAACTCTTCCATCAGTGCTTACTGATAAAACATTCACCTTTATTTCAAGGCTTTAGCCCATGGCTCATATTCTTATGACACCAGTCATCTTCTTTGAACCCCTAAGGCATTGGGGATATTGTCAGATACTCTTCTAGACATGGAAGATAAGAGACAGCACACGCCCTCAGCTGGTCATTACTATGTAATTGCAATCTGTGTGTGAGTGTACATGCCCTCAGCTGGCCGTTACTGTGTAGTTGCAATCTGTGTATGAGTGTATGTAATGCAAACCATTGTTACATGACCTGTACAATGTTTTTCCATGGCATTGTGACCTACTAAGGAATTATACCCAGATCTCAGTCACCAAATTCAAGTGACACAGCTTGCTGAAGGCAGTTTATATAACCATAGAAGGAAATGAAAGACAACTAGTCTGCAATTTCAGGACAGTGAAATTATGGGTACAAGAAACTTCCACTTGGGGCTTCCAAGGTCCAGGTGGGAACTCATTCTAAACAAAAGAACACTTACCACAAACCACGTAAAGAAATCAGAAAGTCATAAGAAAATGCCTAACCAAACATTCTGCAGCCTGTGGTTCTCCATCAGCTTTGCTAATATTATATTCTTTGAGCTTATCACTGAAACAAAAAAAAGTGTAACTTTGGTAAGATTTATGCATCAGAGTGGACTACCAGAACCTCAGTTCAAAACTCTGAGGTGTAGCTCTCTTGGCATTTAGCATACGTTCTCAATTGTTTATAGATTCCTTCTGATCTGTTCATTGTCTTGTCTCCAAAATCATCTATTGTAAAGAATAGAAATCATCTTTTATAGCTACCATTTCTAGCATAGTGCCTGACAGATAGGAATTCATTCAAAAATGTTTGAATGAATGAAAGCCAATGAGATGGTCACACCAAAATATTGCTGTAAAACATTTGTGCTACCTGCTGCAAAGCCAAGACTGAGGCAGGGGTGAGACAGGTGATCAAGAGGTTGACTGCATATCAGTATGCAAGAGATAGGGGAAAATCAAATCATCCAAAGCCTGATTGACTTCTTCTAAGGGTTTTCACTGGGTAGCTAAAGGTAAACATTTAGGTACATGGCGTTGTAATCGTGGAAGAATGTAGGTAAGTCATGGAGGGGTTCTGGAGATGGGCTTCTGGAGCCCAGAGTGGTCTGTCTGGAGTTCTTCCAGCTGTCCTCTGGCGGTGGTTATCTGGACAAGGGGTTGGTGACTGGTGCCTTCACCTGTTTGGGGATCCAGAGAGAACCTGCAATAAACCAGCTGCAAAGATTTTATTCTACCTCCTGCCTCGTTCATCGCCTCTCCTTGTAGTTTCTGTAGGTTATATATAAGTTAATAAGTAGTCTTCCTGGGGCTAGGCAGCACAAGTGAGCAAGGCCCTTAAGAAAAATAGGTATGCATGGAAAGTAACTCCTGTTCAGTTGTTTTATGCCACCTACTTCAAAAACACCCATTTATAGATTGCTAAAGCATCACAGGTGACAGAAGTGAGGCTTGAGGACAATCATAAAGAAATCAATTTTCTTTATTTCACCAGTTTTTAAATGTCAGAGGACATTTTTAATAGTATATTTAGAAGAAAGCATTCATAAATGTTTTTACGGCTCCTAGCACAAGATAAATAAAAGTAATAAATATATTATTGGGTAGAAACCCCAGGTTCTTGTTCAGCATGATTCAAACTGACCAATAAAGGAGAGACCAAGGTGGGAGGATGGGAAAGATGCCTTTATTTCATTATGCAAAGAAAGGAGTCAATCAGGTGAGTTACTTTCAAAGGGGTTTACAAGTAGGGAGTTCATGTAAGTTACCTCAGCAACATTCATAATCATGCTATCCAGATGCAATGGGGTTTGTATATATAATCTCCAAGCAAAGGTAGAATTCAAATGCAAAGCTGGGGGAGGGGTGAGTGGAGAAAACCCAGCAAAGGAACAGGGTATTTAATAGTATACTCTTTTAAAAATATATGTATATAATGGGGATTGTCTCACTCCTTTCTTTTCTTTTTGGACATTGGTCATTTAAAACCAGTGCCCATTTTGAGGAAACCCTGGTGGCATAGTGGTTCAGTGTTACATCTGCTAACCAGAAGGTAAGTAATTTGATTCCACCACGTGCTTCTTGAAAACTCCATGGGCCAGTTCCCCTCTGACTGGTAGGGTTGCCAGGAGTCAGCACCAGCTCGACACCAGTAGTAGATTAGGCCCATTTTGATAGTCCAGCTCAGAATTGTTTATCATTGAAAGAGGAAAGCCTGAAGAACTGTAGCCTTTCTTAAAATATCAGAAGCCTGAAGACCTCAAACCTGAAGAGTTATATAGCCTTGTCAAAAGCACCAGGTGCCTGGAAGCCTGGTGCCAAAAAAAAAAAAAACCCACTCAAGTGTTTCTTGTGAGCACTTACACGCCCAGAGAAAGGAGAGCCCCTTCCTCACAACTTAAGTTTTTGCTTATGTTTATCTTTGTAACCATGTTAACACCAGTTAGAAGGTAGAATGATACTTTGTAAAACTACTAATACCATTAGGAATGCCAGTATGAAAATTTCTCTGTATGAACTTTCTGTAAAGCATCTGTAAACTCTGGAATTTAGATGGATGGGAAATGCAGCCATTCTCGGACTCCATCCACTGTGTTCTGCCGGCTAACAAAGCCTCTTCTCAACAGTGCTCAGAGTGATCCTTGCTCCCCTTGGAGCTTTGTTTAACGGTTATTTGTAAACTCCTGTTTTTCCTGCTACATTGTATTTTGGGAAAGGGGCAAATACTGTTACCGAAAACGCCAGGGAGTTCGGCTACCTGCTGCAAAAAGCCAATGCACTGGCACAGGAGCCTTAGGAGTGAGATCAAAGGTTTTATTTGCAAGCTTATATTGCAAAGGGACAGGGAGATATTCTCATCCTCCGATCCTGTCCAGATTGGTCTGGCAAATTCTGAGTATTTAAAGAGAAAGACCACATGCAGATGTGGGGAACAATGTGGGCAGGTTGGGGCATGTGGGGGTAACTGCGTGGAGGTCAACTGGGTGGAGGCCGACTGGGTGGAGGCAATCGGTTGAGTGGAGGTCTGCTTTTCCATCTCTCCAGCCATCAAGGAAAACAGTGATGTTAGACCAGTCTGGCCAGTAACCTAGAAGAATAGACTCAAACAGGAGTTATTTCCCGTCCTCCCTGCCTCTTGCTGGATTCTTTTATCATTGGTTTTGTCAAGACAAAAGGAGTCATTTATTGTCTATAGTTCACTGAATCTCTAGTGGAGCCTGCAGGGGGCCCACCCAATGTCCCTCAGGTCCGCTGAGTTTTGAGCACCCCTGACATGGAGGCTATTTCAGCCTCCAGTTTCAATATTGACTTAGTATTTTCACTGTGGCTACTGACCTCTTTTTGATTTATAACCAACTCGACGGCACATGGCTTGGCTTGGCAATTTATTAAATATTAAAAAACAAGAGAGGGACTTTTATGCCCTGTTTATGTGAATGTTTTCCTAAAAGATTTTCTCCATGAATCGGATCTGACTCGACGGCACTTGGCTTTGGCTGGCTCTCTCTTTTTTATTGTCTTAGTTACTGTCTTTATACCTCACAGCCCAGTAGATGTGTCCTTATGAGTCTGTGTGAGTTCAGTTCCCAGTACATTATATTGTTTATGCTCAAGGACAGGGAATAATCGCTCCATTATTATATCATTAATCATTCTTTTAAATGGGAGATTGGAAATAACGCACCGATGATTATTGCTTGGACTTAGTCTGAGCCCCTAGATGGAGGATAGGGCAGCCGCTTTAAACTCACAGTACTGGTTTTCCACCAGTTGCCGTCTGGTTCTTCACCAGAATCTTACGAGCAGTATTCTTTGCTGAAGTAAACAGACTCAGTGTACAAGGCGTGCCAATTAAGTCTGTGAACTTAACTGTTCTAAGTGTTGCGTATCTCATGGCTGAATATCCCTGTGGTCACCTTTGAGGTGCTCCCCTTGGGAAGCTGTGCACCTGTACCAGCACCTAGTCCACCCTTCAAAGCCAAAGCAATTTTGGAAGTCTTTCTGGAATGGCCGTGCACATGGTGGCATGGTGGCAAGTTCTCAAACTTAACTGTGTAGTTGCCTATGAGGGAGTTCCTAGCCAGTAAACAAATAACTGTATTGGAACACCCACCCTACTCACCTGATCTGGCCCCCAGTGACTTTTTTCTTTTCCTTAAAGTAAAGGAAATATTGATAGGAAGACGTGTTGACGATATTCAGGACACTAAGGGTAGTAAAACAACAGCTCCGGTGGCTGTTCCAGAAAAGGAGTTCCAAAATTGCTATGAAGAGTGGACCAGGTGCTGGCATTGGTGCACCGCTTCCCACGGGGAGGACTTCAAAGGTGACCATGGTGATATTCAGCAATGAGGTATGAATCCCTTTTTCTAGGGTGAGTTTAGTGGAACTGGTAGACCTCATTGCATGATGTCACTTTAGCCAGAGGCCTTCTTTTGCCTTGTAGGTGAGGAGGACAATAGAAGATAAGTTTTATTATGCCTAATACAATGAGGATGCACACTAAGAATATCACTATTCCTTGCAAAAGTTGTCTAGCCCATGTACTTTTTCCTAATAGTAACCAAGCCAAATAGGGTTTGTAAGGGTTTTATAGTGGGCAACCAATTTGCTTGTTATCTAGTTCTGTGTATATCTTGTTCTACTTGTTATTTATCCAAATACAACAAGATGTAATGAGGAGGTAAGATAGAAACACTAGCAATAGTGAAACCATAAACCTAAGATTTTTGAATCAAGGAAAGAAATCTCATGAGGTTTTATCTATACATAATAGCACCAGTAATGGCTTTTCATATGCTTCAACGGCATCTATCTACATTCTGCAAAACCTCAGACTGAGTATTAATGTAAACACAATGATATTTATCTGTTAAGGCACAGACTGTTTCTCGAGAAAACTAATGGGAAATCTAATGCTGTTTCATTTTGTACAATCAACAAAGTAAAAACTTATCTACAGATGACAAAATGTAATATAGCCATGCTTAATTTATAAAAATAAAGCTCTTATAGTGAAAGACATGATAGAAGGTAATTAAAAGTGTAATGCAAAGGCCAAATAAAATCAATTTAAAAACTTTAGATAAAAATATTTTTTTAAATGTAACTGTTAACCATTTTTGAAAGAGCTTCGGATACAATGTATAATAACCTTAAGATATAAGGCCATAATAGTCAGGATATACCAAGAATATACTAAGATTATCAAGTCTCCAACTACCTGAATAGTAATAAATAAATAAATAAAACCTCATAGGTAAATGAATTCCTCAATCAAACTATTGACTTTGATAAAGTTGCAACCAAGTTAGCAATTAAGAAACAATAGTAAAATTATGATGTAATAGTATGTGTTTGCTACTATTAGGCAGAAGCACAGGAGAAAATACTAACATATAAATTTTAACCCAGTGAGAATCAGGTGTTTCTCTTGATTTGAACAACACACTCCATGTAATTTATTAAATAAAACTTTTTAGCACTTTCTCTTTATAAAAATTTTTTGTGGCTTTCAATGAAGTTCTAAAGTTGTCAGGAGTTCATTACAGGTCACCGAGAAAAGTACTATAAGTTATTTGACCGAAGATCCTAAAGGTAAAAAACTTAGATTTTTTTTTTTTTTCCTCTCTCCTAACTCCATGTAGCTTGGTTTTCAACCCTGGAATCGTATTCTAATGAGAGGCTGAAATTTTGTCTTTAAGGTAGATTACATAAAGAATAAATCAACACTTCAACTCAGATAATCTAAGAAAACAAATGCTATTTTAATAACAGGAAAGCCATTTCTTTTTTTGGAGATTATTTAACGTTAAATAAACAAAAACAAAAACTCACTGCTGTCCAATCAATTCCAACTCACAGCAACTCTGTGGGTTAAAGTAGAACTGCCCCATTGAGTTTCCAAGGAGCGTCAGGTGGATTTGAACTACTGATCTTTTGGTTAGCAGATGTAGTGTTAGTAGACGGAGCTTAAACAAGGTTGCCTAGACTGCTAAACTACACTCCATTCCCTGTTCTAACCAGATCAACAGACTTACATTCCTTTCCCAGTCTCCAGGACAGTAAATTGATTATTTCAAACTTTCAGAGAGGTAATGATATTTGGGGTATTTACGCTGTTCAGTAAGAGGTAAAGGAATCTTGTGACTCCTTGTTCTATCCTATGGCAAGGTTTGATATTTTCCAAATGCAAATGCCTTTGTAATCTAGCTATAAAAGCTTCTGGAATTATAACCCAAGTCAAACAGTCTTGGAGAAACCATTCCCACTGTTCTCCAGATTTGCATGTTTACCTGTAAATACAGCTTACTTGAATCTTTCCCCTCTCTGGGTTTGGCTGCAGTGATAGGAAGAACTAACTTGCTTTGGTTGAGCCTCAGTAGCACTTAACCTCTACACCACCAGGGTTTCCATCTACTGTTTAAAGCTCATAAAAATCTCATAAATTACACCATTAAAATTTAGTCGAATAGGTAAAACTTCTGACCATAACAAATAAATTTCTCTTTAATAAACCTCTTAAACATCTTTGTTGCATATCTCTTAGAGCATATCCCTTTAAATGGAAAAAACGAACACACTCATTAGCAGACCTAAATACGTGTGTGTGTTCCTTCTTTTGTGGTGTAAAAAGCAAAATATGTACACTTAAATTATAACAAATATTTATCAATAGAATTTAGTATCAATAAGTTATCTAAAAGGCCTTAAAATATTTTAATTCTATATACCATAAAATACAACTGTTGTTGAAAGAAAGCCTGTTTAAACATTCTAAGGTTTCATCCAACTTTTACTATTTCTCATACTTTTCCAATCTAATTTTAGTCCTTAAAGATTTTATCAACTGGCTTTAGAAATCACAAAATCTCTGCTCAATTGACCAATTTATTGATATGGATACAAATTTAAGTGTCTGTCTAGGACTAGAAACAAGTCCATTTCACATGTGTCTAATTGTGGGTTTTTTCCTTCTTTTTTTGGCTTCTTCAGGTTCCCCTGCAGTAGAGGGAACTTGTTATTTTATGATTAGGATGCACTCATTTTCTAATAACCACAGTAAGCTTCTTGGAGTTACATGATCTTCGAAGACTGGGGGGCCTGAGGTTACCTTACTATTCCTATTTTTGACTCATGGTAGAAGACAAGAATCAAGCTATTATGATTCATTTACATATGTTTAAATTGATCTACCCAGCAAATATTGAAAGGCTTTAGCAGCTTTGTAAATGAATCCATCAATTCTTGGCTTGTGTCTCGGATTGGGATGGTCCTACTCAACTTATTTACATATGTTTAGATTGATCTAGGTATGTTGAAAGGCAAAACATAACTATATTTTTTCTCTCTTACTATCTTCTTGGCAAGCATTTTGCTTTCTCTTTATCATAGCCTTTTATCTACCAGTAAATACTAAATCCTTTAGTGGCCTCCTGCTGACCCCAGGCTTATCCTATGCCTCCTTTTTATATTCTGGAATTGTTAGTTTTACATTGTCTTTTTTTTTCTTTCCAAATATAATACATTTCATATACTATCTAGCTTAAGTTACTTAGAAAGGCTTTGCTTTTACAAATGACAAAGTTTTTCAGTACTTCAGTCTAGCTACTAAACCTCTAAATTGCAAGACAGACACAAGCTGTAGTTTTTCTTACATAAGGAAAGGACTGAGGTTCCAAGGTAGCCTTACCAGAAAGTAAATATTCTTAACTATAGCCTTCAACCTGATGCAAGACAGAAACTTAGACACAACACTCTAGACCAAAAGCAAGGTCTGGAAAGAAAGTAAGACAGAAAGACCGCATAAACTAACCGAATAATGCCACACAAAACAAGGATATGGGATTCTAGTTTTTAAAAGTGTATATAGTAATTTTTGGTAAGATACACTCATTGTAATTAACTTATTTTAGATAAAATGTACTAAGTTGCTAAAGCCTCAGATGGAGGAATATGAGAACTTTTGGCAAATTCTGAGCATCAAGCTCATAAACTCTCAGAACAAAATGAGAGATCACCAAGCTCAGAATTTGCCCAAAAAGAAAAGACGACACAAATGAAAACTCATTTTCCCAAGCTGATCTGTTTGGGATGTAGACCCAATCCTTCTGAATACGTGGTTGCCAAGAGGCCAAGAAACTGACCAGGAGACAATCCAAGAGAAGCGTTTATTCATCAAGGGAGACTTACAAAATGGGACAGCAGTACTGTATCCAGCGGCAGCCAGCTGGGCAGACTGGTAACAGCTCACTGATGCGGGTGATGAGGGTTTTTAAGGGTGGATTTCCCCGTTCCGACTGTGAGGGCCCTGGTGAGGGGGGCGGAGTGTGTCATGTGATAATCAGGGTTAAGAATTCTTTGATAAGTACATTCCAAGGGGTCATAACAGAGTGTTTTTGTCCTTATCCCACACAGGTCACTGGTATTCCAAATTACTTCTGGTGTACTCAGCTTATAGGATTTTTAAATATGAACCCAAAACCAGTGCCTGGTAGCATGGGGGAAATCCAGGCTCATTTATCAAAGAGGTTAAGCTCTACGCTTCAAGCTTTTGATTTTCTCCTCTTTGAACTTAATTCATTCTACCGGCTAGAGTTTTACTCTCTTATTTTTAGACTGAAATATGCTTTTTTTTCCAGTTGGAAAATAAAGTAGCTACTGATGATTTTAACATTTTGAGTCTTTATTGAGAAACTGTGTCATGAAACAGGTACATATGTTCCACTTCTTTCTGTGAATTTTATCACAAAGAATTAGTAGGAAGAATAGACTAGAAGTTCTCAGAACAGAATGAGCCACAAATACCACATAAATTAACCAGAAACAGATCAGAAGCTGTCGCTTCTCCCTGAAAGTTTCATAGTATGGGTCAGGAACTACCACTTCCCCCTAAGAATTTGGCAAAATAGGTTGGGAGTTTCCACTTCCCCATTAAAATTTGGCAAAACAGAGCACTATTTTCCAGGTTTTTTTTTTTTTTTCTGACTCACAAAAAGAAACCTAAGAAGGAACACTGCAGAGAATGCAGTGTTTCGTTTAGACCAATGTGTACTTCTGATGCTTCAGAGTTTGCTTGCAAGTGGCAGGCAGCCTAGTGCTCTAGTCTGTCTCAGGACCACCTCATCCTGTCACAGGAGTCTTTAACTCTCCTGATGAGTGCTGGTCATCACCCTAATGGCTTTTACTGGTTAGCCTGCGCTCGAATTTTTGCAGCGTTGGTGGTTCAGAGCTCTTTGAAAACAAAATTACCTCTTTAATATTTCATATGCCCAAATCTGGACCTAAACTGAAGTTCATCAAGAGTTAGTAGACATCTCTCTTAAACAAATGATAGAACAAAAACCTAAGAAAGGTGCCCTTAAGCAAACAATTGGTTTTTCAATTAACATGCTGAACAATACTTAAGAAAATATAACAAGAATAAACAAAGCTCCTTTTCTGGGAGAACTCACCCCATCAGTGTAGAAGGAACATGCAGTGTGAGTGCTTGGGTCTAGAAGATAGTATTTCTCTTTTCGCTGGGTTTTACTCTGCAGTCCATGTCTCCTCGAGGTTGACTGGCTTTAGAATACCTGCAACAAATACACTATCAGCTCTCGTAGAGTGAAAGCACCACAAAGTTTAGTAAAGCAAAAAGAATGTCTTTATTTTGCATATATTTAAAGAGGCAAAAGTAGGAAACAGATAACCATACTGCTAGAACCATGTCTGTCCAAGCCTGTTCACAGTTCTTAGGATGCATCTTAGTGGACCACAGTCCAGGATCCCTCAAAAATTCACCATGCGAAAAAACTGACTTCACAATGACGAGTTTCCACTGAAAGAGGCCCAGATGACAGCTAGAATCAAGCCCTTGTGCATGAGAATGCGGTCATCTTAGACTTTCCAGCTCTAGCAGAGCTGTCAGATGCCTACAGCTGCATGAAGCCCAAACCAAACCCAACCCATTACTGCTGAGTTGATTCTGACTCACAGTGACCTTGTAGGGCAAAGTAGAACTACCCCATCGCGTTTCCAACTACACCATGGAAGCCACTGCTACATCTTTCTCCAGCAGAGCCACTGGTGAGTTTGAACCACTGGACTTTCATTAGCAACTGAGCACTTAACCACTGTACCACTGGGCTCCCTGTAGTTGCATGAAGGGCCTAGGAAAAAATAAAGAAGAAAAACCACCTAACTGAAATAAATTGTGGCGAATTTTTATATAACATTAGCTAAACAAGACAATTGTTTTCTACCCCAAAATGATGAGAAGAGAAAAAAGGTGAAGAACAGATAGTCAGTTTGCTTTTCTTCATCTTCAGGAGGACTGGTGAAAATAGTTGGGATTCTGAAGTGGAGCTGAGGGACAGTCAGGAGCCAGGTTGGAATCTGCTTCTGTCATTCAGAACCTTTTGTGTTTTTCAGTAGCTTTGATTTTGTTTCTCCAATTTAGAAGGATGTAAACCTTTCTTTCGAAAGTGTAGTAGCACAGTGGTTAAGTGTTAGGCTGCTAACCAAATGGTCAGCAGTTCAAATCCTCCAGGTGCTTCTTGGAAACTGTACATTCCAACTCTATGTGGCAGTTTCACTTGGTCCTATTAGGGTCATGATGAGTTGTAATCAACTTGATGGCAATAGGTTTTTTTGTTTGTTTTAAACCTACCTTCTGACACACAGAACGTTCTTCCAATACAGTCTCCTTTCTAGCCACGTTGGCCCCCATCCCTTGGACTGTGGGGAGGATGGTGTGGATGAACTTACTTACGGTTGGCTCAGAAAAAACATGGCCTGAGGCAGTGGCTCTCTAATATTCATGTCAATAAAAAATAGTAAATGTGATTGACAAGCAGAATCCTGGACCTCCCTCTATATTCTAACTCTGTAAACCAAAACCAAACTCACTGGCATTGAGTTGACTCCTACTCTTAGCAAATGACCCCATAGGACACAGTAGAACTGCCCCATCGGCTTTCCAAGGCTTTAAATCTTTACAGTCTCCTGCAGAATGGGTTGGAACTACTGACCTTTCTGCTATCACCAAAGTGCTTTAACCACTGAGTGCACTATCAGGGCTCCTTTCTGATTAAATATATCTTCCTCTTAAATAATCCTTCCAGATTAGTCCAGCACTAGTGGTGTATGCTTTGAGAAGAAAACCCATTGTCACTGACTCAATTCCAACTGAACAAAACCAAACCAAACCTATTACTATCAAGCTGATTCTGACTCTCAGCAACCCTATAGTACAGAATAAAACTCCCCCATAGGGTTTCCAAGATGCTGCTGGTGGACTCAAATTGCCCACCTTTTGGTTAGCAGCTGTAACTCTTGACCACCACACCATCAAGGCTCCAGCTGATAGCAACACTGTAGGACACAGCAGAAATGTCCCATAGGGTTTTCAAAGCTGTAAATCTTTGAATGCCAACTGCTCCAACTTTTCTCTGGAGCAGTTGGTATGTTCTAACCCAAGAGCTTCTAGTTAGCAGCTGAGTGCTTAAGTGATGTATCACCAGGGCTTCTTTGAAGAAATAATAATACATTTGCTTGTTTCAGTACAGTTATCTGTGAAATATTGTGAGGGTTGAGTACAACATTGAGACACGAGTCATTTGTCTACATATTGAGACCATATTTAAAGGGAATCTTGACAGAATAAATGGTAAGTCCTGATCACAGATGGTGAATACACAAGCTTGTGACAAATCTGCTTCACTGACATAATAAATATAACGGCAGTAACAACAAAAAACAGCACATTTGGAAAATTTTTAATAGTATGAACATACAGATTGGATAAAATTGAACACAGGCAACCCCTGTAGCTCAGGTAAGGAGCCCCGATGATACAATGCTTAAGAACTTAGCTGTTAACCAGAAGTCAGCAGTTCAATCCCAACAGCAGCTCTGCAGGAGAAAATACCTCCAATGTGCCCCCCCTTTAAAGACTGCAGCATAGGAAACACTATGGGGCAATTCTACTCTGTCCCAAGGTGTTGCCTGAGTTGGAATAGGCTTGTTGTCATGTAAAAACAACATAAGCTTAGATGAAGAAAAAAGAAACAAACAAATGTTGCCATGAGTCAGTTCTGTTTCATAGCAACCCTATTGGGCAGAGTAAAACTGCATCAGTGGGTTTCCAAGAAGCTCTTATATGAAGTAAACCCTAACCAAATTCACTTTGAAAAGTTGATTGCACTTGATAATGACCCCATATGACAGAGTAGAACTTCCCCATAGAGTTTCCATGGAGCACTTGGTGGATTTGAAGTGCCAGCTTTTTTGTTAGCAACTGTAACACTTAACCACTATACCACCAAGGTTTCAAGCAGGAATTGCTCAATTCCAATTTTAAACTATGGAGGATTCCAACTTTAAAGTATGGAGGATGTCTCCCCTTCCTGCCCCGTGTTGGAATTATTCAATTTTGTGCAATAACCAGACAATGGGAGTGAGAAATTTCTAGTAATATGCTTCTATTATTAAAATGAAGTTTCCTTCATTTACCAAAACATATTTCAGCAGTGATAGTAAGCTTCCATAGCCAGCATATTAAATTCTTCCTTTATTCTTTCATGTTTTTAAATACTTTATTTGTAAACAGGTGATCCTTTCTTCAAACTTTTAGCCCCTAATACAGTGTCAGATCAATTATTCATCTGTCAGTTTGTCAAACTGCTGCCTTCAATGTTGCTGTGATACTGCAAGCTATGCCACCGGTGTTTCCATACCAGCAGGGTGACACATGGTGGGCAGGATTCTGCTGAGCTTCCAGGCTATGAAGAAGGGCCTGTTGGTCAACTTTTGAGAAGAATTAGCCAGGGAAAACCTTGTAAACAGTAGTGGAACACTGTCTGATAACAGTGCTGGAAGATGAGCCCCTCGGGTTGGAAATTATTCAAAACTCAGCTGAGAAATAGCTAGCTCATTAAAGTAGAACTGACCTTAATGACATGGATGGTGTCACGTTTGGGGGATATTCATATGTTGATGTGACATGACTCCAGATGAGAAGAGACAGCTGTCAACATCCATTAAAAGTCAACATCCAATAAAAGTATGAATCAAGGAAAACTGGCAGTCATCAAGAATGAAATGGAACACACTAAGACCGATATCCTAGGCATTGTTGTTGTTGTTGTAAGGTACCATCAAGCTGGCTTTGATTTATAGTGACCGTGTATATACAAGAGAAAGAAACACTGCCCTGTCCCACACCATCCGCAACATAGTTGCCTTGCTCAAGCCCGTTGTTGCAGCCACTGTGTCGATACATCTCATTGATTTTCTTCTTTTTCACTGACCCTCTACTTTGTCAAGCAGGATGTCTTTCCAGGCAATGATCCCTGGACACAAGGTGTCCAAAATATGTGAGACGCAGGCAGTCTTGTCATCCTTGCTTCTAAGGAGGCTTCTTGTTGTACTCCTTCAGAGACAGATTTGTTTGTTCTTCTGGCAGCCTGTGGTATATTCAACATTCTTCTCCGACACCACAACTGAACGATGTCAATTCTCCTTCAGTCTTTCTTATTTATCATCGAGCTTTCGCATTCATATAATGTGATTGAAAATACTATGGCTTGGGTCAAGTGTACCTTAGTCTTCAAGGTGACGTCTTGACCTTTCAATGCTTTAAAGAGGTCTTTAGCAGCAGATTTTCCAAATGCAGTGAATCTTTTGATTTCCAGACTGTTGCTTCCATGGGTATTGGTTGTGGATCCAAGCAAAGTGAAATCCTCAGCAACTTAATCTTTTCACCACTTATCATGATTGGTTATTGGTTCAGTTGTGAGGATTTTTGTTGTCTTTATATTGAGGTATAATTCCTAATTAAGACTGTGGTCTTTGATATTCATGAGTGTTTCAAGTGCTCTTTGCTTTCAACAAACAGGGTTGTATCATCTGCATATAAGAGGTTGTTTATGAATCTTCCTCCAATCCTGATGCCCCATTCTTCTTCAAATAGTCCAACTTCTCAATTGTTAGTTCAGCATAGAGATTGAGCATGTGTAGTGAAAGATAAAATCCTGATGCACACTTTACACTATGCAGCATCTGTCCAACAACTGCTTCTTGATCTGTGTACAGATTCTGCTGAGCACGATGAAGTGTTCTGAAATTTTTATTCTTTAAAATGTTATCCATAATTGCTTATGATCTACACAGTTGAACACTTTTGCATAGTTAGTAAAACACATGTAAACGTCTTTCCCGTATTCTCTGCTTTCAGCCAGTGTCCATCAGATATCAGCGATGATATCCCTAGTCCAATTCTTCTGGCTGGAATTTCTGGCAGTTTCTTGTCAATATATTGCTTCAGCTGCTTTTGAATGATCTTCAGCATAATTTTACTTGCTTGTAATGTTATCTTAGTTATCTAGTGCTACTGTAACAGAAATACCCCAAGTGGATGACTTTAACAAATAAAAATTTATTTTCTTACAGCCTAGTAGGCTACAAATTCAAATTCAGGACAGTAGCTCCAGGGGAAGACTTTCTTTTCTGAGCTCTGGAGAAAGAACCTTGTCATCAGTCTTTCACTGGTCAAGGAGCTTCTCAGCACAGGAACCCGAGGTCAAAAGGATGTGCACTTCTGCTCTTCATTCTTGGTTGTATGAGGTCCCCATAGACCCATACTCATTTCTGTCTTTTATATCTCAAAAGAAATTAGTTTAAGACACTAATCCTGTAAACTTCACCAATATAACTGCCACTAATACATCTTGTTACATCATACTAATGAGATTTATAACATATAAAGAAATCATGTCAGATGACAAAATGGTAGACAATGATACAATACTGGGATTTCATGACCTAGTCAAGTTGACAGATGTTTCAGGAGGGACACAAGTCAATCCATGAAAGATAGTAATGATATTGTTTGATAATTTCCACATTTTCTGGGATCACTGTGCTTGGGATTAGGCTTAAATGTAGATCTCTTCCAGTCAGCTGGTAGCTGACTTTAGAATTTCTTGGTGTAAATGAGTGCATACTTTCAGTGCTGCATTTATTTGCTGAAACATTTCAACTGGTATTGTGACAATGTCTGTAGCCGTGTTTTTTGCTAGTGCCTTCAGTGCAGCTTGGAGTTCTTCATGCAGTACCATTGGTTCCTACTCATGTTACCTTCTGAAATGATTGCACATTTAGCAATTCTTTTTGATATAATGACTCTGTGTATTTGTTCTATCTTCTTTTGGGGCTTTCTGTGTTGTTTCATATTTTCCTCATAGAATCCTTCAATACTGCAACTCGAGGCTTGAATTCTTCACTTCTTCCAGCTTGAGAAACACAGAGCTTGTTCTTCTCTTTAGGTTTTCTATCTCCAGGTTTTTGTACTTGCAATTATAATGTTTTACTTGGTCTTCGCCACTGCCCTTTGAGATCCTCTGCTCAACTCTTTTGCTTCATCAGTTCTTCCCCATATGCTTTAGCTAGTCTCCTTTCAAGAACAAGTTTCAGAGCTTCTTCTGACATCCATTTTGGTCTTTTCTTTTTTTCCTGTCTTTTTAATGACATTTTGCTGTTTTCATGTGTGACATACTTGATGTCATTACACAACTCATCTGGTCTTTCATTATTAGTATTTAATATGTCAAATCTATTCTTTAGATGGTCTCCAAACTCAGGTGGGATATACTTAAGATTGTACTTTGGCTCTCATTGACTTGTTCTAGTTTTCTTCTGTTTCACTTGAACTTGTGTAAGAAGACTTGATGATCTATTCAGCACCTGGCCCTTGACCTTGTTCTGACTGATGATATTGAGCTTTTCCATCTCCCTTCACACAGATAAGTTGATTTGATTCTTGTGTATTCCATCTGGTGAGATTCATGTGTATAGTTGCCATTTATGTTGGTAGAAAAGGTTATTTGCAATGAAAAGGTCATTGGTCTTGCAAAATTCTATTACGTGATCTCAGGCATCATTTCTATCACTACGGCCATATTTTCCAGCTGCTGACACTTCTTTGTTTCTAGCTTTTGAATTCTAATTTCTAGTAATTATCAATGCATTTGGATTGCATATTTGATCAATTTCAGACTGTAGAAGTTATTAAAAATCTTATGTAGTAACTGGTAAACTATAATCACTTCACAAGAAAAAAATTGAGCTGACTGTCATCTAACTGATAATGATCAAAGACCACAGTCTTCAGTATGAATTACATCTCAACATAAAACAAAAATCCTCACAACTGAACCAATAAGGAATGTCATGATAAATGGGGAAAAGATTGCAGTTGCCAAGGATTTCATTTTACTTGGATCCACATCAATACTCATAGAAGGAGCAGTCGAGAAGTCAAAAGACATATTGTATTAGGTAAATATTCCACACAAGACCTCTTTAAAGTGTTGAAAGGCAAGAGGCAGGGCCAAGATTTTAGTCAGATATTTCTCATGATCCCTCTAACAACAAAGACCCAGAAGAACAAATTACTTGATTCCATATAATATCCTAGGAGCCCTGAACATCAAAGAAAGCTGAGAACTTGGACTGAGCAATGGGGAGTGGAGAGTAGGTCCAGGAGTGCCTAGTACTGGCCAAACCTCAACTGCCAAGAATAGGCTATAGCCATCACAGTGATCAGAGTGGTTGCATTTGGAGGATATGCTCCTGAGCAGGAAAAACTGACTGGAGAATCCACTTGCACTTCCAGAACAAGTGAAAAACAGCACTAAATCATTTAAAGCTAAGTGGTTTGCATCTAACCTTATGCAAAGGAATCTGAATCTTTCCTTTGGGATAAACTTGTCTCCCTTCTCCTAGCACTTTCTCTTCCCTTCTCTGTACTGTGCCCAGTTCTGGAGTCTGACACCATTAACTGAGCCAGAAGAACTTCCCTGAACTATTTCCCTAGACTAGAAGAGGAAACAATTTAACAAATTGGGTGAAGGAGAGAAAAATCTGCCAACTCTCTGGAGTTGGGAATTCAGGGCAGAAATAAACATGTCACTTGGATTCAGACATAAGTTGACACGCCATACTCACAGACACTCAGGGATAGCTGTTAGTCCCCTGGCTTTCTCAATGCCTGCAGCCAGATAAAATAATCACCCCTGCCCATCTAGAGCAGTAGGGGAGAGCCTGTACCACATACTTGATGACTGACTACTTGGATATCTGAGGTGAATACACACAAGAAAAGTAAATGACTCTTGGGCTCACATGTCTGGTCACAGCTCTATCCACCTGGTGACAGGACCTTGGAGCTTCAAAGGCACCAAAACCAAACTAGAGCACAAAATCAGCTTATATGGGTATTTCAAAACAAAATGAAACAAGCTAGAACGCAATAGACAAACATAAATAAATAAATACAACATCTTACTGATGTCTCAGAGACAACAGTCAATATCAAATTACTTAAAGAGACAGACCATGATGACTTCAGAAAGGTACCAAAACAAAGAACCAAGAAATTTCCAGATGAAGATAACTGCCTAGAATTATCAGAGGTAGAATACAAAGATTAATATTTAGGACTCTTCAAGAGATCGAGAAAGAGTTGAGGCAAAATGCAGCAATGCCTGATAATGAACTGAACAGGTTGCAAGAAAGCACATAGAAACAGGAATTAGAAATGTAGAAAATAGTGAGATTACAGAATTAACAACTCAACAGAAAGTCAAAGGGGTAGAATTAAGGCAATGGAAGGGCCAAGTTAGTGAGATGATGAGGTATGTAACATCAACATATTTGAGGAAAAATCAGATAAATGAATTTAAGAATATCAAGAAACACTAAGAATTATGTGGGACTCTATCAAGAGAAATTATCTTTGAGCGATTGGAGTAAGAGAACTGGGAAGGATAGTGGAAAATACAGAGAGAATAGTGATTTGTTGACTGAAAACTTCCCTGGTATTATGAAAGATGAGATGCCTATCCACAATGCTCATTGAACTCTACACAAGATAGACCCCAAAAGAAAGTCAGAAGGCATATTACAATCAAACTTGCCAAAACAAGATAAGAAGACAGTTTTGAAACTGAATAGGGATAAACAACAACAACAAAAATAGTCCACAAAGCAGAGTCAGTAAGACTAAGATCAGACTACTCAGTAGAAACCACACAGGCAAGAAAGCCATAGGATGGATTACTATATACAAAGCCTTGAAGGAAAATAATAGCCAGCCAAGCATTACATATCCAGCAAACCTGTCTCTCAAATATGATGGTGAAATTAGGATATTTCCTGATAAACAGAAATTCAGGGAATTTGCAAAAACCAGACAAAAATTACACGAAATCCTGAAGGACGTCCTTGGGCTAGAAAATCAGTAACACCTGATAACAACTCAAGCCTAGAACACAGAACAGAACCACTGGATATCAACCCAAATACAGAAATCACAAAAATAAATCAAAGGTAAAACACTGAAAATAAGATAACAGAGAAGTCATTAAGTAAACATTATAACAAAAAATGGGGACTTAAAAAACATAGTCATGGATTTTTCATATGAGAAGGAAACCACATGATAAAAAAAAAATTAAAGACATTTAAATTTAGAAAAATAGGTAACCACAAATGAAATTAAGGTAACCACAAATGAAATTATCAATCCAATGCATCAACATAAAAAACAAGAAAAATATGAAGTCTCAGCAAAAATAAAATCTCCAACAATGAAAAAGATGAAAGTATAGTGTTGAAAGGCTAAGGCGTCACCTTGAAGACTAAGATACCCCTGACCAAAGCCAAGGTATTTTCAATTGCATCAGATGCATTTGAAAGTGGGCTGATGAATAAGGAAGACTGAAGACAAATTAACACCTCCTTATTATGATGTTGGATAAGAATGTTGAGTGTCGTAGACTGCCAGGAGAATGAAAAAAATTCATCTTCAAGAAGACCTTCAATGAGACGGACTGACACAGTGGCTGCAATAGTGGGCTTGAGCATAACAGTGATTGTGAGTACGGTGCAAGAGCAGTCAGTGTTTCTTTCTGTTGTATTTAGGGTCACTATGAGTTGCACTGAGCCTTCAGCACCTAACAACTCATTCTACTGACAGAGTAATATAGATAATATGAAACTTTAAAAACATTGATAGATATCAGTGATCTATCACGCGTGGATACATCACCCGTGGATATTGCAGTTTAGGAAATATTTAGAACCCTGGTGGTACAGTGTTTAAGAGATCAGCTAGTAACCTCACGGTCAGCAGTTCAAATCCATCAGCTGCTCCTTGGAAACCCTATGGGGGTGGTTCCACTGTCTCCTAGAGAGTCTCTCTGACTCGATAGCAGAGGTAAGTAAGCACAATGGACTAGACCCAGAGCTGCGATGGGAATCCTTGGAAACCGTCTTTTGCCCGTTTGAGCATGTATTGAGAGTTCCAAATGCTATGTGGAGCTGCTGCCAGAGCATCACAAGGGGAAAAGTGTCTTCCTTTACATCTGAAGTCTATGCCCATCAGGATACATCTTTACTAGAACACGTGGACACTTTAAGAATGACTAACACTGGCTGAGTTGGAATTGACTTAACTGCAACAGGTACAGGTATCACATTGACTGAAGCTGCCACTAGGAATGTTTTGTGAACTGTCAGGATAGTTCTTCTTTCCACTGGCTTCTGCCTTAGCAACAACAGTTACACCATAAGACAAAGAGCCCAGAAGTTACAACTGCTCGGAGTTCAACTGGTTCCTCAAATAGTTTGTCTTTGAATGCTACATCTCTCCAACCAGCAGGTGGCAGTGTGAAATTACTGGAAATACTGTAGCAGCCACCAGTGTAAACTACCTTGGCTTTACAAGGCTTCCATGTTGGAATCAATTTTATAGCAACCAACAACAATTTGGAAAGAGCATATTGTACCTCCTGCTAATCTGAAGTCAGTTTTTAATTCGAATATCAACTGTTTTATTTAGTGAATCCAAGCTGGTGGAGTGATACTGTCTAAGCATAAAGCAGCGAATACAGCACAGCTGTTTTAGTTGAATAAGGACCATGTTTTAATTGAATGAGGACCGTGAAGCACCTTGGGTAAATTCTCAGGGCCTCCCTCCCTAAATATAGTGGCCATTTGGGACTTTGAAGGTCCTGCTCTGCCTCAGCTTCTCACTGGAGCAGCAGACTGCTAATTGTTACTGTCACCAACCCACAACACTCTGCCAGTGATTTCAAATACTAAGTATGCAAACCAACCCCCAGTGGGCTGAAGCCAGCCTGCATCTGGTCATAAGAGCCAGGTGTTAAGTTGTTGGATATTTTGTCAGTTGATAAATTTTGTATTGGGACCTTGAGATTGGCTATGGTGGAAACATTCACAAAAGAAACGATCAGTTGTGACAAAGTAGAACCCTCTTCCCCTCCAGCTGGTTATTACATATTTAGCAGCGTTTTCCAACTGAAGACACGCTTCCTTCTTTCCTTCCTTCACACCATCCTTTTCCCTGTCCCTAGGTCCCGTCAATCCCCAAATCTCTGATTATCTCAGTCTCCAAAACCAAAAACACCCAAACCCACTGCTGCTGAGTTGATTCCAACTCATAGCGACCCTGTAGGACAGAGGAGAAGTGCCTCATAGAGTCTCCAAGGAGCATCTGGCAGATTTGAACTGCCAACCTTTTGATTAACGGCTGTAGCTCTTAACCACTGTACCACCAACGTTTTCTCAGTCTCCAGGGTCCAGTTCTAATATACCTCCTTTTGCAGTGGTACTGAACTTGGTACCTCCTTCCCCTAACACACCTACCCACCCCCCCCCCCACACACACTCACACAGCATTAACTGCTCCTGCCTGTAGTTTTTTTCCCGGAGTACTTTGCTTGTGTCACAGGCTGTAGAATACCCTCGATTTAATGGTAAGTGTTTTATAAGAGTCTAGTGTCTATACTCTAGGCTGTGAGTTCCTTTGGGAGACCCTGATGCCTGTGTCTGAGAAAGTGTAGTAATCTCCATGGCTACTGTGGATCTTGACACCTGGTAGATATGCAAACAATCACAGGTTAGGTTTTAGATTACTGTCTCAGAATAATTTTCCTATTTTTAATGCTCCACCATCTGACTCACTTGTTAACATTATTTTTTTTATTTCTCACATCCATTCTTCCCTATCTACTTGTTACACATTATTCAGACTATGGCGTCCCCGGGTGGCACAGACATTTAAGCACTAAACTACTAGCCAAAAGGCTTGTGGTTCAGGTCTACCCAGAGACGTCTGGGAGGACCAAAACCAAAACCAAACCCACTACTGTCAACTCGAGTCCAACTCATAGCGGCCCTATAGGACTGAGTAGAACTGCTTCATAGATTTTCCAAGGAGCACCTGGCCGATATGAACTGTTGACCTTTTGGTTAGCTGACTTAGCACTCACAGACAGACTCAGTGACCTGCTTCTCAAAGATCAGAACCTTGAAAACCCTGTGGAGCAGTCCTGGCCTGCACACATAGGGTTGCAATGAGTTGGGACTGACTTAATAGCACCTGACAACAACAACAACTCAACCACAAGCCTCACTGTGCTCCACATCCACCTCATTTCCGCAGCGACGTCTTCTCTTTCAAGGTCTTGTTCAAACGGTATTTCCTCTACACGGCTATTTTCTTCTTATCCTTTTTTTCTGGCACTGTAAATAACGTGGTGTCTCAACAGTGTGAGTTTTTGAAGTTGTCTACTAACCCCTAAACGCTGACGTTTAAAAGGGAAAGCTGGACGACGAATCTTCTGTGGTTGACTAGACCACAAAAAGGAAAGCTGGATTCATAAAGGGTGTACTGATAGCCTCACAGAAGTCACTCCCCTGCCCAGACCAAACACAGGAGTCTGAATGATGGATAGAGATTTCGGACACGGGGTGTGATGAAGGGGAGCTTGAGTTCTGTCTGTTTAAAGTGGTTGCCTGTTTGGCGGAGCTCTTTGGAGGTGAGAGGGTTGTTTGTACTCTCATACAAATCAAAGGTGCACTTAACTCCCTCAAGTCCAGACCTTTTAGCCTTCCTCATAAAACCATGTTTGGAGAAGTAATCTTATGTGGGGAGTTTTGGTTGGAAACTTGAAGAAAGGAAGCTTGATATCTAATTGGGAAGTAAGAGATATATCAAGGGTGGAAAGGCACCAATTTTGAAACGGAAAATATCTTGGGGAGAGCCACTATTTCGTGGTTTTCAGATGGCACAGGAAACAGTCGTGCTGATATCATTTTATTAGTTGACTTCCTGCTTTCTGCGGCAGGCCATCCTCTAAGGCTGATTTCTGCCACTGATGCTTCTGACCCGGTGGTCATGTATTCTAAGAAGGTCATGTATTCTGCCACTGACCTGACCATGGTCAGGTCATGCATTCTAGGAAGGCAGATAGGATGGCAAAGAGCAAGAGTTGCTTTAACTTTGGGGGAACTTGATCTACCAATCAGTTATCAAGAATTTGTTGAGCATCTGCTCTGAGCTCAGAACAATGATGGGTGCTGGGAAAGGGGATACAAAGTAATGTGTGGTTTTTTTAATGTCATTTTCGTTGAAGTGAATGGTGTTCATTTTTCTGGAAAGACAACTTAATGAACGAGGTGTTGATTACATGACAAATGAATTCTATCTTTTGACTTTTAACTTCCCCACCTCATTCTTCAGTTCAGTTTTGCACTTTCATTAAGAGTGCTCTAGATACTAAGCACTCTGATCGACCATAAGCATATATTCCTGAATGAAGCAGGGCCTTTTTGCCTCCAGGAGCTCATGAGTGCTGGAGACAGACATGTAAACGTATAGTATTAGTAGACAATAAGTTACAGTAAGTGTATGCACCAGGCACAATGGGAACATACAGAAAGACGTGACCCTCTCTCCCTGGAGGAATCAGGGACAGTGTTACAGATGACCTAACATTTTGTTCCTATTTCTTTCTCTTTTCGTCACATACATTTTCATCACTAAATACCAGTTCTGACATCCCTGATGTAGGGAGATAAAATAAACACATAAGCCTTTGCAATAGAAGTATACTTTTGTGATACTCTTTCCACTGAGGATATGCCTCAAAATCCTCTTGATGTAGAGGCCATGGGAGCTGCTACCTGTCCTTTACCATCAGAATAGGTTACAGACCCATTTATCACCCCTAATGCCATGCCAGGAAAGCCTGGTAGCATAATGTTAACCAAAAGGTCAGTAGTTCAAATCCTCCAGGAGCTTCTTGGAAACTCTATGGAGCAGTTCTACTCTGATCTATAAGATCACTATGAATTGGAATTGACTCCATGACAGTGGGTGAGGTTTTTTGAATGCCATTCCAAACTGATGTTCTGTTCCTCTTTGCTGCTAATTCTTCAGGGGCTGGGAGGAGAGCTCATTTTCTTGTTTCTTTGCCCTTACATTTTCTCCTGTAAGATTTTTTAAATGTTTGGTTCGTAATTTTGAATTGTGAACTCAGCCTTTATTTGTGGAAATCCTCCACAGCCTGACTTGGGAATATGTCTCTATAGAGAGGTTTCCAGTTTGCTGTAGTCAGCCACCCTGGTGGTATTAGCATCTGGAATTAACTTCTGTTTTTACTCTTCTGCCTTGCGGGTTCCCAGGCTCCTACATAGGGAGTCTGTCTTCAAGCCTGGTGAGCAGGCCCACGGTTATGAATGCCAGGTGAGATTTTTATCCTACCCATGTAACCCAACAACCTGATAGTGGGTAGATTTGTTCTAGTCTGTTCTCACTGACAGTTTAGGTCAGCAAGTGTTCTGGTTTTATTTGGGGTGGGTGATGGAGTGGATAGCAGTCTTTTCATCTCCACTTCTGGGTTCAGGGTTTTCTCTCCCACATTCATGTGGATATTAAGATCTCAATCCACTGGTTACTATGACCAGAAATACTCTCCCCTCCAAGGGTACTTTCAATACAGCTCATAGCTGTAGTTTCAAAGTTCTCATTATTCGAAAGCCCTACTGTAGAACTCCTTTTTTTTTTCCTTGAGAGCTCAACAATGCAATTAAAAGAATATTGACTATAATGTACCCAGAACCTCTATGTTTGTGGTGGGAGAATTTTTAGGTTGTCCACTGCACAGAACAGAAAGCTAATACTTAATACTCATGCTGTGCAAGCACTCACAGCAACCCATAGAAACATGTCACAACTGAGGGGGGTTTTGCAACAGCTGATACTTAACTGGCTATTTGGACACTTCATATGAGAACTGCCAGTTGAGAGTTAGTGAACTCTTTTTAGAAGAAGAGCTGCATGACTCCTTGCTAAAGATCACTACAGTCACCTTTGAAGTACTCCTTTTGGGAAGCTACACACTGACATCAGACCTAGTCCAACCTTCAAAGCACTTTTGGAACTATTTTTCTGGAATGGCCATCAGAGCTGTTGTTGTATTACCCTTGATATCCTGAATGTCATCAAAAGTCTTCCTTTCTGTATTTCGTTTATCTTCTCATTAAAAAAAAAAAAAAGAAAAAAGTCACTGGGGGCTAGATCAGGTGAGTAGGGAGGCTGTTCCAATACAGTTATTTGTTTACTGGCTAAGAACTCCCTTATAAAGCCAAGTGCCGTCGAGTCGGATCCGCCCTTATAGATAACTGTATAATTAAGTTTGTGAACTTATCACCATGCCACCATGCACAATGGCCATTCTAGAAAAAATGCCAAAATTGCTTTGAGCAGTGGACTAGGCACTGGCATTGGTGCATAGCTTCCCAAGGGGAGTACTTCAAAGATGACCATAGTGATACTCAGCAATGAGGTATGTAGCCCTTAGAATAAGGAAGTTCGTGGACTTAATTGTCAGTCCTCACAGGTATAAAAACAAGACTGAGTCCTGCCTGACTGTCCCCATGGCAGAAACAAGTAACATAAAATACAGCCACGAATCATTATATCAATTTTCAGTCACTTTATTTTTCTGTGTAATCACTTCAGATCCAACTTGCCTGTGTTAAAAGAGACCAGTGTCTCCGTTTTGAAGTCTTGCCTCAAGTTACTCAAGAGCTTCTAGGGGCTTAAATACAGAAAGTATCAGTTCTCTTCCATACAAGCAGTGGTGGAATGATAATCTACTTCCATGAAGATCACGGCATTGGAAACCCTATAGGGTGGTTTTACTCTGTCCCATAGAGTCACTACGAGTCAGAAGCTACAGCAATGAATTTGGGGTTTTTTCTTCGATCCCTCAGCCTAGCTGTGTCCATCGTTGCCACACGGGGTCACTGTTGATCATAGATCCTGCTGATTCTGGTGGCCTGCTGCCAGCTCTACTCTGTAGATTCACTGTGAGTCGGCAACGACTTGATGGCAGTGGGTGTGGTTTTTTGGGTTTGGGTTATGACTGCTGCATTTTCATTCTTCTTAATACCTTCATTTCCACAACAAGGTTATAACTAACTTTAGGTTCAGTTGCAGATTTTCAGCAATTGTTCATTAAAGCTCTTCCAGAGTTGCTGATCCTGGGGGCATTTTAGCCTTAGCCAGCTGCCGTACCCTACTGACTGGTTTTCATCGAGATGCCCCCTTGCCTTTCTGCATTATGACAGTGTTTGTCGTCTTTGTTAGCTGCCTTGGAGTTGATTTCCAGTCACGAGGATCCCATATGAGCAGAGTAGAACTATTTCGTAGCATTTTCCAGGCTGTGACCTTCTGGAAACAGATCGCCAGGCCTGTCTTCTGAAATACCTCTGGGTGGGTTAGAACCACCAAAATTTTGACTAGTAATCAGGCACTCACCCATTTACGCCACTGAGGGCATCTCGCCAAAGTGTTTAGACTGTGTACATTTCTTCCCACATCATTTTCACTTCTCACTGAAAAACAAAAACAATAGCTTTCACTGCTATCGTGTCTTGCTGTGCTGTTAGCAGCATCAAGTCTGTACCTGACGCATGGCACCCCTGGCATCATTCAAGAAGACACTACCTGGTTCTATTTTTAGAGCCTGGGTCATTCTCATTATTTGATTGCATATCAGACTATTGTGATTCATAGCGCTTTCACTGACTGATTTTGGGAAATAGATTGCCAGGCCTTTCTTTCTAGTTTCTTAGTCTGGAAGCTTTGTTGACAGCTGCTCAGCATCTTTGCACCGCTCAGGGGTCCACGAACAGGTGGTAGAGGCTGTGCATGTGGTGTGTTGCCTAGATACTCAACTTCTGCATCCTGTGTGAAAGGAGAAAATTCTACCGCTCAGCTACCACTCCCTTTGATATCGTACCTCACCGTTTACCATAATTGATTGATCTTCAAAGCCCATGATGTGAGAGAAGCATTATTTTTTCTATCTTAAAGAAAAATAAACTGATACCTTTAAAGAAGTGACTTTCCCAAGGAAATTCTACAACTTAACAGAAGAAATGGAACCCGACCGCGTTCAGCTCCACCACTGTGCGTTTGGTGTACTGCCTCTGAGCACACAGCGAGAGCTCTGACGTAAAAGCCAGATGTCTCCAATACGTCTACACTGTTTCTTGTCCACTTGAGTATAGCTCTCCTCTCTAATGGCCTGTGACTCTGAGCTAACTGATCTTGATTAGCTGAACTTGAGCAGTTGCAAGGAAAGTCTAGTGGCATGTGGGCTAAGAGCTGTGTCTGCTAACCGAAAGACCAGCAGTTCAAATCCACCAGGCACTCCTTGGAAACTCTATGGTGCAGTTCTAGTCCATCTATAGGGTCACTGCTGGTTGGAATTGACTCAGTGGCCGTAGGTTTGGGTTTTTTTGGTTTTAGCAGTTGCAAACTCAACATTAGTGGTTTTCTAAGTGTGATTAGTGGAACAGAACTATGAATATCACCTGGGAGCTAGCTAGAGATGCAAATTCTAAGATCTCACCTCAGATCTAAAGAGGCATAAACTCAGGTGGACATCAACAACCTGAGTTTTAACAAACCCTTGAATGTTTCTGATGCCCACTAAATTTTACGAGGCCTGGTGATAGGACACACAGCATTATCCTCTGTAGGCACTCCTGAAGTAACGCCAGGGCCACATGATTTTGAAAGTCTACAAAAATGTTCGTAATTTGAAACAACGAATTTACAAAACGTTTTCAAGTCACTTAAAGAAAATGCTACTGTAATTCAAAATTAATACATGTTTTATTGTCTACAACACAAAACAACATGCCATTCTGACAACTGAGATCACAATACCTCTTAATTCTTTGAGCTCTCCGTACGTTATTTTTTCCAATACAGAATATGAATGAGTACATTTTAATATTTGATATGAGGCATACTAAGGCCTCCAAAACTAAATGCATACAGCAATAAGCTTTGTTATTGCTGTTTAATTCTTGAATATGAAAGCTCATCTCTTTATATGGCATCTCTGCAGATGAAAGTTAGGAAATGGATAATAACAGGCATTGATTTCCAGACGTGTCCTCGATTTAATACTAGATCTTGGTGTAATCTAAAGAAAAAGCAAAAAACTATATTGCAATGTGCTCTTACTAAGATGCAAATGAGCGAGAAAAGAACAAACAAAGAAAAAATGAAGCTGTACTTGTGTAGTGACAATATCTTGTCACCACAAGATACTGTGTTTAACTTCTATTTTCCTCCTATCCCTGTTATTTTATCTGTTCATTCTCTAATATAAACAGGTTAGATTTAAAGAAACATAAGGTAGGAAACAAAAAATACATGTATTTACCGAGTGCTTGTTATAAATCAGCTACTATATCAGACTTGATGGCGACAGGTACTATGCACTCAGCACAGGAATCTCCAGGTGATGCACGTGGCTACATGCTTGACTACTAGCCCAAAGATTAGTGGTCTGAGCTCACCCAGAGGTACCTCAGAAGACAGGCCTGGTGATCTGCTTCTGAAAGGTCCTAGCCTTGGAAACCCTGTGGAGCAGTTTCCCTTGGACATACCTGGGGTCTCCAGGAGTTGGAATTGACATTAGGGCAGCTAACAACAACAGCATGTGCCTGCTGTTGTCTGCTGCAGAGTTGATCCTGTCTCACAGTGACCCTTTAGGGAGAGTAAAACTGCCCTGTAAGGTTTCCTAAGCTGTAATCTTTAAGGAACCAAATTGCTGGGTCTTTTCTCCACCGGCTTTTGAACCCTTGACCTTTTGCTTAGCTGCTGAGCACCTAACCATTGTGCCACCAGGACTCCTTAACATGTGTCTAGTGCATGATCAATACTTAAAAGAGTCAATATTCAATGAAATACTAAATTTGATCTTCACATTGATGCGTGAGGCATTTCGTTTTGCATCCTTTTGACCGGTGGGAGAGCAGATTTAGGAAGGTTAAGTTATAATCTGAGGTCAAGTAACTAGTAAATGAGGATCCACAATTAAATACAGGCCTTTGAAGTATTAAAAACTTATGCTGTCTCCACAATACCATGCTACCTCTCCAAGAAATAGCATTAATAGTGAAAGTTTTCTCCGGACAAATTTTTATTGTGCGAGGAATATTGGTGCTATTAACTAACCCTTTGGAATTCAGAAATTTCTGAAGTAATTTAGCCTTTGCATGTCAGTATATGTAGGCATATGTGCAAAATAACTATCACCATTCTGTTCTTTTAAGTATGAGAAGTCCAGATTTGCTGTATTTTAGTTGAACTTTAAAAATTGACATTTAAGGGGAAAGTTTCATATAAAAAAATCTATTTTGAGATTTTATTGTTCCCTCTTCTATTAGAAGACTTTAAAGGCAGCAAGTCCCATTAATCTGTTTTGTATTGGTTGCTTAGAGGCAGGGTATGGCTGCTGCACGTTTCATCAGCGATATGGTCACCTCCTAAAAAATAGTATTTATTGTTTGATCATAAGCCTATATAATTAAGGGTGGCCCACAGATACTATTGCTAGACAGCTGGTATTGTTAGCATGACTAAACAAATGTAGTATGAAAGCTTTAGCTTATAAACCCTCTGATAGAAGTCCGCACTCACAAACCTGGAAATATTTCATGTCTGGTGGTCCAGCACTCCCCTACTCACTAACGCTCTGCCTTCAGCATATTAGGGAGAGATCTAATTAAGGAAAGCAGATTCCAAACATAAAATCTCCTCATCGAGAAGTTTACTCCCTTGGACAAGAATCTCTCATCTACTTCAGTCCTCGTGAAGCCGTAGGTGATTATCTATTGATACAGGAAGATGTTTATAATGTGTGGAGATTAGGAAATAAAGGGCTACTAAATAGTGCATGTAATATTTCACCATTTAAAATATACATGTATAAGTATACACATTAGGTCTGACAATTTAGTCCATGAACTTAATAGTTTTAAGTGTTGTGTACCTCATTGATGAAGATCTCTATGGTCACCTTCCAAGTATTCCCATTGGGAAGATATTCACTGAAACCAGTGCCTAGTCTACCCTTCAAAGCAATTTTGGAGCTCTTCTCAGAATGGCCATTGTGCACTGTGGCATGGTGGCAAGTTCTCAAACTTAATGTCTGTGAGGGAGTTTTTAGCCAGTAAACATTTAACTGTATTGGAATACCTCCCTACTCACCTGATCTGGTCCCTAATGACTTTTTTCTTTACCTGAAGATATAGGAAATATTGAAAGGAACATGTTTTGATGACATTCAGGCCATCAAGTTTAATAGGACAATAGCTCTGATGGCCATTCCAGAAAAAGAATTCCCGAATTGCTTTGAAGTGTGAACTAGGTGCTGACATTGGTGCTTAGCTTTCCAAAGGGGGGTACTTAGAAAGTGCTCATACTCATAATCAGAAATGAGGCACGTAGCACTTTCTCTATCATGAGTCTGCAAACCTAATAGGCAGTCTTTGTACATACGGAAAACTTGGTGGCATAGTGGTTAAGTGCTATGGCTACTAACCAGATGATTAGCAGTTTGAACACACCATGAGCTCCTTGAAAACTCTCTGGGGCCGTCCTACTCATGGAAGGTGTGTCTTATGTGAGATGCCAGAAATGGATGCTACAGAGACCTTTAAGGGAACAGAGAAGGTAAGAACGATGTTAGTGCAGCAGTTTTGGAGTCCGGGGGAGCAGTTATTTGGGGCCAGAAAATGAAGGGAACTTTTTCTTAAACAAGGGTATCGGACCCCAAATAATCACTAAAGTGTGATGGAGTTACAAGTCAGCTCTTCAGCAGGTCCGACGTGTACACTGCCTCCCGTTGTTTTATTGCTTACGTGCCCCTTCCCGTCATTTCTTACCTGAACTGTTTCTGAGGTTTGATCTCAAGATTGTTGCCTTTCTCCTGCTGTCTCAAAGGTTCTGCTCCGTGTCCTTTGCATCAGCTATGTAACTAGGCAATAACTAACTTTTGGTTTTAATTTGTTTTCCAAGTTTTGTCCGTGGGCTCCACTGTGAGGATTTTTTTCTTTTTTTTTGCTTAAACTCAGGATGGTTCTGGGATAGAGAACACGGAGAGCTGCTTTATCCAGTGGGTGGCACAGGCCCAGATTCTGGAGCCTATGAGCTTTTCAGAAGCCCGTGAAAATGTCTGAGCCCTTCAAAAACAGATATGAGCTCAAAATAATGTATGAAGCTACAAAATGGAAAGTAATGAATATTTAGTTAATAACTACAAAAATGACACCATGTGAAATGTATTCGTGTTCAAATTTAGTATTTATACAAAATTCATTGCATGCAAAAATAATCTGGAAAGTTGGAATTTCTTACTGTGAAAGAATTCTTAAGTATGCGTGATGATAGCTGACAAATCATATCCAAGCATAAATTAAATGTTACTTGCAGCCAGATAAGTTTAAAAGCAAAATTGTAAACATACTTTCAAAAATTTACAGCTAAAATTATCCTTAATGTGGGATTAGGGCTCATTTTGATGTGTTTTATACCATGGGCTGCCAGAAGAACAAACACATCTCTCTTAGACGGAATACAGCCAGAACGCTCTGTAGAAGCGAGGATGGCGAGCTCTCATTGTGCCTGCTTGGGAGGTGTTATCAGAAGGGACCAGTTCCTGGAGTATGACGTCGTGCTAGATAAAGTAGAAGGTCAGCAAAAAAGAGGAAGAGCCTCAATTAGATAGAGTAACACAGGGGCTACAACAATGGCCTCAAACATAGCAGTGACGGTAGAAGTGGCACAGGACTAGACCAGATTTCATTCTATGATAATGTCACCCTGACTCGACGGCACTTGGCTTTGGCTTGACATAGCCAAAGTCAGCTTGATTGCACCTCAGAGGGACATATGCTGTAGACTAAAATGTCCATAATAAAAGTGCTCAGGGTCTCTCAAGGTCTTGAAATGCCCTATGAACCCTTTCTCCCCAAACTCACACCCAGCCTTTCTTTTAACTGTATAAGGCAATTTCACATAGCAGGCAGCATGATATGTTAGAAGCTGGTGGCATTTACATCCTGGTATCAATTACGGCCATTACCAGTTGCTGACAAGTTGATTCTGACTCATGGCAACCTCATGCGTGTCAGAGTAGAACTGTGCTCCAGAGGATTTTCAATGATTGATTTTTTTGAAAGTAGACTGCCAGGCCTTTCTTTTGAGGTGCTTCTGAGTGAACTTGAACCTACAGCTTTTCAGTTAGCATATTAATGTTGAGAATCTTGGTAACTTCAAGAGCCTCTCAGACCCTCTATTCATTGAAACATGCAGAGATTTCTGAGAGGATGACATAACAAGTGGGTCTGGCACCTAATAGGTTTGGTAGTATGGGCAAGAAAAGTAAGACCGTGAGTTAAATCCTTGTACTCAGTGGGTGAAAGGATTAAATGGGAGAATAAAATTGAACTCAGAATCAAAAATTTATATCAGGAATTAAAAACTGCAGAAGCCTTCAGAAACATAATTATAAAATCAAATGTAGTCTAAGGTAGCCTTGGGTCCAACACTTACAACTATCATACCAGCTGAGTTTTGTGGTTGCTTTCATTATTGCTCCCAATGATTCATTCTTTCTTTATGAGCTAATTATGCATTCCCATCTATAGCTGTGGGACTTCTTGGGCCACTCTATTGGGAGACTGTATGTGCCATGTCAACACTGCTGCAGAACTTGCTTCCGCCAATGCAAATGCAATGATGCCTCAACTAAGCAACAACTGTAAGGGAGACTGTGATTGGGCTTTGCCTCCTCCTCTTTGCCCACTGCTTCATGAGTGGTGGTGTGTCCTGACCCGCATGAATGGGAGGCTGTATAGACACGAGCCCAGAAGAACCGGATGGTGCCTGGCCACCACCAAAGACAGCCATGACAGGGGCCCCAATGTAGAGGCCCCGAGGCAACATGAGAAAAAGAGGTGTGCAGCCCAAGAACTCTGCTAAAAGACATGAACTGATGGCCCAGGGATCGGGAGGATCCACCGGGAACGTGGTCCCCAGACCTTCTGCCGTCCCTGACCAGAAACCAGTAATGAGGCAATGCTTCAGATAAGAATGGATTGGACGCAGGGACACAGTGTGACTATATGATGTGTGTACTTTATGGTTCCATGCACTTACAGGAGGCTATCCCATTGGTTTTTTTTCTAGATGGGAGAGAAGGGGTTGGAGAAGGGGGTACAGATGCTTGTTAAGAAGATACTAGATCTAGAGAGTGAAAGGAGGAGTGTGTGGTCACTGGGTGAGGAGAGCAGAGGGAGCGGCAGATACTTGCACATGCAAAACCAACTTGGATTGTATACTTTCACTTAATCCCAATAATAACGTAAAAAAATGATAGTAAGTCCTAAGCTGGATCTGCTCTTTGAGCCTGGCTTCAGGAACAAGAAGGCACATGGAACAGAGCCGGTACAGCCCAGCTTATAGCTGCTCACTTGAAATCTTGCGAGAAACAAACATTTGCTGTTAAAATATACTAAAATCTGGGGGATTGTTACCACAGGAAAGCTGAGTAATGTAGGTCTCCGGGGGAACGTATTCTGGTTGAGAAGGTTTTTCTCCTTGTTCCTCCACTGCCCTGATTTAAAAGAGATCTGTATTATCAGCTGTAAAGTACCATGTCCACGCTCCCGAGAAGAGGGCTGTGTACACTTTACAGTAACTAGCACTTTACTAGTCAGAATCAACCCAACAGCGAGTGTTTCTGTTTTAGAACTTTAGCAGAATTAGACAGTTAACATAAAGTGCAGCCCACGTTACCCTGCGCTAGGGTTGCCTGTCAGGGTGCTGGGAGTGAAGTCATGTTAGATACTTGAGTCGCCAATAAAGCTGCTTGTCTCTTATGATACCTCCCGTGATTTATTAATGTGGGCACTTTGCTTTTTTCAAGTGTGAAGTGTTGTTTGTTACTGATTTGGCTAGTGTAAAGAATTCTTCACAAGGTACTTTCTGCACTTCATAGAAAATCAGCATTAAACAATTAATTTAGCATGTAACTTATCTATTCATGTTGTGAGTCTGTTCTTTATTCTCTGAGCTCCGGAAAAATGAAGTACCTTGACCCAGAAGAACATAACCTTTCATTGCTTACAGCAAAGTAGCAACTACTAAGACTTTTGTTGGTGGTGGTATTATTTCTGGTTCATTTGAATTTATTGATTGGTTGATACTCTTACATTTTCTTAGTGCAACCATCTGACCAGATTCTGAAGATTTAAACAAGACTTTCTGTCTTTGTTTTGGACCCTTGGAGTTATTACAAGTACTGTAATATCCCATTGACTGTATATCTAACCTTATTGTCTTACTATTTTTGCCTCATTCATTCAATCAGCAAATAATTACTGACTGTCTGCTCTGGATCAAGCACTGTTCTAGCTCCTATAGTTACAGTACAGAACAAGAAAGACAATGCCCCGCCTCACTAAATTAAACATTCTTAGGGAAAATTTTATCTAGATAGAGAGAATAGAAACTCCAGACACTGTGAGGCAAGTCTGAGCTTAGAGCACTGGAGGAATACCCAGATGGCGATGCTACTGGAGTGGAGTTAAAAAGCGGAGAGTGATTGAAGAATCAGGGGGTCTTTGTGCACTATACTAAAGAGTGTCATTATTATTATTAATGTAATGAGAAGCCACAGAAGGATTTATATTTTAGGAAGATCCCTCTGGGTACTGATTGGAGAAAGGATAGCAGAGGAGCAAAGTAGAAGGAAGGACGTCAGTTAGAAGCTATTAGAGAAGTCCAGGTGAGGGTCAATGGTGACAAGGACTGGAGTTGTGGCATTGGAAGCAGGGAGAAGTGACCACATTTAGTATGTATTTGGGTGTAACAGATTGGCTGTGATATGTAATTGGGAAAAGGTAGTACCGTTACTAGACTTGTAAAGACTGGGAGAGAAGCAGATATTAAGAGGAACAGGGAGTTATTCTTCTTCTGTCTTCCTTATTTATTGTTCAGCTTTCATATATGTGCGATGCAGTGGAAAATACCATGGCTTGGGTCAGGCTCATCTTAGTCTTTAAAGTGTTATCTTTACTTTTCAATACTTTAAAAGAGGTCCACTGCAGCAGATTTTCTCAATGCAATGCATGTTTTTATTTCTTGACTACTGCTTCCAGGAGTGTTGACTATGGAACCAAATAAAATGAAAACCTTGACAACCTCGACCTTTTCTCTGTTTATCATAACGTTGCTTACTGCACCAGTTGTGAGGATTTTTATTTTCTTGATGTTTAGATGTAATCCATCCTTTTCACTGCCAGCAAGCAAAGTTGTGTCATCTGCATAACACGGGCTGTTAATGAGTCTTCTTCAGCTCTGATGCCTCATTCTTCTTCATATAGTCCAGCTTCTTGGATTATTTGCAGAAGTAATATTTTGGCAGAGAGAGAGGACTAACTCTTGCTGATGCATTCTGAGTCCCTGCAAGAAGCCCTGCTGGAAGCCAGTGCACCCTGGGACATTCCCATTACGTAAACCAGTGAATGCTCTTTTTGTTTAAACTAGGTTAGATTGAGTTTTCTGCCACTTGCCACTTTAAGAAACCCAATAGACATAATGCTAACTCAAAATTTATATGATATTGATACAAATCAAGAAATACATACCTTTTGAAGTTCTATCTTTCCTGTAGAACCTAGCCCCAAAAGTTCCTTTGTCATAAGTCTAAGCCAAAAGGGAATTTTTATTCTTTTATTGAACACAGGCCTTTTTCCCCCTGATGGAAAAAAACAAACAAGTGATTAACTTGTTCTATCTTATTTCATGATTATTTGAGGTATTTCTAGCCAATAAAGTTATAAAGTTTGTAAGAGAATAGACCACATCTTACTCATATTTGTGTGTCCCTTAGTGCCTCACCCAGTGCATATCATCCTGCTGGTAAACACTGCTCTGATTGTCAGAAGGTCCTGATCTCTATTTCCCTGGAATCCTTCTGCACTCCAGAAGCTTCATTTTGTTGTTGTTGTTGTTTTTGTTGTAATGATTAAGTGAAAATTTACAACCCCATATAAATTTGCATGTCCACCTATATGCAGCTCCCATTGCTCCCCCTGCCCAGTGACAGCACACTCCTCTTCTCCGTTCTGTCCATGTCATATCCTCCTAACAATCTGCTATCCCCTCCTCTCTACCCTCTCCTCCGCATCCAGTAAGAGGTCAGCTGGTTGACATCCTATAGATGCACAGAACCATAAAGTGCGCATATAACATGGTCTCTCTGTGTCACCAAGTCCAATATATTTCTGTCTGAAGAGTTGAACTCCACTGTGATTTACGGACGGGGGCAGCATCAGGGCCAGGGGCCATGCTCCCCGGGGAACCCCGAGGCCTGTAGACCATCAATTGTGGTCTTTTAGTGGAGATCTCAGAGTGTACCCCTTTTTATTTTTGTGTTGCCAGTGAGACCCAACTTTGTGAGCCCCATCACAGCTATCACTGGTGGTGGCTGGGCACCATCTGGTTCCTCCAGTAACATGTCCATTCAGTCACCCGCTCATGTGGGTCTCTTGGTCTTCTGGGTTCTCTTTGCCCCATGTCAATTTCATCCTTGGAGATCATCCATTCCTGCTGAGTTGGGACTATTTCGTATACCTAAGATGGCAGTTTGGCAGCTTTTAAGACTCCAGATGCCACGCAACAATTTGGGGTGCAGAAGACTCTCTTAGTAAAATGCTAGTTATGCTGATTGGCCTCGATGTCCCCTGAGAGCATGGTTCCCAGACCCCCACCCCGGTTGCTCCATTCTTGCAATATTGGGTTAAGATGGGAGGAGAAATCATGTTATGATGAAGTCCAGTTAAAATTAATCTTCCTAATGTGTGAATGTGTGCTGTCACAGATTTCACCCAACCAAATTTCTATCAACTATCTAATCAATACCCCATTCTCTCCTTCTCCCTCCCACTCTCCTCAGCCTTGCAGCTCTCAGAATCTTCTATGCATGAGTCTGTTTTTAAGTTCTCATCGCAGGGGTCTCATACAATATGTGTCCTTTTGCCACTGACTACTTTCATTCAACATAATGTCTTCCAATTGAAACCAGGTTATGAGATGCTTCCTAAAATCATCACTGTCCTTTATCATTGCATAGTGTTCCATTGAGTATATATACCATAGGTTACCTATCCATTCCTCTGTTGTTGGGCATCTGGGTTGATTCCATCTTTTTGCTATTGTGGACTATGCTGCAATAAACATTCTTGTGCATGTATCAGTTGGTGTGATGGCCTTGGTTCTGTAGAGTATATTCCAAGCAGTAGAATTACTGAGTCAAATGGTATATCTATATCCATTATTTTAAGGTAACGCCAAATTGCTTTCCAAAAAGGTTACACCATTTTGCAATCCCACCAACAGTGTAGGTGAGTTCCAATTTCTCCACAGTCTCTCCAGCACTTGTTGTTTTGAATTTTTTGGATAATGGTCAACCTTGTTGGGGTGAGATGGTATCTCATTGTGGTTTTGATTTGAATTTCTTTAATAGCTCATGATCGTGAACGTGTCTGCACGTGTTTTTTTGGCTGCCTGGATCTCCTCTTTACAGAAGTGTCTATCTCCTTTGTCCATCACTTAATTGGATGATTTATCTTTTTCTTATTGATATTTTGTAGTACCTTATAGATTATGGAGATCAGACGTCAGTCTGAAATATAGTTGCCAAATATTTTTTCCCATTCTGTGGGTCATCTTTTAATTCTATTGCTAAAGTCTTTGGATGAGCAAAACTGCTTGATTCTTAGTAGTTCCCATTTATTTATTTACTGTTGATTGTGGTTTGTCTGTCAGATTTTGAAGTCTGTCTATGTTGTGTATTAAAACCTCCATTGTTGATTCTATTTTTTCTTGGATGAGCTTTGTTATTTTAATTTGATATTTAGGTCTTTTATTCAGTTTGAGTTGGTTTTTGTACAAGGTGTGAGATATGGGTCCTGTTTTAATTTATTGCAGATGGATATCCAATTTTGCCAGCACCATTTGTTGGAGAGATAGTCTTTAACCTGGTTTGATGTCTTAGGGCCTTTGTCAAATACAACTGTTCATAGGAAGCTGGTGTCATCTCTGGGGTCTCAATTCTGTTCCATTGATCTGTTTGTCTCTTTTTTGTAGCAGTACCAGGCTGTTTTGACAACTGTGGCAGTGTAATATGTTCTAAAGTTGGGTAGTCGAAGGCATCCCAATGTGTTCTTCTTCAGTGGTGCTTTGCTCATCCAGGGCTTCTTCCCTTTCCAAACAAAGTTAGTGATTTATTTCTCCATCTCATTAAAAAATGTCAGAGGAATTTGTATTGGGATCACATTATATAAATAAATTGCTTTGGGTAAAACAGACATTTTCACAACGTTAAGTCTTCTTGTCCATGAGTAGGGTAGGTTTCTCCATTTACATAAGTTTCTCTTAGTTTCTTATAGTAAGGTCTTGTATTTCTCTTTGTAAAAGTTTGTTATTTTTCTGGTTAGATTTATTCCTAGGTATTTTATCTTCTTGGAGGCTATAGTAAATGGTATTGATTTGGTGATTTCTTCTTTAATAATATCATTGTTAAAAGAAATCTTACTGATTTACTTATGTTTATCTTGTATCCTGAGACTTTGTTGAACTCTTCTATCAATTTGAGTAGCTTACTTACAGATTCTTTAGGATTCTCTACATATACAATCATATCATCTGGATAGGGAGATTTTTACTTCCTCTTTGCCAGTGAAGATGCCCTTTATTTCTTGGTCTTGTCTAATTGCTCTGGGTAGAACTTCTAATACTATGTTGAGTAGGAGAGGTGAGAGTGGGCATTGTTGTCTAGTTCCCATTCTCAAAGGGAATTGTTTTAGTCTCTCTCCATTCAGGATGATGTAGGCAGTTGGTTTTGTATAAATGGCCCTTACCGCATTGAGGAATTGGTCAGCTATACCTATTTTGCTGAGAGTTTTTAGCATGAGTGGGTGTTGGGCTTTATCCAATGAATTTTCTGCATCAATAGACAAAGTCAGGTGGTTCTTGTCTTTTGCATTATTTATGTGGTTGATCACATTAATTGTTTTACTGATGTTGAACCAGCCTTGTATCCCTGGTATGAATCCAACTTGGTTGTGATGAACTATTTTTTTGATATGTTGTAGTAGTCTATTGGCAAGAATTTTGTTGATGACGTTTGAATCTAGATTCATTAGTGAAATCGGTCTGTAGTTCTCCTTTTTGGTTGGGCCTTTCCCTGGCTTTGGTACCAGGGTTATGCTGGCTTCATAGAATGAACTTGGAAGTATTCCATCCCTTTCTATGCTGTGAAATATTGGCGATAACTACTCTGTAAAAGCTTGGTAGAATTCTGTGGTGAAACCATCCAGGCCAGGGATTTTTTTGATTGGTAGTTTTTAAATGACTTTTTCAATCTCTTCCTTTGTGATGGGTTTATTAAGTTGTTCTGCTTCTCCTTGTGATAACTTTGGTAGGTGATATGTAGCTAAAAATCTGTCCATTTCCTCTAGGTTTTCAAATTTGCTGAGTACAAACTTTAGTAGTATTCTGTTATGATGTTTTTGATTTCTGATAGGTCTGTTGTGACAACTTCCTTATTTATTATTTGGCTTATTCATTTCCTTTCCTGTTTTTCCTTAGTAAGTTTAGCCAATGGTTTGTCAATTTTGTTGATCTTTTCAAAAAACCACCTTTTGGTCTTTTTGATTTTTTCAGTTGTTCTATTTTCTAATTCATTTAGTTCTGCTCTAATCTTTCTGATATGTTTTCTTCTGGTGCCTGTTGTTCTCTCTCTGCTTGTTCTAGCTGTAGGATTAGATCTTTGTTTTGGGTTCTCTCTTGCTTCCGGATGTTGCATTCATAGAGACAAACTGACCTCTGAGCACTTCTGTGGCTGTATCCCGCTGGTTCTGGTAGGAAGTGTTTGCACTCTTGCTGGAATTTGCAGATTTCTTTATTTCATCCTTGATTTCTTCTGTAACCCGTGACTTTTTGAGTAAGATACTGTTCAGTTTCCATGTGTTCCACTTTTTATCTATGCTTTCTCTGCTATTGATTTTGACTTCAATGCTTTGTGGTCTGAGAAGATGCTTTGCAATAATTCAATGCTATGGATTTTCTTGAGATTCGTTTTATGTCCTAACACATGGGCTATTCTGGAAAATCTTCAATGTGCAGTGGAGAAGAAGGTGTAGTTGTCTGCTGATGGATGGAAAGTTCTGTATATGTCAATGAAGGCTAGTTGGTTAATTATGGCAGTAAGATCTTCTGGGTCTTTATTAAGCTTTTTTCTAGGTGATCTATCCAGTATTGAGAGTGGTTTGTTGAAGTCTGTCACTATTACTGTGATCTATCTCATTCTGAGTATAGTCAGTGTGTCTTCGATGTATTTAAATGCTCTAGTATTGGGCGCATCAATATTTAATATTGTTAAGTCCTGCTTGTGTATTGAACCTTTCAGCAGTAGTGTCCATCCTTATCCATGATTTTGCATTAAAATGGGTTTTACGTTAAAATCCATTTTATTTGAGATTAGTATTGTCACACTTGTTCTTCTTTTTGTATTGTTAGCTTGATATACATTCTTCCATCCTTTAATTTTCAGTTTGTTCATATCTTTACATCTAAGGTGAGTTTCTTGTAAGCAACGTATGGGCAGGTTGTGTCTTTTGATCCAAGATACCACTTGCTATCTCTTCACTGGAGCATTCAGTCATTCACGTTCAATATAATCATTGACAGGTACGTGTTCAGCACTGTCATTGTGATATATTTAGTTTTGTGTTGATGTTTTCTCTGTTGTTCTTATCATTTCTCTTCCGGGACATGGCATTCCACACAAGCTCCCCCACCCACCTCAGAAAAGGCTATTCAATGCTGGAGATTTGGAGATTCCAACAGAGAGAGGTCAGAGGTGCCAGGTTGCCCAGATTCCAAGGCCAGGCTCTCAAACTGTGGCGACTCTGCTAGCCGATGTCCTCTGCGGTGCATCTCAGCCTTGCTGCCAGTCGCCCCAGCCCCTCCCACTGGCTAAGACAGAGGAAAAAAAAAGTAAAAATGGCGATTTACCTTCAGTCTGTGAGAGCCAGGACCCAGCAAGGACAGAGATTGGCTAAAGAGCAGAAGCTTCTAGACAGCCCTGTGCCTGTCCTAGGGCTCACCGGGTGTCCAGAAGGCTCCGTTTAATTATCACTTCAGGCCTTGGTGTCCAGACGGATTTAGGAAGATGTGTGTTTAGTCCGCCAGCTTGATTCCACGTGTGTTTAGTCCGCCAGCTTGATTCCACGTGTGTTTAGTCCGCCAGCTTCAGATTTAAACGACCTTGTTTTGCAACCATCTTCTTAAAAAAGCTTCTAAATTCTGTCAACAACTGGAAGGAGGACTATTTGATTTCGAGTATCATGCTTCTAGGCCAGGTTTCAACAGGCTCCCTACTAAGCCCTTGAGGGACTATGTCAATGCCACATTGTTTGTTCAAAACCCTTTATATATCTCCATTGGCTATTTTAAATACCCCTGGTAGAAAGTCTCATAGATGTAGATGATGGCCTGAAGCCTTTGAGTCGGACTGAACAGTACCTACTGCAGGGACTTTTATGGATTTCAGTTAATGCTACAATTTGTGGAGGTAATTAAACAATCACTTTAAGAGCAGGACAACAGAAAGATGACCACAAGATACAACAGAAAATTGACGAAGATTTATAACAAAAAAGATAAAAGCCACCAGGAAATATCTGACAGATATTATTTTTTTTTAAAGTGAGGATAAATGGGAGGTCCTTGATAAATGTAAGATAATGAGTGTAACACAGTCCACAACCAATCAGAGTGAACTAAGGATGCAGGTAGTAGTATTCAGAGTCCCATCCTAGCTGCATCTGTGACTTCGTTTCGGTGTTCATCACACAGAAAACAGGCACTGACTTTCCTGTAGCTCAGGTAGAGCTCCTGCTCTCCCTAGAAGCTGTCTCCCAAAAGTCACACTATAGAGTCCATAGCTCCCTCCTGCAAAATATGCAAATCTAGGAAATTGTACTATTTGGTTCATGACTCATATTCTTCCCTACTCTCATCACACTCTTCTACGGAGGCATCTATCAACTGAGTGCTGGGTACTGCCTGGATCTCCTATAACACCAACATGCAAACTTGCCTAGTTTCTGAAGTTTAAGGATAATATGACAGAATCTTCTCATTGAATTTATCAACTCAATGTGTATAAAATGCAAAGAAATGAAAGGAGGAAAGGAGGGAGGGAGAAAGGGAAGGAAGAAAAAAAGGGAGGGAGGGAGGAAGGAAAGAAGGAAGAAGGAAGGACAATCTTATGTTAAAGAATGCAATTCCCAAAGCCTGTGGATTTAATGTTGTTTTTAATGCTTGTTGATACCTCCTGAGAGAAGATTAAGAAATACTAAAAAATGGTGACACAGATCAGAAAGAATTTAGCACAGAAGGAATTTAGGCTGGGGAGAAAAATAGAGTTGGGCCTCTTCTCATTAAAAAAAAAGAATCCCTCTGGAATTACATAAAAGAACATTTGAAATAAGGCTAAAAGAATGAAAATAGTTCATCTTTTATTTTTTAATGCTAAGGGTTTCAATTTTAAAAGACTTCAGTCCCAAACACTGAATAAATCAGTGTAAGTTGGATTGAAAATGAAAAGAGTCAACATTGGTAGCAGTGACTAAAGATTTATAAGTTCAAAATGTGGATCACCACTTTCCAAATCGAATTGCTTTTATGGACCTTGGATTACACACAGTCTGTGGTGAATATGTGTTTCCTAACTTCTTTGTACAGCACTCATCACCTCAACAGTTAAATCTGGGTGCTTTGTGTGGTTTTATATATTAGTGTTTCATAAGACGAGGGTAAAAGGTCACTGGAAAACACCAGATAATGAGTATAAGATGTTCCACCATCAATTAGATTCATGGGCCTGAGTAATAGTCTCTTTGTTATTATTGCTCTGCTTGAATACTCTAGAAGTCAGTTCTACTCTGGCCTGTAGGGTCACCATGAGTTGGACCCGACTCGACAGCACTTGGCTTGGCTTGTTATTATTGCACATGGCACTAAAAATGTAATCACTGTAATATCTTTTGATAGCCTAGCTCTTGTAGGGAAAGGAACCAAATGCATTAATTGACATCAATCCTGACTTCAAGTATAAAAGTGAGCTTAAATAGAACACCTTGTTTTTAATGAGACAACTGGAATCAATTTAGAATATTTATTCACATATTTAGTAAAAATTACTGAAAGCATCAATTCCTCACTTCTCTTGGTAGCTACTGTGCTGCCACCATTCTTCAAAAACTAGTGTCTCTGTTGGTATTAGGTGCTGTTGAGCGATGCTGACTCATAGAGACCCCATGAACAGCAGAATGGAACACTGCCTGGTCCTGTGCCATGCCCACAATTGTTTTTATGCTTAAACCCACCATTGCAGCTACTGTGTCAATCCATCTTCTTGAGAGTCTCCCTCTTTTTCACTGACCATCTACTTTACCAAGCATGATGTCCTTTTCCAGGGATTGAACCCTTCTGACATGTCCAAAGTATGTAAGATGCAGTCTCACCATTTTTGCTTCCGAAGAGCACTCTGGTTGTACTTCTTCCAGGAAAGATGTTTGTTCTTTTGATGGTCCATGGTGCTTTCAGTATTCTTCTCCAGCACCACAATTCAAAGACATTATATCTTCATTATTCACTGTCCAGCCTTCGCTGCATATGATGCAGGTGAAAATACCGCGGCTTCAGTCAGGTGCATCTTCCCCTTCAAGGGGACATTTTTACTTTTCAACACAATTAGTATCTGTAGAGTTTGTTCATTTGCTTGTCTTTAATTAGATAAAGGTAGTAAGTAAGAGCAGTTTTTTGTTTTAAGTAAGAGTGATATTTTCTGTCTAATTGTACATTTGTATTCTGTTGAAAGGGGCCTGGTGGTCCAGTGGTTAAGTGTTCAGCTGCTAAACACAGGTTAGCAATTCTAATCCATCAGCTACTCTGAAGGAGAAAGATGTGGCAGTCTGCTCCTGTAAAGACTGTTTTTATTGCATACCACGGAGTCAGTCCTACCTCACAGTGACTCTGTGTACAGTAGAACAAAACAATACCTAGTCCTGTGTCACCCTCACTATTGTTGCCATATTTCAGTCCATTGTTACAGCCACTGTGTCAACTCACCTAGTTTTTCCATCTTTTTCACTGACATTCTGCCTTATCAAGAATGATGTCCTTCTCCAGGGACTGGTTCCTCTTGATAACACGATAAAGTATGTGAGACAAAGTGTTACCAATCTCACTTCCATGGAGCATTCTGGTCATTATTCTTCTAGGACAGACTGGTTAATTTTTCTGACCTTCCATGGCATAGTCACTGTTCTTTGCCAATGCTATAGTCCAACGGTATCAGATTTTTGGTCCTCTTGATTCACTATTTAGCTTTTATACACGTGTAAGACAACTGAAAATATCATGGCTTAAGTTAGGAGCACCTTAGTCCTCAAAGTGACATCTTTGCTTTTCAATACCATGAAGAGTTCTTTAGCAACAGATTTGTCCAATGCAATCTGCTGTTTCTTTTCTCAGCTGTTGCTTCCATGGGCATTGATTATGGATTCAAGTAAAATGAAATTTCTGACAACTTCAGTATTTTCTCCAGTTATCATACTGTTGCTCGTTGATCCAGTTGTGAGGATTTTTGTTTACTTTATGTTGAAGTGTAATTCATATTGAAGGCCATGGTCTTTGATTTTTGTCCATAAATTCTTTAAGTCCTCTGTACTTTCAGCAAGCAAAGTTGTGCCATCTGCATACTGCAGACTGTTAAGGAGTTTTCTACCAATCGTGCGGTTATATTCTTCTTCGCATAGTCCAGTTTCCTGGATTATTTGCTCAGCAAAGATGCAACCCTGGCACACATGATTCCTGACTTTAAACCATATAGTCTTCACTTGTTCTGACTCAATGGCACTTGGCTTGGCTGTTCTATTTGAACAACTGCCTCTTGGTCTATGTACAAGTTCCACGTGAGCCCAGTCAAGTGTTCTGGAATTCTTATTCTTCACAATGTTATCCGTAATTTATTGCAATTCTCAAGGGTGAATACAATAAAACACAGGTAAATATCTTTGTGGTATCCTCTGCTTTTGGCCAAGATGCATTTGACATCAGCAATAACATTCCTTGTTTCACATCTTCTTCCAAATCATGCTTGAGTTTATGGCAGTTCCCTGTTGATGTACTGCTGCAATTGATTTTGGGTGATTTTCAGAAAACTTTTACTTATGTGTGATATTAATGATAATACTTTAGAATTTCCACACTTGGTTAATCATCTTTCTTCAGAATGGGCCCAAATATGAATCTCTTCCTCTTGGCTGGCCAGGTAGCTGATATCTAAATTTTTTGGTGAGCACCTCGAGGTTTGCATTAATCTGTTGAAAAATCTGAACTTGGATTCCCTCATTTCTCGGAGCCTTGTTTTTGCTGGTGCCTTCCCTGAAGCTGATACTTCTTCCTTCAGTACCACCAATTGTTCATCATATGCCACTTGCTGAAACTGTTGAATGTCTAGCGATTCTTTCCAGTGTAATGACTGTATTTCTTTGGTCTTCTTTGATGCTTTCTGTGTTGTTCAGTAATTTGTCCACAGCATTTTTCAAGTTTGTACCTCAAGACTTGAATTTTTTCTTTTGTTCTTTAATCATGAGCAATGCCAATTCCATTTCGTTGTCTAAATCCATACTTTTGCATGTTTCATTGCAATACTTTGTCTTCTAAGCTACTGTTTGAAATCTGCTGTTTAGTTCTTTTGCTTCATCATTTCTTCTTTTCACTGTAGCTGCTCTAAAATTCAAGAACAAGTTTCAGAATCTCTTCTGACACCCATTTTGGTCTTTCTTTCCTGAAGACATACTTCTGTAGATATGTTTTACTTTTCTTCAGCTTTAACTTTAACTTGAATATGGGCTGGTGAAAGTCTGTTTAGCAGTCAGCTCAGGCCATGTTCTAACTGATGGTACTGAGCTTGCCTATCATCTCTTTCAATAGCCATAGTCAGTTTGATTGCTGTGTTTTCCATTTGATGAGGTATATGTGTATATTTGCCATTTATGTTGTTAGAAAAGGGTGTTTGCAATGAAGTCATTGTTGGTGTTGAAAATTTTATCACACCATCTCCTGTATGGTTACTGTCACCAAAGCTATATTTTCCAACTGTCAACTTCTCTGTTTCCATCTTTTGCATTCCAATCACCAGTAATTAACAACGCACATTGATCACATGTTTGATCATTTTCAGATTGCATATATTGTTAAAAATCTTTAGTCTTCTCATCTTTGGCATTTGTGGTTGGATTCTTTGTAAGTGTATGGATATTATCCTATCACTGACAGCATTGTGCTTCAGGATACATCTTGAAGTGTTCTTTTTGGCGTTGAATGTGGCGCCATTCCTTTTTGATTTGTCATTTCTCGCATAGTAGACCACAGATTATTCAGTTCCAAATAGTAAATCGAGTTCATTTCAGTTCACTGATGCCTAAGACATCAATCTTTATTCATTCCATTTCATTTTTGATGACTACCAATTTTCCTAGATTCATACTTCATGTATTCCATGTTCTGATTATTAATGGATATTTGCAGTTATTTCCTCTCATTTTTAGTTGTGCCACATCAGTAAATGAAGGTCCCCCAAATCTAATGCCATGTGCATCGTTAAGGTGAACCCTGCTTTGAAGAGGCAGCTCTTCTAGTTGTATTTCAAGTGCCATGGAAGAGGTGTGAAAGTGTCCAAGGGGCTCATCTTCTGCCACTTATCAGATAATGTTCTATTATGATCCATGAGGATTTCACTGGCCAGTTTTTTCAGAAACAGACTTCCAGGTCCTTCTTACTGGTCAGTCTTATGTCTGGAAGCTCAGCTGAAACCTACCACGGGTGACCTTGCTAGTATTTGAAATTTTGGCGTCATAGCTTCCAACATCTCAGCAACATGTAAGCCACTACAATATGACAAGCAGACAGATGGGCAGTGGCTATAAAGATTCTAGTCTAGAAAACCCTATGGGGTAGTTTTATTATGTGCTACAAGGTCACCATGAGTTAGGATCAATGGAATCTTTTTGCATTAAATAATTCGGTCTTTGCGTCCTGGTTTTGAGAGTAGGACCACACTCAAGGTCCTTGAGTAGGTGATGAGGACCAGTGTGGATCACCTGGGGGCTGGATGATGACAAAACTTCAGGAAGTCCATCATGAAGCCAATAACCAGGGTTTGGGAGTGGTTTACTCCTCTGTGACCCCATGCTGAGGATTTGCATTTCAATCCCAGATAAATTAAATATGTATTTTGACAAGATCCTCAGGTGATCACCTGGGCATCTTGTTGAAATGTAGACATATGCATAGGAATCACGTGGTGGTCTTGTTAAAATACTGATTTATACATAAGAATCACCTGTAAATCTTCTTAAACTATATATTTTGATTCAGTATATCCAGGCCGGGAAGGCAAATGCTCATCAAAGAGCCAAAGTTGAATGAACCTGTTCAAAATCCATCAATAAATACCTGAGAAGACCAAAACCTTACTGCAACTTCTCTTGGAGAATGCAACATGGCAGGCTCTTGGAAGAGGTCTAAGAGTGTCCACTGCGGGGAGGTAAGCTCTCTACTGAAGACTGTACCCCTCTTCTTGTCTCAAGGTGGAGACATTAGTTCTGGGGGTAAAAGATTGAAAAATTCTACAGAAGAGGTGCACACTAGAAGTAGCAGAAACCCTGAAACCTGTAGGAGAAAGAGTACTGGGATACACAGCAGCAGCAGCAGAAGCCAGTCGCTGCTGGACAGAAAAGTGGCAACATGGCAGTCTGTTTGGCGTGGGTGGAGCACCACTGTAATATACTTAAGGCTGCAATGGCACAAAAGCAGCAGAGACCACAGGCAGCCCAGGTGGCAATAAGAAGAACTGGGCAGCACCAGAAATTCCACCTGAAGTAGAAGATAGGCACTGTCTGAGGTGTAAAGGGTGACCATCCAAGGCTCAAGAGATCTGTCCACCGAGTCTGGGCACACCTGTGTAAGAGTTGACTTTAGAGCAGGTCTGCTTCTAAAGCTGTTCTGATGTGTGTTCAGGGCTGTCTCGAGGCTACTGGCTGAGAATAGGGTAAGTCATTAATGGGGGGGCTAAGAAGAGCCACAGAGGGAAAGAAAGAGCCCAGTGACATGAGAGTAAACATTGACTTCTCATCATGAAACTGTTATTTAAGAGCGAACACTGTTTTTATTACTGTTTACTATCTACTTTCCGCGTTGCAGTGGCTCCAGGGGCATCACATATGTTCGGGCTGTGATCGGATGAATGTGACACTTACGAAGGCAGCATTATTAGTGAACAGTCTCGGTGCACACCACAACAATAAATTTGTGTTGTTTAAACAGCCTATGAATGTGTGACACACACAAGTGCTGAGACATTATTTTCCACACAAGACTCCAGATATCTTGAAATCTCGTGTTATAGTTAAAGAATTGTCATTAACTGTATATCACATGAACCACTTCTTAATTTCTGTTCCTTAGTTTCATTCTGTAATTATGTTTTAATGAATGAGCCTCTTGATAAATTAAGAAAAATTAAATGTTATAGAAGGACAACTTGTCCTTTGATGTTTAAATAAAATGTTAAAAAGGGAAATCCAGTGCCTCCCTAAGATATCTGTATGTTCTAGAAGACTTCTTCCATACAGCTATTTCTAGTCTTTTACCTCCATTAAATGCTCAGTCCAATTTTCCAAGCAGGTGATGCTGTAATTGCTTTGTTGGGGCAATGAAAGTTGCTATGTAGTCTATTTGTATCTTTCAGGAGTTCATCTAAAATATTAAAAGCAAGCTTACTTTTTCCGATTATGAAAGTAGTCACTACTATTTGTAAGTAATTTAGAAAATATGGGATATTACTAAGGTGGAAAAAATTACTCCCGAATAATCTCTTTTAATGTTTTGGCGAAATTCTTTTTAAAAGTACTTGAATATATTTACTTAACTTTTAAACTTTTTATTGAAATATGACACATTTAATAATGTGTACCGAGTGTATCTGGAAGATTCCAGCATGTCCAACCCCCCAAGGGAGACTCTGTTGCTACGCACTATGTTATAAAACTGGAAAGGTGGCAAACTCCACCTTTATCCCTGTGTAGCAAACATCAACACAAATTGCATTCTCAACTAGAAGTGGATCCAGGTCTCACCTTTTCACATTTGCACCCCAAATCTCCAGCATGTCCACGCCAATTCCTCTCTCTAACCCTATTCATCCAGAGTTAGATCAGACCTCATTCCTGGCTATCCAGAGCAGGGCCAAAACATCTCTGGTCACCTGAAGCCAGGTAATTGGGGAGCAGCCACAGTTTCAGGAGTCTACATAACTCCCTGTACTTCAGACCAGCTGGCCTTCCTCTCTCCTTCCCTTTCTCCCTCCCTACTGCTCCTCAAGGACTAGGTTATAAGCTAGAAGGATTCTACCCTTCATTCATTGTTCATCTGGCCATTCTCTTATCACCCAGCCACCCAAAGCTGGATCTATACAAATCAATCTAATGGCAGCCTTTGCTACCTCATTGCTCTATCAGTTCCTTAATTTTCTAAAATGGCTTACAAAATTCATGGAGACTATTACCCATACTTGGAAACCCTGGAGTCACAGTGAGTTAAGTGCTACATCTGCTAACCAAAAGGTCAACAGTTCAAATCTGACAGGCACTCCTTGGAAACCCTATGGGGCAGTTCTACTCTGACCTCTAGAGTCACTATGACTCAGACCTGACTTGATGGGAGTGGGTTTTTTGGTTCTGGATTACCCATACTTCTAGTTGGCCATTATTATAACTAAAAAGGAACCAAACAAAGAGATGCAACAGGCAAGTTTAGGAGAGGTCCTGGTATGGGGCCTCTATCGTACCCAGGGACACATCATTTCCTCTGCCATGTATGCATGTTTTGTCCTATCTGGGGAGGTCTCCCCTCAGCAAAAAGAAATCAATCGCTCCAAGTTCGTAAGTCCCATGGTCATTGGAATCTCAGTGTATATACATGACTAGGGCACTGATACATAGTTGTGACTGAGCGAAGCAGTGAATAGGCATGGCTGCATTAGGCCCCACTCTCTTCCTGAAGTCAGTTGTCAGATGTGGGGTCTGTGTGGTTATGACTCGCCTGGCAATTTTGGAAAAAAGAAGTCTGGATTGCTTAGGTTATTTTCAGAAACCAGAGTCAAAGGGCCAAGTCACATTCCTTGTCCTGTGCTTCCAAACTGAAATAATTCCTATTCCGTCTTTATTCACTGTTGATGAGTTGTGTCTGTTGTCAGACTCTTACAGATGAAATTATACTTTATGTATGCTTTTGTGTCTGGATTCTTGCATTCACTGTAATGTCAAGTTTTTAAATTGATATTTAGTATTTCATTGTAAGAATATTCTACACACTTTTCACCAATTTTCTGTTAATAATCATTTGAGTCATTTTCAGTTTTTTAATGGATAGAACTGTTTGGGGTATTTTTGACACATCTTTTGTTCATTTCACTTTAATGTATGCCTAAGAGTGAAAATCTGCTGTGTCATCAGATAGTTACATATTTAGCTTTGGTAGCTATAGCTATAGGGTCTCCCAAAAGTTATCATATTTATCTAAATTATACATGCTAACAGTACCAACAAAAATTTTGTTAAAATTTAAGGTTCTATGTTTTTGTGATATAAATCATAATGAATCAATGACATTTTGCGTTTTTTATTAACTCTTCATGAAGATCTTTTAAGCATCTAGTATACGAAATGGAAGACAGAAGAGAATTGAAGCACCAGAACTGTGACGCTGGTGAAGAATATTGAAAATGCTGTGAGCAGACAAAAGAATGAACAAATGAGTCTTAAAAGATTATATTCAACCATAACTATTCTTAGAAGAAAGCATTACCATACTCTGACTTGTTTACTTTCAACACATCATCACAAAAGACAAATTGCTAGAAAAGGACATCACGTTTAGTAAAGTAGAATGACATCAAAAATGAGGGAAACTTTCAATAAGATGAATTAACAGAATTAACCACAAAATGTACTTAAATATGCTAACAATCATGAGGATTTCAATGGACTGTGAATTGTTTTGTTCTGTTATCCATAAGGTCAAAGCCAACTCGATTGCAACTAATAACAACAAAAAATAAAGATGGATCTTTACATTCATGGCTATATATTCAGATTTGGAATCAGACTTACTATTTTAAGAATATGTTGTACTCTGTATGGTTTATTCTTAGTCTTAGCAATAGTAGGTTTATAATCAGTATGATTCATGGGGTCAAGGATTGTTTTTGAAAACTTTCAGAAGCCACTCCACTACTATTAGAGTACAAGAAAACGAGTGTCTTAGTCATCTAGTGCTGCAGCAATAGAAATACTACAAATGGATGGCTTTAAGAAGAGAAATTTTATTCAGTCACAGTTCATTAGGCTCCAAGTCCAAATTCAGCACATCATCTCCAGGGGCTTTCGCTGCTGGCTCCAGAGGAAGGTCCCGTTGTCAATCTTCCCCTGGACTGGGAGCTTCTGAGGCGGTGGTCAAGCTTAGTTTGCAGCACTGCTTCCTGTTGGTACGAGGTTCCCTGCTTTCTGTTTGCTTCCCTTGTCTTCATAGCATAAGAGATTGCCTCAAGGCACAATACAGTCTTGCTCTTGAAGTCATCTTACACCAACACAATAGCCGCCTGTCCGCCCTCATTAACATCTCAGAGGCAGGATTTATGTCATCGAGGAACATCACACAACGCTGGGAATCACGGCTTAGTCAAGTTGCTGCACACGTGTTCAGAGGAACACAGTTCAGTCAATGACAATGGGAATAAGAGAATAAACTGAGTATACACAAGTCTGCAAATTCTCTCTAGGCCATATGTGAGTTGCTCATTCCTCTAGGCATATTACTGATTAGGGGAAAATGGTTTGAATAGCTAAGTCATCTGTTTCTGCGTTATGAGCTATTTACTTGTAATACAAAATCATGAAAACCTAAAACATTTTTCCATAGTCATTACTACTTTTCGAATGAGGAGGTAAGAGACTTCTAAAAGTCTTTATTTGGATTATAAAATATTTCAAATTATTTCAGAAAATTTGGAAAAATATAATTATAAAAATGATATAAAATTTCTTGTAACTGTTCTGAGATGAACATCATTTATCAAAACATTAATTTATAGAAAACATCTGGATTATGACTGGGATGGGTACCAACTAGGTAAATCTCTTCTGAGGCACTGTGAGATTTGAGATCTACTGAAATATGATACTGTTATCATCCTAGACAGATTTTATTTTGTATATCATGGATTTGTTCTCTATCAATTTCAAAACATGACTGATTAGCTTTTTATTTAAAAAAAAAAAAAACTAATCTGTCATGGATTGAATGACTTTGTGTAGCCATGTGGCTGGGCCGTGATTCCCTGTATTCTATGACTGTCTTTCGTTTTGTGATTTTTGCTGTGCTGTATGTTAAATGATTAGGGTGGGACTGTAAATCACTTTATAATATAATCTACTTGCTCCACTGTAAAGGGACTTTCCTTGGAGTATGGTTTACCTCACCCTTAATCCTTCTGTCCTAGAAGAGTTGAAAGGAAAGGGAAGCAAGCAGAAAATTGGAAACTTCACACCATCAAGAAAGCATCACTGGGAGAGCGTGTCCTTCAGTACCGAGGCTCCTGCACCAAGACGCTCCCTGGACAGAGACTGATGCAATACTGGACTTTCCTCCACAGCCAACAAGGGGGAAAGTCGTCCCCTGGAGCGGGCATCCTGAATTTGGACTTGTAGCCTACTGCACTGTAGGAATAAAACTCCCTTTGCTAAAGCCATCCCTTTGTGGTATTTCTGTTAGAGGAGCACTAGCCAACTAAACTCTATCATTATGAACTAATTAATTTAAATATAGTTAATGGGGTTAACATTTTCTCAACTCAGTTGGAATTTCTGGAAGTTTCCTGTTGATGTGCTACTGCAACTGCTTTTGAATGATCTTCAGCAAAATTTTATGTGGATGTGATGTTAATGACATTGTCCAATAGTTTTCATATTCTGTTGGGCCACTTTTCTTTTGAATCGAGGTTTGATTTTTGTCTTCAGTTCTTTCAGCTTGAGAATTACTGAGACTGCTCTTCTCTTTTGGTTTTTTAACTGCAGGTCTTACACTTGTCATTATAATACGTTGAGCCACCCTTTGAAACCTTCTGTTTAACCCTTTTACTTCATCATTTCTTTGGTTCACTTTACCAATTTGATGTTCAGTACAATAATCGAGAGGCAGTTGTTTGAACAGAACAAGGTGGCACTGCCTGGGTTAGTCAGGAAAAGTGTGTATCAGGGTTGTATCCTTTAACCATACATATTCAATCTACATGTACAGCAAATAATCTGAGAAGCTGAACTGTATAAAGAAGAACAGGGCATCAGTACTGGAGGAAGACTCAGTAATCTTTATTATGCAGATGATACAAAGTTTCTCACCCAAAGTGAAGAGAATTTGAAATACTGATGAAGATCAAAGATCACAACCTTCAGTATAGGTTGCACCACAACATCAAGGAAACAAAAATCCTCACAACTGGACCAATAAACAACATCATGATAAATGGAGAAAAGACTGAGGTTGTCAAGGATTTCATTTTACTTGGTACAAAAAATCAACACCCATGGAAGCAGAAGTCAAGAAATGAAGTAGCGGGTTGTACTGGGCGAATGCGCTGCAGAAGTCCTCTTTATAGTATTGAAAAGCAAAGGAGTCACCTTGAAGACTAAGGTGTGACTGACCCAGTTTCGTCATGTGCACATGAAAGCTGGACAATGAGTAGGGAAAATTGAAGAAGAACTGATAACTTTGAATTATGGTGTTGGAGATGAATATTGAATAAACCATAGACTGCCGAAAGATCTATCCTGGAAGAGGTACAATTAGAGTGTTCCTTAGAAACAAGAATGTTAAGACTTCATTTACCCTGCTTTGGACATGTTATCAGGAGTGTTCAATCCCTGGTAAAGGACATCATGCTTGGTAAAGTGGAGGGTCAGCAAAAAAGAGGAAGACTCTCAACAAGGTGGATTGACACAGCGGCTGCAACAATGACCTTAATCATATCAAGAACAGTGGTCATGGAGCAGGACTAAAGAATTTCATTGAATCACTTTTATGTTACATCTGTACCTTCTGACTTCCACAGTGAGGTTTCTGGTTCTCACTAACCCTGGCAATAATAGAATATCTAAAATTGCTTATTTGTTGTATCCTACGTTACACACAGAACTTGCTGAAAGAGGAGTTGAAACACTTACTGATGAAGATTAAAGACTACCATCTTCAGGATGGATTATACCTTAATATAAAGAAAACAAAAATCATCATGACTGAGACAGTAAGGAATATCATAATAAACCGATAGAGAAGACTGAAGTTGTTATAGATTTCACTTTACTTAAATCTATAATTGATGTTGATGGAAATAGCAGTCAAGAAATTAAATGATGTATAAACCAAAAACCAAACCACATCCAGTACTGTTGAGTAAAGTTTGACTTACAGTGATCCTATAGGGCACAGCAGAATTGTTCCATCAAGTTCTCCAAGGAGAGCCTGGTAGATTTGCACTGTCAACTGTTTGGTTAGCTGATGTAGCACTTAACTACTATGTCATCAGGGTTTCCCAAATGACATATAGCACTGAACAAATCTGCTACAGAAACATCCTTAAAATGTTAAAATAAACAAAAAGATGTCACTATGAAGACTAAGGTGAGTCTGATCCAAGCCTTGGTATCTTCAATTGCTTCACATGCATGTGAAAGCTGTGTAATGAATGAGAGAGACTGAAGAAGAATTGACAAAGAATATTGAATAGAGCATGCACTTCCAGAATGTCCAAATCTTTCTTTCTTGGATGGACGACCAGAAAGCTTCCTAAAAGTGAGAAAATGGTGAGACTTCATCTTGCATACTTTAGAAATGTTATCAATCCCTGGAGAAGGACATCATACTTGGTCAAGTGGAGGGTCAGCAAAAAAGAGGAAGACCTGCAGCAATATGGATTTCCATGGTTCCTACAGCAATGGGCTCATACTTAGCAACAGCTGTGAGCACGGCACAGGACTGGGCAGCGTTCCATTCTGTTGCAGCTGGGCTTGCTTTGAGTGGGAACTGATTTGACAACAGCTAATAACGAACACATTACATACACCATAGTCTCAAAATAACAATATTCATACAAGTACTGCTAATTATGACTAACAAAAACTGTTACGTCTTTGAGGACAGAATATAACATATTCCACCCACATTCCCTCTCTCTATGGTTGCACTCTACATTGTCAGAGCACGTAGCCACTGTGTGTTGTATTTTCTCCTTTTTGACCACCATCTAATCTTAATTCTAAAGATAAGCTATATTTAATACTCACTCTAGCTCTTATGTTAAAATATCTGTAGATATTTTGATTGTCTGAGTTTGTTGTCTGTACGTGCCTTATGAAAGGCCCATGAGAACAGTATTCCGTTCCTTCTTACGTGTTTTTAATAGTTTTTCTGTGTCCTTTATACTTGAAACTAAGTCTTCCAGCATAAGAATTCTTTGGCTCACATTTTCGTTCCTTGAATATCCTAAGTATGCTATTACATTTTATTCTGGCATAAAATGTTGTAGTTAGAAATTCTGATAATAAGCTATTTTTTTATTTTAAGACTGTACTTTTTGAATATATTGTCCAGTGATTTTTTTTTCCTTTTTCTTTAAATTCCAACTATTTTACTGTCGTGTGTCTTAGTGTTGGTTTTTCTGAGTTGATTTTATTAGGTTCTTGGTATGCTCTTTTAATATATGCTTTCAGATCACCATCATTATTTTTATTTTCATATGGCTTTCTTGCTTTATATGGTTTTTGTTCTTTTCCTTCTTCAGGTGCCAGGAGCCAGCCCCGGCAGGGGTTTCAGGAACAGGAAGGGCTTGGGGAGGTGGGCGTCAGTGGAGGAGGAAAAGATGAGACTGAGACAGGAAAGAGTTTTGGAGAATGGCAGGTCGGACAAAGGTCCGTCTTCCTTTATTATTTTTTACAGTCAGTGAGGTAGCTGTACTTTAATCAGGTAGGTGATTGGCTAGGCAAGAAGCGGGTACCTCGTGGTCCCTTCATGTCAATCATTAGGGTCTTCTAAATAATGGCCGGAGACAGTAGTCTCTTTTCATGTTAATTATTAGGGTCCTCTCTGTTAGTTAGTAAAGAACTGACACCTTGAAGTCCTTTTTCATGTTAATCATTAGGGCCCTTTAAGTAATGGCCCAAGACAAATATCCTCGAGGTCAAAGGTGCAGGAAGAGAGAATAAGCTCATCTTAAAAAGTTATGCTCTGACAGTCTCTATTTGTTCCTTCTCTGCTCTTTCTTATCTCTTCCTGTAGGACCAATGAGTGTCCACCGTCCCTCACTCTAAGCTTCTCTTAAACTATTCTAAGAAGGGTATTTCTTGAGCATTTGTCTATCTGCCATATGAAACACAATAAACTTGGAAGCCTATCTGTAGGAAGTGGACTATCTATATTCTAAGGACTGTGCGAGGGAGTTGTTCCTGGGGAGCTTCTCAGAGCCTTCCTGCAATCTGTGAGGGGGGATGTGCGGTTGGGGGAAGCCAGCGGGATTGGGCCGGGCCTAGTGCTCTCAGGCGGGGTGTGTGCTACATTGGAATTCCTTAAGCCGAGCTCTTTGCCCTAGAAGTTCCTGGCCAGGTTTTCCCAATATTATTTCATAAGCCGAGGAGGTGGTAAAGCCCCTCTTAGAAGGCATCTTCCTCGATCCTTGTGCTGGGAGAGGAGGGGGTATTTTTTTGGGAAGATTTGATTAGGTTGTAAAATATTATCAAGGAGAGTATGGCCAGAAAATATGTCACGGGTGGAATGCCTCCACCTGTCATCACAGAAGCTTGTGACTTTTTTCACAGAGGCTTTTGTGGGCGACAGGCCTCGGCATTTAGGGTCCCCTGCTGTGCTAATGTTGGATCTTCTTTGCCTATCACAGCATTTAGCAGTTTTACTTGAGAATTTTTTGCATGTTTTCTAGCTTAAAATTGTTTTTCCCTTTCATCAATCATTTGCTCTGCAGAATTATCTATTGTGTTCATTCACTCAAGTGTTCCTTCAGTTTGAATTGTTTTATTTCTACTTCTTTCTTAGGTTCTGTTTTAAGTTTTTAAGTTCTAATTTGTGTTGTTTTGTCATTGGTTATTTTGTCTATCATTTATGTATAGTATAATTTTTTAAAGTTCTTTTGAAGTAATAGGTTACAGTTTTGCTGTTTTGTAGGCACATGTTTCTGTCATGCTTTTATTACATGTAGGTATACTATTCTTCCTTTTATTTCTTTTTTCTTATAACACTTTGTAGGAAAGTCAGGTACCATAGTAACATCATGGTTAGAAGCTATGACTGCTAACCAGAAGGTCCACAGCTCAAATCTGCAGGGTGCTCCTTGGAAACTCCATGGGGCAGTTCTGCTCTGTCCAATAGGGTTGCTATGAGTCAGAATTGACTTGACTGTATCAGGGTTGGTTTGAGCTTAATACTTTGTATGAGATTTGGCGTTAGTAGTCTCGTTTTTCTCACATTTATATAAAATTCATTTTCCTGAACTTTATACAGGAAGGTGGCTTGTTTAAGATAGCTTTTCTAACCTCAGTGCTCCCAGTTTTATTATTTTCACAGAGTATTAAAAATATGGCAGTTTGTTTCATGAGATTTGCTACTTCCGTCCCCTTGTTAAGTTTTACCTGAACCTCTTATTGTTTCTTTTGTCACTGATCTAATTTTGATTGCTTTTCCATGAGTGTGGGTTCTTCTCCAGGAAGAGAGCCCTAGGCTATAAATGTTGTTAGAGTAGCCAGAACCCCTACCAGTCTCAACAGCTGTTCTGACATCTGCGTCCTGTACTTTCTAGTGAATATTTGCTACTATTTTGTAACTCTTCTATTCTAAGAAACATCAGATACCCTGTTCCATCCCTCTATTTTTACCCACAGTAAGCTGACGCAGTGCAAGTCTTCTGATATGCCCTTGCTCACTTGTTTTTCAGGACTCCAAGGTGTGTCTTGTCATTTAATTTTTTAAAAAATTTTATTCATAGGGTTTTGGCTTTGCCATTTGTTTCCTAATTTTTATGTAGATATTTGGAAAATCCAAAATCTATGTTTTCACCACTACTGCTGTCTTCCCAGAGTCCTCCAATTTCTTTTAGAATAGCCAGGCTCCTTTTCATGGCCTTCATCTTTGTAACTGGGAATCAGTTGACAAAAGAAATATGAACTAAGCAATGCACTGTGTGTGTGTGTGCATGTGTGTTTACTTGGGGAAGTTGGGTACTGTTACTGACAGTGTTGCTATATATGTATATGGGTGTATTCCAAAAGTCTGATGTTTTGACCAGAAATACTTCTTACATTTTGAACAGGGGAAGTTTTTCCTTTGGTTTGTGGTGTGGGCAGTGTTTGTGGAACTGGTCTTTATTTTCAGGTGTATTTTTGTCTTCTGGGCTGACACTGGCACATCGGCATTGCTAATTACTCTGTAATGGGGTAGTTTGTCTGTAACTGTTTTCTTCCTTAAAATTCACAGCTATTCTATTCTGGACAAAAATGGAATTCTAGTTATCTTGAGTGTTTCAGCTCACTTTTCAGTCAAATCTTGAGTAGGTCCAATCTCATTTCTATAGTAGACTTCTTGAAAAATTTTGTTTTATCACTTGTAAACCACTTGGTAAGGTAACATCCATTGATCTTGACTTCTGATAAAGTCAAAGGCTTGGGAAAATGAAAATGCTGAATTTTAGTACAAATTTCTATTCATGTTAACAAGTAGTAGATTCTTCCTTTTTACTTAGGCAATAGTCTATTTGTGATTGCCTATCTTGTCAACTGAGAACAGAATTGTACAAAATAAGACATATTAAATGGCTTCATTCTAATGTATTTTTATTTTTATCATTATTAAGTGAAAGTATACAATCAAAGTCAATTTTGCATGCTCACCTATCTGCAGCTTCTTCTGCTTTCCTTGCCTAGTGACAGCACGCTCCTTTTCATTCTGTACTTGACGTGTCCTCTTAACCATCTCCTGTCCCCTCCTCTCTACTCTCTTTTTTCTCCTCTAGAACGGATCAGTAGGACAATATCCTATAAATGCATACATCCATGAAGTACACACACCACATTTTATTCTTTTTGTATTTAACAATAAGACTGCATTTCAGAAAAACAGGACCAGGTGTGATCAAATAAGGGTTAGTGAAGACTGAGATAATCTAGATTGTTGAATTTAAGTTTTATAAAGTACTGTGAAGATAAAACATGGCTATGTTCAGTACAGTAAGTCTGCAAGCATGTGACCCTTGATTCAGTGTATATTATGTAAAAATTCCATTTAAGTGAATAATGAGTTTATTAGGATGTGTGTAAAAGACGTGTTTAGAAAATTATTGTTTTACCCCTGCACCACCCCCCCAAACTTCCCATTTATACTCAAGGACAGTCTGAAATGTTCAGAAGAATAAGTGAATAAACAAGTCCTTTGTAGAAAAAATATATACTTTATTTTCAACTAGAAAGGTGCAAACATGTAACTCTTTGTCACACTCTCAACAAACTGTCCAGAAAACAGTCATAGTCAAAATAGAAACAAATGCTTCCAGGTAGAAAAATTGATCAACTATAAAGCCACTCATTGTTTTCAGTAATGGCCATTTGGTCTTTAAAAGTGAGGCTAGAACATTTCCAACCTACAAGTCAAACTTCCAAGGACATCATTACCTCACCTTTAGCAAACAACCTGTCTTGATGGACTGTCACTCTGAGCAAAATTTCCATTTCAGTATCCATATCATGCTTTGAATTATCGGACAAGCTTTACATCCTACCTATGGTGTTCAGAAATTGAGGCTACCATTCGAAATATCAAAGCATTAACCACCAAAACAAACAATTTTAAATTAACTTAGATAACTGTACAAATATATATATACACAATATTTACAATATCAATAAAAAAAAATTCTGGCTTGTTAGAGGCAAACTAACTTGCCACAAGCTGTCCAGTCTAATAGACAGGATTCTGATTCCTGCCATTCAAATCAGAACGTCAAAGCTCAATCTGCTGTTCTGACTTCAAGAACAGCGTGACTCAGCCTCCTGAAGGCTGAAGAACACACATCCTAGCTGTTGCTGGAGCTACAGGCAGGTCACTGAGCATGTTAAAATTTTCCTTCTCAGTTACACATCACAGAGCAAGCCCCTAAGATAACATCCTGAAGGTATTACTTTCTCCTGGTACCCTCCCCCTGCTCCCCAAACCACTTCCCATTACACATTGTGACACTGTGAGCTAATGTGGTCCCACTGTCGAGTCTTTCTTCAAACCAGTGTCTGGAGTTGATAGACTATTTGCTTGAATGCCACATAGCACAGTATTTTGAATTTGGTGGGAATTTTCTTTTCCCCAGATGGAAAAACCGATTTAAATAACTTGTGCTAACTGAAATTATGTTTACACAAAAATGAGATGTGAATCAGTTCAAGTGACAGTCTAATGAGTTAATGTCTCTCACTTTGTCTGGCTTTATGCCATGTCTCCATACATCTTCCTATAGTAGAGTGATTCAAAGATGTCATTGTCTCCAGGGCAGTTGTAATGGCAGGCACAGGTCTTGATGAACATCATGCTCTTCTTCATGACCTCGCCGTCAGGACACTTGAATTCCACGGGGAGGGTGGTGGTTCGGTGGGGGGTGCAGCACCGACCATCCGTGCACACTCCACAGAACTTGGCCCGGTAGGTCTTCACACTGGTGCAGCCAGACAGCTCAAACTTGACAGGCTTGGAGATTTTGGGGGTACGGATACACTTTTTGCCCTTCTGAGAAAGGCAAAGGAGAAGAGAAAAATCAGTGGCCTTACAAAGGGTGCATCTTTTTTCAGCTCTCTGTTGTTTCTAGTCCTAGTCTTACTTTGTCTGACTTTTGTTGATATTTTGAGGGGAGGAAGCTAGAGTATCGCTTGCCAGTTTTCCAGAAATAGGCACAGCCTATCTTGGGAAGTCTTGATTTAACCAGTATTGTGGAAGATTTTATAGTGGAAAGCTGGGGGTTCCTATTACACAATGTCTCATTCCAACAAAACAGCTCAATGGTCGGTTATTTTTGGAGATAACAGCCGTATAATAACCAAGGGTGGTAGGAGATCTAAGCTGTGATTCTAGCCACTATCATTTCAGGAAAATTAGTTAATAGAAAAGCATAAAAGTTACCTTAATGTTCTCTTCCAGGTCAGCTTCGCACGGCCTGACCATGCAGAGGCGGCTCTGCTTCTCCAGCCTGCAGAAGGCGTTGTCATTGGTAACCCGGGTGGAGATGCCCATCCCACAGGTCTTGGAACAGGCACTCCATTCTGTGGTCTGGACCAAGCAGTTGGCTCGCATCATTGTTGGATCTGGGCCAAACGTGTCTTCCAGTCGGAAAGCTGTAAAAGCAAAGCATGCAGATGTAAGGTTAGAGGTGATCATCAGCCATTCTCCCTTCCCTTGACAAATTTAGGGCTCAACCCCAGGTCACTGTTGCTGACAGGAACAGGTCACCCAGGGGGGAATCACGACACTGACTCAGAAGACTCAACTCACCAGCGAGGGCTGGGCCCACCACAGAGTGGTCTTTGGGCTCGTCGCACACCCACTCCTCGCAGCATTTCCCTGGCAGCTTGACCCTCCGCGGGAAGGGGCAGTCTGGGCTAGGCAGGCGAACGTCCATGCTGCACAGGGGCACGCAGCCCACTGCGCCATCCAGGCACGTGCACTGGTACTTGCAGCTACTCTGGAAGGACTCTCCACTGCGATACACTGTCCCTCCGAAGACGCATGGGGCACCATCTTTAGCTGAAAGACAGAAAAAGGGAAAAGGGGGGATGGAAAGTTTAGATGCATTCGTAGCTGGTGCTTGACCTCTAAGCGCGTCAGAGTTGTGACTTGGCAACAACTAAAGGATTGATTTTGAAATTCTGGAAGGCAGGTGGGCTTGAGGGAAGAGGTGTCGGAACGGGGCTGGGCGCGGGGGGCTGGGAGCGGGCGGGCGCTGCAGATCTTACCAGTGCACACGCCAATCTTGCGGTTGACTGGGGAGCCAAAGTCGCAGAAGAGGCCCTTGTGCGGATCGCAGGGGTCGCGCTCTGTGCACAGCTCGCCCAGCTGCTTGGCGCACACCCGGCAGCAGCCGCAGCCGTCCAGCACCAGGCTCACGCCGGCGGGGCAGCGCGGCGCCGGCGCGGCCGCGCACTGGCACTGCCCGCTGCAGTCCTGGCTGGTGGCCGTCTGCGGAGAGAGGCGGCGGTCAGCCGGCGGACCCTCCCCTTCCCGGCTCCGAGGCCCTCCCCGGCGGCCGGCGGGCCGCGGCAGCGGGGTCCCCTCGCTTACCCGGCTGCAGAGGGCGAGCAGGAGCACGAAGGCGGCGCGGACGCAGCCCACGCCGGCGGCGGACATGGTTGCGGCGCTTGGTGAGGGGCCGGCGGCGGCTCGGCGCTCCGGGGGCTGCGGCGGGCTGGGTGCTGGCGGTCGGCCGGGAGGTCGGCCGCGGACAGGGGCCGGAGGAGGGTCCTGGACGCGCCGAGCTGGCTGTCGGGTCGGGTGCAGGCGTCCGGGGCGGCTGCCGTCGGTCGGTGGTCGGTGGATGGAGCCGCGCTGGCAGCCTCCTCTCGGCAGGGAAGAGTTGTTGTGTGAGGCTGGGGCGGCGGCCAGGCTTTTATACGCTCAGGGCAGTCCCGGCTCGCCAATGGGCTGAATGGAGTCCTACACAAACAGGGACATTCCTCGCATTCCTCCCCACCTTCCTGCCTCATCAACTCACACCGGATTGATCCTGACCCCTTGACACTCAACATTCCTCCCGTCTGAAAAAGCTGGCACACTCCAACTTTCAAAAAAAGAAACAGGAGCAGTATTTCCAGCACCAAACAGGGTTTTTTTCCCCTTTATTTTTCGCACCACTCTTGATTTGTGTCGTTGAAAGACACGTTGGCAATTATTATTATTATTTTAAAAGACTCACTTCTGTGTGTAATAGCTGTGCCTATTCTGTTCACTGACAGAAATCCTTTTTAGGAGGTAGATAACTGAAGAGGCTACCGGCAGGGCTTCTTAAAACAGTCGAATTGGCTTGCTTTTGTATTACTTTTGTAAAAATTTTAGTGTTAGAGTTTTGTCTGCCCTTGCAACTCTCCAGACAGCAGAAAAGGAATTAGTTGATTGTAACCAGCTGAAGTCCCCAAGATACCTACCTGCACATCTAGACTTCGTTATTGGAAACAAAGGCATTTGGCCAGTTGCCGTTTGAGACAACTTTTTGACTGCCCCCTGCCAAAAAAGAAAGAATAAAGTCAGGCTGTGAGTTCTGATGCAGTTTCCCTAGGGAGATTTCCAGCACCCTTGTTTTTTTTTTTTCTCTTTTAATACAAGTAGCAGTTTTATTGTTGGAGGTGTGTGTCGAGAGAGGGAATGAGTGGCCATCAATGGGTACAGAAAAATGGATCTATTGTTAACTGGGGCAAGTTTTGGTGTTGGTTTGGTAGAGGTTTTGGGTATTGGGATAGGCAGAAAGAGGGGAACCAGAGAAGAAGGATGTAGCCAGAAGCATGACTTTTCTGGGATCTTTGAGAAATGAATGATTTTTCTTATACTGAAACCTGTATTCCTCAAGTTGGAGTTGATTTTCCTTAGGTAAAAATATTGGATTGAATGACAAGAATGGTATACCCCATTATACCTGGTTAGAAACTACAGGTGTCAGTGAATGACATGATTTTAGTGACTCCTCAGACATCTGTGGGTAGTGATTGTGACTTTTTATTTATCCAAGGTGCGTGCAGTTTGATGGAGTGAGATCTGGCAGGTTAAGGAAAGATTTTATTTGCTCTGCAGATATCAAATACGGCTAAAAAAAAAAAAAAAAAAAACCTAAGTGCACCTTCATTTCTTAATATTGCTAGTGAGCATCACCATGGACCAAATTAATTAACTGACTTAGAATTTGTATTGTTTAGTTATGTTATGTCTAGAGAACGATTCCAAGGCCGTACCATTTTTGGCTATTGTAATCCAATATTATTTGACCGTGATGTTCACCAATGAATAGATTTAATTGCTGATTCTTCATTGTGTCTGTATATGATAAGCATATCTGTTTTTCATGCAAAGACAAACTTCAGAAGCTATACTATAGATCTAAATTTGAAACTAGTATATTTAAACTGCCTTTTCTTTTTTTCTTTCTTTCTTTTTTTTTGGACTTTCAATTTCTTCGAGTGAAAAATAGCCAAGAAAGAAATAACCACTCCAACTTCAGCATAGACCACATCATCTGTGCACAATTACCTTGTTAAGCAATCCACATGTTGTACAGTGTAGTTGCATGTCAGCAGTGGGAATGACCAGCAAAAAAGGCCTCTGAGGCTCAGGAAGAATGTTCATCATTGTTATTTAGCATTCTTTCCAAGCATTCCTCAAAAAGAAGAGGCCTAAGAGTTCCTATTTAAAGAAGGAACATTCCAAGTTATGTTAATAGCCACATGTGTATTAAAGGCAACGTGGCCCCCAATGTTTTCTTCCCTTGTGGATGATTTTAAAAGTCCAAAATACGTGGGCAGCCACAGCGAAATCTTTCAAGACCTAAACCCCTAATTACATCTACCACTAATGGGTGGAAAGGTGTGGTGAATGGGTAAGGGTAGGATGTGAAGTTTGAGCCTCACCTAGGGTGGGATGTGGGCTTGGTGACAAGCTCTGGTGGCTTGCAGGGAGAGGTAGGTGGGAGAACAGTGGAGGAATTTTGAATATGCAGGAGCTTCTGTGAACCACCACCACTGGCGTCACGAGTAGCAGGGTGGAAACTCTCATTCAGGGAAAGGGTAAATTGCTGGACTGGGTGACAGTTGGGTGACCTGGGTTGTATTCCTGGAACTGCCATTCACAAATTCTGAGCAATTCCCAAATAGGAGCCGTATCCACAAATTCCTATTTGTAAAATGTAAATAATAAGCAGAATTTAAAAAAATGTTGTGTTATATAATGAGGATTGGATTAAATTGTTCAGGAAATTGTTTCTTTATTTTATTTGCTCTTTCTAAATTCTCTTTCTCCACGTACATAGCAGTGGTGTCTGTTTTATAGTTAAAAATGTCAAGATACATAAAAGGCTAGTTTTTTAATAATATTCATGCAGAGCACGCACATGGTCCCTCAAGGTGTCAGAAAGTCCACAGCTAGTTTCAAATGAATGACTAAGAGAAAACATATTGAAAGGCACAGAATACATGCAGTTTTAGAATAGAAAGCTACACTGTGTGTTATGGGTTAAGTTGAAGCTTTGTTATCAAAACCCTTTTGAAGAAGTTAAAAGGTTATTATTAAAAGAGAATCAAAGAGAAGGCGCCCAAGACATTCAGACTCAGAAGTATGTTTATGTTGTGATACTGACTATCAAGTGCCAGGAAATTCAAAAGGAAAGGCTGACACTCTGTCCTTAACTCATGCCATGGGATTTGAATTCTTGTACTATTATAAATGACTCAGCAAATGTTTGTGTGCTCCTGGGCGGTAAGGTGGAAATAGTGGCGTCTTGTAACTTAGTGCAGCTCTTGTCCCAAACCTTTTGACTGACAGCACGTCAGAATGAGGTGGTGGTGGTGGGGGGGAGGGTATGTGACCTTAAATTTGTGTACAAAGTAGTTAAGATACACTAATTTTGACTTGTAAGTAAGTGTTTATCTAGCACATGCTTTACAGAGAACCTCCCCCGACTCCTCCCAGCAGAGTGAGTAATTCTGTAAGCTGACCACTCAGTCCTGTTTACCGAGCTATATAAGGTATGTGTGTGTCAACTTGGGCATCGTTTGTACAGGTCACTTGGTTAAATCTTGTAAGATGTTCAGCTGTGGATGTACTGCATTCCTCTCTCCCCACCCCCTTTCTTTCCCCCTTTCTCGAATAAAGGGTATTTGATCAGGTATCAGACTCAGAGAAAACCTGGCAGGGCCACAGGAAGGTGGCCAGACTTGGAGTTTCTGTGGACTTAAAGAAGGAATCTTGCACTTTTTCAACTTTTAGTCATAGACATTTTCTTATAAGAGCAATAGGAGTCTGTGCCAGCCCTCAAAGCGGAAATCAAAGCTCCGAGAGAAACATAGCTGAGGAATGCGACTCAGAGCCAAGAGCTGTACGCAATGCATAGCCTGCGCGGTGCCTTATAGGAAGCCTGGCCATACAGGGGCATCTGGACAGTGAGAGATTTATTTATATGGTGGGGTGGGAACGGGCTTTGGATGTTGCTAGCATGCCTCAAATTGAATCACGTAAATGAATTCCACCAAAAAATGGTGTGCCAGGCGGCTTTTTGAAAAATAGTAAAAAATATTTTCCTAAAATCTTCAGGGATTGTGGCTTGGCTTATATTACCTTATATTTGATTATGATGAAGGTTAAGAAGAGGGCTTAGTCTCTGAGAGACAGAGATGGGATACAAGCATAGGTGTTTACTGTCTAAATTACATTCCTTTCCTGTATACTTCCTCCTTATAATTAGTTCTCTGACTTTCTTAGGACTTTCCCTGCATCCCTTTCTGATACAGAAAAATCTGTTAGAAGGTCATCAAGTCTGTGCCCTGTGGTTTATATTAGAATTTTGCCTGTCCTTGTACTTGCTTGTAGATGTGGATGGTCAGAGGAGTGAGACAGGAAGGCTTTTATTTTAAATCAGATGTTTCCTTCAGTCTACCATTTGCTTCACTTGTTTTATTAGTTTAATCAAAATCTTGTTTTGTTAGTTTAGGTAGAATCCTGTATTGCCTCTGGGCCACCTGTGTTATTCTGAGGTGTGCTGTTATAGATGGGGACAGATCTATTGACATTTGTCCCTGGCAGGTTAATGACTCAGATTACTGCATTGAGCATTTAGGAGTCTTCACAGCCCTTTGTTTTATCAATCTGAGTGTGAAACAGCATGTTGGCCATGCTTTACAAGGTCAGAAGTCAGTTGGAAAACAAGAAAGGAAGCCATTGTTTAAAAAAAGTACAATATCACAGACCAAATCATAGGATGAGGAGGAAGAAAGACTTTAGGTAACTAATTTCTAGGGATGGAAGTAGATGAAAGGATGAATATTTGAAAGGACTAGTGTAAAATGTGTGGGAATTGTGGCTGTTCAGTAGTGGAATTCTCACCTTCCACACAGGAGACCCGGGTTCAGGTTCTGGCCAGTGCAACTTAGGTACAGCCACCGTTCATCTGTCCCTGGAGGCTTGAGTGTTGCCGTGACGCTGGCCAGGTTTCCGCCGTGTTTCCAGAGTCACACAGAGTAGAAGGCAAGTCCTGTTGATCTCCTTCTGAAAAATCAGCTAAGCAACGCCCGATGGATTACCGCAGTCTTGTTGACTGGGGCCATTATGAACTGGGGACTGACGTGTTGGCAGCTGACAACAGCAGTGTGAAATACACATGCGTATGTCTTTGGAGATTCATTTGGGGCAGAGGTGCGGCTCCATCTCTTAATGTCATCTGTGTGAAAAAATATGATAATCTATTTCTTGTCTATTCATAGTTAAAACTTAAACCATGTATGAAAAAGAAAAATGCACTCTTATTTAAACTCCTGACACAATCAGATTAGAAGTAGAAATGAAATAACTTAATGTTCATTTTGACATTAGAATGCACAATGGCCTTTCTGCCTGATCACCTTAACAGGAATACATCTTACAGCTCTGTATGGGTGTCTAAATGGGTAGCCAGTTAGGGCTGTGTTACCTTCCATTTACATAGAAATACGAAATTTACAAAGCCATTTCACACATACAGTCTCACTTTAGCTTTATACCAGCCCTTTGAGATATTCTACCAATCTTGTAGGTTGGAAATCTGAGGCTCCAGATGGCTAAATAACATACCACATGCTTGGTTATTTGAATTCAATTCTTCTGAAGAGAACAACCTTTTTCCTCTGAACTTCACCCTTTCTTTTCTTCACATACTATATACAATCATCTCTGAATACTGTATATCCTTATGATAGTTATCGCAGAGCTTTTTAAGCACACACCCTAGAAATCATATAACTAATTGGTAAAGATGGTATTATACTGTGGTTTGAGATAAACAGGAAGTAGAAAGATACTGTTTACTGATCTGGGCCAGGAGAGAATCCTGGGTTTGACAGTTTTGTTTTCTTGTTAGCAATGAAGATTTTTGTGATTTTGCTGTGTAAGCAAATGTGTTGCATCTTCTCCACTAATAAACTGATCCAGCTAAAAAAGGAAAAATGAATCAAAACGATGGCTGTGCTTTTATATTAGGAGACAATTTCAGGGCGTGCACTACTGTGACATCAGCTTCAGCCCACACTGAAAGTGTTCAGTCTCCAATGCTGTGTAATCTTGGACCAACTAAAGACAGCATAAAAAGTTTTCCTGAATAATTACATCATCCTGTGATAAGCTACCCTTCTGAATAAATATCCCAGCAGAGTCTCAGACAAGCAAGCTATCAGGGTTCAGGCAACAACAACTTTAAACATTTTTTTTAAGTATGCCTTAGAAAGCATATTCCAGCACATTATTAGGACAGTGTTTATATTGTGAACTTTGTCTTCAATGAAAATGCACTTCCTTCAAGTCAACTACAGTTTGTATTTTAAACTTACAGTCCCCTGTCCCCTTTTAATATTTTTGGTCGTGAAATGATTTGATTTGGATTGTTGCTAGTTTCATGTTGTTAAGGAAATGCAATCTATGTTGAAACTATAAATGGCAAATTAAGAGCATTGTCTAGGAATGGCAGGTTTATAGTGAGAGAATTTTCTTATTGATCCATATGTGTGTGTGAGGAATCCTTGGTGGTGTAGTGGTTAAGTGCTACAGTTACTAACCAGAAGGACAGGAGTTTAAATCCACTAGGTACACTTTGGGAACTATGGGGCAGTTCTGCCCTATCCTATATGGTCGCCATGAGTCAGAATTGGCTCAGTGGCAGTGGGTTTGGTTTTTGGGTTATATGTATGTGAAAGTTAACAACTCTAGGATAAAGTTTCATATAACCATACAGGTGTGCTAATGTCTGGAAATATTTAACTATGAAGCTATTTTTTTACCTATAGATGATGAAAGTTTATTTTGTCCAAATGAATCTTTGGTAGTGTTTTCATCTTTTCCGACTCCTCAGTGTTGATTCTTCTTGCTCTTGATTTTGCCCTTCCTTTCCCGTATATGGCTGATACCTGAAGAGCTGGCTTGCGTGTTTTCAGCTCAGTAGGTCAGCAAGCAAACTTCCCTCCAACTTCAAATAGACTTTGAACCAATCTTCCTGTGCAGTAGGCCTCGGCACTGCCTCAGCCAAATGTATCCCCTGTTAGCTTTGGCCACTTTCCCAGTAGGCCCTTCCCTGGCCAGTCAAGTCGAGTTTTCCTGCGAGCTTCTGAAGTACTTGTCAGAGACGGGCCCCATGGTATGGTGGTGCCACTTCTGCCTCTCAGATGTTCTCATCTGAAGCCTACCTTCATCTAAAGGGGCCTCAAGAACTCCCAACTCCTGAATTTCATATCTAAATTTCCCTGAAGGGAAATGACTTGATCTGGAGCAGGAAAGGGAGTCTGAAAGCGTTTTTGTCAACACCACAGATGCCAAGGTGGAGGTAAATTCTTAAACTCTGTGTGTGTGACAGCAGGAGACCACAAAGCAGCAACATAAATTCTTGGGACTTGGGCTGGAGTACTGGAAAATCCAATACCTGGTGTTCTTTAGGGAAGCACTTCTGGTGGTCACTTTGCTTGGGGCTCCTCAGTCTTTTCTGATGGTAGTGGTGGTAGGAAGTACTGCTATTTTACTGTTTAATGTGTAACCCACTGCCATATAGGGTCAGTTCTGACAGCAAAGGAAAGAGCAGAACTGCCCCATAGAGTTTCCAAGGAGCTGCTGGTGGATTCGAACTACCTACCTTTTGGTTAGCAACCGTAGCTTTTAATCACCGTGCTGCCAGGGCTCAGTTTTATTCTTTAGGTGGTTCAGTATTCAACCAAGCCGAGACCTAGAAAGCAAACACTGGGTGAAAGTGGGAAAGACATCAATAGAGCATTAAAAAAAAAAAAAAAACTTTGCAATTTACATTTTAGTTTTAAGAATTTGAGAGTAAAGCCTGATAATACTTGATACATATTTCATTAAACAACATTTTCAATAATTCTAGCTTGAAAGTCTGGCATGAGATTCTATTATTTAAAATAGATTAATTCTATAGTTTGAAGCATTTCATAAGAGTAGCCATCATTTTGGAGTTAGGTAGGCCAACTATTTGTTATCCAAATTTCAAATGTCCTGTTGATAGAAGTAATAATACAGAATTTATTTGAATACAGAATTTTTTGGACTTTGTGTGTCTCTTGCTAGCTAATTCATAATTTTTTCCTTCTCTTTCATTATTTAGCTGTATTATTAAATATCTGACATTGAACTAATGACTTAATCTCTCTAAGCCTCAGCTGACTACTCTTAACTTGTAGTAATAGTAGTGTCCCCTTTGTAAGACTGTTGTGAGAATATGTGAGGATTAAAAAAACCCATTGCCATCCAGTTGATTCTAACTCACAGCAACCCTATAGGGCAGAGCAGAGCTGCCCCATCAAGTTCCCAAGGAGCAGCTGGTAGATTGGAACCACTGATCTTTTAATTTGCAGCCCAGCTCTTAACCACTACACCATCAGGGCTTCTCATGAGGATTAAGTACCAAAAATCAGGTAAAATGCCTACTGCGATGATTGTCATAGAGTAAGCACTCAATAAATGTTTGGTTAAAGAAAAATAAATTTTTCCTTTTTGTTCATCTCTGCATACCTTTAGGTGATGAATTTCTACCCTAGCACATTGGCCAAATATTAGCTATTACCCAGTAGGTTTCAGGGATGTATATTTATGCTGGTGAATCCAAAAGTAAAGAATATATGACATTTCACACTGATAGCCTTTTTCTGGCAAGACACATACCATTGTTTGTTTCACTTGTGAATGCTTTGTGAATTTTGATTTGGTTCTTAGGATCCTGTTTTCCCTTTTTTTTGCTATCAGATTGCCACAGGGGGGAGTAAAAGTTCTTGAAAGAAGTGAAGAATACAGTTTAAGGAATTTGATACCAATTATTATTAAGAACATCCATAGCCAAAGCATCTAAACAGATTATATTAATATTCATGAGAAAAGAGAGGTATTTATGATAAAATATTAAACAAGGCTGGCATTCACTCTTGTATATAATAATTCTGTGATAGTTGTAAAAATGATGCCTGAAAAATATGATTTAGAGGAGTGAATGTGTATTTGTGTGTTTGTGTGCATGAGTATACTGGTGCTGTAGGAGAGAAGGCAATTTTAAGTTTGTAGTCTGTTTTACTTTTTGCCACTAGAGTCATGACATGAAAGAGAGGAAGGAAAGGGAGCAAGAGAAAGTGGGAAAGGCTAATGTGTTTAACACGAAGATGAGAGTGGCTTAGATAAAATGATATACAGTATAGATGGTGCTGATTCCACTCTATATGGGAGATTTTAACCTTCTGAAATTCAGTAGCTAGGTAAGACAATCCCAAAGAAAAAAGCACTTTGCAAGTGGGAAATGAAATATTCCTTTTAGTTATACATTTGTATTTCACAGCTACAAAAGCTGAAGCCTACTTGGATCTGACTCGACGGCACTTGGCTTTGGACTTTTGTAAAGATAGTAGTAAAAAACGTGGTTATTACTTCTGGCTTTGGAGAAAGTGAGACACAGAAAAAGTCCTAGGAAGGCAGGATGGAGGATCTTAAAAGTTGTAAAGTGGTCGTCTTGGCACATAGTTAGGCCAGCCCTTTCTGTATTCTTCTGCTCTCCCCAAAGTCTCCACTCTTGACTTTCTGGTCAACTAATGTGCAGATCACATTAGCTGCACTGTTCATTCCTTCCCTCGCTCCTCAATTTAGTGGAGTTCTGATGAAACACTGCCCTAAACATTTTTTTTCTTATGGGATTTCCTCATGTGTGTCTTTCCTAACTGTTTGCAAGGCACAATGCTTACTGATTTTCTGTCTTTCTAAGAGCTTTGCACTAGGCTCGTACTCTACCACTGAACCCCAGTTCCTGCCACCATCATGGATTACCCCAACACGCGCCAGATCAACCACCCAGACTTACTTGTAAGCTCTTGTTGGCTTGACTCCTTCCATCTAAGCCAATCAGGCCTATCCTAAATCTTGCCTTGGAACCCCATGTGATCAGGATATGTACCCCACTGCCATTGAGTTGATTCTGACTCATAGCAACCTTATAGACAGAGCAGAACTGCACCATAGACTTTCCAAGGCCTGGTGGATTTGAATCTCTGACCTTTTGGTCAGCAGCCGTAGCACCTAACCACTACACCACCAGGGTTTCTGTGATTAGGAGAGTTGGCCTATGTAAGTAGTATAAGAAGCTGGCACGCGAATGGGAGCTTTGGAGGATGTTCTGGACATTTTGGGACCATAATTGGAGAACCAGTAGCTGATAAGAGAATAATATGTGGAACCCAGGAACTAAGGTGATATAGCAAAGTCTAGAGCAGCCACAGAGAACACCTGGGTCTTCAGTGCTGAGTCAGGCCTTGCCTGAAGTTAGCTCCAGTCCCTCAGTTTAGCAGTTTCACGAGTTTAATGTATTCTTTTTTTTGTCTTGCTAATGACTTTTGGGTCTTACGCCATGAAATATCCTAGTTGATACAGACTTTATCAGTGTTTAAGAATCATGTATTTTCATCTTCACATTTCTGTTTTCTGATGTCATTGCTTAAAACCTTTTCGTAGTATTGGGATACAGTAGTGCTGGCCTTTTGTTTTACACATCATGGCCTACTTACCAAAATGATAATATCTTTATGGAATTTAGGGGCAAAGGGTGAGGCTATTTATAAACAGTAAAAGCCAATCTGATAGCTCTGCCTCCCAGGCCCATGCAGCTGCCTTGAAGGTTGAGGGTTACTTGGTCATATGTGTAACCCATTTGGACTTGCCAACACGAGTTTGCAGAAGTAAATATCTGATTTTGTCAGAGAAGAATGCTGCCTATAGGATAAAGCCCACTGTTCTCCTCTAGGATAGCTGTGCGTCTATCATGACATACAGCTTCAGTACATAATGAGTTAGTGGGTTAACTTTCTCTGTTTTAAACATTTGTCACTGAGGACGTGAGTTCAAGCAAGTAGTTGTTTAACTTGTCTTTGTGGTCTTATATCTACTTTACACAAAGATATGTCTGGAGTTAAAATAGAAAACAAACTGAGTCCAAAGCAACACCAGGGCTGGCCATGTGGCCATTCTGCCCTTTACCTCTGCCTGCAAATCATTTTTCTCTTGCCTTTTTCCTTTGGTTTCTGCCGCTTATCTGTGTTTCCCTTTCTTGGTTACTCTCTGCCTGTGTTGTATACCATGGTACTGCTCACTCCTGTCGCCTTGCTAACACTTTACCTAAGAAATTCTCAAGGAAAAGATACAGAGACAAAAATATATATATATGTATTTTACCCTTTTTCACATTTATTTCCTCTTTAAAAGCTCTGAAATTCTGGAAAGGAAAACATATAGAAATTTCTTTGGTTTAAAGATATCAAAGATCATAGGAGAGCTTACCAGCAAATTGCTACCTTTTTATTTTATTATTTTTTTAAGTCTCTAGGTAATTGAAAGTATTTCTTGGAAGTTGCCTTCTCAGTATTTGTGAATAACCTCTCACATGGCACCAAGTACAAACAAATGCCCCACTGAATGAATTCTTTATATAAAGTTGAGAGCTAACTTGAACTTTAAAATAGCCTGTAAATTTTCTATATTTAGCTAAAATTACATGATTGCCAAGGTCTTAGAAATTATGGTGATTTATAGTATAGCATATTTGTATCAATTCATAGGTAAATATTTTATGTTTATTGAATATATAAATAAAATTTCTTAGGTACATGAATTCATATCTGATAAGTTTGTGCTTTTCGGAATATTACGGAATAATGTTTATTTAAGCTATAATATACTAAGGTAAATAATGCTCTAAAAAATTGCATAGTTATACTACTAAGTGTTTAGGAAAGTGTGATGACTGGCTGACTAACTGATGAAATTTAAAAAATGAAAGCAATTGTCAAAGTTGCTCAACTTTAGGCATCAGAAGATCTTAGTGTTAAACTCTCCAAGACTAGCAGATCTATTCAGATACCCCCAAGTAAAAATACAGTCACTTATTGTTGCTTTCCTCATGATTAAATAAATAATTCAGAAAGATATTAAACATTTGGTGTATATCTAGCCCTGTATTAATCACAGTGGTACAAGGGCTAACAAGTTCATGAGCTCATCCTAGAAAAAGTGCTACGTGCCTCATTGCTGAGTATCACTGCAGTCACCTTTGAAGTAGTCCCTTTGGCAAGCTATGCACTGATGCCATGACCTAGTCCACTCTTCAAAGCAATTTCAGAACTCCTTTTTTGGAATGGCCATCAGAGTTGTCATTGTCTTACCCTCAATGTCCTGAATGTCATCAAAATGTCTTCCTTTCAATAGTTCCTTTGCCTTCAGGTGAGGAAAAAGTCACTGGGGGCCAGATCAGGTGAGTAGGGAGGGTGTTCCAATACAGTTGTTAGTATACTGGCTAAAAACTCCCTCCCAGACAACTATACAATTAAGTTTGTGAACTTGCAACCATGCCACCGTGCACACTGGCCATTCCAGAAAGAGCTACAAAATTGCTTTGAAGGGTGGACTTGGCATTGGTGTTGGTGCCTAGCTTCCCAAGGGGAGGACTCAGAAGGTGACTGCAGTGCTCTTCAGCAATGAGACATGTAGCACTTAGAACAACTAAGTTCATGCACTTGGTTGTCAAACTGCCTGTATAAGAAGATACCTAGTTCTTGCTTGTAAGGATCTATTTGTGGAAGCAATGTATAGATATATGACAATAAGTCAAACCAATGATCTTCACAGTTATAAGACTTGGGGACCAAAGGACACTGAAGACTGCATGACTAGGGTAATATAATGTGTCTTGACCCCCAAATTAGAACTTTTTAGGAGCTTTGGAATACAAATTTTGATAGAGCCACACACTGTGAGGCTTGGGAACTCTTGCCCAAGGGTCAGTGACTAGGTGCTCAGTCATGGACAGATAAAGCAATAAGTTTTCCATAAGTGAAGGGAAGGAACATGTTACCAAACTGGACAAACATGCCATATTTCTTTATGAACACAACAAGGATGAGGAAGAAACACCAGGCATGAGTGTTACAGGGTTTGGGAGCAGTGTGCACAGGCCTGACTTGGGAGTCAGTCTGAGTCTGTTAGGCACTCCTTGAAAACTGTATGAAGCAGTTCTGTTTTGTCTTACAGGGTCTCTGTGAGTCAGAATTGACTCGATGGCAGTGTGTTTGTAGTGTTTTTGGTGGGGGTGAAGTTGGAAGGATTAAGGAAGGGACTGTGGTATAGAAACCAGAATCCTAGTTTCTTTCTTCTGTTTGTTTTCTTCTTCTTCTTCTTTTTTGTTCTCTGATGTCCAGAATATATCACTTTTAATTTTTGTCCTTTGTTAGGGAGCCCTGATGGTACAGCAGATAAGTGCTCAGCTGTTATCTCATTAGCAGCCTGGCAGGAAAAAGACCTAGTGATCTGTTTCTGTACATATTACAACCCCCAAAGCCCTGTGAGACACACAGGGAAAGTGTGAGCCAGAACTGACTTTACAGCACCTAGCAATAACATTCATGTGTAATAAATTTATACGTATTTTGCTTCCCCATTGTTTTCAGGGATTAGAGACTAGTAGGAAGATATTTGTAGATTTATAGGGTGAAATTAAGAGACCTCCAAGCTAAGAATTAGTAGTGCTTAAAATATTTTAATGCCTCTGTTTATCTTCTCTTAACTAATGACATTATTATTTCTTTACTCCCTACCACTTGCAGAGTACTGGGCATATGGGGGAAAAACAAACAAAAAACAGCAGAATAAATATTTATTGAATGGATACATCTTTCTTGAGAGGACAGATTATATTTCTGCCTTTCTTCATGATTCTCCATAACTCCTAGTATGATGTTTTATACACAGTGGATATCTAACAATTATAAAATACAGAAAATATTTATATTATCAATGAAAACACATAGCTGAAATCAGTATCACTTAGCTAGACTGATTTCTTGAGTCATTCAGTAATGTGTGCATTCAGTGGATAATGTGCTAATGTCAAGATTTTTAGTCTAATGGTGATTTTTGCAATACTTTCATGACCGTCTGTTCTTGTGTTTGCTGGCATCCTTCAGCTCTCAGATCACGTGTTTCTTTTGGGCACTCCGGAGGGAGTTAGGTGCTTATCCCCTTTGCAACCTTTCTCTAATTGTAAGGTGATTTGTTTGTATTCCTCACCAGCTGGAGCTCCTCAAGGGCAGAATTGCACCATTTACCTCTAAATCTCAGTGGCTGAGTTCAGTACTTTGTTGGTAGTTGTCACTTGATGAGAGTTGTTCAAAAAAAGTGTTTGGCAGAACGAACGTATTCCTTAATGATGACATTGCGGACCAATATATATATCTTTGAATTGGGCAACTGAACATTTCGCTACTATGTCCAGAAAATGCACTGGAAGAAAAAAAAAACCCCAAATCTGTAAAAATTATATTTTGAAGGAAAAATGACTTAAAAAAATGAAAAGGTCACAAAAATGCAATACAAAATGTAAGATGAAATATGTATTATTCTGAGAATACTACCTGTCTTGTGTGTATATATATTATTTTTACTCTAGATAGATTTTATTAAATCTATTTAGTATTTGTTGAAACTTTATAATTCACCAGTTATTAAATGTAAGAATGTCAGCAATCTTAGAGACCATTTAGTCTATACGTTAGATTAATTGAAGAAATAAAAACATTCATTTTTTTTTTCTCCCTTGAGTTGATTGTGACTCATGGTGACGAATCCAACTTGACAGCCCTTGGCTTTGGCTGGCTGAGTTGATTGTACATTTTTCTCCCTAGTTTTTCATGGTTATATATAAAATACTTAGATTTAAAGAAAGACTTATATATATATATTCCTTCCTCCTCCCAAAAAAACCCAGTGCTGTCGAGTCAATTCCAACTCATAGTGACCCTATGCAATAGAGTAGAACAGCCCCATAGAGATTCCAAGGAGCACCTGCTGGACTTGAACTGCTGAACTTTTGGTTAGCAGATGTAGCACTTAACCACTGTGCCACCAGGATTTCCATATATATATATATATATAGACAGACACAGACACATGGCTGTATGTATATATTTATGTGTGTATATACAGACAAAATCAAAAGTTTGACATTTTAACCATTTTTAGGGGTAACACTCGGTGACATTAATGATGTTTGCCATAGTGTGCTACCGTCATCATCATCACCGTCTGCTTCTAAAGTTTTACATCAACCCAAACAGAAACTCAGAACCCTTGCAGCAGTAACTCCTATTTCCTTCTCCTTCCTGCCCATGGTAAGACTAATAAACTTTTGTCTCTATGCATTTGCTTGTTCTAGAGATTTCATGAGTGCAATCATACTGTGTTTGTCTTTACGTATCTGGCTTATTTCACTCAGCATGTTTTCAGGATTTATCCATGTTATAGCATGTATGAGAATTCATTTCTCTTTATGGCTGAATAGTATTCTGGTGTATGTATAAGCCACATTTTGTGTATTCATTTGTCTGTTGTCTGTTGTTGAGCTGTGTCTACCTACTAGCTATAGTGAATAATGCTGTAATTTAGTGTACATGAATCTGTTTGAGTCTGTTTTCTTATGTCTTGGGTATATACCTATGAGTGGAATTGCTGGGTCATATGCTAAATCTGTGTTTAAATTTTTTTGGATCTACTCTGTTTTCTATAGTGGCTGTAGCATTTTACATTTCTACCAGCAACAGAATGGTGTTCCAGTTTATCCATATCTTTACCCACACTTCTTAATTTCAGTTTTTCTGGTAAAAGCTGTGCTAGCAGGTACCAGAAGTTCCTGGGTGGTACAAACAGGTAATGATTAACTCTTGGCTGCTAACTTAAAGATTGGAGATAGTGTTCCCCCCGGAAGTGCCTGGAGAAAAAAAGGCCTGGTAATCCAGTTCTGCAAAATCAGCCCTTGGAAGCCCTATGGAGCGTATGTCTATCCTGACAAGTGGAGGATCATCGTGAGTCGGTATCAACTTGACAGCCAGCGGCTGGTTAGGGGTGTTAAGTAGTATCTCATTGTGGTTTTGATTTGTGTGTCTCTAATGATTAATAACATTGCACATCTTTTCATATACTGATTCACCATTTATTGAGCTTCTTTGGCAAAATGTCTATTCAAGTCCTTTGCATGTTTTTTGGTTGGGTTGTTTGTCTCTTTATTGTTGAGTTGTAGGAGTTATTTGTATGTTCTGGATATTGCACCATTACCAGATACATGTTTCCCTTGTCTCTTTACTTGATTGATACAGTCCTTTGATGGACAAAAGTTTTCATTTTGATGAGGTACAATTTATTTTTTCTTTTATTTTTCATGCTTTGGGCATAATATCTAAGAGTCTATTTTCCAAAACAAAGTCTTGAAGTTTTATCCTTATGCTTTCTTCTAAGAGTTTTATAGTTTTAATTTTTGATCTACTTTTGGTTAATTTTTGTATGTGGTGTGAAGGATGGGTCCAGATTTATTCTTTTGTGTATGGAGGTCCATTTGTCCCAGCACCATATATTGAAAAGACTGTTATTTCCCCATTGAACAGACTTGATAACTTTGTTGAAAATCAGTTGATCATAGATGCATGAATTTATTTCTGGATTCTCAGTTTTTCTTCATTATTCTATGTCTATTCTTATATGAGGACCAAACTGTTTTGATTATTGTAGTTTATAGTACATTTTGAAATTGGGAAATGAAACTTCTCTTATTTGGTTCTTGTTCATAATCATTTTGAGTATTTGGGCCCCTTTCAATTCCATTTAAATTTGAGGATAGGTTTTTCCATTTCTGTTGGAAAGTCTTTTGGAATTGTGATAAGGACTGTGTTGAATCTGTAGATTGCTTTGGAAAAACCACTCATTTTAAGAGTGCACATGACAGGAACACTTCAGTATTACAGTTATGTTTGTACCCCAGTAGAAAAAGGAGCTCCCATCCAAGTTTTCTTATGCTTAATACTACCACTGCACCATGCTGCTTTCCCAGCAACCCCAAGAGTGCAGTCTAGGAAACAGCCCTGAAAGGTTTCCAGTGGTCCCCTTCGTTATACACCTTGTTTTCCTTTGTCCATGCATGTGCTCTAGAGGAAGAGGTGAGTTACTACAGTACTAGTCTCTGAACAGTCTGCAGAATGACTCTTATGTCTACTGAAAACACTGACAGTAGCTACTATGCATTGAGAACCTATACTAGTTTGATTACATAGGTTAACCCAGATCCTCACACAATTCTTCAAGTATGTAAAAGTTTACTCCATTTTTGAGACAAGGAGCAACCAAATACTATAGCATTTTTTATAAAGAAAATATTGTGACTTATTAACATCTGTCAGATAACATGGTATATGAAGAAGAATAAAGCATAATGCTTTCTGTAGAGCTTAAATATCTACCTATTTTTAGATAAGTGAATTCATGAATGCCTTCACGATTCTTGACAAAACACCCTGACCCAGCACAGATGTGAGATCATTAGAGTGAGTTAGAACATTATGAAAATAGGAGGAACTGAAAGGCTAAATTCAAGGAGACTTTTAGTTGCGTATTTGTAACCATTGCATCAGCAGAACATATATTTTATGTTTGGTTGCATAAAAGAAAATTACAGTTTTTCCTGGTAAAATGTACTTGGAAGAAATTTTCAAATCTGTGTAATGTACATAATATATATTTTTTAAAACAGTGTGAATGCCCACCACCTCCTAATTTTTAGATTAAAATATTTTCTCCACAGATAAAAATAGTAAATAGTTAAACAATTATTCTAATGAAATCGTGATATAAATTTCAAAGTTTAAATTAATAAAGAATGATATTTAAATACTCAACTGAACAATACTCAGAGTTTTGTTTTTGTGTTTTTGAAAACTCTTAGAATTGCAAAGTAAAGGTTTGTCTTTAATTTGGAAAGAACCACTGATTATTTAAAAATTGTTTTTCAAAAACTTAGCAATGTTCATAATGAATATAGTGGGATTAGTACACTACTCTTATTTATTTGATTGTGAGCTTTTGTGGTGCGATGGATTGCTTTGGTGTGGCCTTTCTTCCCATAGTCTTTTAACTTCCACCTAAGTGATTGTGTGGGAATTATGTGAATAAGGTAGTTGTAGCCCACAAAGGGGACTGGTCAGTTTTGCCATCCTGCTAGGTTTGAAATGAGCCATCCCAGAGGCAGGAAAAGAGGATCTCACTACCTCCAAGAAAGAAAAGGGAGGAGCAGAGCATGTATTTTCGACATGGGATCCCTGTGTTGAGAAGCTCCTGAAACCAGGACACTGAGGGAGAGAGAACTGCAACACTGGCCGTGGTGAGGAACAGTGGCAGAGAAGTGGTGGCAAACTTAAGAGACTGGTGGCAGACAGCACAGTGAGCTCCTGGCTTCCAGCGTGAGAAAGCTGAGTGCCTTCGGGCAGGGGGCTTGCTGGAGGGGCAGGGTACCTCTGAGCACTTGGTGGAGCTGGGTTTACCAACCCATACAGCTTGAACTGAGTGTCTTTGGGTTGAGGTACTGGCAGAATGGGGTGCCCTGGGCACTTACAGGCAGGCCTAAAAGAGCTTTGTAACATCCACTCAAGCTGCGCAGATGCCAAGGGCCGGGGAGAGTCACACTTGTGAGCGTGACTGGAAAGGGGCTGTCCTGATGCAAGGACTGTATCTGCTCCTCAACCTGAATTGCAACCTGTTACTTCCCTAATAGCCCCATAACTGTGAGTATTGTCTGTATGTTCTGTGTGCTTGTTGCAGTGAATTATTGAATCCAATGGAGAAGTAGCGAGTGCCACGAGAAGGATGGTTAGTGTCAGATTTGGTAAGGACACTGGGAGAGGAGGCATGTCTGACTCCCCTCTCCTAAGAAGCAGCCTTGGGCTGTGGTTCTTGACTCTACTTTCCACTTGTGAAGTTAGAGAAGGCTGCATGCTACCCTTGCAACATGCTTCCAGCTTTCATTTCCCACTGAAAAATTTTTGAGAATAGAGTTTATATATAAGGCAACTGTACTTACTGAGGGACAATGCTGTTACATAGTTGGAGGGAAGAGGCAAGTCGTATGTCTCCAAGTCGCTGATAACAGTAATGTCATTCCATTCTTAGCACCCTATTTAGAAGAGAAGTCAAATACAAAATGAAAGAGAATATTAACTACTGTTAGCACAAGTGGATTTTTGTTGCACAAGGAGATTTTATAGTGTGAATCACTGATGGCATAGTAGCTAAGAGCTATGTCTGCTAATCAGAAGGCTGGCAGTTTGAATCCACCAGGCACATCTTGGAAACTCTATGAAGCAGTTCTGCTGTGTCCCATAGGGTCACAATGTGTCAGAATCAACTTGACAGCAGTAGGTTTGGTTCGATTTGGCTTTATTTTTTTTCCTAGAAATTTCCTTATGCCCAACTTATGCTTGTCTTTATATTCTCCAGTTCCTGACATGGTACATTGCATATTAAAACAAAGAAGCCAAAGTGACTGCCATCAAGTCAATTCAGACTCATAGTGACCCTATATGTCAGAGTAGAACTGCCCCATAGAATTTCCCAGGAGTGCCTGGCCAGTTTAAACTGCTGACCTTCTAGTTAGCAGGTGTAACACTTAACCACTACATCATTAGGGTTTCCCTTTGCATATTAGCAAGTATGAATTAACTTGAAATGAATTTAGCTTGGTTGGCTTAGGCTGTTCTTGACTTACCTGGCACTCAGAAAGCACAGAAAGATATTATTCTCTTCCACTAACTGATGTGTGGAATGATTTCCTACTCTACATGGTCTTGAAAATTCACTCACATAGTCTCAAAGGATGGAAACTAGACAGCTATTAAAGCAGGATGACATCACAGACTAATTTTATTAGTTTATTAGTTTTTTAGTGTTGCTGTAGGAGAAATACCACAAGTTAGAGGCTAAAAATCCAAATGAGAATTTTGGCTGTGTTGATAGCTTCCTTGTTGGTGACTCCAGGTGCTCCTTGGTTCTTGGCAGTTCTCACATGACGTCGTCTTCCTCAGAATGTACTCATCTCTGTGCTTAATTTGCTTTTTTTTTTTTTTTTTTTATGATTCAGCAGTCATTAGGTTTAGGACACATTCTATACTGGTATAACTTCATTAAGCTAAGAAAACCCTGTTTCCAAACAGAATTATATCCACACATTTAGGAATTAGTATTCCAACACCTATTTTGGTGGGGGGTGCCATACAGCTTGTAACAATCACCCTGTAGATATATCTGTCCTTCACTCTGAATTAGAATATCTGGAATTACACAGAAACATGAACTCTGAGCTACAGGCTCCTCATATTCTGCACATCATTTTCGGAAACAGCTTGTGGTGTATTTACATTTGGATGGACACAATGGAATCCCTTTCACTTAGAACACTACAGAGTAGAGGATGCTGTGACTACCCAGAGGTTGTGAAAGGTGTGTGATTGTCCTGAGCAGACAGTGAGCAGAACCAACAATTGAAATGAAAGGTGAGTGGGGAAAGACCACACACAGTCAGTGTTTTCTGGGTATATTAAAAAAAATGAAAACCTAAGACCAGGGGTGGATGACCCAAAAAGTAAGATAAGCCGTGCATAGGGCCATCATCAGAAGAGGGGCACCAGAGGTCCAAAGTAGAGATGCAGAGATGCTGAGCAGATAGGACACAAGGAAAAGCAAGCACTGCAGTGGAAGGGAACCAGCAGGGCGCGGAAGGAAACTGACACCAGGTCCTGCGTGTGAGAATGTGCTGGCCAGAAATAAAGGTCACACAGGGTCACGTGGGTGCCCACCCACAAGCTACGAGGCCCTACAGCATCACCTTTGTTGACATCTGTCTCCTACGGTCCCTCCTGCGTAACTGAAACTCTTTATCTTAGTCTCTTGGTAGTATACTAGGGAGTGTATTATTTCTTTCTGATGAACGAGAGGTGAGAGTGGGTGTCTGTATGTTGGTACCTTTGTCCAATATACAGCTGGATCCAACTTGAGTGGTTACTGGGCAAGGATGGTGTCTCAGTCACCCGGTACTGCTCTAACAGAAAATACCATGAGTCAAAGGTTTCATGAAGAGAAGCTTTATTGTCACAGTCCAGTAAGCTGCAAATCCATTCATAAGCTACAAGTCCATTCAATATGAAAAATCATCACAATCCGGTAGGCTGAGTCCACATCCAGTGAGAGCATCTCGGCACAGGAACCTCGAGTCCAAAGGGCGTGCTCTGCTCTCGGTGCTTCTCTCGGTGGTATGAGGTTCCCAGCTTCCTCTGCTCGCTTCTCTCCCTTATATTCCACAAGCTTGTAGCTTGGGTCCTGCCTCACTAACACAACTGCAAACCATTCTCCATCATCAGTGTCACAGAGGCAGGATTCACAACACATGGGAGGAAGGGCACCAGATTGGAACTCCTAACCAAGTCAAATCAACACATCTTTGAGGGGACACAATTCAGTCCATGACAGATGGATTATAGTTTGAGAGAACCATCTTGTACATCCATTCCTACTGACCCAGGAACTCTAGCCAGAAGGGCCAGCAGTGCTCTTTGCCATAATACAAAGACAAGGATATATTCTTGCACATGTCCTGGCCAGCAGCCAGAGGGAACTCTGGTCTCAGATGATGCACAAAAGTGAGGGAACACAGAAAAGTTGACCATTGCAATGAATTTAGTGAAGTTAGTTTTTAACTGTATTGTATGCCATTTATATACAAAGGCCCTAAGTTTTATATACAGTAATATTTGTAATTTTAAAACATGTTGGGCATACATAAAATTTAGCATACATTTAATATAATACTAACATGGGTAGTAATACAGCAAATTCCCAAATATACAAAATACTGGAAATATTAATATTTATCTAACCCAAAAAACTTAGTGTATCAAGCATCACTTTTTATTGTTTGTTGCATGGGACACAGTGCTTGATATTACTCTATACATGCTCAATATGTATATCTGCAAGCAGGCACATTAAGAGGACACAAGATTTAGTACTTATTATGTAAAATGCATTTCTAGTTTGCAACAGGTGTGTTTCTAAATTTGTCTACCAAGAAAACAACAAAAGAAGTTTATTAGAACATTATACCCGCATTTTATCAGGATATGTATGTATGTTAATACAAGGAAATTGAACAGTTTCTTGAGGAAATAAATATGTATTTAGATAATAAAAATTATACAAATGTATTTTATGTTTCCTTTCAGGTTTGCTTTCTTTTAAAAATTGATTGATACTGACATGACTGACAAAACAGAATTGCTCTTTAAACAGTGTGGTACATCGGTTATATACATATCTCTGAATATGGGAGTTGCACAGTTCCGCAAAGAAATCAAATGTACATTTAATACTTTTTATATGATACCGGTTGTTTCTTCCTTCTCATTTCTGGCTATTGGGCATAGCCTCACATTCAGTTGTTTCTCATCTATCATGTAAGAACCCACTAGTGGCACGGCATTCACGTGACTGGTGACTTATCTGATTCTGTCCTGTGCAGGGCCAACCAAGATGCATCTTCAGATTAAGTGTATGCGGGTATTGGTGTCAAGCTCTTTGTGATTTCTGTCGCCTGGCCCGGTATTAGGTGTCAGTAGTAGATCAGTGAACTGTGGAAATCCAGCATCAAAAGATAGAAAGTGAGTATGCAAGTTTTCAAATATTATTTCCAGGTGAAAAAACATTCTTGGAGATCTGTGAAGCATCTACCAACAAATATCACACCACAAATTGTTTCTGACTGACCAGTAATTACTATTTTTTTGACTGTCTCATACTCAAAAAGTGAAAATCACAGGTTCCAAGTCATTTTCTTTTACTTAGTAATTTTCAAACAGAACTGTTTGTGTTAACATTCCAATTTCAATGTGAATTTTATTTTATGAATTGTATTTATATTCAGTTATTCAAATTTATTTGCTACAGTAGAATCCAATTTAAAATGTGACATAATTTTATATCCAGGTAAAATGAAACAGCAACAAGTAAGTGGAGCCAAAATAAAAGCTTGCAAAAGATAAAAAGTTGAGAATTTGTGAATCGTTAAAAAGAATTCCAAAATGAACTTCCCGTTTAAAACATAGTGAATCAGAATAGACTTTTTGTGGTGAACACTAAAGTTAAATGGGTGCAAAGCATTGTGTTAATACTGCTGGCGTTGAAATTAGTAATAGTAATAAGAGTATAACAGAACTGGTTTCAAATTCTGCATCCATTCCTTGCGGTAGTAAGAAAATTAATAATGGTGTAGAAAGTGAAACTATCTTAGAATTTGAAATTACCATATCTGCAGACCCCGTAAGTAGCAGAAATACAGATCCTGTTTTGTAGACTAATTTTTCTCCTATAATGTGAATTTTTGGATCAAAAGAGGATCCAGTGATTGTCAGCATCACAGTGGACCATTTGAAAATTCGTATTGAAAATTTCTGAATGGTAAAAAAACAAGGTTCTGTGGCTAGAATGTTTTTCTAGGATACAAAGCCAATGGTGAAAATTATAAAAGGGAGTGGGTGCTGTATTCTCCAACAATGAGCTCTGCATAATTTTTGTTTGTTTGTTTGCAATATGCTCAGCTTGATCCACTTTTAGAAGTTTATACCTCAAAATATGTAACACAGAAAAGGGCAACCCATTGTACATGTCTAAAACAATGTGTGAAGAATTAATAAATTTGAGCAGTAAAGTTCAATCAACTATTTTTTGTGAAATAAGTATAACTAGATATTTCAGTTTGTCTGTTGATTATACTCCTGATCATTCTCATATAAATCAGCTAAATATTGTTGTAAGATATGCTTCTCCAACAGATGGAAAACCTGTTGAGTGATTTATCACATTTACTGGCTTACATGTTATACCAGTGTATATTTTTAACTCAGAATTAAAAAAGTAAAAGAGCAATGTAAGATCAAGTTTCCAGCACCACTACCTTTCTACCTCCAAAGAGGAAGTTAGAAATATTTAACACATATTTTACTAGGTGAACTTATTAAGACTAATTTAACCTAAATGGTCATAAAAATTCTACATATGTAGCTGTTAGCAGGTGTTATTATATGGATACATCAAAGGGAAATATATAGACACAAAAATAAATATTGTGCTTCTTGAACATTAAAAAACAACAACAAAAACACTCATTGCGGTGGAATGGATTCTGACTAATAACAGCCCTATAGGACTGGGAAGAACCGCTCCACAGGGTTTCCAAGGGGCAGTTAGTGGACTTGAACCATGAACCTTTTGGTTAGGAGTCAGTTTCTTAAGCACTGCACCACCAGGGCTCCTATGTTAGACATATAACTAGCAAACTCTTATCCACAGTAGTAGCTTTGAGCATGTGCCGTTAAATTAGAAACAGGAGAAATGCTTTTACTTAGTCTAACCCCCATGTTGCTGTTGTTAATTGCCATCAAGTTGACGCTGACCCATGGTGACCGCATGTGCAACAGAACTGGATCACTGTGATCAACGGAGTTTTAATTGACAGATCTTCACAAGTAAATCACCAGGCCGTTACTCCTAGCCTGTCTGTGGAAATCTGTTCAACATCACATGTAAGCCTCCACTAACAGGTAAGTAGTGATTGTGTTTCAGGTGCATTATCTGGGAATTGAACCTAGGTCTTTTGCATAGAGGACAGAAATTCTACCACCACTGCCCTCATAAACCAGGTTAATTAGTTCTTAGCACCTCTGTTACTAAATTTAAATTTATTATTTTGCTTTGAAGCTCAGGTTTTATGCTAAAAAATGCAAAATAGATTGAAGTCCTTTTGAATATGGCATCACTTTTCAGAAGATAAGCATTATAATGAATTCTGGGTGAAAGACTTTAAGATGGATTAAATATTCACTAAGGCTGTGACTTTAAAAATTATGAAGCTCTTGAGAATTTATGTTTGAGAATCTGCTAGAAATTAAGCACCATGAAAATAGTTTCATTTCTGGTCATGACTAAAAATTGACAGCTTCTTCTTTTTTCTCATCTCCTTGTAATACAAGCATAAAATTAGAGACTCCAGTCTTGAGAAATATCCCTAGGATAATCTAGTCTTTTAAATTTTCTTCTAACCATGATACCCACTGCACAAATGGAATCTTCTACAGAAGCCAGGTGGAGCTGCTGTGGTTGTTGCAAGGGACGAAACAGGAGCGGGGGCCAGAACCCCTGTAGCATCCAGGGCCTGTAGTGTACAGTGTTCATATCTTCTGTTTGACAGGTGAGGAAACAGACACCACAGGCACTGTGCCTTGCTACCAGACAGCCCTTGGACAGATACTCTCTGCTTCTTTTGCCCTTGATTATACAATAAGACTTAGCTTCCTAATGAAGAATCTAGAAACCTGGTAATGTAGTAAACACTATGGTTGCTAACCAAAATGTTGGCAGCTTGACTCCACCACTTGCTCCTTGGAAACTATAGGGCAGTTCTGATTTGCTCTGTGGGGTCACTGGGAAAGTAAATTGACTTGATGGCATTGAGTTTTGTCAAGAATCTGTCCAGATCTTTTTCTGTTGTATTGTTAGAGAAGCTTATCACTTAGCTAGATTATTAGAATGATGAACAGGCATTGGTATCAGTACAAATGTGCCCCAGTGTTTAAGTGATTAGCTAGATTACTTTATTCACCGACTGAATAGCTGTCATGTGCCGGGTACCAACTTAAGCCCTTGAGAATGTCAAGATGTTGAATACACCATCTTTCCCCTCCTAAGTACGTGAGGAGCACAGAGATAGACACAAAAATCAATATTGTGCTTCTTGGCAGTTAAGAAAGTAAGAATTGTGGCAAACCCCTATAACCTGTTGCCATTGAGTTGATTTCAATTCATAGAGACTTAGAGTAGACATAGAGTAGAACTGCCCCATAGAGTTTCCAAGAAGCAGCCGTTGGAGTTGAACTGCTGACCATTTTTGCACCCTTATCTCTTCACTACTGTGCCATCAAGGTTCCAATATTGATCATGTTAATCAAGAGTGGTCATAGTACTTTTTTTTTGTTTTGTTTTAACAATCTTTTGTTAAATAAATAATTTATTATCATTTTGTGCTTTAGCTGAGTGCTTATGGAGCAAGATAGTTTTTCACTCAACAAGTTGTACACGAATTATTTTGTGACATTGATTGCAGACCCTGTGAAGGATCAACACTCCCTCCTTCTCTACCCATTTGCATTCAACTTGTTTTTCTGTCTCTCCCTGCCTCCTCCTCTTTGCTTCTGGGCAGCTGTTGACCATTTGGTCTCATTTACATAGCTGAACTAAGAAGCACTGTCCGTATGTGTGTTATTGTTTGTTTCATAGACATGTGTAATCTTTGGCCAAAGGATAAGTTTTGGGAGTGACGTCAAGTCTGAGTTAAAAAGGTCTGGGGGTCATAATCTTGGAGTTCCTCCATTTCCTGTCAGGCCAGTGGATTCAAATTTTGTTCTACATTTGACATCTGTTCTCTCTTTTTTACCCTCTATTGTAATCCATGTCAGAGTACTAAAGGGTGGTAGCTGGGCCTTATCTAGTTGTTCTGGGCTCAGGCTGCTCCAGGTAGTGTTACTTGAAGTCCATCGGTCCTTTAGATTAACATACCAGCATTTGCTAGGTGTCTCTGGTTTTCTCCATTTTTCTTTGCTCCGGATGAGATGTATCTCCGATGTTGGCTTGCAGTCTGTTATGACCCCAAATGCGACTCACCAGAGTAGGATGCTGAATGTTTTCTTTATGAATTATGTTATAGCAATTGACCTACATATCTCCTGAGACTACGGTCCCCAGACATCAGCCCAGCAACTCTGTGCATGAGGGTGTTTTGATGTGTCAACTCCTCTTGGTAAAGTTGTGCTGACTTCCCCTATAATGTGTACTGTCTTTCCCTTCATGAAAGTTACCACTTAACCTACTACCTAGTTAGTGATGTCCACTCTCCACCTTTCCCTCCCTGTGACCTTCAGATTTTTTGTGTCTTTGTTGAGTTTTTTCCTAGATGTTCTGTGTTTCACCAAAAGTGGTGTGTTGCAGCCTCCTACAGTTATTGTGGAGAATTTAAATAGAGATTTGGAATCAGTACAAAATAATCAAATGTACATTCCAGAACTGAAAAATGTATTTAATGTAAGAGCTTTTTGAATGTTTTGAACATCAGAGTGGACACATCAGAACACAGGATTAGTGAACTGACCGGTAGGGCAAAATGAAACAAAAGGAGAGAAAGAATGTAAAATAACAAAGTAGAACACGCACACACACACAGACACACAGACACAATAGGGCGTAAATGATATGGGTACACAAAGTAACTTCTAGACTTATTATTCTTTGGAAAGTGACTTCCTATTTAAGAGCTCTTTGAATTAGTTCTTTCCAGGTTATTTGACGCTATTAGAATCATACTTAGAAAGAGCTAACAAATCCAATTCCATTGCCAGTTCAGATTATTTTACTTTTCAAGGGTACTGAGGGAATCGAGAGTTAATTTTTGCTAAATTTGACTTTAAGGGAAACCTTGTTTTCTAAAGTGTTATTTTTGCCCAAATTTGACATCTTCTGAAAAGACAACAGAGTATTGTCATTATGGAGGGCAAAAGCAATCTAAGGTTTTCTTCCTACAGGAAGCAGTACAATGCCATAAGAATATGTTAATACTTCCATGTTTAATTTCTTGTTCTGGTTTTCATTTCAAAGCTATTTGGATCAGGAACAGTAGCAGCTGTTTATGCTCTTCATTTTTTGGTTGTTCTGTTTTCTTTCCTTCCCATTTTTTATCTGTTAGTTTTTGTTCTTGTCATTGTTTTACTCTGTTAAAAGTCTACAAGGTTTACGAGTTCTGGAAGCTGAGACAGAGATCATAACTTTTGATCAAAGTCACCGTAATTTTGCAGCATGAGAACTGTTCCACCAACTTCAATGTGTCTTTTGTGGGTTTTAGACTATTTTTCTTGATACTTTCCTGCATTGCCTGTAGACCCACCCTGATACTACTGGGTAAAAATAATAAACTCTGACAATGGTCTCTTTCACTTAGTACTTTAAGAAAAAGATAAAAAATATGGAAGGCATATTTATGAAAACTCTAAAGTGGATAGAGTGTATTGTAGTCCATGATTCTCAACTAAAAATTAACCAAAAGGCAAAGTTCGATATCATAAAACCTTGATTGTTTCATGCACCTGGAGTTGGCTTCTTAAGTAGAAATAACATGTCTTTTCTGTCTTCCTAATCCCTCTCACTCCACCACCTCCCACATGATCCTTGATGGTAAAGACATATGTCAAGATGGACATTATTACCCATTAATCGGTTGCAAATAACTGATACATCATATCTTTGCCTGACGCACAATTGTAACTGGGTTTCTGAGGGTGGAAGAAGAAACAATCAAATCAATTCAGCTTTATTGAATTTTCTTCTGTTCAATTTTGAGAACAACTAAACATGCAGTATTTTTTAATCTGATGCTAATCATCTGTAGCTAGGTCAGATCTCAGAAGTCAAGAGACACAGTCCTCCAGATGGCCAAGTCTGTGCAGGATTTCAAATAGTAGCTTCAAGCTTGAGGATCCCCATGACACCCTAACTTCTGATCTGCTGTCTGAAAATGTTCATATTTCCCACTGCCCTCTGAGGATGCCAGCCATAAACTTGAAGGCCTCTGAGGCTTCTCTCACTTTGACCTCCTGGGTCCTACTACTCCTTTGGTTTTGATAATCTTCTAGGACTTAGAGAACTCAGAGAAACACTATACTTGTGGTTACAGTTCTATTATAGCAAAAAGAATACAAGTGAAGAGACAAACAGAATGAAATCTGGAAGGGTTGGCATGCCGCAAAAAGGGGTGCATACTCTCCCACATGATGGTGTGGTGGTTAACCACTATGGTCGCTAACCAAAAGGTTGACAGTTCAAATGCACCAGGTGCTCCTTGGAACTCTGTCATATAGGGTTGCTATGAATCAGAATCAACTTGAATTGTAGACAGGATGACAGTTTGATGATATTCAGGGCATCAAAGGTAATACAGCAACAGCTCTGGTGGCCATTCCAGAAATAGTTCCAAAATTGCTTTGAAGGTTGGACTAGGCACTGGCATCGATGTACAGCTTCCCAATGGGAGTACTTCAAAGGTGACTGTAGTGCTATTCAGCAATGAGGTATGTAGCACTTTTTCTAGGATGAGTTCATAACCTTAATTGGCAGTCCTCATATGAAATAATTTTAAAGATCCTTGTTTGGCTATAAAATGCTTTCACAGATGTTACATCATTTGACTTTTCAAAAATTATGTGAAGTATGAAGAATAAGTGTTACTGTCACCATTTCACATGGAGGAGATTAAGGCAGAGACAGGCTACCCCAAGGCCGCAGCTATTAAGCATTAATACTAGGGTGTATGTTTTTGTTACTATTCGGTGCTAACATACTTAGGAGGCTTGTGGAGTGTGGTAGGTGGATACAGGGAACATTGGTGAAATGCATTCATAGTATACAATGGGACTATGCCTATCTTAAAGTCATAATGCATAGAGACCCTACTTTTGAATATGATTCTAGTACTAGTGGAAAAGAAATATTCTGTTTACAGTGTAGACGGTAAAGAGATAAAAGTTTTGGAAATCTGTGCTGAATTTAAAATGAGAGGTAGAGAGAGAAAAGAAAAAAAAGGCACCTGTAGGTATTTTGAGAAGCTCGGGAAAACCTTGAGAATCCACAATAATAGTTTGTTCCAATTTGATGATATCTTAAAATGGAAATGACTTTGCAGATACAGAGTTATTTAAGCTGTTGGCCAGCCTGATGCCAAACACCTAACTGTTCTGGGTGATTGTTCATTGTGTCAAGGTCATGTTGGGAGACAGTTTTCCAAGGGTTACTTGTGTTTCTGTCGATTTTGTGATCAGAGAAACTGATGGGCTTTGCTTCATTCTATCATTTCAGTACTGTTTATAGAATAGACTTGGAAGATGGAGACATGTTTTCCTTCAGAGCAAAGGGCAGGTATGCTTAAAACATTCAGATTCCCCAAGCACAGAGTCCCCACTTAGGGTGTGTGCAAGTGTAACCTGACCTTTGTGTTGCCCTACAGGAACTGAGATTCTGGGAACTAGTGCAAGAAAGTGTTGATACTTTGGCAACTGTTATTGTTGTAAGTAATAAAGTTCTTTGTCTCTGACCCAGTAATCTCATGTCTTCAACCAGCATTCATAAAAATCTGACGAGCTAATTGTTGGTTTGAGAATAGCCTTCAGCGTTCTTGACAGATCCTCAAGTATGTCTGGTCTAGTGAGAAAAATGAACAAATGAAAACATAGCTCAAGATACAGTGGCATCTCCAGGGAGGTATAAGAGGTGCAGACTGCACCATGTGGCACTGTCAGAGGGGGGTGACACTAAAATGACTATCTATAAAAATATCCCTGAGGTTAATTATAATGATAAAAAATATTTTTTGTAATCTCAGTTTATATCTATCAATAAGCCTATGAGGCTAAAATTCTATGCTAACTTACTTTTTGAACCTACTAGTGCCCTCTGGTCGGCGGAGTCATTGATACCCAATTAGAGTGACAGTTTGAATCACATGGTCTTGCCTGAACACACTACAAGCACATGCTGTTGTTCTTGCTGGTGGTGTTTTTATAGTTGCCGAATCTGTCAAATTTTCTGATGTTTCAGCTACAGTATTGTGGTAATTAGTATTTGTGAACTTAGGTCAATAACTTTTTTGAGAATGAAATAATAATCAAAGGAAAAGAAGGAGCAACATGTGGGAGTTAATATTTATCAGTAACTTTAGTACAAAAAGTATTGCTAAGGATTCTTCTGTATAATTGGGTATGTGAAAAGGGAGGGTGGTGAAACCATGAGATACTGCACTGGGTGACACCAACTTTAGGGATGCCAAAAAAAGAACAAACCCCAAACCCACTGCCATCAAGTCAGTTATGACTCATAGCAACCTTATAGGAAAGAGTAGAACTGCTCCAGAGAGTTTCCAAAGAGGACCTGGAGGATTTCAAATGCCAACCTTTTGGTGAGCACACACAGCACTTAAGCACTGTGCTGCCAGGTTTCCGTGTTAGTGATGCCAGTGATTAGACATTTAGAGTTCATACATATGCAGCTTTGTAAGTCTTGCCTATTTCTAGCAAGATGCCTCTGGAATTTCACAAGGAATGACTGTCTGCAGAACGCAGCTTTATAGTGGTTGAAAGAAGTCAACACATAATGATACTGCAGAAGAATGTAGGGACTTTCCAGCTTTCAGATAATCCACTGCTGAGTCTTACTGCTTAATCTGTTTCTTTAAGACCAGCTTTGAAGGCTGAATTAAATCAGTCATAAAAATTTCTTCATTTGCCGAACTGGTTGATGAGTCATCAAGAAATATACGTGAAAGCTTAGAGATTAGATCTAAGTCTGATAAACCTGACCTTTCATTTCACCTGGGATGTAGAATTTCTTTCTGAGGAGCTGCTTTTATGTTCACGTCTCATTAGTCACCAAAACCAAACCCAACCCAACCCACTTCTTTGGACCACACATGTGGAAGTTATCCTCACGGTTCTTCAGGGCTTTGATTTCCAACTCAATATTAGACTGCTGTTTCTGAATAGACTTCCAGTTCACTTTCGGATGCTGATTCTTGCCAATGTGACCATGTTTTGTGTCTTGATTTTTTTATGGTGATAAACCAGTAATGCAGCAATCCATATCTGATGAGATTTATGGACAATAATAAGATTGGACAATTTTCTTCATCATTTTGGGGTAAACTGTACCCAGTCATGGGCAAGAAAATCCTTCAAGTTGGAGCCATTGTTTTGTCCATGGTTAATGGCATTTTCTAAAACCTAATACTACCTTGTCATTTCTGCTCTGATAGCTTCAGACTTTTTGTTTATGCTGACTTACCTTAGGGTCTGGACCTCAGATTATTTACATTAACTTTTGCTTGGTTTATTCTGCAATTCTATCTTCTCTCTTCGAAGGCCCCAGTAAGCCACTCATTTGAATTGGGGAGTTGGCCAGTTCTGCTTCTTAGCAGAAGTTCAATAAATAGTTTTTGGAGCTCTTTATTAGAGCTCTTCAATTTAACCATTATTTTCCAGATTAAAAATACATGGCATGAAAAATAATAATACAGTAATACTAGTCACAATAACAAGTTGGTTGAGTCCTTACTGTATGCAAGACACCATACCAAAGCTTTTTATATGTATTGTTTATTTAATCATCGTAGAATGCCATATAATTGCTAACATTTTTCCAATCACAAATAGGCAGAGAGAGTTATATGACTTTCACAAAGTCAGTCACAGAACTGAGGTTCTACCACTTTCTAAGAGTAGGGGTATTTTGTTAAAAAGGAGATTTTAATAATAGGCAAGGCTGAATTAGCTATAGAAATCTCTTCATTCACCCAGGTGATTGGTGACTCATCAAGAAAATACTTGAAAGCTTACAGAGTAGAGCCAAGCTAACACACCCAACCCTGCATCTCAGAAATTTAGTTCTGCAAGCCTGTTGAAAGCAAGCCATAGTGTTTTAGCTCAACTCCTAATTTTATCAGAGGATACAGATTTATCTCTCATATCAGTTGCATGAGTAATTTATTCTTTCACTTATCTTAAAAAATATTTGTTGAAATACGACCTGGTGCATAGCAAGGTCCCTGAAGAGTTCTGGCTTAGTGAAGAGAAGTAATTCCCTGTAGGGGAATAGGAACATCTAGAATACAACCCTGCTTGAGGCTACAAGTTTCCACTAGAGAATGGGAGGAGGACTGAAGAATTAGGCAAGGTGTGCAATACAAGCTGATGACTCTTCCTTTGATTGTAAACCCATAGGCAGGAACTGCCTCTTTCACTGCTGCCTCTTTTGTGTTCAGTGTGCTGCCTGACACACGGTAGTTGCTTCATATTATGCGTACAAACTGAATTAAATGAACAGCTCTCCTGGATGCTTCTTTTGAGATTTAGTTCCATTAACTTCCTGGGCTTTTACTTAGTACATTATTAACTGTAATAATTGGAAATATTGATTTATTAAAAATCTTCAGGTATTAGATTAATGTTGACTACTAGGACTCATTTAGTGTTCTTTTTCTTCAAACAGGAAAAAATCTCTTCACTCACAACATATCAAATTCTTTAGTATTTTAGATCAGAATCATATGTGTCTTTTCATATCCCCAAGGTACAGAGAACAAAATACAGAAGCACTGTTCAAGTATTACTCAACTACTAGGCCGAACCATATGAAACTGCTGGCATTTTATTGCTCCTGACAGCTAGTGATTAAACTAAACAAGTGGTAAGCAATTTGAGTCCATCATCCTCTCTTGGAAACCTTATGGGGCAGTTCTATTCTATCCTATAGGATCACTATTGTAGAGTTAGTATGTATTGGAATCAACTCAATGGTTATGGGTTTGGTTTTAGGTTTTAGTGGTAAACTTAACAGGTTAAACTTTTAAAAAATAAACAGCTGAAAAATAAACTCCAGAAGGGAAACCACCTTCTAGCCATAATGGATGGTATCTGCATCCTTCTGTTTGCTTACCAAAAATTCTTTCTACTTGGACACATCACAAACTTATTTCCCCAGCACAGACCATTGTGTGAATGTGTGCTGGGTAATTTATGTCATACTACCTGAAGCTTTGTATTATTAGAATGTGAGGAAACCTTGCAGATTATGAGTTCTTGGTTTATTACTCTAACAGATATTTGCTGAGTGCCTGCTTGTATATGATGATGAAATGAGAACAATCACTAGGTAAGCAGAAATTAAGGGAATATTTAAAAACCAAACTAAACTTGTAAGAATTATTGACGAGAGTCCTTCTGTTAGAGAACCAATATCAGGAAAATACCTGAATCACGGACATGAGACTGCGTCATCCAGATACCAACCTAGGTAATGAACTCTCAACAATAAAATAAAATTAAAAGATCTGCGACAGGGAACCGGAGAGGTCAATCTGTAAATGACAACATCGGGACAATAAAAGAGGGAGTAAACAGTGGAGGTATAGAACTTCCAAGTGGAGAGGAAGTCGTGATGGTACTGAGTAATAAAAGACTGACTCAAACTTAGTAATAGGATAAATTTCAAGGTAGCCACAAAGACAGTTAACAAACCAATTCATCAAAATAAAGAAGAAAAAAATATAAAGTCTCACTAAAAATGAAAGAAAAAATCCACAAATGAAAAGAACTCAGCACAGGAGACTAAGCAGAACAAAGAAAACGTCAGTACCCCCAAGTGTTCAACAAAATGACAGCAGTGAATGTACACCTCTCAATGATCACACCAAACATAAATGTCATAAGCGTACCTACCAACTGACAGAATGTATTAAAGAAAAAGACCCATCAGTATGCTGTCTCTAAGAGGTACACCTTCGAAACAAAGACAGATATGTGTTAAAAATAGAATTGGAGGGGATAAGTAAATAGCAACCATAAAAGAGTAGGACTGACAGCACTAATCTCAGATAAAATAAACTTTAAGACAAAACCCACCATAAAAGACAAAGACAGGCATTACATAATGATTAAAGGGACAATCCAGTTTGAAGACATAACCAAAATAAATACGACACACCAAATCACAGGAATGAAGAACACCTAAACTCCAGCAGCAACGAAAAGAGAAAACAATAGTTCCACAATAATGGAAGAATCCAACACCCCGCTGTCAGTAAAGGACAGAGTATCTAGAAAGAAACTCAACAAAAATATAGAAGATATAAAGACCACTGTCAACCAGTTTGACCTTATAGACATGTATACAATACACCACACAAAGCAGCAGATTACACATTTTTTTCCCCAATGCACATGGAATATTCTCCAAAATAGACTGTATCTTAGACCTCAAAGCAAACATGAACAAAGTCCAAAACATTGAGATGACACAAAGTGTCTTCTCTGATCAGCATACCATAAAGGTAGAAATTAATAACAGGAAGAAAAAGGAAAACAAACAAACATGGAGACTAAATAACACCCTGTTTAAAAATCACTGAGTAATAGAAGTAATCAAAGATGGAATAAAAAAAATAATGAAATCAAATGAGCATGAAAACATATCATACCAAAACATTTGGGAAACAGCAAAGATAGTGCTCAGAGATCAATTTATAGCAATAGATTCACAGAGTGAAAAAAGAAGGAACAAAATTAAAACAATAGCTACATGTCTCAAACAGAAAGAGAAGAGCAAAAGAATCCCATGGTCACTGTAAGAAAGGAAATAATAAAGATCAGAGCAGAAATCCAAGGATTAGAGAACAGAAGAACGTTAGAAAGAATCAACAAAACCAAAGCTGGTTCTCTGAAAGGCTTAATAAAATTAACAAAAAACTGGCCAAATTGACAAAAGAAAAACAGGAGAGATACAAAGAACCCAGATAAGTAACAGAATGGAAGACCTTCTAACAGACCCAGCTGAAATGAAAAGGTTCATAGCAAAGTATTATGAAAAACTATACTCCAGCTAATTTGAAAACTTACAGAAAATGGACAAATTTCTAGAAACACACTGCCTTCACAGACTAACACTGAAGTTGAAAATATGAATAGATTTACAAGATAAGAGATTGAAAAAGTAATGGGGGAAAAAAATCTCCCAAACAAACACAAAAAAACTCCTTGCCCAGATAGATGGCTTCACTGGAAAATTCTACCATTCAGCGAAGAGTTTGCATGCATAACAAACTATTTCAGAACACAGAAAAAGAAAGGATACTTGCAAATTCATTCTGTGAAGCCAATGTCACGCTGATACCAAAACCAAAGCTAGGCAAAAATACTACAAAAACAGAATTACAGACCATTATTTCTCATGAAAATAGATATGGAAATTATCAACAAAATTCTAGCCAAGAGAATTCAGCATCATATTTAAAAAAGTAATGTACTACAACCAAGTGAAATTTATTCCAGGTATGCAAGGATGATTCAATATGAGAAAATCAATCAACATAATCCATCACATAAATAAAAAAGAATTACATGGTCATCTCAATGGACACCAAAAAGGCATTCAATAAAGTCCAACATCCATTCCTGATAAAAACTCTCAGTAAAAAGGTATAGAAGAGAAATTTCTCAACATAACATCATTAACATCCTCCATTAACATCATTCTTAATGGAGAGAGGTTGAAAACGTTTCCCTTGAGAACAGGAGCAAGATAAGGATCCTCATTATTACTACTCCTGTTTAACATTGCGCTGGAAGTCGTAGCTAGATAAATAAGGAAAGAAAGAGAAATAAAGGGCATCCAAATTGGTAATGAAGAAGTAAAACTGTCCCATTTGCAGATAATATGACACTATTTATTTATGTGATGGATTATGACACTAGGAAGACAGACCCAACAGTCTACTTCCGCGAGGAGTTAGCGAAGGAAAACCTAATGAATAGCAGTTGAACATTGTCAAATACGGTGCTGCAAAGTGAGCCCACCAGAGAAGGACAAGACAGTACATAATACTGGGGAAGCCAGCACATCTTGACAAAGGCAGGGTCATGGAAGTTCCATAACCAAAAAAACCAAACCCACTGCCATCAAGTTGGGTCCAACTCATAGCACCGTAGAGGTCAGAGCAGAGCTGTTCCGTAGCATTTCCAAGGAATGCCTGCCAAATTTGAACTGCTGACCTCTCGGTTGGTAGATGCAGCGTTTAATCCACTGTGCCATCAGGATGAGGGACCAAGTTACCGGGCTGCGGGCTGGGGACCGTTGTCTCAGGGAACATCTGGCTCAACTGGCATGTAACATAAATGATAAAGAAAATGTTCCACATCCTACTTTGGTGAGTAGTGTCAGGGGTCTAAAACAGCTTGTGAATGGCCGTCTAAGAGACTCCGCTGATCCTACCCTGGCTGGAGCGAGGGGGAGTGATAAAAACCAAAGACACAAGGGAAAGATTAGTCGAAAGGACTAATGGACCTCAACTGCCACAGCCTCCTCCAGACTCAGTCCGCACAACCAGTAGGCGCCCAGCCAGCACCGCCAACTGCTTTGACAGGGATCACAATAGAGGGTCCTAGACAGAGCTAGAGAAAATGTAGATCAAAATTCTAACTCACACCAGAAAACGGCCCGACTTACGGTCTGATAGAGATTGCAGAAACCCAGAGACTATGGACCCCAACACCCCTTTCTGTTGGTGCTCAAGTCACATCTAAAGAGTCATCCTTCAGCCAAAGATCAGACAGACCCATAAAATAAAAGGAGACAAAGTGAGCACAGCAGCCCAAGGGCAAGGATGAGAAGGCAGGAGGGGACAAAAAAGCTGGTAATGAGGAATCCAAATTTGAGAAGGGGAGAGTGTTGACATGTCGTGTGGTTGGCAACCAATGTCAAGAAAAATTCAGTATTAATTTTTTAATAAGAAACAAATTTACTCTGTAAATCTTCATCTAAAGTACAATAAAAAAGTATAGGCTGAGTGGCAACAAAAACAATATTTAACTGAACAACTGAAAAATAAAAAGATGCAGTGCTTGCCTCTTTGGTAAATTATTTTTTGTGTTGTTTATGTCAAAGTGCCATGTAAGAGTATAAATACACATTATTTTTTGTGTTGTTTATGTCAAAGTGCCATGTAAGAGTATAAATACACAGTAGTGTAACTACGACCATTCGGTGGAACTGAGCAAGCTCAGGAGGTCAGGGAGGTCAGGGAGGGTTTCCTCTCAGTTTCTGGGGAATTGGTGACTGAGCGGACGTTAAGAACAGGTATGAACTGGATGAAAGAAGGCCGGTGTCAGGGTATGAAGCAACAAAGTTCAGTTCAGTACAATAAATGTTTATTGAAGGCCTATCATATGCCAGACACTGTGTTTAGATGTTGGGAAATAAGAAACGAATAAGGCATGGTCTTTGCCCCCTCCAAATAACTCAGTACAAAGATTTCATTGTCATGTTGTTTATCAATTAAGAAAGCCACTGTTTAGGTATTTATTCTGCTTGGGTGTAGGTTTCAGTCTCCTTTGTCGGGATTACTTCGGCTAGGAAAGTCTCCCTGACGAAATCAACCACAGTTGATTTTTGTCATGGCGTCAAACTTTAACAAATATACACAGTCTTCTAGATTAAAGTCTGGCAATGCTATTTCAAGCTTTCCCATCAACTGACACTGGTCACACAGTGAACTTCACACCTCTGTCACAGCCTGCTGACAGTGCAGCTCCGGGAACCAAACAACAGGCACATTATGACTGTGTCTTTTGTTTATTTATTTCTTAACTATTAACTAGAACTACAAATTATGAACCCAGTCATAACAATGATTTGCAAACATACTGTATATGTGTTTGATTAATTCACTTTTACGTGAAGTGTGATTCAGATCTGGAATAAAAACTCCTGGGGACACACAAGTAACAAACACAAAGAAGTACTAAGAGTGTGGAAATTGTGGTGGTGCAGTGGTTAAGTGCTACAGCCACTAACCAAAAGGTCAGCAGTTTGAATCCACCAGGTGTTCCTTGGAAACCCTCTGGGGCAGTTCTATTCTGTCCTATAGGGTCGCTTTGAGTCGGAATTGACTCGAGGGTTGTGGTTTCATTTTTTCGTTATTAAGGGTTAAATGAAGGAGAGAGGCAGGTACTGAGGCAAAATAAAGACTGCCAAAAACAAAAAGCAGAAATATGGGACAGCAAAACCAAGTATCACATACCATTGCTGGGTTTTGACTCCAGCTTATTGCGAAGGGCATCACTGAAGCTGCCTAGTGAAAGTGCATTTTTTCCCTCCTCCTTGCAAAGGTGCAGGCCGTTTCACTAGCCCTGTCACTATTTTTCTGCCTTCGTGTCGCTCCCTATTCCAGAATTTACTGATTCTTGTCCTGCTTGGCATCTTGCTCTGAACCAGAGGGTGGAATTTGCCCAGGGCTGGTTCTGCTCATACACGCTCTGGTCTTCCGCTTTGATTTGGCTAAATGATGGCACCACTGAGCCCAGAGGCCCGGGATGCCAGCATGGTCTCCAGGCTGCCCGACTTGCTCCTTTGGCTAGGGTTGCCAGACTTCAAGTAGAGGGTTAAGACTGCTAAAGACACCTGTGTCTCGGGTCAGCTGTCTTATTTCACTGTTGACTCACTTTTCACTCTTCTTTGCAGAAGAGGTTCACAAGTCTCCTTTGCAGGTTCATGTCTATGTGTTTTATTATTAAGGCTCACTGATCTTGGCTGCAAATCCTAAACCCTTGTTTTCTTTCCCCCAGTGTTTTGTTAGTTATTATGTATTTGGAGAGTCTGTCTATATTTGGCACTCTTTATTAAATGGCAAGTAATATGAGTTCCAGATTGTGGAAGAAGACCCTTACTGTCCTATATGAGAATACTTAAACATCACATCAAGTGACCTTTCCAACATCACACTGATATTTATCATGGAAAATTTGAGTAGAAAAGAGCAATGACTCCCAAAATTGGTTTGTTAGCTAGGTATGCACAATCCATATACAAATCATTTAAGTATATTCACTAAATGGTTGAATATCAGAGCTTTGAGCTTATCAGTTAAAAAAAATTGAAGACTTTCTTTCAAAAAATTAGGAGCAACAGCATTGTCACATGAAAAATATAATCCTATATTCACAATCCATGAAAACTTCTGAGATTTTGCTTTTGAAATATTCAGTGTGTGTGCTGTTTTTACTCTGTGTGCTGCTTATGTAGTGTTATTATCAATCCTGTTCATGGGAGCTGAGATTTTTCTCTAAAATTTCTAAATGGATATGATAAATCACATTATCAGACTGTCTAGTAAGTTGTTTGTGCCAGCACATTTGCAGATCATTTTGTTAAAAGGAATCTATGTGAGTATCATTTCATCCACTGAATACATTTTTTTTTCCCCCCTGGAAAAACAATTGACAGTATACTCCAATAATGATCTAGCTCAAGAAGCTGCACTGTTATTTCGGAGCAAGTGGCTAATGACTCATAGCACACCAGGCATCCAAGCCATAGTTAACCGGTGGTCAAGTTAGGAAATTCTGTTCCCATTAACTCTCCCTTTCTTAGCCCAGTACACCTCACCACTCAACTTTTTTATTCTTTTGATTCATCACACTCATAGTCTCTGCTTGGTGTTTTCAGACCAAAAGTAGAAGCAGTGACATGCCATAAAAAGTATTGTTCCCTTTTGCATTTCCAGCTTAGCTAAAAACAGGAAACACAGGCCATTTCGTGGAGAAGTCTGTTGTGTTATTTCCAAGTTAAGAGGTTTGGATTGGTTTTGGTTGAAAGTCTGAACTTTTGGCTTTTTACTTACAGTAAACCTCTAACTTCAGAGTTTTAGCCCAGTTCCTAGTTCTACAAGAATGCTGTCCATACTTGGATTGTGTGGATATGTGGGTTAATTTATTTTTAAAATATTTTTTTTAATTTAATAGTAAATTTTACCTGCAGTCCAAAAAGGTACAAGAGAAAACTGGGTGAATGATAAGATATAAAGCATAATAATGGAAAGAGATGTAATTTACAGTGTCAGGATCTTGCTTATATATTGGATAATTTATTTAGAATGTGTCTATTATTATAAGGCTTTATTAAATAAACATTTGATTAATAAGTTTACTATGCAAAATAAACCCCAAACTTAAAATTCTCAGCTGGATAAAATAGTCTCATAGTTCTTGGTAGGAAATAACAAGTCCTATTAGAAAGTAAATCTTAATTATGCTATCATAGTTGACCACCTGCTTTTTCAATAATTTTAGGAGTCAGAGGGAGTCTGAAGCCAGAATTTCATGTTAGCTGTATCCTTATTTGTATCCATTGAGTAACAATCTAATTGGATGGATTAGCAAGGAAGTCAGTCATTCTAAGCAACATGTAGTGTATCCTTGGACAATTCATTATGTTATTTTCCAGCATCAGTGAGACCCTAATATTTTTTGACCTTTGCATATTGTGTGCCTATAGATTGGCCGCATGAATGGGGTAGATGTAATCATCTCTTCTGTTCTGATGTAGCTATCTGATGTGACTGTACCAGTTGTTTTCCAGTCATGATAAATGCCAAAAAGGAATTGTAATTCCAGATTGTATTGTTAAATTAATATCTTACACTTTCCTCTATAAGATATTATTTACAAAATTTGCTTGTCATTTTTTTACCTTTTGATTTTATATTGAAGGTCAGTCATCTCAAGAAAGGAAAAAAAAAAAAAAGTCAGAGTGTCAAGTATAGAGATAAGAGAAGCCTGTTCAGAGAGAATCAGAGCACTTCGACTTTAACCCTTATTGAGAAAGGAATTTAACTAACTCAGTCTTTGCTGAAGTTCTGAAATGATTGAATAATTCTTTTTATTCCATGTCTTCTTGCTTCTATTTAGCTGGAATGTACTGGCCAGGGTTAGAAATGGCTGTTCTTTCAGCTTTTTATGGTTTAGACTAAAAGCAAAGTGCCAGAGTTATTAAAACTAATCTCTCTTTATGAGATTTCCAAGTCTTTCTGCAGAATCAGAAAGTGGAGACATCTAAATTTTTTGAGTTTATCAGACTATATATAACATAACTAAATTTAAAACATTTTACTCATGATTAGTTACCAACACAGTTTTCCATTTCAGATCTTCCAAAGCAAGGAAAACAAACAAAGAGACAGCTAATACCTGTGAAAATGCTACATAAGCCAAACATTTTTCTATTGTGTCTGCATCACATGATAACCCTTTTCCCTCCTTAATTCTTGGAATCATATCACACACAATTTAAGGTCTTACATTTCGGATTTTTAAGCTGTAGCTGAATGATACTGATGAGTTAGAAAGTCTTGAAAGTGGATTTATAAAGAAAATGTTGACAGAGCTTGGATTCTCAGAGGGCTGGTGGGTACCATAATTATAATAATAGTTTCCTTTAAGAGTCTTCCATTAAATGTTCCAAACACTGGAATTTGTAGTTTTTCCTTTGGTCCAGAGATCAAAAACATGAGCAATTTTACATTTCTAAGGTTGGGCAGCATGTGTGTTTCCACAATTTCTGTGGGAAAGCAACCCACCCTTTCTCAGTTTTATTAAAAACCGCCGTCTTGGCTACAGTGTGTGCATTAGAGGCACCTTCGTTGTGTCTCATATCTCGTTTTAGAAGGTAGGAGTCTTTCTGCTGCTTCTTTTTTTTTTTCTTATTGGCTTTCAAAGACTACATACAATAAATGAAAAATGGTTTGAAAAATAGAAGCTAGAATAGCATGGTGGTTTAAAATATATACTTGGGAGACTGGTTGTTCAAGTTCAAATCCTAGCTCTGCCATTTAGTAACTATTTGACTTGCATAAGTTTTGCAGTTCGGTAAGCCTCAGTTTCCATATCTGTAACAAGTAGATACTAGTGGTATCTACTTTGTGGGGCTTTTGCAAGGATAAGATAAAGTAACATGTATAAGGTGACTGGCCACAGGAAGTTCTCACCAATTGATATTATCATTATGTCTTATTTTTAGCACTTAACTTGGAAAAATTTTCTGGTAGAAATTATTGTCTGATAACAATAATTTTTTCTTTTTTTTCTGCAGCAAGCATGTTTTAATGTTTCTGTTTGACAGTAATATTATTTAAAGTGATTCAGTTATTTGACAGTTCTTTACTGAGTGTCTACTCTGTGTCATTTCTCTTAAGGAGTCCCCTCTTCGGGAGTTCAGAGTCTTGTTGCTATAGTTGTGTTTTGGGAATTATCCTGACATTAGAAAAAAGCATTTTTAAGATTTATGCTGAATGTGCTTCTTTTTTCTTTCTATTTTCTTTTAGTTTTTATTTTTTGTATTTTAGAATCTGATTTAAGAATACAACATACTATTTTTATATTATTAATGTAGATGATACAGTTTAAGTTACAAGGAAAGCTTAATTATAAATAACTCAAAATTTCCAAGCATTCATTATTTAAAATTATTGTGTCATGCTAATAACTAACTGTCACATTGCTTTGGAAAATAATGTTGGTTGAGAATCACCTCTCCCCATCCTATGTGTGTACCAAGGGAAAGCCTAAATGAAATTTTTGTCTGCAATTTAAGAATCTACATTTTGAGAGAATCTTATAATTTTATTTTTTTTAAAAAAGCAATAATTTTATATGAAAAAAATGCCTTTTTGGATTTGATCTTATTTTGGTATTTTTACAGTAAGAAAAATCCAGGCCTTACTCAAGCGTGATCTTGTTAGCTTGAGTCATAGCTTACCTTCCCCTCTTTTTAAAAAAACTGATTCAGAGCTTATTGTGACTATTGATTTACTGTGATTTACAAAGAAAAGAAATAAAACTTAGCCCACAACGTAAGTACCTTGCATTTTACTTGGGAAGTGAGGCTTAAAGTGTAAATAATGTGAAACAGAAAAAGAATTGTCACAAGATGATACATGAATGTCAAATGAGAACTATAGACCACTGATTTTCAACTGTAGTTGATCAGTTATGTTATGTATAGTATGTAATTTATTATTAACGTCAAGATACTCTTTCCTAGGTATTGTGAATAAAGTTGCTATGGTAAAGTTCTTTTGCTGATGTATACTTGCGTTATCTTGGGAGTACCTACCCTAGATATGCAGTGAAATTATTGTGTTTACTCTTGAGTAGTAGATTGACTACTTGACTATTAAAGATGGAATGTTCCGACCCACCCAGTGGTACTATGGAAAATAGGCCTTGTGATCTGCTTCCATTAATAGTATAGCAAAGAGGTCCCTGTTGAACAGTTCTGTAAAACATGGGATTGCCATGAGTCAGAACTGACTCAACAGCAACTGGGAATGGCTGTGTTTTCTTTAGCAGATGTTACCATTCTGCTTTCCAAACTGAGTGTACCAGTTTACACTCTTATAAGCAATGAATGAGAGTTGTTTCCTCCCATAGCCTTCTTAATTTTAGTCATTGTGATGGGTCATGTCATGAAGTTTTATAGTAATTTAATTTTCAATTTATTAAGTTTGGTACTTTTTTCATCTGTTTACTGGCAATTTTTATATTCTCTTCAGTAAAGCTTCTGTTCAAGTCTTTTGCCTATTTTAGAGAACAAAAATATTTTGTTTGACTTATTCGTACTTACTTGTAGGAGTTCTTTTTGTATTCTGGATATAATTGATTTATCGGATGTTGTTATTGTTAGTTCTTGTTAAATTGGTTCTGAGTCGCAGTGACCCCGTGTACAAGACAGCAAAACCCTGCCTGGCTCTGTACCTCCTCGGAATCATTCTTCTGCTTGAGCTCACTGTTGCAGTCATGTCATAGTCTGGTCGGTTAAGGGTTTTTCTCTTTTTCTCTGACCCTTCTCTAGGGAATGGTCCCTCATGGTACCATGTCCAAAGTAAATGAGGCAATGTCTCACTGTCCTGCTTCTAAGGAGCATTCTGGCTGTGTTTCCAAAACAGATTTGCTCACTTTTCTGGCCGTCCATAATATATTCAGTATTCGTTGCCAGCACATGATCCAAAGGCATGAATTCTTCTTTGGTCATCCTACTCATTATCCAGCCTTTTTGTGCCTATGAGACCTTAGTCATGGCTTGAGTAAGGCACACCTCAGTCCTCAAAGTGGTAACTTTGCTTTTTAATACTTTAGAGAGGTCTTCTGCATCAAATTTCCCAAGTGCAATGTTATCTTATTTCTTGACTGCTGCTTCTGTGGGTGTTGATTGTGGATCCAAGTAAAATGAAACAATTGACAACTCTGATCTTTTCTCCATTTATCCTGATATTGCTTATTGGTCTATTTGTGAGGATTTTTGTTTTCTTTATGTTGAGGTGTAATCCATACTGAAGACTGTAGTCTTTGATCTTCATCATTAAGTGCTTCAAGTCCTTGTTATTTTCAGCAAATAAAGTTGTATCATCCACGTAATGCAGGTTGCTCATGAGTCTGCCTCCAGTCCTGATGCCATGTATTCTTCATATGGTCCAGCTTGTTGGATAATTTGCTCAGCAAACAAGTATGGTGAATGATACAACCCTGACATACACTTTTCTGATTTTAAACCACCTAATGCCTCCTTGTTCTGTTCTAATGACTGCCTCTTGATCTATATATGGGTACGTCATAAGCAAAATTAGACATTCTGGAATTCTCGTTCTTTGCAGTGTCATTCACAGTTTGTTATGACCCCCCCACAAGCAAATGCTGTTTTGTAGTCAATAAAACACAGGTAAATAGCTTTCTGGTTTTCTCTGATGTCAACCAAGATCCATCTGATTTAAGCTGGGTTATTTCCCATTCCACATCCTCTTCTGAATCCAGTTTGAATTTCTGGGAGTTGCCTTTTGATGTACTGCTGCAGCTATGTTTGAATGATCTTCAGCAAAATTTTACTTGGGTGTGATATTAATGATACAGTTTGATAATTTGTGCACTCTGTTGGATCACCTTTCTGTAGAACAGGCGTCAGTATGGATCTCCTCTAGTTGGTTGACCAGGTAGCTGTCTTCCAGACTTATCAACATAGACATGTGAGTGCCTCCAGCACTGCATTCGTTTGCTAAAACATCTAAATTGGTATTCCTGGAGTGTTGTCTTCTGGCAATGCCTTGAATGCAGCTTCGACTTCTTCCTTCAGTACCATTGGTTCTTGATCATGTGTGACCTTCTGGAACGGTTTGAATGTTGACCAGTTCTTTTTGGTGCGACAACTCTGTGTCCTTCCATCTTCTTTTGATGCTTCCTGTGTTGTTTTTTTCTTTTGGCCAGAGAATACTTCAGCATTAAAATTTGGGGCTGGCACTTTTTCTTTGGTTCTTTCAGCTTGAGAAATGCTGAGTGTATTATTTATTATCTTTTCATTTTCTAACTTTCAGTCTGTGTACATTTCATTATAATACTTTGTATTCCAGAGCAAGTTTTTGAAATCTCCTGTTCAGCTCTTTTACTTCATTTTCTCAACTAACTTTAGCTACTCTACGTTAAAAAAAAAAGAGTCTTCTGTACATTCATTTCAATCTTTTGTTTCTTTCCTGTCTTTTAAATATCCTTTTGCTTTCTTCATGTATGATGTCCTTGGTGTCATCCTGTAATGTGTCTGGTTTTCAGCCAGTAGTGTTGAAAACCGCAAATCTGTTCCTAAGATGGTCTCTAAAATTCAGGTGAAGTATACTCAATGTCATATTCTAGCTCTCATTCACTTGTTTTAATTTTATTCAGCTTCAACTTTAACTTTCATAGAGCAGCTGGTGATCTGTTACACAGCTGGCCCCTAACCTTATTCTGACTTGTGATATTAAGCTTTTCTATCATCTCTTGCCACAGATGCAGTTGATCTGACTCCTGTATGTTCCTTCTGGCAAGGTCCTCATGTATAGTCACTGTTTATGTTGCTGAAAAAGGTATTTGCAACGAAGAGGTCATCGGTCTTGCAAAATTCTGTCATGTGATCTATGCCATCATTTCTATCACTAAAACCGTATTTTCCTAATACTGATTCTTCTTCTTTGTTTCCAACTTCTGAAATCCAATCACCAGTAATTATCAATGCATCTTGATTGCATGTTTAATAAATTTCAGATGACAGAAGTTTGTTGAAATGTTCTGTTTCTTAATCTTTGGTGTTAGTGGTTAGTGTGTAAATATGAACAGTAGTCATATTATCTGTAGGCACATGGATATTATTCTGTCACTGACAGCATTGTGCTTCAGAATGGATCTTGAAATGTTCTTTTTGATAATCAGTGTTACACCATTCCTCTTTGTTTTGTAATTCCTTGGATGTAGGCTATATGATTGTCTAATTCACAATGACCAATATTACTCTGTTGCAGTTCATTAATGTCTGGATATCAATCTTTATACCTTCCATTTCACTTTTGATAACTTCCAGTTTTCTCAGATTCATACTTCATGCATTTCATATTCTGATTATTAATGTATCTGTTTGCAACTGTTTCTTCTCATTTTGAGTTGTGCCACATCAGCAAGTAAAGGTTCTGAAAGCTTGACTCCACCTGTGTTGTTCAGGTCAGCTCTACTTTGTGGGGGCAGGTCTTCCCCGGTCATCTTTTGAGTGCCTTCTAACCTGAAGGTTCATTGTCTGGCATCATGTTAAGCAATACGTCATCGCTCTTTGTAGGGTTTTCACTGGCTAAGTTTTTCAGGAGTAAATTGGAAAGTCTTTCTAGTCAGTCATAGTCTGGAAGCACTGATGAAGCGATCCACCCTGTGTGACCCCGCTGGTACTGGAGATACTGGTGCCATGGCTTCTGACATCACAGCAACACGTAGGCACAACAGTATGACAAATTGACAGATGACTGTTGGTTATCTGATACATACATTGCCAGTATCTTACCACACTCTAAAGCTTTCCTGTTTGGTCTTTTGATTAACAGAAATTACTACTTATAATTAAGTCCAATTTTTCAGTCTTTTTTAGTTAGCACTTGTTGTGGTCATCTAGTGTTGTGTAACAGAAACGGTATTAGTGGGTGGCTTCAACAAAGAGACATTTACACTCTCACAGGTCCAGCAGGTTACCAGTCCAAATTCAGGGTGCCGGCTCCAGGGAAGGCTGCATTTCTCTGTTGGCCCTGGAGGAATGTCCTTGTGATGCATCAGTCTGTCCTTGGCCTGGGAGCACCTTAGTGCAGGAAGCTTAGGTCTAAAGAATGTGTTCTGCTCCCATTGCTACTTTCTCGGTGGTATAAGGTCTCCCACTCTCTGCTTGCTTCCCTTTCCTTTTATAATACATGATGTAAGCTACACCTCAGGAAAACTCTGTTTACTTTGGATCAGGGAAGGGACCTTAGTAAGGGTGTTCTAGTCCCACCCTAATTCTCCTCAACATGATCCAGTCTTGCCCTATTAACTACAAGCAGAGAGTAGAATTTACAACATAGGAAAGTTACAAAATGGAGGGCAACCACATAGTGCTAGGAATCATGGCCCAGCTGAGTTACTACACACATTTTTGGTGGACACAGTTCAATCCATGACAGTCCTTTTTGTGTCTTCTTCAAGAAAACTTCCTGCACAAGACTATGAAGATATCACATGTTTTCTTTTCACAACTTTTTTTATTTGACTTTTCATATTGAAGTCAGCAATCCACCTGGAAGTGAATTTTTTGTGTCAGGCTTAAAGTATAGGGTCAAGATTCATTGTTTAAAGTAATGGATAGCCAGTTCACTCTTAACTATCCATAAAAAAGGTCATTTCTCACTGTACTGCTGTGTTACCTTTTGTCATAAATAAGCAGATAGTGTATATATTCATTCTCATACACACATACACACACATAAGTTGTTGTCATTGTTAGATGCCATTCACTTGGTCCCAACTCGCACAGACTCTATGAACCCTGGGTCGCTGGTGCTGTGTCGTGCTCCTGATCACTTGTGATTATGGTTGAGCCCACTGTTGCAACCCCTGCATTAGTCTGTCTTGATGAAGGTCTTACTCCTTTTCCCTGACATTTTATTTTACCAAGCATGATATTTTTTCTCCAGGGACTCATCTCTTCTGATACCATGTTCAAAGTATGTGAGATGAAGTCTTGCCATCCTCACTTCTCAGAACACTGTGATTATACTTCTTCCAAGACTGATTTCTCTGTTCTTTTGGCAGTCATTGATATGTTCAACATTCTTTGCTAACATCATAATTCAAAGACATTAAGTTTTTGGTCTTCCTTATTCATTGCTCAGTTTTTGCATGCATATGAGGTGATTGAAGACACCATGGCTTGGATTAGGCGCACCTTAGTCTTCAAGGTGACATCTTTACTTTTTAACACTTTAAAGAGGTGTTTTGCAGCAGGTTTGCCCAGTGCAGTGTAGCTTTTGATTTCTTGACTGCTGCTTCCCTAGATGTTGATCATGGATCCAAGTAAAATGAAACCCTTAATAACTTCAGTCTTCTCTCCATTTATCATGTTACTTATTAGTCCAAACAATAGCAACAGAAAACCCCAAACCTATTGCTGTCAAGTTGATTCTGACTCATAGCAACCCTGAAGGACAGAATACAACTGACCAATAGGGTTTCCAGGGAGCACCTGCCGACCTTTAAAAGCCACAGCTTTTAACCAGTACCCTACTAAGGTTTCCATTTATTGGTCCAGTTGTGAGCATTTTTGTTTTTCTTTATGTTGTAGTGTAATTGATACTGAAAGCTGTACTCTTTGATCTTCACCAGTAAGTGCTTCAAGTCCTCTATACTTTCTGCAAGCAAAGTTGTGTCATCTGCATAACGCAGGTGGTTAAGGAGTCTTCCTCCAATCCTGATGCTATGTTCTTCTTCATAGGGTCCAGTTTGTTGGATTATTTGCTCAGTATGCAAACTGAATATGCATGGTGAAGTGATACAATCCTGACACACACTTTTCCTGACTTTAAATCACACAGTATCCTCTGGTTCTGTTTGAATGACTGTCTCTTGATCTATGTATAAATTGCTCACGAGAGCAATTAAGTGTTCTGGAACTGGGCATAGCATCCAGCATCAAAGCAACATGCAAGCCCCCACAGTACAACAAGCTGACAGACATGTAGGAATACACACACACACACACACAGACACATAAGTGGGCTTGTTTCTCAATTTTCTCTCTTGTAGCACTGGTTTCTTATCCTTACACCAACAGTATAGGGTATAGGGTCTTCATTACTGTGGCTTTATATTACTTTATTATATCTCATGGTAAAATTTTTCTAATTTTGTTCTTCAGCACTGTCTGGGATATTACTGATCCTTCACATTAATAATATTAATATTCATGTACTAATGATAATTCTTATTAAGAACTGGTTCATTTTCTACAAAAATGTCAGTTTAAGTTTGGTTGGGATTGTAGTGGATCTGCATATCAATTGGGGGGCAACCATCATTTTTATTGAAATCCTAGTGGTATAGTGGTTAAGTGTGTGATTGCTAACCAACAGGTTGGCAGTTTGAATCCACCAGGTGCTCATTGGAAACTCCATGGAGGCAGTTCTACTCTTTCCTTTAGAGTCACTATGAGTTGGAATCAACTTGACAGTAATAGATTTGGTTTTGGGGTTGGGTCATCTTTATAAAATCAAATCCTTCAGTCTGTGGATGTAGTATATAGTTTTATATATTTAGGTTTTCTTTATTTTAAATCTATTTTATAATTGTTTGTTTAAAACCCACTGCAGTAAAGTTGATTTCAATTCACAGTTATTCCACAGGGTTTTTGAGGCTATAAATTCTGCATAAACAGACTGCTTCACCTTTCTCCCACGAACCATTAACCTTTTGGTTAGGAGTCAACTGTTTGAACCACTAGGGAACTAGAGCTCATAGTTTTTTGTCTGGAGGGCTTAAATATCCTGTTAATTACAAGTATTGTTTTTTTGGCTAGGCATTTGATGTTTTTTGACTCTGTTGTTCATTTTGTCATTTTCCTCTTTCAGGTTGTTTGGGAGGGAGATCAATTGTGTTATGTTTTCAAGAAATATGTCTATTTTATTCATATTTTAAAAACTTATTGGCTTACACTTATTTGTACTGTCTTCATCAGCCCTTAAATACCTATAGTGATATTCTCTTTTTAATTTCTGATACTGAAAACTCGTCTCCTCTTTCTCATTTTGTTGGTCAATGTTCCTAAGTGTTTATAAATATTGTTCATCTTTTCAGAGAGCTGACTTGGGGCTTTGCTCATTTTCTCTGGTCTCTGTGTCTTTTCTGTGCATTAATTTCTATTCTTTTATTATTTCTTTCCTCTCATTTTTAAGGAGGATTAAATTTATTCTTTTTGTAATTTCTTGAGATGGATACTTACATAATTAATTTCTAGCCTTTAAAAGAAATAGTACATGCATTTTGTATTGTGTAATGTCCACTAATTGTTGTTTTAACTGAATCCTACAACTTTTGCTGTGTCTTATTTATTATGCTATTCAAAATGTTATTTTTACTGGTGAGAAGGAGAAATTGAAAAGAAAGAAAAATAATTATGGTAAAACACTCAAAGTACTTCTGAGGAGGGCAGTGAGTGGGACCAGACATGTGGGAATGATGATGAGAAACACTTACTTCTTTGCTGGATTTTTAAAAAGATACTGTTTGCACACATTTGTTTAATGAAGAATTCCAGTAAAGAGAGAAATGGCTTATAATGTGAAATACGTCATCAATAAATTAAACTCAACAAAATCTCGTAGGAACATATTCTTGAAAGCATTTCTACTAATCACAGCCTATGTTATGATATTCTCTCTGAATGCTGAAGCCTAGTATTGTTGAGCTAAATATAATTATTTTATATCCTATTGACATATATTCTGGTGCATTGTTCTTATAATATATTTTTATTATTACAATTTACATTTTAAGCTCCATATTATACATTTAAAGAATGCCACTGTTAGAACGTACATTGCTTTTTGTGTATGTGAAATAAGGAAAAGACCTAGTTTTTGACTATTTTTAACACCTTTTAGTTTTTTTCAAAACCCATAAACTCTAATGGCAACATGTTGACTTGAGTGCTCAACTGAATGTTTAAATGAATCCTTACAGGTATTTTCCTTCATTCAGTCTTCATAAATTAAAGATTACTGCCTTTTGGGACACTGTTTTTGTTTTGTCTTTTTTTAAGACAGGAAAAGGTATTTTACAGAAAGATATTCCAGGTTAGTGTTTGCCTTTGAAGAATTTGTATGTGCCTGTAAACCACAGGGAACCAGTTGATTTCAGGTTTCCTCAGAAAGCACAAAACAAATAACTGTTTTTCACGAAAACTAATACCCAGAAAAGGAGATGCAAAAATGGAAAAACCTTTTTTTTGTTGTTGTTGCAGAGAAAGATGAATTAGAAGATCTAGGAAAATGTCCACTGAAACAAATACTTAATGCTCCAAATAGCAGCAGCCCCTCTAGGCTCTTCTCATTATTCATAAACATTTCTTTGGGATTTCATGATCTGAAGATAATTATTTTTATGAAACTTGGTTAGAAATAAACTCATCTATACGAGTGATTCTCTCAATTTATTGTGCATGTACATCACCTGAAGTCTTGTGAAAGGAATATTCTCAGTAAGTCCGGGTGGGCTTGAGATTCTGAGTTTCTAAATTCCAAGCTAGTCTACCAGCCACACATTAAATACTAAGGATCTCAGCTTTCTCCAGTTAGGTACATTCCCTTCTCTTAATCACTTATCCCTTTGTTTTTTAGTGCTCCATTATTGCCAGATTGGAGAGAATGATCCATTAGAGTATAAAACACACTTGGTAAGTAGAAGAATGATATAAAGAATTTGTTTTCATTTTGTAAGCGTTCGTAGCTTTACAGTTCTTTTTCTGGCCTATTGATTTGTGTTGACTGTGTTCTTTGTCCTAGTGACTAAGAACTTGGCTACATTCCAAGTTGTGACTGTATCCCCAAATATTCACAGCTGCTTTCAAGATGAACTCTGCAACATCACTAGAAAAATACCCTGTGGCCTTTTTGGGAAGTTTGTAATATGATCCCAAATACCTGTTTTTCAACATCCGATGTTCAGGAGTCCACAGAATCTTAGGATATCTTTTCTAGTTAGTGTTAGTCATCCATGATTTTCTTCTGAAAGCATTTACTTTATTCCAAAAGGTCCCACGCTTTGAAAAAGAAAAAAAGTACATGCAACAGTTTAGGCAAGATGTTGAAGAAAGCGACAGTGACATCACTAGTGCTGGTGTTACCACCGGGGACCTTCTGTTGTACCAGACCGTACATAATCCTCAGTCCTTAGTAATACTTTTTGTACTAATATTACTCATAAGTCATAATTCTCTCATACCTCTCCTTTTTCTATAGTTACTACATTCTCGAAAAAGTTATTGATATGGGTTCACAAATGCTCGTTACTGCAGTATTGTTGCTAAAACACCAGACAGTTTGATAAAATCAATGACTATAAAAACACCAGCAACAACAAAAACAACAGCATGTTCCACATGATTGGAAGTATCATCATAATTGAATAATAATAACAGCTCTGACTAGAATGCATTGGAACCCATTGATGATAAGTGGCGTCCACTCAGAGTTCCTTTATAGGACAGAGTAGAACTGCACCCACAGAGTTTCCAAGGATCAGCTGGTGGATTTGAACTGGTTAGAAACTGGAGCTCTTAACTACTAACAGTATCAGAGTTTCCATATTAAAAAAAAAAAATAAGTGCCAAAGAGTCAGTGCCAACTCGTAGCAACCCTATAGGACAGGGTAGAACTGCCCTATAGAGTTTCCAAGGAGCATCTGGCGAATTTGAACTGCTGAACTTCTGGTTAGCAGTTGTAGCTCTTAACCACTACACTACCAGGGTTTCTGAGTTAGAAGATTCAGTAAGTAAGTTAGCATAGAGTTTAGCCTTGTTGGTATATGATACGTGAAAGCTGGGCTTACAAAAAAATGTTATTGTTGTTAAAACTGACTATAGGGATATTTTTATAAAATTAATGAATTTCTACTGAAACCACACAAAAATGTTACAGACAGTCATGTGGTATCACCACCTGTGACAGTGTCACCTGTTATGGTCAGCAACTCCAGCCCCCCAGCTCGTCTAGTGAAGCCACTGGTAAAGGAGGATTTAGCTCCTTACCCCTATCTGGGGATGATAGAAATATTCTCTGCTTCAGTAACGGTAGTTAACTTTGTATAGACTGTGAAAATAGTTATAAACAAAATGGAGGGGCCATTTAAATAATAACTGAAGAGCCAAGTTGCCAGCCTCAGGACATTTGTATATAAAATTGAGGACAAGATTATTTCATCAAAAGAACATGTTTCATACGAATCATTAGTTTATAAATACTCAGAATATAATTTTTAGTATAGTATGACTCTTGAAAACTTTGCTACTCCAAAAATGTTTTAATTCTAAAAGACATCTGATGATCTAACTATAATTTTTTGTTTATGATTAAGTGAAAGTACATGATCTATATCAATTTTGCATGCCCATGTATCTGCAACTGCATCGACTCTCCTCCCCGGGGACAGCGCAGTAGAACCACCCATATTGGAGTGCCTGGCGCCTCCTTTTCACTCTTTACTTGTAGTACCCTCTTAATGAACACTCATTCCCTCCTTTAAACCCTCCCCTCTCATATTTAGAAACCAGTAGGACAGCCTCCTATGAATCTGTAAAACCATAAAGTACCCACACCACCTGCGCACACTGTCTCCGAGCTCAGTCTATTCTTGTTTGAAGAGTCGGCCTCAGTACTGGTTTCAGGTCAGGGCCAACAACAAGTCTTGGGGCCATGTTCCTAGGGGCCCCTCCAGGCTGTCGCACCATCAGTTCTGGTCTTTTAGTAGAGTTTTTCAACTGCACGCCTCTTTTTCTCATACTACATCAGGAACTCTACACTGTGGCCCCATCACGGCTGCTTTTGGTGATGACCAGGCCCATGTAGTTCGTTTGATCTCATGCTGATGCAGTCTCCCATTCATATGGGTCTTTCTGTCTCCTGGGCTCTTTTTTTTCTAGTGCTATTGATGTTCTTGGTTGTCATCTGTTCCAGATGGATTGGGACCATTTGGTGTTCCTAGATGGCAGCTTGCTAGCTTTTAAGATCCTAGATGTCACTCACCAATATGGGGTGCAGAAGACTCCCTTAGCTAAAGACTAGTTATGCCAAGTGACCTCGATGTCCCCAAAAACATGGTCCCAGACCACTCTCCCTGCTACTCTCTCCTGTGAAATGTTGGAGTTTAAAAAAACCTTTCAGGTTATGGTCTAGTCCAGTTATACTGATCTGTTCTTTAGTGCGTGCTGTCATTGCCTTCACCTGACTGAATTCCTATCAACTGTCTAATCTATGAACAACTCTCTCCTTCCCCACCGTATGGACATCAAGTAGACTTTTCTTCTGTACATAAGTCTATTTTTAAGTCCTTATAGCAAAGGCCTCATACAATACTTGTCTTTTTGCAACTGACTGATTTCACTCAGCATAATGTCTTCTAATTGAAACCAGGTTATCAGATTCTTCCTAAAATCATCATTGTTCCTTGTCATTCCATAGTGTTTCATTGTATATATAGTTTGTTTGTCCATTCATCTGCTTATGGGCACTTAGGTTGAGTCTATCTTTTTGCTGTTGTGGACCATGCTGCAATAAATGTTTGTGTGCACGTATCTGTTCATATGACCACCTTGATTTCTGTAGGATATATTCTAGCAGTGGAGTTGCTGGATTGTATGATATTTCTATTTCTAGCTTTTTAAGGAAGTGCCAAATCGTTTCCAAAGAGGCTATACCATTTTGCATTCCCACCGGCAGTGCAGGAGAGTTCCAGTCTCTCCACAGCCTCTCCAGCATGTGTTGTTTTGTATTTTTTGGATTATCGACAACCTCATTGGGTTAAGATGGTATCTCACTGCAGTTTTGATTTGGATTTCTCTAATAGCTAATGGTCATAAACATTTCCTCATGTGTCCCTCAGCTGCCTGGATGTCTTCTTTGGCAAAGTGCCTGTCACTCTCCTTTATCCATTGTTTAATTGAGTTACTTACCTTTTTTCCTTGTTGATATTTTGCAGTCCTTGTAGATTATGGAAAGGAGACATCAATCTGATACATAGTTGCCAAATATTTTTTTTTTCCATTCTGTAGATAGTCTTTTAACTCTCTTGATAAAGTCTTTGGATGAGTGTAAATGTTTGATTTTTAGTAGTTCCCATTTATCTGTTTCTCTCCTGTTGTTTGTGCATTGTTGGCCAGATTTTGTAGCCTGTCTAGGCTGTGTAGTAGAACTTCAATTGTTGTTCCTATTTTTTCTTGCATGGACTTTATCCTTTTAGGTTTGATACTTAGGTCTTTGATCTATTTTGAGTTAGTTTTTGTGTAAAGTGTGAGATATGGGTTTTATTTCAGATTTTTGCAGATGGATATCCAATTTGGCAACACCATTGTGTAATGTCAACTGTTCATAGGCGGATGGTGATATTTCTGGATTCTCTATTTTATTCCATTGGTCAGTATATCTGTTTTTGTACCAGTACCAGGCTGTTCTGACTACTGTGGCACTGTAATAAGTTCTGAGGTCAGGTAGGGTCAGGCCTCCTCCTGTGTTCCTCTTCTACAGTACCATTTCACTTATCTGGGGTTTCTTCCCTTTTCAAACAAAGTTGATGATTTGTTTCTCCATCTCATTAAAAAATGACATTGGAATTTGTATTGGTGTTGCATTGTATACGTAGATTGCTTTAGATAGAATAGACAGTTTCACAATATTAAGTCTTCCTATCCAAGAGCAAGGTAGATTTCTCTACTTATGTAAGTTTCTTTTGGTTTCTTGCAGTAGGGTCTTGCAATTTTATCTGTATAGGTCTCTTACATCTCTGGTTATATTTATTTCTAAGTATTTTATCTTCTTGGGGGCTGTAGTAAATGGTATTGATTTGGTGATTTCCTCTTTGATGATCTCTTTGTTGATGTAAAGGAATCCTACTGATTTATTTATGTTTACCATATATCTGATACTTTGCTGAACTCTTCTATTAGTTCCAGTAGTTACTTATGGATTCTTTAGTGTTCTCTGTATATATGATCAAATCATCTGCAAATAGGGATATTTTTACTTCTTCTTTACTGATGCAGATGCCCTTTATTTCTTTGTTTTGTCTAATTGCTCTGACCAGAACCCCTAGCACAAAATGTTGAATAGAATTGGTGACAGTAGACATCCTTATCTAGTTCCCATTCTCAGGGGGAATTCTTTAAGGCTCTCTCCATTCAGGATGGTGTTGATGGTTGGCTTTGCATAGATGCCTTTTATTGCATTGAGAAATTTTCCTTCTATTCCTATTTTGCTGAGAGTTTTTAACATGAATGGGTGTTGGACTTCATTGAATGTCTTTTCTGCATCAATTGACAAAATAAGGTGATTCTTATCTTTTGTGTTATTTATATGTGGTTGATCCCATTAATTGTTTTTCTGATGTTAAACCAGCTTCCCTGGTATAAACCCAACTCGGTCATGATGAAGTATTTTTTTGGATATGTTGTTGAATTCTGTTGGCTAGGATTTTGTTGGAGATTTTTGCATCTAGGTCTATGGGTGATATTGGTCTGTAGTTTTTCTTTTTTTTTTTTTGGGTGGGATTTTTCTCTGGCTTTGGTATCACAGTTATGCTGGCTTCATAGAATGAATTTGGGAATGTGTCGTCCTTTTCTATATTGTGAAATAGCTTCAGTAGTGTTGGAATTAACTCCTATCTGAAAGTTTGGCAGAGTTATCTGGTGAAGTTGTCTGGGCTAGGACTTTTTTTTGGTTGTTAGGTTTTTTGTTTTTTTTTTTAATTGTTATTATTACTTTTTCAATCCCTTCTTCTGTGATAGGTCTATTAAGTTATTCTACTTCTCCTTGTGATAATTTTGATAGGTGATATGAATCTAGAAATTTATTCATTTCTTCTAAGTTTTCAAATCTGTTAGAGTATAAGTTTTCATAGTATTCAGTTGTGATATTTTTTAACTTTGTTTGGGTCTGTTGTGACATCTCCCATCTCATTTCTTATTTGGGTAATTTTCTCCTCTCCTGTTTTTCTTTTGTGAGTTTAGCCAATGGTTTATCAATTTTGTTGATCTTTTCAGAAAACCAGCTTTTGGTTTGGTTAATTCTTTTGATTGTTTTTCTATTCTCTAATTCATTTAGTTCTGCTCTAATTTTTATTTTATTACCTGTTTTCTTCTGGTGCCTGAGAGGTTCTTTTATTGTTCTCTTTCTACTTGTTCAAGCTGTAGTGTTAATTCCTTGGTTTGGGCCAATGTGTTTTGGTTCTCATTTTATTCCATGAATTTCTTTATTGCATCTCTGATTTTTTCTAAAACCCATGAATTTTTGAGCAAGGTGTTATTCAGTTTCCATCAGTTTGAATATCTACCCATGTTCTTTTTGTTGTTGATTTCAACTTTCATGGTTTTGTGATCTGAGAAGACGCTTTGTAATAATTCAGTGACTTGGATTTTGTTGAGACTTGCTATATGGCCTAAAACATGATCTATTCTGAAGAATGTTCCATGTGCATTGGAAAAGAAGTGTACTTATCTGTTATTGAATGAAAAGTTTTATATATGTCAATAAGGTTTTTGATTGATTGTTGCAATAAGATCTGAATCTCTGTTGAGCTTTCTTCTAGATGATCTGTCCGTTACTGAAAGTGGAGTGTTGAAGTCTCCTACTATTATTGTGGAGCAATCTATCTCTTTTTTCAATGTTGTCAGTATTTGCTTGATGTATTTAGATGCTCTGGTATTAGGTGTATAAATGTTTAATGTTGTTGTATTTTCCTTATGTATTGAACTTTTAAATAATAATGACCATCCTTGTCCACAATGGTGGATTTTACTTTAAAATCTATTTTATCTGAGATTAGTATTGCCACTCCTGCTCTTCCTTGCACGTTGTTAGCTTGGTGTATATTTTTCCATCCTTTGATGTTCAGTTTGTTCATGTCTTTGAGTCTAAGATGTGTTTCTTGTAAGCAGCATGGAGACAGATTATATTTTGTGATCCAAACTGTTATTCTCTCTCTTTATTAGAACACTCAATCCATTTACTTCAGTGTAATTATTGATAGACATGTATTTAGTGCTGTCTTTTTGTTGCCTTTATTTTTGTGTTATTGACATTTTCTTTGTTCCACTTAATATTCTGTTCTGGGTTGTTTTTCTTTATGGGTTTTCTTTCACTCTATTCAATGTTTGTTTTGTGTCTCTTGAGATTCCTGCATTATGTTTCTTGTTTTGATATGTAGTATTGTTTGTTTGCTTTGTGGTTACTAATTATTTAAATTTAATTCTAATTGGTATTTATAAAATATGTATTTGACTAAATCAATACACCTCAGTTGAAAACATATGCAGTGTAGCCTTCCTGCTTCTATGCTGTTACTCATCCTTTTTCCCAAAGATTCTCTATTTTCTGCTTCTTTTACATTTTAATACATTATTTTATACATACAATAGTTTTTCTTATAAATATGAATAATTTACAAAGTATAATTTCAAATGGAACATCCATGAATCCATCATCTCTTAATGACTACAAAATACCAATAATATTTCACTTCTTAATTATCTATTTTCTCTTTCATCCCCAGAGATAACTTCTATGCTGAATTTTGTATTTATCATTTGAAAAATTGTTTTACTACATAGTTATTTGAATCTAAAAGTTATTTAGTTCCTGTATTTTAGCTTTATAAAATGTGTAAAAATGTTTTTATAATACATGAATGTGGTCTGTGTCTACTCAATTTTATGTTTCTAAGGTAATTCATATTGCTGTTTACAGTTATAAATCATTGATTTCCACCGCTATGCTATGTTAACTTTTATGGGTATATCAAAATTTATTGGTTCATTCTTTTGTGAGTAGAATTTGGTTTTATAGATTTTGGTTATTATGAGAGATATATTTCTGAATGTTCTTGTCCTTATTTCACCAGATATAAGGTAATCTTCCACCAATTGATTCCTCCTGATGATGAGTCTAAAATAACTCACTCATATAACATTGTGCTATGATCCTGAGGTTTTTCACTGGCTTATTTTTGGAAGCAGATCTCCAGTCCTTTCTTCCTATCTCTGCCTTTGTCTGGAAGTGCTTCTGAAGCCTGTCCATCATGAGTGACCCTGTTAGCATTTGAAATACTATTGGCATAGCTTCCAGCATCACAGCAACGTCAAGGTGCAACAGCGTGACTCACTGACAGGCAGTTCCTGTTGCCACTGAGTCAATTTTGATATAAAGCAACCTTATAGGACAGATAGACAGACTAAGCCGGTAATCTTTGGAGGAGCAGACTGCCACATCCCTCTCCCACAGATAGGTGATAGTGGTTAGTAAATGTATTTATATGTGTTTATGCCTGAATTATTTAAAGCAGTAGGAGTTCTATACTCTAGCTACATCTATTAGCATTAATAAGGAAGTGGTAATCAAGACATCATGTAATTCATCCCACTGCCTGCCTTTGGTCACGTGACATATTTTTTCATGTTATAGAAAAAGCTCTGTGAAATTATTTGCCCAACCTTTAGAAAGCTATTACCTTGGGAAGAATAGTGATAGAGGTTTATAAGTACTAGTTGTCTATTCCCTGTTAGCGTAGTGGTTAAGTGCTACGTTTGCTAACCAAAAGGTTGGCAGTTCAAATCTGTCAGGCGCTCCTTGGAAACTCTATGGAGCAGTTCTACTCTGTCCTATAGTGTTGCTATGAGTCAGAATCGACTCCATGGCAGAGACTTCTTTGTCTTTTTGGTTAGCTGTCCATTCAAACAATGACAGTAAGTGATCTGTACACAATCCTCCTTTCTAATTTAAGTAATATTCTCTCAAAGTGTTATTATGAAAAATTTCCAATAGAAAAGTTGAAAGAATTATATAGTGTATACCCACAAATCCACTACTTTTAATGAATGAAACTGATCAATCACTGTGCTCTGTTGTCTGTAGGGAAACTCTAGTGGCAATAGTGGTTAAATGCAATGGCTGCTCTGTGAAAGGTTGGCAGTTCAAACTCACCGGGCACTCCTTGGAAACACTAGAGTGGAGTTCTACTCTGTTCTATAGGGTTACTGAGTCTGAATTGATGCCCCAGTGGCAGTTGGTTTGATTTTTTGGTTTATTGTCTGTAGGGAAACTCTAGGGATATAATGGTTAAGGCTAGGTCTGCTAACCAAAATATCAGCAATTCAGATCCACCTCGTGATCCTTGAAATGCTATAGGTCAGTTCTACTCTGCCCTATACAGTTACTGTGAATGAGAATCAACTCAGCAGCAATGGATGTTTTTATTGTCTGTAGATTCCTAGATAGAAGGTGTGGGAATTTATTCTAAAGGTAGGCTGAGCAAGTTCAGGAGAAGTACAAAAGTAAAAATAAAATCACGCTAATACTTTGCAGTTGTACTCAAATGCTGGAGTGGATTCATTTGTAATTTTTAAAAAATCAGAAACTTTCTGTAAATTTATTCATACCAATTTTACCAATTTATTTTTAAAATTTCAGTTTGAATTCAAAATATGAACTGAATTTTCACCACTTAGGACCTAAATTAATCCCAGACATAGCGCTTGATGCCTGAATTTTGTGTGGGATACAGATCAGGTCAACTCTATGCCTGCCAAGCTGTAAAGCCAACAGTTTCCCAGCTCAGTAATCCTGTGGCCTGACTGTGACTCATCTTCATCAGAAGAAAAGGTCCACAATTTTAGAATGACTTCCTGAATCTCCCTCTGTTTTTCTCTCTAAGGATCGCCCGCAAACCTCCAAAGAGTGATTTTCTTTTGCTTTTATTGCTCTATAGTCATTTTCCAATTTTTTTTTTTTAAGTTTCTACTATTTAACAGGAATTATGCAGGGGATATAGAAATGAATCAAACTTTATGGAAGGAGCCCTGATGATGCGGTGATTAAGTTCTCACTTGCTAAATAAATGGTTGATGGTTTGAACCTCTCCAGTGCCTCCATGGGAAAAAAACCCAACAGTTGTTTCTTGTAAAGGTTTCAGCCTAGGAAACCCTATGGGACAGTTCTACTCTGCCACATGGGGTTGCCATGAGCTGAAATTGACTCCTCAGTACCTAACAACAATCTTCATGGAATTTAATGTCTAGTGAGGTCGACAGGCTATAAGCACCCAAGTTTTACAAGTTAGTAAACAAATAATATGTTATAACTTATCAACTTGGGTAGCAAACAGGGACTTTGTTGCAGCTGTGATAAGTAACATTAGCTGTCATCTGCTGTCATCCTAGGTTAAATTCTATACCTATGTTACTCTCACCCACATGCCAAGTATGCTGGAATTCTAACTGATTCTAAGCTGCCAACTCAAAACCCGTGTGAAACCTTGCTGACATTGGTGGGTTTTTCACTTTTTTTTAAGTTGAGAGAAAAGCTCAAAGATTTTGTTGCCCTTTTTAACATTCCCTATCAAATCAAGAAAAAAAAGTGGAAATGTGTCCACATTTCTATTTCTGCACAAGTCAGTAATGGTACTGACACTCCCTTCTCGTGCATTTCTTGTGGCTACCTCAGGACCAGTAGTTTAACCACACTGTGCTTTGCAGGCGAGCATAAGCTCCCTAGAGCCCTCACATAGGCATTCCTGGGGAAGGCTCTGAGCACTGGTCAGCTGAGTCTGGGCAACGAGAGACCACCTGAGAGTGAACTTCTTGAGGGCCTTGAAGTCCGCAGGGATGGAGACCAGGACTGTCCTAGTGGTTTCATAATGGTAGGCGGATAATGAGTTCTAATTATGGCTTCCTTCCTTCTTGAGACTGCACCCTTGGGTAGTTTGCATTGTGGAGGTCAGGAGTATATGGAGGTTGAGGCTGTGTTTCTCAGGCATTTGTGGAGCTTTGTGCATGTTCGTGGCTTGTATGTCCTTAGCAAAGCTATTAGGGTCACTGAACCAGGACCGGAGCCAGCCGTTGAACGGTGGTAGATAACAGCGTTTTCTCCCTGGTGATCAACCAATGAAAAAGAATCATCTAGCTGCTAAGATGCAGATCAGAAACCTTTCTGCTCCCAGACCTCCCATTCCCTTAGAGTATAGCAGGAGCTCTCTCTCAACCTCTAGGTCCAGTGGCATTTTAATCTCCCAGGAATCCTTCCTCTACAAGTGCTCTGGAAGGAAGTTAGGCATCTGTTGTGGGACACAAGCAGGCAACCCCCAGCATGCTCTGGAAGTATCCATAAGTCTTAAGAAGCAAGAGTCTTCTTTGAGTGCTGCGCAGCCGAAGTGCTCTTCCAGAACTCACATCAAAGGCTTGTGTCCTGGTTACCACAGACTAGAGCACAGTACCCAACCATGGCAAAGTATCATCTGTATCCTCTACAGCCAGACCAACATCCCCGCAGCATACTCTTCACTATTGCTTAATAAGCAGAAAGATTGGATGTCTTATGAGGCCAGACAATTAGGTTCACCAAGTCACCTTCAAAGTTCACTTGGGAAACTGTGCACTGACACCAGTGCCTAGTGCACTTTTCTAAGCACTTTTGGAACTCTTTCTGGAATGGCCATCAGAGCTGGTATCGTATTACCCTTGATGTCCTGAATGTCATCAGAATGTTTCTCTTTCTATATTTTCTTTATCTTCATATAAAGAAAAAAAAAGTTGCTGGGGTCCAGATCAGGTGAGTAGGGAGTTGTTCCAAAACAATTATTTGTTTACTGGCTAAAAACTCCCTCACAGACAGTGCCATGTGAGCTGGTACATTGTTGTGATGCAAAAGCCACAAGTTGTTGGTGAAAAGTTCAGGTCGTTTTCCTCTTTTTCATGCAGACTTTTCAGGACTTCCAGACAGTAAACTTGGCTAATTGTCCATTTGGTACAAATTTGTAAGGACCAATTCTCCTGAGGTCAAAAAATGTTAGCAACTTTTTTGTGACTCTTGATTTGGACTGACAGGACTTTTTTGGTCATGGAGAATTGGCTGATGTCCATTGTGTACTTTGACACTTTGTTTTAGGATCATATTGGTACACACACCCGTGTTTCATCACTAGTGATAGCATGGCCCCAAATATCATCTTGTCTCTCCTAAATGTCTTGGCAGACTTTGGCACGCTTTTGCTTTTGTTCATCAGTGAGCTTCTTCAGGACTTTGTTTGCCCTTACCTTTCACGTGCCAAGATTTTCAGTTAAGATTTTCCTGTTTCTCAGTATTTGCTTGCTATGCTTCTCACAGTCAGCCAAAAATTTTGATGCACAAGTGGACAATTTTTTTTTTAATTGTGATTGAGTGTAAGTTTACAATACAATTCAAATTTGCATGCATGCCTATCTACAGCTCCCTCTGCTTTCCTTGCCTGGTGACAGCACACTCCTCCTTTCCATTCTATACATGTCATATCCTGTTAACAGTCTCCTGTCCCTTCTTGTCCACTCACTTCTAGTAAGAGGCCAGTAGGATGACGTCCTACAGATGCATAGAACCATAAAGTGCACACACGATATGATCACTCTGTGTCGCCAAGTCCAATCCATTCCTGTACGAGGAGTTGACCTCAGTAAAGATTTATGATCAGGGGCAGCATCAGGTCTAGAGGCCATGCTCCCAGGAGAACTCCCAGGCCTTTGGACCATCAGTTGTTGTCTTTCAGTGGAGTTCTTAAGGCGCACCCCTTTCTATCTCATGTTGCCACTGGGACTCAGCACTGTGAGCCCCATCACAGCTGCAACTTGATAAATTTTTGCATTGTTTTCATCAATTCTGCTTGTTCCTGGTTCCTCTGACTTCTCTTCATCAGTGATGCTTTCTGTCCCCTCAGAAAAACATTTAATCCATTTGTATACTGCCATTGTCTTCATGGCGTTATCCCTATAAACTTGGACTAACATGTCCCTGATTTCACTTCCACTCTTGCCAAGTTTAACAAGAAATTTAATGCTTGTTCACTGCTCTAGTTCAAGCTCTGACATTCTTGTGACGGCACACAAAAATGCTCAGCTACAATAGTGAATGCCACTCAGCAAGACACGGCCACACACCAGTATGAACACAGCTGTGAGACACTGATATTACTGAGATTATGAAACGTTACCAAGTTGTTCGTATAGTGCTGCCAACAGAAAGGCATGGTGGCAAGTTTGTGAACTGAATTGTCAGACCTCTTACAGAGAATAAATTACTGACTACCTTTGAAGAAAGTATTTTGGTGTACTCTTGAACTTTGCTGTATGTGTTGTTAGCTGCTGCCCAGCCAACCCCTGACTCATAGCAACACCCCACAGAACACGATCAGACTTTTGTGATCCCTTGGGTTTTCACCAGCTAGTTTTCAGAAGTAGATTTTGTTTTAGGTATCTAGTGTTGCTGCAGCAGAAATAACCATAAGTACATGGCTTCAACAAATAGAGTGTATTCTCTCACAGTCTAGTCGGCTAGAAGTCCAAATTCAGGGCAGCAGATCCAGAGGAAGGCTTTCTGTCTGTCAGCTCTGGAGGAAGGTCCTTGTCATCAGTCTTCCTCTGGACTAGGAGCTTCTCAGCACAGGGACCCCCCTGAGTCCAAAGGACATGTTCTTCTCCTAGCGTTACTTTCTTGTAGCCTGAGGTCCTTTGTCTCACTGCTCACTTCTCTCTTTTATATCTTGAAAAAGATTGGCCAAAGACATAACCTAATCTAGTAGATTGAGTCCTGCCTCATTAATACACCTGCTGCTAATCTGACCTCATTAACATGCAAGAAGTAGGATATACGATACATAGGAAAACCACATCAGATCACAGAATGGTTGACAGTTTCACGATACTGGGAATCATAGGCTAGCCAAGTTGCCAGATATTTGAGGGGACACAATTCAATCCATGATAGATCTCCAGGCCTTTCTTCATAGTCTGTCTTAGTCTAGAATCTCTGCTGGAACCTGTTAAGCATCATAGCAACACTCAAACCATCACTGGCAGACAGGTGGTAGCTGTGTTTGAGGCACTGGCCTGGAATTGAGCTCAGGTCTTCCACCTGGAAGGTGAGAATTCTACAACTAAGCTACCAGTGTATCAGTACATATGTGTATACATATGCTTCTATTTTATTTATATTTATTTATGTATACATATATCTGCATATGTATATTTCACTTTCCTATTCAAACATCTTTTCTGGGGCTCACTGTTCCCTGATGAATAAAATTTAAAATAAACTGTTGGCCTGCTATTTAAGACTGGCAAAATTCTGGCCTGACAATGACATCATGCTTTCTGTAAATTAGCAGAACATTTTATTGAACTGTTGCTCATCTTTGAAATTCAGCCCTAATGTCCACTCTCAGAAGAAGGCAATATTTCCTCATTTCTATGCTCTAATTTTGAGCAACCATTATACTTTGTTTATACCTCTGTAATCATACTATACATTCTTTTGTGGTTTTTGTGTATTTGTCCAATCCCCTTTCCATGGCACTACACTGTGAATGGCAGTAAGAAAGGTTGTTAGTATTGAAACCAGAATTTATAGCACAATCTGTTTGTGAAAACTGAAAGCATAGAATTTGGGGAATGCTTCATATGTAAAAGGGTCTTAATTGGTGTTGTCATCTGTGACATAGCTAACATTTACTGAGGGCGTATTTTATGCCTAGAAAGGAGCCAAGCATAGCACCTGAATTATTTTAAGTCCTTTCCACTGGTGATTACTGATTTTCTTATTTATCTTTGTGTGCAGCAGAGCACATCACACAGTTATAGATGTTTAATAAGCATTTACTGAAAGGTGAACCTAGGAAGTAAGTACAGGTAGAACATGAGATTTTGCTCCTCCTCTCTTGATCACTATAAATGTATTATCTTTAGTTATGGGTGCATTGATCCCTTAGGAAAACCACTTCAATGTAAAGATGTTTGTTAGTAGTGTATTGGAGCACCAGTGAGGCAGTGGTTGCTAACCAAAAAGTCTGCAGTTCACATCCACCAGCTGCTCCATGGAAAACCACATGGGCAGTTCTAGTCTGTCCTGTAATTCACTATGAGTTAGAATTGACTTGACAGCAATAGGTTAACACATGAGGAGTATATTATAAGCTAAGGAGAGTGTCTATGAATGATGAGGTCCCTAGGTGATGTAAACAGTTTGTACTCAACTATTAACCTAACAGTTGATGGTTCAAACTCACCCAGTGACATGGCACCACAGAAGAAAGGCCTGGCAATCTGCTTCTGTTAAGATTGCAGCTAAGAAAATCCAACAGAGCAGTTCTCCTCTGTAACACGTGGTTGTCATTAGTTGTAATCAACTCAGTAGCAACAGGTTTTATGAATGGTGAAGTGACCGTGAAGCAAAATTCAGAATCAAAACACAAGAGTGTTTAAAAATGTGCATACACACAGCAGGGTTTCCTGTTATAACTCCCTTTATGGTACAGAGATATAAAATAAATGACTAATTTTGTTTAACCATGGTCCTTATGATACATGCTGGAAAACAGACTGAAAGAAATGCAGAGTATGAACAGTATTCTATGTTTACTCTACCATTCTATGTGTGAACTTCCAGAGAACACATATAGAAAGCTCTAAAATACAGCTATGATTTTTTTACTGTTTGAAATTGTATGTTTAAAGAATAGTATAAAATAACTAGGTACATATGCTTTTTAACAACTGTTGTGTTCTTTTTTCTATTATTTCCCAGAATCACACACTGGTCGCTGGTGACTGCACAGAGCTCACGAAAGCTCACGAGAGACCCCTAAAAACCAGGCTGCATTGTGGACTTGGCATTAAATTCAAACGACTCTGAAAAGCAGTTCAAATTTTCTGTTTTTTTTTTTTTTTTTCTTTTTTACTTGTATTTCTTTCCCTAGAAAAGCTGACTCTGATCTATTTTTAGGATTTGGCCCATGGAGTTGAACTTGGTGGTTTTAGTTTCACTGTTGTTATTTTTCCTCTCTTAGGAAAAGAGTAAAGTACAGGAGTCCTGTTCACCATGATTAGAGAGGCATTAGCACTTTCTTCTTATATCCTAAAAGGCACACTAGGATAGAAGCATGTTAAATATCTCTTGAGAATAGAGGGGTTTTAGTTCCCCTAAGTCTTTATAACCTTTTCCTTTCAAAACAGCTAGTGACTTCTAATGGCCCTGAAAAATATCGTTATCAAAACAAGCTAAAATTAACCAATTTGGACATTATTTTTCATTTTATTTGTGGAGGTCTCTTCATCATCCAAAATTGTTTTTGTTTTGTTTTGTTTTTTTCCTTCCAATATGATTCCCCCTTAGCCTGTTTCAAAAGTTGTCTCTTTAGCTGAAGACTATTATTATCAACTCCCTCCCCACTCCTAAGACCTTGACACAAACTAAACCAAAATCAAACCAAACCCAGTGCCATTGAGTCGATTCTGACTCATAGTGACCTGATATGACAGACTAGAGGGAATGATTTAACACTGAGGTTATTCCATCAAAACATGACAACCCTTGTTTCGTATTCCATGCTCTCTCGAGTCTCTTGTGAATTCTCACTGGAATATCTGATAGAGGGAATAAGTAAAACACAGTTTATTTTCAACTTCTTCTTTTGCTAAAACTATCAGATACTACGTATATAGCCTTGAGTTTGTTTTCAAGTCTGCCTGGGTTTGAATGCTCCCGTATCTTCATCTTCCATTGCCTTGGGTAGATACAGTTTTTGTTCCAGGATTTAGGGTTACAGGCATAAGAAAACAATAGTATACAATTAAAATGTTTAGTCATGAAAACCCTAAAAATTAGGCAGATTGATGGTCTGAGTATGATGGAGGAACCACAGTTGACTACCAAAGCACAGAACAAAACCAAGAAAACAAACTATCATTACCTTTGTTCCAAAGTTTGCTTTAGAGGTTCAGCTGCATCTCCTGAACTTTTCCCCTGACTATCTTAACACGTTGTTTCTGTGTTTGAGAGCCTGGCCAGGATTGAAAATAGAAGTGTGAAGGAATTATGAGAGTGGCTGTTTTTGCAGTTCTTTTGGCTAGAAGTAAAATAAGCAGAAAACTCTAAAATGTCTTCAGAAAGTTCTCAAGAAATTTCTAGCTTGAGGATTTTTGTTTTTAATGTCAGATTCAGACAGTTTGGTTAATAGTCAAGTAAGAATGGGAACTTAGATGGGTAGCAACAGTATTTGCAACCACAGTGACATTCAATACCTATGTGATTCTTTCTTTATTCTGACTCATACTGACCCTGTAGAATGGGGTATAAATGACCCACAGTGTTTCCAAGGAGTGGCTGGTGGGTTCGAACTGCTGACATTTTGACTAGCAGATTAGCTCAGCCACTGTGCCACCAGGTCTCTTTTTACCTGGTTAAAAAACAAAACAAACAAAAACAAGAAACAAAACCCACTGCCACTGAGTCCAATGCAACTCATGTTTTACGTGGTAGATACTCATAAATACTTCTAAATTATTCGTCTAGTTGTAGAGCAAGGTTATTCTGAAACACAAGAATGCTGAGATGTGTTTCTAGTGCAATACTCATGTATAAACAATCTAAAAAATAATGTACTACATGCTTACCTATTGGTCTCAGTCTACATACTTTTGAAGAATGAAGATACTCAATAAAATGTTCTACTGTTTCAGACTTTATTAGAAATTGTAACTGGATGTTAAGTTGAAGGTATAAAAACAATGAAAGACAAATTCAAGTTCCTAGAAGTGGTTATTGTGTGACTAAAATCAAGAAGGATTTGGATTCCAGCATTCATAGGAGGGTTGTAGATGTTGATGGCTGTGACATATAAGAGCAATGAATGAGTCATTATTCAGAGACATTAACTAAACAGAACTCACTAGAATAATTTTGAGTATAAGAGTTTTTCAATACCGGTCTGGTTCTTATGAGGCAAAGTCAAATATACCGCTGTACTCCAACTTCCCCACCATTCCTGATGCCAGTGTATACACTACAGTTCTGTTTCTCAACTGGATTTGATAATATAATGAAATAGTTATAGACAACTCATGGAAACAATGTAGATAGAATAAACAACTTTAACAAGAGAAGATATAAACAAAGGATGCCAACAGAAATGAAGATATACAAAGGGTAAGATTTGGGAGAGGTCCCGGCATTGGGCCTCAACATCCAAAAAGGGATCCACTTACTCTTCTCAAAAACCAATGTGCATTTTAATTTATCAGGAACTTTCAGAGAGGGAACTTCGTGACTTCACTTGGTAAGCTGGGCTATCATTGTTCCTATCATCTCTGCAGCAGAGTTTGGTCTACTGTTGTTGTTAAGTGCTGTTGAGTAAGTTCTGGCTCACAGCAACTTTATACACAACAGAATGAATGGAGGTGCCCTATCTTGTGCCACTTTCACAGGTGTTGCTGTTTGAGCCTAGTGTTACAGCCCCTGGGTTGATCCATCTCAGTACGGATTTTCATCTTTTTTGCTGGCCCTCTGCCAAGTTTGATGTCTTTCTCTAGGGATTGGTCCCTCCTGATAACATGTCCAAAGTATGTGGGGTGACGTCTTGCTATCCTGTCTTTTGAAGAGCATTTTAGCTGTACTTTCTTCAAGATTTGTACATTTGTTTGGCAGTCCACGGTATATTCAGTAGTCTTTGCCAGCATCGTACTTCAAAGATGTCGGTTCCTCTTTGATCTTTCTTATTCATTGTCCAGCAGTTTCAATTGAAAATATAGTGGTTTAGGGTCAGTTTGCCTTAGTCCTAAAAGTGACATCTTTGTTTTTAACATTTTGAAAGAGCTCTTTGGCAGTGGGTTTGCCTAAGGCAATATGTTGTTGAATTTGTTGACTGCTAATTTCATGGGCGTTGATTGTGGATCCATGTAAAATTAAATTCTTGACAATTTAGATATTTACTCTGTTTATCATGTGTTGCTTCTTGATCCAATTGAGAGGATTTTTGTTTCGTTTGTGTTGAGGTCCAATCCATACTGAAGGCTGTAGTTTTTTACTTTCATCAGTGATTTCTTCAAATCCTCTTCACTTTAAGAAAGTAAAATTGTCAGTGAATCTTCTTCCAATCTTGATACTGCATTTGTATTCATATAGTCCAGCATCTCAGATTATTTGCTTAGCATATGTTTCAGTAAGTGTGGTGACAGGATACAACCCTGATGCATACCTTTTCTAATTTTAAACCACGTAGTATCCTGTTATTTTGTCTGAAACAACTGCCTCTTGGTCTATGCACAGCTTCTATGTGAACACAACTAAAGCATTCTGGAATTCACATTTTTTTGTGATGTTATCTATAATTTGCTATGATTCTCAGTCTAGTGTCTTTGCATAGTCAGTAAAACATAGATAAACATCTTTCTGGTATTCTTTCTTCCAATCCAGATCCATCTGACATCAGCAAGCAATAATCCTGATTACACTTCCTCTTTTGAATCTGGCTTGACTTTCTGGCAGTTTTCTCTTTATGTACTGTTGCAAGGGTTTCTTAATTATCTTCAGGAAAATTTTACTTGTATGATGTATTAATGATATTGTTTTATTGTTTGGATTCATTAGATCACTTTTGTTTAGAATCTCTTAGAGTTAATTGACCAATTGCCTTGGCAAAGACAAGTAAGCCCTTCCAGCACTGCATCTACGTATTGAAACATCTCAGCTGGCATTCTGTCAATTTCTGGAGTCTTGTTTTTTGCCAGTGCCCTCAGTGCAGCTTTTGTGTCTTCCTTCAGTACCATTAGTTCTTGATTTTATACTATGTCCTGAAACAGTTGAACACCAACCAGATTTTTTTGGTATACAAAGTCTGTGCATTCCTTCCATCATTTTTGATGTCTCCTGCATTGTTCATTCTTTCACCCATAAACCAATCCAAACCAAACCTGTTGCTATTGATTCAATTCTAGTTTATAGTGACGTTATTGGAATCCCTTAGAACAGGTTAGAACTGCTCCACAGAGGTCCCAGCAAGTAGGTGGTGGGTTTGATTTGCTGACTCTGTGGTTAGCAGATGAGTGCCTAACCGCTGTGCAACTGGGGATCTTTTTTGTCTGTAGAATTTTTCACCATGCCAGCTAGAGGCTTGTACTTTTTCTTTAGTTTTTAAGCTTGGGAAATGCTGAATGTATTTTTTCCCTTTTGGATTTCTAACTCCAGGTCTTTACACAGGTGTCTGTTTCTAAGGTGTGTCTTCTGTAAACAATATATTGGTGAATCTTTTTTTTTTCCCCTTTAGTTCTTTCTGTGTCTGTATTTGTGCATTTAGATTGTTTACATTCAGTGTAATTGTTTACAGGAGTGAGTCCATTGCTGTCATTTTGTAGTGTGTTTTTTTGTGCATTTGGCACTGACATTTTCTTTGTTCCTCTTTCTTTCCTGTGCTGAATTCCTTTAGTCTGTGGATTTATTGTTTCTGTAGATTCTATTTTAGCTGAGACTTTATGTTTTCCTTCTTTATTTGATGAGAAGTTTTATTAAGTTTCTTTGGGGTTACCTTGAAATTTACTCTTGTCTTCCTAGGTTTGAGTGAGTCTATTTTGACTTGGTAGCACCTTGCTTTCAACTCCATTAGAATGTTTTGCATCTATGCCAAATTTCCCCTTTTCTGTTGTTTTGATGTTGTTGTCATTTACAGATTAATCTCTTTGGTTCACTGTTGTAATTCTTTTGGTTTTGGATGGTCCTTGAGAAGTCATTTTCTGGGTTGGCATCTGGTTGGTACAATCTTGTATCCTAGATTCAGGCTGTGGTCTGACATCGTTTTTTCTCAGATGAAAGGACTCTCATTAATGATTCTTGTAAGTTTGGCTTGTTTTTTACATATTCCCTTAATTTCTGTTTATCTGGAAATGTCCTTAATTTCACCATCGTATCTGATGGAGAGTTTTGCAGGATGTATTATTCTAGACCGGCAGTTTTTTTCTTTCACGGTTTTGTGTATATTATCTCATTGCCTTCTTGCCAGCTGCGTGGTTTCTGCTGAATAATTAGGGCTTCTTAGTCTTATTGTTTCTCCTCTGTGCTTGAGCTGCACTCAGAATTTTTTTTTTTTTTTAATTTTTGCCTATAAGTCTTGGTGATTTTATTTTGGAGTCTGTCCTATATGGGGTTGTTGAGCTTCTTGGATGGTTAGTTTTTCATCTTTCCAGATATTAGGGAAGTTTTCTCTCAGTGATTCTTCAATAATCCTCTCTGTGTTTTCAATTTTCTCTCCGTGTTCTGGAACTCTAATCACTTGCAAATTTTTGCTTTTGATTGTACCCCAGATAATTCTCAGAGTTTCTTCACTTTTCTTCTTTCTGTTTTTTTTTTTTTTTCCTCAAACAGGAGATGTTTCCAATGTTTCCCTTTCATTTTGCTGAATCTGTCTTCCATCATTTCAAGTCCATTCCTCAGCCCTTTTATGACACTGCATTTCTGAATTCTTGTTGTTTATTTTGTAGATTTCTAATTGTTGTTTTTGTATGATTTCTAGTTCTGAATTTATTTGGACATTTTGTTCCTGTATTATTTTTATGAATTTGTCAGTCTTTTTTATAAATTTGTCTATTTTTTCCTCACTTTTGTCTGCTTTTTGCTTCAAATCTTAGATAGCTCAGAATATTAGAGATTTGAATTCCCTGTTAGCTAATTTTAGGCCTTTTCTTCTGCTGAATAGTTATCTGGTGTTTTATTTTGGATGCCTACTGGGAACTTCCTGCTCTGTATTTCTATATGTTTTGATATTGACTGCTGTGTTTGAGCATTGGTTAGTTATTTTCTTTGTTTATCGATTATAGATCTATTTGTTTCATCCTGCTTTTTTGTTTTATTTGGTTAGATCATAGCAGACAGCCTGTACATTGTTTATTGTTTGCTCATTTATGGTCCTGATATTTTTCGCCTCCTTGTCCAGTAAGCCAAGCCAAATGCTGCTGAGTCAGATCTGACTCATGGCAACCTATAGACAGGGCCAATTGCTCAGCTGTGATGCAGTAGGGCAGGTCTAGAGGATGATCTATGCCTTGTTGGGAGCTCCTGAAGATACTTTCGAGTACTTCCCCCCTACTGATTTCCTGTGTCGTTGTGGCCAATCTAAGTGGTATGGACAGTGCATTTCCTCACCAGGTAAGCCAGGGCAGCTAGCCAGCAGCTGGAGGTAGAGCAGTAGGGAGAAGACAGGGGTGGGAAATCATTCCTTGCTTGCCACCAGGTGCTTTGTCCTCTGCCAGAATTCCAAACTCATGCTATCCGGTTGATTTTGACTTACAGCGACCCTATGGGCAAAGTAGAATTGCCCCATAGAGTTTCCAAGGACTGCTTGGTGGAATTGAACTATTGACATTTTTAGTTAGCAGATGTAGTACTTAACTACTATGTCACCAGGGTTTCTGGTGCCAAGATCTCAATGAATCTGCTCTGCTGTGCTCCCTGTGACAGATATCCAAGATGATGAGTCTGTGCTGGGTTAGCTGATGGGAAACTTTCTCTCATATCTGTTCTCCTTCTCTATTTGCTGTCAATGTCTTACTCCATTTGGTTTTTGGATATCTTGTTCTCATCATCTGACCCTTTGTGTTCCTGGATTAATGTTTATCTCTGTTTTCCTTAGTTTTTCTGATCTTTGCTGAGGAGGGATAGTGTGGTGCTTCTATCTATGGTGTCATGTTGGCCCCCAGCTCCCCTTTTATATTTTTAAGAGGAAATATGTTGTGATATGGTGGCAGTGTGCAAAGAACTCTTTGGAAAGTTTTTCTGATTGAAGAAAAAAAGATTCAGAAATACTTGCAAGCCAGCCAAGTGCCGTTGAGTCGGATCCGACTTATGGCAACCCTAGGGGCCATGGTAGAACTGACTTACTGGATTAAATACTTTGGGGAGGAATGGAAAAATTAAACATAATGTCGATCTCTAGCATTGCATCCCAGATTATTTCAGTTTATATTTAAGAGCTTATTCATTAGTTCTGAGAAGTCTGATTTTACTTCTGTCATTCTGTGGTTGTCCTGGAGAGAAACAGCTGACAGCTAGCTTTTTGTGATGCTGTGCAATGTGCTTATTGTACACACATACCTGCCAGATTTTGAGAGGGTATGCCTTTGATAGCAATGTGTATCATTTACTATGTTTGGGGAACAGAGTTTCTAGGAATAATTTGCTTAAGTAACAAAATGACAAACTTCCAAATCCCAATGGCTTAACATAATGCAAGTTTACTTCCTGCTTACATCAGATCCAGTGTGGACATTCTTGATCAGTGAGAGGTCTAGCTGATGTTCATCCATGGACCTATACTTCCTCTGCCATCTCTTAAGGCCTCATGGTGCTCTGCTGGCTCCACCACATCCAGCCAGCAAATGAGGGGACAGAGGATCAAGTAGGAGAATTTTTATCACCAGAGTCTGAAACATTTGACAGTCACTTACAAGGGTCCGGTCTTAGGACCTCTCATCAGTGCAAGGGGAATGGGAAATGTTGTTTACCTTCATGTTTAGGTGGTACAAGAAAAGAGTTTTGGTGAAGAAAGAGAATTTGGGGTGATAAACTTAGCCACATGATGGCCTGGAAACAATCAACAAAAGTCTGTTGTTTCAAAAGCAGTTACCTTTAACAGAAATTTGCTTAAATGAGACTTTGGAGTTAAAACAAACAAAGAACAACAACAACAACACCAAAAATGAGAAATAACTGATTAAAGAATTCTTTGCTATGAGTTCTCTTAAGTCTCTTCCACTTTTGTTATAGATGACTTTTGCTTCAGATTTTAAAAAGTGAATCAAATATGTCTCAAGAATGCAAAGAACTTTCCCTATAAAGAAACATGCTGTATAGTTTTTTGCTAAGAAGTTCACAGAACGTAGAAATCCTGGTGCTAAAATCTGACAAATACTCACTCTGTGTGTTGAAAAATTTATAAAGTGGCATTATTATTGACTTTATTTATCTAGTACCTGAATTATTTGATTTTAAAGAAGGTACAGTGCTTGTATTTGGTTCTACAGAGTTTTCTTAGGAAAAGCACATTGACTTTCAACAGAAAATATTTTGCTTTACACTGTTAGGCAGATATGGGAGGGTATCAGCAGCAAGAGTCATTACGTCAGCATGCACCCGATGAGTTTGGTAATGAAAAATATTTCACTTGGTATGTTTTCTGGAATGAAATTTCTTCAGAGATATCCAAATGTGAAATTTTGACTTTATACCATGATACTATGTAAGAAGTAAACCTACTGGAGCTAGCAACTAGCACACTTCTTGTAACTTAGTAAACTGACTATGTTTATTCTTTCAATGTGTTTATTAAACACTAACTTACTAAATACTATTTGAAATGCTAGAATACAGCAAAGAACAAACTAGACAAATATCCCTGTCTTCATGGAAATTAACATTATATAAAAAACTCATTACCATTGAGTTGATTCCAGGGTCAAAGTGTAACTTCCACGTAGAATTTCCAAGGAATACCTGGTGGATTCAAACTAGAGACCTTTTGTTTAGCAGCTGCAGCATTTAACCACTATGCCACCAAGGCTTTCTAACATTGTATATAAACTGTAAAATATGTGATAATAGGTGCTATAGAGAAAAACAGAGAAGTAAAAATAGGAAAGTTTGGAGGGCTGCAATTTTAAATAAGAGTTTCAGGAGAAGTCTCACTGAGTGAAGAACTGGAGGAGATACTCATAAGCGATGTTTGTATCTTACATAAAATTGATTATTGGAAGAGGTAATAGCAAGTGCAAAGGCCTCAAGATGAGAGTGAGCCTAGTTTGTTCCAGAAGCAGCAGGTAAGTCCATGTGGGTGGAGCAGAGTCAGAGAAGAGTAAAGTAGTAACAGAGGAGGTCAGAAAAGAAACTTGGATGTTGAAAGGAGAAGGGAAGAGAAGATCTAGGTCACAGTAAAGCCTACAGTGTTTACTTTGAGTGAAGTAAGGAGCCAGTTTAGAGCAGAGGAGTGTCATGACCTGACATGTTTTAAAAAGATAAGTCTGTATTGAGAGTACAGTGAAGGGACAATGGTGGGAGCAGAGAGAAGAGTTAGGAGTTTGTTGTAACAATCCCGACGAAAATGATAGTGGTGTGGACCAGGATAAAAGTGGTGGAAGTGATAACATTAGCCAGATGAATGTATTTTGAAGCTGGAGCCTGTGGGGCTTTCTGATGGATTCACCATGGGGGAAAGAAAAAGAGAAGAGCCAGAGAGGACTCCAGAATTTAGTGGCCCAAGTCAATGGGCAGATGGAGTTGCCATTTAATGAGATGAAAAGACTGTAAGGATGATCAGGTTTCACAGCACAGTGGGGATTAGGGGCTCAGTTTACATCAGTTGAATTTATCATGCAGATTTCATTTATCATACAGATTTCGTATCCTAGTAGGGGACGTGTTGAACATGCACTGGATATTTGTGTCTAGAGGTCAGAGAAGATGTTCGGGGTATACATATAAATCTGGGAGATTTCAATAAGCAGATGACATTTAACATCATGAGAATATGTGAGCTTACCCATACAATGAGTAAACACAGAGAAAAGACCCAAAGATTGAGTCCTAAGCATCTCCTCTTTGTGAGTGACAAGTAAACAAGAAAAGGAGTGGGAGAATTGGACAATAAGTTATAGGAAAACTGGAAGAGCAGCCCTGTCATAAAAGTCAAATGAAAAATTGTTTTTACAAAGAAACAGTGATCAACTTTGTCAAACATTGAAAACTGTCCAATTAAGTGATTGAGAGATTGGAAGCAATTGGTGTGTTGACCAAAGTTGCTTCTGTGAATTGGTGAGGCGAGGTGAAGCCTGTTTGTGGTAAAGTTGAGAGAAAACGAGAAGAGTCAATATGAGGCAATGAGTATAGACATCCCTTGGGGATGTTTCAGGACAGAGATGTGAGAACCTGGAAGGATAAGTGGAATCAAGAGAGGATTTTGAAAGATGAGAGGAATAGAATGTTTTCTTTTGGATATAATGAGTAGGAATGGGGAAAAAATAGGTGATGTAAGAAAGAAGTGAGATTTGGGCAAGAAGGATGGAAATCTGTCACTAGACAGGGCACTGACAGTTCATCCTTTGTAAGGGGACTGACGTCAGACATTATAGGAAATACTGAGGTTTAAAAAGAGAAGAGGAGAAGCTGTGAAACAGTCGTTTAATAGACAGCGTAAGAGAAGCTATATATTGAGGAAATATAATGGATTGATTCCAATGTGGTCAGAAGATTGTTGGCATCAGACATCTTGAGGGAATATGCTGGAAGGAGAGGGAATGGTGGGGAAGAACTGTTCTATATATAAATGACAAGCAGTCTCTTTCCAAGTGAGCTATGAGCAAAAGAGGTATTGAACATTTTCCTGAAACTTGAAAGTATCATGAAGCATTTTCGGGAACAGTTTTGTGCATTTAGAAGAGGCATGGATGCTTATCCGGGAAGGGCAGATTAACATTGACATAGACTTCCGCGCAGTATGTGGCAACACTAAATGAACGGTCTTGGCCAGTAGATTTTGCACTTAAAATGTGAGTTTATAAAGAGGTGGGGGCTAGTTGGATAAAACAGCCCTTAGGGAGAGCTGGAGCAAGAGACCTGTGCATTATGCCTTCCAGACTTGCAACGGGAAGTAGGCTTTTAATAGCTTTGACTTACAAAATCAATGCACTCCAAAGAAAATTCACCTGTTGCCAGATTTAACGCCAGGCATTGGATGTTCACAGTTCCTTCAAGTTTCTTGTTTGTTTTCATTTCTTTCTTTCTTTTTCATCTTGCCAGAGTTTTCTGACCTTTTAGGTATGAATATTCAAGGACTCATGGTCTATCATCTTGATGAATTGTTTCATCAGAAGTGCGTAATGAATGAGAGAGAGAGAGTTTAAACATTTTAGTTTGAAACATATTTCTCCTGGCTATGGATTTCCCTGAATTCTCTGTGTATATATAAATGCACTGTTTATGTCTTGCAATTTGACCCACTTATTTTGAAATCTGACTTTTCAAAACATTCTTTTTTGGTTAGGTAAAACTGAAAAGCAGCAGTTCTGTCAGAAGTTTGATTGACCAAGGAGCCAAGGACTTCTTATTTTTATTCCATATGACTTCATTTTTAGAATTAGATACCCTAAACTTATCTACCACACAGTCAGATCTCAGAGTTTGGCAAATGCCATTGCCACTAATAGTTTTTGCACTTGCATTGTTTTGCAAAGCTGACTTTCAAATCTTGTGAATTAAAGTTTCCATTCAGTATCACCAAAACAAAGAGGGAAAAAATACAGTTTTCTCATAAAAACAATACACAAATCTTCATTACAATGCACACTTTTTCATTTTTTTTTTTTTTTTTTTTTTTTTTGGTGTTGCCTGGTATTAAGAAAGATCACTCTTAAAATTTAGCTGAAAAAGACTGCAAGGATTTAGATAACAAATGTTGAGGTTTATTTCACTTTTTCATTAGGTATAATTTAACTTGGATTATTTTTCATGTTTCATATTGCCGTGACTTTTCATTGTGATCAAGATTGTATAAATTAAGATATCTTATCATTATTAATTTTGATGGGGTATGCTTTTGCATGTTTGTTATTCATCATGAATATAATAATCCTCACTGTGAAACATTCTATCAGTAGAGACAGATGACCCAAACCAAACCAAACAAAACCCACTGCTGTCGAGTCAATTCTGACTATAGTGACCCTATAGGCAGAGGAGAATTGTCCCATAGAACTTCTGAGGAATGCCTGGTGGATTTGAACTGCCGATCTTCCAGTTAGCAGCTATGGTACTTAAACACCAGGCCTCCATAAGCTAGAAAGTACATGTCTTCCCCACAGTCCTACCTCCCAGAGACAACCAAAGTTAGAAAATTAGTTTTTATATTTCCAGGCTTGTTTCTGTATGTGTGTTTATCTGTAGCTTTTTAAAACAAAATGGGCTCTAAAATAATACTCTTGTTAGTATTATTTCTGAGTATTGCTAATGAATTATAAATCTTTTTCCATATATATTTCTCTTATTCATTTTATAAAAATTATGAGCTAATATTCCATCATTGAGGATTATTTAGGTTTCTAATTTTTGCTGGTACAAGTGACACCAGTATTCACATTCCTATCCAACAATGATACTATTTCCTATTTCATAGGCTTATTGGAATTAATAAATTAATACATGTAAAGTATCCAAAAGAATGTGTGGCAAATAAGTGTCCAAAAGAGTGTGTGACAAGTGCTTTCATTATCATTGATTATTCTCTGTTTTCTTTATTGAATATGTCCATAGCATATGACAGATTTCTAGAAATGAAAATTTTCAGTTAGTAAATGTTACCAAATTGCACTTCACAAAGGTTCTGCCAATTTATACTCCCTGCATCATCTACGTGGATCCCTGGTGGTAAAGAGGATAAGGAATAATTGTATTTCCTGTTCTACTTTAGCTTTCCAGTAGAAGTACAAGGTCTGACAATTAGTGTGCATACTTGCCACTGTGTACTTACATTGGCAGCACTGTACAAATAACTCAGTAAGGTTGCATGACCTTGGTATATCACAGCTGTGTTCATGTCGACATGTGGCAGTGTCTTGCTGAGTGGTGGTCATTATGGTTGTTGCATGTTTTTGTGTGGCTTCGCAAGAATGTCAGAGCTTGAATTAGAGCAACAAACAAACATTGAATTTGTTGTTAAACTGAGCAGGAGTGGAAGTGAAATTAGGGACGTGTTAGTTCAAGTTCATGGGGATAATGCCATGAAAAAAAAGGCAGTGTAGAAATGGATTAAATATTTTTCTGAGAGGACAGAAAGCATCACTGGTGAAGAGAGGTCACAGTGACCAGTAACAAGCAGGACTGATGAAAATATTGAAAAAGTCATCAAACAGAACTCACAAAAACATTGGAAAATTCATTGAATTGTGGATCAAAATTGCCAGCTGACTGTGAGAAGCATAGCAGACCAAGTGATTATCAGCAGAGAAACAGGAAAATCTCAACTGAAAATCTTGGTATGAGAATGGTGTGTGCAAAAATGGTCTCAAAGGAGCTCATTGATGAACAAAAGCAAAAGAGAGGCAAAGTTTGCCAAGACCTTTTGGAGAAGGAGAGCAATGTCTTGGGTGGTGTGATCACTGGTAAGGAAACATGGATGTTCGATACAGCCCTGAAAGAGTTAAAAGTGCACAATGGAAGTCAGCCAGTTATCCATGACCAGAAATGTTCCATCAGTACAAACCAAAAGTCAAAACAATGTTGCTAAAATTTTTGATATGAGGGAGCTTGTTCATTATAACTTTGTACCAACTAGACAAACAGCCAAGTTTATTATTTGGAAGTGCTGAAAAGGCTGTGTGGAAAAGTTACATGACAATGACCTGACCTTTCTGCCAACAACTCGTGGCTCTTGTATCATGACAGTGCAGTAGCTCACATGGCACTGTAGCCAGTCAACCAATAATGGTACTGGAACCCCCTCCCTACTCACCTGATCTGGCCTCCGTGACTTTTTTCTTTACCTGAAGGTAAAGGAAATACTGAAAGAGGACATTTTGATGACATTCAGGACATCATGGGTAATGCAACAACAGCCATTCCAGAAAAACAGTTCCAAAATGTCTTTGAACAGTGGGCTAGGTGCTGCTGTTGGTGCATAGCTTCCCAAGGGGAGTACTTAGAAGGTGACCATAGTGATATTCAGCAATGAGGTATGTAGCACTTCTTCTAGCATGAATTCACAAACTTAATTGACAGACGTTGTATAACAGATATACAAAAAAGTGCATGCACTTTGTAAGCACTGACCTGACACAGTAAACTCATACATGTAATCAAAACCCAGATCAAAGACAGACTATGTGTCCATTACCCTAGAAGCCTTCCTTGAGTCCCCTCCCAGTCATCTGTTACACCTTCCCCTCCTTCCGACGCTAAGCACTATTCCGCTTCTATCATAATGGATTAGTTTTGTCCTCTGTTATGTCTGACTTATTTCAGTTAACATTATTTATGATCATCAAAGTTTGTTGCAGATATCAGTAGTTTATTCATCTGTATAGTATTCAATTGTAGGACTGCACTGCAAATTACTATTTTATTTTTGCTGGACATTTTTATGTGTTTGCTGCAAATACACTACTTTAATTCTTGTTCATGCCTTTTAGTGTATATATGTGCATGTTCCTGTTGGATATTTATATCTCAAAGTCAACATACTCATTCACAGTGTAGGTGCACATTTAGTTGTAAAAGAAACTGTCAGTTTTCCAGAGCGATTGTGCCAATTTGTATGCATGCCAGTGGTGTAAGCGAGCACAACTTGTACATCCTTGCCAATACTTGCTATATTTGTTTTTAAAATTCTATTGGATGTTTCGGGCCCTGGTTGCATAATGGCTAAGAGCTCAGCTGCTAACCAAAATGCTAGTGGTTCAAATCCATCAGCTGCTCTTTGGGAACCTTAGGGGCAATTCTGCTCTGTCCTGTGGCATCCCAGTCAACATGGCAGCAATAAGCGATGCATGTATAGTGGTTTATCATTGTGGATTTAATTGCATTTTATTCATAACTAATGATTGACACACTTTCGTATGACTATTGATCTTTTGGATGTCTGTTTTTGTGAAAAACCATTTTAAGTCTTTTCTGACTTACAAAATGGGACATCTCATTTATTTGTCAGAGTAACTTTTCTAGGTATGGGTTTCTTACTACATACATTTTCTATATACAGAGATCCAAGCTAAGTGCCGTTGAGTAGGAGAGTGAGATGAAATATGTATTTTCTTAATTATACCTTTAAATTAACAATTCTGACTTTTCTTGAAGTCTGCATTTAAAGTTTTTCTTTATAAGTAGTGTCTTATGTGTAGGAACTCTTTAGTTTCATGTTTTCTGTATTCTACTGAAAGTTTTATCCACATTTCACTGTTATAATTCATTTAGGATTGATTTTATGTAGTGTGAGGAAGCACTCAATACTGATATTTCCTCCATGTAGATTTCCAATTGATTCTACACCCTTTGGAAACCCTGGTGGATAGTGGTTAAGTGCTACATCTGCTAACTACAAAGTCAACAATTTGAATCTGCCAGATGCTCCCTGAAACTCTATGGGGCAGTTCTACTCTGCCCTATAGGGTTGCTATGAGTCAGAATCAACTCAGTGGCAGTTCTTAGAGGGTCTCAAATGAGGCCTACACAGTGGAGAGGAGCTGAGAGAGCTGTGCTGCGCTGAAGAAGAAAGACTTGGCCTACATGCTTCTTAATCCTGATTCTAAGTTTTAATGTGTTGATCCTGCTCCTGAGTTGTACCCTGCTCCTTAATAGAACACTTAACTGTAGGTATGGTCTGTGAGTTCTTTGTGGCCGTGAGAGTGGATTACTAGATCCAGAAGAGAGCTAAAGTAAGGTGTTATGCTGGAGGGATACTGATGTCAGAATTGGTGAAAAGGTTGGAGAGTGGAGGTATGTGGTTAAAATCTATACCTCACAGTGTTTGCAGTCCCCCCTGAAGTTAGAAGGGTTCGGATGGCATTATTCCTAGTCCCATTTTACAAAGTTCTCTTGGATTTTGATTAAGAGTATATAATCCTCCACTTAGTAATCTCTTTTTTAGTTTCTCTCTGTAATAGTGATGCTGAATGTATTTGATTAGATTTATTCTTAGATTTAGATTTTGATATTTTATATGTATTTAATAATTTACATAATAATTATATATTGCCAGTATACAAAGACTGAAATTGCTCTTTTTATATTGTATCTAGCACATTTTATTTATTTGGTTAATAATTCTGATATTGATATGTAGATAGTCTTCAATATAAGAGTTTTATTTCTTGCTTCCCAATCTTTACATCCCTTATGTTTTCCCTCTTGTACTATTGTACTAGGCAGGTCCTCCAGCGCAACCTTGAGTAGAAGTGATGATCTCACGAATCCTTGGTTCCTTCTAGAGCTCAGGGAAAAAACTCTCAACATTTTATTATAAGTATGGTGCTTGTTGAAAGCTTATTATAAATGGAAATTTTCTTAAGTTCCTAGTCAGCTATGATTTTTAGAAAAAATAATATATGATGTTGAATTTATCAAATGTGATTTCTGAATTTTCTGATATTTATGACTTTTTTCCTGTATCCTCAATACGGTGAATTGATTTCCAAATGTCAAGCCAACTTTCCACTGTTGGAATGAACATTATATAGGTGTCATACATCATTTTTTAAAAAAATCACATATTTAGGATTTTTGTGCCTGTAATCATGTGAGAGATTGACTTTTAATTTTTCATTCTTCTATTGTCCTTGGCAAGTTTTGGTATTGTGGTTAGGCTGGCTTTGTAGAATGAATTGGGAAAGATTTTTGCATTTTCATTTCTCCAAAAGATTTTGTATAAGATTGCTATTATTTGTTTCTTATGCATTTGGAATACTTCACTAGCAATGCTGAGCATGGAGTTTTCTTTGTGAATAGATGTTTAATTATAGATATCATTTCTATGATAGATACTGAACTATTTAGATTTACTATTTCTTCTTATGTCAGTTTTATTTGTTATATTTTTCTAGGAATTTTGGCCAATTGTTCTAAATTCTCTAATTCATTAACATGAAGTTGTTCATAATATGCTATTTCTTTACAATGTCTGTAGATTGAGTAATACTCTGTTTTTCATTTCTGATGTTGATTATTTGATTTCTCTGTTTTTTTCTTTATTAATCCTAATGGAGATTCATTAGTCTCACTAGTTTTGACTCTGTATATAAATTGTCCATGACTGTGATTTTTTTCTCTGCATGTATTTGTTATTTTTTCTACCCTTTTTTTCATTTTAATCTGTTGACATCTTTTTTTCCCTATCTTTTTGATATAGATACATCAACCATTGATTTCAAAGCTTTCTTTTTTTCTTATGTATGTACTTTAGGCTACAAGTTTTCCTGGGAGGACAGCTTTAGCTCCATCCTGTATGTTTTATTTTTGCATGCTATTGTTCAATTCAGAAGAGTTTCTCATTTCCATTTTTTTTTGGCCTCATGAGTTATTTTAAAACATATTGCATCATTTCCCAATATTTGCAGATTTTTTAAACTGCCTTCCTACTAACTTCTAGCTTAATTTTAATGTAGTCAGAAAATCTGATGTCATATCATTCCTTTGAAACTTATACAGACTTGTTTTAAAATTGAGCATATGGTAAGGTTTGGGGAGTGTTTCATTTTTACTTGAAAATAATATGTGTTGTGCAGTGATTCAATGGAGTTTTCTATTTACATTAGGCCAAATTGTTCATCCTACAGTTAAAAATCTGTATTTCTACTGATGTTTTAGATTAGGTTTTTGTGTCAATTACTGAAAGAAGTGCTTAAAATTTACATCTTTTATTGTGAATTTCTCTGTTTCTTCTATTATTTCTAGTAAATTTTTTGTTTTATGTATTCTGAGCCTATGTTCTTATTTGTGAATGTATCTAGATATAAAACAATTATATATGTATCATATATAATGTAATTTTATATATATAATTTTTTATCTTGCTGTTGAATTACCATAATGAATGGTAGCCTCCAGTTAAAATAATTCTTTTGTTAAAGTTTTTGCCTATCTAAAATCAATAAAAATACACTAAATTTCATTATTTAAATTTTGCATGGTACATCTTTTTCATCCTTTAATTTTTATCTCTTTCGTATCCTTTTTTTAAAATAGGTATCTTAAGTATTTGATAGCAGGCTTTTAAAATTCAATTTGAAATTCCTTTTCAGCAGTTAAAATATTTGTTTTATTTACATTTCATAAAATTAAAAACATGTTTTGTTCAAATTAACTACATCATCTTTTCTTTTATTGATCATTTTTCACCTCCCCTTCTTTATCACCTTTTTAAATACTTTATAATTGCCTTTTCAGCTTGCTTTCTGTATTTGGCACTTGGCTTAGGTTCTGTATTTTCTTTTAGAAATTACCCTGGAACTTATAACTTTCATCCTTAAGTGACTGGAGCTGTGTTTATCACTGTCTAGAAAATGTAAAGATATTACAATATTTTAATTCTATTTATTGTCTTCCCACTTTCTTAGTCTTTTCCTCAGGAATCGTTGATTCTCGTGTTCTGTTTTCCTCGGTAGCTCTAAACTGGTTTTGCTTCATCGGCTCCAGAAGAATGCCAGAAGCTCTAGATTACAATTTTCTGCTTGGTCCTCAGATTCCTTAGCTTGCGGTGAACCAGTAAACACTGCAAGTGGGGAAAGTAGTTGAGTTGTTTGTTCTACGTTATCTTACTGTGTTTCTCCTTCCTCCAGAATTTTGACTTCTCAATTAATGACTGACTTGGTTGCTTTGTGATGCCTTGAAGCTCTTTTCAAATACGTTATGTCCATATTTTTAGATGTTTTTGGTGCAGTGATTGGACTGACGCAAATTACACTACCGTGGTCAGAAATGGAACATTTCTTTCCTAATGTTTTTATCTAAATTTGGATGTTAACTACCTTTTTAATCTTTAGTAATTTGATAGCTGAAAAAAAGAAATACTTCACCTTCAATTTCTGTGGCACTCATCACCCTGGTTCAGTGTGTAACTCCGTATCTAAGCTGTGTTTAATTGGTTCAGGTGTGAGCGCCTGATTGGAATTGCGTAAAATGACTCCCTTCCCTGAGATTTTTGAACCTGGAACCAGAAGGAATCTGAAACTCTGAGTATAAAACTCAGCTACTGCTAGACATTTGTGCCCTCTGTTATGCTGAAAAAAAAAAAAAATGCAGTTTGTAGTAAAGAAAAATAAAACCAATATGCAGAGAGATGCGATGAAAAGATATGGCAAGAATGACTTTTCTGTGTTAAGAATTCTTGATTCCAGTCACTCAGTAATCCCAGATATATCCCTTCTCTTTCTGTGGATTTGTTTTCCACTTTTTGTTAGTTTATTTGATGCATTTCTCCTTTTGTTTAAGCGAGTTAGAGTTAGAGGGTGACCTATAACAAAAAAAGTTCCAGCTAATATTCATGGATCTGTTTCCTGACTTCCTATTATATTCCTTTGATCTATCAATCTTCTCCTTTTGAATCAGTACCACACCATCTTAATTATCTTCACTTTATAGTACATTTTTGAGGTCTGGTAAACAAGTTTTTCCATATTGCTCTTTCACAAAAATGTGTTGGCTACCTTTTAGTATTATTTTTTTTCCAGACGAAATCTGTGATCATTTTTACAAGTTCTGAAAAGTAAACAAGTGGCATTTTGTTTAGTGTTGCATTGTACTTTTAGTTAATTTGGGGGGAATTAGCATTAAATTTGTTTGAAAGGTGTAGAAGTAACACATTCTTTTGTGAAAGAGCCAAATAACAGTGATATCGGTCCTCTTTTCAAAAGGCTCGGTCCTTTCCCTGGCTAATATATGTCCTTCAATTTTTATTACTTACCTGATTAGCTCTTATTTTTAAATTATTTTTTTTAATTTGAATGGCATGCAGCACGTATTTTTCTTTAATTTTTTTCTTTTTTTTTTTTGAGATATACCCATACTCATATGAGTAGAACTCTTCACTCTTTATTTGCTACAGGGGAAAAGACAAAAACACATTGCCATCAAGTTGATTCCAACTCATAGCAGCCCTATAGGACAGAGCAGAACTCCCCCATAGTGTTTCCAAGGAGGGTATGGTAGCTTCTAACTGCTGATATTTTGGTTAGTGTCTGAGTTCTTAACCACTACACCACCAGGACTCCTTTCCTTGTTTTGGTATATGTTATTTACCTCATGATTTTCCTGTTGAAATACTTTTAGGTTATTATCAGGTTTTCAGTATTACAGCAACAGTAACATAAACTCTTGAAACATAGTTTTGGTTTTTTTTCCCCCATGTTAAGAAGCTACCAAAACACAGAATTGCTGGATTTAAGAATATGCATATTTGACTTTTAAAGTTACTAACAAATTATCTGAAAACCATGGTGGCATTGAGGTTAAGAGTTATGCCATGGCTGTGATCCAAAAGGTAGGCAGTCTGAAGAATCTATCAGGCACTCTTTGGAAACCCTACAGGACAGTTCTCCTCTGTCCTATAGGGTGGTTATGAGTCAGAATTGACTTGATGGTAGTGGATTTGGGTATCAAATTAGCTGCCAGAAAGTCAGTACTAATTTATATTCCATTCAACAGGTAATAATAGATACATGCCATTTCCATATAAATCTGAGAGGATTGTCATGTTTTAAATATTTCTGCCTATTTGATGCCAAGCCCAAGCAAGTGCCGTTGAGTCGGATCCGACTCATGGCAACCCTAGGGGCCAGAGTAGAACTGACCCCCAGAGTATTCAAGGAGCGCCTGGTGGATTTGAACTGCCAGCCTTGTGGTCAGCAGTGGTAGCACTTAACCCACTACAGCCTATTTGATAATAAAATAATAATTTCATGGTTATTTTTATTTTAGTGGTTACTGTTATGATTGAGTAGATTTACTTATTCATTTGGCCAAACCATTTCAATGTCTTTGAATAATTAGTTTATAACCTTTTACCATTTTTCTATTTTTGTTGTTTCATTTTATTTATTTCTTCCAGTTGATCTGCTCAGTAAACACATTCAATATCAATATTTTGTATGTAACATATAATGAAAATGTTTTTCCCAGTCTGTAATTATCTTTAAGCATTGTATATGTTATCTTTTGCAACATAGAAGTTGTATGATTGATAAAGTCTAATTGACTAATCTTTTCCTTTATTAAAGCTTTTCAGTATTTATCTTGTGTCAGCTTCCATATCCTAAGGTTAAAAATGTTTTTCTCCGAAAAATTTTGTACTTTTTAAATTTAACGTGTAGTTCTTCGACTCATCTGACGTTTATTTTTGTTTATGTGTTAAGGCTACTGTATAATATACTTCCTTTTCTACATTTGTATTGTCATGTTTGTGAATTGTCTGATTATATTTTTCATCTGTGTTTCTACTGAGTGATTGGAAGGCTTGATTTCCCTCCAAAATGCTCCATACTTCACAGTGAACTTAAATACTTCTTTACAATATTTAACTTATCTCCGACTCGACGGCACTTAGCTTGGCTTTTACTAAATTATCTTTTAATCGTGCATCAGTTTGTATATATTGTCTCTGATCTACTTGAATAGTCTATGCTCATATCACAATATTTAAATTGCTGTCATTTTTAAAAGAATCAATTTTATTTAAAAAAATAGTGTAAGCTTTTCTTGTCCATTTTTTTCTGTTATTTTTTTTATGATTGAGTGAAAATGTACAATCCCATAAAAATTTGCATGCCTGCCTATGTGCAGCTCCCACTGCTCTCCCTGACCAGTGAGAACAGACTTTTCCTCTCCCTTCTGTACATGTCATATCCTTCTAACAATCTCCTATCCCCTCCTCTTTACCCTCTCCCCTGCCTCCAGTAAGAGGTCAGCAGGACAACATCCTATAGATGCATGGAACCGTAAAGTGCACACTCAATATGGTCACTCTGTTTTGCCAAGTCCCATCCATTCCCATCTGAAGAGTTGACCTCCATTGTGTTTTATGGACAGGGGCAGGATCAGTGCCAGGGGCCATGCTCCCAGGAGAACTCCTAGGCTTTTGGACTATCAACTGTGGTCTTTTAGTGGAGTTCTCAGGGAGCACCCCTTCTTATTCTCATATTGTCACTGGGACTCAACTTTGTGAGCCCCATCACAGCTATCACTGGTGGTGGCCAAGCACCATCCAGTACTTTCGATCGCATGTCAAGGTGGTCACCCACTCACGTGGGTCTCTCTGTCTTCTGGGTTCTCTTTCCTCCTCGTCATTTTGGTCCTTGGTGAACAGCCATTCCTGCTGAGTTGGGACAATTTAGTGTTCCTCAGATGGCAGTTCGGCAGCTTTTAAGACTCCAGATGCCACTCACCAATGTGAGGTGCAGAAGACTCTTAGCAAAATGCTAGTTGTGCCAATTGGCCTCATTATTCCCTGAGAGCATGGTCTCTGGACCCTCACCCCAGCTACTCTGTCCTTGCGATATTGGGTTAAGATGGGAGGAGTAATCATGTTACGTTGAAGTCCAGTTAAAATTCATCTTCTTTCTAATGTGTGCTGTTACAGATTTCACCCAACCAAATTTCTATTAACTATCTAATCTATACCCCACTCTCTACTTCCCTCCCTCCCCACCCTTGCAGCAGTCAAAGAGTCTTTTCATCTATGCATGAGTCTGTTTTTAAGTTCTTATAGTAGGGGTCTCATACAAAATTTATCCTTTTGTCACTGACTACCTTCACTCAACATAGTGTCCTCCAGTTGAAACCAGGTTATGAGATACTTCCTAAAATCATCGTTGTTCTTTATCATTGCATAGTGTTCCATTGAGTATATATACCATAGTTTACCTATCCACTCCTCTGTTGTTGGGCATCTGGGTTGATTCCATCTTTTTGCTATTGTGGACTGTGCTGTGATAAACATTCATGTGCATGTATCACCATTTTTATTTCTGCATGAAGTTTGGAATCAATTTGTCAAGTGGCACATGCAGTCTTATTAGGCTTGCATTAAATTGTACAGATTAATTTCAAGACAATTTATATCTTATGAAAGTGAGATATTTTATTCAGCAGAATGGTATTTTCATTTATTCTGGCCTTTTTGTGTATGTTCATTAACATTTTATAGTTATTTTTTATATGTAAATTTTACTCATTCACATCAAACTTGTTTCTAGTCATTTACATTACTTTTGCTAGTTTAAATGACAATTTTCTAGTTACTGGCATCAAGGAGCCACCAGTTATTGGTGATAAAAAGAAAAAGTGTTGACTATTAAAAAGATTTACCTTAGACTCAGATAACTTACTGAAATTAACTTTGCATCTGATTCTCATAATCATGAAGTCTTTAAAGCTGAGTTATTTCTTTTATACATGTTATGTACATATAAGCCAAGTGCTATCGAGTCATTATATACATATACCTGTTATATTATTACTGTCCTTTTGCTTTGTCCATAATGTCCTGAATTATGTTTACCATAAATCCAAAAGCAAACCTACTGCTGTTGAGTCAATTCTGACTCATGGCAACCCTATGGGATACCGTAGAACTGCTTGATAGAGTTTCCAAGGAGTGCCTGGTGGATTTGAACTGCTGACCTCATGGTCAGCAGATGTAGCACTTAACCACTATGGTGCCAGGATTTCCATATTCATAATAGCAGTGATAATAAATGTCCATGTCTCTGTCTTACCTTTAGTGAAAATACTTTTAACATTTCATCTTTAATGTGATTTTTTTGGTAAGAGGCTTATAAAGAATTCTAATACTACATACATACATATCTTAAATGTAGTACATATCAAAAAATAAATAAAAAATACCCAAACCTGCTGTTGTCGAGTCAGTTCTGACTCATATTGACCCTATAGGACAGAGTAGAACCACCACATAAGGTTTCTAAGGAGAACCTGGTAGATTTGAACTACTGACCTTTTGGTTAGCAGCTGTAGCACTTAATCACAAGACCACCAGAGTTTATATAGTACACATAGACATGTTATATGTGGGCATGTTGAGGTCTGGAGGACAGAATCAAACACAGTGTATTGCAAAGACTTTTCATCTTGAAATAACCAGGTTGGAATCCTGGCTTCATAACTTATTAGCAGTGTGACATTGAGAATGGCACTTTACCTCTATGAATCTGTTTTTATATCTGAATAAGAAGGTAATACATACAAAGACAAGGTTGTTATGAGCAATAAAAGAGCTGATATGTATGAATAGCCTCACAAAATACCTAATGTAGGAATAAATCAATGTTCCCACTCAGATCCCAGAGGACTTAAGCAACCGAGAAAGCCACATCAAAATAACAGAAAACCATTGTAGTTCTCTGAGTATCTGTTAACGTACTGTATAGTCAATTCATACTGGGGCCCTGGTGGCACTCTGCTTAAGATCACAGTTGCTGGCCGAAAGGTTGGCAGTTTAAATTTACCGGACACTCCTTGAAAACCCCATGGCGCAGTGTACTCTGTCCTATAGGGTTGGAGTCAGAATTGAGCCACAGGTTTGGCTTTTGCTTTTTATCTTTCATCTGAGTGAATTTAATTTCACTGTATGATACTCACCTAGCCTTTAAGGCTGAACCCACTGTATAGCAATGGTAGCGAGCAATTCCATTAATTTAGAATTTTTCTTAACTTACAAATAAATCAAAAAGAGAAAAAGATCTTCCTTCTGGTGTTTCACAAAGTTAGTAGACTCCATGTATCTGTAAATAGGAACAAAAAGATCTCATTACACCAAGTCTTTTTTTCCTTTTTTCTTTTTTTTTTAATTTAATATGACTGAGTGAAAATGTACAGTCCCGTATAAATTTACAAGCCCACCTCTATGCAACTTCCACTGCTCTCTCTGTCCGGTGACAGCACACTATTCCTCTCTGCTCCATACATGTCTCATCCTCCCAACAGTCTCCTAGTGTTTTTTTTTGTTAATTTTTAATTTTATCTTAAATGGACAAATAAGCTGCATCCAAGTGTGAGAAGTTGTTTAGGAGCATTCAGTACCAATGCAAGAGCCACTTGATTTGAAGAGATGTAAGGATCCCGTTATTGCTAAATGAGTAAAGAGAATTTAAATAGAATCCAATGAACCCATTATGAACCACTTTACAGATGTTCAGAGTTTGATCACTTAGAAAAGCAGGACAGTCCCCACTTTGGACAAGAATTTGTTTTTTCTGTTTAACTCCAGTCAGAGCTAATAATCAGCACGGTTTTGAATGACCCTAAATAGCTTTTCAAGTTTGAGTAAGCCTATCCTGTCGTTTGTAAGTTGCCTGCCAAATCTCTATGGACTAATCCTGTTAGCTGTTAGTCATCACCTTCTGTGACAGTGTGAGTCTGCAGCCTTGGGAGAGATGCTCGTTTTATGCACATACGAGGACTGCTGATTATGTTTGTGAACTCATCCTTGAAAAAGTGCTCCATACCTCACTGCCGAATGTCACTGTGGTCATCTTTGAAGTATTCCCTTTAGTAGCTATGCACTGATGCCAGCACCAGGTTCACCCTTCAAAGCAATTTTGGGACTATTTTTCTGAAATGGCCATCAGAGCCGTCTTCATATTACCCTTGATGTCCAAACATCATCAACATGTCTTCCTTTCAATATTTCATTTATCTTCAGATAAAGAAAGAAGTCACTGGGGGCCAGATCAGGTGAATAAGCAGGGTGTTCTGATAGAGTTATTTGTTTACTGGCTGAAAACTCCCTCACAGACAACTAGATGGTTAAGTTTGCAAACTTGCCACTGTGCCACCGTGTGCAATGGCCATCCTAGAAAGAGGCCCAAAGTCACTATGAAGGGTAGACTAGGTGCTGGTATCAGTGCATAGTTTCTGAAGGGGAGTACTTCCAAGGTGACTGTAGTGATATTCAGCAGCGGGGTACGTAGCACTTAGAATAATTATGTGCACAGACTTTATAGTCAGACCTCATATACCTCGATTTCAAAATACAAAATGTTGAAACTAATGAAACATGTTTAAATCTACCCAGGAAGATGATGAGTTCCTTAGTGATGGAGAGTATGTTTTCTAGGACTCACACCTCTATAAAATTTGGGAGAACTCAGACCTCAGATGTATTCCCATAGGTATTTTAACTGCTGTGGTCAGTAGGTTCCGTCAAGTCAGTTCTGAATCACAGTGACCCTACGCACAGAAGAATGAAACACTGCCCAGGCCTGCGCCTTGTCCACGATAGTTTCTATGCTAAGGCCCATCGTTGCAGTCACTGTGTCAGTCCATCTCATTGAGGGTCTTCCTCTTTTCTGCTGACCTTCCATGCTACCAAGCATGATGTGTTTCTCCAGGGACTGATCTCTCCTGACAACATGTCAAATGTGTGTAAGACGCAGTCTCACCATCTTTGCTTCCAAGGAGCTCTCTGGTTGTACTTCTTCCAGAATAGATCTGTTTGTTCTTTTGGCAGACCATGGGACATTCAGTCTTCTCCAACTCCACAGTTCAAAGGCATCAGTTCTCTTCTCTCTTCTGTTTAACCAGCAGTTCACTGAAAACATTATTAAATGCTTTAGGGATTTGGGCTGACAAACTTTTTAAATTATTCTGAGGTCTGTTTTCTCAAATAGATCCTGTGCTTCTTGATAATAAGAATGTAAATTATTTCTGTAATAGTATTGTAGTACTTTCAGTAGGCACTCACTACATACCGGCTGAATGAGTGAGTAAAAAACAACTGAACAGTTCCTGAAATGGACTTTAAGTAAACTGTAGTTATATACAAAATAGGGTAAAAAGTATAAAAAATGAACAGTTCTCTTTCTAAGAAGATGCATTAGCCAACAAACTCCTCATTGTCGCTATCGGTTGCCATCAAATTGACGTTGATTCACGGCGACTTTGTGCATAACAGAACTTCCCTATGCATAGCACTTGGCCACCTTCACCATTTTTGGCAAGCTTAAAACCCATGTTGGAGCCTTCCACCTGAAGGGGCTCTCTTCCAGCATGCTATCAGACTATGTTCTGCTGTGACTCAGAGGCTTCTCATTGGCTAATTTTCAAAAGAAGAGCTTCGGATTTTTCCTCATCGTAGTCTGAAAGCTCTCCTGAAACCTGTCCACCGTAAGCGGTGCTCCTGGTGTGTGAAATATTAATGGCACAACTTCCAGTGTCATGCAAAATGCAAGCCTGGCAGGATGACAAACTGAGATGGAGGGGGTGGGGCCGGAACAACCTCTTAGGGGAGTGGAATGTACTGACATCTCGCTAGAAAATTGTTTTTCATGTAAACAATGCCTGTAATGACTGCTATTCTAGTTTTAGAAACTGTGGACAGAGAGAATGCTCTTGGCAAAGATTAGTATCTTTATGCCTAAGGGCCTTCTCTTTCAATGGTGAGAGCATTCTTTTCCATTCTCCAAATATACCGTCATACATATTAACCTGGAAATCACTGAGAATAGTGGCTGTGACAGTGTTAAAATTTGATGCCAGCAGTCAGTGTCAATGTATTGAATGCCAAGTTCTGTATAAAAAGCTTACAGAAGGGCAGGTGCTTGAGAATGTGCTAAGAAAAAGCAAAGTGGCTTTTTTTAAAGAAGTGGCTTTAGGTTTTACACATTTTATCAAAGGCCAATTTTGTCGCCTTCAAGCTAATCAAAATGATTGTAAGTTACTTACTGCTCTCGATTTGTTTGTAAATATGTGTGTTCCTGGGTGTATATAAACAAGACTGTTCTAATTTCACTGAGAAAGTTGTTTCTGTGTTCACTTAGTCTGGCACCTCTGCTTTCCTCAACCTGCAGTCAGTCTGGGACATGTCTGCTATTCTCTGCATCCCCAGACACAGGAGAGGGGCTGATTTCTCTCCTCCACTGCCTGCTTGCCTTCCGGGGCCGGGCTTGGTGTGTGGCTGCTGTTTATACCTGCTGAAGTGCTTTCTGTGTTTGAATTGGCACTGCCAATTTACATGCTAGAGCCCCAAGATGTTCAGGAGGTTGATTCCAGAGCTTTGAAACCCATGAGCTGGCAGCTGGGGCGAGAGTGTCCTCTCAGTTTTTGGGTGAACTCCATGTCTTTTCCAAGTGGTTAGATCACTGTCCACAGTCCAGGCTTGCTAGACAGAATGTAACAGTCACTGTTTGAGACATCCTGCACTTTTATAGGCAAAAGGGGGCGGAGGAGGCAGAGAAAAAGCCCAGGTCAATTTAGCATCTTGAAAACAAACATTTTATATTTGGCAAACAACACATTTTACTGAACTGGAAAGTTTTATCATCAAGGAAGAAAAAAAGAGAAAAAGTACTTCTTGTATGGAAGAAGAACGTATTGTCACAAATTTCCAAATTCCACCACCAAGTCATGTTTTGAGACCAGACCAGATTAATCAGTAGCGGTAGCAGGGGCATTAGGAATGATAGAATTTTTATAAAATTTTACCTGGCCGTTTCTCTAGTCTTTTCATCAATTTATAAAGAGTTTTAGAAGACTTGTCTTTTTAATAAGTGGTAAAATTAGGGAAACTTGGATGTCATTTTGTTCCTTGCACACAGCTGTTTGTTCTTTCTTCTGGTTTCTCTCTTCTCCTCATGATAGGGATATCAATGACTGTATTTTGGCTATAATTTCTCGCCTTCCTTTTTTGAGGAAGTCTTGATTCATAGAAGACATTTTATTTTGATTATGTAAGCTTAAATGTGGCTAGAAGTATATACCACAAAACTTATAGAAGCTAGGACCTGTGTAAGGCTATCAGAGAAGGAAACCTCAAATATTTTCTACTAATAGCAAGTGAAAGAAAAGTAGTGAGAGTGCACTCTCTCAAAGGTGGAAAATGAACAAGACCCAGAGCAGTCCTGTCGAGTTGGGTCCTCACGTGTTTCACTGTGATTTACTTCTGTTTGTGTGTGTGTGAATGAACATGACATAGATATGCAGAAGACATTGTACCTGAAGAACTAGTCAATTATGAAAAAGGAATAAAAATGCAACAGCATCCAAACCAAAAGTAGACACCATGAAGAATTAATCTTAAAGCTGGATGTTACTGAATTCCAAGGTTCATAGCAACTTTGTTTACAGGAAAACATAACAGAGCCCTTGTTTCACCACCAAGTAGAGAGTCGATGTTCTTATAAATATTTTAAGAATTTCATCTGTAATGTTTGCCTGTGAAGAACATAAAAATGCCTTTGAGTGTGTAAGTGCCAGTCTTATTTCACCTAGCCAAGGAAAAGATTCCCTACTGCTGGGTTTCCGCCTAGAGCTAGTGGGAAATGAATAGCCTCTACTTGACTCTTTTAAGGTAGTATGTTTATTCTTAAGTTGTAGTCGGTGACCTTCTATTTTAGAATGACAACTTTTCTTTCTACCTCCTTCTCTGTACCTCACTCCTCAGCCTAATTCACACTGTGTGTGCCTGATAAGCTTGAAGGACATATTATCTGAATACTTCCTTGAACTTGTTTGAGAGTAATGCCATTACAGACTTCTATCAACTCGAATGCGATAAAACTGTCCCATCTTTATGGGATGGTTTTATTAGTCATTCAAGAGGTTTATTGAAGCAACTTGCATTCCCTGGTCCTCTTCAAGGAAAAAAATGTTTATACCTGTGGCCATGTCCTGATGGCAGAGAAAGACTGTCATTCATGAGAACAGCATTTAGCAATTCACAGCTGCCAAGGTAAGCAGGGAAGGCATGCCCTCTGCTAGTCCATTGCCTCATAAAGAAGCAGTCTCTAAGGTCACAGCCTAGTGCCGTGGAGGCCAGAGATCCCTAGTGCTTTAGACTTGGAGTGAAGGGTTAGAGAGATAACATGAAATAATACCAAGAAAAGCACTTTTTGTTCTGGGAATTTTAAAAGGGGAATGGGTAGGTGGGAGAGAAGGGGTTTCAGAGTTTTCCACTTTGAGTCTCAATAGAAATTTAATTCCGGTCTGCCCTGTGCATTGTGAGTGTGATGCCCCTTTCATGGATTGATTTCAGAGACATAGGGGACTAATGGCCCAAGGCCATGACTGCAGGGGCAGCCTCTGGGCTCCCAGGCTGTGATTGTCAAGTGGTGAATAGGCAGGCTCTCACATTCTCTTGGAATTTGTGGAATTCTTGAGATTGTTGTTTTCAGTGTTATATCCCCTTAGTGCTGTCACTGGGATGGTAAAATGTCACCTAAATAAGTGTTCTTTAAGAGTATTGCTGACTCGGACAAACAGCTGATAGAAAGTGCTTTCTCCCTTGCAGCCCATGTTTTCCATATGTGTAGAAAAATCTCAGGTAACAGTTTCTAGCCCTTCCGGCAATGGCAGTGTAGATTATAGGCTCAAAAGGTAACACAGAAGGATAGTATGCCCTATATAGAATTTAGCTCATCTTTAATACTTGGTGTGATAGCGGTGGGAGAACAGTTTTTTTCCATGGATGCAGAGAACAGCTTTAGAAATTAGAGAGGCTTTTAATTTAAAAGAAGGAATTGTTTTCCGATACCAGAGTTTATGTTTGTTTGATTCCGTGTTGTTGGCAAAAAAGAAGAGCTTCTAAAACATCACAATAGGAGTCGAAATTGTGCTAGCTATGGTCTTGTTCAGATTGTTCAGATATTATTGAAAGGCATGGGAGAGAATACAGGGACTGTATTGAACTTATTGGTTAGATTGGTATAACATAAAATCCATGTTTAAGATCAAATGAGAAGTGAACCCGGACTGACTGACAAAAAGCCATTCTGGATCAGAAAAATGTCAGCTTGTTCACATTCGTTCACTTGGTTTCCATCTCACCAAGCAGTGTGTCAGATACACAACTGAGAAGGATGCGATGAATGGACTAGCTCTTTGACATTCTCTCATTTGACACAGCAGCAGTTCAATGGAGGATGCAACATAGCTCGACAGGAACCCATTGGTCCCAAGGGCAGTCATCATCACCCCTTTGAACGAGTATAATGCCAACTGCTACCTTTTGTACCAACAGACTGGGAGAGGGGCCCGTTAGCACTCGCAGTCTCTACTGCCACATAAAGGGTCTTTGCTGTCTCACAGTTAGCGTACTAGAGTGTTCTCCTTTGCACTGTGTCATCTAGCGACAGCAGCCCTCCCTGTGGCTCACCACAGTAAGATTATATCTTTCACAAGTGGCCAAGGAAACTGTCAGTCACTTCCAATGTTGAAGGGGACAAGAAATGATACTCATTCCTTGAAAGTTCATTTTAGAGAGAGCTGAAGTGAAAGCCTTCTTGAGGTGTCAAACAGAGTAAGCTATAGAGAAACCATCTTAAAAACCTGGTCACCAGTATTTATATCAAAATTGAATAATAGAGCTGTAAGGAACCCCATAAAATTCACTTGTTTAATATTCTGCCTTTATGCTGGTAACTAAGTCATGCGGAAAGGAGATTTAGTTGCTCCTTTCTTAAGAATTCTAGAAGGAAATTCCAAATGAAAGCCCCTGAAAGATAAAGTCATACTTTGGGCCCTCAAAATGTCACGTCATGTGTCGAGTTGAAACCCCAACTTTTTATATCAAACTTTTTTGGAGGAGGTTACTATTTCTTAGCTAACCGTAAGGAGAACCAGCTACGTACAGCACAAATTTAAGTATGTTTCTAAAATTGTCTGTCAAAGGAATTTACAGAAATCCCCAGTTTGTGTACAGATTCTAGTGTGTAAGGTAGAACGTTTGGAAATTTGCAAACTACTTAGAAATAATGTCTTATGTAGTAAAAGTAACAGACAGGATTTAAATACAATGCTCTCAAGTAAAGACAGCAATTATCCATTACGAAGTTGTGCAAAGTCGTCTTGAAGGCATATTTTCACCTCTCTTTTTTCCTCTTTCTGTATCTCGATCTCACCACTGTGGCTGCACAAATAACATGTGGATTGAATTCTGTAAGAAGGTTCCCCTCAAAGTGAGGTCTAGAACCTTGGACCAGAGACTTGGTCTTACAGCTGTATGACACTAGACAGAAGAGAAAGCATGGCAGCAGTGTTGCTAAGTAGGAAATCTCAGGAAAACTTACTTTTTTGTGATTGATTTTCTTAGAGGTGTTGCTGTTCAAAGCCTTGTTCTGATTGCATAGATGCAAACTGCCCTAAAATGATGATTCTAGAGATGATGACACCACCTATCTGTCTGTTGGACTGCTGTGGCTTTTGTGTTGCTGTGATGCTGGAAGCTCTGCTCCCAGAATTTCGCATAGCTTCAGGGTCACTCAGGCTAGAGAAGACTTAGGGGACTTTTACACTAAGACAGACTAGGAAGAAAGACCTAGTGGTCTACTTCTGAAAACTAACCGATGAAGACCCTGTGCATTGGAAGAGAATATGTTCCCAATGGACTCAAACATGACAGTGATCATGAAGATGGCCTGGAAATGGGCAGTGCTTCCTTCTCTTATCTGTGGACCCCCAGACTTTGGAGCCTACTCAGCGACAGCTGACAATAGCAGAGGGAATTAATACAAGCACTAGTTTCTCTACCCTCACCCACCTGATGGGAGGCTTAACAGATATAAATACTAGTTAACCCAAGTATTTTAACGCTAAGATGTGAGTGGCCTCAGGTGGTTCTTGTTTGTTAGTATTATGTTTAGAATTGGAACTGAAGTCACAATTTATACATTCAATCAACTTCATTATAAAATGAAGAGCCTGGACTTGTTAATTTCTAGGGTTCCTTTGAGGTCTGAAAAATGTCTATAGAAATTCTCTTTCTAATCTATATAAGTATAACAGAAAATACTTCTAATATGTGCAGTCCAGAATACTGGTTAGATAACTGTATAGTGAAGAGTATTAGAAGAGTACTTAGTTCTAAAAGTAATAGCTTAAAAATTTGCTATTGGAAATTAATTTTTTTTAAGGTTTAAGAGGAAGAAGAATACAGGGGAAAAATCTTGAGACAGGCAAGTCGAACTGCCTTTGCAGTTATGACTGTAACTGTGTTACTAATGAGTGTCAGTATAAATGATAACCTTTTAAAAAACTTGTTCTTTCAAAGTGAGTTGATTTAGAGCGTATCAAGAGAGGACTTCTTAAATTTATATCAGATTATAAATCATACACACAAATACAGAATGCTGATTGTTGTCCTAATTACTAAAAATGGATGATTCTTAATTGGAAATGGTTAGGAGACCTGGTCTCAAAGTAGTGAATGTATAGAATCTGTAGCTGTATTTAGATGCTATTGAATAAATTTTTTTTTAAAAAATGTGTTTTTTTCTGTAAGTTCCTTCCATTAGTTTACCTTATATTCATTGACTCAAATAAAAAAGAGCATTAAAAAACTAGAAAAAAGATATAGATCCCTTTCTATAGATGCAACAAATTTATCTTTGGTTTTAGAAAATTCATCATTAAGAAAATCATATCATATTGGGTAGTGTGATGAAATAAGTCTTAGTATTTCTTCTTATGTCTCTGCTTTACTCAGGATTAGACACTGGAAAAGTTCTCTGAAGCTAAACATAAGGCATTTATATGAAATGGATGTGTCTGAGATTTCATGAGCTAGTAATGGATTTTTTTGCTGGAACATCATGTCTCATTCAGAATGTGGACTGCCAAAGAGCAGAGTTTACTTCTTCCTTGCCAGTAGTCCTACTTAACTTCTCTCTTGTTACGGATTGAATTGTGTCACCCCCTCAATGTGTGTAACAGTTTGGCTGGGCCATGATTCCTGGTATTGTGTGAAGTGCTCCCACATCATAAATCCTGCCTGTGTGATGTTACTGAGGGAGCATGGGCCGTTGTGTTGATGAGTCAGAACTCAAGGTGTAAGATTGTGTTGTGCCTTGAGGCCATCTCTTGAGCTATAAAGGAAAGCAAAGCAAGTGGACTGTTGCAAATCTAAAGCTACCAAGAAGCAGTGCCAGAAGCAGAGGGTGTCCTTTGGAAAGAATCCAGAGTCCTTTCACCTCAAAAGCTCCCAGGGAAGATTAATGACAAGGACCTTCCTCGAGAGCCAACAAAGACTTCTTCTGGGGCTGATGCTCTGAATTTGGGACTTTTAGCTTACTGAACTGTGGCTAATAAATTTTTTGTTTCTTAAAGACTTCCACCTGTGGTATTTCTGTTAAAGGCAATACTAGATGACTATGACATCTCTCTACTTTTACATTTACATCTTGAGCTTACCTTCATTATTTTCATTCTAAAGGCATTGGCCTATAAAGGTTTCAATTTCAATATTTTTCAATCCTACTTAAAGTGCAAGAACAACTGAATTTTGACCAAGAGATTAGTTATTCCCATAGGTTTAAGGTTTGCTTTGGTGGTCTAAGTGACGGAGGTTGTGGAAGTAGGATCCTTTTATGTCTGTTCTATAATTTCGACGGCACTTGGCTTGGCATAATTATGATCGTCTATAAAGATAAAGAGAGCATTTCTTTATTAATATTATTTTTGGGTTTTCAAAGAGATTAGTATCCATTATACCAATGTTACTTAATTATTAGTGATGAAGTCTTTTCTCCTTACCATCAACCAGTTCATTGTTCTGTGTTCACCAGTGACGAGCAGGTTTCAGCAGAGCTTCCAGACAAAGGCAGACTAGGAAGAAAGCCTTAGACTTCCAAAAATCCACCAGTGATATGAATCACAACAGAACATTGTCTTACTTGATTATTTTGGACACATTATTAAAACCAAAAAACCAAACCCGCTTCCGTCGAGTCAGGTCTGACTCATAGCAACCCTAGAGGTCAGAGTAGAACTTCCCCATAGAGTTTGCAAGGTGCATCTGGGGATTTGAACTGCTAACGTTTTGGTTAGCAGACATAGCACTTAACCCACGATGCCACCAGGGACACATCATTAAAAGAGATCAAAAGCTGGATGAAGAGAGCATGTTTGGTGAAGCAGAGGGCCAATGAAGTGAGGGAGATCATCGATGATAGATTGATATGATAGACATAATGATGGGGCTCAAACTTAACCAATGGTTGTGAGGATAAAACAAGACTGGGCAACATTTTGTTCTCTTGTACCTGAGTCAGAGTTGAGTGGACCAGTGTATCTATTGTTATTATTTCTAATTACTTTTTAACTAGATATATTTAGGCACTTTGAGAATCTAAATTAGGTTAATTTTTCTTGACTAGAAGAAATTATTTTGGGAACTCCTGATAAAACTGAGTTGTTTCTTTAAATTTCCATGAAAATCCAAGCTTTTTATCTTATTCGAAGGTTTATTGAATTGGAAAATATTTTTATTCTTGTGTATTATGAGGCCACTGTTTCTAAATGGGAAACCCAAGTGATGTAGCAGTTACAACCTACAGCTTCTAACTCAAAGGTCAATAGTTCAAATCCATCGGGTGCTCCTTGAAAACCTTATGTGGCAGTTCTACTCTGTCCTATAGGGTCGCTATGAGTTCCAATTGACCTGTCAGCAATGGAATTTTTTTTTCTTCCTTTTGTGAGTCTTCCGGGTGGTACAAAGAGTCAAGCATTTGGCTACTAACTGAAAGGTTGTTGGTTCAAGTTTACTCAGAAGCTCCACTGAAGTCCAGACTAGTGATCTACTTCTGAAAAATCAGCCATCAGAAATCCTATGGATCTACTCTGACCCATACGGGATCACTATGAGTTGGAAATGACTTGGTGGTAACTGGCCATGGTGGAATTTTACATGGTAAAATACAAACAAAACCACTGTATTTAATGTTGAGCATATTTTAGAAGTCAGTAGTTTTGCTGAGGTTTCATCCCAGAAGGAGAAACTCTAGATAAACACATATGACCCAAAGTGAATTATGGAAAGATTGCAGTAAAATCTAACCATCCAAAGGGAGTAAAGACTTCCAAATAAAGTTAAAAAAAAAAAAAAGCAACTAAATTTCTGAAGTTCTGTTCTTGCTCTCTAATGCCTAATGAGTCATATAGTCTATAATCTTTGGTTAAACATGTAACATGTTTAAAGGATTAAAATGATTTACTGTTGTAAAGCATTTACAAAAACCCGTTATGAAATCTGTTATGTTCGTCAGTACCGTACCCTCAGAGGTTGTGTCTATGTGATGATGGACAATGGAATGGAAACAGAAAGCTACCCCACGTAGTCAAAATACATGCTCCACCTGGTATTCATTACTGAAACTGCAGACTTTATATATATACGTGTGTGTGTATATATATATATACATATATATGTATATATTTGTTCATATAGGGTTGTTATGAGTCAGCATCAACTCGATGACACTGGGTTTGGTTTTTACTGTCAATTATCAAAATAGACAGTGATTGATTATATACAATAATGAGATCTATTTTTCAAAGCCAACCTCTGAGAAAAGTGAAATGGATGAAGTCTAGCCATCTCAGAAAGGGAATCAAGTTTGAAAAAAGTTAAATATTCTGTAAACTCTGTTCCAAGTTTCATAGAACCATCATCATATTAGTTGGCATTTATGTTATGGCATTTAACAGCCATAACAGAAGTTCTCTGAACTCTGAAAACTTAAGGAACTTTATGTCCTGATAGGTCTTGTGAAAGAAATGAAAATTCTATCAGATGAAGGAAATGATGTATATATTTCTTTTTTCTTTAAATTATCATTGAATGAAAATGTACAGTCCCATATAAATTTGCATGCCTACCTACATGGAGCTCCCACTGCTCTCCTTGCCTGGTGACAGCACACTCTTCCTCTCCGCTCCATACATTTCTTATCCTCCCAACAAACTCATATCCCCTCCTCTCCACTCACTCTTGTTCTTCCAGTAAGAGGTCAACAGGATGACATCCTATAGATGCATAGAACCATAAAGTGCAAACATGATATGGTCACTGTGTCACCAGTTCCAATCAATTCCTGTCCAAGAGTTGACCTCCATTATAATTTATGGACAGGGGCAGTGAGATTCAACTTTGTGAACTCCATCAGGGCTATCACTGGTGGTGGCCAGGCACCATCTGGTTCTTCTGGTTGCAAGTCGATGTAGTCACCCACTCATGAGGATCTGTATGTCTTCTGGGTTTTCTTTCCTGCATATCATTTTGGTCCTGAGTAACCATCCATTCCTGCTAAGTTGGGAACATTTGCTGTACCCTCAAATGGCAGCTTGGCAGATTTTAAGACCTGGGACGCCACTCACCAATGTGGGGTGCAGAAGTCTGTGTTAGCAAAATGCTAGTTGTGCCAATTGGCCTCACTTCCCCCTGAAAGCATGGTCTGCAGCCCCCTGCTCCAGCTACTCTGTGCTTGTAATATTGGATCCAGATGGGAGGAGTAATCATGTTATGTTAAAGTCCAGTTAATATTGATTTTCTTTCTAATGTGTGCTGTCAGATGTCACCCAATCAAATTTCTATCAACTATCTAATCTGTACCCCACTCTCTACTTCCCTCCCTCCCCACCCTTGCAGCTGTCAAAAGAGTCTTTTCTTCTATGCATGAGTCTATTTTTAAGTTCTTATCATAGGGGTCTCATACAATGTTTGTCCTTTTGTTGCTGACTACTTTCACTCAACATAATGTTCTCCAATTCAAACCAGGTTATGAGATGTTTCATAAAATTATCGTTGTTCTTTATCATTGCATAGTGTTCCATTGAGTATATATACCATAGTTTACCTGTCATTCCTGTCTTATTGGGCATCTGGGTTGATTCCATCGTTTTACTATTGTGGACTGTGCTGTGATAAATGTTCATATGCATGTGTCAGTTCATGTGAATGACCTTGATTCTGTACAATATATTCCACACAGTGGAATTACTGGGTCAAATGGTTTTAAGGAAGTGCCAGATTGCCTTCCTAAGAGGTTGTACTATTTTATAATCCCACTAACAGTGAAGGAGAGTTCCAATTTCTCCACAGCCTCTCCAGCATTTGTTGTTTTGTGTTTTTTGGATCATGGCCAACCTTGTTGGGGTGAGATGGTATCTCATTGTAATTTTGATTTGAATTTCTCTAATAGCTAATGATCATGAGCATGTCCACATGTGTTTTTTAGCTGCTTGGATCTCCTCTTTAGAGAAATGTCTGTCTATCTCCTTTGCCCAGTGCTTAATTGGATTATTTATCTTTTTCCTATTGATATTTTGTGGCACTTTATAGATTATGAAGATCAGGCATTGGTCTGACATATAGTTGGTAAATATTTTTTCCAATTCTGTAAGTGGCCTTTTAATTATGTTAATAAAGTCTTTGGATGAGCAAAAGTGTTTGATTCTTAATAGTTCCCATTCATCTATTTTCTCTTCTGTTGTTTGTGGTTTGTTTGTCAGATTTTGAAGTCTGTCTACATTGTGTATTAAAACTTCCATTGTTGTTTCTACTTTTTCTTAGATGAGCTTTATTGTTTTAGATTTGATATTTAGGTCTTTTATCCAGTTTGAGTTGGTTTTTATATAAGTTGTAAGACATGGGTCTTGTTTCAATTTTTTGCAGATGGGTATCCAATTTTGCCAGCACCATTTGTTGAAGAGATTGTTTTTACCCCAATTTAATGTCTTAGGGCCTTTGTCAAATATCAGCTGTTCATAGGAACATAGTGTCATCTCTGGAGTCTCAATTCTATTCCATTGATCAATCTGTCTGTTCTTGTACCAGTACCAGACTGTTTTGATGATTGTGGGAGTATAATAGGCTCTAAAGGTGGGTAATGAGAGGCCTCCCAGTGTGTTCTTCTGCAGTAGTGCTTTACTTATCCAGGGCTTTTCCCCTTTCCAAACAAAGTTGGTAATTTGTTTCTCTATCTTATTAAAAAATGTCACACGGCTTTGTATTGGGATGTCATTATATTAAATAGATTGCTTTGGGTAAAATAGATGTTTTCACAATGTTAAGTCTTTCTATCCATGAGCAGGGTAGGTTTCTCCGTTTATGTGAGTCTCTCTTAGTTTTTTGTAGTGGGGACTTGTTCTCTTTGTAAAGGTCTGTTATTTCTCTGGTTATATTTATTCCTAGGTACTTCATCTTTTTAAGGGCTATAGTAAATGGTATTGATTTGGTGATTTCTTCATTAATAATCTCATTGTTGGTGTAAAGAAATCCTACCGATTTACTTAAGTTTATCTTGTATCCTGAGACTTTGCTGAATTCTTCTATCAGTTTGAGTAGTTACTTATGGATTCTTTGGGATCCTCTGCATAGACAATCATATCATCTGCAAACAGGGAGATTTTTACTTCTTCTTTGCTGATGCAGATGCCCTTTATTTCTTGGTCTTGTCTAATTGCTCTGGCTGGAACTTCTCGTATAATGTTGAATAGGAGAGGTGAGAGTGAGCATCCTTCTCTAGTTTCTGTTCTCAAGGGAAACTGTTTCAGTCTCTCTTCATTCAGGATGATGTAGGCAGTTGGCTTTGTATAAATGGCCCTTATTGCATCGAGGAATTGGCCATCTATTCCTATTTTGCTGAGAGTTTTTAGCATGAATGGATGTTGGGCTTTATCAAATGCCGTTTCTGCACCAATTGACAAAATCAGGTGATTCTTGTCTTTTGTGTTATTTATGTGGTTGATCACATTTATTTCTGTATTTTTTAAACAAAAACTCTACAAGTATATTTCAAGAATGATGCCACACTCTTCCCTTAACCCACTCAAAAGAGCAATGCAATTCACAGACTTTAACATTATCCTAAAAAGTATACTATGTTCTCTGTGTCCTCAATTTAGTTAGTAGTCATTGTCAGGATATACATTGTTGCCTCAGCAGTTTGCCTCTTTATTTGAAGATGCCTATCAAAGATTGTTTCCCCTGGATTTAATGTAAACCAACAGGTATTTATCACTATCAACAGTAAGCTGAAGGGTATTGTCTGTGGAGGCTACTGTTGGAATGCAAAGACAAGACCCTTGCTCTCAAAGAGATTTAAATTTTGGGGAGGAAACAAGATGCATAGTCATAAAACTATTAATAATAAACATGACAGAAGAGAATTAAGTAGTAGCACGTTGTATTGATGAAAGTCTAGAGGCCAGAATCTTGAACTCTGACTTGGATCCTACTAGTGTCTAGTAGGCAAAATGGTTAAGAGCTCAGCTATTAACTGAAAAGTCAGCAATTTGAATCTACCAGCTGCCCCCTAGAAGACTAATGGGACCAGTTAATTCCCTATGAGTCACACTTGACCGCAATGGGATTTCTGGTGTTTTTTTTTTCTAGTGTGTAGCTGTAAAATCTTGGGCAGGTCAAGTCAACAGTGCTGCCTGGTTATCTTCACTCCAAGATGAAAAGTTACATTGGATGAGCGTCAAGGGCTCCTTCTGGCCTTATGAGTCAAGAGGCATCATGAGACTTTTAATTTCAAAAGCGGATAGCCAGTCAACACTTTAGGAAAGAAATGATATGAAATGGCACTTGGAAGATGTGTGTGAGGCTGCCATTGGTAAAGGGGAAGTGGTGAATATCCTCCTACTTAATTAGAAACTCCAAGCCTGAGCAACACTTACTAAATGATGGATTTAAAAACTCTAATACTGTGATATAGGCATTGGAGGGTGATATTTAAGGGCAGCTAGTGTTTGACAAGGATAGATAGAGCTCCTGAAAGAAATAATTTGAGTTTAGGCTGTATAAAATATTCTTCTTGGAGAAGATCATTGGGTCACTGCCAGTGCTATTGCAGACCTCTTAGCCAGACCCCAAATAGCAATCTGCCTTGACCATAATTCCTGCATTCATTTACTTGTGAGTTGTTTTTTATTACTCACGGTTAGTGTTTAGCCTTTGAAATTCTGTGGTGTGCAAATAGCTGTAATACTTCAGGGTTTTTTTTTTAATAAATCATAATTTAACTTTATTTTGAAGGTCTCTCAATGACCTAAGGATTTGTGTCATTATTACTTCAAAAGAGTGTTGTGAGGTTGAAGTGAGAGAATATATGTAAAAATACTTTCTGTTTCTATATAGAGAAGTGATTTACATGTATATGTGTATTTCATTTGTCTTTTGTAATTTGGGGTCTCAAAGAAAAGCAGATTCTACACACACACACACCAAAAAAAGATTTTCAGTTTGTTTAGAAGCTCAAGCTGTATCGGAATTCTTCAGAACAAACTGAAGAGCCAAGTTTTTTAAGATGATCATGGGTTATGGTTGAAAGAAGCACAAAAATAGCTATAGAAAGGAATATTTTAGTACCTTTGCAATTTTTTTTCTTTTCATAAATCTTTCTTATTTAGTGGAGATGGAAGTTCTAAAACTTAAGAGCTTTTTGTTGTAGCAATGTCACTTTGGTACCTTGCAGAGATGTCTTCAGTACTGACTTCAGAGAATGAGTTTGGGATACTCACACCAATATGGAAGAAATTCTTGAACTGTGGCTGCCTTAAAGCTGTCACATTGCTGTAAGTATAGTTAAAACCGTTTACTACTAACCTAAAATGCAATTTAATAAGCAAATAAGGCAAGAGGACTATATACTATTTATGTAGCAATATTTCTGACTCTCTTAAAAAAGATAGTATACTATTTTCTGATTATAAAAGCAGTGCACATCTTAATTAGAATTTTATAAAATACTTTCAAATATAAAGAAGAAAATGAGAATTACCAATAACCTTCTTGTCAGACAGAGTTAATCACTTTGATCTGTATTTCCTTCTATTAGTTTTAGTTCAGTACAAGGTGCACACAGAGCCCTGATGGCATAGTGGTTAAAAGCTATAGCTGCTAACCAAGACTGGTGTGCTCGAATCTACCAGCTCCTCCTTAGAAACCTTATAGGGCAATTCTACTCTGTCTTATAGGGTGGCTCTGAGTCCAAATTGACTCAAGGATAATGAGTCTGCATTTTTTTTGGTTTTGTTACATACTGTATTAATTATTTCACTAATGACTTCTGTGATTTTATATACAAACTCTATGCATATGTTTACACATAACAACTATAAACAATATGAGAGTAAAAGCACAGGTGGTTTCAGGTTTTGGTAAGACTCCAAGTCAGAAAGACCTTGCCCATGTCTATGTCCTCATTTTGTTGGATTCTTTTGCACCTTTTGCTCTGGTCTCCACAGCTTCACTAATCCTTGCCAGTCCATATTGGGTTAGTCCCTGTCATCAAGTTCTCAGTCTCTATGTCTGCAACAGTCAAATGTCAGTTGGATGATTCACATTTATTATGAACCATATTATATGAACAGATTTTCTTTGTTTTAAAATTTGTTTTCTTTGCTAATTATATAGAACCAGTGCTTAAAACACACTTGCCTTCTATATGAAAGTAGTTTCAGCAAAAACACTAGCTATGAAATGCTTAAGAATCACTTTCACGAGAACAAGCTAGAAAGTTAGACCAGGTGCTAGATCATGCAAAGCTTTGTTGGATGAAAAGAAATTGGTGCTTTGCTTTTGCTTCAGCAGATAGACACTGGGAAGCGTAAGGAAGTCAGTGTTTTATGGGCTGATTTAGATTTTGCAGTGATCACTCCAGCTGCTGTGCAAGTTGTAGAGGGAGGAGATGAGCGGCAAGGTGGTCATTTGGTACTCCAGTTGTGAAGTAACGTGGGTTGAATTTAGAACAGTGGCATCACTAATAATATTGTTAGATGCTTCTGAGTCACTTCTGACTCACAGTGACTCAGTGTACAACCAACAGAACAAAACCTGCCTGGTCCTGTGGCAAACAACTCATAGTGACCCTGAAGGACAGAGCTGAACTTTGTGATAGGGTGTCCAAGGAGCACCTGGTAGATTTGAACTGCTGACCTTTAGGTTAGCAGCCATAGCTCTTAACCACTATACTGTTAACAATAATCATTGTTAATATTTATTCTATATTGTTATGTACTATATTGTTATGCTAACATGCATTATCTAGTCATATCAAAAAAAATTTTTCAAACGTATGAAGGAATTTGCAACTGTGAATCATAAAATATAGTTAACAATTCTACTATACCGTAAAACCAAACCCACTGTTGTCGAGACCTGTTCTGACTCACAGGAAGGACAGAGCAGAGCTGCCCCATAGGGCTCCCAAGGGTGTACTATTTGTGGCAGCACACTGCCACATCTTTCTCCCATGGAGCAGCTGATGGGTTTGAACTGTGACTGACCTTTTCACTAGCAAACATATGCTTAACCACTGGGCCACCAAGGCTCCTAAGAAAAAATAGTATGAGTCATACTATTTTTTTTTTATCACCCAATTTAAAAAGTTAAAATTATTGTTAGTCGTATGTTGAGGCGGTTGAGTAATTTACTGACCTTAAAGTGACCTTTATAACTGAAAACACAAGGAGCCAGTGTTTCTGTTGAAGAAGATAATTTGACCATATACAATGTCTGCTGCCAGGGGTGGTTACACTGTAGAGCAGTGATAGTGAGGAGCCTGAGTGACTAGGGCTAGAAAACGGAAGCGATCGAGATAGGACCAGCTGTAGGCCTTTCCTCTTTTGTAAACAGAGCGCAACCTGGAAAACACGAAATTTTGTCAGTGTAGCAAAACTGCCCATCTGACATAAGCATGCACCAACCTCTGGAGTTAGAGGGGCTCGCATGAGGAGAAGAGTTGGGGACATGGTTTTGAGGGCTTTTTGAAGTAGCCAAACCCTCAGTCAAGCACAGTTTGAATCATTAGCTGGAGGTGGTTTGACTTAGGGTAAGGTAAACCAGAACTAAATTTTAACTTCAAGAGTCAAAAGTATAGTAGGAGTGAAGACAGAAAGGCAACTTCTAACTAGTCATCATAGGCACAGAGCAGAGTACCATCTGGATGTCACAGTCAGAGCACAGTGGGAGACCAGGGGGAGAGAAATAGGAGCAGAATAGGTAGACCAGGCTAACTAGACTGTCAGAGCTAGAACTGGGAACTTGGCAACCAAAAGTTGATTCTGATGCCACAGGCTTCAAGATCCTTTGGCTTGCTGCTTTCCAGATGTAAAACATGAGGGGACTGGAAATCAAGTGGTCAGATACCTTCTGACACATTCTTGTGGTTCTGGGATGGATTGACATGAGCACTGTGCTAGAGCTTATACCTATGTTCGTTGATATAAAGTTTCTACTTTGACATTGAATATTATGGGTGTGTTTATGCCATAGAAATCAACAAGGACTACACAACAAGACTCCTTCATCACCCTCCCCAACTCCAGCTCAGCCCAAGAGCCAGTACCTCAGACCACCACTAGGTGCCACAATTCGTGACTAGATACAGTGCTACAAAGCTACACAATTCTAGGAGATAAACTTATCTGTGAAAACTGCCCCAAGTTGTTTTTAACAATAGTTTTAACCGGAAGATTATGGCAGATGGTTGACACACAGCTGGTGTGGGGAAGTAGGCTGAGAGTCTACTCTAAAGCCATTAAACTCATTACTTGATTCTGACTCATAGCAACCTATAGGACAAAGTAGAACTGTCCGTTAAGGTTTCCAAGGAGTGGCCAGTAGATTCCGACTGCTGAGCTTCTGGTTAGCAGCTATAGCTCTTAGCCAGCAAACCACTCTAGTTTATCTTAAATACATACTAGAACTCTGCTTTTGCTTTACCTTCCAGAAGGTACATAAAACCAGGGAGAAAATATGTTACACAGGTAAGAACAAGTAACACAGTCTCCAGCCACCTGATATTTATAGATTAGTACAAAATCTCATTTTCTACTAAAACTACAAATTCAGATTTACAAATCAGATCTAAAAGTACAAATCGATGCTATCACATTGTTTACAAATTGTGAAAGATGATTTAAAAAAGGACATAAGGAATTGTGTTATTGTACAGTTGACTATGTCCCCAGCAGTGTAAAATTAGTTTTCTGCTTTACTTTTATCGACTGCAAGCAGATGTTTAAGGCCCCTCAGTTACCTGCACAGTATCCATTGTAAAGTCCAAGGGGACAAGTAGAATTTCCCAGATTGGTGTTCCAATTGGAGTCTTAGTCTGATGTGAGACTAAAATTGAAATACGGCCTCGAAAGACAATGTTGAAATACTCATTCGAGTCCAGCTATTTACAGGTTTTCCTGCTTCTCTTGACATATTTGAAACAAACTTCTCAATTATAAAAAACCTTCCTATGCCAGGATTTCCATACAGTGTGGTCAGCTTTCTGGGAAAATTAGATTGAGTTCAAGCATTTTGAAATTTGAACTTCAAGCTTGCTGGATATCCACGTGGTTTCGTATTTCCTTTCAAGTATTTTATTGTACATTGACTCAGCGTTCTCCAGAAATCAAAATATAATAATAAGGGTAACAGGTATACTATGTAAAGTACACCCATCTGGAACTGATTTTTATTCTAAAAGTACGTGTCTTCGGCATTAAACCAAGTAGAAAGTGTTCCAATAGCGCTAACTGAAGTTTTGGAAAATCTCTTGTTTGAATTATTCTAGTTCTTTCTTGTTTCTTCTCTAATTTCTTCTTGATAACTAGGACTGTTTCTTTGAAATTTAATAAAATTCAGATGTCCACACAGACACTTGTGTGATCTTCCAAAAATCCTTTCATTATTCTCCTCCTCTTTATACCTTCTTGTTAACCTACTGAGTGCATGCATTCTGAGAATCAAGATAAGTCCCTGTTCCACACCCTCCTGTCCTTGATATTGACACCACAGCACCTGCCCTCTACCCAAATTTCTTTGTAACCACAGAAACCATGAAAGTTTAACATCTGTCTTTACCTTTCTCTCTTTCTGTGGTCCTCAAACCAGATATAAGCTATAAATTGAGGTAAAATTTACAGCTGGGTCAATACAGGGTGGAGAGAAAAATGAAATATGTTTCCTATCAATTTTCATCAAGTTCGAAAAACAAAGTTGGCAGAGAGGAAAAAAAATAAAACAGGATGCTGGATTGCACATGTAAATTAAACATTTTCACCCCAACCTTTTTTAGATAGCCCAAAGGTATTAAGAGCATGTGTGTTTTGGATGGGCTCAGCAAGCATTCCAACGCTAAATGGCTTCCTGTTCAGTGTGTTCGAAGTCAGGCTGTCTTTTGGGGTTGGTTAAAAATATGTGTGAAATATGTACTTTTATTTTGAGCCAAGTCAAATGTTTTCAATCATCCCCCTTACTTCTCCTTCTCTCTTCCCATCCTGTCATTTCTTGCCCCCCAGACAGTAAAATATACCCCCAAATGTGTTTTTTTTTCTTCAGTAGGAAGTTTAGTGATTAATTACGAGTTACATGAAAACATATATTATTGCCCTCAAAGGTATTCAATAAGAACCTGGCCAGTGTCATTTCTGGTTGGTATTTTTGAATGTCAGACCTTGATGAGTAGAAGTTAAGACAAGCATGCAAAGACACCAGGTATTTGGCTCAGGTACCAAAGAGAACCAATGGATAATTGAGGGTGAGAAATGGTCTATAACTTTTTACCCTAGTGGTGATGAACCTATAATTTACAAATTGTTTGTGTAATTTTCTATTTCTACCACATCAGTGACAAATATTATTTTGTACTACTTGTTCCTTTTAGACTTTTTTTTTTTCATCATCAAGGTCCACTTAGGATGCCCAAAGGAAAATAACATACCTGGAGCAATCATACCTGGCAAGAAATGCCACAGATGAACCCAGGAGGAAAATATAGACTGCTGGTGGGAGCCGCAGACTGCCTTCTGCAAAACACTGCTCTGATGTTGATAGGCTTTAAAAATATATGCTATGTGTTCTAATTAGAGGAAATTCTCAGATATTGCACTTTGACATCAAGCTGTCGAGGAACCTTTTATACTTGGCATAAGCTACTGAGACTTCAAGTACTTCTTTCTACAGAAGGCCTCAGACAGAAGCTTCGTTTTCTTGTTTCTGCATTTCACTGAGCCTGTTTAAATTTAAGACTGTTCTGATACAACTATACTTATTAATAATGACACACTAGGCATAAGTATTAAAATTTTTTCAGTGTAAGAGGTACCCCCCACCTCGCTCCTTTGTGAGCTGTATGGCTTGTGTGAGGGAAAAGAGGAAAAAGAAAAGCCAACCATCAAAATAAATCTCTGAAGATAATTTATTCAAAGAATGTTTCTTGACATGTGATTCCAGGTTTTTGCTGTTTGCTGCTTTCAAATTGGTTTAACTCAGCAAACACTTATTAAATTGTTGACTGTGTAAAGCTCTATACTAGGTGATGTTTACAGGATGTTAATGACCTGGAAGTAGTTCACCTTGAATAGCCGAGTCCCTTGAAAAAGTGAATACTGAGAACCAGGTTTGGGCACAGGACAAACAAGGAGTATCATTCACTGGGCCCGAGAAAGAGAACAGAAAATTTACTCCTAAGTTTTGAATTGATCAAGGCTGAGTTGGTGGCACTTAATTTTTGAATAAACTTCACATAAAGGTAGTGAAGTGAAAACAGTTAACCACGAGCCAGAATTGAGATGGGATAGCTGATCTTGGTTAGAACCCTTGTAGAGTCTGTATAAATAAAAGTTTGGAGGGACAAAGTCATATACAGAAGGAGCCCTGGTGGTCCAATGGTTAAGCATTCAGCTGCTAACTAAAAGGTTTTTGGTTCAGACCCACTCAGCAGCTCCACTGGAGAGAGACCTGGCAGTCTGATTCCATAAAGGTTATAGCCAAGAAAACTCTATAACTTAGTTTTACTATCAAATGGAGTCACTATCAGTTGAAATAGAGTCAACAGCAGCTAACAGCCTGTTGTATACTAAAAACTATATCCTCAGATGGAATATACAAACCTGATGATCAAGGTACAAACAGGATTTTAATCATCATTTCCATTGTAGAAACTGAAGCAACCTGAAAGCAGGAGGAGGCTGATAAACTACATACGTTGTTGAATATATTTTGAAAATGTGTGCTGGCAGCTCCCCAGCTAAGCAATGTGGCACAGCTCAAAAAGTGGAAGAGGTGGCACATGTTGCCAGATGGTCAGGAGAAAAGAAAAGGAAGTAAGGTAGACGAGTCAAAGAACTAACTAAAAAATGCCCCTAAGGGAATCTACTGGTTTGGCAGTATGGACTGGAGAAGCCAAGTGCCAATGGCTCCCCAGCCAAAGGTACAGCACAGCCCATCAAAAAGAAGCAGAAATAGCACACACAGCCGAGTGGTTGGGAGAAGGAAAAGGAAGGAAGGTAAAGAGAGACAAGAAACTGAGAAAAAAATACCATGAAGAAGTCCACTGATGTGTTAGCACAGATCAGGGAAGCAGCTACTCATCCAAGTAGCGTGGCTGGTCTGTCTAGAAGGAACCGAGATGGCCCTCAGTGCCAGTTAGGCAGGAGAAAGGAAAGGAAGAAGGTGAGAGAGAGAGAGAGGAAACAGAAAGAAGTCAAAACAGCAACAACAAAATGGTGCTGAAGAAGCTCGGTAGTGGGAGCAGGGCCAAGTGGTATTGAAAGAGTCAGCTTCTCTCCAGCCGAGGGGCGAGGACCCACGGGAAAGCAGCAAAGGCCGTGCAGAGAGCAGAAAGGCCAGGGATGGGAAAGTTTGAATGCTTGGTTACCGCCTTCTCTGTCTCCTGCTGGGGGCTCCGTGAAGTTGCCCTCCGGGACTCACAGTCAGCTGTTCTGGGTGGCTGAAGGGTCCAAGATGGGGAGGCTGGCCACCTTAGCTGTAGCTCTGTAGCTGTCCTCGTTCTCTGTTCTGTGTCGATTTCTTATTCCATTCGGTGCTTGGTTGAGTTCTTGTATCCTTTCATATGATGCTATAGTTCCAGGATTGATGTCTGTATCTATTTTGTTTAGTTTTTCAGGTCTTTGCTATAAAGGGACAGAGTGGTGCCTCTGCCTATACTGCCATGTTCTGCACTCCAGAATCATTTAATTTTAAAAGGAAAAGAATTATCCCTTAAAGAACAAAAACAGCAACAGCATAGATGCCCTTATGGAGAAGAGAACTTAAAATTTGATTAGGAATAGCTTGGAAAATCAGCAGTTGGAAAATTTGGCCTTAGTGATAGAAACGATGCCCGATGTCACGTGATAGAATTTTCAAGACCAATGATTTATTCATTGCAGATACCTCTTTTCAACAACCTAAATGATGACTGTATATATGGACCTCAGTGCGTGGAATACACAGGAATCAAACTGACTGTATCTGTGGAAACAGACAGTGGAGAAGTTCAGTACCCTCAATTAGAACCAGGCCAGGGGCTCAGTGGGGAACAGCCTATCAATACACACCTTCAAGTTACAGTTGAAGCATATTAAAACAGGTCTATGAGAGCCAAAGTACAACCTTGAATATATCCTACCTGAATTTAGAGACCATCTCAAGAACAGATTCGCTACATTGAATACTAATGACCAAAGAACAAACAAGTTGTGAGGTGACATCAAGGTCATCATACATGAAGAAAGTAAAAGGTCATTAAAAAGACAAAAAAGAAAGACCAAAATAGATGTCAGAAAAGACTTTGAGATTTGCTCCTCAGCATAGAGTAGCTAAAGCAAATGGAAGAAACAATCACAAAAAAGAGCTGAACAGAAGATTTCAAAGGGAAACTCAAGAAGAAAAAAATAAAATTTTATAGTGAAACATGTGCAGCCCTGGACTTAGAAAACAAAAAAGAAAAAAAAGATGCTGGGCATTTTTCAAGCCAAATAAACTGGCAACACAGTTTAAGCTTTGAGTTGCAATATTGAGGGATTCCATGGGGAAAATATTGAATAACTCAGGAAGTACCAAAAGAAGATGGAAAGAGTACATAGAACCATTGGACCAAAAAGAGAATTGATCAGTAGTCAACCATTTCAGGAAGCAGCAAAGGATCAAGAACTGATGGTACCGAAGCAAGAAGTCCAGGCTGCACTGAAGACGGTGGTGAAAAGCAAGACTCCAGGACCTAATACCAATAGTGATGTTTCAAAGAACAGCTGCAATGTGGGAAGTACTCACTCATCTATTCAAGAAATTTGAAAGACAGCTACTTGACCAACTGACCAGAAGACATTCACATTTGTGCCCAACAGAATGCGGCAATTATCAAACAATATCATTAATATCACATACAAGTAAAATTTTGTTGGTGTTAGTACAAAAGTGTTGCAGTGGTACATCAGCAAGGAACTGTCAGAGACTCCAGTTGCATTCAACATGGAACAAAGGTTATCACTCCTGATGTCAGATGTGTCTTAACTGGGTTAATAGACTACCAGAAAGATGCTTACCTGTGTTTTATTGACTATGCAAAGGCATTCAACTGTGTGATCATAGCAACTTAGTGATAATGTTGCAAATAATGGGAATTCTAGAACACTTAGTTCTGCTCATATGGAACTTGTACATAGGCCAACAGACAGATGTTTGAACAGAAAAGGGATTAAAACCCTGAGTGGTTTAAAATCCAGAAGAGTGTGTGTCAAGGTTGTAGTCTCTCATCATACTTATTAAATCTACACGCTGGGCAGATAATCCTAGATACTGGAATCTATGGATAAGACTGTGGCATCAGAATTGGAGGAAGACTCATCAACAATCTGCCACAAGCAGATGACACACCTGGCTTGCTTAAAATGAAGAGGATTCTAAGTGCTTTTTGATGAAGATCAAAGACTACACAACGGATTGCATCTTAACATAAAGAAAACAAGAATCACCACAAGTGGACCAATAAGTAATATCATGGTAAACAGAGACTATATTGAAGTTTAGCAAGGCTTCATTTAACTTGGAGCCACAGCCAGTACCCAATAGCAGTCAAGAAATCAAATGACACATTGCACTGGGAAAATCATGCTGCAAAAGATATTCTTAAAGGGTGAAAAAGCCAGGATGTCAATTTGAGGACTAAAGTACACCTGACTCAAGCCATGATTATTTTCAATTGCCACATATGCATATATGCATGAGAAGGGTGGACAGTGCATAAAGAAGAACAAAGAAGAATTGATGCCTTTCAATTATGGTGCTGGCATAGAATATTAAATATACCATGAACTGCTAGAAAAATAAACAAATCTGTCTTGGAAAAGGTACAGTTAGAATGCTCCTTAGCAGGGAGGATGGTGAGACTTCTTGCATACTTTGGATGTGTTATTAGGGGAAGCTATTTTCTGGAGAAGGACATCATGTTTGATAAAGTAGAGGCTCAGTGAAACAGAGCAAGACCCTCAATGTGATGGTTTGACACAGATGGTGCAACAATGGGCCACAACATAACAAGAATTATTTTGATGTCCAGGACTGGCCAGAGTTGTATAATAGGGCATTATGAGTTGGAACCAACTCAACAGCACCATCAACAACGACTTTGAGGATTTAAGCTCAGTGTACCACAACAAAAAAGAGTATTTTATAGTATTCCTTTGTGAAAGGACTATTATTTTATAGGTTAGCTCAAGCTTCACAACAGCTCTGTAAGGTAGATACTACCCTTATCTCCATCCTATATATCTCTGTGTGTGTCTGTGTGTATATATATGTATATACACATACATATATATAGGCTATACATCTATATCTGTCTGTCTATCTATCTATGTAAACTGAAGGAACTGGAGTTAAGAAAGTTGCTTGAGATCACTCAGCTAAGCAGCAAAGCTAGGGTTTGAATTCCTGGTTCATGCTGTCTGGTAAAAAAACGGTTCAAGAATTCACACTTTCAACCACTATACAAAATTGCCTCAAAATAATTTCATTCAAATCCCAGTGGGACTGGTATCTTAGAAAGGCATTCCAGTGTTTCACCAGATGCCCAGGCAGCTCATAAGTACATCTGACCTACTTATCATGCCGCCCCCAATCACATTTATCACATACCTACTTGGTGCCCAAGTGCATGGCTGAAGGCCAAAGACAATACGTCTGCAATTGCTACTGTATGTCTTGGAGATAGCAAAGAATACCCTGGCTGACTCATAAAGTGAATATTTTATTCAGTTTGCCAACATTGTATTCTGTTTCTGGGAAGCTAATTGTATATTTTTGTTCTTTTTGGAAGTGCAGTGATTCACTAAGACAGTATGAATTATGCTGGTATCATGTAACAGCATTAAGATCTGTCTGCCTTGTAGGAAAAACCATAAGAGTTTAAAATGACTGCAAGTTATCCATGAGTTTGTTCTTTATTCCTGATTTTTCACTTCCACATTTGATTAGATGATAGTTTGTCTAGTTTTGGAAAATCAGTATGCTTCCAGACTAAAGAGAAAATGTAACCAAATTTATAGTTTATTTTCTATTGTAATAGCCAAGCCATAAAAAATCTAAATTTCACAGTGAGAATGATGGTAAATTGTGTTTCGTATGCATTTGAGAGATAATGTATTAGAACCTAACTTTCTTCTTTAATGTCAGAAGGTGAGAAGTGTCTAGAATTATCAGGAATCTCACAGGAAACCTTGCTCTCTACCACTATTTCCTTCATCTTTTGGTTATATTTCTAATTCATTCTCTTCTTGAACATGTTTTTTTACCTATAAAACAGTTTATTCATTAATTAACCTCATTCATTTTTATTATTTATTTTTCATTTAATTTATTCATTCACTGTTTACTAATTTAACTAAAAACATCAATTGATTAATATATTTCATTTATAGGTATATTATTTTAAATTAAAATTAGTTACAGTAAAACGACACAGATTCTAAGTACACAATGCAGTGAGTTTCTGTTTTAATTGTGGTAAAAATAAATATGATAGAGCCTTTGCCATTTCAACATATACAAAATATATGCAATTGGATGACAACAATTATGGTCACTGTGTTGTATAACTATCGCAGCTATCCATTTCCAGTTTCTACTGTCACCCTTCCCTGAGGCTGTCTAAGCCATAACTGTCCATTTCCTTCTCCTTCCTGCCCCTCATAAGGCCTATAAACTTTGGTCTCCATACCTATGATGGCACAGTTGTGTTATTAGTGACAGAGTAGAAGAATGCAGAATTCAAGGGCTAGCTGTGTTAATGGTAGTCAAGGAATGGCATCACCAGGGAAGAAAAGAGTAACTATTTCAGTAGACCATCTATCGACCTCAGGGCTGGCAGATCTAAAACAAAAGCATCTTTAATAACAGTACCTTTCCTTTCCCTGGCTACAGTGCTAGACAGAACTACATGAGTTTATAGCAATTGTTTTGCAAGACTAGGTGACTTGACCACTGGTTTGTAGTTAATTGCTGGGGCCTCCTTGGAGATGTAGCTACTGTCGACCTTTGTATTTTCCCAAGAGTAGAAAAGGCTTTGGTATGTACTGCACAGACTACAAGTAATAAATACTGTGAAAGTTGTGACCCAATTTAAAGCAATGCTATGAGAACTGTTAGGTAAAAGAAATTGTACATTAATCTGTGAAATTGTGACTTGTATATGTCAATGGTTCATACAGCATAAATGATCAGTATTATTTGTAGTTGACCCTTGTGTATTGGAGAATGGAAAAAAAGCACTCCAAATGACATATGACTTTAGGTGACTAGTTCACTAAGCCAAGCCAAAGCCAAGTGCTGTCAAGTCTTAATGTATCTGACTGTATTGCTGGCCTGCCCCTAAGTACCTGTATGGGTGTCTCTACAAAAGAGAGAATAAGCTGTGTCTTTTATTTAACCTACACGTATTTAGTATTTCCAATTCATAGTGACCCTATAAGACAGAGTAGAACTGCTCTATAGAGTTTCCGGTGAACAGCTGGTGGATTTGAACTGTTGACATTTTGGTAAGCAGCCACAGCTCTTAACCACGATGCTACCAGGGTTTCTCATTATTTCACATGTGTGCAGCAACTTGGGCTCTATGTGGTTGTGGAAATGTGAGGGAAAGGAATCATGAGAGGGAAGGGAAGAGGCAGATATGATTTAATTTTTATTTGAAAAGAAATGCATTTCATTAGTTCATTTACCATCATGGTTATCCAACTTGTTCAGTTCTACACAATTGTCAGATGTGTTTGAGTCACATAAAATAACATTAAAGATAAAAGGGGCACAAAGAAAGTTTGCATATACTTTCCATTTTGTGTAATATACTGTATCTTTATGCAAATAATGTGTCATCTACATTTGCTCACCAACTCTTCCCTCCCCGAGGGAGGTGTTTATGTAAATTTTTTTTCACATGTTTATATGAAAAATTAGCATGCTGTGATTTGGAGATATACGTGTGTGTGTGCTATATAGATGGAAGCCTTGGTGGCATAGTGCTTAACTGCTACATCTAACCAAAAGATCAGCAGTTCGAATCTGCCAGGTGATCCTTGGAAGCTATGGAACAGTTCTGTTCTGTCCTACAGGGTCACTGTAAGTTGAAATCAACTTGATGGCAGTGGCTTTTGATTTTATTATATAGATAGATATCCTAGGTATACGTGCATGTGTGTATAAAATTCAAAATGAAAAGTTTATAGCAACCTAGATTCTTTTCTTTCCGTAATGAAACAAACCTAGGAGAAGGAAAGATCTGTGGCAGAAAATTACACAACATAAGTAAAATCACATAATAAGGAAAGTAACACAATTAATCTTTACCTACCCACTGCCCACTGCTGTCCAGCTGATTCTGAATCATAGCGACCATATAGACAGAATAGAATTGCCCGTAGAGTTTCCAAGGAGCTGCTGGTATATTTGAACTGCTGACCTGGTTAGCAGATACAGCACTTAACCACTAGGCCACCAGGGTTTCCAAACACTACTCAGATTCTAGCAACAGACTGTGAAAAGTCAGATGTGGAAATGAATGGCCATGTCATTCCAATAGCCTCCATTCTTTGAGTTGTTTGGAAATGAAATCAGATCATCTCATTTCTCTGCTCGAAAACCTTGAATGTCTTCTTGCCTCTCTTAAAACAAAACCTAAACTCTATACCATGTCTTATAATGGCCATCAATGATCTAGTCCCTGCCATCACTCCAAATTAATGTCATGCCTCTCACTCTCAGGATCTTGGTTCTGCCAAAATGACTTTATTTTTCTTTTGCAAAGACACACAATGCTTTCTTGCCTCCAGGCCCCCATAATTGCTTTCCCTCTGTCAAACCTGCTGGTCCTTCAGTTCTTCCCAATGCCAGCTGTTTGTCACCTTTAATCCCAGCCCCAATAGAGACTGTTGCTCAGAGCACCCTGTACAGTAGGTACAGTAGCTTCCCCTAGTTACTTACCATCGTACCCATGACATCATATGCTTCTGAGCATTTTCAGTTACCTACTACTCGGCACTACTGTTTATGGAAACCCTGGTGGCTTCGTGGTTAAGTGCTATGTCTGCTAACCAGAAAGTCAGCAGTTCAAATCCACCAGACACTTGTTGGAAACTCTAGGGGGCAGTTCTAATGTGACCTATAGGGTTGCTGTGAGTTGGAATCGACTCAGTGATGGTGGCCTTGGACTATTGTTCATGGATTTGTGTGCTTGTCTACTTCCCCGCAGATGGCTCTCATTAAGATGTAGTGTCGCGAGAAGGAATTTATATTGCTCATTTACTACCGTTTTACCAACACCTTGTGCAATGCCTAGAAAAGAAATAGTATATGAGCAAGAAATTTTTGCCAAGTAAATAGATAAACGGGTGAATAGCAGTGGTAATAGTGGCATAATACATCTTGGTTTCCTAATCTGTAATTTGTGCATGTCAATAGCATCTTCCTCATTGAATTTCTGTGAGGATTAAACAAGTACATAAAATAAATAGCACAGAGACTAGCAAAAATAAGCCATCAATAAATATTCCCTGCTTTTATGTTTGACTGCTTTCCCATTGTCATCTTCAGGAATATATTAGCTACTGCTGCACTCAGGCTTGAAGATAATTGCTCAGTTTTGAGTTGTTGGCATCGTATGTTTTGTCAGGAGAAAAAAAAAATTCAGTAAGTTGCAGCAGATGTTTCTTTGTCCTACGACATTTCCAAAAAGGTCAGAGGCCAATGCTAACTTTCGATGAATGGAATTTTTCTCATTCCTTTTCTGACCTCTATTCAGCCGTTTGCATGATGGAAGAAAACTTGTGAGCTAATCAGAAGCCTGTGACCACTTGGTAGGGATATTATGAAAGATTTCTGAGTTAGGAGAAGGTGGGTAGGTGATCAGAGCACAGACGTCAGCCTGATGGATGCAGTGTCCCTGAAAGAACTCTTTCAGGAGCTCCTGTAGTGGTTCCTGGAAGTTTTCATCCCGCTAATAACAAGGAAAGTATTGCTTCATATTAGTAAGAAAATCAGGCATGTGTTTTATGTAAGTTCCCTAATAATGCAATCATTTTCCACATTCAGTTACTTAATGCAAAATATAGCTTCTCTAGGTTGGAAAAAAAGAAACTTTTAAACATTAAGAAGCCAGTCATGGTGAAAAAAGTCCAATGGAATTTACTTTCATGAAGTAGGATTTATACTTTTTTTTTTTTTTGGTGCTTGATCATGTGCTCAAGAGACTGTTTCGGTAATGAGTGTGTTTTGTAGCCAGATTCATCAAGTGTTAATTGGCAGGTTTATTGAATTACCATCAGTGTCAAACAACTTTTCTCTGCCTGTGACAGGAATGAAAGAGTTTACATCCTCAGGTGAATTTAGGAAACAAATTTAAATTTGAGAGTAATCCAAACTTCTACCAAATTGATATACATTGTTTCTAGGGTGGTGTAGCGGAAAGATCAGTATCTAAAAATGCAAATGAAGAAGAGTCTGAAATTTTGATGGCTCAGACAGTGGCTGCTGCTATAGGGAAAAAAATTGAAAATACTTTTGAACATATGAATATAAAGAAGACCTGGTAGTTTTTGAGTGCAGTGTTTTTAAGTTTTCATTTTTTTTTCTCTTTTTCTGTTTTTGATTTCTGCTTGTACAGCTTGTACAGCGTTTCAATATTCTGAGGCTTGCTTTATGACCTAATATGTGGTCTATTTTGGAGAATGTTCCGTGTGTGTTGGCAAAGAAAGTATACTTACTTAGCTTTGCCTGCTGTTGACAGTGTTCTGTGTATGTGTATGAGGTTAAATTGATGAATTGTAATATTTAGCTCTTCTGTGTCTTTTTTTAGCTTCTTCCTACATGTTCTGTCTATCACCGAAAGTGGTATGTTGAAGTCTCTTACTATTATTGTGGAGCTGTCAGTTTCTCTTTTCAATGTTGATAGAGTTTGTTTGACGTATTTAGGGGCCCTATAGTTGGGTGCATAAATATTTGATATAGTTATGTCCTCATGTTGTGCTGACCCTTCCTTGTCTACTTTGGTGGATGTTACTTTAAAGTCTATTTTAACAGAAATTAATATTGTCACTCCTGTTGGTTTTTGACTGTTGTTTCCTTGGTATATTATTTTCATCTGAATTTCAGTTTTACTTTCCTTATGTCTTTAGGTCTAAGGGTGTGTCTTTTGTAGGCAGCACAGAGATGGGTCATTTTTTTAAATCCATTCTGCAACTTTCTTTTTATTGGTGAATTTAGTCTGTTTACATTCAGCATAATCATTAATAGGTGTGAATTTAGTGTTGTTATTTTGATGTCTTTTTGTGTACATTGTTGACAGTTTCTTTGGTCCGCTAAATTTTCTGCAATGAATCTTTTTTCTTTATGTGTTTTCTTTTCACCTTTTTCATCTTTGGTGATTTTGTATTTGCTGAGTCTTCATGTTTTTCTTATTTTTTTATTTTGATGTGTAGGATTGTTTTTTTCCTTTGTGGTTACCTTAACATTTGCACTCATGGCAACCCTAGGGTCGCCATGAGTTGGATCCGACTCGACAGCACTTGGCTAGCTTGGCTAACATTTGCACCTCTTTTTCTAAATTTAAACCACTCTTTAATTTCTTTGTGTTACTTTGATTTTCTTTCCATGTGAAAGATCTATGACTACATTTTTTTAATCCCTCTTTTTTGTTATAATATTCTTACCTTTTACATATTAACTTATCTCCCTGTTTTCAGTGTTTCAGCTTTCATTTATTTTTGTAATTTCACTATCACGGTTGGTATCTGATTACTCTGCCCTGTGTTCTAGTCTTGTGTTGTTATCTGATGTTGATTTTCTAACCAAACGCCTTCCTTTAGTATTTCTTGTAATTTCTGTTTGGTTTTTACAAAATCCCTAAATTTATGTTTGTCAGGAAATTTGTAATTTTGCCATCATATTTGTGATACAGTTTTGTGGATATGTAATTCTTGGCTGGCAATTTTTTTTCCATCAAGTATTCGTATATGTCATTTCATTGCCGTCTTACCTGCATGGTTTCTGCTGAGTAGTCTGAGCTTAGTCTTAGTGACTTGCTTTTGTAAATCATTTTTTTGTTTATTTCTAGATACTTTTAAAATTGTCTCCTTATCTTTAGTTTTAGCAAGTTTGATTATAATATGCCTTTGGGTCTCTCTTTTGGGGTCTAGCTTGTGTGGAGTTTGATGAGTGTCTTTCTAGATATCTTACTATCTTTCATGATCTCAGGGAAGTTTTCTGTCAGCAAAACTTCAAGAATTCTCTGTATATTTTCTTTATCTCACACCCAATCTAGTACTCCAGTCATTCATAGATTATTCCTCTTGATAAAATCCCACATAATTCTTAATGTCTCTTGATTTTTTAAAATTCTTTCATGTGATTTTTCCTCAGATACACTGGTATTATTTGCTCTACTTTAATGTCACTAATTCTGTATTCATTGCCTCAATTCTGCTTCATTGTCTTTCTAACAAGTTGCCTAATTATGTAATTAAATTACTAATCTGCTGAATTTCTGCTCACTTTCACTCAAGGATTTCTTGTATCCTTTTCAATTCGGCATTACGTTCTGCTGCATTTTGCCTGAAGAGTTCTAAACATTAAACTTCTGTATTCTACCTCTGATAATTCCAGGAAGTTCCCTTTATCTGGAAAATTTCACAGTTCTTTGTTTTGGGAACTTTCTGAAACTATCCTGTCTGGTTAAGTGATTTGATATTGACTTTTGTCTCCAAGCCATCAGTAATTTGTATTTATTTTACTATGTTCTAACTTCTTTTTTTATTTTGTTATGAAATGCTCAAATAGGTTGGTTGTGTGAGCTAGTCTGATTATTGGTACCTTAGAGGTTCTAACATCCTGTCACCAGACAGTTAGAGCCATTACGAGGCATATGGGCAGCCAAAAGCCAAGTGCGTGGGCAGACAGGTCCATTTACTTTTCTTGTATGTATTCAGTTCAGGTACCCAGGCACTCCCCTATAGTCCTAGATGGTCAGGGGTGTTTGGTGTAGGCACAGCTAACTGGCTGTGTGCTCTGAGAAAGGTAGGGGCCTGACAGCTGTCTGTGAATGTCTGTGAGGAAAGTTTTTGTCTGTTCCTTAATGTGAGTAGGTAGATAGCTTTTGCTGAACAATGATAGGCACACTGCATGCAGCATGCAGTCCCAAAATGCTTTCAAGGGTTATGGATTTCTTAAGCCTGTGCCTAGGCAAAGAACCTGTTTCTGCCCTGAGTTCCTGACTTAGGGGAGCAGGGAGACCCCCTATCCCCCATTTATTATTAAACTTTTCCCTCTCCAAGTCTCCAAGTCTGGGAGTATAGCTTAGGGAATACGTAAGTGGTCCTACTTCTGGCCCAGGTAGTGTGTCAGAATATAGAGCCCAGTGCAATGAAATATACCTGCTGATTTGCTTACCACGCTGGCAGTGTCAGTCTTCCCATAGGGTGAGGATTGCCATGGAGTCAAGTCTGGCCAATCCTAGGTACTTCTGGACCTGCTCTCCCTTCCCTGTTGCTCAGTCTGATTTCTCCCCTTTCCTTTTGATGTTCAGCACCCCTAGAAAGTTCTATATAATCAATTCATTTGTTTTGGGGGGAGGGTCTTTGCTGTTGGGGGATCACAGGAAGCATCTGGCTACTCTGCTATGTTGGCCCCACCCCTTGACAGGGCATCCCAAAGAAAACAAAATTTCTTTCATCATGGGAAAACAAAATATTTGATCAGCGTTCATTGAGTGCCTATAGTATGTACAGCATTGTGCTAAGGATTGAGGGAATATAAAATTATAATAAATTCTGCAGCCTTGGAGAAGTTTAGTTTCATAAGGGATATGAAACAGCTACACAGTGATACAATAAGGCAAGTCATACTAATATTGGAGTGGTAACAAAATCAGATTTTATTTTTTTTCAGGGAATGGCCAGATCACTTTCAACTCTTGGGAGAATAAAAGAAAAATTTATGTATGAGAATAATGAAGAGTTTCTTAGAGAGGTAAGTAATTAATTCTGAAGGCTGAATAGAGTATTTGGATATTCGCAGATAATGGAGAAGGACATTTTACTGTGAGGAAAGGAAACTAGCTAGAGTACAAAACAAACAGCTCATTGCTCTTGAGTCAATTCTGACTCATAGTGATCCCTAGGCAACAGAGTAGCACTGCCCTATAAGGTTTCTGTGGAGCACTTGGTGGATTCTGTCAGCCTTTAAGTTAGCAGCCGAATTGTCAATCACTGCACCCCCAGGGCTTCAGTCAGAGCACAGAAATGGAAAATAAGGGATGCTTTTTTTTCAGGTTATTAGAATGTAATTTGGTTTGATCATTAGGTGCCATGGATTAAGGAGTATGAACGATGGACACCCTCCTTAGTTGAAGGTCCAAGTAGAGCTGTTCCTTGACAAAACCTCTCAGGCAGTAAATCACACACAGGACACCTGGAGGAAGGAAGTACTGAAGGCAGAGATCCCAGCTAGGCAGTGGACCCCATATTCTGTTGGAGGGAAGAGGAGGCTTGAATTAGGACAGTAAAAATAGAAATAAGAGGTGGGAAGCAGAACACAGGACAAAAGTAGTTCATGACTTGGCAACTGAGTTGGTAAGATATTTCAAAGCCTGTGAAATGAAGCCTGGATCACAGAGACGATGGCAGGGATACAGAAGGAGAAAGGTTGTATTAATGTTTGCTCTAGCTAAAGTCATAACCATTTTTGTGTCCCACTAGTGACAAATGCCAAGCCTTCCTCCACAATTTATTTACTTCACAGACTGTTGTGTAGAGAGCTCAGCTGCTAACTGAAAGGGTGGCAGTCCAATTCCACCAGTCACTCCTTGGAAACCCTATGGGGCAATTCTACTCTATTTTGTAGGGTTACTGTGATGTTACCATGTTACCTGGTGGAAAACTCAGGTTCTTACTTGGCATGACTTGTGTTGTCCAATAAAGAGACTGAGGTAAGAAAACAGGAAAGGCTCCTTTATTTTATTGTACAAGGAAATGGAGTCAATTGGTACTTACTGCTGCCAAGGCTGGTTCCCAGGAACAGGCAGGCAGGCAGGCAGGTTCCTTTTAAAAAGATTTGCAAGTAAGGAGTTCATACAAGTTACATGAGCAATATTCTTAATCCTACTATGCAGGTATAATGGGCTTAGCATATAACCTCCAAGCAAAAGCAGGATTCAATTCAAAGGTGGAGGAGGGAAGCACAAAAGAAACAATTGTGAAATATAAATTTCCTACTGTAGGGAAGAAAGTGAGGTAAAGCATGCAGCACTGTGGGGTTTCTGTGTTAATGAGACGGTAATTGTGGTGGTGTGTAGTACTCACAATGTGCACAGCGCTAGACAAAACAATTCTGCATCATAATTCATTTAATCCTCAAAATAGCACTCTGATAAGGGTGCTATTGCTATTCCCATTTTGTTGTTGTTGTAGTTAGGTTTGTCGAGTCAGTTTCAACTCCTACTGACCCTGTCTAAAACAGAACAGAACACTGCCTGGTCCTGCACGATGTCCACAATCACTGATATGCTTGAGTCCATTGTGACGATCCATTTTGTTGAGGTTCTTCATTTTTTTCTGATTTTCTGCTTTACCAGGCATAATGTCCTTCTCCAGGAATTGATCCCTCCTAACAACATGTCCAAAGTATGTAAGATGTAGTTTCCCATCCTTACTTCTAAGGAGCAACGTGGTTGTACTTCTTCCAGGATAGATGTTGGTTCTTTTGGCAGTCCATGGTGTAGTCAGTATTCTTGTTCAACAACAGAATTCAGAGGCATCACTTCTTCTTCTGTCTTCCTTATTCGTTGTCCAGTTCTCACATGGATAGATATGGCTGAAGACAATAACTGTGGTGTGAGTCAGGTGCACCTGAGTCTTCAAGGAGATGTCTTTGATTTTCAACACTTTAAAGAGTTTTTTGTTTTTCCAGCAACAGCAGATTTGCCTGCACTGTAAATGCATCTTTTGATTTCTGATTTCTTGACTGCTGCTTCCATGGGTATTGATTGTGGATCCAGGCAAAATGAAATCCTTGACAGCTTTAGTCTTTTCTCCATTTATCATGATGTTATTTATTAGTCCAGTTGTGAAGATTTTTGTTTTCTTGATGCTAAGGTGTAATCCATACTAAAGGCTATGGTCTTTGATCTTCTTCAGTAAGTGTTTCAGCCCTCTTCACTTTCAGCAGGCAAAGTTGTGTCATCTGCAGAACATATGTTGTTAATGAGACTTCCTCCAATCCTAATGTCCTGTTCTTTGTGTAGCTTCCACCCAGCTTCTCAGATTATTTACTCCGTGTACAGATTGAAGGATGCCCTGGTGGCCTAGTGGTTAAGTGCTATGCTACGAACCAAAAGATTGGCAAGTCATATCCACCAGGTGCCCCTTGGAAACTCTGTAGGGGAGTTCCACACTGTCTACAGAGTCTCTGTGAGTTGGAATCAACTCCACAGCAGTGGATTTGTTTTTTGGTATAAAGAGTGAATAAATATGGTGAAAGGATACAACTCTGGCACATATTTTTCCTTAAACTATACGTTGTCTACTTATTCTATTTGAACGACTGTCTCCTAATCTATGTAATAGATTCCTCATGAGCACAGTTAAGTGCTCTGGAATTCCCATTCTCTGCAGTGTTAGCCATAATTTGTTATGCTCTACACAGTCAAATGCTTTTGTGTAGTCAGAAAACACAGGTAAACATCTTTCTGGTATTCTCTGCTTTCAGCCAGGATCCATCTGACATCAGCAGTGACATCCATGGTTATATGTCCTCTTCTCATTTCAGCCTGAATTTCTGGCAGTTGCCCATCGACATACTGCTGCAATTGCTTTGGAATAACCTTCAGTAAAATTTTACTTGTGTGTGATACTAATGGTGTTGTTCAATAATTTCTGCATCTTATTAAATCACCTTACCTGGGAATAGGCCTAAATATGGATCTCTTCCAGTCAGTTGGCCAGGTAGCTACCTTCCAGATTTCTTAGCACAGATGAGTGAGCACATCCAGCACTGCATCCATTTGTTGAAACATCTCACATGATATTCCATCAATTCCTGCAACCTTCTGTCTCCCCAGTGACTTCAATGCAGCTTTGATGTCTTCCTTCAGTACCATTGGTTCCCGATCATATGCTGCCTCTTAAAATGATTGAATGTCATCCAGTTCTTTTTTTTTTGATATAATGACTCTATGTATTCATTCTTTCCATCTTCTTTTGATGCCTCCTGCTCCCTTTGACATTTTCTCTGTAAAATCCTTCACTATTACAGCAAAAAAAAAAAAAAAATCCTTCAACTTTTTCAGCAAATAAGGCAAGATAAGGTTGTGCAAGGTCACACAGGTGGTAAGTGGCAGAACCAGTTTTCTACCCAGACGATTTAGCTACAGAGCCCTTGTCAAAGCTTGGACTGTCCTATGGCCAGTTTTTGGAGTCCTTAAGGTACTAGCCTTACATTTTCCTTGATGTAGTCTTTTAATCTCTCACATGTTTTTTAAAAAAGTCTAGAGGCTCTGAGCATGGATACTGTAGTTGAGTATAATACATCCAACTTACTCCTAAAAGAACAAAGATTGGAAGATTGCCACCAGCCCAAGGCAGTTTGAAAAGTTGTGCACATTCTAAGTTACACAGCAAGACAAGTTCGAGATCACACCCAGCCTGCGGTGGGCTGCTGACCTTCACAGACCAGCAGGAACATACTTTGTTCTTGAAAGCTGCCCCCCCCAAAATTACCTGGGAGCATTTGTTAGAGACGATATTAATTCCTTAGAGATCAAATGAAATGAAATAGCAAGCTCATAGGAAACTAAAAGTTGTCGCCTTCTCATTACAGATGATTGTGCATTTGTGCTGAATGGTTTTTGTTTGTTTTTTGGTATTAGATTATTTTTACATTTGACTTTTTTAAAGGAAATATTTATAATGGCCAAGCAGTAAATTAGCAGTCAACAGGCCAGGAAAATGGGCTTTTTGATTGTTTGGAACTCCAATTGCTCTTATTATTCAGGAGTCCAAACCTTTTCTGCTTCTATTGCCACACTAAGGAGGCCTAGTGGCAAATAGTTAAGTGCTCAGGTGCTAACTGAATGGTTCTCGTTCAGATTCTCTGGCGAGAAAGATCTGGTGATATGCTCTGGAAAGATTATAGCCTAGGAAACTCTCTGAGGTTGACCTACTCTGTCACATGGGTTGCTAAGAGTTGAACTTGATATGATGGCAACTAACAATAATATTTAAATAATAAATCTTTAAATTCATCTTGTTGACAATGAGGCAAAAAAAAAAATCTTTTCTTTTTCACTTGCTGCCTCTTTTTTTCACACATACCATATTAGTAATGAACAGTAATGATTTGCATGAGAAAATCTTTTCAGTGATGGGAAAACAGAAATGGATAGTGATTTTGCACTCTGGATTTTATATACCAATAAGTGGATTCTAATCCCATCTCTCCCACTTATTAGCTGAGTCTGTCTTCCTCTCTGTGCAATAGACAGCAGGCTATAGGGGCAGGGTTGTTATATAAGGTGAATAAATCAATGCATGTAAAGCACTTAGCACAGAGCCTAGAATGGAGTAAGACAGACATCACAGAACAGCTATAATTTGTATTTAGGTCACATGACATCATGTTCTGCTTTTTGACTCCTCTCACAAGGAAATCAATATCCAAATTTGTCCCATGTTATGTTGATATCATGTGAGTCACCTCAGAAAGACACTGGTCAGGCTGAATGGGGAATAACAACAAAAACAGTCCAGTTTTTAGCTGATGAGGGCTGACAGGTAGCTTTGGGCTGTTGTCTGGTACCTCTGCATTGGGCCAACCCAAAACTACTTCTTGCAATGTTTTCATTACAGAAACAAGAAGACCCTTGCGGTCCATAACTAGCCATTTATTTTTAAAGGTTTTAAAGTAAAAGTAATAGTGTGAGGCTCTTGCTCCAGCTTTCTTTCTGAAATGACCCTTGACAGGAACTGGAAACAGTTCTTGTCAATTCAGCCATTATCTCTTGTGAACAAATGGGATGTGGCAAGTTGGGTGGAATTTCTGAGTTCTTTGTGCATAGGACTAAAATGCCATTTAGTTAAAATAAACTATTGATTTTTAAATCAAATAAAAATACTGAGTCAGGCAAGTGGGTACTTCAATTTTCCCTTATTTATAAAAACTATTTTTCACTATTTTATGAATAGTGGGAAGAAGGGGGGACATAAATAACAAAAACATATTTGGGGCTTCTTGAAACTCAGAGAGGCAATTACAGGGCAGTCTGGGAAAAAAAAGTTTAATTACCATAATTTCCCGGGAAAATAAATGATCTTCTTTCTTGCCTTATCAGGTAGGCAAGCTGAAAATGCTTTAAAAACAGTTTCAGAATGCTCAGTTCACCTTTATACTGGTGACCTGTGCACGCAGGTCAGCTTACTGTTTCCGTGTGCCGGTGTTCCTCCTGTGCCTGGGAACGGGGTCATATATTTCCTCAGAGCTTGGGCCTGGAAAAAGGTTTAAGAACAAGGCAAGTAACTGGGTTTTATTTATTTATTTTAAATTGTACTTTGGATGAAGGTTTAGAGAACAAACTAGCTTCTCGGTAAATAATCAGTACACATATTTTTTTGTGATATTGGTTGCCAACCCCATGACTTACCCAAACTCACCCCTTCTCATTGGGTTTCCTATTGCCTGCCTTGCTGTCCCCTTGTGCTTTTTTGACCTTGCCACCTAGCTGCTGCGCCCTTTTCGTCTCTTTTAGTTTAATGGGTCTGTCTAATCTCTGGCTGAAGAGTGAACCTCAGAGTGACGTCGTTACTGAGATTTAAGGGTGTCTGGGGGCCACACTCTCGAGGTTTCTCCTGTCTCTATCAGAACAACAGATGGAGTCTTTGTGTGTGAGAGTTAGAATTTTGTTCTATATTCTTCTCCAGCTCTTTCCAGGACCCTCGGTTGTGTTCCCTCTCTGATTTGGTAGTGGTACAAGCACCACCTAGGTGTGCAGGATTCAGTCTGTAAGAGGCTGTGTTGCTTCTGGTCCCTTATTCCCTTTCCTAATCTTTCCCTTGGGCGTTGGTCAGTGGAGTATCTCAGATGGCCACTCACAGGCTTTTAAGACCCTAGACACTACTCAGCAATGTAGGATGTAGAACACTGTCTGTGTAAATTATGCTAGGCACGTTGAGGAAGAGGTTCCCCAAGACCATGGACAAATGACTGGTTTCGCTGGAAGGAAGAGAATGTAGGACAGATATTAAAGCAGAATAATGACAGGCAGTTTTAGCAGATCAAGTGCTGATTTTCTTCAGGATTTAAGAGGTGACACTATTTGGAGTTAGTGCATTTTTTCCTTTAAACCAAAACCAAAACCAAACCCACTGTCATCGAGTAGATTCTGACTCATAATGACCCTGTAGGTCAGACTAGAACTGCAAAATAAAAGAATTGGTAGTGATCACATTACTTTTTTGTTTAAATTTACCACGCAATTCCAGTTGCTTTCAGGACAAACTCCCAAATGTTCAGCATAAGAATCAAAAGTTTTCATGTTCTGGTCTTTACCTGCTCATCCAGTCTCTCTCATTACTTGTTTTTTTGCCCTTGAACTGTACGCTTCAGCCAGACTGTGTCTTTTTTAGTTCCCTTCTGATTGGCCCCTGATTCACAGTGACTTCGTGCACAATAGAATTGGATCATTGTGATTCACAGGCTTTTCCTTGGCTGATTTTTGAAATTAGGTCTTCAGGTCTTTCTTCACTTACTGTGGCAGCCCTGCTGAAAACCCTTCGGCATCACCCTCACTGACCGTTGAGTCAGTTTCAACTCTTAGTGACTCTGTAGGTCAGAGTAGAACTGCCCCATAGAATTTCGGAATAGCACCTGGTGGATCTGAACTGCTGAGCTTTCCATCGGCGGACATAGCACTTAACCATGACACCCCAAATGTCCATTGACTGAAGGGTGGTGGCTGTGCTTGAGGTCTGCTGGCTGGGACTCGAAACCGGGCATCCCACATGGAAGACAGCGATTCCACCACTGCGCCTGCCCTGCCCCTCAGTCACACATTAGAAATAGCGACATCGTTGTCCTACAGCAGAAAAGTGCCTCTCTGTCTCTGAGTTTCATGCTCCTTTTGTTCAGAATGTCCCTACCCTCTAATTTCTTGGGCTACTTGATAAATCATTATTTAAAACTCATGATGCCTGGCCTTGAATTTGGTTTGGGTGAATCTCTTATGTACTTTCAAATCCTCCCTATTTTTCTCATTCATTACACTTCTCACACATTTATCGGTTTTACTGTCTGTTCTGCCTCCAAAGCTGTCCTTGGGTGACACAAATAGTCACACAGTCAACTACTAGTTAGCAGTTCAAACCCACCCAGAGGAACCTCAGAAGACAGACCTGGTGTTATGTTTCTGAAAGGTCACGGTTTGAAAACCCTAAGGAGCATAGTTCTACTGTACACACATAGGGTCGCCAGCTTCTCCCTCCAACCAGTGAGTTTCAATTAATTAGTTTAAGTAGGGCCTGTTAGTGGTATACCTTAAAAGTTCTCAGGTGTTTCTGGATTACAGCCAGGATTAAGACCCACTGAGGTAGACTGAAATCCCATAAAGATAGGAATGGTTGATGCTCTAGTTCAAAGCTGTACCCCATTTTCTGGTACAGTGCTAGAAACACGACAAATCCTTGAGAAATACCTATGAATCAAATGTCTTTGCATCGCCAATACTTGAGGCAACGCCAGGCACAAGTTTTTGTTGAATGAATAATATGTTAAATTATACAGGGATTACAAGTCTTTGCTTTTAAAAGCTATGTTGAAATAAGAGTGAAGGGGATTGGAAGAGCACAGCAAAAATTCTGATATGACCACTCATACCCATCAGTGGTAAAAATATTTTCAGTGGTTGTAATGATTTCTTATTGGGGATATCTCTTGTTGTGGGGATCTGTCTTCTTCCTGAATACAAAATATTCCAAGCGGTTTGGCAGAAGTTCAGTTGACTAAAGAGTTGAATAAATTCTGTTTAAGAGCTTCAGAGAACTGCTTAAATCTTCTGAGGTCATTCCAGACCATTTGCCTTCCTCTGTTATGCACTAAAGCAGGAAATGTTTTTCTCCTTTTTGAAATGAACAATTTAAGGCCCTGGTAAAGAATGCACACCATGCACCATGCTATCAGTTCCCTCCAGCTATTTGCCATTGTCTTCTTCATTCTTAACAGGGTCGGGGACATTGAGTTCTTTTGGATATCAGTTATGGTTTTATGTATAAGACAAAATAAACACCTCCTCTAAGGCTTCAGCCGGTAACTTCTCTTAAGTCTTATCTTGCATTTTTCTTCAGTTACAAAAGGAGAAAAAAAGAAATAAGATTTACTTTGATAAAGGACTGGCGTTTGTACTCATACATTTGAATTTTGTTTTGAGACAGATACCCATAATACACCTCATCTTAACTTTCTCTCTCTTGGCTTCTGTTTATTTATTTATTTATTTTATACTTGTGAGAGTGTTCATGGCCCTCATTCAAGGTCAGCTGAGAACAATAATACCTTAGTCATTGCAATTCTTAAGGTCTTGTTTTAAAGAGTTTGTTTGGACCTGCTGTAGTCTGACCTGAGTCATCTCACATGGTGCCAGGAAGGCCAAGGAATTAGATTCTTTCCAAAGGAATGGTTGTTATTGTAGAAAATCTCCAGAATGAAACATGCAATTGGTACTAAGTGAACATGCACTGTGCCTTGAATTTACTGTCTGAACAAGGAGAGACCCTGGCCTTATAACCAGTATGCTTAGATTGAACTATCTGTACCAAGATAATTTTCTTCTGGTAGAATTTGCCAGAGAGACCACCCTGGAGATACAGGAAGACCATGGGATTTGGAGTCAGACAGACATAGGTTTAAGTCCTGTCTCTGCTACGGGGTGTGTGAATTGGATAGAATATTTGACCTTTTTGAGACTCAGGTTTCTCAACTATAAAATATAAAGTGACCTACTTGTAGTATTGCCGAAGTTTAAAAGAGTTAAGAATTTATGTTCTTGCTACTGGATAGCATGGGATAGGTCTGTTTCTGTTCTCATTTCCCTTGTTTGTGAACTTGTTAATGAATTTCACTGCGTGACCTATGTAGATATTTCTTTCCTTATCTGAAAATAATATATTGTTATTGATTCTGTGAGATACACTCTTGATTTAAAAATGCTAGTATATATATACTCACACACACGTATTTATACGTTGCTGGCCCTCCTGGTCACAGTTGGCAGGTCAGCAGACTTGAATATACAAGATGGTTTCCTCAGAATAAATTAAAGGCACATTATCTACTAATATAATCCATCCTTGTGCAGCAACCACTCATTGAATCCAGTTGCATATTGGGTTAATGTAGCAGAAGTTAATGGCCCACCCCTACCACTTGTTTTATTGGAAAGAAATAGTATAGTGACAAGTGATCTACTGAGATAAAGAGTTTCAGTTACACAGAAGGGAACTTTAGGAAACACACGTCAACAAAGGTGTTGAAATAGAAGGGGTCTCATAGCTTAAACAATTTTGCATGGGTAGGTACCTTTGTGACTCTATGTGACCTTTATTCTTCTCTGGCATATTCTCAGGCAGTAGAGCTGGTATTCAGTTTCATTTAGTGCCCTGTCATTTCCCTTCCAGTGTGTTGTTTATTTTTCCTTGTGTCCTGTCTATGTGGCATTTATGGGTCTTTGCTTTGGACAACTGGTGCCCCTAGTTCATTGATCCCCTAAGTACATGCTTACCTTGCTAACTGGGTAATTGGTCCATGTGTAAAGTGAATCAGCTGCAAATATGAAAGTGACTGACTAATGGGCACAAGCTGCCATCATATTGAGTATTTCCTTTTTTTGTTAATTAGGACTGAGTGAAAATGTACATTCCCATATAAATTTACATGTCCACCTATATGCAGCTTCCACTGCTCTTCCTGCCCAGTGACAGCACACTGTTCCTCTCTGCTCCATACATGTCATATTGAGTATTTCTTACTGAACTTAGAGGGGAAATTGGGCTAGACAACGTTTTAACCAAAAGTTCTTTTAGGTGTTAGCTGTACATATTACTAATCTGGGGCATATAAAATTGAGAAAGAATGGTAGAATTTTTTTTTAATAACATGTTTACATTCCTGTTCAAAATGTTTTCCCTTTGATTTCAGACCTCTTTTTCTTTGTTCAGTGTTATTTTCCACATTATCTATTTTAAGAGTATTTTATTAGATATTTTTCTATTATAAATGATGTATATATTTAAAAAGTAGATGCACATAATCAAACAAATGTAGTATTTGAATAAGGATTTACTTGTTTCTGAACTTCTCTTTCTGTGGTTAAGTGCTACGTCTGCTAACCAAAAGGTCAACAGTTCGGATCCAGTAGGCACTCCTTGGAGGCTCTCAGGGGCAGTTCCATTCTCTCCTATAGGGTCACCGTGAGTCAGAATCGACTCAGTGGCAGTGGGTTTGGTTTTTGGTCTGTTTCCACATTCAATCAGTAAAAAAGAAACATTTGTCTCACCCAGGTCTTCAAACCGATTTGCTCCAGTTTAAGTCCCTGCTGAGACCATGCGTTTATACCCCTAGATACACTAAATCAGAATCTACATATTTACAAATCTTCAGATAATTCTCATGTGTAATAAATTTTGAGGAACACTGCTGTACTAATGGTTCTCAGAAGTGGTCCTTAACTAGCAGCGTTAGCACCACCCGGGAACTTGTTAGATGTGCAAATTCTCAGCAGGGATGTATACTCAGACAAACCCATTCAGAGCCCCCTGGTCTCACCAAATTGCAGACAGGAATCAGAAAATATCGACCCCAGTTACACCCTCAATATTCAGCAACTCGCTTCACTGAACTGCTCTGTCTTCGGCATCTCTTGGGACCTTAGAAGCACTGGACATAGTGTTCGTTCACTACCAGCTCTACCTTTTCTGTTGTGTAGTGGATAGCAGGCTGTTTCTATATTAAATAATTTAGAGTATATGTAGAATCATTATCATATACATGCATATACATATATCTATATCTATCTTTTTTGGTCTCCTTTCTTTTACCTCAGTTTGGTTACTTATTGAGAAAAACATTTTAATTAAGCACAGGGATATATATGATTGTTGTTGTTGTTAGGTGCTGTTGAGTTGGTTTCCAACTAACAGTGACCCTGTGAACACCAAAAGGAAACACCGCCCAGTCTTGTGCCATGTCCATGCTCAAGCCGACTATTGCGGACTATTGCGGCCACTGTGTCAATCCATCTGGATTTAGTTCCTGTGTATTCCATCTGGAGAGGTCCGTGTGTACAGCTGCTATTTGTGTTGGTTAAAAAAGGTATTTCCTATGAAGAAGTTGTTAGTCTTGCAAAATTCTATTACACAATCTGCAGTGTTATTTCTATCACCAACGTTGTATTTTCCAACTACCTGCCCTTCTTCTTTGTTTCCAGCTTTTTCATTCCAGTCACCAGTAATTATCAATGCATCCTGATTGCATGTTTGATCAATTTCAGACTGCAGAAACTTGTAAAAATCTCCAATTTCTTTATCTTTGACCTTAGTGGTTGGTGCATAAATCTGAATAATTATCGTGTTAACTGGCCTTCCTTGTAGGCATATGGATATTATCTTATCACTGAAAACATTGTGCTTCAGGACAGATCTTGAAATGTTCTTTTTGGTGATGAACACACTGCCATTCCTCTCCAAGTTTTCATTACCAGCATAGCAGTAATGGGACTATGTGATTGTCAGAAAATGGCCCAAATCTGGCCCATTTCAACTCACTAATGCCCAGAATATCAATGTTTATGCATTCCGTTTCATTTTTGATGATTTCCAATTTTCCTAGATTCAAACTTCACACATTCTATGTTCCGATTACTAATGGATGCTTGCAGCTGTTTCTTCTCATTTTCAGTCACGTCACATCAGCCAACGAAGATCCTGAAGGGCTTACTCCATTCATGGCAGTAAGGTTGGCTCTACTTTGAGGCGGGCTATCTTCCCCGGTCGTCTGCTGAGTGCCTTCCAACTAGGGGAGAGGGGCCCACTTTCTGGCACCCTGTCTGACAACGTTCCGCTGCTATTCGGGAAGTTTTCCCTGACTGATTCTTTTCAGAAAAAAACTTCCTGGTCCTTCTTCCTAGTCTGTCTTAGTCTGGGAGCTCAGCTTAAACCTGTGCAGCGTGGGTGACCCTGGTGGTACCTAAATGCCAGTGACATGGCTTCCAGCATCACAGCAACAAGCAACCCTCCACTGACAGCCACATGGGGGCTGCTCACTCTTATCTTCACCCTCCTTAACTGACACTGTCGCCTTCCTTACCTGATGCTGTGATCCTCCTGACCTGGTTGGTAGGTGGTATTTTTGTAATTCTTATATGATTGGTAGATGGTGTTTTGGTAATTCTTTCCCAAGAAAAATATACTTAGTGAAACATGTAGTTTGAAAGTTATTTCAGCCTTAATGAAATCTCTTTACAGGCCAGAAAATAATCAAAAAGCAACCATGGTTTTGTTGCACTGATGATCTTCCACAGCAGCTGTTTCTAATCATCTGAAATCAAGCATCTTCAATCACATAGGTTGTTTGATGTGAAGTGCCTACTATATCCTGTTCTTTGTGAATAATCTAGGGAAATATTAATGAACTCTAGAATGATTTGCTTTGCCACAGAGTATGAGTCTGGGTACTTGGTGAAATATCTGTTACAGTGCTATACCATATCTATAGTTATGCAGTGGGCACTCAAAAGTTTTGTTGTTGCTTAATTAATGCAAACTGATTTTGATGTTATTCTAAGCAAAACGAAAGCCAAAAAACCAATCTATCAAGTTGATTCCAACTTAAAAGTAAAATATAAGTAGAAGCTAAACTTGAGATCTAAATATTTACACATTGGGTCCAATACTGAATAGAAAAAAAATAGCAGTATCTCTGCTTCTTAAGTCTTTAGTCTCAGAGTCAGTAGTTTCTTCTCTATTATTGCCTCTCTCCAGACATGGCTGTCTAAGACTTCATTAACAGTTGACAGGTAGAAGAGCTTAAAAATTGTACTAGCTACAGAAGACTTTTGAATGCTGGTTTCTGTGGTCTGTGTTTTTGTTTTTTCCTTGAGATTATCTTAAGAATGAATTATTTGTCAAATATTGTATTTTTATACTGTGGTAAGTGCAAAAGGCTGAGCTGGGCCATATTCAGAGAACATTCAAGGTGTGTTTACAGGAGATTTCTTACAAACATCAAAATTTTACTGTTAGCTAGTACAAGTAAAATTTTATTGTTAGCTAGTGTATGGTCATTTACTACCACCACAAGTTGTTTTTCCTTAGTAAACAATTTATAAGACAAACTATTTCATTTCTTCGTGTTATTTAAAGTTACCTGTGGATGCCAGTTTGTCAGAGATTGTCCACAGATGTAAATGAATTCAGATGGAAAGCCACATGTAAAAAATGTTATTAAAAACTCATGAACAAATTATTGAATTGCTTTACCTTTTAGGGAAACCCTGGTGGTGTAGTGGTTAAGTATTTTGGTCAGCAGTTCATATCCACCAGTCAGTCCTTAGAAACTCTGTGAAACAGTTCTACTGTGTTCTATAAGGTCACTATGATTCAGAATCAACTTCATGGCAATGGGCTGGGCTTTTTTGGTTTTTACCTTTTAGAATTCTAGAGATAGTTCAGAGAAATTAGAAATATTGCAGGAAAATTCGGCACTGTTGCTTCTATCTGTTCACATGAGCAATATAATTTGAGAGCTGAACAAAGTTCATATTATGTTCACAACATGATTTTGAAAAACTTCAGTGACTTTATAAAGATTATATTGAGAATAAGTTTTGTAACACAGAACAAATGTTTGATAGTTATCCAAGGATTAGTATATAGAAATATACTTTTCTAGAGCCTTAAAAAATTATTTGATGGCTTGCTTAATACTAGACACTTGCTAGGCATTGGAGCACACAGATGAACAGATGTGTCTCTGCCCTCCTGACACCAGTTTGGTGTCGATGTAACTTTTCACACCAACAATCACACACAGTCAAAGAAATGCCACTTTGAAGTGTTAATGAATTATGTGTAGCCTTGAAAAACAGAAAAAATTAACCCGAAGGAGATAGAAAGGTGAAACAATGAATAGCACAAGGTAACAACCAAAAAATTAGAGAAACATTCAATGTAGGGGATTAAGACAGCAAAGATTCATTCATTGCAAAGGTTGACGAATTTGACAAACCTCTGATGAAAGTAGTCAAGAAAAAGAAGTCGCCAAAAAATAACATTAGGAATGAATAAATGCTGTGGATGAGTGAAAACAAGACGATACAACGAGAAACTTTTTGCTGGGAAACATGAAAAATTTGAGGGAATGGATAATTTCCTGGAAAAATACAACTTTCTAAGACTAATTCACGAAAATATAGAAAATCTAAATATTCCTGTAACAAATTAAATAAAATTAGTAGTTAAACACAGCAGACTCACATCCAGCCATGATACAGTAACTGGTATCAGATTTGTTCTCTCAGACAAAACAACTGTCAAACTAAAGAAAATACACAAGACAGCTGTTTTTAGGACGACACATCACAGGACTGGCATCATGGAGACAAAGGAATAAGGTGGATTCAATTCTTTTTCTCCAGTTTTTGCCTGGGTTCCTGTCATCTCACAGGGTTGCAACGCCTAAGCAGACACATGTCTTGCTGAGTTTTGAACTCAGGGATTAGAGTTTGAGACTGCAAAGGCAGCTGACATTTGCAAGCCAGGGTACCAAAGAAGAGGAAGCTGCAGGGCATGGATACTAAAAATGGCCCTGCAGATTCACCACGCTTCATGGACTGGCAATTGGCCAGGCTTATTGGACAAGTTTCTGTGAGTTCTACCAGAGATCTCTTGTTACAGGGCTGAACACTGATGTCAGAGGGTGTTCAGTGCTTGAGAGATATTGGAGTTCTGGTCCTATCGGAGAGCAACTGCTTCCTTGGACATGTTGGACATTCAGATGAGACTTCAGAAAATCCAAAATTTAGGCGTAAATATTATACTCTAGAGCAAGGGCAGCACCTTAACATTGCTGCAGTACCATGCAGACATATTTTCCTAACAACAGATTATGAAACATTGAAATAGCTTTAAAAATGGAGAGTAATAAGAGATCAAGTTTTTTCAGAAATAAATTTTAGGTAGGAACCTGTGATATTCATGAAAGTTTTATTGCCAAGTATTTTTGAACTTTGTAAAATAAAAGATAGTTGCTTGTGAATACTGTTACTTTTAGTTGTATGTATTTGTGTGTGTGTGTGTGTGTGTGTGTGTGTGTAATGATAATGCAAATTGTAGGTATAAGGCAAGCACAATCTTAAATTATTGGCATGGAATGAAAACAAGAAGACCTCATGATACAAAATAGGCTCTGATGAGTTGCTCAGTGTATTTTACAGCTGTTTGGACTTTTTAAAACTCCTACTTGGCTGGCACTATCTTTATAATGCACAGTTTTAGCTTTCTGTGTTGCAGTGTGTGTATTTATGTTTATTTTCACTGAGCAGAGAACTGTTTGTGTATGTTTATTCGTAACATCTAAGCAACTCTATGGTATATTTGTCCCCTGATCTTGTATTAGCTGTGATAGTTTCATCCCCATTCTCATAGAAAGGAAAAAAAACAGCCATGTAGTGTGGTTTTTATATCAGGTAGAGATATTAGAAAGTTTAACAATTATTTATTGAGTTTAAAAGTCCTTGTAGTGACAACATTCTTTGGAGTAAAGATAAGTGGAAACTAAGAATGCATGGATTTACCTTTCCTTGGGTGGTCACCTTTTAGATGAGCTTGCTTTTTTATTTGGCCTAGTATTTGTCTTCTCAGCTCTAAGACACCAGAGTCTTCTATACTCCCTGGTGGTGTAATGGTTAAGTGCTATGTCTGCTAACCAAAAGATCAGCTGTTTGAATCTACCCGGCATTCCTTGGAAACTCTATGGAGCAGTTCTCTTCTGTCCTATAGGGTTGCTATGATTGGAAATGACTCAGTGGCAGTGGATTTGGGTTTTGGTTTGGTCCATACTCCATATACTTAATAAGTAGGATCCACATTATTCAGATTTTTCCTATTGTGAGCTGTGTCAGTCTCACATATACTTGATTCTTTTTTTAGTTTTAGCTTTAGGGGGAAAAAAACAGCTTCTCACATAGCACTGGAAAACGTAACATGCAAAAATTACCACTACATTGATTAATGAATATTAATATCAGAACTTTACTTTGAAATTTTAGATTTAAATTTTCATGACAAACTTCCTTATAGTGGAAAGATGATATTGAGAGTGTATGGTGTCTTTTTTTCTTGTGTGACTTTTTAATTTAGTATTTTGAGCTCATTTTCAGATCTAATTGGTAATAATTTTGTGACTTATGGTAGATTCTTTCAGATAGCATATTTCTTGCTCCTGCCAAGTATCCTGGAGCATTGCCTCTGCAGTGATGGAAACCCTGGTCATGTGCTACAGCCACTAACCAAATGATCAGCAGTTTGAATCCACCAGGTGCTCCCTGGAAACCCCATGGCAAAGTTCTACTCTGACTTATAGGGTTGCTGTAAGTTGCTATAAGACAGTGGCTTTAGCTTTTGGCTTTAATGGTTTGAATTAATTTGTCATTTTGGGCTTTCTCAGACCCCACAAACATTGTTACTGTTATCCCTAAACCTATAGTTGTGAATGTATTTTCCCAAATCCCAGACAAAGTTTTCCCCAGCAAAGACAAAGTTTTCTTGCCACTTCCTTTTGCCAAGAGATAAATATTTTTAGGCAATCTACTCCCTACCTCTGTACCAAAGAGTGGCTGGTATATTCACGAGATGAGGATGAGAATAGTGACCCAGACTAGTAGGTGACTTTGGGTCATTATAAAAGATACAAGTGAGGAGTAAGGGCAGTGGAGTGTTTAAATATGACTGAACTATTGTTCAAAGAAGAAATCTGGGTGCTATGCTGGCACTATAAAGCAATGGTCAGAGAACACCAGGGAGGCGATTACTGCCCAAATCTAGACAAGAATCATCAGTGGTCTTGACTATGTAAGAGCAGTGGACAGGATGAGAAATGGCTAAATTCTATAAGTATTTTGAAAGTATATTGAACAGAGTCATGGATAAATATTACGTTTTTTTGGCCTAAGACATTGAAAGGATGACTCATTTGCATTAATATCTTACATCTGTTTTAATCTCTTCTCCTCTTCTTCTCCTCATTGGCTTATGCCTTTTTATAGTCCTTCACTGTTGTTTTAATGGGATTTTGGGTGGGAGTAATGATAAATCTGTATGTTCAACTCAACACGTTTTTCCATAAGTCCATACAGTTATTTTTTGACCACTTAGTTTTAACTAATTTTGATTTGTGGAGGAAAAAAACAAAACAAAAATACCTTAGGAATTGCACTGAAATGTGATACTTTGTTTTTTAAAAGGTGATGGAAAATAAATGTCCATGGTCCAGTGTGGCTTGTGTCCAAGGAACACATGTGATTGAATTAGAATTTCCTTGTTGTATTTGGTTTCCGTGGAGAGAGATTATTTTTTTATCCTGGTGCCTCTGCCAGAGTGATATCCATGAATGAGCTTCTCTGTAATCAAACTCATCCATTTTTGTATGTTGAGATGACTGATGGCAATCATCCAAGGACTTTCATGTGTTTGAAGAGATACTGTATACCCAGCATAATGCCATAATGAATGGGGAAAAGGTTGACTAACTTGAGTGGCTATTTAAATCTTCTCTTTGAGAATTATGCTAAAGATCCATAAAAAGCTAGGTGAATTCATAACTAAATGGATAAATAAACATAATTAGCTCTTTATTAATGAACTGTTTTTCTGTTTGAACATGGCAAGTCAGAGTTTTATGCTGTTGTTGGCTATTAGCTACTCTTTGTCTGTTTTGTAGAAGATTGCTAAAACTTAACTAGATTTGTTTATTTCTTATAGGTATTTCTCATGTCCTCCTGTCCTGTCCATGTCAAAAATAATCAACAAAACATATTACGAAAGAAATAAATTATCAGATATAAAAACATACTGTAAAATATTCTTTATACAAAATCCTGAAACTTTAATAACAGTAATATGAACACTCTAATGCACTAACTAAAGATAGTCAGAAGTCTAAATTATGTTGAGATTTAGATATACTTTCTGAGCAAATTTTAAACACATTAATTATTCCAGTGAAAAATATACCATCAGATTTTAATTCTTTTTGAATTGTTGATGCATGTGAATATTTTCAGAGAACCAGGATTTTCAGAGTTTGTCTTTCCTATTGCCTGGCTTATTTTATAACTCTGTGTTAAAAAATTTATGTGACCTGTGTTAGCAGCCACTTGCTAATTAGAATTCTGTTTATGTATCTTATTGTCATGTTGCTCACGTTGGAGTGATTGAGTCCTCAGCAGGTCTCGTCCCATTGCCGGTGGGGGATACCCAACATGAGCAAGATGCAGCTACCCTTTTTATGTTATTTGTTGAGGGGTAATATTTCATGTATCTCAGCAGATGTATTTTGATATAAAACACAAACTTTGTAAAAAGGGGATATGAAAGAAACTTCCATTTGTGATGGTTCCCTTTGGGCTACATGCCAACTGACACCATAGGTGTTCCATTTCCTTTGCTATTTGGATACTTTCATATAAATAGTTGAGAAACTCTGTTTGGAAGACCTCAAGGGAAATTCCTATGAGCTCAGCCCATTTTCCACAGCTAGATATTGATGATATCATGTCCCGTGGCTCTTGTAAATGTGCAAATTATTTTAGACTAGCCTGCAGAGTACTGTGTAAATGCCTAATTAGCCCACTAAGTTGCTCCACCTTCCTTTCCACCAGAGCATGTCTAATTTTGTCTCAGGTAAGTCAATTCAGTAACTTTGGATGATGTTCTCAGCAGCAGTGTTGCTAGCACAGCAGTTAAGGCTCCTGACTGCTAGCTGAAATATTGATTCAAAGATTACAACCTTCAAAATCCTATAGAGCACTTCTACTCTGTCCTGTGAGGTCTCTGTGAATCAGAATTAACTGGATGGCAATGAGGGGTTTTTGCTGTTGTTGTTGCTACTTATAAAGAGCCCTCTCTGTATTATCTCTTTTAACCTCGTGTCCTAGACTAAGTTCTCTAGAGATGCAAAACCAGCAAAGCATATAAATATATAGAGAAATCTGTATCAAGGAAATGCCTTATGCAACTGTAGAGGCTGAAGTGTCTCAAGTCCATGGGTCAAGATAGAGGCTTCTCCTCAGTCACATGGCTGCAGAGGCTGACAAACCCAAGCCTGGCCAGTCAGAAAGTAGGCTCTTATTCACAGATTACAAGAGTCGTGTGTCCTGACATCAGCAGGCATGATCATAAGTAAATGGCTTGCTTAAGTCACAAGAATAAGAGGTCAGTTGAACAGGAGCCAGCTGCAGAATACAAAGTGAGCAAAAAGCCACAAGCCTTGCTAGAATTCCCACTTATTTCAATGCAGGCCATGCGCCCAAGGAGACTCCCTTTCAAATGATGAGTGGATTACATCATGAAGTGGTCACGCTGTATCAGTTCTCATTATGGAAGTGATCCTATCATATTCCTGGCAAACCACTGAGGATCATGGCCCAGCCAGGACGACACACAACCTTAACCATTGCACCTTTACAGCAACCCTTCGAGTTAAATACTGTTTTCATGCCTTTTTACAGATGAGAAAACTTGGACACAGAGGAGTCAAGTTACATTATCAAGATAACACAGCCTGTGAAAGGAGGACTCAAGATTTGGACCCCTGTTGTCCTCCTTTAAACATTGTTCCTATCTGGAGAGAATCTTGGCAGAAGAACAGGAATCGCGTTAAAAAGCAAATGAAATCATTATTATCATGGGTACCCCCCCCAAAAAAGCCAATGGCGTGGAGTCAATTTTGACTCATAGTAATGCTATAGGACAGAATAGAATTGCTTCATACGGTTTCCAAGGAGCACCTGGTGGATTTGAACTGCCAACCTTTTGGTTGGCAGATGTAGCACTTGACCACTACACTACCAGTTATTCTGAGGGCCTTTTGGTCTCTCAGATTATCTTACCACCTGGTGACTAAAGGCCAAAATTTTAATGAATTGAAATTTTTCCACTAGAGATAAAGCCATTGGCATCAATGAAGATGCCTATGAGATAAATACTCTTGGCTGAAATTTATTTATCATCTACCCTATAAAGACTGGTATCAAATTTTCTTCTATTTATACAAATTCTCCTGAATTATCATAGGTGGCAGGGTTGAATGCTACCATATGACATAATCCTTACTACCTTCTCCTGTTGTATAAACAGAAGGGAATATGATACCCGTCTTTGTAGGTAGGTGATGAATGAATTTCAACTGAGAGCGTTTATCTCACCAGGCATCTTCATTTAAGCCTGTGGTTTTATCTCTAGTGGAAAAATTTGAATTCATTAAAATTTCAACATTTAGTAATCAAGTGGTAAGATAATCTGAAAGACCAAGAAGCCCCCAAAATAACTCCCTATGTATGAGGAGTGCCAATTAAGTTTGTGAATTCATTCTAAAAAAAGTGCTACGTAGCTCACTACTGTATATCGCTCCAGTCACTTTCTAAGTACTGCCCTTGGGAAGCTATCTACTGATGCCATTGCTTAGTCTATCCTTCAGAGCAATTTTTGAACTCTTTTTCTGAAATGGCTATCAGAGCTGTCATTGTATTACCCTTGATGTCCTGCATGTCATCAAAATGTCTTCCTTTCAATATGTCCTTTATCTTTGGGTGAAGAAAAGTCATTGGGGTCCAGACTGGGTGAGTGGGGAGAGTTTTCTAATATAGGTGTTTGTTTTCTGGCTACAAAATCCTTTACAGACAACTGTACAATTAAGTTTGCAAACTTGCCAGCATGCCACTGTGCACAATGGCTATTCCAGAAAGAGTTCCAATATTGCTTTGAAGGATGTGGTAGGCACTGGCATTGGTACATATTTTCCCAAGAGGAGTACTTCGAAGCTGGTCATAGTGATATTCAGCAATGAGGTATGTAGCACTTTAAACAATAAAGTTCTTGGACTTAATTGTCAGATCTCATAAGTTACTCCAGTTAATGAGATCGCAAGGAGATAGAGACGGCCTGTAAGAACAAAGCATTGTTTTGGTCACCTGTTTAGGCCTACTCTCTTCTGGTAAAACTAAGGCGAGAAGTAACTTGTCAGCCATTGCCACAGATATTTTCTAGGAGTTTCTGGGGGCTGGAGAGCACATACTCATTATTACAATTTTCTTTCAAGACCTGGAACAAGTGCCTATTTCCTCTAGAAATTGCTCAACTTTGCTCTGTTCAGCTCAAACCCTCTGTGCATTCTAACACTGCAGTACTTTGATAATTGGCGTAGAATAGTCACTCTTCTGGAAACACTATTCTTGACATCCTGAAATGCCTGTGTCTTTTGAATGACTTTGACCTCTCACAGGAAGTTCCTATAAATAACACTGTCTTTCTTATTAATAGAAATGGCTCAGTGGACCTCTGTCACACACACTGTTTTTGTTTTGTTCTAATTTATTTATTGATCACTCTCTCTCACAGGGCTCACTGAATCTGTGGACTGTTTCTCTTCTCTTTGTACCCTCAATTCCAATAAAGTAACTGATAGAGTGTCCAGTATATTTGGGGTGAATGAGTTAATGAATGAGGGAGTGAATAAGTATATTGAGTTTATATATAACTTTAACCTCTACAGAAGTATGTGTGGGATAATTCTTAAACAGATTTTATGGAATGCTATAAAACATACTGCAGCATTAAGACCAAAACTACACCAGTTCCTGTCAGCTTGATTCTGACTCATGATGACCTTATGTGTGTCAGAGCAGAACTTGGGTTTTCAATGGCTGATTTTTTTTTTTTTTGGAAGTAAATCCAAACCAAAACCAAACCCACAACAGTTGAATCAGTTCTGACTCATAGCAACCCTAAAGGACAGAGTAGAACTGCCCCATGGAGTTTTCAAGGAGCTCCTGGTAGATCTGGTAGATTTGAACTGTGAACCTTTTGGTTAGTGCCTAACCACTATACCACAGGAACTTCTGGAAGTAGATCATTGGGCCTTTGCTCCAAGGTGGCTGTGAGAAGACTCAAATCTCTAACTTTTTAGTTAACAATGGAAGCTTAACTATTTTTCATCATCTGAGATTCCCCCTCCGGTATTAGGCAGAATAATTTGTGCTACCAGAGTAAGATATTGGCCTAGGCCAAACTTGTGCCATTTTTTAATTAAAATCTAGGTGTTAGGTTTTAAATAAGTACTAATATTAGAATATTTTCTGGAACAAATTCTGACTTGAGGAACATTTTTAAGAGATCTGCAAAAAAAATTTCTCATTTTTTTTGTAATTTGGTTTAAATCGTATTTTAAAAAAGCACAGTAGGCTCTCATTACCTATCACACAGGCTTCTTATCCTCTTTGGGTTTAAAGATACTTTGAGATCTAGCTCCACTGTAGCACTCCAGTCTAATATCTTCCCTCGTTCCAGGATACAGACTTTCTCCTTGCAAACAAGTGGCCTCATTATTCTCATTACCCCCACGCACGACTCTTCATGCCCTTTGCTCATGCCGGTCTTCCATCTAGCAACCTCTTCCCAATCCATTGCCACGTCATATCCAGCTTCTGCCCACCCTCAGGGTCCATTTCTCCACCGTGACTCTCTAAGAGTTCTTGCCAAATGACTTCCCATTTCTCTGCTTTCTGAGTTCCTAGAACATGTACTGTATTATCATCGTCATGACTTTATTTCATTTATATTTGGCCTATGTATTAGTTTTCTTCCTAAAAATAACCCTTTGAGGGCAATGATTGTGTCAATAACTCCCAATCTCCTATACAGTCTAATAAAGTGTTAAGTGCATGAAAAGGCACATAGCAGTACTGCTTGTTTATTGGTAAAAGGTTTTTATTGTTTATTTATTGTTTTTAATGGCCCACTATACCCCTTACTGATGCTTTTCACACACATTTCTCTTTATTAATCTTCTTTAATCTTGAGCTTTTTTCTAGGTGATCTGTCCAATATTGAGAGTGGAATGTTGAAGTCTCATAGTATTATTGTGGACTGATCTATCTCATTTGTGAGTGTAGTGAGTGTTTCTTTGATGTATTTAGGTGCTATAATATTAGATGCATAAATATTTAATATTGTTAAGTCCTATTTGTGTACTGAAACTTTCAGCAATGAATAGTGTCCATCCTTATCCATGATGGTGGATTTTACATTGAAATCTATTTTATCTGAGATTAGGATTGTCACATCTGCTCTTCTTTGTTCGTTGTTAGCTTGATATATGTTCTTCCATCCTTTAATTTTCAGTTTGTTGTATCTTTAAGGTGAATTTCATGTAGGCAGCAAATGGATAGGTTGTGTCTTTTGATCCAAGATGCACTCGATGTCTCTTTACTGGCACATTCAGTCCATTCACATTCAATGTGTTTATTGACAGGTATGTGATCAGTACTGCGATTGTGATATGTTTATTTTTGTGTTGATGTTTTCTCTGTTGTTCTTATTAATCTGTTCTGGGACATTCTTCTCTGTGAGTTGATTTTTCACCTTTTTCAGGGTTGGTTTTGTGGTTTTTGAGACTCCTGTGTTATGTTTCTTGATTTGATATGTTGCATCTTTATTGTGCTTTACGGCTGCTCCTAAGATCCCCCTTAATAAACTATGTATAAACCCAACTTAAATTACTATTTCCATCAACTTCCTCCCCATCTGGAAGGACTATAACAACTGTAGTGCATCCCTCTTTTTAATACGATAGCATCATAGTTTTCGTGATATGATCACTGGATTATTTCTTTCACTGTTATAGCTTTCATTGAGTTTGGAGCCTTCCCCAACTGGGTAGGTTTCTGGGTGATGTGTCCTATATTTGCTTCTAAAATATAATGTTGGTGGTTTTATTCTCCTAAGCCAAGAGGTTCTTTCAGTATTTCTTATAGCTTTAGTTTGGTTTTTACAAAGTCTCTGAGTTTCTGTTTATCTGTGAATGTCTTAATTTCCTTTTCATATTTGAAAGATAGTTTTGCAGGATATATAATTGTTGGTTGGAAGTTCTCCTTCAAGGCTTTGAATGTGTCATGCCACTGTCTCCATAACAGCATTGTTTCTGCTGAGAAATCCGATGAAAGCCTACAGGGCTTCCCTCTGAATGTTAGCTCTGCATTGCGTCTTGCTGCTTTTAAGAATTTCTGCTTATGTTTCATTTTGTTAAGCTTGATTATAATATGTCTTGGAGTCTTTCTTTTGAGATCTATACTGAGTGGCGCTTGATATGTATCTTGGATATCTATATTCTCTTTTTTCAATTTTTTTTAGAAGTTTTCTGTCAGCAGCTCAGCAACAATGCTCTCTGTATTCTCAGGTGTCCCACCCTGTTTAAGAACTCCAGTTAATTGTAGATTGTTCCTCTTGATAGAATCCCATGTGCTTCTTAATGCTTCTTCATTTTTCTTGTTTCTTTTTTCTTATTTCTCCTCACAGATGCTCAAGCCAGTGGCTCTGTCTTCCAAATCAGAAAGTCTCTTTCCCATTGGTTCCATTCTGTTTTCTTGGCTTTGAATTGAGGTTTCTATCTCTTTGATTTTCTTCTTGATCTGTTAGATTTCAGAGTACTGGTGTTCCATCAGATCAGGCAGCTTTATTAATTTTTCATTTCATTTTGCTGCATTTTGTATGAGTCTAGGAGGGCTCTATATGTAATTCTTTTGTGTTCACCTTCCATTAGTTTCAGAAAAGCTTCTTTGTCTGGGAAGTTCTTTGGTGCTTTCTTTTGGGGGCCTTCTGAAGCCAAGGATGATTTCTTGGTTATGGTTTTCTCCAGAGTTTGCTTTTGGGGCATCATGTGAGTTGGTAAAGGCTGACAGAGATGTTGTGAGGAACCACAGTTGTTTCTCTAGGCCATCTTAAAATGAGAGGTAAAAGTATCTGATGACTTCCAAAGTCAGTTGATATTCAGGTGTATAGGTCCCTCTTCCAAGCTGGCAAAGTAAACACCTCTATATCGAACCTCAGATGTCATAAACTAGCTCAAAGTACAGAAAGGCTACTGCCCTGCTGGCCTCTGCTGTCAGACCCTAGATGTAGGTGACACTGTGTAGAATACTGCTTTTCTGCCGGAAAAGCATTCTCCTCTGGGTAGGCACTGCCTCCCAGCCCAGGAAGTAGGTACAGCTGAGGCTTCTGTATGGATGTATATCCACCTCCCAGTAGAACAAGATGGTGTCGTGCACAAGCTCGCCACCTGGCTGGGACCAGGCTATTGGCAGAAAGGCAGGCCAAAGGTGCCAAGATGCATAGGGTCCACGCTCTCTATTGCAGGGTCCCAGCAGTAGGTGACACTGTGTAAACTACCGTTTTTCTGCTAGAAAGACACTTTCCCCCCAGTAGGCACGGCCTCCCAGTCTAGGAAGTAAGTCCATCTGCGGCCTCTGTATGGGTGTATCTGCCTCCCAATGGATCAAGATGGCATCTCGCACAAGCTTGCCACCGCCTTAGTACCAGCTAGTACATTGCTGAAGCAGAAAGAGAGGCCAAAGGTGTAGAGATACAGAGTTCAAAGCTGGGCTCTCTAAATATGGCAATTGAGCTTGCTGATACCACCAGCAGTGCATTTGAGATTAGTGGCTAGTCAAGGCCCAGCTCTTTCCACCTACTAAGACAGAGAAAAAAAAAATTATACTGTGAGCTCACGCTCACAGACAGTAGGGTCAGTGAAAGAGAGGAGGTTTTGCATTCAGTGGTATGAAGTCCAAATTAACAGCCCTATGCTGCATCCTAGGGGCTTACCAGGTGTCCAGAAGGCTCCATTTAATTATCATTTCAGGTCTTAGTTTCCAGAGGATTTAGGGAGACATGTTTTTAGCCCACCATCTTGACTTTGCCCCCCTAATCTTCTTTGAAAATTAAAATCACTTGTCAAAATCCTTTTTGTAACCCCTTATATCTTAATTCTATGTCTCAACTTAAGTGATACCAAAATTTGTCTGAAAAGAAACTTGATCTTCCTGTTTGGAGCCTTACTTGCTTTATTAGTGCTGTTCTTAGAAGTACTTTTTGTATGGATTCTCTTCTCTGCTTGCAAAAAGCATACTCTGCAATTTAAATGCCTTCACAATTTTTAACTTCTGGAGTTGAATTGCATTAAAGAAACTGCACAGCCCCAAAAATGATAAGCAAGGAGTATACTGAAGATACAAAACCTGGAGGGAGCATTGTTCTCAATTTTCACTTAGTGCTAAAAAGTACAATGAGCAATGAGTCAGTTGGTAACCTGCAAGCCTGAAACAGCAGTTTTTCAGGTGCAAGAGAGAATGCGAAATTGCTGACACTGATTTTCAAGAGTTTAAATTGTAAAGAAAAGGGAAATGGGACTTGGGACTGTGGTTCTGAACTCAAACTAAGATCAAAGCCTATCATTTCCAAGTATAAAGCAAGTGGAGCTTTTGGTGATTGCTCTAATTTTCATATAAGGTAATTTTATAATTTGTGTCCACTTTATACTGGCTCATGTCCCTATATGCAGTTACATTGACTTGAAATGTCTATACTTGTGGGGAGAAAAAAATTATTTAACTGCTTATTATTTTAACTTGGTAATATAATCCTAAGCAATGAGCTCCAGTTAATTAGCAGCGGGGCAGTTGAATACTATTTGAAAGGTAAGTGTGTTATTCACATCCCCATGTACTTTGACATACTGCATCTTCTCACATGCTTATTGCAGGGTGCTGTGTTATGGGTGAGAATGATAGAATGATTTATTGTCTTGATTTAAAATCCTCAAGAGTTGTCCCAATTTTAAACAATCTTTGCCTACTTGGACAAAGGGAAGTACAATCAAGATCTCATTTTTGCTTTTTTCCAAGTATGTGGAAATGCTGAGGGTGGGCTGAGCTTCCAGTGTGATCCTGGACTCCTGCAAAACCTACCTTTGGATTTTGTGTTTTCTAACCATTCGGTTCTTTAAACTGTCTTGGCATTTTTTAAAGCAACCGGTTCGAAGAATTTTGTACATGAGTTAGCATAGCAAGTACATGATTAATTATTTTCTATGAAATTGATCAACATTTTCATTTTATCTAAGTATTTTGGTAGGAGATGACCTTGGGTACATGATTAATTGGCCAGGACAAATGTGGACTCCTGGGGGTGGATTGATGGGTTCAAGAGAAATACTGCCAGTGCCAAGAAGCTGAAATCTATCCCTCTATACAATCTTTTGAAGACTATATTAAAATTGGGGAAAAAAATCAGTCATGTATACATGTTTCTTGCAAAGACAAAGTAAACATATTGAAGCATTTAATCACCACGTTGGATATCTGTCAAACTTTGGTAAGGATGAGAATTAACATGGGCATTCCCATGTCAAAAGGGGAGTGGAAAGGAAACTTTTCTGAAGCTTATTAATCCTCACTTTGCTGAAACAGTTTAGAGTATTCAGTATAAAAACAACTTCATTTAGATCCTCTATGAACTTTTGCATGAAAATGCCAAATGCCTAAAATAAAGCTTTTGTGAATGCAAGCTATTAGGCTTTGATTGACCACATCAAAGTTTGATCTGGGAAAATAACTTAATGGATAGTTTTTAAAAAATGTTTCATGTCTCCAGTGATACATACTATACATATTATTTCCCTGGTTTGGAATACCTTTTTGTTTCTTACAGTGAGAGGCAACTAAAAATTCCTAGAACATTTGTTCCAATCACTTTTCTATTTTTGATTTTGGGGAAACTTCTTTGGTTATGCATTACAGCTACAAGATATTTTTTCATGTCATTGGAACTCTGATTTGTCTTATGAATATGGACCAAATTGGAATTCCAAGTGTTTACCAAACTATTCGAAAGCAAGTATAATGTAACATCTTCTTTGTGTGTTCAGGTAACATGATAGAACATTACTAGCTCTGAACAAGGTCTCATTGTTCTAAAACTCTTTAAAAAGGTACACACACACACACACACACACACACACACACACACACACACACACACACACACACACACACACAGACGTATCCACTGCCATCGAATCTATTTCAACTCAGCGAATCTATAGGACAGAGTAGAACTGCTCCATAGAGTTTCCAAGGAGTACCTGGCGGATTCAAACTGCCAACTTTAGCAGATGTACCACTAACTACTATGCCACAATGCCACCAGGATTAGAACCGTTTAAACCTTATATTTGGAAAAATATTTAGCTTTTAAACTGCAGTCCTAGATATTCAGCTCAGAAAAGAAATGAAGTTATATAAAAACTGGAGGTCACCATCTCATGCATCTGGGTCTGAGATGTGGCAATCTTGGAGAAAGCAAGTTATCTAGGGACAAAAGTCATGGAAGCCCTTTAGAATCCTATTTTGTTCCCTCAGTCATGAAACAAAAAATTTTATCAGCGGTCTTCTCCTTATCTTGTGGCAAGAATGGGGAGTATTTCTACATTTAGAAAAAGAAACCTCAATTGTCCCACTTGCAAATAAATGACAGTTCCCTGATAACTAAACTAGAGAAGTTTGATTTTCCTAAATGTAACTTTGATCAGTTTCAACTCAAAAGACAAATATCTGTTTATTTAACAATTGTCAGTGTTTCTCATATCCACCTCCATGTATTAAAGACAAAGAACAAGTTCATTTTATAAAATTTTTCCCTGAGATTTTATTTTTTAAATCAATTCTATGTTCTCAGCTTGCTATATTTTATAAAGTATTTTTGACTGCTTCATACTGTTGGCTTTCTTGATATCCTTCTGAACAAGCTTTAAACAAACAAACAAACAAAACCTGTTGCAACTGAGTAGATTCTGACTCATAATGACCCTATAGGTCAGAGTGGAATGGGCCCGTAGGGTTTCCAAGGAGTGGCTGATGGATTTGAATTGCTAAACTTTTAGTTAGCAGCCAGGCTCTTAGCCACTGTGCCACCAGGGCACTGTAACAGGCCTTTACAAAACTATCTTTATTCCTGGAAAATAAAGCTGCACTGTACAGATTTGGTCTCAATATTGAGAGTTCCTTTAAAGGTCAACTAAGGGAGAAAGGTGTTGCTTCAGCACATTTTTACCACTGATGTAACTTGCCTACTATCTTTTTTTCTTTCTTTTCTCATATGAAACATCACATCATTCCTAAGGCGGAGAAACTCAGAGGCTAAAAATGTAAGACTTTCTCTGTGTCTGGGGGAAAGTTTTGTCATGTAAAATAAAATAACTCTTACCAAGTAGGACAACCTTCCTGAGTATTTCATTCCTGGGACTGTTTGCATTCTTTCCCAGTGAGTTAGAATGATAGGCACCAGAGCCTATTTATAACAAGCAACAAGAGCTATGAAGCTCTTCTGTGGTGGGTTAGGAAGAGCCTTCCTGATTGGATCTTCCCAACGAGCATCCCTAAACCTTTGGGGGGAAGTGTGACTCTACGTCAGGCCTGTGAGAATCCATCTCAGAAAGAGCATGTGATACGGAAATGGAAACAGTCAGATTGAAACCATACATGGTGAAGGCAACAAGACAGTATTGAGCTGTTTCTGAAATATGCTAGGGTTATTTCAGTGCTTGAAGAATAAATAAAACTTGGGGCGCTCTGGAAGAGAATGTGAAGGCGTGTGAGAGGACTCTGTGAATATTCCCAAGCAGTATCTTTTAGCCTCGTATGTTTTAGCTTTCATTCTAACTTTAGAAAACATTATTTTAAGGCAACAGTGTCTAAGACGTTTGTGCATAGACACAGCCTGCCGTGGCTGTTTAAAGATAAGCGGCAGGTTTCTACCAAACACTGAGTTGCTTGGGTTGCCAAGAATTAAAACACTGCAGAAAAAAAAGACCTCAAACAACAACAAATCCCTTCAAACAAACACAAGGCAATATTGCATATTATTCAACTCCAAGTATAAACTGCACAGAATACTAGAATATTGGACACAGGTACCCATTGCCACAGGACAGAGTAGAACTGCCCTATGTAGGTTCCAAGGAGTGCCTGGTGTGTCTGAGCTGCAGACCATTTGGTTAGCACCTGTAGCAGTTAACACTGTGCTACCAGAATTTACTCTAAAACTCCTTAGTCCAAGCTCTTCTGTAATAGGTAAGAAAACACACACACTGAGGATAAAATACTGTGCCCAAGTACCTGGCCAGTTACATGGAAACAAAAACTACTTTTTAAGACTTCTTGTCTAACAGTCCAAAGACACCTTTCAATTGACATATGGAAATCAATAGCAAAAGATGAAAATGGACAATATGTCTACATGGTGTTGGAGTGATGTAATCCATTGATTGTCCCTGAGTCTATTAAGAGAGAACCCTAGTGTCACAACCATTCCATGTTCTACCACTAACCCAAAGTTTGACAGTTCATACCTACTGAGCAGCTCCTTGGGAGAAAGACCTATTAATCTGCTTCCACACAGACTAAGACCTAGAAAATCCTGGGAGGCGGTTCTACTCTATTACTTGAAGTCACCGCAAGTTGGAAATTGACTCTGTGGCACTTAACAACAGTGACAAGCCCACTGAAGCTGTTATGCTGTGACCCCTGTTGCTGTGTAAAACCAAACCTAACCCACTGCTGTCAAGACTGACTCACAGCCACCGTATAAGACAGTAGAACTGCTCCACAGAGTTTCCAACGAGCACCTGGAGCATTTGAACTGCTGACTTCTCTGTTAGCAGACATAGCCCTTAACAACTACACCACCAGGGTTTCCTGTTGCTGTGTAGCAGCCAGAAATAAGTCACAGCATCTTGATATTGCAAGTACTAAGGCTCATCTGGTTTAGCTACCCTCAGAAGGAATAAAGTAGCCAGACATTCTCCAAAAAAAAAAAAAAAAATTGCAATTCATATTCAAGGGTAGTTAGTACTGGCACTTTGTAAACTGGAGAAAGATACAGATTTAGACAGTCAGGAAAGAAGACTATTGAAAAAAATGAACTTCTCTGTATGTTTTGGTTTTATTGTTTTAAGCGTTGAGATGTCCTTTGAACTAAGTAGGAATTTAATGCTACATGATTTGGCCTGTTTTATATGTTTTTTTTTTTTAACCTACAGAGCTGAAATATACTTGTCTGTAAAAGTATTTGTTTAGACCATTATTTTGAGCTTTCCTGTAGATCACAAATTATGTGGTTTCAGCATTTCAGAATTGTATCAGTGTAAAGTGCCACGCTTGCTATCAATAGCATCTTTTCTTCAGGCTGGGCCCCAAGAACAGAGAGAAACTTCTGTTCCAAAGCAGTACTGGTAAGCCATCAGACCTATAAAGCAAATCATAACCACTGGATTGGTATGTCTGCTATTTGCTGTTGAATACGTTGGATAGTCTTTCCTAACCTCACCTTTCCAGTCCTTTAATATTAGTAAACCACTTCAGAATGAGGGAGAAAGGAGAATCTAGATCAACCATGTGAATTTTCTGAGTTTTTAATCTTGACAGATTTTTGAGCAAGTCTAATGAAATAATATATATAAAAGTGCTTTGGTAAACCTTACAATGCTATAATATTAAAGATACTTTAAAAAGGGCTTTACTTTAAACATCAGCTTGAGAGAATTGATTTTAACTGATAGTGTTAAGATATACAATGTATAAGTATATATATCAGGAAATTATAATATTGTGACTTGTATTATTTTAGACAGGCACTGATCTCAGTCTATGCATTGATAATCTCACATGACCTTCTCGTTATGTAACAATATATTATCATATAACATTAGTTACTAGTATTATCCCTATTAGAAGTGAAAATAGAGGCTTGAAAAGGTCAGACAACTTGTAAGCGGCAGAGCCACAGGTCTCTTGCTACAAGATCCATGTGCTTGACCATTAGGCTCTGTTGCCTGAAATAAAAATGGTGCTTTTTATTATACTGTGAAAACAGTGGGTAACTTTATAACTCTACTGTTGTGTGCTAAGTTTATCAGATTTTATTTTATTTTTGTGGAAGGGAATGACAAACTTTTGAAGACAGAAGCTATCCTCTGTTCTTTATGAAGAGTGCTCAGAACAAAGTCAGCTGTTGGTTAATTGACAAGCATCAGTGGTTCATATGGAAGTCTGTTACCTCTAATGACAAAGAGAGAGCTGGGCTCAAAGCCCAGAAACAAGAACCTGCCGTGTTCTGGCTGTGAGACGTACATAAACAATGTTATTGGAATAGATGGTTGGCAATTTGTTTCTAACTTTGAAAGGTGTAGCAATTGACTTCTGTACAGATATGGACTTGGAAACCTATGGAGCAGTTCTCCCCTGTTATGTAGGGTCATTATGTGTCAGTGTCTACTGAACAGCAATGGATAATGCTTATGAAAGCAGACTGCCACATCTTTCTCCCACAAAGTGGCTGAAAGGTTTGAACTGCCAGACTTTGGGTTAGCAGTTGAGATTTAAAAATTGTGCCATCAGGGCCCCTCCAAAATATCATCACTGATGAAACACATGAGGGTCTATAGCATAAACTTACTGAACAAAGAATGCCATATGCACACAGAACACAGAGAGAGAGAGAGAGAGAGAGAAAGTATGTTTTCTCACAACATCTAGATCTTCCCTACATCTTTAGACCTTGTGATAGTTAAGTTTGTGTTTCAGCATGGCTAAGCCATGATTCTCAGTGGTTTAGCAGATATTATGTAACCATCTTCCATTTTGTGATATGATGAAAGCAGCCAATGAGTCAAAAGGCCAACCAGCTGAAAGCCAGTCACTTAACTTAGGGGTGCGGCCTGCATCCAAAATATATGGATGTTCTGCAACGCTCTCTGTAGATCTTACAGTCTGGCTTGTTATCCTCTGACCTCTAGTTCTTGAGATGTGAGCCAGCAGCCTGCTGTCTGCTCTGAAGATTTTGGGATTCATCAGTAACTGCAACCCTGTAAGCCAGCAGCCTTCCATCTGATCAGCCAGTCTGGGGGTTGTCAGTCCCTGCGGCCACATGAGTCAGGAGAAATTGCCAGGCTGACACCTGATCCACGAACTTGCTGCCTGCACAACTGTGTGAGTCATTTCCTTGACCTACACCCCTCTTTCTGCATATTTTCGTTTTGTTCCTCTAGAGAATCCAGCCTAAGACATTTTGGTAGCAAGAGTGGGGTGCTGTTCTAACAGCTGCAGAAAATGTGAAAGCTGTTTTGGAATTGGGTAATGGCTAGAGGCTGGAAGAATTTTAAGATGCCTAATAGTAAAAGCAAAATGAGTCGGATCTGACTCTACGGCACTTGGCTTGGCTTTAACAGTAAAAGCCTAGATTACCTGGAAGAGATGATTGGTAGAATTATGTATGTCAAAGCCAATTCTGGTGAGGCCTCAGAAGGAAGTGAAGAGAGCCGTAGGGAAAAGCTGTGTCACCTTACAGAATATATATGGCACCAACAAAAGAATATGTTTCTGGTTAGGCTTCAAAGAAAATGACAAACATGTGATTGGACAATGGGAGAAGGGGAATGCTTGTTATGCAGTAGCAAAGAACTTGTCTGAATTTTGTTTATATTTTGGAGGAACATAGAACTTGTAGATGATGAACTTGGATAGTAAGTAGACATGGGCTAAAAACTGAACTGTGAAATATGAAAATTCTGTTGTACAAACTAAGAACATGTGTCCTAGACTGTTCACCAAAGATGTGACTACGTGACCTTTTGTTAAAGAGATTAAGCTGTGACTGACGGATCTAACCAACTACTGCAAGGAAAGAAAAAAAAAATCAACTTAGACTGAAGGGATAGAAAAACAACAAAAGAATTCTACAGGCAGAAAACAGGACAAAGGAGCTGCATCTGTTGTCTTCCAAGAAAAGAAGAGAAAAGGATCATTCCTGGAGCATCACAGAAAACCAGCAGAACTGTTCATGATTTTTTGAGTTTCAAAGGGTGGAGCTGGAGTTTCTGGATTATGAAGAGTAGATCCACAGCCTCCTAGGTTTCAAAGAGTTGGATCTTTACCAACTTGTTTCCAGAATGTGGGGCTGCCCTTAAAGTGTGCCAGGGGCTGCAGTTGTCACCCAAAGCACAGGGGGTGAAGTTTCCATGCCCAAGGGTAGAAAACTGGGTCCTGCTGGGAGGTGAGGTCATCACTCAGACGGACTAGGAGAATGGGGTTGGCCAAAGCAGAGGGAGCAGAGTTGCTATCGTAATGGACCTGTGAGGTAGAGCTAAAGCTCAGGACTGAGGAGCCTCTACCCATAATCCAAGGAGCGTGACCAATACCCAGAGTCTGGAGTATAAGGCCATTGCCTGGGTGGTCTCTAAAAACAGAGGACTGTTTTCAAACCTTGAGAGCTAATGTAAGTTGTTCTGCTGGATTTGGTTCTTGGTGCCCATTATCCCTTCTTTCCCTAGAATTTCTCCCACTTACAATGGAAAAGTCTACCTTGGATCCATTCTGCCATTGTACTTTGGAAACAGATAACGTGTAATCTAGATGTTACACATTCGTAGACGAAAGCAAATTTTGCCTCAGGATGAAATTTGCCTAAAGTCACCCATATTTGATTTACATAATTCAGAAGGTGAAACTTCGGACTTGGAGTTGATTTAAGACTTTTGGAATGGTGTAATGGGGTTAATATATTTTACTTGAGACAAGGATGTGAATTTGGGGGAGGCTAAAAGGTGGAATGTTAAGGATTGAATTATCCTCCCCGAAATATGTGTTTTGTATCCTAAACCCCGTGCTTGTGCTTGCAACTTCATTTGGCAATGAGTTATCTTTAATATGTTAATAAGACAGGACTAATGTAGGGTGTATATTGAGTCATTCCCTTTTGCAATATAAAAGAGATTAAGCACACCAGCAGATATGGGTAAGATAGATGCCAAGATACTCAGAGCTCTTCAAAAAACCAGAAAGTGGAAGCTGGAGTGACTAGGATATTCCTCCAGAGCTGAGACAGAAAGCCTTCCTCTAGAGGCAGCACCCTGGATTTGGATTTCAAACTTTCGTGGATTGAATGTGTTCCCTAAAAAGTCTGTAAGAGTTTGGCTGGGTCATAATTCCTTGTATTGTGTGATGTTCCTCCAGGTTGGAATTTCTGCCGCTACGATATTAATAAGGATGAACAGGCAGCAGTTATATTGGTAGCCAAGCCAGCATATGTGAATTTGTTTTGGTGTGCCTTGAGGCAGTTTCTTGAGCTATAAAGGGAAAAATCTGGCAGAGAGATTTCACACCATCAAGAAAGCAGCACCGTGAGAAGAGTACATCCTTCAGACCCGAGTTCCTGAACCAAGATGCTCCCTGAACAAAGTCCTTGCAACACAAGGACTTTCCTCCAGAGCTGGCAAGGGGAAAGCCTTTTTCCTGGAGTGGACACCCTGAAGTTGGACTTGTAGCATACTGGACTGTGGAAGAATAAACTTTCCTTTGTTAAAGCCATCCACTTGGTGGGTGACTCTGGTATTCCTGTTAGAGCAGAGCTAGCAAATTAAAACACAAACCACCTAAACTAAGAGAGGAAACTGAAGGTGTAGTGGTTAGGTGCTATGGTGGCTAACCAAAAGGTTGGCAGTTCAAATTCACCAGGTACTCCTTGGAAACCCTATGGGGTGGTTCTACTCTGTCCTTTAAGGGTGCTGTGGGTCATGATCACCTTGATGGCAATACACTTGGCTTGGCTTAGAAATTATGAGAAAATAAACTTCTTGTTGTTAAAGCCACCCACTTGTGATGTTTCTGTCACAGCAGCACTAGATAACTAAAACAGACCTCAATTTGATAAAAGTGTTTGGGGATATCTCCTGCTAAAGTACAAACTAGCTGAGGTGGGAAATCCCTGATTCTTTTTGCAAAATGAGAATCTTGTGACTGTGCTTTGGAGATAGTTTTTCTACTGTTAATACTGTATGCAATTTTGCTGTTAGGTGCCACATTTGCTCCTCAGGAGTTCTGTCCTTTTCAGCCAGAAGCAAGCTCTTAATTAAGGGAACTTATTCTGCCCTGCAGAGTCTTGCTTTCAAAGAAAACTCAAAGTTGGTTTGCAAATAGTGATAATATTAATGTGGAGATTGTACTGGATGTCACTCACCACGAATTCTGCACACATTTCATTTTTAGAACGGGAAATTTCTATTTAGTCTGTGGCTTTATGTGTGACTGTGAGCCAATTTCTTCTTCAGAAGCTGACGATGGCATATTTTTTATATCTCGATTATTTTCCTGGGATGTCCAGCCATCCTGTTTAGGCTCTTGCTGCTGGCTGGTGGGTCCCATCAGCATCCACGTGATGCAAGAATTGAAATGCTCCACAAATTCCTAGCCAAAGAGGTCAGAGTAGCTTTCTTCTTCTGCAAATACCTACAAGGTACAAGACCTCAAAACCAGATCCATATGCTTTGGTTGACATCTCTGTAGAATATAGTCCTCCATAAGGCATCTGTGCCACATTCCCTCAAGGATTTTAAAAAAATATGAATTTCTCTTCACATTGTCTGACACTAATTCTGCCCACTTTAGATAAATATTACTTAAGGAGGGATTTAAAAATATATATTTTATTATGATTTAAGGAAAGTTTACAATCCAAGTCAGTTTGTCATACAAAAAGTTACACACACAATTGTACATAACTCTGGCTTCAAAAAGGAATTATTTTGACCTATAAATAGAGAAACTGGAAAAAGCACAAGAATAAATTTATCACAGGAGAGAGCTTTACATAAGCCTGTGTGAAGGTCTGTGTCAGGGACTGTGTTGACTTGAGTAACTTTCTTCTCAGTAACTTTATGGAACATAGCTAATAAAAGTTTTTCCCTTATTACCTATATTCCATAAAAAGTCTTTCATATGTAAGTATGAAGACTCATAATATAGTAGATATTATTGTAACTGGGATTTCAAAACCAAACCAAACCCACTGCCTTCGAGTCGATTATGCTTTGGCTAGTTATTATTATTAGCTGCCACTGATAAACACAGTCCCTGACCTGTGTTGACCATACATGTAATGGAGTGAAATACTGCCCACTCTAATACAGACTGTTGTGATCCATAGGGTTTTTCCTTGATGCTCAAAAGTAGATTGTCAGGCCTTTCTTCCTAGTTTGTCTTAGCCTGGAAGCACTGCTGAACAATATTCAGAATGACTGTTGTGGTTAGGTGGCATCCAGTGAATTTTGACTTACAGCATTCCTATGTATAACAGAACAAAGTGTTACCCAGCCCTGTTTCACCATCACAGTAGTGTGTTTGATTCCATTGTTTCAGCCACTGTAAAAATCTATCACCTTGAGAGTCTTCCTTTTTTTTTTGCTGACCCTGTACCATGCATGATGTCTTTCTCCTGGGGTGGTCCCTTCTGATAACATGTTCAAAGTCAGTGAAACAAAGTCTTGCCATTCTCTATTCCACAGAGCATCTGGCTGTACTTCCTCCATAACTTATTTGTTCATTCTTCTGGCAGTCCCTGGTGTATTCAGTATTCTTTAGCAATACATATCCAAATGCATCAATTCATCTTTGGTCTTCCTTTTTGGTTGTCCAAGCATATGAGGCCATAGAAAACACTATGGCCTGGGTCAGGTGCACCTTAGTCTTTGAGGTGTAACATTTCAAAGAGGTCTTTTGCAATATATTGTTTGATTTCTTGACTGCTGCTTCCATGGGGATTGATTTTAATCCAAGTAAAATGAAGTCCTTGACAACCTTAATGTTTTCTTCATTTGTCATGATGTTGCTTATTGGTTTTTGTGATGGCTTTTTTTTATGTTGAGGTATAATTCATACTGGAGATTGTAGCTTTTGATCTTCATCAATTAATGCTTCAAGTTGGCTTCACTTTCAGCAAATAGGGTTGTACCATTTGCATATTTCAGGTTGTTAATGAGTCTTCTTCCAGTATTGATGTTGCATTTTTCATATAGTCCAGTTTGTTGGGTTATTTGCTCAACATAACAGATTGAATACACATGGTGAAAGAATACAACCCTGACACACACATTTTCTGACTCTAAACCGTGCAGCGTCCCCTTGTTCTGTTCTCAAACTGTGTCTTAGGCATCTAGTGCTACTAGAACAGAAATACTACTACATCCCATGGACCAGGGCTGGGTAACGTTTTGTTCTCTTATACATAGGAATGCTGTAACTCAAAGTTCATTGGATGTCACCATAGTGGGTGGCTTCAACAAGAGAAAGTTTATTTTATCACTGTCCAGTTAGCTCCAGGGGAAGGCTCTGGAGGAAGGCCTTTGCATTACCAGTCTTCCCCTGGACTGGAAGCTTCTGTAGTACAGGATGGGGTCTGTTCCTGGACTTCTTGCTTAGTGCTAGGAGGTTCCCAAATGTCCGTTTGCCTCCCTTTCCTTTATAACTCAAGATGCTGCTCCAAGGCACGATGTAATCCCATACATTGAATCCTGTTCCGCCAACATAACTACTGTCCATCCTCCCTCATTAACATCACAAAGGCAGGACTCACAACATAAAGGAATACCACAACCAGGAGTTGTGGCCCAGCCAAACAGCCACACATATTTGGGGGGGTGGCGGACACAATTCAGCCCACCATGATCTGTGTCAAGTTTCCTCATGAGTACAATTAAGTGTTCTGGAATTCCCATTCTTTACAATGTAATCCATAATTTGTTATTGTCTGATCCACATGGTTGAGTTGCATCACAGCGATAGACATGACAACAGTGACAGATCAGTGTCGACAATGAGGGCACTGGGCAGGGATGGAAATCCAGTCTGCTGTATGGAAGGCAAGAATTCTATCACTGAACCACCACTGCTTACTCATTTATAAGACAACCAAACTTAGCCATCCTTTGAAATAAATCCACGTACAGTTAACTCACAAAACATTCTCATTAGGTATATACAAATTTACCATAATCTGTGCTTTGTCAAGTCTCTCTGAAAACCTAAGCAACTCCTTTTCAGGGAGTTCATTGCACTGAGCACCAGGACTCAGAGAGCTTATTATAGTTTATTTTATTTTATGCCTTATACAGAATTGTGAAATCACAAAAACAAAGCAAGGCTAGGACAGAAACCAGATGGGAAAAGAAGCCTGTTTTATCTCATGATGCTGGTATAGTAGGAAAAAGACTCAAAGACTTCCACTTCTGACATCTGTTGTCGGACTTGCTTTCCTGCTCTAAACTACTATTGAGTCTATTCTGACTCATGGCAACCCTACAGTGTCCGAGTAGAACTGCAGTCTACAGGGTTTTCGATGGCTGGTATCTTTTTAAGGTAGGTTGCCAGGCTTTTTTCTGGGGTGCTTCTGGTGGATTTAAATCACCCGCCTTTTGGTTAGTAGTCAAGCACTTACCCATTTGTGCCACCCGGGGACTCTAAGCGGCTATAAAATTGGGCAACTGATTTCATATGTTGTACAGCAGGCAGGATAGAACTCTGATAGTTGAAAGAAGGGAAATGTGTGAGACAAGCCTCCAAATATACCCGACCTTGCAGCCTAGGCACTTTTCCTACCTTGGAATAGGAAGTTAGAGTCTAAATAGAGTGATAGTGTTGCTCACCTGAAGAGGCAGAGATCAGAGTTCTGGGTTGCTGAAGTGGCTAAATTTGCAGTTCTCTGTATTTTCTGTTTATCTCCCTCTGTTCTGATGTTCCAGTCACTTGTAGATTTGTTCCTCATGTTAGATTCCACATAATTCTTAGTGTTTCATCATTTTTTGAAAAAATATTTTGTCTGATTTTTCCCTAAATATGTTGGTGTCAGGTGTTTTACCTTCAGTCTCGCTATTCTGGCTTCCAGTGCCTCAATTCTGCTCCTTTGACTTTCTATAGAGTCATCTAATTCTGCAATTTTTTTAATGTGATTAAGTGCAAGTTTACAATCCAAGTCAATTTTCTGTGTAAAACCCTGAGTATTTGCCTCTCTACAACTCTGTCTGCTCTCCTCACCCTGTGGCAGCACAGTCTTTCTCTCTTTACTTCCAGATCCATTTAACCAACACTTGTCTCCTCTTCTCCATTCTCTCCTCTCCCCTATAAAAAGGAACCAATAGGGCAGCCTCATATATATATAACCATGAAGTACACATGCTACATGTATCACTCTGGGTCCGATTGCCCAGTCCATTCTTTGTCTGAAGTGTTGGCTTCAGTTCTGGTTTTAACTCTGGGATAGCAGCAAGTATAGAGGCCATGTGTAATTTTATTTTTGACCTTCTGAACTTCTACACACTGTTTCTCTGTATTCTCGTAGCTTGCCCTGCTGCATTTTCCCTGATTTCCTTCTCTCTTCGAGAGTTCTAAATATTAATCTTTGATATTCTACCTCTGATAATTTCAGGAAGTTCTCTTCATCTGGAAAATTTCTTGATTTTTTGTCTTAAGAACTTTCTGAAGCCATCATGATCTTTCTTTTTAAGTGACTTGATATCGACTATTGTCTCAGAGTCATCAGTAAGTTGCTGTATTTATTTCTTTTATGTTTGCATACCATATGCTAGCTTCTTGTTTTGCTTTGTTTTGAAATAACCAGATAGGCTGGTTAGGTGAGCTAGTTTGATTATTGGTGCCTTTGAGGCTTTAACATTCAGTCTTCAGATGGTTAGAGCTCTTATCAGGCAGGAAAGCCTAGGCAACTATTCATTCTTCTTGTAGGTATTCAGCTTAGATGCCCAGGTAGTTGGTCAACAAGTACGTGGTTCAGGCTCTGCCTTACAGTCCTAGATATGCACAGGTGATTGGTGTAGGCACAGGTATTTGGCTAATAAATGCAGGTGGCTGGCAGCCATCAATGAGTATCTGTGAGAAAGATGTGTCCCTTATCCTTAAGCCTAGGCAGGGAACCTGTTTCTCCCTTGAGTTCCAGTTTAGGGGAGCCAATGGATTATTTTATTTATCCTTCCCTCCCCCTTGTTTGTAAAACATTTCCCTCTAGGAGAATAGCTTTAAACACACATAAGGAGTCCTACTTCTGGCCTGGGTGATGGTGTCAGACTCTGGAGCAGGGCTTGGGCAGAGAAGCAGGGGTGAAGTGATGGGAAAAGGAAGAGAGGTTTATCCCAAAGGAAAGATTTAGATCACCACATGGTAGATTGGATGCAATCTACTTAGCTTTTGAGGATGGAATGCTGTTTTTCAATGATTCTGGAAGCATGAGTAAGCTCTCCACTGTTTGATCTCTCCTGCTGAGGAAAACACTTTCCAAAAGCCACTCTTTTGCTACCGAGCTTGCCATCTGTGGGGAGCCAATTTCTTGACAGGTCAGGTCTGGCAAGTCCTAGGTGGTTCTGGACCTTCTCTCCCTTCACTGTCACCAGTCTGATTTATTAACTTCCCTTTGATCTTCAGGGCTCCTAGAATGTCATATATAATTGATTAATGTGATAGAAGGGGTCTTTATTTTTACAGAGGTCACAGGAATTGTCCAACTACTCTGCCATCTTAGCCTTGCCTTCTCCCTTATGGTTTTCATAGAAGATTTAAGCATCTCTTATAGAATTGCAGGTGTAAGTGTAAGTCTTGAATGGCTAGTGCCATGATATGCTGCTTCAGCACATTATAGTGAAGTCTGTAGAAGCTAGGGTAGGGTGTTGATTATTTAACATTAAGAGCTTAATTATTAGGACTTCATTACTTCTATATGCCTGCACATATAGAATAATAAGTCACAAAGCTAAAATGTAAAGTCTCAATTGTCATTATTTAACTGTGGAAATTTATGTCTTAATTTTTGATACAATATTACATAACCAAAAAACCAAATCCTTTGCCATTGAATCTATTCTGATTCTTATCAGCACCATGGGAAGAGTAGAACTGCCCTGTAGGGTTTCCAAGGAGCAGCAGGTGGATTCAAACTGCCAACCTTTTGGTTAGTAGTCAAGCTATTAACCACTGTGCCACCAAATATAATGTTATAATCATCCATGTATTGATTGTATTTAAACAAATGCTAGCATTTTGCCTTATTTGCTTCAATTTTTTCTTAAGACAAAATAAAATGTTATCTCATGTATTTCCTGCTTTGGCATACATTTGTGTTATTCACCAATATTTCTAACCGTTTGCCTCCCAGGACATGTCAGATTGCACTTCATTGCCCCATTAGGTGTAGGCATGGCCTGATAGATAACTTTAATCAATAAAATGTAAGTAGAATTGAAATATGTCACTTTCATTTGGAAAAATTGAATTTCTAGTGTAAGACTCTCCAAAGCTTTGTTACTATACTGCTGTGGTATTGCAGTGACATGTTAATGTGGAGATGAATGTTCTCTATTACATGGAGAGCACTTGCCTCGAAATTTTACTTCATTATTTATAATTGTTTTGTCAGTAGCATAACCTAGCCTATCCTTACTAAAGTACCTTCTGTCATCCACAGGAAACCACTGCCCTAAAGTTGGTGTGTACAGTTGTATTTTCATTAATGTTTTACCTTGAATTCCTGTTTATGTCTATCAGTTAGGAAAAGTGTGTGTTAGGGTTATGTCCTTTCACCATAGAGATTATTCAGCCTTTATGCTGAGCAAATAATCTGAGAAATGGATTATATGAAGAAGAAGAATGGGGCATCAAGATTGGTGGAAATCTCATTAACAACCTTTGTTATGCTGATGACACAGCTTTGCTTCCTGAAAGTGAAGAAGACTTGAAGGAATTAGTGATGGAGATGAAAGACTACAGCCTTCACTATGGATTACACTTCAATAGAAGCAAAACGAAAATTCTCATAACTGGACTAGTAAGCAGCATCACAAGAAATGGAGAAAAGATTGAAGTTGTCCAAGATTTCATTTTACTTGGATCCACAGTCAACACTTATGGATACAGTAGTCAAGAAATCAAATGACATATTACATTGGGCAAATCTGCTGCAAAATGCCTCTTTAAAGTTTTAAAAAGTAAAGATGTCACTTTAAGGATTAAAGCACCCCTGACTCAAGTTGTGATGTTTTCAGTTACCTCATATGTACGCAAATACTGGGCAATGAATAAGGAAGCCCGAAGATAGATTGATGCCTTTGAATTGGCAAAGAATATTGAATATACCATGGACTGCCAAAGGAAAGAACAAATCCATCTTGGAAGCAGTACAGTCGGGGTACTCCTTACAAGCAAGAATGGCAAGACTTGTCTCACATACTGTCATGTATTGAATTGTGTCCCCTAGAAAACTGTGTGCACCAGTTTGGCTGGACTGTGATTCTTGGGATTGTATGATTGTACACCATTTTGTCATTTAATGGGATTTTCTTATGTTACAGATTCAGTGACTATGATTTGATAAGATGGGTGATTATGATGAGGTCCAGGAGATGCGATGGTGTCTTAAGCCAATCTCTTTTGAGATATAAAAGAGAGAAGTGAGCAGAGAGACATGGGGACCTCATGCCACCGAAAAAACCAATACCAGGAGCCCAGTGGACCCATCGGCCCTGGGCTGCGACGCTTCCGGGCCATGGAAAGACTGATGCATCACAAGGAACTTCCTCAAGGGTAGACAGAGAGAGAAAGCCTTTCCCTGGAGCTGATGCCTGGCATTGGAACATATAGCCTACTTGACTGTGAAAGAATAAATTTTTCTTTGTTAACATCCAAATCCTGAAAAGGAGGGAATGTGACTTGCAGTCTGCCCACTGTCTTGAAAAGGCAAAGAGCTGTGCCTGCCATTTTCTGTGATGTGGGGACTAATTCCCTCTCTTTAAGGTATCTCCTTACTTAGATATTGTCGTGAATTGAATTGTATACCTCAAAAAAATAGGTTTTGCAATTTGACTAGGCCATGATTCCCAGTATTGTGTGGTTGTCCTCCATTTTGTGATTTGTCTATGCTATAAATCCTAATCTTTGCCTGTGGTTAATAGGGCATGATTGGCTTTTGTTAAAGAGGGTTAGGGTAGAACTGTGACACCCTTACTAAGGTTACTTCCCTGATCCAAAGTAAATAAAGTTTCCCTGGGGTGTGGCTTGTACCACCTTTTATCCTACAAGAGAAAAAAGGAAAGGGAAGCCAGAAAGCAGTGCCAGGAGCAAAGCACATCATTTGGACCTGAGAGGTTCCTGTGCTGAGATGCTTCCAGGTCAAGGAAAGACTGATACAACACAAGAATCTTCCTCAAGAGCTAGTAGAGAGTGCCTTCCCCTGGAAATGGCACCCTGAATTAGGTCTTATAGCTTACTGGATTGTAGGAGAATAAGTTTCTCTTTGTTAAAGACATCTAACTTGTGGTATTTCTGTTACAATAGCACCAGATGACTAAGACAGGTGTATTTCTTGTTTTTGGTCAAGTTGAGGAAGATAGACTGGGGTCGCAGGGCCACTGAAACTGGCAAGAACTATTTCTGGCCTGCTTGACATGCACAGAGCCATTGACCCCATCCTCTGGGTGACCCTAGAACTCTTCTTCCATCATACAGAACCAAACTTTAGCAGCTCAAGATTAGGGGAAGGCTTTCAGAAGCAAGGGATCTGAGCCTAATATCTGATTTGAACAATTCCCTCTTTTTAGACTGAGCAAGTGCAGACAGGCCAGACTGTCCAAGAATGCCTTTTCAGGCGAGAGCAGTCAGCGAGCTGGCCCCTCCTCAAGGTGTTTCTGAAGACTCCAGATGCAATTTACACAGAAACCTCTTGGGCTTTAGTTCTGGAAGCCGTTTTGATGACTCTATCCTAGTGCGCTCCTTTGCTTGGTCAACAAATAAAGCTGCTTGTTTAGCTTTCAAAAAAAAAAAAAAAAAGATGCTAGTCTACATTTTACCCTCATTGAAATTTAATCTGTTTGGGACTTATTTTATACTTCCTATGATGTAGGGATAGTGCCCTGGTAGTACCATGGTTAAGCACTTGTCTGCTAACCTAAAGGCCAGCAGGTTGAGTCCACTAGCCCCTCCTTGGAAACTCTATGGGGGCAGTTCTACACTATCCTAAGGGTTGCTAAGACTTGGAATCAAATTGATGACAGTGGGTTTGGTTTGTTATGAGGTAGGTATATACCTTCATTTCATTACAGGTGAATTGTCAACTGTCCCATTATTTTCTCACACATTTTGAAGATCATCATCTTCATATGTGAATTTTCTGCATTTCTGTACTTCTGCTTTCCATTTTATTCTTCCATTATTTTAATTATCTTTGCCTATGCCACTATTATAATTTTTTCCCTATGGTGTTTTAATTATATTTATGGTATGTAAGGTAAGAATACCTCCACTCAAGCTTGTTAGCAGCTCTTTTATGCTGCTTTTAAGAATAGATTGCCAAGATCAAGAAACACTCTCTTGGGATTTTGATTGGAATGGCTTTATTTATAGACTGATTTGGAGATGTTTCCATTTTTTCAATTTTAATATTTTTATTGTATTTTATTTTATTTTTTTATTTAATATAGCTGAGTGAAAATGTACATTCCTGTATAAATTTACATGCCCACCTATACGCAGCTTCCATTTACTTCTGCACATGGTATATTTTTATTTCTTTGTATGATTTACTAGCTAAACCAATTTGCACTTATTGTGCTTACTGATTATAAAACTTTTTAAAATTTTAGTTACATACATTTTTATTTATTTTTTTTCATCTTTGTTGTATTTTGTTTGAAACTTACTTTGTCCACTATAGCATTAGCAAATGTAACATAAATAGAGGATTTATACATGCTTGTGCTTTGGGGCTGGTCCGCTTGAAACCCTGAAGTCACCATGTTGTAAGAATTCATGCTGTCCTTGAGCTTCCAGCCAGTCTTCTAGCTGAATCCAGCCAAAGGCAAATACACCAGAAGCGCCACCAATGTGATACTCAGACGTAGGAAAAATAGCAAATCCTTGTAGCTTTAAGCCATTGAGTTTGGGAGTTGTTTGTTATACAGCAGATTGTTAACTGATGTAATGTTTGATTTTCTTAAACACATTCATAACAAAAAATATGTTCTAAATTATGTACATATTTGTATGTCTAGTTGAGATGATGACATACAAAACAAGCTTTTTAGTCCTTTGTTTAGGCATTCCCAGAATAAAATCGTAGCACTTAGGAACAGTTAATCGTATTTACAGAAGTTCTGTAGGATGTCAGTGGTTTCAATGTCAAAATAAGAACTTATCAAGTGTATAAATGAAAAAACATTTTTAGGGCTGAAAGAGAAAGGAAGATAGTGTCTCCGTGGGAGGAACAGTGTCAGTCTGAGAATGCCGAAACTCTGGGGGGAAAAAAAGAGAAAAAAAACCCACAGCCAGATGTGTGTAGGTGAGTGGAAACTGTGAATCATTAGTCCTGTCATGAGTTTTCATTCCCTAAGGAACAGGTCCAATATTACACAGAAAAGACACATAGTTGCCTCTTGCCTCTCACATTGACACAAAGAGCTTCCAAGCAATATTTCCTTGGAAGCCATGTGACTAAGCCAAAAATTCAAACTTCAGGTTAGTCATTTGTTGACCATAAATGGGCAGTAGTGAATTTCACAGTCTAGAAGTCAGTAGTTTCCTGATGGAGCTGAGACAGACAAGGGCAAAGATTTTCCAAGTTGCCTTAAGGCCATAGATAACTACTTAAAAGAAGATGACTTCTTCATTCTTCTCTAACATTGTCTACTTCTCTTTCATTCAAAATTAGTCCAGTCTGAGGCTAAAAACTATGTGAAGGAGAGTGAGTTAATTTAGTTAGGACTTAATAAAGAGAAGAGTAAACTTCTCCTGAGAAACCTGATAGTTTCTTGATGATCACAGTTTCTATGATGATAGAACTTTATGAAAAAGTTTAGAAACTAAGCTAATTGTTATGCCTGCTGCAGCCAAAAGCCTCCTTGGTTTTAAGAAACACTTCTATATAAAAACTTAAATTAGGAAAATAAATATTGCTTTCTTAACATATTTACAGAAAGCAATTAAAGCAATATAAAATATTTAAGAGGAAATAGACACACATTGTGTAGAATTCACATCTTTGTAATTGAAAGGTAAATGCTGCCACCCTCGTGTACTTACATAGGAAATTTGGCCCTAGTTCACTTAGCCAGAATTTGAAGAGGGTGCTAAGACCTAGGACGGGGGAAGCTACTGTTTGCTGTGAAATGAGTATTGGTTTTCCCTTTGATGGACTTCTAAAAAGTTAAGATTTTGAATGATTTATCTATTTTAGGTCATATTTTCCAACTATACAGGTGGACTTCAATGGATAGATAGAACACATGAATCAAATCTAGTACATCTGTAGAAAGATGATGGAAAACACAACGTATTAGTCAGCACAAGGTCAAAGCCGACTGTTGAACAGACTGTGACTTACTTGCTCACATACAATTTCAAGTTGGAGCTGAAGAAAATTAAAACAGTCTGTGACAGTTAAAATATGACCTTCAGTACATTCCATGTGAATTTAGAGACTAACTCAAGGGTAGATTTGAGCAGTAATGACCAAAGACCAGACAATTTGTGGAGTAACATCAAGGGTATCATACACAATGGAAAAAATGGTCGTAAAAAGACAAGAAAGAAAAAAACCAAAATAGATATCAGAGAAGACTCTGAAACTTGGCCTTGAATGTAGAGTAGCTAAAATGAATCCAAGAAATGATCACGTGAAAGAGCTGAACTGAAGATTTTGAAATGTAGCTCAAGAAGACAAAGTAAAAGATAATGAAATGTGCAAAGGCCTGGAGTTAGAGAACAAAATGGGAAGACTATAGTCTGCATTTCTTAAGCTTAAAGAACTGAGGGAAAAATTGAAGCTCCAAGTTCCAGTTCTGGAGGATTCCATGGGCAGAATATTGAACAATGTAGGAAGCATCAAGAGATGATGGAAGGAATACAAAGAGTCACTGTACAAAAATAGTCAGTCTTCAACCATTTCAGGAAGTAGCATATAATTGAGCATCGATGGTATTAAAGGAAGAAGTCCAACCTGCACTGGAAGCACTCATGGAAAACAAGGGTCCTGGAATTGATGGAATACCAATTGGGGTGTTTCAACAAACCGGCACAGTGCTACAAATGTTCACTCATCTATGTCAAGAAATTCATAAAACAGCTACCTGGCCAGCCGACTAGAAGAGATCTATGGTTGTGGCTATTATAAAGAAAGGTGGTCAACAAAATGTGTGAATTACCAACCAGTATCATTAATATCACCTTCAAGTAAAGTTATGCTGAGGATAATTAAAAAATGTCTGCACTGGCACTGACAGGCAACTGCCAGAAGTTCAAGTTGGATTCAGAAGAAAACATGGAATGAAGAATTTCACTGCTAATGTCACATGTGTTTCAGCTGTCAGCAAGGACTAGTAGAGAGATGTTTACCTTTGTTTTATTGACTGTGGAAAGGCATTTGATTATATGGATTGTAATAAATTCTGGATAACAGCACAAAGAATAGGGATTCCAGAACACTTAACTGTGCTCATTCAGGTGCTGTAAATTTATAATAGACCAAGAGACAGTCACCCCAACAGAATAATGGGATACTGTGTGGTTTAAAATCTGAAAAGGATTGTATCTTTTCACCAAATTTATTCAATCTTTATGGTGAGCAAATAATCTGAGAAGCTGAACTATATGAAGAGGAACAGGGCATCCGGATTTGAGGGAGACTTATTAACAACCTGTGTTACGCAGATGGAACAACCGTGTTGCTCACTGAAAGTGAAGAGAACCTGAAGCTCTTACTTATGAAAATGACAAACCACAGCCTTCACATGGATTACACTTCAAGATAAAGAAAACAAAAATCCTCATGACTGGACCAATATTTAACATTATAATAGAGAAAATACTGAAACTGTCAAGGATTTAATTTTACTTGAATCCACAAGCAATGCCCATGGAAACAGCCATCAAGAAATCAAAGTATACATTTGTTGCTTTGCGAAAATCTGCTGAAAACACCTCTGAAGTTGAGACAAAGGGTCACCATTCTTGCCTCCAAACAGCACCCTGGCTGCATTGCTTCTAAGACAGGGATGTTCGTTCCTCTGGCAGTCCACGTTATACTCAATATTCTTTGCCCACACCATAATTCAAAGACATCAGTTCTTCTTCTTCCATCTTCCTTTTCCATTTTCCAGATTTGTAAACATATGAGGCAACTGAAAATACTGCTTGGATTAGGCACTTTAGCGTAATTATGGTATGGCCAAAGAATATTGAATAGAACAATGGACAGCCAGAGAAATGAACACGTCTATCTTAGAAGCAACACAGCCAAAGCTCTCTTTGGAACTAAGGATGGTGAGACTTTGTCCATTTACTTTGGAGGAACTAGTACCTGGAGAAGAATACCATGCTTAGTAAATTAGAGGGCCAATGAAAAATAGGGAGTCCCTCAGCGAAATGGATTGACAGAGTGGTGGCAACAATGTGCCCCAGCATAGCAACGACTATGAGGCGGGTTGTACACTGGGCAGCTATGAGTCAGAACTGACTCGATGGCACCTGACAACAAATACTGTAGCTAACTAGAGTAAGCATGTGTTCTGCTCCAACCAGCTAACTCCTCCTCACTTGCCCTAACTACTAGGCTGCCCAATTTGGGAAACAGAACCTTCTCAGAATATCCTCTATATAATTTTCAACAAAAATAATGTTGGTAGTGAATATGTTTCAGCACTCAAGAAAAGGAGTAGGTTTCATATCAGCTAAACCTTGACTGTTTCACCATGTTTGTAGATTGAGATTTTCTTCTTAAATATACTAGTTAAATAGATGTTTAAATTACAAATAGTGAATATCCATACTTTTCTTTTTCCTGGCTCTTCTTGGCTGGCTTTCTTTTCTAGAATAGAAAAATTGGTAACAGACATAAGAAGCCTGATCCAATCTGCAGAAGCCTGCCAGAAACTGCTCTACAGCAACGTAATTTTGCCTCACCTTTTTAGAAAAGAATAGTTGTCAAAGCCATAACTCCTAATCTGAATCTCAAAGAGTCTCATGGTTGCAAGTGTGTAGAGGGCGAAGGTATTAGCAGCCAGGGCAGAACCACCCTGGTATCAGTAGATCTCCACAAAGGGAGGAAGGAAAAGTTCAGTCAAGTTAAGATTAGCCAGTAGTTATCTTCTACACCTGCCCTCCTCTTCTCTTTATGCAGGTCTGTGAGAAAAAACTGACTGCAAGACAATGGCTTCTTTCCAGGTGGTACAGTTGTTAACACATGGGCTGCTAACCAAGAAGTCGACAGTTCACATCTGCCAGCTGCTCCTTAGAAACCCCACGGGGCAATTTCAGTCTATCTTATGGGTCACTGGAAACCCTGGTACCATACTGCTGAAGTGCTGTGGCTGCTATTTAAAAAGGTCAGCAGTGCAAATCCATGAGGCTCTTCTTGGAAACTCTATGGGGCCATCCTACTCTGTCCTACTCTGGATTTTAGATGCATGCAGAATAACTACTCAGAAACAACTCTTTAAAACTGGGGATGAGTTTTGATTATCTTTAGTATTATCATTATAAAAATGCTTCAGATTTATCAGACTTTCTAATTTATTTGTTTGGTAGCACAGAACGGCAGTATTAAAGATGAAACATAAAATTTTGAAAGAGCTTTGGAAAATGCAACTCAGAGTGGAATAGGTGTTGTGGAAATAAAGAAATAAACCTCAGATTATGCCAGTAAGAGAGAATCTGGCTTATTTTCCTCTGTGCTTTATGAAGTGGGACTTAGGAGGAATATGAAGCCTACAGATACAAGTCAAGGTCTAGGATTCAAGTTGAATAAAAATATCTACCAATAAGTATAAATGAATAACTTCCCCAGGAAGTTTTCTCTTCTGATGGAATCACATAGCCTTGTTATATATAAAGCCACCACTGCCTGTTCTTCCTTTGTGGCACTTACGATAATGTAAATTTTTTTAAAAAGAATTCATAAAATTTTTTTTTTCATAGAATTAAAACTTCATGAGTGCAAGGACCAGATCTGTCTTGTGTAATATCTAGCTACTGGTCTATAATTAGTTTAATGAATTAATTAGTAAAGTAGTGAACAGAAGCCTAGGAACAGCTCTTCAGACAGATAATAATGACAGTAATAGCAGAGAAGAGGCACAGTTGTTGATCTCACAGGACAGAGAAGCCCTGTTCTAATATTGTGTGCCTCTTCTGTGCTGCGAGGGTTTGCTCTTCTCTGTGGTCTTGGTTTATCAGAGTAGCTCTAGTGAAAAGTCACATTATATCTGAAGGGTAAGTGACCTGTAAAAGATTTACAGTCAATGTTCTGACTCATGTTCTTCTCAGTTCATCAGGTAGAGATGCCACTCACAGTAATGACATTTTCCCTTGAGTAACTCACAGCAGCTTGCTAAATCGTAAAAACATTTGAAACTAATGCAGTATGGTATGTGATTTATAAACAGTTTTTACCTTCTGGATGGATTAGGGTAGGCTTTCTAGGGGAAATGACAATTCAGTGGGTCTATAGAAGATGAATTGGAGCCTCGAAAGTATAGTGGTTAAGAATCAGCCTACAAACCGAAAGGCCAGCAGTTTGAATCCATCAGTTGTTCTTTAGAAACTGTATGGGGAAGCTCTACTCTGTCCTATAGGGTCGCTATCATTCCAAATCAACTCGACAGCACACAACAACAGCAATAACATAGAGAATGAATAGTGTAAACTAGGTCAAAAAAGAAAAAGGATAGAAGAGGAAAGAATTTCCTGACAAATGAAACAGAAAGACTAAGGCCATAGAGGTATTGACATTCATGATAAGTTAGGAAAGTAGTTTAGTTGTCCTGCTTGGATAGAATTTAGGGTACATAAACATGCAGGGAAAGTTATAAAGATGTAGTTGAAAAGTTTCTTTGCAATAAAATTTTAAAGATCTTGTCTACTAAAGGAGAAACAATTTGCTTATCATAGATGGGGCTCACCAGAGTTTACTGAGCAGAGATGTATGTAATTAGAAGGATGGGACTTCATTATGTGTCTATTTTTCCCCACATCTGTGGATTGCGATGATAACAGTGGCGATTGCTGGGAACACGACTGCCTAAGAAGGACAAGTATGTGAGCTTCAGCAGTCACAAACAGGGGACACTCAGGCTGGTGGCTGCTGCTGGCAGAGGGGCCTAGAAAGCAGAAGTGTTCCTGTTGTTATTGTGGGTCCTAATATGTAATCTCAGGCCTAAGTGGATAATGCAGAAAGGTTTTGAGTGTAAGAGTTTGGACTATCTGAAATTAGAACTATGCACGAAGGTACTCATAATCAAATAGCAAACCGAACATATTTTGAAAAAGAAATAAAGTAGGAATTTTTTTTTTGACTACTCATGACTGAAATCTAAAATGCCAAAATAAACATTCTGCAAGACTCTTATTACAGTGCCATTTTAACTCAAAGAATGTTTAGCTTTTAATACCTGTACAAGAATGCCAGCTGCTTACTGAATACTTGTGAAAAGGAAGAGGTTGCTCTCCAACACATCCTGTCTGATCTGAGCCAAGATAATGGTCATAATTTTAAAATAAAATAAACAAAACTAAAACCCACTTTCACTGCTGCTGCTAGAATTCCTAATAATGAAGAACTACCTGTTAAGGTATATTCCAATTTAGTTTATGTATTTTTACCTTGAATGCACATGCCACTTTATCAAGACACTTACCTAAGTTTAACTAAAATAACTTCAGTTATCTAAGGCTTTCAGTAAGCTGATATGACCTCCAAATAAAAGATTGGAGCTAGAAAGTGATTATGAAGTACCAAACAAAACAAAGCAAAACAAAAGCACTCTGGGAATGTAAAAAGATATTTAAGGACATCAGATAATCAGTGAGCTAATTTGATGACAAAGGAAGATACGGTATCGTGAGAAACTCAGAAAGATACATGGAACTAATGTGCTTGAGAGTGTAAGTTTATCAAAGCATTGAGTTGATTTTGTCGTACAGGTTAAAAACTACCCAAAGGGAGAGTTTACGCTGTTATACAGAGCTGGAATTCTAGTTTACCCATTACGGTTACCAGGAGCAGGCCAAGAGCAGCCTTATTAGAATGCTGTTTGTTTAGTCACGAGAATTCGAGGGAGGTGGAGGCAGGGAGAAGCATGTACTATCTCATTTCAGTCAGAAGCTTAAATGTCAAACAGTTATTTCTTCCTACAAAATGACAACCTAAAAGAGTTGTTCTGAATTTTTGCCATGTTATTTACAGCTAGGACCCTGTCATACTGCAGTTTAATAAGAGTTCCCAACATCCTGGGAAAGGCTAAGGTATCAGCATTCCTTTCAATATTTGGTGTCTAAACATATGATATGAAATGAAGTAAAGACCAAAATCTAGAATAGCACCAACCATTTTGGCCTTAGTATGGAGTAACAATATACCTGATTTTTAAACCTGAATGGATTTGAATATGGCACTATTAAGAGTTATGCTGTGACAATGGGAATAAGAGGGAACTATCCCAGGCAACACTGGTAGGTTTGGTTTGGTTTTCTCCCAGGCATACAGCACTTGTGGTCAGAGCAGCCATCATCATTGTCATTAGGTGCGATTGCTCTGACTTGTAGGGACCCCATGTGTAACGTACGGTGAAATGTTGTCCAATCCTACGCCATCCTCACAATCGTTGTTACCTTTGAGCCCATTGTTGCAGCCACTGTGCCAGTCCTTCTCATTGAGGGTCTCCTTTTTCACTCACCTGCTACTTCACCAAGCATGATGTCCTTCTCCAGGGACTGGTCCTTCCTGATAACATTTGCAAAGTAAGTGAGATTAAGTCTTGCTATCATCAGTTCTAAGGAGCGTTCAGGCTGTATTTCCACTGAGCCAGAGTTGTTCATTCTTGTGGTAGTTCCTGGTTTAAGTTTAATATTCTTTGCCAGCCCCACAATTCAAATGCTTCAGTTGTTCTTTGGTCTTTCTCTTTCATTGTCCAGCTTTTGGAAGACTGTAGGGAGACTGCAAATATCATAACTTGAGACAGGTACACCTTAATCCCCAATGAGACATCTTTGCTTTTTAACACTTTAAAGAGGTCATTTGCAGCATATTTGCCCAATGGTGTAAGTAGTTTGACCATTCAGCTGCTACTTCTGTGAATCTAATATATCATATTTTTAGCTTTATAAATTTTAACAGTTAACTATATGTTACTATACTGAATCTTCACAAAATATTTACCCTATCCTTCAACGATGTAGGCCTTTGTGAAAATATTTGGTATTACAAGGCTTTTGTGTTGTATAAACCCTAGATCTCTGATATTTTCAGGAATAAAAATTGATAGTTTGAAAGAAAAGAGTTAAATAATTGTGCAATAAGTGAGCCCAAAGAGTTATAAGAGATCTCACATACGGAGCCAAAAGGTAAAGGAAATCCATTCTTTCAGGTTCAACAAAAGGATTAAATAGATAATCTTTCCTAGCATTGATAATCCTTCCTACCTTTTAAGTCTGTCAGGATTGTATCCTTTCACCATACCTACAGGTCTACAAGCCTGCAAACTTAATTGTTCAAAGAACTACATACCTCACTGCTGAGTGTCACTGCAGTCACCTTTGAAGTACTCCCCTTGGGACGCTATGCACTGATGCCAGTGCCTAGTCTACCCTTCAAAGCAATTTTGGAACTCTTTCTGGATTGGCCATCGTGCACAGTGGCAAGTTCGTGAACTTAATCATGTAATTGTCTGTGAGGGAGTTCTTTAGTAAGTAAATGATTAACTGTATCGGAACACTCTCCCTACTCACCTGATCTGGCCGTCAGTGACTTTTTTCTTTACCCAAAGATAAAGGAAATATCAAAAGGAAGACATTTTCATGATAGTCAGGATATCAAAGATAATGACGTGACAGCTCTGATGGCCATTCCAGAAAAAGAATTCCAAAACTGCTTTGAAGGGTGGACTAGGCACTGGCATCCAGTGCATAGCTTCCCAAGAGGAGTGCTTCAAAGGTGACCATAGTGATGTTCAGCAATGAGGTATGTAGCATTTTTCTAGGATGAGTTCATGACCTTAATTGTCAGACCTTGTATTCAATCTGTATGCTGAGCAAATAAGCCAAGAAACTGGACTAGATGCAAAAGAATTTGTCATCAGGATTGGAAGGTGACTCATTAACAATCTGTGTTATGCAGATGATGCAAACTTGCTTATAAGAAAGTGAAGAGGACACTTGAGTACTTACAGATGAAGATCAAAGACCATAACCTCCAAGGTAATGGGTAAACCTGCTGCAAAAAGAGCTGTTTAAAGTGTTATAAGGCAAAGACGTCACCTTGAAACTAAGGTGCACCCGACCCAAGCCTTGGTGTCCTCAGTGACCTTATGTGCATGTGACAGACGAGCAATGAATAAGGAACACAGACGAGGAGCTGATGCCTTCGAACTGTGGTGCTGACAGAGAATACTGAATAGACTATGGACTGCCAAAAGAACAAACAAATCTGTCTCAGAAGAAGTACAGTCAGAATGCTCCTTCAGGAGAAAGCAGAGGACATCTCACATACTTTAGATACATCATCATGAGAACTCAGTCCCTGGAGAAGGGTATCATGCTTGGTAAAGCAGAAGATCTATGAAAGAGACAAAGACCTTCCAAGAGATGAATTTTCACCATGGCTGGAACAGTGGGCTCAGGTAAGACAATGACTGTGAGGATGGCAGTGTTTTTCATAGAGCTGTCCTAAGTCAGAACTGACTTGGTGGCAACTAATAGCTCATAGCCATAGCCTTTATACCAGTCTCTGGCATTGATCTTACAGCCTATATAGTGTATATGGAAACCCTGGTGGCATAGTGTTTAAGTGCCACAGCTGCTAACCAAAAGATCAGTAATTTCAATCCACCAGGTGCTCCTTGGAAACTATGTGGGGCGTTCTACTCTATGAGTCAAAACTGACTCAACGGCAATGGGATTGCTTTGCTGTTATAGCATACGAGGAAATCCTGGCAGCATAGTGGTTAAGTGCTACAGCTGCTAACCAAAAGGTTGGCGATTTGAATCTACGATGTCCTCCTTTGAAATTGTGTGGGGGCAGTTCTGCTGTGCCCTATAGGGTCAGAGTCAGAATCAACTGAATGTCAGTGGGGTTTTTTTGGTTTATAACATGTACATTGCATGTATATGTAAACTGAATGTCTGCTGCATCTTTTGGGTACTTGGATCCACAATCATTGATGCTTATAAGGACAAAATACATCTATACTAAGCAGTCATGAAAAGGACAAGATACATTTGTATGTGCTAGTGTGAAGGGAGGGAGAGAGGGAGGCAGCAGCCGAGAAATCAAACAGTACATTGCGTTATGCTAATCTGCTGCAAAAGTTCTCTTTAAAGTGTTTGAAAGTAAAGATGTTACTTTGAGGACTAAGAGGCACCTGACCCAAGCCATAGTATTTTTGCTTCATATCCGTATAAAAGTTGGATAATGAATAAAGAAGACTGTAGAAGAATCGAGCCTTTGAATTATGGTGCTCTCAAAGAATATTAAATATACATACCATGGATGCCCAGAAGAATAAACAGATCTCTTTTGGAGGAAGTTCAGCCAGAAGACTTCTTAAGTAAGGATGGTGAGACTTTGTCTTAGGTACTTTGAACATGTTATTAGGAAGAGCCAATCTCTGGAGAGGACACCGTGCTGGGTAAAGCAGAGGATCAGTGAAAAAAGATCCCTAGAGAGAGCGATGGACACAGTGGCTCCACAATGGGCTCAGACATAGCAGCGACCGTGAGAACGGCTCGGGACTGGGCAGTGCTTCCTTCGGTTGTCTATAGAGTCACTGTGATTTGGAACTGACTTGATGGCACCTAACAATATTTGTAAATATACGGAAAATTTTGGAATGGTAATAAGAAACAGCTTGCTTTTGCAGAAGAGTATATAATTATGCAATATATAGTAGCCACCACTTGTTTTGGCAATTAATAAATCATGTTTTCTTTGTCATTAAAATGTAATCTCAAACCAGCACACACAAATGTATCTTGTCCTTTTCATGACTGCTTAGTATAGATGTATCTTGTCCTTATAAACGGCATTTAAGAGAATTTGCCAATTTTTACAGCTTCAAGAAATATTTCAGTTTGCTCATATGTAAGTATTCCTGTGGAATAGATTCCCAGTTGCTAAGTCAAATGATATGAACATATTACCTACAGACAAACACTGCCTATTATAGGATGTATGTCTCATCTTGAGAAAACTCAGCTTGGAGGAAAAGTATAGAATACAAGAGAAAGTAATTTGTTCTGATTTATTCAGGATATGGCTGTATTGCCACTTCATCAGAAGCAGAAGTGGCTGGCATCTCTTTAACAGTGGAGGATAATGTGTATAAAACTTCAGAAATGATTGTACAGATCCAGGTCATGGATTGAAAAAGACTGAGAAAACTAAAGGTGGGGAAATTTCTATTTTTACTTTCACCTTCATTTTAATAGTTTGTAATAGGTAGTTTTTTAAAATTAAGAAATTAAGTATAGTTTAAAAAATATTTGCGAAGAATGTAGTATTTACCCCAATTCTTCCAGTGAAAATCATAAGGCTTCATTCATCCAAGTGAAATAACTTTTTTAAAGCATGTGGTTTAATCAATTAGTTTCAGAGCTGTTTCTGAAAACTTTAGGATGATAGAAACAAGTTTGTGCAAGTAATCAGCTGTTTAAACAGCTGTTTAAGTAGGAGTTAAAAAGAATTTAAATTTCCTGTGAACCTCAATCCTGATTTCTTCTCAAATCAAATAGACTGTTCCAAGTTGAGAACAGTTATGTAAAAAGCCAAACACAAGGAGTTCTTGGAAAATCAAAATTAATTTTATTAAACTAATTACTCAATTTCGTTCCCCATATCCTCATTCTTAGTTTGTATGCATGGCTCTCTTGGTCCCTAATTTACATATTGGCATGATTTTAGTTTTGCCTTCTCCAGTCAAAAGATCCAGAAGCAACTTGATGAATCATGAATTAGTTGAATAATGAATACAACCCTGAAATTGACTTATCTAAGAATTAAAATTATATTGTCACTTGTACAGTTGAATGTTATGTAAAATGCCACAAATCCTTGAATCATAAGATTATTAGTTGTGAGTTGAACTATTCTTTGTCTAGGTTTCCAGCTTACTTTTGTAGTTCGTGATCCAGCAACGAACACAACATAAATTATCACCTAGTATCTGAAGAGTCGTGTATATATATACGTGTATATACACGTGTATACACGTGTATACGTGTATACACATGTATATGTGTATATACATATGTATATATGTATATGTACATATATGTACATATATACATATGTATATATACATATACATGTGTATACACGTGTATACGTGTATATACATATGTATATACACACGTGTGTATAGAAAGAGAGGTATCAAGACCACAACGTCTCTAGAGAAGGAATTTTTCAGGAAAATATTTTTATCTACATTATGTCTATTGAAAGTAAATTATATTGCTAGGTATCAGCTGGGTTGTTATTGTACTTGCTGGTGATTGTCGTAACTGGTTTTATGTGCCATAGAGTTAATTTCAACTTGTATGAGGTCTGACAATTAAGTTCGCAAACTCATCCTAGAAACAGTGCTACATACCTCATTGCTGAATATCAGTATGGTCATCTTTGATGTACTCCTCTTGGAAAGCTCTGCACTGATACCAGCACCTAGTCCACCCTTCAAAGTAATTTCGGAACTATTTTTCTGGAATGGCCATCAGAGCTGTTGTCATATTACTCTGGATGTCCTGGCTGTCATCAAAATGTCTTCCTTTTAATGTTTTATTTCTCTTCAGGTAAAGCGAAAAGTCATTGGGGTCTGGATCAGGTGAGTAGAGAGGTGTTGCAATACAGTTATTTATTTACTGGCTAAAAGCTCCCTCACAGACAGTGCTGTGTGAGCTGGTGCATTATCGTGATACAAGAGCCGTGAGTTGTTGGTGAAAAGTTCAGGTTATTTTCTAACTTTTTTATGCAGCCTTTTCAACATTTCCAAATAGTAAACTACATTAGCTGTTTATCCAGTTGGTATAAATTCATAATGAACCATTCTCTGGTATCAAAAAAGATTAGCAACATCATTTTGACTCAGCTTGGACTGACAGAACTTTTTTAGTTGTGTAGAATTGGCTGACTTCCATTGTGCCCTTTAATGCATTGTTTCAGGGTCATATTGGTATGCCTATGGTTCATCACCAGTAGTAACATGGCCCAAAACATCGTTTTGCTTCTTCAAAAGGTCTTGGAAAACTTCGATTCTTCTTTGCTTTTGTTCATCTGTGAGCTCCTTTTTTGCACACACCTTTCCCAAGATTTTCAGTTAAGATTTTCCTGTTTGTCAATATTCCCTTGTCTGCTATGCTTCTCACAGTCAGCTGATGATTTTGACACACAATTTGATGAATTTTTGCCAGCTCTACTTGTTACTGGCCACCCTGACCTCTCTTTATCAGTGATGCCTTCTCTCAGAAAAATGTTTAATCCAGATGTACATTGCAGTTTTCTTCACGGCGTTATCCCCATAAACTCGGACCACCATGTCCCTGATTTCACTTCCACTCTTGTCAAGTTTAACGAAAAATTTAATGTTTGTTCATTGCTCTAATTCAAGCTCCAACATTCTTTCAAGGGCACACAAATACATGCAACAGTAATGAATGCCACTCAGCAAGACACCATCACATCTACATGGACACAACTATTAAACCCTGGTATACCAAGGTTATGAAACCTTACTGAATTGGTTGTACATTGCTGCCAATGTAAGTGCATGGTGGCAAGTTTGCAAACTTAGTTGTCAGACCTTGTAGTCAAACCATATGACAGAGTAGAACTGCTCTATAGGGCTTTCAAATCACTAGGTCTTCCTTCCTTGGAGCCCCTATAAGTGTGGTCCACTAACTTTTTGTTTAACAGCAGGTTCTACCATTGTGCTACTGGGGATCATTTGTTGTTGATAAGGGAGATCAGGAGAGGATATCTAAATCCAAGGTTTAGTCTCAAACTAAACTGCTCCACTTAATGTATTTGTATCTTAGGAATTCCAATATTACACCTCAGCCAAATCTGCTTTGCTCGGAATCAGGTCCTTTTTTCACATTTACCACATACCCCTATTGTCCTACACTTGGAAAGCCTGGTGGTGTAGTGGTTAAGTGCTGTAATCTGCTAATCCAAAGGTCAGCTGTTCCATCCACCAGGTGCTCCTTGAAAACTCTATGAGGCAGTTTTAATGTGAGTTGGAGTTGACTTGATGACAGTGACTTTGACATTCTTTGACTTTGTCCTATACCCTGGAGCCTTGGCAGCTGTTTTAGTCAGCTAGGGCTGCTCTAACAGAAATACCACAGAGTGGATAGCTTTAACAAAGGAAGGTTTATTCTTACATAGTCCAATAGGCTACAAGTCCATATTCAGGGTTCCACTCCTGAGGAAGGCTTTCCCCTTGTCAGCTCAGGAGGAAAGTCCAATATTGCATCAGCCTTTGTCCAGGGAGCATCTTGGCGAAGGAACCTCAGGTCTGAAGAACACGATCTTCTCCCGGTGAAGATTTTTTGATGGTGCAAGGTTCCCAATTCCCTGCCTGCTCCTCTGTCTTTTTACCTCCCATAGGATGAAAGGATTAAGGGTGGGGTGAGCCGTACTCCAGGGAAACTCACTCTACAGTAGAGCAGGGAGGTAATCCTATGAAGGGATTTACAGCTCCACCCTAATCCTTTAATATATAGTTTAGGGAAACCACAGAATGGAGGATAGTCACAACATACTGGGAATCATAGCCCAGCCACATGGCTACACATATTTTGGGGGAGACACAATTCAATCCACGACAGTAGCCCAGTAGTTAAGAGCAAGCTGTTAGAGATTTTTGGCGGCACTGGGTTTCATTTAATGGAAAGTATGTAGAGGAAAAACCAGAGAGAGGAGGAGAAAGAAAAGGAAGAGTTTATTTGCATCCGAAGTGGCTTTACAGAGTTTTCAGATGGGAGTCTGTAGAACCATGAGCTGGCTTGGGCGTTGGGGGTTTACAAAGGGGGTGAGCGGACCTTGTTGAGGACAGTGCTGGAAAAAAGCATCCGTGATGATGAGAACGGTCTCCGTAGCCTATGGGGTTGTGGACAATTAGAGTTACTTAATTAACATAAGGGGGTATTATTTCAGTGGCGTTGAGCCTATGGGAAAGAAGTGATAGCTAGTCGGCCCCCGGGCAGCTAGTCTCATTTGAATGGACTTTCCGGGATAGCTGGCAGATGAAACGTTTTGACTTGGGCCGCTCCTGGAATGGCTGGGGGAGAGGGCTTGGGTTTCAGCCTAACACAAGCTATGGGTGCTAACCAAAAGGATGGCAATTCAAATCCACCAGCCGCTCACTGGGAACTCCCTGGGGTAGTTCTCTTCTTCCTCATGGCATCGCTATGTAAGTTGAAATCAACTCCACAGAAACAGGTTTTTCTTTTCTTTTTAGTGCTACCTGGTGACTTAGTGGTTAAATGCTATGTCTGCTAACCAAAAAGGTCAGCAGTTCAAATCCACAGGCACTTCTTGGAAACTCTGTGGGGTAGTTCTACACTGTCTTACAGGGTCGCTATGAGTCAGAATCAAGTCAGCATCAGTGAGTTCGGTTTTTTCGTACTACCCTGCAAACTCACTAGTTACAGTACTTAGGGAAGAGCATCTAATCGGTTTTCTAAATTCTCCAAGTAAGCTGTACAATGAGGTGTTAATTACACAGTACCTATTCTAAGCAAAATTGTTTTTAAAACACAAGCCAAACCAAACCAATGTGTTATACAGAGTGTCTTAACCCAGGAGCCCTAGTTGTGCAGTGGTTAAGCATCTGGCTGCTAACTAAAGATGAGCAGTTTGAACCCACCAGTCAGTCTTTGGAAACCCTAGCTAGCCTTAACCCAGAATAATGGAGTTGAGGAATTCAGCGAATGCTGCTTATTCTTAGAAAGGGTAGCAGTATTCCCTCCAGGGCCTTCTATGTCAGTACTTAACACTGACGGTCCTACAACTCCATTTTTCTGTTGTTTGCTCTCTAACGCCTGTAAGAAACCCGAGATTTCCATTTTGATCATATTGATGCTGTTCAGGGTTGTTTTGAGGTCCTCATACTCTAACTTTTGGCTGCTCCAGTATGTGTAATATATCAAACAAATTGGGATCCACCCATATCCTGCATTAAATCTAATTTGTACTGCAATTATAAGAGTTGCAGTTGACTAGTTGATATAATGTTATTTTTAATAGATATTTAATGAAGCATTTGTTAATCTCTATTTTTGCAGTTTTCTTTTTGTAGTTTGAAGCCAATACTTTTTGGTGTGTGTTTGTTTTTCGTGTTTCAATCATTTTTGTAGACTTTTTAATTATCTCACAGCCGATTGACACTGTGTTCCAACGACCACTGGATAAAATGGACTTGATGATGCTGACTTAATAGAGGAGTTTATTTTAAAACACTTAAAAAATAGAGACATTTAGAATGGTTTGCCTTCTTAATAAATACAGACTTTTATACCTTCCTGAGTTCTCTAAATCTAGTTTTATGTATTTTGTAAATTTGTCTTCTATACAATTTATGACACTACCAAGTACTTTCATTCTTCAAAGATGATTCTCTTCTTCACTTCCACATTTTGAAATATAGGATCTGAAGTTACAGTCCTTCTATTTTAAGGAAGCTTCTATAATTTGCTATTCACTGTACATTTTCTGGAACATTGATATCCAGCTACCAGTGCACCCACTGAGTAGTTTCTTTCAAAAATTAGGTCTCAGCCTTTTGTTTAAAATACTTCATTGAATGATGAAGCCTTTCACCCTCCTGCTCACAGTAGTTTCCATAAAGACTGTGTTAGGGTCCGCGATTTTCAAGATGCGACACTGTTACTTTAAAGGTTAAATTTTATTAAAAAATATGCCCAATAGGAAAAATACTGGTGCACCAGGGACGCACCCCAAGCTACACAGAGCAGGGGGCGATGGGGAGTTTCCTCAGCGCCCAGTATTTAAGTCACGAGATTGCAAAGTAGGGAGGGTGAACTGACCTTTACATTGATTGGTTAACTCCTATTAGTTGTAAAATGTGGTCAAGGTCTAGGGGTCACTTGCAGGCTGTCACTTGCAAGGTTGCCCCCAGGCTTGTCTTGTGACAGTGTTTTGTAAGACAAAGGTAAGATTATTCTATGGTATTTTCTGCTATTAAGTTGTTTCCTGGGGCTTTCTTCAATACCTCCAATTTTTACCGGGCCCTTCCTCATTTCAACAACTGTGTGTTTGCTAGCTTCCCTTTCAAATTTTTCCAAGCTTTAACCTTTGTTATTTACAGGAGTAGATCAACAAGACTTTCCCCCTCAGAGCCTCTAGGAAGCATAAGCTGCCCACTTTTCAGAAAGCAGCTGAGTGTTTAACCTTTGTGCCACAAAGACTCCTCTTTAATTCTTACTAATATCTAAATCTGATGATGCAGTGATTAAGAGCTGCAGTTCTTAAGAGCTTGGCTGCTAACCAAAAGGTCAGTAGATAGTTCGAATCTACCAGTTGCTCTTGGAAACCCTCTTAGAGATGTCTACTGTGTCCTATATTGTCACTATGAGTCAGAATCGACTCAAGAAGAGTTTGGTTTGGTTTAATATCTAAATCACAATGCATGCCACTGCGTGAATGTAATTGTGGAACATTCTGAAAAGAAATAAAAATTGAACTTTGATGACATCATAGGCACACCCCATTCACAAGCTCTGAGATTTTATCCTTCAGGACTGGGGAGGATTTGAGTAGAGTCTGCAAACTGTTCTTTGGTTGAAGACGTTGCGAACCTTCCCTCCTGTGTATTCTTGATAAACCTCCATCTCTCAATTATGCAGGCAACAGTGATCTTCTGTACTCTGTTTCACAATCTATTTATTGTCAATGGCTGAAGCTTGCTTTTGTATTTTCTTAGAAGGCAAAGAGCCCAGTATCAGGCTAGTTGTTCTGCAATGACAGACCATTTTCCATACGATGGCTGTTGGTACATCATGGTGTGATGAATAAGATTCAGTGTTTGCTTTAAGACAACAAATGTTTACATCATTAAACCTGTGAGTTGCTTTCTGATACAATCCTTTGCAGTCTGGCTAAATTATAGCAATTAATTTCACGATAGACTGAAATGACAGAAAAAGGATATTAAAAAGGAGATCGTATTTTTCCTTCTTTTTCATACAGGCCCGAAAGCAAATGCAATTCATATCCATTTTTATGGTGGTGTTTTCTTAAAAAAAAAAATTCTATTTTATACCTTTGATGAGCCTTAGCTCTGGGGAATCTACAGATGAAGTTTCTCTGATTTGGACACCCATTGCATTGCTAAGTTCTGGTCATGCTCTCTGTTTTCAGAGGATGACAGAAAATTCACGGTGACAAGAATGTTTTGCAATGCTGGCAAAGAAGCAAAAACAATGTGTCCTTCCCACATATTTAGAAAAATAAAGGTACGAAGGACATGGCATACTTTTTATTAAAGGCTTTGAAAAACACCACACCTCAGTAAACATTCCTCAGGAGCTGTAGAAACACTGTGGTCAGTGGCTTGTCCCCACTTCCTCAGATTGGCGTTAGTGAAGAGGACAATAGCGTCGACATAATGCCAGCCTTGGAGGGGAGAAAGCCAAGTACCTACAGGCACACCCCTTCAACAAGCTCAGTGTCCTGCATCAGGCACTTTGGTCATCACAAGACGTGGTGTGATTTGCAGAACAATATTTGCCGCATAATAAAGTCTTGGTGGTTTATTTTGCTCTTCAGTTAGACACTGTACAACCTCCACCTTTTCCAGCCTTCAGAGTTGCTGGCCAGGCTGTCTTTGCAGAGCCACATAAGCTAAGTTCAGCTGCTCCAAACACTAGAGTATTTCCCTCCCTCCCTTATCTGAAAAAAGCTGATGTTATCATCTTCTGTGACAGTAACCAAACAGAATCAGATATGCAGCTTATGGTGGGATAGCGTGTTGTCACTCACGTTTGTTCATTAAGTATTTCATCTGAAGTAGCCACCACCCAGAGCAAATGATCTACTAAGAAGGTTCAGGTTTCCATAATGTTTTCATACATAACCAGCATTCTTCGTTCTTTTTTATGCCAGGAAATTTACACTCAACTGGCATCACTTCTTTGTTTGTAGAGTAAGACTTCTCCCCTGAAGCTATTTTCCTGATATGCTGATGAATTGTTTACCCAATACCAACCCCGTTAAACAACTCCACCCTTGGTGGTACAAAAGCTTAACATGTTCGCTGTTAACCAAAAAGCTGGCAGTTCAAGTCCATGCAGAGGATCCTCAGAAGAAAATCTTAAAAATCAGCCACTGTAAACTCTATTGAGCACAGTTCCACCCTCATACACATGGGTTACCATAAGTCAGAACAGTCTGGAGAACAACTGGCTAACTTAAATGGACAGATGCTTGGACTTCATTCTGAAAATTCACACTTATTGTGTTGGTCTAGGGGCCAGACATCAGTGTTTTTCTTAATTCTCAAGTGACTGGAATTCACAGCAAATTTGTTAGCTGTTGGTTTAGACTGTAGCTGGTTGACTACTCCATGTTTCCTTATTTTTGATTTCCCTAAGTTTCATCCATGAACCTCAGCTTCCTCTCTCTTGTCTCATCTCTTAGATTAATGACATATATTTGAGATTTGCCACCCCAGCTCCAATCTCTGGCAACCCTCCAGGATATGACTCACAACCCCTGCTATTTTGGTTTACCCTGTCTGCCTTCCCAAAGTGGAAATCAGACATCAGCCACCAGTTTATGTCACCACTGGAATTCTTCAACTCGTGGAACTTTAAGAATGACTTTATGCAAAAGCTTCATCAGAATTACTTATGACACATAAATAAATAAAATGGCCTCAGTCACCCACCTTGGGCTGAAGACATGCATCTTCCCTGGTTGTATCTTTGCTCTCCCTTAGTTCTTCTGTCTTCTGATGTTGTTGTTAGGCACTGTCAAGTCAGCTCCAACTCACATTGACCATATACAGAACGGAAGGAAACACTGCCCAGTCCTGTACCATGCCCACAATAATTTTTATGCTTAAACACATTGTTGCAGTCACTGTGTCAATCTACCTTGTTGAGGGACTTCCTCTTTTTGGATGGCCCTCCACTTCTGGTCTCAGGCTGGTAGAGTCTCCAGCTCATGTGTTCCTTTAGTCCTTTGGGCTAATAGTTTTCTTGTGTCTAGTGTTCTTCATTCTTCATTCTCTGCTCTGGATCAATAGATACATGGAACCAATAGATGTATCTTAGATGGATCAATAGATGTATCAAACTTGTAAGATCCCAGAGTCGAGTCATCGGAGTGGGGTGTAGAACATTTTCCTTGAGAACTATATTTGCTAATTGTCCTAGATGTCCCTCGAGATGAATGTCCCCAGACCCAAGCCCTAGTTGTTTGGTCCCTCAAAGTGTTTGAATGTGTCTAGGAAACTTCTATACCATTGTTTAGGTCCAGCTGTGTTGACCTCCCTATTTTGTGTTTTATTTTACCCTTCACTGAAACTGAAACTTGTCTACTATGTAGCTAGTGATTTCCACTCACCCTTCCTCCCCACCCTCGTATAATCCTTTTCTTGTGTTCTTATATTCATTGTTGCATACAATATTTGTCCTTTTGTGACTGACTTCTTTCACTCAGCGTAATACTTTCAGGACACATCCATGTTGTGAGATGTTTCACAGATTCTTCAGTGTTCTTCATCACTGTATAGTACTCCATTGTGTGCTTGTACCATAGTTTATTTATCCATCTATTTGTTGGTGAACATTTAGGTTATTTCCACCTTTTTTTGTTATTGTGAATAGTGCTGCAATGAACATGGGTATGCTGGTCTGTTCATGTGATGATTTTTCTTTCTTTAGTGTATATTCCTAGAAATGGAATTTCTGGATCATATAGTATTTCTATTTCTAGCTGTTTAAGGAAGCATCATATTGTTTTCCAAAGTGGTTGTACTATTTTACATTCCCACTGGTAGTGCATAAAAATTCTAATCTCACTGCAACATCTCCAACATTTGTTATTTCGTGTTTTTTGGATTAGTACCAATATTGTCATGATGGGATGGTATCTTGTTGTACATCCAACTTGTGTTTCTCCAGTGACACTTCCTTGTGTGTGTGTTGGCTGCTCGAATGTCTTCTTTGGCAAAGTGTTTGCTTATATCCTTGTCCATTTTTTAAATTGGATTATTTATCTTTTTGTTATTGAGGTGTTGAAATATTTTGTAGATTTTAGAGATTAGATTCTTTTTGGATGTGTCATAGCCAAGATTTTATTTTCCTAGTCTGTAGGTTCTCTTTTTATTCTTTTGGTGAAATTTTTTGATGAGCATAAGTACTTAATCTTTAGGAGCTGTCAGTTATTCAGTTTCTCTTCTGGTATTTGTGCATTGTTATGTATAATTTGTATACTATTTTGGCACTTGGCTTGGCTTATTTATGCCATACATTAGGACCCCTGGTGTACCTGTTTTTCCTTCCATGATTTTTATTACTTTGGATTTTATACTTTGGCCTTTGATCCATTTTGAGTTACTTTGTGTGTATAGAGTGAGTATGGGTCTTGTTTTATGTTTTATAGATAGACATCATTTTATGCCAACACCATTTGTTAAAGAGGCTGTAATTTCTCCATTTAATAGAGTTTGGTCCTTTGGATGGATTTATGTCTGAATTCACAATTCTGATCCATTGGTCTGTGTGTCTGTTGTACTAGTACCTAGCTTTTTTGACTACCACAGCTATATAATAGATTCTAAAATCAGTAGTGTGAGGCCTCCCACTGTGTTCTTCAGTGATGCTTTGCTTGTCCTGGGCTTTTTCCCTTTTGTAGACCTATTTCTATTATCCATTTGTTTGTTCTCTTGTTCTCCTTTAAAAATAGTTTCATGGCTTACTATCGCCTAGAGGATAAAGTCTGAACTGCTTATCATGGCATAAATCCTTCTCCATGACCTTTCTTTACTGATTTCCCTTCTCATGGTTTACTGATATTCATTTCTGAATTTGCATTCTAGTAATATGAAATTTCTTATTGCCTAACTGTTCACATGATATTATTCTAGTTATATTGGTCCCTCTGTCGGGAATATCCATCCTATTTCTTCATAACCTGGCCAGTTCCTATTCACTGGGCATAATTTAGTCTGATTTGCTTTTATGTTTTTCTTACCATAACCCTTGTCCCTGTGATGTGTCCTTTGTCACTCTGTACTTGTCTCTGTTTTAAAACTTACTTTGTAATATATAAGCAATCCTTTTATGTGTCTGCCTTATTTTCTGTACATTTTTAGTATTTGAGCTACATCACTTTGTTTGATTTCTGATTCATATTAAGCACTGAAGTCACTCAACTTTGATGGCAATCTCCAATCTAGAGTATCAGTGACCAAGAACAGCTGCTGAATTCGTAAGGTCTTACTTGTGTCCTTGCTGCTGCCGTTTTCATGTTTGACACTAATTTTGCATTCAAAGCAATTGACGGATCATCTATTATTATCATTAATACATAAGACATTGTGGCTGTTTAGGCTCTGGATTTTCTAAAGAAGATTGAACTGTAAAGTTTAAGTGAAAACTCCTCAGTTGGAGAGAGTTAGATCTCTACTGCTTCTGAGCATTTTACTTCTTTAGGAGATTGCCAAGCAGGAGAAATACTTCAACCAAAATCTAATTACTAAAGAAAATGAAATGAATGACCTAACTTCCCACTCTTAATACATTCAAATGGTACCTAACATGTTTAAGTTCTGCTCTAAAAGCTCCTTTACAAAATTTATTTATATAATCTTTCATCAGCCCCTGTGAAACAGATCAAAATCCTTCAGAGGTAAGAACAAACTGTTTTGATCACTTTGACGTCAATGAGAGCTCATGCTGTCCTTTCTCTACGGTTAAACTTCTTTACATAAGTGATATTTAGCCTGTGTGTGTGCCCTGGAGGAAAAACTCAAGTAAGAATACTTGTAGATTGAATCTCCAGCCAAAAGCAGTTGTTTCTGGTAGTCAAAAAGTGTTTCACTAAAATGTTTGCTTCAAAATGGCTCTGTTCTACTGTAGTGAGAGGAGACTTCCAGTTAAAACATTTAATTAGTTCCCATTTTAGACAGCCAGAATGATCAGTCAGCCTGTGTTTTGGAATCCAAGTTGGTACATTCCTTGGGATTGGTAAGGGAGTCTTGCCCAGCGGATGTGGTCAACTGTGAACAGTCTGTGTGCAATGCACATCATGGAACAGATTTTACTCCAGCCTCTTGAAAGATGTCTAGATAGGGATTAGGAAACGGTAAGCAATAAAGAGTTTATGCTTCTCTATCTTCTTCCCAACTTTCCCCACGGAAGTATACAGTAAGTGTATCTCTCATCTTAGAAGTTACAGAAGCTGGGAAGAGAATATAGAACTGGAGTGAGCAGGGATCTGGCTTAAGCTGGCAAGATTGTTTTCGCTCACTTTTAGGACAATCATGATCCAGGTAGTAACTTTAGAGACACTGCATATGAAGTCAATATTTTTTAGCTGAGACAAATTACTATGTTCGAATCTCTATGTATGTGTGAAAATGTTTGTTGTCCAAGGTGTGACAATTAAGTCTGCAAACTTAATTATGTGCTACAGACTTCACTGCTGAGTATCAGTATGGTCACCTTCAAAGTACTCTGCTTAAGAAGCTGTGCACTGATGTCAGTGCCTAGTCCACGCTTCAGAGCACTTTTGAAACTCTTTCTGGAATGGCCATTGCACACGATGGCAAGGTGGCAAGTATGTGAACTTAATTGTATAGTTGTCCGTGGTGGAGTGTTTAGCCAGTAAACAAATAACTGTATTATTGTAACACCCTCCCTGCTCAGCTGATCTGGCCCTCAATGAGTTTTTTCTTTACCCAGAAATAAAGTAAGAACTGAAAAGAAGATATTTTCATGACATTCAAGACATCCATGGTAATACAACGACAGCTCTGATGGGCATCCCAGAAAAACAGTTCCAAAAATTGCACTGGCATCAGTGCATAGCTTCCCAAGGGGAGGACTTTACAGGTAACTGGAATGATATTCAACAGTGAGGTATGTAGCACCTTTTCTAGGGTGAGTTTGTGAACTTAATTGGCAGTGCTTGTATGTCTGAAAAATTTGATTCTTCAGTTGAACTAATGTTTCTGTTTATTCCTGTGTATAAATTGAGCCTCCTCTATCTGTCTGTACTGTATGATTGAGACCTCTCACCCACACTCCATAGTGATAAGTTAGCCTAAGGGGATTATGTGACACATTGTTGAGAGTATGCCCCTGCCTCTGCCTTCAATTTTGTAACTCCAACTCATTTTTAAGTTTAGCTTCAATGTTATATCTTCCAGGAGGTCATCCCTGAACCCAAAATGTGGTCTGTGGGCCTTCCTCTGAGTTCTTTTCCCCTGCTGTGGTCAGTTTTTACCTCCTATGTCAGAGACAATTTCTGACCAGCACACCTCATGCATGGCTACCATTAATCCGTCAGCTGTGATGCTGAATGGGTTTCAGCAGAGCTTTGAGACTAACATTGACTAGGGAGAAAGGCCTGGCAATCTACCTTTTAAAATTAACTGATGAATGTCCTGTGGATCACAATAGTCCAACTGCATCTGGTCAAGGGATGGCACAAGACTGGCAAGAATTTTGTTCTGTTTTATGTGAGTCCACCATGAGTCCAGGACCAACTTGACAACAGCTGACAACAGCTGACGACATCAACACAGTTTCTGGTGTGAGAGGTTCTTAATAGGTATATGTGAGTGAATTCATAACATTTACAACCTTGTACTGAATTATCTTCATGTACCCCATAGTCTAGCTGAAAAGTCTGTGTAACATACGGAGTTGGTAGAGTGAGTTGGTATCATATCAATCCTGACTCCCAGTGACCCCATATGTGCAGAATAGAACCATTCTCTAGGATTTTCAAGTCTGTGACCTTTCAGAAGCAGATCACCAGTCCTGTCTTCCCAGGTGCATCTGGGTGAGTTTTCACTGCCCATCATTTGTTGGTCTAGTAGTTGAGTGTGTAACTGTATATACCAGCTGGGGATCCCATAGAGTATGGATTGTGTTCTGTAACTGTTTGATAATGGAATTCTTGTGAAACATTTTAATACCTTGAAAACAGTAGAATCGGGCTTCTTTCAGAGGGTAGCGTGAATACTTGCAGATGAATCATGTTTCCCCGTGTCAGCATTCCCCCAAGATGCTGGAGCCAATAGCTGACTGATAAAAAGATGTTATCATGTAGTGTTACCTAGAGTATCTAATGTCCACGTCTTCCTGACTCACATTGCTCAGCTGCTGATCAAGCAAGTGTCGGTAATTTACAAAGAATTCTTTGCTAGTAGATACAGCATCTTCCCAGAGCTCCAGGAGATAACATATTCTGATACAGCACAAGAATATATTTTATAGAATAAAGTCTGCTAATGTTAAAGATTCTTGGGGAAGAATCAAAACAAGAGAAGATAAGTAAAACCATTCATCAGTGACTCACTTGGACAGTATAACATGTTTACTAATTTTTATGTTGTTGCTTTTGTGTTCATTGTGAGGACTGACCTTGATATCACAATGTAACAGATAACAAAATCAAGTCTGGGAAAATAAAAGCACACCTGTGGACTAAATTATACCTATTGCTTTGATACTTATGTCTCATTCATTCAGAGTGTCATCTCAGAAGACAAGTTTATGAGCTTTGTGATTGACAATGACTGCTTGGGTTGAGTATAAAAGGTAACATTCTTGGAAAACTTTTTGAGGTATTTTAGTCTGTGTTTCAGAAATTAATATGAACAAAGATGAGAAAACTTTATTTAGGGGAACCTCATTCCTCTGAAAGTATATGCAATCTAAATGGTCTGGAAATATGTTTGTTTGTTCATAATCATTCTGCAAAACAGTAAGAATTTTTGTTTCTTTGGATTCTAAAATGTAATCTATTGCTGTCAGATGCTCCCCAAAGTACTGGAGGCTGTTTTCCCACAAAAAATAATAATGGGGCAGCGGGGGCATGAAGCGGGGAGGTAAAGCAAAAAGCCTAAAAGGAAATTAAAGCAAAAGTACACGTGAAGAAGAAGCCCTATGGGAAAACTAAGCCAAATGAGAATAAACTGCCCGGGACATCCATACAGGGATGTGGATATGTACTAGGAGATGATCAAATAAGTGGCCTCATTAGATTTCTGCTATCTGAGTTTTCTTAAGGGGTTAGTTACCATGATCCTGAATTAAGAAAGCTTTTTACTTACTCGCCTGAGAAGCATAATTACTCAGAAGCTGGGACTCTGTCTACAGAATATTGAAATTAGACACATCAACCACCCAGGACTACCTGGTCTGCTTCAGGTGAAAAAGAATTCCCAGTTTCAGCCAGCGCAAGTTTTGGCTAGTCTGTTAGTTTACACAGTTACAACACAAACCCCAAGTTTTGACTTGTGCTTCAGTAAAATCACACTCACATCATCCCTGTTAACATGCATGAGTTTTAAAACAAGACAGACAGCAGTATGAATTGCTGTGGTCTATAAACTTGAATAGTTTTCTTAGGTTTACTGCAGATCCCCTCAAATATTTTGCCAATGATTTGAATATACAAAATTGAAGTGTTGATAATAATAGTAGCCATCTGCTTAGCTTCTATAATTTTTTCTAAGAGACCCTATTTATGTACACAATGTAAATAATATCAAAGTAAAAAGATAATCATTCATTCATTTGGTAACTGTATGTAAATGGCATATTTAAAATTTTTCTCCAGGCAACTATAATCTACTGGCATTGAATACTACACAGTATCATTGGTTGTAGAGCATATACTTTCTGTCTTTGTGAGATGAAAGAGTATCACCTCGGGGAGGTGCATTCACTTAGCCTTTTCTCATTTTCCCACTTCACTGTTGGTCCTAGTTCCTCTTGATAGAATGCTGCAAACGTTTTTGAATTATCTTCAGCAAAATATTACTTGTTAAAGTTTTAATTGATACAAGACTTCAAAACCAAGAATTTTAATATTTTATTGACTGATTTATTTAAAATAACAGTCATAAACTCAATACATAAAATCATATATGTTTAATAAAAATAGCTATTTTATTAAAAATTTAAAAAATGTTGATCATGGCTGACACTGTTTTACACTTATATAGAGATGTGCAAAACTTTTTAATATTTAGCACAATAGAAGACAGCTAGATACTCATATCTGCTTCCATTTTCAATCTGCTTTGGTATGTTGCTTTGATTAAAGTATATGCAGAAAATCTGTAGAGTAGATAGAGTTGCAGAGAGGTGGGTGTAGGTGCTTGAAAAATTGACTTGGATTGTGAACTTTCACTTAATTACAATGAAAATAAAATAAAAAATAATAATAATCCACTGGTCTGTCCTGCACTGTGGATTTGAAAAGTATTAGGCACATTTTATTGTATGATATGGAAAAAACCCACCTCATTTTTTAATGACTCCACCAATGTCATCAGAAGTCTTAATGTATTGGGAAGCTGTCAAACACCCAGTGACAGATTTAAATTTACAACAATTCTAATTTTCACTTGAAAGCTCCAATTTTATCCTTACATCAGAAACTGTCAGCTGCTTTCCTTGAAATGACAGGTTCACTTTACTTTTGAGAAAACATCTGACAAATAGCTGTGTTTGAGTAGCTATATTTTGTCTATCAGTTATTCTTTTAAATGAAAATGGTCTTCTATGAAAAACAGCTAATTCAGCTGTAACTCAAAACAAATTCACTACAAGGATTTCCTTGAGACAGCCATTATACTTTGGTCAAGGTGCTTCGTGACTACCTAAATGACAAAGCTTAGTGGTGCCAACATTTTTACTGCTTCTTCAAAAACATTCTTAGGTAAAACTAATTTTTTTTTTTAAACTATAAGTACATAGCAGTGAAAATGCAATGACTTCTAGTACAGTCTGAGGCCACTGCCTTGTCTTATACCAAGACACCTGTAGTTCTACTCCCAATTATCTTTGCACCATGAATATGTGGCCACAGTGAAGAAAAACAGATAGTATTGTAAGATTTTGATATTTATGGACTTCTTGAAGTAAACCCTGATAGTGCAGTGGTTAAAAGTTCAACTACTAACCAAAAGGTCAGCAGTTTGAATCTACCAGGCATTCCTTGGAAAGCCTATGGGGCAGTTCTACTCTGTGCTATAGAGTTGCTACAAGTTGGGATCCACTCAACAGCAGTGAGTTTGGTTTGGTTTCTTTGGACTCTGAAAGGGTCTTGGGAGCTTTGGAGTCTGGGAACCATGTTCTGAGAACCACTGCTTAAAATTAGCCTTTGGCGTGCCTTTCTGTTTTCCCCTTCTTTTTCACTTGCTTTTAAACAATGTAGCATCTATTCCAAGGATATTTTCACTGATTCCTGTTGCCACTCATCTTCCTAGGTACCAAGATCTCTGTGATTTCTTTTGCTATATTATTTGGAGGCAGTATTGTCCATCAGTATTGTATTGTTCATGAAATACTTGGAAGAGTTATGGACATGAAGATTAGGTTTCAGGTTTTAAGCATTTGATTAGAAGACACATAGTCCCACCACACACCTTTTCTTATTTTAAGCCATGGCATCTGTTTGAGTCAGCTAGGGCTGCTCTAACAGAAATACCACAGAGTGGATGGCTTTAACAAAGAAAGATTTATTCTTACATAGTCTGGTAGGCTGTAAGTCCATATTCAGAATGTCCACTCCAGGGGAAGGCTTTCCCCCTTGCTGGCTCAGGAGAAAAGTCTGGTATTGCATCAGTCTTTGTTCAGGGAGCATCTTGGTGCAGGAACCTGAGGTCTGAAGCACGTGCTCTTCTCTCGGTGCAGCTTTCTTGGTCATGCGAGGTTCCCAATTCTCTGCCTACTTCTGTCCTTTTATCTTTCATAGGATGAAAGGATTAAGGGTGGGGCAAGCCATACTCCAGGGAAACTCCCTTTACAGTGGAGCAGAGAGGTAATCCTATGAAGGAGTTTGCAGCCCCACCCTAATCCTTTAACACACAGTTTAGGAAAATCACAAAATGGAACACAGTCACAAGGTACTGGGAATCATGGCCAGCCACATGGCTACACATATTTTGGGGGGGACACAACTCAATCCATGACAGCATCCCCTTGTCCTATTTGAATGATCTTCTTTTGATTCATATGCACGTTCTGTATGATTCTAAAATGCCCTGATGAATCTTAAAAGCTTTTTAATAAGCTCTGAAATGTTGCTTCTTAGTGGACATTATTCCCAATTTTTTAGACTTCCTTCTCTGTTACTGTATGTCATAGATTTGGAAAGATCATTGTGATTGAAGTGTAGACACAGAAGAAGGTCAAGACTAGAGAGAGCCTGGAGGTAAACACAGAAGAACATCCAAAAAAAAAGACAGAGCTTGAGATTCAGGCAACAGGATCAACTCTTTTATTAATGTCTTTCTTTCTTTTCTTTTTCTTTTTTTTTTTGGTAAATCAATAACAGTTACTTAGTATTTAGCAAACCTGTGAATGCTATCCAAGGAAAAAAATAATAAAACAACTGAAAACTAAAATGAAGTAGAACAGTAATGTCATAATACCCATGACCCAAGTGAGGCATAGCCTGAAAAACAACTAACTCACTGTCATCCAGTTGATTCTGACTCATAGCAACTCTACAGAACAGAGGAGAACTGCCCCGAGCCCCCATAGAGTTCCCAAGGACTGCTTGGCAGATTCAAGCTGCCAGTGATCTTGTGTTTAGTAGTCCTAGCACTTAACTACTATGCCACTAGGTTTTCCAAGGCATGGCCTTAGGATTCTTCAATATTTTCAAGATTTTAATGGAAAAAGAATATTTTATTTAAATTTGAGATTAATCTGGGGAAGTGAAGTTGGGGCAGATAGCTTTTCCCAATTTAGCTTAGGAAAATAATAATCCTCTAAACCAACTTCAACTGAAAACTTATTTTTCTTTAAGATTTATGCTATGGCATTAAGGTACTCTGAATATGTCTCTTTGAAGACACCTCTGTATCTGTGAAGAAATATCATTAAGAAATCACCTAATAAATATATAATTATAAGGGTTATAAATTATAAAAAAATGTTAAAAATATAAAAATGAATTTATAATTGTAAATTCATGTTTCTTTGGTATTAGAGAACTTTGGAGTTTACTAAACAGGGAATTTGTTCCAGAGAATAAATTATATTGATATTGGTAAAGAAAGGGCTCTATTGATTAAAAAATAAAGGGGGGGAGGTTATAGAGTTGACAGCACCTAAAAACAACAAGAAAGTTAATAGCATAAAGTATCCAAAAGAGGGAACTGTAGTTGACCTGAGGAGATTATCTCATATTTTTTAGAAAGAGGTAGCTAAGTGTGACTATTTAACAAACAGCCAAGTAGAGCTGATGTCCTCTGGTACTTTCTGGGATTCGTATCACCTCCAGAGGAGCATGGGGTGGGCAAGACGGTTTGGTAGTGGAGAGGCTGAACAGGCTGGGAAAACCCATACAGCAGTTATTACATCTTAATAGAGTGTTCTTTAGTCTGTAGTCTCGATGTTATTTGACTCCTTCTCAGTGCGTAGAATGCTGAGGAAGAGATTTTTAGTTTGATATACTTCATCTACCACTTCCTAAACTGAAATAGGCTATTGTTATGACTTGTCTTTATGGCAAGTAATTAGAATTAAGTAACTAGAATATCAGAGCCTTAAGAGACAAAGACAAAACCCTACCATCGTTATAATCATGGTAAGATGATGTCATGGGGTGGTCTACCTCAAATGAGGATATATCATGAGAGTAGAAGTTCTTGTTTACTGAGTGTGACTAGATGCCAGGCCCTGGAGCGGGTACTGTATGTACATTTTCTCATTAAACCCTTACAACCTTCTTATAGCCTTAATTTCCAAGGAAACATAATCCCCCACTTTACATATTCCAATACATCCTGTCTTGCATCCTATCTTTAATTTGAGTTGCCAAGTGTGTCTAATTGCTAATTTACATGTCAATCCTTAAGACTAGTTTGCTATCGAAAGTCCAAAGGAGACAATGTTCCCCAATTTAGCTTAGGAAAATAATCTCTAAACCTATTTAAACCTCAAACTTTTTTTATTTAAAATTTTGTTCTATAGCATTAAGGTGCTCTGGCTATGGCCCTTTGGAAAACCGTCAAGATTCTATGAAATACGATCATTAAAAAATCATCTAATTAACATGTTTATAATGGAAATTTTGTGTTCATTTCTTTAGTATTAAAAAGTTTTGGAGTCTACTAAATAGAAAATTAGTTCTTAAGAGAACAAATTGTCACTCTTTTGAGTTTTTGCATAAAGTTGTCAAAATGAAAGAAGTATACTTAAAGAACTATTAGATTGCTAAGCTACATAGATTTCTATTGTAAAGATCTGTGATTTCTGTGGCTTAGTTTTGGGCTCCTTTATATGTTACCTTGAAATTAAAAAGAAGATAGACCACAGTCAAGCATAACCAAAGTTACTAAGATCGAATATGACTGTGTTTCATTAAACCTTAGAAATCTCTCTCTGTTGCTGTGTGTGGTTTCTTTGTTTTCCAATAGTGTTCTTGGTTTTTTCCCTAGTGTAGGCCCCATGATACATCTCTGATCCTATCCTATCTTTCTTGAGATGTCCAAGGAAAAGAACATGATAGTGTCGGGTTATCTGCCATAATAAGAACTATATACTGTCCTTAAGACAAGAACTGATGGATATCTCCAATAAACAAAGTAACTTCTGTGAGAGTAATTTGCTCTCTATCTCTTCCTATCTCTCTACTTTTTCTTAGCCTCTTTTCAATATTCATTTCAATAATGTTGATGTTCTTCATTCTTGCTCACTCTTCTGAGCAATCTTATCCATCACCATGCTGCAAGGACCATTTATTGAATATCCTCAAATCAACATGACATTTCTCATCTTCAAGTCGGCTGCCTATTGGACATGCCATGAGGATGTCCATAAGTAAGTCAAACTCAGCATCTGCCACGGTGAACTCCTCACCTTCTCTCTATATCATTATAAGGGACTATTTCTTCCTATTTCAGGTAAGTGTTTTCAAAATCACCTACATGCATGAAAGACTATATATATATTACAATTATTTGGCTGTAAGTAATAGAAAATACGGACTCAGCTGGCTCTAACTGTAAGGAATTTATTATCTCAGATAATAAGTTTGGAATTAGAGTATTTCATGCCTGGTTAATTCACTGTCTCAATGTCACCACCAAGGTCCTGGGTGCTGTTCACGTTCCTGCATTGCGATCCTTAGCGTATGTATCTCTACTGTAGATGCTGCAAGTTGACTTCAGCAGTTCCAGATCTCACATCCTCAAGACCATATTCAGGGATAGGAAAAGAGTGTTCTTCTTTATTTAAGTCTTTTTAGGAGACCCCACCCCACCCCACAGCCCAAACTGAGTCTTTACTCTCTGCCACCAGAATGGGATGTGAAGTTTAAGAGAAACTTGGTTTGACAAACACATAAATTGTCTTCACCTCAGTTTTTAATAGTATCAAATCATAACTCATGACTGTAAACTTCTGCTTATTTCCATAATGGAGTGTGTGGTAGCAGACTTACCCTCCTACCATAAAAAACTTAAAACTGGATAAAATATGCTACACTGGTGACGGAAATTGGACAATAGGGAGTTCAAAGCTCTGATGTCTAAGAAAAGAGAATCATGTGAGCTGAGCCCAGAGTAACTCTTTGTTTTCTGCCTGAAGGCACGCACCTGACAGTGGCGCAGTAGCAGGAACCCAAACAGAGCACTACAATCTTGCTAAATTGCAAAACATGAGAGGCAGACACAGCACCTAAGAAAGAACTCCAGATATATGCTCTGGGATCCCCTGAATCTTTTGCTGAGTACAGTTGTCCCCTTTTCCCACAGATTGACCTGCAGTTTCTGTTACCCATGGTCAACTGTGACCTGAAAATATTAAATGGAAAATCCAGAAATAAGCATAAGTTTTAAATTGTGCACATTTCTGAGTAGGCTGATGAAGTCTCACACTTGCTTCTGCCAGGGACATGAATCAGCACTTCAGCGTATTCGCGTTGTATACACTACTTACCCAGTAGTCACTTAATAGACTTTGGGCTATCAGATAGGCTACGGCAGTATTGCAGTGCTTGTGTTCAAGTAATTGTTTTACTTAATAATTGTTCTGTTTTACTGTTATTGTTTTTAATCTCTTATTGTGTCAAATTTATAAGTAAACTTTATCCTAGAAAAAACAGTATATACAGGGTTTGGTATTATCCTTGGTTTCAGGCATCCACTGGGGGTTGTGGAATGTGTCGCCTATGGGTATGTGGAGCATGGGGGAATACGATAGTAAACTACACATGCGTAGGACATTTTACAAGCCTGGGCAGGAAACAACTAGATGACAGGGAAATTCTAAGCTGAATGATTCCTAGAACTTCCATATAATTTGTGTGTGGGGTGGAATCTTTACTTCCCTAAACAGGAGCTAGCAAGTTGATCTACTCAGCTCATTAAGAGTCAAGTGCTGAATATTCATATAGCATCAGTTCTAAGGGCTGAATGTATTGCATTGTGTTTGAAAATGGTAAGCTCCCACTGTATTTGCATTTCTCAGGCCTCCCAACCTGTACTTTCTCCTTCCATTTGTGCATAAATGGTGACAAGTGCATTCTGCACTTCCTTAAAAGTTCTGAGCAAAGCTCAAGTTGATGCAATTTTGTTTGCACTTGAATCTACATGATACATCTTTCCAAGGTTCCCTAATCCTCATCCATGTTGGGACCCACGTGCAGGCTCATCCAGCTGGTGAGAATAAACAACCATTCAGGATCTTTGGCTTTCTGTGTGTGAGTCATGGAGGGGTGCTTGTCAGAGTGTTGAGAAAGATAAACACATGGCAGCTCTCTAAAGCCTGTTTCTGGAAACCTAACAGGAGGGAACAAACCGCCGTTGTTCAGAGCCTGTAAAGTGTTGTGAGTCTGGAGTGGGAAATGGATGCTTAATGCAGACCAAGCTTTTGATGGATCAGAAACTGAAAATGCTTGCAATTAAGCTGAGATTAAAATAGTGACAGAAGTTCCTTTTGGGTGAAAACACAGTGGCATGAGAGCAAGAAAATAGAGGTCAAGATCAAGGGCATGCCAAAATCAATTGGATCAGGAATTTTCATAGGGGAAAAAAAAAAACAGCAGAAAAAAAACCTAGTTTGCCTTGTAGTAGACTTGACCATATCTATGACATGGAAAAAAAAGTAAACTCTTCTGAGGATAGTTTCATATAGCAATGGCCACCGTGATAATACAACATAGCATACAGAATTTTCACATCCCAGTTTTCCCAGGAACCCTATGATAACAACATCTGCTGTGATAGCCTGTTCATACCATAGGGCTTTTTAGATTATGCACATCTATAAACCATTTGAAAAATAATCTAGTTCTACTACTACTCTTAAGGGCCGTGGTGGTACATTTATATGCTCAGCTGCTGATCAAAGGTTGTCAATTCCAACCTACCCAGCGGCTCCTCAGGAGCTCAACCTGCTGATCTGCTTCCATAAAGGTGGCGGCCAAGAAAACCTTATGGGGTCAGTTCTACTCTGTTACGTGAGGGCTGCTATGAGTTAGAGTTGACTCAGCGGTACTCCCCAACAGCCCTGCCATCGAATGCAAGTAAGATGGGTCTTATATTTTCATAAGCCCTTCATATTACAAACATATGATAAATACATTCAGTAAAGAACATGTGGCTGTCCTCACTGTGGATCTACTACCCAACACAAACTGTAACCCCCATAAATGTCTACTTCTGTGAGTAATACTTTTCAAGTTCTAGGGAAATGTTTCTGCCTATCTCGTACTCCATGTTCTAGAGGGAAACAAAGGTGATTGTGTCTGAGTCACTGTTGACATTGGAGAGAGAAATTGCTTTAGAGCCAAGAGAGAATTTGGATAGCATAAGCCCATAAGTAAGAGAAAAATGTATTAAATAAGTTATCAAATTCTTGCTCTCAGATAATATGAATGCAATAGTTTCTTTCGCAACAAAGTATTTCCCAGCAGTGCTGAGTAAACTTCATGTTCCATCCAAAATTAATGTTTCCGGTGATACTTACAAACGTGTGATGGTCACAACAGTTGTACGTGGTAGCTGTCATGGATTGAATTGTGTTCACCCCAAAATGTGTGTAACAATGTGTGTAGCAGTTCGGCTAAGCCAATTCCCAGTATTGTGTGAAAGTCCTTCATGTTGTAAATTTTGCCTCTATGATGTTAATGAGGGAAGACTAGAGGCAGTTGTGTTGTTGGGGCAGGACTCAATGCTTAAGATTGTATTGTGCCTCAAGGTAATCCTTTGGGCTCTAAGAGCAAGGAAAACAAGCAGAAAGTTGAGGACTTCATACCATCAGGAAAGGAGCTGTGTTGGGAGTAGAGCCCATGCTTACACCTCAGAAGCTCCCAGCCTAAGGGAAGATTGACAACAGGGACTTTCCTCCAGAGCCAGCAGGGAAAGCCTTCTCCTTGAACTGATGTCCTGAATTTGAGTTTGTAGCCTACTGGACTATGACAGAAAAAATTTATGTTTTAAAAAGCCATCTACTTGTGGTATTTCTGTTATAGCAAAACTAAATGACTAAGATTTTGGTACCAAGAGAATGGGGTGCTGTTCTAACAGATACCTACAATGTGGAAGTGATTTTGAAACTGGAAAAGAAGAGTCAGAAGAAACTGAAGAGAACTGCTAATACCTGAAAAGGCACAGCTGGTGATGAACAGCAGCTAACTGGTAACAGCAGAAGCATGAGCCAACTGGTCGAGTGGGATGCCTCTGGCACTTAAACTGGTGGAGTTATGGAGCTCTGAAACTCTTGCCACAGCAGGGTAGGTGCCTGTTTTAGTCCTGGGCCATGAGGCCACAAGAAGCAGAAACTGAAGAGACAAGGAGCAGGAGAAACTGAGCTGCCTCAATCTCAAAAGGTACGTCTGTGACCTCAGGGATTTCTGAGGGTGTAGCCATGGCTCCTGTTGTTTCTAAGGGTGCAATTGCCACTTGGATGTATCAGGAAAATAGTGCACCTAAAGCTGAGGAAGCAGAGTTGCTTTTCCAGAGGGCCTAGAAGGTGGAGCTGTAGTACAGGACAGAGTGACCTCCACTCCAAATCTGGAGAGTGTGACCAATATGTAGAGTCTGGAGGGCAGGGCCATTGTGTACAATGCCAACAAAAATGAAGTATTATTTTCAAAGCCAAGAGGGCTAATGTAATGTGTTCTGTTAATTTTCTTGGAGCCTATTATGCTTTTCCCTGCAATTTGTCGCATTGTAATGGAAATGTCTAACTTGTGCCTACCTGTTCTGCCATTATATTTTGGAAGCAGATAACTTGTGTTCTGGATTTCACAGCTGAAGAAGAATTTCTGGATTCCAGAACTTAGATTTAAGACTTTTGCTGTTAAGGGGTGAATGTGTTTTACATGTTGCAAGGATGTGATTTTGATAACAAAGGGTGGAGTGTCATGGATGAATTGTTTTCTACCAAAATGTGTATAGCAATGTGTGTAGCAGGCCAAGAATCAGCTAGCCCATGATTCTTGGTATTGTGTGAAGTTCCTCCATGTTGTAAATGCTGCTAACAAGAGATGATGGGAGGCAGTTGTGTTGGTGCAGCAGGACTCAATATGTGGGACTGTATTGTGCTTTATAAGGAAAAGGGAAGCAAGCAAAAAGTTGCGAACCTCGTACTACCAGGAAAGAAGCAGTGCAGGGAGCCGAGTGAATCCTTTAGAAAGGACCGGGATCCCTGTGCCTTAGGAGCTCCCAGTCCAGGTGAAGACTCATGACAAGTACCTTCCCCCAGAACCAGCAGAGAAAGCTTTCCCCTGGAGCCGATCCCCTGAATTTGGACTTGTAGCCTACCTGCATTGTGACAGAATATATTTCTCTCTTTAAAGCCATCTACTCATGGTATTTCTTTTACAGCAGCATTAGATGACTAAGACAGTAGCTGAGGAATATTTTACAATATTAATAAAAATCATATTACTCCTGTATCTGTATACTATACCTGCCTTTATTACCCAACCAGGTATCATTGACCATCAATGGAACACACAGACATGTACAGTAAAAATGAAAGTATTTGTCTTTGATAGTTTTCTGACTTTCATAAAAACATTTATACATGTTTTCAGTTTTGTATAAACATCAGGGTAAGACAATAAACATTTTCCAGTTTGTTAGCTTGATTTATAGCTTGTTTTAAGACTTACAATACATAGATCTCCAATTTTACTCTTGACTTGAGCTCTACAAACTTAAGGCCCAAGCATGTCTGACCATAAGCCTTGACATAGCACTATCCAAACTACCAGAGATAGATGACTTGTCTTATTAGTAGTGACATTTCACTGAGGAAGAGAAGTGGTATCCTTCTAACCTGACACTATTAGTCTCTTTCACCTAGAAAATACTGTTAAGTGCCTTAAGTTCTGGTGATGTGGTTTTCTTTCAGAAGGAGATTTTCTTTTTCTGGAAAAATTGTCATTTTTATATTCTGCCTCTTACAAATTTTTTAATTGTATGTGGGGAAGATAAAATGTCAAATTACTCTGTTTGTATATATAACACACTGTACAGACATTTACATATTACGTTTATGTATTTATAATGAGTTTACCTCTGTAAATAAACCAAAACAATGATAGAGAAGGGAATTACCAAAAAATAAAATAAATGTACATTGGGAGTTGATGTAGAGATCAGGGAAAATTTTCCTGTAGCACTAGGTAAAAGCCATCTTTGGAGGCAAGTTTCCCAGAAAAGTGAGAAGACGGTGGGTTGTCCTCTTGGGCAAATGACTAAGATGGGACCACACCCTGGGGGAGACTCCAACAGCTGGGATTCATAGTCTGTGCTTTCTGCTACTCCGTCTCATTTCACTAATGATGAAATCTTTAATGAGCCATCTGGCATGTTGTGTCTCCTTTAAAGGAGACTGAGGAGTTCCCCTGCTTTCTGCTCATCTTTCTACAAATCCAGAACTATCTGGATGTGTCCAACTATTTGTGTTAGTTCTAAGTTATTTCTTCACTAGTTTTGGGATACTTATGTCTCTTCTTCTGAAGCAAAGCTAAGGACACTTGAGTAGGTTTTGAGATCAAGACCAAGAAGCCCTTAAAACCACAGCTTTTAAGAATATTGCTCCTAATGTTTCTTTGTTATTTCTAACATGTTTCAGAGATTTTAGATAAAATGCTTGGATAATGATGTCTAAACTTTAAAAGAGAATGTATCCTTTGACTTTAAAGAATACTTTTGGTTTTTCTTAGAAGTGTTACGTGAATTAAATAGAGAAGAGTTTTTTATGGACTTAGTAGCACTGGACATGCTCATGTAACACTCAAGATCTTTTTTAAAAAGTGCCCTGAAAGTAATTGTATTTTGGGAAAAATTCAACTGAAGTTTACATAATTGGAATATAACTATATACTCCCTGAAGTGCTACAAAACCAGGCTACAGATATCCGTGATGTCATCATCTGGGTAATATAGAATGTAATCGACTACTTTTATGATTTTTATTATTGCATTTCTGTTTCTTTTGTTCATTTCATAGAGCCTTTTAGGCTGAAATCCCCATTATAGAGTTGTTAGAGCTAAAATGATCTTTAAATAAAATATTCACTGCTTTTATGGTTTTTTCTGTGTAAAATTAGAATCATACAAAGCAAAAATCAATGTCTATTCAAACTATGTTCTATTATCTCAAATTTCACTAAATCTCCTCTTTTTTTCTGTTCTATCTCCCTTTCTCTTAAGCCATCTATGCAGTCTTTTGTTTTCTTCTTTTCAGATACATGTGCCTTTGTTTAGCATTAATTTATCTGTCCCAAGCTATAGACATTTCTATTGATTATGTTCCTCCCCACCCCTCCAATTTGGCTTGCATATCACTTCCAGAGCTTTCCTATAAGAGTTCTTTACTTCCTAATTTCTTTAGGCTGGTGAAAATACATGCAGCTGCTTTTATGTATTTGTTTACTGGACCCTCCTGTCAACCCTGGTGGCATAGTGGGCTAAGCACTACTTCTGCTCATCAGAAGGTTGGCAGTTCAGATCAGCCAGGTGTTCCTTGGAAACCCTATGGGGCAGTTCTACTCTGTCCTACAGGGTTGTTATGAGTCAAACCCAACTCAATGGCAGTGGGTTTGGTTTTTTTGGTTTCTGCCAAATCTCATCCCTTTTACTGATAAATAATGATGAATCAGTGTGTTTTGACCCAAACTTGAATGCAACTAGAAAAGCTAGTTAGTATGCTTGACCAGTTGACTATCTTAAGTCACTATGTCTATTTTCTTTGTTTCCCATTATCCTTTCTAAACCATGACAGATTCAACAAACTAGAAGTCTCCTGCCCAGTGAAGCTCTGCTTCTACATTTTTCTAACTTACTCTTATTATTAATCAAAAAGAAAGCACTTCAAAAATTTTTGATAACAGTACATTTAGATCAACCTCACCAATATTTAAACTGTCATATCATCCCTCCAAGGAGTAGCCTTTGCTTAGAAAAATTGTACTCATCTCCATACAATTCTAACTCAGTTGGTTTCTGGAGGTGAGTCATGCTGAGCTTTCATTCTCTCTAATCCCCTCACACCCTATCCGTTGAAGAAGTTCTGAGACTTATTTGGGTTCTTTTCCTTCAACAGTGGGTGGAATTGTGGGAAAGAAATGCTACCATGCAGTGCTTTTACTTGGCAAATAGATTTCTCTATGTTCTGTCTCTCTTTCTTGTAAGCCATCTATACTATTCTTTTCCGTAAGTGGGGACTCCACACAATTCACTATTTTATTCTCCCTCTCTTTTTTATATGAAGTTTTTGTTTGTTTTAAAATGTGACAAGTCCAGACCAATACCACATGTCCCCTTTGATTTTCAACACTCCAGCCGTCCTTGATGAAGAACTCAGGTGCGGAAGTGCTGTAACTTGCCTCCTCTCAGATCGCAGGGCTTATTCTGCAGGTGTTTGGTATATCTGTGTTTTATCTCTCCAATTAGATTATGAATCCCTTAAGGGTAAAAACTGAGTCTCCCTCTTTGGTTTGTAAACCAAAAGCCACACCTGTCGTCGTTTGTAGGTGCCATGGAGTTGTTTCTGACTCATAGTGACCCTTGTACATAATAGAACAAAACATGGCTGGTCCTGTGCCATCTTCTCAGTCATTGTTATGCTGGAGACCATTGTTGCAGTCGCTTGTCATTCGATCTCCTTAAGGACTTCCTCTTTTTTCGGACTCCTTACCAAGCATGATGTCCCTCTCCAGGGACTAATCTCTCCTGATAACATATTCTAAGTAACATATTCTAAGACGGAGTCTTACCCTCCTTACTTCTAAGGAGCATTCTGACTGTACTTCTTCCAAGACAATTTTGTTTGGTCTTTTGGCAGTCCATGGTATATGCAATATTCTTCACCAATACCATAATTCAAAAGCCTCAACTTCATTTTGGTTTTCCTTATGCATTTGTCCAGCTTTCATATACCTAAGAGGCAACTGAAAATATCATGGCTTGGGCCAGGTAAACTTAGTCTTCAAGGTGACATTTTTGCTTTTTAACACTTTAAGGAGATCTGTTACAGCAGATTTGTCCAGTGCAATGAATTTTATGATTTCTTGACAGCTGCTTCCATGGGTGTTGACTGTGGATCCAAGTAAAATGAAATCCTTGACAACTTCAGTCTTTTCTCTCTTTATCATAAAGTTGCTTATTGGTCCACTCACAAGTATTTTTCTTTTCTTTATACTGAGGTGTAACCCATACTGAAGGCCACAGTCTTAGATCTTCATCAGTAGGTGCTTCAAGTCCTCTCCATTTTCAACAACACCTGATGGGTGAGAAAATCCGTTGACAGAGTTGTGGCCAGCACTAAAACTCAATAAAATAGAAGCAAAGAGGAACTTATCAGAAAGAACTGTTTATAGTAACAGTAAGAATTGTTTGCAGAAACATTTTAGCATGTGTGCACTGGATCAGAACCCCAGACTTGGAAACCACAGTACTATAGTATATGGAAACAGTAGGAGATTGTTTTTTGGAGCCAGGGGAAGATTTGAAAAGGAGCCTGTCTCCAAAATCGGGAGGATCTTTTTGTGACTCTTGCTCCCTGGCTCTTGGGTCTAAGCATGGGGCCTGTGCAGTCCCTTAGGTCACTTTAAAGCCTGGTTGAGCATACTGTTCCCTTGTTCTGAACAGACAAATAAACAACAAACTCCCTGATGAGCTCCAAAGGCTGATGTCAATCTCAGGGTGAAAGTAACCTATGCACCTCACTGTGGGCATTCAGTCAACACAAAAAGGAAGTTAATTAGTACAAACATAAACTCTGAAGTTCCACAACCTCCTATCTTGCATAGCAAATGTTTATGGAGTGCCTCCTTTGTGTGAGGATTATGGGGACTGAAGAGATTGAGGAAAATGAGACCTGGTTACACCTCAGAAGAGCTTATGATCTAATATAAGGGTCAGCAAACCATATATAGCCCATGGGCCAAATCTGACCTACCTCCTGTTTTTGTAACTCAAATTTCATTGGAACTCAGCCACAGTCACTCATGTACGTATTGTCTAGGGCTGCTTTTAATGGTAACAGAAACTGAAAGAGTCAGAAAGACTGCATATTCATAGAAAATGTTTGCCAACCTCTGCTCTAGGATAACCAACAATTGTTTAAAATCATAAATATTTCTGAGATTCCTATATACCAAATGGCAAATATATCAAAAACAATATAGTGTTTTCCTTATTTTTATGGTTAAAACACAGATTGCTTCTCTGATGGAACAGCCTCAGGAGAATTCAAAAAGGGGCTCCTTTTGAAAATGTAGCAAGAGAAAATTAGGACCTTATTAAAATGACATGTAATGTTTCTCTGTCTTGTGCATATGTAGTTACCATGCCCAGAGCTTGGGTGTCTGACTGAATAGTGTCAATATTATTTTTATAAATTGCAGAGCACATCAACCTAATATTAGATCAGAGATCCCCAAGGGGCTACTCATCGGCTGAGTGTGACCCCTGGTCGTGGTATGTTTGGCCTCAATGAGGCTCTACAATTTTTTAGTCAAAATTAATTTGTGAAATTAATTTAATTTCACATTACAGTCTGGGTTTCCAGATTCTCTTGAAAAAATCAGATTTGGCAGTCCTGGTGGCATAGTGGTGAAGTGCTACATCTGCTAACCAAAAGGTCAGCAGTTCCAATCTACCAGGCATTCCTTGGAAACTCTATGGGGCAGTTTGACTCTGTCCTATAGGGTCTCTATGTGCCTGAAATGACTCAATATCACCTAGCAACAACAACAACCGGGCCCATTCCTTCATGGTGACAGTCTGGCTGGAGGTAAGAAGCAGCTTCTGCCTTGTCTGGGGGTACACGTGCTCTAAATATGCCAATCCTCGCCACTCCCAAATGTTTCTCTGACTCAAAGTTAAATAACAGTTGCCATTTACAAGTTGCTTCTGCTGTTATTTTTCTCATAGTAAAAAACATTTTCTGTAGGCAATCTTTTTGATAAGTAGGATAACAAAACATTAACCAAGATTTTTTTTAAGTTTTATAATATTTAATATACAAAGAGTTAGCTTTACCTACAGCTACTTTACTAATTTATAGTCCTTGCCTGGCTCCTGTAAATACTGTAGTTTGAGACTGACATCTAGCTCCATGAAGAAAACCAAAGCTGAAACATACTTTACAGCAGTGATCTCCAAAAAGGGCTTGCTGTTATTATTAGCTGCCATCCTGTAGGCTGTTGGTTCCTGGTGACCCCATGGACCATAGAAGGAAACATCGCTTGTCCTGTGTCATCCCCATGATTGGTTGCAGAAAGGACCATTGTGCTTCACTGGGTTTTCATTGACGGCTTTTTGAAGTAGAGTGCCAGGCTTTTCTTCCTAGCTCATCTTAGTCTGTAAACTTGAGAAAACCTGTTTCACATCAGCAGCATGTAAGCCTCCTGTGACAGATGTGCAGTGGCTGGCTGCACAGGAAGTGCATTGGCCAGGAATCCAACCTGGGCCTCCTGCGTTGAAGGCAAGAATCCTACCACTTCTTTGTTGCTGGTGGTGGTGGTGGCCATCAAGTTAATCTGACTTATGGTGACCCCATATATTACACATTAGAACTGCTGCATAGTGTTTTCTTAGCTGTCATCCTGATGGAGACGTCTCACCTGACACTTTCTTGCCCAGTACCAATGGGTGGGTTCACACCACCAACCTGTAAGTTTGCTGCCGATAGAAACCCATTGTGTCATCTTGGGGCCTCTATTACTTCTCCCACACACCTAAGCATGTCCCAAGGAGTGTTAAAGATGAAGTTATGGGATATGGAGAGAAAATACTAGAATTTACATATTTTATCACATTTTACATTTCTATTATATGTGTAGTTGTAAGTTTATTGTGTATCTTCAGAAAGGAGTACTTATGTATCATTGTAACAAAAGTGCACATATAGACACCCGTATCTAGAGAGGTGCTCAATTTATTTTAGTGATTGAAACACGTGATTAGCAGGTTCGGAAGCCGCGGTCTTGGGAATCTGAAAGGGATCTGGGAGATTGCTACATCCAAACCTCCGTGTTACAAATAAAGACTGGGAAGCCCAAGGACGGAAAGTGCTCTGTTCAAAGACACAGGCATGTTCAAAGACACAGTGCTCTGTTCAAAGACACAGACACACAGCTGACCTGGCCACAGGTCAGCTCAGCTAACTCCCATTCTAGACCTTTTTTTGCTATACTGTACTGCCTGCCTTAGCAAAGTCCCAATTGGGAAAATGAGACCATTATGCCGATGAATAACTATCCTGAGAAAGGTGGGGATTTGTAGGAGGCTGCCAGACTTCTTCCAGCATAGCACAACTTCCTTTCTTTGTGAAAAGATGGCATCTGGCCCGTTTCTCCCTCACTGCCAGCTGCTGCGGCTGCTGCTGCGTTCTCGTTGGCCACACCTCCTTCGCCAGCATCTGACTTTTCCTGTGGAAGTAAAAGAGGACAGGAGAAGGGACGTATTTGGTAATGCTGCGCTCCTCGGCTTCCTGCTTGGGGCTGTCTCAGCTGGGAAACGTCAAGGGAAAGGAGTATGTCCAGCTTGGAGCAAATTCCAGACAGACCCCGAGCCTGCAAACCTGTCAGCGGGAGCCAAGTCCGGGAAACAGAACATGAAGAAGGCTCATTATTCGGCTTCAAGAGCTGCTCAGATAATCAGACACTCTGGTATTTATGATTTTCCCCATTTCAGATGGTCTGGAGTTCACAGCGTTCCCTTAACTGCTGTTTCTGAGCTTCCTATTAAATTCAACCTCAGTAGTTATAAAAAGACTCTCACATTACTTATAAGCCACAGGCACTACTGGGAAACACTGTTCACACAGGGCTGTTCAGGGCTAGGCGGGACAAGGTCTTTTTGATGATTAGTTTGGGGAGGACAGGCCCGGAAATAGGATTCTCTTTCCCTTGACCATGCTGCAGAGGTCCTCATCTCTTTACCAGCCCGTGTCAACGCCACTCATGGTATTATATATGGTGATGATCTTTACTAAAAAGCAGCTACTAATTTCAGTGGCTTTCTTTTGCAGTTTTTCAGGGAGCATGGCGTGGCCAGTCTGTTCTGACAAATCCCGGTTTGTGAGGGCACCACCAGAACCATGTGTGAAGTCGAGCCCTGGGGGATCTCGGTCTTTTTTCTTGGTGATTAGCAGATTTTCTTTGTTTTTTAGAACCATTGCCACATGCTGGCAATAAGACAGATTTGTAATCCAAATCACATTCAGTTGCTTACATACACATTTTCCCTTCTACACCTAGCTCATCATTTTGAAACACCATGGTACTGGATTCTGCTTGTTCATCCTAAATCCTTATTTGAGTTCTTCTGTAGGCATGAGGCATGCAGATATATTTTAGCAACCAGCTGATGTGCTTGCGTAGGCAACAGGATATCCAGTCTTGAAATGAGAGTCTCTCTCTCTCTCTCTTTTTTTTTTTTCCTTCCTTTTACCTAAACTCTCCATCGTCTCTGCTTTGCTCCTCAGCAGCCTAGGGTTTGTTCTACTTCCATGGTGATCGACTATTAGGTCATAAACATCAGACTGTGGCATCACTAAATGAGTCATTTGGAAGGAAGCTGGGCTGGAAATCCAGCTGAAAGCCTGTTTACAGACGAACGCTGTCTTAATCACAGCCTGTGTGGGTAAAGGGAAAGCCTTGCCCGGCCCACCTCCAGGCTTTGATTTGCAAACAGGTTCTGGAGGAGGCCTGGAAAATCCACCCTCAGGGAATACCACTTTTTCCTCTTCTGTGCCTCTCACAGGACACCTACATGATGAGAGAGGGGGAATGCACAAGGGAACATTTTCTTGTGACATTTTGAGTGTCAGCAAAGTAAATCTGCTTTTATTTTATTTCAGAATTCTACGGGGATGCTTCTTAAGCCATTGTATTGTCAGTGGTGTCTGTTGCTCAGTGCATCTGTTTTTTTAGGATTGTTCTATTTTATCTGTTTTACTTGTAAAATGGGCTTAACAAGAGCTCACCTTTTGGAAGCAAGGGGTGGAATTAGATAACCTCCTTATGTACCTGTGCACTGGTTTTCCTTAGCCCTGCTAAGCACAGAAGAAACCCTGGTGGCCTAGTGGTGAAGTACTATGGCTGCTAATCCCAAATGGGCAGTTCAGATCCCCCAGGCTCTCCTTGAGAACACTATGCAGCGGTTCTCCTCTTCCCTGCAAGGTTGCTATGAGTCGGCATCGACTCAGTGGCAGTGGGTTTGGTTTGTTGTTGTTCATCACTAGGTCCTATCAGAAAGAATTTCTGTCAGATTTTTAAACAGAATTTCATCAGCCCCTATTTTATTTGGAATAATTAATTAGTATTTCCAACTGAGGGGTTTCAGAAAGCAGTATGTCAAGAATCACTGTACCCTAGGCTGCTAGAAAACTGGGCAGCTGGGAAAACAATGCCCTCCCCTGTCTCCACTATCAGCAACTCATCATTCTCGCTGCCGGCCTGTTAACCTTTATCACGCAGTCACTGTAGACCTGAAAGAGAACTTTCCATCAGCGAGCAGGTTCTATCATTTCATTGGAATGCAATGCAAGGCCTCAAAAACTCTAGTACAAACAAATTTGCCGTGGCTCAGATTAATAACAGATAGCACTTGAGTGCTCTGCCCCAGTTGTGTTCCCTCTGGCCTCAGGATAGAATAAAAGAAAAGAAGTTTCAAGTCCAGCTCAGGTAGGACATAAGGAATTTCTGGCCTTCAAGGTACAGAAGCTGTAAATTTCCCCTAGAACAGCATATTTAAATGATTAAGACATGGTCCTGATTGGAGACGGGGGACAAGCTTAGATCATGGGGAACAAGGTTTTCCTCTAAACATACAATTCTCAATGTTGTTGAAAGCTGACTCCATGCATTACTCACTGCTCTTAAGATTATTTTTCATGATCAGGACTCAGTCAGATCCAGTCTACTTCTATATAACCACAGCAGATTCTCCTTCTTGGAGGATAACTGAATAGTTGTTTGTCCATCCCCCTGAGGAGAAGACTGAGGAAGAGATGTTAAAAGAATTCAGACCCCTTGGCTCCTTTTCTGTGTGCCCTACTGTATCCTATTTTTTGCTGAAAACATAAATAAATCTATTCAAGATATAACTCCTTTTCTACCTTCCTGGGCTGCCTCAGCTTTTGCATTCTAGAAATGCTTTCGTAAGGATTTTATTTATAATATGAGCAGTACCAAGACAGAAATAAGGGAAACTCTGAGGCCTGGGGCAACTGAATGGCACAATTTGGAAAAATAGTTTAGGAAATATACAAAGAGGAATTTCTATTTGTATGAGACAATTTCTACTCATTAAAAAAGTCTGAACATTAAACTCAAGATTCAACAACTATTCTCTTTACGCAGCTCAACATCAAAGGCTTCAGTGGTAACTCCCCATACAAACCTGTTTCATAGATTGCTTCTCCCTAAACTCAGAAGTGTCTCTGGTTATCTAATCTCAAGTGTCTTAACCCCCTTTAGGGAAAGTTCCATTTTGTCTCCATGAATATAAATCCATACCTAATTGTATCTCTCTCTTGGTTTATAATTCTTGACATGGATAATACTACCCAACCTTAGATGATATTTAGCAGCTTTCATTTCTAGTTAAAGTTACTGACTAATAAATTACAAATTCTTTCTTCTTCTCCCTTCATTCCTTCCTTCTGTCCTTTCCTTCTCTTTCTTTTTATTTTGGATGGTATTCTGTCTGTATTGGAAGCCAGTTAAGGGGTGTTTCTCCTCTTTTCTCTATGGGTGATGCATTAGAAGACTTATCTGTGCTACAGGTCAGGAGAAGGTATGCCTCACAGATTCACTTCCTCATGAGCACTGTCAGAAAACCAGATCTTGCAATACATGGGAAGTAAATAATTGTATAAAATGACAAAGTTCTTACCTAAAGCAGATATTAATATTATAGTATCACACTTCTTCCCTATCACAGTCTTCTTATCTTCTTTGCTGGATATCTAACAAAATTGTAGTTTCACTGGATTCTCCATGTGGTCTGAGTAGGCAACTTACCAATTGTTTGACTTGATGTTGTTGTTAGTTGCTGTTGAGTTACCTTTGAGTCACAGCCACCGTATGAATGAAATGCTGCCTATGCTGTAAAACCTTCATGATCTTCAACTGGTTTGAAACCCTTGTTGTGGCTGTTGTGTCAATCCATCCCATTAAGAGTTACTGTCATTTTTCCCAAAATGAGGGTTTTTCCTACTTTACCAAATTTGGTATCTTTTTCTAGAGACTGTTCAAAAAGAGCCAAGTTTTGCTATTTAAGGGGCTCCAAAAGCTGCTCTGATCCTCAATATTTCTTAATCTGATCAGTAAATCACTGTTGTTCTTTTCCAATAAAGCAGCAAAATTCAGCAAAGTTTAAATACTTTTATTCTTTTATTTATTTATTTTGAACAAAGTTGATTTTGGAAGAAACAGATAAAACCTGAGCTATGCATCCTGTTTGCAAAGTTCACTTGAATACAATGAACCTGCTATTTATGTCCCACAGATCGAAGAATCCTAGTGACAGGCAAACACGTTTTTCCAGAAAATGGAATTTCCTGATGGCAAGACTTTCTTCTGGGGATAAAATTCTTCTGGAAGTTGAATTTCATGGACTGGCTGATTGTGTTAGTTGCCATCAAGTCTATTCCAATAATGGAAGCCCCAAAGGTGTCTAGTAGAACTGCTCCAGAAGGGTTTCAAGGCTCTCACCTTTGGGGGCAGATTGCCAGGCCTGTCTTCTGAGTCACTTCTAGGCAGTTTCATGCTGCCTACATTTTGGCTAGTAGTTTAGTGCTTAACCATTTGCACCATGCAGGTTAAACCAAAACCAAAAGCCAAACCCATTGCCATTGAGTTGATTTCAACTCATAGTAACTCTGGCAATTTCACTAAGGAATGTGGTTGAGAACCAAGTGGTGGCTTGGTGGAATTTAAAATAAAGTCTTCATTACATTCTTCTTCCCATTTATGTAAAGCTGGATACCATAAGTCATCAGGAAAATCATAGTAAAGGTAGGAACAGGTAAATTTTATTCTGAATTGTGGAGTTTGTGCAATAAGGACTATATAATTGTTTTGAAATGAAAATCTGAACACATGCAAAATTTCCTCTGAAGAAATATATTTACATTGCTCAAGAATCAACAGCTTATCCATTCCTTCATGCAACAGATACTAGTTGTAACTGTCTGTACCTTCTAAGTACCAGGCACATTCTAAACTCTGTGGGAATATGCATTATCTCCTGGAGTTTACTTCCAGTGCTATTTAGAAGCTTAAAAATGTTGCCCATATTTTTCAAAATGATATCCAATGTTGATATCGTTGATATGGTTGGTGGAATCTAACCTCTGATGATGATGATAATAACGATGATTTAATATTTTCCTGAGATTGCCTACACTGACAACTCCTATGCAAACTAGTAACCATAAAATGAGTGATGCAATGTTGAGGTCATAGAAATCTTTCTGAAGAAAAAGCATCTTTTTTCATATCCTACAAAGATCGGACGTGTGGTGACTATAATTCCAGGATGCTTTTCCCAGCTCTGTGAGACAATTATGCAGCACCTCTCACTGAGCAGAATCAGACCGGGAGGCCCATGATAAAATAGGAGACCTCTGTAACATCAAAGAAATACAGGAGGTCTGTGGGATGCTGTTTGTTTACCTGCAAAGGAAATGTCTGAAAGCCTGAAGTATTTATTACACACAGTCTGGCTGTACTTAGGGGAAAAATTTGGATTTCCTTGAACTTTCTTTTATCAAACAAAGAACCTTTGTCCCTTTTGCATATTCATTGGAGAAGCATGGAATTTTTCCACTTATTTTTCACTTTATCTATTTATGTTTGCTTAGAGTTCCCCCCCACCGACCGGATTACACCTGTTTTCAAATGCTAAGTGAAATCATTCCTTATCCTTGAGGAAAAAAAGAACAGACAAGAAATGACAGTTATGGAATCTTCCTCTTGGATTCAGGAACAGAAATAGCTCTCTCCAAATAAATAGTGGCCACACACTGACCGTGTCTTCATGAGGTGACTTGATGACCTCACAAGATAGCCCTGCTCCACCCATCGGGGATGAGCACATCTGGGGCTACCCTCCTCTTTGGGGGCCTATAATTATAAGTAGAAAGGTGTAGGTGTGCTTATGAAAGCAAACTTTGTCTCAAAGATATACTCCACTTTTCCAAATCACCTTAATTGGGAAAAAGCCACAGGATGTATCTGGAAAGATACACAGAAGACTTGGTAACACTATTCCTTCTGGGGTGGAAGAGCTGAGAGATTAGGGTAGAGGCAAAACAGAGACTTACTTCTCTGTGTACTGTCCCAGGTATAAAAATTTATACCATATGACTGCATTACCTGCTGAGAATACCTATCTCAGTTCAGCCAGATAATTAGCTAACTAAATTAATAAGATTAAAAAAAAAAAAAAGGAAGAAAGCAAGCCTAATAGCTCGAAAGACTTGGATATCCCTCTGTGAATATTGACCAAATTGCTCAATTTGTCTCTTAAATCACTTATCTGTTTTTGTTATTGCTGTTTTAAGAACTCTATATTTTAAGTAACATTGCCTCTTTTTACTTCCTCCAACAAGTCAGATGCAGTCCTACCCTAGGCTTTTAGCATAAACAATTTTTAATGCCTGAAAATATCCCTTTTCCCATTACCCTTCTGGCTCATTTTTTGCCTAATGTAAGTCTTGACTGTATCATTTTCTCAATAGGGCCTCCTTGGCCCCCTATTTAAAATTGCAAACTTATATCCCAGAATTCTTCATTCACTTTATTTTTCATAGTAACCATCTTCTTTTGAGACACTGCATAATGTATTTAGTTAACATCTTTATCATCTGTATCCCAGCGCTAGAATGGAAGCTCCATCAGGTCAGGGGTTTTGTTCACTGCTCTTTCTCTGGGATTTAAGTACTGCCTGACACTGATAGGGGGCCAAGAAATCACTGCTGAATACATGAGAGAGTAAATGAGTGAATTTTGCTTTATTAATTTATTATGCTTGATTGAATATTGCTAAATGATTTAAGAGTGACATCTTTTAGTTCTATTACTGATTACTAATAAATCTTTCAAAAAATATTTCTTGACTTGTATTTTAAAAATAAACTCAAAAATAACATTAATTATGGCAAGGTAAAGAGTATATTCTTCTGTTACTTGACAAAGCTTTTACCTCACCAACATCTTGGGTAATAGTACTTTAAAATTTAAATGATTACTATTAAGACCATTTTTTAAGTTTTTAAATTTTTAACATCTGAGAGCATTTTTTACTGTAATTATTTTGTTTTAAAAAAAATCTACCATAGTTGCTTATATTTCTGTACACTTAAAAGCTTTCAACACACATGACCTGACGCAGGCAGGGTTTAATCAATCAGAGCAGCCAACATGCCTGCTGTAAGCTATCACTCAGTTGGGTCAGAACTTCAGTTTAACAAAGGGAATTACATGCTAAAAAGTCCATTGGAGAAGTGAGGTGCAGAGAAGAATTCGGGAATTTGCAAGAATTTCAAGAAACTACTGCTACTGACATCAGATGCAGACAGCAGTTCTAAGGCAGGCCATTAGCAGAAGGCTCTGAAATTTCTGTGACCCTCCATCCCACTGTCTGTTGTCGGTTCTAGCCCCCACATTATCCAGTTCTGCTAGAGAAACAATAACGGCTCTGTTTGTCCACTTTCTGTGGACCTAGACTTTCCCAAAATGCTCTCAGATACAGGTGAACAAAGGTTCACCATTATCAACCACTCATGTCCCTTGATGTACAGGCTTACATAAGTGCCAAACCAAAAAGGAGTGAATAGAACATGGAAAATATATTTAACTTCTCATCAGAATTTCATCCTGACATTTTTTTCCTGTGTTTTTAAAAAGTTGTACTCTACATGAAGGTTGACAGAACAAGTCAGTTTCTCACTGAACAGTTATTATGCATATTGTTTTGACATCAGTTAACAAGCCTACAACATCTCAACACTCTCCCTCCCTAACCTTGGGTTTCCTATTACTGCTGGATTCAAACTGATGACTTTTTGGTTAGCTGCCAGGCTTGTAACTATTGCGCTTCCAGGGCTCCATATGTATATAAAATATGTAATCCATAAAGTATATGATCAATTTCTGTTCTTGCAATTATTGACTGTTTTCCAGAAAAACTGATAGGTTTACCAGGTAACTTGAATTGTTGTAATTCTTTATCCTTCCTTGAATCTACTTCTTTGCCTTGGTCTCTTCTTAGGTAAAGTGTGGTTATCCTCTCTTGAATTTGAACTTGGCCCTAGAACTTGCTTTGGTCAATGGAACATAGTCTGAAGTAGAAGTTTTTTAGCTGCAGTTTACTGAAAAGGCCTGTGTGTTTCCACTTATGCTCTTGCACTTCTGCCACTCCCATGAGAAGTGCTCCCTTTTAGGTTGCCACTGCCCTTCAACTTGTGCCCCAGTATAAACACTAAAAGGCTAGAGCTGCCTCATTCAACCCACAGAACTGCAGTGCAAACCAAAGCCACCTCCTCAAGCCCAACCGTAGATCATCCATATGCCAGCCAGCCCACACAGGTGTAGGGATGACAAAGGTTTGCTGTTTAAGCCCTTTGTTTGGGGGCAACTTGTTAAGCAGCAGAAACCATGACGGAATAGTAGTTAAGTGCTACAACTGCTAACCAAAACGTTGGCAGTTTGGATCTACCAGATGCTGCTTAGAAATTCTATGGGGCAGTTCTACCCTGTCCTGTAGTGTCACTGTGAGTTGGAACTGACTCAGTGGTGTTCGGTTTTGGTTTTGTTAAGCCGCAGCAGTGAACTGATACACTGAATTTCAGGGGGACCTATACAGAAGAGATACAAAAGCACCTATGCAACCAGTGCTGAGTCAAATAACAAAGACGTGCTCTCTAGATGAATTCTGTTACTGTATGTTATGACCTGAACCTTGGCCGTGGCTGTCTGTGAACACTGTCAGAGCAGTGCTGCAGAGCCTGTGTGGGTGTGAGGAGAGGTAAGGGTTGGTGCCAGCTTCTGCCTTCTGTGTATTTACCACCTTCAACAGTTGGCCGGCTGGTAGAGCTGCGCCTTTGGACAAATGGTACAACATCCTGAGCTTAGCCTGAAGGGTGCCACACACGCGAAGAGTCACAGCTGCTGGTTGTTGTGCTGCTTGCTGTTCTTGGCCGTGTTGCTTTGCCTGCGGGTGGCATAGATTTCTACACACCAAGTATGACTTTCCAAGCCTCCTGGATAGAAGTCTGATCAATGCAGCAGCTAATGATGATGACTACGTAGTCGCAAAATAGGCCAGGATCATTTGTGAATAGTCTGAGAATATTTTTTTAGAATAAGAAGTGTGCAAATAAACTAGTCACATGAAATTATGTGACAGAACAGCACATGGTTTGTCCTTCCGGGGGTGGGGGGGAGAAAGCTTCAACTATGTCTTCAGTATCTTTTTACATTTTTGAAGAGAAGATTAACTTTTGCATAGAACATTTATGTCACTGCCTATGTAGAGAAATTCTGTAATAAAATAACTCACTAAATCAAATTTGCAATTAGTTTCCATTTCTAAGCAAAAGGGTTGTATGTTCCATGTGTGTTGCCTGTAATGACTGAAAGTCATTACAGATTAGCATGTGCTGTTGATGAGTGTGATCATTCTCAAAAATCTCTGAGCTTGATTTGAAACAAAATAAAATATGAATAGCTGTGAGTCTAATCTGTAGTCCATAGAACAGACATTATATTTTTAATCTTCTTAGAACTTAATCGAATGTGTTTATTTAATAACCACATAGTTCTGTGCTCTAAGTTGGAAGAATGCACAAAGGAAAAAAACTAAACTATAGCTATGACCCAGCTGTCAAGTTCAAAATTTAATAGAAGGAAACGTAATCATACTTCAGAACACTCTCAATGAAAATATGGGTGAAACATGTGAAGTGTGGTTCTTCTCAATCCTGAGAAGCACTTGCAGGGACTTTTGAAAACATCAGTTCCGGACCCTACCACAAGCTTTCTAACTCCATTGGTCCTGGGTGGGACCGAGGCATTAGTACTTTATGGAAATCTCCTATGCTCCGATGTATAGCATTAGGCCCTCTGTTACGTGGCATTTTGAAATTGTCTGAAATGCCAAGAGCTCGATGAAGTGGTATAGTGACTGCTTTCAGACTTCTTTAGAGGAAGTTCATGGAGGATTTTTGCTGAAAAATAATATATTCAAGGAAAAAAGCATGGATTTACGTACAGAAGTGTTTTGCTGTTTTAAATCAATGCTACAATTTGGGTGTTCTCAAGTTTCACAGTTTTGGTCAGCAGGACTTAGATTATTTTGTGAAATGATTATCTTTGTCTACTAATTCCCTCTATCAGTGTCTTCATTGTCAAGCTGATTGCTTTTTCCTATCTGTCTTTTGTAAAATGATGACTTCAGTCAGTGGTGTGCTGGAGAAGCTCATGGTAAGTTTCGAAAGTTGATTATGTGCCTTCTTCTCCCAACTCTACTCAGTGATACCAGGTTGGTAGATTGAAATCAGCCTTGATGGGAGTATCTACACCGTGGAAACTTGACAATGCTAAAAAACTCATCTGCTCTCAGCTGACTGTTAAGTATTTAATGGCACACAACTGATTCAAGTGGAAGGTGATTATTGTATAAAACGTGAATTTTAATTCTTCACCTGAGCTATCTTGAAAGTGTAATTCTCTTCTTTCAACTGCCTGTTAATCAGGGGAAAATAAAACCTATGTTTTATAAGAATGGCTCTTCTATGTTTGTGTTGTGTGTTCTCTTAAATACGCCGCCTCGTCTTACCCTTACCACCTAAAACAGAAACTCCCATGTAGCCTGCGTTCATAGAAGATTTGCTTATGTTAGCTTGAGAAGCATTTTATGATTTTTTTCATCCTTTTCGTCATACCACCATATATTGTTTTTAATTTAGGTTCCAAAGCCGGCTCTTTTTTGTTTGATCAGAAAAGATAACCAAGAAAATAAATTAGGAGTCTTATAATTGACACTGTCATTATTATTATTATTCTTCAAGGAAACTCAAAATGAAGCAAAATAACCAAATTTTGCCAAAAAAAGACATTTCCAACTATTTCAGTTACTGTTGTAATTGGCTGGGTCTGACAGCCAGATTTGCCTTTAATCTCTACAAGAACGTTATTCGGAAGAAACTGAAATATGCCCTATATGGAAGCCACATTCATCCCCTGTGCATATTCCCATTAGAATAACTTTCTTACAGCACATTGGAATTGTATTAGAGTGAAATTGGCAGTTTCTGGAAGAACTTAATCCACAGATCATAAAAAAACCTCACTATCAGCGTATTATTGAAAAGCCAGAAACATCCCTGAAGCCAAGATAAAGAAAAGTGATGATATTGAGATATTTGAATGATAAATATTTTGGACAGTGTACAGGCATATTTGTGTGCACATGACTGTGTGCACGACCAGGTATGTGTGCATGACGGTGTGTGTGCATGTATTAAAATGACAATAGGAGAGGAGTTGCAATTTTTGGATGGTTTTATAAATATTTCCTGATATATGGGATGTGTTTTATTAAGATAACATGGAGAAATAGAGCCAGCTGTTTATCAGAGCAGTGATTCAGATTAAGGGAAAGGATTGTCTTTTTCCCTTTTAAATTAAATAGGTCCGGAAAAGATCTGTATCAAGAACAGTTCATCACATCTTCAGATTGCCCCCTCCCCCTTTTTATTGTGCCTTAGGTGAAATTCTTCAGAGCACATTAGTATCTCACTAAATAATTAATACACATTTGTTTATGTGTGGCTCCTGATGTTGGTTGCCACCCTGCAACATGTCAACATTCTTCCTTCAACCTTGGGCTCTCCATTTCCATTCATCTGAATTTCCTGTCCCCTCCTGCCTTCAGGTCTCTGCCTTTGGGCTTTATCCTTGTACACATGGCTGGACTACATTTGTGATTGTCTGTTTTATAGACCTGTCTAAACTCTGTCTGATGGGTGAACCTCAGGAGCGACTTTAGCACTATGATAAAAGGGTGTCTAGGACCATACTCACAGAGTTTTCCTAGTCTCCATCAGGCCAGTAAGCCTGGTCTTGTGTGTGTGTATATGAGACAGTTTGAATTTTGTTCTGTTTTTCTCTATCTCTATCCAGGACCCCGAATTGTGGTCCCTCTTCGGCCAGTTGGTGACAGTGGCCAGGCACCACCTCACTGTGCTGGATTCAGTCTGGTGGACGCTGCGGTACTTGTAGTCCGTTAGTCCTTTTGACTGATCTTTCCCTTTTGTCTTTGGATTTATTCATTATCCCTTGCTCCAGCTGGAGTGGGAAGAGTAGACAAATCTTAAATGGCCTCTCACAAGCTTTTTAGACCCCAGGTGCTACTTACTCAAGTAGAATATAGAATATTTTCTTTATAAACTCAGTATGATACCTTCCAGATTCATCCATGTCATGTTTCATACATTTATCATTGTTCTTTATTGTTGAGAAGCATTCCGTTGAGTGTATGTACCATAGTTTGTTTGTTAATTCATCTTTTGATGGATACTTGGATCATTTCCATCTTTTCACTCTTGTGAATAGCACTGCAATGAGCATGGGTATACATCTGTCTATTCGTGTGATGGCTCTTAATTCTCTAGCAAATGTGCCTAATAGGTGGATAGCTAAGTTGTGTCTACAGCGCCCTCAGTTATCTAGGGCTGCCGTACGATCAGTAAGTGCCTCTAAAGAACAAGAACGCAGTCAGGACACTAGAAGTCTAAATTCAGGGTATGGCTTTAGGGGAGACCTTTCCTGGCCTGTTACCGTTACTCGTGTTGCTGTTAGTGTTACAGGGTCAGCTCTGACTCACAGCCACCCTACGTACAGCAGAAGGAAACACCAGGCCGTCCTCCCGGTTGTTGTCACCCTCGAGCCAGCTGTTGCAGCCACTGGGTTAGTCCATCTCGCTGGGAGTCTTCCTCTTTCCTGCTGACCCTCTGCTTGTAGTAGCTACCAGCTATCCCTGGGGTCCCTGGCTTCTAGATGTCCCTGTCTTCATTATGTTTTCCTCTGCCGTTGGGTGTGTGTCTCTGTAACTACTCTTCTCTTGTTTTAACAGTGTAGCACTTACCCAGCACTGTTATGACCTCATTAACCAAACAGAAGAAACCTTATTTATAAACAGTGGTACAGTTAGAGGTATAGGGTACAGGATTTCAGCACATAATTGCAGAATACACCATGACAGTACCTTTCCAGATAGAATTATTGTTCCAACTTCTTTGCTCTTCCAACCTATTTGCAGCTATCTTATGCATTGATAGACTTGTATTCTTCTGTTATATCTCCTATATCTCTGACTCCTCCTTCATCATCCAGCATAAAGACTTTTTTGCCAAGGTTCATTTGAGTACAGCAGTGAGACCAACATGTTCCTAACAGTGCTGGAACCTCTACTGTGTGCGCAACATTACTGTACTTACCTTGTTTACACGCTGCCTGAGAACAGACCACTACCTTGCTGTAGAACAGCACTTTTCAACTCCCTGTCCTAGCACTGGATTGTCTGAGTCAATTGCCGTAAATGTTGTCCAATTCTAATAATGTTTAGGGTATTGAATTTGTAAATGTGTTATTTTTTATAATATAAATCAGAGAGTTTTCAGGTTTGTTCTTGTTCTAGTTTCTCTTACACTTCCTTGCATTCTAATATGCTTTGCAGAAGGAAAGAATGGAATTGCAAAGGTTGATTGAAAAATGTGTCACCAGCAGCCTTTAACACAGCCAAGTGGGAGAAACTGGTAGGCCATTAGCAGTGATAGAGAAGCTGAGTCACTGAAGCACTTGATAAAAGAGGTTTTGTGGGTGATGTGAAAATCCACATATGCCCATGAGAGTGTGTTATGCACATAAATGTTGCTTAACATTTTTCACAATGAAGGGGAGGTTGTCAACCATGGTTTTATAGTGAAAAAAACAGCACTATGAGTTCAGGCTAAGTGTGAGATGGGCTGTCTAGCCACCAGCCAGGAGAAACGCAGAGGACATCAGGATTCACTTGTCCTAGAATTCTTCTCTGAAATAAAGCTTCAAATAATCATTAAGTAGAACTCACACATGTCAAAAGGCATTTTACCACAGTGTTAATCTAAATTTCTTGACAAAATGAATAAAGGACTTTTTCCTGAGCCACCAGGATTGGTTATCAGGAAGCCTCTGCTCATCATATATATCCTGCCCTTTGACTGCAGAGTAAGGGGAAGATCTTCAAGAGGGACAGGAATTCTTTGGGGGTAGCCAATGAATCTGTATTGGTGCTTGGAGCACAAGACCTTTTCTGGCCCTCCACTTATGTACTGAATGAAGTGGGTTTGTTAAGTGGTTTTTAGCTACGTTAGATTGTCTATGGAAATCAGCCGCTTTGGTCTGTATCCAACCTACCACCTTCCAGTCGATTCTGACCAATGGCAGCCCCATGTATTACAGAGTAGAACCGGTCCACAGAGTTTTCTTGGCTATAATCTTTATAGAAGCTGATCCCTAGATCTTTCTTTGGCAACAAAGGTAGGTAGATTTGACCTACCAAATTTTGCTTAGTAGACAAGTACAAACAATTTGTACCATTCAGGGGCCTTAGCATCATATGACAATGACCATAAATATCATTTTATAAACACTGAAAAAAAAGAAGTCATCTCCCAGGTATGGTAGCAGATCAAGGTTTTTCTTTCTTTTTTTTGCGGTTCCATGAGTTTATGATGATGATTGAATGAAAATGTACATTCCCACATAAATTTGCGTGCCCATCTGTATGCAGCTCCCCCTGCTCTCCCTGCCTGGTGGCAGCACACTCTTCCTCTCTGCTCTGTACATGTCTTATCCTCCCAACAATCTCATATCCCCTCCTCGCCACACACTCCCCTTCCTCCAGTAAGAGATCAGCAGGATGACATCCTATAGATGCACAGAACCATAAAATGCACACATGATATGGTCACTCTGTGTCACCAAGTCCAATCTCCATTATGATTTACAGGCAGGGGCAGCATCAAGGCCAGGGGCCATTCTCCCAGGGGAACTCTGAGGCCCCTTGACCATCAGTTGTGGTCTTTTAATGGAGATCCCAGGGTGCACTCCTTTTTGTACTTGTGTTGCCAGTGAGACTCAACTTTGTGAGCTCCATCGCGGCTATCTCTGGTGGTGGCCAGGCACCATCCTGTTCTTCCGGTCACAAGTTGATGTAGTCAGCCACTCATGTGGGTCTCTCTGTCTTCTGAGTTCTCTTTCCCCTGTGTTGTTTTGGTCCTTGGTGATCATCCGTTCCTGCTAAATTAGGACCAGTTGCTGTACCCTGAGACGGCAGCTTGGCAGCTTTTAAGACCCCAGATACCACTCACCAATGTTGAGTGTAGAGGGCTATCTTAGTAAAATGCTAGTTGTGCCAATTGGCCTCGATTCCCCCTGAGAGGATGGTCCCCAGCCCCCCGACCCCAGCTGGATGAGGGGAGTAATCATACTATGTTGAAGTCCAGTTAATATTGATCTTTCTAACATGTGCTGTCCCAGATTTCATCCAACCAAGTTTCTATCAACTATCTAATCTAAACTCTCCCCCCTCACCCTCCCTCCCTCCCAACTCTTGCAGCCATCAAAGAGTCTTTTCTTCTATGCATGAGTCTGTTTATAAGTTCTTATCATAGGGATTTCATACAATATTTGTCCTTTTGTCACTGACTACTTCACTCAACATAATGGCTTCCAATTGAAACCAGGTTATGAGATGTTTCCTATAATCACGTTGTTCTTTATCATTGCACAGTGTTCCACTGAGTATATCTACCATACTTTACCTATCCATTCCTCTGTTGTTGGGCATCTGGGTTGATTCCATTTTTTTGCTATTGTGGATTGTACTGCGATAAACATTCATGTGCCTGTATCAGTTGGTGTGAAATGCTCATTAATGCCTTAAATTTATATAGATCTTAAAGAATTTATACTTTAGAACCCAGAAGACAGAAAGAGCCATGTGAATGGGTAACTACACCAACATGTGACCAGAAGAACAGATGGTACCCGGCCACCGCCAGTGACAACCATGATGGGACTCACAGTGTTAAGTCTCAGTGGCAACACGAGACCAAAAAGGGGTGCACGCTGAGAATTCCACTAAAAGACCACAATTCATGGTCCGAACACCTGAGAATTCCCCTGGGAGAACAGTCCCTAGACCTATGCTGCCCCTGATCATAAATCATTACTGAGGTCAACTCTTCAGACAGAAATGGATTGGACTCGGGTACACAGAGTGACCATATCTTGTGTGCACTTTATGGTTCTGTGCATCTATAGGATGTCGTCCTGCTGGCCTCTTACTATAGGGCAGTGGAGAGGGTAGAGAGGAGGGAACAGGAGATTAAGAGAATATGACGTATATAGAACAGAAAGGAGGTGTGTGCTGTCACCGGGCAGGGAGAGCAGAAAGATCTGAAGATAGGTGGGCATACAAATTTAAACTGGATTGTACGCTTTCATTTAATCACAATCAAAAAGAGAGAGAGAGAGAATTTATGCTTTAAATAGACTATTTTGTAAAACCTGACATGGTCAGTGTGGGAAAACCAAAGAGAGATTCCCATGACATGAGAGTAGTGTGCTCACAGCAGGAAATCATTACAGACAGCTATGTGGGAGACGAGTCATCCCAAACACAGCTGAGTACAGTGGATTAAGTTTGCATGTGGCTAATGTATCCACAAATGACAGTGGGAATGCCTGGAAGCGTGTTGACAGTGCTGTGATTTTTCTTCTCTTTGTGAGCATCAGCTGGCAGTGCTCCATCAGTGCATTCACTCTGACATCATCTGATGGACAAACAACTTGCGGATCAAGAAGATCTGAAAGTTCTGGGGGAGAAGGGAAATACCACAGGCATCTATGGTCTGGCATGGTCAGTGAGTAACTTGTGATTTTTAAGTGGCCCCTCAGGCCTGAGAAGCAGTTGATCATGACCCAGGCCCACACCCTTTAGTCTGATATTCCTTGGGGAGGGAATTGGACATAACTACAAATTCCACATTGATTTCCAAATGTCCCTATTAGAGTAAATAAGATTAATAGAGTAGAAGATGCTCTTGACCTAAATTTTCATGGAGTATGTTCAAGGTGTAAAGCCTGATTGATGCTCCTTAAATCAGTACCCTGTTGCAGTGTTGGCACATACAAAGTGCAAGTCCAACCTTGATCTAGAAAAGAGAAATAAAGTTGGATGATTCTTATGCCTGCATACATAAAGTTTTCTGATTTTAATATTTAAAGTACTGTATGGAAAGATACACTTCAAGTCAATATACAGGTGCTGATAGATAGGTAAATGGATAGAGATAAAACCACCCATCATGGACAGCCAGTCTTCCACCTTTCCTGTATTAACACTCATAGCTGTCTCAGAATCCCTGATGTTACTCATAGTAGGATTCTTTCCTTTCGTCCTAACTTTATTCTGCATTTCACTAGGGCTCTGGCCCGGTACCACTGCCTTTTCATCTGTACTTCTTCAAAACAACCAAAAGATGTGACTAAGTTTCTTTGATCTCCGACCGAGCGATAACTCCATCTTCCTCCAGCTTCCGGGACCTGGTTCACATCTCCCTTACTTTACCTTGCATCGACATCATTAGTATACATGCCCAATGATATGGGACTTGTTCTTAAACGTATGCTGAACTTTGAATGTGGTTTGTTAACATTTATTGTGGGCAGCTTTGCTTTGGAAAGCAGAACGGATTTGTATTTCTTGCTTACAGGGTAGTTAACTTGACCTCTTTGTTTTGTGACAGAAACTAATCAAAATATTATATGTATGTGTATAGTGTCAGGAACCCTGGTGGCTATTCAAAGTTTCACCCTTCAAATGCACCAACCATTCTGCTGGAGAAAGACGTAATAGCCTTCTTCCACAGAGATTTACAGCCTTGGGAATCCTATGAGTTAGAATTGACCGTAACAGGCTTGGTTTTACGTTTTGATATAGAGTCAGCTTAAGTCAGGTTTACAAGAGAAATTATTGTATTTATAAATGGGTTCCCAGAGCCATAATTCCTCTCATTGGCAATAATGTCAATAATATCCTTGGACCTCAAAGCCAGAAAGATGATTTCCTAGAAGATAAATGATGGTAATACCTTTCTGGCCTATTTAAATTATTCTAATAAAATTAATTTACTTTTTGCATCTACATAATGTCACATTTGATTTTTGGCTGAACATGAAGAAGTGAATAATAGTTTTGGACCATTTCAACATCCAACTTGTTTAACTTATCCAACATTAGCTGAACACAGGGTACTTTTGGCAGTGGTTAATTTGTATGTCTGTGTTAGTCCCTAGTGACTTTGTCCCTCGTGAAAAATATGAACATTACTGACACCTAATGAAAAAAGTCTTATAAAGCACAGTCATACTCCTTCAAGTATTATTTCATTCTATGTATGTTTATAAATGTATGAAAAAACCTACCCTGGTATTATTTTAAAAGGTATTTAAAAACAGAAACCAAGAATTGAAAGTTTCAGCAGGGCGCCCTTTCTCACATTGAACCTACAATTTCCATTATAAATAGAGTCTTATTTAAGGTCTACCTTAAGAAAAAAATCATTGTCCCTAGCTAAGGTCATTTTAAATGATAGATGTAGAGAATGTGGTGTGTCATGTAATGTCCCCTCGGTGCAATATTTATTTTTAAATGCCCTTGAAAATAAAACAAAAAAAAACAGTTAAAACTTATATTGCCAAAATCATTATAATTCATCAGGCTTATTTGAACATATATTTACCCAAAAGATTTTACGCATTTCAGTGCCAGGCAATGTAGCATCTTATAAAAAACATGGACTTTGACATTAGACAGACCTAGATTCAAATTATGGTTTTGCCACTTATTAGCTATGTGCTACCAGGCAACAAACTTAAACCAAGCCTCAAATTCCTCTTCTGTGACAGGGGAGTTATGATGCTTTAAAAAAAAAAAGTTATGTTACTGTGTTTAATTAAGCACTAATCATAATAGAAAAGCTAGATAATAATCCTAATATGCAATTACAGTTTTGTTAGTCTGCTGTTCTCAAAATAATACACATTTTAAAAAATCTCCAAATTTGTGGTTTGCAATAGCAAGTTTTTCTGCCAGCGCTCATGGGTCTGCAGGTCCCCTGAGCTTGGCTGGTCTAGGAAAGGTTTGATTGGGCAGCTCCACACTGGCTGAACTTGGCTCCAACATTCAGTTTCGGTTCAGGTTTACTCCCTGTGTCTTTAGTGGGGACCCAAACTGAAAGGACAGCAGCCATCTAGAGCGCATCATGAAAATAGCAAAGCCAAGCTAATTTGGGGAAGCACATTTAAGATCAACACCTGCATAAAATCCAATAACCTTCATTGACTAAAATAAATTTCATGGCCAAAATGGCCAAATTCAAACATCAATAGAGTTTAGAAAGTCATCCACAGTAAGAAGAAAGGGAAGTAAATATGCTCTGTACAATTATCCAAACTATCAGAGTGACTAAGTAGTAAGTGATTTAACTATTAAACTACATTCATGTGATCCAAAACCAAACCAAACTCATTTGCACTGAGTTCGTTCTGATTCATAGCAACCCTATAGGACAGAGTAGCACTGCCCTCAGTTAGGGTTTCCAATGAGCAGTTAGCTGGTGGATATGAACTGCCAACCTTTGAGTTAGCTGCCTGAGCTCTTAACCACGGTACTACCAGGGCTCTATTCCTATGATTAAAGGCTATCTATCCACTAAAATTTTGTAATAGAAAAAAAGATAATTGACATAGTAATCTGCCTCTGGTGATTTTCAGATGGAAGAAGCAAAATATAAAACAATATGGGAAGATTATAAAAGACAATTATGGAAAAATTTGAGGATCAAAATGTTAAGAGTGGTTATCTTTGAGGAATAAGATATTGGATAATTTGGGCTCCTCCCACCCCATGTGTCTCTTAGTGTTTTCTAATTCACCTGGGTTGGTTGTGTATTATTTTTTGCAATTTTTAAAATTAAAAATAAACTTAAAAATCTCATTTTTCCAAATTTAGAAAAGGATAAATTCTTATTTAGGGTGACAAAATTACCCTAAACATGGCACAGAGGAGGAAATAAATATGAAATACATTCTAAATTATCAAGCAGAAAGCATATATAATGAATTACTTTTAAAATTTGGATAATATTCTACATTCCAATATTCTCTAAGTGTTTTTCCTGGGAACATGAAAAATGTTTTTACCTCATACTCTTTCTCAAAATATAATTTTACTAAGTATAAAGTTCTATGTTGATATTTTCTCTCAGAGTTTTGATTATGTTATTCTGACTTCCATTGCTGTTATTCAAGAACTTGCTTCAGTTTAATTTTGATTTGCCTGGGGCTTGGCTTGGGGTTATTGTCTCTCTTTACAGATCTCCCTTTGTCTTTGGTGTTCTACTGTTTCATAGCAATATGTCTAGATGTGAATATATTTATTTATTTTGCTCTGCTTGATATTTGTTGGACTTTCTAAAGATGGACATTGGAGCCTATCAACAATTGTAGAAAATTCCAAGCCATTAACATTTTGAATGTTCCCTTGTTCCATTTTCTTTCTTCTCTGATCCTGAAACTTCAGTTACTTCAACTTCTTCCTTTTGCTCTTCAACTATTTGTTTCCTTTAACTATCTTTCATGTTTTCAGTTTATCTGGCCCTATCCTGTATTCTGACGGCAGTGGCTTTGGTGTTTTTGGCTTTATACTGTATTCCAGGTAATATCTTTATTTCTAGATCATTTTGATGCTTTTTTAAATACTTAATGATTTTTCAAAATTACTTGGCCTTCTTTGTAATACCCTCTTTTATTTCCTTAAGCAAGTGGTTAATACTTATTTCACAGTCTGTAAGTGTCCCTTCAAAATCTGCAAAATTTTGAGTTAAATTCTTCAATTTGCTTTTTCTGGTGACTTTTATGGTGACTTGTATGACATCAATTTCCTACTCAAAAGTTATTTTTAACTCACCTGCTGAAGACGTCAGCCTTTGGGGTATTTGTTTCCGGGCTGTTTCTTTGCTTTTCTCATCACGCACAGCCTCTGTGCTCTGTCTCTGTTCTCCCCTTGCAACCCTGGACTATCAAGTCTGGCAGATGCCCTTGGGGCAAACACTGGCTTTTGAACTTGTCTGCTTCCCTTGAGTTAACCACTTCTTATTGTTTCCCATCAAGATTTCTTTGCTTTCTCATCAGTTCTGGTAAGTAATACAAAAGTAAATTAAAATTTTTAGTCATCCTTTTCTGGAAGCATTTCTGGATAACAGTCCCTCATACTTTCATGAACAAAAGTGCCTAATCATCTTAAGGACATTCTAGTTGCATAGTGGTTTAAGAGTTGTGTCTGCTAACTAAAAGCTTGGCAGTTCTAACCCACCAGGTATTCCCTGGAAACTCGACGGGGCAGTTCTATTCTATCTCATAGAGTTTCTGTGAATCAGAACCGACTCAGTGACAAGGGGCTTTTAATTATCTTAAATTATCTACTTACCTTCAGAAAAGTGAAAGCCTTTGGTGGATATATGCTGCTACAAATGTAGGAATCCTTCACACCTGACCCAGTACCTGGCACATGCAAGCCAGTGAAAGAACAAAAGGAACATGAATGGAACCGATCACATAATCTTACATTATAAACAAAAAAACTCAAACCTGTTGTTGTTAAGTCGATTTGAACTCATGGTATAGAACTGCCTCACAGAGTTTCCAAGGAGTGCCTAGTGGATTAGAACTGCTGATCTTTTGGTTAGCAGCTGTACCACTGGAGTTTCCAATTGTAGTGTAAAGTCTTTGATAAATACAAACCATACAATAAATACAGGACATTGCTATTACTCCATATTTGGAATTTAGAAGTCATATTATGTTTTTCATTTTATGGTAAAGGTCTCTGGAAGTGAGTTCATAGTCTAGTAAAATTGTTTACTATGTGAGAAAGTAAAAGAGTGCTAAAAAACTAGAAATTAAGCACATGTAGAGTTTTTTTTTTTTTCTTAAATTCATAGAAACTGGCAGGGAGGCTATAATTTGATACTATACTATTATGTTTTAATTGCCTTGCTTTTGATTTTAGTAAATGTTTTGCATGAAAGAAAAAGACGACTTGATGGTACATTTCTTAGTAGCTTTGCTTTATGTGGTAAAAAACATTGTGTGCTCCTACACGAATGAGCCTCCTTGATAGAGTGAAAGACAATTCAAAGCTACAGACTCCAATATCTTAAGAAAACAGTTTGAGCCTGTGTGCTAAAAGGAGATTTGGGGCATGCTAATTTATTCTCAACTATAATCATGCCTAAGCATGAAAAACCTGCTTTCATGGGTCTTATTTCTTATGTGTTTCATTTGTTTTGTGCTTTTGTTTTCCATTTGACCACTTTCACAAAAGTTTGTGAAACCAAGAGGTTTTCATTTGCTTTTACTGGGATAATAATATTTTTTTAAAAACTGAACTGATGAAAATCCGATAGACATATATATATGAGTGTGTGACAAGTAGACACACCACACCACGCACATGTATACATGTCCTGAAGTGTGTTTACACTTGTTTGCAGCTCACATACTTTGTGGTTGAATTATCCCAAGTTTGTCCCTTCCCTCCTGACGAAAACTTGCCTGCCAAGTTCACTGCAATGTGCAGTTGTTAATGTGTGGTTTTTCTTTTCTTGCATCTGAAAATAATTTGGGAGAAACAGAAACATAAAATTTGATTTGGCCTAAAAACTCATTTCTCCATTTTTTTAAATGTGACCAATCTACACATTTCTATATAAAGATAAAGAGTCAAGAATAGGCTAATCCAGGAAAAGTGAGAATCTTAAGACTTCCCCAAATTCAATATTTCAGCAAACCAATTCCAAAATATCTAAGACTTATTCCTTGGCTGTACAAATTGCAGCATCACAGGAATAGATCTTTTCCCACTGTTGGCAGTTCTTTTCCTTGTTCACGCTTTGCCATTGTAGTTTTCTTCTCAAGATTTTTCTTGAAAAGGATTGAAGTTAACTAGGATGAACCCTGTACTCCCACAGTATCAATAGGTGGAAGTCAAAATGATGTTACTTTCAGGCATCAGTTAATAATACTCAATCTCAAGAGGACTCTACTCCAAAATTAAACCAAAACTAGAAACCATTTTCTAAACCACGGATTATCAAATTTGGTCAAACACTGCCTAAACATCTTCACAAAAATTTCAAAAGTGTGATGTGTTTATTATAAAGTTAAGTGGAAAATAAGATCTAAAATAATATGATACTATGCTAGTACAACTAGAACCTTGTTAATAGCTCGAATAGAAAAACAAACCAAGTGAAAACATACCTCCAAATAGTTATTTGTCATTATCTTTTTGTTTGGAAAACATGGAATTTTTTTTAACTTTAATCAATTTTCCACACCTAATGCACATGGATATTTTTATTGTTCTATTGATGTATGTACTGATTTATATGTTTATTTTGAAAAGGTAGCGTGGCAGGGAGGAAAGTGTTTCTGAGGATCTGGGCTCTCATTCTGTTTATTGCCATCTAGTAATGAGGATATTGCACTGGAATCTTTATGGTCCAAAAAATACTATTATTTTGAGAACTGTATTTTTTCCCTTATCTGGTGCTTCATGGCAAATGGTTTACTCCTTTACATTTTACAGGGAACTGGATAGCTATTTAGAAACCTATTTGCATTGGTGTGGGAGAAGATGTGGCAGTCTGCTCCCATAATGATTACAGCTTTGGAAACCCTATAGGGCGGTTCTACTCTGTTCTGTAGGGTTGCTGTGAATGGGAATCAACTCAGCAGTAGTGGGTTTTTGCACTGGTAGGTATCACATATTAAGTATTTCATTTGGAAATGACAATTTGGATGAAAAAGTGTCACTTGATGGACCGTAAATGGATTTATCTGGCAAGAAGTGTGGTGCTTGTGCTACTTGCCATGTAGAATAAGTGTCAGTAAGTGGAACTCAAAGGACAATGAAAGTACAGGCAGGTTAGAAACCAGCCCTCTCGTAAGCTTCTGTGTGTTTGGTCTTCTAACCATTTCACACTTGTATCTAACTGTTGGGTGTTGCCTTAAATCCCTAGACACTAGTGGGTGTTAACTCCCCATTGCAAATGCCCCATGTGGTACCAAACAACTAAGTATCTTTTTCTTTCCATCCATACTTTTTACATCCCCGTGCTCATTCAGTTCTAAGATAAAAGAAAATCAGGACATTTCCAAAATTTCCTTTTATACTGTGTATCCTGGATCTGATTTTCAGCTGCTATAATTCAGCTTTTAATAAGAACTGTAAAAGGTATCTTTAATATTTGAAGCTACTTCTTATTTATTTATTCATTTATTTTCCAGTATCACTCCTTAGTCTCCTTCAACAGAAATACTTTCCCTTAATCAGACTAGTGCCTTCCGGTACCTTGAAGTTATATCTTCTGTGGATATGATTTCTTAGAAGTTTTTTGAAAAATATTGTAGTCTACATAAAGGCCAGAAAATTCTCCTGTAACATAGTGCAAATTATGCTTAACTCTCAGAAACAGGCCACCTATTTAGATTATCCAGTGGAGAGTTCTGGCAGTGATTTGTCTGTGGAATTCCAGGCTATGCCATTTGGGAAGGACTGATTGCCTTAGCTGTTTTAAAAGGAGATTTTTTTTAAATCACTCTGGTTGAATTTTTTTCAAGGAGAAAGTGGTTTTCCAAGCAGCAAATATCTCTATGAATATTGGAATCCATTTGGATTTCTAATTAAAGCCTATATATAGAAGCCTGGGTGTATCCTGGTGACATCACTCGGTCTGGAGTCTTAGATGGGTTATTTAGGATGATTTTAGACCTTTTTCTTTCCAGCTGAATGAGGATAATGATGATAACTTTAGGCTATGTTCAAATATTATGAACAAACATTACATATATATTGTCAAAGTTAATAAAATTCTGTGTTATATATAACAGATTAACACAGCTTGTGAAATGTGTCTACCCTCTGCATCCCTTAGGAGACATAGCTCTCTAAAATGAAACTAGGGTGCTGATACCAGACAAATGGGACTAAAGGCTAAGCAGGAGAAAACAGATTGACCAGTTATTTTTTATCTAATTTATTTGCTTGTTTCTTAAACAAGAACCAACAAAGTACTAAGTAAGGACCACAAGAGGTACATATGGAAAATAATGATTTTTCTCCTTCCTTCCTTCCTTCTTTTCTTTCTCGCCTCTCCCCTCCCCTTCCTTTTCTCTATCTGTCCTCTTGCCTTCCTCCTCCCTTCCTCTTCACTCTCCGCCCCCCCTCCCTCCATTATTCTTTCTCTCCTTTTTTTCTTCCTGCTTCCCTGCCTCCCTTGGAATACCATGCCACTCTAAAGCACAACACAGAGTGTGCAATCCCAGCTGAAATGAACAACTTATATGCAGAATCAAATCAAACAACACTGTCGTTATCAGAGCTTTGTCAGTTTTGCATCTGGCTGTAAAACCACCTAAAAATAAATATGCAGAATCAACCTATTCGTTTTTTACAATAACGTAGTGTAGTAATTGCGCTTTTCAAAATTTAAAGCTAACAGAAATTTGTCAGTATCAAACATTTCTCTCTGATGCATTTCTTAAAACTTTGTAGTTTGCTATAATAAAGCAATAATAGAGTTAGAAAAGCGTTTTTAACGACAACAAAAACTGTCATTGAAATAGTCTACGACTTTTATTTGTTCCTTGTTGGGTTCAGTGTTGTTCTTTTACACTGAATAGCGATCTATTTTCTGCAGTTGAAATTCTGCCATTAAAGTTCATCTAAATTTTTATAATGATAATAAATACATTTTATGGTGGTGTCCTAAAAAAATCACCAGAAATTTTATTTTTCCTGAAAAACAAACTAGAACTTATATGACACAACACATAACCTTTCCCAAATGTTATTTTGGTTAAGACTCATATCCCATCCCATAGAGTTCATTGTAAATTTCACAAATGAATTAGTTTCTATTTTCCTTTTTATAGTTTCCTGAAAAAAATGTTGACTCGAATGAGCAGCTAATAATGTGCACCTTTTGCACATTAACTGAATTAGCCATATTGACACAGGTCACAGAATGCTACACATGAAATTTGGGATGGAGAAGATTGCCTGTAACTATTACTGATCCAGTCAGATCCTTCAAAAGCAGCAGGCCAAACTTTATTGTAGTTAAATTTATTTTATTTATCTCACATATTCACATACTAAAATCAGTGATGCTGACCTCAAACTATCTCTTCAAATATGTTTATCGAGGAAGGTGGGAATTCCATCAAAGGTGTCTAGTAAGAGGAGACTTCTGCCAGGTTCAGTATGGAACATTATATATAATAAAAATGTTTAAGACTGAAAACCTGGAGAGAAGAAGACAGACTGAAGAGGGACCTCAGGACACAAGAAACAATGCAGTGGTAAGTTCCTTGAGTTTCCTTTTTGATTCATGTACCCCAGGCTCGGAGTATGAAACTGGCAATCTGAAAACACCAACTGATCTAGTTAAAAAAAAGAAAAAACTAACAAAAGTACAGCTCTAGAACACCCCCAAGCCATGTTTATTCAAAGGAATAGGAAAGGGACAATCTAGCGGGACAGAACACTTGTAGACGATAATCACCATCCTAGGCAAATGGCACTTGGCTGGCTTGGCAGGCAAATTCCATAGAAAAAAAATGTCACTCCCCTACATTCACCCACATCAACAAAGGCTGAGAAGGAGTTTAGACTTCTACCTCCTCTAGGTTGCAAGAAGTGTTCCAATCTTGTACCCCCTCTGCCACTGGGGTACAGCAGAGGAGGCCCAGTGGAGAGTCAAGACTTGTGTCACCACCCAGCAGTTATGAGGCCACCCTCTACACTGTGGTATCATTGGAGGCCACCTAGGAAACAGTTACAAGGATCTCCTACCCCTTCCAACCAGGATGATGTCAGTGGAGCCTAGTGGGAAGTCTAGACTTCACTTCCACCCAGTAGTAACAAGGAGGCTCTTCCCTTGGGAGTCAACAGAAGCTTAGAGGAGAACCTAGACTCCTACCCGTATCTGGCAGTAATGAGTTAACACACCCACTTTCCTTGCCAAAATGGGAACTGGAACTGAAGCTTTTAAATAAGATCCAGAGTCATATAATGTAGTAATACCCCAAATAGTCAGACTTTAATTGAAAAAAAATCATTCATTGTATTAAGGACAAGGAAAATACCAACTTGAATGAAAAAGACAATCAGTAAATGTAAGCACCAAAATAGTGGTGATTTCAGAATTAACCAATAAAGAATATAAAGGAATCATCAAGAAAATAATGAAGAATTATGGACATATTTGAAACAAATGGGTAATCAGGAAGTCTCAGAAGAGAAATAGAAGATATAGATTTAAAAAATAATGAAAATTTTAGAACCGAAAAATTTAACTACTGGAATAAAACTTCAATGAATATGCTCAGCAGAAGGGAAGTGAAAAACGAAAGATTTAGTAAATTGAAAGATGAAACAAAAGAAACAACGCAGTCTGAGTAAAGAGAGAGATAGATTAAAACAAAATAGAGTCTCAGTGACTTAATAAGAGACAAAAATAAAAGATCCAACATTCATGTGATCAGAGTTCCGAAAGAAGAGGAGAAAGAGGGTAGAGATGAAAAAAAAAAAAAATCTAAAGAAATATGTTGGAAACAAAATTATTCTTACTTGGAGATTACATGACTGACCATGTAGAAAGCCCCAAGGAATCTACAACAAGTCAGAATAAACCAAAAAACCTTCTAACAAGTGAATTTAGCAAGTTTTCAGGATATAGGATAAATAAAGAAGTACATTATACTTCTATGTAATATCAATGAACACATGGAGACCAAAATTAAAAATACACTGCCATATATAATAATTTAAAAACAAAAAGAAATATTTAAGTATAAATTTAACAAACATGTACAAGACTTGTATGCTGAAAACCATAAGATGCTAGTGAAAAAAATCAAAATATTTCTGTAAAATGGCACGGGAGGTATTGTCTGACCTCCTCTAACTTCACCAGGACAGAAGGAGGATCAAGAGCAACAGCCCAAGGCTGACTACTGTGAGGTTAAGGTCAGACCTGTCTCCTCTGTCCACCACCTTTACCAATTCTGACACCAACTGTCCCTCCCGCAACATTCTTGACTTCTCTACTGGGTTTGATAATTCATTGCAAGGCTACAGAGGACTCATAGACAATACTCAGGGTTATAAGGTTCATTAAGGAAGTAACAGGTTAAATCACGTTGAGAAAAACTCAGGATACAGTTCTGTTAGGATAGCCCATTCCAGCCATGATTGGAGGCATGCCTCTCCCTGGCCCTAAGCTTCTCTGTTCAAGGTATTTAGCTTTCTTTTTCCAGGGGCTAGAAACCCCACATACCACCTCTTCCTGTTGGGTCTCTGCTGCTACTTCTTGCTGCCTTTACTGTTATAGTGCCTTGTCTCTCCCTCTCTCGGTCTCCTGGATCCAGGACCTTCCCAGTGCAGAGATTCTACATCCGAAGGATGCTTTGGCTCTTCTTCCTTGGTAATGGTAGAGCCTCACCCCTTCCTACCTCTCGAGTGATTCATTTCAAGCCCAGGGAGATGGCAAAACTGCCCAGTCCCTCCGATGGCCACAGTTACCCTTGTTACATCATCCTGCCCAGTCACCTGGGGGGAAATTAATAGACCATGGTGAGAAAAGCCATACAAAAGCAATTTGCCACACTGCAAGATCTAAATAAAAAGTTCATGTTGTGTGCACGGATTAGAAAACTCAGTATGGTAAAGGCATGAATTTATCCCAAATTTCTAATCAGATTTCACATAGTTCATATGAAAGTTCCATAGCTCCAAGGAACTCACTAGCAGTGGTTCCCTAAATGAGTGATTCTGTGAAGCACATACAGAAGGACTGGAAATGGTTCATGGTGCCAGAAGACTTTTTTGTTTGTTCTGTGTTGTTGTCATGTACTGGGGTCTACAGGCGGGGGGTGGGTGGCTGTGTTGGGAAGGTTCTGGTAAACCATGCCTATGCTACTTGGTGGTACAATGTTCAGGACACAATGCAGAAAAACCAGAGGGAAGAGGTTGTGATGTGTGGAGCCAAGCGAGTAAGGATTGTCCTTTGCAGAGACAACCTTGGGAGCAGATCCAACATGACACTGTAGACAGAAGCACCATGCTATCCCTCCGTAGCAAAGACCCCCAAAACTAAGTAAAACAGAGAAATGTCAATCCTGGAACTCTAAACCTCAAATAAAATAAAGAACTCAATGAAGCACTGAATGATTGGTTCTCTCTCACATCCTTTCATTCCTTTCTCTCCAGCACCTACCTGGCTCTGTGTGCTCTCTCTGCAACTTCTTGACAGGCTATGAACTGCTGCGGGGCTGGGGAACCACTTCCACAGTCTGTGCCACACACATTCCATTTTGTTTTTCTTCATTTCTTGGCTTCTCCTCTTTCTCTACTTTCCTCCTTGTCCTGTGTCTTGAATACCTGGCGCTGTGTGCCATCTCTACCCCTTCTAGATGAGCTAAACCTGTGAGTGTGGGAGATACTTCCCCAGTCTGCACTGCCAGTCTAGTAGGATCTTGGGAACATTTCTTTGTTGTTGTTATTACTTTTTTTCCTTTTTGTTCTTAATTTTTTGGTTTCTTGTCTCACGCTACCTCCATTTCTTTTTTCTTTTTTTAAATTTTTTTATTTGATATGACTGAGTGAAAATGTACATTGCTGTATAAATTTACATGCCCACCTATACGCAGCTTCCACTGCTCTCCCTGCCCAGTGACAGCACACTATTCCTCTCTGCTCCATACATGTCTCATCCTCCGAATGGTCTCCTTTTCCCTCCTCTCCACCCACTCTCCTTCCTCCACCCAGAGGTCCGCAGGCTGATATCCTGTAGATGTATAGAACCATGAAGTGCATACAATATATGGTCACTCTGCATTGCCAAGTCCAATCCATTTGTGTCCAAAGAGTGGATCTTTGTTATGATTTATGGGCAGGGGCAGCATCAGGGCCAGGGTCCATGCTCCCAGGGGAACCCTGAAACCACTGGACCATCAATTGAGGTCTTTTAGCAGAGATCTCAGGATGCACCCCTTTTTATTCTTGTATTGCCAGTGAGACTCAACTTAGTGAGCTCCATTGCGGCTATCACTGGTGGTGGCGGGTGCCATCCAGTTCTTCCTGTCCCAAGTCTATGTAGGCACCCACTCATGTGGGTCTCTACCTCCGTTTCTTACCCTTTTCATTAACATCTGGCACCATGAGCCATCTCCAGTCCTACTGTATGTGCTGCTCAGAGCTACTTGGTTAGGGAAGAAATTCTAGTGAGTTCCCTGTGGCATTTTTTTCTCCTTTCTTCTTTTTCTTGTTTTTTTGATTCTACCCCTTCCTTTCCTTCCTCCCATCCACCTTGCATCTTCCCTCCGACTCAGTCTCTGTCTACATTACTTCTGTTCTTTTTTCCTGACCACCTAACCAGTTGCAGCTTTCTCTCCTTTTATTCAAATCTAGTTTCTTATCTCTCTCCCTTCTTTCTTTTCTTTTTCCCACTCACCTAGCCATGTGTACTGTATCTGTCCTTTCTTAACATGTTGTGCCTCATTACCTGGCTAGAAAGCCTCCAGCACACAGTTTCCCTGATCTGTGCCACTCCAACAGTAGACTCTCTCAGTACATTTTTCTTTTCTTTTCCTTTTTTGGTTTCTATTTCTGTCTTCTCTTTCTCTTCTTTTCCATGCTCTCTTGGCTCTACACGTCACAACCTCTTCCCTCCCTTTTGTTTATCTGCACTGTGCACTAAATGTTGTACTGCCAAGCAGCATAGGCACAGTCTACCAGAACCGACCACCGACCCTGCCCTGTAGACCCAGGTACATGACAAAAACAACTCGCTCTAGTCCCTCATCTTCTTCCAGACCTGCCCTGCTGCACCATAGCTGAGTCATTTGCCCTGGACAGGACAGTGAGAAGTAGCATGCCCATGGGCAAGCAAACAATGAGGAAAGCCCAGCACACCAGCTAAGACATAACCAAATTACAAAAAAAAAAAAAAAAAAATTCAGGATGAAACAAACAAATCTACAATCAATAATGAATAAAATATCTACTGAATGTCCTGAAGATAGGAGAAAATCTCAAAACTTATAAAAAGGACATGATGGTTCCAGTAGACACCCAAAATAAATCATCAGAACTTTCCAGCTGAAGAAAGGTGCTGGGACTACCTTATGGGGAGTCAAATCTCTAACATTCAGAGTTATCTAAGAGATGAAGAGAAAAGCATATGAAAATGAGGAAAAAAATAAATCACGGTAAAGACCGTCAAAACAGTGGAAGACTTCAAGAAAATAATACTGGAACAAAATGTCAAAATAAATTTGTAACTAGAAATCATACAAACACAATAATTAGAAATCCAAAGGTAAACAACAAGCTTTCAGAAATGGACAGTGTCATAGGAAGTCTAAGGAGCAAGTTTGAAATGACAGAAGACAGGAGTAACAAATTTGAAGACAAATGGTTGGACATCACTTTGAGAAAAAAATTTAAAAAAAGGAAGAAAAATGAAGCTCTGAGAACAATGTGGGGTACAATCAAAAGCAAAACTTTGTGAGTATTAGGAGTTCCTGAACAAGAGTGGAAGATGGAAAACACAGAGAAGATCATTGAAGAATTACTGACAGAAAAATACATAGCACAAAAGATGAAAGGCTGGCCAACCAACAAGCTCAACAAACTCCATATAGAATAGACCTCCAAAAGAAAACCACCAAAACACATCATAATCATGCTTGCTAAAACCAAAGACAAAGCAAGAATCCTGAGAGCAGCTTGAGAGAAACGAAAAGTCACATACAGAGGAAAAATGGTAAGACTAAACTCTTACTATTCAGCAGAAACCATGCAGGCAAGGTGACAATGGGATGATGCATATAAAGCCTTGAAAAAAAAAATATTACCAACTGTCATGGATTGAATTGTAGCCCTCCCCCTTCTCCAATTGCGTATACTAATTTGTCTGGGCCATGATTCCTGGCATTGTGTGATGTTTCTCCAAGTTGTAAATCATGCCTCTGTTATGTTAATGAGGGAGGATAGGCAACAGTTATGTTGTTGGGGCACGACTCAGTGTGTAAGATTGTGTTGTGCCTTGAGCCAGTCTCTTGGGATATAAAAGTAAGAATTTAGCAGAGAAAGTTGGAGACCTCATACCACAAAGAAAGGAGCACTGGGAGCAGAGTTCATCCTTTGGAAAGAACTCAGGGTCCCTGTGCCTCAGAATCTCCCCGTCCAGAGCAAACCGACAACAAGAGTCATCCTCCAGAGCTAATAGAGAACTCCTTCCCTGACACCCTGAATTTGGACTTTTAGCCTACTGGACTGTGACAAAAAAATAAACTTCTTTTTGGCTTTTGTTAAAGCCATCCACTAATCCTGTTTCTGTTACAGAAGCACTGGATACCTAAAGTACCAACCAAGAATAATATACACAAAACTCTCTTTCAACTATAGTGGTCAAATTAGAATATTTCCATAAAAACAGAAATTAAGGAAATATGGTCAAACCAAACCAAATTTGTGAGGGAGTCCTTTGATTTGAGAAGAAACAACATTAGATGGCAGCCTGAATGTAGGAAACAAGACCACATTAGCCAGGTACCAAACTAGGTAATGGATTCTCAAGGATTAATTAAAACTGAGCAATTTACAACAGGAAACCAGAGAAGTTAATCTGTAAAAGACAACAATGTCTAAACAACAAAAGAGAAATAAATGACGGAGAGAAAGGCAAGGCAACAAGAAGTCATAAATGACTGGTTCAGAGTTAGGAGTGTAAGGGCAAATCACAAGGTAACTACAAAGTGAACAAACCTGCTCACTGAAATAGAGACAGAAACAAAGTCTGAGAATTCAGCACAAGAGGGTAAGAGGATCAAAGAAAATACCAGCATCACACACACACACACACACACACACACACACACACACACACATATGAAAGACTATAGAGTGATAACAATAAACTCACACCTCTAAATAATTACATTGAACATAAGTGGCCTGAAGATACTTACAAATAAACAGTGAAAAAATGAAAAAAACACAGGATCCATCAATGTGTTGGCAACAAAAGACATACCTTAGAAACAAAGACATAAATTTATTAAAATTTAAATGGTGGGAAGATACATGCCAAGCAAACAGCTATGGTGTTGTGGTCACTTCCATGCGAAGATTTGATGCAATATGATCACCTCCACAACGGAAACTGCTATGAGTAGCCATTCAGTTAAAAGAGAGAGTCCTTAGATGTGTGTCCTGCATCAAATACGGGTGGGCATTCTGGCAAGGCTTGTGGTCTTTTGCGTCCTCTGGCTCCTGTTAATCTGACTTCTGGTTCTTGGGACTTCAGCTAGAAGCTTGCCGTTGGACATCAAATGATAGCTCAAAGACCGAAAGATAGCCTCAACTATATTATAGCAGTATTGAAATTGTTGGTCAAAATCACTCAGATACTGGGATTGTTTATTCACACATAATAATGTAACCCATCTGTTAATTCTTTTATGCTAAACCATTCTTTCATTTATAGCATTTACACTGATCATAATATATTGCTTATTTATTTTTTATTCCATATCTCTGTTTTATTTTAAAAGCCATTTTGCTAATAACACCATAACCTGAATTTAAGAGACTTGGTGTACAAAGCAGGTAAAACCAAGTAAGCAATGTTTCTTATAAAATATTTTATTTATAAAACATTTCTTTCCAAGTATGAAATGGGTGAAAGAAAAGTAATGAGATATATAGCTCCTGTCCTCTGGGGATAATGATTGTATACTTGATTAGAATAAAGAGTCACAAAGGCAATGCCAAAAGTAACACATGAGGCCAGGGGGAAAAACAAAAGAAAAATCATTCTCTAGAAAAAATAACATGGAAAAGATAATGTTTGAACTTGCCTTGAAGGAGGACTGGGATAATGAGAAAATTCTAGACAAGCCCCATTAACTAAATATACTGTGGAGAAAATAAAAGCCTATTAACAGAACAGCAAGTTGGATCGTTTGTCTTACTTAGAAGAGTTAATCTTAATCTGTAGGATTATAAATTTGATCCTGTAGGCATCAACAATTTTTGAAAAGGAGAGAAATTTTGTTATTATTTTAGAAAGACAATTAATACTATCATAGTATTTAGAATGACTTGCAAGAGGTGAATATTAGAGGGAATGAGAGCTTTGTGAGGGGTAAGGATTTTTAATTTTAGAGTTTTCGAGGAGTGCCTGGTGGATTTGAACCACCAACCTTCTGGCTAGCAGCTGTAGCACTTAACCACTATGCCACCCAAGTTTCCTAATATTGGAAGCAGAGGTGAACTAGATTGTTTACAGATGTAGTCACATCTGAATTAGCACTTGAAAACCTAACAAGTCTTAATTTCTGCATGTTGCAAGTAAATAGAATCTATAACTAAATGTACTTTATTGGGTAACATCAGAACCCCAAATGTAGTTTTTTGTATTATTGAATAAGAACTCAATATACTAATGTTCAACACTAAAACTAAAGCGAAAACATAGATGCCTAGGGAAAGAAAAGTTGGCAGTACAAACTTGTGGGACTTGGTCAGGTTTCTTTTGGACTTTTACTGCACAATAGACTATTGTGATTCAGGTATGTTTGTTTATTCTGCTAGAAAAAAAATTCCTTTACCTGAAACAAAAGTGCCATTATAAAGATCTAGACATAAACCACAACACTCTACTTTGCCTCATCTTGCATGATGGTAAAAGAGTCGCATTCAGGGACTGTTAATCAGAGTTTCTTTGTCTCCTTTTCAGAAGGCACTTAGTGAATTGCAATACTTTTCCATGTTCCAAAGCACGTTTGTACAGGGAAGAGAGGTTGGCACTGTGCATGGAAAGGTCCAGGGGTTTCTAAAGTGGTCACTTTGGGAGTCATTTTATAATACATTTGTGGGCATGTCTTTCCGTTCTGGTTTGTTACCTTCTCTTTGTTTCCAATGGGAGCAGAGGTACAAAGTGAGCTATCTTCCTGTTGCTCAAAATAACTAACTTATTTGGGTAAAATTCATAATATTAGATCCTACTTTTAGCCACGAAACGCAAACAAAGCTTGGAGACGGCTTGTTCCCTGACCCCAAATTCATTCCATGTTGCTATAGCATCGCCCCTGAGAAAATGGGCTGCCTGTTTTCTTCTCCATAGACGCACTCAATGGGCTTTTGTCAGCTTCTGAATTATAGCATTAAAATTTAAACACTAGGGATTTAATGGAGGATTATTATGACACTCCACTGCATTCTCTCTGTTGCCATTAGCAACAACCCCAAGGATGAAGCTGAATAATTGTTTAAGAGGAGGTGTTTTCCTAAAAGATAAGGATCTGCCTTATATCCTTGGTGTTACATAAATGGATTCTTTTGGCTTATTGTTAAGAAAATAAGATTACTGTAATCTATAAAATCATTGCTTTAAAGTATTTTTTTTCCCTCTATTGTTTGAACTGACCTATAGAGATACAGGAAACCCTGGTGTTATAATGGTTTAGTGCTATGTCTGCTAACCAAAAGGTGAGCAGTTCAAAGCCACCATGTGCTCCCTGGAAACTCTGTGGGTCAGTTCTACTCCGTCCTATAGGGTCACTATGGGTCATAATTGACGTGATGGCAGAGGGTTTTTTTTTTTTTTTTAATAAAAGTAAAAGATATTTTCACAGGCTCCCAAAACATGAACTTTGATCTGCTGCTCCAAACACATTCTCTACTTTCTGGAAGACGAGCAGAGGCAAGGGCAAGCATTCTTCATTTCCAACTCTTCAAAGTATTGTCTGAATAAGAGACTCCACCAAAAGCCCCAGAGAGAGCTGTCTGTGTGTATGGTACGGTAATGACCGAGGCTATTCCAGACAGAATTCTAGAGAAAACCCAGCTATGGAAACCTAACAAATGGAATGGAGAAGTTCTCCAGTTCTGTCTCTTTGATTGGTCACATACTTGTATCCCAGAAGGCATCAAAATATATAGTAATAGCAGATATTTTTAGATCGGCTTCTGAATTTTAGTTTGGTTATATAATCTGAGAATTTTCTTAGAGGTAGTTTTACAGCTAGATTTTTTTTTTCCCTGCAGTTGTTTGCCTTTCTAGCTGGCTGTGCTTTTTTACCTTTCTCCAATTCTAATCTCAGCAACTGGGCTTCTGTCCAGGATTGTACTTTGCTTTGCAGTAACGTGAGCCATATCAGCCTTTGTTGCTCTCCCAGCTACCCAGATAGGGATATAACTTTTCTTTTCTTATATTCCTGCTGGATAATATTTTATTTTAAAAAATTAATTTTTTATTATTTTAAGAATAAATTCAAGCTCATTGCAAGAGTAATACAAATGGTTAGCAGACAACAAAAAATAAACAGTCCTTTGGATTTTCACCACTGAGAGATAATATTTCTTAACCTAAGAGTGATTATTTACACATAACAATGAAAATCAAAGTCTTACTGTCACCAAACACTTTCAAGGGTCTCTTGTTCCCTTCTGGAGATGCAATCCTACTACCAGTTTCTTGTTCTTCTTTCAGGGGTAGTCTGTGCAAGCATTCTGAGTATACTATTGTTACTTGAAAATTCATCAGTTTTGTACTTTTTCAATTCTTGTTTGTTTCACATAATGAAAAAACTTGACACTAGCAGTTGTTCCAGAATTGAAAGATATAAGAGTCTTGTGGACAGGATTTACAGACTAAGGGACTAGCCATAAATTTACCTTTACTTAGTAAGCATAATATCATTTGTTAGACTGTATGTAAATGGCCAATAAATGGGAAAACTATGAAATATGCTTTTATTCAGACTGAGAAAATATTTAGTGTCCATGAAAAAGTAAAAACTTGTTTTCATTATTTTTATTTGTCATGGTTTGATATAATTTGTCATGGTTTGTATGGAACTACAAGTAATTTCTCTGGCCAGACTGAGATATTTTTGGGTAGTTTCTAGTCATTTGGTTTGCAAAACCATACCGCAGTATGCATTCTTGCAAACGTGCCTTGGTGAGGCATGTATAAGTCTTCTTGTACTCTGCGTTAGTAAAAGTGAGATTACCTTTTTAAGGCAAATGTTTACTGTTTGCTTATCAGCTTTACTATGGGAAACCTTGGTGGTGTAGCGGTTACTTGTTACATCTGCTAACCCAAAGGTCAGCAGTCCCTATCCACCAAACTCTGTGGGTCAGTTCTACTCTGGCCTATATGGTCACTGTGAGTTGGAATCGACTCCACAACAGCAGGTTTGGGATTATTAGTGAATTGGGCTAGGAGTTCAGGAGAACCTCTGAACCAAGGACCTGATGGAATCAGAGGCATTTCTTTAGGGGTCAGAGTGGGGGATTAAGTTTCCCCCCGAGTGTTAGCTACCACTTTTTTTATAAAGCCAAGATGCCGACAGGCCAGGCCAACTGTGGTCTTGCCTACATTGCTTCCGTTTGACAAGTGGGGCTTATGGAGCCCTTCCCACACTGTAGGCCACTGAGTCCCTGGTTAACCCACCTGAAAAATGGGAGTATTGGTTTGGGGAGTCACAAGGTCTCCATGGACTAGGTGTTTAGTTCCCGCAAAAGCCAGGGGCTGCTTACAAAAAAAAAAAAAAAGTTGCCCTGGATAGCCATGCCAGGTAGGTGACGTGTTTGAAACCCCAAGGGGCTCCTCTAAGGAGAAGCTGACTCATTTTGCACAAGGCTTCCACTGACAGAAAATTGTCACAAACTTGCAGCTCCAAGGAGTGATTAGGCTCTGTGTTCTACTAACACTTCTCTGCTTGCACTTCTTCCAATGGCTGAGCAATACCTCAGAATGGTAGGGATGAAGATGTACATTCAGATGTACAACAGCACTGGTAACGTGGAATTTGTCCAAAGGATCTAAGCTACAATGCCACAATGAGCTTCCCTTCTCCACTGTGACTAGGTACCCTGGTGGTCCAGTGGTTTAAGTACTTGGTTGCTAACCATAAGATCCATGGTTCAAAACCCTCAGCTGCTCCAAAGGAGAAAGATGTGGCAGTCTGTTTCCATATAGTTTACAGCTTTGTAAACCCTCTGATGCAATTGTAGTCAGCCCTGTTGGGTCACTGTGAGTTCCAGCTGACTTAGTAGCACTGGATTTGGTTTTGATTTTGGTACTGTACTATGTATCATACTCAAACCCCTTTCACTGGATCTGGCTGATCCCTTTCACCCACAAGCCTTGGTAGGATGCTGACTTAGGCATTTGTATGTAAAATTGTTCTTTACTAAAAACTTAGGTCTTCTGGGGGAGAGACGGAGACCTCTCTGTAAAGAAGCCGAGGTCAGGGTAGGGGGGATTGAAGGTCCAGCTTGGAAAGAGAGAGAATCTCCAAGCCTGTAAGGAAAGCTCTACACTCACTTTTGTTTTAGAACGACTTTCTTACAACTCAGCCAGAAGAATTTGCATTATTTTTGTCTCCCCAAAGCTGTATATCATATAGCAATACCATCAATTTAATTTCTCTGTGAAGACTATTTGATTCATCAGTTGTAGCCACATTGTCTTTCAGCTTGGCTGCAAGCTATTGTCATGGTACCATCCCCTCATTCACTCTCCCAGAGCCAAATGAGAAAAAAAAAATAGCTGCCATTTGGGCACCTTATTTCAATCCTACCTCTTATTTCCAGCCTGTAAACATCCCTGGGAAGCTGTGGTGGTATAGTAGTTAAGTGCTGTGGTTGCCAGCCAAAAGTTCAGCAGTTTGAATTCACCAGGTGCTCCTTGGAGACTCCATTGTTCATGGTAGTGCATGCAAGGTCAACATCACCTTCCAGGTCCTATGAAGGTGTTGTATATGGGCCTAGATGGATGTCTGCACATGCAGTGGTTTGTATTGCAAGACAGGAACCCTTAGCATGCAAAACAGGATCATAATGAGCAGTAAACATGTTTGTCCTTTGTTCTGGGAAGATACTAGATCAGCCAACATTATTCATTATATAAATATCCTAGAAAAGACAGTGTAGAAAAAGTAATGGTCTCTGTTCCCCATCTGTGCCAAGATGTAAGAAATTCATGTAAGAAATCCCATGTTTTGAATATACTTAGATTGATTCTGCTGTTCCATTAGTGGACATTCTTGGTTTTGAACCACTGCAGCTGCTGTAATGGTCTTTCTCGTGTCCTGTTTAGTTTTTCTTGTTGGATAATTTTCGAAGAGGAATTATTAGGTAGAAGTGCGTATGTTTAATTTTAATAAATTTTTATCATTTTATCAAAGAGCTGTTACAGTCAACATGATATGAACAAGATCAACTCTTATTGCAAAACAAATAAGCTTCATGTTCTTTAACCTTTTCTAGAAAATGTAACTAAAAATAGAGACTATAGAATTTAATACAAAGTTTGATAAAGAATCTTAAATATATTGATAAGACAGTTAATAAAGCTGCTTTGAAAAGATAAGAACTCTCATATAGCTGTTATATTTTGCCAGATGAATGAGAAAAATGTAGGGAATGTTTTTATGCTTATTATCATAAAATTTAAGATAATTCTAAACTCATCTGTATCTTGACATCATGAAATTTGAGTCTCAGTCTAAGTTTATTTAAAAAGAAGGACAAGGGATTTTTTCTGTTATTAAAAGATTCCAAGGACTTTTGTCCATAATCCCAAGTTTATGAGTTTTAAATAGGAAAGTACATTTGTTAATGTTTATTGTAAAATTTAAAAAAAGTATTCATTTGTTTTCCATTATATTTATCATATGAGGTTGAGATTTCCCCATCAGCCTTGTAATAATGAACTCATTCTGGGACCTCACTGATTTATTCTGTAAATTCACTAGTAGTAGTTTGTCCTGCTTGTGTATTGAACCTTTCAGCAATAGTGTCCATCCTTGTCCACGATGTGGAATTTACATTAAAATCGATTTTATCTGAGATTAGAATTGCCACACCTGCTCTTTTTTGCATATTGTTAGCTTGATATATATTCTTCCATCCTTAAATTTTCAGTTTATTCATACCTTTAAGTTTAAGGTGAGTTTCTTGTAGGCAACATATGGATGGGTTGTGTCTTTTGATCCAAGATGTCATTCAATGTCTCTTTACTGAAGTGTTCAGTCCATTCACATTCAATGTAATTATCAATAGGTATGTATTTAGTGCTGTCATTGTGATAGGTTTATTTTTGTGTTGGTGTTTTCTGTGTTCTTATTAATCTGTTCTGGGAGATTCATCTTTGTGAGTTGATTTTTTACCTTTTTCAGCATTGGTTTTGTGGCTGCTGAGACTCCTGTATTACATTTCTTGATTTGATATGTTGCATCTTTATTGTGCTTTACAGCTGCTGCTATGATCCCCCTTAATAAACTACATATAAACTCAATTTTAATTACTAACAGTCTTATTAACTTCCTCTCCATCTGGGAGGACTATAATGACTGTAGTACTTCCCTCTTTTTAATATGATGACATCATAGCTTTTGGATATGATCACTGGACCATTTCTTTCACTATTACAGCTTTGATTGAGGTCAGAGCCTTCCCTAACTGAGTAGGTTTCTGTGTGATGTGTCCTGAATTTACTTCTAAAATATAGTTAGTGGTTTTGTTCTTCTAAGCCAAGAGATTCTTTCAGTATTTCTTGTAGCTTTGGTTTGGTTTTTACAAAGTCTCTGAGTTGCTATTTATCTGCAAATGTTTTAATTTCATTTTCATATTTGAAAGATAGTTTTGCAGGATATATAATTGTTGGCTGGAAGTTCTCCTTCAAGGCTTTGAATGTATCATGCCACTGTCTCTGTGCCAGCATTGTTTCCACTGAGAAATCCAATGAAAGCCTATAGGGTTTCCTTCTGAATTTAGCTTTGCTTTGAGTCTTGCTGCTTTTAAGGGTTTCTGCTTATATTTCATTTTTTTAAGCTTAATTGTAATATGCCTTGGAGTCTTTCTTTTGAGATCTATATTGAATGGCATTTGATATGCATCTTGGATATCTATATTCTCTTCTTTCACAGTTTCTGGGAAGTTTTCTGTCAGCAGCTCAGCAACAATACTCTCTGTGTTCTCAGGTGTCTTGCCCTGTTCAGGAATCTCCAATTATTGTAGATTGCTCCTCTTAATAGAGTCCCACATGCTTCTTCATTTTTCTTGTTTCTCTTTTCTGATTTCTCCATGTAGATGCTGGAGTCAGTAGATTTGTCTTCCAAGTCAGAAAGTCTCTCTTCCATTTGTTCCATTCTGTTTTCTTGGCTTTGAATGGTAGTTTCTATGTCTTTGATTTTGTTCTTGATCTATTGGATTTCAGAGTACTGGTGTTTCATCAGATCGAACAGCTTGTTTAATTTTTCCTTTTGCTTTGCTGCATTTTGTATAAGATCTAGGAGGGGTCTATATATAATCCTTTTGTATTCATCTTCTGATAGTTTCAGAAAGGTTTCTTTGTCTGGGAAGTTCTTTGGTGCTTTGGGGGGGGTGCTTTTAAAGCCATGGGTGATTTTGTTGCTTTTTGCACATCATGTAAGTCAATAAAGGTTGGGGGAGGTGCTGTGAGGAGGCACTGCAGTTGTTTCTCTAGGCCATCTTAAAATGAGAGGTAAAAGGTATCTGATAACTTCCATAGTCAGTCAGGTTTTCAGGTGTACAGGTCCCTCTTCCCAGCTGGTAAAGTAAACACCTCTGTATCCAACTCCAGATAGTTCAAAATACAGAAAGTCTACTGCCGTGCTGGCCTTTGCTGCCAGGCCCCAGCTGTAGGTGACACTGTGTAGAATACTGCTTTTCTGCTGGAAAAGCACTCTCCCAGGTAGGTGCTGCTTCCCAGCCTAGGAATTAGGTCCAGCTGAGGCCTCTGTATCAGTGTACCCACCTCCCAGTGGAACAAGATGGTGTCCCACACAAGCTCTCTGCCTGCCTCAGTACAGGATACTCAATGGTGGAGGCAGAAAAATAGGCCAAAAATACCGAGATGCACAGAGTCTGACACTGGGTTCTCAAAATATGGCATTTTTGCCTGCCAATCCCACCAGCAGAGCATCCAAGATTAGCTGCTAGTCAAGTCCCAGTTACGCCTGCCAGCTGAAACAGGGAGAAAAAAGTTAAAATGGGATGTTACTTTTGGTCCATGAAAGCCAGCATTCACCTAGAGTGGGGCGTCAGTGAAAGAGAGGAAGTTTTCTGTTCAGTGCTATTAAGTCCAAAGTAATAGCCCAATGCCATGTCCTAGGGCTCACTGGGTGTCCAGAAGACTCTGTTTAATTATCAGTTCAGGTCTTAGTGTCCAGAGGGATTTAGGGAGATGTGTGTTTAGTCTGCCATCTTAACTCCACACACCCCACCCCTTGTAATCAATAGTAATGGTTTGAACATTCTTGGTGGTATCAGAAAGCATTAAGATCCTTTGTTAGGTTCTCTACTAATACAAAGTCTGGCTTATAACAAACCTTTAAATTTAATGTATTCAATTCTAACAATAAGTAACGGTTCCAGTTTCTCTCCTTCAGTAAAACCTGTGTCAGCACTGAGGGTTAACACTCTTAAATATCTTCTCCACTGACAAGTAAAAATTGGTATCTATGGAAGAAATGTAAGGCCTCAGAAATTTTACTAATGTCTGTCAATCAAATATGATCTCTGATTAAAGATCAAAATAAAGGGAAATCAGCTATCATTAGTGAGAGTCAATTGACTTAGCAAATAGTAAATATAGATTTCAAGGACTGTAGATATTTAAATTATATAAAACATAGAACATGTGTATGAAATGCTTTAAAACAAAAGATAAAATGTCACTAAATTGCACACTTAAAAGTGGTTAAAATGGAAATATATAAATGGCAAAAATGTAGTTTACTTCAATTTTAAAACTTAATGACTAGACACAGATCAAGTGTCAGTAAATTAGACATCTAATCATAAAAACTCCTGAAAATGCAGTACAAAGAAAAAAGAAAAAGAAAAAAAGCATTTCTGTCTAGTGGATTCCAACTCATAGCAACCCAATATGACAGAGTAGAACTACCCTATAGCATTTTCAAGGAGCACCTGGAGGGTTTGAACTGTTGACCTTTTGATTAACGGATGTCGCACTTAACACTATACCACCAGGGTTTCCACAAAGACAAAAGGAAATGAATACTACTATAGAGACATTAACAGATGTGAGAGGTAGAATAAAAGGATCCAAATTTTCTCTTATCACAGTTTGAGATCATCAGAGTAGAAGCAATGGAGAAGAGGCAATTTTTTAGAAGATACTGACAACTTTTCTGAAATGATGAAAGATAAGAGTCTACAGGTAGAGCAAGGACTGTGTCTATCAAATTGAATAAATAAAAGTGAATATAAACTTTACAGCTTGCACTAAACTTTAGAATTCTGGAGACAAAGAGAAACTCTTAAAAGCAGCCATTTAAAAGCACATTTAAAAACAAAGCATTGAATTATCTATCAGTAGACATCTCAACAGCCAGGACACAGTAAAATGATAAAAACCATCAGTCTACAATTGTGTAGCCAGCCAAACTCTGTTTCAATAACAAGAGCAAAATAAAAACATTTTTCCATATATAATACCTGAGAGCATTCACCAATAGCAGAGCTTCAGTAAAATAACTTCTAAGGTACATTCTTTAGTGTAAGACAGAGTTATTTCTTCTAAAGGAAGAGCAAAAATTCAGAGAAACAAGTAAATTGGAAGATTTTTATGTACAAAATAGACATAATTCTGGTAAATTTTTCAAAAAAATAAGAGGAAGATAGAAGCAAGTAAAAAGTTTGAGGAATAGAAAAGAAGATGTTTAACTACAAATAAAGAAGAAGTTAAAAGATGAAACCAGAGTATTATGAACTACTGTATTTGGATACAGGACAATCAAAGAATTTCTGAAGAAGTAACACAAACAGTCTTTTTAATAATTATTTTAATCTGATCCACCAGGCACTCCTTGAGTATTCTGGGGTCAGTTCTACCCTGGCCCCTAGGGTCGCTATGAGTCAGATCCGACTAGATGGCACTTGGCTTGGCTAATCAAGAGATCTGATAATTTAGTTAGCAAATTCATCCTAGAAAAAGTGCTACGTATCTCATTGCTGAATATCATTACAGTTACCTTTGACCTTCGGAGGAAATGAGCCAATGCCAGCACCTCATCCACCCTTCAAAACAGCTTTGGAACTCTTTTTCTGCAATGGCCATCAGAACTGACATTGTATTGTCCTTGATGTCCTGAATGTCATCAAAATGTCTTTCTGTCTCTGTTTCCTTTATCTTTGGGTAAAGGAAAAAGTCACTGAGGGCCAGATTAGGTGAGCAGTTTGGGTGTTACAATACAACTATTTGTTTACTGCTAAAAACTCCCCCATAGACAGTGCTATGTGAGCTGGTGCATTGTCATGATGCAAGAGCCATGAGTTGTTGCAAAAAGTTCCAGTCATTTTCATTTAACGTGCATCCTTTTCAGTATTTCCAAATAGTAAACTTTGTTAACTGTTTGCCCAGTTGGTACAAGTTCATGATGAACAATTCCTCTGATAGCAAAAAAGGCTAGCAATATCATTTTGACTCTTGATTTGGACTGATGGAACTTTTTAGCCATGGGAATTGGCTGACTTCCATTTTCCACTTTGGCACTTTGTTTCAGGGTCCTATTGGTACACTCATGTTTCATCATCAGTGATAACATGGCCCAAAACATCATTTTGCCTCTCCAAAAGGACTTGGCAAACTTCACCTCTTCTTTGCTTTTGTCCATTTGTGAACTCCTTTGGAATAATTTTTTCCACACCTTTCTCATGCTAAGATTTGCAGTTAAGTTTTCTTAACTGTTCCTCTATCAATTTTTCCTTGGTCTCCTATGCTTCTCACAGTCAATGATTTTTACACATAGTTCAACCTATTTTTACTGTCCACCCTGACCTCTCTTCATCAGTGACTCTTTCTCTCCCCTCAGAAAAAAGTTTAATTCATTTGTTCACTGCCATTTTCTTCATGGCATTATCCCCATAAACTCGGACTAACATGTCCCTGATTTCACTTCCACTCTTGCCAAATTTAATGAGAAATTTAACATTTGTTCATTGCTCTAATTCAAGCTCCAGCATTCTCATGACAGCACCCCAAAACACACAGCAACAGTAATGAACACCACTCAGCAAGACACTGCCACATGTAGACATGAATACAGCTGTGAGACATTGATATACCAAGGTTATGAAGCCGTACTGAATTGTTTGTACAGTGCTACCAAAGTAAGCATACAGTGGCAAGTTTGCAAACTTAATTGTCAGACCTCGTGTATCTAACCCAATTTTTAAGAGTTTTATAGAAAAAAAGCTTAACTTTTATTGAGAGACAAGACTTAAATTACAAACTTTGCTACTTTTATGGATGATTTTTTGTTATAAGAAAGCCAATATTCTCAGACTAAACCCAATTTCAGTTTAAATTGTAATTTTTTGTTTTTAGAATGTTGAGAAGCTGATTCTGAAATTTCAGGATAAGCCTTAGGACTTGTTAAGACATGATTGAAAAGGGTACTGTGAAGGTATTTCCCCCACCAGGTAATCAAGATTTATAAAAAACCTATGAGTCAGATCTGACTCTGTGGCACTTGGCTTGGCATGGTAATTAACAGTGTGTGGTTTATGACTGTAGAAGATATTGACAATAGAAATGAGAGACCCAAAAGAAACCAAAGTATTTGCAAAAATTCTGAATAATAAAGCAAACAGATCCATGGGAAAAGGGAAAACTGTATGTAGCTCATGTGTTTTAATCCCACAAATCAAATTCAGGTTAGGTATAACCTAATGTTGCAGACTGAGTCCTTTCTCCTTAACATAACTGCCTCTTATTCTGCCTTGTTAATATCACAGAGGTTAGGATTTGCAACATATACAACAATCACATCAGGTGACAAAATAGTTGACAAATACATAATACTAGGAATCATGGTTTAGCCAAGTTGATGCACATTTCTAGGAGACGCAATTCAATCATAACATTCTGCCCTTTGGACTCTCAACATTCCTATCCTTGCCACATGTAAAATACATCATAATATCAATCATTCTAAAAGTCTTAAATCAACTCTAAGTACAAATTCCAAATGGAGGCAAAATCTACTGTGAAATCTAGAACAGGAACAGGCACAGGCACAAGATAGATATTTCCATTACAGATGGGAGAAATTGGAGGGAAAGAAGGGATGATACGCACCAAGTTAAGTCCAAAACCCAGCAGAAAACATTATATTAGCTTTCAAGTTGTGAAAATAATCCTCTGTTCTCTATGACCATTTAAGCAATGGCCCCACCCTCCAGATTCTGGCTGTGGGCCACTCCCTCCAGATTCTGGGTGGAGGCCTTTGGCCCTGGAATTCAGTTCCACTTTCCAGGCCCACTGGAACAGCAACTCCATTCCCCATGCTTTGAAATGGCTACATTCTTCTAGGCTGTCTGAGTGGTGACCACACTGCCTCAGCCCTGTCAAGCCCTATTCTTTTGCCCCTTGGGGATGGCAGACCCAATCCTTCACCTTTGGGCAGCAGATCTGGCTCCATCCATTTGAGCCTCCCTAAAAGCAATCCACACTCCAGAATCAAATTGGTGAAAATCTGATTCTCTGAAATCTAGAAAGCTGTGGTCTCAACATTTGATACCCAGAAGGCCATGGTTCCACCCTCTGAGAACCCAGAAGTTGTGGCCCTACCTTTTGGTATCAAGACATCTCTGCTTCATCTGCTCCTTCTCTCTTCAGTTTTTGCTTTCTAGTTCTTCGGCTTCAGTGTCACTTGGTCCCTTAGGCCTCTTGGGTCTACTCAGCCTCTGCTCTGATTAGGCAAATACTGCAAAGCTCTTTAGCTCTACTGATAAGTGCCTGGAGGTACCCTGTTCTCTCAGTAAACTTCAGTTGGAAGGTACTCAGCTCTCTTGCTTTGTGGGTCAACAAGCCTAGCTCATCTGATAAGTGTCCAGAGCACCAAGAAGCCGCCTCCTGCAATTGAGTGTCCTGCTTTGTGAGTCAGTTCCTGTACCTTTGTGGACTGATCTCTTAGTTCTGTAGCTGTAGTTCTTTGGCTGCTGCTTCTCACCATCTGTGCCATCTTTTTATTACAGCTCTCCTCAATTTCTTCTGAGCTTTCAACCAGAATTGTCTTTGATGTCCATAATTCTACCATCAGTTTCTTTGACACAAATTGTTACTCGCCGACATGTCTGTCAGTTTTTTGTACAATGAGGGCTGTAATGCTGGAAGCTACGCCACCAGTATTCAGATACCAGCAGGATAACCCATGGCAAACAGGTGTCAGCCAGGTATCCAGATTAGGACAGACTAGGAAGAATGACCTGATAGTCTACATCCGAAAATAATTAGCCAGTGGAAACTTTAGGAATAGCAGTGGAACATTGTCTAATATAATGCTGAAAGATGAGCCCCCCAGGTTGGAAGGCACTCAAAAGACAAGTGGGAAGAGCTGCCTTCTCAGAGTAGAGTTGACCTTAAGGACATGATGGAGTCAAGATTTGGGGCTCTTCATTTACTGATGTGGCACAACTTAAAATGAGAAGAAACCACTGCAAACTTCTATTAATAATTAGAATGTGGAATGTGTGAAGTATGAATCTAGGAAAATTGGAAATTCCCGAAAATAAACTGGAACATATAAACAGTGATATCCAAGGCGTTAGTGAGCTGACGTGGACTGGTACTGGCCATTTTGAATAGGACAATCATATGGCCTTCTATGCTGGAATGGCAAATTGAAGAGGAATGACGTGGCATTTGTTGCCAAAAAGAATATTCCTGAAGTACAATGCTGTTAGTGATAGGATAATATTCATATACCCACAAGGAAGACCAGATATAAGTTCCAACCACTAAGGCCAAAAGTGAAGATTTTTATCAGCTTCTATAGCCTGAAATTAATTGAACATGCAATCAGGATGTACTGATAGTTACTAGTGATTGGAATGTGAAGGTTGGAAACAAACAAGGATTGGTAATTGGAAAATATAACCATAGTCATAGAGATGATGCTAGGGATCACATGATAGAATTTTGCAAGACTAATGACTTCTTATTCACAAATAACATTTTTTCATAAATGTCCATTGTGCATAAATGGCCACTGAACATGTGGATCTCATCAGATGGAATCAAATCAACTATACCTGGGGAAAGACACAACGGAAAAGTTCAATATTCTGAGCCAGAACAAGGCCAGGAGCCAACTGTGGAAGAGATGATCAACTGCTCACATGTAAGGTCACGATGACACCGAAAAAAATTAGAACAAGTCCACAAAAGTCAAAGCACAACCTCGAGTATATCCCATCCGAGTTTAGAGACCATCGTAAGAATAGATCTGATTCGTTGAACACTAATGACCAAAGACTAGATAAGTTGTGCAATGACATCAAGAACTTCACACATGAAGAAAGCGGTCATTAAAATGAAAGAAAAGACCAAAATGGATGTCAGAAGAGACTCTGAAACTTACTCCTGAATGTTGAGCAGCTAAAGCAAAAGGAAGAAATGATAAAGTTAAAAAAAAAAAAAATGGAGCAGAACATTTCAAAGGTAGGCTCAAGAAAACTAAGTAAAGTGTTATAATGACGTATGCAAAGAGTTGGAAACAGAAAACCAAAAAGGAAGAACATGCTTGGCATTTCTCAGACTGAAAGAACTGAAGAAAGAACTCAAGCCTAGAGTTGCAATAGTGAAGGATACGATGGAGAAAATATTAATGCAGGAAGCATTAAAAGAAGATGGAAAGAATACACAGAGTCATTATACCGCAAGGAATTGGTCAGTGTTCAGATATTTCAGGAGGTAACATGGCCTGGAACAATGGTAATGAAGAAAGAAGTCTAAGCTGCACTGAAGGCATTAGTGAAAAACAAAGCTCCAGAAATTGTTGGAATATCAATCGAGATGTTCAACAAATGGATGTAGTGCTGGAAGTGCTCACTCATCTATGCCAAAAAATTTGGAAGACAGGTACCCAGACAAACCTACTGGAAGAGATCCATTTCATACCTATTCCCAAGAAAGGTGATCTAACCAAATGCAGGAATTATCAAACAATTAATATTATATGCAAGAAAATTCTGCTGAAGATCATTCAAAAGTCACTGCAGCAATACATTGACAGGAAAATGCCAAGAAATTCAGGCTGGATTCAGAAGAGGAATTGGAACCAAAGATGTCGTTGCTGATGTCAGAGCTGAAAGCAGAGAGGTGTTTACCTGTGTTTTGTTGACTATGCAAAGGCAGTAGACTGTGGATCATAACAGATTTTGGATAACATTGATAAGAATGAGGACGTCTGGAACACTTAATTGTGCTCATACGGAACCTGTACATACATCAAGAAGCAGTTATTTAAAAAGAGCAAGAGGACACTGTACGATTTAAAGTCAGGGAAGGCGTGTGTCAGCGTTGTATCCTTTCACTATATTTGTTCAGTCTGTATCCTGAGCAACTAATCTGAGAAGCTGGAGTATATGAAGAAGAATGGGGACACCAGGATTAGAGACTCATTAACAACCTGTGTTATGCAGATGATACTATGTTGCTTTCTGAAAAGGAAGATGACACGAAGCACTTAGTGATGAAAAACTAAAGACTACGGTCTTCAATATGGATTACGCCTTAGCTCTGAGAAAACAAAAATCCTTGCAGCTAGATTGGTAAGGAAAGTCATGATAAATGGTAAAAAGTGTAAGGTTGTCAAAGACTTCATCTGACTTTGATCAACAATCAACACTCACAGAAGTAGCAGTCAAGAAATTAAAAGACACATTGCATTGGGCAGTTGCAAAAGATCTCTTTAAAGTGTTGAAAGACGTCACTTTAAAGACTGAAGTGCCCCTGACTCAAGCCATAATATTTTCATTTGCATCATATGCATGCAAAAGCTGGACAATGACTGAGGAAGACTGAAGAAGAATCGATGCCTTTGAACTCGGATGTTGGCAAAGAATATTGAATATACCATGAACTGCCAAAAGAACAAACAAATCTTTCTTGGAAGAAGTACAATCAGAATGTTCCTTAGAAAGAAGGATAATGAGACTATGTCTTACATACTTTGGACATGTTGTCAGCCGGGATCAGTCCCTGGAGGAGGACATCATGCTAGGTAAATTAGAGGGTCAACAGAAAAGAGGAACACCTTCAACGTGATGAACTGACACAGTGGCAGCAACAATGGGCTCAGGCATAACAATTGTGAGCATGGAACAGGACTGGGTCATGGGGTCACTGTGTTGGAACCAAGTCAAGGATGCCCAATGACAACAACAACAAATTTTACTATTAGATGCTTTAAAATTCTTCCAGGCTGTATCCATTATTCCATTCTAAAACCACTTTTACACTGTAGATATCTGTCAGAGCATAACCCCACTATCTATACTAAATTTCTGTCTTAGTTACATAGTTCTACTGTAAGAGAAATACCACAAGTGAATAGTTTTAACAAATAGAAATGTATTCCCTCATAGTTTAGGAAGCTTGAAGTCCAAAATCAGGGCACCAGTTCTAAGGGAAGGCTTTCTCTTTGTCTCAACTCTTGGGGAAGGTTCTTCTTATCAAGCTTTTCCTGGTCTAAGAGCTTCTCAGTGCAGGAAACTACAGTCCAAGAGATGTGCTCTGCTTCTGGCTCTTCTCTTCTTCCTTAGTGATACTCATGTTCTTCTCCTCTCTACTGAGTTTTCTCTATGTCACAGAAGAGATTGACTCAAGATACTACTTCATCCTATAGATTTGAGTCCTGTCTCATTAACATAACTCCCTGTAATTCTGCCTAATTAACATTATAGAGGTTAGGAACATCACATGACAAAATGATTGACAATCACACAATAGTGGACATCACAGCCTAGCCAAGTGGATATTCATTTTTGGAAGACACAATTCAATTTATAACAAGTACCAACTAAATATGAAGTTTAATAATTGTGATTAAAGTGAAGAATTAATGTGAATTGTAAGACATTACAAAAAGTAAAAATGTAAGCTGTAAGTTAGATGAAGACATAAGCCACATATAAAACTGTCAAAAGATTCTTTCCACAAGAGGTCAGATTGCCAATAAAATATGAAAGATGCTTAAATCATTAACAATAAGGGAATGCAATTCAACAGTACAATAGGAGACTATATCTATCCTTTAGATTGGCAAATCTGAAGTACGACAATCACTCATTAGCAAAGTTGTAAGCCATGGGAATTCTTATGTATTGATACTGGAAAAGTAATTGGAAAATAATTTAACACTGCAATATGCAGAAATCTTTATATATCTTCTCTGGACCTGAGACAGGCACCATAATTTTCATAACAGCTTATTCATATAATAAAACATACAGAAATTCAAATGTGCAGGAGCAGAAGATATGATAAATAGAGGCATAGTGACATAATGGAATATTTTATCTCGTTGAAAATGAAATATTTAATGTATGTGGGAAAAATTGACAAAAAACTGCATATAACTTGATTCCAGTTTACAAGATTCAAAAACCAGAAAAAATAATAATGCACTGTTAAGGAGACTATTTTAGAAAACTTAAAAAACAGAACAACTCCAAGTTTCAGAGAGGGGTTACTTCTGGCACAGGATAAGATATAGAAAAATACACAGTAGTTTCAAAGCTGTTGATAATACCCTACCTCATAAATCTGGCAATGTGCTCTTTATTTTTTTATTATGTTTCAGAACTTATGTACATATTACATGTGTTTTATATATTAAATATAGTACATAATAAAACATTATAGGTTATATGTTATAATTTAGAAGCCCTCTATTGAAACAAAACAACAGCCAAAATGTTCACCATAAACAATTACTTTTGTCAATATTTTGATTTATTTTCTTCACACACAAATACATACATATTTCTTTCATTTTATTTTTATAAATAAGACTGTATTGTTTATGTATCAGTCATATTTTCTCTTTTCACTGACATTGCACTGTGAGCATTTCCTAATTAAATAGTATTTTAAGATATAACTTCTAAGGGTTGTATTACTTTACATTATCTCAATTACCATAACTTATTTATCCAACATACTGATTTACATATTTCAAACTTTCAATCTTGCATTTTTATGAATGTGAAGCATTCTGAACTTAGTCCTTAGTATATACCTGTATTATTCCCTTAGTGTGAATGTCTAGAAATGGCATTGCTGACCCAAAGTACACAGATTTACTGGGTCAAATTGACCTCCCCTTTAGATTCCACCCATGTGTGAGTCACAACTTTCCCTCACCTGCAAAATGTGGTATTAAACAGACTCTTGGAGGAATAACGATCCCATGGAGAAATCAAGATACTGTTTCCTCATTTTATGTTTTTTCCTCTTTTCTCCTTCATTTATATGCATAAACATATAACTACATTTGAGCAAAAACTGGGGGAAAATCAAAAATAAAGTGGGAAACCAATTCCCTGGGTGGTGCAGAAAGGATTCCTATGGAAGAAAAATTTAAAACAATCTTTAGCAAGATTCCAGAAGATACTGTTACTGGACAAAGCCTCTGGATTCTCATTACCTTCCCAAAAAGCCAATCTCTGAGACAGGTATTTGGGTGAGTGATCAAAGGCTTTATTACTATTATTATCATCATTATTATTAAGCGTGTTTGCCAGCAAGAAACGTGGAGGACAGAGAGCATGTCTGTTCTCCAGACCTATCTGAATTAGTCAGCCATAACTAGGGGTTTCGTAGTATAAGCTATGTGCTAGGTGTGGGGTCAGGGGAACAATGACAGCTGTTGGGAGGGGACCATGTCTAACAGCAGGCCTCAGGGGTCACATACACACATCAGAAGTTGGGGTCTGGATCTCTGTCTGTCTCCTGGAGCGATTTCGGTACCTGAGTCTGCCTGGCATCTCCTCACCATCCTCCATTTGTTTGATGTACCTAAAGAAGCTGCAAAAAGCTGCAAAGATTACTATCTCAGTGGCTCCTGTCATGTAATGTGTGACTTCCTGGGACAGGGCCTAGGGAAAGCAAACCAGAAATTTTTAAGAAAGGAGAAAAGACAAGTGAAAAAGAGTCAATTCTATAAAAAGATTTAAACCCTGGCTGTCTATTCTAATTTTCCCTTTTAAGACTAGGGTGCTGCAGCCTTCCCCCCAAGTCAATAGTACATTAGCCAAGCCAAGTGCCATCGAGTCAGATCCGACTCAAACAAAATTATACTACTATGAAGAAAGAATAATCTGAAAACCAAAAGGATTCTTAGAATTTAGAACAATGCTTGTAGAAATACAAATAATTTAAAACTATAACTGTGAAAATAAAATTATTCATTAAATGACTGAGTAATAGAGTAGTCATGGAGGAAGATTCAGTTGGTAATCTGAAAAATAAAGTCACATCAAGGAAATCTCCTATGATGAGAAAAAGAAAGACAAAGAGATAAAAAAGAGAAGATGGACATAAAAGTGATTTGAGTATTAACATGATCGGTACATAAAGTAGTATCAGTAATAAGGAAACTCTGGTAGCGTAGTGGCTACACGCTATGTCTGCTAATCAGAACGCTGGCAGTTCAAATCTGCCAGACGCTTCTTGGAAACTCTACGGGGCAGTTCTACTCTGTCTATGGGGTCACTGTGAGTTGGAACCAACTGGACAGCAGTGTGTGTTTGGGTTGTTATTAGTGCTAGGGTGCTGTTTTTGTTGTTAGTTATCCTCTGGTTGGCTCCAAGTCACGACAACCCCGTGTCCGTCAGAATAAAATATTTCCTGGTCCTCATCTTCAAGGCTGCTGGAATGCCTGAGTCTACTGTTGCAGCCATTGAGTATTTTAATTGTCTTCCAAGCTAAGGGGCTTTTCTTCGAGCACTATATCTAACAGTATTCTGTTATAATCCACAGGATTTTCATAGCCTAGTGTTTTCAGAAGTGGATCCTCAGGACTGTCTTCCTAGCCTATCGTACTGTGAAAGCACCACTGAAATCTGATCATGTGGGTAATTTTGCTGGTATTCAAAATACCGATGATAAAGCTTCCAGCATCATAGCAATCTACAAACCATCACAGTACAACAAATTGACAGAAAAGTGGTAGAATAGTGAAATATAAGACAAAAAAATTCTAATTATTTGAACAGAAATTTGGGACGAATATATTTACCATATATGCAAAATTTAAGTGCACCTGTGTTTGTAATCTAATTGAGTAGTTAAGTTGTAAAATATTTGTTCCTCTTTCATAAGGCACAGTTTTAGTCAGTTAGTGCCTGTCTAATAGAAATAACATGAGTGGATGACTTTAAAATGAGAAATTTTATTTTGTCACAGCCTAGTAGGCTCTAAGTCCAAATTCAGGATGTCAGCTCCAGAGGAAAGCTTTCCTTGCTGGCCCGGGAGGAAGGTCCTTTTTGTTATCTTTCCCTAGACTGGGAGCCTCTGAGGCAAAGGGATCTCATTCCTTTCCAAATGATGTGCTCAGCTCCTGGCGCTGCTTGCTCCCTTGATGTTATTAGGTCTCCCAAATCTCAGCCTGCCTCCCTTTCTTTTTATATTTCACAAGACAGCTGCAAGGCACAAAACATAACAGCACCCATCTACCCTCATTAACGTCATAGAGGCAGGAATTTCAACATGAAGGGATATCATCTAACACCAGGAATTACAGCTTAGTCAAATTGCTACTGATTTGGGGGGAAATAACAGTTCTACCCATGACAGGCACACTTAATTGTAAAGCTACTTATCAGCACTGTAAAATCACAGAGGTTCTTAGAAATCACAGAAGGAATTTTATAAGGCCAGAAATGTGGTGAGCACGAAATTTCGTGCATGTTCTGATACTTGTGTATTAACAGAGAAGCAATGCTTAGATAGATAAGCACAAAAGACAGACAATTGTGGTTGGGCAGACAGATCAGTGTGTCCAACTTCAAGGATTGACTTGAGTTCAGATTTACAACAAGGATTTCCCATTCTTTGTGTTTCATCTCTCACCAGTTCTGCTTTTTCCCTGCTTTGAAACCAAAGAGAGCCTAAGAGCACACAGAATTTTACTATGTCAAGCTTCCTGCAATGCACTGAGGGTTTTATTATGCAATTTGAGTGCCTGCACATAGACTTTTGTTGAAGACACATGCTTCATCCAAGAAAGAAATGCTCAAGGTGATAGTCCCAAACTCCTAAAACACTGACCATGGAAACATGCTGCTCAGTGACCAAGCACCTTTACACTAGTCTCACCCTTAACAACAAGAAATTAGGTTGGTATACACCATTTTCAACAAAATGACTATAACTAAACCACTGACTAAAGCTGTCAACTCCTGGAATGGACATTAAGTTATGGAGAAAACAAAAATATTAAATGAAGTGACCCTGATAAATATTGACTTATGGCATTTGGATCTCTTCATGCTAAATAAAAATATGAAGTTTCTTAGTGACTCTTGACCTATGAAGTCACCTCCAATAATGTTATAATGCATTGGACAAGAAATGCAAAACAAATGAATCCTTCTCACTGAGCCAAGTTATTACAACAGCTTTTGACTAATTCTCTCCGTATTATGTTTTCCTTTTACCAATTACCACCCACTTCCTCAGTATGGTTTTCCTGGTTTATATGAATTTCAGACTGCCAGTGTCATAAACTTGCAGAATAATAGTAACCACAAACAGAAGTATAAACAAAATCTATCACAATTTTAGTTCAATAAATAAAAGTTTTAAAAAATTACTAAAAAAAAAAAAAAAAAGTTCCAGAAAAAATAGATAACATTTCTTGGTTGTATCATTTTTTCAAATTATACTGTGAGAATTCTGTCATGGATTGAATTGAGTTCCCAAAAACAATGTATGTAGAAATTTGAGTGGGGCCATGACTCCCAGCATTGTGCATGCTGCAAAGCCTGCTTCTGTGATGTTAATGAAGAAGTGTGGGCAGTCATGTGTTGGTGGGACAGGACTGTTGGGCTGTTTGGGGTCTTGAGGCAGGTGCTTGTGATACAAAGGAAAGACATAAAGGAAAGGAGCTAGCAGAGAGATTTGTGGACCTCTTACCATCAAGAAGTAGTGCTGGGAGCTGAGTGCAACCTTTGGTATGGGCCAGGATCTCTGCCTCAGAAGCTTCCAGTTTGGGGGAAGATTGACAAGTACCCTCCTCCAGATTCAGCAGAGAAAGCCTTACTCTGGAGCTACACCCTGAATTTGGGCTTTTAGCCTACTAGACTGTGACAAAATAAAATTTCTCTTTTTAAGGCTTTTATTTATTTGTGGTATTTCTGTTAAAGCAGCACTAGATGACTAAAATTCTAATTTTTGTTTTCTACTTTATTACCGATTTCTTGTGAACAAAAGCCACAAAGACAGCATTCTTGTCTTTCTCTTGTGTTATAATGGGCTTAACTCTATTCATCATCGTTTCTTCTACAGAAGATGCTGCTGTTAGGTGCCGTAAGTCAGTTCTGATTCATAGAGACCCTATGCGCAACAGAACAAAACACTGGCCTGTCTTTTGCTATCCTTACAATGGTTGCGATGTCTGTGCCTGTTATTGTACCTACCATGTCAATCCATCTTGTTTAGGACCTTCTTTTTTGCTGACCCGTTGGATCCGACTCGACGGCACTTGGCTTGGCTTATTTTACTAAGTATGATACCCTTCTCAAGGGACAGGAGATGATATATCTCTGTCATAGATTGAATGTCTTCTCTAAAAAATCTGTAACAATTTGACTGTGCCATAATTCCTGGTGTTGTGTGATGTTCCCCCATGTTGGACTTCCTGCCTTTATGTTGTTAATAAGGGTGGATGGGCAGCAGTTGTATTAGTAGAGCAAGATTCAGTGTGTAAGTTTGCTTTGTGCTTTAAGGCAGTCTTTTGAGCTATAAAGGAGAAAATGGGGCAGAGAGATTTGGGAATCTCACATCATCAAAACAGCAGTCCTGGGAGTAGAGCATGTCCTTCAGACCTCGGGTTGCTGCACCAAGACGCTTCCTCAACAAAGACTGATACAACATAAGGACTTGCCTCCAAAGCTGATGGCAGGAAAGCCTTCCTCTGGAGTGGACACCTTGAATTCGAACTTGTAACCTACTGGACTGTGTAAGAATAAACTTTCCTTTGTTAAAGATATCCACTCGTGGCATTTCTGTTAGAGTAGCACTAGCTGACTAAAACAATCTCCAAGGCAATAACATCATAAATGATATAAAAATTGGTTGTGTGTATTTTGTACAAAAAGCACCACAGAGTATGTGGTCCTCATACTTGCAAAGGAAAGACAGATATGTTCAAAATAATTTCCATGGGTCTTGGATGGCAATAAAGAGGTGAAGATAGGGGTGCGGGAAGGACTAACCCTAGGTATAGAACTGGGTTTTGAAATTTGAATTTTGAAATGTGAATTTTATACTATGAACTTTAGAATGAACTTGCTTGGTAGAATATCCTTTGAGGCCTAAGGATAGAAAACACTTTTAAATACTGAGCCATGGTATCATTAATGTACAATGGTCTTCTGGATAGGATTTCAGGAAAGCCACCCTGGTATACGTGAAGTCAAAATCTATATCTACCTATATACCTGCCTGTCTGTCATCTGTCATTTCTAGCTCTAGCCAACTGGATTTGATGTGTAGTTCAAGAAAATGACATTGTTCCACTTACAAACATTCTGACTTTATCTAATATTGACAAAATAACTGCTGGAAATTACCAAAGAAAACCAATCCACCACCACAATTTTCATATTATAGAGATGCAATGATGGCTCAGTTGACTGATTGAACTCACTTTTCAACCAGTTGTAGTTTTATAGAAACATGATCCTGGCTGCATGAGTCTTCTTTCTTTTCCAATATATGATTCATTTTTGACCTTGGGAATGTAGTAAACTAGCTTCCCATTTATCAATTATTTAACAGCTCGGTCTTTCAGGATGTTGCATGAATCTATTGAAGAGACCATAGGTCTTGGGGGAAAGGGATATAAAAATATAAGATAATCACAAAGGAGGCCTTTCCTTTTGTTTTGCATCTGTCTTTCCCTAGTCAGCTCATGTCACTACAAGAAGGATTTCTGGTGAATGTCAAGAGTCAATAATTATTTCCCCTGGCTTCTCCACATTAAAAATGATGTATAGTAACATCGGGTGGTAGTGTATTTGTTTTTGTTTTAAATTCAAAGGCAGTAAAGCTTTGTTTGCGGTTTGGTTCTGCCCCTAGGTAACTGTGTGACATCACATAGGTATCACTCCTTTCATATTCCCCTGTTCTCTCATCTGTAAAGTAGAAGTTGGACAGGGTGTTCTCTCTGGTTCTTTTTAGCTGAAAATTCTATTACTGAAGAAAAAAAGTGCCTCTAGGCCTCGACTTTGAATGCCAGGTTTTAGCCTGATGTGAATTAAACTGTCTGGGTTAGAAACTAACTACAAAACAAGGTTTACGATGGAAAGAGCCAGCGACCCTTGGCCGCAACCCCATCAATGGTTGCCGCTATGATATTTAGTTACCGCTGAGATCCCTGGGCAGCAGCTGGCTTGTTATGTAACAGAGACTGTTGCAGGATGACCCACTCCTTTCCCCTAACCCTAACTGAACAGTCTGTTTGTGGATCCCATAATACCTAGTTCTCTTCTATGACACTCCCCAGGGTAGATGTGGCCGCTATCACCAAACCCAGCTCCCAATGGTTTTAAAATAGCACAGCTATGTGCAATTTGCAAGAATCGCCCTTTATAGAGTTTATTATTTTTGCTTCTCCTTCTGCCTCTTTCTAACTGGCAAAACTTCCTGCTCAAAATGACCTAGCGTAGGAAAAATTCTAACACATGATGAAAGGCTGCAGCAGTTCAGGTACAGTACATACCGTACTCAGACTTACGGCACAGATGAAGAGAGGAGCTCCAGCTGGAGGGTCTGGAGGAAAGACAGGGAGAGGGTGGACTGACAACAACAAATCTTTAAGTGAATGGAAGTGACCTTGTTTTTCCTTTTGCATTTAGCCTGTACTTCCTTTGGTATGGAAAACCTGTTGGCAAAATGGTTAAGTGCTACAGCTGCTAACCAAAAGGTCAGCAGTTCAGATCCACCAGGTGCTCTTTGGAAACCCTATGGGACAGTTCTACTCTGTCCTATAGGATCACTATCAGTCAGAACAGAGTTAACAGCAGTGGGTCTTTGGAGGGGTTTGGTCCTTTATTATGGAAACTCTGGTGGGATAGTGGTTCACTGCAACCTCTGCTAAGCAGAAGGTCAGCAGTTCAAATTTACCAGGTACTCCTTGGAAACTCTACAGGGCAGTTCTACTCTGACCTATCAGCTGTGGATTTTTCTTTTTCTCTTATTGCATGTAAACATTTTAATTTTCAAGAAAAGAAACTGTATTTGACAAATTTAGGAAATAAAGAACATCACTTTTCTACAAACTTCACATGAATGGTTAGGTAAACATTAGCTCTGAAACTTAAGGTGAAAATGGTAAGCTTACTTCGTGATGCGTGTATCAGCTAAAAGTTTAGTAGCTAGAAACCAAATTTAAACACATATCCTGCAAAATATTGTTATTGTGTTATCAGCTCCCGTTGAATTGGCTTCCAACTCCTGGCGACCCCATGTGTTACAGAAGAGAACTGCTCCAGAAGGTTTTCTTGGTTGTAATCTTCAGGGAAGAAGATTGCCAAGACATTTTTCAGCAGAACTACTTGAAGGATTCAAACTGCCAACTTTTTGGTTGGCGGCCAATAACAAACTGCTTGTGCCACCCAGGTTCCTTAATCCAAGAATTAAAAAAAAAAAAAAAAGCAAAACCTCATTGCTGTTGAGAGAGTAGAACTGACCCATAGAGTTTTTAAGGAACACCTAGTGGATTTGAATTGCCAACCTTTTGGTTAGCAACTATAGCACTTAACCACTACGCTGCCAATGTTTCTAATCCAAGAATAGGTTACTCAAAATAAAATACATTTTTTCTGCTTATAAAATTTTATATTCTTATTTTAGTAAATATAGATAAACAGAAATAAAAAATCAACACTCAACAATTTGTTAAAAAACTTTTTATACTTTTTCAATGCATGTTTATATTAATGTAATAAAGGTTACATTGCATTAACAGTATTAGATCATACTTTTATTAGTCACTGTCATGAACAATTGTGTTTATTTAAAATACTTGTGAGTAGGAGTTTCAGTTGGTATATATTCTATGAGTCATAATATACTCATCCATTTTCCTACTGTTTGCATTTTAGTTTGTAACCAATATTTTTAGTATAAAGAATGATGTAGTAAATATAAATATCTTTTTGCAAATTTTTTTACCTGAATTTGTCATTGTTTCATAGAAATAGACTCCTAGAAATGGAAATACTAGGTCACAGAGTATAAATATACCATAAGCTATTAAT